>CM072780.1:50000000-52500000 GCA_036936925.1 Cenchrus fungigraminus
GAGATTCCATAAGCATCTAGGTGGAGCATGATTATGCATGATTTGAACTCGTATTTGCGTGCAGATCAATGGTTTGTATCATACTTTTTGTTACACTGAAATTTGTTGTCCGGACGATAAAACAATTTGTTGCACATATTTATATATACTAGCAATCATGCACGTACGTTGCAACGGAAGAAAAAAACTAAGCCGGTGGGGGTAAGATCGCCCCCACGGTTTTCATTAAGAGAAGAAAGTCTCCTCCCGACTTAGAAAACTCCCGAACCCTAGCTTTACCGGTGAGGCAATTTTTTTCGGAGATAAACCCTAGTGAGATAAACCTATGTTCGATGGAATTCGAACCTAGGCCGGCGGCATGCCCAGCTGCGTTGCAACAAAAGAAAAAACATATCACAAGCTAATTTTATAAATATGTACAAAACTCAGGTGATAAATTATATTTTATGATCCACATGCATTATTTATAATATATAATTTATGGTTCACAATTTAGGTTTACGTCGGAGTCAACAATATTTAGATAAGCGGTTCACACTACATTAGCAATATTTTTTATTATTTTTCTTGTGCTTGGTTTGTTTTGAAATCTGGATTTATACTATATACATAACCCAAATGCTAAACGGAGAGCGCTCTCCATTTAGTGTTAAATGGAGAGCCCTCCAAGGTTACTTCCTGCGACACATAAGTTACTTCCCGCGACATATAAGTTACTTCTCGTGACAAAAAGTTACTTTCCGTGACAAAAAGTTAGTTCTCGCGACACATAAGTTACTTCCCGCGACACATAAGTTACTTCCCACGACAATAAGTTACTTCCTCCTGTGCGCTTCTTCTGTTGAGGGAAGTAATTTTGTGTCGCAGGAAGTAACCTCGGAGGGCTCTCCATGTATGACTAAAAGTTACTTCCTCGTGTGTACTTTTTCTGTTGAAAGAAGTAATTTTGTGTCGCAGAAAGTAACCTCGGAGGGCTCTCCATGTAAGACTAAATGGAGAGCCCTCTCCGTTTAGTCGCCTCCTATACATAAATAACACTTTTGAATGACTCAAAATTAATCACAACTTACCCATGGACTGTTGGTATTCCTTCCACACGAGTGAGTGAGATTAGTCTTCTTTATCTTCAGCCCAAAAGATGTAGCCCAGCCCATCAACAATGAATACCACAGTACGTATATACTAACTCCAATCCAATCCAATCCAATCCAATCTTATCCACTCCACGTCTCCACCATCGATCCATCCCGACCCCACCTGCCCGCAGGCCTCTGCGCCGCCGCCCCCTGCTCAGCACACCGCGCCCCGCCCCTGCCTCGCTTCTTCTTGACCGATCTTGCTGCCGCCAAGGGCAGCGCTGCACCCGGCTTGGGAGCGGGAGCCAGCACTACCTGCTCTGGCCTTCAATCCGCAATCCCCAGCACAGCGTCGCCGGGCGCGGCTCCATCCATGGCGGCGCAGGCGAGCATCTCTCTTCCTTCCATCTCTCTAGCTGATGCCAGCGTGATGTACCGCTCTCGTGCTCCCCCATCGACCTCCTCCTCCGTCGCCGCATCGTCCGCGTACATCCCTAATGGCACCCTGAGCACCACCGCTTACCAACCTTATTGTCGCCGTCGGCCTCCGCCGCCTCACAGGCCAGCCTGAAGAACTCGTCCCAGCCTCCTCCACGCCGAGCCCCGCCGCCATCTAGGCTCGCAGCTCGGACGCCGACACCTTGCCGTCACCGTCCTTCTCCAGGGCCTCGAACAAGGACGAGGGAGCCTATTGCCAGGATGCTCGAGGATGCTGATGCCGGCCGGTTCCCTGGACATGCATGTTCGGCTGTTCGTCTGAGCTTCAGATCCGGGTTGCCGCGTCAGAGGAAGTGTGAGGGATAGAGATAGAGCCTCTCTGACAGGTGGGTCCCAGGTGGGTCCCACCTGTCAGGACGGACGAAAAAGTGGACAGAAGCGGTCCTTGCTTTAATATTATATATATTAGGTAGAGATAGGTTCTATATACTGCGATATTTCAACGGACCGTCCGATGGGATCGACCTGACAAACCAATGCATGAATATGATTTACTTTTGCTACAAGAAAATAGTTGATCATGGCCATCAATTCTTGGGCATCAAGTCGATCAAGATATTATTAAATAGGAACATGGCCTCATGATCTGGATCAGGATCTGCGTAGAAAAGCTAGATTTTTCGCCGGAAAAGACCGACGAGAGATAGCACGGCAGCCATGGAAGGCCACGACGCGGCGGCGGCGCCGAGCTCCGGCGGCCTCACGGCGCTGTCTCACCGCCTCATGAGCAAGTTCCCTTCCTCCTCCCAGGAACGCCCCGGCCCCGCCGTCGACGGAGAGACCAGGTCCGGAAACCTCGTGTTCTCGCCGCTGTCCATCTACTCCGCGCTCTCCCTGGCGGCCGCCGGCGCCCGCGGGAGCACCCTCGCCGAGCTCCTCGACGCCCTTGGCGCTAAATCCCGGGAGAGCCTCGCCGAGAACGTCCGCGGCTTGGTCGATCGCGCCCTGCCGGGCCGGGGCGGAGGCGGAGGGCCACGCGTCGCCTACGCCTGCGGCCTGTGGCATGACGCCACCAAGACGCTCAAGCCGGCGTACCGCAACGTCGCCGCCGTGTCCTGCAACGCCGTGGCGCACGCTGTCGACTTCATCACCAAGGTCAGATTCGTTCATCTCACCACCAGTTTACTTCGAGATCCATCTATACACATGCATGCAACGATTGATATGTTGATTTCTCTATGATCCATCTTCACAGCCCGAGGAAGCAAGGAAGGAGATCAACAGCTGGGTGGCCAAGAAGACAAGCAACCTCATCGACTCCATCCTCAAAGAGGGACATGTGAACAAGGAGACGCGCCTGGTCGTCGCCACGGCCCTCTACTTCAAGGGCGTCTGGGAGAAGCCGTTCGACAAGAGCCTCACCAAGGAGGGCAAGTTCCACCGCCTCGACGGCAGCAACGCCGACGCCCAGTTCATGCGCAGCCATCGGAACCAGTTCATCGCCACGCACGACGGGTTCAAGGTGCTCCGGATGCCGTATGCCGCCGTGCAGGACCCGTTCGATGGGCTCCGCGCCGTGGCGAGCGCCGTGCTCCCGAGGGCGCTGCCGCCGCCGCGGTACTCCATGTGCGTCTTCCTCCCCGACGCGCGCGACGGGCTGCCGCGACTAGAGGACGAGATGGTGGCGTCGTCGAGCCCAGCTGGGTTCCTTCAAGATCACATGCCCAAGAGTAGAGTGGAGGTGGGTGACTTCCGGGTGCCCAAGTTCAAGCTCTCCTTCTACACGAGCGTGAAGCGTGTGCTCCACGATCTCGGGGTCAGAAGCGTGTTCGATCCCATGAGAGCTGAGCTGCCTGACATGGTGGAGGAGGATGGCGAGCTACCGCTGTACCTTGACGACGTCCTCCACAAGGCGGTGATTGAGGTGAACGAAGAAGGCACCGAGGCAGCGGCTGCCACAGCTCTCCTCTTCATGGCCGGTTCAGCAAGGCCCGCGCGTGAGCGGCCAAAGCCTGTTGACTTCGTCGCCGACCATCCATTTGCGTTCTTTGTCGTGGAGGAAGTGTCTGGTGCGATCCTCTTCGCGGGGCACGTTCTTGATCCTACAAAATCGTAGATATTAGCGTAGCTCGATCTGTTTCGACGCATCTTTTTTAGTTCTTCAACATAGGAGGAATAAACTGCGTGATGCTTTGCGCCAGAACAGATAGTAGTTTTTCTAGCTCTTTTATATGTTTATTAGAGAATCTCCAAGAGTGTATAATTTTTTCCCAACTTCTTTAAAAAATATTGGAACTTATACAACACTATTGGATTTTCCATTCAAGTTTTGTTAAAATACCATGCCAAAAGACCTTTTGCTCCTGACTCTTGAGTCCCACCACCCTCCTCCCTCTCTCCTCCATTTCTCCCTCTTATGCTCCACACCGGACCCAGCCATCGTCGAGGGGACGACATGCTTAAGATCACTTCCAGCACAGACTCTGTGTAGAGTCTAAGACTATTTATTACACTACTGGAAAAACGGACATTCGTACCGGTTGGTAACCCTCATTCGTACCGGGTATCCAACCGGAACAAACCATCTGGTATAAATGAGGGATCACATTTGTATCGGGTATCCACGTGGTACCAAGGGGTGTTACTCCCCGGTACAAATGTTATTTCCGTCACCTCCGTCCGTTGCCGTTCCCCCTCCTTCCTCTTTTTTTTTCTTTTCGTTTTCTTTTCATTTCTCATCTCATTCATTCATTCACAACACAAATCACTACACAAATAGGGTTTACAATCACGAATTCATCCACATCTCACTCATCTCATCTCATTCACAACACAAATAGGATTTACAATCACGAATTCACAAGAAACACGTGAACAAGAGCTCGCAACATAAAGAAACAACATCAACAAACCGCCACTGCCACAAGCCAAAATCGATAAAATTTCTCACCCTTTGTCTCCTCGAGCCAACAGGGGCCTTCTCCGGTCGCGCCCGCCCGTACTGCGCCGGCCGCTGGCCGCGCCCGCGCCACGCCGCAGACCGTGCCCGTGCCGGCCACCGCCCGCAGGCTGCGCCCGCGCCACGCCGCAGGTCGCGCCCGCGCCCGCCCGCCGGCGCCTCTCCCGCCGGGGAGGCCCCTCCAGGCCTGCCTGATCCAAATCCTGGAGGAAGAAAAGAGAGAGAGGTGAGAATCGGAAGAGATAAGAATGAGTGAAGGAGGAAGAAGGAAAGGCACAGAGAGTAAATAGGAAGGGAGAAAGGGACCGTGGGACTTAGAAAAATGGAGGGTCAGGGGTGCATATACATTAGTACTGGGTGAAGCAATAATCCGGTACAAATGTGAGGTATTTGTACCGGGTGGGTTGGAGATGGCCCCGACGCGCCTCTGTGAGGGGACATTTGTACCGGGCAGTGGCTCCACCCGGTACAAATGCCATTATTTGTACCGGGGGAAAAATACCCAGTACAAATAAAAAAACAGGCCAGGGACAAATGCCCGATTCTCTAGTAGTGTTGTCTCGAAAGAATCATAGACCTGAAGTCTAAATAAGACTTGGAATCTTTGTTTTTCTTCCTTTCTCTTCCAAGTGTCACATCAGTAAAATACAACAAATATGAGAGTAATAAATAGGATTAGACTATGCTAGAGTCTGCATTGTGAGTGCTCTAACGGTTGACACCGTCCCTCGTCCGCTCCGGATGAGGAGGTGAAGGCATAAGATGAGTAGATCAAAAGACCAGTGGTCCAGCTTCTATTGAAAACAGAAGATATTTTGAAGGAAAGGGCTTTATGGTCATTAGTCACCAAGATATTGGAAAACTCCTAGTCATTCATTAGTCCTTGAAATGATTACAGGTCATCAAATTTACATATGCTGCTGGAAAGCACTTGTGAAAAAATGAGATGTAGTACTAGTTGGGAACCCTTCAAAATATCAATATTTTAAACTGGAACTAATAAATAATTTGCCTGGTTATTCCAAACTTTTCAAAAAAAAAAGTAAAATCACAAGTCAAGCGAAATATATGTGTGCGCGCTGCATACAATTCAGATCTGCAACCTCATGCATCACCAATCCTTCCTTACCATCTCACCTACACATGGCATCTAACTAAGTATGAGATGCTATCATTTTGTAGTTACCCATGAAAACTGTAAGGAATCGAATGCTCGGAGCCTAAGAGGAGAGAAGGTGAATTAGACAACTTAAAACCTTAACCTATGACTTCCACTACTTTGCATTAAGTAAACTAGATCATTTCTATCTAGATGTACAATCTATGGTTGATCTAGTGTCGAACCCTACCATCTCACCTACACATGGCATCTAACTAAGTATGAGATGCTATCATTTTGTAGTTACCCATGAAAACTGTAAGGAATCAAATGCTCGGAGCCTAAGAGGGGAGAAGGTGAATTAGACAACTTAAAACCTTAACCTATGACTTCCACTACTTTGCATTAAGTAAACTAGATCATTTCTATCTAGATGTACAATCTATGGTTGATCTAGTGTGGAACCCTCATCCCAAAACAAGTTTTGCAATCTATAGTCTCCTAACATGATAATACTCTAGGAAAGTAAAGGCAATCAAGGATCGCAAGAGAGTAATCACTACAAGAAAATCTTTGACTAGTGACGCAACCACATTTTAGCGTCATTGATTTATGACGTTCCTGGCTGATCTCGTCATAATATTTCACTTCCGAGCAAATTTAGTGACAAAAAAAATTTCGTCATTACGGTTGGTACTGTAGCCGGGCGTTCCCTGTTCCATGCTGTTTTGTGACGCCATAAGCTCTGAAAAAACGTCATAAACTAACATCGGTCCCACATGTAAGCATTATTTTAAAAACAGAGTGTTCCAAGTCGTCATAAAACTCAGTAGGGTTCCACATGTAAGCATTCTTTCGAAATTAGAGTGTTCCAAGTTGTCATAAAATTTTCCAGGGTCCCACATGTAAGCATTTTCGCCAGGTCAGCGGCGTCATAAACCAACTTTAGTCCCACATATAAGCATTATTTTAAAATAGAGTGTTCCAAGTCGTCATAAAATTCAGTTGGGTCCCTCGCCAGATCAGCGGAGGCTAGGTCACCAAATGTTGCAAAAATAATTTGCCATGGCATGGGTTCGAACCAGGGACCTGAAGGAATAAAGCTGTGTTGTTTACCACTGCACCACTTCTTGGTTGTGCATGTTTTATGGGAAACTCAGCTAATAGTTCATGCGAATTTTTTACTGTGACCAAGTCCCACATGTAAGTTTCAGTTGAGTCTATAATTGCCTATCGAATGGTTGGCGAGACACTTCACTCAGACTTCGCAAAGACTTTCAACTTCCGCTACGCAGATCTGCAACAGCGGCTTGTGGTAGGAATGGAGAATCCTAGCGGCGATGAGGGGGTGAGTTATGAGGCACCTCCCGGCTACCAGTACCTGAGTCAGCACGACAAGGTCAGTCTTCTGGTTTGAGCCACTACATTTTCTCCTACAACCTAGGGATGGAGATTTCTAGGTTTGGGGATCTTGCGGATTGATGAGCATATACAAATACAATTGATTCAGATTTCTTTGTACCCTCAGATTTGCACTTCGACTGGTGTTAGAAGTTGATAGGCTATTGACAATTCATAGGTGTTAGATTCAGTTAGTTTTCAATTTGCATTAGATTGATAGGTTGTTGTATTTTACTAGCTTCTGGAGGTGGCTCGGTCCACTGATTTCGTTACATCAGGCCCTCCTGATGTTGATCTTATCCTTGTGGATCGCTATAACTAGTGCGAGCATGGGTATGCTGTCCTTGTTAAGGAACCCTTGTGCAACCTTGGGCGTCGGTATGGAATCTGCGGTCAGGTAGACTTATAGTACTTGTACTCTTGATGTCAGTGTTGCAAATGGATAATTGTATGAACATGTATGTATTTGGTGTCTACAGCCTGAAGAACAACGATGTGGGACGTTTATTTGGATTGATCCTCAATGGGATGCTAGGACTACTGTTGTTCTGGATAGGCTGACAAAGGTTGTTGAAAATGGTCGAGAGGAAGCAAGTGATTCGAAGGAAGACTATGAAATTGCTAACAAGCAGCTTGAAGCTACTGCCGCTGAGTTGAAAAAGGTGAAGGCAAAGCTGGAACGGGTTGAGAAGGAGAAGGAATCAATTCTTTGCGAGTTAAATAAAAATAGTTAGTTACGATTATTATGAAACTTGTTGCTTGTTGATGTTTAACTACTGGTTGTTGCTCACTTCATAGTGATGAACGGCCCTGAATGACATGTAGTGTTATGAAACTTGTTGCTGCTGATGTTTACTTCAGATCATGCAAACGACAAAGGGAACAACAATGGGAAGGATCGCAAGAAGCTCGCAAGAAGCTTGATGCTACTTCTCTGCAGAAGCTGCAGGATGGAGCTATGGAAGGAGAATCAACGCCTACAAATGTAATTGATGTTTAGTTCTTGAGTGTTGAGAATGGTCATGAGTTGATGGGTTTCGTGGTCGTGAGTTGAGAAACTTGATGCTACTTGATCATAATTATGTTTGCTACTTGGTGTTGTGAACTTTGTGGTCATGAGTTGATGTTTTGTTGGAAGGACCTTCCTGAGTAACGATCGCGAACCTGCTTATTTCCTACTGTCGTTCCAAGTCATCATAAAATGGAGGTCCCACATGTAAGAATTTTTGCTAGGTCACGAAATGTTGCAAAACAACTTACCATCGCAAGGGTTCGAACTAAAGACCTATAGGAACAAGACTGTGTTGCTTACCACTGCACCACTTCTTGGTTCTATCATTTTAATAGGAAACACTTTCCTTATTATTGTGTAAGGTGAATCTTTAATATAAATCAGTAATTCGCAGGCGAAAGGCTTCACTGCCTTCGCAAAGACTCTCGACTTTTGCTACGCCAGATCTGCAACGGCTCGTGGCAGGAATGGCGGATCATAGAGGCGACGGGAAGATGGTTCCGCCGCCACCTTCCAGCTACAAGAAGCTGAAACAGCTCGACAAGGTCAGTTCTCTGGTTTGAGCCGCTATATTTTCCCCTATCGTCCTAGGGATTTCTAGATTTGGGGATCTAACGGATTGATGAGCATATACACTAGAATCAGATTTCAACGTACCCTCATATTTGCACTTCGTTTGGTGTTACAACTTGATAGGCTATAGACAATTCGTAGGTGTTAGATTCAGTTAGTTTTCAGTTTGCATCGTTTGATGGATTGATAGGTTCTTGTATTTTACTAGCTTGTAGAGGTGCTTGAAGCCACTAAAGCTGGGTTGCAGGAGGTGAAGAGAGACCTGCAAGAACAAGAAGGCAGAGAACTCATGGCGTAGCAAGAGGCTGTAAAATACAAGGAGTTGTGTCAGGAAATTTTAAATACAACTATGCAAGAGATGAGGAAATTGAACGAGATGGCTAACCAACTGTTACATAAACAATTGCAACAGACCAACAACTACAAGGAGTTGTGTGCCCATATGTTACGCCGGGACAATGCCTTATTGAAAGAAATAGGTGAGATTCTTGACCGAGAGTCGAAAGACCTGGTACTGGACAGGAAGGCAAAACCTGAAGAGGAGGCAAGGTCATGGAAGGAAAAATGCGCAAAGGCTAACATCAAGCTTAAAGCAACTACCACTGAGCTGGAAAACGTGAAGGGAAAGCTGAAACATGCCATTGATGCGATGGAAGTGTATAAGCAATCGGTTGAGCAGCTAGTTATCGAGATCGAGAAGGAGAAGCAATCGATACAACAGAGTGTTATCCAGATGGAGAAGGAGAAGCAATGGATACTATGTGAGAAAGATAAAAATAGGTAGTGCTAGATTATTATGAAACTTGTTCTTTGTTGATGTTTAATTACTGGTTGTTCCTCCTGATCATAATACGTAGTGTTATGAAACTTGTTGGTGCTTATGTTTTCTTTAGGTCAGCCAAGCGAAAAAGGGATCACCAATGGGAAGGATCCTCAGAAGCTACTGCCGCTGAGCTGCAGAAGGTGAAGGGACAGCTGCAGGATGGATCTATGGAAGGAGAATCAACGGCTACAGATGTAAATTGATGATCAGTTCTTATTGTTATGACTACAAATGGGTGGTTATGAGTATTTTGAAAATTGTAATGATGATCATCCTATGATGTTTGCTACTTGGTGTTGTGAACTTTGTGGTCATGAGTTAAGAAACTTGTTCATCCTATGATGTTTGCTACTTGGTGTTGCAACTTGTTGCTACTTGGTGTTGTGAACTTTGTGGTCATGAGTTGAGAAACTTGTTGCTACCTGATCATAATATGATGCTTGCTGCTCGGTGGACGGTAAAGTTCCGGTCTATTGATGTTTTGCTGGAAGGACCTTCCTAAGGAACGATTACGAAACTGCTTGTTTCCTACTGTGGTTCCAACTCATCATAAAATTTAATAAGGTCCCACAAGTCAGTCTCATAAAAAAACAGAGGAAAATTAAAAGGATAACTATGCCAATAGCGGGGGTCGAACCCGCGGCCAACGGCTATATCAACCGCGTACCCTGCAAGGGGCTTGCCAGCACGCTCCTGTGGGTCGTTGTGGCAAATATCTAGCCTAGAGGCATTGGTGTGCAGATCTAGAACCCGCGGCGGGAATGGCGGATCCTCGCATCGAAGGGAGGAGAGTGAGCTACGGTCAGGTCAGTACCCTGTTTTGTGCCTCTGCTTTCCCCTTTCGTCAGAGGGAAGTGATATTTGGAATTGGGGATTTCGGTTGAAGCACGATTGTTGTTACAAGTTGATTGATAGGCTTTAGTTTAGAAAGTGCAAAACTAAGCATTGATTTCAAGTTGCAATGAATTTTTTTGAAGCATCCGTGTACTCCAGCATCTTCTTCCATTGGTAGTTACTGCTCGGAGACATCTTCCTGTAATAGTAGCCATTAGCATCCTAAAGACAAGTGCAAACACGGGTTGAGAGCTGTGGTGAAGTATGCTTGGACCTTTCTCAACCCTGACCGCCAGTTTGCTGGCTGCCCAAAGGTAATGGCTAGTTGGCTACCTGCTTATGTGGTGCCTGTGGTCAATGGCTATTGCTAATGGGTCGTTTAATTTGCAGGAAGAAAAAGAGCAATGCGATTACTTCTGCTGGATTGATCCAGAATAGGATGAAAGGTCGTATGCTGTTATGCTGAAGCTCATGAAGAAGAAAGCGAAAGCTGAAGAGGATGCAAAGCAGTGGGAGGGGGAATTGGGAAAAGCTAACTGTGAGCTTAGAGAGATTAGGAATGAGCTCAAAATAGCGCGACAAAAACTTCAGAAGGCTACCGCCGAGCTGAAGTCAATTGGGAATTATGGGCATAATGTTAAACTCGCGCATGTGCTGCTTGCTTTATTTGTTGTTTTCGCGGGAATGGCGGGATTGATGCTCGGTGGTAAGGCTAATTAGATGTCTCGATCATGTATTCTGCAAGTGTCACTTTGGTATTGTGAACAATGTGTCGATCATGTATTCTGAACATTGTGCCCTATTCTTCTGAGCATTGTACTGATGGTGTATTGCCAAAATTGACTAAGAAATGCGCGACAGTTAGTATCCACCACATTGTACTGACCATTTAGTCCGACCTGTTCACATTTCCAAGAATGTAATTTCTGTTAGGTTCCCCAATAGTCATAATGAATTATTATTGTTATCCCGAAATCAACGGAGCAGCAGCGAAGGTTGTTTTGGGCGGCAAAGGAGCGGTGAATTTACTGTAAATGCGGAGAAAGGAACGGTGGATTTGTTGTAAATGGGGCATTGATCGACTTCTTCCGCCTGGGGTACAGAAAACATTTTTACAATTGCATCTCCTCCTCTCGGAAGGAAGATCCGTGAGAGTACACTGCTCTCTTCCAAGTCTCTGTATCAATTTGAATGTGCATTTGACCTGGCACTCTGATGTTTGATCAAACTATTTTCAGGACGCCGGTAGGTCAGTAATCATCTCATCGTGGCGGTTGCCGTTGTCACTGGTGGTGCTCCCTACAGAGGTGAACATTGACATCACCGGCCACCTCGCTGCGACCTCAGAGCGGGCCATGGACGACCTGCGTAGCCTACAGACAACTTGCCGGGAGATGCGTCGCATGTGCAACAATGCGATCGTTGGTCGGCGCATGGCGCTAGAGCGATTTGTCGTCGAGCTGCAGTGGAACAACCGCAAGGGCTATGACACCCTCCTCGATTGCCTGACCCGCATAAGAAACCCGGAGGCATGTTTTCTCTCCGGGATGGACATCCTATTCGGGGAAAACTATAGCTCCCGGTCATCCATTGCCAAGCTCGAGGAGGCCGCCCAAGCCAGGCACAATGTGACGGCCTACGTAGCCGCCATGGTCCTCTACAGGGCCAATGGCAGCGCCGGTGATGATGACACTGCGAGGTGGTACATCAGACAGGTCGAGGGTGAGGAAGAATCGGCGACCGCGACATCAAAGATGATGCAGACGAATAAGGGTTGCCTACAGTGCTGTGAGGCAGCCTCAGAGGTGATCCGGCGAGTGACATGGCACCGACGTGCAACGCTGGCGCCGCCAGTGGCGCGCGGCAATCATCAGTGCACAGGCCGCCTGTGCTTCAAGATGAGGTGGGAAGAATGGTCACATTTTTGTAACGAGGAATGTAGAATTCACGCTGAATGTGATCTGTTCTTTAGCAAAATAATTGGATATCTGCATCCAAACAAATTACCCTGACATGTGAGAGTGATTTTGGATATATTTGCTTCTATATCAATCCACTGATATCTGTTTCTATCTCTCTTCCTTGATTCCCGTGTAGCAATACTCGCACACACATTGACGTGATGGAAACCAACTTCTGGTCTTCCCCCATTTATTTACCACGGCTGGTAGTTGGAATAGTTCATCGCAATTTAGAGAGGCGGAAATCAATATTGGACAATTAAAAAACAAATAATGTGATCTCACTATCTCAGAAACTACGAAATCTGTAATCAGGTTTGCCCAATTCAAAACAAGCAACTTTTGCCAGGAAAGGAATGAAAATTTTTGTCTGGTCTGTTAATGTTTCGTAAACCCAAACATCCGGTACTGCCCGAGTTATATTGCCTATCTCATTGTATGCTTTCATTTTGTTGTTACCAAGCATGACTCGTCAACAAGGAAGAGTGAAGCCGTGGTTCAAACTCTAAGTCAGCTTGCTCGTCTTCACGATTCTTTCCTACTAACCAAGTCTTTGAAAAACAAATCTTTGCTAGATGGGGTAGTGTACACTAGATAGAGTAGACACTATCTTACTGAAAGCCAATTTGTTGCCCATCGCTTCAATTTGCTCTACCTAAGCCACGGCTCCATGTTCGAATTGTGCTCGTTTTTGGCTCTCCCTAACAAGGATGATATCATATCTCACCTTGTCCATATTTAAAACAAGCATCTTTTTGCCATCAAATGATTAAACATATTTCTCCAGTCTACTCATGGTTCGTAAACTCAAACATCCGACCTCGTATACCAGAATAACCAGTCTCATGGGAACTTTCGATCTCATCATGTTCAAGTGAATTAAGTTTGCTCCAAGTTCAACGAGATTGCAAGTTACGCGCCTAGGCCATTTGCCTGACATGATCCCCCATGAGACCCTGCGCCTTTCCCTTGGCAAATGAGATCTATTAATATATACTGGAAAACACTTTTGCATCTCCTCCTCAACAAAAGAAAACCCCATCGGCATCTCCTCCTCTCGGCACTAGAAGACCCCATCGGCATCGCCTCCTATCGGCGCAAGTACTGTCGTCCTCTCTCCCAATTCAATCGATTTCTTTGTTCTTTCGACCTTTTCCACCTCTTTGAGCAAACTAATTTCTATGTGCATTTCAGAGCATCTCCCCCAATGGCCGGCGACAATCATCGTGTGCCTCCTGTGGAGCTCGCTCTCCTACCATCCACGCCGGCTAAAGCTCCGGTGGGGCCGAGATGCGGCGACGGTGGCAGGATAGAAACACCGCAATGGATCGCCGGGCCGATGGGGCCCGGCACACTCTGTGCTGACTGCGGCCTTTGTCGCTAGCATGCCGGGCAGCGGTGGGACAGGCGTTCTCTCCGCATCTATGAAACCACGATTCCCGTCTCACTGTCACCACCAGAAGCTGGCGTGCAGTGGGTGGAGTGCCTGAGAGGCCGGGTTGGTCGCACGTGGCAGCCGTGGCCCTCCACTCTGCCATTGATGTCAAGTGCGCTCGCCGCTTGGACTGTCCCGGAGAGCTCAAGCGCATGGTCGTTCCCGTTCCTGCTCCACAGGCCGGCGGTGTTACCAGCCGCTCGGCCATTGATGTCAAGTGCGCCCGCCGCTTCGACTGTCCCGGAGAGCTCAGGCGCACGGCCGTACCTGTCACCACCAGAAGCTGGCGTGCAGTGGGTGGAGTGCCCGAGAGGCCGGGCTGGCCGCACGTGGCAGCCGTGGCCCTCCACTCCACTATTGATGTCAAGTGCGTCCGCCGTCCCAGAGAGCTCAGGCGCACGGCCGTTCCCGTCCCTGCTCGACAGACAACATGAAGAAGTGGAGCCGCCACCGCGTCCTGGCCAGAAACGAGGGATGGATGTAGATGGAGTGAGCGAGCCACGCTAGTGGAAGACCAATGCCGATATGTTATCTGTGATGTTAGTTAGTATCTTTAGATTTTGTGGGAACATTGTCTTATGTATGTGAACATCGTGATGTTAATTAGTAACTTTACATTTCCATGAAACATGGTCTCATGTGTTGTCCGGCCTATTCGTGTTTCATAGACAAGAACATCCGCTCTTATTGTACTTATACATGATCGTGTTTCCTAGCTTGACACATTTTTTTCAAATCGAGGGCATCCCCCATTTCCATTGCAACAATGGAAATACCGAACAAGTCACAAAACATGGATAAAAGAGGAGTTCACTGGCCCTTGACTCGCCCTAACCTACCTTGATTCAAGCTAGATTAGGACAACGATCGCTCCTAGGACTCCCAGGGAGAGTAAGCATCACCAGACAACGAGTCTGAACATCATCACAAGTTTCCAACCTAAAACATAGCACCACTAGACAGACCTACACCAACATCTGCCAATCGCTTGACAATGTCAGTTTCCTAGCTTGACACATGATCTGGAGAAGTTGAAGATCAATATTGGACGATTAATAAGAAATAGCAATGTGATCGTTGCTCACCTTGACCAAATTCAAAACAAGCATCCGGTTATTGCCAAGCATCCAAAATGCTAATGCATCCCTAACCCAAACCATGTTTGTGAATTTGGTTATTATTTGTTTGTTGATCAATCCTCTTGTTTGAAGTTGTTTATGCTTTGTTTCCCTGACCATCTCTGTTCCTTGTCTCCCTATAAATGTTATCCTATTTTATCGCTCTCATAAACTATGAAATCATAGATCACCTTTGCCCAAAATCAAAACAAGCATCTTTTACAGGTCCTGAAATATTTGTCCTTTCTGTATATTTTTCTAGACCGAAACATCTGGTCTGTTAATGCATCACATACCCAAACATCGGTTTAATGGCAGTAAACAGTTCATCTCTGCATGTTGAAGTGCTTGTAAATATAGTTTGCTCCAAATTCACTAAGATTACAAATTTACATAGTTCTTTTCTTTGCTAAAGACCGTTACATTATTAGAGATCGAGGCGCCTCCTTGTATTAGTGTGATACAACTCCCGAAGAGACACCCTGACTTTCCCTGAAACTGAGATCTATTAATATACCGGACTCTCCCAACTCCCTCCATTGCCTTGTCTCAAACTCTCTTCCTCCAGAAAACCACAACCACCATGCCTTCTTCTCCGATTCGACTTCCCGCCTCCCCGTTCCCTTCCAACCCCTCCTCCATCGGGACACCACCCGACTCCCCCCAACCAAGTGCATGTGAGCCATCCGAGCCCTCCTTGAGTGAATCTGATGTAGAAGACATGGAAAGGCAGGAGAACGAGGACAGCGAGGATGAGTATGACTACGTGGAAGAGGATGAAGTGGAAGAGGAAGAGGAAGAGGAAGAGGAAGAGGAAGAAGAAGAGGATGAGGAAGAGACGTGGGCGGCCATTGAGAAGAAGTGATTGGCGGCCAAGAATAGAAAGCGGGTGGAGACCAAGAAGAGGAATCAACAGACGGAGGCGTTTGTGAGGCAGCTTTTGAAGGATGACAAGGCCAGTAAGCTTGATTCGTTAAAGGACATTCCATCGGCGAAGAAGAAGAAGGGTGCGGAGGAGGAGGAGGAGGTGGACTCGAAGAGGACCAAGAAGAAGATGGACCTCGGCGCTGGTCCTTCAAATGCCGGCCCCACCAATCCCGGTCCCGTGGCTCCCCCAGCCATTGAAGCTCCCTCGACGCCAGAGTCATCGGGGAACTCCTCGGAGGGGTCGTCTTAGATAGCTCAGATCTGGGTTTTCTTTTTCACTTTCAAATAGGTGGTCTTGTGGATGAAACGATCAATTGTATGTTTTCTTTTGGATGGAAAAGATCGATCCCCTGTTTTCCTGCTCTGTGAATCTTGTAGTGGTAGGAAAATCCCCTGTATCCCCTGTTATCCATGAAGAACATGGGTGTTCTTCTTTTCCATGATCGTCTTCCTTGCTTCAGTGGATTTCCCTGGTCATGATGCATTGCCATAGTCTGAGATGTAATGTCTTGTCATGTGATATTTTATTCTTATCCCACCGCACCGCATTGCAGATACACACGTAAATGATGACCGATTTTACAAATTTACTGTTTGACTAAATTCACCGTTTTGCCAAGAATATACAGAACGTAAATGATGGTCACCTTGCCCAAATTATTCAACTTAAATGTGCGCATACATGATACATCCCCATAGACCTACACCCGTACAGTGGCACTGGCACTGGCGCGCACAAACACACACCCAGCAACGAAATCTTCGGACTTGGCAATGAGGAAGACAACAGACATGGTCATGGAGATGGATACGGCACACGCCTATCCCGCCATACCTAATGCACGACAGAATGTAGCATAACAAGGATCCGTGTGGAGATATTCCTCCAAGGCACAGTGCCTACCCCTCGACTTCATGGTACGTCCCGAGCGACCAATGCCAGAAGCATGTTGTAGGATGTCATGAAAACCCCACTGCCGGTTAGCAAGATTGCAGTAAGGGCACACACAACGACCATGGCAAAGCACACGAGTGTAACCCTGCTCCTGCAGCCAAGCCAAAGCATCTTTCTTCATCTCCTCCGTTTCTTCCTCGTCCGCTTCGTCCATGTCGTACAGATCATATGGATCCATGTATCCTGGCCGCTGCGGAAGTGGCACAGCATGGAAGTTGGTGGTTCCTCCATTCGCATCAGAAGCCATCCTCCTACACACTCGCCAACAACGTAAACATGATAAGCACTAACCAGAAACAATGATTGTATCATGTAAAAACACGATGCGGAAGCTAAGAGCTAACCTCTTTTCACAGCGCACAGAACCAAATAGAGAGGTCTGCTAGCACAATGCGTGGAGGATGAAGAGGCGATGAGCAAAGGCCTTGGGGGCATGCCTATTTATCGAACCATGACCGATACTAAGGCAGCGTACACCTTGTGGCAGAGCATGCCCTCATGGGATTACAATAGCCATGAAAATATGTGGGTTGCTCGGAATACGAAGGCCTACACTGCTGAGGAATCTTGTCACAAGTATAGGGCGGAATATGCAGGCTTTTTCCCCGGTAGGCATGCGAAATATTTGGTGGGTACACGAGTGTGCTTTGGTCCGGATAAGAGCGCAGAAGGAAGATCCTTATATCCGTATGACTTAAAAAATAGACGTGTAGGCATTGTAGTGGGAGAAGCAGCTGTTAGGTTTTGTGATCTTCGACTGGAAACGCACCCAGCTTCACTAAAGCGTGGGCCTCTTCCAGATATCCGTCTCCCGCCTATATTGTACGCCACCGGAATCCCACCCAAACTCGCTGACAATATGGGGCCGCCATTGCACGGCCTCACTTGTCAGTGGCCCCGAAGCAAGTGCAGCTTACCAAATTTTCATTTCGCGGTCAGGAAGTCGAAAGCAGGATTTTCAAATTATGTATTCCCTCTCCGCCCCGAAATAATAAATACTCTACTCCATTGCTACCGCGTTGCGCAACTAAACTCCCGCCTTCCATTTCCAAAAAGCATCACTCTGCTCAGCTAGATCTGCGGTGGCAGTCCGACCTTGCCGTCACCGGTGGAGGGGGAGGGGTATCTCAGCAGATGGTGGGCGGCAGATATCGGTGTTCTGCTTGCGTCTGCTATGCTGGCCAAGCTGAGCAGTTGAGCGAGGATACGGCGCAAGCACCGGCTCCCGATGCCCTCTCAATCCATGGGCCCCTGAATCTTGGAGCTTCACAAGTGAGAATCTCATTTCCTTTTCCTTCTAGTCCCCTAGTAGTATTTTCGTTGGCTTAGAAAGTAAATTGCTTCGTGTATTGTGTCAGTTCTTAGATTCTTCTCTTAACTTTGCCGCTCTAGATGTAGTCACTGATTTGGAACACAAGTTAATCGATGAGTCATGCGTTGAAAGTAAATTGCTTTGTGTATTGTGTTAGATTGGAGATTCTTCTCTTACATTGGCCACTCTAGATGCAGTTACTGATTTGTAACACAACTTAATAGATGAGCCATGCTTAGAAAGTAATTTACTTTTTTTATTGTCTTAGATTTCAGATCCTTCTCTTACCTTGACCGCTCTAGATCCAGTTCCTGATTTGTAACTTTTTGTGCAGGGCCTAGCATCCCACTCCTGCATTGCTGAGATTCAATCACATGTCGTGGTATGTAACAGAATGCATGATTATCCTGCTACTTTATTCTTAGGATTATTCTTAAGTTTATTTGCTTGCTTCGTTTAAGGTTCAAGTTTGACTTCTGCTTTCATTTTTAAGCTCAAATGTTGAGGACAATCCTTGCGGTTCAAATATCAAATTCATGTCCCTCCAATGTGAAGTCAAAGCCATTCATTGATTACATACCTTGAGATTATCCAGCTTTCGCTACATGCTCAAGACCTGAAGTTTTGTTGGGAGGGCTCGATGCAGCTGCTGACATTGGTGAAATCTTTGTTGAACAGGACCAAGTTTTGACAGACTTGAAGATCAAGGCAGAAGCATCAGATGTAGCAATGAAAGTGCAGACTGATGAGATTGAGAGGTTGAAGAAACAAATAGAAACTACCGAGACCCTCCTTTGTCAACTGCTAAGCTCGCGCCTTGGGTAAGGCCACTGTGTTTCTTAGTCTTCTGCTTGTGTCCTCCCAGCTAGTTGTGCTGGTTTGTGAGTACGGAGCTTTGTTATCTTAGTGGGTTCTATTTCAATACCAGCTTTATTTGTGAGCATGGAGATATCATGTGTATTGGTTTGTGAGCTCCTACTTACAATCTGCTTGTGGTTGTTTCATTGATAATAATGTGTCATGTGTGATCCGAAACATTAATTTGTATCCGTGGTATGGAAATATTATCTGTGATGTCAATTACTTAATTGATTAGCATGTAATATGAGATTGAATTATATTTAATTAAGCGCTACCTGGAGCGTAGCCCAAAACAACAGGGAAAAAATATGTGGGCTTGCCCCCTCGGCCCATTATTTTTTTACGAATTCAAAAACAATTTATTAATAAAATGGGTCGTATAAAAAATGACGTCAGCAAATGGTGGGCTGGGTCCAATATCAGTTGGGCCTTAATCATTTTATGACGTCATTGAATATTGAACTCGATCCAACCAGTACTGGACCCAAAACAAATTAATGACGAATGCAATTATTAGGCTCGGTCATACTAAAACCGGGCCTAAAACATTATATGACGACCTCGATTATTGGGTCGGTCCAACCAGAGTTAGGCCTAAAAGTGTCTATGACGACAACAATTATTGGGCTCCATCCAACCATAAATAGGCCTTAAACATTCTATGACGCAAACAATATTGGGCTCCATCCAACCTTAATAAGACTTAAAACCAATTTATGACGAAAGAAACATTGGGCTCAACTTAACATTAAGTGGGCCAAATTCAATCTATGACGACAAGGTATTTGGACCTTGGCCCGTCAAAATATGGGTTGAATTCACTTAATGATGAAACAGTTTGTCACAAAACGCCGTGCTACATCAGATTTTGGTCCGACGTGGCATGTACCTTATGATGCCTTTGTGTTACGAATTTATACGCGTCATTAAACTCATGACGCCGGGAAATAAGGTCTCGTCATTAATCGCGGTTTATGACGCTCGATCAATGACAGAGCGTTTTCGTAACAACCGGCGTCATTAATCGCGGTTTATGATGAGAAACGGCCTTTTTTTGCGTTACTAGTCGGTGTTTGTCTTGTAGTGAATGCAGAAACGTAAAGGGGGATGAGAGGAAGCAAACTCTTGACACGCGATTTATCCTGTGGTATCAGTAGGCACCAAGCCACCCCTAGTCCACGCTATTGAAGCACTCCAAACAAGAGTATTGCTTCCCGGTCACCAAGTTTCTCCCAAGAGCACCACTTGACTTGCCACAAAGGCTTGCCACGAAGGCACTCGCCAAGCTCCCTTGGTCACCTTGATGTTGCATCCACTAAGGAGCTTCTCCACCAAGGGAAGGGGGTGTCCACGTCCCCCGCACAAAGTGCCCTTGCCACTCCACACCAAGCCGAAGGGTCGAAAACATTTGCTGGTGAGCCACTTAGGCCCCAATGCTTCCTGCGCTCCTTGTACAGCTTGATTCACTCAAGAATCACCTCACAAGGAAGGCTCACCTTGCTTTCGCTCAGCTCTAAGCTAAACCTAGCACTAAGCACACTTAAGCACTAGCATGGCATGGATGTGATCTTCAGTGTGTCTTGCACTCCTCTGAACTTCCACACACTCCAGCTGTCGGGCATACACCTCGGGTACTCATACAAGGAAGGATGAAGACGGAGTCCTACTAGAATTTCCCTGTAATCCTACTAGGACTTGTTCCATGTAATCCTACTAGGACTCCTGCCTTGTAACCGACTAGGAACCCACACCTAAAGGAGGGCCGGGTACCTAGGAGGACGTCTCAACCAACCCAACACCAAGCGCAGGGTGCCATACTTGATACCCCAAACAAGATGCAGGCTCACTACTCTGGCGGCCCGAACCTGTATAAATCTTGTGTTGCGTGTCCCTGCCTATACCTTCGAGTTCCAGGTCTCACAATCTCGATCCCACACCGCACAATCTACTACCTCGGGTACCCCCTTTGATAGGTTTGCCGGTCTAAAATACCGACAGCTGACGCTTCAGGTTGGGGTGATCATCGACACCGAGCGAATTCAAAGGCGAGATCGATTCAGCAATCGGCGAGTTACTACTATTCGGCCATGCACAGAGATCAATTCAGCAATTGGAAGTTACTACTATTCAGCCACACACATCCCCTCGGTGCGGAGTCCGAAGCCTGCTCGATCGCCGGTGTGTGATGCCTACTCGATCTTGTCAAGTTGCCAAATTAATCACGCAAGGCAGACCTGCTGTGCTCCTGCTCGATTTGATCGTGTCGCCGTCTCAGCGTGCGGGAGGCTGCAATTCGCAGCTCGTATTTTCTACCGCATGCAAAATAGAGTCCAGTCAGAAATCAATTATCCAGCGAGTTCGAGTCAGAGCAGAGCACCTATCCTGCGTTGTTTCCAAGTCCAAGCTAAACAGGACATTCACGCCATGCAATGAGAATCTCATGATTACGTGCATCAACACGCAAGAGAAGGTGCAGAAGCCTGTTTTTGAAGCCAATTGCTAAGCGCACACCAAGGTGTACCAAGGGCTCCAAGATCAATACTTGAAGCACACAAGCAGCGTACGCGAATAATACTACTCGGGTACAACTACGCTCGGCAACACAACCGCCTTCGACCACTTCAACCATGTCGTGCGCCACGACTACGTTGCATCCGTCCTCAACGGCTCTACCTCAACCATGCCATGCACCGCGGTTACGTCACTTCCGGTTGCACCGACTCTACTGCGCCTATGCCATGCATCCGGACGTGCCGTCTCGCCGCTCGACTTCTCATCGGTCGGTCGCATTGACTCTCACCGTGCGCCCGGTCACTACGTCTCGCGGCTCGACTACTCATCGCCCGGTTACACTGGCTCTACTGCGCTTATGCCGTGCATCCGGACGCGTTGTCTCGCCGCTCGACTTCTTGTCGGTCGGTCACACTGGCTCTCGCCGTGTGCCCGACACTCCATCTCGCGACTTGACTACTCGTCGCCCGGTTGCACCGGCTCTACTGCGCTTATGTCGTGCATCCGGACGCGCCGTCTCACCGCTCGACTTCTCGTCAGTCGGTCGCACTAGCTCTCGCCGTGCGCCCGGTCACTGCATCTCGCGGCTCGACTACTTGTCGCCTGGTTGCACCGCTCTACATCGCCTATGTCGTGCATTCGGACACGCCGTCTCACCGCTCGACTTCTCATCAGTCAGTCGCACTGGCTCTCGCCATGCGCCCGGTCACTACGTCTCGCGGCTTGACTACTGTCGTCTGGTTGCACCGGCTCTATTGCGCCTATGTCGTGCATCCAGTCGCGTCGTCTCGCCGCTCGACTTCTTGTCGGTCGGTCGCACTGGCTCTCGTTGTGCGCCCGGTCACTGCGTCTCGTGGCTCGACTACTTGTTGTCTGGTTGCGTCGGCTCTACTGCGTCTATGCCGTGCATTTGGACGCGCCGTCTCGCCACTCGACTTCTTGTCGGTTGGTCATACTGGCTCTTGTTGAGCGCCCGGTCACTCCGTCTCGTGGCTCGACTACTCGTCGCCCGGTTGCACCAGCTCTGCTGCGCCTATGCCATGCATCCGGACGCGCCGTCTCGCCGCTCGACTTCTCGTCGGTCAGTCGCACAGGCTCTCGCAGTGCGCCCAGTCACTCCGTCCCGTGGCTCGACTACTCGTCGCCCGGTTGCACCGGCTCTACTGCGCCTATGTCGTGCATTCGGACGCCTCGTCTCGCCGTGCGCCGGTCACTGCGTCTCGCGGTTCGACTACTCGTCGCCCGGTTGCACCGGCTCTACTGCGCCTATGTTGTGCATTCGGACGCGTCGTCTCGCCACTCGACTTCTCGTCGGCCGGTCCCACTGGCTCTCACCGTGCGCCCGATCACTCCGTCTCGCGGCTCGACTACTCGTCGCCCGGTTGCACCGGCTCTACTGCGCCTATGCCGTGCATCTGGACGCGCCGTCTCGCCGCTTGAGTTCTCGTCGGTCGGTCGCACTAGCTCTTGCCGTGTGCCCGGTCACTGCGTCTCGCGGCTCGACTACTCGTTGCCCGGTTGCACTAGCTCTACTGCGCCTATGCCGTGCATTTGGATGCGTCGTCTCACCGCTCGACTTCTCGTCGGTCGGTCACACTAGCTCTCACCGTGCGTCCGGTCACTGCATCTCGCAGTTCAACTACTTGTCGTCTAGTTGCGCCGGCTCTACTGCACCTATGTCGTGCATCCGGACGCGCCGTCTTGCCGCTCGACAACTCGACTCCGGTTGCATCAACAGTCTGCCCAGGCAGCAAAAGTTAAGTCATTTATTTATATGATTATTTCTCTTTCCTTGGCTTGTTTTCCTCATCATGCAGGACAACATGCCGACTACTCATTCGTGTACACTCCTCGGTGGGTTTTCACGAGAGCTACACTCTGCCGACTACTCTTGGGGTATATCGACCAAACCGCCAGGGGCTTACAACACTGAATCTCGGGGGCTTCGGCCACGAATTTGGTATACTAAGTTTCGGATGCTCCACCACGAGTTCGGTACATTACATCATGGGGGCTCTGGCCACGATTTTGGGTGTACCGAGTTTCGGAAGTCACAATGGCTGTATCCCAAGGAGGCAATCTCAAGCCCGCTCTGGCGGCAATCGTACCATGGGTCCAAGTACCCTAAGTATTCATGCTCCGTGCCATGGGTTTCGTACCCTCAGTACTCGCGCTCCGTACCATGGGTTTCGTACCCTAAGTACTCGCGCTCCGTACCATGGGTCCACGTACCCTAAGTACTCGCTCTCCGTACCATGGGTCCAAGTACCCTAAGTACTAGCGCTCCGTACCATGGGTCCTAGTACCCTAAGTACTCAAGTTGACGTCAACAGTCGCAACCTTAAGCCCACTCCGGTGGCATAAGCTGACTCCGGTCGCACCCAATCCCACTCCGGTGGCACAAAGTCGATGCTAACGGTCGCACCCAAGCCCACTTCGGTGGCACAAAGTCGACGCTAACGGTCGCACCCAAGCCCACTCCGGTGGCACAAGCCGACTTCAGTCGCAATCTTAAGCCCGCTCCGACGGCAAAACTACTCATTTTTTCTGGCTTTTCATTCATTTTTTGCCTTCTCGAAGTTCTTTTCGTCTTTTCGTCTTTTCAGCTTTGTATTTTTGGGTTTCATACTTGGCTCGAAGTACTCAAAGTCGACTACTCGGTCGATATCAAAGTCCGCTCCACGCGACAATCTAAAGTTGACTTCGTTTTCAAGTCGCATTCTAAAGTCCGCTCCATGCGGTAATCTAAAGTCAACTTCGGTTTTCAAGTCCGCGTGGCAATCTAAAGTCGACTTTGGTTTTCAAGTCCTATTCTAAAGTCTGCTCAGCGTGGCAATCTAAAGTCGACTTTAGTTTTCAAGTCGCATTCTAAAGTCCGCTCCGTGCGGCAATCTAAAGTCGACTTCGATTTTCAAGTCGCATCTAAAGTCCGCTCTAACGGCACAACTACTTCTCAAGCTCCACGGCTCGACACCAGATTACTACTCGGAAACTCTCCAGCTCGGGGGCTGCATTCAAATTACTACTCGAGACCAACTCTAGTAGACTTCGCTCGCTCTCAAGCTCGGTGGCTCTACAACAACAACTCAACGTGGCTCATATGACTCTCTTATCTCGGGGGCTACACGCTGCAAGAGTACTCGGATGATGGCTTTCGTGAACACTGAAGAGCCTTGGATTGATTACCTAATCATTTCAAGGCTCGGGGGCTGCTATGCTACACCCATCATTCAATTTTTTCAAGACAGAAGATTCAGAATCAAGATTGACCCTCTGCTAGAGTCTGCGACTCAACCTAAGGCTCGGGGGCTACTCTATATGTAGTGCGATTTTACAATCGCACTTCCATATAATCACGACTTCAAGACTGATGAGCTGGACCACCTTCCAGGCTCGTGGCAGTTCAAGTACTATTGAAGACTTCTCCAAGCAGTACTCGAGGATGTTCAAGAACTACTCGAAGAGGCTTCAAGACTAGTCGAACTACTACTCTCGACTACAACGTGCTCGAGGGCTTGTCGGGCATACACCCCGGGTACTCATACAAGGAAGGATGAAGACGGACTCCTAGAATTTCCCTGTAATCCTACTAGGACTTGTTCTGTATAATCCTACTAGGACTCCTACCTTGTAATCGATTAGGAACCCGCCCCGTGGACTATATAAAAAGGAGGGTCGGGTACCTAGGAGGACATCTCAACCAACCCAACACCAAGCGCAGGGCGCCATACTTGATACCCCAAACAGGATGTAGGGCTCGCTACTCTGGCGGCCCGAACCTGTATAAATCTTGTGTCACGTGTCCCTGCCTGTACCTTCGAGTTCTAGGTCTCACGATCACGATCCCACATCACACAATCTACTACCTTGAGTACCCCCTTTGGTAGGTTTGCCTGTCTAAAACACCGACACTAGCTACCTCAAATGGCAGGGTGGAAGGGGTATAAATAGGCTAAGGCATCAAACTAGCCGTTGGCTAAAAGCTACTGAAAAACATACCATCAGATGAACCGATGCTCCCCTTTTTATAGGTGTCAGTTCATCTAGTGCCCTTCCACGTCATATAGCCATTGCAAATCTGCTGACATATAATTCATCTGACACTTCACCTGATGGTGCGGTAGTTCATCTGGTGCTGAAGACTTTGAGCCAAAACCTTTCTGTGTAAAATAAACACAAGCGTCGGATGAACTGATGCTTGACCGCCGGTTCATCCGGTGCTGAAGGCCGCTGACTCAAACCCTCACAGTCATGATTCCATAATGCATCGGATAGACCGACGGTACCCACCAATGGACCGTCAGTTCATCCGACACCTCTGTCTTCTCTGCTTCGTCTCTGGTATTCATCCAGCGCATGTAGAAACTGGACCATCGGTTCATCTGACGATGCCTGTTGATGACTCGAGCCTCTGCGCAGTGTACCATACCCTCTGATGCTTGCACCGACGCTTCTTCTGGGATACCATCGGTTCATCCGACGGTGTCTTTTTCTTCCTTTTAAACATGGCACCACTTGAACTTAACATACCATCACTTAGAGCTTCAAAATATATACTAATTATGGATCTTTGCTATGCATATGTTAACTTGGTCATGGTATGTTAACTTGCATGGCATGTTAACTTGGCGTGGTATGTTTTGTGGTAATATCCATGAGACCTAGAAATGCCTATAAAGACATGCTCGACAATATGGTTAGTCTCATTGATCATGTTGTCATGATTTACCAAAATCAAACTCGAACAAAATGGCATACGAAGCCATGTTCGCTACAAAGACCCCTTTAATTTCGATTGGCGTTAGCTTAGTGTAGTCACCTTTGTTCCTGAAACACCAACCGAGAGACCCAGATGTTGCTCACGACAAAAAAATGAAGGAAATATAAAAAAGAAATACCAAATCCTTGTGGGCCCATCACCATGCCGGCCGCCGCACGCCACACGCCACCGCTAGACCACCGCCACTACGCACTCATGCCGCACCTAGTAGTGGAGCTACTTTCTGGATTTATGAAGATCGGTAAAAACCTTTTTCAGTAACATCAACCCTTTAGTTACAGCTAGTACCGAATGCATAGACAAATTTTACACCTTTCTTCACTAGGAGATTTTCGCAGTAGGAGGCGGCTATAGGGGAGGGGCTCTCTTGATAACGCTTGGTCAAGAGATTCATTATATCACTCGCGTGCTCCGCCTTATCTCTTCATGTCCGGGGAGAGACAATCATGCCCTTTTTGCCAAGCCAGGCCTCCTCCTCCGCCCCAACCCACTCTTTTTGCCAATGCGGTCGTCACCCATGGCATTTCTCTGACCGTCGGCCCATGAAATCTCCCCCAACCCCGAACCCTCAAACCCTAACCTGAACTAGCCTAACCCCGCTAACATCTGTCGCCGCCTGCGCCCAACGGTGGCCCACTATCAGCTGTTCCGCCCACAAGCCACCAAATATGGAGGAGGTTGTGAGGCTAATATAATTACTTGCTTCATTGGATTTTTTTATTTTATTTCTCAGGCATTCCTCATCACATCCTTTCCTAGGATTGCCCAATCAAGGGGGCTCTAGCAATAAGCTTAAACCGAGAGGGCTCCACTACGTGAAAACCTGTAATAGGTCACGCAACATTGGTAACGGAAACACAATGTCCGTTACAAGGTCCCAGATTAGTAACGAGTGTCAAACAACACCCGTTACCAATAGTCTATGTCTGTTACATATAAGACTTCCAAGGTGCAGCCCAATTAATACCCGTTACCTTTAATATTTGTGGTAACACACCCCATAATGTCCATTACCATTCATGACTCCCGAACCCAAAATTTCATTTGAATCGCGTTAATTTCAACCCGCGTCCGCATCTGCCCAACCTCCTCGCGTCGCGTCCACCCACCCCACGCGCCCATACCTCCACTCGCCTCCCCCCTCTCTCTCACTCTCCCTCTTCCGCAGCCCCCTCTTCCACTCCCGTCCTCCCTTGGCGACGCCGGCGGTGTCGGCGGCCACCTCCACCCCCGGCACCGGTCCCCTCACCCCAAGGTGAGCTGCTCTGCTCCTCCTCCTCCACCCCTCGCCTCCCCTCTCCTTCCTCTATCCAGTGAGATCTTCTCCCCCTCCACCATGGCGGCCTCCACCTTCAGTGGTGACGAAGCCGCCCCCATCTTCGGCTTACTCGACGCCGCCGCTGTGCTCGTCATGGCCGGAGTCCACCCCCACTCCTCGTTGCCTCCCGCACCAGATCTTATGAGGTCCATCATCCCCGTCATCATGGCCAGAGTCCTCCACTCTCCTCTGCCCCTATCCTCCCCTCTTCACCGCACCTTCCCTCTCCCCGGCTGACCTCCCATCTCCGCCACACGGAGGCACACCGGGTGCATCTAGGGTTTCACCCACGACCCTATACTTTCGGATCTGCTCGGCCACCACTCACACGAAGGCGCGCCGAGTGCATCTAGGCTTGCATCGGCCGGCGGCTAGCACATGTTCTCGTGGTTTTTGGTGTTAAACAGGCAAGTGAATCCCCCTTCCTCTCTCTCTCTCTCTCGCTCTCTCTCTTAATCTACAAACCCTAATCATGCCTTCTAATAAATCTTGGTGCAGGAACACCGGATCTGAGTTCCTAACGCATGCTTGCAGATCTGCCATCCCTTGTTTGTTCAGTGATTCTCTCTGTTAACTATGGCTAACTGTAGCATATTGTCAATGACTTAGATATGCCACTAGCCATGCCATTTGGAAAGATCTGCAAGCATGCACTAGTGTATTTTGTTTTCTTGAATGATTTGTTTAATTTCCCCCTGTTGCTGTCACCAAAAAAGCGAAGGATGTGATCAAGTCTATAAAGAAGTGTATAGGGGTGTTGACGGTGAATTTCCCTCAACCTGGCCATGAGTTTACCTTGAATGTTGGTATTGATTTAATATCCAAACTAACGATCCTAACCCTCATCATATATCAAGTTCGCACTCGCATGTGGTATTTGGAGTTTATTGTTTACGCAGGGATTAAGCACCTAAATGAGGACTTC
Source organism: Cenchrus fungigraminus (assembly GCA_036936925.1). NCBI lineage: Eukaryota > Viridiplantae > Streptophyta > Magnoliopsida > Poales > Poaceae > Cenchrus > Cenchrus fungigraminus. The sequence goes on from CM072780.1 coordinate 50,028,319, forward strand.
CGGGTAGAGTTCATCGAGCACTTTGCGAGAAGGTCATGAAACCCGGTACAAGTCAAGACACGAGGTGAACATGACTCCAAGAGACCCAAGGACCAATCCATGAAGGCAGAAAACTCCGAGGACCTGGACAGAAAATGCTGAAGCTTGCACGACAAGGAGCCCTATCCAAACCGCGGAGAAACTGACGTCAAGGACCCACATGCAGTTGGGAGAAAGTTCTAGAAGACACAAGAAGCGACGGGAAGAAAACCGGGGCCGAACCGGGCCAAAATGGGCCCAGGTCGGTTGGCCCAGGCCGGCCGGCCAAGCCCATTCTGGCGTCGGTTCGGCTCCCCCTTTGACCTAGATGACCCTCGGGCTATTTATAGTCCCCCTGCCAAGAGCCACGCATCAATTCATTCGTCATCCGCCGCCGAGGAGCAGAGAAGAGAGGGCACCATTTCGGAGAGGAGAGGGTCGAGATGGTTGACTAGGGCTTCCCTAGCCGACGTGGGAACCTTGCATGGAAGACCACGTCGGAGTTCCCGGAGCTAGGATCAAGATCAAGGTAGGATCCCGGTGGTGATCTTGTCCATGTATTATACATGTTGAATTTGCAAGATTGAATCCGATTTCTAGCGATCAAGTGCTTTCTCTACGACTTTGTCTTCGCTTGGGTTTTCTTATTCTCCAATCTATTCCGCGGATAGATTGCTTAGGATGTTTTTGTATCCATGGTGGCTAGAGGTGCATACCTGACCTACCGAGCGTTCGCAACTTGTTCTTTTGAACTCGCCCTAGGCTGTCCTGCACGAATAGGAGTGCGTTGTGACAGGACGGTGGCTCCAAAAGGCGGGCGTCATCGGAGTTGGAACGGAAGCCACGATTTAAAGAAGCTTTTAATGAGATTCATTTGTCTTATTCTTCTCGGTTTTGGAACTTCAACAAAAGACCCGATCCAATCTCTAGATTGGTTCTCCCCTCTCTTTATCTTGCTACCTCCGGTGTTTAGTAGATTAGATGTGTTTTATGGTTCTTCCATAGATTAGATGCAAAACCCCTTTTGAAGATCAAAGTGTTTTCCGCTTATTAGATTGGATCTTGCGTTACACATTGTTCCACGGATTCGATACCTTGGGTTCATACTTAAGGGAAGAAGGGTCCCTTGACTACGACGGAGGACTTGTCCGCTTGCAAGTCCAAACGAAGTTTGATACACATATAGACCGTCAACAAGGGGGCAGGAGCAAAAGCACTCAACTCCATGCTGTTATGGTGAGTTATTTTTCACTGAAGTAGCCCTCTGGTGTCCTCATTCTTGCATCAATCCCAGCACTATATGTAGCTACATTAGACATAGCAACACACTCCTTGTATTTGTTCATATACCATAGACATCTAAGAAGACTTGCACACATAGTCACGCACTAAAGAAAACTCTATGAATCCAAAAATGGTAAGTTGCTAATGATTACTACTATTAATTTAATTTAAAAGGAAGCATGGAAGTAAATCAGATGTCTCCTTGTCTGCAAGCTTAGTTCTGTGCTTTATGCATTATATCTGGATTTTATTTTAATTTAGACGGGTGTATAAATTTTCTGCTACAACTTTACCAAAATGATCTATCATTTTCAGCTGAGACTTTCAATAAGCTTATGAAATGTGCATCTGTGTTGATATGATCAACCTTCGGTCTTGATTCAGATTAATTGCTATTTTTTCAGCTATTAGAAATGCTCATGAATAACTGCGGAGAGCCTATCCACAGGCAGGTTATTGATAATGGGCTTCTTCCAATACTTGTGAAGATAGTGAAGAAAAGGGTAAGTTCTTTTTTGCTGAATATGGATGGTAGTCGTGAAACCTCTCCTTCTCTATTCTGTTATTAAATCTGAATTTCTAGTACTGCCAGTTTACTTGAAATGGCTAGTGTACACAATAGCACAATAACTTGTGCACAGCAGGTGTTGCACTATACTCGTCACCTGTAGTCATGGTTTGATAAGTGTCATGCAGAGTGCGAATTGCTAAAGTATTTGCAAAGAGTAGAGCACCTTGCATTAATGTTGTCATGTGACTATTGTGTCCTAACCATCATGTGATTTGAGCTCACTAAGCTAGGCATCTCTACCATAGTGCTCATAGTTCTAGATGCCTACCAAAGCGTGTGAACATGTGCTACGCTGATTGTTGCCTGGTTACTCATAAAAGCAGAGAATGAGTATTCTTGCTCGGATTCCTAATGAACTGACCATTGCATTATTTGTACACGATTTAGGCATTTAGCTTGTGTTGCATACATACTGTGGTGCTGCATACTGTTTTTGCTGACTAAAATGTAAAATGCCTGCAGTTCCTTAGAAAACTTTTGCAGCCTCTAGTATCTTGAAGGAACTCAATTTCAAGGTAAGCTGTAGCTATACTCTGTTGCCAAACTGTTGAGTTATTTTCTTTCGTGTTGTGCTTAGAGATGTATGCCTCTTGTTATTTTCAGATTCAACAAGTTGTAGTTGGTCCTCAAAAAATTCAGAGTGTTTATGCAAAGGTCAGAGCTACTCAAATCTAATTGTCCACTAATATCTGAATCTGATTCATCATGTTATAATGTTCAATATGAATGGTACACTGTTATAATGTCCCATCTTACACAAAATGTTTGACTTTCTGTTACACTCATTGCAAACATGCAAGAGGGCTGCATCATGCTAGGAACACGGACAATTAGAAGTGTGAAGATGTCTTCCACATGGGCTCCAACACTTGCAGCAACAAGGTATGTTTGTGTCACTCCATCTAGTCTGGCGTGCGCAAATTGATGTGCTTCACAATTTCACGTAGTGAAAATAGTTTCATGGGGCTCATTTGTGTTGATTTCTTTATGTATTTTTTCCTATAACAGTCTCTAAACTGAGCAGCACCATTATTTTTTATTTCGGATTCATGTCATAAACAAGGTGTGTTGGCACTCTTAACTATTTGTTGAATTCTTTTCCGGCAACAACAATTTGATAGTCAACTGGAAACATGCTAGAAATCATATGGGCATGATAGAAGTACTGTGGTGATAAATTAGATAATTGAACATACACTCGCTTGCTTACAATTAAGATAGAAATACTGTGGTGATAAATTAGATGTTGAATTGTTGTCTTGTGGGTGTTACAGATTCTACCATTTTATTCTGCCCATCTTCATTGACGTGTAGAGTAATAGATGCTTGGATGTGCAATTTCAGGGCACTGTTAGCTATTTCAGAACCCTGAGGCTAGAAGCAAAGTCATTGACGCTACTACCACGCTTGGAAGAATCACTGGTTCGTTATTCTGTGCTTAATTGCAGATACACTTACCTTTTCCTCTAAGTATATCTACATTCTTGTTGTCTTGTCTCTAGTAGATTTTAATCATACTTCTTATTTTGAACCCATCATACACACTGACACACCTATGCAATTTTCAACAAAGAACACTTGTCTGATTAAATTTCTTACTGTTGCAGGCACTACGTGAAAACCTCAAATAGGTCACGCAGCATTTGTAACGGGCCCTTAACGCCCGTTACATGCACCCACATCTGTAACGGTTGTCGTTTGGCGCCCGTTACCCATAAGCGTGCCAGGACGACCGCGGGGTTGGCCTCCACAACGCCCGTTACCAATGTGGACTTCTAGTAACGGGCTTCTTAAATGCCCGTTACATGAATTCGTTGTAACGGACGTTAAATAGAGTCCGTTACAAAAGTTAAACCTATCGGTAACAAGCTTATAAAGTTCATTACCGATCAATGCCCTATCAGTAACGGGCTGTTTAAGTCCGTTACTGATCACTGCCGTATTGGTAACGGGCTATAAAGTCCGTTACCGATAATTTCCTACTGGAGGCGCATGCTTGTTACGATGCGTCTCCTTTGCTGGCGACCCAATTGGATACGCTCGTGTCTTAGGACTCGTCTCCTTTGATTGCCACCCAGGGTCGCCTTTTTTCTCTCATCGGAGACGCACGTTGTTATTGCTCGTCTCTGTCTTCTCCTTCCGACACCACTCACTCTCTCTCCGCAGAAGGCCACTCCCGTTCCGACAACAACACTCGCTCTCTCTCCTCAGAAGGTTACTCGCTTGATCTCTCCGCTCAGATGTCCCCGCCAGCCTGTCCCGTTCGCCGCCGCCAGCTCTGCGTGCTCTGAGGATCGCGCTTAATTTCTCTCCTCAGAAAGCCGGCGCTGCAGCAGGCCGGCCGGCCACGTGTGCGACGGCGAAAGGGGCCAGCGGACGTCGACCGCGGCGTCATCCAAAGCAGACGCCTCCGTGTCCCCTCCCCCTGGGGCTCGGTGCCGTCCTCCGCGCTGTCGCCACGGCCGCGACGTCGCCTCCGATCCTCCTCCTCAGCCACGCTCGCCTCGTAGAAAGTCCTCGTCAAGGTGGAAATTAATTGCCCCCTTTTATTGAAATTCTTCAGCTGTCCTAATCCTCTTGTGTTATCAATTTTTTTGTGTGATGAATTATGCTCATTTGATGTATGGAATGCAGATGGCGTCTACTGCTCGGGCTTGGATGTACAGACAGCCCCAAGAAGATTGGGAGAATTTCTTAAGCGGGGTCAATGGTTTTCTAAATCAAGCAGAGGCGGATATGAGAAACCGTGGTGTTCAGGCAATGCTTTGCCCCTGTATAGATTGTCTCAACCAGAAGAAATCCGCACAACGAGAAATCATTTTTCATCATTTGGTCACACGTGGCTTCACAAAAAATTACACGTGTTGGAATAAACATGGTGAGGAAGGCCTTAATGAACTCGAAGCAGGCTGCCTAAATGAAGGTGAAGTGCGACACCATGCTACCGACCATGATGAAGACCTTGATGATGGTGGAGTTTTTGAGGAAAATGAACCATTATTCCCACCAAATGTGATGAGGCCTAAGGATATCACTGATCAAGAAGTTAGGGGCTTCGATGATGGCGAGGTGTTGCAACGTGTGCACAATGTTGATCAAATGTTGCGGGATGTTGAGTTTCAATGAGTGTACACACCTTCTGAATTAGCGAGGCTGAAGCAATTCATTGAAGATTCAAAGAAACCCCTCTATCCTGATTGCCAGAATTACTCTCGCCTTTCTGGTGATCTAAAACTTCTGCAGCTTAAGGCAGATCATGATTGGAGCAACAAAAGTTAAAGTTTCAAACATCTATTGGATGTGCTTAGAGACATGCTACCTGAAGGAAACCAAATAGCAGAGTTTGTCTATGAGGCGAAGAAGATAATTTGTCCTCTGGGAATAGAGGTTGAAAAAATCCATGCATGCAAGAACAGTTGTGTATTATTCCGTGGAGATTATGCAGACCTTGACAAGTGCCCCAAGTGTGGCTATGATCGGTACAAGAGGAAAAAAGGATGGTGGAGATGATAATAAAGCTGATGACGAGAACGAGCCCGGCGAGATCAGAGGCAAGAAGAAGAAGGCTAACAGAGGGGCTCCTGTGAGGGTGGCATGGTATTTTTGCATCATTCCTAGGCTGAGAAGATGGTTCACAACACGAAAGGAGGCCCAACTCTTGCGTTGGAATGACGAAGGCCAAAAGGAGCTTAAGAAAGATGGCAAGTTTAGGCACCCCGCAGATGCAGCACAATGGGGTAACATTAATAACCACTTTCTGTGGTTTAATGAAGACGTAAGGAGCATACGATTTGCTATGAGCACAGATGGCGTGAACCCATTCGGTAACTAGAGCTCAACACATAGCACCTGGCCTGTCGTGCTGTCGTTGTACAACCTTCCACCCTGGCTATGCAAGAAACAGAAATATATGATGCTGACAATATTGGTCTCCGGGCCAAAGCAACCTGGCGACCGTATTGATGTCTACTTGAGGCCACTAGTTGATGACTTGAAGATACTGTGGAAGCCTGGTGTGAAGGAGGTTTGGGATGAGTACAAGCATGAGGAGTTCATAATGCGCGCCATGTTGTTCACCACCATAAACGACAACCCGGCTCATCGCAACCTCTCTGGCCAGAGTAAAAGGAAATGTGCAGCTTGCCCACACTGCTTGGAAGATACTTGCGTAGTATGGCTAAGACATTCAAAGAAATACGTATTTATGGGGCACCGTCGTTTCCTCGGCAAGAAACATCCATACCGGGCCATGGATTGTCAGTTTAATGGAGAAAAGGAGAATCGAGAGGCGCCGTTGCATGTGACTGGAGATCTGGTCCACTTGAAAGTCAAGGACGTCAAAACTATCGAGGAGTTTCCCAAACTGACTGAAAAAACCCTTGGCAAAAGAAAGAAACAAGATGGTGAAGAAAAAGAAGAAGAAGGAATGTGGAACAAGATTTCAATTCTATGGGAGCTAGAGTATTGGCCGATGTTGGATGTGCGTCATTCGATTGACAACATGCACGTCAAGAAGAATGTGTGTGAAGCTACTTGTGGAACATTGCTACAACAGAAGTCCAAAGGAAAAGATCATAAAAATGCAAGGGAGGATCTTAAAGAACTGGGCATTAGGCTGGAGCTCTATGCAGAGGAAACAGAGACAGGGACGAACCTTCCCGTTGCTGCAACCACCTTGTCAAAGGCAGAGAGAAAAGAATTCTGTCAGTTTTTGCATGATTTGAAAGTACCTTCAGGCTACTCATCAAACTTCAAGAGGCTAGTTGTTGACGGTCCTTACAACAAAGATTCGACCGTCAAAACCTCGGATTCGAGAGGAGTATATGACAAGTTTCATGCACATTTTTAGTACTAATAAAGTTCCACGAGTTGTGTTGTGAATTTCATAGGCAGGTACACATTTTGGGAGAATTTGGAACCAACGTGCCACACGAGCAAGGCACGACCGAACCACCAGGCACGGCCGGCCCTGCAGGTGCGGCCGGCCCTACCCTGTGGCTCGTGCCAGGTCCCGAGTACCTCCTCTCCCTCAAGCAATACTTGGATGAACAAGATTCAACGAAGAAACGTCGGTTTGATCCAAAGGAGAAGGCTAGGATCAATGGGTCCACTTGTCCGGCCGTTCAACCGCCACAACCGTCATTCCAAGGCAATCCTAGGCATCCCTGAGCGAAGGCGGTGCATCACACGGCACGGGGGTGGGCCGGCCGCACCTAGAGGGCCGACCGCACCTCCCAGCCGTCGTGCCGGCCGAAACCGACCCAAGGAACAGACCCTCAACGGCCTCAGGAGCAAGGATCAGGAACGTCCAAGTCGAGAGGCGGTGGATCATAGGGCCGGCCGCACCTCCTCATCCGGCCGCACCTGTGATCTTGGGCCCACGCGCTCAACCGACCTCCCTTGCCTATAAAAGGCACCTCACACTCGCTGGATTGGACACACGATGCAGGAGCATCTCCATTTCCCTCTTTTGTTCACTTATAGTAGGATTAGTGTAGCTTGGGAGTTACAGTCGAGTCGAGCTAGTCTCGGGGTTCTGGAGGAGTCTTCTTCAGAGTTCCGGTACTACTCTTGTATCCTTTCTTTGTTTAGACTCAAGTACAATTCAAGTTATCTTTCTATCTTACCTTTCGAGTCAATTACATTCAGCCTTTACTTTGCTCTAGAAGCTTTATTCTTGGTTTAGACTAAAGTTAGTTTAGTTTTGGTTAGCATAGCTCTCTTGAACCCTATAGTGGTGTGGTCGTTCTTCGCTTGATCTCCGGTGGTTCACCAGAGAGAGAGACCTTCCTTCGTGATATCCGGGGAAAGGTTCTTTGGTTCGTTGTGAGCGCGGTGCTCAGAGCTTGCCTTAGTCTTAGATTGGTGTCCCGTTCAACGGAATAGTTGTGGTACCCTAAGGAGGTGACAGCTCCGGACGGGCTTTGTAGTCCACCATGTTAGTTCGAGCTAGTAGGATTCAACACGTCGTCGTTCTCCCTTCTCATCCCAGTCTGAGAGTGCGGCTTTGCATGCCCTTGCAGCACTAGAAGAGCTTGACAAGTTTAGCTTGCCTTGGTTATCCTTTGCCTTAGTCCTTTGCCGAGAGTTGACAAGAATAGATAGATTGTGTTAGGATCCTTTCTCGTCTCGTTGTCCTCCCAGCTCGCTAGATCCTCTCTAACCTTTTATCAAGATCTCCTTGCGTGTGTCAAGTTATCCCCGAATATCTTTATTCGTTACCCCCGCTATAGCTCTTTACCAAGTCTTGTCTTTCTCCACCGTTTATTCGATCATCTTTGCCGTAGTGCCTCCCTTGGGAAAATATAAATACGATAACCCGAATACCACCGGGTGAAGTGCTACAACAGTAATCCGTGTGCTTGCAGACCTTTCTGTGATCGTGTGTTTTACCCAGACGATCCCTAGCCCCGTTACTAGAGGTGCGAACTCGGTAGCGACGCTTGCGAGTGCCAACAAGCATTCCTGGCGCCGTCACCGTAGTGCAACCTTAGTGGTGAGGCTAAGGAGCGTCAACAAGCATTTCTGGCACCGTTGCCGGGGAGGCAATAGGCATAAGATATCGTTTAAACATTGTGGTACAATTATCAAGGTTCGGTGAACCGCTATTTAAGCGGGTTTACCCTTGCTCTACTCTCGTGTACGCAGAGTAGTGCACGACCGGTTTCGACCTACCGTCCAACTTTAACGACAATCCGGAGTCACTTGTGAGGAGAGTGCGACCCCGTGTCCTCATTCCTCCGAAGTTTCTCTCAAACCAAGAGACGAACACCGTTGATCCCGTAGATAGCACCTCGTCAGCACCGATGGCCGAGAGGACGATTCGCGAGTTTTCCGCTCCCTCCAACACCAATGTCCCTACCGGGCCAACCACAACGGTGGGAGACGGAAACTTTGAACTCAAGCCGGCATTGATCAACATGGTGCAAGCAAATCCGTTCTCCGGCAAGCCTAATGAAGATGCCAATGCACATCTGCAGCATTTTCTGGAGGTGTGCAGGACTTTCACTATCCGTGGAGTGACGAATGATGCAATCCGTCTTCGCCTATTCCCGTTCTCATTGCTCGGGAAGGCGAAGCAATTGTTTTATGCGGAGCGAGATGCCATCAACACATGGGATAAGTGCTCAAAGGCATTTCTCGCAAAATTCTTCCCGGTGGGCAAAACCAATGCCCTCCGCGCAAGAATTTCGGGCTTCCAGCAGCAGAATGATGAGAGTATCCCGGAAGCATGGGAATGCTTCCAGGAGTACATCACCGCGTGCCCGCACCATGGCATGCACGGGTGGTTCTTAATTCAAACCTTCTATCACGGGCTCAAGCGTACTTCCCATGAGCACCTAGATGCAGCCGCTGGAGGAGCCTTCTTCTCGCTACAAGTACCAGCCGCTAAGGAATTGATCGAGAAGATGGTGGCAAATCAAGGTTGGGATGGAGACCATCTCCAACCCCGTACCCGCGGTGTACACCACGTCGATGGAGTCGACATGCTCGCCGCTAAGATGGACCTCCTCATGAAGAAATTGGAGGCATCAAGCAATGTGGAAACCGCCAAGATTATGGACGCACACATGACGTGCGAGGTTTGCGGCAATATGGGTCATTCGGGCAATGATTGTCTCGAGACAAGGGAAGAAGCCAACTTCATCAACAATGGCAACAACAATGGGTTCCGCAACAACAACTACAACAATCAAGGGTGGAACTCAAGGCCCAACTTCCCGTTCAACAACCAAAATGGAGGTAACTATTCGAACAATTTCAATAATCAACCTTCCATTAAAGATCTTGTCTTTGGCCAAGCTAGAATTAATGAAAATTTAAACAAGAAGCTAGCCGCCAATAAGAAAGTTCTTGAAAATCTTAATTCCACCATAGAATCTTTCACCACTGCCATGAAGAATCAGCTAAGCTTTAATAAAATGATAGAAACTCAACTTGCTCAGCTTGCTGCTTCTTTACCTTCTTCTGAGTCGGGTGGAATCCCGGGACTACCTGAGCCTACCCGAGAGAATGTTAGCATTATATCCACCAGATGGGGTAAGCCATCTAGGAGGATGTATGCACCTAACCATGTAGGGAACCTTATACATCAAATCCAAGACCCATGGGATGAATCAGCAGTCTTGGACAAGAAAGACAATGGATATCCGGGCATCACATGCACGATCTACTACCAAAAGATCAAGAATGCTCTTTGTGACCTTGGAGCGAGTGTCAACCTCATGCCCAAAGCCATGTTTGAGGAGTTAGGATACCCAGCTATCTCTCTGACAACGATGACAGTCCAACTTGCCGACTCATCGATCAAATATCCAGAGGGCATAGTGGAAAATCTCTTGGTGAATGTCAGAGGCTCATATGTCTTTGCGGATTTCGTGGTCCTCGACACACAAGAAGAAATTCCGCTTATTCTTGGGCGACCATTCCTAAGAGATGTCAATGCAAGGATTGATGTCGGAGCCGGAAAGATCCAATTCCGCATAGGGCGAAGGATCATGACATTCAAATTCCAAGCAAAAGAAGAGCAATGTTACCTAGTGCAAGATGAGGAAGTTAGGGGGTGGAGGAAGCCACGGCCCCAACACAAGGAAAATGAGGTAGCCCCAACCAAGCCCAAAGACAAAGCATTCAACGGGCGCCACCAACCAAAGAAGCCGAAAGCAATCAACAAGGCTAAGGGGGAAAAGCAGACGGAAATCAAGAACACCCCCGCTAAAGCCTCACCGACTTCAGCACCACCGAAGAAAACAAAGAAGGTGTGGCGTGTGAAGAAAGCATCGTCCAAGTCTTCCACTCCGGGACCGGACGAACCCAAGATCAACTGAGCAAACGGAGGAGTCCCGCTCACGGACTCTAAACTACGAGCCCTCACCGAGAGGTAAACCGGTATTTATCTCATATTTCCCTTTCAACCTTTTATTTTGTGCATCAAGCATGTTTAAATTTCAAATTTGTTTTCACCAATGCATTAGTAAGTAAACAAGACACAGAAAAGCAGTTTTGGAGATTTTTGGTGATACGGCCGAACCTAAAGGTACGGCCGTACCTCCCCTCGACAAAATTTTTGTGCAGGATGTTTACAGGAGGTGACACGAGTGCCTGGGGAAAATATAATAGGACCGGCCGTACCAAGTGATACGGCCGTACCTATGATTTTTCACAAATCCATCAAGTCAACCACTACAAGCTTCCAGGTGCTCAACTCATCACCAAAATGAAGACACGCCAACCAGGTAGCCAAAAATTAGCTTGGGGGAGACCCCATTTGCAATCAAGGATGGTATGTCCATCCAAACCAATTTTCAACATCTTGTTTATCTCATTTGAATAAAAGAAAAACAACAAAAATATTTGTTTCAACCAGGTGCTTGAAATCTTGTTTATATACCCTCACTTTGGAAATGATGAATGGTTGCCATGTTAAAACTTTGCAACAACCTAGTGTGCATCCTTGTGCTCTATGTCTATTTGAATTTGTTGGTATATTTTGAGACAAGAGCCTGAAATAAAACTTTGTGGGAAGCAAATGCTTATGACCAAACCTAGGGTGTTGACTAGTATGATATGGTGCGACAATGTTGATCTGCTCTATCTCATAGTATGGTGAAAATCTCGGATGATTTCTTTTTGAAAATAAAACAAGACGAGTTCCTCGATGGTCATATTACCTACCAAAGCCATATGTCGGTATCAAAGTTCAAACCTTCTACATATGCTTGCTTGTGACCCATTGAGTTTTGCCAAATTGTTGTGACCCTTGGTAGAATCTTTTCATGCTTCCATGATCGAGATCACGTACACCCACATATACATGCTAACTCCTACACCGGGAGTTACGCAAAACATGCCATCCATCCACCAAATATAAATACTCCAAAGCCCAAAGAGATTTCTCTTCTTGTAATCTTGCAAAAGGAGAGAGGGGTCATTGAAAAAAAAAGAGTATATGCTCAAGAAGCATAGGAAAAAAATATGTGCTCCAATCAAAGAGCATAGAAAAAAAAAGAAAGCATGACCCCCCTCCAAAATAAAAGCAAGTGGAGAATCTCAAAGCAAGGAGTACTTAGAAAAAAAACAAAAATATTCCACACACTTGCACATCTCGATCAAGTTGCATGACTAGTTTCTTCTTGGATCCGGTCTTTGGCTCAACAACATCATATGGCACAAGTGAGTCTCATACTTATCCTACCCAAAGCTCCACATACAAGCCATAGAGTAGGAAGTTGAGACTCGCTTAAAGCCTTTGGTGAGGTAACAAATACCACTTGAGCGATCGAGGGAACCATCCGAGGAACCTTGTCTTTCTTTGCAAAATTTTCAAAAACTTCGAGATAGGATCCAGAAAAGAAAAAGAGTAAGAGATGCAAAGTTAGAAACCATTCTACTCTTCAACCTCCGAAGGCAATGTGGAAAGCTACAAGCCCCACGGGTAAAGTAAGGCTAAGTTTCTCTCCTACCACCCTTTTCAAATTAGCAAGAAGTGCATGGAGTTTGTGCACAGGTACTTGCCGAGCGATAACATCATGCAACTCCTGATCCGCCGAGGCCGAGTCTAGACTTTGCTTGAGGACGAGCAAACGTTTAGCTTGGGGGAGTTTGTTGACGGTCCTTACAACAAAGAGTCGACCGTCAAAACCTCGGATTCGAGAGGAGTATATGACAAGTTTCATGCACATTTTTAGTACTAATAAAGTTCGACGAGTTGTGTTGTGAATTTCATAGGTAGGTACACATTTTGGGAGAATTTGGAACCAACATGCCACATGAGCAAGGCACGGCCGAACCACCAGGCACAGCCGGCCCTGCAGGTACGGCCGGCCTGGCAGGTGCGGCCGGCCCTGCAGGTGCGGCCGGCCCTGCCAGGTGTGGCCGGCCCTGCCACATGGCTTGTGCCAGGTCCCGAGTACCTCCTCTCCCTCGAGCAATACTTGGACGAACAAGATTCAACGAAGAAACGTCGGTTTGATCCAAAGGAGAAGGCTAGGATCAATGGGTCCACTTGTCCGGCCGTTCAACCGCCACAACCATCATTCCAAGGCAATCCTAGGCATCCCTGAGCGAAGGCGGTGCATCACACGGCACGGGGGTGGGCCGGCCGCACCTCCCAACCGTCGTGCCGGCCAAAACCGACCCAAGGAACCGACCCTCAACCGCCTCAGGAGCAAGGATCAGGAGCGTCCAAGTCGAGAGGCGGTGGATCATAGGGCCGACCGCACCTCCTCATCCGGCCGCACCTGTGATCTTGGGCCCACGCGCTCAACCGACCTCCCTTGCCTATAAAAGGAACCTCACACTCGCTGGATTGGACACACGACGCAGGAGCATCTCCATTTCCCTCTTTTGTTCACTTAGAGTAGGATTAGTGTAGCTTGGGAGTCAGAGTCGAGTCGAGCTAGTCTCGAGGTTTCGGAGGAGTCTTCTTCAGAGTTCCGGTACTACTCTTGTATCCTTTCTTTGTTTAGACTCAAGTACAATTCAAGTTATCTTTCGATCTTACCTTTCAAGTCAATTACATTTAGCTTTTACTTTGCTCTAGAAGCTTTATTCTTGGTTTAGACTAAAGTTAGTTTAGTCTTGGTTAGCATAGCTCTCTTGAACCCTATAGTGTTGTGGTCGTTCTTCGCTTGATCTCCGGTGGTTCACCGGAGAGAGAGACCTTCCTTCGTGATATCCGGGGAAAGGTTCTTTGGTTCGTTGTGAGCGCGGTGCTCAGAGCTTACCTTAGTCTTAGATTGGTGTCCCGTTCAACGGAATAGTTGTGGTAGCCTAAGGAGGTGACAGCTTCGGACGGGCTTTGTAGTCCACCACGTTAGTTCGGGCCGGTAGGATTCAGCGCGTCGACATTCTCCCTTCTCATCCCAGTCTGAGAGCGCGGCTTTGCATGCCCCTGCAGCACTAGAAGAGCTTGACGAGTTTAGCTTCCCTTGGTTATCCTTTGCCTTAGTCCTTTGCCGAGAGTTGACAAGAATAGATAGATTGTGTTAGGATCCTTTCTCGTCTCGTTGTCCTCCCAGCTCGCTAGATTCTCTCTAACCTTTTATCAAGATCTCCTTGCGTGTGTCAAGTTATCCCCGAATATCTTTATTCGTTACCCCCGCTATAGCTCTTTACCAAGTCTTGTCTTTCTCCACCGTTTGTTCGATCATCTTTGCCGTAGTGCCTCCCTTGGGAAAATATAAATACGATAACCCGAATACCACCGGGTGAAGTGCTACAACGTTAATTCGTGCGCTTGCGGACCTTTCTGTGATCGTGTGTTTTACCCAGACGTTCCCTAGCCCCGTTACTAGAGGTGCAAACTCGGTAGCGACGCTTGCGAGTGCCAATTCCTGGCGCCGTCACCGTAGTGCAACCTTAGTGGTGAGGCTAAGGAGCATCAACACTAGTGTCGGTGAAGGACATGAAAATGAATTTCAACTTGATGAAATCTCATGATTGCCATGTGTTGATGACAGCTCTTCTTCCTGTTGCACTTAGAGGTATCAAGACAGAACTGGTTCGCGATGCAGTCACGAGCTTGTGTTTATTCTTCAATGCAATAGAACAGAAGGTGATTGATGAGGAAAAACTTTTGGACATAGAGAGGAGACATTTTGAGACCCTATGCCTGCTTGAAGCTACCTTCCCACCATCATTCTTTGATCTCATGCTGCATCTAACAGCACACCTCACGAGGGAAATCTGGTTCCTTGGCCCATCTTACCTTCATTAGATGTTTCCATATGAGAGGTTCTATGGATTCCTGAAATCATTGGTACATAATCGGTTATTTCCGGAGGGAGCCATTGTTCGTGGCTATGAGACGCTCAAAGCAGTGGAGTGGGCCATGGGTTATATGGACCCCCAAAACCCCATTGGTGTGCCTCGCTCACGGCATGAAGGTAGGCTTTCAGGTGTTGGGACCCTGTGGAAAAAGTCAGTCACTCTAGAACCAGATGCCTTCCAAAAGGCTCATTTCATCGTGATACAACAGCTGCACCTAATTACACCGTTTGCCAATTAGCACAAGCGACAACTACGTGAAGACAACCCTGACCGTGGTAGGGCTTGGCTTGCAAAGATGCACATGCAAGGTTTCAGCAGGTGGCTCCGAGATTATGTCAAGACATGCAGCAATAATGCTATAATAACCGACGAGATAAGGAATCTAGCAGCAGGGCCATTATTCACTGTTACAAGATACCAAGCAATGGATATCAATGGATACATGTTCTACACCATGGCCCAGGATAAAAAGAGCGTCTATCAAAATAGTGGTGTGCGTGTACGGGCCGTCTTCGACGACAGTCATGATGATGATGACACGGAGACAGACACATATTATGGTCAAATAGAGGAGATATGGGAGCTTGATTATGTAGGATTGAAGGTAGCCTTGTTTCGGTGTAGATGGGTCACCAATGGGAAGAGAGTTGTGAGCAAGGACAAATATGGTTATGTTAGTGTTGATCTCCGGGTCTTTGGTTACAAAAACGAACCGTTTGTCTTCACCAACGATGTTGAGCAAGTGTTCTATGTACCTGACCTTGCAAAGAAGAACTGGTCTGTGGTTATGCCTGGAAAAAAAGGATTGTTGGGGTTGAAAATGTTGTTGAGGAGGAGGAATACAACCAGTTTGACGAAATTCCATCCTTTGACACTTCATACAAGCCCCGACTCTTGGGAACTAACAAAACACCGTGCTTGCGAAGCGACCATAGTGAAAAAATCCATATACAGAAATAAAGGAAGAAAAAGCAAGCCGGATTTCTGCTGAATCCTTTTTGTAATGCAGGATGGTCTATTGGTGGAAATGGAATCTGTTTTGTAATATAAAGGATGTGATGTATTGGTGGAATTTGAATCCTTTTTGTAATATATAGGATGTGGTGGAATTTGAATCCTTTTTGTAATATATTCTGCCTAAGATACTATATATATTCTGTTTATATTCTGCTTCAGTTCAGTAAGTATGTTGCAGGCTGCTTCAGTTCAGTAACGGGCGTTAATATAAAAGGGACGAGGATTAGCCAACCCGCGTCGCCTTTGTTACAGGCAAGAGACGAGGATTAACCAACCCGCGTCGCCTTTGTTATGGGCAAGATATGCGAAATCACACACACAGATTACATCAAAAGAGATGCGGATTAGCCAGCCCCCGTCGGCTTGTTCTTCTTCATGCTTGCAAGTGAGTAGGTAAATCATACAAAAAATTGTATTGCACACAGATAATCACACAAGCATGTCTCTTGAGATGCAAAATCACACACACAGATTACAGTCATCATTGATACATCAGAAGGTTACAAAGCGGCCATCTATGTTCATCATCACTAGGCACTACCAGGATGAGGAACATAGATCTAAACTAAGCAAAAGAGATATACTTCCGTCGGCTTGTTCTTCATGACGAGATATGCAAAATCACACACAGAGATTACAGTCATCATTGGTACATCAGATAGGGAGGCCTCAGGATCTTTCTCCTTCCCTGCCCGTCGGTCGATCGTCGGAGGTGAAGAGAAAGGAGGCCGTCGTCGGCTTGTTCTTCATGACGAGATATGCTCCAGATTCTGGCTTCTTCTTCATGCTTACAAGTGAGCACAAGAGAAAGATACAGAGAGGGTGGAAACATATCCCTTCAAAAATCCTCCTCCTGGAGGAGGGAAAGCAAAAGGAAGCGCAAGTTTGAGGGGAAAGCTGTAGCAGGATGGTTCTGGGCTTCTCTCCCCAGACCTGATCTTTCCGTCGGCTTGTTCTTCCTGATGCCAGGAGGTTCTGGGCTACCTTCCCCCGACAGCTGATATATCACAAGGATTTTTCTAGCAGCTGTGCTAGAGGGATGAGCAACCCAATCACCCATATCATAAGAATTCTTCTAGCAACTGAGAGAACGAGGAGGAGGAAGAAGAGAGAAAAGCAAAAGCTTGCGCCCTACAAGATCTATTCTTTTGTGCCATAGCTAGATCTAGATCTAGAGAAGAAGGAAGCAAGTAAGGAGGACCGATAGACGTCGGTCTTTTTTATAGCAAAAACAAGGAAGGGATAACATCGGTTGTAAAAAAAAGAGGAAGGGATAAGATCAAGAGCACAGGAAATGGGAAGGTTCCCAAGAAATTGATGCCAGATCCAGTCAATGGGTAAACAGTTGCCCAGTCAATGGCTGAGAGCAGAGGCAGTGATTCCAATGTAGAATTAAATGATACGCGGATTAACCAAACGTTATCTGCAATGGAGAATTAAAGCATACGCGGATTAGCCAAACATCATCTCCATTGCTTACTTAAACCGTGTTTGGAAACAAATCTCCTGTATCTTCTCCTTCCAAAATAATTTAGATGCCCTGCCCCTTCATCAACCCACGAAAAAACAGCAACTACCTACTCCTCATCGTCACCATTCCCGGCCGGAGATGAATAGCATGCCGTGAAGAAGCAGGCGGCACCAGCCGTCGTCGCTGCTGGACCTCCCTCAAGACCTCTGCATTGAGATTGCGGCGTGCGTCGGTGCGACCTCGGAACGGCCCTTGGCTGACCTCCGCAGCCTACGCGGTACTTGCTCGACCATGCGCCGCGTGTGCGGCCATGGCAACGTCGGCCGATGTTTGTCGATAGAGGGGATACGAGATGAGATTTCTTGGGTGTGGGACCCCACCGCCTACAAAGCCTTCCTTGCTATGCTGACCGATCTCGGGAATCCGGAGGCTTGCTTCTTCTCCGGGATCAAAGCCGTCTTCATGGAAAACAGGGGATGCAATGATCTCTGTCGCGCCGCCGAGGGTGGGCACGATGCAGCGGCCTATCTATACGCCATCTTGCTCTACAGGCACAATGGCGGTGGCCACCGACGACACCGCGAAGCGGTACATGAGGCGGGTCGCAGGCGGCAGTAGTACGACGTCGAGATGGCTGAGCAACGAGGGGTGTCTGCCTTTGCGCGAGAAGGCCGCGCGTACGATCCACTCCTTGACTTGGCGCATTTGGGGTGAACCGCTGCCGCCTCCAGCACAGGTGCGCGACGATCAGCCGTGAGCAGGCAACGGCGGCTGCTGCGGCGTGGATAAAGGATGGCTTCGAATTTCTCTGTTTTGCAGCGAAGACTGTAGGCTCCGCTGCGAAATGGTGAAGTTCGAATGGAGTATTGGAATAGGAAATTAGTAGTGGATTAGCTTTTGTATGTTGCTCGTATTATCTGTGTAAAATTTTGGAAGAGCAGCAAAGCCGACGCGGGTTATCAGTCCCGTGTCGCTAATGACTGTGGGGCCCAGTTCTATTCGAATGAAGAACAGTTCGCATTTCTCCTTTTAATCTGCAATCAAATGTTGTAACAAGTATTTCTTCGTCGTAATTAGTCCAAATTTGATATTTTTTTCTAAATTTTTCTAAAATCACCATCTTTTCATTAATTTTATTGTTTGGTGTATATTCCGTTTCTTGAATAATGTTTATATGCCTTATTTTGTTCTTTGTAAGTACAACACAAAAATAATATTTGTTTTACACAACCATTAGTGATGAAACTTTGCATTTCGTAAGCTTAAGGTGAACACAAGGTTTTGTTAAGTTTTCAAATGCATATGAGTTCGAACATATTGCAAAGTGTGCAAAACTTCAATGTTCAAGCAACATTCTAGAAAACTATGTGAGAGATGTAGACATTTGTACACAAGTATATTATTCCTTCATCGATACCATTTGAAATTTTGAAGACAAGTTTAGGTACCCAAATTATGTTGCCAAGTCAATTTGTAGATTTTTTAGAGCAAATTTGATGTTATTAGAATTATTATATAATTACCAGGGGGTGTAAAAACGAAATATAAGAATTTTGGGCACACAAGTGTGACTGTTGATATTTTATTCAAATACTAAATGTCCAAATATGAATTGTTCGTATTTTTATGATTTTTTAGGTGCTGTTTTATGGGCTCTAATATTTTAGGGAAGCAAGTTTCATTCCAAAAAAAATAGTGACGGGCCCACGCGTCAGCGTCAGCAGCCAATATAAAAAAGACAACCGTTGCCTGCCCGCCCAGACCCAACTGCCAACAAAGGCGATGCGGGTTCACTAACCATCATCGCCAATGGCACTGGCCCACGTGTCAGCATCAGCGTCAGCAGGCTAACCCGCGTCGGCAATGAAGGACCGATTAGGCGACCAGAGAGGGGGGGAGTGAATGGGAGCCGATAAAAATTCTTCCCGAAGGATGAACTCGGCCTATGCCCCAACTTCACAACCTAGGATTCCCACACAAGCTTGCCAAGGTCGCGTAGTCACAACGGACCTACCAACCCTAGGAACAAGCCCTAAACAATCCCAAAGCGAAAGCGAAACTCAAGAAGCAAAGGACTTAGGCAATATGCGAAGTCCCAGGCGGACAGTCCGGAGTGGCCGGGCGGACGGTCCGCGAGGGGCTGGTGGACGGTCCGCGGGTCAGGGGCGGACGGTCCGCAAATCGACCCCGAACCTCCAGTATGCACCCTCCGAAATTCGGACGGTCCGCGAGCTCACCGCGGACGGTCCGCGACCCACGGACGGTCCGGCCTCACCAGGCGGACAGTCCGGCCAACAACCTCCAACTAAAATCACCCGACCCAACGGATCAAAACGAGACGGCTCAAGAACTCACGAAGAACTCGACGAACACCAGGTTGGCCGGCTCCTCGCGGACTGTCCGCGACCCCCTGGCGGACTGTCCGCCACCCGCGGACAGAGCAGCCCGAGCCCGAAACCGCAAGAACCAAAGCACCTATCTGTCAATGGATCTCCCAAACGGCTTGAGCTCTTGAGGAAAGATTTGGGGGAGATGTGAAGCGTCCCTAGGAGATGCTATACCCCAAAACTTGAGACCTCAAATGAACTAAATCACCGGGAATCGAATCACAACCGAGCTCAACCAAAAAGCTAGGGTTCCAACCGAAATCCTTCAATCGGAGGCCAAATCCGGAGATTGGGGGGCCAAGATCAAGCACAAAGATGCACAAGACATCTATCCATGATCCCCACCAACAAATACGAACCCAAACACCTCAGAATCGAAGGAACAAGGCGCACACAAAAATCCAACGAAAATAGCTCGAAAAAGACACGAAAATCACACGAGCCACAAGAAGGAAATCGACGCAACCATGAATGCTTCCATACACTCGGAGGTCAGATTCTCTACAAAACGGTGAAGAAAATCTACGCTTATGGAGCAAGGAAATGAGAAGCAGTCCGGATGTATGGTTTGCCCAGAAAACCCTAGAGCTATATATATGAGTCCGTCTGGGTTGGGCAAATGACCAAGCTACCCCTAGCACTTAAACTTAAGATGCAATCCCCTCAGGGGTAAATAGGTCAAGTAGCACTCCTCTTCATCGCACGGCCACGCCTTCGCCGCAGTCGGCGTCCTCCCGACGCAAGCCCTGCGATCCCGCCACGTGCCCGCCGGCATCGAAGCTTCTCGGTGCGCCCGGATCCCGTCTCCGCCCGCCGAGCCTCCGGTCTTGGTTTTGTGGCTCAACCAAGTAACCCGATGGTTTTGTGATGAACCGCCGCAAACCCCGCGTGCAGACTCCGGTCGTGAGCCGCTACCCTACACCGGCTCCTGTCCACGACTTCGTCTTGCTTTTCTTGCCACCATGCGGCCCGCACTTGACCCCGCTGGCCACCAGGTCCCTCGAGCCGAGCCTACTTCTCTCTCCACTCCTCGGAGGCCCCGCACGGCATAGACCTTTCGCGCCCGCTCTTCACCTGCACCAACACGAGTCAAGCCGCAACCCGCACCTGCAATACTCGGCCAAGAGTCAGTCCACACCACGTTGTCAATCACTCATCACACCAGGGAGCGACCATCCACCGGTCCTCGGACGCTCCGGTCCTCAATCTCCCCCTTGATGAGTGCATTGACAACACACACATAGTAACCAATTCAGAGAAAAGAGAAAAAGAAAAGAAACAACTGAAAAACTCAAACAAGTGATCAAAAGCCAAACAAAAGCCAAAGAGAGATCACTTGAAAGAGAAAAATCTCGGTCCCCTAAGACAAGGGCAACGGCTCGACACAACCGAGATACAATGCTCCAAAATTGCCGACTCCTCAAGATGAGGCAAAAGGGCTCGACACCATCGGCAAAAGAGCACAACTAAAATTCAGGCGAAAAAGAGCTCCCAAATGCATATGAGTGCAAGCTCCCCCTGAACGAATGCATTTCTCCCCCCTTGATGCAAAACTCCCCCTGGATGCAAGAACTTTCTCCCAAAGCAAGAATTGGGTACTATTCCTCCCCCTTGTTGGTAATGCATGAATCAAGTCTACAAATGCAAGCATGTGCTTCTCAAATAGACAAAGAGCACTACAACATGCTAAAACGAGACATAGACAAGCAAGATTGCCACAAATTTGGTACAAGCATCGCCAACGAGATAGATAGGGACATATAAGCATGTGACATAGCCAAGATCAAAATAAAGCATTTTTCACAAAAACTTCCCTCTCATGAGCATAGGACCTAAACATGATCAAAAAGAGCACAAACAACATATAACTCACAAACTTCATGCAAGGTTACAAATTCTCATCACAAGACCATCACAAACACCTACAAGCTATCTCATGTCATGTCAAAGCCACCGAGCCATGTGTCCACTTCTAAATGTGAGACTTCTCAACGGTGAACATCATGCAACGGTTTAGCACCGAAGATAAGACATTTAAGGCATACATGACATGGAAGCATATTTTTCAAGCACAAGCATTTCATATACCAATTTCAAGATTTGCAAATTAAGCATGGTACATGAAGTGCCTTTGCGGCAAAAAGAAGCTTAGGCTTCTCCACAAGGTAGCATGTAGGCTAAACATCCATGATGATAAATGGGTCTTTGACCCCATATGAAAAGAACATGGTCCCAAGCACAAATTAAGCAAGCTATAGCCATATGTGCACAAATTTAGCATGAAAGGCATTCAACTCATAAGAGAGGATCATATATAACATTTTCACAAAAATAAGCCATCCACAAGCACATACATCCCAAATCTATCAAGAGCATCACTATCCATCATATGAGCATCAAAAGCAAAGTCATAATCTCATATCTAGCATATCATAGTGATCCAAGTATATAGGAGAAGCACGTCCCATATGATACATATGCAGTCTATGATACAAAGATGCAAACATGATATGATACATAAATGAAAATGCAATATGAGTATGTACATCAAACCCCCAACCAAAGCTCAAAAAGGAAAAAGAACACCAAGCTCCCCTCGCAAACGGGCAAATGTAGCTTGGTCCAAAGGCTTGGTTAGGATGTCGGCAAGCTGCTTTTCGGTTGGCACATGGATGAGGTCTATGTTTCCCTTCTCAATATTGTCTCTCAGAAAGTGGTACCTCACCTCTATATGTTTGGTTCTGGAGTGGAGCACGGGGTTTTTGACAACGCTAATGGCACTCGTGCTATCACACATGAGAGGTACATGGGAACACTCCTCACCAAAGTCACTCAGCGTGTATGTGATCCAAAGCAGCTGTGAGCAACAACTAGCGGCAGCAACAAGCGAAGACTGAGCTACACTAGACTGTTTGCGAGAAGACCAAGAAACAAGCGAAGATCCCAAAAACTGGCAAGTCCCCGAAGTCGACTTCCTATCGACTCGACACCCCGCAAAGTCGGCATCCGAAAACCCAAGAAGCGAAAGAGAAGAGGACGTCGAGTACCAAAGGCCAAGCTCAGGAGTGTATCGAAGATACCTGAAGATCCGCTTGACGGCCTGCCGATGTGAAGTCCTCGGCGACGCCTGAAAATGAGTGCACAGACACACAGAAAACTAGATGTCCGGCCTCGTCGCCATCAAGTACAAGAGGGAGCCGATCATGCTTCGGTACTCCTTCTGGTCCACAGGCTCTCCGTCCTCGTCCGCATCCAACGCTGTAGTCGTACTCATCGGTGTCGACAGGGGCTTCGAGTCGTCCATCTTAAACTTCTTAAGGATGTCCTTCGTGTACTTGGCTTGATGCACAAAGGTTCCCTCCTTCGCCTGCTTGATCTGAAGCCCGAGAAAGAACTGCAATTCTCCTATCATGGACATCTCGAATTCTTTGCTCATGTCCTCTGCAAACCTCGCAACCAAAGAATGAGACGAGCCGCCAAAGACAATATCATCCACGTACACCTGAACAATTAGGATATCATCGCCCTGCCTGAGGAGAAAAAGAGTCTTATCAACCTTGCTCATCTCAAACCCCTTACTGAACAAGAACCCCTTCAAACGGCCATAACAAGCACGGGGAGCTTGTTTCAGCCCATACAACGCCTTCCTCAACCTAAACACCCGGTGAGGAAACTCAGCACTCTCAAAGCCCGGTGGTTGCTTCACATAAACCTCTTCTTCTAAAAACCCATTCAAGAAGGCACTCTTCACATCCATTTGGAACAATTTGAACCCTTTAGCCACGGAAAAGGCTAGAAGGATGCTAATCGCCACCAAACGGGCTATAGGAGCAAATGTCTCCTCATAGTCTATCCCCTCCTTCTGACTATAGCCCTGAGCAACCAACCTCGATTTGTTTCTCACCACCTCACCATTCTCACCCTCTTTGTTCTTCCACACCCATTTTGTCCCTATAGGTTTGCAATGTGGTGGTGGCTCTACCAACTCCCAAACTTGGTTTCTCTCAAAGTTCTCTAACTCCTTATGCATTGTGTTCACCCAATTAGCATCAGAGAGGGCGTGTCCAATGTCTTTCGGCTCAAAGGTAGCAACAAAAGCCGAGTGAGCAAAGTGAGAAACATTCCTGGACCTTGATCGTGTCGTACGTTCATTGATGTCGCCGATGATTCTTGAGGGAGGATGATCAACTTGAACGCGCCTCGGTGCCTCTCGCCTGGAGACAACCTCCCCCTCAGCTGCAGCTTCCACTTGATCTTACTGGATCGTAGTCGGTGTAGGGGCTGGACCATCCTGCACAGTAGTCGTCGTAGTGGAAGTAGAGGGTACATGCCCGGCTGGAGCTTCATCATCACCATCATCCTCTCCAGCATCATCCTCCTCGTCCTCAAAGATCTTCTTGCCAATCTCGTCGTCACCTGCACACTCAAAGACAGACGAACTGCATGGCTGGGTCTCGTCGAAGGTAACCTCGCAAGTTTCCATGACTAGGTTAGTATCAAGGTTGAGCACACGGAATGCTCGAGAATGACTAGCATAACCCAAAAAGATCCCATCGGAAGACCTCGACTCAAACTTATCAAGCCTGCCCTTCTTGAGAATAAAGCACCGACAACCAAAAGCCCTGAAATGGCTCACTCTAGGTGCTCGCCCGTGCATGAGCTCATAGCACGTCTTGTTCAAGAAGGCCCTAAGAAAAATCCGGTTCCCAACATGGCACGCGGTATTCACCGCCTCAGCCCAATATCTCCTCGGAGTCCTATGCTCATCAAGCATCGTCCGAGCCATCTCACAAAGGGAACGATTTTTCCTCTCAACCACACCATTCTGACAAGCCACATAGGGAGAAGAGAATTGATGTTCGAGACCCAAATCACGACAAAAGGTTTCGAAACGAGAGTTTTTAAATTCAGAACCATTGTCGCTACGGATAGCTCGAATGGCATCTCCATTCCTCTCATTCTTCAACCTCAAGATTAGATCCCGCACAAAACCAAACGTCTCCCCCTTGTCAGCCAAAAAGAAGACCCAAGCATAGCGAGAATAGTCGTCCACTATCACCAGGACATACCATTTCCCACCCGCCGAGCACACACGAGCTGGACCAACCAAGTCCATATGGAACAGCTCGCATGGCCTCTCTGTCATAACGGATGTCAGAGGCGGGTGAGAGGCGGCGACCATCTTACCATGCCTACACGGAGCACATACCAAGTCCTTTTGGTATTTCAACTTAGGCAATCCTCGGACTAATCCTAGCCCACTCAAGCGTGACAACAAGTCAAAACTCAAGTGACCTAGTCTCCTATGCCACTTCCAAAGCTCCGCCGAAACGCCAGCAACCAAACAACGAGAAGAGCCAACACACTGAGAAAAATCGGCTCTGAAAATCTGACCCTCGGGGATGATCGTGCACACAAGATCACCTCAAGAATCCAAAACACGCGAAGCGCCCGTTTTGAAACGGACCTCAAAACCCTCATCAAGAAGCTAGGAAACCGAAAGAAGATTGTACCCTAAAGACTTGACAAGAGAAACACGCCTAAGGATCACAGAATCGCTCCCCTTCACCGTGCCCACTGAAAGCACTCTAACTTTCCCATTGTCCCCAAAAGTGATGTACTCTTTGGTCATCACCGGGGTGAGGCTGGAGAACCACCTTCGATCTCCGGTCATGTGTCGAGAGCAACCGGAGTCGATCAACCAAAAGCCCTCCAAGCCTCCCACCTGCAAATCAAAAACGAGAGCGAGAGTGAGCAAACGACTCAGCACTGGGGTTAGTACAAAATGAATCAAACCAGTGTCGTGCCATTTGCTCAAAAGTGGGGTTAGCAAAATCCATCCTATCTCCTCTAGGAGGAACACCCCCACGTCCCCTTGGAGGACTACGCGCACCACGAGGTGGAGACCGTGGCCCGTAGCTCCTCTGGGACCTAAAACTGCGATCGTTCCCCCCATACTCGTATTGGCCACGAGCGAAGGAACGTCCAGCAAACTCACCACGCCCAAACCCAACACGCCTACCACCTTCTCTATGTGGTGGCTCACCTCGAGGCACAAACACACGCCTCTCTCGAGGGTAAATGGTACGCACCACACCCTCGCCCCTTGGCACCAACCTAGGCTCAGGCACACCACGAGAAGGGCGGTACCTGTCCTTGTTGGCCATCTCCCTAGCCAACCTCTCCTCACGCTTCCTCCTGAAGCAAAACTCAGCAAGGTGCCCATCCCTCCCACAATGCTCACAATGGAAGGGTTTTGGTTTTGGCTTTGGTTTTGGACTCTCTTTGGGCTGTGGCTTCTCCTCACTCGGCTTCTCTCCCTTCTTCCCAAAGAACTCATTCCCCAAGTCACTCTTGAACTTGATGGGTTTCTGGAAGTTGTCTGTGTGTGGAGGAAACACGGGTGGAGCTGGGGTTGTGTCTAGTCAGTTCCTAAGTGGGTTTGGCTTAGGAGCATAGGCATTTTTGTGGTAGGTTTTTGGTGGTTCTGGGATATCTCCAATCTTCCCCTCATCCTCACCATTTCCCTCACCAACCTTGTCTGCCCCAAGCGCTTGCCCATCATAGCGCTTGTATAACTCAATCATCATCCGGAGCTGAGGCTCATGACCAGACAACTAACCCATCATCTTTCTCAACTCATCATTCTCATCCTGCAAGCGATCAACATAGTGTGCAAGCTCCATATTCTTCACAGCATTTATTTCACAAGTAGAGCATGATGTAGGAATAGGAGCTTTCAGCTGAGCCTCTAGAGATCTAGCATAAACAAGCGAAACATCTAGCTTCTCATGTAAGACAGGACAAGAAGTGCAAGCACCAAGCAAAGAGGGCCTAGATTTCATCTCATCTAGCTCAACCCTAAGCACATCTAGTTCCTCAACCTTAGAGGCATACTTCTCCTTAAGCACAGTCAATTCACCAAGAAAAGTGGAACAATCAGTGCATTCAGGTTCATCGGTCACAATAGGAGCAGACTTAAGAGAATCTATTTGAGCCCTAGCATCAACAAGCAAAGATTCTAGCTCAACCACCTTCTCCTTAGCCTCTCCAAGCAAAGACCTATACTCCCTCTTCTCCTTGTTGGTCTTTCTAAGCACATCATCACGGTTGTCAAGCAATTCATTCAACCTAGCATTCTCCGCTAGCAAGAAGGATGGATCATTGTTTACCTCATCCTCGGAGTCGGAGTCCGAGTTGTCCTTGTTGCTCTTCTTGCTTGCGGAGCTATGTGCCATGCCGCAAAAGCCTTGGGCGGCGAAGCACAGGCCGTTGATGTTCTTGCTTGACCGCTTGCCCTTGTGCCGGTTCTCATCTTCATCACTTGAGCTTGATGAAGAGTAGCAGGTGCTCGAGTCGATGTCGCTCGCTCCGGCAACCATCGCTCGCTCCTTCTTCTTGTGACCGCCACTCCTCCTCGGCCTCCGCTTAGACTTGTTCTTGCCCTTGTGGTCGTCCCTCGAGCGGTGCTTGTGGTCGGTCCTCGGACGGTGCTTGTGCTCGGGCTTCACCTCCATGGCTTCCGGGCACTCAGCGATAAAGTGCCCGTGCTTCCCGCACCGGTAGCACATGCCCGAGCTCCTCCGAGCGTTCTTCCGGTTCGTGTACATGCGCTCGAACCGCCTGCTCAGCAACGCGAGATCCTCCTCGCCAAGCACGTCAAACTCCTCATCTGGCATGGACACAAGACAAGACAAAAAAAATGTCTCGAAGACATGTTAGCATTAGTCCTTGATCCAGACACGAGAGCCAGACTATGAGGGTCAGTCGGGTTCTCGATCTTTGCACGCACCCCACGGTCCACCTCGGACGACTTGAGCTTGGAAAACAGCTCGTCCACCGTGAGGGTCTCATACTTCTCTGACTCAAGAATGGCCTCGACCTTCTCACTCCACACGGTACGATCCAGAGAGTGTAGGTGATTGATAGCCCTGTCATGATCATCGTACGGGAGCACGGCCACATTAGCCCTCATGTTGTTCACAATCACCGTGAACCGCTGGAACATAGCATCTATGGACTCACCGGGGAGATGAGTGAAGTTCTCGTACTCTCTCCGGTAGGTCGCAAAGAGCCGAGCCTGAACCTGAGCGTTCCCGGCATGAGCATTCTTCAGCTGCTCCCAAATCCTGCACGCCAAGTCCTCTGTCTGAACCCGATCGAATTCGGATTGACACAGAGCACGGTACAGGTAGTCGACCGCCTTGTTGTTGGCATCGAACATGTCCCTCGATCCTGGAGCAAGGAAGTTCACAGGATGAACATAAGCTGTGTTCACCGTGACATCCCACAGGGGAGGAAAGCAGCCATCTGCCTTTGCCACATCTGGTAGTTCTTACCATCAAAGTGTGAAGGACCCGAACCCCGTTCCTGGTACGCCATCTTTGGATCTTAGACTGGTTAGAATCACGAACATCCGTAACCGGCTTTGATACCAATTGAAGGACCGATTAGATGACCAGAGAGGGGGGAGTGAATGGGAGCCGATAAAAATTCTTCCCGAAGGATGAACTCGGCCTATGCCCCAACTTCACAACCTAGGATTCCCACACAAGCTTGCCAAGGTCGCGTAGTCACAACGGACCTACCAACCCTAGAAACAAGCCCCAAACAATCCCAAAGCGAAAGCGAAACTCAAGAAGCAAAGGACTTAGGCAATCTGCGAAGTCCCAGGCGGACAGTCCGGAGTGGCCGGGCGGACGGTCCGCGAGGGGCTGGCGGACGGTCCGCGGGTCAGGGGCAGACGGTCCGCAAATCGACCCCGAACCTCCAGTATGCACCCTCCGAAATTCGGACGGTCCGCGAGCTCACCGCGGACGGTCCGCGACCCACGGACGGTCCGGCCTCACCAGGCGGACAGTCCGGCCAACAACCTCCAACCAAAATCACCCGACCCAACGGATCAAAACGAGACGACTCAAGAACTCACGAAGAACTCGACGAACACCAGGTTGGCCAGCTCCTCGCGGACTGTCTGCGACCCCGTGGCGGACTGTCCGCCACCCGCGGACAGAGCAGCCCGAGCCCGAAACCGCAAGAACCAAAGCACCTATCCGTCCATGGATCTCCCAAACGGCTTGAGCTCTTGAGGAAAGATTTGGGGGAGATGTGAACCGTCCCTAGAAGATGCTATACCCCAAAACTTGAGACCTCAAACGAACTAAATCGCCGGGAATCGAATCACAACCGAGCTCAACCAAAAAGCTAGGATTCCAACTGAAATCCTTCAATCGGACGCCTAATCCGGAGATTGGGGGGCCAAGATCAAGCACAAAGATGCACAAGACATCTATCCATGATCCCCACCAACAAATCCGAACCCAAACACCTCAGAATAGAAGGAACAAGGCGCGCACGAAAATCCAACGAAAATAGCTCGATAAAGACACGAAAATCACACGAGCCACAAGAAGGAAATCGACGCAACCATGAATGCTTCCATACACTCGGAGGTCAGATTCTCTACAAAACGGTGAAGAAAATCTACGCCTATGGAGCAAGGAAATGAGAAGCAGTCCGGATGGATGGTTTGCCCAGAAAACCCTAGAGCTATATATATGAGTCCCTCTGGGTTGGGCAAATGACCAAGCTACCCCTAGCACTTAAACTTAAGATACAATCCCCTCAGGGGTAAATAGGTCATGTAGCACTCCTCTTCATCACACGGCCACGCCTTCGCCGCAGTCCGCGTCCTCCCGACGCAAGCCCTGTGATCCCGCCACGTGCCCGCCGGCATTGAAGCTTCTCGGCGCGCCCAGATCCCGTCTCCGCCCGCCGAGCCTCCGGTCTTGGTTTTGTGGCTCAACCAAGTAACCCGACGGTTTTGTGGTGAACCGCCGCAAACCCCGTGTGCAGACTCCGGTCGTGAGCCGCTACCCTACACCGGCTCCTGTCCACGACTTCGTCTTGCTTTTCTTGCCACCATGCGGCCCGCACTTGACCCCGCTGGCCACCGGGTCCCTCGAGCCGAGCCTACTTGTCTCTCCACTCCTCGGAGGCCCCGCAAGGCATAGACCTTTCGCGCCCGCTCTTCACCTGCACCAACACGAGTCAAGCCGCAACCTGCACCTGCAATACTCGGCCAAGAGTCAGTCCACACCACGTTGTCAATCACTCATCACACCAGGGAGCGACCATCCACCGGTCCTCGGACGCTCCGGTCCTCAGGCAATGACTATCCATTGTCTCTAAGATCTAATTCATCTCAACAGATCTCCAGTTCATCACAACAGATCTCCTGTTCATCACAACAGATCTCCAGTTCATCACAACAGAACACATATTATAGGAGACATGGATGGATCTACTCGCGTCTATTAGATCGAGTTGATGACATACAATATCCAACAACCAAACTAATTAACTAAATAGTTCATGATCGACAAACAAACTAAGCAGTTCAACAACCTGACGAAGACACAAACACACACACACACATTATTACTATTCATGGTAGAGGAGTCTATCATTTAGTCGGTCGCCGCTGTCGGAGTCCCGCCGTCGTCGCCACCGTGGCTGCCGTCGGAGCCGTCGCCGCCGCCGTGGCTGCCGTCGTCGCCGTCGGAGCTGCCGTCATCGAAGACGAAGTAGCGGTGGCCAGCCCGCTTGACCACGGGGAGGTTCTCGAGCTTCTCAGCCTACCCGTGGATCCTGAAGGCGAGACCCTTCACGCTCGGGTCCTTGTCCACTTCATGATGCGCCTTGATGTCGAAGGCCGTGCCAACATCTTCAAGTTTTCTGATGGCGCTCCTGAGCATGTCGACGGCGAACTTAGTGTCGTCGAAGAACGGTTCCTCGTCGGTGTCCTTGGTCGTCGGCTCCTTCCCCTTCTCCAACTTCCTTCGACGGCGGCTTTCGTCGTTGTCGTCCTCCCTTCGTCCCCGCTTCGACGGCGGCAGGCTCCTCGACGCCATCTCCTCCTTGGTGATCTCTCGGTGACCGAAGATTTGTAGTGGTGGATCGCGAGGAGGAAGAATAAGCGAAAGAGATGATAAGCTTATGGAAGAAGCAGGGGAAAGGAGGGGAAGGCAGGGGAGTTATATTGACAAGACGCGGCACCGTCAAGCGCCTCTGCCCCCACCCACTACTCCACTACTGCCAGTACGTGCCACTCAATTGCGCATCGGGCTCCGTTTCGGGCGCAAAACCGTCCAAAACCACGCGTCGCCTTTCAATTACGCAGGAAGGAGAAGGGGCAGGGGCAATGATGTCGGGCCCACTCATCAGCGGCAGCAGCCAAACTACGGCGCCTTTTCAATTTCCATTTATTGTTTTAGATGGCCGAGGCGCCTTCTTCAACTTCCACCCTCGTCGCCTTCTTCAACTTCAACCCTCGTCGCCTTCAACTTCAACCCTCGTCGCCAACTTCAACCCTTGTCACCAACTTCAACCCTCGTCGCCTTCAACTTCAACCCCCGTCGCCTTTCAATTTCGAAACCCCATCGCTTTTCTATTTCCTCCCCTTCTCCTTGATGGTCGCGGTATGCTTGATGCAGCTACTGCCAGATGATCTTGTCACCCAGATCATCATCCACTCCATCAAGGATGAGACCGTCTTCCATTTTCTGAACCTTCGCAATAAAATCTGCGACACCTTCCGGTGCATCTGTGACTCCGATGAGGTACTACTGCACGTGTTGCTGCGTGATCTTCGTCGGGTGTGCAAGAATCGCTACGTCAGGTCGTGCTTTGAGCGGCGCTTCCGCGAGGCCAATCATCCGGAGGCATTATGCTTCGAGGGGATGGAGAGGTTGATGAGGCGGCGGAACCCCGATAAGGGTCTGAAGCTCATCAGAGATGCCGCTGCTGAAGACTCCGGTGCCAAGTACTTCTTAGCGATGCTGAAGTACCGTTGCAACCCAGCGGACCCCGAAGCCATGGCACTGCTCCAGGAAATCAGCGGCGGCCCGTCGCCGCCTGACGGGTGGTGGAAGAACCACAACCTGCGGCGGCTGCGCTACCTCATCAACCGAGATCTCGAGAACATTGCGTGGTGGTACTGGCTTGATGACGGCGACGACGACATTCTGTTGCTGCCCGTCCAGAATCCCCACATCTGCATTTGGGCAGCAGGATGTAGGCGCTACGGGCCGGAGACCTCAGAGATCATCCACTAGTGCAGCGCCGAGTGTCGCATCCGTCATGAGTTCGACCTCTGGACGCGTAACTTCCGCCCCGCCGTGGAGTACGCCGTCAGCAGGATGAACATCGGGATGTAGGCGCAAGCATCAATGAACATTATCTATCTTGAATGTAAATTATTAGATATCACTAAACGCAGATTTGATTTTATTGGGATGACGGTTTTTAATCGGTTTTTGATAGACAATATTTGATTTGTCACATTTGTGAGTCAAATCGAAGGTTGCAGTGGTCCCATTTGCCGCCGACGAGGCCTAGGATGCCCTCTTGGGTGTCAAAACCGCCGAAGCGGGCACGGCGGGGGCGGCGGCAGTGCCCTCTGCTTCCTCCTTTGTTTTATTGGAGAATGAAGAACAGTTTATCCGTCCTGCGTCGCCGACGCCATTTCTCTTTTTAATCCGCAATCAAATTTTGTAACATGTATTTCTCCGTCGTAATTAGTCCAAATTTGATTATTTTTTTCTACAATTTTCTAAAATCACTGTGTTTTCATTATTTTCATTGTTTAGTGTATATTCCGTTTCTTGAACAATGTTTATATGCCTTATCTTGTTCTATGTAAGTACAACATATAAATAATATTTGTTTTCCACACCTCCTGTAATGAAACTTTGCATTTTCGTAATCTTAAGGTGAACCACAAGGTTTTGTTAAGTTTTCAAATGCATATGAGTTCGAACATGTTGCAAAGTGTGGAAAACTTCAATGTTCAAGGAACATTCTAGGAAACTATGTGAGAGATGTAGATATTTGTACACAAGTATATTATTCCTTCATCGAAACCATTTGAAATTTTGAAGACAAGTCTAGGTACCCAAATTATGTTGCCAAGTCAATTTGTAGATTTTTTAGAGAACACTAGATGTTATTAGAATTATTACATCGTTAACATGGGACGTAAAAACGAATTCTAAGAATCTTGGCACACATGTGTGACTGTTGATATTTTATTCAAATACTAAATGTCCAAATACGAATTGTTCGTATTTTTATGATTTTTTAGGTGTTGTTTTATGGGCTCTAATATTTTAGCGAAGCACGTTTCATTTGAAAAGAATAGTGGCTGGCCCACGCGTCAGCGCCAGCAGCCAAAATAAAAAGATAACCGCTGCCTGCCCGCCGGACCCAACTGCCAACAAAGGCGATGCGGGTTCACTAACCATCGTCGCTAATGACACTGTCCCACGCGTCAGCGTCAGCAGGTATACCGTGCGCGGGCTGCTCAAAATTTCCCACCTATATTGACTATAATGCCCATGGAATTCCAATTCCACCAGAGAGCCGTCAAGGGCACACCAGTAATTTCCTTAAACACAGTTACGCGCACAGTTCCTCAGGGGACATATTCGGCTCCTCGCTAGACAGAACCACAATGCCCGCACTCTCCCCACCGCCGCCGCCACTCTTCCCGCTCGCCTTCGCCGCTCTCTCCCCGCCGCAGCCCTGCTCTTCTCCAGCCCCACCGCTCCCTGTGTGACGACGGTGACGAGGACGCGGTTACTGGTGTGCGGACGGCTTCCCGGCCAACCTAAAGACGGTTGACGCGGATCTGTCATCCCCGGCCACGACGAGGAGCCGGCCACCTCAGGCCACGAGCCGACGTGGATCTGGCCCCTCCGACCATCACGAGAACAACTACTTCATTCGCGACAGAGGTTAGTCCTGCTTGAACCCCCAACACCCTCTCTCTGCTCGGCCACCAAATCTGCTATATATTCATGTCAATGTGGATTAGGGAGACATACCTTGATAGTTCATCTTTAATTGACTGACTGTGGATTTGATGGATGGATTTTGTTGCTCCAAGTCTGTTTGAATAAATTGTTGCTAACAGATGAAGTTATATGAACTGTTGAAATTCATTTTCATGTTCCTGGTGCTACAATTTTTGCACTGTAAATTCATGAAAAGCATTGAGGATGTTAGCATACTTTAATTCGGCTATGCTTTGAATGTACCAGATCGACAGTTGTGCTTTGGACCTGTTAGCATACTTTAATTCTGTTATGCTTTGAATGTACCAGATCGACAGTTATGCTTTGGACCTGTTAGCATATTTTAATTTTGATGGCCACATAATGTCAGTGGGAATTGCATCGCAGTGGTTTATAATATAGTCCACCCAATCTGCTATATATTCATGTCAAGGTGGATTAGGGAGACATGCCTTAAAAGTTCATCTTTAAATGATTGACTATGGATTTGATGGATGGATTTGTTGCTCCAAGTCTGTTTGAATAAATTGTTGCTAATATATGAAGTTATATGAACTGTTGAAATTCATTTTCATGTTCCTGGTGCTACAATTTTTGCACTGTAAATTCATGAAAAGCATTGAGGATGTTAGCATACTTTAATTCTGCTATGCTTTGAATGTACCAGATCGACAGTTATGCTTTGGACCAGTTAGCACACTTTAATTCTGTTATGCTTTGAATGTACCAGATCGACAGTTATGCTTTGGACCTGTTAGCATATTTTAATTCTGATGGCCACATAATGTCAGTGGGAATTGCATCGTAGTGGTTTATAATGTAGTCCACCCAATCTGCTATATATTCATGTCAAGGTGGATTAGGGAGACATGCCTTAATAGTTCATTTTTAATTGATTGGCTGTGGATTTAATGGATGGATTTTGTTACTCCAAGTCTGTTTGAATAAATTGTTGCAAACAGATGAAGTTATATGAACTGTTGAAATTCATTTTCATGTTCCTGATGCTACAATTTTTGGACTGTAAATTCATGAAAAGCATTGAGGATGTTAGCATACTTTAATTCTGCTATGCTATGAATGTACCAGATCGACAGTTATGCTTTGGACATGTTAGCATACTTTAATTCTGATGGCCACATAATGTCAGTGGGAATTGCATCGCAGTGGTTTATAATGTAGTGATAACTAGACTATCCTATGCTTTGTTGTGAGTGTCAATTGTTTCACTACTGTCATATATATTGTTATTGTTGGTGTCATGATGTGTTGTGAGTGTTGTTTCACTACTGTCATATATAATGTCATGATCACATGGAACACACAATCCATCGCTGCTGAAGTTGGACAAGGAAGCAGTTGAAGGAATTTATTCTCTGCTTTGATATATAAGCATATTGTTGTGTCCCTGTCAAAATGGTTAGCACCTATCTTGTATGCTAATTAAGTAAAATATGAATTGTGTATGTCTATGCTGATTTTATTTACGACTTGTAATGATTTCTAGTGTAATATCAACTATTTTGCCTGTCAGAGAAAATCAATTTATCTAATAAGAATTTTGTTTAGATTTTCAGTCTTGCTTATGTTGCTCTACTGACAACCTGACATATCATCTATGCAGTCTCCCACAACAACAAACTCCTCTACCTCCAGTGCACCATCACAGCCCATCGTCGATGAACCTTCTTCACAGGGTCACTCAGCACAGACTGCTGCGAGTAGTACTCGATCCCGCGGGTCAAGGACACAAACCAAATGGCTAGAAGACAAGTTGACTACAACTGGACTTGATGCCAATTTTTGGCCTACCCCAGATGCTGCGAGGGATAGATTTGTATTGGTCTGTGGCCTCATTGCTCGGGAGAGAGTGTCAATCAACAAGGCGGTTGATGATCTCTCACCAATTGAGAAGGAACATCTGTTCACAGTTTTAGAGGAAAAGCTAGATTACCCAGCCAATCTGGAAGAATCTGTTCGCAAGAAGGCAGTTAAGGCAGCTATATCAGAGATTGGAACCTTGCAACGGCGGTTCAAGGCCCATTTAAGAAAAAAAATATGTGAGCGAAGAGGAGACTCCCTTTGTGAAGCATGCCTTTTTGCAGCAACAAGACTGAGACATGTTTGTGCAGGAAACCAATTCTCCTTCATTTCAGCAATTGAGCCAGGAGATGAAACAAAAGAGAGCATTGCATAATAAGCCACACAAGACGGGCAGAAAAGGTTATCATGGTAAAAGGAAAGAGTGGGAGGAGGAGGATGCAAAGCTACCTGCAGAAGGAAAACAGAACCCTTGGGACCAATTTCCTGGACGTTCGAGACCTTATCTGTGGGCAAGGGTAGGGAAGAAGAGGAAGAATACTAGTGAAGGAAGCAGGGGCATAACATTCAGTAACCCTACGGTGGTGGGGGTAGCAGATAGGGTGAAAACACTTGCAGCTCAGGGTAGCGATGGTTCTTTCTCTGGGGGTTAGGGAGGATGATATCCTCACCGCAGCACTTGAGACTCCAGAGCATCGAGGTCGGGTCTTAGGCGTGTCTATTTCACTTGGCTGGGGTAAAGGGTTTGGTGAAGAGTTTGCTGGAATGTACAGGAAGAAGAGGAGGAACAAGAGGTCTGATGCTCATGATATGATGGACATAACATTTAAATCAGTTGTCCATGGTCTAAGACTATCAGGCATCAAAATACCAAAAAATGTACTTCTTCCTTCCCAATTACCAGCGCCTGTTAGTAGCAGCGAGGAAGAAGATGTGTATGGCAGCGAGGAAGAAGATGTGCATGACCACGAGGAAGAACATGCGCATGACAGCGAGGAAGATGCATGTGGCAGAGAGCAAGACCATTGGAATGCCAATGAGGATGAAGCGAATCAAGTGCACAGTGATAGTCAATCACCTATGCTGGACATAATAGATAAGCTGACAGAGCCAACCGCGTGCAGCCTTTTGGATGGCATCGGAATTAATGTGGAGCTCGCACTAGCGAATGTCTTTCCATTTCAAAAGGCTTGCCATTCAATACCGGTGCAGGATGGGTATGTTGTGGTGCAATCTACTTATGTGTGGGCCAATGTGGGTCACTACCCTCTGCCTGTACCAATTGATGGGGGTGACATAGCAAACCTAGCTGAGGCTCTCGTTCAAAGGATCCAATGGCCAAAGGACAGGATCCTTATACCACCCATGACGTGACATCCCAACCCTGAAGCCGCAACAGGTAGCAGGGGTACAGCATCAGATGGAGGTACTGCAGCTCAGTGTCAGCAAGAGAAGGCTCAACAGCAGTAGCAACAGCAGATCAGCAAAACTACGCAGCAGGAGCGTCGACAACAGCCGGAGGAGCCCAGGCAAACTCCGCCTAAGCAGCAGCTGCAACATGAGGATAAGCAACAGACGAAACAACAGCCTCTCCAGCAGCAAGAGCGTCGACAACAGCCGAAGGAGCCCAGGCAAACTCCGCCTAAGCAGCAGCTGCAACATGAGGATAAGCAACAGACGAAACAACAGCCTCTCCAGCAGCAGCAGGAGGAGCGCAGGCAATCTCCCCCTAAGCAGCAGATGCAACATGTACAGCAGCCTCTGCAACAGGAGGAGGAGCCCAGGCAATCTCCACTGCA
Organism: Cenchrus fungigraminus; assembly: GCA_036936925.1. Classification (NCBI taxonomy): domain Eukaryota; kingdom Viridiplantae; phylum Streptophyta; class Magnoliopsida; order Poales; family Poaceae; genus Cenchrus; species Cenchrus fungigraminus. The sequence continues at coordinate 50,065,314 of CM072780.1, forward strand.
GAAGGGGAACCAGGCCAGGAAACCTCTGTCTAAAGATGAGATTCTTAACTGTATTATTGGGACAAAACAGGAACGGCCAAAATACAAGATTGGTGCACCTATGTTGTCAGAAGCAAACTTAAAGGCTGCTGGACCAAATTGTGCCAGGTTGCATGCTTACGTCATGGAATACAGTAAGGATAAACTTGCCTTTGCAGCAAAGGTGGATCAAGACTACTTTAAAGGTGGTGGTGGTGCTTTAATGTTAAACATTACATTCAGTAGCATGTATAACCTTATAACCCTGGCTTCTCTGGATGTTACCTTCTTGAGGTTGTGGACATTGTAAGTCCCTTAAAACCTAAAAAGATATTTCTTTAATTTTGACCACAAAGTTCATGCATGCTAACAATTTGATTTTTTGTAGGAAAATGATGGACAAGGCAGCGGAGATGCAGATCAGTGTTGGGTTTTTAGATCCAGATTTTATTACTTCCACAAATATTTCTCAGCATTCTGGCCTTGTTACCAAAGCAATCTCAAATGCAATGAACAACGACTACGTGGTGGGTGCCTACTACACTAGTCACTGGGTAACATGATCATCTGTATGAAGTTCAAAGAGGTTTGGTATCTAGATTCTGCTAAACAACATCCCCCGCTAAAGTTCTCAGACCTCAAATCTGTTGTGGACTGGTCAGTATCTTGTAGGTTTTGTTCACAAAAATTCAATCTCTTAGTGTTTCTAATCGGTATTGCTGACCATGCAGGGCCTTTGGTACAGTATCTTGTAGGTTTTGTTCACAAAAAATCAATCTCTTAGTGTTTCTAATCGGTTTGCTGATCATGCAGGGCCTTTGGTGATCATGCACAGGACGGAGTAACAAAAGGAAAGAAAAAAAAAGCCAAAAGTCATACTCAAGCACAAAACAAATCTCGATGTAAGACCGAGGTTTTTTTATGATCTCTTCTAACCTATTTGGTACTGCATTAACTTGTCATTTTGGTACCTCGATGCAGTGTGCTCAGCAGCCATGGGGTCCTCTTTGTGTGGATTCCATGTGGCATTCCATATGTTAAGACTACTCGATGACATACCTGACATCAAGAAGGCTGCTGTAAGTAGATAATAATGCTCAACCTTGTCTCCGCTCATATTCTCCATCTCATTTTAGAAACTGATTTCTACTTGTATTCTCATAAATGATTGTATTTTACAGGATTTCAAATCTGCTGTAGATGTTTCCACAGAAGATCTAAAGCGTGTCCGGGAGACGCTGTGCGAGTACATTCTTAAGGAGACCATCGACCGAAAGGGCAACTTCTATAATGGGGCACCGTGAGTTCATTGTAGCCAGAAACTTGAAACTCATTTAGTCTTCTTTAGCCAGGTGTTGTTGCCTGAGAAACCTGCTTGGCTTGCTTGATTGGGGTCAGATGCTGCCTGGTTCAGGCAGTTTTCTCATGACTCCATCCAAACAAACCCTGATGAGAGTAACTTGAAACTTGATGTGATCCTAGCTTGTCTATAAATGTGATTTTGCTTGTCTATAAATGTGATCTTGCTTGCCTATATATGTGATGTGATAATGTGTTTGTGATGTCTCCTTGCTGTGGTGGCTGCCATATCCTGGCTGGTTCCAGGATGGCAGGTTGCAGCCCCTGATGGCTGCCAAATCCTGGCTGGTTCCAGGATGCAGTCGGCAAGCAGGCAGGTTATTGTAGGGGTGGCCTACGTATCTGTAACGGGCATTAATTAAAGCTCGTTATAAACACTGATCAGTCAGTAACGGGCTTCATTCGGAAAGCCTGTTACAAACATGCTAACAATGTAACGGGCAGTGTAAAAGCCCGTTACCAGTACTGACCGGTGGGCCCCAGGACCTTGCCCGTTCGTCGAGATATAGGAGACGCGGGTTGAAAGCACGCGTCTCCTTTAATCGAGAGACAGCAGACGCGCGTGGAAACAGATGCGTCTCATTTCGTCGAGACAGAGGAGACGCAGGTTAACAGCACGCGTCTCCGATGTTGATTTCACAGTAACGGGCTCTATTTTCATGCCCGTTACCAAAGTTCCCTGTGGGCCCAGAGAAACAGCCATCTCACGTGACCGGTGATTAGTTGTGGTAACGGTCGTTGTTTGATGCCCGTTACGAATCCTAGATGTGCTGAGACGCGCCTGAAATAGACGCGTCTCATTTCGTCTAGATAGAGGAGACACAGGTACACAGCAGGCGTCTCCGATATTGAGCTACTGTAACGGGCTCTGTTTTGGTGCCCGTTACCAAAGTTCTATGTGGGCCCAGAGAAACAGCCATTTCACGTGACCGGTGGCTAGTTGTGGTAACGGTCGTTATTTGATGCCCGTTACGAATATGTGTTATCAGTAACGGGCATCTGCCCGTTACCTTTCTTGGCTCATTTGTAACACTTGATCGGTAACGGGCACTTTGCCCGTTAGTAAAGGCCATCTATGCCCGTTACCAAAGTGAGTTTTTCACGTAGTGAGGAGGATTCATTGTATGAACTTGCTTCCATCAGAGGCGCCATTTCCTTTTCCCCTTTCCTATTTGCTGCATGTAGATACTACTGCTATCTATATATAACTAGACTTTGCAGCTATAGGCTTATCTAAAAACCTTGCCTGTAATCTACATTGTATGTATGTATGTATGTATGTATGTATGTATGTATGTATGTATGTATGTATGTATGTATGTATGTATGTATGTATGTATGTATGTATGTATGTATGTATGTATGTATGTATGTATGTATGTATGTATGTATGTATAAAATATAAGAATAGAAGATATTTTGATTTTTTTTGTTTTTTAATTCCACATTGGTAACGGGCATTGCCATAATGCCCGTTATCAATGACTGGCATTGGTAACGGGCGTCAATGAGGCCCGTTACCTATACCTTGTTATTGGTAACGGGACTCAAAACGCCCGTTACCAATGCCAGTCATTGGTAACGGGCATTATGGTAATGCCCGTTACCGGTGACGGTTATTGGTAACGGGCATATGCCTATTACCTTTGACGAGTCATTTGTAACGCTATATCGGTAACGGGCGTTTTGCCCGTTACCAATAACGATCTATGCCCTTTACCAATGACTATTTTTCACGTAGTGCTCTCCGTTGAGTTTTCACGTTTGCAATAATAATGTACTCATTACAGCATTCCTCGTACTAGAATATGCAAAAACAAACCGTCTCCCCAATTGATGTTTTCTGTCATCATACAAAACTATATAAGAGCTCCCCACTAACGAGTTCTCTCAACCCTCAACGCGTCACGTCAACATCCACTATGTCTTCTCTCAACATGCAAGGTGTGCACATCACTAGCTATCCACTAAAATCATCAATTTATTTCTTCTATCGATTTTCTACGGCTAATAGCATCCATGTATGCAATGTGTTGTTTGCAGTAGAATGTTGCGAATCAATCACTTTAGTTTCTACTTTCAAATTTTATCTTTAAAAGTTATTGAAATTCCCGCAGCAACACGCGGGGTATCACCTAGTTTCATAATAAAGATACCTCTCTCCTGCGGGCGTTGATGAGTCGCAGATGATCGTGCAGAACATGCATAGTAGTGAAAAGGACTATAATGGAATAAAATAGAAAGAAGATTGTGCGATCCTTTTTGTGCCCAAAAGAAAAAAGGATTGTGCAATCCTTTTGCAGAGTAAACAAGCACACAAAGTCAGCTGCCGCTGTGCAACACGATCTTGGCAACCAACTCACCCTTGATTCTGCGCGCTTCTCACATCTCGTACTACTATTTTTTTTCTCTACACGTAGTATTGTCGCACATTAATTAGTTATATATATATATATATATATATATATTTATGCATTAAGATATATCTTATGTCTAGTTGCATAATAATATCTATTAATCTATGTATCTAAAAAATCCAAAATGGCCTATAATTTGAAACGGATGAAGTAATTAGCTATGCATAGCCTATGGGCATGCACGAACTGCAAGCGGCATCTGCAGCGGGCACATGAATCCATTATTCATGGATCAGTGACGTGATTAATTGATCCTAGGTACCAATAATGAATTGGAGCAAAGAAGCATCTTGATCATTATTAGTAGAAAAAAGTTATTGTAATCAAAATAAAAGAGTTTCCAGCCTCCGCGCGCGATGCACGTTAGAAACCGCACCCAACTTATTGTACTAGCTATAGCTTGCACGTAATTATTCATTGGCTTTGCAAATTCTTTCAATTCCTTGCACACATCTATATATATACCTAGCTCCTTGGTGAGACATGCACATATAGACCATGAGAGCAAAAGCTCGGTTACACAACAATGGTGGGTGGTGGCGAAGGCAAGGAGGCGCCGCCGTTGACGCATGCCGAGAACGAGGAGTTCCTTCGGTTGCTCAGAAACGCCGATCAATGGTACGTACGATCGGAATATTGACTCCTGTCGGAGAATTTTTAACAGTGGACCGTCAGGAATAGCAAATTCCTGACGGTTTTTGGGTGTTTCCTGCTGGGACCTCATGAGTTTCCCGTTTCCTGGTAGTGCGAGGGGTGCAGCTCCGGAGGAAGTGGAGGTCCGGTTTGAGGGCCTCAGCGTCCACGTAGAGGTGTGCACGAGCCGAGGTGTGCGGCCGACACCGTTGAATGTCGCTATCCATGCTGGCAAGGTAAGGATAGTCTGGTGTAGGGCTGGACCGTGAGCCAGAAACGCGTGAGCTGGCTCGGCTCATTCGTAGCTCGGCTCGATCAATTTTTTTAACAAGTCGAGCAATTGTTTTTGCTCGTTTTATTAACGAGCTCGATCGAGCCAGCTCGTAAGTTGCTCGAGAGCCAAACGAGCTAGAAAGTTCGAAATTCAACCTAGAAAACCGAGCTATCAAAAGTGAGTCGAGCCATTGAAGCTATGTCAAGCCTTCCTAAGTGCTCCTTGTGTGACAAATTTTATCATTTTACAACTTTATGATTATTATTTAAAAAAAATTTACATATGTTGAGAAGTTAATTTCAAATTTACATCCAACTCGCAAGCCTAACGAGCTGGCTCGAGCTACTAACGAGTCGAGCCGAGCCAGCTTTTTTGCTCGTTTTGTTAATGAGTCAAGCCGAGCTGGCTCATTAAGGTAACGAGCCAGACCAAGCCGAGCCGAGCTGGCTCGGCGTCCGGCCCTAGTCTGGTGGAATAAAACAAATTTAAATTTTGTTACTAGTTTACTCAGCAAAGTGATTGGTGAAGGTACAACAAGGAATTGGTGAAGAGAGTAAGATGAACATTATTTTCCTTTATATGAAAATCTATAACACCTAGCAGCATCATAAACGGAAGCAACATAGTTTCAAGATAATACACGCTAACATCTACTGAGCAAACTTATAAAATAGCTTTTAAGAAAAAGTTTGATCAACCTCATTATTAATAAACTAAACTGCGAAGGGCCACCACGATCTCTAAATTAATTACAACACCACAAAAATATAACCATTGCAAGCAATCGTTGGTGAGATAAAAAAGATGTGCTACTAATCCTTTTCTCGGTCAAGAACTTAAAAGATATACGGGGTGTGAGAATGAATTTCAGGAAGCAAAATCCATTCAATTAAGCAATTTGAACATAAACACTATATAAATGGATAAAGTCCATGTTATATCTAATGAAAATCGTAGAAATAAAAACAAAGGATATTCAGATATGCAATAGTTAAGCCAGGATTGCATATGAACTTCGTGAGAAACATCACTTATCATACTCGCTCTCATGCCAACATCTATATAGTTCAATATAAGAATCCATGAGTGTAAATGCAATGCAAATATCATGTCAACTACCTCAAAATTGCATTGTACCTTCCTCGAGCAGTAAATGCTATACTAGTACGGTGACAATCACATATTCCATAATTCCAAAGAGCATTTTGAAATAGTCATATGATTTTCTCACCAGCCTTGTTCAAATGCACATGCTGTGACAACTTGAATGCACAATAATAAACAAACCACTTTCCTCGTGATGAGAGACGTAGCCATAGTCCTAACACATAACATTGCATAATAATTACTCAAATAATATGTGAATCCTTGACTAATTAAATACTATACCTCCATTCTAAATGACTTATTAGTTTGGTTTGTTCTAAGTTAAAATTGTATAATTTTAACCAAGTTTAAAGTAAAAATTGTACCAACATTTATAACATCAAATTAACTTAATTAAAGCAACCATGAAACTCATATTGATAGTGCATTTATTTAGTATTTTGGAAGCTTACATATTTTTTGTAACCTTTGTTGTCAAAGTTAGAAAAGTTTGACATGGGATAATATCGTAATACTAAAGCGATGAGTTATATGGGATGGAGGGAGTAGTTCATATTGTCTTTGGTTTAAGTTCTGCATTTTTAAGATTTGGTAGAGTAAGCAACAATTTAGAGTTGTAGCTAAATCACTGCTATGTTTGCTTGCCTCAATAGAAATAGCACTACACTAGGCCATAAATGATTTATACTGGCGGCTAAAAGGGGTTTGTGCTAGCGAGTGGAGCAACCGTCAGCAATCTTGAGCTAGCACAAATGGCCATCTGTGCTGGCCCGAGACCTCTCTGCACCGGCCAGCACAAAGATTTTTAGGGTGCATTGCATTTAGAAAAGGCTCAAAATAAATAGAAAAATAATAATTTTTAGGGGTGGACCCCACAGGCCAGTCACCCACCCGCAATTCGCGCCATTTTTCGCGCAAAGACGCGACACTACGCGGCCAGCGGGGTTTAAACCCACGACCCCCTCCTCATGTGTAGCCTCCTTTACCACTACACCACAAAGTCACATGCGTCCATATACCGTTTTCATCCTATTCATATTATACCTCACTGAGTGTAAATTGCTTCTTTGAAGATCTAAATGTATTCAAATTAAAAAGTTGCCAAATACAAAGTTTCATAACTTTCTGAGATCTACAACTTTCATTTTGGGAGTTTCTCCATTCGAGGTCGTTTGAAAATTTTAAAATTTAAAATTCGAGAAATTCTATTTTTTGCTGACAAAAGTAATTCAAATTAAAAATGGTTCAACTACAAAGTTCTATAACTTCTGAAGATGGACAATTCTTCACAATTCTTATATACGTGTCATATAGTTTCATGAAACTTGTATAAGAGATACATATTTTGTAAACAAAATTACTACCACTTTGTCAAATGACGAAACAACCCAAATAAAAGTTGTACATCTTGAGAAGTTATGAAATTTTGTAATTGGAAACTTTTTTATTTGAATTAATTTACCACTTCAAAATGTGATTTGAAGGGGTTGGTGGGTGCAGTGCTGGTGGGCGACAATTTGGCACCCGCCAACACTGTGTCATCTCTGCTGGCGTGCAACATAAGGCACCCGCCAGCACAAATGACACAGTGCTGGCGGGTGTAGCCTCGGCACCCCCGTACAACACTGTGCTGGCGGATGCCAATTGCGCCCATCAGCACACTATTTTCCATGTGCCAGCGGAAATCGACTCTGACCTAGTGCTAGGGGTGACATGAAGGATTATCTTCTATTTGGTATCATGCTCATACAAGCATATTTAAACACTATGTAAAACGGGTAGCTCTACGAAACCGTTGTACAAACAAAACAACAACCATAGCGTAGAGTCAACATAAGCAATGTTGCTTTTAATTTCTAATATCTTTAAATCTACAAGATAAAGGTGTGATAGCAAACAACCACATCACCAAACACTAGAGAATAATAAGGGATACACCTTTCATTGTACATACTAGTTTTTTTCTAAGTCAATAAGGTTGCCCCGATCCTTCACTAAACACAACATTTCAAATCTTTCATGAAAACTCTTGCAGAGTCATTCATATTTTCCTCTGCAACTTAAAGACTCATCCAAAAGTTTCTCAGACCTTAACAGCAGACTTGAAGCACCATCGTATACAACTTTCTAGTTATAGTTAATTGGATTTGAAGCATCTAATAAGGTGGTTCTTGTTAGGAGAAATGGAGCTCAATCTATTCCTGGGGGCAATCACCCAAACATGTACATGGGTTGGGCATATATGCATCTAAGCCCTTACACAAAGAGGAAAATATCCTATACACCATATACATCTAACACCCCCCTCAAACTCAGGGTGGGTCACAAACACTGAGTTTGGAAAGAAAGAACCGATGTTGAGCTCGCGTCTGCGCCTTGGTGAAGAAATCTGCCACCTGAAGCTCGGAGGGAACATAATGAAGAGCAATGACATCATGCTGAACCTGAGCCCGAGTGTAGTATGCATCAACCCCAATGTGCTTGGTGAGCTCATGCTTCACAGGATCACGAGCTATGTTGATAGCACTAATACTGTCCGACAGAAGTGGAGTGGGCGCAGAAACTGAAACACCGAAATCCTCAAGTAACCATCGAAGCCATGTCACCTCTGCTGTCGCAAGAGCCATAGCTCGCAACTCAGCCTCTGCACTCGAACGAGATACCGCAGTCTGCTTCTTTGTCTTCCAAGCAATGAGAGAACCACCAAGAAAGATACAATAGGCAGAAAGAGAGCGACGGTCAGAGCCGCTAGCCCAAGTAGCATCGGAATAAGCTTGCAAGTGAAAGGAGCTAGAACGCGGGAAGAATAGACGGCGAGTAAGAGTGCCACGAAGGTAACGCAAGAGACGAAGAAGATGGCTATAATGGATATTGGTGGGAGCCGAAACAAATTGGCTGAGAATGTGAACAGCATGAGAGATGTCAGGACGTGTCACAGCCAGATAGACAAGACTCCCAACAATATGGCGATACCGAGTGGGATCAGGAAGAGGTGTACCATCAGTGGCGCGGAGTTGAAGATTAAGCTCGAGGGGAGTCTCAACAGTACGAGTATCAGTGAGGGAAGAACGAGCAAGAAGATCTTGGATGTATTTTTCTTGAGATAAATAAATGCCAGAAGGGGTGGAAGAAAATTCAATCCCAAGAAAATAACGAAGAGGACCAAGATCAGACATAAGAAACTGCTCATTGAGACGTGCCTTCACAAAAGCAATATACTCAGAATCATCACCAGTGATAATCATATCATCAACATAAAGTAGAAGAAGGGTGCGACCACGAGGTGATGTGTGAATAAATAAGGCAGGATCATGATTGCTTGGAGAAAATCCAGCAGCAGTGATCACAGAGGCAAATCGTTGAAACCAAGCACGAGGAGCTTGTTTCAGACCATAAAGAGAGCGACGAAGACGACACACCATGCCATCAGGAATGAAATACCCAGGACGTGGCCGCATGTAGACCTCCTCACGAAGTTCACCATTAAGGAAGGCATTTTTGACATCAAGTTGAGAAATGGACCAATGACGAATAGAAGCGATAGCAAGAAGAGTGCGAACAGTGGTCATGTGAGCCACAGGAGCAAATGTCTCATCATAGTCACGGCCATACTCTTGCTGAAAACCACGAGCAACAAGACGCGCCTTATAACGCTCAAGAGAGCCATCAGAGCGAGTCTTGATCTTATAAACCCACTTGCACATGATGGGACGAGCATGAGAAGGAAGAGGAACAAGATCCCAAGTGCCAGTGCGCTCAAGGGCAGCGATCTCCTCGGCCATGGCGTGCTGCCATTCAGGGTGACGAATGGCATCATGATATGTGGCAGGCTCAGAAAAAATAGTGCCAGCAAAGCCATATCGATCAACAGGCTTCAGCTATCCACGATCACGAAGGTTGTAATGAGAGGAGATTTGTGGGAAAGAATCGACGACTGAAGATGTCTCAACAGGAGATGAGACATCAGAAGGCGACTCAACTAGAGGGGAAGGATCCGGGAGCCGACGACTGTAGGTGTGAATCACTGGAGGTTTTGAATCATAAATGGACCGAGTTTGTTCATAGGGCTCAGTGGGTGGCGAAGGGGAGGGTGGAGTAGGTGGGGATGGTGAAGGAGGTGGAGACGAGGAAGGAGGTGGTGGCGAGGAAGGAGGTGGTGATAGAGAGGGTGATGATGGAGTAAAAAGCTCGGTAGAGGTAGGAGCATTAGGAAAAATTAGGAAAGACAGAGGCTCAACAACCGCTTGAGAAGAAACATCAGAGGAGGGTCGAGGATAAAAAGGACGAGACTCATCAAAAATAACATCCCGAGAGATCCGCATACGACGAGCAACCGGATCCCAACACCGATAGCCCTTATGCTCAGCACTGTAGCCTAGGAAAACACACTCAACAGATTGAGGAGTCAGTTTAGTGCGTTCACGAGGAGCGAGAAGAACATAGCACAGACATCCAAAAAGGCGAAGACTAGAGTAATCAGGTGGATGTCCAAGAAGACGCTCATATGGGATGCCACCTTTAAGAGCAGATGAGGGTTGAATGTTGGTTAGATAGGTGGCTGTGGAGATTGCTTCAGCCCAGAAATGAGGTGGAACAGAGGAAGCAATCATAAGAGCACGAGCAGTTTCAAGAAGATGGCGATGCTTGCGTTCAGCAACACCATTCTGAGCATGCGCACCAGGACAAGAGAATTGTGGAAGTGTTCCTTGCTCAGAAAGAAAATGGCGAAGGGCACCTGAAAGATACTCCCCAGCAGAATCAGCACGAAAAACACGAATAGGAGCATCAAAATGAGTACGAATCATCTGAGCAAAGTTCTTATATATAGATAACACCTCATTGCGATGTTTCATGAAGTACACCCATGTGAAGCGAGAGAAATCATCAATAAATATGACATAATATTGATGACCCCCTTTTGAAACAAAAGGTGCCGGACCCCATACATCTGAATGGACAAGATCAAAAGGACGCTGTGACACAGACCCACTAGAGGGATATGGAAGTTGGATTTGCTTGCCAAGCTTACATCCCTGACATTGATCTAAACAAACATCACCAAAGACATTTCCCAGAACCCCACTACGAACAAGAGCAGACAAACGGGGACCACATAGGTGTCCTAGGCAATGATGCCACTGAGCAAAAGAGGAAGAAGTCGATGCAGGAGATGCAGAGCCCACAAGACCGGCAGAGGCAGCAGATGGAAGATGAAGCCAATCAAGTTCCCAAAGACGCTGAGAATCACGGCGGCGAGGGCCAGTACCAACCAGAAGTCCCGTGCTGAGATCCTGAACACGACAAGAGTCAGATTCAAGAATAACACGACAACCATGATCAGTAAGTTGGCCAGCAGAAATAAGTTGCATGGTTAAGTCAGGAACAAGAGAAACATTAGGAACTTGAAAAGAAGCAGAAGAAAGAGTGCCACTGCCAACAACCGAATGAGATGAGCCATCAGCAGTTTGAACAACGAGAGGAATGGAAGGAGAGCAAATAGAAGAAAGGCGAGTGCTATCCGGTGTCATATGAAAAGAAGCACCAGAATCAAGAATCCATGGCAAGATACCTGAAGTGGATGGTGGTCTCTCAATGGAAGACTGAGGAGTAGCAGCAGACAATGTTGAGGCTGAGTCAAGAGTGACAGAGCTAGCAACTCCAGAGGTGACAGGACCTGAAGCTCCTGTAGATGCAGTAGATGCAGGAACAGTGAGTCGACGAAGTAACATGAGTATCTCCTGCTGTGCATCGGGACGCTGAGCCTGCTGTGCATCGGGACGCTGAGACCGAGCCTGTGAGGGACGCCCACCTCGACGAGACTGAGACTGCTGCCTCTTCTTCTTGAAATAGTGATCCTCATCATGCATATCTTTGCCACAGAAGTTACAGTGAAGACCACTTGAATTGCGAGTCCCCAAAACACCAGAGGCTACTGAAGTAGGAGCTTTGGGAGGAGAACCAAGGATTCCAGACTGAGCTGCCAGAACTGAGGAGGACATCGACTGAAGCAGACCAGCAGAACGAAGGCGAATCTCCTCATTACGAACAGCAGCAAGAGCCTCCATCAAAGACACACACGGCTCACGAGCAAGTAATTGAGCTCGAAGAGGCTCAAACTCAGCACGTAAGCGGGTCAGAAAATCATATGTGCGACGAAGCTCAAGGTGGCTCTGTTGTTTCTTGCATGACTCACAAGTGTCTGGGGACAAGTGAGGACTAAGGGTGTCAAGCTCACGCCATATCGCAGATAGCTGTCGAAAGAAATCATCAACTGAACTGTCACCCTGCTGTAACAGCTGCTCTTGACGTAAGGCTGCAATATAAGTGGAGTGACCAGTGGGCTCATAGCGCCGACGAAGAGAATCCCACATCTGAGCAGCATGGTTAAGTCGAATAACCTCTCCTGCCAGATGCTTTTCCATACTGGCAACAAGAACAGCCCCAGCACGAGCATCTTCATCCACCCAAGTCCGATAAGTCCGAAAATGAGACATGTAAGATGCCATCTCATCTTCATAATCTTCACGCAACTTCTTTTGTTCCTCTTCAGATTTTTCTGGGGTAATGACTGGCTGTACTGGAGGATCAGGCAATGCTGGACAAGGAAGTTCACCACTAAGAAATTTCCAAAGGCGAAGACCACGCATATGCCACCGCATATGTGGAACCCAATCATGATAATTGGTGCCATCAAAAGTCACTGGACAACGTGGAATCTGAGCGCCTCCGGTGAGATTAGTAGGAGGATTTGCCATCCTTCTTTTTTTTTAACTAGCAGATCACCAAATGCAGCAGAATAGTGCAGCACAACAGAGCAGAGGCGCACAGCTTGGACACGCTCAGCACCAGCACCAGCAAAACAGAGCAGAGGGCCGCCGCACACCCCAGCCTAGACGACAGGCCAACAAGCGGGCGGAGAAGACGAATCGAGGCCGGCGTCACTCGATCTGCGGCCGGGGACAACGAATCGAAGCTGGGAGGGAGCGTGACCCGCGCGGGCGGACAGCCACGCGGACGGATGCTGCCGCGACAGACGACGGACGAAGGGCCGCAACGGCGGCCGTACAGGTGGTGACGAGACCACGGGCCGCCGCGAATCGACGACGACGGGGCGGACGGCCGGTGGGGTGGCCGGATCGAAGGTGGAGCTGCAGAGCAAGGTCACGCTCAGCAGCAAGAGCAGAGCAGAGCTGCACCCAGCGAGAAAGAGAGAAGCAGAGCAGCAGCAGCGGAGAGAAGAAGCTCGCAGGGAAAGGCAGAGCAGCGGCAGCGGAGGGAGAAAGCGCGGAGCGACGCGCGAGGGAGGCACGCGCTCACGGCCGCAAAGGCACGCGGGCCCGCGACACGGCAGCGCGAGGCACACGCGCGCGCGCGCCAGAGAGACGCGCGGGGCCGCGACCCGCGACGAGACTTCAGGCGAGCAGAGAGAGCGAGAGAGTGCCGGCGGCGGAGCTCCAGGCGAGGTGAACCCTAAACCTAGGCTCTGTATACCATGTTAGGAGAAATGGAGCTCAATCTATTCCTAGGGGCAATCACCCAAACATGTACATGGGTTGGGCATATATGCATCTAAGCCCTTACACAAAGAGGAAAATATCCTATACACCATATACATCTAACAGTTCTATCGTGCCTAGAATATGATTAAACTTTTTGGACCCGCAAAAGTGATAGTTGAGTATGAGAAACTGTAGTTATACAATATGGATTCGCCAAGTTATGCGTTAAGTGGTAAGCGACGTTCCCGTCAACGACGAGGCGCCAGTGGTGACTTCGAGAATCTCTAGATCTGTCGGTGCTCAGTCCTTCAGAGGTGCTCATAGGGGTAGGGTTTGCGTACATGTATTCATAGGGGTGAGTGTGCGTGCGTGTTGTGAGCTTCTGTGTTGTACTGTGTATTTCTAAAAAAAAAGTTAATTTATTTTGTTTTTTAAAGCCTCAGTCCTTCATTAAAGAACACATGGATTCATCAAGTTATTTTATTTTGTTTTTGAAGCCTCAGTCCTTCAGGTACAAACTGTAATATCTGAACACGCACACCCCCATGCATAAACCTAGACCTATACAAATACCAAGTGCACCTGCACGTGTTTTTTTTCCTGAAGTCAGTCAGGTCATAAACAGGCTTCGCACGTGCCAGGTATGTTACCGTTACCATTGTAGCGCATCCACGTGTGAGGCTGCAACAAAACAAAAAGGCGCTAGAACACGGGTAATGGACACTGACTTTGAATCCTTTGGCTACTTTTCAGCCTTCCTCTTTAGCCTAAATAGTCAAAAAAATACATAAATAGATAGGCTATTTCAAAGCTATTCGCAACTAATCCGCCCAAAAAAATTATCCTCCAATAAGTGTTAATTGGGCTATTTGAAGTGGGTCCCACTGAAAATCTGGACTCGCCCCTCACTCCCGTCCCACAGGATCCACCTGCGCGGCCGCGCCCATCTCCTCACGCTCGAACTCTACCCGCGCCTCCTCCTCCCCCACCTGCGTCGTCGCCGGGCTTCACCAGTGCCCCCACCTCCCCCATCCATGTCGTCTCCTCCCATCCACCGTCGTCTCCGCGCATCGCCCTCCACCGAAGAGGGATGGGCACGACTGCACAACTATAGCAGGATCTAGCAGCGAGGCAGGGACCTGGCGGAGTGCGGCGAGGCAGACAGGCAGAGGGTGCTGGCATGGGGAGATGCGGGGGAATGGCGGTCGACAGGCGCGACCCTAGAGGCAAAGGTTGGCTGGTGGTGCTACTCGGCTCTACCGTCGAAGGAGCACATCCCCCAGCAAACGACGTCCACCTAAGCTCGGTAGTGCGCACACATGTTATGTCCCTGGATGTCCAATTCACACCCGGCAGTGTATTTGTGGGAAATAGATACAAGTTTGGGTACAATTTGAGAGGAAATCAGAGGTAAGACAGGGAAGAGCAGGGATTTCGAGGTAGAGAAGCAAGAACACCTAGGGTTCTAGGGTGCCTGAACGGAGGGGGATTCCGCGACGGAGGTGGAAGATGGCTTCAGGTTCTTTTCAATGTGTTCTCCTTTGTTCCTGCTCTCTTTTATCACTTGCGTGCTTTTCTCCCTGACGGCCCACTGGCCCACTAGTAACTCCGGCCCATTGGCACAATGGTGGCCCAGTCCATGACATTCTCCCCCACTTGAAATGCGGATTGCCCTCGAGCCGCTGTAGTAATCCGCCCCGATCCCATAGCTTCTTAGCGACACAAATGAGATCATCAAGATGCCCAATCCACATCTGATTAGAGCTTTTCTGCCATTTCTCTGCCATCTGTTTCCATTTAGCCTCACCATTTTCACTAAGATCACCATTGTCATTCTGATCTACACAGCTTCCTGATGCCATCAGTGCACCACTTTCACTTAGTATCGCAAACAGCTTGTTTTTTTGTTGAACTAATCACAGTGTCATATAGAGGTGATAACAACACATAAGTTAACTCTTTCTTCTTGTCATGCCACCAAAGAAGCATAAGAAGCTCGGTGATTCCCTCATTTATCACTTTGATCTTGCCCTTACTGACCCAAGGCCTCTTCATCATCTTTGATTCATCAATTCCGAACTTGGATGTGAACATCTTGGCAAACCTATCCATCTTCACAGTAAGGACAAAACAGACCCACTCACCAAGAACTTGGCGAATGCAGTTTCAGTTTGTACACAGATACCTCCAACACAATCAACTACCACCAGTATCTTCAATATGAAGCCTTCAAGATTTACAGTTACTGCCCAAAGAGGTGGTGGCCAAGGGATTTGCAATTGTATCCGAACCATGATACCCAACCATTTGTTACCATTTATCTTGGCATGCAATTTCTTCACAATAATTTGCTATGGACAGGATTTGATTTGAATATCCAATTAAAAATCCAGCAATCACTTGTGCTTGCCCAACCCATGGAGTATCCACCAGATACTTTGGTAGCTAGGCAAGCTCTGGTGTTTTTCTGACCAAGAGATCTATTGATTTGGACATCATAATTTCTGTTGCTCGACTGATCAGATCCTGTGACTTGACAAGAAGCAATTCAAGTACCAACAATTAGCTGACCACTCTCTTGAATTCCCATTGCAACACAAATATGTGAATACCGTAGTCCTCTAAGAATTGCTTTAAGTACCACCGTACCCACAGATATCCAGCAAAGCGACTACTAACCAAACTGCCCAATATCTCATAAGTGATGCCTGGCCAAGGTGGTGGCCCAGACATTGCTGAATTTAGCTCAGTCGGCTCACTAAGCACTTCGCAGACTTCTCCCCATGAAACCAATTTGATTTGCCAATTCTCATAGCTCTTGATATGAATACATGAGATATGATGGCAAAGAAAATTCCCAATCAATTGCAGTAATAACACCTCATCACAACTCACTAGTGCAGAACAAACCAATTTCTTCTGATGCAAAACTATTGAAACTGGCCAAGTTATTTCCCACATTGCTAGATCAATTGTGAAGGTAAGCTGAGGTATTGTGCTGAGCTGACAACTATCAAAGAGCAAGGCGTTCCTGCCCTTCAGGAGGTATGACCAAAGTATCAAAGTAATCTGACTAGCAAAATCACCATTGAACTAACATCTACTAGACAAACAACTGACCATGGGGGTTTGTGGTGGAATGCAAACCTGTTGAACATCCAGAATAGGTTGTCTTGGTCCTCTGTCAATTACCATAGCAAGCCAGAGATCCAACTGTATATGTGGAGTAGACAGGATGGTGGTGACAGTGTTCAGACCTGAGCATGTTGGGTTAAACTTGAGCATGTTGTTGTCACGGCTCATGAAAAACGTGGAACACCTGAGGAACATGGTGAAGATGACACCCTCCTCTGTACTCAGAACAGCTGAAGGTGACGATGGCATGCTCGAGGACGGGGGTGTTCGCTGGGGCAGCGACACATGAGAAGGAGCGGCGCGGTCGACACGCGGCTAGCGGTGTAAGCCTGGAACGCGTCTCAGTCGCGTGTGGTCGCTGGTATAGCCGCGCCTGCCTCGCGCGAATGGGTGAGAACGTGGCCCTGGCGTGGACGCGCTTGACTCGCGCGTGAGACACGGCCCCGCCTCGCGCGGCTCCCAGCACAGGCAGACTCGGCCCTGGTGTGGGCGGATGCGACCTTGACGAGGGGCCCTAGCGTCGGCGGGCGCGGTACTCCGGGGCAGGCCAACACAACCCCGACACGCCTGTCCCGCGGTAGGCACCATCCTAGCTCGTGTGGCTCCCGACGTGGAAGGACACAGCCCGAGCACACCGTGGTGCAGGTGGACGCGGCCGAAGCGGTTGCGGCTCCCGGGCGCGGGCGGACGTAGCCTGGCTGTGGCACGTGGAAGCTAGCGAACGGCCGATGCGGCACCCCGGTGCTGTTGAACGCAGCCGGTGGGCGCGGGCGAGCACGACGAGTCGGTGGAGGTGGTCGATGGAGCTGTGGTCGGGGCACCCTCCAGTGGCGGCGGCAGCAACGTGAGCCTCAGACGCGGCCCGAACACGCGTGGCTCCTGGCGCGGGCACGCCTGTCTTGCGAGTTGCGAGGGCTGACACAGTCGCAGCCCTAACAAGCACACACGAGCGCGAGCGGCTCACCTTGTCGATGGGGCGGCCTCAGACACCCAAGAAGCCACAGAACAACTCGTTCTCCAGCATCCTTCGCAACGACATTCCCTCGAACACCTTCTGGGCGCCATTGAAGAGGTTGGCCGGCTTGCCCGAAACTTGGTGGAGGTGCTCCCGGAGGTGCAGAAGTGGTCGAGGTGGGCAGTGGAGTCGCCGTCGTGGAGGTGGTGCCCGAGAACACGACAGGCTTGGGGTCACCCACCATCTTCTCCAGCTTCCTCAGGATCTCCTCCGCCAGCCACGTGCAACGGTCCACTGACTTGGAGAGGGCATCCAAGGATGCATGCGCGCAATCGATGGAAGTACCGAGCTCCACAACCCCAGCCATCATGGTAGGATCCGATTTGGGGAAAATTTTTGGGGTAATTTTTGGGGAAGGCTCTGATTACCAATTGTTATGTCCCTGCATGTCCAATTTACACTCAGCAATGTATTTGTGGGAAATAGATACAAGTTTGGGTACAATTTGAGAAGAATCAAACGTAAGATAGGGAAGAGCAGGGATTTCGAGGTAGAGAAGCAAGAACACCAGGGGTTCTAGGGTGTCTAGACGGAGGGGGGTTCCGCGACAGAGGTGGAAGACGGCTTCAGGTTCTGTTCGATGCGTTTTCCTTTACCACTTGCGTGCTTTTCTCCCTGATGGCCCACTGGCCCATTGGCACAATGGTGGCCCATCCATGACAACACAGCTTCCGATGTGAGGAACACGGGCGAGGCCACGTCCGACAGTAGGGTAGTTGGTACCGCGACCGCTGTTGGCATGCACACATACTCCACAACCATGCCCCTATTCCCCACGTGTCTTGGCGATATATGCTGCTTTTCATGGGAGGATATGTCCAGGTAGGGTGTTCCATGGAGCCATTTGTGTGGATTTTGTTGCAAATCGAAGTTATTCAGCACTTAGATTGGTGCGGCGAATGTGAGGACGGGAAGCTGCTGGGTGGGAGCAGGATGCAACGTCGCCAGCGGAGGTGAGGGGCGGCAGCCAACGCGGGGAAGGATGGATGATCACTAGCCGGGAAGGGGACGTGGTGGCGCCGGCGGAGTGGGCCTCGAGTCCTCGACGCCATGACTGTAGGGAGAGAGAAGAGACAAATGATCACAAAAGTGCATTAAAGGTCAAATAGCTCCAATAGGCCTATTTCATTGGAGGGCTATTTCTTTTGGCTAAATTGGCTCTTAAAATAGCTCTCGGCTATTTCTCCAAACACAGCCTATGAGTACTTGTTGCCAGATTTGAAACAAATAATACTGCCATTAATACGACAGGTTCAACTTCAAATTTTACCATCGCAGCAGAGGTACAAATAGCATATTGAGGACATTATGTTCATGGGTGGCGCATGTTGAGTTGAAGCCATGTTTTGGTTGACAAACTGACTTGTCACTAGCAGTGGGCCAGCCGGCCAGCTATAGGGGGAAGGCAAGTCCGGAAGATAACTCAAAAAACCTATTTGATGAGGCTGCGTAGTAAAAGCTGAAATTTACTAAAGCAGTCTCATTAGCTCCTGATTATGGCATAACCGCTTTCAGTATACTACTTGTCCCATGCTACCACATTAGCTCCATTTACCATAATGGCTTGGGATAAAAATAAAAATTGTTAAACTAAATATTTAACTCTCTAAAGTCGCAAAATAACATTAGACATGTTACCAAATTTTTGTTGATTCTCAATTTCACAGGCAATCAACATAAGTGGCCAAAAAGGCCCATGACAATATGCTTTAAACATACTATAATGTTGAACTCAGTGTTTTCATTATTTGTGTAATGTGATTCTATTTTTTCTTCTTCTAGGAATTAGTAGAATCTTCATACACATGTGCTAGGAGTAAGGAGATCAAAATTCTAAGTGGGGTGAGCGGGACAATAAGGCCATCCAGGTAATTATTATTTATATTATTTAATTTTCATTCCAAGAGTTAAGTTAAATCTCACTATGCCTCAATGTGATGGCGGCTTCTGTATAAAACAAGTACAATAACATATATACCTCCCTTTATTTTTTTACATGTCACATTTGCTTTATCGTAAGTCAAACTTGTTTAGCTCTGACTAAATTTATATAAAAAGAGAACTATACTACAAAATGTATGCACTATCAAAATAAATTCCATGATGGATTGAATTAAACAAATTTGCTTTTATAGATGTTATATTTTTATGTAAACTCAGTCAAAGTTTTTTTTTTCTTGAACACGCAGGAGAGCTGCGCATCAATATATTAAGAAGAAAAGATGGGTAAAAAGCACACAAATTACACAGGTTTTGTTTTATTTGTGGGGGCAAAACAAAACCTGAAAAAGAAAGACCCCCCCCCCCCCAAAAACACATTCTACATATCCTTAACACAGCTCCATGACCCAAGACCAAAAGCCCAAGACTAACGTATACTAAGCCATTGGTAGCTGGGCGAGGATGTGATTAACTCCTCGAGCCCCAGCAAAACCGCAGAAGTGCATCTCCTCCCTGATGAAAGACAAAACTCCATTCAGATTAGGCAGCACGCCATCAAACACACATCGATTTCGGTGATTCCATAGCGACCAAGCCACAAGAATTATAATTGAGTTCAATCCCTTCTTTGTCAGTCCATCCACCTTGCTAGTCGCAGCTTCCCACCAATCGTCGAAGGAGATTTCATCTGGATTAGGGGCTAGGACCTGCAGATGAAGTTCGTGTAGCACACTGAACCATACTTGTCGTGCAAAAACACAATGCAATAACAGGTGATTAATTGTTTCCTTCTCCTGATCACACAGGAGGCATTGCTCAGGGTGAGGCAACCCCTTCCTGGCGAGTCGATCGGCAGTCCAGCACCTGTCATGTGCAACTAGCCACATGAAAAATCTACATTTGCCCGGGGCCCAGCTTTTCCAAATCCGCTCCCATGGTCTGAACTGCACAGCTCCAATAAACATTGCATCATATGCTGATTTTGCAGAGTATCGTCCAGAGGCTGAGAATTGCCAAATGTGGGTGTCTTCTATTTCTTGCTGTAAAACAACCTCCGAGAGTAAATCCCAAAGTCCCAAGTACTCAGCCAGGACCTCCACAGTTAGAGCACCTCTTATGTCTGATACCCACCTCCTGTCAGCCAATGCTTCGAACACAGTTCTTTTCCTTGCTCTGTTAGAGATTGTGGCAAAAAGGTGAGGCACCATCTTTTCTAGGCTCTGTCCATGCAGCCAACGATCAGTCCAAAATAAGGTATTCCTACCATTGCCCACCTGAGTTATGACAGCCACCTTAAAGAAGGATCTGACCGATTGATGAACCTGAATTGGGAGGAAGGTCCAAGGCTTGTCAGGTTCAGTTTTATGTAACCAAAGCCACCTCATTCTAAGGTCCCATCCTAACTGCTGTAAATTAGAAATGCCAAGTCCTCCAGGCTCCTAAGGGCGAGTAACCTTTGGCCAGGCAAGCAAACAATCCCTCCTTTTACATCTTTCCTTCCTTTCCAAAGAAGACCTCTCCTAATCTTGTCAATAGCTTTAAGAGCCCAAGGAGGAATGGATAAGTTTGACTTAGGACAAAGCAAATATGGCATGTAAAAAAAATGGTGTAGATATACATGTTAAACTTTGTTGGAAGCGCATATAATTGACTACTGAAAATGAGTGGCAACGCATTTTGTTGAAAGCATTTAAACAAAACTATATTATATTGATGTTTCCATTTGCCCTAGCATTATACTATTGAAGCTTCTATTTCTTCGTTTTCATATACAGGATGACTCTTGTTATTGGAGGACCTGGGTCAGGAAAGACAACATTTTTGAAAACGTTGGCTGGAAAGTTGAATCATTCTCTTAAGGTAGAACGAGCTGTATATAGCAAAATAATATATATAATTGCATATATCGTACATAAGAGATTGGTGGTTGATTAAATTTATGTTCTATTCATGGTACAACACTTCCTGAAAAGTTCAAGGGGAAAGTTACATACAATGGGGAGGCAAGTTCCTCTACACCGGAATGCCTGTGCGCTTATGTTAGTCAGCATGATCTTCACCACGCAGAGATGACGGTGAGAGAAACAATCAATTTCTCTTCCAATATGCTGGGAGCCAACAATGAATTTGGTAGGACATTGCGTTTCTTGTGCTATATATTCACTAAAAGCATGCAAAAGTATCTCTATTTATGTCCTGTCCACACTAATTGGTCTACCCTATTTGGAATCAATTAACTTAGAGATTCTACGGGATACAATACGACAACAGATGGGCATTGATGAAGCAATTGACGACTTATTTACCAAGGTGCTAGTGGTTTTTGTGCTACCATACAATTAGCAAAGTTTTATTGTGTTTCTATTGAATAGTGAATACCGTTTCCTCCCTATAACACAGGCAACAACGTTAGGAGAAGGAAGCAACCTCAAAACTAACTACATTATCAAGGTTTAGCTCTCTTTCCATTTCGGTTTCAATAAAACAATTATGTCTGTTTTGCACTGGTTCTTCCTAAAGTTTAAGCTTAAAACATTGACAATGCAGATTCTTGGTCTGTCCACTTGTGCTGACACCATAGTAGGTGATGAACTACGAAGAGGAATTTCCGGGGGACAGAAAAAGAGAACCACAATCGGTAAGTATTTTATGTTCATATAACTTGCCAATCTTCCTCCGCACCTGATTACTTTGCAAAAAAAGCATCCAATATACATCGTAAGTTTGAATTCTTATCTTTTTAATTACCTACAGAGATATCTAGAAAATATGAAAAAGCATTGACAATCGAATCGAAAGAGAATTACCCCCCCCCCCCCCCAATCAACCATTGGCACTAACAATGCAAAGTGAGTTGATTCGTAGAACATCTAAGACAGATTAGTTTAAGGAGAAATGATTTTGGTGCCCTTCCCCCTAAGACGTAGGCATTAAAATTTTCCCTCAAACTCTGTTGCAACTGACTGTGACCTTTAGGCCCGAGGGACATTATATTTGATTGCCACTTCCACTGACTGATGCAAACAATGGATAATTGGTGCCAAAAAAACATTAACAGCTCAGCGCATGTTTTCAGCTTTAGCTAGGCAGCAAGGATCCATCTAAGTTTGCTGAAACCTAATAATTAAACAAGCTCTTGTTGTTTGGGTAGTGGAAATACAAACCAATCACCTTCCACACTACAATCACCCAATAACTACAACTTTAATAATTCCCCATATACATTTGAAAGATGTATGATATGTATCCCTCTAGCAAAAGTCTTCTTATTCATGAATCACATGTGCATTTTGTAAACAGTTGTGGTAGATAACAGAGCAAGCCAGCTCATTATTAGGGAATGAGTTCTCTGGTCACTACCGGAGGACGGGGGTTTGCCGTGCGCAGGCAAAGGCCGAAAAAACGCACAGCGGCTTTGTTGTGTGTTTTTTGCCTTGGCGCACGACAAAGGCCGCTCGGCAACGATCTACACGACAATTAGCCCTTTGTTGTGTGCCGTTTCTCAGGGCGGACGGCAAACCCTTTGCTGTGTGCCAAAACCAACGCACGACAAACATTTTTGAAATGCATTAAAAAATTACTGTGTGCCATAGTTAACGCACGACAAACATTTTTGAAAGAAATTAAAAAAGTCCACTGCCTCGGCCGGTCACTGAATCCCCTACCGCCGCCGTCCGACTCGGCACCACATCCACCGCCGCCCCAACCGTCGATGCCACCACCACCACGACGCCACCGCACCCGCTGCCACCACCACCATGGAGAGGAGGAAGGGGCAGCAGAGAGGAGGCAAGCCGAGGCGTGGGAGGAGCCCGCCGGCGCGCAGGAGGAGGTCGTGCTGCCGTGCAGGAGGAGGACGCGTCTTGGGAGCAACCCACCGAGCCGTCATGGGAGCAGCCCACCTCGCCACCATGGGAGCAAACTGTCATGCCACCGTGGGAGCAGTCCGCCATGCCGGAGTGGGAGGAGCCCACCGTATAGTGGGGAGGCCGCCACCGTGGAGAGGAGGCTGCGCCGTGAGGAGGAGACCGCCGCACCACCGCCAAGGCGAGGCTCTCTCACCACAGCCGCTGCCAAATCTGGATCTGGTGGGAGTGGAGAGGATGGAATCAGAGCCGGAGAGAGAGGTGGGGTGGCTGAGTCGGAGCCGGAGAGGTGGCGGCGGTGGAAAGGAGATGAGGAAGGGGCTGCATGCGTTAGGGTTAGAGATGGGGGTGGGTGCGGCAATATATAGAAGTGGGGCAGGCCGGGGAGTTCGTGGGCCACTGGGTGGGCCGGAAGGTTTGTCGTGCACCTTAAAAGGACGCACAACAAAGTTTCTTTGTCGTGCGCTGACGCAGGGCAAAGTTTTTCTTTGTCGTGCGCCAACGCACGACAAAGTTTTTTTTAATAATTATACTTAATTCATAAAAATTATCAAACAAGTTTGAAAACATTCCAAATATTAACACAAAATAAGTTATGTTGTCTATTCCTTATATAAAAAGTTTTGAAGTCAAAACTTAATTTATATGTCACGTCACCTACAAATCTATCTATATACTTCTTAACTCTCTGAAACTTCTACGGAGATGTTTCAATTTGTTAGCATCATACATGACAAAGTGTTCAAAACTCATTGAAAATTTTACCACAACATTCACATATGATATCATGAGATATTGACAATCTCATAATTTTCAAACTTCATTTGCATTTTTTAGAATTTTTAAATCATTTGGACGCACATGTTTGATCGTGTTTCCTAGACAAGATGTTGAAAATTTCTTTTCATTTCAGGTGTAAGAACTCAAATTGAGCTAACTAACATGAATATCATTTTTTCACTTATTTTATTCTATTATTTGAATCACTTGTAGTTAAAATTTGACTTCTTTAAAAAATTACTTGAAATGCAATTAATTATTTAAATATAGAAAATAAATACAAAAATCTACCAAATTTTACCATTAAGTATCATATTTTGTATGTATAGAGCAGAAAAAATTTCAAGGTGAGGAAATTTTTTTTTTGAGGGGCAATTAGATTTGGAACTTAGAAGGATATATGCATGTCAAAATAACTTTGTCGTGCGCCGACACACGACAAAGATTTTTTTAAAAATAATTATACATAATTCATAAAAATTATCAAACAAGTTTGAAAAAAATGAAAATTAACACAAAACAAGTTATGTTATCTAATGCTTATAGAAAAAGTTTTGAAGTTACAACTCATTTTGAATGTCACATCACATATATACAAATATAACCATACACTTCTTAACTCTACGAAACTTAATTGGAGATATTTCGGGTTCCATTGTACATGACAAATTGTTCAAAATTCGTTCATATTTTTAATACAGTCTTCACATATGATATCATGAGATATTGACAAATCTCACAATTTTCAAATTTTATTTGCATTTTTTTTATTTTTTCAATCATTTGGACACATGATCATGGTCGTGTTTCCTGGTCAAGATGTTCAAAAATTCTTTTGATTTCATGGAAAATGACTTAAACTGGGCTAAATAACATGAATACAATTTTTCCACTCATTTATTCTATTATTTGAATCACTTATAGTTCAAATTTGACTTCTTTCAAAAAAGTGCTTGAAATGCAATTAATTAGTTAAATATAGCAAATGACTACAAAAATCTACCAAACTTTTACATGGTGTAGCACATGTTGTATGTATAGAGTAAAAAAAATTAAGGTGAGGAGACATTGTTTTGGGGGCAATTGGATTTGGAACTTAGGAGAAATTTGAATGTGAGAAAAATACTTTACCGTGCGCATAAAAGAAAGCGTACGGTCAACGAAAAGCGCACAACAAAAACATGAGTTTGTCCTGCGTTAAAAACAAGCGCACGACAAAGCTTTTAATTTTTGGCAATTGTGTTTCGGAGGGGGGAAGGGTTCATGAGAAAAATACTTTGCCATGCGCTTTAAAAAGGGCGCATGACAAAGTTTTTTTAATAATGATATTTTATTTATTCAGAGTGTGGAAAGGGGGAAAATACTTTGTCGTGCGCGGAGAAAAAGGTGCTCGCCAAACTCATGAGCTTGCCATGCATTTTTTTTTTGGCGCACAGCAAACAAGCTCTTTGCCGTACGCTCGAAATAAAGTGCACGGCAAAGGGTTTGGCCCACGACAAAGATCAATGGATTTTCAAGTCTCTCTGTAGAAAAGTTTTTACAAAGCTGGTGCATGTTACTACAGCACATGTTATGAAACATGTTTTTACAGAAAGGATGTTTCCAAATCTGATACACAATCCCATAATAAGGTACATTAACTCTCGGATCATGCTGTTGAAAGATACCAATAGTAAACATGATGAACATATGACATTTAATACTTGCATATAACGTTTTTATGGTTTAGCTACAAATTTAATACAAAGCTTTCGTTATTTTTCTCTTTGTGCCATATATTACCTTTTTTATTAGCTTGGTTTCCACAATCCAGGTGAGATGTTAGTTGGTCGTGCAAGATGCTTCTTTATGGATGATGCATCTACAGGCCTTGACAGCTCGACAACCTTTGAGATTATGGCATTTCTCAAACAAATGGCACATATCATGAGTCTTACCATGGTTATTTCATTACTGCAACCATCTATGGAGACACTAGAATTGTTTGATGACATAATCCTTCTGTCTAAGGGACAAATTGTTTACCATGGTCCTCGGGAAAATGCTGTTGGTTTCTTCAATACTACTGGCTTTAGATGCCCTACCAGGAAGAATTTAGCCGACTTCCTTCAAGAGGTAGAGTATAAACTAAAGAAATATTATATGTCAAAAGAACAAGCATTCATAAAGAAACAATACATTCCACAATGTAATTTTTGCTAGTTTTGATTTCGTGTTATAGAAAGGATCATTGAAGTTCCAAAAGATAAAATTAGCTATGAAATGATCACTGTGCAAATTTCAACAATAAGAGGACATCATGCAATATTTATGTGCTTCCATTGTAAAGAAAAATACAAAAGTGTGATTACACAGTCTTAAGTGTGGTGCTTTATTGTTTCTTAGATTTATTTTTGATAATTCATGTTTTTAGATCCAGATAGAATATATAGCTTGTTAGTTATTACCAACTTTTCTGTACAAGAGGCCTCTTCCAATTCATAAAACTTAAAACATTGGTGAGTGATTTCATGCATTAGTATATGAAGCACCTTCCAGTTATCCATCTCTCTGATAAAAACATAACACCCAACTTTTTTTAAAAGAAATTATCTGTATTACCGAACAGGTGACCTCAAGAATGGAGCAGAGGCAGTATTGGAGTGGTGATGAGAGTCAATATCAGTACTATTCTATTGAAGAATTTGCAAAATGTTTCAGAGCCTACAACGTCCATCCATTTTGGGAAGGCAATCAGAACAGAAAGAATGATATCAAGCAAACAGTTCAAGCAGTTGATAATTTTGGCATATCAAAGTGGAACATTTTCAATGCTTGCTTCTCAAGAGAAATACTCCTTCTGAAGAGAAACTCTCCAATACATATTTTCAAGGTCATACAGATCATTTTTCTCGCTTTTATCATGTCGACACTTTTCTTTCAGACCGAAATGAACCATGATACAGTTCTTGATGGGATAAAGTACATGGGGGCTCTTTTTATGGGTGTTTCTGTGATAAATTTCAACAGTATGACCGAACTTGCTTTGATGACAAAGAGGCTCCCAATATTCTATAAACAAAAGGAGTTACTAGCATTGCCTGGGTGGGCTCTTGTTTGCTCTGCCTTTCTGACCAGTTTACCACTGTCACTGATGGAGACAGGCCTTTGGACCTTTTCATCCTACTATGCAATTGGCTATGCACCTTCTCCAGTCAGGTATTCTCGGCAATTCCACAGAACTCTCCAGCCATGTGTCGTACCCGTGGCCGCCAACGATCGCCGGCGACGTGAGCTAGACGGAATGGGAATCGAGAGAGAGATAGGGTAGACGAATCGAGGAGGAAAGGTTCCTCTCGAGTTCAAAGTTTTCTTCAGAGATAAGTTGCTTGTTCTATTACAGCTGGAAGAGCTTATAGCTCTCAGCACCCTGGTTAGCCGGGCCCACAGGCGGTACCCGCTTCCCTTGCATACGCACACGCTAACACTTTACTTCGGCGAATACGTACTCCATGAACTCCGTCTTCAATATGGTGGCGCATCACCTCTGGTGGCTGTGACACTTCCCCCCGCTGGAGTACTTGCTTGCCCACAAGCAACGATCGAAGGAAAGCTTGTCTTGAGCACGTACCAATCTTCCCATGTCGCGGATGCTTCCGGTAAATGACTCCACTTCACCAGCACCTGAGGAATGGCCTTGTTGCCCTTTTTCACCAGCCGCCTCTGCAAAATTGCCTCAGGCTAAAGATCTTTCACACTGAGATCAACCAGTATTTTGAAGTCTGAATACACTGGGGTATAATCAGCAACAAATGGCTTCAGCTGGGAGACATGAAAGACCGGATGCACTTGACTTCCTTCTGGTAGTTTGAGTTTGTATGCCGTCATACCAACACGCTGAAGTACCTCAAAGGGTCCAAAATACTTGAACGCGAGTTTAGGAAATGGTTGATTCACCACTGAGGTCTGAGCATAAGGCTGGAGTTTGAGCAGCACCTGCTCGCCCACCTGAAATTCTTTCTCAGTCCTGTGGCGATCAGCTTGATTCTTCATCCGATTCTGAGCTTTGGCCAAGTTATCCTTCAATAACAGCATATGAGCATTCCTTTCCTTTATCAAGTCAGCTGCATCAGACTGATGTGTATCATCTATTGGCAGCACCATCCCAGAGTCGGAATCATAACCATATAATGCCTTAAACGGAGAGCATCCAAGAGCTGTATGATGGCAAGTGTTGTACCATATCTCAGCTAGAGACAGCCATGCCTTCCAGTGCTTAGGAGACTCATGTATTGCGCAACGCAGATACATTTCTAAGCACTGATTCACCCGCTCCGACTGCCCATCAGTCTGAGGATGGTATGCTGAGCTTCGCAGTAGAGTGGTGTCAAACAAAGAGAAAAAGTTCCTTCCAAAATGCACTTGTGAAAACTCTGTCTCTATCTGACACAATTGATCTCGGAAAACCGTGTAATTTGACCACATTATCCAACACAGCTCTAGCCACAGTGTGTGCTGTAAAAGGATGCTTTAGTGGAATGAAATGAGCATACTTAGTGTACCTGTCCACCACCACCAGTATAGAGTTGTAGCCTTCAGATGTGGGAAGACCCTCTATGAAATCCATTGTCCACTCTTGCCACACTCCTTTGGGAATAGGTAAGGGCTGCAGCAAACCATAAGGGTGGGTATTGGAATGCTTAGCTTGCTGACAGGTCTGGCATTGCTTCACAAAATTCTCAACATCAGATTTAAGCCCCTTCCAGTGGAACAATTTCTTCACTCTGTGATAAGTTGCTTGAGCTCCAGAATGCCCCCCAACCACTGTTGAATGAAGATCAGCAATAATTCAAGTTTGCAGTGCTGAATTTCTTGCAATCCATACTTTTTCCTTGTATTTGATCACACCTTGCTGCAAAGAAAACCCTTGTTCATCAGGAGATTTGATGGTTAGTCTAGCCAGCAAGTCTTGAGCATCAGGATCAGCAACATAGCTATTCAATACTTCTTGAAGCCAAACTGGTTGCACTTCTGAAACAGCTTGAATGGCCATCAAATGGTTCACTCTGGACAAAGCATCAGCAGCCAAATTGTCCTTACCCTTCCTATAAATCACCTTAAATTGCAAGCCCATTAATCTTGTCATGGCCTTCTTCTGCATCTCAGAGTGAAGATTTTGTTCAGTTAAATATGCCAGGCTCTTGTGATCAGTTTTGATTAAAAATTCCTATCTCTGTAGATAGGGTCTCCATTTCTCCACAGCCATTATCAAAGCCAAGAATTCTTTTTCATAGATTGATAACTTTTGATGTGCTGCTCCCAGTGCCTTACTCAGAAAAGCCACAGGTTGTTCACCTTGCATTAGAACAGCCCCCACCCCAATGTCACATGCATCAGTTTCCACAATGAACTGTTTTGCAAAGTCTGGAATGGCTAGAACTGGAGCAATCATCATAGCTTGCTTGAGTTGATCAAAAGCTTGCTGAGCTGACACAGACCAAGTGAACTGCTTGTGTTTCAGTAAATTTGTCAGTGGTCTAGCAATAATACCATAGTGCTTGATAAACTTCCTGTAATAGCCTGTGAGGCCCAGGAATCCCCTTAACTCAGTCACATTAGTAGGAACTGGTCAATCAGCCATGGCTGCTGTCTTTGAAGGATCTGTTGCCACTCCTTCTTGAGAAATTATGTGACCCAAGTACTCCAAAGAAGTTTGAGCAAAAGAGCATTTGCTAAGCTTCATATACAGTTTGTGCTCTCTTAATTTTTCCAACACCATCCTCAAATGTTCAATGTGTTTCTCCAGAGTAGGACTATACACAAGGATGTCATCCAAAAAGACTAACACAAACTTCCTGAGGAATGGCTCCAGGATCTCATTCATAATACATTGAAATGTTGCTGGAGCATTGGTGAGTCCAAAAGGTATGACTCTAAACTGATAGTGGCCATGATGTGTCTTAAAAGCTGTTTTGTGCTCATCTGGAGGATACATTCTTACTTGATGATAACCAGATCTCATATCAAGCTTAGTAAAATACTGTGTATTTGCTAGCTCATCCAAGATTTCATCAATAATAGGCATAGGATATCTATTTTTAATGGTGATGGCATTTAATTTCCTATAATCCACACAAAAACGCCAAGTTCCATCTTTCTTTTGCACCAAAAGTACTGGTGAAGCAAAAGGGCTAGTACTAGAGGTAATCAGCCCAGCTTGTAAGAGCACTCTAACCTGTTTCTCAATTTCATCCTTATGTAAAGGTGAATACCTATAAGGTTTGGAACTGACATGTATGGCATTTGGAAGTAAAGGTATATGATGGTCATGAAATCTAGAGGGAGGTAGGGTTTTAGGATCCTCAAACACATCAGCATATTCATTGAGCAAAGACTGAACTTCTACAGGAGTTTGGGGAATAGGGTTTGGATCCAATACCTCTAGCACAGCAAATGCACTAATATCGTTTCCAGCAATGCATTTGACCAGTTGAGCAGAAGGTATCTCCTCCAGTGTGAGGGACTGAGGCAGAACTCCTTGCAAAAAAATGTGTTCCCCTGGTCTTCAAAACTGAGTGTCTTGTTCTCACAATGGCACATCATTGGGCTTCTTGGTTTGAGCCAATCAAAACCCAAAATAGCATCATAAGGCCCCACATCAAGCACTTTCATGTCAGTGTGAAAAGTGAACCCCTGAATCCACCATTCCAATTGTTTAACTTGTTTGTCAGTGTTAGTGTATATATGTGTGAGTGGCCCATATGGCCTGTGTATAGCCCATATAGAGGCCCATGTATAGCTAATAATATACCCACCCTTCTAGGGTTGGAGGAATACAGTGAATCATTTCCTCCTACATGGTATCAGACAGGTTCTCCTTCCTCTCCTAGCTGCCGCCGCCGGAGCCACCATGGCTGGCCGGACCCAGCTCCCTTCCCTCTCCTCCTTCCCCTCCCACGCCTGTGCGCCCCTCCCCTCCTCCTCCGGGCCCGTCGTGCCTCCCGCCGCCGCTCCAGGCCCGGGCGCGGCCGCGGCCCAGACGCGCGCGGCCGGCGCGGACACGGGCGCGGCCGCGGGTGCGGCCCAGGCGTGCGCGCCCTCCTCTGCTCCGCAGCTGGCCGCCCCGCTGCTGGCCGCTACCTCCTCTGCCCCGCCGGCCTCGCCCCTCCTCCGGGCGGATCCTGCCGCCGCGCGTGGCCGCGCCAGCCTCGCCTCTCCTCCCAGATGCGCGCATGGACGGCCTGCCGGGGGTCTGATTCGGTGGCATCCTTACCGTCGAGATGGATGCGTGCCAGCTCCCTGCCCAGTCGCTGCTGCGGGCGAGCATCCGAGCGATGTCCTCCTCGCTTCTCGTCGCCAGCTCCCCTCCAACCGCCCCGATTTGCTCGCAGAGGCACGTGCAGACCAAGCAGGCATGGCTGTACGCGTTGCTGCTGCCTCCGCTGCCATTGCTGCTGCCCCCCACGCGGGCGTGCGCGCAACCCTCGCCGTCGACACCACCACCGTGCCCCTCGCAGCCGCCGCTGCTGCCCCTCACGCGGTCGTGCGCGCGGCAGACGCTTTCTCCTCCGCCGCTGCGTCGGCACTAGCAGCCCCTTCCTTCTTGGGCGCGGGTGCAGCGACTGCTGCTGCCGAAGCTGCCCTTGCGGTTGCCCTGGCTGAGGCCCGGGCTGCGTGCGCGCACTCTCTACTCATGAGCGTGCTGCCCCTCGCCGTGCCTTCTTTCCCGGCCGCCATCGTCGCATCGCCCGCCGCCGGCGCCGATGGGCACACCGCGGGTGTGGACGCCCTCTCAGCTCCGCCCGTGGGAACCGCTGCCCCACTTCCTCCGCACGCGGCCGCCGGCTCCTCTGCCTATGGCGCGGCCACCGCCTGGCCCGGCGCCACGACGAGCGGAGCCCTCGACGCCCAGGGTGCCTTCCTCCGGGGCTTGACGCCTGCCGGCGGTTGTGCCCTCCCGCACGTGTCCCATCCTCTGTCAGGCGCCGGCATTGCTCCTCCTCTGGCTGGTGCCACTCTCTACGACGCTCCCGACCCTGCTTCCTCCGACGTCCCTACTCCTTCCCCCGAGCCGAGCGGGGGTAGCGGCAGTCGCGGAGGGCGTCGTCCGCGCACAACTCCTCCTGCTGCAGCCGGTGTGCCCTGGCCATTCTTCAGTGATCCATGGTCAGGGCACATCTCGCCTACTCCCACTCAGCCTCCGGCGCAGGCATTTAGCACCATAGGGGTGACACCACCCGTCCGCACCGAGTGGATCGCCGACTCGGGTGCCTTCTACCACACCACCCCTGATGCTAGCCTCCTTTCTTCTATCCGACCCCCACATCCCTCTTATCCGTCTTCGATCATGGTTGGTGATGGGTCTTGTCTTCCTGTCACTTCCGTGGGTTGTGCTCCAGGTCCCTTTCGTCTTCCCAATGTCCTCGTTGCTCCTCAGATGATCCATAACCTTCTTTCCATTCGTCAATTCACAGCTGACAATTCTTGTTCTGTTGAATTCGATCCCTCTGGCCTTACTGTGAAGGATTCCGTGTCTGGACGTCCGCTCCTCCGGTGTGATAGCTCGGGACCCCTTTACACCCTTCACCTTCCTGCTTCCGCTACACCACCTTTACCCTCTTCCCCATCAGCTGCCCTTGTCACCACTCCCTCTTCCACTACCTAGCACCGCCGGCTTGGTCACCCCGGCCGCGACACTTTGGCTCAGCTCAGTCGTAGTGCACATCTTCCTTGCACTCGGGCTTCTGATGATCATCTCTGCCATGCGTGCCAGTTGGGTCGCCATGTTCGCCTTCCTTTCTCTTCTTCTTCTTCGCATGCGACACATGCATTTGATCTTGTTCACTGTGATCTATGGACTTCTCCTGTCCCTAGTCTTTCGGGCTACAAGTACTACCTAGTAGTGGTCGATGATTTCTCTCACTACTCCTGGACTTTCCCTTTGCGTGCCAAGTCTGACACGTTTCCCACCCTCTTCCACTTCTTTGCCTGGGTGTCTACTCAGTTCGGCCTCACCATTAAGGCGGTCCAGTGTGACAATGGACGTGAGTTCGACAATCACACCTCCCGTTCCTTCTTCCTCTCTCGGGGTGTCCAGTTGCGCATGTCTTGTCCGTATACCTCTCCCCAGAACGGCAAGGCTGAGCGCATGATTCGGACCACGAACAACATCATGTGCACCCTTCTGATCCAGGCCTCACTGCCCCCACGCTTCTGGGTCGAGAGCCTCCACACCGCCACCTACTTGCTCAACCGTCTTCCTTCCACTGCTTCCCCTGCTCTGACTCCTCACCATGCTCTTTTCGGTACCCCTCCTAGCTACGATCACCTTCGTGTCTTCGGGTGCGCTTGTTACCCTAACACCGCTGCCACTGCTCCTCACAAGCTGGCGCCCCGCTCCACTCGTTGTGTATTTCTCGGTTACTCCCCTGACCACAAGGGGTACCGTTGCTTTGACCTCACCTCTCGCCGAGTCCTCATCTCCCGCCACGTTGTGTTCGATGAGTCGGATTGCCCCTACTCCACCTCTACACCTTCTCCAGACCCTGAGCTGGCGTCTCTGTTTCCTGACCCGGTGGTTCAGCCACCTCTGTCTCTTTTTCCCTTTTCCGTAGGTTTCCCCAGTGCACCACCGTCTCCGGTGCCCCCTCCCGCGCCGCACGTGGCCCCGACACCCCCTGCTACACCACGTGTAGCCCCGGTGCCCTTGCCTGCACCATGCGCGGCCCCGGCACCCTTTGTTCTGCCACGTGTGGCCCCGGTGCCCCTGCCTGCGCCATGCGCAGCCCCGGAGGTACCCGCGGACTATGCCCCCCCCCCGTGCGCTATGTCTACGGGCGCCGCTCGCCGGCTCCACCTCCACTACCACCACGTGTGGCCTCGGTGCCCCTGCCTGCGCCACGCGCGGCCCCGGAGGTGCCCGCGGACTATGCGCCCCCTGTTCGCTATGTCTACGGGCGCCGCTCGACAGCTCCACCTCCACCACCACCTTCACCGGAGCTGTCGCCGCCACCTCCACCACTACCTTCACCGGAGCCGTCTCCGCCTCCTCCACTGGCGCCCACACCGCCTCTGCCGCCACCACCGCCGCCTCCACCACGCCGCTCTCGGGTGGAGTCGGCCGTGGACCACCCGCCGGTCATCCATCGGGATCCTCGTCACACCCATCCCATGGCGACCCGGCTGGCGGCCGGGGTTCTTCGGCCGCGGGCTCTCTTCGCCACCGAGGGGGAGCCGCGGCTCTCTCTGATCCTGACGTCGGTTTGTGAGGCTCTGGCAGATCCGAACTGGCGTCGTGCGATGGAAGAGGAGTATGGAGCTCTTCTTGCCAACCAGACATGGGACCTTGTGCCGCGTCCGTCTGGTTGCAATGTGGTGACCGGCAAGTGGATTTGGACGATCAAGCGACGGGCTGATGGTACTCTGGAGTGCTATAAGGCGCGTTGGGTCCTTCGGGGGTTCACTCAGCATCCTGGTGTGGACTATGATGAGACTTTCAGTCCAGTGGTGAAGCCTACTACAGTGCGCACAGTTCTCTCTTTGGCTCTCTCTCGATCTTGGCCGGTGCACCAGCTCGATGTCAAGAATGCATTTCTTCATGGCACTCTGACCGAGACAGTCTACTGCAGCCAGCCAGTAGGGTTTCTGGACTCCAATCATCCGGATTTGGTCTGCCGGTTGAACAAGTCTCTCTATGGTCTGAAGCAGGCTCCTCGGGCATGGTACTCTCGGTTTGCCACCTTCTTGCTGACACTGGGGTTTGTTGAGACCAAGTCAGATACTTCGTTGTTCATATATCACCATGCTGATGGGGTTGCCTACCTCCTCCTCTACGTTGATGACATTGTTCTGACTGCCTCTAGTCCACAGCTGCTCCAGCGGATTATCTCCTCTCTTCAGCAGGAGTTTGCTATGAAGGATCTGGGTACACTTCACCACTTTTGGGCGTGACAGTTGAGCCCCGTCAGGCTGGTCTTCTCCTTCACCAGCGTCAGTATGCCCTTGATATCCTGGAGCGTGCTGGGATGACTGATTGCAAGCCTTGCTCCACTCCTGTTGACACTCAGGCGAAGCTGTCTGCTACTCTGGGTGATCCTGTGGCTGATCCTACTGCCTATCAGAGTCTTGCTGGAGCCTTACAGTACCTCACTTTCACCAGGCCAGACCTCACCTACGCTGTCCAGCAGATCTGTCTCCATATGCATGATCCTCGGGAGTCACATCTTGCTGCGCTGAAGCGCCTTCTTCGCTACGTTCGAGGCACGGTTGACTTCGGCTTGGTCCTCCACCGGTCTCCTTCTGCTGAGCTGGTCGTCTACACTGATGCTGACTGGGCGGGGTGCCCGGACATGCGCCGCTCTACCTCAGGTTATGCCGTCTTCCTTGGCGGCAACCTGATCTCCTGGTCGTCCAAGCGACAGCCGGTTGTCTCCCGCTCGAGTGCTGAGGCGGAGTACCGGGCTGTTGCTAACGGTGTGGCTGAGGCGTCCTGGCTCCGACAGCTCTTGGCTGAGCTTCACAGCCCGCTCGCCAAGAGCACGCTCGTCTACTGCGACAACGTCAGCGCCGTGTACCTCTCCACCAACCCGGTTCAACATCAGCGGACGAAGCATGTGGAGATTGACTTGCATTTCGTTCGTGACCGGGTGGCTATCGGTGATGTTCGGGTTCTTCATGTACCAACCACCTCCCAGTTTGCTGACATCTTCACCAAGGGTCTTCCCTCCTCGACCTTCTTGGAGTTTCGGTCCAGCCTCAACGTAGCCAGTGGCTAGTTGTGGCTGCGGGGGGCCTTGTGTGTGAGTTTCTTTCTTTGTTGGTCAGTCTTGTACACCGCTGCGCCGGTAGTTCAGACTGCGGGGGGGTGTTAGTGTATATATGTGTGAGTGGCCCATATGGCCTGTGTATAGCCCATATATAGGCCCATGTATAGCTAACAATATACCCACCCTTCTAGGGTTGGAGGAATACAATGAATCATTTCCTCCTACAGTCAGTAATCAGAGTGTCTCCATTAGCCACTTGAACTTGTTTGGCACTCATTTCTGTAGGTTGGATACCACACTTTATTAAAAATGAAGAACTGACAAAACTATGTGAACTCCCACTGTCCACTAACACCAACATGACCTTGTTCTGAACCATGGCTCTGAGCTTAATAGCTTCTCCCTTATCTGTTCTAGCAATTGCATTAATGGATAGTTTGCAAAACTCTGCATCTAGTGCATCTTCAATATCCAATTGTTGCAGCACTTCATCTGTGAGCTGGACATCCAGATCATTCACCACCAAAGCATTCACTTGTGCCTTAGGTCTTCTTGTGCATTTGGCCAAATGTGCTGAATCAAAAGGCTCAGAACAGTAAAAACAAAGATTATTGGCCTTGCAGAAGTCTCTCTTTTGCCTTTCCTTACTAAACTGTGTAGGTACAGATGTCTGAGTTCTGTTTTCCAATCTTGGTGCATTGTTAGTATAACCCTTGGGAGCATATGGTGGCCTGCCATACTTGGATTTCCCTCTCTCCATCAACTGTTCCTGAACTTTAGCAATCCTCACAGCAGTTTCCATAGTCTGTGGGAGTTGAGATTGTACCACAGCAGCTATGTCAGGTCTCAATCCTCTAGTAAATTGAGTGATGAAAAACATCTTGTCATAGCCTGTGTTATGCATTTCAATCAGGAACTGCAGAGCCTCATAAGCTGAAACATACTCTTCTACTGATCCAGTTTGTTTCAACTCCAGCAATTCACTCAATGCATGAGGGTAATCATAAGCACCAAATTTCTCCTCTACAGCTTCCATGAACTCCTCCCAATTACTCAATGCTCCTTTTAGTCTCTGCACTTCAGCCCATCTCCCAGCATTGTCTTTCATATGCATAGTTGCTGAAGTGACCCAAAGATGATGAGGCACATTGTAAATGTGAAAGAAGTCCTCACACTTATGCCTCCAAACTTTGGGATCCCTGCCATAGAAGTCTGGAAATGAGAGCTTGGGTAGGACATGTTTATATCCACTGTGAGTATCTTCTCCCGATGCCTGCTGTGGAGGTTTGGACTGGTAACTGTAGTATCCTCCCCTATTTGATGGTGGTGGTTTGTACTGCGGATGAATGGGCTTCTTAGGACGGTGTGGCATGGAGTGAATAGACATCTCATCCTCTTCTTCATGTCTCATCTGATCCAATGTCAGTTTTGCCACTGCCTGGCCTGTAGCCTCAATCTGTTTGGCAAGAATAGATTGATCCCGCAACACTTGCTCTAAAGCTTTAGTCCCCAACTCTTGAGTCACCTTCATCTCCTCTTGTGTCTTACTAATATCCCCCATCTGTGCAAACAGTAGATCAATGCTCTCATTCATGTGTGCCCACCGATCTGTATCCCACTACTCTGCTTCAGCCATTGCGTCTAACACGAACCGTGTCTGCACGGATGGCTTGGGTGGCGCCGTGATTACTCCACACAATTCACCAATTCGTCCCAAAATTGCCACCAAATCGCACCACAATCACCACTCCAATGATCCGGTAAGTCGGTTCAGAATAAATCCCTCCCCAATTGCTTACCGAGATCCAGCACCGCCGCCTGGAATCAGCGACCGATCAAGGAATTTTACACGTAGACCTGCTACGCAACCCGAACCGAATCTGATTCCCTGCCTTCGCCTCCGCGCCAGATCCTGCTTGGTTTCCGGAATTTTACACTCGAACACTGCCGAGCAACCCTCACCAAAACAAAATCTGTCGCCAATGGATGAAGAACCGATACAATTGGAACGAATTCGGAGTCAACTCGCGCCGGAAATCAAGCCAGCGGTAGCGTAGGACTTACAGGATCGAGATTCTGCGCCGTATCACGCGACAACAGAATCCCAAGAGCCAGACCTACCCTGTTTGCCGCGCTCAATCGACGGAATTTGCGAGTGCCTACTGAAAGCGAACCGAGGAACGATGAGTCTCTGATACCAACTGTCGTACCCATGGCCGCCGACGATCGCCGGCGACGTGAGCTAGACGGAATGGGAATCGAGAGAGAGATAGGGTAGACGAATCGAGGAGGAAAGGTTCCTCTCGAGTTCAAAGTTTTCTTCAGAGATAAGTTGCTTGTTCTATTACAGCTGGAAGAGCTTATAGCTCTCAGCACCCTGGTTAGCCGGGCCCACAGGCGGTACCCGCTTCCCTTGCATACGCACACGCTAACACTTTACTTCGGCGAATACGTACTCCACGAACTCCGTCTTCAATATGGTGGCGCATCACCTCTGGTGGCTGTGACACCATGATATATAGACATTTTGGACATGGGCAAAGTCTTCAAGATTCTTCCCCAAGTACTTTCTATTGTGATATATTTTATAAAACATGGAAAAACAACAATGCAGTGAAAATATCTTTTGTTAGAATGATCTAACCATATATTTTTCAAAAGTTCAGGCTCAATTTTACAAAAGCATACTGATGGTGATGGTTTAAACAACTGTTCACACAAACTAAAACTACAATTTTTATACTAACTCGAATATTTTCAAAATATGGAAAGTAAACACTATTGAGGAGTTTTATATTTATTGATTGTTAGAATAAAATTTGTATCATTCTGGCAGATTGTTCCAGCAATTTATAGCACTTTTTTCCATGCATCAAATGTCATTGGCCCTTTATCGTTTTGTGGCAACCATTGGAAGAACACCAATAGTGTCCAACACACTAGGTGCTCAAGTTCTTGTTGCAATGTTCATATTTGGCGGCTTTGTCATATCGAAAGGTTAGATCTATCTACCACTTAATGCAAATGAAATATAACACCAGCACCTATTTGGACTGCTTTGAAGGCACACATGCAATTTACCTGTTCTATATATTGTTTTCAAATTCAAATCTGTCAACTAGATGACCTTCAACCATGGTTGCGCTGGGGTTATTGGGCCTCCCCATTCACCTATGCTCTGAATGCTGTTTCATTGAATGAATTTATTGACATAAGATGGGCTAAGGTACGCTTAAAATGGACTATATGCTGCCACACATTTATCTGATACACATTATTGCCATAATTTCCAACTTTTCTAGATCACTTTTGATGATCTTGCATGCTACAGGTATTCTATTTTAAAAATTCCAAAACAGTTGGGGAAGCTATTCTGGTGGTTAGGGGTTTACTTCATGAAAGGCAATGGTATTGGGTTTGCACTGGAGTTTTTTTTGGGTTCAGTCTGATCTTCAACATCCTGAGCATATTTTCCTTACAGTTCCTAAAGTGTATGTATGAACAAACCCTTATTCCATACTTTATGCAGAAAATATAAGGATATTTATCCTACTTATCAATCATTTGCAGCTCCACACAAACGTGAAGTGAATATCACACAAGAGAGACAGAATAAAGAGTATAATGATCAAACAATTCATGGTGTGAAGGCCTCAATTGATCAATGCAAACTTCCATTCAAACCAATGACATTCATATTCAAGAATATCAATTATTCCATTGATCTTCCTAAAGTATACTCCAAGTTTATTTGAGCATTAAAGCCTTGAATTTCTTTTTCTTGAACCAGCAACTGAGCAGCCCTTGAATTATTGTTTCTAATCTTCTATGTTAACATTGCATTAGGGAATGGAAAATCCTGGAGTAACTGAAACAAGGCTTCAGCTATTGAGAGATGTTAGTGGCTCTTTCAAACCAGGAGTTCTAACAGCATTGATGGGGATCACTGGTGCTGGGAAAACAACATTACTTGATGTTTTGGCTGGACGGAAAACTGGAGGTTACATTGAAGGAACTATCAGCTTAGGTGGCTACCAAAAGAAGCAAGAAACATTCTCAAGGGTGTCAGGATACTGTGAGCAGACTGACATACACTCCCCTTACCTAACAGTATACGAGTCATTGCAGTTCTCTGCATGCCTTCGCCTGCCTTCAGTTCTTAAACCTCATGAGAAAGATGTAAGATACTTAATGCTTTTCACTTTTTACACAAAAAAACAACACCCAAACTTGGAACAAGGATCCCTAAGTTCCCTGTTTCATGCTTTTCAGATGTATGTAGAACAAGTCATGGGACTAGTAGAGCTAACTATCCTGAGGAATGCAATTGTTGGGATTCCCGGGGAAACAGGCCTATCAGCTGAACAAAGAAAAAGACTTACAATAGCGGTGGAGCTTGTGGCTAGCCCCTCCATCATGTTCATGGATGAACCAACAACTGGTCTAGATGCTCATGCTGCAGCAATTGTCATGCGTGCAGTGAGAAATTTGGTGAACTCCGGGCGTACTGTTGTCTGCACAATTCATCAGCCAAGCATCCAGATTTTCGAATCTTTTGATGAGGTATGACTTAGTTTATACTGGCAAGCTAAGTACTAGTATCTAAAACAGATATTAAATTGCTTTCCTCATATTGATGAGGCATGGCTATATCTTTCGTGGTGGAACAATAATGAAGCAAAAAATACAAGTGGGCACACAAGTACACAACTTCTACAAAAACTCATTTTACCAATTTGCATTTCTTTGTCTACACACCACACTTACAGAAACTAATTTTACCAATGACGGCATCAGCACCATTCTATACCTAAGGAAGGTGTATAAAATATTATTCTACACCACTACCTACTACAGATAAAACTGAGCACAAAATACTGGATATGGTTTCGGTCGTATTTGACCAGTAGTCATGGTCAATAGTTTCTACTGAAATTTTGTTCACTAATACAACATAGTAAAGACAAGAATGTAGAATAAACAGATTCACCTAAGGTGCATAACAACACACTTACACACGCATAACCAGATCAACTGGTCCCTAGCATACATAAAAGCTACCCTCTCAAAAAAAAGCATACATAAAAGCTACTATCTCTGTTTTCTTTTATTTGACACCGGCTACCTCAAATTTGAGCTCATGAACTAAATTTACTTTTTTTTATTCTATTTACTGAAGCTGCTACTTATGAAAGGAGGAGGCCAGCTCATTTACAATGGTCCACTATCTGGAGATTTGATAAAATATTTCGAGGTGAGACCAATTGTTCAAATGGATCTGTTATCCAGAAATCATAAGACAGGGAAATGACCTAAATGAGTGTTTTCAGGCTATACCTGGAGTTCCTAAAATTAACAATGGTCAGAATCCAGCAGCTTGGGTGCTAGACATTAGCTCACATGCCATGGAATACATGATTGGTGTGGACTACTCGGAAATTTATCATAACTCCAATTTGTACAAGTAAGCTAATCACAGTCATAAAAATAATTCTCTCTTTCCGTTTTTTTTTCTGACACAAAACACTATGGTGCGTGCAGGGAGAACATGGCTTTGGTTAATGAATTAATCAAACCAAAAATAAATGACGATGATCTACATTTTCCATCTAAATATTGGCCAAACATTAAGGCACAGTGCACTGCATGCATTTGGAAGCAACACAGATCTTACAGGCAGAACTCAGAGCTAAATGTTTTCCGTTCCCTCAACACATTTGCTATGTCAATCATGTTTGGCATTGTGTTCTGGCAAACCGGGGCAGCAGTGTAAGTGTGGATGCATTCTCTCACGGTAGTAGGAAAATCTGAAAGGAGCTATATAGACAGAAGTCTTACCTGCTGATATATGTTCTCCATAACAGGAAGACGGAGCAAGACGTGTTCAACATACTGGGGATTGGATACGCATCAGCGCTGTTTCTGGGATTCATGAACTGCAATAGTTTACTACCAGTCGTGGCAACAGAGAGACTTGTTTTCTACCGAGAAAAAGCTTCTGGCATGTATTCCTCTATGGCATTTGTCATTGCGCAGGTAAGATCAATTGATGTAGCCCTAAAACATCACCAATATATTATGGCTGGGCACAGGAACTTATATTCTATAAATGGATCTTGCGCAGGTAGTTGCTGAGATTCCTTACATCCTTATCCAACCACTCATTTTCACAGCAATTGTGTACCCAATGGTTGGATTGCAGCTGACAGCCAAAAAGTTCTTCTTGTTTGCACTATACATGATGCCAGGGGCGGATTTGGGCCTAGGGCCACTAGGGCCATGGCCCTAGGCGTGGCCCATGTCCCTCTTCTTTTTTCCTGACCCAGTTATTTAGTTCTACGAATTGGCCTTAGCTTTGGCCCAGCAAACAAACACACAGCAGCTCAGGGGCAAATGCCCATCCGTCGACATGCAATCCACAAGATACCCAGGGGTCGGCCTGCTTGACATACCTAGCATCCCAAGGCTCCAAGACCAATCGTTTTTCTTTTGTTCTCTTATTATCAAATCATCCATTCTTGCTCATTTTCCCATCTGTCAGCCCCAATTCTTTGTACTTCAATCAAACAAATTGAATTCATTATCCGTTGGTTATTTATGCTACAATTTGTGGATTTCTTCTATGATTAAACAATGAGAAATAAGAGAGAAATATTTGGTTAAATCATAGCATGCTATGCTATATTGAGCAAAATATTTTTTGAAAGGATATAAAATAAAGATATTTTACACCATTTTCAATAATTGAGAGTCATTTTAATGTTACCTTCATTGCCTCAAGTTCTCAAAATAGTGCGAGCGGTATGTTTTATTCATTTTTTACTAAGTAACTATACTTTGTATATTCCTTGCCTAATTCCTTTGCATATTCGGCACTAATTAAATATTTTACCTTTATAAGATTTGATGATAAAGCTTGTTGAATACTTAAGCTTGAACTGAGATATGCACCGAACCATGTATTTGGTGCTTCACTACTGTTGGAATAGTTTGCTTGGTTTAAGGCCTTGGATAAGTGGCCCTAGGCGTAAAAATGAGCCAGCTCCGCCACTGCATGATGCTGAGTTTCATGGACTACACTCTCTATGGGATGATGGCTGCTGCATTGACACCTAGTGCTGAGATAGCTGCCGGCTTATCTTTCATCATCTTTATGGTGTGGAATTTCTTCTCAGGCTTCATTATTCCGATTAAGGTAATCGACACTTACATTTGTGATTTGTGCCTTCAGATACTAGAGCAAAACAGACAACTGTGTGTGATGCTTTGCCATTCCCATCTATAGGCAATGCCAGTGTGGTGGAGGTGGATGTACTGGGCAGATCCCGCAGCATGGACCCTATACGGCCTTCTAACCTCACAGCTTGGTGACCACATGGAACTAATCCGTGTGCTGGGCCAGCCAGACCAGCCAGTGATGAAGTTCTTGCATGAGTTTCTAGGCCTGCAAACTGGCTATCTTCCCCTGGTCACAGCTCTTCACTTCTTTCTTAGCGTGCTCTTTGGTTTTGTGTTCTGCATTGCCATCAATTATCTCCGATTCCAGAAAAGATAGATAGGTGAATGCATAAGGATGAATGAAGTAAGGTGCTTCACTAGAAGTCTATCAATCTCAGTTGTACAAAGATGAGAAAGTTTCACAAACAAATATGTTAATGACATCAATGCTTATTATTGTCATCATCTGCATGATCTATTTGTGTCGACTTTTCCATCTATAGATATTTTCAGTGGTTTTAAATAATTTATTTAGATTTCTGAAGCCGCGATCCATCTTTAAAAATTTTCTCAGAATTTTTAGAAGCTTATGGATATTTTCGTGGTTTAATAATCTCATGAAGTATTTACAAGATTTATTTTTAATTAAAAAGACAAAACCATCTGTAAACCGCTTATAAAC
Source organism: Cenchrus fungigraminus (assembly GCA_036936925.1). NCBI lineage: Eukaryota > Viridiplantae > Streptophyta > Magnoliopsida > Poales > Poaceae > Cenchrus > Cenchrus fungigraminus. The sequence goes on from CM072780.1 coordinate 50,109,002, forward strand.
AGTACGTAAAGTGAACAATTTTGAAAGTTGAGGGAGGTGGTTTACCCGGTTTTCAGGCCTAGATAGGATTAGTGGAGGCGTAGTCTCCAGTATGGATAGCACCTTTCTTTCAGGCCAGAGTGAGTTGAAGAGCATCGCCTACCAATTTCTCGGCATAAATGAATGTGCCTCGGGCAGGTACTTAGTCTGCGACAAGCTTGGGAAAGTATTAGGAGGAAATGATGCATGATTGACTCGAGAGGATTTACACAGGTTCGAGCAGCACAAACATGTGACACCCTATGTCCTATGTATGAGTAGTGCCCCTCATTACACGATACAAGGATGGGCCCTTTATAGGCACAACCCATGGCTAGGGAACCCTCTACCTAAAGCATGAATGCGATGACTAGGTAGCCACTCTCACTTCTATAGTTTTCCGACCTAGCATCCTAATTCTGACACCCTGGGATATCCTTTTACTTATCCTTCGTGTTAGAGTTCCCCTGAGATGCCTTGTGTGCCCATCTTCGCCTCGTCACCCTTGGTGGATAAGATAGCGGTTGTGTTTGTTGTCACCTTCTTGTCTTGCAGACCCTATTCCTTACACCTCGGGGGTGGTCAGACTTGGATCCCACTACGACTTTGTTACTTCCTGCAGAAGGCGTACTAAGGCTGGGGCCTTCCTATGAGAAGGGTGCTGGTCGACCATGCGAATGGGATGGTGTCATCGCTACCACCAATGGATGGGATCGGTGAGGTCTCTAGACCCAAGGAATGTTGCATCATCGTGTTGACCCACAACGATGATGTTGAGGGCCAGGAGCGTCCGAGGATCAATGGAAGGTCGCTCCTCAGTGATGAGTGATTGACAACATTATGTGGACTGACTCTTGACCTAGTATTGCAGGTGTTGGTTGCGGCTTGGATTGCGTTGGTGCAGGTGAAGAACAAGCGCGAAAGGTCTATGCCAAGGTGGCCTCCGGGGTGATAGAGAGACAAGTAGGCTTGGTTTGAGGGACCCAGTGGCCAACGGGAATAAGTGCGAGCCGCATGGTGCAAGAAGAGCAAGACGAAGTCGTGAACATGGAGTCGGTGCAATGGTGGCGGCCAAGTCAATGAACGAGGCAAGACTGAGTAGACCGTCCGGGCGCCGAAGGTGAAAGGCTTGGCGTGCTTGACACTTGGCGTGGTGAGGCCGGGCCGTGTACGCAGGGTTTGTTGGTTTGGCCACAAAATCATCAGAGGAAAAACCTAACGAAATGTTTGATAAAAAAATAAAAAAAGTCAAAAGCACGTGCGGAAATTGAAGGAACTAAATCAGCTAAGTGGACTGTAATGGATCTTCGCCACATAGGAGCCCCCTCTGTGGAGTGGGTAGCGGCGGTGGAAGCAGGAAACCCTAACGAAAGCAAACTCCACGGTCTATCAAAACGTCATCTTTCCTTCTTGGGTCGGGCCTTTGCTATTCCAAAGGACTTGGGCCTGTTTAGTGAATTTCCCATAGTCAGCAAGACAGAGAAGGCGGAACTGGATGCGCTAGCGCCTAGCGGGAGCAAATCGGTCATTTCGGTCTCATCTTACTAAACTATTTCTCCTCTCTGCTTTTCTTAAAAAAAGATGAATTTCTTCTTGCTGCAAAAGTCAGCAAAATTGTTGATGTTACAAATTTAATATTCATAAAGTTCTTGTAAAACCTCCTACAGAGGACGAAGGCTGCATTTGAAAGTTCGCATTGAGCTCTGAAATTGGAATTGGTACCGAATGTTGCAGTTTGGAGGCCTTCTGACTTTGAATTGGAATTTGTCTTCAATGCCGAACCCATGTTTGCATGCCTGCGCGCCATGGCCCTCAAAACGGAGCCGTGACCCTCAGCATTGGGATGCATTTGTTCCTCCGTCTTGTCTCCGCATCGCTCGCCATCTCACTACTAGGGAATCAAGCATTTGTCCCGGGCCGATTTTCACATTAGTACATAGTATATTGGTACTCGGTACTAAAGCGCCGGGTGGGGACGGAGGGCCCTAATGCGCCCCCCGCCCCTGAGTCACATTAGTGCCGGGCCAGAATACCACCCGGTACTAATGTGATCACATTAGTAACGGGTGGAATCCAGCCCCGGTACTAATACTCCCGCGTCGTCTCCTCCTGCAACTTTAAAATCCACTCCTCGTTCTCTCATCCCTCTCTCTCCATTATCTCTTTTCTCTCCCCCTCACATCTTATCTTCTCTCCATTCCAGGCCGCAGATTGGATTGAGCTGAGGAAGCCACGGCCTCCGGCCTAGGGCGCGCGGGCACGGCGACCGGCAGGGCTCCCTAGAGCGGGGGCGTGAGCTTGGCCTCATGTTTCATTTGGTACAAATGAAACCCTTAACTAATTATATCGGAGCATTTATCATCTCACCTTTGTCAAATAATGATTTAATGTCATATAATGGAAGTTTGTGCTACATAATTAATTATATGAAGCCCACAAAAATGTACTAATCTTCTAAATTGGCTACCCCATAAAAAATTCATTAGAAAATTGATAGAACCAACTCACACCAAAATATTATATTATAGCAATTGACATAACATTAGACGTGGCTAAGCAATCATTAGTAAGATGATTACATGGTCTAAACTGATGTTATATGACAGTAAACGATTGTTAAAATAAAGTGGGGATGATAAATGCATCGCTATAGTTAGTTAAACGGTTTAGTTGCACCAAATGAAACATAAGGGATAAATACCACATTTTGCAATAATTGAGGGAGGAAAATTACGCTTTTTTCCTAAAAATAATGCCTTTGGATGCGGGGGGACAACTTGAATTAGATGATAAGAGGACGTTTCATAATGAACCTGTAAAATCAATTGCATTTAGAAATTGACCAGAAATTAGGTGGGCCCACAAATAAAAAATCCACTGATATCTATAGATGATAAGCATACACAGAAATGACTGATCTGGTATCAGCATCACTCTTTTTGTTTGCATCATCTCTTTTTCTGTTTTGGGCACTCCATTGTCATACAACAATCAATCATTTAAGAAAATTTGAGTCCTCTTCATGCCATGATCATTTTTTAATTACCTTAAACATGACAAGGACAGGGTTTCTTTGTAAAGTATAGGGTGAGCAAATCTTATGACAGGCAAACTAGCTTCCACATTTTGTATTATTTTGACCACTAGGTAACTTTTTTTTAATACAGATCAGGACGCAACATGGCATGGAAGAACGAACACATGGAATCTTGAACAATTGCAACGAGATATGAGTACCAGTCATTTGGATTATGTTTCAGGTGCAGCAAGCTACTAGTAGTAATCAGAAACTACAGGAGGAAAGGGTATTAACCAGAAAATGAATAACCAATGAAAATAAGAACGTTTGTAAAAGTTGGTCAAACAAGAACACAGCATCTTATGATATTAATATATATAACTCAACTAAGGAAAGATAGGTCTCTATCGGGTAACAGATCTATAATTGCTCTGGAATGAAAGGAGTCTTCTGCTGCCACTACAGGCTAGTTAAGAAAAATGAGTATGACTCGGTACAAAACGTCCGATCAAGCTACAAAAGGCTAGGAGCCTTCAAATAGAAATTACCTGGTCAGACGTTTGGAGATCCCACTTTCAAAAAAGTTGAAACTAAAGCCCACATGTCTTCCATTGCCGAAAAAGGCCAGGCCTTTTGGGATATGCTTCTTCATATCAACAGAAACCATCCATGCCATGCCATCCAGGGGTTGAAGCCTGCACATGATGTGAACAACACCGTCATCGTGCAAGCTGAGAGCAGGGTAAGTTGCGTGGAATCTCATCAAGGGTGATGGCTCTGTATCTTCACTCTCATTCAGATTAGCAGGCAGCACCTCAGCATTTCTCGGATTCTGGAGCAATTGGGCATACCCCGTGTGGTCCTTAAATGACACTTCAGAAACATTGGTCTTGCAGTCCTCATCCCAGTTGGAATCAGCATTCGTGGAAATATTCAGTTTCCACATAGCAGCCTCCCAACCACCAGGGATGTACCCAGAGTTTGCCACCTTCATGTATGTTTTCATGTCCAAGAACTTGAAGAAGCCATTGACAACGATGATATCCCGAGTGAGCATCGGATTGCTGAGCCTCCTGGGCAGCACTGTCGGCGGCAGTGGGATGTAACGAAGATAGTCGTTGTCCAGGAGAACATCGTAGATAAGGATGCCACGCCAGAGGTCCACCCAGCCAACTGAACCGAGTTCCCCTCCGATTGTGATAGCCTTGCATGTGTAGGAGTAATAAAACTTCTCTTGCGGTGACTGCATCTTCTTGGTGCACCATTTCCTTGTCTCGGAGTTATACAGGTGGACGTCGAGCTGCTTAAGGTCGAGCCGCCGACGGCACAGAATGGCGACGAAGAACATGCCGCGGCCGCGCAGCAGAACAGGCTCGCGATCGGAGAACTCCAGGCGAGAGGGCATCAGGATCGGATGAAGCGATGGCCGCTTCTTGATATCGCCTGCCTCATACACGAAGTAGTCATTTCTGCGACGGCTTACCTCGTTGCCGCCGTTAGTGGAAATGGCGAAGCGGAAAAGAACGAGGTCTTCCACCGTGTTGAGGATCTTGGGCAGGTAATCGAACGCGGAAGGCACGGACTCTTGCGGCAAGGTGGGGCAGTGGACGGTGAAGCAGGAGACTCGCGGCGGCGGGGCTGTCCAGAAGGTCACCCGGATGAGGAGTTGGCCGCAGCTCGCGAAAGCCTCGGCGGTGCTGGCGTTCTCGTCAGCGCTGATGTAGCCGTGGGGATCGATGAGGATCGATGCCGGAGGAGAGTCCAACTCATCATCGTCGGGGGAGACAGGCGGAGGGATCGACAGCAACTTGCGGAGCGGGTCCTCCACGGATAGCGGCGGATCGCATCGAGTGAGATCGGCTTCCATGGGAACAAGGGGGTGCGAAGGAGGAGGGAACGGGGAATTGCTCCTTGGAATTGCTCAAGTGAACAGTTCCGTCGCATCAGGCGGCGGAGATGGGCCTCAAATGGGCTGGAATGTGCAAGCTATAGATAGGCCCCCTCGGATGGCCCAAAGTTCATTCCGGACAGCAGCTGTGTGAGTCTGTGACCTTTTCCCCACCCGGCCCTCCCGCCGCCGCGCACCGGCACCGCACCTGACTCACCGCTGCCATTCCTTTTTCGGCGCGAGAAAGAGACGGCTCGCCACCTCCGCCGCGCTCGCCCGTGACTAGTCCGCGTCGCCGGCGACGCCAGACCGATCAGGATGGTAAGCCCTCCGCCCCCCTCCCCCCCCCCCTGCTTAGTTGTGAGGTTCCTAGTTTGTTTTTCCTTGCTTGGATCGATCCTCTTGAGATGCTACGTGTACGAAGGAATGCTGCATTGTGGTGGTGGGGGGTTGTATTCCTGCCCGCATTTTGTTTTTTCCAATTTCCATGGACGTCCACGGAATTGGTGGTGTACCATGCACTATTCAGAGATTAGCACTAGGCTAGAGATATCTGCTGGATTTGGGGTCGCTCTTGTTGCAGAACAGTCAGCAATGATTCCTGTACGCATGCAAATTTTCTGGTCTGGTGCTGATAATTAGCCAACTAGGAGAATGTGCGTGGCTAGATGATAACAATGGCATGGATAGGTGCAAGTCAAGAAATTACATATTCTCAAGGGAATAACAAGACATCACGCTGGGTATCACCTATTCTGTATCCACTGTTGGTGTTGGGGACTTGGGGTCGGATTGATGAAACTTGAAAGGTCGGATTCAGGTAGTAAACTCCTTGTGTTGTTTGTTACCTGTGTGAGTGACTTAAAGATGTGCCTGCCTCTGTTGCTGCATATATCTACAGATAATGCATTGCCTCTGTTTGCAGCATTTCTTGTTTTTACAAGAATCCATTCATGCATAGCTGATCTTTATTTCCTTTATCGCTGCTTAGTCGAAGAAGAGGGGACTTTCATTGGAGGAGAAGCGGGAGCATATGCTTCAAATATTTTATGAGAGCCAAGACTTCTATCTGGTAAATTATTTGGACGATAATTTGTTGTGTTCACATGAATTTTATCATATTAACTGTTCGCAGGGACAGTTACTTTCCTGCAGAAATAAACTCAGGGGTTCTGTTCTTTCTGTGTTCCTAACGTGGAAATGTGCCCCCTTGTAACTGTACCAGCATCTGCATTTCACCTTTTGTCTGCTTATTTACTGTACTAAAATATTTTGGATGATTGAAATAAATAAAACCAATTTGCTTTCCAAGCATCGATCAAATTACAGCAGTTCACCACAAGTCTGTCAGTTTGTTATTGACCTTAACTTGTTAAGTTGACCTGACCATGCTTCTTTCGCTTTTACTGGAACCATCATTTGCACGTTTCATTGCATAGTGAAAGAATAGTCCTTTTTTATCAATACCATTTATTCTATTGCAATTGATTTTCCATAGGACTGTTCAGATCTTCATGCCACCTTAATTGCTTAACTTTTGATACTCATATGCATAAGTAGTATTTTCCTGTTAATTGCTTCTTTAATGTTTCTTCACATAGACTATCTTTCCTATATTATGAGTTTTTCCATCTGTCATTTTCAGCTTAAGGAGCTAGAGAAAATGGGTCCCAAAAAGGGAGTGATCAGCCAGTCTGTGAAGGATGTGGTGCAAAGCCTGGTGGATGATGATCTTGTCTTGAAGGACAAAATTGGGACTTCTGTAAGATTGACTATATGTAATTGTAGCATCGAGTTAATTTTATTGGTGATTCAGAAAAGGATTCTTATGGTGCTCAATAGCATGCACACTAATTATGCAACTCCAGCTTCGTGTGTTTTCTTGGTTGCCAATAACATTTTCTTGTTGTTCGTGTTAGTGTATATATGTGTGAGTGGCCCATATGGCCTGTGTACAGCCCATAGAGGCCCATGTATAGCTAACCCTATATACCCACCCTTCCAGGGTTGGAGGAATAGACAAGGAATTCATTCCCCAAACATGGTATCAGCAGCTTAGGTTTCCCCTTCCTCCTGTGCAGCTGCCGCCGTAGCCATGGCCGGCCGGCCGCCGGCGCCGCCACCGCCGCCGTAGCCATGGCCGGCCGGCCGCCGGCGCCGGCGCCGCCACCTTCCCTCTCTCCCTTTCCCCCTCTCCCCTCTTCCTACTCTGCCACTGCTGCCGCTGTTCCAGAGGCGGACGCGGGCGCAGCTGCCCCCGATGCGGGCGCTGTTGCCCAGGCCGCCGCGCGCGTGCGCGGGGGTCCTTCTGCCCCGACCCCTGCGGCCGGTCTGGGCGAGGGCGCGCCCATCCCCGCCGCCGCCGCGACCACGACTGGCCGCCCCGCCTGGCCCGACTCCGGCAGCGTCAGGACCGCGGGCGCGGCTGCCGCGGGCGCCCCGGGCGGCCCCCGTCCGCTCTCCTCTGCTCCGGGTGCGGGGCGCTCCCCTGCTTTTCCTCTTGGCGAGCAGCATCCTGGCGCACTCCACCGGGTCGTGCTTGCAGGCGAGGTGGAGCAGCCGCGGGGACGTCTCCTGGTCCAGCACCCTCGAGGCGTCGGAGCCCTTACGGGTGCGGCCATGGAGCTCGCGCCGCCCGTCGCAGGCGCGGGGCGCTCCCCTGCTCTTCCTCTCTGCGCGTCCCCTGCCCCTGTCGCAGCCCTCTACGGCGCCTCCTCTGCTCCGGCTCGCGCCGTCGCCACCCAGGGCGCCCTCCCTCCGTTCTCCTCTGCTGCCGCCACGTCTCCTCCCGTGGACGCTACTGCCGCTGCCGCGTGCGCGGCTCTCTCCTCCGCTCCGCATAGCTTGCCGCCGCTTGCCACGAGTGCAGACCTCTTCCTTGCTCTGCCCACGGGCGTTCTGCAGCTGCCTGGCGAGCCCCTTCCCGTCGCTGCTGCTACGCGCGCACCTGCCGCGCCGCCGCCACATACCTTGGGCGCAGCTGCCGCGTACGCGCGCTCCCGCGCGCGCCGGTCTACGCCTACGCCACCGCTGACCAGCGCGCCGCCGATGCACTTGCCGCCGCCTTGGCCGCGGCCAAGGCTGCGCGCGCGAGAGTCGTGCTCCTCCCGGCGGATTTCTTCGCGCCGTCCGCCACCGGCACCGCTGGGCACACCCCGGGCGTGGAAGCCCTCCTCGCTCCGCCCGTAGGTGTTGCTGTCCTGCCTCATGTCGTGTCGCCCGCCGCCGATGCTGCCCTGGCGGTCGCCCTCACCGTGGCCCAGGATGTGCATGCGTGCGCTCTGCTCCTGAGCGTGCCGCCCCTCGTCGTGCCTCCTCTCCCGGCGGCCCTTGTTGCGTCGCCCGTCGACGACGACGCTGGGCACGCCGCGGGCGTGGAAGCCCCATCCGCTCCGCCCGCGGCCACTGCTACCTTGCCCGGCCGGGCTGCCTCTCCTGGTGCCGCTCCCTACGGCGTCCCTGCTCCCTCGTGTGCGGCCCCCGGCACTTCCTCTCCCCTCGCAGCCCCAGCTCCTTTTCCGGGACCGAGCGGGGGTGGCGGGTGGCGTCGGCGGCGTAGGGGGCGTCGTCAGCGCGTGTCTGCGCTTCCTCCCGCTCCTGCCAGTGTGCCCTGGCCATTCTTCAGCGACCCATGGTCAGGGCGCACCTCGATGTGGCCGACTCAGGTCCCGGAGCGGGATCCTCGCCCTCAGGCCCCGCTGGTGGCCATGTTCGCTGCCGCCGCTGCTCCCTTCGCACCCACTCAGCTCAGCCAGCCTCCGACTTGGCCTGGGGGGTGGGATCCGGCCACTATGGCGCAGGCATTCAGCACCACGGGGGCAACACCACCTGTCCACACCGAGTGGATTGCTGACTCCGGGGCTTCCTTCCACACCATACCTGATGCTAGCATCCTCTCTTCTGTTCGCCCCCGTCATCCCTCTGATTCTCCTTCGATCATGGTTGGTGACGGGTCTTGTATCCCTGTCACCTCCGTGGGTTCTGCTCCTGGTCCCTTTCGTCTCCCCCATGTTCTTGTTGCCCCTCAGATGGTCCACAACCTTCTTTCCATCCGTCAGTTTACAACTGACAATTCCTGTTCTGTTGAGTTCGACTCCTCTGGCCTTACTGTGAAGGATTCTGCTTCTGGGCGTTCACTCCTCCGCTGTGACAGCTCAGGACCTCTTTACACCCTTCGCATTCCTACTTCCACTATACCACCTCCGCATTCTGCTGCTCTTGCCACCACTCCCTCTTCCTCTACCTGGCACCGTCGGCTCGGTCACCCCGGCCGCGACGTGTTAGCTCAGCTCCGCCGCAGTGCACACCTTCCTTGCACTCGGGCTTCTGGCGAGCATCTTTGTCATGCGTGCCAGTTGGGTCGTCACGTTCGCCTTCCTTTTTCTTCTTCTTCTTCACGTGCGACGCACGCTTTTGATCTTGTTCACTGTGATCTGTGGACTTCTCCTGTTCTTAGCATTTCTGGCTATAAGTACTACCTGGTAGTGGTCGATGATTTTTCTCACTACTCTTGGACTTAACCTTTACGTGCCAAGTCTGACACTTTCCCTACCCTCCTTCACTTCTTTGCCTGGGTGTCCACTCAGTTCGGCCTCACTGTTAAGGCCGTCCAGTGTGACAACGGTCGTGAGTTTGATAACAACACCTCTCGTTCCTTCTTTCTCTCCCGAGGTGTTCAGCTGCGTATGTCTTGTCCGTACACTTCTCCTCAGAACGGCAAGGCTGAGCGCATGATTCGGACCACGAACGATGTCATGCGCACTCTTCTGATCCAGGCCTCCCTGCCCCCGCGCTTCTGGGCAGAGAGCCTTCACACCGCCACCTACCTTCTCAACCGTCTTCCTTCCACCGCTTCTCCCGCTCCGACTCCTCACCACGCTCTCTTCGGTACCCCTCCCACTTACACTCACCTTCGTGTCTTCGGGTGTGCTTGCTACCCGAATCTTGCTGCCACTGCTCCTCATAAGCTCGCACCTCGCTCGACATGTTGTGTGTTCCTTGGTTACTCCCGTGACCATAAGGGGTACCGCTGCTACGATCTCGCCTCTCGTCGGGTTCTTATCTCCCGACATGTTGTGTTTGACGAGTCGGACTTCCCCTTTTCCTCCTGCTCCACACCCACTCCTGATCCTGACATTGAGTCCATGTTTTCTGACCCGGTGGTGCAGCCGCCTGTTTCTGTTTTTCCTTTTCCAGCAGGTCCTTCTGGTACACCACCGGCTCTAGCTCCTACGGCGGCACCTGAGCCTCCTCTTGCACCACCCGCGGTTCCGGTGCCATTCGTCGCACCTGACGTGGGCTTGGTGCCTTCGGCCGCGCCACGCGCGGCCCCGGTGCCCCCGGCGCCCCTCGCCGCGCCACACGCGGCCCCGGTGCCCCCGGCGCCCCTCGCCGCGCCACATGCGGCTCCGGCGCCTCCTCCCGCGCCACGCGCGGCCCCGCCACCACCTGCACGCTACACCGAGCCCGTGCAGGTGTTCCAGCGCCGTCTGGTGCCTCCACCGCCGCTGCCTTCTCCGGCTCCTCCACTAGCGGTACCCGTAGACTATGTGCCTCCTGTGCGCCATGTCTACGGGCGCTGCTCCACGGCTCCGCCTCCTCCACCACCGTCACCGGAGTCGTCTCCGCCTCCTCCACCGGCGCCCACACCGCCTCCACCGCCTCCACCACGTCGCTCTCGGGTGGAGTCGGCCGTGTACCACCTGCCGGTCACCCATCGGGATCCTCGCCACACCCATCCCATGGTGACCCGGCAGGCGGCCGGGGTTCTTCGGCCGCGGGCTCTCTTCGCCACCGAGGGGGAGCCGCGGCTTTCTCCGATCCCGACGTTGGTTCGTGAGGCTCTGGCAGATCCGAACTGGCGTCGTGCGATGGAAGAGGAGTACGGAGCTTTTCTTGCCAACCAGACTTGGGACCTTGTGCCACGTCCGCCGGGTTGCAATGTAGTGACCGGCAAGTGGATTTGGACAATCATGCGCCGTGCTGGTGGTACTCTGGAGCGCTACAAGGCGCGTTGGGTCCTTCGGGGGTTCACTCAGCGTCCCGGTGTGGACTATGACGAGACTTTCAGTCCAGTGGTGAAGCCTGCTACAGTGCGCACTGTTCTCTCTTTGGCTCTCTCTCGGTCTTGGCCCGTGCACCAGCTCGATGTCAAGAATGCATTTCTTCATGGCACTCTGACCGAGACAGTCTACTGCAGCCAGCCAACAGGGTTTGTGGACTCCAGTTGTCCGGATTTGGTCTGCCGATTGAACAAGTCTCTCTATGGTTTGAAGCAGGCTCCTCGGGCATGGTACTCTCGGTTTGCCACCTTCTTGCTGACACTGGGGTTTGTTGAGGCCAAGTCAGATACTTCGCTGTTCATATATCACCATGCTGATGGGGTTGTCTACCTCCTCCTCTACGTTGATGACATTGTTCTGACTGCCTCCAGTCTACAGCTGCTTCAGCGGATTATCACCTCACTTCAGCAGGAGTTTGCCATGAAGGATCTGGGTCAGCTTCACCACTTCTTGGGCGTGACAGTCGAGCCCCGTCAGACTGGTCTTCTCCTTCACCAGCGCCAGTATGCCCTGGATATCCTGGAGCGTGCCAGGATGACTGATTGCAAGCCTTGCTCCACTCCTGTTGACACTCAGGCGAAGCTGTCTGCTACTCTGGGTGATCCTGTGGCTGATCCTACTGCTTATAGGAGTCTTGCTGGAGCCCTACAGTACCTCACTTTCACCAGGCCGGATCTCACCTACGTTGTCCAGCAGATCTGCCTCCATATGCATGATCCACTGGAGTCACACCTTGCTGCGCTGAAGCGCCTTCTTCGCTACGTCCGAGACACTGTTGACTTTGGCTTGGTCCTCCACCGGTCTCCGTCTGCTGAGCTGGTCGTCTACACTGACGCTGACCGGGCGGGGTGCCCGGACACGCGCCGCTCTACCTCAGGTTATGCCGTCTTCCTCGGCGGCAACCTGATCTTCTGGTCGTCCAAGCGACAGCCGGTTGTCTCTCGCTCGAGTGCTGAGGCGGAGTACCGGGCTGTTGCTAATGGCGTGGCTGAGGCGTCCTGGCTCCGACAGCTCCTGGATGAGCTTCACAGCCCGCTCGCCAAGAGCACGCTCGTCTACTGCGACAACGTCAGCGCCGTGTGCCTCTCCACCAACCCGGTTCAGCATCAGCGGACGAAGCATGTGGAGATTGACTTGCACTTCGTTCGTGACCGGGTGGCTATCGGAGATGTTCGGGTTCTCCATGTACCGACCACCTCCCAGTTCGCTGACATCTTCACCCAGGGTCTTCCTTCCTCGACTTTCTCGGAGTTCCGGTCTAGCCTCAACGTAGCCAGTGGCTAGTTGTGACTGCGGGGGGCCTTGTGTGTGAGTTTTTTTCTTTGTTGGCCAGTCTTGTACACCGCTGCGCCGGTAGTCCAGACTGCGGGGGGGGGGGGTGGTGTTAGTGTATATATGTGTGAGTGGCCCATATGGCCTGTGTACAGCCCATAGAGGCCCATGTATAGCTAACCCTATATACCCACCCTTCCAGGGTTGGAGGAATAGACAAGGAATTCATTCCCCAAACAGTTCGTATGCCTTTTGTATCTACTTCCCAAACTAAATTAGTTCCTTGCAGGTGTACTTTTGGAGTCTTCCAAGTTGTGCTGGGAACCAGGTATTGCTATGAAAGCTTCCTCTTACGTCTTCCTGTCTTCCATACTATAGTGACAGATAAGTTGTTGATTTGAATTATGATCTGAATTCAAGATCTGATGCCTTCGACATATAATTTTCTGATGATGATGAGTAATATGTGTCAAAACTAAGCAGGCCAGAAGTCAGAAGACATTCAATATTCTTGAAACCCTTCCTGCAGTTACTGTATACATGATGAGAAGAACTGAAATCTTCTCCTAATATATATAGTGTTTGGTTTGTTTCCATGTGATGTAACCTGATTACAGCATTAAACATTTGTGTGAAATCTCAGCCTCAACTGCAAATCGAGTCACTTGTAATCAGATACTATGACATTGTGCTTGTTTCTTCTGGCTCTAGTTTTTGTGATTTTTTGTATGAATTTTGAAGCTTTATTTTGGAATCTGTAACTTCCTCATCTTTGTGTTGCAGTCCAATTTTGGGTGTCACACATACCGTGTTCATTTCCACTATCAATTAATTATGTTTATATTCGCCTTGCGGCATCTGAATCCAACACTATCATAGTATGATGTTGTTACAGATGTGGCACAAGCTTGTTATGCTTTGATACTCAAAAAAAAAAAAAAGCTTGTTATGCTTTATGGAACCTTTGCAAGTAGAAAGCTATGATTGCATTTGCCTACTCCATTTAGAGGAACACTGTACTTCTTCTAAGCTTAAAGATAAAATTGAACAAATCAGAATAAGTTGAATATAGGGGTCCTACTTATCTCTCTCATTGCACATTGTAGTGCACATTTACTCCTCCCTAGATCCATAGCTGGTGAAGTTTTAGCTAATAAATCTTCTTTGGATTTGTTTGTAGCTGAGAAATACTTACAATAAGCTGGAATCTGATCTTTCAAACTCTAAAAAGCGCTACATGGAGCTTGTTGAACAGAGAGACAACCTGAAAAGAGGCAGGGAAGACTCTGTAAGTTGTTATGTGTATCTTTTGAGACATCTGCACTACAGGAAGCATATTGTCCCAACTCATGCATTTCTACAGGAAGAGAGGGAAGCTGCTTTGGAGGAGCTGAAGACTGTAGAGTTACATCATAAGAAGCTCAAGGTACCTTTGTATTTCATTTAACCTTTTTTGGGGTTGGAAGGAGGGGGGGGTCTCATATTGCTCAATGCAGCTCAAGAACCCCATAATGATTTCAGGAGGAACTCGCTGCATATGCCGATAGTGATCCAGCTGCACTAGAAGCAATGAGTATGGGTTTTTTTTCGTGCAAGCCTTGGATAGATATGCTACCATTACTGATACATCCATCTGATTATTTCTCTTTTTCATCTAAGCATGCAAATCTTCTTCCATTTTAACTGCTACTGTATGCTGATAAATGCAGAGGATGCTATTGATGTTGCTCATTCAGCAGCTAACAGGTGGACAGGTAATGGTACTTCTGCTAGTGAACTCTTCTCAAATGCAATAATTTATACACATGTTATCATTCTAAGGATAATCACATTTTAATGGCACTTCAGATAATATCTTCACTTTGCAACAATGGTGTTCAACTACATTCCCGCAAGCAAAAGAGCAACTTGAACATATGTACAGGGAGGTAGGTTGCACCTTCATATACTGTTACAGTATCTTCCCTGACGGCCAATTGATTGATTATTTTGCATTGCGCTATGTGCTTTACCCACAACCGTTGCAGACAGGCTAGTGCTTCTATGTCTTTAGTATTCGGATAGTTAGATCTTGTTTGTAAGTTAGCGGTCTGACATCTGTAGACAAGATTCTTGATGACACCAAGGAAGTTATGTTACATGCTTTGATGTGAAAAAAAGGAGGGGTGGATAATATGGAAAAAGTAATATATAATGGCCTTTTTGAGCCTGGCTCACATGAACTGATTAACTTGCATACCCTTCTGTAGTGAACTCCTATTCCCTACATGATAGTTTAATAGTTCTGCAGTGTTGCAAATGACCCAACCTAAGCGCTTCATAGATGAAAAGCACTTTAATTCTTTCAGTTTTCCTAATCTGAAAAAAAATTGATCAGAAAGTAGTTGTTTGTTGATGGTGAGACTATGGTTTTAGCTCCATGTACCTTACAATGAACAGCTGAAATTGGAAAGACAGTTCTTTTCGTCATTGCTACATGTTTCTCTACCCCAACTATGTAAAGCATCCTCATTTTCTTTTGCGAGTCAATTTTTCATTCTGTGGACTACCGATCTCTTGACTAAGTTGTAAAACTTCAGGTGGGTATAACTGAAGATTTTGAGTATCTGCAGTGATGTCCGACAGCCTGCCCTGTTACAGCATTGTATGTAAGCTTGCTCGCCAAAGAGTGTTGGATCTACCAGTTCATCTGTGTTGGTGGTATGCGAACAGTTGGTGCGGTTGTCTGTAGTAGTTTTAGTATATTTCACATGTTTACATTGTGAATCAGACGCCTACTGAATGTTGTCAGGCAAAATGATCAGGTTCAGCTTTATGCCAATCAATGATATGAATCCTAACTCAATGGCAGGCGAGAATCTATGACAAGGGTTGAAATTTGTCACAGGGAAATGTAGGAACCATATATATGTAAAATTGCCAATAAAGATAAAATTAGGTGATATGAATCACCAGCTTTTTAATCTTTAACCGTGCACCATAATTTTTTTTTCCTGCCGCATGAACTCGTGAATTGCTTCCTCTTTCCCCATTCATAGTTGTTATTATTCTCGTAAGCAACTTTTGTAATGACATATAGGTAAAAGACTGAAAAGATTTCAAGCGTACCCTGTACACCAGGCTTCACTACCAGAAAGATACACCGCATAGACAATTGACTTTTAGTCGATGTGAAAAAAGATTGTCTTTCAATCAACACATTCTTCCTTATCTTTTTTTTTGAGCAGCACATTCTTCCTTATCTAGTTACTTAACACTCCTTCAGTGTACGGTTCTCTACCCCTCCAGGGCACCCCTTCTTTTTTCATATAGCGGCAGCTTTCATGCTGGTTCGTTTTCACGTGCGCGCGCACACATTCTTCCAGCTTGTTCATACTCTTCATTTTGAAGCAATGTAATCAGCCTTGTTTGTAACCTTGCTCTAGAATAATCATAAATCATGCATGTCAGCTGGAAAAAAAATGTGTAGTGCATCCTATATATTTACCGAGTTGATAACTCCAACTCCAGACAGCTATACGATATTACTCCTGAATTAACAGTGGTCACAATGGCTTCTCATTAGTTTACGTACTTACTTTGAAGGTATAATAACTTTTATATTTTAGAGTAAACATATGGTGAACCCCATTTCACTGATTTCAGTTATTACTTGGTGCATTGTTGGTCAACACCAAGCTTGTCTAAATAGGTGACGTAGACGAAATCTCAAGACTCGGTGAGAATGACAAATAACACTACGGTCACCCTCGATGCAGAATTTGTGACATAATAACTTTTCTGATGTGGAAATTAAAGAAAGGGAGTATATATACAGGACCATATAGCGACACATGCAGCAAAAAGAAAGGTAGCGAGTGACAGCAGGAAAGGAGAGGATACCAGGAGGAGGGAGGGAGGGAAAGGAAAGGAGAGACAAAGCTTGTGTGTCGGGAACCGCACACGAAGAAAAAAAAGAGGGGTCGTCTCCCCGCGCGGGCGACGGCGGCCCCTGCAAACCCTAGCCGCCGCCGCCGCCCGAGCTGGCCGCCAGGAGCCCGCGCGGCCGCGAGGAAGGCGGCGGCGTGGCCTTCTCCTCTCCTCTCGCGCGGGCCGGGGCGGGCGCGGCCGCCTGGCTCCGTCGACGAGGTCCACCGGCTCGGGCCGCTCCCCTACGGGGGCGGGTGGTGTAGCCCCAGATCCGGCGGCCCCTTGGCCGAATCTGGGGCCTGCACGGGGAGGATTCTTCGTTGGTGATGGGATGGAGGCCGGCGCCGGGCGGTGGTGACGGCGGCTCCGGTTGGTATGGTTGCGGCGTGGCGGCGCGTGCTGACGGTGGCGGGTGTGGCCGGCGGTGCTGCGCTCCGGCGGGGGCGTGGTCGGCGCGGGCTCCCTTGGGCGGTGGCTCTGCCTGGCGAGTTCGTCGGCGGACGGCGGGTCGGCGGCGCGTTGTGGCGGGCGGCCGGCGCTGTCTGTGCCGGTCGGTGGTCGGCGGTGGCCGGCTGGCCGCTCGGTCCTCCTCCGTCAAGGTTGCTGGGTTGGCGCCACCATGGTGTTGGAGCCAGGAGTGACCTGGTGCTCGCTGAAGCACCGTGGTGGTGCCTCAGCCTGCGCCGGGTTCCTTTCTGCTGGCTGTTTTACAGAGGTGGCGGGAGCTTGCTCCTCTCTCGACCATGAGCGGGCTGCGGGTGTGGTGGAATCGGGCTTAAGCCTTCACCGGTCGGTGGACATGATGGCGGCGCCGTTGGGGCGTCGGAATCCCTGCTGGGGGCATCATGGCGAGCCACTATGTTACCATCCTGTGGACTCTCAGGGTGAAGACCTCGTCCATCTGGACGTGCGACGGCGGCGTCTTGACGTCGTCACCTTCTTGGAGGTGTCGCATTTGGGGTCCCGATGCTTGTGTGGTCATAGAGGTCGTCTGGAGGTGCTGCGGGGAGCATACTTGGTCCGTGTTGCTGTCAGGGTGCGGAGGGTCCATGGGTGCTGCAGGTCTTGAGCTGTCGTGCAGGTTGCAGTGGTGATCTCGGTGACGGCTGGTGGAGGAGATGCTCTCGGTGCGGTCTAAGATATCTGAGTCCTTGACAGAGGAGTGAGGCGGTGGATGAGGCGAGGCCCCCACGCAGAGAGGCCAGGATCAGCGGTTGCCCCTGGAACCAAGATGGGAGTGTTTGCTGAAGCTTCACCGGAGCAGAGGGATCGACGAGCGTGTATGTGCAGTTGGAGGGTGACAGTTCCATGGTGGAGGAGCTCAGGGGTTGTTCGGGCCTGCAGCGGGTTGCGGCTTCGCCGTGACGCAGCGTTGGTGACGACGGCGCAGGTGTTGGCGGCTCTGTCGATCTTCTCTCCCATTTGGTTGAGGATGGTGGTGTGTTGTGTCGGGTGTGTTTGTTCTTGTTGTGGGGTCTGTTCGTGTGGTGGTGTGTGCTTCGGCCCGTTATGTACCAATGTTGTTTCTTCTTATATGACATAGCAGTGCTCCTGCTTTTATTTAAAAAAAAAAGACAAAGCTTGTGTGTCTGAAAAATGCTCGAGATTAAAAAAATCAAGAAATTATTGCGCTCGAAATATTGGGTTGACAATCATAAAAACGCAAATACCTTATACGTACATTGATCTTTTACTTAGTTCCAAATTAGCAGTCTATGCTAAAAACCTAAGCTGATTGATTTTTTTTTTCTTTTGGCGGATCCCATTCTATTAAAAGCAAACTCCTACTACGCATGCAACCCTATTGTCCAACTGAAGTATATATGCTTGCATTTGATAAGCCCTGCGTGCACTACGGGAGACGCCCACTCGGGGAAGGCTCAAAACACTCGGGGAAGGTTTCCCCGAGTGCAACACTCGGGGAAGGTTTCCCCGAGTGCAACACTCGGGGAAGGCCTACCGGGGACGCTTTTCACGGGAAAGCGGCCTTCCCCGAGTGCCAAATCTCGTGCACTCGGGGAAGCCTTCCCCGAGTGCCACGCCCCCTCTCGGAGATGATTTAACGCCGTCGACGCCATCTCTCGATTTAAAAAAAAAACTCTTTCCCGAGTGCAACGCTCAGGGAAGAATTTTTTTTTTGAAACCTCTTCCCCGAGTGCAACATTCGGGGAAGAAATTTGTTTTTATTTTTGGAAAACCTCTTCCCCGAGTGCCCACGGAGCAACACTCGGGGAAGAGTTTCTTTTTTTTAATACCCTTCCCCGAGTGCCATGTGCCCAGGCACTCGGGGAAGACCCCTTCGATTTTTCTTTTAAAATTATCTTCCCCGAGTGCCACTGTCCAGGCACTCGGGGAAGCCCCCTTCTTTTTTTTCTTTTTTTTTGCTTTACCGTGTGAGAAACAAAGCATATATTATTTATACAAATCACAAATCGACTTTAATATATCACAAACCACATTTATAAATGACAAACGACACATCCAAAAGTGTGACCAAATATCTCCGGAATCCACAATATATTACAAACCACACATCCAAAAGTACACATTATTCCAAGTTCACAAGTGCAATACATAAAAACGAGTCCGCGGGCGGATCACGGCAACTCGGAGGGTTGGGATGTCCCAACTGCGATCCCGGCGATGCTCTACCTGGGGAAGGCCCGACGTGCGATCCCGGCGATGCTCTACCTGGGGATGCCCCGAGGTGCGACACCGGCGACCCTCCGACATGGTTCGACGACGCCCCCGAGTGCCGCTGAAAAAAGAAAAGAAATTGCACGTGAGTTACAAGATAAAAATCTAAGTTGTAAAAAAAAGTTAAAATTTTCGGTAGCACCTCCCTTGCATGGAGAGGTTTCCAAAACCTGCAAGAAGAAGGTCGGCACGAAGGCCGGCAACCACATTTCCGGCACGAAGGCCGGCAGATCAACAATTCCGGCACGAAGGCCGACACATCAACAAATCCGACACGACGGCCATCACTAGGTTTGACACTAAGCATTAGCACAGAAAGTAAAACAATCGTACTCATACTCACCGGAGTGGACTCTCAACGAGGTGGCGGAGGTGGTCGTGGTGGTGCAAGCAGTTGTGCTGGGATCTGCCAACCTTGCTGTTCCCCAAGTTGTTGCACGAATGCGAGCAAACCTTGTGTCTGGGCCTTCAAAGCTTGTATCCTCTCCCGCTCGGCCAGCTGAGACTCCCGCTCGGCCAGTTGAGCCTGTCGCTCAGCCTCCCGCTCGGCCAGCTGAGCCTGTCGCTCAGCCTCCCGCTGAGCCAGCAGGGCCTCCTGCCGGTCCCGAAGATGCTGCATCTCGGCCTGCAACATTTGACACCAATGTTCTAATAATGCAGAGCTAAGGACGTAAAAGTCAAAGAACGACAAATGAAAGTGAGAATACTTACCTGGAGTGACGCTATCGCTGTCGGCCGCTGGCTTATGGGCACACTAGAGCTCGTGCTCGCTGCTTGTAGGCGGTCGAGAGGAGGAGTAGAGGCCGTGTCGAGGATGCCGTCACCAATGTAGAACCGCCCATGCTTCTTGCCTTACCCAATCCTCATCAACAGCTCAGGATCAAGGTGCTCCTCGGACCTCGGATCGTAGTCTGGCCTGTGGACCAACCTTGACGCCTCCGTGTACGAACTAAGGCGGGTGTGGACGCTGGAGTTGGTGTACGCCTCTGGGCCTGCATCCGGGTTGTACTCGATGTTGGACTTTGCCGGGCCCATGTGGGCTAGAGCATACGCCGCGAGTTGGCCAATTGGCCGGCCACCGTGCGCCGCCTCCTACAAAAAAGGCAACATGTGGTTAGGAATCATGCAGAATTGAGCGCGGCTAGATTAGACAAGTGGTGGCAACTTACATTTGTCTTTTTGTATTTGCTGAGGCTGGCGCTGCCCTGATGGTGAGGTACACCTGGCATCAGCATACGGTGGTCTTTTTTCTCTTGGTTCACCTTCTGCCAGTCCGCGTCCAACCATTTCTCCACCATAGCAGCCCAGCAATCGCAAAAGGTGGCGCACCAGCTCGGAATCACCTACAAGCCATCAGAAGATCAAATTAGGCATAGGTAATAATCTGAAAAGAGATCAATATGAGATGTTTTCTATTTACCTGGAGGTACTGCTCCCTTGTCAGAATCTCTGTCTCACTTCTTGCCTGCTTTCTGTTGATTCTTCTATTACAGTAGGTGGCGTTGTAGTCAATGTGCGCCTGCAGGCGGGCCTCATAATACAAGTTCGAGACACGCCTTTTACAGGAAGCGTAAGCCACCTGATATGCCCTTTCCTCCTGTCCTGGCTGGCATCTGAAGAAGTCCTGCATAAAGACACGAGGTATCCATTATTTTTTTTCAAGAATGTCCAATAAAAGTAATGAAATGAGGGTCGTAGAGCGAGAAAGGCTTACCCACAACTCCGAAATCATCTGATCCGCTAAGTTTCTATATGGTTCATCTGCGGGGAAGAGAGCGTACTGGTCAAACGAGGGTAACTCTCCCTCCACATCCTCCTCTGACTTGTACACCAGGCCAGGGAAGTGTTCCCTACACAGAAGTCCCAAGATCCCATTGACATTGCGAGCCTCCACCCCCTCCTCAACAAGTATCGAGTTCCTGCACAAGTGGTTAACAATAGTTATTATTAGTTCTTATTCTGATTTTTCTATATATCAAATGAAGAACATATGAAGTTACTTACCTATCCCCCTCGGGTGCAATCAGTGGGCGGCGGTCAACAGGAATCGGTCGCTTCGGGAGCTGGCTGGGACCTCGCTTATATGGTATCGAGGCTGCAGAGGAAGTCGAACCCCCTGCCCCCTCCTCGGACGCGTGCGGAACCACCTCCTCGGACGTGTGTGGAACCCCCTCGTCGTACATCTGCGGAGGGACGTCGTCGTCCCTAGAAGAGCGAGAGGAGCCGAGGTCGTGGTCAATCGATGCCTCCAGCCTGGGCCTGCCCCTCCCCCTCCTCTCTGACGGCTCCGGCTCCGGCTCCCCAACCGCTGGCGGCTCCATCTCCCTCGGTCTCGAGTAAGTCGAGCGACACCTCCTAGTGGGCCCCATCACCTGCAATTAAAACAAATAAACCAATATTAGTCTAGATAAACGAGAAGTACTTAGCAAGGAAGCAAAACAAAGAAAATGTATTTACAAGTATTAAAACAAGAAGTATTACATATTTTTCTAATATTTACAAGTATTAAAACGAGAAGTATTACATGTATTTCTAATATTCTTCATGATCGGGATTATATGGACGATAGGTCTCGTCATCACTATCAAGAGCCTCCAAATCGTCAACAACCTCATCCTCATCGCTGTCATTGTCTAGTTGTAGTCTGTTAAGCATTTTCAAGTCTCTCGGATCATGCACCTCATCTGCAGCTTCCTCATCAACAACCCATTCCTCGTCTACTTCCATTTCAATATCTTCAGTTAAGTCTATCTCAAGCATCCCTGGTAGCCCCTCGTCTTGTTGATAGAACGGGGTGTGTTTTTTTTGAAGGTTGCGGGCGGCGGGGTGTGTGTGTGAGTGTGGGGCACGGGCGGGCTGGGCCGTGTATTGTTACCGAATTTCTTCCCCGAGTGCCAGCCCATAGCACTCGGGGAAGACTTTGTCATTTTTTTTCATATAAGCTTCCCCGAGAGCCATCTACTTGCACTCGGGGAAGGGTCCTCTTCCCCGAGTGCCCCCATTCCGGCACTCGGGGAAGCATCTCTTCCCCGAGTGTCAACAAAAGCACTCGGGGAACTAAAATTTATTTTTTTTGTTTTTTTGCTCTATTTTTTTGTGAGGCCTTCCCACATTATTTGAAACTCCTTGCTCAAGTTTGGCCTAATTTTGAATTTTTTTGTTATATTTCGTTAATGTTTTTCGTTTTCTCGAATTTTTGGGCGCACTTCAAAATTGAACTGCAGGTGGATTAAATAATATAATTTGGTGATTCAAAAAATGATATTCATGATATTTGGTGTATATTGAGGCCTTATCCAAGAACTCACATGAAATATTGACCATGTTGTTGTCGTAACATGACGAACAACTTACGGGAAAAGTGTTTCTAAATTATAGAAAATCCGGACGAAGTCCGAAAATCACGAAACTTGTCGGCGAGTTGTGTTATCACATGTATAGGTTGTGTGCAAGAATAGAGAAGATTTCGAGCAAGCTGCGACGTCTGATGCCTAAAACCTAGACATCTCCAGGTGTGTTATCACATTGATCACATGTGGAGATGTCTGGGTTTTAGGCATCAGACGTCGTAGCTTGCTCAAAATCTTCTCTATTCTTGCACACAACCTATACATGTGATAACACTACGCCCCGACAAGTTTCGTGATTTTCGGACTTCGTCCGGAATTTCTGTAATTTAGAAACACTTTTCCCGTAAGTTGTTCGTCATGTTACGACAACAAGATGGTCGATATTTCATGTGAGTTCCTGGATAAGGCCTCAATATACACCAAATATCATGAATATCATTTTTTGAATCAACAAATTATATTATGTAATGCACCTGCAGTTCAATTTTGAAGTGTGCCCAAAAATTCAAGAAAACAAAAAAATCTAACGAAATATATTTAAAACATTCAACATTAGGCCAAATTTGAGAAATGAGTTTTAAATAATGTTGGAAGGCCTCACAAAAAAAATGGAGCAAAAAAACTAAAAAAAAATAGTTCCCCGAGTGCCTTCACCTAGCACTCGGGGAAGAGACCTTTCTCCGAGTGCCAAAAAGGAGCACTCAGGGAAGAGCTTGCTTCCCCGAGTGCTAGGGCATGGCACTCGGGGAAGAGGCTAGCTTCCCCGAGTGCTTGGTTGAGGCACTCGGGGAAGAATTTTTTTCATACGGCTACGTCTACCCGCGCCGTCAAATGCACCTTTTCTTTATTGAGTGCCCCTCTTCCCCGAGTGTTGCACTCGGGGAAGATGGCCTTCCCCGAGTGCCTTGCTTCCCCGAGTGTCATGCGCCTATAGGCACTCGGGAAAGCCTCCCTTCCCCGAGTGCTATTCTTCCCCGAGTGCAACACTCGGGGAAGATTGGCTTCCCTGAGTGTCCGATTTTTGGCACTCGGGGAAGTATGTGACACTCGGGGAATTTCAGTTCTCCCGTAGTGGTGACACGGGTGTTGGGTGTGTACATGCAAATTAGTTCGATCGAGTTGAAATCTTGTAAAGTGAAAAACTAGTTGATGCATCCAACTCCATATATAAAGTAACAATAATTGTGGCAAACGTTCTTAGAAATGCAGTAACTGTATATGGGAATAAATTAAATATGCTGCTGGAAGATAGCTATTAGCAAATAAAAAACATATTTCAGAAAACTATACCGGAGAAAATTCTATCATGAAGCAGTAGTTCTTTTACCGGCTAATTGACATTCAGAGGAGAGAGCTGCCCCAAACCAATGATGTTCTCGGTGAACTCAATTAAGTCCAACAGTTGGTGCATAAGTTAGGAACAAAAGGGAGTCCAAAGTCTCCACTATTCTTACTCCCTACTTTCTCTGCCCCTAACGCTGTATGTACACCTTGCAAAGTTGAAAGTCACACACACCTGAAGAACAATCCACTCTTCAGTGCGCATTTTACCAGATCAATGCAAACTAATCAACCATACACTAGTGTTTAAATTAGATCAATTAGTTCTTGCATGCATTGCTTTCTCTCAGAACTAATCTAGAGCTGGCATGCTTTCAAGAAGAAGAAGAACAATTAAACTTGCACATGCATGCATTATTGTACTTCTTCTTCCCCATTTTATTTGGTGAGTTTCATCTACAAGCCCGGGGCGTCCTCCTGCCTCGGCCTTGCAACCCAGAGCGTGCTGAGCGCACGAAGGCGGTGGAAATAGTCAGCGATCGCCACCATGCACCGAGCAGCCTGACGGGTGGTCAGGATGTGGAGGAGCTTGTGGAGGGTCTGCTGCCTTAGGCCATCTGCCTGTAGTAGGGGGATCAAAAGAGGCATAAATATATTAGCACCAAGGTGAAATAACTTTATAGTTTTTTGTTAATTTAATTGTTCAAAAGCTGAAAGCACATGTTCGTAATATATATGATGCTTATCTACATCAGTCCTTACTTGGTTCTATGAACAGTTGGCTAGAGTTATTAGTAACCACATTTAATTTGTTATATATATGAAGTGCATGCGCAGTACTATATTGTTTAAGCAGGTAAGCTAATCTTCATGCCAACAATTTATGAAATTTGTTGAAAAATAAGAGGAGACAGGGGACAAGCAGTTGCACCAGTTCTTAGTATTAAACTTTAATTGCGGTTGGCTTGCTTCAAACTGTTCCATGATATATTAGTCCAAATTTAAATTAAATTGCCAGTTTCATTAAAGAACTGTAGTAGCTATTTGTACCTCCATAGAAATAAGATAGCTTGGCACTATTTTCTACTTAACAGATAGCTGGCTATACTAGAAATAAGATACCAGGCTATAACATATTTTAATGCAAGAGCATTTTGCTTAGAAGATTAATTAAAAAGAAAATGAATTTGGTTACTGAACTTTATATTTGGTAAAGGGACAAATAAATCTTGTAGACTACTCTAGCGTGGTACTATCTCGACTGCTGCTCTTTTTTCTCTGCACAATTATCATGATCTTGATGTCCCAGCTTCTACATCGATCTTGTCATATCATCGTATGCAAAGGTTATTATGTGGTACACATGTGTGGAAGGGACGATTGTTCTTCTTTTGAACTTGCAGCTAGCGGGTAGCTGTGTACAAATATATATGTGTTTGACCTGACGACGCAACGCGCCTTCTTTTGCTACGCTGTTATGTTTATTGTTTATGTATATATGCCGCAGACTGTTCAGCCTTTTTTTTTTTCGACAACTGACTGTTCAGCCTTTTTGTTTGGACGTGATCTCTCAACTAACCATGTCGATGATGAGGTGATGACCCTTGGATGATGCTGGCAGTTTATATATGCAGGATCGTCTACACCAGGCCCTTTTGTTATCTTGCTGCGGCTTGCAGCTAGCTGTTTATATTTTTCTTCGGTAAGAGAAAACTCGAACGAAATTCTAAATTGACCATATATTTGTCCTAAATTTGTGCAGTAGCTAGCAAACCCTGCACTTGCTTGTTATTGCTAGTTTATTTGCCAAGCCACCTGTAATGCTTTCTTCAAATAGTGTAGGACGATTTTCTGAAGACAATTGCTAAAGAATCTTCAATGAAAGCATTTGTGTGAAAGAATTACGTGCCTGAAGGACAAAGCTTTCCATAGAGGCCGCCTTGTTCATGGCGAGGGACATGTGGCCCATGAAGGTGGCCGGGGCGACATCTGGAGCAGCGACAATGTCGGAGATGCTTTGCTGGGTGGCTTCCATGGTGTGGTTGAGAGCCTCCTCCCTCTCCTGCACTGACTGCTGAAGGTTGTAGATGCCAAGGATCTGACCCTCTGACAGAGGCTCCACATGCTTCAGCATCACCTGAATATACATATGCATATGCCAATTAAAGCAAACAATTAAATGTAATTTCCTGCATTGTTCTCTATATTTCTTAGAGCTTGATTTTGACATGCTGCATTCTTTCCAAGTGATGAATATGAAAAAGAACTGTATATAAAGTGATATGATCAAATATATATTTTGACTAATCATGTACTCTCTTCGTTTCAAATTATAGATTGTTTGGTTTTTATAAATTCGTATATTCGCTATAAATCTAGATACAAAGTATATCTAAACACATAGGCCGGAAAACGTATGAATTTAGAAAAGTCAAAACGAACTATAATTTGAGATGGAGGGGGTATGTTAGAATGATCTTTTGCCATACACAACAGTAGTGTGGTGTGGCCTTAAATGGTCCATGCATCACATGTGTACGAGACATGTGGGCAAAGAAAACATTAATCAGTCTGATCTATACATTCCATCTGAAATGTGTGTTCACTAAGCTGAAACTGTGAATGCGCATAAATGTCCACAAGAAACGACATGTAAATATGTGTGATTTACTTGGCGAGAGAACAGTTTTAAGGATACCATATATATACTTATTATAAGCACTTTTAGGTTGTCAATGCACAACCTAGTTTTAAGTAACTTCATTATCTAGGGCACTAAATAATTCCGTTTTAACATTTTTGAAAATGACATGCTTTCACAAGAAAAAAAATAGAATAATGGTACCATGAATCATGGTAACAGAAAGGGCCTGGTGTTGATATCCATTTTCGATCTGTACTTTGGGCAACCCTTTTCAATTTTAATTTACAAATATGTATATGTGTCCCTAGCCGCATATATACCTGTGGCTAGCCCTCGCAAATACAATGCTAAGAGTTCTGTAATGCTATTAGTGTAATGTAATTTGGATTTTGTTAGAAATACTTAAACAAGAAAAATTGTCATGGAGTATATTATAAAACATCACGGCAGAACAACTATGGGAAATTGTGTACATACATAATCGAGAAATGGCTCAAATAAATTTACTACTATATATATGTTTATTATGCATGTTATATATATATATATATCATTAATTAATGTGACAGTCAAAATTCTACTAACATATACCTTTATAACCTCTGAGGGGCGAAAGCCTCCCAACCAAAGGAAGCAACGCTCAGCAGGGCTTGCCCACACTCCAGACAAGAGGTGGAAGACATCAGCCCTGGCCATGGCACCTTTGAGGTTCAGCAGCTCCTCGTGCTGTGCCATCGCACCATTGACAAAGGCCTGCAGCTGTTCATCCGCCAGGTGCTCATTCAGCGCAGCCCTGAGCTGGAACATCAGTTTGCTGTGTTCATCGACCCATCTCCCGTACTCCATGTCAAAGACCACAGCTGCTGATCAATGTTACATAAATATATTATTAAATGTGAGGAAGTAATTAGATAGTGGTTAAAAATGTTTCATTTTGAAAAAATATTATCAAATTTGAGGAGTAATTAGATGTTGATGAAAACTTGAAAACACAAAAGGTGGCTTATTATGTAGCTCTTTTCACAAATGAGTTTATTCTTCAGTTCCTAATATTTTAATTTCAGTGAGAAGTTCAAACAAAGTTGCACAATCGAATCCTCAAACAAATATATTGAGATTAATTAGTAGCAAAATTGAGGGTGACCCAAAAAAAATAAAAGATGAAATGGAGTGTCCCTTTACCAGGTGAAGGGGCAGAAGGAAAACCTGGCTGCTCGCCAGCGCCCAAGAAGACACCCTGAATATTATATATGCATGGTAGTAGTCACTTGTTAATTAGGTTTAGCTTGTCTTATAATAAGTCCTTGCAAGACATAGCTTGTCGTAGAAGAAATAATACAGATAGCCAATTATGAAATTAGCCATTTCTTTTGCCATTGTACCTGTACTCTTGCCACTTGAACTTGCTGTTCAAGCTGGCTTAGCCTGATCCTAGTTGTCTCCAACTGTTGGATATAAGCCTGAAGAGTAAAATCAAGACTAGATACATCAATCCATATGGTATGAAATGAAAGCAAATCTGATTGTTTATTTTATAGATTTACTCTAAACATTCCATAAAAAAATTGCCTAGATAGATTAAAAGAATTTTAATTAACTTAGATAAAAAACGAGAAATTTTGTACCAGCTCGTAGTAAGTCGATAAAGTTTCTTACAACTTCTCAACTAATTAATGGTATCTCAACTACTTACATGGGTAATCAAAAATTAAGTTCCATATATATTGGAAATAAATCATGTCAGCAGAAAAGTTCGCGAGCTTTTGGAAAGTGATATTATTCTTTAGGTGGTTTGTCAAATTCAAGAGAAAGGAAAAATATGACACATCCTTTAGCACATGTGAGGCCAAAGAAAGAGCCAAAAACTGCTACGTCATAAAATTCACTGGATCAACCTGCTGACAATTATTATCACTTCGATTAAGAAACTAGCAATGGATCGGATTCAAAATGGTGTACTGCATTCAAAAGAAATAATATTGTGTAAGCCGCCTCAGTGTCTGCCGTTGCTTAGTTGCTGACTCACCTTCTTCCTAAGTCTGCTCTTCCTAGCTGCCTCTCTATTCTGTGCAAGCCGCCTCAGTGTCTGCAACATATACACATATGGGACACAAGTGAATATCAATTCAATATTAATATAATATTACAGCAACGTAGCAGTATGTAGGAAGTGACTTTTAACCCAAAAAGCTAGGGTTACGTCGTCCGAGCTGTTGCAAGAAGGTCATCAGTCACTGAGTCTCACCTTAGGATCTCTCGCTCTCTCCTGATCGCCAGATGTTGCACCCTTCCCACCGCTTGTAGCTTCCTTCTGCATGGAACCTCGTTTTCTTCAGTAAAAAATTGAGAGAGAGAGATTGCGCGTGCGCGCGCGTGTGTAGAGAGAGAGAGAGAGAGAGAGAGAGAGCTGCATGCTTTCCTGCTACCTTAGCGAGACTACTCCTGTTCTCCTTGGCTGATGATGAGTTAGGCAAGGGCACAGCAGCGGCAGGGGGAGGAGCAGCACTCCTCTGGCCACCTTGCTCTTGTCTCTTGGGAGAAGAATTACCATTGGGCAGCATGGCTGCCACCATGCCCATGCTAAAACCCTACACAGATCAGCACACAGAATTTGTTACCGTTTACAAATTATGTATCAACATGAAGCACTGTGTCGATCGGGAGCTGTACGTACCTTGGCAGGTAATGGCTCGGCCACATGCATCGGCTGCGATGGGAAGATGTTCAGAGTCTCTGCAAACCATGCAATTGACAACAATGTTGTAATAAGCGCAATGTACGTAGGTGAATGAAAGAGAATCGATGTGCAAGATGGTTTTTGTGTAGTAGGATTTGAAGAACAAGTGGTTCAATAGAGTTGCCTCTAAGAACAATGTTGTGATAAGCGCAATGTGAAGGAGAGAGATCGATGTGCATGATATTTTAATTTGTGTAGGATTTGAAGAACAAGTGTTTAAATAGAGTTGCCTCTAAGAAGTTAATTACATGTCTCTCTCTCTACACCTCTCTCTCTCTTTCTCCCCCTAGATAACGCACGGATGCGCGGATGGACACGCGCGGTGAGAGAGATCGATGCAGTACACATGTGTATAGCAACGTCGTCCGGGGGATGCTTCTGGGGCTATAATTCAACAGAGTACGTGAGAAGGTGCAAATGGAAAGGAACGGGTGAGAAATGGAAAGGGGGAATATTTATAGCTTCTTTTAGATCAAGTTCTTGCAAAAGGCCGTCATCGTCAGAGTGTCTGTTACATGTCACACTCTTCACGCAGGAAAGAAATACCAAATCCCAAAGAAAAAAAAATCCATGCATGGAAAAAGGGGAAAACTTTTTTGTGTCAAGAGCAGTGAAAACAATATTACTGATACGTACTATAGAGAGAGAGAGAAGTTGTTGGATAACATACGTCGTTGTTCTTGATCATGGCCGTCCAGGTAGAGAAAAATTGCTGATTGGTCGAATTCCGCCATGTCGTAGCTTGCTGATTCCTTGCTCCTAAAAGGGGAATTGGCCAGGATGAAATGAGCAAAGAATTAGTTGTTGGAAGCATTAGAAAGCAAGTAGGGGGGGGGGGATTAGAGCTTTGTTTAATGGAGCAGATTGAACAGTCGGTGTGACAAATCCTTAAAAAGCCTTCTGATCTAGCTACTTGCTGAAAGATACAAGTAAAATAATCATATCCTGGTATTTGGTAATTTGGTGTCCTTCTTCCTTACCTCAGCACCTAAACTATTTCCATGATC
Source organism: Cenchrus fungigraminus (assembly GCA_036936925.1). Classification (NCBI taxonomy): domain Eukaryota; kingdom Viridiplantae; phylum Streptophyta; class Magnoliopsida; order Poales; family Poaceae; genus Cenchrus; species Cenchrus fungigraminus. The sequence goes on from CM072780.1 coordinate 50,138,886, forward strand.
CCTAACTAACCAATAAAAAATCTGATATTGTGCTCCATGATGGGGGGATCCGTCTCTTTCTCAACTTTCACCACCTCTTCATCTCCATGTGTGTGGTGTTGAATTCTAGAAATAAGCAACTCGGGACAAAACTTGATTCTACAAGATCGATGCAAGATACCCATGGAACAGTTTTCTGATTGCCGAAACTCAAAGGGAAAAATTCCATTCCCCATACCCTAGCAAAAACACAGAACCTCCAACACACCTTTTGGTCACTTGCACCAGAAGCAACAATATGAGAGCGAGATGTCAAATAAACCCCTAATCTCGAGAAAGAAATTGAAGAAGTAACCACAAAAACATGCATCTTCTTTGTGTAGACCCCCCAAAGGCGCGAAAAGAAAAGAGGAACTTGACAGCAACATGTGAAGCTGTGATGCGAGATAAATCTTATGTGACTTACATGGTGGAAGAGGCAGGCATCATCGTCAGCGGTGAGGCGCTCCGCCGGAGACCCTGGGCGAGGAGCTCAGGTGCTCGGTGATGGTGGTGGTGGTGGTGGTCTTCTCCTCCAGCAGAGCCCCGCCTGAAGCCCTTATGAAGGCCCTGACCATCCTCCACCCCGGCTCTCTCCCCTCACGCCGTGCAGAACCCCCAGCAAAAAGATCCAAAACCAGACATTAATGGCAAAACCGTCTTCTGTTTGCACCCTCTCTTTTTATAGTTGGCACCCAAAGCTTTAAAGGAGGTCTTGCAAAGTTTTTTCGTTTGTATGTCTCCTTTTGACCAAGAACCTGAGAGAGGACTTTTAAGAGAGATGCACAGGGGAATGGTGAGAAGCATGCATACTAGTCTTTTATGTTAATTGGAAGAATGTGAAGAGACCTCTAGACGTAGGAATTTGGGTAAACGAGGCGGGCCATGAATGTCAGTGGGTTCTACCTCTGAAACTTTAAGTTGGAGGCTGTTGTGTTGCACGTGGACCCGAAATGAGACGCGTGTCTTAAATCTAGAGGAATATTAACGACTAGATTTAGAGATAGAAGATGTGAGCGTCAGGTATACATCATGCATTTTAATTAAGAACACGTTCACAACACTCAAATTATATTGCATAAAGATACACGGGTATATATGCCATCTTCCTTGGTAGAGTTACTAAGTTTTAGTTAGGCATCAGGGTGTCATAATTTTGATTAAGCATCCTTCGTAGCATTCAAGTTATCTTGCATATTGGGGACTAATGGATGCTCGCTTCCTTTGTGACGAGTGATTGACAACGTGCGCTCCCTTCGACATGGGTCCGCCCTGGTATGATTTGATGCGTGTCTTGGCCTAGTACATGCAGGTGTTGGACGCGTTCTGGTTGGTGTTTGTGTAGGTGAAGAACAAGCGTGAAAGGTTTGTGGCCGACGGATCACCGAGTGAAGGCACACTTGGATCGTGGGACCAAGGCAAGGCGGGATCATGGGTGGTTCACATGATGCATACAAGAGCAAGGAAGTGTAGCTTGATGCAGCGGCGTTGGCCGAGTCAAGGAACGGGGGCAGGCTGTTCGGGGATTGGAAGTGAAAGACTTGGGCTTCGAGGCTTGACGAGCGAGGTCAGGCGTCGCATATCGCTGGTTTGTTGGTTTCGGCCAAAAACCAACAATTGGTGGGTTTTCCGATTTGGGCCTCAAAATGTAGGGGAGCCCGATGCGATTTGGATGAGGAGTTCATGGGCGACTGGAAGCTTCGAGTTGGAGGACACGTGTCGACATCGTGGTGTTTGCGGATGAAGCGAAGATGTGGAGGCTCCATGTCCATTCGATTAGTTTGTCCGGACTTGGTTCGTTACCCCCGAGTAGGTATGTATCGTTATTTATGCTTTAAGGGTAGAATGATCATCTGAAGAGAACGGACCTTTGGTACGCCCCTTTAGTCCCGGTTGAACTTTGGAGCCGGGACTAAAGGGTTTCCGTTGACGTGGCCCGAAATGGCTGCGGGAGCTCCCCTGTCCCGGTTGGTATTACCAACCGAGATAGAGGGGGCGACCAACGACTATTTCGAGAGGTAATGATTGGCGCTGACCTTTAGTCTCAGGTGGTAGGACTAATGCTTTAGTTCCGAGTGGTGTCACCACCCGAGACTAAATGGCACCATTGGAAGGAAATCAAGTTTGAGCAATAATACTGATTTGTTCCATAAAGCACACCTAACTGTTCTGCAACAATCATCCTTGGTGACTCCGTATGTCGAGGAACACAAGCAAATTATTTCTTCTCAAAATCCAACCAAATCTGAAGCCTGGATTATACACCATCACTTGGAAACATTTCCCTCATGGTTGAGTGAACAACTTATCAGGAACTCCACGATTCATCCACAACTTGCTTTGTTAGCTAGGGGACCCTTTAGCACAATTGTGAAATTCCAAGCTTACGATATAAATGGCTATACTTTTTACACAAGAGCCCAAGATCGAAAAAGCACAAACCAAAATAGTGGGGTATGTATAGATGTCATCGACACACTACAAGAAATGTGCCGACTAGTGACGAAAAAGGGCGTTTCTCGTCATAAACCGCGATTAATGACGCTGGTTGTTACGAAAACGCTCCATTATTAATCGAGCGTCACAAACCGCGATTAATGACGAGACCTTATTTCGCGGTGTCATGAATTTAATGATGCGTATAAATTCGTAACACTTGTCATTATAAACCTGTTTCGGCGGTTGCGTCACGTCGGACCGAGATCCATCGTGGCTCCGACATGGCAGGGGGTTATGACGATTTCGGTTCGTTACAAATTGAGGCCTGGTCCATGTAAGAGCCTTTGTGCGCCTAATATTGTTGGGCCAATTTTAGCCCGTTTCATGTTTTCGTGTTATTTTTTGCCATTCCCTAAATGTTTGTTGCACGCTATATTGAGCTATTTTATTTTGGGCCCTAGTCAATCTAACGAACTTGGCCCGTATTGCATTATGCAGGGACATTTGATTTTGAGCAATTATCCCTAGGGCCTTTCCTGGGCCTCGGCCCATATTACTTTTTTAGATCAGCCCATATTGCATTTTGCAGGGCACTGTATACTATTCTGGCTGCTGATCGCCAGCACATAAACAGACAACAAAACAGAACATTTCCCACTTTCATATAATTCACACCACATTCAGGGAATAGTTCAACCAGTACAATTGTGCAACATACATTAAGTTAGCATCGAATCGAATAGACGTACAACAAGTCATCAGCAACAAAAGTTCACCAGGACCATACATCAGTTGAGAGGAGGACAAACCTGGCTGAAATTTATCAAGCCTCGGATCAGATTATGCATGTCATTTGTGCTCTTCTTCGAAGCTTCAAGCGCTTCTATTTGAGATTTCAATGTTGTCTCCTGTTGTTGAGCCTTCAATCTCAGTTCGCTCATCTTGGCCTCCTGTTCAACAATCTTCTACCGCAGTTGTGCCCCCCTTGCTTCTCATTGTAAGTCTAGCTCATATTTCCTGAACCTGAAGTGCAGTAGTAACCCTAGTCTTTTCCATGGAGGGCGGGCGAATGCCAACAACCTCCCGAAAAGTCCTAGATTGGACAACTTCCGCCACTGCTTCATCAGCCGTCTTTCTTGGTTGGTCGCCTTGAGGTTTAGCGAAAATTTGTTCCATGCGAGTCTAAAAAAAGAAATAAAATGAAAGGTTTAAAATAAAATGCTCACACATGTTTCTAGTATTGTTGCAAAGAAGAATGCAGAAGCAGACAAGTACTTACAATGGCTGCCTATACTGGAGCGTTGAAGCCATTCTTGCTGCAGTATAAGGACGTGAAATAATCAAGTGGACTTAGCCCTTCTCCTTCAGCAGTATACTTCTACCTCTAAATATGTTTCGAAAATAGGCATAATTATTAAAGTGCTAGCATTGTAAAATGGTTCATGAAATGAACTAAAGAGCGAAAACATGACTTGTTCATCTGCTTACAACTAGATTAGCTTGTACAACATAGCTTCGAGATCCCGTGCATTGATGGTACTTGACCTTTCCTCGATTGCAGGTGTTTGTACTACACCTTGCCTTTACAATAATAAGAACTCGTGTAAGAAATAAGATTAAAAACAATATATAGGTAGATGGCAATGTGGTAGTGGCAAGTTGAAGTTCTATCATACCCTGTGCTCAGGGGAAGACCACATGTTAACAAGTGTCTTCCATTGGGCGTCAGTCAGATTGGTCACAGGAGATTTAGTTGGGACTGCATTTGCTGGAACATCATTGAAGTACTTTTGCTTCAGGCGATACCTCGCCTGTCTCTGTATCGACTTCAGCATGTCAGTGCATGCCACCCTTACAGGCTTACTGGTGGTGTCAATGTCGAATTGCCCCTAGCACAACACAATTATCAGAAAAATGGATTCAAAGAACTATGGCCGTAGATGAGTGGACATATGCACACCGCTAGTTTGCCCATGTACTTCTTGAGATGGTCTTCAGTCTTTTCACCATCTTGTTGGTTCTTCTTTGGCTTGTAGTCCTTCCAGCAAGGAAGGATCGGTATGTGCCCACACACTATGATCCCACCTTCTGATGCAAACTTTGCAGCTTGCATTGGTGCCTCTGGGCGTTTGAGCCCTTCTTGAATGTGTATAGGGATTTTGCCATTTAAGCCTCAGCTAATTGAGAGCCTGTGTGGTTCGAGGACCGGTGGTAGGTCGTTTCCTGGTGTGATGAGTGATTGACAACGTGGTGTGGACTGATTCTTAGCTAAGTATTGCAGGTGCAGGTTGCGGCTTGACTGGTGTTGGTGCAGGTGAAGAACAAACACGAAAGGTCGTTGCGGGTGATGCCTCCAAGTGTGGAGAAGACAAGTAGGCTTGGTTCGAGGGACCCGGTGGCCAGCGGGGTCAAGTGCGGGCCGCATGGTGGCAAGAACGGCAAGATGAAGTCATAGACGGTTTCTTGGTTGAGCCTCAAAACCAAGGTCGAGCCGGGACTACGTGGGAGCCGAGTCATGAGTGGTGATTGGCGGAAGCTACACCGAGTTTGCGGGGTTTCCGGTGGTTCACCAGAAAACCACTAGGTTCCTTGGTTGATCCACAAAGCCAAGACCGAAGACCGAAGACGGAGTTGCAGCAGCATCGGACCGGTCTGATCGGTGGGTCTGACCGGTGGGTACTGGTCTGACCGGTGAGGAGCACCGGTCCGACCGGTGTGCGACAACGCAGTCCGGAGACTTCGAAGCGGAGGACACGCGTCGGGATCACAAGGCTTGCGTCGAGGCTAAGCAAGTTTGCGGTCGCTGGGCATCCGTCTGATGGTGCGAAGACAAAGTTTCCCAAAGTGCCCCTCGGGGGTGTGTATCCTAGTATTAGGCCTTAGGGGTATTTTAGTCTTTCGGCTTGCCTCCATATAACCCAAGTGGTGAGAGGATGGCAGCCATCTCTTGGAACCCTAGCTCATTTTGTTTTGCTATTTTCATCTTCCTTTTTCCTTTGGAATTTCTAGGACTAGCTTGAGAGCTTCATGGTGAGATCTTGTGAGAGGGAAGGATGATCGAGCGGCAAGCTAGACCTTGTATGAACCTCTTTGGTATGTATAGATGATTCGGCGTGGTTCCTCAAGGCTTGGATGTGTCTTTCCCGTTTCTCCTTTTTGGTGATTTTCGGAGCCCTTTCTTGGCGAATTTCTTGTGGCGGTTTCGAGGCCTTTCTCTTTGGGATTTGGTGGGGGATGTATGCTTGAACCCTTCGTGGTTCTTTTCCCTTTGATTCCCCTCCCAAATCCGTGAGCAAAGGGGCTCGATTTTGGGGTTTTCTTGCCTCTAGGGTTAGAGGCATTCTTGGTGGGATTTCTTCGATTCCTCTCGATTTAGCGAGTTTTGGTGGACCAAATCTTGGCTATGGAGTGCCCATGAGGTGTTCCTACTATCCCCAAAGTCTTGCGCAAATCCGTAGAGCGATTCTGGAGATCGGGGGTTGGATTTGGGGGAGTTGACCCGCGAGTGCTGTTCATCCCGAGCGTCCCAGCCTGATCGGTCTGACCGGTGCAGCTCACCGGTGCAGAGGCTCTGTGGGTTTTGCCTTGGGTGAACGTCTTGGTGAGTTCCCTGTTGTCTCGTGTTGCTACTGTTTCGAGTTTGGTGTGTTTTGGAGCTCGGGAGGTTGGTTTCTTGGAATTGGGGTTTCCAGGCTTAGACCGGCCTGACTGGTGAGCTACACCGGCCTGACCGGTGTAGGGGCTTTTCAGTGGAAATCGCCAAGTCCTGCTAGGGTGACCCGGCTCAGGGTCCATGGTGACCCGGTGTGTCTCTGGTGGGTGTCGGGTGATCTGGCCTGGACCGGTCTGACCGGTGCAGGTGACCGGTCTGACCGGTGTGGTCAGTAGCTGCTCGAGTTGCTCGTTCCGCTGCGTTCTTGTGTTAGCTTCGGTGATTGTTAGTTCCTAGGACCAGTAGCACTCCAGTGGCTGCGTGGTCTTGGCCAACTTGGGTAGTTGAGTCGGAGACGTGCTTTGGAAGTCTTGTTCGTCTTGTCAGAGTTTCAATCTCCTTCGAGAAGAATTTTTATCGGCTCCTATTCACTCCCCCCCTCTCTGGTCGCCAGTTCCTGTCCTTCAAGTGGTATCAGAGCCGGTTAGGATCTTCGGATTCTAACCAGTCTAAGATCTAAGATCCAAGGATGGCGTACCTGGAACGGGGTTCGGGTCCTCCGCACTTCGATGACAAAAACTACCAGATGTGGCAGAGGCGGATGGCGGTGTTCCTCTGCGGAAAGGGTCAGATCCTTTGGAACGTTACGGTGAACACAACTTATGTTCATCCGATTAACTTCCTTGCTCCGGGATCGAGGGACATGTTCGACGCCAACAACAAAGTGGTTGACTACTTGTTTCGTGCTCTGTGTCAGTCCGAATTCGATCGGGTTCAGACAGAGGACTTAGCTTGTAGGATTTGGGAGCAGTTGAAGGATGCTCATGCTGGGAATGCTCAGGTTCAGGCTCGGATGTACGTGACTTACCAGAGAGAGTACGAGAACTTTACTCATCTCCCCGGCGAGTCCGTCGATGCCCTTTTCCAGCGGTTTACGATTGTGGTGAACAACATGAGAGCCAGTGTGGCCGTGCTCCCATACGATGATCATGATAGAGCCGTGAAGCTTTTGCACTCGCTGGATCGCACCGTATGGGACGGGAAGGTCGAGGCTATTCTTGAGTCTGAGAAGTACGACACCCTGACCGTGAGCGAGCTGTTTTCGAAGCTCAAGTCGGCTGAGTTGGACTATGGTATGACAGCCAAGATCGAGAGCCCGACTGACTCTCATAGTCTTGCTCTCGTCGGTGGCAAAGGAGCTAAGTCTAACGCTAACACATCCTCCAGGATGTACTCTCTGTCTTCTTTGATGTCTTTGCCAGATGAGGAGTTCGACGTGCTTGGAGAGGACGAGCTGGCGTTGCTGACCAGGCGGTTCGAGAGGTTGCATGAGAACCGGGTGAACACAAGGAGGAATCCACGGACATGCTTTCAGTGCGGCAAGGCAGGACACTTCGTCTCCGACTGTCTGGAGAAGATGGAGAACAAGGACGGCTACAAGGACGGCTACAAGCACCGGTCGAACAAGGACGGCAAGTACCGATCAAGGCGCGATCACAAGCACAAGGACGAGCGACGGTCGAGGAAGAAGGACGGCCGCGGTAGGAAGGCCCGAGCGATGGTCGGGGCGAGCGACGTCGACTCCAGCTCCTCCTACTCTTCCTCGAGCTCGAGTAGCAGCGAAGATGAAGGTGATCGGCGCAAGAACAAGAAGTCATCCAAGAACTTGAGCGGGCTGAGCTGCTACACGAGAGATGGCTTCTGCGGCATGGCTCGTAGCTCCGGCAGCAAGAAGAGTCACCAGAGCGACTCGGACTCCGACTCCGAGGATGAGGTACGTGACGAGCTTCCCTTCTTGCATGAGGAGAATGAGCGTCTTGGCAAGTTGCTTGATAATCGTGATGACATGCTTAGAGAGGCAAAGAAGATGAGGAAAGAGCTTAGGGCCTCACTAGAAGATGCTAGGAACCGAGTAGCTGAGCTAGAAACCCAGAACCTTGATGCTAAGCTTGAGATTGATTCGCTTAAGGCTTCACCTGTGGTTTCTGATGAGATTGATTGTTGTGATTGCTCTGTGTACCTAGCTGATCTTACTAGTCTTAAGGATAAGCATGCTTCTACTTGTGATGAACTAGATGTGCTTAGGGTTGAAGTGGCTGAGCTTAAGTCTAGACCTGCTTTGCTAGGTGCTTACACTTCTTGCCCTGTTTTGCATGGAAAGATTGATGAGATGCATGCTTATACTGTTTCGCTTGAGGCTAAGTTGAAAGAACCTGTTCCCTCTTCTTGCTCTACTTGTGAAGTGCATGCTTTGAAAAATCTGGAACTTGCACATTATGTGGATCACTTGCAGGATGAGAATGATGAGTTGAGAAAAATGATGGGTTGGTTGTCGGGTCATGAACCACAGCTTAGGATGATGATTGAGGCATACAAGCGCTATGATGGGCAAGCGCTTGGCTCGGAGAAAGTTGGAGAGTGTAGTGGTGAGGGAGGAGAGAAAATTGGTGATATCCCAACTCCACCAAAAACCTTCCACAAAAATGCCTATGCTCCTAAGCCCAACCCACTGAGAAACAAACTTGACACAACCCCAGATCCTCCCATATTTCCTCGCCCAACAAATGACTTCCAAAAACCGGTGAAGTTTGTGAACTCCAAGGAGAGTGAGGTTGGAGAGAAGAAGGGTGAGAAGCCGAGTGGGGAGAAACCAAGTGAGCAGCCCCATCCCAAGCCTAAGCCTAAGCCCATACGCTTTCATTGTGACTATTATGGGAGAGATGGTCACAAGGGTGAGTTTTGCTTCAAGAGGAAGCATGAGGAGAGAATGGCTAAGGAGTGGGCTAACAAGGATAGGTACCGCCCTTCAGATGGTGTACCTGAGCCTCATATGCAGATGCCCAGGGCCAAGGTGATTGTGAGGACGGTTCCGGCTTGGGGAGATCGAAAGGAGGCAGGTGGTGCTGCTGGCCGAGCGCCACCGGTCAGACCGATGCAGTCCACCGGTCAGACCGGTGCTGGTCTGGACAAACAGCGGTTTGGTTTCCGTGCTCGTGCGGATGCTCGGTTCAGTTCTGGTGGTCGTGGTTCTGGTGGTTGGCATGGAGAGTTTGCAGGTGGTCAGTTTGCTAGACGTTCTCCACCTCGTGCTCAATACGAGGGTGGGAGGAGTCGTAGCTTTGAGATGGAGAGGAGGAACGGTCCACAGTCTTCCTTTCGTGGTTTTCGTTCTCCTCCAGCTAGACAGGGGTGGTCCCCTCGTGGTGGTTCCCGTGGTGGTTTTCGTGGTGGTAGCTTTGATAGGCGTGATGATTTGGTTTGTGCTAACCCCACTTTGGAGCAAATGGCTCGGCACTGGTTTTACTCTTTTGGTACTAACCCCAGTGCAGAGTCGTTTGTTCACTCACGTTCTCGTTTTTGAATTTCAGGTGGGAGACTTGAGGAACGTTTGGTTGATTGACTCCGGTTGCTCGAGGCATATGACCGGAGAAAAGGGGTGGTTCTCAAGTCTCGTCCCTGTGGTGTCCAAGACATACATCACCTTTGGGGACAATGGGTGAGGGCGTGTGCTTTCAGAAGGTGAGATTAAGGTAAGTGACAAGGTCACTCTCAGGCGTGTTGCTCTTGTTCAATCGCTCGGGTTCAATTTGCTTTCGGTGTCCCAGCTTTTGGATGAGGGTTTTGAGGTGTTGTTTCGGCCTGGTGGTTCTCGGATTTTGGATTCTCGAGGGGACCTAGTTTGCATGGTCGTTCCCGAGGGTCAAGTGTTCCGAGCGGATTTCTCTCAGTCTTCTGGTGTGGAGCGTTGTTTCTTGGCTGGTTCTTCGAGTGAGTTGTGGAAGTGGCATAGGAAGTTGGGTCACTTAAGCTTTGACCTTTTGTCTCGCTTGAGTAAACTCAATTTGTTCCAAGGATTGCCACGGCTGAGGTTTGAAAAAGAGTTGGTTTGTGCGCCGTGTCGGCATGCTAAGATGGTAGCTGCTTCCCATCCGCCCCTCACCGATGTGATGACGGAGCGTCCATGCAAGCTGCTCCATATGGACCTTGTTGGCCCAGCTCGTGTGCGATCTGTGGGTGGGAAGTGGTACGTCCTAGTTGTGGTGGACGACTACTCTCAGTATGCGTGGGTTTTCTTTCTTGAGGAGAAAGGGGAGACGTTTGGTTTTGTTCGAGATCTTGTCTTGAGGTTAAGAAACGAGAGGCACGGAGATGCCATACGAGCGATTCACAGTGACAATGGCTCGAAATTTAAAAAGTCTCGCTTCGAAACCTTTTGCCATGACTTGGGTCTTGAACACCAGTTTTTGAGTCCGTAGACGCCTCCCCAGAACGGCGTGGTTGAAAGAAAAAACAAAACCTTGTGCGAGATGGCTCGGACGATGCTTGATGAGCATAGGACTCCGAGAAGGTTCTGGGCTGAGGCGGTGAATACCGCGTGCTATGTGTCGAACAGGATTTACCTCAGGGTTCACAAGAAGAAAACCTGTTACGAGTTGATGCACGGTAGAACTCCCAAGGTGGGTCACTTTCATGTGTTTGGGTGCAAATGCTTCATCCTGAAGAAAGGTAAGAAGTTGGACAAGTTCGAGGCTAGGTCTGTCGATGTCATTTTCTTTGGTTATGCGTCTCATTCTAGAGCCTTTCGAGTGCTTAACCTTGAAACTAACCAAATCGTGGAGACTTGCGAGGTAACCTTCGACGAGACACAACCACGTAGTCAGCTTGTTTTTGAGTGTGCAGGTGACGATGAACTTGGCGAGGAGATTTTCCAGGAGGAGGAGCATGAACATGGAGATGATGAAGACGGTGGTGTGGTGCCCGAGGCTGAGCATGTACCTACTACTTTGACTACGGTGGTGAACGGGACCTCTCCCACACCTACAACGACAAACCCAGATCAAGGCGAAGCTGCTGTTGAGGGGGAGGTAGCATCAAGGCGAGAACCTCCCCGGCGATTCAAGTAGATCACCCAGCTTCGAGGATCATTAGCGACATCAATGAACGTACTACACGGTCGAGGGTTCGAAACAATTCTCACTTTGCTCATGCTACTTTTGTTGCTACTTTTGAGCCCAAAGACATTGGACACGCGCTATCTGATCATAATTGGGTAATTCGATGCATGAGGAGTTGGAGAACTTTGAGAGAAACTAAGTTTGGGAGTTGGTGGATCCTCCACCGAGGTGTAAGCCGATTGGGACAAAATGGGTGTGAAAAAATAAAGAGGGAGAGAAAGGAGAAGTGGTGAGAAACAAGTCGAGGTTGGTGGCGCAAGGGTATAGTCAGAAAGAGGGGATCGACTACGAGGAGACCTTTGCTCCTGTAGCCTGTTTGGAGGCGATTAGGATCCTTCTAGCCTTTTCCGTGGCTAAAGGGTTCAAGTTGTACCAGATGGATGTCAAGAGTGCTTTCCTAAATGGTATTTTGGAGGAAGTAGTGTATGTGAGGCAACCATCGGGGTTTGAGAGTGAGAAGTACCCCCACCGGGTGTACAAGTTGAGGAAGGTGCTGTATGGGCTGAAGCAGGCGCCTAGAGCTTGGTATGGTAGGTTGAGGGGGTTCCTGTTTGAGAGAGGGTTTGAGATGGGGAAGGTCGATCTGACCTTGTTTCTCCTCAGGCAGGGCAAAGATATCCTGATTGTGCAGGTATACGTGGATGATATTGTCTTTGGTGGCTCGTCTAACTCTCTTATTGCAAGGTTTGCAGAAGATATGAGCAGGGAATTTGAGATAAGCATGATGGGTGAGTTGCAGTTCTTCCTCGGCCTCCAGATCAAGCAATCAAAGGAAGGAACATTTGTGCACCAAGCCAAGTACACCAAGGACATTGTGAGGAAAGTTCAAGATGAAGGACTCCAAGGCCATGGCAACGCCTATGAGTATGACTACAGCTCTTGATGCGGACGAGGACGGTGAACACGTGGACCAGAAGGAGTACCGAAGCATGATCGGGTCACTCCTCTACTTGACGACAACGAGGCCGGACATCCAATTCTCGGTATGTCTGTGCGCTCGTTTTCAAGCATCTCCGAGGACTTCGCATCGGCAAGCAGTCAAGCGCATATTCAGGTATTTGCGACATACTCCCGACTTCGGCCTTTGGTACTCCGCGTCTTCTTCTTTGGCTCTTCATGGATTTTCGGACGCGGATTTTGCCGGGTGTCGGTTGGATAGGAAGTCCACTTCTGGGACTTGCCAGTTCTTGGGTTCTTCTTTGGTGTCTTGGTCTTCCCGCAAACAATCGAGTGTTGCTCAATCCACTACCGAGGCAGAGTATGTGGCCGCGGCTAGTTGTTCCTCTCAGCTCCTTTGGATCACATACACCATGAGTGACTTTGGTGAGGAGTATACCCATGTCCCACTTCAATGTGACAGCACAAGTGCCATAAGTGTTGCAAAGAACCTAGTGCTCCATTCCAAAACCAAGCACATAGAAGTGAGGTATCATTTCCTGAGAGACAACGTAGAGAAAGGGAAAATCGCTTTGATCCATGTACCCACACATGACCAGCTAGCCGATATTTTCACCAAACCCCTAGATCAAGCAACTTTCACTCATTTCCGGGGGGAGCTTGGTGTTTGTTAGATTTCCTGAGTTGGGTGTGTGGGAGCTCCTTTGTAGCATATGTATAGCTTTCCTTTGTGCATTTCTTGCATTGTATTTGTATCATGATGTATAGTCATCTTTGTATGATAGGTTGCATGCATTTTGTATAATATGCATTGTGTAGGAAAAGCTTCTCCTATATACATTGTTCATCAGGGTATGATACATATGATCTTGTGAGCTAGTTTGGTATGATGTGGCTTAGTGTGGCTTAGCTCTTGATGATCTAGATTTATATCCATGGTTGCTAGCTATGCTTTTTGAAAAATGTCACATGTATGCTCTCTTGTGAGTAAATGCCCTTATATGATCTTGACATGTTTTAGTGGCTTTGCTATGCTTAATTTGTGGTTGGATAGCTTATTTTGATCATATGGGGCCAAAGGCTCATTTGCCATCATGAATGTTTAGCCCCCATGCTTCATCTTGTGGAGGGGCATAAGTTCCTTTTTGTCGCAAAGACATTTCATGTACCAATTATAAATCTGAAAATGAAATGTAAATTGCTTGGAAAATGTGCTCCCATGTCATATGTGCTTAATTTACTTGCTTTTGGGTGCTAAACCGTTGCATGTTGCTTACCAATGAGAAGTCTCATATTTAGAAGTAAGCACATGGCTCGGTGGCTTTGACATGACATGAGGTGCTTGTGGGTGTTTATGATGGTCTTATGCTTAGAATGGTTGTCCTAGCATGAAGTTTGTGTGGCTTTGCCATTTTGATATGCTTTGATCATGTTTAGGACTTTGCTCATGAGAGGGTGAATTTTCGCAAAAATAGTCATTTCTATCTTAGCTTCGTCCAATGGTTGTGAAACTTGGTGATCTTGCAGTTTTTGTCCATACGAAGCTATAGAGTATCTAACTTGCTCATTTGGAGGTGTGTAGCATGCTATGTTGAATTTTGTCTATTTGAGAAGCTCTAGGTTGCATTTTTTTTGCATTTTTGGCTTGATTTATGCATTGTCAACAAGGGGGAGAAGTTTGAGCATGTTTTGGCTTGCTGCATGCATTTAGAAGGTTTCCAAGTGGTTTCGAGCTAGTTTTGAGCTCGGGCAGTTCCCAGTTTTTCCCAGGTGGTCATCGGCCTGACCGGTGGGAGGCACCGGTCTGACCGGTGTGAGTGTCAGGTTGCTGGGCAATCTTGCCCACCGGTCTAACCGGTGAGGTTGACCGGTCTGACCGGTCAGAGCAAAGCTGAAGCAGCTGCTCTGCTTTCGCGAGGTGGTTTGCATGCATTCGTCCAGGGGGAGTTGCATTGGTTCAGGGGGAGTTTGCATGTGTGCAGGGGGAGCTCTTTGTGGTTTTCGAGCTTTGGATTGGTGGTTTGTGCTCTTTGCTTGAGCATGGTTTTGTCTCGGATATGTCGAGCCGTTGCCCTTGCCTAAGGGGTCTGAGACTTGTCTTCTTCAAGTGATCTTGCTCTTTGCCTTTCTTTTGGCTTTCGATCGCTTGTTGGAGTTTCTTTTTAGTCATTTCTTTTCTTTTCCTAATCTTTTTGATTACCAAAATATGTGTGTTGTCAATGCACTCATCAAGGGGGAGATTGAGAGCCTGTGTGGTTCGAGGACCGGTGGTAGGTCGCTTCCTGGTGTGATGAGTGATTGACAATGTGGTGTGGACTGATTCTTGGCTAAGTATTGCAGGTGCAGGTTGCGGCTTGACTGGTGTTGGTGCAGGTGAAGAACAAGCGCGAAAGGTCATTGCGGGTGATGCCTCCAAGTGTGGAGAAGACAAGTAGGCTTGGTTCGAGGGACCCGGTGGCCAGCGGGGTTAAGTGCGGGCCGCATGGTGGCAAGAACGGCAAGATGAAGTCATGGACGGTTTCTTGGTTGAGCCTCAAAACCAAGGTCGAGCCGGGACTACGTGGGAGCCGAGTCATGAGTGGTGATTGGCGGAGGCTACACCGAGTTCGCGGGGTTTCCGGTGGTTCACCAGAAAACCACTGGGTTCCTTGGTTGATCCACAAAGCCAAGACCGAAGACCGAAGACGGAGTTGCAACAGCATCGGACCGGTCTGACCGGTGAGTCTGACCGGTCTGACCGATGGGTACTGGTCTGACCGATGGGTACCGGTGTGCGACAACGCAGTCCGGAGACTTCGAAGCGGAGGACACGCGTCGGGATCGCAAGGCTTGCGTCGAGGCTAAGCAAGTTTGCGGTCGCTGGGCATCCGTCCGATGGTGCGAAGACAAAGTTTCCCAAAGTGCTCCTCGGGGGTGTGTATCCTAGTATTAGGCCTTAGGGGTATTTTAGTCTTTCGGCTTGCCTCCATATAACCCAAGTGGTGAGAGGATGGCAGCCATCTCTTGGAACCCTAGCTCATTTTGTTTTGCTATTTTCCTCTTCCTTTTTCCTTTGGAATTTCTAAGACTAGCTTGAGAGCTTCATGGTGAGATCTTGTGAGAGGGAAGGATGATCGGGCGGCAAGCAAGACCTTGTATGACCCTGTTTGGTATGTATAGATGATTCGGCGTGGTTCCTCAAGGCTTGGATGTGTCTTTCCCGTTTCTCCTTTTTGGTGATTTTCGGAGCCCTTTCTTGGTGAATTTCTTGTGGCGGTTTCGAGGCCTTTCTCTTTGGGATTTGGTGGGGGATGTATGCTTGAACCCTTCGTGGTTCTTTTCCCTTTGATTCCCCTCCCAAATCCGTGAGCAAAGGGGCTCGATTTTGGGGTTTTCTTAGCTCTAGGGTTAGAGGTGTTCTTGGTGGGATTTCTTCGATTCCTCTCGATTTAGCGAGTTTTGGTGGACCAAATCCTGGCTATGGAGTGCCCATGAGGTGTTCCTACTATCCCCAAAGTCTTGTGCAAATCCGTGGAGCGATTCGGGAGATCGGGAGTTGGATTTGGGGGAGTTGACCCGCGGGTGCTGTTCATCCCGAGCGTCGCAGCCTGACCGGTCTGACCGGTGTAGCTCACCGGTCTGACCGGTGCAAAGGCTCTGTGGGTTTTGCCTCGGGTGAACGTCTTGGTGAGTTCCTTGTTGTCTCGTGCTGCTGCTGTTTCAAGTTTGGTGTGTTTTGGAGCTCAGGAGGTTGGTTTCTTGGAATTAGGGTTTCCAGGCTTAGACCGGCCTGACCGGTGAGCTACACCGGCCTGACCGGTGTAGGGGCCTTTCAGTGGAAATCACCAAGTCCTGCTAGGGTGACCCGGCTCAGGGTCCAGGGTGACCCGGTGTGTCTCTGGTGGGTGTCCGGTGATCCGGCCTTGACCGGTCTGACCGGTGCAGGTGACTGGTCTGACCGGTGTGGTCAGTAGCTGCTCGAGTTGCTCGTTCCGCTGCGTTCTCGTGTTAGCTTCGGTGATTGTTGGTTCCTAGGACCAGTAGCACTCCAGTGGCTGCGTGGTCTTGGCCAACTTGGGTAGTTGAGTCGGAGACATGCTTTGGAAGCCTTGTTCGTCTTGTCGGAGTTTCAATCTCCTTCGAGAAGAATTTTTATCGGCTCCCATTCAGTCCCCCCCTCTCTGGTCGCCAGTTTCGGTCCTTCACTAATCCGGTCCAGATCTGTACCCAATCTTCTTGAATCCCGCGGCCCCCGTTGTGCTTTGGAAGGGTGTGCATCACCTAACAAGTTTTTTACAGCCATACAAGTTAATAATTATTCGGTTGGTAATTAGGACATTCGAATATGAGATCAAATGACTTGCCTTCTGCAGTCGTCATGTCGATGATGTTCTCATCGTGGGTTGTTGTTGCTTGGCCTTCAGTGGGCAATTCTTGTGTATTAGGAGTTGTCCCACTCCCATCAGCTAATTAAAGCCAATTCCCTTGCCTTGGTCCTAGTCAGTCTAGGAGGCATTCTGGTACGGTCATTCGGTGCCCGAATTCTCTTGGTCCCTCTTCCTCCACTGACAGGTACGCAGTGACCTGATTACACAAAATTCAACAAAAAAGAGAAGATCAGAAGCAATCCTGCATAACTAATACATGAAATGAGTTCATGATAAGATTACCTCTTGTTGACATGTCTCTGGGTCAGATTCATGTTCATCAGACGGGTTGTACTCCAGATTCCAATCTTGTATTCTTGTATCGTTGGTACCCTTTCGGCTTGGTCGGTCAGGTGGTAAAAGTGATTTAATTTTATTGATGTCAAGCCTAGAGAAGAATGTGTGATTTCTCAAGACATTAATGTCCCTCTGCTGCTCGTAATCGTAGCGCTCGTCTACTTCTGTTAGGAAAGCAGAAAAACTTCTATAAGGTGGCCTACCACTGTAAATAAAACAAGATCTAAACACTTCTATAAGAACCAGTAGTATGTTCCTAGCCGAAACAAGATCCTGAAAAGGATGTTCTTAGTCAAAATAAGATCCTGAGAAGAACTAGTGTAGACATGGGATCTGTCAGATCTAAAAACTTCTATATGAACCAGTAGGATGTTCCTAGCCGAAACAAGATCCTGAAAAGGATGTTCCTAGTCAAAACAAGATCCTAAGAAGAACTAGTGTAGACATGGGATCTGTTAGATCTAAAAACTTCTATAAGAACCAGTAGGATGTTCCTAGCCAAACAAGATACTGAAAGGATGTTCCTAGTCAAAACAAGATCCTAAAAAGACCTACTGTAGAAATGGGATCTACCTGATAAAAAAACTAGTGCACACATGGGATCTACCACATGGGAAAACACACAAGTACGAATACACTGGGGAAGCTGAACCGAGGAGGAAAACATTGTACCTTGTTCTGGATATTTCCTTCATACGACCTTCCCTCCTGGTGCCATTGTGTCATCGTCGCTAGTACTAGAGAGGCATATGGCAAAGGGGCTAAAGCTATGAGCGGTAGATTTGGGACGATGGAGGAGAGGAGGTGAAGATTTGGGCTGGCAGTGAGGAGGGAAGGAAAAATAGGGGCGGAAAGATTTGAGATGGCGAGGAGTAGAAGGGAGGGAAGGGACGGGGGCGGGGGTAATTTATCCATTTCGGTGGAGGGCCTTATCAGATTACCAATATACCCTTTCATTGTGATGGTGACTGAAACGGGGTGCATTGGGAAGGGGGAAGCAAAAAGGACATTTAACATCTGCTTTGCCCGGGCGTTCGAAATTCCAAATATTTGAATAGCGCGCCGGTTTGTTCTGGGGGTTGGTCAGCGCTATATATTGGTGGCAAAGGATGTTTCTCTTATCAAGATACTGGTACAAAGGATATTCCGTTATTAGGAACTACTCATTTCGTTTATGTACTTCTCCCCTTAAATTGACCATGAGCACGTCACGTTGCATACTACTCGATCATGCCCACATTGGAGATCAACACATCCCTTCCTTCGTCGATGCGATTCGCTTAGTACTACAAGATTATGAGCACGTCACGTTGCATACTCCTCGATCATGCCCACATTGGAGATCAACACAACCCTTCCTTCGTCGATTCGTTTTACTTAGTACTACATGATCATGAGCACGTCACATTACATACTCCTCGATCATGCCCACATTGGAGATCAACACATCCCTTCCTTAGTCGATTCGATTCGCTTAGTACTTCATGATCATGAGCACGTCACATTTCATACTCCTCGATCATGCCCACATTGGAGATCAACACATCGCTTCCTTCATCGATTCGATTCGCTTAGTACTACATGATCATGAGCATGTCACATTGCATACTCCTCGATCATGCCCACATTGGAGATCAACACATCCGTCCTTTGTTGATTCGATTCGCTTAGTACTACAAGATTATGAGCATATCACGTTGCATACTCCTCGATCATGCCCACATTGGAGATCAACACATCCCTTCCTTCGTCGATTCGATTCACTTAGTACTACATGATCATAAGCACGTCACATTGCATACTCCTCGATCATGCCCACATTGGAGATCAACACATCCATTCCTTCATCGATTCAATTCGCTTAGTACTACAAGATGATGAGCACGTAATGTTGCATACTCCTCGATCATACCCACATTGGAGATCAACACATCCCTCCTTCGTCGATTTGATTCGTTTAGTACTACATTATCTTGAGCACGTCACGTTGCATACTCCTCGATCATGCCCACATTGGAGATCAACACATCCTTCGTCGATTCGATTGGCTTAGTACTACAAGATTATGAGCACTTCATGTTGCATACTCCTCGATCATGCCCACATTGGAGATCAACACATCCCTCCTTCGTCGATTCGATTCGCTTAGTACTACATGATCATGAGCATGTCACATTGCATACTCCTCGATCATGCCCACATTGGAGATCAACACATCCTTCCTTCGTCGATTCGATTGGCTTAGTACTACAAGATTATGAGCACGTCATGTTGCATACTCCTCGATCATGCCCACATTGGAGATCAACACATCCCTTCCTTCGTCGATTCGATTCGCTTAGTACTACATGATCATGAGCACGTCACGTTGCATACTCCTCGATCATACCCACATTTGAGATCAATACATCCCTTCCTCTCATTAAACATCAGTACGGTGACATGATTCAAGGATTACATCGAAAATAACAAACAAAAACATGCATAGGGAGTGTTTGGTTTGTTTTATGCATAGAACGACTCATGCATTGCGTGATGTCGAGGTCGTAGAACTCTTCGTTTTGGGTGTAGGAATCCCGCATTAATCCAAGTCATTAATCCAATCGGAGGATTCAATCGTATGGAAGTCGGAGTCTTCAACGTCACGACACAAGTACGATGTTCTATTCTGAAAATGAAGTGCCGGTACTTCTATTTCATTCTGTAACCTGGTACAAGAGTATTGGGAGTCTTCCGACTCCGGTACAATTTCATCTTGGTCAGCGGTTGTGAAGACCTGAGCACAAAGCCCAGGCAAAACGATTATTTGTGGTTGGTTCGCACACGTGAAGAAAAATGTATTGTTCAACTCAAATACAACAATCAAATGGAATCAATGGCAATAAAAGGAATGTTTAACATTCTACCTCTTTTTCGTCGATGTTCGAAGGAGCCGATATAACAGGATTGTGAAGAGGGTCATCAGGAGTAGGAGCAGGAGCAGGAGCAGGAGAGCCTTCTGAGGTAGCAGGAGCAGGAAAGCCTTCTAAGGTAGCAGAAGCAGGAGAGCCTTCTGAGGTAGCAGGAGCTGGAGTTGGATCAGCTGCAGGAGAGCCTTCCGAGGTAGCTGCAGCAGGAGCAGGATCAGCTGCAGGAGAGCCTTCTGAGGTAGCTGGAGCAGGATCTTCCGAAACTTGCAAAGTAGAGTGACGAGGATGTTCTGCACTACTACCGGCAGAGATAGCACGACCATCCGGATCATTTGTTGTTGCCACCAAAGGATCTTCCTTGTTCTGTTCCTCTACTACAATATCAGATAGAACCTTGAGTATTTTTGCATTTGCTTTCTTTTCTTCTTTGGAATCCTTTTCTGTCATCCATTGTGAACCAATTGCTGAACTGTGAGGCAGCTCAGAGACTTCAGATGATTTACCGAAGTTAGCAGGAGGCATGAGTTGCAAGGGGTCTGACCAATATGTGCGAGTAGAGCGGGCGGTGGTGGTAAGCTGTTAACTTGGTGAGGGTGACTGAGTGAAACATTTAGAAAATTCTCCATAGTGCGCTGCTGCTGTATTACCATTTGTACTATCTGCTCCAAGTATGCGCAGTTTAGCTCCTCCTGATGTGCCATCCTCTTCTCCATCATTGACTGGAACTTGGTCTGGTCACGCTGATTTTCAAGGATCAGTTTCGGAAAGAAGGAAAAGTTCATTGGCTCACTGGTTGTTGCTGGAGTGACTGGAACTGTTTCTGTTTTTGTAGTGGGTAGCGATGCACCATCATGTACTCGGAGATGTCTCACTGCAGATGCCTCATTGTCTTCGCTGTCTAAGGAACAAATGTCATCAGGAGATGGCTCAATTGTAGCCCTTAGGCCACGACGTCTGTCTCCTGGTCTCGCAGGCCTATTTTTCTTGAAATGTGTCTTGGACTTCATGTACTCGGGACGCCAATCTTTGGATCCGGTTCGCACCCTTTCCCCATCTTCAACTACTCTAGTAACACGACTTGGGATGAAGGAGATCTAGTGAGGATATGGCATATGTCGGGCCATGGTCAACCCATCAAGGATAACATCTTCAATCTCACATAAAATGAAGTCCACGATGTCGAAGGGCCGACCAATCATGATGTGAAGGAGAAGTCACTGCTGAAGACTAGTGAAGGACTCTGCATTGCCAATCCATGGTAACAATGTCTTCCGTAGTGCCCAGTGAACCACATTTGCCTCACGGGTAAGCATGTCAAGCGTGCGATATGCTCGCCTACCTGTGAACGACTCAACAAAAAGTCTGGCCATCTCCTCGTCGGACGGGAATGACCCACCAAGCAAACTACGCCAAGGTGGTTCACGATCCACGTAGACAATACTATGTAGGATGGCTTATCCTTGTACTTTCCTAATTGACAATCCATCAATCCAAGAGTGGCAACAATATGGTGTCAGAAAAGAGTATAATGACATCCCTGAAACATGAACATGATGTACTCCCTAGTCTCAGCAATGTACACAGTAGCATAAAAAATTCGCACCCAATCCTCAACATACTGATGATGTAATGAGACCAAATCAGCCAATCCGGGATGATCATCAAAGTATACCTTAATATCCACTCCCGGCCAAGTTCATATGATCCCAATTTATAATCCTGTGCTGATACAGTTTCATGGGCATGTATTTGTAGTTGCAATAGAAAGTTTGTTGAACGACATTCATAAATCTTGGTTCGACCCATTTGTCCTTGGTTTTGTCCCACCAGTGATTCTCAGGAACCTATCTAAGACGTTTAATCATTTGGTAGGTGTGGTTGCGCAGGTCAATCATCCTAAGTGACTCTTCTGGTGGAGGGTAAAGTTGTACCTCTTTATGCTTCCTGGTATCTGGCGCAGGAAACTCCGAAGGGCGGGGCGGGCGGCGGCCCGCGGTTGACCCACCCTGTGTGCGGCAGGAAGGCGCCAAGCTTGACCCACCCTGTGTGTGGCAGGAAGACGCCGAGGTTGACCCACCCCGTGTGTAGCGTGAAGGGGCAGAGGAAGAATCCTGTGCCGCAGGCCTGCACCTTTGCCTCGTCTGAGGACCAGACGTGCCTGCAGAAATTGGCTGCAACTTTCGTTGTCACTGCACCGGAGGAGGATCAAGCGCCTTTCCATCTCTATGGCCACCATCTTGTCCCATCTACAAGAAATTTCTCAAATTAGTGCCATTCCAAGAATTCAGCGGCGGATTGCGGTATCCGTTGGAGCCTGGAGGCGGATGCATACCTCTGATTTCGATGATGGATTGCGGTATCCGCTGGAGGCTGCTACAGGCGGCAGCGGCAGCAGCGGAACCCTATGAAGGGGTTGCGCCGCAAGTGAGGAGGTAGTAAATGGGGGGATGGCGGATCAGCACAAGTGACATGCTATTGGATAAAGGCATAAAGGTGTGTGTAGTGCGCTGTTTGCACCTTGTGGCCAGGAAATGGGAAGCGCCTTTCCTACCCATATTTTACAAGGAAGTCCCTCTGTTCCGATGTATACCACACCGGATGATACTCCGAACGTATGTCGATGAGTATGAAAGTCATCACAGGATGGTCCTGTGCTACATAATACTAAGAACCAGACAATCTATTCGCATACTTAGTCGATCATGCCCACATTAGAGATAAACACATCCCTTCCTTCGTCGATTCGATTCGCTTAGTACTACAAGATTATGAGCACGTCACGTTGCATAGTCCTCGATCATGCCCACATTAGAGATCAACACATCCCATCCTTCATCGCTTCGATTCGCTTAGTACTACATAATCATGAGCACGTTACGTTGCATACCCTCGATCATGCCCACATTGGAGATCAACACATCCCTTCCTTCGTCGATTCGATTCGCTTAGTACTACAAGATTATGAGCACGTCACATTGCATACTCCTCGATCATGCCCACATTGGAGATCAACACATCCCTTCCTTCGTCGATTCAATTCGCTTAGTACTACAAGATTATGAGCACGTCACGTTGCATACTCCTCGATCATGCCCACATTGGAGATCAACACATCCCTTCCTTTGTCGATTCAACTCGCATACTACTAGAAGATTATGAGCACATTGCATACTCCTCGATCATGCCCACATTGGAGATCAACACATCATTCCTTTCTTCATCGATTCGATTCGCTTAGTACTACAGGATCATGAGCGTGTTGCATACTACTTGATCATGGCCACATTAGAGAGGATAAGAAATGGATATTATCTAACCTACCATTCACGTAGCCCGTAATCGGAGGAGCCTTGTTTCTTTGTACATTGGGCTATTTTGTACGTTCTTGTTAGTCTTTTCTAGCTTCTCCTCTTCATACAGGACATTCCATTATTTTATAATACAAAGTACCGAATAATCTGCCAGCCCCATGCGTGATCGTATATTTTTTATAAGTTGCTACATGAAGTTCTGATGCTACATAATACAGTGAATTGGATAGTAGGCACCAATGGCAGGTTTAATATTCAGGAAAGTGCGACTTCAACTACATATAAATCATAAGGTCCACATGATTCAGATCGGATCGACATAAACATTTACTAATTTCACATCCTAGTCCTCGTCACTTTCATTGGCAGCATTTTCATCTTCATCGACGTATTGCCATAGAGTGTCATCATCCTCATCTTCAGAATTGAATCCATCCACATCAGACAAGTCCTGCTAGCAAATTGCGTCAACTTCAGCGGCTACTACCATAGTCTCCTCGCCAGTAATAGGCAGCGGAACCTCCGAACCATCACCGAGACAATCATCAAGTATAACATCATGCAAGGTTTGGTCAATTTCATCATCTTGATATGCAAGTACCATGCCAGTGGGAGCTATGTCCTCCTCCTTTTCATTATAGCTCCACAAATGTCTGTGCTCAAATTTTTGCACCACTCTCTATGGGTGTTGTAGCAGGGTGTCTGGCAAGTAAAAGACCTCTGTTGCTTGTTCAGCAAGAATGTAGGGATCATCTTGGTACTAGTAACTTCCAGTATTGACGCTTCTGAAGTAACCATCATTTCTAATCTTCGGTTCCTTCTTGGTCCCTTCCAGATCATACCAGTCAACATGGAATAAAACAACAGTTCAATCTCTGTCAAGCCCCGAGTTGTACCGCAGCTCAATAATGTCTCTTAGTGAACCATAAAACTCAATTTCTTCAATGTCTTTATGTGATCCTGTAGTCATGATTCCACTGTTCTGTGTCTTCCTATTTGCCTCTCGGGCCTTGGTGTGGTACCGAACACCGTCTACAATACATGTTGTATAAGTTTTTGCTCGCAAGTCTGGTTTAGCTGATAATGTATACAGGTTCTCGTTGCTCACTGGATTTTTTGAAATATGTAAAGCAGAGCCATAGTTAATATAGTCTTGTGTAAAGGTTCTCGCCATGTAATATAAGCTAGCTACCAAACAAAAAAATGAAAACTAACATGCGATCTAAACCAGCAGCGAAATTATGTAACAATTTGATGATCAATAGCCTCGTCCAACACACCTTCCGCTTTTAGTTCATTCTTGAACACTCTGCAAAGCAGTACCATCTCAAAGTTAGAATGAAATAATTGTAGTTCTATCATTGCAATGGTGATTTACTTACTTGATATATGGCTTCACCTCTTCGCAATTGTTTAGCACATGCCAAACCACCTTTCCGTACTTTGACCGAAGCCAATAAGTGGTCCCTGCTCCAAGTACTATAACACTGTGATCGAAATAGGATGTTCCATCTACAGACAAATTAGCATTCTCTCTGTTCCTTCCAACCTAATTGAATCGTGTGGCCACATCATCAGCCGTGAAGTATCTAGAGAAAAATGTCAAGGCCTCATTAGCAACATATGCTTCTGCAATGGATCCTTCAGGCCTAGCTTGGTTTCTCACTGAACGCTTCAATGTGCATAGCCTTCTTTCGATGGGATACATCCATCCATATTGTACTGGACCTCTCAGGATTGCTTCCTCAGGCAAATGGACAGCCAAGTGGACCATAACATCAAAGAAGGCAGGAGGGAAAATTTTCTCAAGCTTGCACAGAATTATTAGGATATCTGTTTTCAGTTTTTGCAAGACATCCAACTTCAGAGTTTTGCAACATAGTTGCCGAAAGAAGTTTCCTAATTACGCAATAGTTGTCTATATCACTTTGTCCACTAAACCGCGAAGACAAGCCAGCAAAACCTTTTGGAGTAGGATATGACAATCATGAGTTTTTAGTCTTTGTAGTTTGCATCCACCTGCAGCAATACACCTAGATAAGTTTGAAGCATATCCATCTAGGAACTTCACTGAACTTATAAAATCACGAAACATCTTCTATTTCTTTTTTGAAAGTACATACGGAGCTTCTAGCATTTTGCATGACTCACCATGCTTAGTTTCCACCATGTGTAGATTTGATCTTACGCCCATCTCTTCCAAATCAACCCTAGCATTGATGATGTCCTTTGTCTTCCCAGCAATTTTAAGCAATGTTCCAATAAGGTTTGCACATATGTTTTTCTCAATGTGCATCACATCAAGGTTATGTACTAGCTTCAGAGATGACTAGTACGGCAAGTCCCACAAACCAACCCTTCGGCTCCAGCACTGTCCGGATTCCCGCTTCCTTTTCTTTCCTTGAGGTAGAGGATGCTTTCCTGGTCTAACATCTTTAACCTTCTCCAGTTGCTGCTTCAGCTCCTCATGGGTAAACTACCATGGCTTTTCTCGGTTTTCAACAGTACCATCAAAATCTGCTCTCTTTCTTCTCCATGGATGGTCAGTTGGAAGGAAACGACGATGCCCAATGTAACATATCTTGTTCTTCAATCTCCTTGAGCAAGGATCGTTGTCGCAACACACACAGGCAAAATAGCCTTTTGTGACTCACCCAAACAACGTGCTCAATGTTGGATAATCATGTATGCACCAAAGAACCGCAGCAGCACACAGTTTTAATTTTTTTACCCTCAATAGCATCGATTGCCCAGACACCCTTCCAAAGTTGCTGCAGCTCTTCGACGAGAGGTTCCATGAAGATATCAAAATCCTTTGATGGAGAACTCGACCCAGGGATCAATAAGGCCATCATGAAGTTTGATTCTTCCATGCATACCCATGGTGGCATGTTATACGACACAACAAATGCTGGCCACATACTATATGACTTGGTCATGTTGCCAAATGGATTGAAACCATCGGTTGCAAGACCATGTCTAAGGTTCCTAGCATCTTTTGAAAATTCTGGAAAACTTTTATTGAATTGTTTCCATGCCTCACCATTAGCTGGATGGCTAAGCTCATTCTTCACCGGTTTGCGCTTCAACTTGTGCCATTGTGCATCCTTTGCTGTTTTTGATGAAAGAAACATCCTCTTCAGCCTAGAAATCAGCAGAAAATGCCTCAATACCTTTTGAGGAATGCGCTTGTTGGTGTCTGCATCCTTCCATCTTGAATCCGCTTCACAACATACTGGGCACACATACTTATTCTTGCGAAACAATACACAATTATTTTTGCAAACATGGATTTTTTTCATAGTCGAGTCCCATGGAACGTATGTACTTCATTACCTCATCGAAAGAGTCTGGAAAACACGCTTCTGGGAATCCTTTTTGTAACAACTTCATCGTTGCATTGAATGTGACGTTGCTCATCCGACTGAAAGACTTTATATGAAGTAACTTCACAACAAATGTAAATTGTGCATATGAAGATGTCGGTGACATCTTACGGTTCAGATGTTCCTTTACAAATTCAAAATTTTCTCACTGAGCAACTGACTCTTGCCCAAGTCAACAATCAATTCAGAAATTTCATCATCTCCAGTGCCTTCATCCTCCTCCATACCTGATATGTATTGGTTTTCCTGGACTGTTTCCTGATCACCACCATCCTGTGGAGCTGCATTATCCACATCCCCCTCTGCATCCGGCAGAATTGCAATTTCCTCAACCCCATCATCCTTCAGAATTGCATTATCCTGAACATTTGCATCTTCATCAACCATATCCTCCAAAGCTTCTCCATGATGGATCCACCTAGTGTAAGTGGTTGCCATCCCACTCACAAGTAAGTGAACTCCAATTCGCTCTATAGCCCCTATAGAGTTATTGAGGCATCGACGACACGAAGATAGTATTTCTTCATCGTCCTCAGCGTATCTTGTCCGAAGAAATGCCAAGAAATCCTGGACCCCTTTCTCATAATCGGTGGTAAAACCAGTACAACCAGTTATCCAACATCTATCCATCTGGAAAGTTTTTGGCGAATCCAACTCAAAATTACTAACCACAGAAGGAATCAAAAAGAGAACATTCTGCAAAATGAAAATTTCCCGATTTAACACAAAATTACTTACCAGATTGACATGCCGATGCAGCAAGTATCACCTAGGTTGCGCCCATAGGAGTGAGCAGCCGTTGGAAGTCACAACACTGCCGGAATGATCCGTTTTGGTAGCCTGCTCGCCTCTCCGTTCTCCGTTTTCCCATTTTAGGGCAGTGGGCTGCGGGAAAACTATTTTTGGCTACAGCGCAGGCTTTTCTCCCGCCAACTTATCAGAACTGCTCCGTGTTATGGTTGGGGCGGACGTGTTTTGCGAAGGTAGTGAAGTGTTTCGCCTACAATTTACTGATTTATATTAAAGATTCACCTGATGCAACCATAAGGAAAGTGTTTCCCATTAAATTGACACAACCAAGAGGTGGTGCAGTGGTAGATAGTGTTGTCTTGTTCCTATAGGTCTCTAGTTCGAACCCTTGCTATGGCAAATTGTTTTTGCAACATTTCGTGACCGACAGTAGGAAACAAGCAGTTTCGCGATCGTTACACAGGAAGGTCCTTCCAGCAAAACATCAACAGACCAGACCAGCAAAACATCAGCAAAATTAATTTAGAATGGTGAGTATGCTCGACTCAATTTGAAATAGATTAAACCAAATCGGCATAATAAAATGGAATCTCATAGCACTCATCACCACAAAGTTCACACCACCAGCAAGTAGCAAACACAAAAATACAAGAAACTCATCACCACAAAGTACACACCACCTATGAACCGTCTAGCTAGCAATAACACCAGACATGTTTTATCGATTGTCTGCAACTCAGCAGAGTTCGATTGCTCTTCTTTCAACAGGGCATTCTCCGCTAACAATTGTTGCTTACACTGGTCTGCCCATTTGTGAATCTCTTTCAGCTAGTCATTCTTCTGCCGTAACAATTGATAAACATGGTCCCTGCATTTGGTCATCTCTTCCTTCAGGGCAATGTTGTCCTACCGTAACAATGCCATTTCATTCAACCAGGCATTCTCCTGTTGCAACAATTGATTACACTCTTCGCTGCATTTCTTAATCTCTTTCAGTTGGTCATTCTGCTACTGTAACGATTGCTCATACAGGTGCTTGTAATTTAGAGCTTTTTGCAGTGACTTGAGCTCGCTGACTTGTTGTTCTTGCAGGTCTCCCTTCACCTTCTACAGCTCAGCTTTAGTGGATTCAAGCACCTCCAGAAGTTAGAAAAATATAAGAACCTATCAATCCATCAAACGATGCAAACTAAAAACTAACTAAATCAACTTCTAACACCAATTGCAATTCAAATCTAAGTGTACGATGAAATCAGCTCAGCTTCAATGGATTCAAGCACCTCCAGAAGCTAGAAAAATATAAGAACCTATCAATCCATCAAATGATGCAAACTGAAAACTAACTGACTCAACTTCTAACACAAATTGCAATTCAAATCTGAGTGTACGATGAAATCTGAATCTATTGTATATTGCCATCAATCCTCTAGATCCCCAAATCTAGAAATCCCCATCCTTAGGTCGATGGGGAAAAATATAGTGGCTCAAACCAGAGGACTGACCTTGTCGTCCTATTTCATGAACTCGTAGCCGGGAGGTGGCACATAAACCACCCTCTCATCGCCGCCAGAATCCGTCATTCCTACCACGAGCCGTTGCAGATCTGCGCGTAGCAAAAGTCGAGAGTCTTTGCGAAGGCTGAAGCGTTTCGCCTGTGAATTACTGATTTATATTAGAGATTCACCTTACACAACCATAATGAAAGTGTTTCCTATTAAATTGACACAACCAAGAAGTGGTGCAGTGGTAAACAACGCAGTCTTGCTATGGCAAATTGGTTTTGCAACATTTCGTGATCTGGCCTCCGCTGACCTAGCGAAAATGCTTACATGTGGGCCCTGGAAAATTTTATGACGACTTGGAACACTCTAATTTTGAAAGAATGCTTACATGTGGGACCCTACTGAATTTTGTGACTACTTGGAACACTCTGTTTTTAAAATAATGCTTACATGTGGGACCGATGTTGGTTTATGATGTTTTTGCAGAGCTGATGGCATCACAAAACAGCATGGAACAATGAATGCCCGCCTACAGTACCATCCATAATGATGAAAGTTTTTTTGTCACTAAATTCGCTCGGAAGTGAAATATTATGACGAGATCAGCCAGGAACGTCATAAATCAATGACGCTAAAATGTGGCTGCATCACTAGTCAACGATTTTCTTGTAGTGACAGCAACGGGTGCAAGAACTCCTATTATGGTGTCATAGTAGAGATATGGGAGCTTTGAGTACGGGGCACTGAACATCCCTCTGTTTCTTTGCAAATGGGTAAAACTAACTGGAGGTGGGGTGAGGAAAGATCAATATGGAATGACAATAGTGGACCTGACCCAGATTGGGTTCAAAGATGAACCATTCGTCCTTGCCAAAGATGTGCATCAGGTTTTCTATGTCAATGATATGACTAGCAAACCGAAGAATAAAAATCCCCAAGAAGAAGGACCACAGGAGTGAATGCGTCACATAGTTCTACCAGGTAAAAGAGTAATCGTGGGCGTCGAGGACAAAACAGACCAGTCAGATGATTATGATAAGTTTGATGGCATGCCTCCATTCGCTATCGATGTTGACCCAAGCATATTGCTTGGAAATAAAGAGACACCATACTTACGTGACGACCATGACCAAGGAACTTTTGTTAAGAAGAGGAATTTTAATGTGGTACTGTATGATCAACTATTTTATGTAATATAATGTTATATCAATGTATGGCTTTATGTATTTGAACTCAAACTTTTTCTAAGGTTTGCGGATGCCCTGTGGGAAGGAACCACCAAGTTTGAGGTTTTCTTGAATTAGTTGAGTATTTTTTCAGTTTAATTGAATTTCCGCATGATATCACCTGGTAATTAAAAGTTGAACTAAGTCCACCCTAAAATATCTGAAATAGTGCCAAACTTTGCCACATGGTCACTTATGCCGTAGGAGACAAATCTTTGTGTAGGACGATGCAGAGTTCTTTAGTTTCGATATGCAATTCATCATATTTTGTCTCATGAAGAATGAAGAAAAATACAATAATACATTTAATCATGAGAAAAACCTATGATCTTGCATGGGGACCATATTTTGAGTGTAGATGGAAACCAAAAAACTTTCAGACTATTTCGACATAGACGAAGTCCACGTGTTTCACAAAGGTATATGAAACCTTTCATCGAACCATGTGTGTATCACTTAGGTTCTTAGGGATTCTGAAATCCATGCGCTTTGCAGTGTCATATTGGTCTCAAACTTTTTCTAAGGTTTGCAGATGCCCTGTGGGAAGGAACCACCAAGTTTGAGATTTTCCTGAATTAGTTGAGTATTTTTGTTCAGTTTAATTGAATTTCCGCGTGATATCACCCGGTAGTTAAACGTTGAACTAAGTACACTCCTGAAAAGATCCGGAATGGTGCCAAACTTTGCCACATGGTCTCTTATGCCTTAGGAGACAAATCTTTGTGGAGGCCGATGCAGAATTCTTTAATTTTCGAAATGTAACTAATTCACCATATTTTGTCTCATGAAGGACGAAGAAAAATACAAGAATACTTTTAATCATGAGAAAAACCTAAGATCTTGCGTGGGACCATATTTTACCTATAGATGGGAACAAAAGAAATTTCAAGCCATTTCGAGATAGACGGAGTCCACGTGTTTCACAAAAGTATATGGAACTTTTTATCGAACCATGTGTGTACACTTAGGTTCTTAAAAATTTTGAAGTCCATGCGCTTTGCAGTGTCATATTGGTCTCAAACTTTTCTAAGGTTTGCAGATGCCTTGTGGGAAGGAACCACCAAATTTGAGATTTTCCTGAATTAGTTGTGTATTTTTCAGTTTAATTCAATTTTGCATGATATCACACTAATAAATGTATTAATCTTTTATTGTTTAAACATTCTATCGTCTTCACTTAGAACCATTTATTGGTCGATTCAATTAATTATGCATAAACACACTCTATTGAGTTTTTAAATTTGTTTCAAATCATATTAACATATTTTTTATTAAAATTTCCAGACACGGAGATCGCATGTATGTCTCGCAGAAGTTCACGCCCTTGGTCAGTGAGGATGCAGCGCATGAGTATCCCGGTCGCGCCTTGCCGGTAGAGGTCCCCATTGATAAGTCTGAGTGCCTCAGTGCTGTTGGTCGGGAGCTTCCCTTCCACCATCCACTCCAGAATCGGGATCCTCCAGTCGGGGTCCTCAAGGTTGGGCTCGGAAGCCTCCCCGAGTGCCATGACAACCTGGGGCTCTGATCCGGACGGGTGGACGTCTTCATCATAGTGAACAGAGGGCTCCGTAGGTCGCTCGCGAATACACCGTTGGGGACCGCCATGAACTTGGCATACGCCGGCCTTCCGTGGATCGCGTGATACGTTCCCGGGAAGCCGACCACCTCAAAGGTGAGCGTCTCCTTGCGGAAATTTCCCTCAGTGCCGAAGGTGACTGGTAGATCGATCTGCCCGAACGGGACTGCCTCCATCCCGGCAACTACTTCGTGGAACGGAGTTGACGACGGGCGGAGTTGGGATCGCTGGATCCCCATGCTATCGAGGGTGGACATGTAGACGATGTTGAGGCCACTGCCCCCATCCATGAGCACCTTGTGCACCAGCTTGGTACCGAAAATTGGTGCCACCACGAGGGGGTAAGCCCCCGGTTGTGGAATGTGGTCGGGGTGGTCCGCTCGGTCGTACGTGACAGCCATCTCGGACCACCGGAGGTACGAGGGCACGGCCGGCTCGGTGTGGTAGATCTCTTGCAGGATGCACTTGTGCTTGCGCCTCGGAGGGCGAGCGGGCGTCCCACCGAAGATCATCATGATGGCGCCGTCCTCCTTGGGGAATTCGTCGTGGTCGACGCTCTTGGCGACGCCGACTTTGGCCACGTCATGTGGCTTGTTCTTCCCGCCGAGGTAACTCTTCATGAGGTTGCAGTCTTTCAAGGCATGCTTTGACTGACCCTTCATGGTAAGGGCAGGGAGCTTCCAGCATCTTCTCGAAATGGTCCCTCGGTGGGCCCGTCTTTGGCTTAAGCAGCCGCTTGTCGGCTGCCGCTACTAGGTTGTTGTGCGGAGCTTCCGCTCCTTCGTCTTCTTTTTCTCCGGCTGGGCGACCGGAACCTCGCCAAGCTCCTCCTCGGGCTTCCTCTTGCTGAAGGCGACGGCCTCCTCCCTGTCAGCGTGGTCGGTAGCCAGGTCGAGGAGCTTTCGGATGGTCTTCGGCTTGACTCGCCCTATCCGGTGACAAGAGTCTCGCACGTGGTACCATCCTGGAAGGCTGTGATGACCTCGTTGTCAGCCGTATCGGGGAGCTCAGCACAGTGCTTGGAGAAGCGGCGAATGTAGTCGCGGAGACTCTCGCCCTTCTTCCACCGGCTATGACGAAGCTCGCATGCATTGCCAGGCCAGGCGTAGGTGCCCTGGTAGTGCCTATGAAGGCGTCTCAAAGCTGAACCTAGCTGTTGATCCTCCCCCGGGGGAGGTGCTCAAGCCAGGTGCGTGCCGAGTCGGCAAGGTACAGAGGGACGCTCTTGATGATGAACAGATCGTCGCTCGCTCCGCCGTTGTGGCAAGCAAGATGGTAATCCTCGAGCCAGACACTCGGGTTGGTCTCTCCATCGTACGTCGCGACCGTGGTCGGAGCACGATATCAAGCTGGTGGGGCTCAGTAAGGACGTTGGCACCGAAAGCCCACGGAACTCAGGGGTCAGGCGTCGGACACTGGCTTCGGTCTTCGCTACTATCGTAGCAGCCCCCGTGCCTCCGGTTGTACTCCCTTCGCGGCCGGTGTTCGCCGCTGGAGCCGCCACTGGTCATCGTCCTTCCACGTGCTGAGGATGCGCCCCAAGCGCCGCGGTTGGAGTCAACCCTATGCTTGGCGAACGCTCTCCGTGCGGCCCGGCTGCCCCGACGGGCATGAGGAGCCACGGTGGAACAAGCGTTCCGGGGTCTGAGCTCGCGTCTCCCGCCGCCGGGATGCCGAACTTTCCGCCTGCTGGACAGCGGCCGCGTCGAGGAGCGTCTGGAGGTGCTGACAGAGCTTCTTTTCCTCCGCGGTCGTTGGCTCAAGGCCGGTCCGGAGGAGTACAACCGCAGCGGCGAGGTTCTGGGAGGCCTGTTTGGCAACAGGAGTCCCATGAACGTCGTCGATGATGCAGTGGCGCACTTCCTGTGCGCGTTCGCGCGCAGGTGTAGCCGCAGCCTCCACGCCGAGCGCGTTGTGGAGCCTTGCCTGCTCCTCCTCGAGGGCCCTCCGAGCCTCGTCGAGCTCGTCGAGTTGGGCATGCTGCCGTTCGTGATCGTCCCCGGCTTGTGGGGGCTCCTCACTGGCGGAAGAGTCAGGCAAAGTGGGCTCACCTTCCGCGGAGCTCTCGTCGGAGCGGGTGGAGTGGACCGCGTCGGCTTGCTGCTGGAGGACGAAGCACTCGCACCTCGGGGTTGTGGGGCATCGGCGCCTTCTTCCGGAGAGGTGGCTAGCTCTCGACCTCGTCGTAGCTCGCTTGGGATGCTTCCGAGGGGATCGGATGGGCACCGTCCATCGCGGCGGGGGCAGCTGTCCCGCCACAGGGCAGCCACGTCTGTCCCTCGGGGTACACAGAGTCGTAGCAGATCTTGAACTCATCCCAAGACAGTGTCTCCTCCCCCTGCAAGCTAAATACGAGCATAGAGGTGGTGTACGCCACGAAGCGGAAAAGCTCTTGGGACGGGTTCGGCCCCAGGGCGACCGCCATGTCGCGGCCAACCAGGTTCCAGACCCGGTCGGCAGCGGACTTCGTCGACCGTGACTCCTTAGGCGGCTAGCCCTGAGGAAGCACGGGAACATCAGGTTGGGACCGCGAGAACACGGCCCCAGCGGGAGACTCAACTGGACCATCGAAGACGAAGTCCAGTGAACCGAAGTGCAACACGGTGTCGCGCACCGGCTGCTCGTCGAAGGGGGCCATCCGGACCCTTGTTGGTGTCGTGACACACGAAAGTGCCCCTACCTGGCACGCCAACTGTCAGGATTTGATACCGCCGGCAAGTAAATTTTGGTATGTTCGTGTGTCTAATTCGGATGGTTGGGCTTAGAGACACAGGGATTATATTGGTTTAGGCACGGGGGGTGCCCTACGTCTAGTTCAAAAGGGTGTTCTATATGCCCACGGGAGCTTGTCGTAGGGTGTACAAGCTCAGGTCGAGAGAGGGAGAGTGTCCAAAGTCTCCGGTTGTACTAACCCCCTTGATATAACAAGTTCGTTCGTGCATGTCAGTTTTGGAGTTTAATGTTTAAGCAGGAATTTAGCATTGAAAGTAAGACTTCCGGATACAGTTCATCAAGCACCTCATGAGAAGACCATGAAGCCCGGTACAAGTCAAGCAATGAAGTGAACATGACTCCAAGAAGCCCAAGGACCAACCTGAGAAGGCAGAAAACTCTGAGGACCTGAACAGAAAATGTTGAAGCTTGCGAGACACGAAGCTCTATCCAAACCGCGGAGAAACTGACGTCAAGAGCCCACATGCAGAAGGGAGAACGTTCTAGAAGACACAGTGTTGGGGGGTCCAAAAATCGGATGGGATCCCCGAACACAAGATTCCGGAATGGACGCACGAAAGCAAGAATGAAAGAGGGGACAAGGGATCCCCGAAAGTCTGTACTCGCCTCAAAAGTTTTGAACCCCTTTACACGTGCCCTCTAGCCCCCTTTTATAGGGAGACGAAGGGACTTTTACATTCCGAGATTACCCTCGAATCTGGAGAATATTCACAGTGTGAACATGTACATGAACGTCTTTTACATCCCGTGATTTGCGGGGCTAATTTCATACATTTACAAGCTGCCACCAGTTCACACCTCGAACCCAGACTTTTGAGGCAACGCCTTTGACCCGGTTCTCTTCTGACCTTCGATCCTTCATTCACGAAAATCGCTAATTGCCTAGATCTCTGAACTGAGCTTCAGAATTCATAGCCGAAGAGAAGTCCTTTAAGTTATCCGAGGTTCCCATCTTCGTAGTTTCCCGAATTCGCCAGATTCCATCCGTCCTGAAACAAGAAGTAGACTTGCAATCTGATGCTGATTCGGCAATTATTTCATACGA
This sequence comes from Cenchrus fungigraminus, assembly GCA_036936925.1. Classification (NCBI taxonomy): domain Eukaryota; kingdom Viridiplantae; phylum Streptophyta; class Magnoliopsida; order Poales; family Poaceae; genus Cenchrus; species Cenchrus fungigraminus. The sequence goes on from CM072780.1 coordinate 50,173,988, forward strand.
CATTAGAGGGTCAGCGAATCATGCAAAAACAATGATACACCTTCATGAACCCTTTCTCGCCCCGAAACAGAGCAACGACCCTGTGATTTATTCACGAATACTTTCACGAATTCGGTAGTTCCGACGTTTCGAGGGTGAAAGGTTTTTGCCCAACTCCCCAACACTAGCCCCTCGGGGAAGCGGGTTGACTCCGACGATCTGTTTCCACGAACAATCCTTAGAATTTCAGTAAAAAACGCCACCCTCGGAACGTCGGAGTGGACACGCGTCCCCCTTAAAATGCGCAACGGTCCTCTCGAGGCGGTTTCTTGAAACTACCCCCCTCTCATCCTATAAATAGAGGGCGAGCGCGGTAACTTTGTTTCACCGCTTCGCTACACTCTCCGAAGTTTTAAAAACTTTCTGAAGTGTTTCCAGCGCAAAGTTTTCAAGACGCCCGAAGTTCGGCGACTTCTCCAGCTTTCAGAGGTATTTTATTTTCTTTCCTTATGTTTTTTCGGTTATTGGCCAACTATTCTGTAGACTGTTGTTTCTTGTGAATTGATACGCATTTCGTATTTATTTTTCTTTTGAAAAGGTGGCTCGCACTAAGAGTACTGCCAGACCAATGACTTTTGAGGAATTGGCTGCTTCTGGCGTTCTGCCGACCGGAGAAACTGTTCCCCCTGGCACAAATGATCCAGCTACCGAAGCAATTCGCGATTCCAGCAGTCGTGAAGATGGAGAGATAAGATCGGAGAATAGATCCGGCGTTGACGAAGATCTTTCCAACGTTGATGTTGACTTGAGTGAACTCGTTGCTGTCAAGGCTATGTCTCATCCTCCATCTTTCGTTTTTCGCAAGTCAAAGGTTACGGCCAAAATCATTGAAGAATATGAGAAGGCTGGGTTCTTCCCTCCTGGTGACGGTCGTCCTCCTTCTGGCGAAGAAGTTCCCGCCCCTGAAGCCGACGAAGTTGTTGTTTTCAGGGACTTCTTTACATGTGGACTCAGATTTCCTTGTGACCCTAATTTGCCATCTATTTTGGAGAAGTTTTCTGTGAAGATGCACCAGTTGACTCCAAATTCTTTCCTGGAACTTTCAAGGTTCTTCTGGATAATGAAGACTTTCAAGTGTACAGTTGGTGCTGATATATTCGCACGTTTGTTCGAGCTTGTTATCGAGAAGGACATTCTGAAGCTCGATGATGGAAAATACTACGAAGCCCACTATGCGTGCTGCACCTTCAATACCCGAAGGAAAAATACTCACCAAGGCATCACCCGCATCCAGCTCGCACCTTGCAGTAAGACCAATTTCTCTGAAGACTGGAGTTCATTTTGGTTCTACGTGAAGGTTGATATGTCTAAGGTTTCTGGCTACACTGGGCCAGCTTATCCATTCTATTCACCAATGGCACCAGTGACTGCTGTTTGCACCGCTTCGTATAACAGCTGAACTATCAGTTTCAAAAGCTGCGAAAATGCTTTCTTCTTGGCTAGTACCATTCTCGGGGGTCGCGACGCCATTGAAGAGTTTGTTGCAGCCGAAGTTTGGCCGATATCAGATGGCTGGAAACCTTCTAATATTATTTTCCTGGATGTGGACTGGGCATCGCAGAAAGTGCCATTCCCACGATTCAACTTGCGACTTAAGGACGGTCAAAGTCTCGAAGACTTTATTCTTGAAGTTGAAGAAAAAGTTAATGCAATGGTTGGCGAATCTACTCTTAATGAGTACAAATCTTTCAAGGCCATTGTGAAACATAAGAAAAGAGTGAATCGTGTGTTTTCGGAGCTTGGCGCTGAGACCGCTCTTCGCTCTCGCCCGCCGGGCGTGGACAAGAAGGTCCCGGCAGTTGCCGTAGTAGTTTGTTCATCTGCTGCGCCTAAGGCTCCAAGGAAGAGAGCTTCTAAGAAGGACAAATCCAAAGGCATTACGGCCGACACTTCTTCTCCCTCCGTTCGCCCAGGCAAGACTAAGTCTTTGGAGTCTAGCAAGAGGAAGAGGAAAGCTTCCGAAGATATTTCCGATGCTGAGATTCAAGCAGCTTCAAGTCTTGCACAGCTGGGCAAGAAAAAAGCTAAGAAGGTTGTAAAGAAGATTACTGCTGCTGTTGTCCAGCGCGTTCCTTCAGCCTTCTCTGATGACGAAACAACTGACGAGCCTCACCGAGCAGGTTTCTTTTCTTGCTTGTGCTCTGCATTGAGGTTTGGGATTCGTCCTGTCTGCTCCCCAAGTTCTGAGAATGAATTTGTTGATGTTGAAACTTTTTCAGACATTATTCCCGAAGTTTGGGAAACTCCCGTTGATTCTATGGCTGCTACTGAAGTCGAAGCTAATGACGAGGCCTCTCTGAAGTTTGCTAAAGAGTTAGAGCGCACAGTGAGCCAGGGCGGTGATTTGGTTGAAAATCCCTCTCTAATTGAGAATCGTGAGGAAATCCCCGAAGATCAAGATCCCCCACCCTCCGTCACTGCTTACAACAAGAGTTTTAGTATGTCTTTTAGAGGTGGTCTGTTAAGCGTTAGCGGTGAGGTGGTTGACTCGGATGATGGTGTTCCTAAGTTTTCATTGCTATGGACGTCCCCTGAATTTGTGGGTGAAACAGGAGGAGATGCTCCGAAGAAGAGCCTTCGGTTGACCGGCCAAACAACTTCTGCTGCTGAAAAGCAGGCTTCTTCCTCTCTCTAGAAATCTTTGACGATTTCTGAACCCGCAGGTCAGATTTCCTTAAGAAGACTTAATCAAATAGGTTTGCATGTTACTTTCATTTTTTACACTCTGCTGCTCTTCTTGTTGTTCTTAAACTTTTTCGCTACTATAACCTTTATGAATTTCGCAGGTTTTGAAGAAAATACTCGAAAGCTTTCATCATTGGACCTTTGTAGCTTCAAGAAAACGTATGATCTGAAGGCGTCCATTGTGGGCAAGGTTGTCTCTGAGCGGCTACTTGAAAAAGAAGAGCTTGTTGAGAAGCTCTCTGGCGAATCTAAGAAACTGAAGCGTGAGTTGAACAAAGCTCAGGCTTCGGGCCTTGATTTGGAGCAGCGTATCGCTGAACTTGCAGAGTCTTTGAAGAAATGTCAAGATGAAAAAGAGCTCGCTGACGCTGCACTTCAGAATTCAAAGAAAGATCTTGAGAAGCTCAACAAGGCTCGCGAGGATGATTTGAAGTTAATTGAGAATCTTCGCAAGGAAGTTGAGAAGAATACAAAGACTGTTGATGAGCTTTCGTCAAAGAATTCTGAGCTCGCGAAATCTTTGAGTACGAAAGAAAAGATGATCCAAGATCTTGAGAAGGCTCTATCTGAACGGGGTGAAACTTCAAGCAAAGATATTGATGAGGTCAAGCAGAACTTGAAACTTCTGTTTGGGGAATATATGGAAGCCCTGAAACAATTCGGTACCCGTCCGAGCCCTTTCCCTGAGAATGAAGAAATTTCTAATCTGATATTGTCGAAAGAGTTCGAGGCTCTTCCCAACGTTATTTCAGGAGCTAGCGACTTCGCTGCTCTTTTCTCAGTGGAAAGTCTTTTGAAGATTCTCAATGACTTCGATTGTGTTGATCTCGTGAAGTTTCGTGGGGCACTTTCTCGATTTCCCAATGCTGCAAGTACTTCAGCCATTCGTGCCAACGAGGATGTCCGGGCTGTGAAGATTAAGTTCGCGAGGGAGTTTTGGATTGGAACTGGTAAAGAATTTGCGAAGAAGATCGCCCGCGATAAACTCGAGGAGGTTGTTACTCCAAACTTTGTTGAAGTTCTGTTACCTTATGAACATTTCTCTCTCGATTTTTATCATCTTCTTTTCATGTTTTTTCAAATGATTCAGAAGGAAGAGCGCGCTAAGGCTGTGGAGAGTCAAGAATCATCCTCCGAATCTGAGGAAAATGACGATACCAACGAAGGAAAAGACGGCTCGGGGAGTGCGGGTAGTGGCGACAGCAGTAGCAGTGATGGCCAGGATGATGGAGGGGAGGAAAGTTCTGATCGTCAGACCGGCTCCCCGAAGGTTGACATCGTTGGATGAAGCTACACTTGTTCGAACTTTTGTTTTTGGTGTTGGAGACTATAAACTTGTATATTCGTGGGCTGCGGTCCCTCTTCTAAACTTTTTCTTGTAAACTTTAACCTGCGTAGGTCCTGCAAGGTGGGCCTGTGCAGGACGTGATACCTTTGCGAATCCATCGTAGGGATCAAGTAGTTAGTGGTGAAGCCTGGCGGTTGTACAAAGAAGCTGACGCTGAATGCAAATTCTTCGACTTTTGGGTTGAATGTTGTCAGTATTTTTCGATGAGTAGTTTTCAACTTAGCTGGTTCTTTCTTCAACGAGATGATTATGCTCTTACCAGTGAAGCTTCAAGTTCACAGTCTTTCGTGAAGACGGAGCCCCTTAGTCCTATAACTGGCGACTGTAATTTTGCTTATGCTAGTGACATTGCCGAAGAAAGGGGTCGTAAACCAGGCCGTATCGTTGAACTTCCTTTCTGAACTCTTCAGCTCTTTGAAGCTATGTAATTTTACTTTTATGAAATTTTGTATGAAACTAAGGCAATAAACTCATTTTTTAAGAAAAAACGTCACCCTCCCCACCTTGCCGTTTTCATGCAAAATTTCGCGGAGTCCCAAAGATTGATAATTCCTTTCAAATGTAAGTCGACAAAATTTGTTTCACGAATTTTGTGGACTTGTGCTCACTTGGCATACTTGCCTAGGTTGATATCGCAACCCTTAGTTGCTTCAACCGTTCTTTGCGATTACTAATTTTCGAAGATGGTTGAGCCCCTTGGCCCTTGGAAGAATGTTCTCGGCTAGAGCAACTTTCCTAAAAAACTTCGTATAACTCTTCATGAATGTTCGCTATCATGCTAATTTGCTCTTTCGACCGAGGTAACTTTAACCTTTGCTTTATAATTTTTCACACAAAAAATCCTGAACATGAACGTTTGTACTTTCTGGGCCACAACCTTCAGTTGTTCCCGTTTTTCTGGTAGGATGTCCCTTCAAGGTGGGATCTAGGCCACAACTTGTTGTTGTCTCAGGCCTTTCGGTAGGAAATCCCTTTAAGGTGGGATTTGGGCCACAACTTGTTGTTGTCTCAGGCCTTTCGGTAGGAAATCCCTTTAAGGTGGGATTTAGGCTTTCACGGAGCCTTTGGCTATCAAGGAGCCTCTTTCATAGAACTTTTCTTTCCCTTCTTTAATCTCGGCTATCCCGGAGCCCTTTCGCGAATTTTTGTTTCACATGGTGGAATTCAGGCTATCACGGAGCCTTTTCTCGAACTTTTCTTTCTCATGATGGAACTCGGGCTATAACGGAGCCTTTTTCACGAACTTTTCCTTTCTCTCGATGGAACTCAGGCTATAACGGAGCCTTCTTCACGAATTTTTTCTTTCTCTCGATGGAACTCAGGCTATAACGGAGCCTTTTTCACGAATTTTTTCTTTCTCACGATGGAACTTAGGCTATCACGGAGCCTTTTTCACGAATTTTTCTTTCTCACGATGGAACTTAGGCTAACACGGAGCCTTTTTCACGAATTTTTTCTTTCTCACGATGGAACTTAGGCTATCACGGAGCCTTTTTCACGAATTTTTTCTTTCTCACGATGGAACTTAGGCTATCACGGAGCCTTTTTCACGAATTTTTTCTTTCTCACGATGGAACTTAGTAAGACACGTGATTTGGGGGAAGACTCTTTTCATATATATCACAAAGAGTATTTACATAGGATCCGCCTCGTTAAAAACCTTGCCCCTTGATTTAGGGCCCCCTTTGCAAGGAAAAGAGTACGGTCCTTCTTATTCTAAATTAAATGCGAGAAACAAATATTTTTGTTCCCGAAACCACTTATAGTTCCGTGATTCGAGTTTTTACATTTTTATGAAATCTAAACTCGCGAAAAGAAATGTTGAATAATAAATCTAGCTACTTTTTATGATTTTCAAGGGTAGTACCTTTTTAGGCTATCTGCATTCCACGAATATGGCAGCTCTTCGCCGGTTTGGTCTGTTAAGCGGAAAGCTCCTGGCATGATGGTTTCTTTTGCAATGTAGGGCCTTCCCAAGATTCTTGAAATTTCCCGGGATTCTCCCAGTTTTTCTTTCTTTTTATGACTAAGTCACCACTCTTGATATCTTTCCTGACTACTTTCTTATCTTTCCACACCTTGGTTTCCCTTTGGTACTTTTCAATGTTATCTGTGGCTTCGAGGATTGTTAACTCGATCAAGTCTTTTTCTACTTTCATCTCAACTTCTTCGATCTCTTTTGCTTTCTGTACTCTTAAGCTTTCATTCTTGATCTCTTCTGGTGACATTGCTTCAGTGCCAAACAATAAGCGAAATGGTGTGAAACCTGTTGCTCTTGACACTGTTGTGTTGTGAGACCAGATTACTTTCGGCAATTCATCTGTCCACTTGCCTTTCTTCTGATCATATAGACACTTCTTGATTCCTGAAAAGATTAGCCCGTTTGCTCTTTCAACAGCTCCATTAGACTGCGGATGATAAACTGAAGAGAACTTCACATGAGTGCCCAGAGTTTTGCAATATTCTTTGAAAGAATAACAGTCGAACTGTTTTCTGTTGTCAACAGTTAATTCTCTTGGTACTCCAAATCTGCAGATTATATTTTGCCAGAATAATTTCTGGATTGTTGGTGCTGTGATATTCGCTAATGCCTTCGCCTCCACCCACTTGGTGAAGTAATCAACTGCTATTGCTGCGAACTTGCAGTTTCCTTGGGCTGTTGGCAGTGGGCCGACCAAATCCATTCCCCACCTTTGCAGAGGCCATGTTGGTGGGATTAGATGAACTGGCATGGATGGCAAGTTTTGCTGATTCGCTGTTTTCTGGCATGCTTCACATTCCCGAACCAGCTTCTTTGCGTCAAAATTTATAGAAGGCCAGAAGAATCCTTGCTTTATTGCTTTGCCTGCCAGTGCTCTTGTTCCTATGTGTGCACCACAAAATCTACTATGGATTTCCTTGAGAAGTTCTACACCCTTTTCGGAGGTAATGCATTTTAACCATGGTTCGGTGATTCCGGACTTGTAGAGTTCTCCGTCCATTACAGCGTAGCCCCTTGCCCTTTGCCTTAGTCTTTTTTCCTGCAATTCATCTTGTGGTTCATAGTGACCTCTCAAGTATGCCATGATTTCTGCTCTCCAGTCGCGAGTTTCTACAATGTTCACAGTTTTTGGCTTTGGATCTTTGACGGACGGTTCTTTGATGATTTCGAAAAACACGTCTGGGGGCATTGCATGATTCTGGGCTGTTGCTTTCGCCAGTTTGTCTGCTTCGTTATTGTCATTTCTTGGTATGTGCTGAACTGAATAGCCCTTGAAGTTCCTTTCTATCTCTCTAACTTTCTCAAGATACTTCATCAGAACAGGATTTCTTGCTTCGCTCACTTTCTCAATGTGTTCCTGAATGACCTTAGAGTCTGTCTTGATGATAAAGGTTTGTTGACCCAGAGCTTTCATCTTTCTCAAGGCTAGAAGTAGAGCCTCGTATTCGGTCGTGTTGTTCGTAGAGTGCACATCATCCGCGCAATCAAGCCGAGCAGCGTATCTTATCACGATCCCTGCCTGAGATGTAACGATTGCTGATATTCCAATTCCTCTATCGCACCAAGCCCCATCACAATGCACTACCCATGGTGTGACTATTTCTTCACAAGGATTATGATTCGGTGATGTCCAGTCCACGACGAAGTCTGCGAAGACTTGCGATTTGATTGCACTTCTTCTTTCGAAGTCAACTGTATATTCTGATAGTTCAGCAGCCCACTTGATGATTCGGGTCGATGCCTCTTTATTTGTGAACAAGTCATTCAGTGGTTGATTCGTGATGACTCTTATTCTGTGACCCTCGAAGTAGTGCCTTAACTTTCTTGCTGCCATAATGACTGCATATGCTATCTTCTCTAATTCAGAGTAGAATAGTTTGGATCCCGAAAGAGATTCCGAAGCAAAGTATACTGGAATTTGTTTCAATTTTCCTTCTTCCTCTTTCTCTTGAACTAGCACCGCACTCACAGCTGAGTTGGAAGCAGACAAGTACAGCAGGAGTGGCGATTTTGGCTCTGGAGGGCATAGCTTGGTCATGTTTGACAAGTAGTCTTTGAGTTCTTGGAAAGCTTGTTTTTGAGATTCAGACCACTGAAAGTTCTTGGTACTTCGGAGAACTTGGAAGAAGGGCAAACTTCTCTCTGCAGCTCTGGGGATGAATCTGTTAAGGGCAGCCACTCTCCCTGTCAACTTTTGCACATCTTTCACCGAAACAGGATCTTGCATCTCAACTAGAGCCTTGATTTTGTCAGGATTTGCCTCAATGCCTTTTGTCGAAACCAAGCACCCCAAAACTTTTCCCTTATGAATGCAGAAGACACTTCTCAGGATTCAGCTTAAGATTTGCTGCTCTGAGGTTCGCAAAGGTTTCTGCCAAATTACTAATGTGGTCTTTTCTTTGAATGCTTTTGACGACTATATCGTCGACATATGCTAGAATGTTTCTCCGAAGCTGGGGATGAAGAACTATTGCTATCATTCTTGAAAATGTGCAACCTGCATTCTTTAGACCCTCTGGCATTCTGACAAAACAAAAGGTTCCGAAAGGGGTGATGAAGCTTGTTTTCTCCTTGTCTTCTTTTCGCACCCTTATTTGATGATATCCTGAAAACATGTCCAGGAGTGATACCATTTCGCTGTTCGCGGCATCATCAACGACCTTGTCCACCCTTTCTAAGGGGAAGTCATCCTTCTTGCAAGCTTTATTCAGATCTGTGAAGTCCACACACATTCTCCACTTTCCGTTTTTCTTCTTAACTGGTACAGTATTAGCCAGCCAAACAGGATACATGACCTCTCTAATCACCTTGGCGTCCTGAAGTCTCTGCACCTCAGCTTCTACTGCCTTGACTTTTTCTTTAGACATTTTCCTGAGTCTTTGCTTTTTCGGGGTTATTCTCTCATCTGTGTCTAGGGCATGTTCAATGATATCCCTATCGACACTTTGCAAGTCTTTGGCTGACCAAGCGAAGACGTCTTTGTTTTTGTTGAGGAACTGAACAAGTTCTTTCTCTTCTTCAGGACTGAGATGAGCCCCTATCACCACTGCTCTGTCTGGCATGTCATCTAAGTACACTTTCTTCGTTTCACCGTCAGCAGCTATCTCAATTCTTTCTTTATCCCTCTTGGCCTCAACATAGGGTTCTTTCTTTTCTTCGGTGGAGTTCAACTGATGCACATTGCTTTGACCTGGTGTGAAGCCCTTCTCAATGTTTCTGGCTTCTTGTTGATCACCAAATACTGTGATGATTCCATTGGGTGCCGGGATTTTCATGCACAGAAACTGTTGCCTTATCACGGCGTCGAATTTAATGATGAACCCTCTTCCGAAAATCGCGAAGTAGGGGTGATACATGTCGACTACGTCAAAAGTTAGAGTCTTAGTTCTAGCATTGTCCAGATCTCCGAAGGATACTGGGAGAGATATCTTTCCTACCGACTTGATTGGCTTTCCTCCGAAACCCAGTAATGGGTACTCTGGTGGCTGCAGCATGTGTTGACTCAAGCTCATTTTCTCGAAAGTCTTCATGAATAGAATATCTGCCGAACTTCCATTATCCACCAGAACTTTTCTCTTTGCATTCTTTCTATTTGTTCTTTTGCTTGGTTAAGTTTCTCTAGCTTTTCCGAAGCTCTTCTTTTTGCTTCCAGCTAGTTCGCGAATCTCTCTTTCTCTTTCTGAAGCTGTAGTACTTTTTGGTGCACTCTTTCCAGCTCTCTGTCAACAGCCTGATCATCTTCTTCATCAGCCTCTTCTTCAGTGAATGGTTCCAGAGTATGTGCCGCTTTTTCAGCTCATGCCTTCTGAAGAGCTTCAAGCTTTGCTCTTCTTTCTTGGTCTGTAATTTGCGAAGGTTCTGCAGTAAGAGAGATTCCATTGTCTTCTTCAGTGTGGTGATCTTCCTGGTTAGCTTCAGTGGGTGTGTTCTTCTTGGACTTCTTCTGTGGAGGCATCGTGAGTTGTTTTTCGGCTGAAACCACGGTGAGCGCCAATGTTGGGGGGTCCGAAAATCGGATGGGATCCCCGAACACAAGATTCCGGAATGGTGTTGACGCTCCTTAGCCTCACCACTAAGGTTGCACTACGGTGACGGCGCCAGGAATGCTTGTTGGCACTCGCAAACGTTGCTACCGGGTTCGCACCTCTAGTAACGGGGCTAGGGAACGTCTGGGTAAAACACACGATTACAGAAAGGTCCGCAAGCGCACGGATTACCGTTGTAGCACTTCACCCGGTGGTATTCGGGTTATCGTATTTATATTTTCCCAATGGAGGCACTACGGCAAAGATGATCGAATAAACGGTGGAGAAAGACAAGACTTGGTAAAGAGCTATAGCGGGGGTAACGAATAAAGATATTCGGGGATAACTTGACACACGCAAGGAGATCTTGATAAAGGACTAGAGAGGATCTAGCGAGCTGGGAGGACAACGAGACGAGAAAGGATCCTAACACAATCTATCTATTCTTGTCAACTCTACGTAAAGAACTAAGGCAAAGGATAACCAAGGCAAGCTAACTCAACAAGCTCTTCTAGTGCTGTAGGGGCATGCAAAGCCACGCTCTCAGACTGGGATGAGAAGGGAGAACGACGATGCGCTGAATCCTACCGGCCCGAACTAACGTGGTGGACTACAAATCCCGTCCGGAGCTGTCACCTCCTTAGGGTACCACAACTATTCCGTTGAACGGGACACCAATCTAAGACTAAGGTAAGCTCTGAGCACCGCGCTCACAACGAACCAAAGAACCTTTCCCCGGGTACCACGAAGGAAGGTCTCTCTCTCCCGTGAACCACCGGAGATCAAGCGAAGAACGACCACAACACTATAGGGTTCAAGGGAGCTATGCTAACCAAGACTGAACTAACTTTAGTCTAAACCAAGAATAAAGCTTCTAGAGCAAAGTAAAAGCTGAATGTAATTGACTCAAAAGGTAAGATAGAAAGATAACTTGAATTGTACTTGAGTCTAAACAAAGAAAGGATACAAGAGTAGTACCGGAACTCTGAAGAAGACTCCTCCGGAACCCCGAGACTAGCTCGACTCGACTCTAACTCCCAAGCTACACTAATCCTACTCTAAGTGAACAAAAGAGGGAAATGGAGATGCTCCTGCGTCGTGTGTCCAATCCAGCGAGTGTGAGGTGCCTTTTATAGGCAAGGGAGGTCGGTTGAGCGTGTGGGACCAAAATGTCAGGTGCGGCCGGATGAGGAGGTGCGTCCGGCCCTATGATCCACCGCCTCTTGACTTGGACGCTCCTGATCCTTGCTCCTAAGGCGGTTGAGGGTCGGTTCCTTGGGTCGGTTTCGGCCGGCACGGCGGTTGGGAGGTGCGGTCGGCCCTCTAGGTGCGGCCGGTCCACTCCCGTGCCGTGTGATGCACCGCCTTCGCTCAGGGATGCCTAGGATTGCCTTGGAATGACGGTTGTGGCGGTTGATCGGCCGGACAAGTGGACCCATTGATCCTAGCCTTCACCCTTGGATCAAACCGACGTTTCTTCGTTGAATCTTGTTCGTCCAAGTATTGCTCGAAGGAGAGGAGGTACTCGGGACCTAGCACGAGCCACGGGGCAGGGCCGGTTGCACCTGCCAGGGCCGGCCGCACCTGCCAGGCCGGCCGCACCTGCAGGGCCGGCCGTGCCTGGTGGTTCGGCCGTGCCTTGCTCGTGTGGCACGTTGGTTCCAAATTCTCCCAAAATGTGTACCTGCCTATGAAATTCACAACACAACTCGTGGAACTTTATTAGTACTAAAAATGTGCATGAAACTTGCTATATACTCCTCTCGGACCTGAGGTTTTAACGGTCGAATCCTTGTTGTAAGGACCGTCAACAAACTCCACCAAGCTAAACGTTTGCTCGTCCTCGAGCAAAGTCTAGACTCGGCCTCGGTGGATCAGGAGTTGCATGATGTTATCGCTCGGCAAGTACCTATGCACAAAGTCCATGCTCTTCTTGCTAATTTGAAAAGGGTGGTATGAGAGAAACTTAGCCTTACTTTACCCGTGGGGCTTGTAGCTTTCAACCTTGCCTTCGGAGGTTGAAGAGTAGAATGGTTCTTGACTTTGCATCTCTCACTCTTCTTCTTTTCTGGATCCTATCTCGGAGTTTTTGAAAATTTTGCAAAGAAATACAAGGTTCCTCGGATGGTTCCCTCGATCGCTCAAGTGGTATTTGTTACCTCACCAAAGGCTTTAGGCGAGCCTCAACTTCCTACTCTATGGCTTGTATGTGGAGCTTTGGGTAGGATAAGTGTGAGACTCACTTGTGCCACATGATGTTGTTGAGCCAAAGACCGGATCCAAGAAGAAACTAGTCATGCAACTTGATCGAGATGTGCAAGTGTGTGGAATATTTTTGTTTGTTTTTCTAAGTACTCCTTGCTTTGAGATTCTCCTCTTACTTTTACTTTGGAGGGGGGGTCATGCTTCACTTTTTTTTATGCTCTTTGATTGGAGAACATTTTTTTTCTATGCTTCTTGAGCATATACTCTTTTTTTTTCAATGACACCTCTCTCCTTTTTGCAAGATTACAAGAAGAGAATTATCTTTGGACTTTGGAGTATTTATTTTTGGTGGATGGATGGCATGTTTTGCGTAACTCCTGGTGTAGGAGTTAGCATGTATATGTGGGTGTACGTGATCTCGATCATGGAAGCATGAAAAGATTCTACCAAGGGTCACAACAATTTGGCAAAACTCAATAGGTCACAAGCAAGCATATGTAGAGGGTTTGAACATTGATATCGACATATGGCTTTGGTAGGTAATATGACCATCGAGAAACTTGCCTTATTTTATTTTCAAAAAGAAATCATCCGAGATTTCACCATACTTTGAGATAGAGCAGATCAACATTGTCGCACCATATCATACTAGTCAACACCCTAGGTTTGGTCATAAGCATTTGCTTCCCACAAAGTTTTATTTCAGGCTCTTGTCTCAAAAATATACCAACAAATTCAAAAAGGCATAGAGCACAAAGGTGCACACTAGGTTCTTGCAAAGCTTTAACATGGCAACCATTCATCATTTCCAAAGTGAGGGTATATAAAAACAAGATTTCAAGCACATGGTTGAAGCAAATATTTTTGTTGTTTTTCTTTTATTCAAAAGAGATAAACAAGATGTTGAAAATTGGTTTGGATGGACATACCTTCCTTGATTGAAAATGGGGTCTCCCCCAAGCTAAATTTCGGCTACCTGGTTGGCGTGTCTTCATTTTTGATGATGAGTTGAGCACCTGGAAGCTTGTAGTGGTTGAATTGATGGATTTATGAAAAATCATAGGTACGGCCGTATCACTTGGCACGGCCGGCCCTACTATATTTTCCCTAGGCACTCGTGTCCCCTCCTGTAAACATCTTGCACAAAAATTTTGTCGAAGGGGGGTACGACCGTACCTCTAGGTTTGGCCGTATCACCAAAAATCTCCAAAACTGCTTTTCTATGTCTTGTTTACTTACTAATAAAATGGTGAAAACAAATTTGAAATTTAAACATGCTTGATGCACGAAATAAAAGGTTGAAAGGGAAATATGAGATAAATACCGGTTTACCTCTCGGTGAGGGCTCGTGGTTTAGAGTCCGTGAGCGGGACTCCTCCGTTTGCTCAATTGATCTTGGGTTCGTCCGGTCCTGGAGTGGAAGACTCGGACGATACTCTCTTCACATGCCACACCTTCTTTGTTTTCTTCGGTGGTGCTGAAATTGGTGAGGCTTTGGCAGGGGTGTTCTTGATTTCCGTCTTCCTTTCCCCCTTAGCCTTGTTGGTTTCCTTTGACTTCTTTGGTTGGTGGCGCCCGTTGAATGCGGCTTTGGTAGGGGCCACCTCATCTTCCTCCACATAGTTATAAACTTTTCTATCGACCATTCGTACCTGTGAGCATTGCTCCACCTTCGGTTTAAAGGTGAATCGTTCTTCCTCGCCGTTGATGTTGAGGCGGATTTCTCCGGCTCCTACATCGATGTTAGCATTGGCGGTGCTCAAGAAAGGTCTCTCGAGGATTAGAGGCGTCCTTGTATCAACATCAATGTCGAGGACGACGAAATCCATGGGTACGAAGAAATTCCGAACTCTCACCGGAATGTCCTCCGCTATCCCCGCCGGGTAGCCGACCGATTGATCCGCTAGCTGCAAGCACATGGTTGTAGGCGACAAGGAAGTATACTTGAGTTTGTCAAAGACTACCTTAGGCATGACGCTAACGCTGGCTCCAAGGTCGCATAGTGCATTCTCAAAGTGTTCGGACCCGATAGAGCAGCTGATCGTGGGGCACCCGGGGTCTTTCTTCTTTAGAATGGCCGCACTACATTCCTCTGTAAGCTTGACCATATTCGTGGTGGGTAGAGGTCTCTTATTGTTGGGATGTCCTTGAGGTACTTGGCGTAGGTTGGTACCTGCATAGCCTCAAGAAATGGTATGTTGACATTGAGTTTCTTGATTACCTCAACAAACTTCCCGAATTGCTCATCCACGGTAGGTTTCTTGATTCTTCGAGGAAATGGGAGTAGTGTGGTATCGACGTAATCCTGGGGTGCCGTCTTCCTTAACTTTTCCTCTTCGGGGAATACCTCCTCGGTGTCTTCTTCTTCTTCCGACTCGGTGATCACTTCCTTCTGTTTCTTCTCTGCGGGGTTAAGATGTGGTGGATCCCGAGTGGTCTTACCACCTCTCGTGGTCACCGATTTTAAATTTTCTCGGGTAGGCTCGGGTTGCCCCGGGATTCCACCCGACTCAGAAGAAGGTAAAGAAGCAGCAAGCTGAGCAAGTTGAGTTTCTATCATTTTATTAAAGCTTAGCTGATTCTTCATGGCAGTGGTGAAGGATTCTATGGTGGAATTTAAATTCTCAAGAACTTTCTCATTGGCGGCTAGCTTCTTGTTTAAATTTTCTTTAATTCTAGCTTGGCCAAAGACAAGATCTTTAATGGAAGGCTGATTATTGAAATTGTTAGAATAGTTACCTCCATTTTGATTGTTGAACGGGAAGTTCGGCCTCGAGTTCCACCCTTGATTGTTGAAGTTGTTGTTGCGGAACCCGTTGTTGTTGCCGTTGTTGATGAAGCTGGCTTCTTCCCTTTTCTCGAGACAACCATTGCCCGAATGACCCACATTGCCGCAAACCTTGCACGTCATGTGTGCGTCCATAATCTTGGCGGTTTCCATATTGCTTGATGCCTCCAATTTCTTCATGAGGAGGTCCATCTTGGCAGCGAGCATGTCGACTCCATCGACTTGGTGTACACCGCGGGTACGGGGTTGGAGACGGTTTCCATCCCAACCTTGATTTGCCACCATCTTCTCGATCAATTCCTTAGCGGCTGGTACTTGTAGCGAGAAGAAGGCTCCTCCAGCGGCTGCATCTAGGTGCTCACGGGAAGTACGCTTGAGCCCGTGATAGAAGGTTTGAATTAAGAACCACCCGTGCATGCCATGATGCGGGCACGCGGTGATGTACTCCTGGAAGCGTTCCCATGCTTCCGGGATGCTCTCATCATTCTGCTGCTAGAAGCCCGAAATTCTAGCACGAAGGGCATTGGTTTTGCCCACCGGGAAGAACTTTGCGAGAAATGCCTTTGAGCACTTATCCCATGTGTTGATGGCATCTCACTCCGCATAAAACCATTGCTTCGCCTTCCCGAGCAATGAGAACGGGAATAGGCGAAGACGGATTGCATCATCCGTCACTCCACGGATAGTGAAAGTCCTACACACCTCTAGAAAAATGCTGGAGATGTGCATTGGCATCTTCATTCGGCTTGCCGGAGAACGGATTTGCTTGCACCATGTTGATCAACACCGGCTTGAGTTCAAAGTTTCCGTCTCCCACCGTCGTGGTTGGTCCGGTAGGGACATTGGTGTTGGATGGAGCGGAAAACTCGCGGATCGTCCTCTCGGCCATCGGTGCTGACGAGGTGCTGTCTACAGGATCGACGGTGTTCGTCTCTTGATTCAAGAGAAACTTCTGAGGGATGAGGATGTGAGGGCGCACTCTCCTCACAAGTGACTCCGGATTATCGTTAAAGTTGGACGGTAGGTCAAAACCGGTCATGCACTTCTCTGCGTACACGAGAGTAGAGCAAGGGTAAACCCGCTTAAATAGCGGTTCACCGAACCTTGATAATTCTACCACTATGTTTAAACGATATCTTATGCCTATTGCCTCCCCGGCAACGGCGCCAGAAATGCTTGTTGACGCTCCTTAGCCTCACCACTAAGGTTGCACTACGGTGACAGCGCCAGGAATGCTTGTTGGCACTCGCAAACATCGCTACCGGGTTCGCACCTCTAGTAACGGGGCTAGGGAACGTCTGGGTAAAACACACGATTACAGAAAGGTCCGCAAGCGCACGGATTACCGTTGTAGCACTTCACCCGGTGGTATTCGGGTTATCGTATTTATATTTTCCCAAGGGAGGCACTACGGCAAAGATGATCGAATAAACGGTGGAGAAAGACAAGACTTGGTAAAGAGCTATAGCGGGGGTAACGAATAAAGATATTCGGGGATAACTTGACACACGCAAGGAGATCTTGATAAAGGACTAGAGAGGATCTAGCGAGCTGGGAGGACAACGAGACGAGAAAGGATCCTAACACAATCTATCTATTCTTGTCAACTCTAGGTAAAGAACTAAGGCAAAGGATAACCAAGGCAAGCTAACTCGACAAGCTCTTCTAGTGCTGCAGGGGCATGCAAAGCCGCGCTCTCAGACTGGGATGAGAAGGGAGAACGACGACGCGCTGAATCCTACCGGCCCGAACTAACGTGGTGGACTACAAATCCCGTCCGGAGCTGTCACCTCCTTAGGGTACCACAACTATTCCGTTGAACGGGACACCAATCTAAGACTAAGGTAAGCTCTGAGCACCGCGCTCACAACGAACCAAAGAACCTTTCCCCGGGTACCACGAAGGAAGGTCTCTCTCTCCCGTGAACCACCGGAGATCAAGCGAAGAATGACCACAACACTATAGGGTTCAAGGGAGCTATGCTAACCAAGACTAAACTAACTTTAGTCTAAACCAAGAATAAAGCTTCTAGAGCAAAGTAAAAGCTGAATGTAATTGACTCGAAAGGTAAGATAGAAAGATAACTTGAATTGTACTTGAGTCTAAACAAAGAAAGGATACAAGAGTAGTACCGGAACTCTGAAGAAGACTCCTCCGGAACCCCGAGACTAGCTCGACTTGACTCTAACTCCCAAGCTACACTAATCCTACTCCAAGTGAACAAAAGAGGGAAATAGAGATGCTCCTGCGTCGTGTGTCCAATTCAGCGAGTGTGAGGTGCTTTTATAGGCAAGGGAGGTCGGTTGAGCGCGTGGGACCAAAATGTCAGGTGCGGCCGAATGAGGAGGTGCGGCCGGCCCTATGATCCACCGCCTCTTGACTAGGACGCTCCTGATCCTTGCTCCTGAGGCAGTTGAGGGTCGGTTCCTTGGGTCGGTTTCAGCCGGCACGGCGGTTGGGAGGTGCGGCCGGCCCACCCCCGTGTCGTGTGATGCACCGCCTTCGCTCAGGAACGCCTAGGATTGCCTTGGAATGACGGTTGTGGCAGTTGATCGGCCGAACAAGTGGACCCATTGATCCTAGCCTTCACCTTTGGATCAAACCGACGTTTTTTCATTGAATCTTGTTCGTCCAAGTATTGCTCGAAGGAGAGGAGGTACTCGGGACCTAGCACGAGCCACGGGGCTGGGCCGGCCGCACCTGCAGGGCCGGCCGCACCTGCCAGGCCGGCCGCACCTGTAGGGCCGGCCGTGCCTGGTGGTTCGGCCGTGCCTTGCTCGTGTGGCATGTTGGTTCCAAATTCTCCCAAAATGTGTACCTACCTATGAAATTCACAACACAACTCATGGAACTTTATTAGTACTAAAAATGTGCATGAAACTTGCTATATACTCCTCTCGGACCCGAGGTTTTGACGGTCGAATCCTTGTTGTAAGGACCGTCAACAAATGGACGCACGAAAGCAAGAATGAAAGAGGGGACAAGGGATCCCAGAAAGTCTATACTCGCCTCAAAAGTTGTGAACCCCTTTACACGTGCCCTCGAGCCCCCTTTTATAGGGAGACGAAGGGACTTTTACATTCCGAGATTACCCTCGAATCTGGAGAATATTCGCGGTGTGATCATGTACATGAACGTCTTTTACATCCCGTGATTTGCGGGTCTAATTTCATACATTTACAAGCCTGCCACCAGTTCACACCTCGAACCCAGACTTTTGAGGCAACGCCTTTGACCCGGTTCTCTTCTGACCTTCGATCCTTCATTCACGAAAATCGCCAATTGCCTAGATCTCCGAACTGAGCTTCAGAATTCACAGCCGAAGAGAAGTCCTTTAAGTTATCCGAGGTTCCCATCTTCGTAGTTTCCCGAATTCGACAGATTCCATCCGTCCTGAAATAAGAAGTAGACTTGCGATCCGTTGCTGATTCGGCAATTATTTCATACGAATATTAGAGGGTCAGCGAATCATGTAAAAACAACGATACACCTTCATGAACCCTTTCTCGCCCCGAAACAGAGCAACGACCCTGTGATTTATTCACGAATACTTTCACGAATTCGGCAGTTCCGATGTTTCGAGGGTGAAAGGTTTTTACCCAACTCCCCAACACACGGGAAGCATCACTAGCAAAGGAGGCCACGGGATGGGCCGAACTGGGCCCAGGCCGGCCGGCCCAGCCCATTTCGGGCACCATTCACCACCTCCTTTGACCTAGACGATCCTCAGACTATTTATGGTCCCCCTGCCAAGAGCCACGCATCAACTCATTCGCCATTCGCTGCTGAGGAGCAGAGAAGAGAGGGACACCATTCCGGAGAGGAGAGGGTCGAGCTAGTTGTCTAGGGTTTCCCTAGCCGGCGTGGGAACCTTGCAAGGAAGACCACGTCGGAGTTCCAGGAGCTAGGAGCAAGATCAAGGTAGGATCCCAGTGGTGATCTTGTCCATGTACCTTTGAGTATGTTGAATTATCAAGTTGCAATCCGATTTCTAGCGATCAAGTGCTTCTTCTACGACTTTGATCTCGATTGGTTTTTCTTACTTTAAGATCTATTCTCGAGATAGATCATAGAGGGTGTTCTTGTAGCCGTGGTGGCTAGAGGTGCATGCTTGACCTACCAAGAGATTTCAACTTGTCCTTTGGACTCACCCTAGGCTAACTCGCACGAATAGGAGTGCGTTGTGACAGAACGGTGGCTCCAAAAAGTGGGCGTCTTCGGAGTTGGAACGGAAGCCGCGATTTAAAGAAGCTTTTTATGAGATTCAATTTGGTTTATTCGTCTTTGCTTGGAACTTCAACAAGAGCTTGATCCAATCTCTCTAGATTGGTTTTACCTATCCCTCTCTATCTCTTGTTACCTCCGGTTTTCATAGATTAGATTCGTTTCTTTTGGTGTTCTCTAGATTAGATGCTAAAGCAACAACCTTTCGAAGATTAAAGTGTTTGTGGCTTTATTATATTGGTTCTTGCATCACACATTTGTTCCACGGATTCGATACCTTGGGTTCACACTTAAGGGAAGAAGGGTCCCTTGACTACGACGGAGGATTTGTCCGCTTGCAATCCAAATGAAGTTTGATACGCATATACACCGTCAACAAGCCCCTTTTTTCTGGCGCCGTTGTCGGGGAACAAGTGATTAAGATTCGATCTTTATTGCTTTTTGTGAATATTTTCAGTTTTCTTGTGATTTTTCTTTTTGCATCTAATAACTTTTGATCATCCTCAAAAATCAATCTAATCTAGTTTTTGACTAACCCTAGTTTTCTTAGATTTGTTTTTATCTTTGTTTTTGTATATATTTTGTTTATTGCTAACCCTAACAGGAGATGGACGGCTACCTCTCCAACAAACCCGAAAATTTTGTGGATGATCTAGAAAAACTTTACAGGCTAAGGAGACGTGAAGCACAAGCTAAAAAGCTGGAATTTGCAGATCCAAAAGCGGAGGCCGAAGGGTCGTCGGAGTCTCCAAAGGAATCACCACCTCTAAGCCCTGGGGAAAATCAACTTCAACCGGAACCGATGGGAGAACAACCGCAGCCGGAGCGCAAGATCGGGGAGCTATGCACTCCGGACATCGTCGACCTACCAATCTTGAACCTCGCGGAGATCGGAAGGCCGTTCGAGATGAGGACCTCAACAATCCGCATGGTGCAACATTCACCCTTCACCGGTAAAGAGGATCCAAACCTTCGCCTCCAAGCGTTCATTCAACTTTGTCAGACATTCAACATGGAAGGGGTGACTCAAAACCAAATGAGGGCGAGGCTCTTTCCGTTCTCGCTACTTGAAAAAGCTTTGCAATGGTTCTACTCTCAACCGGCGGAGATGGTGCAAAATTGGGAAGCTTTGATGAGGGCTTTCATCAAGGAATACTACTCACCGGGTAAGACTCAAAGTTTGCGCAATAAGATTGCTACTTTTGCTCAATATCCTACGGAGACCATATTGAAGGCTTTCGAGCGCTTCAATGAGTACACTCGGGCGGTGCCACATCATAAATTCCCGAAGGAAGATCTTGTTCAAAAGTTCAACCAAGGACTCACCATGGCGTCAAGGACGATCATCGATGCATCGGCGGGAGGATCCATCATCAAGCTTACACCGACCCAAGCTTTCACTTTATTCAAGAAGATCGCGGACAATGACACATGGGCGTCATCCGAACGCTTACTTCCGGTCCAACCCACGTGGAACGTCAAAGGAGTCTTGCAAGTGGAGAAGGAAGATCTACTCGAAGGCAAGATCGACTCGCTTATGAGGAGGTTGGCAAAGATGGAGATAGAAAAGAAAGAAGCTCAAGGCTTAAAGGCTGCCGAAGCAAAATCCACATGTGAAGAATGCGGGGAGTATGGCCATGTCTAGAAAGATTGCCCAGAGGAAGCCAAGATGCTCGATTACATGAGGAAGGGAGATTTGCCGAACTTCCGCTACAGGCAAGGTAGACCTCAATTTAATGCAAGTTCGTCCATTCCGAATTCGGTTCCTCTTCGTATGCAATTGAAGGACTTCATGGACGAGCAAGCTAAGATCAACAAGGACATCGTTACCAAGTTCAAAAAAATAGACAAGGTGTTGGAGAATATCGATAGCAAGGTGACGGAGGTCGGAAGCTCCAACCATCAAGTGCTCAACATGATGAAGATGCTCGAGACACAAGTGGGACAGCTTGCCGGGTGCCTATCCGCTAATGAAGGGAAGCTTCTGGGGCAACCTCAAGGTCCCGAGACGGCGAAGGCCATTCAACCTCATTCGGGGAAGGAGACCGAAGATCCGGAGCATTCCACGGGAGCTAGAAAGCCTAAACCATCTACCGAGGCAGAGGAATTTGCTAAGGAGAAGGTTACCGAAATCATCACTGAAGAGCCCGAGTTTGAGATGCCGGGAGAAGACACGAAGATACCGCAACTCAAGCCACGCTACTTCCAAGGTAAACTTGATAATCATTTTGAGAAGTTTGTGGAAGTTGTGCGTAGGTTGAGCATCAACATGCCGCTATTGGACACCCTTAAAGTTCCTACATATTCTCGCTACTTCAAAGATATACTTTCAAACAAGTTTGAGATAGCAACACTCGGGGTGGATCACGTGATGTCCGAGCAATGTAGCGCCGCTATTGCAAACAGACTAGAGAAGCAAGGAGACCCCGGATGCCCGACGATTCCATGTTCCGTTGGTTCTTTCAAGTTTGAGAAAGCATTATGCGACCTTGGAGCAAGTGTTAGCGTCATGCCAAGAGACATGTTTGAGAAGCTATGCCTATCGGAGCTAGAGCCTACGGCCATGTGCTTGGAGTTGGGTGACAACTCCATTCGCTATCCTTTGGGCATCACCATAGATGTGCCCGTGAAGGTCGGACACCACTTCATCTCCGTTGATTTCGTGGTGCTCGAGATGGGAGAAAGGGAGAAGCTGCCACTCATCCTTGGGAGGCCTTTCCTCAAGATCGTCGGAGCTACCATCGACGTCGGGAAGGGGGAAATCAAGTTCGACATCAACGGCGAGAGGAGTTCCTTCAAGTTTCGACCACACTTCGTGGTATGCAACATGATCAAAGTTAAATATATTCCACCTCATCATCGCATTAGTAAGGAAGAGCCAAGGAAGAAGGAAGAGCCGGAGAAGAAGGAAGTGAAGGAAATCAAGAAAGTTGTTGCATCCGTCAAGATCAAGGAACAAAAGCCGCCTGTGAAGACCAAAAAGATGACTAAGCCGGAGAATAAGCCTGCGCCAAAGATGGTGTGGAAGTGGGTACCTAAGATTGCAACGCTCGCAAAGAGCATTGATCCAAAGTAAACAAGTGAAGAAGTCTAGCCATGGACTATAAACGAAGCGCTAGGCGGGAGGCAACCCGTTTCGTCGAGTCAAGAATAAGCTACCGGGAGGACAACCCGATCGAGATTTTTGGAGTCTTTCAAGTAAGCTGGTTTTAAATTTTGCTACACAAGACATTCATAGACTCTTAAAGTGGTTGGATAATGTTTAGAGTTATAAATCTTGTTTGGATATTTTATTTGGATAATAAACCCTTTACATGAGCCATCATATGAGTTATTTGCTTCTTTTTGAGAAACCAAAACCAAAAAAATTCAGAACCTACCTCAACCTTTCATCCTCTTCATGATGTTATGGTTGACTTGTTTTGCATGCTACAAACACATGAGTAGAGCCACACTATGTTCCTAGATGATATTTAAATTTCAGCGCATGGTAGGACTCGCGTGAATCTAGAATCTTAACTTTTGGTTTGTTCAAAATTCATATCCTTGGTTTCTCTAGAGTTAGAATTTTTCTAAGCCTCATTTAATTTTATTTCATTCAAAATCTCTCTCACATTTAACCAAAATTAGAACCCAAACCTATGCCCCCATGATCAAGCCGGGAAAAGCTTGCTCTCAACTAATGGAAGCAAATAATACCGGTGCGACCAAAATAAAAGTAGTCGAAAAATATTTTCGACTCACATTTGTTTTTGATGCTTAAAAACTCCTCTAATTATATTTGAACTCATTGCAAGCTCTGAGTTTAATTTTATTTTTTCGAAATTAGAGGAGTGCTAAGCATTAAAACATGCTTAGAAGGAGGCAATTGAGTTAACTTAACCACACATGCACCATGATGCATCACGGGATGCCCCTCCAACAATTATCATCAAAGGACATGCAAAGGACAAGCATGGGGGGCAAACAAAGCTTTGTTTTGCAGGAATCTCATGGAAGCATGTGAGGCAAGGGAGCATGGAAGTGACTCAAAAGCAAAACAATCAAGTGGAAGGATCAATCATGCAAGCAAAGGAGTGAAAGAGAGCATTTGGGTGGTGCAACCCTGTGGAGCACGCGGTCACAAAGCAACAAGCAAGCAAGGAGTGCACTGGAGAAAATTGGAGCCAAGTGGAGCAGCAAGCCACCCAGGCCGGCCGGCCTCACCTCTTTTTAAGCCCCCTGGTGCCCGTCTTCCTCTGGTAAGTCACTCGTCCAGTTCTTTGTTCGTGTTCCTGAGCTCTTAGTCCATAACCTCCAGAGACATAGCTTCCCACTTCGAGTTTTTTTTTCGTCCATCAAAATCCATCCTAAGTCCACTTGAAGTCCATACTCCAAATAATTTTTGTGTGCCTTGCTACCAGTTGAAAACCCCAGGTATATATTTGTGAGGAAGAGTGCAGCAACCATGTGGAAGAAAACTATAAGTCTCTTCACCAAGAAGAAGGGATCATCGTCATCCAAGCCATCATCAACAAGCTCTTAGAGGAGGCACTCGGTCTCCGAGTCTCCTCAGAGTATGGAGGAAGACACGGCTGAGGACCGGAGCGTCCGAGGACCGGTGGATGGTCGCTCCCTGGTGTGATGAGTGATTGACAACGTGGTGTGGACTGATTCTTGGCTAAGTATTGCAGGTGTAGGTCGCGGCTTGACTCGTGTTGGTGCAGGTGAAGAGCGGGCGCGAAAGGTCTTAGCCTTGCGGGGCCTCCGAGGAGTGGAGAGACAAGTAGGCTCGGCTCGATGGACCCGGTGGCCGAACGGGGTCAAGTGCGGGCCGCATGGTGGCAAGAAAAGCAAGACGAAGTCATCGACTCGAGCCAGTGCAAGGTAGCGGCTCACGACCGGAGTCTGCATGCGGGGTTTGCGGCGGTTCACCACAAAACCGTCGGGTTACTTGGTTGAGCCACAAAACCAAGACCGGAGGCTCGGCGGGCGGAGACGAGATCCGGGCGCGCCGAGAAGCTTCGATGCCAGAGGACACGTGGCAGGATCGCAGGGCTTGCGTCGGGAGAACGCGGACTGCGGCAAAGGCGTGGCCGTCTGATGAAGAGGAGTGCTACTTGACCATATTGCCCCTGAGGGGATTGTATCTTAGTTTAAGTGCTAGGGGTAGCTTGGTCTTTTGCCCAACCCAGCGGGACTCATATATATAGCTCTAGGGTTTCTGGGCAAACCACCCTTCTGGACTACTTCTCATTTCCCTGCTCCATAGGTTTAGATTTTCTTCACCGTTTTGTAGAGAATCTGATCTCCGAGTGTATGGAAGCTTTCATGGTTGCGTCGATTTCCTTCTTGTAGCTCATGTGATTTTCGTGTCTTTTTCGGGCTATTTTCGTTGGATTTTCATGCGCGGCTTGTTCCTTCAATTCTGAGGTGTTTGGATCCAGATTTTCTTGAGGGGATCATGGATAGATGTCTTGTGCATATTTGTGCTTGATCTTGACCCCCGATCTCCGGATTTGACCTCCAATTGAAGGATTTCGGTTGGAACCCTAGGTTTTTGTGTGAGCTCGGTAGAACTTCGATTCCCGGCGATTTAGTTGTTTTGAGGCTTCATTTTTTGGGGCATAGCATCTCCTAGGGACGCTTCACATCTCCCCCAAATCTTGTCTCAAGAGCTCAAGTCATTTGGGAGATCCATTGACGGATAGGTGAAGTTGCGTTCACATTTTCGTGCTCCGGCTGCCGTTCTTGCATCTGTTCGCACCTGGCGGACAGTCCGCCTGGTAGGCGCGGACAGTCCGCGAGGCATGGTGTTCATCCAGTTCGTCGCTTGTTCGTGCACGTTTGTGGTTTGATCCGTTGAGTCAGTTGCTTTTTGTTGCAAGGAGTTTGCGGACCATCCGCCAGGTGTCCCAAACTGTCCACGCGGTACGAGTTACCCACGGACCGTCCGAGGGTAGGGTACGGACCGTCCGTTTTTCTAGGTGCGGTACTAGTTGTTCGGGAAGCTTTTGCGGACCATCCGTCGTGGTCCTGCGGACCGTCCGCCTAGCCCTCGCGGACTATCCGCCCCAGGCACCGCAGATTGCCTAAGTCTTTCGCTTCTTGAGTTGCGCTTCCGTGTTGCTTTGAGTTGGGGTTTGTTCCTAGGGTTGATAGGTCCGTTGTGACTACGCGACCTTGGCAAGCTCGTGTGGGAATCCTTGGTTGTGAATTTGGGGCATAGGCCGAGTTCATCCTTCGGGAAGAATTTTTATCGGCTCCCATTCACTCCCCCCCTCTTTGGTCGCCTAATCGGTCCTTCAATTGGTATCAGAGCTTGTTACGGATCTTTGTGATTCTAACCAGTCTAAGATCCAAAGATGGCGTACCAGGAATGGGGTTCGGGTCCTCCACACTTTGATGGTAAGAACTACCAGATGTGGTAGAGGCGGATGGCTACTTTCCTTCGCGACAAGGGTCAAATCCTTTGGGATGTTACAGTGAACACAGCTTACGTTCATCCGATTAACTTCCTAGCCCCAGGATCGAGAGATATGTTCGACGCCAACAGCAAGGCGGTCGACTACTTGTTTCGTGCTCTGTGTCAATCCGAATTTGATCGGGTTCAGACAGAGGACTTGGCTTGTAGGATTTGGGAGCAGTTGAAGAATGCTCATGCTGGAAATGCTCAGGTTCAGGCTCGGTTGTTCGCGACCTACCGGAGAGAGTACGAGAACTTCACTCATGTCCCCGGTGAGTCTATTGACAGCATGTTCCAGCGGTTCACTGTGATTGTGAACAACATGAGGGCTAATGTGGCCGTGCTCCCGTACGATGATCATGACAGGGCTGTGAAGCTCCTGCATTCTCTGGATCGTACCGTGTGGAGTGAGAAGGTCGAGGCCATTCTCGAGTCGGGGAAGTATGAGACCCTCATGGTGGACGATCTATTCTCCAAGCTCAAGTTGTCCGAGGTGGACCATGGGGTGCGAGCAAGGATCGAGAACCCGACTGACCCTCACAGTCTGGCTCTTATTTCTGGACCAAGGACTAACGCTAACATGTCTTCGAGACAGTTGTAATGACCCGGGTTTTTGGTGAGGAAAACCCGACTCCTTGTACCCTTGTGATAGTTCCTGGATCAGTAGCTATCACATACAGAACTCATTACAGAATAATATCATTTCCATACAACGAAATCAGAGTACACAACAGAATATTTACATCCGAACAACTCGGTATACGAATTTAGTACAAGCCCCTTGGTCTAAGCGGCAAGTAGAAATCCTGCATAGCGGTAGCTAGGGCTTCAAGTCTTCGTCTTCAATCTTCACCACAGGCATCCTTGAGCGAAGCAACGCAACCCTTCCTTCATGGATTCCTCGAACTCGGACTCTCAAGCCAAGTCCAATCCTGCACACTCACAAAACTATCCCCAAGGAATGGGATAGGTTCACGTCACCGACTATATGCAGCTTTAAGTGGCCTAACTCTAAAGGATAAGAAAAGTGGCAAGGTAAAAGGTCAAGTTTCCTATGCAGCAGCAGCGCAACATAAAAAGAAAACATCTTCATATAGGTCCCAATCCATACTCTCATCACAACTCGGGAAGACCTGGTACCCCAGGGACCCGTCTCCAAATCCTATCTCCATCTAGTGTCGATGTGAGAACTTCCTCTCCTCGCACCTCAATGATTGCAATCGGATCTGCGAGGTAGAGGGAGCAACTCTCCTCTCCCCGACTGCAACCACGGCTCACCACACTCTCAAACTACAGGGGGAGGTAGAAATCCCAAAATATGAGAACAAAGCTATCAAAGGACGTGTCCATGACCGAGGACACGGCTATACGTATAGATCGAACAACTCTGCAGAGCGTGTACACCTGTACCCAACTCGGGATGGAGCCCAGTCGGTAGCGAACCGACCAAACCCACCCTACCGTGCGAACTCTCGGTAGTTACGGTCCCATCCTGCATCCGGCCCTCAAAGCGATCCCCTCCACAAAAGGAATTGCACCGGAACTGTGAAATGCCCCCGTGTGGCCACACGGACGACGCACTGAGAGAAGGTGGTCTCACTCCCACCTCTCCCCCACTGATACCCTCTATCCTGCTGGCAGGTATGGTTCCGCACTTGCTGAGCTCAACTCGGCCCTAACCCCACTCTCGGCGAGGTGGTGTGTACGTAAAGGTGCAGTGAAAAGGTCTGTCCACTCGCTTTCAGACCGGGGCGAGCTCATGTCCTCCAAGCGTACAGTAAATCCCCAACACCTGTGCTCCAAAAACCGTAAAAGTGGGGACACACTGAGGAGTGCACCCCCCATCCCCGATCCCAGATCGGTTGTTTCGAGCTCACTCCTGCCAAAGTATCCAAAACGCCTTCTCCTGCCGGTTTTACCCCACACACGCCAAGAACCACTATTCCCATCCCACACATGCATCGCGAAGCTCAGCGTATATACACGCTTATATATAACATAGCAGTAGTAGGGCAATCAAGGACAGGATAAATAAAGAAGGCTATGCACGGTTCATCATCATCATGCGAGTAAGTAAAGCACTAGCATACTACATAGCAATGCCTAATAGGAATTTCAGAATCAGTCGGGTGTGAACACCTGTGTGCAAGTAGTCGCCGAAGTTTCCGTAGTTGTTCTCGATCTTCTGGCTTGACTCCTCGGCTTCGGGAATCCTAGATTCGCAAATATAAATAAACACGGTGTCTAGATGCAATTAACTCCAAAGAGAAGCAATAAAGAACCAAATAAACTCCAAATGCTAGTCTAATGGGTGCTTTATGATTTTAGGAGAATAAAGAAACTGATTTCATCTTTTTCTAAGGTAGGATCAATTTATTATGGATTTTCAAATAAAGAAAATAGTTTACGAATTTAATTAATTGCGATAAAGCACAGAAAACATAAGTCAGCAAGTTAGAGAACCAGAAGCTAGGTTTTGGGTCGATTTGCTTGGTAAGTTGACTAGTCAACGATCAGTGTTGACCGAGTCAAAAAGAGAGGTCAAAGGGCAACCGGACCCCACAAGTCATCCTGTGGGTCCCGTATGCCAAAAGGGAACAAGTTGGACAGTTAGAGGTCTCACATGTTAGTGGGACCTAACGGTAAGTCCGCTGGCCCCTTTGGTAAGATTGTAGAGATCGTGCAGGATGGTTTCGCTATAAGCGATGTGGTGTGCTTGAGAAACTTGGCTCAAGCTGATACATGATAAGGATATGGCGAGGATGGATTTATCCAAGATATGGCTGATGGGTTTAGATAGCGCACGCGTCGTTCACGATGAAGGCGTGTCACAACCGCGGCGAAAGGTATGGTCGGGACTTGAAAGATTGAGAACAGGCACCGGGTTCACATATTAAGGTTTGGTGGAAAAGGGCAAAGGTTGTTGCTAGCGAGCAACCCAAGAGACGGATTAGCATGTACATATACTTCCAGCACACATACGGTTGCTACACTTGCTTGCTTTTTCACAACACCTCAGCTAGCAGCATAGCATGGGACTGAAACTTGTGCTCTCGAGCAGAACAGAACAAGGCAAGGGCTCAAGCTTAGACTGATGGCATAAGCAGGAGTTCTATCTCCTAGATGGGATTGCAACATCATGCTTTGAAAGAGTTCCGACCGCAGGTTAGGGATAAAAAGGAGAGAGCTTGCAGCGGCTTGGTCAGAAGCGAAGCACAGAAACCATTAGCTTCATGCCACTAAGCGAATTGCTGCCACTTGTGGTCAGCAGCAACAAGGCATGGCCGACTATAGCCAAGCATGGCCGGTGGTTGCTTGTTGTGGCTATTCATCCATAGTTACGACCGTCTGGAGTTCTTGGGCAAGGCCCCTCTGTGAGGATGCTTAGCTGGGACACGGCATGCATTAGCGTAGCTAGATGGGTGAGCATCTGCACAGTGATGCAACACTGCTGACTTTGTGCACACACTCATAAGCCGAAGCTAAAGCATCAAGTAGTGACCAAGCTGGCTTACTTTCAAGGCATTTAAACCCATCACGTATTGGTTGTTGCAGTTCCACCTTTCAAGATTGCACAGGGCACTATACAACTAGCACAGAAGAAAGCTGTAAGGATGGCGAGAGCAGGTGGTCCGACAGCTCACTCGAGCGGAGAAAAAAGAGGGGGCTTGGCGTGACAAGCATCACAGCAAACCGATGATCCGGGGCTGCGTGCTATCAAGGTGAGGTAAGGTACAGGTCCATGGCAAGTGCACCCAAGGCAGAGGTGCGATGTTTAGAGATGGTTAAAGGTGACGGCTTGCAAAACAGAGGCTAGGTGCACGTGTTCGGTCACGTGGGGTCCCACGGCCGGGACACGATTGCGGCACACACGTTTACACTCAACTATGTGACTTCACGGCGTCACACAACTGCAAGGGTTTAGGAAAGTTAGAGGTTCGGTTAGAAGGGTTAAAGATTCGGGATTTGCCGGCTTCAGGGCACTGCGCACCGCACGCCAGTGGGACAAGCAGAGAGCGGCGGAAAGGCAAGGCTCACCGGCGTCGACCCCTTTTTGGTGGCTGGTGAACAGAAATGACGGCAAGGCTCCAGGGCGGTGCGCTCGCGGTCGAGTCGCCAGTGTGCTCGCACTGGCGCGTGTGTGCGCCAGAAATGCGCATGGGTTGGTACTGTGCTCGGGTGTGCAAGACGACGGTTTGAGCTGGAGTGTGCGTGAAAGCCGACGAGATGTCCTCGGCGGCGAGCTTGATGATGGTACGCGCGCAGAGCTTGTGACAGCGAACTGGGATGCTCGGCAAGGCGAGCCTAGGGTTTCGATCAAGGAGCAGAAAGGTGCAACCTTCGGCCGGAATCCGGCACATCGGCGACAACAGGTTTCCAGGCGGCAAAGAAAAGCAGGACAGCGTTGCTGGCTTGGGCGCTAGTGCCGGCATTCTTGCTCGCGTGCGTGCGTGTGGACAAGCGTGAGCACGGGTTCAAGATGGCGCTCACACGTGCATGCCGAAGAAAAGCCCTCGGCAGCGAGCTGTGAATGTGCGAACACCGATGTGCTTCGGACTTAGGGGTGCCGTGCGGTGGTTTTGTTCATGCACACGCGTGCAAGACAGTGCTCGGGCCCAAAATAGCACCTTGCCCGGCATGCGCGTGACGGCGAAATGGGAAAGATCGACGGCTCGGTTCTGCCCGTGCGCGCAAGCGCAAGCCGGTGGCTTGACCACGGTGGTGGGTTCGGCGACGTCAAGGGAGCGAAACGCCACGACGACAATCAGGGTTAGGCAGGACGAGGCTCAGGGTTCTGGGTAGCCAAAGGTTCAAGTTCGGACCTGGCTTCGTTTGCACGACTAACGCGTGTGCCCTGATGCGTGGAAGGTCATGCCGCGACACGGCGGAGCGCTCGATGGCGAAACGGACAGGGAAGGGCAAGTAGGGCGCTCTGGGCATGGCTAAGCCAAGACGGGATGGTTTCAGGGTGGTTAAAGGTGGATCCTTGGCCGGATTCTGGGCAAGGAAAGGGGAAAGCTTTGGTTCGGGTCTCCAGCCCGGCGGCGACAAGGTTCGGTTTGGCGCGGCGAGCCGAGCTCCATGGCGGCGATACTGGGGTGTCCGCGCCGGTGAGGTGGTTCACTCGCGAGCGTGGGTGTGTGCGCGTGTGCGCATGAGTGCGCACGGGCATGCGGTTGCAGACAGGTGCCTCCGACGTCGAGCAACGGCCGCAGAGCGGCAGCTCGGTACGGCAGGGGTCGACAGAGACGGCGCGCTGTGTGGCGGAAACACCGTCTCGCGAACGGAAGGACGTGGTTACGAACGGGGCTTGCCAAGCGACGGCTTGGTCGCGGGCACACGCGTGCGTTCGGCCGTGAGGCAACACCCTTGGCCGAGGACGGCGGCGCGGCGGGAGCGACGCTCCAGGCCACGAGGGACGGCCCGGCAGCGCTGGTTATGCACTGACGTCGGCGCCCGGTCTCGCGTGCGCGTTTGTGCGGGTGCACAGGAGTGGCCAAGAAAGGCAGGGCCTTGGCCCCTCGGTTGTCCGTGAGTAAGATGTCGGCGGCGCAGCCATGGTGGCAACAGACCCGACGGTGTGCGCACGACGATGGAACGGGACAAGGGCGGGTGGCAAGCGGCAGAGCGCGCGCGCGGACGGCAGCGGCACCTGCAAAGACGGCCGGCTTGGCTCGATGGCCAGCTCCCAGACGACGGCAGGTCACGCAGCGGTGCGGTGTAGGCAACGGGCAACCATGCGAGCTCACACGGCTCGTCCAGACATTTGATCGAACACCTAGATGGTTGTTGAGGTGGCTCACTAGGGAGGTCGAGCAGAGGCAGGGCGACGGTCATGGTGTTCCCGAACGGCGACGGTGAGGACGTGGTCGGCTCAACAACGGCTCGCGGTACAACAGTGCCGCGGTGAAGTGCTTGGCGCCCCGACGACGTCGGTGTCCATGACGCGGCACGACGGCTTGCGGTTCGGCTCTGTCCTTCGTGCTCCCGCGCCTGTCGCAGCTTCGGTGTGACCACCTCCTGGTGTTCTGGCCTCCTGGACCTCGTGGCCGTCGGCGACGTCTTCCCGGCCAGCGGTGCAGGTAGGCGGCCTCCTTACGGACAACAGGGGGTGACCGCTTCTTGGTCCCTTCTTGCGAACAGCAGCCTGAGGTGGACGGCGGCGTAGTCACCAGGCGACCTCCAGCTTCAGGACGGCGGCATCGGCTTCGCTTCCCGACGTTCCCCCTCCCCCCTCCTCCAACTCCTCCTCCTTCTCTGCTAAATGGTGGAGGCGGCGAGTTTGGGGATAAATCCCCAGCGGCGGAGCAGAGAGGATGAGGCCGGGCGGCGTTGGTGTCCCCAAGGCGCACGGCTCCGGAACGGCGGCTCCAGACGAGCCTCGCCGGTGGGCGCTCCTCTCCCTCCTTCACTTCTTCTTCCCCCCGTCTCCTCCTCATCTCTTGCCGTGGACAGGGGCAAAAATCCCCAATGGCGGCCAGGGCAGGGAGGCGGCTGGTGGATGGGCTCTTATACCCGGGGGCTAGGGTTCCAGAGCGAAGGGCGGACGGCGGGCGGCGATTTGGGGCGGCATGGCGCGCATCCATGGCTGCCAGCGCTGCAAGAGGCGGCGGCCATGGGGGGCCGGCGCGAGCTCCTCCCCCACGCCGTGCATCACGGGAAAAAGCAGAGGAAGAGGAACAAGATTGGGATGGCTGGCGTGCGGGCCCCACATGTAAGTGGCTGCGGCAGTTTGATAGTTGGGAAGTGGGCTTCGGTGGGCTGAAAGAAAGGGTCGGCTGGCGGAGAAAGATGGGAGTGTTCTGGCAGACTTTCACTGGTGTGGTTATGGCCCAGCAGGGATAGGGTGCTTTCCTATTTTCTATTTTCCTTAAACCTTATACATACACAATCCAAATTTGAATTTAGGATTCGAATTTGAACCACACTCAAGTAAAATCCAAATAAATCCATTAAACTTCAAAGTTCTCACACTAGCATTTTATAATTCCTAAATTTATTATTTTGCTCACAAAAATTCTAGGAATTTTTGGGGAGGATCAAAGAAGACATCCTTACAAATTAAGTGAGCACTCAAATTCAAACAAAAATTTTGAAATTCACATTTTTGCAATAATTAACATTCCGGAAAATCCGGGATGTTACAACAGTTCTCTTTGTCTTGTTTTGTGTCCATGCCAGATGAGGAGTTCGACATGCTGGGCGAGGAGGATCTCGCATTGCTGAGCAGGTGGTTCGAGCGCATGTACACGAACCGGAAGAACGCTCGGAGGAGCTCGGGCATGTGATACCGGTGCGGGAAGCATGGGCACTTTATCGCCGAGTGCCCGGAAGCCATGGAGGTCAAGCCCGAGCACAAGCACCGTCCGAGGACCGACCACAAGCATCGCTCGAGGGATGACCACAAGGGCAAGAACAAGTCCGAGCGGAGGCCGAGGAGGAGTGGTGGTCACAAGAAGAAGGAGCGTGCGATGGTTGCCGGAGCGAGCGACATCGACTCAAGCTCCTGCTACTCTTCATCAAGCTCAAGTGATGAAGATGAGAACCGGCACAAGGGCAAGCGGTCAAGCAAGAACATCAACGGCCTGTGCTTTGCCGCCCAAGGCTTTTGTGGCATGGCACAAAGCTCCGCAAGCAAGAAGAGCAACAAGGATGACTCAGACTCCGACTCCGAGGATGAGGTAAACAAAGATCCATCCTTCTTGGTAGCGGAGAATGCTAGGTTGAATGAATTGCTTGACAACCGTGATGATGTGCTTAGAAAGACCAACAAGGAGAAGAGGGAGTATAGGTCTTTGCTTGGAGAGGCTAAGGAGAAGGTGGTTGAGCTAGAGTCTTTGCTTGTTGATGCTAGGGCTCAAATAGTTTCTCTTAAGTCTGCTCCTATTGTGACTGATGAACCTGAATGCACTGATTGTTCTACTTTCCTTGGTGATTTGACTGTGCTTAAGGAAAAGTATGCCTCCAAGGTTGAGGAACTAGATGTGCTTAGGGTTGAGCTAGATGAGATGAAATCTAGGCCCTCCTTGCTTGGTGCTTGCACTTCTTGTCCTGTTTTGCATGAGAAACTAGATGAATCAGTTGCTTATGCTAGATCTCTAGAAGCTGCTTTGAAAGCTCCTATTCCTACATCATGCTCTACTTGTGAAGTAAATGCTGTGAAGAATTTGGAGCTTGCACACTATGTTGATCGCTTGCAGGATGAGAATGATGAGTTGAGGAAGATGATGGGTTGGTTGTCTGGTCATGAGCCTCAGCTCAGGATGATGATTGAGGCATACAAGCGCTATGATGGGCAAGCGCTTGGATCGGATAAGGCTGGTGAGGGAAGTGGTGAGAATGAGGAGAAGATCGGAGACATCCCAGAACCACCAAAAACCTACCACAAAAATGTGTATGCTCCTAAGCCAAACCCACTTAGGAAGTGACTAGACACAACCCCAGCTCCACCCGTGTTTCCTCCACACACAGACAACTTCTAGAAACCCATCAAATTCAAGAGTGACTTGGGGAATGAGTTCTTTGGGAAGAAGGGAGAGAAACCGAGTGAGGAGAAGCCAGAGCCCAAAGAGAGCCCAAAACCAAAACCCTTCCATTGTCAGCATTGTGGGAGGGATGGGCACCTAGCTGAGTTTTGCTTCAGGAGGAAGCATGAGGAGAGGTTTGCTAGGGAGATGGCAAACAAGGACAGGTACCGCCCTTCTCGTGGTGTGCCTGAGCCTAGGATGGTGAGAAGGGGCGAGGGTGTGGTGCGTACCATTTACCCTCGGGAGAGGTGCGAGTTTGTGCCTCGAGGTGAGCCACCATAGAGAGATGGTGGTAGACGTGTTGGGTTTGGGCATGGTGAGTTTGCTGGACGTTCCTTCGCTCGTGGCCAATACGAGTATGGGGGGAACGATCGCAGTTTTAGGTCCCAAAGGAGGTATGGGCCATGGTCTCCACCTCGTGGTATGCGTAGTCCTCCAAGGGGATGTGTGGGTGTTCCACCTAGGAGAGATAGGATGGATTTTTCTTGGAGGGCTTTTGGTTGATCGACTCCGGTTGCTCTCGACACATGACCGGAGATCGAAGGTGGTTCTCCAACCTCACCCCAGTGATGACCAAAGAGTACATCACTTTTGGGGACAATGGGAAAGGTAGAGTGCTTTCAGTGGGCACAGTGAAGGTGAGTGAGTCTGTGACTCTTAGGCGTGTTGCTCTTGTCAAGTCTTTGGGGTTCAATCTTCTTTCGATTTCCCAGCTTCTTGATAAGGGTTTTGAGGTCTGTTTCAAAATGGGCACTTCTCGTGTTTTGGATTCTCGAGGTGATCTTGTGTGCACGATCATCCCCGAGGGTCAGATTTTCAGAGCCGATTTTTCTCAGTGTGTCAGCTCTTCTCGTTGTTTGGTTGCTGATGTTTTGGCGGAGCTTTGGAAATGGCATAGGAGACTAGGTCACTTGAGTTTTGACTTGTTGTCACGCTTGAGTGGGCTAGGTTTGGTCCGAGGATTGCCTAAGTTGAAATACCAAAAGGATTTGGTATGTGCTCCGTGTAGGCATGGTAAGATGGTGGCCGCCTCTCACCCGCCTCTGACATCTGTTATGACAGAGAGGCCATGCGAGTTGTTCCATATGGACTTGGTTGGCCCAGCTTGTGTGTGCTCGGCGGGTGGGAAATGGTATGTCCTGGTGATAGTGGACGACTATTCTCGCTATGCTTGGGTCTTCTTTTTGGCTGACAAGGGGGAGACGTTTGGGTTTGTGCGGGATCTAATCTTGAGGTTGAAGAATGAGAGGAATGGAGATGCTATTCGAGCTATCCGTAGCGACAATGGCACTGAATTTAAAAACTCTCGTTTCGAAACCTTTTGTCGTGATTTGGGTCTCGAACATCAATTCTCTTCTCCCTATGTGGCTTGTCAGAATGGTGTGGTTGAGAGGAAAAATCGTTCCCTTTGTGAGATGGCTCGGACGATGCTCGACGAGCATAGGACTCCGAGGAGATATTGGGCTGAGGCGGTGAATACCGCGTGCCATGCTGGGAACCAGATTTTTCTTCGGGCCTTCTTGAACAAGACGTGCTATGAGCTCATGCACGGGCGAGCACCTAGAGTGAGCCATTTCAGGGCTTTTGGTTGTCGGTGCTTTATTCTCAAGAAGGGTAGGCTTGATAAGTTTGAATCGAGGTCTTCCGATGGTATCTTTTTGGGTTATGCGAGTCATTCTCGAGCATTCTGTGTGCTCAACCTTGATACTAACCTAGTCATGGAAACTTGCGAGGTCACCTTCGACGAGACCCAGCCATGCAGTTCGTCTATTTTTGAGTGTGCAGGTGACGACGAGATTGGCAAGAAGATCTTTGAGGACGAGGAGGATGATGCTGGAGAGGATGATGGCGATGATGGTGAAGCTCCAGCCGAGCATGTACCCTCTACTTCCACTACAATGACTACGGTGCAGGATGGCCCATCCCCTACACCGACTACAATCTAGCAAGATCAAGTGGAAGCTGCAGCTAAGGGGGAGGTTGTCTCCAGATGAGAGGCACCGAGGCGCATTCAAGTTGATCATCCTCCCTCAAGAATCATCGGCGACATCAATGAACGTACGACACGGTCAAGGTCCAGGAATGTTTCTTACTTTGCTCATTCGGCTTTTGTTGCTACCTTTGAGCCGAAAGACATTGGACACGCCCTCTCTGATCCTAATTGGGTGAACGCAATGCATGAGAAGTTAGAGAACTTTGAGAGAAACCAAGTTGATAAGACTCTTTTTCTCCTCAGGCAGGGCGATGATATCCTAATTGTTCAGGTGTACGTGGATGATATTGTCTTTGGCGGCTCATCTCACTCTTTGATTGCGAGGTTTGCAGAGGACATGAGCAAAGAATTCGAGATGTCTATGATGGGAGAATTGCAGTTCTTTCTCGGGCTTCAGATCAAGCAGGCGAAGGATGGAACCTTTATGCATCAATCCAAGTACACGAAGGACATCCTCAAGAAGTTCAAGATTGATGAATCGAAGCCCCTGTCGACACCAATGAGTACGACTACAGCGCTGGATGCGGATGAGGACGGAGAGCCCGTGGACCAGAAGGAGTACCAGAGCATGATAGGCTCCCTCTTGTACTTGACGGCGACGAGGCCAGACATTCAGTTTTCTGTGTATCTGTGCGCTCATTTTCAAGCGTCGCCGAGAACTTCACATCGGCAGGCCGTCAAGCGGATCTTCAGGTATCTTCGATACACTCCTGAGCTCGGTCTTTGGTACTCGGCGTCCTCTTCTCTCTCGCTTCTTGGGTTTTCGGATGCCGATTGTTGACGGTGAATTTCCGTCAACCTAGCCATGAGTTTACCTTTAATGTTGGCATTGATTTATTATTCTAACCACTAGAACTAACCCCCCGTATATAACAAGTTCACTCTTGCATGTCGATTTTGGAGTTTGTTGTTTACGCAGGAAATCTACGCTAAAAAGGAGACTTTCAGGATAAGTTCATCAAGCACTTTGGAAGAAGATCATGAAGCCCGACAAGAGTCAAGACACGCGATGAACATGACTCCAAATGACCCGAGGACCAAAGTGTCAACGCGCAAATCTTCAGGGACTCAACCAGAAAACAGCGAAGCTTAGATGGCAAGCATTCAAGCTTTAACCACGAAGGAAACGACGTCAAAGGCCCACATGCAAGTGCACACAAATGAGGAATCGTGTGAGAAGCAACCGGGGAGGAAGCCGGGGCCGAACTGGGCCGAAATGGGCCCAGGCCAGTCAGCCCAGTCCGGCCGGCCCAGCCCATTCCGGGCCCGGTTCGGTGCCTCATTTGACCTAGCCGCCATTCGGACTATTTATAGCCCCTCGCCAAGAGCCACGCATCAATTCATTCGTCATCCGCCGCCGAGGAGCAGAGAAGAGAGGGACACCATTCCGGAGATGAGAGGGTCGAGCTGGTTGACTAGGGCTTCCCTAGCCGACGTGGGAACCTTGCATGGAAGACCACGTCGGAGTTCCCGGAGCTAGGATCAAGATCAAGGTAGGATCCCGGTGGTGATCTTGTCCATGTATTATACTCTCGTGTCGAATTTGCAAGATTGAATCCAATTTCTAGCGATCAAGTGCTTTCTCTACAACTTTGTCTTCGCTTGGGTTTGCTTCTTCCCCAATCTCGTCTATAGCTAGATTGCTTAGGGTGATCTTGTAGTCATGGTGGCTAGAGGTGCATACCCGATCTACCGAGCGTTTTCAACTTGTTCTTCTTGGACTCACCCTAGGCTAACCCGCACGAATAGGAGTGCGTTGTGACAGGACGGTGGCTCCAAAAGGCGGGCGTCTTCGGAGTTGGAACGGAAGCCATGATTTAAAGAGGCTAGTAATGAGATTCGGTTGCTTTATTCTTCTTTGTTTTGGAACTTCAACAAAAGACCCGATCCAATCTCTAGATTGGTTTTATCTCTCTTTCTCTTGCTACCTCCGGTGTTTAGTAGATTAGATGTGTTTTCATGGCTCTTTCTTAGATTAGATGCAAAACCAAACCTCTCAAGATCAAAGTGTTTTCCACTTATTAGATTGGATCTTGCGTTACACATTGTTCCACGGATTCGATACCTTAGGTTCACACTTAAGGGAAGAAGGGTCCCTTGACTACGACGGAGGACTTGTCCACTTGCAAGTCCAAACAAACTTTGATACGACAATCAACCGTCAACAAGCCCCTTTTTCTGGCGCCGTTGCCGGGGAACAAGTAATCAAGATTCACTCTAGTTTGCGTTTGTGAATATTTTCAGTTTTTCTCTTGATTTTTCTTTTGCATCTCTTAATTTTGATCATCCTCAAAACAAAAAAATCAATCTAGGGTTTTGCTAAACCCTAGTTTTCTTTTAGTTTTGATATATATTTTGTTTATTGCTAACCCTAACCGGAGATGGACGGCTACATCTCCAACAAAAAAAAACATATATTTTGTGGATGGTGTAGAAAAACTTTGCAGGTAAAGGTGACGTGCAACACAAGATCTAAAAGCGGAGGCCAAAGATCGTCGAAATCTCCAAGAGAAACTCCACCTCCAAGCTCGAAGGGAAATCAACCTCACCCGCCACTCATCCTAGGGAGATCGTTCCTCAAGATCGTCAGAGCAATCGACGTCGGCAAGAAGGAGATCAAGTTCAACATCGATGGTGTGAGGAGTGCATTCAAGTCAACTACGATTCGAGGTATGTATCATGATCAATGTTAATTATGTTCTACCTCATCGTCACATCGGAAGGGAGGAGCCAAGGAACAAAAGTTGTTGCATTCGTCAAGACCAAGAATCAACGCCCGACTGTGAAGACCAAAAAGATGACTAAGCCGAAGAATAAACCTACACCAAAGCCATGGATGGTGCAGAAGTAGGGTCCCCAAGATTGCAACGCCCGCAAAGAGCGTTGATCCGGAGCGAAGAGAAGAAGTCTAGCTATAGACTATAAACGAAGCGCTTGGCGGGAGGCAACCCGTTCATCAAGTCAAGAATAAGCTACCGGGAGGACAACCCGTTGAAGAGTCAAGCTACCGGGAGGGCAACCCGAAGAATTTTTCATGTTTTCAAGGTAAGTTGATCTTAGAATTTACTATGCATTACATATTATAAATTCCTATGTGGTTGAATAATTTTTGGAGACATTATAATTGCTCGGTCGTTTTATTTGAATTTTATATTGATCATAAACCGATGACTTGAGCCATCCCATGTTTTGTTTGTTTATTTTTGTGAAACTAGTACCAAAAATTCAGAACCTACCCTAACATTTCATCCTCTCCATGATGAAAAGGTTGGCTTGTTTTACATGATAAGAACACGCGAGTAGAGCCTTGCTATGTTTCTTTAATGTTTTTAATCTTTGATGCATGATAGGACTCGCGTGAACCTAAGCAACTTTATTTTTGGTTTCATTCAACTTGACATCCACTGATTTCTCTAGATTTAAATTTATTTTCTTTTCTAAGGCCCATTGACTTTACTTTCAAAATCTCTCTCTCATGTTTGGCCGAAAATTAAAACCTAACCTATGCCCCCACGGTCAAGCCGGAGGAACTTGCTATCAATTAATGGAAGCAATCGATCCCGGTGCAACCAAAATAAATTTTGTGATTGTTTTTTATGCCTAAGATCTCCTCTAATGGTATATTTGGACTCATCGCTAGCGCTGAGTTAATTTTTAAATTTTCAAAATTAGAGGAGTGATTAGCATCTAAACTTGATTAAGGGGAGGTTTCTGAGCTTGATTAACATATAGTGCCCCATGATGCATCGCGGGAAGCCTCCATCTTTTGGCATCTCGGGCACATGTAAAGGACAAGCATGGGGGAAGCAAGGGCTTTGTTTTGTAGGAAATTAGTGGAAGCACAAGAGGCAAGAAAAAAAAAGAGGAGTGACACAAAGCAAAACAATGGAGGTGGAAGATTAATCCCGCAAGCAAAGGAGTGGTTGTGAACGGTTCGGGCAATGGAATCTCATGGATCACGTGAACACAAGGCAAGAAGGGAGCAAGAAGCGTCTCAGAGAAAGATCAAAGCGAAAGGAGCAGGAGGCCCCCTAGGCCAATCGGCCTAGGCCGGCCGGCCTGGCATCCTCTCCTGGCCCCCGGTGCTCCCCTTCGCTTGGTATGTAATTTATGCATTTGTTAATTTGTGTTCTTGAATTCATAGCCCATAAGTTTCAAATACAACCTAGAAAAACTTGAGTTCCATGGTGTTGTAGGATCTTGTCATGTAATCGCCGAATCTTTTGTTTCAATCTTTTGTTTATGTTTTGCCGCAAAAAAAATCTTTTGTTTATGTTGATAATGCTTTGATGCCTAAGGTTAGCCACCATGCTTTTCGGGAGTATAGGTCTCACTACTCCCATAGATCCCATCAACATATCTTTAAGTTTAGCTAAAGTGGCCTCACGTTCACACCTTAATAAATTAGTTTAGCTTCACCTTGATAGGCGGTTGCATGATCAAATATCCATAAACCCTATGGGCTAATATCCACCCAAACCTGTGCACCTCACTCACCACCCTCCAACAATAATAATAAAGAAAATTCACCATAATTTCCATCACTCCATATACTTCTCTTGTGTGTTTTTCCCACCGGCAAGAAACCCCCGGTGCACTCGTTGTGAGTTAGTGCAACAACAATGTGGAAGAGAGCCACCAATATCTTCTCCAAGAAGACACGATCATCGAAGGCACCATCATCGAGCCCTTCGAGGAGGCACTCGGTCTCCGAGTCTCCCCGAAGCATGGAGGAAGATGTGGCACCACCGAGGAGCAACACGCTGCCCCTCGGTGGCATGAGGAGTACATGAAGTTCGTCCATGCAGTACACCGAACCGCGAGGACACACGAAGGAGCCACACATTCCACCACGACACTCAACTCGTTCATCCTCTCCACCACCATACACTCCGAGGCATTCCAATGGATGTATCATGAAGACGGAGGAGGAGGAGGAGAGGCTTGTTTGTCTTGAGAAGAGGCTCGAGCCAAATGTTGATGACGCCCTCCAAGTGTTGGATTCTACTCGGATATCAAATCTTGAGCAACCTTGGATGGGTGCGATTCTTTATGGGGTTGGTGTGAATACTCACAAGGAGCTTGATTTGGAAGTTCTTATGACACTAGCACCGGTCATTAATGAAGGAGTGTCGTGCCTCTCATTCCGCCTTGAAGATGAAGAGCAACTAGTTCCTTATGGATATATTGGAGAACTACTTGGTTACAAGAAGGAAGCCTGGAGCAAGTTGATGTCAAAAAAAATGTTAGAAGGATTTTTGGGGAATGATTTCGAGAGAAGACTACAAGGAACCCAAAATTTCTCCTTGTCAGGATTTCTTTGGGATCGAGTACATGAAGCAAGGAAAATATATTAGTGGAGATGAGAGGAGAGGGTGCAAGTTGATGTTCCTCTTCCCAACATGGGGATGAGATTATTTGTTGAAGGAAGACAAAAAGTGGTTAGAGGAAGGACTTCTTGTGCCGGCGAAGAAGAATAAAAGGAGAAGCATTGTTGAAGAAGGATCATCCTCCGCAGCCCAAGATGACGGAGGGGCTGCACATGAAGCTAATAAACAACCATGGAAAGATTTCAATGCCACAACCATATGAAGGAAGTATGTCAAATGCAAGCATGGGGGAGTGGGGTAGCCACGCCACCACATCTTCCACCATACATGTTCCTCACGAAGTTTTCATGGCGCTCCATCCAACAAATGCAAGAAGAAGGGACCGCAAACATTGCCTATCAAATTGGTCGCCTTCACCATTGGAGCAATTTAGAGGAGGACCGGCACAATCATAATACAAGCAAGGATACAACGCGTCGGACCATCAATATCAACCACCGGAAAATAAAGGAAGAAGGAGGAAGAAAAGAAAATAATGATGCTTTCAAATTCGGTTTGATTTTCTCCTTTTCCTTTTCTTTATTTTCAGCTTTTGTACAAGTTTATATATGTGTAGCATTTTCTGTTTTTATTTATTTTCAGTATGTGTGATAATAGTAGAGTTAGTTTAAGATCACCATGGATAAAGTTTCCCACCTTGATCAACCTTTGGTAAAAATATTAAGTTGATGCCATGATAATATATGATGAAAAGTTGCCACTTTGCTCAACTTTTGTACTTGTTTTATGCATGATGAAGCTAATGCTCTCTTTAATATGAATCTGAAATTAATTAAATGCTAGCTTAATCTTTTGTGGAGGTTATGATAAAAATAAGACCCATAGTGTTATTTTCATGCTCTCAATTTTGGATGAGTTAAAGATGATTTGTTCTTAAAAATATATATGCTAACCTTGTCGTTAATGCTACTTGCATTTTGCTCTACCTATCCAAAGCCATATATATATTGAGTGCATAAACCTTAGTATACAAGAATTATTTTTGGGTGAGTTATTTCAGGCCATGATTTCTCTGGCCCGAGACTAAGAAGCTGGTCATTCCGTTTTTTGCGTATCTATCTTTTTGCTAGCCTTTCTATCCGTGCATTGTGTATCCCCACATCGGAGATTTCACAAACCTCGTCGGATATCCACCCTTAAAACCAAAAATATCATCTTTTGTGTTCACCTCCTTGACCACAACCTATCATATGAGTATGGATCGTCAATTCAAGGAAGATCGCAAGATGGTGCCAAGGTTGAAGATTTCAAGTATCTCTCCAAAGGAAAAATATTTCTAGTACCTACCTTATCTCTATCACCTCTTTGCCCGAGGACGAGCAACGTCTAAGCATAGGGGAGGAGGTAGGTACAATGCAATTTAGAGTTCAAGGGGAGCAAATAAAAAAATGATGAAAGAAGGAAAAAAAGAAGGAAAAAAATGAGTATAAAGAAAAAAACAGAGAGAGATAAAGAAAAATATGTATGAGAAAAGAAAAAATATATGAGTTTATAAAATAAAATAAAGTGAACTCCCCAGTTCTCTAAAGTGCATTAGGAATCTCAAAAGTTTCAAGATTTAAGATCCAAACTCATCTTTCCAATCATGTGCAATCCGATAACGAGGACTTTCTTTGTGCCTCGGGATCACTCTTTGCCATTTGCACATGTCCACCTATCTCAAAGTGTGTGTATTTTTCTCTCCCCCTCCTTGATATAACATTATTTTCCAATGACCTTTTTGACGAGTCTCGGTAAGACCATGAGAAGCTTGTCTTGTTTTGACAACATCTCATTTATAATATCTTGGTAGGACTAAACTTTTCCCATATAGCTCCACATAAAGCCTTCCACTATTTATTGAGAGGGGAAAGGAGTAGAATGAATAGGCTTTGAGAGACAAGATAAGATGAGAGTACATGAGCAAGATGCAAGGAAGTTTATTTTGAACTTGGTTTAGCTCTTTTTCTTCATCTCGCTCTTAATTTCAAAATTTCTAAGATTCATCTGAAATTTGGGAGCATGAGGTAATTACTTGTGGGAAGTGCTTAAATTAATATCTACCCTCCATAAGGATGAAGGCTAGTACTTTATGGAACTTTAATGATTAAATCCTTGAGAGCATTATGTTTTCTCGTGTATGATCAAGTGCAGGGTATAAGCAATGAAAGGCAATGCTGATATTCATTAAAGGCTTACTCGAGCACGAGCAAGGTTTAAGCATGGGGGAGATGTTGACGGTGAATTTCCGTCAACCTAGCCATGAGTTTACCTTTAATGTTGGCATTGATTTATTATTCTAACCACTGGAACTAACCCCCCGTATATAACAAGTTCACTCTTGCATGTCGATTTTGGAGTTCGTTGTTTACGCAGGAAATCTACGCTAAAGTGGAGACTTTCGGGATAAGTTCATCAAGCACTTTGGAAGAAGATCATGAAGCCCGACAAGAGTCAAGACACGTGATGAACATGACTCCAAATGACCCGAGGACCGAAGTGTCAATGTGCAAATCTTCAGGGACTCAACCAGAAAACAGCGAAGCTTGGATGGCAAGCATTCAAGCTTTAACCACGAAGGAAACGACGTCAAAGGCCCACATGCAAGTGCACACAAATGAGGAATCGTGTGAGAAGCAACCGGGGAGGAAGCCGGGGTCGAACTGGGCCGAAACGGGCCCAGGCCGGTCGGCCCAGGCCGGCCGACCCAGCCTATTCTGGGAGCGATTCGGCACCCCCTTTGACCTAGCCGCCATTCGGACTATTTATAGCCCCCTCGCCAAGAGCCACGCATCAATTCATTCGTCATCCGCCGCCGAGGAGCAGAGAAGAGAGGGACACCATTCCGGAGAGGAGAGGATCGAGATGGTTGACTAGGGCTTCCCTAGCCGACGTGGGAACCTTGCATGGAAGACCACGTCGGAGTTCCTAGAGCTAGGATCAAGATCAAGGTAGGATCCCGGTGGTGATCTTGTCCATGTAT
The DNA here is from genome assembly GCA_036936925.1 of Cenchrus fungigraminus. NCBI lineage: Eukaryota > Viridiplantae > Streptophyta > Magnoliopsida > Poales > Poaceae > Cenchrus > Cenchrus fungigraminus. The sequence continues at coordinate 50,218,601 of CM072780.1, forward strand.
TATACTCTCGTGTTGAATTTGCAAGATTGAATCCGATTTCTAGCGATCAAGTGCTTTCTCCACAACTTTGTCTTCGCTTGGGTTTGCTTCTTCCCCAATCTAGTCTATAGCTAGATTGCTTAGGGTGATCTTGTAGTCATGGTTGCTAGAGGTGCATACCCGATCTACCGAGCGTTTTCAACTTATTCTTCTTAGACTCGCCCTAGGCTAACCCGCACGAATAGGAGTGCGTTGTGACAGGACGGTGGCTCCAAAAGGCGGGCGTCTTCGGAGTTGAAACGGAAGCCACGATTTAAAGAGGCTAGTAATGAGATTCGTTTGCTTTATTCTTCTTTGTTTTGGAACTTCAACAAAAGACCTGATCCAATCTCTAGATTGGTTTTATCTCTCTTTCTCTTGCTACCTCCGGTGTTTAGTAGATTAGATGTGTTTTCATGGCTCTTTCTTAGATTAGATGCAAAACCAAACCTCTCAAGATCAAAGTATTTTCCGCTTATTAGATTGGATCTTGCGTTACACATTGTTCCACGGATTCGATACCTTGGGTTCACACTTAAGGGAAGAAGGGTCCCTTGACTATGACAGAGGACTTTTCCGCTTGCAAGTCTAAACGAACTTTGATACGACAATCAACTGTCAACACCGATTTTGCGTGGTGTCGAGTCGAGAGGAAGTCGACTTCGGGGATGTGCTAGTTTTTGGGTTCTTCGCTTGTTTCTTGGTCTTCTCGCAAACAATCTAGTATAGCTCAGTCTACCACAGAAGCCGAGTACGTTGTTGCCGCTAGTTGTTGCTCCCAGCTGCTCTGGATCACATACACGCTGAGTGACTTTGGTGAGGAGTGTACCCATGTTCCTCTCATGTGTGATAGCACGAGTGCCATTAGTGTTGCCAAGAACCCCGTGCTACACTCCAGAACCAAACATATAGAGGTGAGGTACCACTTCCTGAAAGACAATGTTGAGAAGGGAAACATAGACCTCATCCATGTACCAACCGAAAAACAGCTCGCTGATATCCTAACAAAGCCTTTGGACCAAGCTACATTTGCTCGTTTGCGAGGGGAGCTTGGAGTGGTTTTTCCTTTTTGAGCTTCGGTTGGGGGTTTGATGTACATATACATGTTGCATTTTCATTTATGTATCATATCATGTTTGCATCTTTGTATCATAGACTGCATTTGTATCATATGCTTGAGAGATGTGCTTCTCCTATATACTTTGATCACCATGATATGCTAATATGAGATTATGACTTTGCTAGTGATGCTCATGTGATGTATAGTGATGCTCTTGGTAGCTTTGGGATGTATATGCTTGTGGATGGCTTACTTTTGTAAAAATGTTATATATGATCCTCTCTTGTGAGTTGAATGCCTCTCTTGTTCAAATTGTGCACTTATGGCTATTTCTTGCTTAATTTGTGCTTGGGAACCATGTTCTTTTCATTTGGGGTCAAAGACCCATTTATCATCATGAATGTTTAGCCTACATGCTACCTTGTGGAGAAGCTGAAGCTTCTTTTTGCAGCAAAGGCACTTCATGTACCATGCTTAATTTGTAAATCTTGAAATTGGTATATGAAATGCTTGTGCTTGAAAAATATACTTCCATGTCATTTATGTGTTGAATTTCCTTATCTTGGGTGCTAAACCGTTGCATGATGTTCACCAATGAGAAGTCTCATATTTAGAAGTGGACACATGGCTCGGTGGCTTTGACATGACATGAGATAGCTTGTAGGTGTTTTTGATGATCTTGTGATGAGAATTTGTGACCTTACCTGAAGTTTGTGAGTTATATGTTGTTGTGCTCATTTTGACCATGTTTAGGTCTTATGCTCATGAGAGGGAAATTTTTTTGTGAAAATGCTTCATTTTGATCATGGCTATGTCATATGCTTATATGTCCCTATCTATCTTGTTGGCGATGCTTGTACTAAATTTGTGGCTATCTTGCTTGTCTATGTCTCATTTTTAGCATGTTGTAGTGCTCTTTGTCTATTTGAGAAGCACCTGCCTGCATTTGTAGACTTGATTCACGCATTACCAACAAGGGGGAGAGATAGTACCCAATTCTTGCTTTGGGGAGAAAGTTCATGCATCCAGGGGGAGTTTTTGCATCAAAGGGAAAATTTGGGAGAAATGCATTTGTTCAGGGGGAGCTTGCATTCATGTGATTTGGAGCTCTTTTTCGCCTGATTTTAGTTGTGCTCTTTTGTCGATGGTGTCGAGCCCTTTTGCCTCACCTTGAGGAGTCGGCAATTTTGGAGCATTTTATCTCGGTTGTGTCGAGCCGTGGCCCTTGTCTTAGGGGACTGAGATTTTTCTCCCTCAAGTGATCTTGTTTTGGCTTTTGTTTGGCTTTTAATCACTTGTTTGAGTTTTTCTTTCGTTTCTTTTCTTTTTCTCTTTTTCTCTGAATTGGTTACTATGTGTGTTGTCAATGCACTCATCAAGGGGGAGATTAAGGACTGGAACATCCGAGGACCGGTGGATGGTCGCTCCCTGGTGTGATGAGTGATTGACAACATGGTGTGGACTGACTCTTGGGCGAATATTGCAGGTGCAGGTTGCGGCTTGACTCGTGTTAGTGCAGGTGAAGAGCGGGCACGAAAGGTCTTAGCCTTGCGGGGCCTCCGAGGAGTGGAGAGACAAGTAGGCTCGGCTCGATGGACCCAGTGGCCGAACGGGGTCAAGTGCGGGCCGCATGGTGGCAAGAAAAGCAAGATGAAGTTGTCAACTCGAGCCAGTGTAGGGTAGCAGCTCACGACCGGAGTCTGCACGCGGGGTTTGCGGCGGTTCACCACAAAACCATCGGGTTACTTGGTTGAGCCACAAAACCAAGACCGGAGGCTCGGTGGGCGGAGACGGGATCCGAGCACGCCGAGAAGCTTCAATGCCAGAGGACACGCGGCGGGATCACAGGGCTTACGTCGGGAGAACGCGGACTGCGGCAAAGGCGTGGCCGTCTAATGAAGAGGAGTGCTACTTGACCATATTGCCCCTGAGGGGATTGTATCTTAGTTTAAGTGCTAGGGGTAGCTTGGTCTTTTGCCCAACCCAGAGGGACTCATATATGTAGCTCTAGGGTTTCTAGGCAAACCATCGTTCCTGACTGCTTCTCATTTTCCTGCTCCATAGGTTTAGATTTTCTTCACCGTTTTGTAAAGAATCAGATCTCCGAGTGTATGGAAGCTTTCATGGTTGCGTCGATTTCCTTCTTGTAGCTCGTGTGATTTTCGTGTCTTTTTCGGGCAATTTTCGTTGGATTTTAGTGCGCGGCTTGTTCCTTCAATTCTGAGGTGTTTGGGTCCGGATTTTCTTAGGGGGGTCATGGATAGATGTCTTGTGCATCTTTGTGCTTGATCTTGACCCCCCAATCTCCGGATTTGACCTCCGATTGAAGGATTTCGGTTGGAACCCTAGCTTTTTGTGTGAGCTCAGTAGAACTTCGAATCCCGGTGATTTAGTTGTTTCGAGGCTTCATCTTTTGGGGTATAGCATCTCCTAGGTACGCTTCACATCTCCTAGGGACGCTTCACATCTCCCCCAAATCTTGTCTCAAGAGCTCAAGTCGTTTGGGAGATCCATGGACGGATAGGTGAAGTTGCGTTGAGGACCGGAGCGTCCGTGGACCGGTGGATGGTCGCTCCCTGGTGTGATGAGTGATTGACAACGTGGTGTGGACTGACTCTTGGCTGAGTATTGCAGGTGCAGTTTGCGGCTTGACTCGTGTTGGTGTAGGTGAAGAGCGGGCGTGAAAGGTCTATGCCTTGCGGGGCCTCCGAGGAGTGGAGAGACAAGTAGGCTCGGCTCGAGGGACCCGGTGGCCAGCGGGGTCAAGTGCGGGCCGCATGGTGGCAAGAAAAGCAAGACGAAGTCGTCGACAGGAGCCGGTGCAGGGTAGCGGCTCACGACCGGAGTCTGCACGCGGGGTTTGTGGCGGTTCACCACAAAACCATCAGGTTGCTTGGTTGAGCCACAAAACCAAGACCGGATGCTCGGCGGGCGGAGACGGGATCCGGGCGCGCGAGAAGCTTCGATGCCGGCGGGCACGTGGCGGGATCGCAGGGCTTGCGTCGGGAGGACGCGGACTGCGGCGAAGGCGTGGCCGTGCGATGAAGAGGAGTGCTACATGACCTTTATGCCCCTGAGGGGATTGTATCTTAAGTTTAAGTGCTAGGGGTAGATTGGTCATTTGCCCAACCCGGAGGGACTCATATATATAGCTCTAGGGTTTTCTGGGAAAACTATCCATCCGGACTGCTTCTCATTTCCTTGCTCCATAGGCGTAGATTTTCTTCACCGTTTTGTAGAGAATCTGACCTCCGAGTGTATGGAAGCTTTCATGGTTGCGTCGATTTCCTTCTCGTGACTCTTGTGATTTTCATGTCATTTTCGAGCTATTTTCGTTGGATTTTTGTGCGCGCCTTGTTCCTTCGATTCTGAGGTGTTTGGGTTCGGATTTGTTGGTGGGGATCATGGATAGTTGCCTCGTGCATCTTTGTGCTTGATCATGACCCCTCAAACTCCGAATTCGGCCTCCGATTGAAGGATTTCGGTTGGAACCCTAGCTCTTTATGTGAGCTCGGTAGAATCTCGATTCCTCTCGATTCAGTGGGTTTGAGGCTACAAATTCGTAGGTATAGCATCTCTTAGAGGCGCTTCATCTTCACCTATGATTTGGTAGCAATCCCTTGGTTGATTCGGGAGATCGGGCAAAGGGAAGAAGGGTTTGACCTTTGGGAGGTCGGGCTCGGGCTGCTGTTCCCGCGCCTAGCGGACTGTACGCGCGGGGTCGGCGGACCGTCCGCGAGGAGCTCAGCAGCCGGCTGTTCTTCGTGTTCTTCGCGAGTTCTTGTTTCGCTTCGTTTCGATCTGTCGTGTCGGCGGTTTTTGGTTGGAAGGAGTTGGTCGGACAGTCCGCCCGGGGTGGCTGGACAGTCCGCGAGGCTCGGACCGTCCGCGGTGCTCGCCCGGACTGTCCGTTTTTCAAGGTGTGCTACTGGAAGTTTGGTGTTCATTTTCGAACTGTTCGCCCCTGACCCGCGGACCGTCTGCCAATCCCACGCGGACCGTCCGCCCGGTCACCGCGGACCGTCCGCCTGGGACTTCGCAGATTACCTAAGTCCTTTGCTTCTTGAGTTTCGCTTTCGCTTTGGGATTGTTTGGGGCTTGTTCCTAGGGTTGGTAGGTCCGTTGTGACTACGTGACCTTGGCAAGCTTGTGTGGGAGCCCTAGGTTGTGAAGTTGGGACATAGGCCGAGTTCGTCCTTCGGGAAGAATTTTTATCGGCTCCCATTCACTCCCCCCTCTCTGGTCGCCTAATCGGTCCTTCATGCGTTCACATTTTCGTGCTCTGGCTGCCGTTCCCGCATCTGTTCGCACTTGGTAGACAGTCTGCCTAGTAGGTGCGGACAGTCCGTGAGGCACGGTGTTCGTCCAGTTCGTCGCTTGTTCGTGTGCGTTCGTGGTTCGATCCGTTGAGTCAGTTGCTTTTCGTTGCAAGGAGTTTGCGGACCGTCCGCCCGGGTGTCCCGGACTGTCTGCGCGGTACGAGTTACCCACGGACCGTCCGAGGGTAGGGTACGGACCGTCCATTTTTCTAGGTGCGGTACTGGTTGTTCGGGCAGCTTTTGCGGACCGTCCGCCGTGGTCCTGCGGACCGTCCGCTTGGCCCTCGCGGACCGTCTGCCCGGTCACTGCGGACCGTCCGCCCCAGGCACCGCAGATTGCCTAAGTCTCTCGCTTCTTGAGTTGCGCTTCCGTGTTGCTTTGAGTTGGGGTTTGTTCCTAGGGTTGATAGGTCCGTTGTGACTATGCGACCTTGGCAAGCTCGTGTGGGAATCCTTGGTTGTGAATTTGGGGCGTAGGCCGAGTTCATCCTTCGGGAAGAATTTTTATCAGCTCCCATACACTCCTCCCCTTCTCTGGTCGCCTAATCGGTTCTTCAACGGCACCATCGAGGAGGAACGACACTCTACTCCTCGGTGGCATGAGGGCCACACGAAGCTCGTCTATGCGGTTCACCGAACCACAAGGACGCACGGAGGAGCCGCCCATCCGACCTCGCCGCTCAACACGATCATCTGCTCCACTGTTGGCATTTCTTAACGTCGATGCTAAGTTATGAGTTCCTAGCAATGATGCCAGAAATGACCAAATGGTAATCCTAACGATTACAAGAGTCCGCAAGCGCACGGAAGTACCATTGTAGCATTTCCCCAAAGGAGTATTCCAAAGGGTATTGAATCCAAGGAAGGCTGGGCGGATTAACAAGTTCAACACTATTGCAAGGAGTATAAATCATAGATGGGAACAAACCAGACACTCAAGTACAGGGGTAAGATATGATAGATAAGATGGTAGCGTGAACACACAAACACACTCTCTCTAAAGGTCCTAGGCTTAGGAGGCAACATACAAGTTAGTTCTAGGTTCTAAGGTACTAAGCATACAAAGTTTGTCAGACGAGTTAGATACACACTAGCATGGCATGATCACTGGCTCAAGCACCCAGGTACAAATGGGGAGCTAATCTCCCGCGTCGCTTACGCACGACTCCAGTTGTTAGACTTTAGACTCCTACAGCGTATACGAACGTGGGGGATTCCAGAAGGGTCCAACGACTGTCACCACCGCAGCCTACCCCAAGACAAACCGTGGGATACACTCATAAGCAACGTAGCTACGCAATCCACGCACCACCGTTACATTGTTAGCAGGACCCTGACCGGCCCGGGCTATTGTGACCTAGGTCAGAGCCGCCAGATAAACCGGCCAATTACACCGAGTACCGTAGCTTAAGCATGAACTTCATGCAACACGAACATGGGATCTAACTAGATCAAACTAGGCTAAGTACACAAACGGATTTGTGCTTTCCTATGTCTATTCAACAAGATCAAAGGGTCGTGTTCGTGAAGAACACGAGCCTCTAACTTATGAACAAACACCAAAAACATGTATAAGTCACTCGTCAACTAGATCGAAAGGCCTTGTTCATCAAGAACAGTAGCCTCTAAATGATGAACGAGCGAATAACACATGAACAAATCACCCATGTATACAAGCACAACTTTATATGAAATAGCTGAATAACTGAAGTAGATTAAAGTCATACAATAAAATAAAGATACAAGAGAACTCATACCTAGATCCCAAAGTAGACTTGGAACCTGAAGTAGAACTACTCTAGCCTACCTCCTAGCCTTAGAAACCAAAAGTGAGAGAGGAGGAGTAAGGTGTGTTGGTAAGAAATTAACCCCCTCCCCTTCTATTTATAGGCCAGAGCACCGGCGCAAGAAGGAGTGAAACACCACGGGGATGGCCTCTAGGACCAATGGACAAGCACCACGTGGAGGCCCTGGATCAGCGGACCCAAGGTCAGTTCGGCCTATCCTAGGGTCGGCCGACCCCAGGTTGGCCCCACTCGGGGTGTGCTTCCTCGGGATGGTTGTCCTGTGGGCCCTTAGGTCGGTCCCCGGTGTACACGTGCTCTTGAGGCGGTTTGGGCGCTCTGGTGGGCCCATGGATCCTTGTGAAGTCCACGTGTCATGCTCTGATTTGTTGGGGCTTGCCTCTCTTGGATCAGTGACATGGCGTGCATGCAGGGCACCTGAGGTGGCTTAGCTTGCATGCATGGCACCTGAGGTGGCAGCCACTCCTTGAGGTGACGTGGCATGAATCATAGAAGGTGAGTTTGCCACTTCTTTTATGCTTATTTTCCTGCAATCACATAATCTCCAAGGACAAGTGGAACTACATTATTCTTAACTAAAATGCGTGTAAGAAATGCCTCTTGCTCCTTTATTCATGAGTAAATTGACGGCTAAAGTAAGCACTTAACAGCCGTCAACATCCACCTCCATACGCTCTGTGTATTCGAAGTATGGGTTTATTATCAAGACGGAGGAGGAAGAGGAGGAGAAGCTCACTCGCCTTGAGAAGAGGCTTGTGGCGAACGTCGACCTCGACGACCCAGCTCTCCAAGTGTTGGGCTTTCATACGGATATCTATTACTTGTTGGGACACCTAGGTTGGGTGCAATTCTCCAACGGAGTGTCGGCAAACACCCACAAGGAATTCGCCTTGGAAATTCTCATGACCATGGCTCCAATACTTGATGAAGGAGTGTCGAGTCTCTCATTCCGTTTGGAAGGAGATGAACAAGTGATTCCCTATGAGTATATTAGGGAGTTGCTTGGTTTTCAAAAGGGAGCCTCGGAGCAAGTAGATGTGCATGAAGGCACATTGGAAAGTTTTTGGAGAATGATCGCGGGAGAAGCTAACCAGCAAAGGAGTAGTATCTGGAACCCCATAATCTAGGTGTTTCACTCATGGAGACCAAGATAACCGACATGGAGTTGAATTGGCTTTACTCAGCTTTGATTGCTGGACAGCCAATCGACCCCTCATACCTTATGATCAACCGGTGGTGTTGCGAAGCAACATCAGGATCGAGAGATATTGGTTCGGGGTGTTACCTCTCCATGTTGGCTATCTCTTTGAGACCGGGAATTCCAAGAAACCCGGAGCATCTTCTAGTCAGGACTTCCCTAGGGTTTGATTATTTGAAGCAAGGTAAATATATAAGTGGAGATGAGAGAGGAGGCTTCAAATTGGCCAAGGTGAATTTACCCCTATCGGATGCAAGACTAAGACTTTTTCTTGAGGGGAAAGAAGACTGGTTAGAGGAAGGACTTCTTGTGCCGGCGAAGAAAAATAAGAGAGGAAGGATTATAGAAGAAGGTTCTTCCGCAGCCCAAGAAGAAGGTGCACCACCTTATGGAGGAATTCAGGTGCCGCCAAGATATTACGAAGGTGTACCAATGCAAGCATGGGGGAGTGGTGCAGCCATGCCCCACCAAATTTTGGGGTACCCAACGTAGCCTTTGCGGAACAATATGCACACCTCCCTCAACCACAACAAAGTGTGTCCATCATTGGAGGATACACTGCAAGAAACATGCAAAATATTGCAGCCATCCAAACCAATGCAAACCAAATGGGTGAAGGAAATGCAAACATCGCTTTCGAGCTTGGACGCCTTCACCTAGCACCGCTGGAGCAATTCATAGGAGGAGCGGTGCAATCCTATTATGAGCAAGGGTATAACAATCAAGACTACCAATATCAACCACCGGCGGAAGATTAGAGAGAGGAGGAGCTTTTGTTAATTTTCCTTTTCCCTTTTCTTTAATTTTCAGCTTGTATGCGCCTATGTATGCGTAGTGTTTTCAGTTTTTATTTTCAGCATGTGTGTTAGTTTTTATTTTCATCACGAATAACATCACCACCTTGTTTTTACCTTTGGCAAAGATAAAAAGTTTGTGCCATGTTGATATATGATGATAGTTGCCGCTTTGTTTATCTTTGTACTTGTTTTATGCATGATTAAGCCAATGCTCTCTTAAAATACAAATCTGAAATTAATCTAAATGCTAGCTTAATCTTTTGCGGAGGTTATGATAAAGATAACGACCCAAAGTCTTTTATATGCTCTCAAGTTTTGGATGAGTTAAATATGATTTATTTTTGTTCTTAAAAGTAATGCTAACCTTGTCATAAATACATCTTGCATGTTGCTCTACATATCCAGAGCCATATATATATTTGAGTGCAAAAACTTAGTATACAAGGTTTATTTTTGGGTGAGTTATTTCAGGGCTTGATTTCTCTGGCCCGAAACTAAGAAGCTGGTCATTCCGTTTTTGCGTATCTATCTTTTTGCTAGCCTTTCTATCTGTGCATTGTGTATCCCCACATCGGAGATTTCACAAACTTCGCCGGATATGCACCCTTAAAACCAAAAATATCATCTTTTGTGTTTACCTTCTTGACCACAACCTATCATGTGAGTATGGATCGTCAATTCGAGGAAGATCGCAAGATGGTGCCAAGATTGAAGATTTCAAGTATCTCTCCAAAGGAAAAATATTTCTAGTACCTACCTTATCTCTATCACCTCTTTGCCCGAGGACGAGCAAACGTCTAAGTATGGGGTTGGAGGTAGGTACAATGCAATTTAGAGTTCAAGGGGAGCAAATAAAAAAAAGGTGTATAAAGAAAATGGAAAAAAGAAAAAAGAAAGAGATAAAGAAAAAATATGTATGAGAAAAAATATGAGTATGTATAAAAAAAATAATAAAATAAAGTGAACTCCCCGGTTCTCTAAATGCATTAGGAATTTCAAGAGATTCAAGATTAAGATCCAAACTCAACTTTCCAACCATGTGCAATCCGATAACGAGGACTTCCTTTGTGCCTCGGGATCACTCTTTGCCATTTGCACGTGTCTACCTATCTCAAAGTGTGTGTATTTTTCTCTCCCCCTCCTTGATATAACATCATTTTCCAATGACCTTTTTGACGAGTCTCGGTAAGACCATGAGAAGCTTGTCTTGTTTTGACAACATCTCATTTATAATATCTTGGTAGGACTAAACTTTCCCGAAAAGCTCCATATAAAGCCTACCACATATATATGTGTTTTGAGAGGGAAAGGAGTAGAATAAATAGGCTTGAGAGACAAGATGAGATGAGAGTTCATGAGCAAGATACAAGGTGGTTTAAATTTTTGAACTTGGTTTAGCTCTTTTCCATCTTATTCTTTATTTTCAAAATTTCTGAGATTCATTCGAAGTTTGGGAGCATGTTTAATACTTGTGGGATGAGCTTAATTAATATCCACCCTCTGTAGGGATGAAGGCTAGTACACTATGGAACTCTAACGAATTAAATTTTTGAGAGCATTATGTTTTCTCGTATATGATCAAGTGCAGGGTTTGAGCAATGAAGGCAACACTGATGTCCATCAAAGTCTTACTCGAGGATGAGCAAGGTTTAAGCATGGGGGAGATGTTGATGGTGAATTTCCGTCAACCTAGCCATGAGTTTACCTTCGGTGTTGGCATCAATTTTATATCTTACCCATTGGTACTAACCCCCTTGATATAACAAGTTTGTTCGTGCATGTCAATTTTGGAGTTTAATGTTTATGCAGGAATTTAGCGTTGAAAGCAAGACTTCTGGGTAAAGTTCATCAAGCACCTCGTGAGAAGACCATGAAGCCCGGTACAAGTCAAGCAATGAAGTGAACATGACTCCAAGAAGCCCAAGGACCAACCCGAGAAGGCAGAAAACTCTGAGGACTTGAACAGAAAATGTTGAAGCTTGTGAGACAAGGAGCTCTATCCAAACCGCAGAGAAACTGACGTCAACGGCCCACATGCAGAAGGGAGAACGTTCTAGAAGACACGGGAAGCATCACCAGCAAAGGAGGCCGCGGGATGGGCCGAAATGGGCCCAGGCCGCCCGGCCCAGCCCATTTCAGGCACCATTCGCTGCCCCCTTTGACCTAGACGATCCTCGGACTATTTATAGTACCCCTGCCAAGAGCCACGCATCAACTTATTCGCCATTCGCTGCCGAGGAGCAGAGAAGAGAGGGACACCATTCTAGAGAGGAGAGGGTCGAGCTAGTTGTCTAGGGTTTCCCTAGCCGGCGTGGGAACCTTGCAAGGAAGACCACGTCGGAGTTCCAGGAGCTAGGAGCAAGATCAAGGTAGGATCCCGATGGTGATCTTGTCCATGTACCTTTGAGTATGTTGAATTATCAAGTTGCAATCCGATTTCTAGCGATCAAGTGCTTCTTCTACGACTTTGATCTCGATTGGTTTTTCCTACTTTAAGATCTATTCTCGAGATAGATCATAGAGGGTGTTCTTGTAGCCGTGGTGGCTAGAGGTGCATGCCTGACCTACCAAGAGATTTCAACTTGTCCTTTGGACTCGCCCTAGGCTAACCCGCACGAATAGGAGTGCGTTGTGATAGAACGGTGGCTCCAAAAGGTGGGTGTCTTCGGAGTTGGAACGGAAGCCGCGATTTAAAGAAGCTTTTTATGAGATTCAATTTGGTTTATTCATCTTTGCTTGGAACTTCAACAAGAGCTTGATCCAATCTCTCTAGATTGGTTTTACCTATCCCTCTCTATCTCTTGCTACCTCCGGTTTTCATAGATTAGATTCGTTTCTTTTGGTGTTTTCTAGATTAGATGCTAAAGCAACAACCTTTTGAAGATTAAAGTGTTTGTGGCTTTATTAGATTGGTTCTTGCATCACACATTTGTTCCACGGATTCGATACCTTGGGTTCACACTTAAGGGAAGAAGGGTCCCTTGACTATGACGGAGGATTTGTCTGCTTGCAATCCAACAAAGTTTGATACGCATATACACCATCAACATAGAGCGGCATAGCTGGCGGCTCCCGTTCCAAGGTGGCTTCTCCTGACTCAGGGCCGTGCAGGCTTGTTAGGTTGAGGCTTCTTGTGCAAGCCCCGACCTTTCCTCTGATAGCTGCTGGGTCGGGTCTCGCCGTTCGATGCCTTGCAGGGGAAGGATTCGCCTATCCTTTGCTACTGTTTGTTATCCATGTGATGGGACGTCGGGGCAGTTCGCTTCCCATGCCGGGGAAAATCTCATCATGGCCTGGCCGTCTGACAGCATAGATCTGCCCGCCCTGCTGCTCCTGCACGTCCCGGGCGGCATGGGGCCGCTCACGCCACGTTGCAGCCCTCGCTTGGGGGGCCGCCGGTGGGCTGCAACCGAAGGAACCTTAGGTCGTGCAGGGCGGAGCCATCCACCGTGGTAGCTAGGGCACTCCTTAGGTCGCGCGGGTCGACTGCTTGGGTCAGAGGTGGCCCCATAGATGATGTCAGGCCACTACCCTTGAGGAGGGGGAGTTGGGCTTGTCTTGCTGGTCGTCGGTATTGGCCCGCCGCAGATGTGGTCCGTCATTAGCCTCCATGATTTTGGGATTTAGGAGCTAAGATGATTACCCATAGTTTATCCCCTCATCACGTCCTCCCCATCCTCCTCCACCGTGTCATTTCCATGGCCTCCTACGGGGCGCTGTCACCACCGCGGCCGCACCACCGTCCACCCCGTCCCTCTCCATCGTCGCTGCGTCCCGCGTCGCTCGGACGTCCTCCTCCACGGTTGCCGCGCCGTCATCCCCAACGTCGGTATTTAGGGGAGCGGCCTCCCCTTGCTGCGGTCACCGGCGGCCTCCCCCGTCCCGGCCCCAAATTGGGATTTTTCACTTGCATCAGCAAGCCTTTTTTAATTAATTAGTAATTTAGATTTAAATTTAAGTAGGGATTTTTTTAAATATATGTATAATAACTCTAATTAGTTTCTAAATTCTTATGTAATAGTTCATCTCCTCGACATTGCCCCAACGTCATATGCCGCCGCCTCCTCTATCGTGTCGTCTCTCCCCCAACGCATCCCCGGCTGCTGTCATGCACCGCTGCCTCCCCGACGCGCCGAGGACCACGCCGCTGCCTCCCCGACAACTCTGGTAGCTGCCACCACGGCAATTCGTACATATTCATAGAAAATTCATGTATACTTAGACATTCATTTTTATATTCCAAATTTATAGAAAGTTCATGTTTATAGTTAGAAATTCATTTTTATTTTAGAAATTCTTAGAAAATTCATTTATACTTAGAAAATTCTTGTTTATTCTAAAAATTCATAGAAATTATCATGTATTCTCAGAATTTCCTGTGTATTCATAGAAAATTCGTGTTTATTATACAATTCTCTGAAAATTCTTGCTTATTCTAGAAGTTCATAGAAAATACTATACATTCTCAAAATTTCCTGTGTATTCATACAAAATTCGAATTTATTCTAGAAATTCTTGTTTATTCTAGAAATTCATAGAAATTATTTTATGTTCTCAGAATTTCCTGTGCATTCATAGAAAATTCGTGTTTATTCTATAAATTCTTTGAAAATTCTTTTTTATTCTAGAAATGCATAGAAAGTATTTTATATTCTTAGAATTTCCTGTGTATTCATAGAAAATTCGTGTTTATTCTAGAAATTCTTTGAAAATTCTTGTTTATTCTAGAAATTCATAGAAATTATTGTATATTCTTAGATGGATGTCAACAATGTCAACCATGAGAGCATTATGGAGGAAATTATTGCTCGTGGTACAATTATTGTTCCAATAATCTACACCGCCGAGGCGTGTAGCCAGGCGGACAGGTTCCTCAACATACCTCCAATTAGGGAGGGAGACGTTGCCGCTGAGGACTCAGAAAATAAGGACTCAGAAAATAATGAGGACCTTGAGGATAATAATGGTGAATGTTCCAACGAGGTATATATATCATGCATTAAGTTCATCATTATTAATTCTCTAACCCCAATTCTTACATAAATAACGAATCTACAACTTGTAAGCTTCATGCTCGACATCAAAAAAGACTAAGAGAGTGCGCACACAAGTAATCTCCGGTGAGGTGACGTAATGTATCATATCACGGAAGTGTCAGAGCTTGGCCAGCCATGTGCTCCAAAAAAGATCAATGACAAGTTCATGTCTCAACGCGGGGGCATTGTAAGGGACAACGTGCCCATCAGCCATAGAGAATGTAAGGGAAGAGCAACTAATTGATACTTGGTTCCGGACTCAGTAAAAGATTAGTTGTGGAATTATGTCCCACTACACTTCACATTTCCTGAAGGCGTCGATGGAAACCTTGTGAAGGGTTGGACTCTCTCGAAGATGGTAACTCAATTTCAGAATTTCAAGAAGAAGTTGACTCCTAGTTGATGTATAAAATTGTGTGTATATATATTTATAAGTATATATACATAGAAATATAAGTCTAAGTATGTATAGTATACACGCATACATACTTAGTTCAAATATGTATACATATATATATACATGAGACACCAACTAGAATATACATGTATAACAATAATTAGAATAACTGAAATCAAAAAACAAATAAAATTGGGACCAGGCCCTTTAGCCCTAGTTGGTATTTCCAACTGAGACTAAAGGGGTGCGTGTTGACGCTAGTGTGCCCCCTCCCTTTAGTCTCGGTTGGTAATACCAGCCGGGACTAAAGGACTCCTTTAGTCCCGGTTCTTTTACCCGGGACTAGGGGGCTTTTTTCTCTCACCTTTAGTCCCAATTGAACTTTAGAGCCCTATGGCTCTTACCATCCGGGACCAAAGGCTGTGTCTCTACCAGTGTGAGACTCTATTTATAGGACTAGTGGTTGGATGCATGAGAAACTCTTGGACCTTGTTTTCATTTGTGAGGGCTACCAAGTGCTTAGAAGGGGGAGTTGGGAGGAGAGGGTGCTTTGCTCCTTCACCTCGTAATCCTCAACATTTTTAGTTGGTAGATGAGGGGAGGAGGTTATCCTTATGGTAAAGAATTTGATCTCATGGCTTAGTGATTTCATGGTCTTATTCTTGTGCCAAAATCTCTAATCCTGTAGATTTTTAGTTTTCTGGAATTTTGGAGTATTTTACTTTGATTTTTGGTTCTTTGGATTGGATTTGAGGTCGATTCAAGTGGGATTTTATTGATGGGATCACTTATTCTTTATCATGATTTCCCTTGTGATCTTCCCCCCTCAAACTCACGGATTTGCCTCAAATTTGAGGTCTCTCTCTTACCTCGAGTTCTTCGTGTTCGTCACTTTGACTCTCGATTCCGCATGAGATGCTTAGTTTGGGACTTCATCTTCTTAGATGTATTTTCCATTGGGGTATTCCATCCACCCACCAAGTTTCATCTCAATCTGTTGCATGAGTCGAGAGATCAATTTGATTGAAGTTTCACTCGTGTTGATTGGAATTTTCATGCACCCAGGAAAAACCTAGTGGAACCGGTTTGGTCAACGGTGGATTTTGGGGAGACCTTTGGAGAATAGACTCATGATGGCTAGGAAGATCTCTGGTATAAATCTCATCAAGTTTGGACACCATTAGCTCAGTTTTGGATTTTTCCCGAAGTGATCGAGGTGCTCCAGGGAAATTCGATGGCACCGGTTTTCTAAATTCGGTGGCACCGGCTTTGGTACTTGGGAAGGCTCGTGCTTCAGAGAAATCTGGTGGCACTGGTTTCTCAAATCCGGTGGTATCAATTTTGTCTCTCAAGCAATTTTTTATTCTTTTCTGTTGTGCTCTTAGGCAAGTTTGATTTTCAGAAGTGTGTTCTACCTTTGTTCCTAGGGTTAGTAGGTCTGTTATAACTACATGATCTTGGCAAATCGCTTGAAGATCTTTGAGAAGTGTTTTGGATATACATCTAGTTCTCTTTGGAGAATATTTTAGCGGCTCTCATTCACTCTCCCCCTCTTGGTCACCTATTTGATTCTTCATATATAGAGACTTTGATCTTTAATTTTGTATGCCTATCTAACGTTATGAGCATATACAAAACTTTTTGCTATAACTGATGTTCAAAAAGATAGTTGACCACATATTATACCAGAAACATTGTCCCATGTACGTTGTGTGTTATGGATGTACATTCAAATTTATGGTGTACCTACTTTTGTATAGTACTGCTTCTCAAATAATTTGTACTACTTTCAGTGCATGAGAGACATGGGTACCCATGGATCCCCACCGACCAGGGTCCTAGAAGTCCCTGTCAAGTGGACCCGACCTGCCAGAAGCCCCACCGACCTGCAAGTGGGCCTGAAGACCTTATTCACAACACCGGCGACCTTGGAAGACTCCAAAAGACCTTATCCAGATCCCGGAGGATCCGCAGGACTTAGCGCGCAAGGCAAGTTCCTAGATCGCGGCTTGGCGCCGCCAGTAGGTCCGCAGATCGCGGGATACTCCCTGTAATCAAGGCAGATGGCCTTCCCATTTTGTAACGGACCCCGATGAGGGTCCACCGACCTCGAATGGAATCCCTAGCCCGTTGACCATATAAGGTGGCTTAGAGCTCCATTCGAGGGAACTTCCCTTCCACGCATAATTCCACCCCAAACTAGACGTAGGGTTTCACTCTCCGGAGGCACGAACTAGTCTAAACCCTCGTATTCATCGCCATTCTTGCCGTGTTCTGAGTTCCACACGTGAACTACCACCTACGCTCTTAGTTCCCGGTCCCCTCCTTTAACCTACAACCGCTCGGGTCGCCCCCTTGCGGATCTGTCCAGGTCTCACCCCCTGACAGTTGGTGCGCTAGGTAGGGGAGATCAGGAACTCGCTTTGCAGCATCGTGGCCCGATCTGGTGTCATCTTCCCGGCAAGCATGGCGGCCATCCTCGCCAACCCCGTAGAGATCTGTTTCGGCACCTTCACAGCGATCTCATCTGCTCCGGCGACCACAACCTCTCCAGTGGCTGCGGTACAGATCGCGACGGCGCCTGTCGTTGCACCCGTTTCTAATCTAGCAATGGAGACCCACCCGCGCCAACCCTACGACATCGTCCAGGGAATGGAGCGCGTCATCAGCATGATGGAGGACACCCTCCAGATCTGCGAGCGAGCCCAACGCTCGGCGCAGACGGCACCGCGCCATGGGACCTTCCCCTTCGGTCTGTGACCTCCCGCCAGCGTCTATACTCACCAGGCATCCAAGCTTTCCCAGATCCAATCTGCGCGGCGGACTGCTGGCGACCTAAAGCCCGAGCCTCGCGCCCGCCGCGATCCGCTCGACGTACCTTGCACCTTCCACAAGGGCGCAAGGCACACCCTCCATGGCTGCTGCCTGCGGAAGAAGATCGACCAAGAGCGGCTCCCCTGTACCACGCGAACTCCCGCGTCTCCGGTCGGCGGTGAGTTTCAGAAGGTTCGGGTCCACGTCTCCCCCAATGACTCGGGCTCCATCTTTCGCCGGGTGCTGGTGGTCTCTGAGAATGAACCACCACGTCACGGCACGACGGATTCTGAGGAGGCGCGGCGGATCCAGGGGAACGCCAACCGCGCCCAGCGATGTGCGGAAGAGCAGCGCCGTGCGGTCCCTCCCTACGCTCGGGACCTTCATCTCGAGTTCGAGGAGGCAGGGCTACCGACGTTCAACAGCCCCCTGGCCAACCTGGGTGTTGCCATGGCGCGCCTTCAGCAAGCCGACCTCACACCTGAAGCCGAAGCAGCCATGGCCTACCTTCGGGTTGCCACGGCCCTCGTAGAGGAGAAGAGCGCGGCCGCCAAGTCCGCTGCATCGTCATCGAGTCATCACTCGTGCAGTCGATCTAAGCGCTGCAACCTCCCGCCCATCCAGGAGGAGGTTGACCAACACAACCTCGATCAACCTCAAGGTCGGGCAAACGGCGCCAAGGACGGCGACCTCCGCGCCAACCTCGACAACAATAGGTCTGCCCGCGACGCCCGTGGCTACATCAACCAGCGCCACCGCGAGCGCGAGGAGCGGGAGTTGCGGCGCCGTGCAGAGTACGACCGCGAGTACAGCCCCCCCCCCCGGTGCCGTCCACCGCATCATGGAGCGCGAGGAGCGCAACCGCCACGATGTCGAGGACAGGCGTCATGCTGAGTATGAGGCGAGCTACGGCCATTCGGAGGTCGTCGGCCCCAATCCGGATCGCCAGCCCCGATCCCAAGTCGTCGTCCCTGCGCAAAGCAGAGGCGGCGCTCAAGCTGGTGGCAGTACTGATGACATAGCCATCACCGCTTTCCCCACATTGGCGCCTCGCCTCAGGTCAGTGGTCTACCTCGACAACTTCAAGCCCAACATCCAGAAGTACAATGGCCGCTCTGACCCCAACATCTGGCTGTCGACCTACTACGTCACCGTCAAGGCGGCCGGCGGCAACTTTGACCACATGGTGGCATACTTCCGGCTGGTAATGGGTGATGCTCCGTCACTTTGGCTTAACAACCTCCCAGCTGGCAGCATCAAGTCCTGGGCCGACCTGTCCCAGGCCGTCACGTCCAACTTCCAGGAGACCTACAACCGCCCTGGAAATGCCATCAACCTCGGGAGGATCGTCATGAAGCCCAATGAGCGGCTCCATGACTACACCAACCGGTTCTTCGAGAACCGCAACACCTGTGTCGGTGTTAGAGACGACCAGGTCGTCAAGATCTATAAGAAAGGTCTCAAGGACCCCAAGATCTTCGAGAAGATCCACGAGTCCGGAGCCACCACCGTCGCGGCCCTCATGGAGGTCGTCAACAAGCTTATCGACACTGACGAGGCGATGGTCAACCAGTTTGACTACGACGCCAAGCGCGACGCGGGCACGTCCGGCACTACCGGAGATTCCAGCTCCAAGCTGCGCAAGCGACCTTCTGAGGTGCTTGCGACTAAGGGACGTCGACCTTCGACGTTTAACGTGGACGAGTTCAATGCGGTGCTCGACGGCCCCTATGGGTTCCATGAGGGAGCCACCCACACTGTTCGTGAGTGCTCGCAGTTCAAGAAGGCCTTTCGTACACCCGAAGACCCCAAGCGACCAAGAGGCGATGGCGACCGATCCTCTTGATGCCGCTACAACAACAACGGCCGCCGCGACGACTGACGTGACCGTCGTGACGACCGCGACGAGCGCCGCCGCGATGACCCGCAACCTGAGGCTCGCCACGACGAACGCGACCTACCTCCACCACCGAAGACAGGCAACCCCAACGGGCCCTTCCAGCCGGCCAACTGATCGATCAACATGATCGTCGAGGGTCTCAAGTCTCATGTGATCAGGAGGCGCTACCGCAAGGATAAGCGCGAGGTCCACCTCATCCACACCCAGCCGACGCAGCCTCTGCGTTGGTCTGAGCAGCCGATCACGTTCTCTAGAGCTGATCACTGGGTCCACATCTCAGATCCTGGGTCCTACCCACTTGTCGTCGAACCTACAGTGGAGGGAGCCCTGCTTCCCTAAACCCTCATCGATGGGGGGAGTGGGCTCAACATCATCTTCGTCGAGACGCTGAAGAAGATGGACTTCGACTTCAAGAGGCTGACGGCGTGCGACGAGCCCTTCTATGGCATCGTCCCTGGCAAGACAGCCTACCCCCTGGGTCAGGTCTCCCTCCGTGTCACCTTTGGCACGGAGGATAACTTCCGCACAGAGTACCTCAACTTCGAGGTCGCCGACTTCAAGTCTTCTTACCATGCGATCCTAGGTTGCCCGATGCTGGCCAGGTTCATGGCCATCCCGCACTACACCTACTTGGTTTTGAAGATGCCAGCTCCGAACGGGGTCCTCTCCGTCTTCGGCGACCTCATGGTCTCCTTCAGGTGTGACTCCGAGGCCCTCGACATCGCCACGACGAATGCCTGCGTCGACGCCTCAGCAGTCTTGGTCGGCAAGGCCACGAAGGTCGCTCTGAGTGACCTGACCGTCCCAGAGCAGCAGCGCACTGACACTGCCCTAGACGCCATGCCTTCGACGAAGAGAGTCCGTCTCGGCCTGCCCGACCCAGAGAAGACAGTGGTCATCAGTGACAACCTCGGGGAGAAATAGGAACTCGCGCTCACCAGTTTCCTCCGGGACAACGCAGACATATTCGCATGGACCCCATCGAATATGCCTGGTGTCCCTAGGGAGCTAGCTGAGCACTCCTTGGATGTAAGCAAGATGGCCAAGCCTGTCAAGCAAAAGCTGCACCACTTTGCGAAGGATCGCAAGGAGGTCATTAGGGTAGAGATAATAAAGCTCCTAGCTGCCGGATTCACTGTGAGTGTAAAAACCCAGTTTGGCTCGCCAACCTGGTACTTGTTCCCAAGAAATCCGGTCAATGGAGAATGTGTATCGACTACACTGATCTCAACAGGCACTACCCTAAGGACCCCTTCCTTCTTTCGCGCATCGACCAGGTCGTGGACTCCCCGATCGGAAGCGTCCTGCTATGCTTCCTCGACTGTTACTCAAGGTATCACCAGATAGTCCTGAAGGTCTCTGATCAGGATAAGACGGCGTTCATAACACAACATGGCATCTACTGCTACACGACCAAGATGTTTGGTCTCAAGAACGCTGGAGCGACCTATCGGAAGGCCATCCAGAAGTGCTTGGAGTCCCAGATTGGTGACAATGAGGAAGCTTACGTCGATGACGTGGTCGTCAAGACCACGGTGGAGGACAACCTCATCGCCGACCTTGCCCAGACCTGAGCCAACCTCCGCCGCTAACGCTGGAAGCTTAACCCGGAGAAGTGCATCTTCGATGTACCATCTGGCAAGCTCCTAGGCTTCATGGTCAGCCACCGGGGCATCGAGGCGATTCCCACCAAGGTCGACACCATCCCCAAGATGAAGAGACCTACCGGAAATAAAGACGTCATGAAGCTCACAGGCATGATGGCCGCCCTAGGTCGCTTCATCAGTAAGCTGGGAGAAAAAGTCTGACAAGTTCGTCTGGACAGAGGAGGCCAATCAGGCCCTGGAGGAGTTGAAGACCTTCCTCACGACGGCCCCTGTGATGGTGCCCTCGGCTCCAAAAGAGACCTTGCTGCTCTACATCTCCGCGTCCACCCAGGTGGTCAGCGCGGTTCTGGTGGCAGAACGGCCTGAGGAAGGCCAGCCCTATCCCGTCCAGCGACCCGTCTACTACGTCAGTGAAGTCCTATCCGACAGTAAGATCAGGTACTCGCAGCCACAGAAGATGTTGTACGCCCTTCTCGTCACTTCACGCAAGCTCCGGCACTACTTCCAGGCGCACAAGATCAAGGTCATCTCGGCCTTCCCTCTAGGAGAAATCCTACGTAGCCGCGACACCACGGGGCGCATCGTCAAGTGGTCCATCGAACTAGGCGAGTTCGACCTTGAGTTCTGCCCACGCCAGGCCATCAAGTCCCAGGTCATTGCTGACTTCGTCTCTGAATGGATAGAGACCCAGCAACCCCCACCGATGGAAAAAACCCGAGCACTGGAAGATGTACTTTGACGGTTCCCTGAACCTCGAAGGAGCGGGAGCAGGCGTACTCTTCATTTCCCCCCAGGGCGATCACTTGAAGTATGTCCTGCAGATCCACTACAAGGCGTCTAACAATGGCGCCGAATATGAAGCCCTCATCCACGGGCTGTGCATCGCTGTCTCCCTGGGGATCAAGCGGCTCATAGCCTACGGCGACTCCAAGGTCGTCATCGACCAAGTCAACAAGGCGTGCGACATTAAGAAAGACATGATGGATGCATACTGCACCGAGGTATGAAAGCTTGAAGCCCACTTCGAAGGTCTGGAGTTCCATCACGTCTGCCGTGATAACAACGTGGCGGTAGACGTCCTCTCCAAGCTGGGCTCCAGGAGCGCGCTGGTCCCGGCCGGTGTGTTCGTCCAAGAACTACGCAAACCCTCTATCAAGCTCCTCAGTGACCCAGAGCCGCTAGCCGGCGACGCACCTCCACAAGGCAGTCGCGACGTCCTCATGACTGAGGCCGAAGGTGACTGGCGCCCCGACATCATCGCCTACATCCTTGAGCATCGGGTCCCTGAAGATAAGGCAGAACGCGAGAAGGTCACGAGGCGCACCGCCAACTACGTCATCATTGGCACGGAGCTCTATCGGAGGTCTGCCTCCAGCGGTGTGCTGATGAAGTGCATTCTCCGATCTGAGGGCCTCAGGCTCCTGCAAAAGATCCATGGGGTGAGTGCAGCAACCATGCCGCCTCCACCAACTTGGTGGGAAAATCTTTCAGGTCGGGCTTCTACTGGCCTACCGCTATGGCTGATGCGCAAGACCTAGTCTGGCGATGTAAAGGATGCCAATTCTTCGCCAAACAGCAGCACATCCCGGCTCAGGCCATGAGGACAATTCCCCCATCGTGGCCCTTCGCCATATGGGGCCTCGGCTCGGTAGGGCCCTTCAGAACCACCCTTGGCGACTACAAGCACATCTTAGTAGCGGTGGACAAGTTCACCAAGTGGATTGAGGTTCGAGCCGTGGTAAGCGTCATGTTGAATTAAGCGGCCAAGTTCATCGAAGAGATCACCCACCGCTTTGGGGTCCCCAACAGGATCGTTACCGACCTAGGCTCGACCTTCACAGGAGCCGACTTTTGGGACTTCTGCCAGGACAACCTCATCGACATCTATTACTCCTCGGTGGCGCACCCACGCTGCAATGGCTAGGTCGAGCGCACTAATGGCATGGTCCTTCAGGGTGTCACGGATCTTCGACGACGCCTCCCCCTACGCCACCAGATGGCTAGCGGAGCTCCCTCACGTGATCTGGGGTCTCCGGACCCAGGTCAGGTCAGCTATAGGGCACTCACCATTCTTCCTGGTCTATGAGTCGGAGGCCATCCTCCCAACCGACCTTGCCTTTGGCACCCCTCGCATCCAGCATTATGAAGAAGGCGCGGCAGAGGAAATGCGCAAGGTCGACCTTGACAGCATTGAAGAACATCGTGTGGCCACGCTGATGCGGCACACCCGCCATGAGTAGCAGATACGTCACTACCACAACCGCAACGTGTGGGAACGATCCTTAAACATCGGCGACCTGGTCTTGCGACGCATCAAGAACACCAAGGACATGCACAAGCTCTCCGCACCTTGGGAAGGTCCATTCATCGTGAAGGAGGTCATTGGACCAGCGACCTATCGCCTCCAGTGGGCTGATGGCCAGGGCATCCCGAACGTCTGGAACATCGAGCACCTACGTCGCTTCTACCCTTAGAAGATCCGTACCAAAAATAAAAGCTATGTACTCTCCCCTCTTGTAATTTATAGTCAACAAAAATGAGATTCCCTTCGGCAAGCCTTCTGTCGACCTACACTTGGGTCACCCTTTTACTTTCTGTTCACCCTCACCCCCCCCCCCCCGCCGAAGAGCTCGAGGGCTTGGTCTAAGTTAGGCTCGACACACTCGGGGGCTTGGCTTCGCCAACCTAAGGGTCTCGCGACCTGAAGGGGTTCTATATGTTTTCTTTCCTTAAATGCGCCCCCTCTTAGCATAGCTCTTACTCTTTTTATGTGCGTTCCTAAGTTGTGCGATTGCAAGACCTAGGGTCCAAGACCCCCCTCCGTGCGCCGGCTGCACCTAAGCCTCCACGCTGAGTCGTGCAGTCGGTAAGCCGTTCCTCCACTGAGTTGGGTTAGCGGAGGGAACGCTTTGCAATCTCGCTACTCTTGAACCTTCATAACAAGAATTTTTGCTATTCAAAGGGGTTGTGCGCCTTAAATAAAATTGCATCCTTTTTATTAAATGCAAGGTCTTTTACATTGATAAGGTAGGCCATAGGCCTAACCTACATCTACACACTAATGCATCCTGAGCCTTGACTTTCAGAGGTCGACCTTCTTGATGATCTCCTCCGCGGCGGCCTGGACGTCTTCGCTGCTCACCAGCTCGGCCAAGTCGACGTCCTCGGCAACCTTCTGCAGGTCGAATGAAGGCGCATGGAACTTCACCATCGCCAAGGCTGCGGCCGCAACAAGCTTGCTGGTGTCTAGCAGCAGGGTCTTTATCCGACCCTCGGCCTCGTCCAGGCGGTCCACAAGCTCCTTTGGCTCCAGCCCTTCCTCCCGAGGGACGTAGATGTCCATCAAGTATTGGGCGGCCTCCATAAGGTCGGCGAGCTGCTTCTCCAGACCTACAGCAACGGAAGAGGGCTCTCTTACATCCTCAGCACAACGACAGCAAAGACCCCCAAGGGAAACGTCGCTCACCTTCCCGGACCTCCTTGGTCCTCTCCTTGAGGACCTTTACTTGGTCCTTGGTCTCTGACAGCTCCTTCTTCAGGGCTTCCTCCGTCTCCTTGGCGCCTGGACGTGTCAAAGGTCGAGATTGAGAAAAGACCTAAACACTAGAAGACAATACCCAAAGACCAAACAAACGTACCATCAACGACGGTCTGGAGGTCGTCCGCGACGTTCCTCGCCTTCTGCTGGGCAGCCTCCAGCTCTTTCTTCAAGGAGTTCACCTCCTCCTCCGCCTGGTGGGCCAAGGAGGTCTTCACGCGTCGGACCTCCTGTGCGGCTTCGACCTGGGCTTGCAGCAAAGCCTCTCGAGCTGCGGCCGCATCCGCGTGGGCATTGGCAGCCTCCCTCACGAGGCGTGCCCGGGCCTGCGCCCGCTCGGCGAGAGACTACAACACAAGTAGATCCGTCTGACGTCAAGACCATGAAACAACCAAAGCAGAAGCTAAAGAATAGCAGAAACAGCATCAGGCATTTACCGAGAGCGTCTACGCGATTGTCCATTGCGCCGCCTTGAACTCGTCAACATCACGGCGGTCAGCAACGACGTCGTCCTCCCATGGAGTCCCGACGTACAAGCACCTATCATCCTCTTCTTCGTCCCCAGGCCCGCCTGCCTTCGCAGCTTGTTGGTCCTGCGTTGGCGGCGGGCCGGACATGCATAGGTCACCCTGGAGACCACCAATCTACTGAGCGCCGCCGGCAGCGACCTTCTCCGCCTCCGACGCCGCTGTCGCCCCAGCCCCAAGGGCCTGGTTCGAAACATCCGCGACTGAGTCCGCCGGTGATTGCTCCACCAGCGCCCTCTCTCCTTTGTACCTGAATGCCTCCTGGCCTGAGGCATTCTTGGCACTCTCCAACGTCACCGGCATCGTCCTGCACATATGCGACGACCTTCAACAACAAAGACAACCAGAAATCCAACACCAAGAGCAAAGTAGACATGGGTTCGGTGACTCACTTGCTGGCGGACCTCAACCCAGGCTTGATGGGCTTGGGCGGAGCCTTTCTCGCCCTCTTCTGCGACCCCGTGTCGCCCGGAATGTCCGCGCCCGACTTCGAGCGCTCCTCCCTTCCGACGACTTTGCGGGGTGTCTGTGTCGCCCGCTCGGTCGATGCGCTAGGCGACTTCGCATCGTCCTCCTCTTCGACGTTGATCGTCTCAACGTCGGAGCTGGCCGTCGCTGTGTCCGCCGACACAGCGGGGCCCGCCCTCTTCCTCTTCTTCTTCGACTCTGCCGCCTGGGTAGCGGCGATCGTCGCCGCAGCCCGGGACGTGGGTATCTTGCCCACAATCTGCCGCGTGCGCCACGGCGGTGGCGCGGCGACCTTCGTCGGTGCTCTCCTTGCGCCAGGTTCTTCATCATCGCTACCCACCGACGAGTCGGAGAGGTAGTCCTCGATACATTGCTGCGGAGGGACCTGCACATGCCCCGTAGCCCGGATCTTGAAGCTTCGGTCCTCTTTGTTGCGTAGTGGCGCTGGGCACCAATACATGCCCTCTCGACCCTGAAAGCAGAAGACCTATATCAAAACTGATTCGCAATTTTAAACAACACAAATCAAGATCGATTCAAAGCCTGATGACTTACGGTGTCAGTGGGTCGGTACACACTGAGCGCCTTGGGGCACGTCCGGTTGCGAATACGCCCGGTGAAGATGCTCTTCACTTGTGCCACCATCTCCTCCTTGGAGACCTTGCGCCGTATGACCCGGGTAGGGTCAGACTGGCCCCAGTACTCATAGGTCGGGTGTACCCGGTCCTGGATGGGCTGCAGCAACCGTCGGCTGAAGCTGATCACCACGGTGCCGCCGGTCAGCCCCTCCATCTTCAGCCTCTCAAGGTCCTCCAGCAGCGGCTGCAGGTCGTCGGTCTCCCGTGACGTAAGCTGGTTGGACCACTCAGGCCTCACCACGGGAGCGTGCCCAGACCTGGTGGGGAGTGCCGGTGCTGCGTTGTCGAGGTAGAACCACCCTTGCTTCCAACACGTGGTGTTGTCGGGCAGCACCAGGTCGATGTACACCGGCTTCATATACGGGCGCAGCATGAACCCGAAGCTGCCAATGACGTCGGACTTCCCTGTCTTCTTCAGCTAGAAGAAATGCCACCACAGATGGAAGTGTGGCGGTATCCCCAAGTAGGCCTCGCACAAGTGGATGAAGGAGGAGACAATGGTAATGGTGTTGGGGACGAGGTGTACCAGATCGATCATGTAGAAGTACAGGAGCCCGCGGAAGAAGTCATCGGTCGAGACCCCGAATCCGCACTCGACGTGCGCGAGGAAGACGACGGTCTCCCGGTCCCCTTGTTTGTGTCCTTGCCGCCTTGGGCTTCAGCAGCCCGCAGGTCGCCAGGGCCTGGATCTGCTCCTCCGTCACCACAGATGGCTCCCAGATGGTCTCCGGCACCGGCGCAAGTGCGGGCTCCATCTCCTCCTCCTCTACTATGGTGGATTTGGTCTAATCACCACAAGAGACTTCGTGCACATGCAAGGGTGCGCGGCGCGGCGGACCTAAGCACGGAGGTGCTGCTGATCTCGTTGGGGCAATCGAGCGATGGTGGAACCCTAGATGTTGCGCGGAAATGAAAGCAAGTGGAGCTTCCGGCCCGCGGACTGGCCTCTTATAGCTGGGCCTCAGCGGCGCTGTGGGCTGCTGCGCCCAACGTCTCTCCCGCGGACTTCACGGCGACCCAACAGATCTGCGCTCAATGGATCTACTCCCCAACGGCTCTTTCGGCCTAAACGGATAGAAGGCAGTAACGGCTAGTTCCGTACAGGAATCTGCGTCCGTCGGTTTTTGGTCAACATCCAGACGGCCGCGGACTCGTCATGCCCCACATCTAAGCCCCCAACTGTGATACTTCTGATGCTAACCTCAAGGTCGCTACGACCCACAGACGACCTATGGACCTGCTACTTTGCCCCCACAAGGTCGACATGAACCTGGCAGCTTCTTAGGTCACCTCGGTGTTGACGGTCGATTTTGGTACACCTAGCTATGAGTTTACCGTCAACATTTGCACATATTTGATATTCTAACTAATGGTACTAACCCCCCGGAGGTATCAAGTTCACTCTTGCATGTCGTTTTTGGAGTATGTTGTTTACACAGGATTTAAGCGCTTAAAGGAGTACTTTCGGGTAAAGTTCATCAAGCACTTTATGAGAAGATCATGAAGCCGGTCATAAGTCAAGACATGAAGTGAACACAACTCCAAATGACCCAAGGACCAAATCATCAACACATAAAACTCCGGGGACTTAGAGGTTTACCAACGAGATCAACTCAGCCTGAGAGATATTCTCACAGCCCAGGACAGCATGATCTTTCGGTGCAGATTCGGAGACTTAAATGGCCTCTAATGGTAAAAGTTTGACTACCAAAGTTGTGGGCCTCGACAATTCGATTTGGACATATGGAAGTCCCAATTCGGGTGAAGTAGCTAGGAGATATGGCCCCCGAAATGCCAGCTGCGCAGACAAGTTCGAAATCAGACAGATTATCTTTCGAGACTGTTTTGGGGATCTTATCTTCATTTTCAAGGACACCAATGAATACCAAAGTTGGAGATAATTTCGTGGCACACAATCTAGACACCGAATTTGCATTATTTGGAGTCCGGACGTGGGAGATATGGCACCGGCAAGGAAGGGCTGTGAATCAGAAAAATCTGGACGAGGCTGATTTTATGGAAACCAACTTTGCTTCTCTCCCAAGGAGGATCTCGTGCAAGGCAAGGTGGAGCCCGCCCCAAGGCACCCTAAGGGTATAAATACAACCCCCTAGGTGCCCCAAGAGGGTGATCCATCCATCCATTCATCAGAGAGCCGCCGACACGAAGGAGAAGCACCGGAAGGAAGCCGACGGCCGCCGCAAGTCCTCGAGTTGCCTAGGAGATGGCCTAGGCCATGCCCTAACCGCCATGGTTGGCCCTGCATGGTGAAGCCATGGTGGAGTTCCGGAGCCGCGACTTGAATTCGCCAAGTCGTTTGTACCTGCAACATTCGATGGTGATATAAATCAATCCTTGTCCTTACTTTGATCTACTACGAGTTGTGCTTATTCATATGTGTAGCTACCATATGCTTTTAGTAGGAATAGATCTAATCATGGTGGTTAGTCTATCTCTTGCGGATAGATCGTTGTAGTGCACGGACCGAGGTTGTCGTTCGGTGATGATTATCCTTGCGTAGTGACAGTACGGTGGAGGAGAAAGCGGCGAATGAACGTGTATCGGACCACTCCATATCGGGTTACTCCATATCGAGTGTACTCCTTATCATAGTATAGGATTAGATTGGTTTGTCATCGTGGCCAGAGCGGCAACAAGAAGATGATAGGCTAGGGTTACCTTTGGTTTGCTTACCTTTATGGCTAGGTGGATGTGATCCATACATCCTTTCATGTATGATTAACCTTTATGCAATCAACACTTCACATAGGGTTGGACCGGTAGGTTAGATAGAGAACCTTAGTGGTTTGCTTCCGATCCTTGGATTGACAAATCTAGGGAGGACCCTCCTTGGTGAAAAAGGTACCAAGTCACCCGTAGGCTTGCGGTGAACTTGAGCACGGTTTTGAACCGTCAACAAGCCCCTTTTTCTGGCGCCGTTGCCGGGGATCGGCAACTCGACCCTAGGGCGATCTATCTTTCCTTTTTAACTAACCCTAATTTTATTATTGCATATACCCTATGTTTCTTGTTTGTGTCCTTGAATGCAGGTAAAACCCTAGACACAAAGCAATCGAGAAGTTTTCGACATTCGGACTTCAACAAGTCCAACCTCGCTCAACCAAGTTGATGGCTACGCAAAGACTTGCTCTTTAGTGGTAGGTGCTAACTTTGGTTAGTGGCCCAACATCCGCTATCGAGCCCCCACCCAAAGCAAACAAAGATGAACAAGGTATGCCTACGTGTGTCAATTAAGTTCTTAAGACTAATTCCTTTTGGAGGTTTGTATGTTCGAGCTATAGTTTTCGGAAATGACCATGTCAAGCACGACGGAGAAGGATTTCACTACCATCATGCTCATGCAGTGATGGTAATGAATTTTGAAGCCAAGGGATGCACGACATGGTACCCTAAAAGACAAGATGAAGACCACACGTACATCTCCGGATCGATGGACGATAGGATAACGATGTCATCACAATGTTTGCATGAGCCTCAGCAGAAAGCATTAGATATATTTGGATTTTTAGAAGCCCCATGAAGTCTACGTTCCAACAAATCAAGCGCCAAGGCAATCGGAGGTTCCTACAAGCGGATATGGCCGAATCACCGAAGGTTGCACGTGCTGAAATTCTGGACAGCAAGCAATGCTGAAGTGAAACAGCCATAGCTCCCTCATTCGGACTCCGATTAAGACGAATGAGTACCCGTTGGAAAGGTAATTTTATAGATTTTTTAATAGAACTATATTTTGGTATATGTTCTGTTCTGGATGGAGGAGATGGACATGGTGTCAATAAAGAGAAGATGGGGCAACGGTTCCACAACACGTACGTGATGAAATTCAGAAGCTAAGGACTAAAACAAACCCTTTGGAGCATGGATGAATGAAGACACAAGAGGCACCACTCAACACAAGATGATGTTGGAAGCGAACTACGACCGATTTCACAAGGCAACATCAAGCTGCATGGCTACTTTGGATTCTCGCACAAAGAACCACGGCTTCACGACAATGAAAAGGTACGTGAGAAAGTCAAGCTCTACGACTTAAAATGAAGCGCTTTGTGGGAGGCAACCCGATCTTTTTATATATCTATATAAATTATGACAGTCTACATTGTGCTCTTTATTTGAAAACTTCAAGTAACTTTGTACCATTGCTCTAGTAAATGTCACAACCACATTTTGTATGCTTTAATAGATATTGAGGGAGCATTTTGCTACTTGATTTTTGGAAAACTTGTAGACCACTTTTTTGTGTGCTTATTAGTGTTTAGAGTCTTTTTATTTGTGTCTTTTTAGAGAAATATGAAGCTTGATTCCTTTGATTGTAAACTTGTGGCTAGTTAACTTAGGCTAACTTCTATTTTGGTTTAGATCACCACCATATCATGTCATGTCATTTTGTTCATTCATATCATGTTGCACTTCATTCCACTTTGTTCTCCACCTTTGCATTATGTTGCATGTTGCATCTCATCTTTTATAACCCTTAAAAGAAAAAAAAATACATCTTTGCCTAAACCTTCCTATCAAACCACACCTAGAACCTAGGCCAACAAAGGGAGGAATCGACTTATGTCAATCCGACCAAGTCTATCTCTATCCCTTTTCTAATTAAAATTTTGACTAGCCTCAACCTAAACCCTTAGGGAAAAAACCACTCATACCCTTAGTAATCCTAAAACCATAGGTTTGTTTTTCATCCAAAAATCTAACCCTTGTTTCCTTTTCTTCTTTTTCAAAACCACCTTAGATAAAATTTCTTCACCCGCCTTATCGTTTCAAAATTCTTATCTTAAGCCAAAAGTATAGGATACCCATAAGCCTTACCCTAAAACCTTGTTAGTATGTTTGTTTAAGGTCTTTTGATAAAAATGAGGAACAACATCGAAAGCCTTTTTCAAACATTGCTAACCCTTTTTTTACTAACTCCTTTGCATTTTGCATTTTGCATCAACCCCTTTGTTCTATCATGCATAGGTTAGCTTGGTTTCATTGCGAAACTTTTTGATGAATGCTTTATTTCTATAATGGTGCTTCGTGCACGAGGCATTTTCTTTTGCAATCTTGTGTAAACATGGTGTTTAGACATGATTGGAGACCACCATCATTCAGTTTTATAAACCTTGCTTTTAAATTGCATTTGGTTGGTTTATAAACTTCACAATGCGCCCTACTTCTCTTACACTATAAAGAATTGTAAATCTTGGGATAAGCATGGTGTTTTGACCTTGGTTAATAAATCTTTATGGTGGTGGAGAAGTTTGGCAACCACTTTGTAAGCATGGAGCTTAGAATTTGGTGTAAACATTATTTTGTTTATATCCCTTCCTTTCATTTGCATTTTCACCTACACGCACGTACACTCATTAGGTTCTTGCTTTTCTCTTTACTAGGTGAGCTATGCCACAAGTTAAGATCTTAGGGATGCATTTGGTTTGTTGGTAATTATTTCTACTCCCGACTATCACCCCACGGGTAGAATGTGCATTTGATTTATTTTGCAGGCATGACGAAGTGTTCCCATGAGTTCTTGACCGATTGCAATCAAGGTCATTAGTCATCTACAAGGCTTGAGAGGGAAGTCGCTGTTTCCATCAAGATTTGAGCACATGTTCAGAGATGTACAATGGAAGAAAAGTTAATATTCAGAAGCTCCTTCCAATCTTCTTTCCAACACATCAAGAATCATCAATTTTGAAGACCCGTACAAGGAGATATGGCAGAAACATTGAGCGCAGCGTGGTCTGAAATCAGCCTTGGACAAATTGCATCGCCGGAGTAAAATAGGCACAACTCTCTTGTTCGGAACCCGTTTCATGCGTATGATGGCTCGTTGGAAAGATAATTCCATAAACTTCAACTTGGAGGGGTGTTTCAGTACATGTTCTGTTCTGGAAGTAAAAGAAAATCTGTGGAAGATGAGGCAGCGACAAGGACGGGATGGAAGTCGGTGATGACTATATGAAGAAGGATCGGAACCATGGCTTGATGATAATAAGAGGAAATTGACAGACAACTGAGCAACAAAGGCAAAGAAGAGTGAAGATGATTCTCAAACACATGGCAATAGGGAATTACAAGCGATTCAAGTTCTTCCACACTTAGCAACATGCTAAGCATGGGGGAGGATTTGAAAGACGAAAGGGAAAAGGTCGCGTGGAGTACAAGGATTACCTTCACCACAAGATGCCCATCATTCTTTTTCCATGCTAAGCACAATGCTTAAGTATGGGGGAGGCCACGCTGCACTTCACTACGAGCATCGAAGAGGACGGTAACTCACCCTTAACTTTATCTTTGTTCATCACCTTGTAAATGCTTGCACATATATGCTTTCAACCATAAACAACCTTTATATTTATCTCTCGATCAATAACGTGGCTACTAGGAGGATTACTTAGGTTTGTTAGTTTTATTTTTTTCAATAAATGAATCACCATCTCTTTTGAGCTTACCACGATGATATCATTTGTATGCCTTGCTTATGGAAAAATGATGAAAGTTGCCGATTTGTTTTACTTGCGTAATGTTTTATATGACATGACTTTTTGCTCTCTATTAAAAGGAACTTAAATTGATTAAATACCGGCTCTTTCATTTGTGGAGGTTAAATGACTAATTTTTAAGACCCACATACTCTATGTTGCTCTTTGATTTAAGTTTACCGATGACCTATGCCTTGCATTTGTTTTAAAATCTTTACGCTATCTACATTTGTGAATCTCTTGCAAGGCTCTACCTGTAACGCCCCGGGTTTTCAAAATCAGAAAACCCAGCATTCTGTCTCGTGATAGTCCCTGGATCAGATGCTATCACGCACAGGCATTCATCACAGATAAATAACACAGTCATACATCGAAATAAATCAGCAGAGTACAAATAATTATCTGATTATTACATGTCCTGATTATTCGGAGTACATCAATACCCGCCTCTTGGCGGAATAACAGAAATAAGAGCCTACGCAGCGGTAGCTATCTCCCAAAAGGTGTCTCCATCTTCAGGCATCTCCCACAGGCATCCTTGAGCGAAGCGTCGTGCCCCCTCAGTCGTACCATCCGTCGGCGTTGTTGTCGTAGTCGGACTCATACCCTGCAAGCTCAGGGGCTATCCCCAAGGTCGGGATAGGTCCACGTCACCAACTGTATGCAAGCTTTAAGTGGCCTACTTCTAAGGGGAAAAGAGTATATCAAGGTAGTAGCAGGGTTTCCTATGCAGCAGCAGCAATAAGTAGAGTAATATCTCCATAATTCCACCATAACCCATATCTCTCATCCGCATACGGACACATCTGGTCACCCAGATCACCGTCACCATCACCTATCTCCATCTAGGGTCGGTGCGAGAACTCCCACTCCTCGCACCTCAATGGTTGCACCCGGATCTGCGAGGCAGAGGGAGCAACTCTCCTCTCCCCGAATACAACCACGGCTCACCAATCACACTCATCCTATAAGGGGGAGGTAGAAATCCCAAAATGTAAGAGTCGGAGAAACAACGGGCATGTCCATAACCGAGGACGCGGCTATACGTATAGATCTAAACTCTGCAGAGCGTGTACACCAGTACCCAACTCGGAATAGTACCCGGACAGTGTACGGCCGACCGAGCCTACCCTACCGAACGAACACCTAGGAGTTACGATTCCATCCTGCATCCGGGTCTCGATGCGGTCCTTCGCAAAGGTCCACCCCAGAACTGTGAAAATGCCCCCGTGTGGCCACACGGGGAGCGCCCAAAGGGAAGGGACTTCACCCTAACCCTCTCACTGATACCCTCTATCCTACTGGTAGGTATGGCATCGCACTTGCTAGGGTCGGGCGGCCCTATCCCCACTCTCGGCTAGGTGGTGTGTACGAAAGTCCCGTGTAACAGGCGACCCACTCGGTTTCAGACCGGGGCGAGCTCATATCCTCCAAGTCATCACAAAATCCCCAACACCTGTGCTCCTAAAACAGTGTACCTGCCATAGGCACCACATTGGGCAGCGTCCGAGAAGACGATCCCTGGCCCCCGATCCCAGATCGGGTTGTCTCGAGCTCACCCCCGCCAAAGTATCCCAAAACACCTTCTCCTGCCGGTTTTCCCAACACACGCCAAGAAACTACCATAATTATCCCAACACATGCATAGCAAGCTCAGCACATCATCTAGCTTAAGCAAACAGTAGTAGTAGGTCAATCAAGGACAAGTATGTAAAAGAGACTATGCACGGGTTCATCATATTCATCACTATGCAGTAATTAAAGCACTAGCAGTTCTAATAGCCATGCCTAATGGGCATTCAATGAATGGTAGGGCGTGAACCTAGGTACGAGTAGTCGTCGTAGCCGAGGTCATCGTCGTAGTCCTGGTTTAGCTCTCCGGCTCCGGCAGCTCCTAGAAGCGTATTTAAATAAATAAACTCAGCTACTAATAGCAATAAATCCCATATGAAGAGCCAATAAGATCCAAAAAGAGGCAAACTCTAGCCTAGAGCGGAGTTTGGATTTTTAGAAGATTTTCAGAAGAAGTTTCATATTTTTCGGAGATAAAACGGATTTATTATGCTTTTCTAAAGATAAACTACATTTCTGAAAATAAAATACGCATACACAGAAATACAGACTTTTAACTAGCTCTAAACCTACTCTAGCCAGCTCTTAGGGGGCTCAAAGCTAGCTGCAGGCCAGCTCCAAGGCTGACGCGGCCGCCAAATGGCTGGCTTAAGGCCAGCGCCTGCCCACATGGCAGCCCACGTGGCGGCGCGCGTGGCTGCGCGCGCGGGATCCGGGGGGGATCTGGTGCGGCGTGGTGGTGTGCGTTCGCGGGTGTGGCGCGCCCGTGAGTGGGCCGGCGCACGGGATCCCAGCGGATCGTTTGCGGGCACGTGCACGTGTGGACTGTGGTGTGTGTGTGCCAAGCCCTGAGGTTTAGCGCCCGGCGCCGCCTTGTGTTTGGTAAAATGCCGCTGAGGGGTGGCGGCGCGGGTAAGGGGCTCGCCGGCGGCGAAGTACCTCAGGCCAAACCATTAACAGTACCACGATGTTGTGATGGGCCCTACGAACAAGATGACGCCAAGAAAACGTAGGCCTTTGGCCGGGGAGGTGTTCCACGGCGGCGGCGCAGAGGAAGGCGCGGCGGCGCGGTGTGGAGTTCACCGGAGACGGCGTGCAAGCGCGGCTAGATGCCAGGTCTGCGTGCACGTGATACAAACGGATAGAAACGGACCCAAAACCGGGGCTTTCGCCCTCACGCGTGTGAGTTCCGAACCGGCGCTCCCATGGCGGAGCTCGGGGCGGCGCGTGCGGCGGCGGAGCTCGGGCTCCCGCGGCCGGGCACGAGCATGTGTGCGGGCGCGCGTATGCCGGCGGCGAGGCGAGTACTGAACCGCCACCAGGGCGACGCTTTTCCCCCTGCTACCGCGTGCACGGAGCAAACCTCCATGGCGACGGCCATGGCGGCGCGGCGAGCAGGGCGACGGCGTTCCGGCGGTGTGCGCGACTACGCGTGTCAAGGGAGGCGGCGGAGGCGTGCGCATTCCTCAGGCGAAGGCAACGGCACCTGCAAGAAAGTCCCAGCACGGCTCGATGGCCGGCTTCACCATGCGGCGTGCGCGGCGGCGAGCATGCGTTCCGCCTCGGCTCGAAGGCCGGGTCGTCCACAGATGGGTGAGGAAACACGGCCTCACCTTGGTGGCCACAGGCCGACGTGAAGGCGTTGGTGAACAGTGCGGAGTTGGCTAGTCGGCGAAGAAGGAGACGGCGGCGCGGAACAGGGGATGCAGGGGAAGACGGTGTGCGTGGCGACAGCGGGTCCGGCTCCTCCTCTCGGGCGGCTCCAGCGGCGACAGCGGACGACGTTCCCCCGGACGGCCTCCAGGCCTTCTCCTCTCCTCCCCCCTTCTTCTTCTCCTCCGGCGGGCAGTGGCGAGCAGTGGAAGGGGAGAACTCCCCGGCGGCTAGGGTTGGGAGTTCCCCGGGGCAGCGGCGTGGCCTACTTATAGTGGAGGGCAACGCGGGACGCGTGGACGCCGGGATGCAAGGATGCGTGTGGGGGCGCGTCGCGACGGCGCAAGGGCGGCACTCCGGCAGGCCTTTGGCCGTGCGCGTAAGCGAAAGCGCTAAAGGAGGAGGATGACGGGTGACGTCGGGCGAGACGCGAGCACGACGTCACGTGGGACCCGCCCGGCAGCGACTCAGCGCGAAGGGGGTTGGTGTTGAACGGGCCGGCACGAGTTGGGCCGCGGTGGGCTGTGCAGAGGAAGGAAGAGGGGCGTGGGGTGTGTACAGAAAAAGAGAAGGAGGTGGTCGGGTGGACTTCCAAGTCTGGAAACGTGGCCCAATAGTGCAATCCCCTTCCCCTTTTCTTTTCTTCTCTACCCTTTTCTAATTTTTGATTCAAATTTGAATATGAGTTCAAATTTGAATCCCACACAATTAAATCTCAAATAAATCCAAATAAACTCCAAGTTTCTCACACTAGCATTTTATATTCCCTAGAAATTTTATTTAGCTCAAAATAAATCTAGGAATTAAGGGAGAGATAAAGGAAGACATCCTTAATTAAATTGATAATCACCCAAATAATTCATCGAAAATTTTAAATCCTCATTTTTATTAATTAACATTCCTCATTAAATTTGAGGGATGTTACAGACTCCCCCCTCAAAAGAATCTCGTCCCCGAGATTAAGAACTTACCTCCGTCTCAAAGAGGTGCGGGTACTTCTCTCTCAAGACTGACTCTTTCTCCCACGCCGCCTCTCGTTCGGTGTGATTGCTCCAAAGCACCTTGCAGAGGCGAATGGTGGTACTCCTGGTAGCCGTCTCGGCCCGATCTAGAATCTTCACTGGGTACTCCAAGTACTCCAAGTTGTCTTGTAGGTCGATAGCATCGGTGGAGACATGCTTGTCAAGCTTCGGGTCGAGGCACCTCCGGAGTTGCGATATGTGGAACACAGGATGCACTCCGGCAAGGTCAGACGGTAACTCCAGCCTATAAGCAAGTTTCCCCACCTTTGCCACAATCTGGTAGGGACCAACGAACCTCGGGGCTAGCTTCCCCTTCACGTGGAACCTCTTCGTCCCTCTAAGCGGTGATACTCTCAGAAAGACGTAATCACCAACTTCGAAGGAGACATCCCTTCGCTTAGGATCAGCATAGCTCTTCTATCTGCTTTGGGCTATCTTCAGGTTCTCTCTAACCTTGGCCACATTCTCCTCAGCCTCAAGAATGGAAGCAGGACCGAAGAAGATCCTCTCCCCTACCTCAGACCACATCAACGGGGTTCTACACTTTCTGCCATACAGGGCTTCAAAGGGTGCCATTTGCAAACTTGCCTGATAGCTGTTATTGTACGAGAACTCAGTGTAGGGCAGACTCTTCTCCCAATCACTGTTGTGAGTAACACACACAAGCTCTCAGCAGATCTTCTAGAACCTGATTCACTCGTTCAGTCTGTCCATCTGTCTGAGGGTGGAAAGCTGTACTGTAGTCAAAGTGGGTGCCCATCGAATCGTGCAGACTCTTCCAGAACTGAGCTGTGAACTGAGCACCACGATCGGACACGATGGTGCGGGGTGCTCCATGTAACCTCAGGATATGTTCTACGTAGAGATCGGCCAACTGACTCACAGAGAACTTGTTCTTAACTGGAAGGAAGTGCGCTACCTTGGTCAAACGGTCCACAATCACCCAAATCGAGTCATTCCCCTTGTGAGTGCAGGGTAGACCAACCACGAAGTCCATACTGATATCATCCCATTTCCACTGAGGTATCGCAAGTGGCTGCAGCAATCTGGCGGGTCTCTGATGTTCTGCCTTCACTCTCTGACAGGTGTCACATCGGGCAACATACTCAGCTATGTCCTTCTTCATATTCTCCCACCAGACTCGACACTTTAGGTCTTGATACATCTTCGTGCATCCAGGGTGAATGGAATACCGAGAATCATGTGCTTCCTTCAGAATCGTCCCCCGGATGTCCTCTCCACTGGGCACACATATGTGATCCTTCAACCATAACGTGCCTTGCTCATCAATGCGGTAGTCAGGGGCCTTGCCTCTTGTCAGAAGATCTTTCACTTCCTCAATTTCAGGACACTTCTTCTGGGCTTGCCTGATCTGGTCCTCTAGGTTGTAGTTCACCCTCAACTCGTTGAGCTGCCCTTTCTCGACGATGTCAAGCTGCAATCGCTCCATCTCTAGGTACAACTCGGGTTGTTCTTTCTGCACCATCAGGTTGTTGCAGTAACTTCTTCGGCTCAACGCATCGGCCACGACATTCGCCTTGCCAGGGTGGTAGTGAATGTCGAGGTCGTAGTCCTTTATCAACTCTAGCCATATTCGCTACCTCAGGTTCAGCTCTGACTGGGTGAAAATATACTTCAGACTCTTGTGATCCGTGTAGATATCACACTTGTTGCCCTTCAAGTAGTGCCTCCATATCTTTAATGCGTGAACCACAGCTGCTAACTCAAGGTCATGTGTCGGGTAGTTCTCTTCATACTTCCGAAGCTGCCTCGATGCATAAGCGATCACCTTGCCTTCCTGCATCAGTACACAACCAAGACCCTGCCTCGAAGCATCACAGTACACCACGAAGTCCTTGTTGTCATCGGGGAGCGTCAACACAGGAGTCGTGGTGAGCCGGGTCTTGAGCTCTTGGAAGCTTGCTTCACACTTCTCTGACCACACGAATGGCGTGTTGCTCTTCAGCAACTCAGTCATCGGCTTCGCAATTTTGGAGAAGTTCTCGATGAAACGGCGATAGTATCCTGCCATCCCGAGAAAACTCCTGATCTCTGTCACTGTCTTGGGCGACTGCCACTTTGACACAGCTTTGATCTTCGAGGGATCAACAGCTACTCCCTCTCCTGACA
The DNA here is from genome assembly GCA_036936925.1 of Cenchrus fungigraminus. Taxonomy (NCBI): domain Eukaryota; kingdom Viridiplantae; phylum Streptophyta; class Magnoliopsida; order Poales; family Poaceae; genus Cenchrus; species Cenchrus fungigraminus. The sequence goes on from CM072780.1 coordinate 50,257,594, forward strand.
ACACATGTCCAAGAAAAGCCACTTCTTCTAGCCAGAACTCACACTTGCTGAACTTGGCATACAACTGATTCTGCCTCAGCTTCTCCAGCACAATCCTCAGATGCTCTTCATGCTCTTCTGTAGTTTCCGAGAAGACCAAGATGTCGTCAATGAAAACCACGACAAACCTGTCCAACTCGTCCATGAATATCTTGTTCATCATGTTCATGAAGTAGGCAGGGGCGTTCGTAAGACCGAACGATACGATAGTGAATTCATACTGCCCGTACCGGGTCACAAATGTAGATGTCCTCAGGGCGAATCTTCATCTGATGGTAGCCCGATCGAAGGTCAATCTTGCTGAAGTACTTGGCCTTCTTCAACTGATCAAGCAGGTCATCAATGCGCGGCAACGGATACTTGTTCTTGATGGTTACCGCATTAAGAGCACGGTAATCGACGCACAGCCGTTGCGTCCCATCCTTCTTCGGCACAAACATCACTGGTGAAGCCCAAGGTGATGCACTCGGCCGGATGTACCCCTTCTCACGGAGAGCTTCCAACTCCTCCTTCAGGATTGCCAGCTCTAACTTGCCCATTTTGTAAGGACTCTGTGCCACGGGTGCTGTACCTGGCACAAGGTTGATCACGAACTCCACGTCGTGGTCTGGTGGTAACCCCAGCAGGTCATCAGGAAAGACATCGGGGTACTCACAAACCACTGGAACATCGGCCAGTGTCTTCGTAGTGAGGTTGTACACAGCTGGTACTTCCCGAGACTTCAGCGGCTCGAAGGTGATCTTCGTTCCCTTCAGGTGCATCAGGGTCACTTGTCGGGGTGACGAGGAAATTACCCCCTTGTGAGTGATGATCCAATCCATGCCCAGAATAACATCAATTCCATTAGACTTCAGCACGGTCAGATCTCCGAGGAACTTGTGACCCTTGATGAACATCTCCACCCCTTTGCAAAGTAGGGTGCAACTGATATCTCCGAGCGGGGAGCTCGTTATAATCGGTTTCGGTCGGGGAGTCATGGGGAGAGACAGTTTGTTTACAAAGTTAGAGGACACATACGAACTAGTTGCTCCAGTATCAAACAGAATCAAAGCCTTAGTGCCACAAACTAAAAACTCACCGATCACGACATCAGGAGCGTCGGCAGCCTCCTCCTCAGTCAGGAGGTTGACCCTTCCGCGATCAGCGGCCGGCTGGGGAGCAGCCTAAGGTGGCCTCCCTCCTGGAGCTGGTGCCCTGGCAGGTGTAGCAGCGGTCTTCTTGCTGGGGCACTCGTACGACTTGTGGCCTTGCTTGCCACAGGCGTAGCACGTCGGGGTGAAACCTCCGACACTGGGTCTCGACGCGCTCTGCTGCGGGCGGTTGTAGCCACCACCCTGCTGCTGGTAGTTGCTCCTTCCTCCTGGGTATGGTGCACGGTTCCCTCCGAAACCACGTCCGAGTTGGTTGTTCCCCGGGCGGTAGCTTCCGCGGAGCAGGTTGCTCTGCCCACTCCTCGGCTTCTGGAAGGATCGGTCGCCATGGTCTCGATCTCCGAACCTCTTCTTGCCCTTCATGCGCTCCTCATGCCCCCTGCGTTCTTCCTCGAGCGCAATGGCCCTGTTCACTAGGTGACGAAGTGACTTGTGCTCGCTGGCCTTCAAGCCCTGGCGGAGACCATGGTGCAGGCCTCGCAGAAACCAGAACTGCTTCTTGTCGTCGGTGGTGGTGTCGTCAGGGGCATAGCGCATCATCTTCATGAAGTGCCTCTCGTACTCCTCCACCCGCATCGCACCCTGAGTCATGGTACAGAACTCCTGGGCCTTCTGGATCATGAGCTCCTTTGGCAGGTACTGCTCGCGGAACACCTCGCAGAACTCCAGCCAGGTGATAAAAGCTGGGTTCGGGTGAGTCCCGGAGTAGTTATCCCACCAAGACTTGGCAGGACCCTCGAGCTGGTGGATGACGAGAGCGACACACTCCTCGTCAGTGTAGGCGGTGAGGTCGAGCTTCGTCTCGATCACGCGGAGCCAGTCATCGGCATCGAGGGGATCGTCCGAGTAGCTGAAGGTAGGGGCCTTCAGACGGATGAACCTCTCGATCTTCTTGGCGAAGTCCTCTTCCACCGGGGCGTTGCGGTTCCCTCCGACTCGATTTTCGATGGCGTCAGCCATCCTCTGCATCAGCTGAGTCTACAGGGCCATCACCTCAGCTAGGTTAGGCGGTGGCGGTGGCGGTGCTCCTCCACGGCCACAACCACGCCCACGACCCTGGGGAGTCGGGTGTGGCGCAGGCTCTTCTTCAGCTTCCTCCTCCTCAGCGCCTTGTCCGATGGGCGGAGGCGGTGGTGGTGGCACCATGTCGCCTTGGCCACGTCCTAGGATAGGCGCATGTCCACGACCACGAGCGCGTCCACGTCCACGCACGGGAGCGCGGCCACGTCCACGGCCACAGACAGGCGGGGCTGGCGGGGCTTGCTCTTCCGCGGCAACCTCAAAACGTCCCAACAGACGACCGGACCTCCTGATCGACATCTCTCTGAAAACACGACCAAGGATATAGGAAAGCCTTAGATATGTCACTCACCAACAAATTGAGTCTGATATACAATCATGTAAATATTTCTACTAATATAAATCCTACACTCAATGAGAAGAAGCAATAAGAACAAACAACTCCATTAAGACCAAACAATCAGCATCCATTATGAGTACATAAGTTTCCTCGAGGCTGACTCAAGCCTTGGAGGTCACACACAATAACGATCTAATATAATGGTACATGATCTCGAAAGGGTGTGCACATCTTGGTGTGAAAGACTCATAACTCATCATGCACCGGAACAGGCTCTCGGCTGCATGGAACAACTCATGGAGACTACCTATCTTACAACTCTACTCTCATTAGCATGGTCATGCTCCGGCACGCTACTCAAAGTGGGCCTTCTTGTACCTCACTGGGTAACGATCCTCCTCGGGGAAGTCCCGGGGGAGCATCCGTGACAGCCTGGAGTGAGCGGCCCTCACCTCATCTGTCTCAACCGGAGTGGCCATGTCGGCCAGGGGACACAGGTGAAGCTTGAGGGCGGACGGGTGGAGCCTGAAGGTCTCCATGTGGATCGCCCGTTGACGCTCGGGGGGTAGCAGACTGTTGAGCTCCTGAAGCTCGTCCACACGAAGTGAGTCCGCGTCCTCCCAAGTCTTCAGCATCCTCTTGCACTTGTCCAGCAGGAACACGGAAGTCCTGGTGAGTGCGGCGATGTTGGCGGTGTTGTTGTAGTGGTCCTCCACCAGTTCGGTCACTCTGGCCTTCTCACGAACCAGGTTGCGTCCCTGAGCGGCGAACTGAGCATCCTTCTGGTCCAGCTTGGCGAAGAGACGGGCGAACCTAGCCTCCTGCTTGCGTAGATCCTCCTGAGCGTAGATCTTCTCCTCTCGAGCGGTCACCCTCTCAGCCTCAGCCTGAACTGCCAAAGAGTTGGCGTGGTGAAGTCCTCGCTCGAGCTGCTCAACTCGCTGGCGAAGGGTGAGGTTCTCCACGAGCAGGCTCTGGGTGCGGGGCTGAAGGTCCTTCAGCTCCAGAGTGGTGTACTCCAGTCTGCTGAAGAGTCCACTCGTCTGCTCGCTCAGTCGGCGAGCGTGAGTGTCGAGGTCGACGAGGTAGCTCCCAGTGGTGATGAGCGTGTCGTCGGCCTCACGTAGAGGTCCCTGAACAACCTCCTCCTCGTAGAGTGCTGAAGGGTCTGGCAGTCCGTTCACGATCGGAGCCACTCTGTAGTAGTCCTGGGGAATCAGCCTCAGGTCTCCAGTCCTGTAGACATCGCGGTACCTAGCCAGCAGGTGGCGAAGTACGTGGCTGCAGGCGGTGTCCACAGCGTTCCTGACGTTGAGTCCTGTGCTGTGCTCGAGCATCCTAGGGAAGCCTGGAAGCGTCGGGTGGGGTAGGACGGCCACCGTGCAAAGCACTAGTGGTCCCGACAGCGTGCGGACGTCCTCAGCACGGTAGGTGACGTGCGTAGGGGGAATCCCCAGCCTAAGGACGACCCTGTCAACCCAATGGGCGAGTCCCTCCATGTGCTCCGGGAGCAACTCCACCTCCTGACGAGCCATCTCCTGTGACACGGAAGAAATTTCTAGTTAGCGTAGGTGAGATAGAACTTTTCAAGAGAAGGATAAGTTTTGTAATATAGGTCAAGAATGGTATATAATCAGAAGAGATCATTTAGAGTCCTAATTTCTAACGACCATTTCTAAGGGCACGTGCTACGGTCAAGTATGGCTCTGATACCATCTGTAATGCCCTGGGTTTTCAAAATCAGAAAACCCAGCATTCTGTCTCGTGATAGTCCCTGGATCAGACGCTATCACGCACAGGCATTCATCACAGATAAATAACACAGTCATACATCAAAATAAATCAGCAGAGTACGAATAATTATCTGATTATTACATGTCCTGATTATTCGAAGTACATCAATACCCGCCTCTTGGCGGAATAACAGAAATAAGAGCCTACGCAGCGGTAGCTATCTCCCAAAAGGTGTCTCCATCTTCAGGCATCTCCCACAGGCATCCTTGAGCGAAGCGTCGTGCCCCCTCAGTCGTACCATCCGTCGGCATTGTTGTCGTAGTCGGACTCATACCCTGCAAGCTCAGGGGCTATCCCCAAGGATCGGGATAGGTCCACGTCACCAACCATATGCAAGCTTTAAGTGGCCTACTTCTAAGGGGAAAAGAGTATATCAAGGTAGTAGCAGGGTTTCCTATGCAGCAGCAGCAATAAGTAGAGTAATATCTCCATAATTCCACCATAACCCATATCTCTCATCCGCATACGGACACATCTAGTCACCCAGATCACCGTCACCATCACCTATCTCCATCTAGGGTCGGTGCGAGAACTCCCACTCCTCGCACCTCAATGGTTGCACCCGGATCCGCGAGGCAGAGGGAGCAACTTTCCTCTCCCCGAATACAACCACGGCTCACCAATCACACTCATCCTATAAGGGGGAGGTAGAAATCCCAAAACGTAAGAGTCAGAGAAACAACGGGCATGTCCATAACCGAGGACGCGGCTATACGTATAGATCTAAACTCTGCAGAGCGTGTACACCAGTACCTAACTCGGAATAGTACCCGGACGGTGTACGGCCGACCGAGCCTACCCGACCGAACGAACACCTAGGAGTTACGATTCCATCCTGCATCCGGGTCTCGATGCGGTCCTTCGCAAAGGTCCACCCCAGAACTGTGAAAATGCCCCCGTGTGGCCACACGGGGAGCGCCCAAAGGGAAGGGACTTCACCCTAACCCTCTCACTGATACCCTCTATCCTACTGGCAGGTATGGCATCGCACTTGCTAGGGTCGGGCGGCCCTATCCCCACTCTCGGCGAGGTGGTGTGTACGAAAGTCCCGTGTAACAGGCGACCCACTCGGTTTCAAACCGGGGCGAGCTCATATCCTCCAAGTTATCACAAAATCCCCAACACAAGTGCTCCTAAAACAGTGTACCCGCCAGAGGCACCACATTGGGCAGCGTCCGAGAAGACGATCCCTGGCCCACGATCCCAGATCGGGTTGTCTCGAGCTCACCCCCGCCAAAGTATCCCAAAACACCTTCTCCTGCCGGTTTTCCCAACACACGCCAAGAAACTACCACAATAATCCCAACACATGCATAGCAAGCTCAGCACATCATCTAGCTTAAGCAAACAGTCGTAGTAGGTCAATCAAGGACAAGTATGTAAAAGAGGCTATGCACGGGTTCATCATATCCATCACTATGCAGTAATTAAAGCACTAGCAGTTCTAATAGCCATGCCTAATGGGCATTCAATGAATGGTCGGGCGTGAACCTGGGTACGAGTAGTCGTCGTAGCCGAGGTCGTCGTCGTAGTCCTGGTTCAGCTCTCCGGCTCCGGCAGCTCCTAGAAGCGTATTTAAATAAATAAACTCGGCTACTAATAGTAATAAATCCCAGATGAAGAGCCAATAAGATCCAAAAAGAGGCAAACTATACCCTAGCGCGGAGTTTGGATTTTTAGAAGATTTTCAAAAGAAGTTTCATATTTTTCGGAGCTAAAACGGATTTATTTTGATTTTCCAAAGATAAACTACATTTCTGAAAATAAAATACGCATCCACAGAAATACAGACTTTTAACTAGCTCTAAACCTACTCTAGCCAGCTCTTAGGGGACCTAAAGCTAGCTGCAGGCCAGCTCCAAGGCTGACGCGGCCGCCACATGGCTAGCTTAAGGCCAACGCCTGCCCACGTGGCAGCCCACGTGGCGGCGCGCGTGGCTGCACGCGCGGGATCCGGGGGGGATCTGGTGCGGTGCGGCAGCGTGTGTGCGTGGGTGTGGCGCGCCCGTGAGTGGGCCGGCGCACGGGATCCCAGCGGATCGTTTGCGGGCACGTGCACGTGTGGACTGCGGTGTGTGTGTGCCAAGCCCTGAGGTTTAGCGCCCGGCGCCGCCTTGTGTTCGGTAAAATGCCGCTGAGGGGTGGCGGCGCGGGTAAGGGGCTCGCCGGCGGCGAGGTACCTCGGGCCAAACCACCAATAGTAGCACGAGGTTGTGACGGCCCCTGCGAACAAGATGACGCCAAGAAAAGGCAGGCCTTTGGCCGGGGAGGTGTTCCACGGCGGCGGCGCAGAGGAAGGCGTGGCGGCGCGGTGTGGAGTTCACCGGAGACGGCGTGCAAGCGCGGCTAGATGCCAGGTCTGCGTGCGCGTGATACAAACGGATAGAAACGGACCCAAAATCGGGGCTTTCGCCCTCACGTTTGTGAGTTCCGAACCGGCGCTCCCATGGCGGAGCTCGGGGCGGCGCATGCGGCGGCGGAGCTCGGGCTCCCGCGGTCGGGCACGAGCGTGTGTGGGGGCGCGCGTATGTCGGCGGCGAGGCGAGTGCTGAACCGCCACCAGGGCGACGCTTTTCCGCCTGCTACCGCGTGCACGGAGCAAACCTCCATGGCGACGGCCATGGCGGCGCGGCGAGCAGGGCGACGGCGTTCCGGCGGTGTGCGCGACTACGCGTGTCAAGGGAGGCGGCGGAACCGTGCGTGTTTCTCAGGCGAAGGCAACGGCACCTGCAAGAAAGTCCCAGCACGGCTCGATGGCCGGCTTCACCATGCGGCGTGCGCGGCGGCGCAGTGGCGAGCACGCGTTCCGCCTCGGCTCGAAGGCCGGGTCGTCCACAGATGGGCGAGGAAACACGGCCTCACCTTGGTGGCCACGGGCCGACGTGAAGGCGTTGGTGAAGAGTGCGGAGTTGGCTCGTCAGCGAAGAAGGTGACAGCGGCGCGGAACAGGGGATGCAGGGGAAGATGGTGTGCGTGGCGACAGCGGGTCCGGCTCCTCCTCTCGGGCGGCTCCGGCGGCGACAGCGGACGGCGTTCCCCCGGACGGCCTCCGGGCCTTCTCCTCTCCTCCCCCCTTCTTCTTCTCCTCTAGCGGGCAGTGGCGAGCAGTGGAAGGGGAGAACTCCCCGGCGGCTAGGGTTGGGAGTTCCCCGGGGCTGCGGTGCGGCCTACTTATAGCGGAGGGCAACGCGGGACGCGTGGACGGCCGGGATGCAAGGATGCACGCGGTGGCGCGTCGCGACAGCGCAAGGGCGGCGCTCCGGCAGGCCTTTGGCCGCGCGCGCAAGCGAAAGCGCTAAAGGAGGGGGATGACGGGTGACGTCAGGCATGACGCGAGCACGACGTCACGTGGGACCCGCCCGGCAGCGACTCAGCGCGAAAGGGTTGGTGTTGAACGGGCCGGCGCGAGTTGGGCCGCGGTGGGCTGTGCAGAGGAAGGAAGAGGGGCGCGGGGTGTGTACAGAAAAAGAGAAGGAGGAGGTCGGGTGGACTTCCAAGTCTAGAAACGTGGCCCAACAGTGCAATCCCCTTCCCCTTTTCTTTTCTTCTCTACCCTTTTCTAATTTTTGATTCAAATTTGAATATGAGTTCAAATTTGAATCCCACACAATTAAATCTCAAATAAATCCAAATAAACTCCAAGTTTCTCACACTAGCATTTTATATTCCCTAGAAATTTTATTTAGCTCAAAATAAATCTAGGAATTAAGGGAGAGATAAAGGAAGACATCCTTAATTAAATTGATAATCACCCAAATAATTCATCAAAAATTTTAAATCCTCATTTTTATTAATTAACATTCCTCATTAAATTTGAGGGATGTTACACTACCTACCAAAGCCTATACACATACAAGTTCTTTCATGATATAACCTTTAGTTTGCAAACTTATATCCTGATGAGTTGGATTAGGATTGATTTCTGTGGTACGAGACTAAGAAGCTGGTCATTCCTTTGCGTATTTTTTTCATGCTAGCCATTTTTGTCCATGCATTGTGAGTTTCTACATTGGAAATTTCACAAACTTCGCTGGGCATCCACCCTAAACCCAAAATATCTTTTTGTGATTACCTCCTTGACCACAACCCAAATTGAGTATGGATGATCTTTCGACGAATTTTCTAAAGATTTTCTAGCAAAGATTTCAAGATATATAACATATGGAGGGACTCATCGATGCACCCAAGATCATGCGAGTTTCGACATGGAGGATGCCCTTGAAGATTTCAAAAGATTTATAAAGTAACACAAGGATTTTGTACTTCTCTAGCAGCCATAGGTCCCCTCACTTCTATGCTCGAGGACGAGCAATCATTTAAGCATGGGGGAGGACTGCTATAGCAAGTACTATGTTGCTTAAAAGTTCAGAGGAGCATAAAAATGATGAATAAAAAAAGAAAGAGAGAAGAAAAAAAAAGAGGAAAGAAAGAAAAAAATAAGAAAACAAAAAACAAAAAAAGAGAAAAAATAAAAATGCTCCTCGGTTCTTTTTAGCTTCATTTAAAATCTTAGAGAGCTTTGAAGACAAGTCCATACTCAATCTTTTCCAACCATGTGCAATCTGATAACGAGAACTTCATTCGTGTCTCGGGATCACCCATTTGCCACTTGCACATGTCCACCTTTCTAAATACGTGTGTTCCATCTCTCTCTCTTTCCAACATTTATTTTCCATGGCCTTTTTGACTAGTCTCGGTAATTCCAATAGATCTCTCTCTTAGTTTGACAATATTTCAAGTATAAAGTTTTGCTATGATTATTTTTACCTACCAAGCTCCACATAAGCTTTCCACTTTTATATATGAGTAGAATAGGTTGAGAATAATCTAGTATAGGCTTGAGTGACTTGATGAGATGAGTGTTTCCATGATCTTTTGCAAGAGAACCTCACTTATTTTAGATGTGCAACTTTTTGAAAACTCTTCACGATGCAACAAGGTAAAGGTTCGAAGTTTACTTAAGTTTGAGAGCACTATATTTGTTTTATTGTGGCATGTTCTTTAATAATAGTCTATCTTCCATAATAAAGTAGCCGGTCAGAACTTGAACCTTAAATGTTAAATACTTGAGAGAGCAATATGTCTTGTTGTGTATAACTAAGTGCAGGGAAGATATTGAAGGGCAACGCTGATTTCCAAGTTAAGCAAAGATCTTGGACTTGCTCGAGGACGAGCAAGGTTTAAGCATGGGGGTATGTTGACGGTCGATTTTGGTACACCTAGCTATGAGTTTACCGTTAACATTTGCACATATTTGATATTCTAACTAATGGTACTAACCCCCCGCAGGTATCAACATTACACAGGATTTAAGCGCTTAAAGGAGTACTTTCGGGTAAAGTTCATCAAGCACTTTATGAGAAGATCATGAAGCCGGTCATAAGTCAAGACATGAAGTGAACATGACTCCAAATGACCCAAGGACCAAATCATCAACACGTAAAACTTCGGGGACTTGGAGGTTTACCGACGAGATCAACTCAGCCTGAGAGATATTCTCACAGCCTAGGACAGCCTGATCTTTCGGTGCAGATTCGGAGACTTAAATGGCCTCTAATGACAAAAGTTTGACTACCAAAATTGTGGGCCTCGACGATAGCTTCGATTTGGACATATGGAAGGCCCAATTCGGGTCAAGTAGCTAGGAGATATGGCCCCCGAAATGCCAGCTGCGCGGACAAGTTCGAAATCAGAAATATTATCTTTCGAGGCTGTTTTGGGGATCTTATCTTCGTTTTCAAGGAAACCAATGAATACCAAAGTTGGAGATAATTTTGTGGCACACAATCTGGACACCGAATTTGTATTATTTGGAGTCCAGACGTGGGAGATATGGTGCCGGCAAGGAAGGGCTGCGAATCAGGAAAATCTAGACGAGGCTGATTTTATGGAAACCAACTTTGCTTCTCTCCCAAGGAGGATCTCGTGCAAGGCAAGGTGGAGCACGCCCCAAGGCACCCTAAGGGTATAAATACAACCCCCTAGGCGCCCCAAGAGGGTGATCCATCCATTCATTCATCAGAGAGCCGCCGACACGAAGGAGAAGCACCGGGAGGAAGCCGACGGCCGCCGCAAGTCCTCGAGTTGCCTAGGAGATGGCCTAAGCCATGCCCTAGCCGCCATGGTTGGCCCTGCGTGGTGAAGCCATGGTGGAGTTTCGGAGCCACGATTTGAATTCGTCAAGTCGTTTGTACCTTCAACATTCGATGGTGATATAAATCAATCCTTGTCCTTACTTTGATCTACTACGAGTTGTGCTTATTCATATGTGTAGCTACCATATGCTTTTAGTAGGAATAGATCTAATCGTGGTGGTTAGTCTATCTCTTGCGGATACATCGTTGTAGTGCACGGACCGAGGTTGTCGTTCGGTGATGATTATCCTTGCGTAGTGACAGTACGGTGGAGGAGAAAGCGGCGAATGAACGTGTATCGGACCACTCCATATCGGGTTACTCCATATCGAGTGTACTCCTTATCATAGTATAGGATTAGATTGGTTTGTCATCGTGGTCGGAGCGGCAACAAGAAGACGATAGGCTAGGGTTACCTTTGGTTTGCTTACCTTTATGGCTAGGTGGATGTGATCCATACATCCTTTCATGTATGATTAACCTTTATGCAATAAACACTTCACATAGGGTTAGACCGGTAGGTTAGATAGAGAACCTTAGTGGTTTGCTTCCGATCCTTGGATTGACAAATCTAGGGAGGACCCTCCTTGGTGAAAAAGGCACCAAGTCACCCGTAGGCTTGCGGTGAACTTGAGCACGGTTTTGAACCGTCAACACTCGGCCAACAAACGGCGGGTTCACACCACGTCTCCTAGGCCCAGCTGCCTTCGTGCCTTCTAGGTCGCCTCGACCTACAGCGGCGAAAGCTACCAACGACCCCGTGCTTAAAGGCTCTACTACCCGTTGGCGACCTCCGGGTCTTGACTACAGCTCCTTGCTGAGGCCCTGCTACCCTCTAGGTCGATTAGACCTACAGCTCCCAGGTTGAGGCCCTGCGCTAGGCCTGAGCACGGGTTGGGCCAAAACCAGTCAACCCACCAGCCCAACCCAGACCAAACCAATTTATTAGGATTGAGTGGGCTAGCTGGTGCTCGGGTCCAGCCCACTCACCTAGGAAAAGTTACGGTTCAGTTGGTTTAGAAACCCGTCAAAACCAGTTAACCCAGTAGCCCAATTAATCCTAGGTCAGGAACACAGCGATGACGCATCCTCTCCATCTGTCACCAGTGGTGGCGGCAAGGGTCGCGACGACGTTCGGGGGTGAGCTCGGGTCTTCTCCCGGCAGGGGCGGCGAACTTGGAGATGAAGATGGCCCTGTGGTGCGAGTTCCTCGTCATCGGCGACTTCTCTGTGCGGGGGTTGCAGAAGATGAGGAGGTTGTGCCTACTCATGCGTTCGATCTTCACGGCGCAAACGCGCGTGCAGGATGGCGGAGGAGCGCGCGGTGCTGCTGCTGGAGCGCGCTGCTATGATACAGTCCATCATCAGGAATCGCGACGAGGACTGCCAGCCCCAGATGTAGGGAAGCCGAAAGCGCATCTGCTTGATAAGTGGAAGGGAGTTCCAGTGGCCAAAATTGATACAAATTGAGTCAGGATCTTAAAAATTGGTTTATATACTTACTATTTGAGGAAGGAATTGAATTAAGGAGTCAAAAATGTGGAATCGAAGTTGTTCTCCCGCATGCACAGGAGGAGCAGGGATTGCTTGTGATGGATACGTTGACTTGGAGCGAAGTATTTGAAGAACAGATGTAGAACGAGTAGCAAGCGTACTCCGGCTCTAAATAAGACGATGGGTAAAGGAGGGCAGGCAGCGTTGGGAGGTAGACGAAGGGCGCAACGACGGTGTGACACCATCCAAACCGTAAGACCAGCCTAGTCCAACCCAGTAACACTCAGGTCTCTGTAACAGTAGAACCGCACCAGCCCAATCGAAACCGCTCATTATGGGTTGGGTTCAAAAACCAGTGGAAACCGGCCTAACCCGCAGATGCACAGGGCTACCCTGCGCTGTGCCACTGCACAGTGGCCGTGTTGACTCAGGTCAGCACGGGACCTTCGTCGATGTATAGGGCCTTCTGAAGGTCAGCGTGCTGTTACAGCCCCGCTGGGACCTTGGCCATGCCATTGCCGCCCAGGTGCCTCTACACAACACTCAAGTCGCACTATTTGTCATGCAAACATGTGTATAAAAGATTCGTAAGCTACAAAGGACTTTGGCCAATGGCCAATTACAAGATACAAACGTATTAAAGGTACTGATCTACCTTACATAATGTCTGCGACGCAACCTAGACTGATGAAGCGCGTCGCAAGCTTTCTTCTAGCTTCAGGACCTACTTGGAGATCTCCACTGCCGCCGAGGTTGCAGCTGCCACACATCCACCTCTACTCTAGCTCCAGCAGGTTTCCTGTGGCACCCACACTTACATTTGGGTTCCCCCACAAGATTCCAAATCGAGTCAGCGTCACCTCGGGCCTTCCCCGGTACAGCACGGTGATCTCCAGCATCACCTCGGGCCTTCGCTCACAAGGTCCGTCAAGGCATGTACTGCCCCATGCTGCACCTGGATTCCTCGCTAGGCGCGGGTGAAGCGGCTGATGGAATCCTCCCAACTTCGCAAGCATTCTTCTAGCTCCTTGAAATGGTGACCTAGCTCTATGCTCTGGTGGACGGAGACAAGCCCAAGGCACTGAAAAATTACTACGCAACATCACCATGGTTTACTTTGTTGGCCCAAGTGACGAGCTCGGCGGTGTGGTTGCCTATTTATAGCTGCGGCGCAGGGCTTTGGACCTTATCTGCAACCTGGCCGGCGTGGCGTCCTTATCCGGTGACTGTCGCCACGTGAAGTGCAATATTCCTGTTCACCCGTGGGTGCATTGGCGCGCCTATCCCCTACCTGACTGCATCCTGGCAGCCTTTGTCTTTTGCGGGTGGACAGCGGCTGCAGCCTAGCTTGGAGGAAGGCCCCGTGACTATACAGTGCATCCGTGACACAAGAAATGACAACCACTGGTATCTGGCACTTTACTCGAAGATTCCAGGTGTTTTGTCACGATCGGATCGTCAGATCACAAGAGAAACCAAAGGCCGTAGGTTCTCTATTCCTTTGATTTTCGAGCATCAAACCGACCATTTTGGTCGTCTTACTGCATGGGGGCTACTCCACGAGTGCGTCTTACGACACCCTCTCCTTCTACGTCGCGTCGACCTACTGGGAGCCCGCTTCCATTACTTCTTTGCTCGACCTACCTACGGTTGGCAGCGAGACCTTCATCAAGGTCACGTTGAAACTCCTATGTGCTACCTGACCCAGGTCTGGTCGGCGGTTCTTCGAGATCGACGCCTTGTCTTCACTTCGACCTTCCGGACCTGCGCTCCAGGAGCTCGATGTTTGACTTCGTGCGCGCTGGAGGGATTCTTTTTTCTTTGGATCCCCGTGCACCCTACACGACCTTGGTGACGCCATGACTTCGCCAAGCCTCTACATAACTTCACTTCGGCCGCTATGCCTACACGTCGATCGGGGCTTGAGAGACATGGGTACCCATGGGTCCCTACCGACCAGGGTCCCAGAGGTCCCTATCAAGTGGACCCGACCTGCCAGAAGCCCCGCGACCTACAAGTGGGCCCGAAGACCTTATCCACAACACCGGCGACCTTGGAAGACTCCAGAAGACCTTATCCAGATCCCGGAGGATCCGTAGGACTTAGAGCGCAAGGCAAGTTACCAGATCGCGGCTTGGCGCCACAGTAGGTCCGCGGATCGCGGGATACTCCCTGTAATCAAGGCAGATGGCCTTCCCATTATGTAACCGACCCCGATGAGGGTCCACCGACCTCGAATGGAAGCCCTAGCCCGTTGACCAGATAAGGCGGCTTAGAGCTCCATTCGAGGGGACTTCCCTTCCACGCATAATTCCACCCCATACTGGACGTAGGGTTTCACTCTCTGGAGGCCCGAACCAGTCTAAACCCTCGTATTCATCGCCATTCTTGTCATGTTCCGAGTTCCACACGTGAACTACCACCTACGCTCTTAGTTCCCGGTCCCCTCCATTAACCTACAACCGCTCGGGTCGCCCCCTTGCGGATCTATCTAGGTCTCACCCCCTGACAGTGCGCAGGATGCTGGGACCATTAAGTTGGAAGTTGGAGAACAACAAGTCATATTGAAGATGTACTTGTTGGATATTTTGGTTTGACCTCGGTCAACCGACGAACCGAGGATGTGGGGGAGTGATCCGTTTCCCCTCAGACTCGGATTCGGCCCAACATGAATAAAGCTCGTTTGCCGTGATCGGGTGGCAAACCCTAAGTCTAATCAGGCTCGGCCCCGGGTCTACAGCGCTGACTATATAAGTAGAGGGGGACCCTCACGGTTCCCCACACCTTTCATGTGTTTACACACGAACCTAGGAACCCTAATCCACCCACCGATCGCTAAGAGCGCTGGAAGGCCTGGAACCTCGAGCTCCGCGTCCTGGGCAGTGTCGTTGGCGTCCTGAAGGCCATCGATACCCTCAGAAGACGCTGAAGGAACATCTACGCTACAAGCCCGATGTCGCTCTCGCCGTCAACTCCGTCACCGCTGAATCGGCTTCCACCAACGCGGTGGAAAACACCGCCGCTGGTATAAACCGAACCTACTATTCATTTCCGCATAAGTGCTAGATGTGATCTACGGTAGACTAGTAGATCCTGATGATGTTTCATATTCTAAGTATTGTTAGTTTTGATCTAACAGTACTTTGTAAGTAAACCTAAAACAGTTCAAAAATTCTGAGTAAATCCTGATGTATGGAGTAGTACAGCATCAGTCATAGACTGTTTTGGTTGCACACAAACAACATAAAAGGCATATCAGTTGTTGAACTATTTTTACAAATGAATTAGAAGCTTCCAAATAAACCGAAGTAAAATGCCTCTCTCCCTCTCTTTCTGTGAAGTGAGATATACATTACAAAGTAGTTAAGTATATCAAGCATGACCTGACTAGGGATGAAATCGGTCGAAAACGATCGAAAATATGCATTATCATTTCCTATCATATTTTTTTTACTCGGAAACGATACGCTCGAAAATGATACCGATAACAGTAAATCGATACATTGGAAACGAAACCATCAGATCGAAAATATGTCGATATCGATCGATAACGGTACCTCAAATCGAAAACACCGAAACCATAAATCGACATATATGCAACATGTTCACAACCAAATGAGTGACCAACAGTCCAACATGAATATTACTGCACCATATGCCCATACTATAGCCACCTATGACTCACAACTACTAAATTTTGCAGCCAACAAGTTTTTGTCGCAGCAGCCAACCTACCGGCTAGGTCGGCTAGGCTGCGGCGATGGTCGTGTCCGCGAGTTGGGGACTGCGAGTGGAGACTGAAGTTATATACGTAGGGTTGTGTTATTGGGCCATGTTGGGCCTCGGTGTTACCTAGGCTTATGGGCCATCCGATGACAATTCGGAATTCCGACCGAATTTTCCAAGCAAAAACGGTCGATACATGTATTCGGTGGAACAAAGCCACTATCATTTCCATTTCCATTTTGTCACACCCTAAAATTTCCAATTTCAGGATGTGAATAGAGAGAATAATAAAACAACAATTTTCTCATAATTTTAAAAAATTTCCAACATTTATTTTCTTCACAGGGAATATAGTATAGGAAAAAGGCATTATTTGTTTTTCTGGATTAAATTAAATATGTGTGCTGCATTCATGCCAACGCATCTTGGTGTTTTTGAGTGAAAAAGGTTTTTAAATGCGCTTAGGTGCTGACCAAACCCATCCGAGAATTTTCCGGATTTTTTTGAATTTTATTCTCATTTTCCCTGAGCTTATTCTATTTAATAGAAGGCTCTAAAATCCTTTTTCATGAACTCCAAATACTTTATTTGGATTGTTCGTGCTCCAATCTATCTCTGGGAATTTTCCTGGAATTTTTGGAATTTTCTGAGTATTTTTCGTGCCTTAAGAACATTTCTAGGTTTTTCTGGAAATTGTTTCGCACTGAAAAATTAATTTCGGGAAAAAAAATCAAAACCTATCCTTTTAGGTTTGGGCCGAGCCGTGGGCCCGACCCGCTCCAACCGGCCCAGCCGCTCCAGCCCGCCGGGCCCATCTGGCTAGCGGCCATGGCCAGGCCGAGCAAGCGCACGGCGCCGCCGCCGCCCATTTCCTTGGCGTGCGCGCCAGGGCAACCTCGTGCCCTCTGCCTATTTAAGGCGAGGCCGAGTCCCCGCGTGCCCTAGCTGCGCCATGCCCTCGAGCCCCGCGTGCCCCTGCCCTGCCTCGCCTCTGCGCGCACCGCCGCCGTCGCCGCTCGACGGAGCTGCAACCCGCCGTCGCCGAGCGCCTCCTCCACGCCCTGCCGGAGCAAGCAGACGTCGCCTTGAGCTTCGCCCCGTCGAGCCGCGTTCGTAGCTCCCCTTCCCGTTGCCGGAAGAGCGCCGGAACGCCACCGCTCGTGGCGCATCCGAGCCCAAGATGAGAGCTGAGCGCCGCCGTCGGCGTTGCCGTCGCCGATTCGTCGCGTCGGAGCGCCGCCGGGCAAAGCCGTCATCTCCAGGAGGTGTGCAACGTGAAGCCGCGTCCAGGGAACCCTCGCCCCTCACCGGAGGTGCACTGGAGTGTCGTCGCCGCACGTCTGAAGCCCGAACCGGCCGGCACCGTCGACCTCGAAATCCGGCCGCTTCCTTCTACCTTCGCCCGTGGTGAGCACCTCCCTGAGTTCCCCTCATTCTCCTCTACCTCCTGCGCCCCTCAATCGGGTCCCTAGGCCGCCGGAACCCCTCAACCCCCCACCGGCCAGGAGCTCTGTGTCCGTCCCTGTTCGCAACGAACCAGAGAAAGCACGAACCAGAGAAAGAAGAAGGTCTTGGCTCTTTTGTGTTTAGGTCCCTGGAAGATGATGTAATCTTTAGATCCAATCTTGTGTCTTGGTAAATCTACAGAAAACCCCCTAGAAAAATCCCACCTTTCACACATAAAGCACACCCGAGAATTTTATAGATCTTATTCGCGAGAAATATTCTTTGTGTCTCGGGAATTTCCTCTGCTAGCCCCTGTTATCTATAGTTAATCACTTCTAGGTCCCTGCTACCTTGTTTATCTCATAGATTCTTTGTTTTAGCTCCGTTTTAATCCGTTCAAGTTGCGTTAGGTTCATAATAATGTAAAGTATACGTTAGTGGTGTGTTTTCATCATGTTTGTTTTCTGAAAATTAATTTGTTTAATACTTAGTAAACATGTCTTTTCCAAATAAAATCTATATAGTGATGTACACCGTCTTTCTTTAACAATATTAATTTGATTAATGTTTATTCCACATGTTTTTATGAATAAAATCTAATTAGATCTTTATTCCGGTTTTTGGTAAACCAAATGTTAATTTGCTTAATAATTAATTAACTTTTCTAATTAAAAGTTGATTAGGTTTTTATACCAGTTTTTATAATAAATATTAATTTGATTAATGCCAACACAAATGTGTTTCTAATATAATTTGGTTAGCTCTATACGAATCATGTGGTACGCTTAGATCTTTTCACCCAAGTTGTTTATCAAATTAATGTTTAATTGATATAATTTATACATAAACATTTATAAATAAAATGTGACTAGGTTCTTACTTCGATCTTTGCAAATAAAATGTAATTTGTATTAATGTTAACATAGGGGTATTTTATTTTTCAAATATCCTTTACATTTGTTTTGTTAATTAAAATGAACCTAAGCTTATAGTCTTTCGTGATCATAAATGCAAATAGTTCGATAGACGTTCTCCGTCCGCTCTATCTCAGTATCTCTTTTGATCAAGTCTAGCTAGAGCTCTAAATCTTTCTAGTGTTAGCTCAAGCTCAACCGTGTGCATCTAAGCAAACCTTTCCCTTTTAAGCACAGTTTGTGTGCTTTAATGATCCATAGAATCGAGCCTATCCTCTAGTGCATTCTTTTAAAGCTTTTCTTTGATTGGTGTATTGTTCTTAGTTTGCTTGTTTGTTTGCTTTGTATGCTTGTGCCGATGATTGATGCGCATAGAGTGAATGTGGTTCGAGAAGCTTTGAAGAGCAAGAAGTGAAGACATTCTGAGTAACATTACTCTGGTTAAAGGCAAGTGTGACCTTGTTCTTTTGTCCCAATAGCTACATTTAATCACTTTGCATATGCTTTGCATTAATTTTGATGGGTTTCCTATTAAGGATCATGAATAGTATTCTTTTTACCATTGCCTTGTATAGACGGGTTGTTTAATTAATACTGATGGTAGATGCTGCTTAGTTTGCTCTACTGGGTCGGTGTTAATCAAACAACTTTAATACTTGTTTATGTTTTATGTTGAATGATGCTTTAATACAAGATCATATGATTAATTGGAACAAGGAGAACCACCCAGGAAAACAGTACAACCACAAGAACTAAACGGGCACTGGTCTTGGCCAATGCAATTAATTAGGAACTTTAGCTTGGGGTGATCTTACCTGATAAGGACAAGGGATCGGCGGTACTGCGGGGTATGGACTCGCTCTAGCAGGGGGTTGGGTGAGTTCTTTCTATGGTGGGGTATTGACCTACTAGGGGACTTTATACCTTGCTAACTAATCCGGACCTTGTGGGTGACAACTTGTTGGAGAACCTTTGTAAAGGCCTCGTAGCGTCCCTATGCAATACACCTCGGTAGTGTGGTATGATGCTTGGCCGGCATCGCATGGTTGGGTTCAAAGTTCTTCGGAGCTTTTACGCGACTTGAGGTGAAAGTGTACAACCTCTGCAGAGTGTAAACCTAATCGATTAGCCGTGCTCACGGTCAAGAGTGGACTGGACCCTCACATGATAACTAAACTTGAAGATGGACTTAAATCATGGTTATGCTTGCCATATGCTTATGGTGTATCTTATCTATCTCTTTGTGTTAATTGTGGGATGGTATATACTTATACTTGCTAGTAAATAGTTGTTTAATAAAATTGGACCAACTAAAATGCTAAATGCTTAGAGTCCAGTCCACTATAAAGCCTTTGCATTCATCCTTCGCCATACTTGCTGAGTACGACATGTGCTCACTCTTGCTATAAACAATGTTGCTCAGAAAGAGGAAGCTGCTATGAAGATGTTGCTGGTGCTAGGCGTACGCAACCCCCAGTCGACTGCCTGTGATGTTTGGAGCCTTCGTTTCCAGGATCAAGCGTAAATCTCTGATGATCTTCCTTTTTCTTACGTGATATTGTTTCTGTTATTCACTTATGTCAACTATATGCATGAAACTTGATCCTGGCATGCATATAGGTTTGCACTTGGTTTTCATTAGAAAAACAGGTGTGACACATTTCCACCAACGTTTTCCTATTTCCATACCATTTCCGGCTCCTACCATTTCCATTTCATTGTTTCTCATATTTTTCAGAAATGAAGCTCGGTCGATCGGGAATTTCCGTAACTGTTTTCACCCCTAGACCTGACATGTGAGTCCAAAACCAGTAGAAGTTTACCAATAAATGTGATTATTTTGCTCACATAAAAGCATCTCTAGCAGATTACTCATTCCTCACCACTAATACATTTTCTCTCTCCCTCACCAATAATGTTTTATGTATTTTTGGTAATTGGTGTACCAAAACAACTCATAATGTCGGTGTTTAGGCTGACAATGTACCAAGGCTATCCCTAGGTAGTGAATTTGTTGGTGGGATTTTCCGAGATCGAACCAACCGAGTAGATCTAAATTATGAGGTGTCCTTGTTGTCAGTGTTTAGACTGGCAACCTACCGCAGGAATTGAAATGTGCATGACACATTTCACCAATTCATTCTTTGACCAATTGGGTGGTACACCGAATCAATCAGTGATCGTAAGAACATACATCAAGGCCAAGGAAAACAGCCACTATGTGTGTGTGCATGTGCGCACATTTGATGTCAACAATGGATCACCACTGAATAAATCGGTATGATCTGAGAGCCAGGTGTGGTTCGAGGACCGGTGGATGGTCGCTTCCTAGTGTGATGAGTGATTGACAACATGGTGTGGACTGATTCTTGGCTAAGTATTGCAGGTGCAGGTTGCGGCTTGACTGGTGCAGGTGCAGGTGAAGAACAAGCACGAAAGGTCATTGCCGGTGAGGCCTCCAGGTGTGGAGAAGACAAGTAGGCTTGGTTCGAGGGACCCGGTGGCCAGCGGGGTCAAGTGCGGGCCGCATGGTGGCAAGAACGGCAAGATGAAGTCATGCACGGTTTCTTGGTTGAGCCTCAAAACCAAGGTCGAGCCGGGACTACGTGGGAGCCGAGTCATGAGTGGTGATTGGCGGAGGCTACACCGAGTTCGCGGGGTTTCCAGTGGTTCACCAGAAAACCACTGGGTTCCTTGGTTGATCCACAAAGCCAAGACCGAAGAACCGAAGACGGAGGTGCAGCAGCTCCAGACCGGTCTGACCGGTGGGTCTGACCGGTCTGACCGGTGGGTACCGGTCTGACCGGTGAGGAGCACCGGTCTGACCGGTGTGCGACGATGCGGTCCGGAATCTTCGAAGCGGAGGACACGCGTCGGGGTCGCAAGGCTTGCGTCGAGGCAAAGCAAGTTTGCGGTCGCTGGGCATCCGTCTGATGGTGCGAAGACAAAGATTTCCGATTTCGCCCTTGAGGGGCATGTATCCCTAGTTAGCTAGTAAGGGTATTTTAGTCTTTCGGTTGCCTCCATATAACCCAAGGGGTGAGAGGATGTGGCAGAGGCGGATGGCAGCATTCCTCCGCGGAAAGGGTCAGATCCTTTGGGATGTCACGGTGAACACAGCTTATGTTCATCCGATGAACTTCCTTGCTCCAGGATCGAGGGATATGTTCGAAGCCAACAACAAGGCTGTCGACTACTTGTTTCGTGCTCTGTGTCAGCCTGAATTCGATCGGGTTCAGACAGAGGACTTAGCTTGTAGGATTTGGGAGCAGTTGAAGGATGCTCATGCTGGGAATGCTCAGGTTCAGGCTCGGATGTACGCGACTTACCGGAGAGAGTACGAGAACTTCACTCATCTCCCCGGCGAGTCCGTCGATGCCCTTTTCCAGCGATTTACGGTCGTTGTGAACAACATGAGAGCCAATGTGGACGTCCTCGCATACAATGATCATGATAGAGCCGTGAAGCTCTTGCACTCGTTGGATCGTACCGTATGGGACGGGAAGTTTGAGGCTATTGTTGAGTCTGAGAAGTATGACACCTTGATGGTGAACGAGCTGTTCTCGAAGCTCAAGTCGGCTGAGTTGGATCGTGGTATGACAGCCAAGATCGAGAGCCCGACTGATTCTCATAGTCTTGCTCTCGTTGGTGGCAAAGGAGCTAAGTCTAACGCTAACGCATCCTCCAGGATGTACTCTCTGTCTTCTTTGATGTCTTTGCCAGACGAGGAGTTCGACGTGCTTGGAGAGGACGAGCTGGCGTTGCTGACTAGGCGGTTCGAGAGGCTGCACGAGAACCGGGTGAACACGAGGAGGACAGCACGGACGTGCTTTCAGTGCGGCAAGCCAGGACACTTCGTCGCCGACTGCCCGGAGAAGATGGAGAACAAGGACGGCTACAAGGACGGCTACAGGCACCGATCGAGCAAGGACGGCAAGTACCGATCGAGGCGCGATCACAAGCACAAGAACAAGCACAAGGATGAGCGACGGTCGAGGAAGAAGGACGGCCGCGGCAGGAAGGCCCGAGCGATGGTCGGAGCGAGCGACGTCGACTCCAGCTCTGCCTACTCTTCCTCGAGCTCGAGTAGCAGTGAAGATGAAGGTGATCGGCGCAAGAACAAGAAGTCATCCAGGAACTTGAGCGGGTTGAGCTGCTTCGCGGGAGATGGCTTCTGCGGCATGGCCCGTAGCTCCGGCAGCAAGAAGAGCCACCAGAGTGACTCAGACTCCGACTCCGAGGATGAGGTATGTGATGAGCTCTCTTCTTTGCGCAAGGAGAATGATGAGTTGGTTGACTTGCTTGATAACCACGATCACATGCTTAGAGAGGCCAAGAAGATGAGGAAAGAGCTTAGGGCCTCACTAGAAGATGCTAGGAACCGTGTGGCTGAGCTAGAAACCCAGAACCTAGATGCTAAGGTTGAGATTGATTCGCTTAAGGCTTCTCCTATGGTTTCTGATGAGATTGATTGCTGTGATTGCTCTGTGTACCTAGCTGATCTTACTGCTCTTAAGGATAAGCATGCTTCTACTTGTGATGAACTAGAAATGCTTAGGGTTGAAGTGGCTGAGCTTAAGTCTAGACCTGCTTTCCTAGGTGCTTGCACTTCTTGCCCTGTTTTGCATGGAAAGATTGATGAGATGCATGCTTACACTGTTTCGCTTGAGGCTAAGTTGAAAGAGCCTATTCCCACTTCTTGCTCTACTTGTGAATTGCATGCGGTTAAGAATTTGGAGCTTGCACATTATGTTGATCGCTTGCAGGATGAGAATGATGAGCTGAGAAAATGTATGAGCTGGTTGTCGGGTCAGGAGCCTCAGCTTGGTATCATGATAGCGGCTTTCAAACGCTATGATGGTCAGGCACTTGGGGCTGACAAGCTTGGAGAGAACAGTGGTGAGGGAGTTGAGAGAGTTGGACAGATTCCTATCCCACCACCAAACAGACACAAGAACAAGTTTGAGCCCAAGCCTAACCATCTCAGAAACAAACTTGACACTACTCCAGATCCACCCATATTCCCTCACCCAACAAATGATTTCCAGAAACCAGTGAAGTTTGTGAGCTCAAAGGGAGGTGAGGAAGGAGAGAAGAAGGGTGAGAAGCCGAGTGGGCAGCCCCAACCCAAGCCTAAGCCTAAGCCACAGCCCATAAAGTTCCATTGTGGGTATTGTGGGAGAGATGGTCACAAGGATGAGTTTTGCTTCAAGAGGAAGCGTGAGGAGAGAATGGCTAGAGAGTGGGCTAACAAGGACAGGTACCACCCCTCTAATGGTGTACCTGAGCCTCGTATGCAGATGCCCAGGGCCAAGGTGATTGTGAGGACGGTTCCGGCTTGGGGAGACCGGAAGCCTGCAGGTGGTGCTGCTAGCCGAGCTACACCGGTCAGTACACCGGTCAGACCGGTGCAGGTCTGGGCAGACAGCGAGTCGGGTTTCGTGCTCGTGAGGATGCTCGGTTTGGTTCTGGTGGTCATGGTTCTGGTGGTTGGTCTGGAAAGGTTGCAGGTGGTCAGTTTGCTAGGTGTTCTCCACCTCGTGCTCAATACGGGGGTGGGAGGAGTCGTAGCTTTGAGATGGAGAGGAGGAACGATCCACGGTTTTCCTTTCGTGGCTTTCGTCCTCCTCCAGCTAGAGAGGGTTGGTTCCCTCGGAGTGGTTACCGTGGTGGTGTTCGTGGTGGAAGCTTTGATAGGCGTGATGATTTGGTTTGTGCTAACCCCACTTTGGAGCAAATGGCTCGGCACTGGTTTTACTCTTTTGGTACTAACCCCAGTGCTGAGTCGTTTGTTCACTCACGTGCTCGCTTTTGAATTTCAGGTGGGAGACTTGAGGAACGTTTGGTTGATTGACTCCGGTTGCTCGAGGCATATGACCGGAGACAAGGGGTGGTTCTCAAGTCTCGTCCCGGTGGTGTCCAAGACATACATCACTTTTGGGGACAATGGGCGAGGGCGTGTGCTATCAGAAGGTGAGATCAAGGTACGTGACAAGGTCACTCTCAGGCGTGTTGCTCTTGTTCAATCGCTGGGGTTCAATTTGCTCTCTGTGTCCCAGTTGTTGGATGAGGGCTTTGAGGTGTTGTTTCGGCCTGGTGGTTCTCGGATTTTAGATTCTCGAGGGGACCTTGTTTGCATGGTCGTTCCCGAGGGTCAGGTGTTTCGAGCTGATTTCTCTCAGTCTTCTGGTGTGGAGCGTTGCTTTTTGGCTGGTTCTTCGAGTGAGTTGTGGAAGTGGCATAGGAAGTTGGGTCACTTGAGCTTTGACCTTTTGTCTCGCTTGAGTAAACTCAATTTGGTCCGAGGATTGCCACGGTTGAGGTTTGAGAAAGAGTTGGTTTGTGCGCCGTGTAGGTATGCCAAGATGGTAGCCTCTTCTCACCCGCCTCTCACCGATGTGATGACTGAGCGTCCATGCGAGCTGCTCCATATGGACCTTGTTGGCCCAGCTCGTGTGCGATCTGCGGGTGGGAAGTGGTATGTCCTTGTTGTGGTGGACGACTACTCTCGGTATGGGTGGGTGTTCTTTCTTGAGGAGAAAGGGGAGACGTTTGGTTTTGTTCGAGATCTTGTCTTGAGGTTAAGAAACGAGAGGCACGGAGATGCCATACGAGCGATCCGCAGTGACAATGGCTCGGAATTCAAAAACTCTCAATTAAAAACCTTTTGCCATGACTTGGGTCTTGAACATCAGTTTTCAAGTCTGTATACGCCTCCCCAGAATGGCGTTGTGGAAAGGAAAAATAGGACCTTGTGCGAGATGGCTCGGACGATGCTCGATGAGCATAGGACTCCGAGAAGGTTCTGGGCTGAGGCGGTCAATACCGCGTGCTATGTGTCGAACAGGATCTACCTCAGGGTTCATAAGAAGAAAACCTGTTACGAGTTGATGCACGGTCGCACACCCAAGGTGAGTCACTTCCATGTCTTTGGTTGTAAATGCTTCATTCTGAAGAAAGGGAAGAAATTGGACAAGTTCGAGGCTAGGTCTGTCGATGGCATTTTCTTTGGTTATGCATCTCATTCTAGAGCATTTCGTGTGCTCAATCTTGAAACTAACCAAATCGTGGAGACTTGCGAGGTAACCTTCGACGAGACACAGCCACGTAGTCAGTTTGTTTTTGAGTGTGCAGGTGATGACGAACTTGGCGAGGAGATCTTTCAGGAGGAGGAGCATGAACATGGAGATGACGAAGATGGCGGTGTGGTGCCCGCAGCTGAACATGTACCTACTACTTCCACGACGATCGTGAACGGGCCTTCTCCCACACCTACAACGACAAACCCAGATCAAGGCGAAGCTGCTGTTGAGGGGGAGGTAGCATCAAGGCGAGAACCTCCCCGGCGAGTGCAAGTGGATCACCCAGCTTCGAGAATCATCGGCGACATGAATGAACGTACTACACGGTCGAGGGTTCGGAACAATTCTCATTTCGCTCATGCTGCTTTTGTTGCCACCTTTGAGCCCAAAGACATTGGACACGCGTTATCTGATCATAATTGGGTTAACTCGATGCATGAGGAGTTGGAGAATTTTAAGAGGAACCAAGTTTGGGTGTTGGTTGACCCTCCTCCAGGGTGTAAGCCGATTGGGACAAAATGGGTGTGGAAAAATAAAGAGGGAGAGAAAGGAGAAGTGGTGAGGAACACGTCGAGACTTGTTGCTCAGGGGTACAGTCAGAAAGAGGGGATCGACTACGAGGAGACTTTCGCTCCTGTAGCTCGTTTGGAGGCGATCAGGATCCTTCTAGCCTTTTCTGTGGCTAAAGGGTTCAAGTTGTACCAGTTGGATGTGAAGAGTGCTTTCCTGAACGGTGTGTTGGAGGAAGAGGTGTTTGTGAGGCAACCACCGGGGTTTGAGAGTGAGAAGTACCCCCACCGGGTGTACAAGTTGAGGAAGGCGCTGTATGGGTTGAAGCAGGCGCCTAGAGCTTGGTATGGTAGGTTGAGGGGGTTCCTGTTTGAGAGAGGGTTTGAGATGGGAAAGGTCGATCAGACCTTGTTTCTCCTCAGGCAGGGCAAATATATCCTGATTGTGCAGGTATACGTGGATGATATTGTCTTTGGTAGCTCGTCTAACTCTCTTGTTGCAAGGTTTGCAAAAGACATGAGCAGGGAATTTGAGATGAGCATGATGGGCGAGTTGCAGTTCTTCCTCGGGCTACAGATCAAGCAATCAAAGGAAGGAACATTTATGCACCAAGCTAAGTACACCAAGGACATTGTGAGGAAGTTCAAGATGGAGGACTCCAAGGCCATGGCGACGCCTATGAGTACGACTACAGCTCTTGATGCGGACGAGGAAGGTGAACACGTGGACCAGAAGGAGTACCGGAGCATGATCGGGTCACTCCTCTACTTGACGGCGTCGAGGCCGGACATCCAATTCTCGGTGTGTCTGTGCGCTCGTTTTCAAGCGTCTCCGAGGACTTCGCATCGGCAAGCAGTCAAGCGCATTTTCAGGTATTTGCGACACACTCCCAACTTCGGCCTTTGGTACTCTGCGTCTTCTTCTTTGGCGCTTTATGGATTTTCAAACGCGGATTTTGCCGGGTGTCGGTTGGATAGGAAGTCCACTTCTGGGACTTGCCAGTTCTTGGGTGCTTCTTTGGTGTCTTGGTCTTCCCGCAAACAGTCAAGTGTTGCTCAATCCACTACTGAGGCAGAGTATGTGGCCGCAGCTAGTTGTTGCTCTCAGCTTCTTTGGATCACATACACCATGAGTGACTTTGGTGAGGAGTATACCCATGTCCCACTTCAATGTGATAACACCAGTGCCATAAGCGTTGCAAAGAACCCAGTGCTCCATTCCAAAACCAAGCACATAGAAGTGAGGTATCATTTTCTGAGAGACAACGTAGAGAAAGGAAAGATAGCTTTGATCCATGTACCCACACATGACCAACTAGCCGATATTTTCACCAAACCCCTAGATCAAGCAACTTTCACTCGTTTGCGGGGGGAGCTTGGTGTTTGTTTGATTTCTTGAGTTGGCGTGTGGGAGCTCCTTTGTAGCATATGTATAGCTTTCCTTTGTGCATTTGGCATTTGGCATTTGGCATATGTAACATGATGTATAGGCATCTTTGTATCTTAGGTTGCATGCATTTTGTATCATATGCATTGTTTAGGAAAGGCTTCTCCTATATACATTGATCACCATGGAATGATATATATGTCTTTGTGAGCTAATTTGGTAAGCTATGGTTAGTTTGGCTTAGCTCTTGATAATCTTGGTTTATATCCATGGTTGATGGCTATGTTTTTGAAAAATTTCATATGTATGCTCTCTTGTGAGTAAATGCCTTTACATGATCTTGACATATTTTTGTGGCTTGGCTATGCTTAATTTGTGGTTGGATAGCTTATTTTGATCATATGGGGCCAAAGGCTCATTTGCCATCATGAATGTTTAGCCCCCATGCTTCATCTTGTGGAGGGGCATAAGTTCCTTTTTGTCGCAAAGACATTTCATGTACCAGCTATAAATCTGAAAATGAAATGTAAATTGCTTGGAAAATGTGCTCCCATGTCATATGTGCTTAATTTACTTGCTTTTGGGTGCTAAACCGTTGCATGTTGCTTACCAATGAGAAGTCTCATACATAGAAGTAAGCACATGGCTCGGTATGCTTTGACATGACATGAGGTGCTTGTGGGTGTTTATGATGGTCTTATGCTTAGAATGGTTGTCCTAGCATGAAGTTTGTGTGGCTTTGCCATTTTGACATGTTTTGCTCATGTTTAGGACTTTGCTCATGAGAGGGTGATTTTTCGCAAAATTGCTCAATTCTATCTTAGCTTCGCCCAATGGTTGTGAAACTTGGTGGTCTTGTAGTTGATGTCATTACGAAGCTATAGAGTATCTAACTTGCTCATTTGGGCATGTGTAGCATCCTTTGTTGAATTTTGTCTATTTGAGAAGCTCTAGGTTGCAATTTTTGCATTTTTGACTTGATTCATGCATTGTCAACAAGGGGGAGAAGTTTGAGCATGTTTTGGCCCACTGAATGCATTTGGAAGGTTTTCAGGTGGTTTCGAGCCTTTTCTGGCCTCTGTTGTGCACCGGTCTGACCGGTTGATGTCACCGGTCTGATCGGTCAGAGTGCTGGTTCTGTTCATATGTTGATCACCGGTCTGACCGGTCAGAGCTGAGCTGATGCAGCTGCTCTGTTTCGTCAAGTAGTTCGCATGCATTCGTCCAGGGGGAGTTGCATTGGTTCAGGGGGAGCTCGCATGTGTGCAGGGTGAGCTCTTTGTGGTTTTCGAGCTTTGGATTGTTGGTTTGTGCTCTTTGCTTGAGCATGTTTTGTCTCGGATGTGTCGAGCCGTTGCCCTTGCCTAAGGGGTCCGAGACTTGTCTTCTTCAAGTGATCTTGCTCTTTGCCTTTTCTTTGGCTTTCGATCGCTTGTGGAGTTTTCTTTTAGTCGTTTCTTTTCTTTTCCTTTTCTCTTGGTTACCAAAACGTTTGTGTTGTCAATGCACTCATCAAGGGGGAGATTGAGAGCCAGGTGTGGTTCGAGGACCGGTGGATGGTCACTTCCTGGTGTGATGAGTGATTGACAACGTGGTGTGGACTGATTCTTGGCTAAGTATTGCAGTTGCA
This sequence comes from Cenchrus fungigraminus, assembly GCA_036936925.1. NCBI lineage: Eukaryota > Viridiplantae > Streptophyta > Magnoliopsida > Poales > Poaceae > Cenchrus > Cenchrus fungigraminus. The sequence continues at coordinate 50,286,260 of CM072780.1, forward strand.
GGTTGCGGCTTGACTGGTGCAGGTGATGGTGAAGAACAAGCGCGAAAGGTCGTTGCCGGTGAGGCCTCCTGGTGTGGAGAAGACAAGTAGGCTTGGTTCGAGGGACCCGGTGGCCAGCGGGGTCAAGTGCGGGCCGCATGGTGGCAAGAACGGCAAGATGAAGTCATGGACGGTTTCTTGGTTGAGCCTCAAAACCAAGGTCGAGCCGGGACTACGTGGGAGCCGAGTCATGAGTGGTGATTGGCGGAGGCTACACCGAGTTCGCGGGGTTTCTAGTGGTTCACCAGAAAACCACTGGGCTCCTTGGTTGATCCACAAAGCCAAGACCGAAGAACCGAAGACGGAGGTGCAGCAGCTCCAGACCGGTCTGACCGGTGGGTCTGACCGGTCTGACCGGTGGGTACCGGTCTGACCGGTGAGGAGCACCGGTCTAACCGGTGTGCGACGACGCGGTCCGGAATCTTCGAAACGGAGGACACGCGTCGGGATCGCAAGGCTTGCGTCGAGGCTAAGCAAGTTTGCGGTCGCTGGGCATCCGTCCGATGGTGCGAAGACAAAGATTTCCAATTTCGCCCTTGAGGGGCATGTATCCCTAGTTAGCTAGTAAGGGTATTTTAGTCTTTTGGTTGCCTCCATATAACCCAAGGGGTGAGAGGATGGCAGCCATCTCTTGGAACCCTAGCTCATTTGGTTTTCATATTTTCCTTTCTATTTTCCTTAGGATTTTCGTAGGACTAGCTTGAGAGCTTCATGGTCAGATCTTGTGAGAGGGAAGGATGATCGGGCGGCAAGCTAGACCTTGTATGAACCTCTTTGGTATGTATAGATGATTCGGCGTGGTTCCTCAAGGCTTGGTTGTGTCTTTCCCGTTTCTCCTTTTTGGTGATTTTCGGTGGCTTTTCTTGGCGAATTTCTTGGGGTGGTTTTGAGACCTTTCTCTTTGGGATTTGGTGGGGGATGTATGCATGAACCCCTCGTGGTTCTTTTCCCTTTGATTCCCCTCCCAAATCCGTGAGTAAAGGGGCTAAATTTTGGGGTTTTCGTGGTTCTAGGGTTCGTGGTGTTCTTGGCGGAAATCCTTCGATTCCTCTTGATTCAACAAGTTTTGGTGGACCAAATCTTGGCTATGGAGTGCCCATGAGGTGTTCCTACTATCCCCAAAGTCTTGTGCGAATCCGTCGAGCGAATCGGGAGATCGGGAGTTGGATTTGGGGGAGTTGACTCACGGGCGCTGTTCATCCCGGTCTGACCGGTGCTAGCCCTTGGTGGGATTTGTCTCGGGGAATAGCCTTGTCCGTGTGGTTTTGTCCCGTGGTCCTACTGGTCAGCTCTTGGCGTGTTTGGAGTTGTTTTGTTAGGTTTTGTGAGGGGTTCTTTTTCCTTCCAGGTTGTGTTTCAGAGGTGGTTTTTGTTCCAGGGCCTAGAGGAGTCACTGAGGCTTCCTGGAATGTTTGCTGTGCGGCTGCTGTAGCCACCGGCCTGACTGGCGCTGTCCACTGGTCTGACCGGTGTCACCGGTCTGACCGGCGCAGGTCATCGGTCTAACTGGTGTAGTACAGGCAGCAAGCCGTGCAAGTTTCCGCTGTGTGTTTTGGTGAGTTCTGGCTCGGAGGGTTGTGTGTTGCCTCCTAGGACCAGTAGCACTCCAGTGGCTGCGTGGTCTTGGCCAACTTGGGTAGTTGAGTCGGAGACGCGAGTTGGAAGCCGTGTTCGTCTTGTTGGAGTTCTCATCTCCTTCGAGAAGAATTTTTATCTGCTTCCATTCACTCCCCCCCTCTCTGGTTCGCCTAATCGGTCCTTCATGATCAGCTCGGTACAGTTTTGGCTCTGCATGTGTTTGAAGATCTCACCGATTCATACAGTGACTACATTACAAAAAGTAGTGAATCCGTCAGTGATGGAAAGGCAATAAAAGAATAAACCTTTAGTGCCACATATTCATTCAGTGATGCCCATACATGTCCTGGATGTAGGATCCGGGCGTTGAGCAAGACTATCACATATTCATACGACTACCTTGAACAAGGCTATCAATATTCATAATGGTGATGTACATTTAGGGAGCATCGAATCATATGGTGATCACAGCAGGCATGGGGCTATAAATACCTTTTTTAAAAGGAACGGGAGGGGGCAAGCCCCTACTGAAATGAATTAAAATAAGAACCACGAAAGGAAAGTTCGAGTACAAAAAAAGTTCAATGAAAAGGGGGTAAAATAAAGAGAAAGGAAAAGAAACCGAAAGAAAATTACAAGCCTTGGACCCAAGATTGAGAGGATGGGACTTTCTCGGGTGTGATCCTGTGTAGCAGCAAGTTGAATTCGGAGATGAACTTCTGCCTACAATCATGAACTAACGGGTCTTGAGCGTTAAAAATCCAACCATTTCGAACTGTCCAAATGCTCCAAGACATGAGAATAATGATTTCCATGAAGAACAGAACATCACGTTTCCTTCTTAACTGATCAAAGATTTGATAAACTGGTCTTGTAGAAGGCACCGCTGCACTAATGGACTGCCAACAGGCCTTGGCAAAGGTGAATCTGAGAAAGAGATAAAATGATGATTCTAGTTTTTTAGAATGCAGAGGTCACATGTGTAGCTATCCAAACCCATGTTTTTTCTTCTAAGAAGATCTCTAGTGTTGATTCTATCCTAGAGCAAAAGCCAGAAGAAAACTTTGTGTTTCATTTGGCATTTGGAGTTCCAGAGCCATCTAAAAACTAGGTGCACAATTCATTGCCCCATAAGAGATTTATAGGCCTCGGAGGTGGAGAAAGAGGCATTTCCCTAGGAGTAGGTCCATTGATCATCCTCCTCAGACAGAGAAGCAAGATTGATGGAATTATGAATATCAAGTAGTTGCTGGAAAGCTTGGGTGGAGAGTGGCAGGTTAAAAAGAGTAGAGATATCTGTGAGCAGCCAGTTTGAAGGAAATGTTAGGTGTTTTAGCGAAGGAGAACAAAAGGAGCCTTTTTTATATTGACCTGGGAGCTTACCAGAGGCATAGTAATTTTCCCACACGAGTTTCACCCATGGAATGTCAGATTTGTTGAAGAACTTATGCATAAATTTTAGCAACATTGCATCATTGTGGGTGGAGAGATCAAGGACGCCCAAACCACCTTGCTTCTTTCAGGCCAAACAGCTTTGGAAGGCTTCTTGGAGTTCATGTCGGCTCTCTCCAGAGACAATTTTTCCTATACTTGTCTAGTTGCTTGATCACTCCCTTGTGAAGTTTAATCGTAGCAGTATAACATATTGCAGACGAGGAGAATACTGAGTTTACCATCTCAAGTTTGCCACATTGGGATAGGAACAGTGAAGTACAAGTAAGCCTTCTTTCAATTTTCTGAATCAAAGGTAAGAAGTCTTGGATTTTGGGCTTTGTGGTTCCAAGAGGAAGTCCCAGGTGTGTGAAGGGAAAGGATCCTTTTTTGGTAGTCAAAAACCCCGGCCAGTTCATCAAGATTATCATCTAAGATGTTCAGAGGGACCATGACTGATTTGCTCTAATTGACTTTAAGGCTAGTAGATGCAGCAAAGGGTTTTGTAGGAGGTTTTTGAGAAAAATAAGCTAGATGGGCAGGCCTCCATAACCAAAAGGGTGTCGTCCGCATATTGGACAATAGGAAAATTAGAGCCTCCTATGTGGGGAATGGGAAGGCTAAGTAGCCCCTGACTTTTAGTATCATTGATAAGAGATTGGAGTAAGTTAGCAGCAAGCACAAAAAGGAGGGAAGATAGAGGATCCCCTTGTTTGACTCCCCTTCTTCAATGGAAGACTTTCCCTAGGACTCCATTGAGAAGCACAAAAGAAGTTCCAGAACCCAGGATGTCCTTTATCCATCCCAGCCACCTGTCTCTAAAGCCTTTATATTTTAAAATCTCAAAGATAGCTTGATGTTCTATTTTGTCAAACGCCTTTTCAAAGTCCAACTTGAGGATCACCAATCCCTTCTTGGAAGCTTTACAAATGTGAAGGTATTCAAAAGCCCAGGCAAGGCAATCCTGGATTGACCTTGATTTGATGAAGCCATACTGATTGGCATGGATGAGTTTCAGAATGACCTACTGAAGCCTTTCTGCAAGAATTTTGGTGAGCAGCTTAATGGAGGAGTTCAATAAGGAAATTGTTGACACCTTTCGGGGTCAACACACGAGAGCACTAGAGCGTGTGGGTCGCGAATAGACCGAGAAGCGGAGTTACTATGCAAACCGGTCAGACCGGTTTGGCAACCCGGTCAGGCCGGTTACCTAGGGCTTGGCTCTAGTCGATCATTCGGGAGGATAACTACCACGCTTACGTGATGGAGGACGGCTAGGTTTACGAGCAAACCAGCAAAGGATAAACAACGCACTTACGTAGCGAAGAACGACTAGTTTACGAGCAAACTAGCAAAGGCCATCGAAGCTCTCGCCTGGGAGGGACCCCGTCAGGGCGTGGACGTCGCTGGCGTGCCCTAGGTCGACCAGTGAACCTTAGGACGTCATCTATGATCGTGGAGATCAGTAGAGGAACAGCAAGAGAGGTTGGAAGAGAGTTTTAGGGTTTAGGAGTTTTGGGGCCCACCTTCCCGCGCTGCTACTCGAACTCCCCCGCGCCACCGCGCAGAGGACGGCGCCGCCGCTGCTCGAGCTCCCCGCGGTCGCCCCCCAATGCCACAGACCGACTCTGTGCGGCCGGGAGGAAGGAAGAAGACGGAGGAAAGGAGGGACAAGCGGCGACACCGGAGGAGGGGCACCGCCGCGCCGGTCCTGGAGAAGAGAGGGGGAGCCGCCGCGACAATCGTGGAGGAAAGGAGGGGGATTGGCGCCCCCGCGCCGGCGAAGGTGACCAGCGTCCTCGTCGGGTTTGCCGTGGGGACGGGCAGGTGGCCGCGTCGGCCTGCGGCCTCCGCCGCTGGGCAGCCGCGCAAGGAACCTGAGAGGGAGTTAGGGAGGCCCGGAGGTGGCGGCCGGCTGCGGGATTGGAAATCTGGGAGGCTAGGGTTTGGGGTTTGGCTTGTATTTTTATACTGAGACTCAGAGTTGCGGGCCTTAAACGGGCCATATCTCAAAATCGGGTCGTGCCCGTGCCGCCCGGCGTGCCAGGGGGACGGCCCGCGCCCGGGCACGGTATACGGGCCGTGCCAGCCCGGGCACGGAGATGGACGGGCCGTGCCGTGCTTGGGCCGGGCCAAAATCCCGTGCTTTCGGGCGGGCCGCCGTGCTGCGGGCCATTTGGCCATCTATAATACCAGAATTGCAGAATAATGAATGTTAGCACTAAATTGGCAATTTTGGCCTTAACCTCACATATCTTGGACCGTGCCACTTTTGGGTGCGAACAGAAATGGGTCTGAAATCACCAACCAAAGAGGGGTGATCACATTTGGGGATGGGGTTATGTATGAAGAATTGATGCTTCTCAAGCACGGTTTCGCATCATAGAAGTCCTAACAGAGTTTATAAAAGTCTTGAGCAATAATAGGCCAACATTTCTTTAGGATTCTCCATTAAAGCCATTAGGACCTGGGGATTTGTTATTTGGAAGCTCTGCAACTATTTTATCATTTTCTTCTTTGGCGAAGGGACTTTCCAACAATTCAAGATTGGTATCTCTGTGCAGCAGGCTCTGCAAGTCAAAGTAGATATGAGAGAATTTAGATTGTCCCATCCTATCTTTATAAGCATTCCATAAAAGAGAAGCTTTGGCTTCATGCTCAAGAATAGTTTTCCCAGAGGTATTTGTGAGAGAGGCGATGAAGTTCCTTCTATGCTTGAGGGAGTCATTTTCATGCAAAAATTTTGTGCATTCATCCCCAAATCTAACCCAATTTATTGTACCTCTTTGTTTCCAGTAAATCCTCTGTTGATGAAGGAGAGATTGGAGATGGTTACAAAGGATGGTTCTGAAGTTCCATTCCTCAAGGGACAAATCTCGTGATTCTTCAAGAGGATCCAGGGTCTGGAGTATTTCCTTTGAAAATCTGATGGTTGAGGCAAGATTGGGCAATTGAGCTTTACAGTTTTTGAAGACTCTTCTTAAATTTTTGAATTTTGCACTTAGCAATTTGGCACTATCCTCTTAAGCAATGGGCATATCCCATCCCTGCTGCATCATTGTCATGAAGTTGTCATGCACAAGCCAGTAGTTTTCAAACCTGAAGATTTGTGGTCTGGGGATATGTGTAGAAGCTGTGATCACACATGGGGTGTGATCAGAGGTATCTCTAGATAGCCTAGTTGCAAAAGTGTTGGGCATGAAGGAGGTCCATGCATTTGAAGTGAAAAACCAATCCAGCCTTTCGAGGAGAGGGTTATGTTGTTTGTTTGTCCAAGTATACTTGCAACCTCTTAATGGAAGTTCGACTAACCTCAGTTTACTGATTGCATTATTAAAAGCCAGTATTTCCTGGCAATTACCTCCAAGTTTGTTTATGTTTTCGGGTGCTCTAGAAAGATTAAAATACCCAACAATAAGCCATTTCACATCATCAGGCATAATTATTCCTTTGAACCAGTTCAGAAGTTTGCCTTCGCTTCAGGGGTGCAAGGTGCATAGACATTAGTTAAGATGCATGTTTCACCAGAGAGTTCGCAAGTCAGTTCCACCGACTGCGCAAAGGCATTCTGGAAAGCAAGATGTCCATCAAATTTGGTACTATTTTAAACAATAAGGCTACCACCAGAGTTTCCAACATAAGGCAGGAAGACCAAGTCATCCAGACGATTGGGACAAAAATTTTAAATATAAATATCTATATGCCTGGTCATTTCAAGTGTGTTTAAGCTTTAGGATTTAGTCCAGAGTTAGGTGAGGCTTGCAGACCTCCTTATTATAAGTGCTTGCATGCACAAAGAGTTGTAATCAGGGCTTGTAAGTCCTGTGAGGCCCTCCAACCCGATTGTGGAGTGACGTCGGTGCATGTGAAAGGGACGAGAGGCCCTTGGTATTTTGTCAAAGCTTTACCAAGTGAAGAATGGCAAAGAGCATTCGAGAGAGGTAATAAGGTGGAGACCCACTCTTTCGCACGGAGAAGTACCGTCGGTTATCCAACAAAGTTACTTGACCAAGGAGCGCATGCCCTTGCACAAACATTCTCTTAAGAGGGGCTCTAACAATAAGGACTAGTTGAAATCTTAGATATTATACCTTAGTAAAAAAAAAATCGTTATGCTGTTATGTCAGGAGTTTGCATTCTCTACTCCTTTATCTTCAATATTTCTTATTGCACTTACATTCCACGTTTACCTTTCCTAGAATATAATTGTCATGTGTAGTTTATAGGATTGGAACTTATGGTGAAAAATTCCTTTACAGTAGTAGAGATAGCAACATACAAAAAAAATCTTGTGCACGCCTATATAGATTTTGAATATATTTTTACATGTGCTTGGAGTCTTAGTTAATTTTTGGAATAGCCAATTAACCCCTAGTGGTTTCACGGTACCTTCAAACGCAGAACCTGAAATTTCCTCATGTTACCATGCTTAGATCTTTCTTTACCCTAGGAAAAAAAAAGAACACTGAAGGAAGCCCCATAAGTATATCAAAAAAAAGAGTATGCAGAAAAGGAGATGGAGATAAACTCGGCTATGAGAGGAGATTTGTTAATAAGAAGGTGCCACACTTGGAAGAGGGAGAAACAAATCTGGCAGCTAAGAAAAGAAATTGTTAGGTCTTAGAATCTAGCCAAGTAAAACATGTGACTTGTTCTGTGCTGTTGTTTATCCATTACACAGCCAGGAACAAGTCCTGGTTGAATAATGTTCTTTCCCAGTTTTTGTAAACCATTTGAAACATTCACATGTTCATACCATTAGATGCTCAGAAACCTCATTATTTGGGATTCTAATCCAACAGGGTTGTACAGGTCATAGGTTACCTCAAACTAATGTAAAAAAAATCTTCTTGGGGACCTTTCATTCAATTAATTTTAATCCCTTTTGACATTGTGACAGCAAAAGGGGGTGCTCCAGACAAGGACTCCTGAGATATTATATAGTGAACTAGTGAAACTCCAAGTCCCTCTCCCTGACATATAACTCATCAAACGAAGCACAAAGTCAATCAGTACTTCAAGTAATTGTTGAAGTAATTCTAGATGTCAATGTCACTGGCTTCTACTTGCCCAACTTGAGAAGCCTAAGCACCATAAGTATCACACAATATCTTTGTTGCTTATAAATGTACGTAACTCTTATCTAGATATTACTTTACTGTAACATGTAACCATGTTCGCTGAACTCAAACAAGGAATCAAGTTTGTCAACTCCATGAATGGATGGACCATGTGCCAGGATAAGAAAGCCTATGTAGCTTATTGATCTTTGGTTTGGGAGTAGAATAGAATTGGAGATACGACCAATATAATCCAAACACATTGCACTGAAGAAGCAACATAATCCAAAAGCAAACATAGTTCAAATTAATGGTGATAGAAAGAAACACAATACATTCAGGAGCATGGACATGGTAGTAGATAGACTTGTGATAATGCCTACCTAAGCTTGTGTCCAAATGCAGTAAGAAAGCAACAGATCATGCTACAAGTAATAGGTCAACTGCCTGTCACCAACACAAAAGCCTAGAATAAATTGAGCGCGTACCTTAAATTGCATCAAACAGCTGAAAGATCAAAATAACATCAGAATCAACTTAATCACATATTAGAAATGTATTACAACAGAAAATTAATATGTTTCCTTCATCCAAATTACCCGCCTCATTCCCTATTTTTCTGTGATAACACAGTGATGGCGACAGCACACGTACATTATTACACCTGCCTACAAATTACATAGGTACAAATTGTAAGCACCATGATTTGAACCTGAGCATCTGTAATTGTACTCTCCATGCATCACCCCACCAGGCAATGTTGCTACCGGACAAGAATTTGATGGCATGATCAACAAGATTGAAAACATATTTACGGTTCTGAACAAGTTTACCAGGAACCTCGTCGGCAGCGGTGGTTGCGTTGCCCGCAACCTCTGGGGCCTCAGTAGAACGCGTGCCCAGCTTACGCATGAGCAGCACCTCACCCTTCTTGGAGGCGCGCACAGAGGAGGTCGCGGTCTGCTTGGTGAGCCTGCTACTCCGGCGAGTCGCCGAGGCGGCGGAAGGGGATGGCGCCGTCGGCAGGGTTGCGAGCGGTACCTGCAGTGCCTGGCGGACGCTAGCCAGGAAGGCTGAGGTGTTGGCCTTGGCAGCTTCGAGGTCGACGACGTCGTCGGGCTAAATCCTTGTCCGCTTTGAAGGGATTGCGGCCTGGCCCTGACGAGTCCTCCTTGGCGGCTTGGGTGGGCGAGATGCAGAGCCCGGTACGAGTTCAGCGACCGCGTCGGGAGGGGCCGACTCGCTGAACGTACTAGACTCAACTCGGCTTGGGTGAGCCTCTCCCCTAGCTTCCGGGTCCTGGGTGGCACATGGCGGGGTGGAGTCGGCAGTACGAGACCTACCGGCGACGACCGCACAGTGACACGGCACGGCCCTCGGCCGGTGCCGCCCTGCAGCCCCTTGCCCCAGGTAGAGCATGAAAGCAGCAACCAGCTAAACATGATGTCACAGAACAAAAGAAAAGGCAGTGCTTTAGGGAAAGACCACCAGATCATCATAAGGCTTCGGGTTTAAAAACCAACATACAAACAAGCAGTGTTTTGCTCATCCAGTGTCAGCAAGAAGACAAAGAGATTATTCAAATGCATCTCCCTTGCCAAATGCAAGATTTCCCCTGTAAGTACCTTGGGATCCCCCTCTCTCTTCATAAACTGACCAAGGCGCAAATCCAGCCAATAATTGACAAAGTTGCTGATCAGCTTCCTGGTTGGAAAGCTGGCTTACTAACCAAGGCAGGGAGAAAAGTACTTGTGCAATTTGTGCTTACTTCCATGTTAGTGTATTTGGTTATGGCTGTGGACTTCCCGTCCTGGGCTCTCAAGGCCATTGATAAGATTAGAAGGGGTTTTCTATGGAAAGGAATGCGAGATGTTAAGGGCAGGCATTGTGTAATTGCATGGCCAAAGGTCACTCCAGGGGCGGACCTACGTTGAGCCCAACGAGGGCACATGCCCTCACTCAACATTCTGAATCCAAAGCAGCTGACATTTTTTCACCATGTATCAGCTTCATGAATCTAAGTTTTCCTAAGTTGTGCCCTCGCTCAAATTCTGGCCTGAGTCCGCCCCTGGGTCACTCGACCCCCTGATCTAGGCAGCAGCTAGGTTGGGCACTTCAGATGAGATGGCTATGGCTGCAAAAAACTGAACCTGATAAACCATGGAATTTCTTGCCTGTTCAAGTACACAATTCCGTCAAATCTTTCTTCTCAATGACCGTTATCTCGGAGGTTGGTAATGGCGGAACACTCTTTTTCTGGATTGATAAATGGCTGCATGGGCAAAGTCTTGATGAGCTTGTTCCACACCTTTTCATCTCTATCTCCAATCATGCTAGAAAGAGGAGGACAGTTTACGAGGCCCTAACTGAAGGAAGGTGGGTTACTGACATTAAAGGGGCTCTTACCCTCGATGTCCTGGCTGAATACCTTTGCTTGTGGGACTTATTAGCAGAAAGGGTTTTGCAACCTGATTTGGAGGATTCTCACATTTGGCGTTTCTCAGCATCTGGAGAATACACAGCAAAATCAGCCTATGAAGTGATGTTCATTGGAGCCATTCATTTTCAGCCTTGCCAAAGGATTTGGAAAAGCTGGGCTCCTGGGAAGTGCAAATTTTTTATGTGGCTGGTTGCTCATAACAAGTGCTGGACTGCGGACCAGCTGGCCATCAGAGGATTATCACATCCTGACAGATGCCCCCTTTGTGACCAAGAGGAGGAGAAAATAAATCATCTACTCTTATCTTGTGTTTTTGCTCGCCAGGTCTGGTTTGCCATCCTGCAAGAGCTTCGTCTGCAAGTTTTTGCTCCTCAGCTGGAAGATTCTTCCTTTGAGGATTGGTGGCACAAGGTGAGCAGCAAGGTGGACAGTCTAGTGCAAAAGGGACTAAATACAAATTGCAACATATAAAAATGAGAGATTTCGAAATTTAACCCTATCTTCGCAGGCCTAACCCTAAGTTCGCAAGCCTTTCGAAATTTAACCCCTTCGAAAAAAAAAACCTAGTGTACCGTGGGTGTCCCACCCTTTCCTTCTTAATATATTGATACGCAGCTCTCCTGCGTATTCGAGAAAAAAATCATACCTCATCTTAACAACATCTGACCGGATGATGAGATCAGCCTGGCCCAAGCCATGAAACCTCCTGAGGAGGACCAGGCCAGCCGGCTGGAGGAATTGCTTTTACCATAGCAAGTCCATTCATTATCTGCAGCTCCTGCTCCAACCAGCAAAACCAAGCTCATGGAACCAATTATTCTAAAAAAAGCTCATGGAACCAATTGGTGAGATCATGATTCCAATTTCCAAATATATAGCACTATAGCCGTACTATGGATGCATCATTCCAAATTGTAGGTCGTTTTGGTTTTTTCTAGTTTCATAGATGTTTATATGCATCTAGACACACTCTGGGACGAAGGAAGCACCATACTTGCTCTTTTCTCAGCACACCAACACTTGCAGTTCTTACTGATTGAGTACTTTTATTTATGATACGCTGATTTAATCTTGTAGAATTTTATTATGTACCTCCAGATGCTCTAGTTGTTGACAGTCTCTGATGAACTATATTATGAAATATAGAAGAAACCGTTTTACTAAACACTTTCCTAGAACGAACGCCAGCTCCACCAAAAAAAGCTACAGCCGCAGCCATTTCAGCTAGAGATATAGCCATGCCAAATGAGCTCTAAGAAAGAGAGCGTGTGGAGAGATAATGAGTTGATAATGAGTGAGAAGATTTTAAAGATAAGGGAGGGAGGCTGCTACTGATTCTTCAAGCATGTGCTGCTGCACTACATTTCATAGGTGCGGATTATGCTTTTCTCTAAGAACATATCAGCATCAATCATCAGCCACGCCAACCAGCCAACGGATTTTTTTTCTCTCGGAACAAATCAGCACCAGCCATCAGCCGAACAGGATATGTAAATGCATCTCTTAAGAACAGTCAGTTGCTACCATAGTAAAAAAAATACACATTAGCATCGGATGTGTATATGTTATAAGGGGCTATTGTGTTTCTACCCCAACTTTGAATGTCAATTGTGATTTTACCCCCACTTTGTTCGTCAATGCATTTTTACCCCTACTTTTTGAAAACAAAGCTTCAGTTTACCCCTACTCCGTGAAGAGCTTGTAACGGTGTTAAAAATGTTGACAAAAGACAGATTTGCCCATGCGAATTTGCCCCTACTTTTATTAGAATATTGTGATTTTACCCCTATTTGACCACATGTATTTAGATACAATTCAACACATATTAACTGAAACTCGCAAAATAATATTTGGTGCATTTCCATAATTAAGAACAGTACCTTGCCAACTTGATTTTGAAAAAAAAATGACAGCATAACAAGACAAAAGGTAGGTCCAAACCACAAAAGCAACTAGTATTGAAATATTACATGTCCATTAGCAACACATCACATTCCTAGCAATGTAGAAAGCCTCCCTCTTCCTCTTCTTCCTCCTCCCCTTTCCCTACCCCTTCCTCTACCTTCTCCAGCACTTTCACTTGCCCTTCCCCTTCCTCTTCCATTTTCACTTGCACAATCTGTTCCTATTTCACTTGCACTTCACAGATTGGTCAGCTAAAATCGCCCTAAATATCGAAGTTAATTCGACCTCCAAATTGAATCAAAATCAAATTGAAGATTCAGATCACAAGAACTCAAACTTACCTGTTTATTTTGCTTTCTCCCCCACCCGCGTGCTCCAGCTTCCCGCAGGACCTGCCGCCGCGCCTCGCGCCCGCACGCTCGTGGTGCCGCGCGCCCGCAGGCTCAGGGCCGCGCGCGCGTCGGGGGGCCACGCCTGGCCTGGCCGCGCGCCTGCCGCCGCCGCTCGCCGTCAGCCTCCTCAGGTGCTAGGGTTTGTGGAGATGCGAATGGTAGGTAGAGGAGAGGTGAAAGAGATAGATGAAATGGATAAGGGGTATTTTTTATTTTTTTTAGATCCTTTATTCAACCAACTGCTAACGGAGTCAAAAATGAGGGTAAACGGAAGCTTCGTTTTCTAAAAGTGAGGGTAAAAATGCACTGACGAACAAAGTGGGGGGTAAAATCACAATTGGCATTCAAAGTTGGGGTAGAAACACAATAGCCCTAATAAATATCAATAGTTGTGTATGTAGTCTACCACACTGAGAAATCAAGGTCAACATATCAATGTGTGCATCACTAATACAACGAGTGATCTTAGCCCATAGCAATGCATTATTATTGTGGTTATTTTCATACTATTATTGACTTGTTGAATGGTCTAGGTATTGCAATATAATATTTTTTGCATGTAGCAACGCGTGGGCACAATCCTAGTATTATGTAAAAGTTTCAACATATTTATTAATTTATACTCAAACAAGACGAACAATAGATATCCTGATAGCTTTTGCAACTTTTAATAGGATACTGTAAAGCCATGAAAATTGTGCTTGACCAGTGACCCTACAGACACGATACTCCCAATAAAAAGGACATTGACAGATTGGTCCGACTGAGCTCAGGAGCAATTCTGCCCGGTAGCAGTCCTTGATCTTGATGTCTCGTGGATAGAAATGCTTAATGTGCAAGTTACAGATCAGGCATTAGTATAAAGAATAATATCAGCTTGATTTCCACAAAGTGAAAAGCAAGGCACCTGCTTTTCAGCGCTGCAGACAAGCAAGTAAACAACAAGGAACAGTATATGTGATTCTTCTAGGAAAAGGTACATTTTTATGAGGTTAAATACCTGGTGAAACATGGTAGATCTGAATGAAAGAATGATGGTTGTAGGTCTATCATTTTTGCATTTTATACCCTCAATGGTATGAACTTGGAACAGTGTTCGTTTTACTATCACCAAAATATATGTTGTTCCAATGGACAAATCACGCTTAAAGAAACGTAGTCTTTTGTGTGATATTTCAGGTCTATGGGAATCTCTTCACTTGAACCGGGGCTCCTTGCTTCGCACTGGATTCTAGCATGGCTTCTAGCACTGCGACATCACGTGCACCTTCAACATAAGAACTGCGGGGTTCAGCCTTGTGATCTCCATCCTGTGTCACCATTTTGTTTAGAACAAATATAAGAATTTGACATGAAGCAAAAACATGCAGTAAAGAATCATTCTTGTTTTAATTCCAGTTTCAGTTAAACAAACTAAGCAGATGTTCATAACAGGGTAAAGTTGAGCCACTTTTCATATGCTAACAAATGTTTGTTCAACTGGATTCTCTGACACTTTAAACTTGATGTTGCAATATACAGTTCAAACTTGATATTGCAAATTGCAATATCATATTATATAAATGAAGAACCATAAAAATTAGATCATATCTTGAATTTTTTCGAAAAGGGAAACTATATGGTATTTGAATGCTTCTTGTTGCAATGAGATAATAAAAACCATTTGAAACTAGCTAACAGAAATAACAGTACTTTGGTTGCCGCCAACATGTCCTGGACAAACATCTTCAGTTCTTCATTCACTCCACAGAACGGGTAAAATGTCTTCTGGTACTGTCCATTTTCATCAGAGAATAACACCTGAAAATACATGAGGTGTATATAAGTAAAATCTTTCTGCACAAGCACTTTTGTTATGAAACAGCTAGAACAAGGAGGATGAACTGGGCTGTAGATTGAAACGCCTGGCCGGGCAGGAAACCCGGCCAGATCGCCGAAGAACAGACCCTCACGGGACTTCTATTCTTCTTCGATGATTCTAACCCTAGGACCTAGGCTTCCTTTATAGACTAGGCGACCTGCTAACCCTAATTGCCTGTGAACAGTACCACAGCCCCCTTTTGGGTTGGACTCAGCCCATAATAGGCCTAGCCCACTACCATAACAACTTTTGTTTGAACAAAGGTACTTGTAACAATCAATTTCATTAATAATGCTATTATACATATAGCATAATTTGGTTGCAGATAAAAATATTGCCAAAAATGGCCTTTACCTGGTAGCCATGTTTCCCACTATCAACTCCACGTTCTACTTGAATTGTTCCTTTTGTTCCATCAACCCGCCATAATATCTGTGTATATTATTACTAGCAAACTGAGAAACACTGACAACAAAATTAAGAGTATGTGATCAATGATATTAAAAGGTTACAAGATTTAATAACATTTGTGTGACTCCCATAAAACATTTGAAATGAGATTCAATTCAACCTTTGGTGATCTTGAATTGACCGCAAATACAAAGACACCGGCACATCCATTTTCCAGTTGGCTGCATCAAACCATTGAGCATCTGTAAGTTATAAAAAAAAATTGGTTCACAAATATCTTTCTACTTCAAAAACTTACAAAAGGGAACATATGTTATCTGGTGGTGGCAAAGCCATATCCACATGACGGGAGATAGATGATACACTTGTGAGTTCCGAACCTACAAGCTGTAAGAGAAGAGATCATGTTAACAAAGCAGGCAAGGAAATTAAGGGATGCATTTTTATCTTAATACTTAATGGCACATCAATTCAGTAAGTAGATAGATTGCTAAGTCACTTGGAAGAAAGGATATAACTATTAAAGAAGTTCCAAGGTGGCAAATCAGACCACTAACTTTAGGTGACATAAGCAGTTATCCACCTTCAAGACTGAACTTTCTATGCTGATGTGGAGTAACAAATTCTAAAAATTGATTGCAGTTATTTACTCGGCAGTGTTGCTTGTGGTAACATAGGTCAGAACCTGATCCATACTTTAATCAAACTTTGAAACACAGCATGCTGAAATTACCATTCTCAGTCCTGCAATGAAGTGGACACCCATGTCCAGAATGAAACCACCCTGCCATGTAAAGTTATCAAAGTCAGGGCTCAGGATAGTGGAGGCACAGCAAAACATTTCTATGCTGCTCTGGGTGATACGTCATTTGCAGACGACAGCAGAAAAATATTTACAGGGGTGTAGAAAAGGGCATCTACAGACTACAAGTGTTTGGATAACTCAAAACTGCAAAAGTTAAATGATCCAACAGAAAGATTATTGTTATGAAACAAAAGCTAAACTGAAAGAACTAGCGATTTAGTTAAAAGTGACAAAGCGTATGCTACCAGAACCTATATATATTTGAACTGTACTATAAAACAGAAAATCAGGCAAATTATCATTCATTGCAAGCAAAAGAGTACGTAGAATTTTATTGACTAGAAGCTTAAATCCATACTGAAAAAGGAAAAGCATGCAACTTATTCAAGTACTGCGTCAAATTATTAATTGGTAAGATGGTAGTTTTGCAGCGAAGAAAATCTTTGGTTAGACATTTGACCTAATGTTCAGTAACATGCAGATAATTTGCAGAACCAGTGAACTATACATTGCTCATTTGAGCTATTCTCGTAATTTGAAACTCGGCTATCTTAACCATTCTCTATATCACATATTTATGCTTCAGCTTGGAATTTTTAAGGTAGGCGGTACTGTGACAAACAGGAGTGAAGCACATTACGAATAAAGAAAATGTAGATTACGTGTTTCCTTACCACAAAATTCCGTCTCCAGGAGCTATTGAAATATGGGTTTGAGCTGTTCATTGACCCTTCAATGATAACTTGGACGTGCATCATATCACCAATATTTTTGATCAACTTGCTAGACTGTAGCAAATAAGAAAAAAATCTTAGATGACCAGCACAAATTAGTGAAACAACTGGATAAAAAGAACTATAATATCGTGATCGTACCTCCACAAAAGCAGGCTCAAATCTGTAGTTTTCTCCAAGAGCCCAAATAGGTTTGTAGGAAAACTGGTTTGGAAATGAGTTGTAGATTGACAGTGCAGTTCTGCCTCTGTTGTTGCTGAAATTTTTATGGCATTGCTTATCAGATTATCGTTCTAGCCACTATGATGCTTATGGAAGATATACAGAAAGAAAAACGTACTTACATCCAGATGCAGGTTTCTCTTCATGCCACAGCAAAAAAAAAAAAAAAAGCATGCAAACAGCGATAAACAAATTAGAATATTTGAAAGCATGTTTTTTTCATTTAGGAGCAAAATACTAACTAACAAGATAGGAAGAATTTGACTCCCTTTGTTTCTTTGTTTGAGGGTGAATTAAAAGCAGCTACTAGTCCAGTACCACAAACCATGTCATTAAGATCCTTTTTGACTTTTCATTTACCTTGGATCACATGCTTTCCTGCCTTTAGCATCTTCAGAGAAAGCTCAACCTGCAGAATTGGACATTATGGTAAGACTTTAGAAAACTCAACAGGGTGTTAGATTGTCGTTATAATTCAGAAGAGTGTCACTTCTATGTTCCAGAAGTAAAGTGGGATTAAGGAACTAGTTAACATTCAAGAACTACTGAAACACTAATGGGTACGAAGGATTCATGGAAAAACAGATAAAACAAGGATAATTGTACAAACCATTGAACAATAGGTAACTAAATGAAAAAGGCCACATAGAAAACAGCCATAGAATGTTTGTGAATGATGAAAAGAAAAGCAATGACATGCAACTTGTATCAACAATCTTTGTCTGGAAGCGTGAGCAAATATAAAAATCAATAGCTTTCTATCAAGAATCCTAAGGGAAGCGGATACAATATTGTGGAAATTGTCAGTTTCTAAATCTAAAGTTTCATTAAACAAAGTTTCCAGATTGATCATGAAAAACTGTGTAGTAAATTAGACTATAAATTTTCATCCTGCTTGAGAACTCTACGTGATTGTTCTTACTGCTGAAGTGGAAGGACATGAATTCTTTGAGAACAGACCTGGACTTGCCCAGCGAGAACAACAGCAACGCCCATGATTGAACTGTCTCCCATGATCTCCTCCAGCCCCTCATCACCCCATTTGCACTCAATCTCAGGCGCAAAGTCACGAGCAAGCTCGGCTGCCGCCTTTGCGGATTCCTGAAGAAACGTGCCAAAATGGTCAGGCACTGCATTCTACATTGCTAATTTCCAGTGGTGCATCGCAGGCTGCGCCTAATCAGGGAATGCAGGTTGCCAGCATGAAGTGGAGTAGCTACAGCAGTTTGCAGGCAGGAGCGCTGCACGCCGGGACAGTGGTTGAGCTGTGAATCAGTGCGGGCTCTATAGTCTCTAGTGCCAAGATACGCAGAGGGGCGGGAACATGGGCACACGCACCTGGGTGCGGCTCCAGATGGCCTTGAGGACGACGAGGTGCGCGATGTCGCGGAGCCTGGGGATGTACTGCGTGCGCGCGAAGATGCCGGCGCCGACCACCGCGATCCGAGGGAGCCCCGCGCGGCCGTCGCCGTCCCCCGCCATGCTCTCCTCCTCGGTTCTTGGGCTCGTTTATGCTATACCTGTACCTCCCCAGCCAAGAGGTGCTGTAGCAAATACTGGATCAGATCTGACAGCCTCGCCGAGATTTTCACTTGGAAGAGGAAGAAGACGAACGAACAGCGAAATGGAGAGAAATCCGACGGTTCAGATGTTCTTGTTAGTCTTAACCCAACGGTTGACTGATCTTTTTTATTTATGTTTGTGAATTTCTGAGCGCGACTAAAAAAAGTTGTTCGCGTGCCGAACGGACCTCGCACTTCGTTCCTTTTTTTTCGCTAATCGAGTGTGAACTATCACTACTTTTCCCAAGCCACAACACGAGCCGCCCTGTTCGTTTGGCTTATCAGCCACCAGCCAGCAGTACTTTTCTCTCAGAACAAACCAGCCACCAGCAACCAGCCAGCAGTACTTTTCTCTCATAACAAATCAGCACCAGCCACCAGCCAAACGAACAGACTGGTTTCTAATCTTGTGATTTATCAGCTTCTAAAAAGATATTTCACGTAAAAAAACTCATTTTCAACCGTTTGACATAATTCACTTACCAAATCAAGATTTAACTTACATCAGGAACTCTGAGAGAAAAACATTATGGTTATGCACTTCCGTCTCTTGAAAACTTACATCAAGAATTGTTCTCTATTATTTTTTTTTCACACTTCCACCTAGCTTCGCGTGTGGGAGAAACGTCGATGCCAATCCACATGGTCAAGCGTATATTCTCGTGTGGGGAGGTGAGTTTTGACAACTTTTTATTTTTGACAAGTTGGTTTGTCAAACTGTTAGAGGCTAAATTTCCTTCTTTTTTTGCCAAAATTAGATGGATGCTAAGTTAGTTTGTCAAACTGCTGAAGATGCTTAGTGGAGCGAAAAGTATAAAAGTGCAGATTTTTCCAAACAGGGGAATGGAAAACTTGCCATTTGGATCGCATACAAAATAATTCATCTTCAAATGTCCAATTAAACAAAATAATCATAGTATCTACTTGATTGAGTTGCTTTGTATTTGAGTTTCCAAGCTAATTAACAATTATGCTAGAATCGGAACATAAAAGAACATAAAGCATCTCAAAGAGTTTGCCAAATTTTATTTGGTAAATTTTGTGTTTTGTCAACTTCTAAAAAGATATGTCAAGTAAAAGAAAGAGCTCATCTCCAACAATTGAGCATAATTCACTTGCCAAATCCAGATTTAAGTTACATCAGAAACCTTGATCAGAAACCTTGAGAGAGCAACAAAATTATGTTTATCCCCTTCCACTTCTTCAAAATTTACATCAGGAACCCTTCTCTGTTATTATTTCTTTTTCGCCCTCCAACCTGTCTAGAAATGACGATGCCAAGTGCGTGCCACGCGCGTATATTTACGCGATGGAGATTGATTTTTACCGAGTTGCCAAAAATTATACGTCTTTTGTCAAACTGTTGAAGGTGTATTTTTAACGTTTTTAAAAAAAATCAAAGATGGCAACTCGATTTGGCAAACTAAAAAAATGCTAAGTGTCACACTCGATTTTAGTTGTGATAGCATTTTGTAATAGACTTCTGGGAATGCGTCTTTCCCTCTCTTTTTTTTTACAACTACATATATTAATACTTAAGCAGTCATATTACAAGTAGGTTCTCGAGGAAGACCGAAACTACAGCAACATCCACAGACCGGATAAGAACAAGCACATCGTCGGTGTCGGCGTTTTTCCCTTTGAACTGTCCATGGATGATCTCCCTTTCTTTTGTGTCGAAGTCAACTGTCCTTTGCTCCAAACATAGCCACACGATTCCTTTAGAAGGAATGAAAAACTCTGATATTTATTTGAGAAACCTTTGACCGAAACAAGCCCTAAAGTTATATTTGATATATAGTGTGGTACAACAATTTTTACTAGATTTGCTCAAAAAACATAATTTTTACTAGCACTCAGATTTCACTGCACAATAGAAAATCTGACGTAGAACCGATTGTGGTATAGGCACCCGAGGTAAAACAATGCATTTGGATGGTGAGACAGTTGTGTACAACAAAAGATGCCATTGTTTCATGAAACGACCGTCCGACTCCGATACCATCACTCCACCATTACAGGAGTTGGTTGTCATTAGGGCTGGACAAAAAGCTCGAGACTCGTTAGATCGCTCGGATCGCAGCTGGCTCGGCTCGGCTCGATGTATTTTCCTAACGAGCCGAGCCAGAGTTTTTGCTCGGTAGTTATAACAAGCTGGCTCGAGCTGCTCATGAGCAACTCGCGAGCTAAACGAGCTGAGGAAGCAGGCAAGCAGCCCACAGCCCACGAGCAACAACGCTCTGCAATAGCCCAACAATCCTGAACAGCCCACTCGAGCATAGCACATCGCACGAGCTAGGGTTACCAGCCACTTGCATCTGGATCGGCCAGCCACTCATCCACAGGCGCCGCCGTCAACGTTGCCTTCCCCGACCAGCGGCCAGCGGCGCAGGTGCTCGTGCGACGTGCGCCTCCATGTCATGCGGGCCACACCAGCGCCACCAATCACCTTCGAGCTAGCTGCATCCATCTGTGATCTGTCGATCGGTTGCTCCTTTCGTCTTCGAGTCTTTCCAAGGAGCAGAGCGCAACCAGCGAGTCCAAATCGAGCTCCATGGGCAACAATGCATCGACCACTTGTGCCTCCGTACCTATGGTGTGTATTGTACTGTATCCAAACTCCAAATCTATTCTAGTATTCCTGATTAACTCATTCTTAGAGTTGATTTTACCGGATCTCAAGAATATCTCTTGTCTGTTGTCTCTTTGCTCTTTGAATCTCTAGTATGTGATTACCCCATGCTCGAATTTGTGAATGTATTAGAGGATGCGAAGGATAAACAGAAACTTGCAGGAGCTCGCGAGCTGGCTCGAGCCAGCTCGAGCTTTTAACGAGCCGAGGCGAGCTCAGGTTTTAGCTCGTTAAGTTAACGAGCCGAGCCGGCTCGGCTCGATATCCGGCCCTAGTTGTCATGCAACACGAGACAACTTTAAAAGATAACTCATTATCTATAACTCCTATATAGGAGCTCCCCATTAGGGAGTTCTCTCAACATGTAAGTATGCCACCTCAACAGCCCCACTAAGACCATGACATCCAGTGATGGGCCCTATTGTTTGAACTAGTTAAAAAATGTTATAACTCAAAAATAAAAAAATCAAATTAAATTCTGATTACACCATTGGATTCCTTTTAATAAATCCTTCAAAACAAGATCTCATATAAAAATATTTTTTGATAAAATGACAATAGGTCCCATCGATGGTAGTTGGTATAGAGTAAAGTGAAAAATAAAAAAAAGAATGGAAAAAAGGAAAAGGAAAAAGAAGAAAGAAAAAGAATAGGATGGTGATAGTAATATTCTAACTCATAGATTTCTCCTACATACTCGCGGCAACGCTCAGGGAATTGAGGAATATAAAGGACTAGCAGCGTAGATAGTCCTAGCAGAAACATAATTAACGATCGGATCTTTTTTCATTTGACATCATGAAATATATCCATTTTTATACTAAATAGCTATTCAACACGTGAGTAGGCCCAGCACCACCCCTAAACTACGCTTAAAAAAGTGTAAGTTGTGGTTTCTAAAGTTCCTTTTGGATGCTGACAATCCGTGAAAGGGAAATGTTATTGTAAGAGAGATATGTTATTGTAAGAGAAATCGTGCAAACTGCAAATAAAGCTAGGTGAATTTTGGTGAAATACCACCATGACTTTAGTATGTCATCATGCTAACACACGGTAACACCGATTACTCTAGGGTTTAGGGCCGTAGCAACGCGCGTGGTGTTCAAACCTAGATCAAAGAATTACTAACGGCAGCGACGAGGTTGCTGAGGTCGCCGAAATTCTCTCTTATGATCAGACGCGCGAGATTGTCAAAATTCTCTCTTACGATCATTCCATTTTTCTTAATTCCCGCAACAACGCGCGGGTGAGATTCCCCTAGTATATGTTGTTTGCAAGGTTCAGCTAGGCACTAGCGGAATCTAAGCGCTGACCCACTGCCTAGTGACGGGACCCAATATTATGGATACCCAAAGACAGCGATTACGAGCGACCATCACAGCCACGATGACCCCCGGCATATTTTTTTATGGTTTTCTGGACTTATTTTCATGAAGGAAAACGGCTCCAAATCAACTGGTATTCCGGGAATTATTTCTGTGAGGGAAAACGGCCAAAAACCAAGGCTCTCACCTCACGTACAACACCAGCCAGGCCACTTCCGACTAGTTGGCAGTCCTCCCGAGTAGTTTTGGGTCCTCATTTCCCATGTATGTGCCAGGTGTCGGAGGTATTCATTGCTCCTGCCACTTGCATGGGAAGGAGCGACACCAGGACAGGCAATCACACTTGGCAATAGCAGCCAGAAGGAACCAAGGGCGGCGGGACCCGCTGCATGAGGAAAAAGCTTCTTCTCGTACACCTGTTGAACATGCACACACTCTCCATTTCTCTCTCCACTCATGTAACCTGCCCCCCTTGACATATAAGAGAGAGCATGGGTCCCTTCCCGAGGGGGGCTGGATTTTTACTTTCTACCTCTTCCTTCTCCTCTTGAGAGGAGCTCTCTGCTTCTTCTACCTCCAGCCATCTATGGCTCTCACACTACAGAGACTTGGGACCGAACTCCCTCTCTCGCCCATTTGTACCCCTACTACAAATCAGCGCAAATAACACAGCAACGCAAACTGGACGTAGTGTGTTACTCTCCGAAGGCCCGAACCAGTATAAATCCTTGTGTACCCCCATTTGCGCAACCGTCCGAGGCCCGGCACGCAATCTGAGAAATTTACTTGCCGACGGTTACGGAACCCCGACAGTTGGCGCGCCAGGTAGAGGCCTTTTGCGTGTCACGACGTTTTTTACAGGTCTCGGATGGCCATCCTCGACGACAACGGCAGTCGCGACGCCGACGGCCGCAACGACACCAACGATAACTGTGACTCCGCCGGCAACGACGATGGCGGCAGCGACATCATGGACAGCGGTAGCGGCCTGGCTCTCTCGTCCCTGCCAAATACTACCAAGCAATAGTTTGATTTTAAGCCGAACTGCTGCAGCTCGTCTCTTCTCCTCCAACCAGCAAATGGGGGGAAATCCCGTTCCCCTTGATTTTCTTCCACCACAAGCGATGCTATTGCCACAACTTTTTCCTTGATGGAACGAGCAGGCTTGTCGAGCCACATCTCGCGCCCCTACGATTTCCCCATCGAGCAATGGACTGGTGGCCATAGGGATGGCAGTTTTGCCCGCGGGCGCGGGTATCCGCGGATACCCGACCCGACGGGCGCGAGCGCGGGCGCCAAAATCCGCCCGCGGGCACGGGCGCGGGCGCCAAATTCCACCCGCGGGCAGCAAGCGGGCGGAACTATTCACCCGCGGATATATCCGCAACCCGCAAAAAACTACAAAGCCCATTAAACATCTAGCCCAACCCATTAATAGAAACCCTAATTGATCCTATTCCCTACCCCCACCCCGCGACCTACCTACCCCCAGGCCCCAGCCCCAGTCCGCACCGCAGACGCAGTCCCCCACGGCCGCCGCCTCCTACTCTCCAGTCCGCACCGCAGACGCATCCGGGGACCGAGACCGAGGGACGGAGGGAGTGAGGGACCGCCGGACCGGCGCACCGCACCGCGCACCACGGGTCCACGGACCACGGCGGATCGACGGCGCACGGGGAGTCGAGACGACGACCTCGCCCGACGGCCGACGCCCTCCCTCGCTCGCGACCTCGCCCCTCCGGCCCTCCCTCGCTTGCCTCCACGGACGACGGCACGGCGGCTCGGCGGTCGGCGTCAAGGCCAGCGGTCGGCGCGACGGCGCAGGCGTGCAGCGCCGCCCCTTCCTCCACCCCCGCCCTCGCTCGCCCGGGCGCCCGGCTCCAACCTCCAAGTCTCGCTCACCGACGACTTCTCTATGCGGGTACGGGCAAACCCGATACCCGCGGATATCCGTCGGGTGCGGGTGCGGGTAGGGATTTTCGCCCGCGGGCAGCCTCGCGGGTGGGTAAGGGCCGGCAACGCGGGTACGCTCGCGGGCGGGTGAATGCCTTACCCGCACATACCCGACCCGCTGCCATCCCTAGGTGGCCACCAATCGAGTAGCAGCTCTACTCTTTTTCCTCCCTACGCAGCAGCCCGACCTGCACGACGACGGAATCCGAGCGGCGCGGGGCTTGCCCCATCCGCCCGACCACCACCACGTGCTGCGGCGCCGCCCGTAAAAGAGGGAAAAAGAGGAGCGATGCCGTCGCTACCGCCGCCGGGGATAACACCGCCCGACCGCTTTTCCTTTTTCCCCCACGACGACTGGGTCACCTTCATCTACGAGTTCTCCTCCGGCTCCACCCGCCGAGGCCGGCCACATTCCTCCGCCTGCTGCGGCCCTCCGGGCGCGACGCTCCCCAGCAACAAGTCCTGCTTCACGTGCTCCAACGACGGCCGGTGGCGCCTCTCGCATCCAGCCACCTCCGCCTCAACGAGCAGCAGCAGCCGCTGGCGCCTCTTCTCTCGACGGCGCCTCCTCGTGCTGCGGCCCGATGCGGGGCCCGCCAACGGTAGCGGCGCGGCGCCCGCGGCATTCTCTACACCCGGCGACCCGACGCGGCCCCCGCGGCTCCCGACTCCTACGGCCGCGGCTGGCCCGCCTGCAAGCATGCTCCCGGCGCCTTCCCTCTGGATTCGACCACGGCGTCTGGCGTCCCTTTCGTCAGCACCACCACCGCGCCGGCCTCCACCGCCTCGAAACAGACCACCGCGGCGCGACGGCCCCGACGTGGCGACTCGCCTCGCCTCCGCCTCCTCGTCTTCAGTGCGTGACGCCTCGACCCGACGGCCGCCTCGCATCCACCTCCTCCGCAACACGACCAGCGCCAGTCTGCGGACCAGCGCCAGTCTCTGCCACGTGACCCCCGACTCCGCCTCCTCGACTTCGCTCGGCACGGCCCCGCCTCCTCGTCTCCAGTGCGCGACGCCCGACCGAGCGCCGCCTTCATCTCCACGACGCGCCGCAGCCTCGGGCCGCCTCCGCCTCGCCGCCCAGCGCGCCCACGTGGCCCAACTCGGCTCCCGAAGCCGCCTCCTCGGAGCGCGCCCGCCCGGACCGGCTCCCTGCGCCTCCTCTCCGAGCTACGGCCCAGCGCGGTGCGGCCCTCTCCTCCACCTCGGCGCGGCTGGCGGCTCAGCGCCCGCCCCCTTCTCTCCAAGCGCGGCGACCCAGTGCCGTCTTCCCCGGGACCCCAGGACGACGAGGGGCGCAACCACGGCGGCGAGATGAGCACGGCGGGCCTGCGGCCGCGGACCCCGGCGACCGGACGAGCGCACTTCACACATCCCCTGCGGCGAGCTGTCCCCCACGCGGGAGACGCGTTTCTTCCCTTTTCCTTGGTCTGGCAGGATACGCGTTTCTTTTTTCCTCTGTTTTGCAGGATTAGCGCTCGAGCATCGTAACGGCCGTGCGCGAAACTACTCGGAAAAACTACTCGGAGGCGGACGGGGACTACTCGTGCGAGGCGGAAAAGTACTCGTGCGAATCGCTCCTACTCTCGAGCGAGGCGTCCCTACTCGGAGGCGGAAACTTCTCGGAAGTCGGAAGGGCTTCTCGTGCGAGGCGAAAACTCCTCGGAACGCCTTCTCGTGCGATACGACACAAACCTGAAAAACTTTTTTGAATTAGTGATTTGAGGCGGAAACTTCTCGGAAGGGCTTCTCGGAAGGGCTTCTCGTGCGAGGCGGAAACTGAAAGACTTCTCGTGCGAGGCGGAGAGTTCTCGTGCGACGCGGAAGGAAGTCGTGCGAACAAGTAAAACAAGTCGTGTGAATGGAGTTCCCACTCGGGAGTATCACCTTTCTCACCGAAAAACATAATGTCCTTGTCAATGCCCTAGTTCTTGTGTGCAGATCACGATCCCGACACAGCGTCGGCCACTCGCTACCCTGATTAGGACGAAGCCATTTCAAGTGGCGCGACGGGTGGCGGCAAGACGAGACTGACCGCCGCGTCACTGCTCATCGTCGTACCTCATCCTTCTTCGCATACCTCGCCGCGGCGACCCAGCTCGCGCCTTCATCGCTCACGAGCACACCCCGAATCATCCCGAAGGACGCTCGCGCCGAGCCTTTCTTCTTGCCACCGACCGACTGCGGTGCCGCCATCAACAACAACGGTGAATGGCGCTGGCAGCCATCTGGCAACCGCCTCAAACGAACCCGCGACGTCTCCCACGCGAAACCAATGACGACTCCGACGAATCGCCGACCGCCTCGGCAGCCGTCCGCTCGACCACCACGGGCAACACAAAGCTTGCGGGCTTGTCAGGACAGGCCCGGGAATGACACGCCGACACCCCCGATGCGAACATAAATCGAGCCAAGCATACTTCTAGCACCACCGTTTTTCCAGCTATAACACACCCCGGCACGCGTCGTCGAGACACATCAGCGCACTTTCTGTTTCCTCTCTCACACAAGTCGCTAAAAGTACTCGGGAAGCACACGCCTTAAACCGTGAAACCTCGACCCCACGCCTACACTTCCTACGCATGCACGCGACCTGCTCCCTGCGCTACGGATGCGGCTGTCGGGGTCAGGTGCTTAAACGTAACAGGATAACTGCCCGAGGAAATTAAACAAACTTAAAAGAGTTGGAATTAGAATTCTTCTTGTATGTTATCAAATGCTATTTTTTCTGAATTAGTATTTGTCGTACCACATACTGTTGTCTCCCTATTTCCTTCATGCAGGAACAGGTCTGTGGGCTCGGCCCCTGCACTCGGGGGCTGGGAGACGACTACTCGACCCTAGCGCTCGGGGGCTGGGCGACGACTAATCGGCCGTCACGACGACCACGTGACATTCCTCCGATGGCCCCATCGGCTCCTCGCGGCTCTGCACCCGAAGGCCGGCGCCACACACCGACGACCACGAGTTCGAAGGCTGGCCCGTTGAAGGGTTCGACAGCCGCTCCTAGACACCCGAGCGAGGGGCGGTGAGGGATGGGCCCCAGCGACCGGAACTCGGGCGCACGAGCGCCACGGGCATCCTGAACTGCGTTCGAGTCTTGATGGAAAATGAGGTCATGGTTTTTCCCCGACGGAAAGGCGACGAGTCGCCGAGTCCAACCGAACGGGCTCGGTAACTAGATGACTTCACCATCAGGAATTTGAGGTCGACCACCAGCTGATCCGTTCGGAACACGACGAATGGGGCTCCGAGGCTTCACTCGAGCTCACCCGCACGTAGCTACACGGGGTGCCGAGACTCGGCCAGCGAGGCAAGCTTCGACGTCACCCAGCCCCTCCTTCCTAACGAAAAGGATGCGCGAGGGAGACGCAACGAAAAGGGAAACCGATTCCCCGACTAGTGCCTCGCACCGTGCGAGGTCACAAAAAATTCATCTTCTTCCCGCAAGCTCGGGTGCGACGACACCTCCGACGAAACAATGATCAGCTCCAAAAATCACTAACCCCGCGAGCAAGTCTCCGACTCCCCCGCGGGCTCGGGGGCTACACCCGGCGGGTGCACTCGCGCACCCCCGCCGTACGAACGATGATCTACCTCTCCACTGCGACGACTGAGCCCGGGAACGAGTCTGCAACTCCCTCCCAAGCTCGGGGGCTACCGACGGGACCCAATATTATGGGTACCCAAAGACAGCGATTACGAGTGACCATCACAGCCACGATGACCCCCGGCATATTTTTTGGTGGCTTTCTGGATTTATTTTCATGAAGGAAAACAGCTCCAAATCAACTGGTATTCAGGGAATTATTTCTGTGAGGGAAAACGGCCAAAAACCAAGGCTCTCACCTCACGTACAACATCAGCCAGGCCACTTCCGACTAGTTGGCAGTCCTCCCGAGTAGTTTTGGGTCCTCATTTCCCATGCATGTGCCAGGTGTCGGAGGCATTCATTGCTCCTGCCACTTGCATGGGAAGGAGCGACACCAGGACAGGCAATCACACTTGGCAATAGCAGCCAGAAGGAATCAAGGGCGGCAGGACCCGCTGCATGAGGAAAAGGCTTCTTCCCGTACACCTGTTGAACATGCACACACTCTCTCTCTTTCTCTCTCCACTCATGTAACCTGCTCCCCTTAGCATATAAGAGTGAGAGCAGGGGTCCCTTCCCGAGGGGGGCTGGATTTTTACTTTCTACCTCTTCCTTCTCCTCTCGAGAGGAGCTCTCTGCTTCTTCTACCTCCAGCCATCCATGGCTCTCACACTACAGAGACTTGGGACCGAACTCCCTCTCTCGCCCATTTGTACCCCCTACTACAAATCAGCGTAAATAACACAGCAACACAAACTGGACGTAGGGTGTTACTCTCTGAAGGCCCGAACCAGTATAAATCCTTGTGTACCCCCATTTGCGCAACCGTCCAAGGCCCGGCACGCAATCCGAGAAATTTACTTGCCGGCGGTTACGGAACCCTGACACCTAGCGTCTAGTCAGGAGTACTCACGCCTAGTCATTTCTAGGCGTTTTGCAAATACACATATATACATATATTACCTAAAAAAGATAAGAAAAGAAAAATAGAGGAAAAAAGAAGGCCATCAAACCAACCCAACCCAAGCCAGCTCAAGTCCCACAGTCACGCAGCCCACGTAACCTCCCAAACCCTATCCCTCCTCTCGCGCAGCCCCTCCCATCCGCGTCGTGGGCCACTCCCTCCCACCCACGTGCGGCCGCCGCCGCAGCAATCGCGTCGCTCGTCACTGCCTCTCCATTCTTCGAGATCCAATCACGCTGCCGACGACCCCGACGCCGGCCAAGCGGGAGGTGGATCTCCTTCCCTCGACCGCACTGCCGCCGCTGCCTCCTCCACCAACATCGTCCGCTTGCCTCTACCTCTCTTCCTCCTCCGCCGCCGCCGGATGTCCCTGCCTCCTCCTCTATCGCTCTCTGCTGCACCTCGTCCCCGGGTTGTCGGATCTGCACGTGGGGACACAGGGGCGCCGCGGTACCCCCTCCACCTCTCCCACCGGCGCCGTCGACGAGCCGCCACCGCCTAGGGGTCCGAACACTTCAATACAACTTAGGCTGTGTTTGGTTGAGCTGTGGCTGTGAGAAAAGCTGCTGTGAGCTGTGAGCTGTGGAAAAAGCTGCTGTGGGATATTAGCTGTGAGAAAGCTGAAAGTCGTTTGGCTGGCACAACTGTGGCTGTGGAAAAAGCTGATATTTGCTGGAAGATGTCTATAATGCCCATGAAGTTCCGAGGGCATACATATATTCAAAATGATTGTAAATAATTATTTTTTCAGTAAATTGCATGCAAATTACCTATTTAGAAATAAAATCTTAATTTCTAGAAGTTTTGGATTGACCATTAAGATACGATCCACATAAATACAATGATAGGAAGCCTAGAAAATAATAACATATGGTTCATACAATGGTGTCCTTCCTTAACATAACATAACTACCTCTGTCTCGCACTAACCAAAGCATCAGCTATCTCACTGCGGATGGTATTCATGGTTTCCTCATGCTCATCATCTTCAACCTCATCATCTTCTTCCATGTCAGATGTTTCTAGTAGCAGGTACCCCTCATCAGCATCACATTCATCAAACTCTTTATCTTCCAGCTGACTATCATGAATAAAATTATGCAATGCCATACAAGCTACAATTATATGCTTTTGAGTACGAGGAGGATAACTTGGAATTTTCTTCAAAATACACCACTTCTGCTTCAAGACCCCGAAAGACCGCTCAATGACATTTCGAAGAGATGAATGCAAGAAATTGAACATCTCATACTTCCCTTGAGGAGGACGCCCATTTCGAAGTCGAAACTCTTGTATATGGTATGTGCTTCCTTTAAAAGGGGCAAGATAGCCTTGTCGGTTTGGGTAACCAGAGTCCACAAGATAATATTTACCTATAAATAAAACCAAATCGGTAAAGCCAAATAACAATAGAAATAATGATGACGGGTATCAAGATATGTATACCTTTAGGAGGCACAGGAAATGAAGGAAAGTTTGCTAAAGCATGATTTAGGATCCGTGAATCATGTGCCGAACCCGGCCAACCAGCAACCACATAGATAAACCTCATGTCAAAATCACAAATTGCTAGCACATTCTGAGATGTATACCCATGTCGACATGTATGGGTAATCACTTCCTTTGCTGGCACTACTACTGGAATATGTGTACCATCAATGGCTCCAATAGCGCCTTTGAAATAAGGCCAAAAGCGATCCTCTTTCAGCCTTTCATGTTCAGTAGTGAAATTAGGATCTCTTGACTTGATATTGTCTCTTGCTAACTTGCGCAAACATCGCAAAACCTCGAGAAACTTGATGTGAACTGTCCAAAGAGACCGTGTAAAACGGTTTTCAGCTTGGGAGAATGATTGAGGTCCTCCCACAATCCACAAGAACATAGCCAATGACTCCACTGATGATACTTTGATACTTGATTTCAAACCATAGTTCAAGGTGAGCAAGTCATGAAGTGCCATGAACACATCAGGGTTCATCCGAAACATCTTGTAGAAGTACCTTGGACGACTCATGCAGCCCAAAACCCATTGAATTCCAGATTCTCGTGCTACCCTGTATTTTCCTTTCCTTAAATATTTATTAGTATAGTGGTTCCCCATTTCACCAATGATGGCAGCATGCTGGGAAAGCTCACCTAGATGCAATAGTCCTTGCTGCCCCTTTTTGGCCAAATCTTCCATGTTGCTAGCCATCTACAGAAAACATTAGTAATGCATTAAACTATGGACAGCAAAGAAAAGAAAATATGGACAGCAGCTCTAGAGAAACAAATGGACAGCAAAGACAAGAAAATATGGACAGCAGCTCTAGAGAAATAAATGGACAGCAAAGACAAGAAAATATGGACAGCAATAATAGAGAAATAAATGGACTCAAGAATGGTTCAAGTACATAATGGTTCTCAGATAATAGGAACATAATGGTTCTCAGATAACAAGCACATAATTATTCAGAGTACAGACAACATGACTCAAACAAAGATAACAGGAATGGTTCAAACAACATGACTCAAGAACAAATAAGAAGTTCTACTGCAGCCTCTTCAACTCCTTTGCATGCTCCCTCTCAATCAGATCCAACCTCCCTTCATTTGTTTCAAGTGAGCTAAGGACCTCCCTAAATTCAGGCTTCATAATCAGCAAGGTGGCTGTGTGCATTATAGCAGTTTTTTCTTCGACCCCACATTCTTTCACCATCTGCATCGCCTCTTTAATGCTAGGGACTTGGTTGGTTGAAGGGGCTGATGCTGATGATGCTTCAACACTTGTGGTAATCTTCTCTGCTGCTGTTTCTATCTTCAAACATGTGTTCTTGTACAGACGAAAGAACGGGCTCTTCTCATCCTTCTCTTCGGAGCGGCCCTTGCATTTCTTTTTTCCTGATTTTTCCTTCTTCAAAGCAGCTAACTTGACATGATCATCAATTTTTGGTAGCTCAGCCACATCCTCATCACTAGAATCAGATGATGAAATATCATTAGGACATGCTGCAGTAGCCCCACTGACATGTGTCAATCCAAACAATACATGCAGATCATCAAGGTGCTTGGGTCCTTGTTTCTTGAACCTCACATGATTGCATTTGATACCTTTATCAGGGTTGTTGCATCTCTGAAATTAAATGGTAAAAGTTAGCAATTCACATAGTACAAGTATAACAAATGAACAATGAATAATAACAAGTACGAGTTCTTACAGCAAGTGTTCATCCCACCGTTCCTTAGGCGCGTCAACAGTTTGCTTTGTCTCGTTCCATCCAAGCCCAGTGGCCAGATTTTTGAACTCCATAAACCAATTATATTCCTTTTTCATATTATCCAACTTGTTCTTCAATTGTATTTTTGTTTGCTTCAAACCTGATCTTTCTTCATACTTGGATCTTAGATTTTTCCAACCAGTGGTAGTGTATTGTCCATTAGGCCTATTTCCAGCATCTATCTCTTTTTTGCATATATCAATAAGGTGCTTCACATTGGTATCACACCAATCTGCCTTATCAGACATTCTTGAATCAAGCAAAGAAATAATTTGTCATTCACTGATGGTCATATACAGTCGGTTTTGACAGATCGAACAAATGCATAACAAATAGAGCGATTTCTACACATACTGACATAATACTACTCAAATCCATTCAGTTTTGCTCAGTAAAGGTGGAAGGAGGACTCGATTTGGTCACTTACAAATCTCCGGCAAGGAGTGGGTCGCCGGCTTGAGGAGATGCAGAGGATGGCACTGCCTGGCTTGAGGAGATGCACAAGAGGAGCGGCGTCGGCTTGAGGAGGAGGGCCAAGGGAGGGGCGTCGCCGGCTGGAGGAGATGCAGGGGATGGGCGGTGCCGGCTTGACGAGGAGGACCGAGGGAGGGGCGCCGCCGGCTTGACGAGGAGGGCCGAGGGAGGGGCGCCGGCGGCTGGTCTCGGCTTCACCAGACGCGGAGGAGGGGCGGCGTCCGCCTGTGGGGAGGCAGAGGAGGGGCGGCGTCGGCTTGTGGGGAGGTAGAGGCGCGCCGCCGCCGGCGAGGAGGGCGCCGCAGCCAGCGAGGAGGGCACCGCCGCCGGCGAGGAGGGCGCCGCCGCCGAAACCCTAGGCCAGGTGCGGCCCGTGCGGGATGAGGAGTCGGGGGGGCGCGGCCTCGAGGGAGAGGCGACGGGGCCTGCTTATTTCCGCGAACCGTTACGAGGGGTTCATAACGAGTGGCATTGCGGGTAAATTTCGCGATGTGTCCGCCCTCACAGTCGGAAAAAGCAGGTTCGGACTGGCTGTGAGAATTGCATTGCGAGAAAGCCGGCTGTGGCTGAAAGTTGGTGCGGAAGCTGAGCCCTTTGGTTCAACTTTCAACTTTTCTTGAAAGCCACAGCTGAAATAAGCTGAACCAAAGGGAGCCTTAGAATAATGCAGTCCTGGAATTTAAACCCACCACAACAGTTTGAATCACATGCAATAAAATTATTATTTCCTCTATAAATGCAACACACGGGTATCCTAGATTGAAACTTAGCAACTTGTAATGCAAGTAAGTCTATTCGCTTGGCTGGTTTGTTGCGAGAGAAAAATACCACTAGGCTCGTGGTTGGTGCCTGGTTCTAATTTGGTATGAGAGAAAACTCAGAAAAGTACTGTTGGCAAGTGGGGGCTGATAAGCCACAGGAACAAGGCCATTACAACTATGACTTAAGCTGAAATAGCTCAATTTGTCAATTCAGGTACAATGGGAATATAAGTGATGTACAGTTTCCATACCAAGAATGGTGGGAACCTGGTATTGATCAACCCAACATATGGACGTGTAAGTTTCCCTATCAAGGAACAAATCTGAACACAAATACAGGACTCTGAAAGTCAACAAACTTGTAAGATCCTTCAAGTGAGTTCAAGTATATTGCTTCCCGGGGCTCCTCGCTCACTCCACTCTGCATGGCATAGTCCAGCGCCATTTCGTAATCAACCTGGGGATAACAAATAGAAATAAGTGGATGGCAGTTTAACATGTGAGGATCTGAGTGATTATCCATGTCTTTTCATGCCACTTCGCAATGGGAAAAGGGAGTGACTGATGTCATGATTGTATTCCACAACACCAAAGATTTCATTACATATATAATATGTTACTAGCCCCACAGTCTCAACTTGCAACAGAAAGGTCAAAGGTACAAGACTACATAAAATAGAGCACACAATATATAGAAAAAATATATCATGAATTTTTATTCGTTGTCCTCTTTGTAAACCTTTTCTTACCTGTTCAACATGCTGAGTCAAGCAATCTTTGAATGTCATCTCTGTCACCTCCTCAGAGTTTATCTTCTCAAGTAGTTCCTCATCTTCTTTATCATAACGTGGCCGTTTCAGGGGAGATTCATCTGCAATATCTACCAGAGTCTCCATAATTGCTCTCGCAACATCAGGAATATACCTGCAAACACAAAGTAGTAAAAATAGGAGGAAAACACATACAATTTGGAAGAATTATGTCAGTTTAAAGAAGAGTCATTTTGTTCATAGATCACTAAGTTATTCAATAAGTCCCCAATCTAGCCTTTTCGAACAAATATAGGCAAGGATTAGCCGATTAGGCAAAGCCAGTTAAGTCCCAGGAGTAAACATGGTGAACCTGAATCCCAATAGTGATAATATATATAAACCAATATCAGCATTAAACAGGTATTATGGAATGTGAATCTCGATGTCAATTATATACTTGACCATAAAGTAGAAATTACCTGTTCAAGTTCCTTTTCCTGTCCTGACGCTCACGAGCTTGAAGCTTCTTCACAATCTTAGACTTCAGTTGAAGACAGCACTGCTTCAGAGCTGACTGAAGGTGCAAGAGAATTATCAATATATGGCCTTGCACTGCAGACACAGCAATCAGGGATAATGGAATGTACCTTAACAGCAGATGATATTTCAGTTATGTCATCCCCAATGTACTCCTTTCCAGTTCCTTTAAAAGGTATCTTTGTGCTAACAATGCTCACAAAGACACCAATCTTATCTTGCTGCTGATTAATTTTGTAGCTGCTCCAACTAAAACACAGGAACGAAAAAAAGTATAGAAGAGATCCAACATCTGATGCTAATGATGTACCAACCAAACTAAAAACCTTACTTGATCCTTTTTAGAGCAGTCCTTGTGATGACATCAGCACCTTGTTCAAAAAGAAGTGGTATTCTGTTTGCAAACCTAAAAATATTTAGACCCTGAATGAAACAGAGATAAACAATACAATAACTTTAGTCCTCAGTAGAATCATGAAATGGTATCTTGTTAGCAAGTTTAAAATACTGATGGAAAGGACATTTCCTGGAATTGGATCTCAATGTGTGATACTGACAAAACAATCAAGTTTACTCAAAAGTTTCTGCGTTACATAGATGTAGCGGAGCAACTGGATGAATCTAAAAATTTCAGGCAGCTATTAGTATTTAATCTGGTCTGCTGAGATCTCAACATATGGCCAAAATTGCTAATTCTCATCCTTCCAGTTTATAGGACAGTGAATTTTATAAATTCCTTCAAAAAGCATTTGTTTTTGCCCACCAAGCATTTTAGGAGTTTAATTCATTACAGCATCAGACAGAAAGAACTCACCCTAGGAAATCCAACATAAAAAATTTAGCAGCAGATAAACAGCACATCAATTATCGTGAAATTTTCACATTTACAATAACTACTATCACACCATGAAAAATGCTGAACTTTAATACTCCCTCCATTCATCTATGCAAGGCCTATTATGAAATCTCAAAAATTCACTTTTGCAAAGCTTATTCTCATTTTTTCTTTGGAAATGGTGCTTTGAGAATGGTGTGGCAGTAATTCTTCGCATGCACACCTCGGGAGTGAAACACATACAGAGAGTAATCGAATCCGCAATAAAAGCCCATTGTTTTCTCCCAAGAAAAACTAATGACGGAAGAGCTTCCCTTGGTCTTTGAGCCAAGAAAAAATAGGCCTTGCATATAGATGAATGGAGGGAGTACAAGAACATGGTTCTAGAATAACACAATAAATAAAAGCATAAATTTACTGTGTTTCCATACAAAGTAAACACTAAGTGTTTCCTTACTTGTTTAACATCTTTTCCACCAATGCTTATCCCGGCTTCAACAATAAATGGATGACCTTCAAAAACCTGAGGACTGAACAGAGGGCAACATTAGGTATTTAGGTTATTAGGATGTTCAGAACATGCAGTATTAAAATGCCTTCTGGAATTCACTTTGGTTAAAATGATATACCTGCTTGCATGTGTTGCAACCATATCAGGGTGTAGCTCTTTTATGATACCCAGGCGTAAGTTATATTCTCCTGCAGGACTGAGACACTATAGAATTGATTGATTTCGATTTCGTGATTACCAGTCACACATATGAGAGCAGAAATGAATACTTGATAAATAAATGAAGGTGGAATGGGATGCATACATTGCCACTCGGATCGTCAAACTTAGCCTGCCGAAATAATTGATGTATTCGAACTAATTGCTGTGGCATAAGGCTCTTAACTGTCATTTTCGGACTAAAATCAGGTCCCATCTCCCCTGGCAAATAAATAATATGTTGTGATAAACCATAGAACTGATAAGAATAGTAAAATTTAGATGCAAAGAAATATAAAAGTAAGTAACAGTATGCCTGAATTTTTGCCCAACAAGCAGTTTCTAATAGGACTGGTAAATGATCTTAGTGGACAGTAGGATACATTGAAATAGCAACATTAGGAACATAACTAAAACTCAGAACCACAAACAGCAAGACAAAGGTAGATCTGCCAAAGGAAGCTTCCTTCACGATCTCCAAAAGATAGTATTCTAGAAAATTGGACTATAGCAGTCCATGATTGTTAGAAACAGTAAGCAACTACTTAGTTATTTTTGACAGGACCAAACCAGACACACTGGAAATCATAACTCACCAATTAAACGTTCAGCGTGTGATTTGCTTATATTCACAAATTCATGTTGCAGAAACTGCAAAAGGTTTTGTTTTGTAGTCTCTGCTATTAAGCGCTTTATCAGTAATAAGTCAACAGCAGACGGGTGATGCTTTGTTAGAAGTGGAACAGGAGGCATAACATCTGTCCGGCGTGCAAACTGTATTGTTAAATTTTTTCTGCAAGAAACAGTCATTCGTGAGAAAAAAATTGAAGGGCAACAAATTTTGCACGACATGCATAATGATAGATGAAACGCTTACTCTGCCGCATCACATAAAAATCTAAAAAGGAACTGAGCATATGGTGTGATGACTGCCATCTGACGCATATAATGGAGGATCTTTGACTGAAAGAGAGCGCTTAGTTAGCTTTACAGTATAATTTCATGCTTCAAAATTATTTCCATTTCACTTAGTTAGCTTTACACTACTCACACGATGTGTTGTCCAATTTCCCTCAATAATAACTTGAATCTCTGCCCCATGCCAGTGAGTTTTGTTCTCTCTTTTCTCATGTAAATGAACATGAGGGACATTTCTGAGAAATGGAATACACCAGAATGAGTCATGATAATGGTAAACTGCAGAAGTTCTTAAATGGACAGATGGAGATAGTAATATCAAGTCAGCTAGTGTGTTGAATAGACATATGAACCAACAAAATGTATTACTTATGAATATCTATGTCGAGGCGACAGAAAGAAACATAATTCTGGCCTTTCATGGATGACTTAATTTCAATAGGAAGTCCCGTGCTCATCTTTGACCATATAAGTGCCTGTTTTAATCCACCATATTAGAGAAACAGAACATAAGAGCTAGTAAAAAATGAATCCACGAGAACATTAAGTGCAGGTCACATGTTTGTTGTCCAGAGCTATTTTATAGAGGCAAAACAAGATAAGCATCTCTTAGACACAGCATAGATTAAGCATCAGAATACTCTCGAAACTGAAACAAGGGAGCACAATAACATTAGATCGCTTTTTAAAAGGTATTACACAAATTGAAAGAAAAGTATAACGATGTCAACTGCAACCAAATTGCTTTTGTGGTTGTGATACTTTTGTTATGATCCAACATGTACATGGTTATATACAAAATGAAACAAAAGTACCATGAAAAACAGCAGACGATATAGACTACTGCATGGTTCACTTGCACTATCCAATCCCAACCACAAGACAGTCATTCGTGAACAAGACAGAAAATAATTCCAACATTTCATGATAATGTATAAAACAACTAACTGTTTGCATTCATTCTTATCTATCAAAATTTTCTTTCTTTTCCTATAAAATAATAGGGTTAATTGGTTATGTGCCATTATAAATTCCACATTTTTGAAGAATGCCATTACTATTCAACTAACCGTGCTAGTGCCATTACAATTTTCCAATTGTTTGAAGGATGCCATTATGTACGCGAAACGCCGTATTGGGCCCACTTGCAGACGTATTGAACTGAATAAGGAGAGAGAAATGTCCGTTTTGCCCTCATCTTCAACCTCCTTCCATCCGCCCGTCTTCTTCCTCTCAACACCCGCCACCGCCCCGAAGCACAGCCACCCGCCGCTGCCCAAACAGCCCGCAACGGAGCTGCCCGCGGCAGCGCACACGCGAGGAGCTCGCCCGCGGCATGCT
Organism: Cenchrus fungigraminus; assembly: GCA_036936925.1. NCBI lineage: Eukaryota > Viridiplantae > Streptophyta > Magnoliopsida > Poales > Poaceae > Cenchrus > Cenchrus fungigraminus. The sequence continues at coordinate 50,324,753 of CM072780.1, forward strand.
CATGTCGAATTCGAACCAGGCATTCAGGCCCGGCGGTGGCGCGGCCGGCGTAACCCTAGCGGCCGGCCGGATATGAGAGACCTCGCCGGCGAGGTGCTCAGCGGTATGAGTGGTTGGGAGCGGTCCGAGGACGAGTTCGGGCGGGCGGTGGCGCGGGCCGCGGTAGCGGAGGCGTCGAAGGTGACCGGGTTTGACTGCGCGCACCTCTCGGCGGCGGACGCGGTCGTCGACGTCCTCCTGCGCTACATCCCCACACCGGCCAGTCCGCGGCCTTCAACGCCAACCTCACCGGCCGCACGCTCGCCATCGAGCTCAACATCATCCAGGCGCTTGAGGAGGTGGGAGCCGACACGGACTGGTTCGCGGGCCGCCGCCTCGCTAGCTCCGGCCGGCCGTGGATCCGACGGCTAGAGGTGAGGCTCCCTGCCGGCTGCCGGTGACCCCACACCGAGAAGCGCCGCGAGGAGACATACGACGACAGCGGACCCGCGAGGTGCGCCCTTGGCTGCTTGCCCCGATTGGCATCACGCAGATGAACGGGAGGTTGAAGACAACCCTGGCGTGTGGGTCCCACGCGTCAGTGGAACGGGGAGAGAGGAAAGCAAGGGGCAATGTTGTCCATACGAAAATACAGAGCCTCCAGTACACCTGCAAGTGGACCCGATACGACGTTTCGCGTACATAATGGCATTCTTCAAACAACTAGGAAATTGTAATGGCACTGACACAGTTAGTTGAATAGTAATGGCATTCTTCAGAAACGTGATAGTTATAATGGCACAGAACCAATTAACCCAAAATAATATATAATATAATTCACCACAGTGGGGGTCTACCACGCTCTACAGTTTCAAAAAAAATAATCTTATCTATCAAAAGGACTAGGTGATACAAACTAACAGATTGCAAAAAAAAAAAACAATTTAGAAAGGTTCTTGCTCAATAGTGTATGCAGAATGTTTACCATTTTAGCACCAAGTCCAAATTTCCCACGAGTTTGCCTCAAACCATACTTTGTACCAGATAAAACTGCACCAAATGTAAATAACTCCAGTCATCATGGTACTATCACCTTTCCAATTGAAAAGAGAATTAATTTGGACTAAGATACCATTAAGACTTACCCCTCCCAAGCATATTTGGGATATCATCATGTGGCATACCTCGACCGTTATCCTGCATACACAAGAAAAAGATTAATCAAAATCAAAAGTAACTACATTTTCATCAAAGAATCCACATTGTTGCCACAATACCTTGCAAGTTACTTTGAAAAATGCAGCCTCACCCCGGCCTTTTCCTCGAGCAGCTGGAGCCTCCTTAACTTTCTTTCCAAGTGCAGCGTTTTTAGCTTGAGTTTCTTGGAAACGTGCTTCCTTGGCCAGGCGTTTCTAAGTATTGCGAAATCATACAAATTTATCAGAATTAAAATTATGGATGGAAGTTTACGAAGTCCATCACACTTCTCAGTTCACGCACAATGTACAAACTGATACGACTAGAAGTGCTAGCATTACCTCACGAGCCTTTTCAGACTCAAAATCATCATAGAGGGCCTCATCAACACGCTCTCGATCAACTAGCCCTATCATTGTGTTGAACTTGCTCTTCGTGATCTCTTCTCTGCCAAGGACATGGCAAAACAAAGTCATGGAGCACTGTCCCATATGGTAAAACAGAAAACACTGCAACTAGCTTACATTGTAATCTCAATGTCGGGCAGCTCTGAGATGGACTCAGCTGAATCAAGGGCATTCTCAACTAGCTCCCGCATCGTGGTGTACAGGGATTTGCCAGGCTGGATCCAGCACCATTGTGTTAATATTGCTTTGAAATTGGTCCACCCAAAAATTCTATTACAATTAGTGATATCCATACTACTGAGAGCAAGGGTTGATAGTTTCTGATTTTCTTTTGCCACTGCCTAGAATTGTGGTCTGGTTCAATTGCTAGATGACACATTGCTTGAACCCGGAGGGAAATTAAGAAATAATTAAGAAATGTCATGTGTTGTTCTCTAGACAGAATTTAAAAAAATGGCACAGCACGTCCATCTAAACTTCATAACGCAAGGGATCTAACAATTGCACCCCAAATCGACGAAAAATTGGTGGAGAGCAACTCACATTGTCGAACCCGGCAATGTTCTTGTTCTCAGCGAAGAACTCGGCCGGCGATTCTGCAGCAGAAACCCCAGAAAAGATCCAAAATGCATCTGATAAACGGACCAAGAGAACCGAAACTCTTGATTGGAAAGGGGATCAAAGGAGGGAGTGCTCACTTTGCTTGAGGAGGCTGCTCTCCTTGGCCGACGCTGATGCCTTGGCGCCGGCCGCCTTCCCCTTCCCCGCCGCCTTCCCCTTGGCCGCTGCGGCGGGAGGCTTCTTCTTGGTCTCCGCGGCGGCACCGGCGGCCTCGTCGTCGGAGCTGTCCATGGCGAGGTTGCCGGGAGGGATCGAATTGGGGAAAGAGCTAGGGTTTGGGTAGTACTCCCTCCGGTTCGATTTAGATGTCGCCCGCAGTACAAATGAGAATGAGTCAAATTAGTTGTCGTCCGTATAAGCGCCAGCATATGTATTTCCTATTTTACCCCTCGGCTCTGCTTCACTGGTTCGCTCTTGGCCTCGACCCGCCGGCCGCCGCCGCCCGGCTTGCCTGGTGCGCGCCGCCGCCGGGCACGGGACCTCCCGGCTCCGCGCCGCCGGCACCGGCGGGGTCCCTCCCTCCCGCCCTCCTCCTGAATCCAATCCACATCTCGCCCATCTCTCCCGTCCACACATCGCCATCCTTGCGGCGGCAGGAGCAATGGCGCCTCCGGCTCCTTCTGATGCCCCCTTCGAATCCCTCACCGTCGGCGCACAGGCAACGGCGGCAGGAGCAATGGCGCCTCCGGCTCCTTCTGATGCCCCCTTCGAATCCCTCACCGCCGGCACACAGGCAACGGCGGCAGGAGCAATGGCGCCTCCGGCTCCTTCTGATGCCCCCTTCGAATCCCTCACCGCCGGCGCACAGGCAACGGCGCCATGGCTCGGCATCCAGATGGCGCATCCCCACCCTGTCGATGCTCCCACACTGCCAATCGAGATGCCGCACCCCCACCGTGGTCGCGAGCGTTGTTCTCTACCTATCGAGTACCGTCTTGCTCGTCTCTCCGCCTTGGCCGCACAGACCAGCACCGCATCGTCGTCGCGGTCATCAACATCGCCAAGATGCAGGCATCGGCGCAACGGTTCGTGTTTGCCATCCCCAAGGTACTATTGTGATCCGTAAATTCTTGTGAGTTGTATCTTCCTGCCGTTTCTGATTAGTACTGTATGCAATTGAGTTCCTAAATCACCTGGCATAAGAATCCTAAATCTTGGAGTATTCAGTACACTAGGTGTTTCAGTAGACTAGTTGAACATGCATATACCGAACTTGATGTGCTTGTGTGGAGCTAAAGTGGGATCAGCACAACCCAACCACCCTTGCACTAATGATGGGCACTGCATGAGCAATGACATTGACAGACACAGCAAGGAGCTGCTACACCTTGAAAATATGAAAATTAATTTGAAATTTGAAATTTGCTCCACAAGGGAAGCAAAAGAATAGGCATGTACTCCACAAGTACTCCACAAGTGTCGGCAGTGTGTGTAGTTTAATTTGAAATTTGCTCAACAAGGGAAGCAAAAGAATAGGCATGTGTCGATGTAGCTGACCTGTCCCAAAGAAAGATAGCGAAAAAAATTCTTTGGCTTCGATTGCAAGTACTGAACAGTAAGTGTTGTCCACAATCAATCACCTAACATCATTTAGTGCATGAATGTTAACATCAATCTGTTAAATACTGATACACAATAGTGACATTTCATTTGTATATATACCATGTTGAAGTCTAAGAGACTGAGAGTGATAAAATAAATATGAAGTGGTTTGAGGTCAGCTATTAGATTTACTGCATACTCATGGAATTACTGCTGATGCATTCATGGAATTACTGCTGATGGTTGCATGTCTGTGCTGTTTGTAATTACTGATGTTTGATTAGCGACTTGGCTGCAACAACTTGAATGTTGGATGATAACATTTTCATCTCACAATTGAAGTACTGGATACTCATGCAGGTTCATCCAAGAAGGTGCACTGAATACTCAAGGTGGACAAAGGAGCAATAAAAGGAAATCCCCTTGTGCAGTCATGCTACCCTTTCCATTGAGCAGAATGATGCTGTCACCAAGAGCATGTATGAGGTCTCCTTTAGTGAGGCAGGATACATCACCATCTGTCACCAATAGTACTCCACTTGATTTAGGCCAAACAGTGATGGGTGAAATTGATTTAAACTTGACACCTGAAGACACCATGGATGATCCAGTTGGTCAAGAGGATGGGGATGGTCCAGTTGGTCAAGAGGATGGGGATGGTCCAGTTGGTCAAGAGGATGGTGATGCGGATGATCCAGTTGGCGCTGCTCGCAAGAATTTACTAGTGTCTAATGAGAAAAGGAGAGCAATATTTGAAGCTTTGTTAGGAAGAGCCAGAAGTGGACATCTGAAGAGAAGTGAGACAAGAGAAGTATCAGTACAATTCTCAGTACCTATTCGAACAGTTCAACGTATTTGGAAAAAAGGCAAAGGTTGTCTAGACCAAGGTCTTGGAGTTGATGTTAGTACTGAAAAAAGCAGATGTGGCCGTAAGAAGAAAGTGGTAGATATTTCAAAGCTTCAAGATATTCCGCTGCCAAGCCGTACAACAATAGAAGATGTTGCTAAACACTTAGGTGTCAGCAAAGCCAAGGTTCACAGAATGAAGCGTGAAGGTCTGATAAAGCGTGTCTCAAACACAATAAAGCCATATTGGACAGACAAGAATAAGAAAGATCGTCTAAAGTGGTGCTTATCTATGCTTGACCCAAGGAGTGTACCTAACGATCCTGTGTTCAAAGGGTTGTTCAATTATGTCTTTATTGATGAGAAATGGTTTTACATCACAAGGAAGGCATTGAGATATTATATAATATCTGGTGAACAACAACCCACGAGAACGTGCAAAAACAAGAACTACATCCCAAAGATTCAGATTTTGACCGTTCTTGCCCGGCCGAGATTTGACTCTAATGGGAATTGCACCTTCGATGGGAAAATCGGTTGCTTCCCCTTTGTGACATATGAGCCTGCAAAAAGATCAAGTGTTAACAGACCTGCCGGGACAATAGAAATGAAACCAATCAGCTCCATAACAAAGGATACTATTAGGCAATTCATGCTTGAAAAGGTTCTCCCAGCTATTCGAGAGAAGTGGCCACACGAAGATGCCGACAAGCCCATTTACATACAACAAGATAACGCAAAGCCACATCTTTCACCTAATGATAGACAATTTTGTGAGGCTGCACGACAAGATGGGTTTGACATGAGACTCGTATGTCAACCAGCCAATTCACCTGATTTCAATGTATTGGATCTAGGTTTCTTCAATTCAATCCAATCAATTCAGTACAAGACGTCTGCCAAAACAACTGATGAACTCGTAGCCGCTGTCAATTCGGTAATGCCTAACTTCTTTTTACTTTCATATCAGCACAAATTTGCCTTTTGTCTTGTACTCTATGTCTTCCTTTTACTTTCGTATCACTAACAAATTTGCCTTTTGATCAGGCTTTTGAAGATTATTCAGTGGGTCAGCTGAATAGAATCTTCTTAACCCTCCATGGATGCATGAGAGAAGTCATGAAAATTGGTGGTGGCAATGAATACGATGTTCCACACATCAGAAAGGGAATGCTCGAAAGACAAGGCTGCCTTCCTTTGCAACTGAAGTGTGAAGCATCTCTGGTGGATACTGCTATGGCACAGATAAACGAATAAAGCTAGCTTAGTGTAATCTATGAATAACTTATAACTTATGAATAAAGAATCTATGTAAGTTAAATGATGCAGATACTCGGCTTCATATTTTTATGACAGATATTGCATTCAGTCCATGTCATTCTTGAGCTCTGGAGAGGAGCAGAGTCGTGGCAACTTGTGGTTAATCTGTGGCACTGTTTTTTTTTTTTTTTGCTAAGAAAAGCACCAGTTTGCAATTTGGCCTATACTTGCTGAGAAAAGTCATGTTAGATTCTGCAGGCCTATATTGCAGAAAACATGAAGAGCAGACTGATTTTCATTGCATCTGGTTATTTTTTCAAGTAGCTGAATGCCTTCTTTTAGAGCTTTGCTGTCCAATCTCTGTCTGTAGGACCTGTCTAGCATTTCTGAAGCACATGGATACATTATGTCCTAGAAATTAAAATTAGAATTTCTGAGAACTGTAAATCAAACAAACAGATGGCATTTTATTGGAGTATGTCAACTTGCACTGAATTGACAGTGCAAAGAAATTTGGTTCCAAAAACAGTTGAGAAAACAAATGGTCAGTCAACAGTTTGCTAGGAGTACCAATTGATTTACAAACTTCCTGGAGCATTTCTCAGAGAATGCCGTCATCACTTTGTCAAAGATCAAGATGAGATATTCAGAAATGATTCCATATACTCCTGGTTGTACTGTTCCTGCAGTTTTTACTGTTCTTGCAGCATGGTCCTACGAGTGCAAAATCTATGGAAAACTGTACCATTCACACTATTCAGTATCTTATGAGAGTGCTGTCAAATTAGACTGAATATTGCATGGACAGAGTGCAGCCATGACAGAGTGCAGTATACTGAAACTGAAACTGAAACTGTATACTCCAAATTCAGATCTCATTACTCTTTCTGAATACTCCTGAAACTGAAACTGTATACTCCAAATTCAGATTGAGTATAGCAAAGCATATTGAAATGTAGGAGCCTTGTTCCCACTGATTGCTTGTCATGCATATCAGCACATGGAATCTCTAAACCTACTGCATGTTTTCAAGGAGTATTACTCCAAGCATACAAATGTGGTAGTAGCTGCCATTCAAACAAGAGACCAAAATTTCCACAAGACCACAACAGTGAGTTCATATACAAAACTCTACCTGAAACTGAAACTGAAACTCAACAGAATTTGAGAGTATAATGCAGAAAAGCACAACAGTGAGTATCATACACAATCAGACAATCATGAATTGATCTGAGATTATCAATTCCTCATCAAACAGTAGAATAAATTACAAAGTTGATGAAAAAAAATTACATCATGAATGCTCTATTATTTCAAAGGGAGACACAATTCCTTATCACTTCCTTACGTCCATGTAGAGCCAAGAAAATTCCTTTTGCTTCCAGAACTGAATAACCTTCAAAAGCATGATGAATGGCAGTCACAAGTTCTTCTGTTGTTTTGTACTGAATTGACTGGGCAGCAGAGGTAAAGAGACCTAAATCCAAGGCACTGAAATTAGGTGAATTTTCTGGTTGGCGTATAAGTGTGATGTTAAACCCATCTTCCTTAGCAGCCTCACAAAACAATGGATCATTAGGCGCCAAATGGGGTTCAGCATTGTCTTGTTGTATGATGATAGGCTTGTTGGCATCTTCAGTTGGCCATTTACCACGAATCGCTGGCAAAACTTTTTCAATCATATAATCTCGAAAGATTTCCTCTTTTACCGGATCAATGGGTTTCATCACCATCCTCCCTGCGGGCCAGTTCACATTTGATCTCTTGGCTACTTCGTATTTCACGAAAGGGAAGCAACCAATCTTCCCATCAAAGGAGCAATTGCCATAAGAGTCAAATCTCGGTTGAGCAACAACAGTCAAAATCATGATCTTCGGAGTGTATTTCCTGCCCCTTTGTGTAATGGAGTACCACTGTTTGTCGACAAACACACGATCAGACAGTCCTGGGATGAACACTGGATCATGATGTATGCTGCGCATATACAATACTCTTTGCTCATAAGCACGGTTTCTTTTCCTTATCCTCTGCACTACTTCTTTTTGAACATTTATCTGGTCATGCCCAGCCCTGCACAAGCATCAATTGAACATTTAGCCCACTGTTTCAGAATGGACCAGCCACAACCCATGAATAAAATAAAGAAATATTCTTTGGTCACAGCAATATTTCACTCCTCTATTTCACTCAAAGAGACATAGTCTTCATACAGGCATGTCAGTCTAAAAATTAAAGAATATTGTTCTGAGCAAACAATAAAAATGTCACTTCACTCAAAGAGACATACTGCAGCAAATTCACTAATTATGTTGCCAGATTGATCATGGAACCAAACAAAACAAAGTAAAAATTGATCTAGTTAAATGGGTCACATTTTTCAGGTCCTATATACTGCAGCAACCTCACAAATTACAGAGTTGGAGGCTCAATATCTGACCACATTGCCAACATGACTGCGGTCTCCAGCATGTAAGATACTTCAAACAAACTGATATGCATATACTCAAGGAAGCATTTGAAGTTTAGAGCCATCAAGTTGGAAGGCTGCATTGGGATTTAAGCCTTTCAGTTAAATAATTAAATAATCAAAGTTGGTGAATTGGGGTTACTGTCTACTATCTGAAAAGCTCAGATTCAGTTAAGTCTGAACTGTGACAAGGTAGTTGCTGTTGAATGTATTTCTAGAGCAATGTATATTTGGACTTTGGTCAATAATTAAAATGTCATGAATGATGATGCTCCTGAGCTTTTGACTCGCCGAACCCAATCAGCCACTGCTTGAGAGAATGAGTGATACATGAATTTTTTTACTAGCATAGCATGCCATGAATTAGAAAGAAACAGAAAAGGAAGCAATCTGTACTGCTACTAATACAAGAAGATAAGCCTCTTTGGTCAATAATTGGCAGTAGTTGTCGAGTTAGGATAAGTAAGTTTGCACATTTAAACTTCAATTCAAGAACTACCAGAGCTGCTATCTTTCAATCCAAAAATTTCAAGCCTTCCAACTTTATGGCTCCAACATCAAGGAAACAATTGCTAAACTGGAGATATGGAGTACTCCAGTTATTGACCAAAGATTAACTGAGCAAATGGAGTACTGAGCCTGAAGAGCAGCTGCAGAGGGATTGGGACGTGGGAGGAGAGGGAAGGCTTCACTTACGGATGCTGAAGAAGTCGGGGATGTGCTCCATGGGGCTGTCCCCTTTCCACATCTGTTGCTGTTGCGCCGCTGCCGTTAGGAGCTCCCCGCACGCCGCCGTTGACCGCGCCGCCTCCTGGTTCTCCTGGTGCGCCCCGGGCGCCGCCGGCAGGCCCATCTTCTGCGGTTGCTGCTGAACAGTCGCGGAAGGTGCCGCCGGCTGCGGCGTGCCGGCTGGTGCCGCGGGATCGAACGGCCCCGCCGGAGGATGTTGCTGTCGAGACGGAGGCCGTGGCGGAGGGGAGAAGCGGCAAGGAGGGCCTCGGGCTCGGCGGAGAAGGAGTCCGTTGCGGCTCCATCACGATTTGGTGCCGAGGAGGAGCGGCGGCGGGCGGCGGCGCGTTCGGGTCGAGAGGAGCAGGGTGTTCGGGAGAGAGCAGGTTCAGGAGGGCAAATTGGTCAATTCGCGATTTTCTTATTTTTGTCCAAGATGTCGGAAACGACATCTATTTCGAAATGGAGGGAGTACAAAATTGGAGAGCGCGAGGCTCCTTGGTTTTGGGCCTTGGGGTTTGGGCTCTTGATCGCAGGCCAGAGGCATCTGAGTGGTCCATCAGAAAATTGACGGCCAAGATAAATCACAGTAAAAAATGGATGGCATTTTAGTAATTTGGCCGGAATTGATCGACGCTTGTCATGCTAGTCATCGGGGGAACCCGGAATTGATCGACACTTGTCACTCTTTTGGTATGTTTGGATGCAAGGGGTAAATATTTACCTTAAGGTAAATGTTTTGCTCCTTCCATTTGCCTCAAATAATATTTTCTCTTTAGGGTGTTTGGAATGAGGGGTAAATGTGGATGTAAATGAGAGAGAAAAGGCTAGGGTCCACCACAAATTTGCTCCAATTTGCTACTTTTTAGGGGTAAATAGAATTAGGAGGCAAAACATTTGCCCCACCATATTTGCCCCACATGTTTGACACCTTAGGGGTAAATTTGGGATAAATTTGCCCCAATTACCCTATTTACCCCTCCATCCAAACACCCATTTTGTCACATTCCTTAGATAGTATTAAAATAGATTTAATCTCCACGCACTCCTATGCTGAAACGACAGAAACGGCAGAAAATGGAAATTAACGGCCACTATATATATATATATATATATATATATTTATTTATTTAAAGGCAGTCCCCCAATTGAGGAAACAAACACGAATTTCGTAGCACAAGAAATTATTTATAGAAACTATTCTTCGTAATGATATTGCATTCGAGTAATAATTAGAGCAACTCCAACAGTTCCCCACCTCAAGTTGCCATTGTTATTTTTTCTCAAAAACAGAAAAAAATTTCTCCAACAGTTCCCCATCTCAAGTTGTTATTTATCTCAAGTTGGGAAAAATCAACTCCATGCGCGCAGCGATCCGCGACGCATCCTTTCGTATTAGAAGAGGTGGAATGGTATAAAAATAATTTTGTTTTTTTTTCAGGATTCCTGATTTAAGTTTTCAAGAGGTGGAATGGTAGAAATATAATTTTGTTTCTCTCTCAGGGTTTCTAATGTAAGTTAGATCTGGATTTGATAAGTGAATTATGCCAAACTGTTAGAGATGAACTCTTTTTTTACTTGTCATATCTTTTTAGAAGTTGACAAAACACGTGATTGGGCTTGTAGTCCAATGGTAGGATGGTCCAGTGGGACGCTACCCACCAGGGTTCAAATCCTGGTACTCGCACCTTTTCCTGGATTTTCCAGAATTTACCGGCGTTATGCGTTAAGTGGTAAGCGACGTTCCCGTCGACGACGAGACGTCATTGGTGACTTCGGGAATCTCCAGATTTGACGGTGCTCAGTCCTTCAGAGGTGCTCATAGGGGTAGGGTTTGCGTACGTGTATTCATAGGGGTGAGTGTGCGTGCGTGTTGTGAGCATCTGCGTTGTACTGTGTAATTTTAAAAAAAATTGGCAAAACACAAGATTTGCCAAGTAAAATTTGGCAAACTGTTGGAGATGCTCTTATTTTCTCTTTCTCTCTCCCAATTTCACAAATAGGGAGCGTTGCATTAACCCTATATACATTCCCAATAGCAAATTCATGGTTTCTTGTGCATTGGGTCAAGAGTAGACATGGTTTCTCCATTAAGAAACCATTTTTATGAATTGTGCTCTTTTTTCTCATTAATTAGGCTTTCACATCACAATTTTGCTTAGTTGGTAAGTTATTTAATAGAGATAGAAACTATCATTAATACTTCATTAGAAGTGCCCTTAGGGCACTCCCAATGGCATTAATTAGATGGTTTCTATCTTCATTAATGTCGGGGTTCTCTACCGCCGGACAGTAAATTTCTATCGATCGCGTGTCGGGCTCGGATGGTTAGCGCAGGAGACAACGGGATTTATACTGGTTCGGGCCTCCGAGGAGTAATACCCTACGTCCAGTGTCGAGCTGCCGTGTTCCCACGCCGGGGGTGTTTGTAGTAGGGGTTACAAACTAGTCGGAAGAGGGTGTCGGACCCAGGTCCCTGAGTATGAGTGCTCGGTTCGTCGGCTAACCCTTGTAACGGTTGCCCTCCTCTCCCTTTTATAGACGCAAGGGGAGGGGCAAAAAGGGAACAGGATAAGAGTTACAGCGCTTGGTTGCTGGGATGTCCTTTCGTGCGTCGCTGTCCACCAGGGTGCATTGAAGTAGAGTTGTGTTGCGTTGTCGTAGAAGCCGCCGCGTGGCCGGGCGGGGCTGTTCACTTCGGGACGCCTGGCGCCTTCTCCGAATAGTTCGGTGGTGACTCGGTTCGCCTGAGCGCGGGATGAGCACGCCACGTTAAGGCCTAAGCATAGACCCGAGCTCGTCGTAGGGGGTGCTTGAGTGCTTCGGGTGGAGTTTGCGTGCGACAGAGTTGGAGATGATGGCGATTTGACGACTGCGCAGCTGAGCAGAGCCGCATTAAGTCCACTGTCGGGGCCAGCTGCCCGCGCAGGCCGCCAGCTGGTGTGTTTGCATGGCACGGGGAACCGGTCCCCCACGCGTCGTGGTGGAGGTGTCCGCGCGCCGAGATCGTGCCACGTGGTGTGGCTCGCGCCTTAGTCGGAGGCGGAGACTGCTCGTGCGAACGAGCAGCTTGTCGTGCGAGGCGGAGACTCGTCGGAGGGGGTCCTTCTAGTGGGGAACTAGTCGGAGAAGCTCCCAACTAGTCGGGAATAGGACGTCTTGCCAGTGAGGGTCTTAGCCATGGTCCTTAGTCCTCCTCGTCTTGAATCTTGATCTTCACGTTGTCAATCTTAGACTTCACATTGTCAATGATGTCAGAAGACTTCACCTCAAGACAGATTATCTCGCCGTCAATGAGGGTCCTAATCTGAGGCCTCGTCAATTAACTACATTGCCACCTAAGCAAAAAATTAATGCAAAACTCTATTTAATGAAGAAAGAGAGGGAAAAATGTGAAAACCGTTTCTACCATGAGAAACGACGTCTTCCCTCGCATCGATGCATGTAGAAACGAAAAAATCCCCGTTAGGGAGAAACGACCGCAATCCAAAGCCATCCGCGGGATCCGGTGTACTCGAGCAGACGGGCAGATCCAATCCCCCGACCCCCGACCTTCACCTGCGCCCCTAGCGGGCGAGTCCAGGACGCCGCGGCCGGCGAGGGGGACGACGGGCCGAGCGGCAAGCAGCCTCCGCATACGCCCGCAGCTGCGGCAGCCGGGGAGCCCGTGTGCAGCTGCACCCGGCGACGGGCAGGAACTCGACGCGGCCCATGCGCTGTCGCTCCCGACGACGGGCAGCAGCTCTGGTAGGACGCCCGCGCGCCGCCACTCCCTGCGACGGGCAGCAGCTCCCTACGGCCCACACGTCGCCGCTCAGGCGATGTACAACACCTCCTTGAGGACGCCCTTGCGCCGCTGCTCCAGACGACTTGCAGCAGCTCACCGCAGCCCGCGCGTCGCTGCTCTAGGTGACCGACAGCGGCTCCTGGATGATGCTTGATGCCCGAACGCTGCCAGTGCCGCTCCCGTCGATGGGCAACAGCTCATGGGGAGAAAAGAAGAAAGAGATAAGGTTGTGCCCTCACGTGAAGAAGAAAGAAAAGAAAAGGTACTCAAATGTGTGGATGACGGCGACGTGGGTGGATAGATGGGCTAAACGCACAGAACCGCAGAGAATCCCAAGAAGAGAGAGAGGAACAAGATGGATGATTGGACAATTTTTTGTCTAAAAGTTTCTAGAAAATTTTGCATTATGGTGCTACAGTAACCATAATTAATGTTAAATTAATTAGACATAATGTATGGGTGTGATTAATTTTATAATTAGCATATGTTATCTTAGTTAGCATCCGAACATATTATTATGACACGTACTGAACTTTTACTGCAGTATCGTCGAGGGTTGTGTCAGCTGACATTCTTTGATTTTTATGGAGCAGCAAATCGGTGCGTTAACTCATTAACTTCATGTTAGATTTTTTTAAAGAATTATTTAGCATGTTAGATTTTGATTTTTAAACTTTGAAAAGAATGGCATTTATAATTTAGGTCTTAGGTATTGTCGAAGAAGAAATTGTTTTGTGTTAAGAAGGTGGGTAGAAAACAAGATGATCAATTCGTTAAATCGCAAAAGATTGTTTTACGTAAGTTCTTTCCAGCTTCAAGTAATGATGTGTGCAATGCTCAAAAAAAAGTAATGTTGAGTGCATTTATTCGTCTGAGAAAAAAAAAATCTCCAAAGCCAGAGGGAGTCGAGACCGGGCTAGAGAGGTTTTATCTCCAAAAAAGAGAAAAAAGACCAAACCCTCTCGCGACAACGGATAAGGCTCTTCTGCCTCGCCTCCTCCCGTCCCAGTCGCTCCTCTCCTCCTCCCCAGCAATGGCAACCGCCATTTCCTCTCTGATTACCCCTCCGGCCCTACACCGCCGCTGTCGGATCCCTGCCTCGGCCGCCGTCTCCGTGTCGGTCTCCGCCCCCGCCCGTCTCTCCTTCCGTGCCGTCGCGACGCCGCACGCCCGGCCACGGGGGTTGGCGCTGCGGGTGGCCGCCTCCTCGGCGGTGCTCGAAGCGCCGGCGGAGGTGGCGGCTCGGAAGCTCTACGTCGGCAACATCCCCCGGACCGTCAACAACGACGAGCTCCGCGACATGTTCGCCGCGCACGGCACCGTCGAGCGGGCCGAGGTAACGCAAACGCTTCCCCCCTTCTGCGGTGCCTTATCTCTTTCCAAGATTGGACCTGCCTTATCTCCTAGTCGTTCTTGTCTCGTCTTTCAGACCCGGTTTTTCCCCTGAAGAAATTCATTCTAACATACTTGCTCCAATATCCTCTGGTTCTTGGAACAATCTGTGTGTGTTTTGTGTCTTGTACTGGTGCTGTCGATTTGTTTCATCATCAATAGACATGGATATATGGTCAGACAATTCAATTGAAATGCCCAATTGTTTCGTGCAGGTTATGTATGACAAGTACACCAATCGGAGCCGGCGGTTTGGATTTGTCACGATGAGCACCGTGGAGGAAGCCAGTGCTGCAGTTGAGGCTCTCCATGAGACTGTTAGCATCAAATGTTACCATCCTTCATTCGGAAGTCTGCTCCAGGGTATATTTATGAATTTTTGTATGACTCATTTCTTCTTCTTGTACCAGGAGGTTGGTGGTAGAAAAATTAAAGTGAACGTCACGGAGAGCTTCTTACCAAACATTGATCGATCAGCACCAGAACCGGAGCCTGTATTTGTGGATAGTCAGTATAAGGTTTATGTTGGTAATCTTGCAAAGACTGTGACAACAGAAGTTCTTAAAAAATTCTTCTCTGAAAAGGGGCAGATACTCAGTGCCACGGTTTCGCACATTCGTGGTACTTCAAAATCCAAGGGATACGGCTTCGTCACCTTCTCTTCCGAGGAAGAAGTTGAAGCTGCTGTTGCTACTTTCAATAACGCGGTAAGCTTCTCTTGCATATTGTATACATTTATGATTTTTGTTTCTAGTCCTAGCACATAAAATATTCACTATTTTCCAAACAAAAGCACAATGATGTGTTGCAATCTGTATCTTATCTTCTCGGTGAAAGATAGATGGAATTGACTTTCTTATTGTTATGTGTACAGGTGAGTTAGAGACATAGAGTTGCATGGTGTTAACTAGTGCCATATTGTTTTTTTTTTGGCGAAGAACTAGTGCCATATTGTTGGATCATTTCTTGCTGAAAGAACCTTATTTATCTATATTAATATCCTGGTCTATTCTTTTACCTTAGTATTTCATCACATTAGTGAAGAACATGAACTACTAGCTTCGCCATTCAAAAAGATTTCTGATGCCTTAAAAAATTAGGACGGCTTTTGATATCAAATCTTACACAAGCATGTGGCTGATGTCTTATTGCTGTACGATTAAATGTGGTTTCAGGAATTGGAAGGACAACCCATTCGTGTGAATAGAGCTTAGATTAGCAGAATTTTGCATGACCATTGAAGGTGGGGGGCATGTCTTGGTGAATACATGTAGAATGAGAGATACTTGGAGGCTAGATTTTGATAACAAAGTGTTCAAGACCTTCAATGTAATTTCAATCTGTCCAACAGTTTTTGTATAATAACAGTACACGTGAAGAGTTTTTCTTGTCAAAGTCATTGCTCATATGATTGCATTTGAACCTTTTGTTTTTAAATCGCTTCTATTTAGTTACACAATGCAGCACAATTTTTCGTTATGTACCATCTTTAGTTCTTTACTAACTTGAATTATATTCATCTTATACATTCCAGCAATATTGTTTTGTTGGTTCAATGCATAGTCACCAGAATGTCGGGTCGACTGGATCGAGGGTCGGGGTCGAGGGACGAGGGTCGTAAGTGTCTGATAACATGGGTCGAAGGGAGTAGTTTGGAACGATTGACCCCAATCAATTTGGGTCGATAAACCCGGGTCGATGAACTATGACTATGATACAAAAGTTCTATTCAATCTAGTAAATAGGAAAAAATATCAAGAAAAATCTGATCTGGGCTGCGTATGATGGATCACCAAGCTCATTATTCCTCGTATCGTAAGTTCATTATCTTAACAATGACACTCTTTTTCATCTTCCCTCCCATGTTGCTCAACACAACCTACTTGATCCATGTTGTGACCCTACTGTTGTGGATCGATGACCCATGCATGAATGGTACGATGACCCCGCTTGACCCCGACCCATGATTTGGTACAGTGAACCCGGGTCGAGGAACGCGGCAGATACCCCGAATTATGTGACTATGGTTCAATGGCTGACTTTCTGTAAGATTTGCGTGGCGAGATGTGTTCAATAGTATTGCCTTTGTTCTTTGTGTTTTGGATACTCGAAATTTGTTTGTTAAACACCATTTGGTTGAACGGGACCCTGGCTCAGCCTTGTGCTCCAGCAGACGAGTCATCCAAATGTGACTGCTCAACCAAACTGTATTTGTGTTCTTAATGTTATTTGAAGAAATTTAATTAGGTAAACTTTGTATGCATCATGTTGTAGTTCTTTATTTCTGCAGTAAAAAAATTATCTATGTTTAGTAGGGACGGCAAGTTTACGGGCGACCGTAGCGAGCGCTCCCTACGGTCGATTTCCGACCACTGGCCCCTCCCCCACGTGCGCGCACACATGTGGCTGCGTTGAAGAAGAACAGAGCAAAACACCAAAGAAAAAATAAAAAAGCACCAGAGAAAATGTCAAAAAAAATTTAGAAAAAGATCTAGAAAAACGTTAGAGAACAAAATTTTGAAATGAAATTTTGAAAGAAAAAATTTGGGAAAAAACTTTTTAAGAAAATGTTTGACAAAAAATTTTGTTAAAATTTTTGAAACAAGAATTTATCACACAAAATTTACAACAAAATTCGGAGACAAAAAAAGTTTTAAGTAAAACTTACGGAAAAACAGAAAGTTTCGAGAAAAATATTTTTAAGGAAAATTGGAGATAAAAAGTTTTAAAAAAAACTTTAGCAAGAAGAAAAATATGGAAAATTTATGAACAAAAATTCTGAAAAATAGAAAAAAAAACTTTTGGGCAAAATTTATGCAGCAAAATTTATAGCAAAAAATGAAAAAAGAAAAAGAAAAATCTAGGGCTCCGTGGATCGCCGGCGCGGACTCCTCGATCAGGATGCTCCGACCTACCTGCGCAGGGGCCTCACCGGTCCAACGCCGGTCACCGCCCCCACCGCGGCTGGAGCTCGCCGGGAGCCTCCTCCGTTCCGCTATGGCTGGAGCTCGACGGGGCCCTTCCGTGCCCGCCGTGGCTGGAGCTTTGCCGGGGCCCTAGTGCGGCGCTACCTCCCGATGGAGGACGAGCGGCGGCCGTGGCTCTGCGGATCCGCCGCGCGCATCGCTTGCGGGTGACGAGTGCCGCCGCAGCCTTGAGTTCAGCCGGTGAAGAGCCGCCGCCGAAGGATGTGAGGAAGAGAGGAAAGAGAAAGGGGGCAGCATGTGTGGTCATCGGTGAAGAAGGAAAGAAAAATATGTAGGACTGTGGGCCCACACTCCATGTGCTGCTGGGAGTGAATCGATCGCGTGGATGGAAAATCACGGTTGAATGTATACTCAACATTGCGGTTTTTACCTCTCTTGGTCAGTTGGTACCTCAAGATTTATGAATTATCAGAAACCAACCTTAAGAATTGAGATATCTGCAACATAACATGACCTAGACTTGGTTTTATTCATGAATGAAGCCATGGAGGATAATGGAACAAACTGGACCAGCATTTGTGTTGAGATTGAGATAGAAAAAAGGTATTGGGAAAGTAAGGAGAAAAAACATGAAGCGCATGGTTCTTCGTCAGCATTCATGGCGTTTCTGGTTTGTATTACAATGGAACAACCATCTCATCAAGTGCATGATCAGAAGAGAACAAAGAACGGTGCATTCAGGCTCACAATCACTTCATCTGCAATTGGCATCAAGTACTCCCTCCGGTCCAAATTATAGGTTGTTTTAGCAATTCAAGATTCACAATTTTTTTATGTATCTAGATGTATACTTATGACTAGATGCAAACTAATAATTATGAATTTATATTTGTCAAAACGACCTACACTTTGGAACGGAGCGAGTACAACATTATATTTCAGAATCAATGTTCTACGGTGTATCTTTTTTGACAACAAACTCACCAGTGGTAGCTGCCCACCCCCCGGTTGTAGCTACCCACACGCTCTTATGTCGCCACGTGTGTTCTCAGTCAGGTACCTGTTATCTTCTACTGACGGGGACCATCAAGCGGCGTTGGAATTTCGGCCGTGTTTGGTTGGCTTTGGACAAAAAATTGTTCAAAGGAATCTTTAATGCATGGAACACTAAATGAAGTTTATTTGCAAAACCTTTTTACAGATGAGTACAACTTTTCGTGACGAATCTAATGAGCATAATCAATCGATGATTGCTACAGTAATGCTACAGTAATCATCATCTAATCGTGCGGTCAAAGACCTCATTAGATTCGTCTCATGATTTGATTAGAGGTTGTGAAGGTAATTTTGTAAATTTACTTTTTAAATACTCGTAATTAATGGTCAAAGTAGGTGAATATTTTGTGACACTTCCAACCAAACACCACCGATTCATCTTCACGCCGGTACGCAACATCTCGTGGTGTGTATTTTTTTTCTCAACCCTAGACGGTAGTACTGTCGTTTGCAGGCCGGTGGACCACATGTGCATGCGGCAGGTCGCGCGAGCAGAAGGGGAAGCAGCAGTGTGCCCTGTTCCCCTGCTGCCACGCTTTTTTTGCAGTTTTTTTCTTGCAGCAGCCGACAGCATAGGGTGTGGCAGCATAAGGCGACGAGCTGCTTTCAATTGGAGAAAAGGAACATGCGAAATATAGCATCACTAATAATTTAATGTGAAACAAAGCATACCCAGCGGAAAAATATGGTTCGAAAAAAATAATCGTTTTTTTTTTGAAAATTGAAAAAAAATAATCGTAACTGGGCAGTTTTTAGTATAATATTGATGTTTATTGGTTGGTGTACAAAATTTACGTGCGCCCGGCTGGCAGGTGGGCCAGCGTGTGTACGAGCAGCAGAGAGCAGCGTGTTGTCCCTTCATCGCCAACTCGCCGTGGTCGCGTACTCGCGTCTGTTGCAGGTTTGCAGGCGGCCTGACAATGGAAAGCCGAACGTTAATTAAAACTAGGAAAGTGACCGTGGGTTGCGACGGGCAGTAAAAAAATTATAGTGTAATGTATAAAAGAATCCGCAGGATAGTAATATTGTAAAAGAAAGTACTACAAAATCACACAAAATAGTTAATCCAGTGCAAACTGGTAGCTCCTTCAATTATTCCACTATTGTGTTTCTATCATAACAAGCCCCACCAGCTAGGTTACAAGATCAAAAGTACTATAACATGGTGCACACACATCTTTATAATATTCTAGGAAAGTTGTGTCGATGATATCATCGCATTACTAAAGCTCTCAACTTCTTTTTTGAGAGTAACTAAAGCTCTCAATGTAGCATCAGGATGTTCCATGAAAAACAAGGCTATCATATGGATATCCAACTAAAACAGTATGTGCTCTTGTAAAATTACCCGTCACCGTCCATGCCTCCAAACATACCATTGATCTCTCTTTGATTCCATCTGTTCCATCAGAGATGTTCATGCTGCAGAAAAGTGCATTCATCTCCTTTCTTTCGAGATCTTGAGCCCTTTCATCTTGTATGGCTGACAACACAAATATGATGAATTAGTGTTAATTCTAGGAGGAAATTCTCTCCTGGAGAGCAGAACTGTATACAACACAAGATTATAATACTGGATATGAAAGTCATGGAAAAGCAAGCATTATCATGGTTAAGAAAAATATGCTTTGTAAAAATAGTATAATGCAATGTCACAAAAAATGCACCAGTTGAACAGGTTATTAGCATATCTCAGAAAAAAGGTTATCAAGTCACATGAAAAAGTCTATCATCATATATCAAACTATGTCATTGTTGTACTTCTGATTTCCCATAAAGTTCCTTACTTTCTGTGAAATTTAGCTTCCAATAATGTGAATAAAAACAAAGACAATTGAATAAGCAGCGTGCTATTGAGAGTATAGCCAAAACCTATTGTTCTAGAAGTTCTAGAGGCGGCCTTCCGCTTGTCCTTGAGCACCAACTGATCTTCTACCCCAGAGCCATAGCAGTTCAAGAGGCAACTTCATGAGTTCCTCATACTCAAATGATGTTTGGAACTGCTCCAAGTCTCTGCCAAACAATTGTAGTTTCTCACATATATAGTTCACCTAGAGTTCACACAATTATGATTTAATTTGCTAATGTCACATACTCCACTTTCCAATTAACAAGAAAAGGATGTGTCTGCAATATAATTCAGCACAAAAAAATGCAATATATCCACTTTCCAAGTATCAATGATGTTTGCAGATCATAGTATTCTGAGCATTGATACATATAATCTGGAGTATGCTTTTAATGACAATCATAGGAATCGATCTTGCATAGTCTGTCTACATAATTCTCGTGCATTGATCTCGAGCTTAGCACATTATCACATTCTGGAACATGAAGTAGCCTTGCGGCCACCAGTAGAGTGGACGGAAGAAAGAAAAATAAAACTCAGTTATTTTGGTAGAATTATACCTCAAGTTAACATATTTTTTCTTGATCATGATCCCACTCCTGATAGTCAGCCAATTCCTGTGATGCACTCTTGCCCTTTTGTTTCTGCCAGCTCTTACTCCACAAGTTTAGTTTATCAAGGAACTGCATCTTTCCTCTGATCTCCTACAACAATATAATTTGTGTTTATTTTATTCAACAGTTAAATGGAATTAGCTCAGTGTGGGAATTTAATGGTAAACCACAGTATAATACTCTTGGATACTAAAAGTGATTTTTCTTCTGGCACTTCAATAACAGCCTAGCCCCTGAAAACAATAAACTTCATGTATGAAAAATCCATAGGAATATATTCAGGAATTGGCTTCACAAGAGAATGTATAGAGCCTTGAGCTCAGAGCTAACTTACCATGCCAGCACTCATCCTTTCATCCACACTATATCTGTGAAAGCCACTTCCGACAATGACTCATGAACTCCACCTCTTGCCACACATTACAATGTGTGAGTTACCATCTTCTTTATTTTAGGGCTTCACTCTACTTTCCATCTTCCATGTGTTTACGAAATTTATAGAGCAATTATATAACCTTCAACAAGTCTTGGAAATTTGGGGTGCAAAGCCAAATCACCAATTTTTTGGATTGTAACTGCTCACAACTGCAAGGACAAGGTAAAAATCTGGTAGGAAAGAGAGCAGGCTGTCAATGTAAATACATGGTTTTCAAATCGTCTTTATAATAAACAGAACTATGCTAATACATTTTTAGCAATATTGTCACAAATGCATTAAAAAAGCATCACTCTAGCTGGTTTGGCTGCTTGAAAGGTACATTGTGGCAGGGGCAACTTCCAGCACATCAAGGATCCCCACAATATATTGTGCTCCCAAAATAAAAGAACCACAATCAACTCTTTCTTTGCCATGGAACAAATAACTCTCTAAATAATGACTATTATAATAACTTCACCCACTATTATATAAGCAATGAATTTGAAAAAAAACATATCCATTTTGTGAAAATTGCAGTTACAGATTGCATGCACGGCTCAGTACTGCGGATGTTTATTCATCTAAGCAGAGGACAATAATCTATATGAGGATCATGAGCACGATGCGAACCTTGTTCACCAGCCCGTGCTTGCTTGTTACTGGAATTCCCGAACGTTTCAAGATTTAACAGCAAAGATGTGAGGAGTATAATCAGCATCATGAAAGGATCGAGGCAATATGGCCTAGAGGGGGGGTGAATAGGCCTGCACACAAATTTAAACTTTTCCTGCAGAAAAACTGTCAGGATCCGGAACTTCCGAGATTATTCTCGGAACCTCCGAACGAGGCAGCCTCCGAGAATAAACTCAGAACTTCCGAGAACTGTCAGAACAGAGCTAATATAAAACAAGCTGCGGATTACTTGAAGAAAAACAGATCTACCAAATTCTAGGAGGTACTTAGGACCTAGCAAGAAGATTTCTTAGCAAAGAACAAGCTAGGAAGCTACCACAAAGTAGATCGGAGACAAACCCTAATAGATCTAGTCAAGAACAAGCATGAACATGGACAAGCAAGAATATAAATCACAGCACGCACGAGACAAGGATTTATCCCGTGGTTCAGCTCGCCACAAAGGCTTGCCTACGTCCACGTTGTTGAGGAAGCCACAAAGGCTAAGGACCACAAAGGTCAACTCCTCTCTCACACCTATCACTTTGGGTAATAGGTGGAGACTTTCCACTAGATTCACAAAGAGTAATACAAACACCTTGGAGCTTCCACAAATCGGGTTGGAGAGCTTCCAAGAACCTCTATCCGTCTAGGAGCAAGGCTCCAAGAGTAATAGATCCACCAAGCTTGCTAGGACTTCTCCAAGTGCTCAAGAACTAGGAATGGAAGGTTTTGCTCACAATCTCACTTCAAGTTTCCACTCTCAATCAATGCTAAGGCAAGGATTTGGAAGAGAGTAGGTTTGGAGTCAATGCAAGGTGAGAGAATGAAGCTTGAACAGTTTTCAGTTCGGGGGAGAAGAAGCAGTGACCGTTGGGGGACCAAGGGGTATAAATACCCCCAGATCCAGAACTGTAACGGTCAAAAATTCAAAGTCCGGAACCTCCGAGAAAAACCTCGGAACTTCCGAACTCTGAAACCTCTGCAGACTGAAGCCGGCACGGTCGGAACCTCCGAGAATAAACTCGGAACCTCCGAACTAGGAAACAACAGGGGCAAAACAGCAGCAGGTCTCTCTCCTCAAGGAATGGGTTAGGATTAGGATAGATGTTCTATGAGCACTTGAATCCACCCTAACCCACCATTAGTATCCCTCTTGATAGTACGGATTGTCCTATACTCAAATTCAAAAGATAAAATAAATAAACTTCTCCAACGAGCATAGGTATCCTTCTTCATATAATTGAGGGGTCTCCTTTCTTTCTTTTGCACCTGTAAAACATTCTTGTACTGCACAATAAACTCAAAGGCTCATTAGCTCTTTAATTGTGTGGTCAACATCACCAAAACCCTCATAGGGCTTGATTGCACTTACACATCACCTATCCATGAGAGTCATTTTGATTACTACAAATGACTGAAGAGATGCAGGCAAGAATGCTCACCGACGAAAAAGAGCAGAAATTCAAAGCCATATACCTCGAATGCACGATTAGGGGATATACCATGTGATCCTTTGCTGCTCTGGATTGAAAACGCACTGAAATTCAAAACCATCTATGAGGAAGGGAAAGCCAATAGACGGAGGGAAGGGGCGTCGCTTACCTGAGCATGCACCATCGAGATCCAGAACCTCACCTTGCAGGCACGAGGGTTGGGCCTAGTAGGCAGCTTCAACGCCGGACGGTAGAGGAGACGGGCGCGACAGATTGGGCCTTCTTCCCGCGATCGGGTGACGGCGAGATGGATGACGGCGCGAGTGCCTCAATGGCTGCTCCTGCCACCGCAGCGTTGCGGCCACCTCAGCGACACCAACCACCGTCGCGGCCGCGCCGATGACAGCCCGCGTGCCACCTCCTCCTGCAGTGATGTAGAAGCAGATGGGGGTAGGGAGGGGCGTTGCGATCTCATGAGAGAAATAGAGCAGGAGAAAACGGATCGGCGGCGGCGCGGGAGAGGATGAGGGCAGGATGCAGATCGGCGGCGGCGTGGGAGGGTCGCGGGGTAGGAGGCGGAGCAGATCACGATGGATCGCAGAGGGAGGGTGGGACCGGAGGGCAGCGTGAGGAGGAGCGGACGCGGGATTGGAGAGGCGGATGCGCGGTGCGGGGGGCGGACGCGCGGGCGGAGAGGAAAAAGACGTACCATGTTTTTTTCTCCACTTCATACTTTTTAGGAGTAGAGAAAATGGACAGCTGAACGTTGCGGTTGCAGGCCAATGTACAGCAACAGCTAGCAATATACGGTGTGCTTCCAGCTTCCTAGCGTGCTGCGTAGCAGGTTTGCATGATGTGTGGTCCCCCAAAGAATTTCTCTAAGAGCAACTTCAGCAGCTTCTCTATCCCCTCCCCAATAGCAAACATGTAGTTATATAAGGGATGAAATCTTCTCCAGCAGATCCCCTATAGCCCCTTTTTTTCTCCATGGACTAAAAACATGTCTCCATCCCCTCTCCAGAGGTGGTCTCTCCTCCATCCCCTACTATGTGGGACCCACTCGCCCCCCCGCCAGACTCCTCCCCGCCCCGCCACGGCCGGCCTTGGCGCCGTCTCCTTCTCCCTCCACTCGGCACCGCGCGGCCGCGGGTCCCGCCGCCGCTCCCTCCTCCGCCGCGCCGCCTCCACCGCCGCGCCCCCATCCCCGGACCGCAGCTCCTCACCGGGCCGCTCCCCGGCCTGGACGCCCCCTCGCAGCTCCGGTTCCTGGGCGCCTGGCTCGACGCCCACATCGCCGACGAGGCGCGCGTGCTGCGGAAGCCGCTGCTGGTGGCGGAGTTCGGCAAGTCGCGGAGGGACCCCGGGTACGGCGGCGATGCCCAGCGGAACGCGGTGTTCGGGACGGTGTACGCCAAGGTCTACCAGTCGACGCGGGCCGGGGGCCCGCCGGCGGGGGCGCTCTTCTGGCAGCTCCTGGCGGAGGGGATGGACTCGTACGGGGACGGGTACGAGGTCGTGCTCGGCCGGGCGCCGTCGTCCACCGCCGGCGTCATCGCTGCACGGCGACCCGGCCATGTCGGCAGCGGCCATGATGCGGCGTGGATGCGGCCATGATGCGGCGTGGATGCGGCGGAGCAGTCGAGGCAGAGGAAGATGCCGTAGGTGACGGAGGCCCAGGTAGGGTTCTTGGCGTTGCAGTCGAAGCACATCTGCGGCGGAGGGGAGGCGGTGGCGTTAGCAGAGAGATCTAGCATCTGATGACTCTGGTCGTGGGCACGGGGGCGGGTCCGAGCGGGAGGCGGTGGTGGAGGAGGCGTGGAGGTCGCGGCGCCACAACTCGCAAGCCACCCCGTTCACTTGGCTGGGCGCAATTTTGCTCTGCTTCCGCTTCACCTGCAGACCCTGCTCCTGCAGTACTCCGCTCGGTTCCAACCGAACCCCCCCCAATGGCGCAGGCCGCTGCCTCATTCCTCTCCTCCCTCCTCGCCGGCGGCGGCGGGGGGCCGGCGGCCACGGTGACGTCCATCTTCGTGTACCCAATCAAGTCCTGCAGGGGCATCTCCGCGTTCCCTCCTCTCCACAGCAGCACCTACCTTATCGTCATCCTCCTCCTCGGCTGCTTCATCGCTAACAAGGGGCAACAGCGCCTGCTTTCTTCCCGGCCGCCATCGACATGGCTGCTCAAGGTCAGTCGTCAGGAATAATCTCTCTCCTTTTCTTTTATTTTCTTGCGTGAGCGATTTGCGAGTTCAACAGCTGAAGAAATATGATTTAACTGGTGCTGTTTGTGCAGAGGAGAAGACTGCTACGGTGAAGACAGAGGAACCTGCGCCGGCGGAGGAGCAGAAGCCAGCAGCAGCAGCCGCAGCAGGAGGAGGAGCGACGCGCAGGGTCGGGCCGTCGGCGGCGGCCACCATGATGAACCTACTCAATGTACGCAGCTGAGGCATCATCACCACCTTCCTGCTTGCGTCGTCTCACTAGCTCTCTGCATCATAGCATAGCAGCACGTAATTCATATATTCGAACTTAACAATGAATTGCACATATGTGTGAAGAAGCTGAGTGGAGATTAATTGAGCTGAATTTGATCTTATCACAACTGAAGTATACCAGTTTTTCGTGGTCCTTGCACTGTTGGTTCGATTTTGGCAACCCAATTTCTAGCAATATCACTTTTTTTTATTAAGTAGTTTCATATCACTTACTCCATGATTTCACTTGGAAATCGATGTGTTTTGTATGTAGTATTTGATTTACTACTTGGAAATTGATTGAATGAACGAATCGGTGGAACAGGACCCGAGCATCAAGGAGATGGCTGAGCAGATCGCCAAGGACCCGGCGTTCACGCAGATGGCGGGGCAGCTGCAGAAGACGGTGGTGTCCCCGCGGCAGCTGGCGCCCCAGGCGGCGGCGGCGGCGGCGCAGGCGGCGGCGCTGGACCCGCAGAAGTACGTGGCGACGATGCAGCAGCTGATGCAGAACCCGCAGTTCGTGGCGATGGCGGAGCGGCTGGGCAGCGCGCTGATGCAGGACCCCGCCATGGCCACCATGCTGGGCGGGCTCACCAACCCGGCGCACAAGGAGCAGCTTGAGGCCCCCGCATCGCGCGCATGAAGGAGGACCCCACGCTCTAAGCCCGTGAGTTGGGAAGGAGAATAGGGAAACTGCTGGAGCAAATTGTGTTTTAGGGATGAAAATATTTTTACTCCACCCTTAATACCTTTATATAGGGATCAAATTTACTCCATCTGCTGGAGTTGCTCTAATGATTTGTGTTTATAGGAGGTCCAATAAACATAGTTTATAGCCAAACTAAGTCATCTAAAAATAAGTTTAGAGTCCAATCTATACTTCACACAATCCAACATATACTCTACTTTCTTATTTATAGTATGGACTCACTTGTCTGCTGCCCTCCCATCTCATATTTTTTAAAGGAAAACCCTGCCATCTCATCTCTCCATCCAATGCAAGCGAGGCCCAAAAGCTGCAGCATGGGATCACATGGGAGGGTCGGAGTGTGATAGCACCACCTCGGCCTCACACCGTTAGTGTCTCTGTTCTTCGCGAGTCGGCACATAGATGTGGTCCCATGAGAATCCAACGGCTAGATGTGCTGATCCTTGGCTGCATGCAGATGGGGTAGCTATCACCCAAGGGTGGTTAGCTACCACCGGTGATAGGAAGTTATTTTTGATATATATATATATATACTGTTTTGCTATGTGCACCTGGGTGCATTCTGTATAGAGAATGCACCCACTCTTGTTGCAACTAGTTCTTGTCCAGTTGCAACTGGGCTCATTCTGGTTGCAATTTGTTCACACCGGGTTGCAACTAGGAGTCTAGTTGCAATTGGTTCGTATCCAGTTGCAACGAAGTCAGATTCATTGTAATTAGTTCCGTCGAGTTGCAATTAGTGTAGTGTCACAGTTGCAATCGGTTAGTCTCTTGGTTGCAATTGGTTCGTGCGTAATTGCAACCGGTTCGCACCTAGTTGTAGCTCAGTTGGGTCTAGTTGCTGTCAGAGGTTTAGATCTGAACAGTCCACAGGGGGGTTAACCCCGGTAGTTTATTTGTTCGGCAGGGTGGAATCTAGGGCTAAGAACTCGAAGGTTGCGCACGAGCACAGGGAACACAGAGAACACGACGAGTTTATACTGGTTCAGGCCTCCAGAGAGTAAAACCCTACGTCCAGTTGTCGGTGTAGATTGCTTGAGGATTGCGTATTGTTACAAGGGATCGCCCTGCCCGCCTTATATTGGCCAACGAACAAGGTCGGTTCCCAGACTCCTGGTCGGTTACGACCAGGAGACCTAAATCTAGTTGATTACAACACTTGCCATATCCGTCGATCTGCTTGGTCGGAATCCCCTGATGTCTTGTCTTGCACGCCAAGTCTTGAAGTCGTTCTGGATAAGGTCGTCTGGGGAATCTTTTAGAAGGTCTTCAGGAGGTCGTGTGGGCCACCAACTAGGTCGGTTGGGCCCACTGTCAGGTCGGCGGGTCTTCTGGTAGGCCGGACCCACTTGTCGGGGATGGCCGTGAGCCTGATTGGTGGGGACCCAGGGGTACCCATGTCTCACAAGCCCCCGAGCGATGTGTAGGCGCAGCGACCTTAGAAAGGTCATGACGAAGTCGTAGAGCTATCGTCAGGTCGAATAGCATGCACGTCGGTCCAAAAAAGAAAGAGAAACAAATCAGCTTAGCAGCCGACCTGTTTGTAGTCTTGCCGAACGAAGAGAGGTCGAGTGACGACCTATAGGGAGCAGACTTCCAATAGATCGAAACGACGATGAAAAAAAATTCAGAGGGCGTCAAGGACGCACCATAGAGTAGTATCCGAGCATCGTGGTGGGCAGGATGGTCGGTATGATGATCCAAAAAAGAAAGAGAAAAGGAAGGTCGAGTAACGACGTGATGAGAAACAGATTTCTCAACAGGTCGGTACGACGAAGAAAACAAGAGGGCGTCAAAGACGCTCTCGTAGAGTAGTCCCCGAGCATTGAAGCAGGCAGCATGGCTGGTTTGATACTCAAGAAAGACAAGAAAACTGAGTCATGGTTTTGATCGAACGAAGTGTAGAGACACCCAGACCTCCTAGCATAGCTGCCAGAAGGCTGGCAGGGCCGACCTCAAGGAGGTCTTGTAGGCGTGCCGACCTCAAAGAGGTCTTAAATCAACGATGTCCAGTATCCGAGGATACCTAGCAGGATCTTGAAATGTGCATCCTATGAAAAGGTCTTCTATAATGGTCGAAACGATCGACGATGAAGCTATAGGAAAATATGTGTAAATCTTGAACGAATAGTGTAGAGACACCCAAATATCCTGCATGGCTGCAAAGAGTCTGGCAGAGCCAGGGTTTTGCTAGGCGCTAGGCGAAATCTAGGCGCTGACCCCTAGCCTAGAGACTAGTCGAGCCTAGGCTAGCCTAGGCGACGCTAGGCGTTTTTCTTGGCGTTTTGCCAATTTGTATATCAATATATATAATATATACATTTATAGCACAAATCATGAATAATTTAGTAGATAACAAATAGGAAGGACCAGTACACATACCTTAGGTCCTTTGTTCTTACTCCTTAGTTGTAGTTGCTCACTGAATTTCCTGCAGCATAGGACAGCAGGCAGCAACACAGAAAATATAATGGATAATTAGCAGTACATTACATCACATAGTCATGATTGATGATTCCAAGTTCTCACTACACAAAACACAAGCACACAGCAGGAGTTCTAAGTTCATAACTTAAAGATACATGGATGCATAATAAAAGTTATTGCAGCACTTCTTCAATAGGGCTCATCCATCGCATAGTCATCCTCATAGGCATCAAACTCTTCTTCTTCAGACTCAAACTCTTCATCTGCATAGAGCTCTCTCACCCTTGCACTTCTACGCAGCTCTAGTTGTTCTTCTGCTCCCACTGCATCTCCAATCACAGACCAAGGTATCCCAGTACCCTCCATCTCTTCCTCATCTTCCTCATCTCTGAAGACAACTAATGCTAAATCATCTCCATTCTCTTGGAGGAAACCTTGAGCTTCAGTTGTATCACTAGACAAGAGAACATCAGTAATTTTCTTTGACTTGATCTTTGCTCTCTTATTCATCAGCCTGTTGTTGAATTGAATGTACACCAACTTTTCGAGGCGGCCTGTAGTAAGTCTATTTCTCTTCTTGGTGTGCACCTACAAATTATAAGAATAATAAGAGCACTTTTAATTGTGATGCTGCTGAAATTTTGATAACAGATAGGCACTTACCACATCAAAGCCACTCCAAATTCTTTCACATCCAGAAGAGCTTGATGTTAAAGATAGGATTCTTGTAGCCATCTTTTGTAGAGCTGGAGTTTCAGTTCCATACAGCCGCCACCATGATGCTGAAATAAAAAAGCTCCCTATTAGGTAGTAGGGGACGAAGTTGCAGGCGGGGAGGAGAGGAGCAGGGGACGAAGTTGCAGGCGGGGAGGAGAGGAGCACCAGCCGCGTCGCCGTCCGGGAGGAGCTCGAGCCGCGCCGCCGGCGAGGACCTACTCGAGCCGCGTCGTCGGTGAGAAGCTGCTCGAGCCGCGTCGCCGGCGGGGCCGAGCAGGAGCCGCGTCGCCGGCGGGGGGAAGAGGAGTCGCGTCGCCGGCGGGGAGGAGCACGAGCCGCGACGGGGAAAAGCAGCAGCACGCGACTTTTCTCTCCCCTTCTCCCTCTTATCCTCTCCAGCGCGCGGCTTTTCCCGCGTCGAAACTCTGCGCGCGCGCTCTTCCCCGCGCGTCGAAATTTCCCCGCGCGCGGCCCCGCGGCGCCATTATTCCCCCGCGCGCGCTCGCGTCGGCCGCCTAGCTCGCCTCCGCGCCGCCTAGGATGCCTGGTCGCCGCCGAATCGGAGAGGAATCGCTTCAAGTCGCCGCCTAGGCGCTCCGCTCCGCCTAGATCGCCGATTACCCCCATAGTCGCGGCGCCGGGCCATAGCCTAGCGATTAGGCGTGCCTAATCTCATCCTAATCGACGATTTTCAAAACCATGGGCAGAGCCACCCGAGGCATGTCGACCTTAGGAAGGTCTCAAATCAAGGAGCGCCCAAGCACCTGGAGATACTTGGCAGGGCCATTGGGCGCGCACCTCACAGGGAGGTCTTCATTCCCGACGTAAAATCCTAAGTGTCCAAAGCAGGCTGGCAGGGCTACAAGAGCACACCGACCTCGGAAGGTCACGCATCCGGGGCGCCCAACTAGGTTGGCAGAGCCGTAGACGTACCGAGGTATTGCAAGACCTAGGTATTAAGGCACGTTAACCTCAGGGAGGTCATTTTGGTGTCCAGACGACCAACATAGCTGCTGACCATCCAGCGGAGCCATGGCACTAAGGTATTGACGACCTCAGCAATAGGCACACCGACCACGGGGGCCTGATGAAATCCTAGATTTGAAGCTTCTGATCTCCAGGCGCCCAGACGGATCTGGCAGAGCAACGAGGCACGCCTACCCCGGAAGGTCTTCAATCGAACCTACGAGCATTTTGCTCAGGGAACAGAAATATAGGCTGATTGAAATAGGTCCGTTTACGTGCAGAGCCGCGTGCACCAGGACGCAGAGCCTAGCGGGTGCAATGAAGACGCCGAGTCGTAAAGGGTGCGTTAATCGTCGTCGTCTTTAGATGTAACGAGGCGCAGAGCCCTCTGACACAGATTCAGGCCTATCTCTCCGTAGACTGCAGGGTCACGGGTCAACAGTTGTCGGAGATTCTCTTACCATCCAGAAAACGACAAACCGCCCACTGACCAAGAAGTGTACTGTAGGCATGTGACGCCGCAGCGGCCTCAAGCATCATTGATGTACTAGCGACAAAGGCGCCGCGAGGCAGGGAAAAGGACATCGCCGTTAATCATGCACATGTCTACAGGACCTCTGGGCCACATGGTAACAGTGTCTCCACTTCATCGGCCGCACAAGGCCTGATTCCGGCTATAAATAGCACCATGGATCTGAAGGAGGCAAGCACCGAGCATTGCTGAGCTATGGAGCCGCAGGGTAGTATTGAGGCCATGCCATGGGCATGTGTCCGTCCACCAGATTGTAGGATGCAAAGTTTGTAGAGGGTTAGAGCTAGAAGAACTCTTGCGAAATATAGGTAGCACACCCACTCTTTGTACCGTGCCTCAGCGAGGAATCAAGGAGAGTTTTGAGGTGATGTTGTAGAGGCCCGAGGTGATGCTGCAGGTTCTTGGTAAGCATGAGATGCTCGTCGAGGGCTTGCGGTCCGCGCCGAAGAGCAAGCTCGTATCTGCATTCCATAGTCAGGCACAAAGTGTGACCTGCTATGTGCAGCGTCGTGCAGTTGTTCACCGCAAGGCCACCATCGAGGTCCTGGAGCTAGGAGAATTCTTGCGATGTGCTCTGCTATAGCAGGAAATACCTCAAGGATTGCTCTAAGTAGACCAGGTCTTCAAATATGTTTGTATCTTGTAACAGGTTCTGGATCCAATGAAGTCGTAGGCGACCTGTGTACCTTCGAAGTTCCTGTGTAATGTTCATTCTCTTCTGTCATGTAATGGTCGATTTGAAGAAATTATTCATCAAGGACCTAAGGTGACGTGATTTGGGGGCTTGTCGACCTCGTGGAGATCGAGTGTGCTATTAGGATGACCTGATAGATTTGTTATGTTCACGACCTAAACTCAGGATGTACCTACGTGTTGAGAATTGGTTCGTGTGTGAACCCAGTTGCAATTGGTTCGCGTCGAGTTACAATTGATCTGTCAAGTTGCAATTGGTTCAGCTGCGAAGTTGCAACTGCAGGATCTGTGCATTTGCTATACAGAATGCACCTGAGTGCATTTTAGTATAGAGGTATATTATATAGTAGCCTGGGTACCGAATAGTTATTCGGTACCCGAGCCATTCCCATCAGCCGTAGCCCGGCGTCTGCCCGTCTGTTCCCACACCGGTTTTTTTCCCCGATTTTCTCATTTATCGTTTTATTTACGTTGGTGTAGATGGAGAACGTGGGCAAAAAAATGCGGCATAGACGGTTCCAGCACGGCGAAACACATATCTCCGTCTCTTTCCTCATCGCTCTCGCCATCTCTCGTGCTCGCCGCCGGTGAGAGAATCCCCGCCAGACCTCCGGGCAGCCCAGTCAGACCGCCGCCAACCTGCACACCCGGAGCTGGAGGTCGACGGGCTGAGCCACTAACACCCTCGAGCCACCGGAGGAAGCTACTTCGGAGAAGCCCAGATCTGGGGATGGCAAGACCCGGGAGTAATCTGCTCGGCTCGGTATACGAGATCCCACGAATTGATCCAGCAAGACAGTAGGAGCTCGTTCCCTGGTGATAGATCATCCTTGGCCTGCCAATCTGCCATCGTCATCCGCCCTTATCCTGGTAGGACCAAGAGTAGCCTTCCATTGGTACGAGCCGTGCCAATCTAGCGGCGACCCGGCAGCCACCCGACGGCGGCCGTTTCCCTCTGGAGACGGTAACACCCACCCAAACTAGCGGCATCAGCTGGAACGGCCGGCCGGTGGTGGCATCAGATCCCAGCTTTCAATCGATTTTGGTAAGGCTAATCTATCTCATTATTCTGGCACAAAATCGCCGCCTTTTCGCCGCCCCCTGATTTTTCTACATATATTTTTTTCTTCGTAGCACTAGATGCACAAATCCTCTACCAGCTATGCCTAGGTCCGTCCATCCCCTTGGTCAAGTCATGCCATCCATCTATCCATCGGCTTGGGCATTACAGCTGCTTCAGTTCTTGGCGCTAGTGTGAGTGCCCCATTCAGGCTTGGTGGTCATGGGCTCCCAAGTTGAGCAGCAGTTCTCCCTACTCATTCAACCTTAAGCTGTGCATATATTCTCTTAGATTTGGAGCAGACTCCTTTCAGATTATTATTATTGCCTTACTGTGCATCCATATCTTTTTAGAACTACTCTATCATTCTGCTTAATCACAAGGAATTGGGAATTATTTAGTTGCCATATCATCTGAATTTCGATTTTATATCAGATTTTGTTTGATTCTGTCAATTTTAGGTGTTGGTGGGTTTCACTGTTTTGTGGTTTCATCATTTTTTTAATTGCAAGGGGAACAATTTTTTTAGTGATGTTAACTTAGATTGCTCTTGCAGTAAATTCGTATTCATGCTACAAAATTCTTTCAGATTTCACTGTCTTCAGTGACATTATAATATTGTAAATACTGTTTGCTACTTTCTGTTCATGGAACTTAATCATAACCGGTGTGTCCCCTTGCTGCAGCCCTGGAGGAGCTCTTTGATATCCTGTTGCCTTCACCGGTTGCAGAGACATCATGGTAAATTTGATTACATAACTGAACATGATGAAGCAATGTGCTAGTTTACTGAAATTGATGGTTGAATTCTAGGTTAATTTGATAATCAGATACTTTTCTACTATAATGGAAACTTTTTTGTTTCTCTTTTACCTGCAACTTTTAGTATCTGATATATTTAAATATAGACAACACTGCATCTATTCAAGTTGGTGCACATATCATTATTGCAACTTGATGCCTTATCTCCCCACTTTGATGCACAATGTCCAACATTTTAACCGGGCACTAATGTTCAGCCAACTGCATTATTTTTGTTCGTGTGAACTGTGGCATACAAAGTATGCATGAAGCCTGAACAAACATTGCAAAATGTAAATATATTTTTGGTTGGTAATTTGTCATTTTCTACAAAACATGAACTAATCTCTAGTTAGTTTTCTGAAATCATGTGGAATCCAAAGACAAGTTACATCCTAGTATTTTGATTTTGTGATAGATTAGCTGGTTACTAGGATTTTCCAGATTGGATATCATGGATCGCTGGGATTTCCTCACTTGACCATGCACCTACAAGTAGGACGAGGATCAATCCATGCATCTGCATCCCTGTGCCTTGAAGTAGGACAACTATGGGAATATGTGCAATCTGGTGGATGAGCAATCCAGGATGACTGCTCCAACAACCACCATTTCATTCCTGTTGTGTGTATATGTTTTTGACCGATGAACTATCAGTGATGTTGATGTGCACTCTATGTTTGAGCAAATGCATCAAAATTAATTTTCTCATAACATAGGAGTTTTAGCTTTAAATAGTAGCAGATTGATTCTAAATTAAATTGTGTGTGCAGTTGACAAATCCACAAGTTGCTGACTAATCCAGTTAGATGTAGTGCAAATAAGGCAGAGCATTTTTTACGATGCTTTGAGCTGGAAACTTTTCTGTAAGGCACTTCTGTAAGATGGTACTTTTCCTTTTCAAAATGCACCTCTGTATTCTGAAATCCAAGAATCTGAACCTATAGCTGCTTGTTTCTTCAGATGTTGACTTGGGATGGTGCTTGCTTCTTAAGTCTTGTGTCAGCATGATTGCTAGTTCGGTGTTTATACCTGTCTAGATAACTGGAGATTTATGTCTTACCCTGATGGTGCTTGCTTCTTCAGTCTTGTTTCAGCATGATTGCTAGTTCGGTGTCTGTACCTGTCTAGATAACTGGAGATTTATGTCTTACCCTTTTTTATGGAATCGAAGCTTATTATTTGTAAAGAAGAATACATGTTCATATATGCAATGTTTTTTCTTAAGATATGTAAAGATATTCATATTTTAGTCTGACAAGATCTCTTCACGATAAACTACTACTGTTTAGATTCTTAAGATGCATTATCATCACTAGTTTCTCAAATATACTTCTGATAATTTGTATCTATGGATTTGTGTATGCTTTATTAGAATTACAGTGAGATGCACAATTGTTCGTGCATGATTCTTCACAAGAAAGAGGCGATATGTTCTCAGCAGCTTATTCCAGAGGAAGTGAAGACCAGCTGAAAGCGTGCGTGGTCGACAAGTTGCGGCTAAATCTAGTTAGATGTAGTGTTTGTTGCTTTGGGACAACAATTTTTGTAAGACACCTCTGTATCACCTCTATATCTCAGGAAAGCAAAGAGTTCAATCCTAAGTGCTGCATGTTTCTTCAGAAGTGGATTTTGGATGCGCTTGTTTCAGGATGATTGTACCTCCTTAATCGATATATATAGAAACAAGAAGAAATTCGTTATGGTTAGCTTGACCTTACTTTTTGTATGATATGTCAAAAATTTTTTATCTGGCACTAATGCTGATCTAGAATGCAGCTCACGCAATGCTAATGATTTGCGACATTCAATAAACAACAGATAAGCAGGTCCTAAGTGACAGCACACCACACTTGGATGGAAAAAAACAGCAAACCTGTGTCAGGGAGCCGTCGGAGGCAAAAAAATCGAGCAGCAACTTCCGCAAACAAAAAATAAAAAAATAAAATCGGGCAGCACACTTGGAGGGGCGAAAAAGGAAAAAAAAAAAAGCGAACCTGAGTCTCAAACTCTCAGGGAGCCATCGGAGAAAAAAAACCGGGTCAGGAACACAGACCGGAGCAGGGTAGGGCGCTGGCCAAAAAGCGAACCTGAGTCTCAGGGAGCCATCGGAGAAAAAAACCAGGGAACAGACCGCACGTGCGACGTGGTCGGGCACTCAGGCGGGAGTCGGAGAGGAGTTGGGCGCGCGGACTGCGGAGGGGGCTCGGGTACTGAATAGCTATTCAGTACCTGGGTACCAAATAGCGGAGTTTATATATATATATATATATATATTACAATAGTTATTTTATAGAAAGGTTCTCGAAAGAAGACCAAATAGCACATAGGTCTTGAAACTAGATAAGAACAAGGCGGAGCGATCCAAGGTGACGACGATGTTGGAGCCACCGGCGGAGGGTCGCAGGGGCATCGAGGACGTGTGCACCCAGATGTTGACCGCACGGTGCGTCGGTTGTAAGCAGGCCGGTGAAGCCGTTGAGGGAGGAGAACCCCGATGACCTTTAGATATGGTTGGAGACGTCGTCGGAGGTTGCGGCTTGAACCAGGGTCCCAGAGGGGGGCGGCGTCGACAAGGAAGCACCCAGATCTGAGCCACCGAGTTGGGGAGGCGAGCTTCTGGACTATTGACTGCTGCAACATGGAGGCGGAGTCGGAGGAGGCGGAGATCACATCCGAGAGGAGCCGACCAGGGACCAGCCTGGAGACTTGATTCTCGCAAGGGAGGAGCAAATCCACAGGTGGAGTTCCAAATCGACTCCAACTCCGACCAGATCTGAGATGGTGGCGCGGAAACTCCAGTAGCAGAGGGAGGGTGGGAACGGAAGAGAAGCTGTTAGAGGGTGCGGCGAAGCGGGATTGATTTTATTACGACATACCTGAGTTCCGGCATCGGAGACGACGACGACGAGGCCAAAGAGGCCAGCGAAGGCGACAGCAGCGGCGGAGCAAAGGAAGCACAAGCCACAGAGGGCAAAGGTCATAAAGGCAACTACTAAGTAAAAGCTAAGGAGGCTACTACTAGATCTACAAGGAGGGGGGAGGGGGTCCCCTGCCCCCTCTCGCCGCCGGCGAGGTCACCGGAGGGGCGAGAGGGAGGGGCCCGAACTGGGGGCGGAGGAGGCAAGGAGGAGGGAGCGAGACGCTTCGAGGAGAAGGAAAGGAGAGCCGCTTCTACGGTGTATCTGAGCATGGCAAGTTGGATAAAACACTTCTGTTAAAATCCTGAATCATATCAACAGAGACCTAAATACTTCCATGAAGCAACACATACAAGCAAATGAATCAAAGCATACACTTGAAACGGAGGTACATGGAGAAAAAAGATGTTTAAGAACAATATGCTCTGATTTGCCCAAAAACTCCCTATATGGTACACAAAGAGCCAAACTCTTTTTCAGCCCGAAATCCTCTATGTCGACTTGATCATACAGTTATCCTGCAGGAAATGAGAAAAAAAATATCTGATTACTTTGCATTGGAGCATTAACTAAGCTT
This sequence comes from Cenchrus fungigraminus, assembly GCA_036936925.1. Lineage (NCBI taxonomy): Eukaryota > Viridiplantae > Streptophyta > Magnoliopsida > Poales > Poaceae > Cenchrus > Cenchrus fungigraminus. Next base: position 50,361,832 of record CM072780.1, read on the forward strand.
CAATGACGTGGCATTGACTCAGATCTTGGTTGTTGAAGTGTAGTGCCAGTCTGCCAGAGATATTTGGGTGAAAATCAAAACTTGAACTGCTGACCAGGTCCTCTAGCTTGCTATAGGACGGACACTGTTCTTGGCACTAAGTTCATTAGCATCAAGTAGTTTATCTTAGGATCTTTCGATGATATTAGTAATATGTTACAAAAGTAAAGCAAATGCATTTGCACTTCTGCAAATTAATATATATATATATATATTATTGAAGTTGGAGCACTCAGTTCAGTAGTAAAATATCAGGTCATTAGAGTCCGGAAAGTAAAATGCATAAACAAACTTTAGAATCAAAGCTATGACTCATCTCGACATCTAACATGTTCCAACTTATCAGTTTCTTTTTGAGAACACGGGGATCTCTAAAGGACATGGTTTTGATGTATATTTTAGATAACAGAACACAAACAATTACCTGATCATGGACCCTCTAATTGGAGAATGGGGCATCAGTTGTGATCACAAACTGATGCCAGCCAAGTCAAAGAGCTTCTCAGCCTGGTCCGGGAAAAATGTTATAAACAGGTAGGCACCTGCAGGTAATCGCCCATATAAGATAAGGTGATGAGCCCATGCACTAAATTTGTCTGAAATAGTGTGGTCAAGTAGTCTTACTGATCAATACAGTTCCGAGAACTACAGAAATCTTCCCTTGTATGGTTACCAGACCAGCTTTTCCTGCATTCTGCAGCTCACTTTTCCCGACCAATTCAAACGTTCCTGCAATGTATATGGTACAATATTTGTTAAGAAGAAACTTGAAAACACTGCGCATCAACAGATCCTGTGAGCATATGATTATTAATGGTTTGGTACCTGGCTTCACTGTCTGGAGACCTGATGTGATACATGCAATATTTTGGAAGCCTTCTCTCTCCAATGCGTCTGCAGCAGCTGCTGACCTGAATTCAGCAGGCAAGGGCAGAGCAAATAATAAGCAATTGGATAGTCTGATTCATCATTAAAACCACTCTGGATAATTCACCATCAGAATTCATCGCACTTGTTTCATTTGGAACAACATATATTGTTAAGCGACCCAGTTGGGTGTACAATCTGCTAGCTTAACATGTCCTGGCACTGGCAGAGGAACTTATGACTGAATTTCTCCCCGTCACAAACCTGAGCCCTTCCTGGCAGACCACAAGCACCTTGCTCTCGGGCGAGAACTTGTCCTTCACCGTCTTGGCGAAGTCCGGGTTGAGCTTGGTGAAGGGCAATCCGAAGAATAGCCCGGCGAAGTTGTTGTGCAGCTGGCGCTTCACGATCGTCCCTTGATATAACGAAACAAAATTGAGCAAAAATGTTTCGCCAAAAAAAAAAGAGGAAGTTTAGCATTTCTTGCAAGAAATGCAGGAGAGGTTTCGTTGCCGTACGTACCAATGTCGTTGTCTTGGTTCTCGATGAAGAGGGGGACGTGGGTGGAGGACTTGATGTAGGCCCTCTCGCGCTGCGTCCTGTCCCTGATGTCCAGCACCGTGTAGCCCTCCTCGGCGACGAGCCTCTTCGCCTCGTCGGCGTCCACGAAGCTCACCTCGGCGCGGATGGCGGCGGCGGTGGCGGCGCAGGAGCTTCTCCTCCTCCTCCTACTCACGACTCCCGCAGGCCTGCAGCCCTGCTGCCTGATCCTCACGGCTATCCAAGAACCTCTGATGAAAAACATGCAGTCAAATCCTCCAGCTTTCAGAATAATTTCACACTGAAGAATGAAGAGTGGAAGGAAAAAAAAAATCTTTGCTCACCTGAGAGGAGAGAAAGCAGAAGATAGGCCGACAACTGTCATTTTTTGACCTTCACTTGATTTTTCTTCTTTTGAATCGCTTTGGTTATGAAATGGACTTTTTTCTGGGGATTTTGTGAAGGTTTTGGAGGCATAGAGCAAGCTGCAGAGCAGAGCTCAGCATAGCAATGGATTTCGCTGAAGGGGCAAGAGGGAATCCAGGGAGCCAATGGGATTGCGCCAAGTAGGATGCACGCTGGCTTGGGGGAAAGAACGGTAGAGTGGGTCCCAGTTGGCATATATGGATCTTGTGTGCCTGGCGCCTCTTTTGTGCTGATTCCTGTGGTTTTGGGCACTTGCTGGACAGACCACACCAGCCTGTTAAGCTCTTGCAAGATCTTTGTACACGGCCGATGAATCCGTTAAACTTTTGAGAAACTTTTTTAGTAAATTAAACTTTATCTAAATTGTTGTAAAAAAAACTTTATCTAAACCACGCCGAGCATCATCAAGATGCTACGATATGGTAAATATAGGCCATAGATGAGCATCAACCATTGCAACTGCAAATGTATGGCATCACATACGAAAATGGACTTAACATCAGTCAGAAGTCAGAACCAACAATGAATAAGACCCCAGATCAAACACCAACGAGAGAAACCATCCACCACTTGCATTAAATTGTGAAGTTGGGCAATTTGCAGTGCAGAGTTCGAAGTCGGCACAGCGCACCACTATCTGGATAGACAAACCAGTGCCTTGGATTTACAATTCGAACTTCAGAGCACCAACCAGCAGATAATGGTGAAAAGTACTTTTCCAAACATGTGTTTAGATCAGGACCATTGCTAAGTCTATCTACTACCTTTACTATGAACAGACTACATTTGCGTGGTTATATGAAATAGGAACTCTTCGATATTGATGAAAAAAACTAGTCTACTAGAATGTTTCTAGCAGTGAAGGAACACCTCTGAAACAGATACTGCTCTTCCATTCAGGATGGCTAGTGGTGGCCTTTTTTCTCTTCATCAGTAGTTCTCATTCCAGTGACATCCAGCAGTACAGAAGTCAAAGCGATCGCAGACCCTGACAATAAAGCTGTCCGGGAGCTCCCAACTGCACGAAACAGCAATGTCAGATTAGCAAATTAGTACTTACTCCATCAACAGCTAGTCACACAATGTGCAAGAAAAGTATCAAATATATTAGGAGTTAGGACTATCGGATTGGGAGAATAACAGGAGTTATGTTAGAAAATGATCCTTTCCTTCCCTATTTAATATATGTATGCACAAACTATGCCAAATTAGAACTGAAGCATTGCCTATTTTTCAAGTTGAAATTTTCCGAAAGGTAACTAACACCATAGAACTTCCGACAACACAGGTTTCTCCTATATATGGAGAATCGCGTACACCAAATCTAATTCCAAAGTGACATTTGTGTTACAACATTTCTCAATAACGCAACTAAACTCATCGAAAATCTAAAGTTCTCCTAGAGTTGGAAGCTAATTTCAACTATGTTGTTTAAGAAATTTCACAAACTTGATTAATAAATTGAGGGAACAGGTGGTAAGAAATAAACAGAAAGAGTTTAAATAAAATGGCATCAACTCACAAAAATGCTAGCCGAAAGTTAACACATATTCCATACATTGATGAATGTGTTCTTGGTGGCATTGCAGGCTATATATAATAACTGAAGCAAGATTAGTGCCATACCTCTTAAACCCATAGCAGCACCAGTAGCAAAACTAGCAGCAACACCATTGAAAATGTCCTTCTTCATCCTGTACTTTTCAAGAGCCTGTTCGACACCAACATATGTACCTCCAATAATTGCAAAGTTTGCTGCATAATGCCCACACACCTTGCCAGTTCTGATCAGCTGAGGATACTTGACGTTACTGCCAACCTGAGGCCCATCATACAGCATAGAAACTAGTGCACCCCACACACTGCCAGCAGCTAAACCAATGCCTGCTGTCTTGCCTGCCTCCATGACAATTTCCTCACCCACCAAACCTCTCAAGTTGGAATCCTCCATGCTCCCTGTCAACCAGAGAATGACAGATAGTACAACAAGAGAATGAGAACTCAGGATGTCACAATGAGTATTACTAAATTCAATCAACCACAGAACGCATGAAGTTGATGATGAACAGACTATCGAAACAATGACAAAAATTGGAACCAATATTGATGTTATGCTTTGCAATCAGCCATATGAAAGCTGTCCAGTTATATCAATGCCCTGTTCCTGATGGTCCATACCAATGTTATGTTACACTACGTTTATTTACATTTGACTTCATCAAAATACTAAAGGAGAGCAAAAGGAAGTTTATTTACATTTATGTACATACGTTAATTTACATTTGACTTCACCGAGATAAGTTTTAGTGCGAACGAGTAATTTGCGTTGGGGGGAGCCAAGAGCTTGGCGCACCTAAGCACGCAAGTGTAATTAATACTTCTAGACTTGTCCGGCTAGCTGACTGTAATTCTCTTCTTTATCAATGAAATATTCACTGTCTTGTGCCCGTTTGTTGAAAAAAAAAGTCAGCAAAGGGAAATTTAGGTCCTGGCCTTGAACATATGAAAAGGTAGAACTGTAGAAATCTAAGCATGACTGTTATATATATTTCATTCATACATCTACACAAACATGTTAGCACCTAAGCTTGCAAAAGCAATGGACAGCACACACTCGATATACACAACACATATGGTTGAACAACTCAACATTTCCAGAAAATGGCATCTCAGAAATCATGATAACATATAACTCTGAAAATTTTATGATTTCAACTTATGCATGTTCCACTACAACCCTGGATTTGGATGAAACGTGCACATTGTTTGTTCTTTCATCATCAATGTGCAAGTGACAATAACTCATTCACAACTCTTTCTTATTAAAAGTACGATCAGCATTGAAACACATCAAATTTCACCAATATCACTCATGTTCACATAAATGATTAAAATGATTTTGAAAAAAAACTGATGAAAATGATTTACATTACAAGCATTTCTTTATTAACATTATCTAAGTAAACCAGCTATGCTCACGTACAAAAAAAAAAAAAAAAGAGAGACAGCAGCATTATGCTCAACAGTGCTAAACGCCAGGCTTGTGTACAGAGAATTCAGTCAATACCATTGGAAGTTTGTAACAGAAGTGCTGTAACCGCAAGGGACCCGAGCAAAACGCCACCATGATCAGGTTATCCTACGTATGGTCTGAAAGGCTTGGTAAGTCCCAGCGCACATGTGGCACGATCTGTGCACACAAACTTCGACGAATTTCATCAATTCAAAGCACAACTGGGTGAATCGCAACGAAAGCTGAGAGCCTCTGTTCCAGATTAATGCCCCGCACTTGAAGACTAAGCACAATCAAAGATTATATCCAAGCAACAAACTAAACAAGTAGTTCCAAGCAGACGCACTCTACACCAATTCCAACAGCGTGTTCCAGACCAAAAGGGGCAAAACATCATCTGATTACCAACGGATTTCAGGGGTGGGGCCTCTCTCTTCTCCAAAGTTTCGGGAAACAAGCCGCGCCATCCTAATCGAAACAATGGAGTGCTGGGTAACACACGATGAACTGAATCGAATGCAGATAACGACGAAGGATTCGGGGGGTGCTCCGTACTCCCGAACGAGAAGAAAACCGAACCCTAAGCGCTGAGCACGACGGAATCCGTCGAATCCGAGCAAGCGAAGCAAGCAAATGACGGTGTGGTAAACAGAACAACGCGCAGGAAGGAAAGGAGCGGACCGAGAGGCGATTGAGTGGCGGCCGGCAGGGCGGGAGGATCCAGATGGGCGTTGTGCTCGGGCGGCGAGTCGGCGGCGATGCGCTGCCTTCCCCTCTTCGCCTGCGGTGCTCGTGTCCTCGGCTTCCCCCTCTCCTCTCCTAAGCCGAGCGAGGCTTGCGCCGCAAGAAGGCTTAAGTTGCAAAATTTTGATGCCAAGTTTAGTTTATACTGCCCCCTTTTTAATTGCTCAATCCTACTCGGACTCGTCTCTTGCGCCAGGCCCGCCAATTATGAGCCGAACAGGGCTTCTTTAGGCCTCGTTCGGTTTCTCTGGATTGGGCTCAATCCAAGGGGAACGAGATGGGCTGATCCAAACCAAGGCCGAACGAAATTTGCTGTTCGGATCGGGCCGGCCCGGATTCTAAACACAACCGGTTTGGTTCCTCAAGCTCAACTCACAGGCCAACTCCAATCCCCGTGTCCGACCCTCCGGATCGAAACCCTACACGGCGCGGCAGGCGACCAAGACGGCGGCGCGGCAGGTGACCAAGCGGCGGCGCGAGGTGGAGGCTTGGAGGCGCGCATCCCCGCGCCGACGAGCACCTCACCTACCGCGTCCACCATCTCCGCCGCCGGTTTCTCTACGGTAATCCACCTTCCGTTCTCCCGCCCTCTCCTTCTTTCCCCTCTCCGGCGGCCGGCGCGGGAGACGAGATCGAGCGTGTGCGGCTGGCATGGAGATCGACCGCCAAGCAGCAGCTCCTCCTGCTGGCCCGCGGCCGGCCGCCGGTAATGGTGGTAGCCCTACGGCCCAGCAACAGCTCCGGCGACTGCGGCGGTCGTCACGCCCGCTCCACCAGCTGCGCGGCACGCACGCGGCCTGTGCAGCGGTGCCGCCGCGTCGCCGCTGGTGGCAGCGCTCTGCACCGTGCCTTGGCTGGTTGAATTGAAGAACTGAAGCTGATGGCCCACGGTGATGCATTGGATCTTATCGAGACAGAAATTTCCAGAGAATTTCTTGAGCTTCCTACACTTCTCTTTGTTTTCAGAGAGAATTGCATTTCTTGTGCATTATGTGCGTCCGTAGCACCAGACACATCTAGCAGGCGGCCAGCAAGGCAAATAAGCAGCAAGCAAAAGGTATGCAAAGTGACATGTGGTTTCTAAATTTTCTTTCACTCTAATTAATAGCACAATTATCATTCAACGAAACAATTCAAGTCTTACTAAAGCACTGCATTGCCTTAGAAAGATAGAATGTCATACAAGTAGTGCTAACCAATGTATACCCCTTTCCAACAAATAAAATACACCTATTTTGATTGTGTAACAGTCACATAGTTCTTGCATAACCATGGTTTTAGATTCAACAGATTTGAAAATGCACATATTCTTATATAAAAATTACTTAGTGTCCACTCAAAACAAAGTATTTTTGGTTGATTGGTACATAGGATTCCATATTTATGATAAACTTTGGTGAAATTAGTTCAACACTGTTTTTAGTACAAAGAAAATAATGGTGTACTTAGTTTATAATAACAGGGTAAAAATTTAGAACAGGTTTTACTTGATACAAATAAATACATGATTTTCAGTTCCAAAAGAAAAATAGAATGAGCTGCTGGAAATTTTGTTAATGGATATGACAGTCCACTTGCCAGGAACAGTTAGTTGAAAAATGTAGAAAAGTAGGTTCTGTTGTACTTGCCTAAATTTCTCTTCCTATCCTTTGGGAGTAAAAAGACTATGAATATTCAGAACAAGCGCATGCTGCCCACTACCTGCTACATCAATAGCCTGGTAGGCGCAACTGGCAGCCCTAGTTCAGATAATGCAGAATCTAGGTAATTTCTATATCCAAATAATTGTGGCAATGCTCAATAAGAAAGAAACACTCTTAGTTGGTTATATGAATACAATTACACCTTTGCAAAGTGAAGTTACCAAATCAGTTTCTGTCCACATCATGCTACAGATCCGCGTTTGGAGTAACTGTATTTTATTGAGAATAGCATGACCTATGACAGGATGCAAACGAATTACCATGTAATGCCAGATTACAGTTGAAGGATTCAGCTGCTCTTGAATTTCAATTGTAAGATATAATGTCACTTTTACCATATAACCACTTAATTGTTGTCCTACCCCCATGCACTTACAAATTCAGCCACACACATTGCCTTGTGTATGTCCATGTCAGATATGACCGAACTCAGCAACACCTATTGTATAATTATTTCCTTACCAAACCATGCCTCCAATGTGTTAGCAGCGCCACAATGACAGTCTTCGTCACAACCACTTGATAAGCTAGGTCATTATCTCACCCAAATGCATCACAACATCGACTTGATGAGTTAAGATTGAAACTATATATGTATCTTTTGTTCTATGCAGCCTACTTATCTTGTGCAGTTTTGAGTTTAATTCACACACATGGGCACACGCTAATTACTAGTTCACTATTATTGTTACTGTGTTCTGGCCTTGTTCTAGGGGTACATGGTACTAGAAGGGATCAGTGCTGTCTGTAGTAGTAATAAATTGCAAGCATGTATAACACAGTACATTGATAGTGCATTCCAGTTGTATTCCTTTGCAAGCAAATGATATAAGCCTGACTTATATCATTTGATTGCAACTCTACTGCTAGCTGTATACCTTTGCTTCCTCACTGTCCTATCTATGCACAACTCTCTTGGTGATTAAAGTTTCAATTATATTATCTTCCTGTTGATCTGTGAAAGAAAGTGCCATGGTGCCAATTGATTCTAATACATAACTCTGTCCTATTTATGCATAACACAACATGGTGCCAATTGATTCTAATACAGCTGCAGTTTCCATCTGAACTTTCATGCTTGATACATTATTATGCACTGAACTTTCATGCTTGATACATGTGCAGGCCTGGAGTATTGAAGAGGGGTTTTTTTCACAACATGAAGTTGTAGGATTACATTTAAGATATGTTTTCTGGGTATTCTGCACTGAAGCATTGGATGTTTCACAAACTTGGTGGAGCTTTTGTAACTTATCACCATTAAATTGGACAAAGTGTCTAGTCACTGGAGTAGGATTAGACTAGTTATAAATTATGCTTTGGATTTGTGCACTTTGTGATAGTTTGTGTGAGAAAAGATTGTAATTCATGAGTGGATCATGACAGCCTTTTGGTGCACATTTTGGCACTAGCTAGCATGTCTGCTAGCTGAGATATTCGTAGCCAGATTATTTCATTCATCCCTGTTTTAATTCTGAACAACCGAACACACTGTTTTTATATTCCCGTTTTGAATCCCGAGCTGGGTTGGATCTGGCCAGGTTTGAGTGTGACACCTGGATCCACTTGATCCAGGCCAGGAACGGCTACCGATCTGGAAGCAATTCCTGAAAACCGAACGAGGCCTTAGTGGATTTTTTCCCCTTTCGCTCGCCTAGTCATCACTTGCTATTGGGCCGAACTGTTTGCCGTGCTCAAAGGAGTCCAAAACTCCATTGTAACGTAACGACATAAGGGTTCAAATCCTGGTGCTCGTACCTTTTCCAAGATTTACTGACGTTATGTGTTAAGTGGTAAGCGACGTTCCTGTTGACGACGAGGCGTCATTGGTGACTTCGGGAATCTCCAGATTTGCCGGTGCTCAGTCCTTCGGAGGTGCTCATAGAGGTAGGGTTTGCGTACGTATATTCATAGGGGTGAGTGTGCGTGCGTGTTGTGAGCGTCTGTGTTGTACTGTGTAATTTAAAAAAAAAACCTATACCTTCATGTGGCTACCACATGACCTCAGAAACCACTCTTTCATGGTTATTATGCTTTGATGCTCTATCTTAGCCTATCGACTTGGATCGCGTAGTCGATGGAACATGCTTTGATTGCTTTATTTATTTACATTGTTGTTTAAATTAATGATGATTATCCTAACCCTACACCAGGCGCAAGATCCTCCCGCAACCTGTTGGGCTTTTGCGTAGTCAAAGATTCGTGTGATGCAATAGTTGCCCATCTTCTTCCAGCAGCTTCTTCTTCTCTCCTCGAGACACCGGTAGAGTGAGGACCTTTGGTACGCCCTTTAATCCTGATTCAAGTTTGGACCCGAGACTAAAGCCCTTTCGTCGACGTGACTCGAAATAACTTTGGATGCCCCCTACCCTTTAGTCCTGGTTGGTATTACCAACCGAGACTAAAGGCTATGCCAGGGCCGACCCTGTCCAATTTGGGGCCTAGGGACACAACTTACATTGGGGCCTTTTAATAAAAATAATTGTTTTTAAAGACTCATCAAGATATACAACACAATATTGATATTAAATAAAAGCATTGTGTATATATTACCTTAAAAGTTTCTCTTCGCATTTCTAGATGCAAAGTCGCTGATGATTGTATCAAGATCAATCGCATCTAGTAATTTCTTCTCAATGCATAGAGTTGCCAATCCATTAAGCCTTTCTTGAGACATTTTGGACTTTAAATAATTTCTCAACAACTTCAACTTTGAAAAGCTCCTTTCTGCCGAGGCCACAGTGACCGACACAGTAAATAAGATCCGATAAGCAATAGAAATATTAGGATAGCAATCCACTTCTCTTACATACTCAAAAATCTCCATAGCGGACATTGTTTTATCAGGTAAAGCTAACTGTAGAACACTTAGCTCTGAAATAAGGTCATTCATATCAACATCTGATGAACCATCAAAAGAGAATGTGTTTGCAAAATTAGTGCAACATTCTCTTAGTTCAACATTATCCAATGACTTTAAGGTTGTCGAACTCATCAAGAACCCAAATTTACTCTTGAATGATTGGAGTTCCTGAAATCTAGTTTCCAATGAACCAATTGCAATATCAGCCATAACAAAAAAGTAATCAACTTCAAATGCCTTCTCAGCTTGTAGATTAGCCTCCTCACAATCAGTTTCATCAAACTATTTCTTTCTAGAAGCACGACACTTTATTGGAAATGATGGCCGCACACCCATTTCTTCTGCAATTTCTTTTGCAATGACCAAACTATTATGAAACCCTTCATTTCTGTAGGTTTGAAAGTAACTCATTGTACCTTCTATTTGCTTTAAAGTAGCATCAATGCACATGGACGGTGACTGCAACTTCTTGCTCACAGTGTTCACAATAAATAAAATGTCACGCCAGATAACCATACCAAGTATAAACTCAAAAGTACCAAGCATATCAAATAGTTTTTTTTGCATTACTTCTATCCTTGGATTCCGCTTCCTTATCTTTACTTAGCTCAAGCAAAGCTGACCTCAGTTAAGGAGCTTGAAATCTAATTGCCCTGACGCTTTTGATACGACTCTCCCAACAAGTATTGCACAATGATTCACAGTTAAACTCTGAACATAGCTAAGAAAAGAATTCCATCTCTTGGTAGAACTAGAAAATAATACATGTATCCGTTGCACAATGCCAAAAAAATGAAATCGCTTTACCACAAGAATTAGCCATATCACAAAGAGTAAGATTAAGACTATGGCAGGCACGTGGCATAAATAGAGCTCTTGGATTTATTTGAAGCAAACATGTTTTTACCCTCTTGCGACTTCCTTTCATGTTAGATCCGTTATCATAACCTTGACCTCTAATATCATCAATATTTAGACCAAAGGACTTGATGGAATCAACGAATGAATTGAATAGCCCCTCACCAGATGTGTCATCTACCTTCAACAAACCCAGAAAGTACTCCTCAGGTTTGCCATTTGACATATTAACACATCGAACCAGCAAACTCATTTGTTCTTGATGACTTACATCTGGGGTACAATCGAGGATAACATAAAAGTATTTGGCCTCTTTAACAGTCTTTATGATAGAATTGGTAATGTCTGAAGCCATAAGAGAAATCAACTCATTCTGGATTTTATGACTTAGATAATGATACTGAATGTCATTATTTTGAATACGCCTAAGGTGGTCGTGCATTACCAAATCAAATTTTGCAATCATCTCACAACAAGCTAAGAAATTACCATTTTGGTCAATATAAAGTTGCTCGTTTGATCCTCTGAATGCCAAATTGCGTTTACCAAGAAATTTCACAACAACAACTATTCTTAATAAAACTTGCCTGATACGCTCTCTCTCTTTCATAATTTGGTGTTGAATGTCTTTGTCAATTATTTCATTCTTCCTCAGTCTAACTCTTAGTTCATTCCAGGATTTCATGTTCATAATATGCTCCTGACTAGCTTCATGTTCTTTTAGCCTATCTTTGATATCCCTCCAATCTCTAAACCCATCATGGCCTAGTGAACTCTTGCATTTTTCTGAATTGAAAAGCTTACAGCAAAAGCAAAATAATCTGTCAACATGTTTTGAATAAACTAGCCATTTTCTATTACAGACTCCATTGTTCATCTTTCTGGAGTAATGAGTGTATGAAAAACGTCTCCCATTGCCATCTAAAGGAAATTCAATATTCTCTTCTCTTACAGGCCCTTTCTCTGCTAATAAGGCTCTTGCCTTGTGATCAAGATTATTCCAGTTTCTTGGATCATATATATCCTCAGTAAAAATCGGTTCTTCATGAATACTAGCACTTCTTGTAGGAGATGAATTACACTACGTGAAAAACTCACTTTGGTAACGGGCATAGATGGCCTTTAGTAACGGGCAAAGCGCCCGTTACCGATCAAGTGTTACAAATGAGCCAAGAAAGGTAACGGGCAGATGCCCGTTACTGATAACACATATTCGCAACGGGCATCAAACAACGACCGTTACCACAACTAGCCACCGGTCACGTAAAATGGCTGTTTCTCTAGGCCCACAGGGAACTTTGGTAACGGACACCAAAACAGAGCCCGTTACAGTAGCTCAACATCGGAAACGCCTGCTGTGTACCTGCGTCTCCTCTATCTAGACGAAATGAGACGCGTCTATTTCACACGCGTCTCAGCACATCTAGGATTCGTAACAGGCATCAAACAACGACCGTTACCACAACTAGTCACCAGTCACGTGAAATGGCTGTTTCTCTGGGCCCACTGGGAACTTTGGCAACGAGCATGAAAACAGAGCCCGTTACTGTGAAATCAACATCAGAGACGCATGCTGTGAACCTGCGTCTCCCCTGTCTTGATGAAATGAGATGCATCTGTTTCCACGCGCGTCTGCTGTCTCTCGACTAAAGGAGACGCGTGCTTTCAACCTGCGTCTCCTATATCTCGACGAACGGGCCAGGTCCTGGGGCCCACCGGTCAGTACTGGTAATGGGCTTTTACACTGCCCGTTACATTGTTGGCATGTTTGTAACAGGCTTTCCGAATGAAACCCGTTACTCACTGATCAGTGTTTATAATGAGCTTTAATTAACGCCCGTTACAGATACGTAGGGCACCCCTACAGTAACCTGCCTGCTTGCCGGCTGCATCCTAGAACCAGCCAGGATTTGGCAGCCATCAGGGGCTGCATCCTGCCATCCTAGAACCAGCCAGGATATGGCAGCCACCACAGCAAGGAGACATCACAAACACATTCTCACATCACAGATATAGGCAAGCAAGATCACATTTATCGACAAGCAAGATCACATTTATAGACAAGCTAGGATCACATCAAGTTTCAAGTTACTCTCACCAGGGCTTGTTTGGATGGAGTCATGAGAAAACTGCCTAAACCAGGCAGCATCTGACCCCAACCAAGCAAGCCAAGCAGGTTTCTCAGGCAACAACACCTGACTAAAGAAGACTGAATGCGTTTCAAGTTTTTGGCTACAATGAACTCACGGTGCACCATTATAGAAGTTGCCCTTTCGGTCGATGGTCTCCTTAAGAATGTACTCGCACAGCATCTCCCGGACACGCTTTAGATCTTCTGTGGAAACATCTAAAGCAGCTTCGAAATCCTGCAAAATACAATCATTTATGAGAATACAAGTAGAAATCAGTTTCTAAAATCAGATGGAGAATATGAGCAGAGACAAGGTTGAGCATTATTATCTACTTACAGCAGCCTTCTTGATGTCAGCTATATCATCGAGTAGTCTTAACATATGGAATGCCACATGGAATCCACACAAAGAGGACCGCCATGGCTGCTGAGCACACTGCATTGAGGTACCAAAATGACAAGTTAATGCAATACCAAATAGGTAAGAAGGGACCATAAAAAACCTCGGTCTTACATTGAGATTTATTTTGTGCTTGAGTGTGGCTTTTGGCTTTTTTTTCTTTCCTTTCGTCACTCCGTCCTGTGCATGATCACCAAAGGCCCTGCATGATCAGCAATACCGATTAGAAACACTAAGAGATTAAATTTTTGTGAACAAAACCTACAAGATACTGTACCAAAGGCCTTGCGTGGTCAGCAATACCAATTAGAAACACTAAGAGATTTAATTTTTGTGAACAAAACCTACAAGATACTGACCAGTCCACAACAGATTTGAGGTCTGAGAACTTTAGCGGGGGATGTTGTTTAGCAGAATCTAGATACCAAACCTCTTTGAACTTCATACAAATGATCACTGTTACCCAGTGGCTAGTGTAGTAGGCACCCACCATGTAGTCGTTGTTCATTGCATTTGAGATTGCTTTGGTAACAAAGCCAGAATGCTGAGAAATATTTGTGGAAGTAATAAAACCTGGATCTAAAAACCCAACACTGATCTGCATCTCCGCTGCCTTGTCCATCATTTTCCTACAAAAAATCAAATTGTTAGCATGCATGAACTTTGTGGTCAAAATTAAAGAAATATCTTTTTAGGTTTTAAGGGACTTACAATGTCCACAACCTCAAGAAGGTAACATCCAGAGAAGCTAGGGTTATAAGGTTATACACGCTACTAAATGCAATGTTTAACATTAAAGCACCACCACCACCTTTAAAGTAGTCTTGATCCACCTTTGCTGGAAAGACAAGTTTATCCTTACTGTGTTCCATGACGTAAGCATGCAACCTGGCACAATTTGGTCCAGCAGCCTCTAAGTTTGCTTCTGACAACATAGGTGCACCAGGCTTGTATTTTGGTCGTTCCTGTTCTGTCCCAATAATACAGTTAAGAATATCATCTTTAGACAGAGGTTTCCTGGCCTGGTTCCCCTTCTGCAGTGGAGATTGCCTGGGCTCCTCCTCCTGTTGCAGAGGCTGCTGTACATGTTGCATCTGCTGCTTAGGGGGAGATTGCCTGCGCTCCTCCTCCTGCTGCTGGAGAGGCTGCTGTTTCGTCTGTTGCTTATCCTCATGTTGCAGCTGCTACTTAGGCGGAGTTTGCCTGGGCTCCTCCGGCTGTTGTCGACACTCCTGCTGCTAGAGAGGCTGCTGTTTCGTCTGTTGCTTATCCTCATGTTGCAGCTGCTGCTTAGGCGGAGTTTGCCTGGGCTCCTCCGGCTGTTGTCGACGCTCCTGGCACGTAGTTTTGCTGATCTACTACTGCTGCTGCTGTTGAGCCTTCTCTTGCTGACACTGAGCTACAGTACCTCAATCTGATGCTGTACCCCTGCTACCTGTTGCGGCTTCAGGGTTGGGATGTCTCGTCATGGGTGGTATAAGGATCCTGTCCTTTGGCCATTGGATCCTTTGAACGAGAGCCTCAGCTTGGGTTGCTATGTCACCCCCATCAATTGGTACAGGCAGAGGGTAGTGACCCGCATTGGCCCACACATAAGTAGGTTGCACCACAACATACCCATCCTGCACCGGTACTGAATGGCAAGCCTTTTGAAATGGAAAGACTTTCGCTAGTGCGAGCTCCACATTAATCCCGATGCCATCCAAAAGGCTGCACGCGGTTGGCTCTGTCAGCTTATCTATTGTGTCCAGAATAGGTGATCGACTATCACTGTGCACTTGATTCGCTTCGTCCTCGTTGGCATTCCAATGGTCTTGCTCTCTGCCACACGCATCTTCCTCGCTGTCATGCGCATGTTCTTCCTCGCGGTCATGCGCATCTTCTTCTTCGCTGCCATGCACATATTCTTCCTCGCTGCTACTGACAGGCGCTGGTAATTGGGAAGGAAGAAGTACATTTTTCGGTATTTCGATGCCTGATAGTCTTAGAGCATGGACAACTAATTTAAATGTTATGTCCATCATATCATGAGCATCAGACATCTTGTTCCTCCTCTTCTTCCTGTACATTCCAGCAAACTCTTCACCAAACCCTTTACCCCAGCCAAGTGAACTAGACACGCCTTGGACCCGACCTCGATGCTCTGGAGTCTCAAGTGCTGCGGTGAGGATATCATCCTCCCTAACCCCAGAGAAAGAACCATCGCTACCCTGAGCTGCAAGTGTTTTCACCCTATCTGCTACCCCCACCACCGCAGGGTTACTAAATGTTATGCCCCCGCTTCCTTCACTAGTATTCTTCCTCTTCTTCCCTACCCTTGCCCGCAGATAAGGTCTCGAACGTCCAGGAAATTGGTCCCAAGGGTTCTGTTTTCCTTCTGCAGCTAGCTTTGCATCCTCCTCCTCCCACTCTTTCCTTTTACCACGATAACCTTTTCTGCCCGTCTTGTGTGGCTTATTATGCAATGCTCTCTTTTGTTTCATCTCCTGGCTCAATTGCTGAAATGAAGGAGAATTGGTTTTTTGCACAAACATGTCCCAGTCTTGTTGCTGCAAAAAGGCATGCTTCACAAAGGGAGTCTCCTCTTCGCTCACATATTTTTTCTTAAATGGGCCTTGAACCGCCGTTGTAAGGTTCCAATCTCTGATATAGCTGCCTTAACTGCCTTCTTGCGAACAAATTCTTCCAGATTGGCTGGGTAATCTAGCTTTTCCTCTAAAACTGTGAACAGATGTTCCTTTTCAATTGGTGAGAGATCATCAACCGCCTTGTTGATTGACACCCTATCCCGAGCAATGAGGCCACATACCAATACAAATCTATCCCTCGCAGCATCTGGGGTAGGCCAAAAATTGGCATCAAGTCCAGTTGCAGTCAACTTGTCTTCTGGCCATTTGGTTTGTGTCCTTGACTCGCGGGATCGAGTACTACTCGCAGCAATCTGTGCTGAGTGACCCTGTGAAAAAGGTTCACCGACAATGGGCTGTGATGGTGCATTGGAGATAGAGGAGTTTGTTGTTGTGAGAGACTGCATAGATGATATGTTAGGTTGTCAGTAGAGCAACATAAGCAAGACTGAAAATCTAAACAAAATTCTTATTAGATAAATTCATTTTCTCTAACAGGCAAAATAGCTGATATTACACTAGAAATCATTACAAGTCGTAAATAAAATCATCATAGACATACACAGTTCATATTTTACTTAATTAGCATACAGGGATAGGTGCTAACCATTTTGACAGGGACACAACAATATGCTTATATATCAAAGCAGAGAATAAATTCCTTCAACTGCTTCCTTGTCCAACTTCAGCAGTGATGGATTGTGTGTTCCATGTGTACATGCAACAAGAGGATAAAGCAATGATCATGACATTATATATGACAGTAGTGAAACAACACTCACAACACATCATGACACCAACAATAACAATATATATGACAATAGTGAAATAATTAACACTCACAACAAAGCATAGGACAGTCTAGTTATCACTACATTATAAACCACTACGATGCAATTCCCACTGACATTATGTGGCCATCAGAATTAAAGTATGCTAACAGGTCCAAAGCATAACTGTCGATCTGGTACATTCACAGCATAGCAGAATTAAAGTATGCTAACATCCTCAATGCTTTTCATGAATTTACAGTCCAAAAATTGTAGCACCAGGAACATGAAAATGAATTTCAACAGTTCATATAACTTCATCAGTTTTCAACAATTTATTCAAACAGACTTGGAGCAACAAAATCCATCCATCAAATCCACAGTCAAT
Source organism: Cenchrus fungigraminus (assembly GCA_036936925.1). NCBI lineage: Eukaryota > Viridiplantae > Streptophyta > Magnoliopsida > Poales > Poaceae > Cenchrus > Cenchrus fungigraminus. The sequence continues at coordinate 50,379,201 of CM072780.1, forward strand.
CAATTAAAAATGAACTATTAAGGCATGTCTCCCTAATCCACCTTGACATGAATATATAGCAGATTAGGTGGACTACATTATAAACCACTGCGATGCAATTCCCACTGACATTATGTGGCCATCAGAATTAAAATATGCTAACAGGTCCAAAGCATAACTGTTGATCTGGTACATTCAAAGCATAGCAGAATTAAAGTATGCTAACAGGTACAAAGCATAACTGTCGATCTAGTACATTCAAAGCATAACAGAATTAAAGTATGCTAACATCCTCAATGCTTTTCATGAATTTACAGTGCAAAAATTGTAGCACCAGGAACATGAAAATGAATTTCAACAGTTCATATAACTTCATCTGTTAGCAACAATTTATTCAAACAGACTTGGAGCAACAAAATCCATCCATCAAATCCACACTCAATCAATTAAAGATGAACTATCAAGGCATGTCTCCCTAATCCACATTGACATGAATATATAGCAGATTTGGTGGCCGAGCAGAGAGAGGGCGTTGGGGGTTCAAGCAGGACTAACCTCTGTCGCGAATGAAGTAGTTGTTCTCGTGATGGTCGAAGGGGCCGGATCCATGTCGGCTCGTGGCCTGAGGTGGCCGGCTCGTCGTCGTGGCCGGGGATGACGGATCTGCGTCAACCGTCTTTAGGTTGGCCGGGAAGCCATCCGCACGCCAGTAACTGCGTCCTCGTCACCGTCGTCACGCAGGGAGCGGTGGGGCTGGAGAAGAGCAGGGCTGCGGCGGGGAGAGAGCGGCGAAGGCGAGCGGGGACAGAGCGGTGAAGGCGAGCGGGGAGAGTGGCGGCGGCGGTGGGGAGAGTGCGGGCGTTGTGGATCTGTCTAGCGAGGAGCCGAATATGTCCCCTGAGGAACTGCGCGGGTAACTGTGTTTAAGGAAATTACTGGCGTGCCCTTGACGGCTCTCTGGTGGAATTGGAATTCCATGGGCATTATAGTCAATATAGGTGGGAAATTTTGAGCAGCCCGAGCACAGTTTGCCTGCTGACGCTGACGCGTGGGCCAGTGTCATTGGTGACGATGGTTAGTGAACCCGCATCGCCTTTGTTGGCAGTTGGGTCCGGCGGGCAGGCAGCGGTTATCTTTTTATTTTGGCTGCTGACACTGACGCGTGGGCCAGCCACTATTTTTTTCGAATGAAACGTGCTTCCCTAAAATATTAGAGCCCATAAAACAGCACTAAAAAATCATAAAAATACGAACAATTCGTATTTAGACATTTAGTATTTGAATAAAATATCAACAGTCACACTTGTGTGCCCAAGATTCTTAGAATTCGTTTTTACTTCCCATGTTAATGATGTAATAATTCTAATAACATCTAGTGTGCTCTAAAAAATCTACAAATTGTCTTGGCAACATAATTTGGGTACCTAGACTTGTCTTCAAAATTTCAAATGGTTTCGATGAAGGAATATTATACTTATGTACAAATATCTACATCTCTCACATAGTTTCTTAGAATGTTCCTTGAACATTGAAATTGTCCACACTTTGCAACATGTTCGAACTCATATGCATTTGAAAACTTAACAAAACCTTGTGGTTCACCTTAAGATTACGAAAATGCAAAGTTTCATTACAGGAGGTGTGGAAAACAAATATTATTTATATGTTGCACTTACATAGAACAAGATAAGGCATGTAAACATTATTCAAGAAATAGAATATACACTAAACAATGAAAATAATGAAAACACAGTGATTTTAGAAAATTGTAGAAAAAAATAATCAAATTTGGGCTAATTACGACAGAGAAATACATGTTACAAAATTTGATTGCGGATTAAAAAGAGAAATGGGGTCGGCGACGCGGGACAGATAAACTGTTCTTCATTTTCCAATGGAACAAAGGAGGAAGCAGAGGCACCGCCGCCCGCCACCGCCCTCGTCGTGCCCGCTTTGGCGGTTTTGACACCCAAGAGGGCATCCTAGGCCTCGTCGGCGGCAAATGAGACCACCGCAACCTTCGATTTGACTCACAAATGTGACAAATCAAATATTGTCTATCAAAAACCGATTAAAAACGAACATCCTGATAAAATCAAATCTGCGTTTAGTAATATCTAATAATTTACATTCAAGATAGATAATGTTCATTGATGCTTGCGCCTACATCCCGATGTTCATCCTGCTGACGGCGTACTCCACGGCGGGGCGGAAGTTACGCGTCCAGAGGTCGAACTCATGACGGATGCGACACTCGGCGCTGTAGTAGTGGATGATCTCTGAGGTCTCCAGCCCGTAGCGCCTACATCTCGCTGCCCAAATGTAGACGTGGGTATTCTGGACGGGCAGCAACGGAATGTCGTCGTCGCCGTCATCAAGCCAGTACCACCACGCAATGTTCTCGAGATCCCGATTGACGAGGTAGCACAGCCGCCACAGGTTGTGGTTCTTCCACCGCCCGTCAGGGGGTGACTGGCCGCCGCTGATTTCCTGGAGCAGTGCCATGGCTTCGGGGTCCGCCGGGTTGCAACGGTACTTCAGCATCGCTAAGAAGTACTTGGCACCGGAGTCTTCAGCAGCGGCATCTCTGATGAGCTTCAAACCCTTATCGGGGTTCCGCTGCCTCATCAACCTCTCCATCCCCTCGAAGCATAATGCCTCCGGATGATTGGCCTCGCGGAAGCGCCGCTCAAAGCACGACCTGACGTAGCGATTCTTGCACACCTGACGAAGATCACGAAGCGACACGTGCAGTAGTACCTCATCAGAGGCGCAGATACGCCGGAAGGTGCTGCAGATTTTATTGCGAAGGTTCAGAAAATGGAAGACGGGCTCATCCTTGATGGAGTGGATGATGATCTAGGTGACAAGATCATCTGGCAGCAGCTGCATCAAGCACACCGCGGCCATCAAGGAGAAGGGGAGGAAATAGAAAAGCGACGGGGTTTGGAAATTGAAAGGCAACGGGGGTTGAAGTTAAAGGCGACGAGGGTTGAAGTTGGCGACGAGGGTTGAAGTTGAAGAAGGCGCCTCAGCCATCTAAAACAATAAATGGAAATTGAAAAGGCACCGCAGTTTGGCTGCTGCCGCTGACGAGTGGGCCCGACATCATTGCCCCTGCCCCTTCTCCTTCCCGCGTAATTGAAAGGCGACGCATGGTTTTGGATGGTTTTGCGCCCGAAACGGAGCCCGATGCGCAATTGAGTGGCACGTACTGGCAGTAGTGGAGTAGTGGGTGGGGGCAGAGGCGCCTGACGGTTCCGCATCTTGTCAATATAACTCCCCTACCTTCCCCTGCTTTCCCCTGCTTCTTCCATAAGCTTATCATCTTTTTCGCTTCTTCTTCCTCCTCGCGATCCACCACTACAAATCTTCAGTCACTGAGAGATCACCAAGGAGGAGATGGTGTCGAGGAGCCCACCGCCGTCGAAGCAGGGACGAAGGGAGGACGACGACGACGAAAGCCGCAGTCGGAGGAAGTTGGAGAAGGGGAAGGAGCCGGTGACCAAGGACGCCGACGAGGAACCGTTCTTCGACGACACTAAGTTCGCCGTCGACCTGCTCAGGAGTGCCTTCAGAAAGCTTGAAGATGTTGGCGCGGCCTTCGACATCAAGGCGCATCATGAAGTGGAGAAGGACCCGAGCGTGAAGGGTCTCGCCTTCAGGATCCATGGGTTGGCTGAGAAGCTCGAGAACCTCCCCGTGGTCAAGCGGGCTGTTGACGGCTGTTAAACACCAAATTTACGACCGTCAACCCCAGCATTTCTGCACAACAAATGTACATCTACAGTAGAATAAGGGTTTATGCTACCAAATTCCACAAGCTATGATGTATATTTGAATGCAGGGGATTAGCATGAGAAATAAAGCAAAAGCACACCTTATCCTTCCACCTCATCAAGTCAAGCCTCTCCACCTCAGCCTATGAGAGGCTGCCACGCAAGCACTCCCTGGATCAACGATGTCATCAATCCAAGGGAGAGGACCTCAGCCAATCAGAAGCCGCCACGCGTACATCACATGGATCCATGGGCCCACCAGAGCACCTAAACCGCCTCCAACACACGTGTACACCGGGAACCGACCTCAGGACCCACTAGTCAGCCGCTCAGAGGAAGCACAGGCCGAGGCGGGCCACGTGGGGGTCGGCCGACCCTGGGATCGGCCGAACCGACCTTTGGTCGGCTGATCCCAGGCCTCCACGTGGTGGTCTCCCATTGGCCCTAGAGTCCATCCCCGGGGTGTTTCGCTGCTCTTCACACCGTTGTCCGAGCCTATAAATAGAAGTGGAGGGGGTAGGAATAGAGACACACTTCTTCTCCTCATTTTGCCTTTGGGCTCCTACCTCTCTAGGAGAGGAGTGCTTTGCATAGGATTAGTGCTGGCTTGCTAGTGCTTTAGAGATTAGAAGGAAGGTGAGGGGTTGACTTAGGGGAATGCCATGGTGTTTGGCACCTTTCCCCAGGAACGTACCTCAGCGGGAGCTCTGTTCTTCATTTAGAATAAAGTGAGTATTCTGACATTCTCTATTTAGACTAAAGTAGTGTTCATGCATAGGTGAATAGTTCTTGTGTTCTTCGCTTGATCATGATTTAGAGGCTTGTGTTCTTCATGAGCTTAGCCCTTGATCTTCTAGTGTAGTTCATATGTTGCTAATTCCGTTTGTATACCTGCTTGTCCAATTAGAGTAAAGTGGATGCTCCTGCATTCTAGTTTAGACCAAAGTCCTTCCATGATCCTTGTTTAGATAGCGGTTACCTGAGTGAGTCCTGATCTCTCCCTCGTGGGTTCGTCGCTCCGTCTTCGTACGGAGTGCTATAGTATGCTACGGGAGTACCTAGACGTAGTCGTACTATAGTAGTAACCAGTGGTGTAGACGTGGTGTCTAGACAACGGGTTATCCTTCGATTGCCTTGTATCCCACGGTTTGTCTTGGGGTAGGCCGAGGTGGTGACAGCCGTTGGACCCTTACGGAATCCCCCACGTTCGGATACAGGTGTAGGCAGCCATTTGCCGTGAACCGACTGTTATAGCCAGGAGGGTCCGGTGTCCAAAACGAGAGACCCTAACCGAGAGATTGTTCTTAGCTCTGCCCACTATCGATGGGACCCTTTCCGTCTCCATCTCGACCCTATAGAGCTGTGTCCTTGGACCATTCTTCCGGGATAGAAGGTAGTACACACCGTTCCTTGGATTCGATACCCTTGGGATACTCCTGAGGTGAAGTGCTACAGCGGTATTTCTGTGCGCTTGAAGATTCGTTCGTACCCGTCGGTATACCAGGTGGACCTTACGCTCACGCTAACAAGGGCTCGTTAGTAGTGACTTAAGAAATACCAACACGGGCTGGCCGCCACCACTTCGTCTTCGACGACGGCGGCTCCGACGGCAGCCACGACGGCGACGACAGCTCCGACGGCAGCCACGGCGGTGACGACGGCAGCCACGGCGGCGACGACGGCGGGACTCCGACGGCGGCGACTGATTAAATGGTTGACTCTACCTTGAATAGTAATAATGTGTGTGTGTGTTTGTGTCTTCGTCAGGTTGTTGAACTGCTTAGTTTGTTTGTCGATCATGAACTGCTTAGTTAATTAGTTTGGTTGTTGGATTTTGCATGTCATCAACTCGATCTATTAGACGCGAGTAGATCCATCCACGTCTCCTATAATATGTGTTCTGTTGTGATGAACTAGAGATCTGTTGTGATGAACAGGAGATCTGTTGTGATGAACTGGAGATCTGTTGAGATGAATTAGATCTTAGAGACAATGGATAGTCATTGCCGACTCGGGTTAGTCTGCTGACGCTGACACTGACGTGTGGGCCAGTGTCATTGGCGACGATGGTTAGTGAACCCGCATCGCCTTTGTTGGCAGTTGGGTCCAGGCGAGCAGGCAACAGTTATCTTTTTTATATTGGCTGCTGACGCTGACGCGTGGGCCTATCACTATTTTTTTTGGAATGAAACTTACTTCCCTAAAATATTAGAGCCCATAAAACAGCACCTAAAAAATCGTAAAAATATGAACAATTCATATTTGGACATTTAGTATTTGAATAAAATATCAACAGTCACACTTGTGTGCCCAAAATTCTTATATTTCGTTTTTACACCCATGGTAATTATATAATAATTCTAATAATATCAAATTTGCTCTAAAAAATCTACAAATTGACTTGGCAACATAATTTGAGTACCTAAACTTGTCTTCCAAATTTCAAATGCTATCGATGAAGGAATAATATACTTGTGTACAAATGTCTACTATGCATTTGAAAACTTAACAAAACCTTGTGTTCACCTTAAGCTTACGAAATGCAAAGTTTCATCACTAATGGTTGTGTAAAACAAATATTATTTATATGTTGTACTTACAAAGAACAAAATAAGGCATATAAACATTATTCAAGAAACGGAATATACACTAAACAATAAAATTAATGAAAAGATGGTGATTTTAGAAAAATTTAGAAAAAATATCAAATTTGGACTAATTACGACGAAGAAATACTTGTTACAACATTTGATTACAGATTAAAAGGAGAAATGCGAACTGTTCTTCATTTGAATAAAACTGGGCCCCACTGTCATTAGCGACACGAGACTGATAACCTGCGTCGGCTTTGCTGCTCTTCCAAAATTTTACACAGATAATACGAGCAACATACAAAAGCTAATCCACTACTGATTTCCTATTCCAATACTCCGTTCGAACTTCACCATTTCGCAGCGGAGCCTACAGTCTTCGCTGCAAAACAGAGAAATTCCAAGCCCTCCTTTATCCACGCCGCAGCAGCCGCCATTGCCTGCGCACGACTGATCGCCACGCACCTGTGCCGGAGGCGGCAGCAGTTCACCCCAAATGCGCAAAGTCGAGGAGTGGATCGCGCGCGCAGCCTTCTCGCGCAAAGGCAGACACCCCTCGTTGCTTAGCCATCTCGACGTCGTAATGCCACCACCCGCGACCCGCCTCATGTACCGCTTCGCGGTGTCGTCGGTGGCGGCACCGCCATTGTCCCTGTAGAGCAAGATGGCGTATAGATAGGCCGCCGCATCGTGCCCACCCTCAGTGGCGCGCCGAAGATCATTGCATCCCCTGTTTTCCATGAAGACGGCTTTGATCCCGGAGGAGAAGCAAGCCTCCGGATTCCCGAGATCGGTCAGCATAGCAAGGAATGCTTTGTAGGCGGTGGGGTCCCACACCCAAGAAATCTCATCTCGTATCCCCTCTATCGACAAATGCCGGCCGACGTCACCGTGGCCGCACACGCGACGCATGGTCGAGGAAGTACCGCGTAGGCTGTGGAGGTCAGCCAAGGGCCGCTCCGAGGTCGCACCGACGCGCGCCGCAATCTCAATGTGGAGGTCTTGAGGGAGGTCCAGCAGCGACGACGGCTGGCGCCGCCTGCTTCTTCCCGGCATGCTATTCATGTCCGGCCGGGAATGGTGACGATGAGGAGTAGGCAGTTTCTGTTTTTTCGCGGGTAGATGAATGGGCAGGGGATCTAAATTATTTTGGAAGGAGAAGATACAAGAGATTTGTTTCCAAACACGGTTTGAGTAAGCAATGGAGACGACGTTTGGCTAATCCATGTATCCTTTAATTCTCCATTGCAGACGACGTTTGGTTAATCCGCGTATCATTTAATTCTACATTGGAATCACTGCCTCTGCTCTCAGCCATTGACTGGGCAACTGTTTCCCCATTGACTGGATCTAGCATCAATTTCTTGGGAACCTTCCCGTTTCCTATGCTCTTGATCTTATCCCTTCCTCTTTTTTTTACATCCGATGTTATCCCTTCCTTGTTTTTGCTATAAAAAAGACCGATGCCTATCGGTCCTCCTCATTTGCTTCCTTCTTCTCTAGATCTAGATCTAGCTATGGCACAAATAATAGATCTTGTAGGGCGCAAACTTTTGCTTTTCTCTCTTCTTCCTCCTCCTCGTTCTCTCAGTTGCTAGAAGAATTCTTGTGATATGGGTGATTGGGTTGCTCATCCCTCTAGCACAGCTGCTAGAAAAATCCTTGTGATATATCAGCTGTCGGGGGAAGGTATCCCAGACCTCCTGGCATCAGGAAGAACAAGCCGACGGAAAGATCAGGTCTGGGGAGAGAAGCCCAGAACCATCCTGCTGCAGCTTTCCCGTCAAACTTGCGCTTCCTTTTGCTTTCCCTCCTCCAGGAGGAGGATTTTTGAAGGGATATGTTTCCACCCTCTCTGTATGTTTCTCTTGTGCTCCCTTGTAAGCATGAAGAAGAAGACAGAATCTGGAGCATATCTCGTCATGAAGAACAAGCCGACGGCGGCCTCCTTTCTCTTCACCTCCGACTATCGACCGACGGGCAGGGAAGGAGCAAGATCCCGAGGCCTCCCTATCTGATGTACCAATGATGACTGTAATCTGTGTGTGTGATTTTGCATATCTCGTCATGAAGAACAAGCCGACGGAAGTATATCTCTTTTGCTTAGTTTAGATCTATGTTCCTCATCCTGGTAGTGCCTAGTGATGATGAACATAGATGGCCGCTTTGTGACCTTCTGATGTATCAATGATGACTGTAATCTGTGTGTGTGTGATTTTGCATCTCAAGAGACATGCTTGTGTGATTATCTGTGTGCAGTACAATTTTTTGTATGATTTACCTACTCACTTGCAAGCATGAAGAAGAACAAGCCGATGGGGGCTGGCTAATCCGCGTCTCTTTTGATGTAATCTGTGTGTGTGATTTCGCATATCTTGCCCATAACAAAGGCGACACGGGTTGGTTAATCCTCGTCTCTTGCCCGTAACAAAGGCAACGCGGGTTGGCTAATCCTCGTCTCTTTTATATTAATGCCCGTTACTGAACTGAAGCAGCCTGCAACATACTTACTGAACTGAAGCAGAATATAAATAGAATATATATAGTATCTTAGGCAGAATATATTACAAAAAGGATTCAAATTCCACCACATCCTATATATTACAAAAAGGATTCAAATTCCACCAATACATCACATCCTTTATGTTACAAAATGGATTCCATTTCCACCAATAGACACATCCTGCATTACAAAAAGGATTTAGCAGAAATTAGGCTTGCTTTTTCTTCCTTGATTTCTGTATATGGATTTTTTCACTATGTTTGCTTCGCAAGTACGGTGTTTTGTTAGTTCCCAAGAGTCGGGGCTTGTATGAAGTGTCAAAGGATGGAATTTCGTCAAACTGGTTGTATTCCTCCTCCTGAACAACATTTTCAACCCCAACAATCCTTTTTTTCCAGGCATAACCACAGACCCGTTCTTCTTTGCAAGGTTAGGTACATAGAACACTTGCTCAACATCGTTGGCGAAGACAAACGGTTCGTTTTTGTAACCAAAGACCTGGAGATCAACACTAACATAACCATATTTGTCCTTGCTCACAGCTCTCTTCCCATTGGTGACCCATCTACACCGAAACAAGGCTACCTTCAATCCAACATAATCAACCTCCCATATCTCCTCTATTTGACCGTAATATGTGTCTTTCTCTGTGTCATCATCATCATGACTGTCGTCGATGACGGCCCGTACACGCACACCACTATTTTGATAGACTCTCTTTTTATCCTGGGCCATGGTGTAGAACGTGTATCCATTGATATCCATTGCTTGGTATCTTGTAATAGTGAACAATGGCCCCGCTGCTAGATTCCTTATCTCGTCGGTTATTACAGCATTATTGCTGCATGTCTCGACATAATCTCGGAGCCACCTGCTGAAACCTTGCATGTGCATCTTTGCAAGCCAAGCCCTACCACGGTCAGGGTTGTCTTCACGTAGTTGTCGCTTGTGCTCATTGACAAACGGTGTAATTAGGTGCAGCTGTTGTATCATGGTGAAATGAGCCTTTTGGAAGGCATCTGGTTCCGGAGTGACTAACTTTTTTCCCCAGGGTCCCAACACCTGAAAGCCTACCTTCATGCCGTGAGTGAGGCACACCAATGGGGTTCTGGGGGTCCATATAACCCATGGCCCACTCCACTGCTTCGATGGTCTCGTAGCCACGAACAATGGCTCCCTCCGGAAATAACCGGTTATGTACCAATGATTTCAGGAATCCATAGAACCTCTCATATGGAAACATCTGATGAAGGTAAGATGGGCCAAGGAACCAGATTTCCCTCATGAAGTGTGCTGTTAGATGCAGCATGAGATCAAAGAATGATGGTGGGAAGGTAGCTTCAAGCAGGCATAAGGTCCCGAAATGCCTCCTCTCTAAGTCCAATAGTTTTTCCTCATCAATCACCTTCTGTTCTATTGCATTGAAGAATAAACACAAGCTCGTGACCGCGTCGCGAACTAGTTCTGTCTTGATACCTCTAAGTGCAACAGGAAGAAGAGCTGTCATCAACACATGGCAATCATGAGATTTCATCAAGTTGAAATTCATTTTCATGTCCTTCACCGACACTAGCCTCTTGAAGTTTGATGAGTAGTCTGAAGGTACTTTCAAATCATGCAAAAACTAACAGAATTCTTTTCTCTCTGCCTTTGACAAGGTGGTTGCAGCAACGGGAAGGTTCGTCCCCGTCTCTGTTTCCTCTGCATAGAGCTCCGGCCTAATGCCCAGTTCTTTAAGATCCTCCCTTGCATTTTTATGATCTTTTCCTTTGGACTTCTGTTGTAGCAATGTTCCACAAGTAGCTTCACACACATTCTTCTTGACGTGCATGTTGTCAATCGAATGACGCACATCCAACATCGGCCAATACTCTAGCTCCCATAGAATTGATTTCTTGTTCCACATTCCTTCTCCTTCTTCTTCTTCTTCACCATCTTGTTTCTTTCTTTTGCAAAGGGTTTTTTCAGTCAGTTTGGGTAACTCCTCGATAGTTTTGACGTCCTTGACTTTCAAGTGGACCAGATCTCCAGTCACATGCAACGGCGCCTCTCGATTCTCCTTTTCCCCATTAAACTGACAATCCATGGCCCGGTATGGATGTTTCTTACTGAGGAAACGACGGTGCCCCATAAATACGTATTTCTTTGAATGTCTTAGCCATACTGCGCAAGTATCTTCCAAGTAGTGTGGGCAAGCTGCACCTTTCCTTTTACTCTGGCCAGAGAGGTTGCGATGAGCCGGGTTGTCGTTGATGGTGGTGAACAACATGGCGCGCATTGTGAACTCCTCACGCTTGTACTCATCCCAAACCTCCTTCACACCAGGCTTCCACAGTATCTTTAAGTTATCAACTAGTGGCCTCAAGTAGACATCAATACAGTCGCCATGTTGCTTTGGCCCGGAGACCAATATTGTCAGCATCATATATTTATGTTTCTTGCATAGCCAGGGTGGAAGGTTGTACAACGACAGCACGACAGGCCAGGTGCTATGTGTTGAGCTCTGGTTACCGAATGGGTTCACGCCATCTGTGCTCATAGCAAACCGTATGCTCCTTACGTCTTCGTCAAACCACGGAAAGTGGTTATTAATGTTACCCCATTGTGCTGCATCTGCGGGGTGCCTAAACTTGCCATCTTTCTTAAGATCCTTTCGGCCTTCGTCATGCCAACACAAGAGTTGGGCCTCCTTTCGTGTTGCGAACCATCTTCTCAGCCGAGGAATGATGCAAAAATACCATGCCGCCCTCATAGGAGCCCCTTTGTTAGCCTTCTTCTTCTTGCCTCTGATCTCGCCGGGCTCGTTCTCGTCATCAGCATTATTATCATCTCCACCATCCTTTTTCCTCTTGTACCGATCATAGCCACACTTGGGGCACTTGTCAAGGTCTGCATAATCTCCACGGAACAATACACAACTGTTCTTGCATGCATAGATTTTTTCAACCTCTATTCCTAGAGGACAGATTATCTTCTTGGGAGCTGCTAGCGCCCGGACGTCCGATCCGGGCGCTAGCCATCAGACGGGTCCGCAGCCGTCGGATCCAAAGATGTTCAATCGTCAGCCATTAGATCTAAAGTGCACCGAGTAAATGTTGCGAGCGTGTTGCGAACGTGTTGCGAGCATGTTGCGAACGCAGTTACGTGCAACATCCAACATCAAGAGTCTTTCTTCCTTCCTCCCCCATGTCGCGACTATGTTGCCACTATATTACGACCATGTTGCGACCCGTGTTGCGTCCAACATCCAACATCAGGAGCCCTCTTCCCCTCCTCCTCGACACAAACCCAACATCAAATGTCTGCAACATCGAAACTCGACATTCGCAACATTAAAATTTAATGTTTGCAACACCCAACAACACATGTTTGCAACATCGAGACTCATCATCTGCAGCATAAAAAATTAATGGTTGCAACATCCAACATCAGGGGCCCTCCTCCTCCTCGAAACAACAACCAACATGCCTGTAACATCGAGACTCAACATCCACAACATCTAAAATTAATGTTTGCAACATCAAAAATATGTTAAAAAATAGTTGCAACACTCGCAACATTCGAAAACAAATAGTTGCAACATCAGGAATCAAACGTTGTGTTGAGGGATCAACATCCGCAACATTGAAACATCTAGATCTACTTTTTCAATGCACACCCAAAACACTTGCAACATCCTGGTGAAACATCTGAAACACGTGGGACACACGCTTGCAGCATGCACCACAAACCCTACCACACGTCGTGTCTCCTCGTCGCCGCGGGCTCCGCGAGCTCCCCCAAGGGAGCCGCGCGTGGGCGCCGCCGAGCTCCTCCGAGGGAGCCGCGCGCGGGCGCAGACCATTGAGCAGCACACATGCCGCGGCCAGGGGCTCGGCCAGGGGTAGCAAAGGCTGGCGCTGCTCACCCTCATTGCGGAGAGGAGTGGCGACCGGTGAGGGGCCGAGCCCCGGCGCTAAGGCGTGAACGGCGGCCGCCCGCCGAAGACGGGGGCGGAGGTGAGCGGCTCGCGTTGACCTCGGGGACGTATGGAAGCGGGGGCTCGCGCAGGCTGCGCCTCCCCTGGCCACGCGTCTCACTGGCGCCGGGCTCGGAGACGAAGAGGGGCTGGGACCCGCGCCAGGCTACGCCGCCCCTGGCCACGCGTCTCACCGGCGCCGGGCTCTGAGACGAAGGGGAGCTGGGACCTGCGCCAGGCTGCGCCGCCCCTGGCCGCGGGGAGCGGTGGCCCGCGCACGGTGGAGCGGAGCTCCAGCGAAGCGGCTCGCCGGCACCAGGCTCGGGGATGGAGGGGTGCAGGGGCCTACGCCGGGCTGTGCAGCCCCTGGCCGCGGGGGACGGAGGTGCGTCACATCTTGGTGAGGGTGCGGTCACCGGAACACCGCCGTCCGAGGCGAGGCGCGAGATGTGAGGCCGAGAGGAGCGACACAGAGGAGACGGAAGAGAAAGAATGAGTGGTTGGTCCATCCCGTGAAACAGATAAGGATGACGCTGCGGGGCCCGCGTCTATTTTCTCGCCGCGCATCGGACGTAAGATCCGTAGCATTACCGTATCTTCTTCGCCTCATTGGTTTCCATCAGGTAGCATGTCTCTAAGCACATCCAATAGATGTTTGAAACTTTTGTTGCTCCAACCATGATCTGCCTTAAGCTGCAGAAGTTTTAGATCACCAGAAAGGCGAGAGTACTTCTGGCAATCAGGATAGAGGGGTTTCTTTGAATCTTCAATGAACTGCTTCAGCCTCACTAACTCAGAAGGTGTGTACACTCATTGAAACTCAATATCCCGCAACATTTGATCAACATTGTGCACACATTGCAACACCTCACCATCATCGAAGCCCCTAACTTCTTGATCAGTGATATCCTCAGGCCTCATCACATTTGGTGGGAATAATGGTTCATTTTCCTCAAAAACTCCACCGTCATCAAGGTCTTCATCATGGTAGGTAGCATGGTGTCGCACTTCACCTTCATTTAGGCAGCCTGCTTCGAGTTCATTAAGGCTTTCCTCACCATGTTTATTCCAACACGTGTAATTTTTTGTGAAACCACGTGTGACTAAATGGTGAAAAATGATTTCCCGTTGTGCGAATTTCTTCTGGTTGAGACAATCTATACAGGGGCAAAGCATTGCCTGAACACCACGGTTTCTCATATCCGCCTCTGCTTGATTTAGAAAACCATTGACCCCGCTTAAGAAATTCTCCCAATCTTCTTGGGGCTGTCTGTACATCCAAGCCCGAGCAGCAAACGCCATCTGCATTCCATACATCAAATGAGCATAATTCATCACACAAAAAAACTGATAACATAAGAGAATTAGGACAACTGAAGAATTTCAATGAAAGGGGGCAATTAATTTCCACCTTGACGAGGACTTTCTACAAGGCGAGCGCGGCCGAGGAGGAGGATCGGAGGTGGCGTCGCGGCTGCGGCGACAGCACGGAGGACGGTGCCGAGCCCCAGGGGGAGGGGACACGGAGGCGTCTGCTTTGGATGACGCCGTGGTCGACGTCTGCTGGCCCCTTTCGCCGTCGCGCACGCGGCCGGCCGGCCTGTTGCAGCACCGGCTTTCTGAGAAGAGAAATTAAGCGCGACCCTCAGAGCGCGCGCAGCTGGCGGCGGCGAACGGGACAGGCCGGCGGGGACATCTGAGCAGAGAGATCGAGCGAGTGACCTTCTGAGGAGAGAGAGTGAGTGTTGTTGTCGAAACGGGAGTGGCCTTCTGCGGAGAGAGAGCGAGTGGTGTCGGAAGGAGAAGACAGAGACGAGCAATAACAACGTGCGTCTCCGATGTGAGAAAAAAGGCGACCTTGGGTGGCAATCAAAGGAGACGAGTCCTAAGACACGAGCGTATCCAATTGGTCGCCAGCAAAGGATATGCATCATAACAAGCATGCGTCTCCAGTACGAAATTATCGGTAACGGACTTTATAGCCCGTTACCAATACGGTAGTGATCAGTAACGGACTTAAACAACCCGTTACTAATAGGGCATTGATCAGTAACGGACTTTACAAGCCCATTACCGATAGGTTTAACTTTTGTAACGGACTACGTCCGCTACAAAGAATTCATGTAACGGACGTTTAAGAAGCCCGTTACCAGAAGTCCACATTGGTAACGGGCGTTGTGGAGGCCAACCCCAGGGTCGTCCTGGCGCGCTTATGGGTAACGAGCGCCAAACAACAACCGTTACAGATGTGGGTGCATGTAACGGGTGTTAAGGGCCTGTTACAAATGCTGCGTGACCTATTTGAGGTTTTCACGTAGTGTTAAATATTGGCTCCTGATCACTCATATGGTTATCATCTGTGCTGATGCCGACATTTTCTTCCATAGTTGTGTCTGTTGATGGTTGTTAAGTCCCTATTTTCGACCCTCAACTTTGAACAAAATTCACTCCATCAAAGCTTGCATCATAGCTGTAGGGTTGTAAACTAACGGATTCCACGAGCTTTGGTGAATATTTGGATGCAGGTCATAATGAGACATTATAGCACAAATAAAAGCATCTTGACAAACAACCTCAAATGATTAGTTTGATAGCACCATTGCGAAGTTCTCGTCGAGATGATCGAAATGGAGTTTTGGTTCACCCAATTCGGAGTCCAGATGCAGAAATTATGCCTCCCGGAAGATTGTGACACGAGACGTGTCAGGGGTAGGTGCAGCCGAAACTACTAGGTTCGGCCGGACCTATCAACCTCCTCCGATCAACACCAAACTTTGCCAAATGCATCTACACTTAGCATAATATCCAAAGGGACCAAGTCCATGGGCCAGACACCACAAAAGTTGGTCCGGCCGCACCAACTAGGTCCGGTCGCACCACCCAAAATCCTCCTCTCGGGTCCATGTCACTACCAATCCCATGAACAAGTCACCAATGAACGAGAGGCATTGATTTCAAGTTGGTTTGATCAAAAGGCCTTGGAAGCACTTGGATCGATGGACCCACACTTAACTGCCACAACCGCCATCAAGGAGTGATCCTGGACGTCCCTCAACACCGTCGGTGCATCATACGACCACTGGGTAGGGTCGGCCGCACCTCTAGGTACGGCCGCACCTATAAACCGGTGAATCAGGCGAATCTGAGTTGGGAACCGACGTGCAACCGACCAAGGATCAGTGATCAGGGCCGTCCAAGTCCATAGGCGGTGGATCACAGGGCCGGTCGCACCTAGAGATATGGCCTTGTTGGGGTAAATATTTTGCAACTAACCCCTCCCCTGTGTCTTCGGCCCTTCGGAGAAGAACGAGCGTCAGATCAGTGTTTGCCTTGACTATTTCAGGGCGGAATCGAAGGTCAATAGGTGAAGATCTGGCGAAGCCCGAGATCTTCGCTCGAGAGGGTGAAGTCAAGACGAGAGGAAGCAGTTGCCGTGAAGACACGTTGTGCCCGTGTGAAGACGTACGCGAAGGAGCCAAGCCAAGAGAGCGCAAGGCTTTCGTTTGAGGAACGGCCCGCAAGGAGGATGGAAGAGTTGAGCCCAGAACGAAGTCCACGGAAGAGGCGCGAAGAGGCCAAGCATCGAAGTGGACTCGAAGACAGGCAGAGAAGAGTGCCCGGAGAATCGGCAGGAGATGCTTCAGCGGAGAAGGGGAGGCGTACCCGAAGATCAGAGTGCCACGGGAGCAGACATGTAGGCCGACAGAGTGTAAAGTGAACATCTGTAAAGTGTATGAGTACGGGCCCTGTGAGGTTACCGAAATACCCCTGAGGTGCTTCGCACAATGTGAAAAAGCAATGGCATGGGATGTAAAGTGTAATTGTTACGTGCCTATAAAAGGACCTAAAGAGAATGGAAAAGGGGCGATTGGAAGGAGGCTGAGTTTCATTACGCTCAGTCTAGTTTACACTTCTTGTTCTTCGGTGTCTCTTGCTTTTCTCTTAAGATAGTTCATTCTAGCTATTGGCCCCTCTTCGGGGAAGGTTTTTATCCCAATAGTTAAGGCGCCCACCGTGTTCCGACTGAAGAAGCCACCGAAGAAGCCACCGAAGAACCCACAACCACACCCAAATAGAGCAACCGATGATCCGTTGGAAGCAGAGAGCGAAAACCCAAGAGAGAGGCAGATAGCCGATAACACAAACAGAACCAGGGACATGGTACTAAGTGAAGGACCGAACTGGCGACCAGAGAGGGGGGGGAGTGAATGGGAGTCGATAAAAATTCTTCTCGAAGGAGATGACTTCTCCAACAAGTCGAACACAACCTATCCAACACTTCACCGACTCGAACTACCCAAGTTTGCCAAAGTCATGTAGCCACTGAAAGTGCTACTAACCTTAGGAGCAAACCACTCAACCAACCAAAACTCACACTCCAAACACGCAGCGGAAATCTACACAACTTGCTACCTGTGCCACACCGGTCAGACCGATGCCCTACGCCGGTCAGACCGGTGGCACCGGTCAGACTGGTGGACAGCGCCGGTCTGGCAGGTGGCTACAGCAGTTGCACAGAAACGTTCCAGGAAGCCTCAATGACTCTTCTAGGCCCTAGAACAAAAACCACCTCCAAAACTCAAACTGAAGAAGAAGAAATACCTTCACAAAACCTAGCAAAACCCCTTGAAACCTGCCAAGAACTGACCAGAACCACCACAGCCCAAAGCCACACGCACACAACAATTCACCCGAGCCAAAACCCAACATACCATGAAGGTTCATACAAGGTCTAGCTTGCCACCCGATCATCCATCCCTCTCTAAGGATCTCACCATGAAGCTCTCAAGCTAGTCCTAAAAATCCTAAAGAAAATAGGAAGTGAAAATAGCAAAACAAAATGAGCTAGGGTTCTAAGAGATGGCTGCCATCCTCTCACCACTTGGGTTATATGGAGGCAACAGAAAGACAAAACTACCCCTAAGACATAAAACTAAGATACACACCCCCGAGGGGCAATTTGGCAATCTTCATCATAGCACCATCAGATGGATGCCCGACGACCGCAAACTTGCTTAGCCTCGACGCAAGCCTTGTGATCTCGACGCGTGTCCTCCGCTTCGAAGTCTCCGGAAGGCTTCGTCGCACATCGGTCAGACCGGTCCAGTGCTGCTACACTTCGGTCTTCGGTCTTGGCTTTGTGGATCAACCAAGGAACCCAGTGGTTTCGTGGTGAAGCACTGGAAACCCTACGAACTCGGTATAGCCTCCGCCAATCACCACTCATGACTCGGCTCCCACGAAGTCCCGGCTCGACCTTGGTTTTGAGGCTCAACCAAGAAACCATCCATGACTTTGTCTTGCTGTTCTTGCCACCATGCGGCCCGCACTTGACCCCACTGGCCACCGGGTCCCTCGAACCAAGCCTACTTGTCTGCTCCACACCTGGAGGCCTCACCGGCATAGACCTTTTGTGCTTGTTCTTCGCCTGCACCAGCACCAATCAAGCCGCAACCTGTACCTGCAATACTAGGCCAAGAGCCAGTCCACACAACGTTGTCAATCACTCATCACACCAGGAAGCGACCATCCATCGGTCCTCGAACCACACAGGCTCTCAATCTCCCCCTTGATGAGTGCATTGACAACACACACATTTGGTAACCAAAGAGAAAAGGAAAAAGAAAAGAAACGAACAAAGAAACTCAAACAAGCGATCGAAAGCCAACTAAAGGCAAAGAACAAGATCACTTGAATGAGGGGAGTCTCGGTCCCCTTAGGCAAGGGCAACAGCTTGACACAACCGAGGCAAAAACAAACTCAAACTAAGAGCAAAGACCACCAAAGCAAAGCTCGAAAACCACAAAGAGCTCCCCCTTGAAGGACCGAACTGGCGACCAGAGAGGGGGGGGGGATGAATGGGAGCCGACAAAAATTCTTCTCGAAGGAGATGGCTACTCCAACAAGACGAACACGACTATCCAAAACACGTCTCCGGCTCAACTACCCAAGTGGGCCAAGACCACGTAGCCACTGGAGTGCTACTGGTCCTAGGAACCAACAACTCAACCAAACACCCCAAACACGCAGCGGAAATCTGCACAACACACTGCCTGTGCTACACCGGTCAGACCGATGGCCTACGCCGGTCAGACCGATGGCACCGGTCAGACCGGTGGACAGCGCCAGTCAGGCCGTTGGCTACAACAGTTGCACAAAAACATTTCAGGAAGCCTTAGTGACTCCTCTAGGCCCTGGAACAAAAACCACCTCAAAAACTCAAACTGAAGGAGAAGAAAAACCTTCACAAAACCTAGCAAAACTCCTCCAAACCTGCCAATATCTGACCAACAACAACACAGCCCAAAACCACGCAGATCAGGCAGTTCACCCGAGGCAAATCCCACAAGGGTCTTGCACCGGTCGGACCGGTCACGAGCACCGGTCAGACCGGTCAAGCCTGGGCAGCTCGGGATGAACAGCAGCCCGCGGGTCAACACCCCCAAATCCAAACCTTGATCTCCCGATTCGCTCCACGGATCTGCACAAGACATTGGGGATAGTAGGAACAGCTCATGGGCACTCCATATCCAAGATTTGATCCACCAAAACTTGCTAAATCAAGAGGAATCGAAGAAATCCCGCTAAGAACGCCTCTAACCCTAGAGCCAAGAAAACCCCAAAATTGAGCCCCTTTACTCACGGATTTGGGAGGGGAATCAAAGGGAAAAGAACCACGAGGGGTTCATGCATTCATCCCCCACCAGATCCCAAAGAGAAAGGTCTCAAAACCACCACAAGAAATTCACCGAGAAAAGGCTCCGAAAATCACCAAAAAGGAAAAACGGGAGAGACACAATCAGGCCTTGAGGAACCACGACGAATCATCTATACATACCATGAAGGTTCATAGAAGGTCTAGCTTGCCTCCCAATCTTCCATCCCTCTCTCAAGATCTCACCATGAAGCTCTCAAGCTAGTCCTAGGAATTCCAAAGGAAAAAAGGAAGAGGAAAATAGCAAAACAAAATGAGCTAGGGTTCCCAGAGATCACTGCAATCCTCTCACCACTTGTGTTATATGGAGGCTAGCTGAAAGACGAAACTACCCCTATTACATTAAACTAAGATACACGCCCCGAAGGGCCTTTTGGGAAACTTCGTCGTAGCACCATCAGACGGATGCCCAGCGACCGCAAACTTGCTTAGCCTCGACGCAAGCCTTGCGATCCCGACGCGTGTCCTCCGCTTCGAAGACTCCGGAAGCCGTCGTCGCACACCGGTCAGACCGGTGCTCCTCACCGGTCGACCGGTACCCACCGGTCGGACCCACCGGTCAGACCGGCCTGATGCTGCTGCACCTCCGTCTTCGGTCTTGGCTTTGTGGATCAACCAAGGAACCTAGCGGTTTTCTGGTGAACCACTGGAAACCCCGCGAACTCGGTGTAGCCTCCGCCAATTACCACTCATGACTCGGCTCCCACGTAGTCCCGGCTCGACCTTGGTTTTGAGGCTCAACCAAGAAACCGTCCATGACTTCATCTTGCCGTTCTTGCCACCATGCGGCCCGCACTTGAACCCGCTGGCCACCGGGTCCCTCGAGTCAGGCCTACTTGTCTTCTCCACACTTGGAGGCCTACCCAGCAACGACCTTTCGCGCTTGCTCTTCATCTACACCAACACCAGTCAAGCTGCAACCTGCACCTGCAATACTTAGCCAAGAGTCAGTCCACACAACGTTGTCAATCACTCATCACACCAGGAAGCGACCATCCACCGGTCTTCGAACCACACAGGTCCTCAATCTCCCCCTTGATGAGTGCATTGACAACACACACATTTGGTAACCAAAGAGAAAAGGAAAAGAAAAGAAACAACTAAAAAGAAACTCAAGCAAGCGATCGAAAGCCAAACAAAGGCAAAGAGCAAGATCACATGAAAGAGAAAAGACTCGGTCCCCTTAGGCAAGGGCAATGGCTCGACACAACCAAGTCAAAAACATGCTCAAGCAAAGAGCAACAAACCACCAAAGCAAAGCTCAAAACCACAAAGAGCTCCCCCTGCACACATGCAAGCTCCCCCTGAACCGATGCAACTCCCCCTGGACGAATGCATGCCAACCACTTTATAAAACAGAGCAGCTGCAACAGCTCAGCTCTGACCGGTCAGACCGGTCCACCGCACCGGTCAGACCGGTGCTAAACATCTGAACAGGGCCAGCACTCTGACCGGTCAGACCGGTGACCTCGACCGGTCAGACCGGTGACAAACAGAGACCAGAAATGGCTCAAAACCACCTGAAAACCCTCTAAATGCATGCAGTAGGCCAAAACATGCACAAGCTTCTCCCCCTTGTTGACAATGCATGAATCAAGCCAAAATTAGGAAAATTTCAACCTAGAGCTTCTCAAATAGACAAAATTCAACATAGGATGCTACACATATCCAAAGGAGCAAGTTAGATACTCTATAGCTTCGTATTGACAAAAACTACAAGATCACCAAGTTTCACAACCATTGGGCAAAGCTAAGATAGAATTGACCATTTTTGCGAAAAAATTGCCTCTCATGAGCAAAGTCCTAAACATGAGCAAAACATGTCAAAATGGCAAAGCCACACAAACTTCATGCTAGGACAACCATTCAAAGCATAAGACCATCATAAACACCCACAAGCATCTCATGTCATGTCAAAGCCACCGAGCCATGTACTTACTTCTAAATATGAGACTTCTCATTGGAAAACAACATGTAACGGTTTAACACCCAAAAGCAAGTAAATTAAGCACATATGACATGGGAGCACATTTTCCAAGCAATTTACATTTCATTTTCAGATTCATATTCGGTACATGAAATGTCTTTGCGACAAAAAGGAACTTATGCCCCTCCACAAGATAAAGCATGGGGCCTAAACATTCATGATGGCAAATGAGCCTTTGGCCCCATATACTCAAAATAAGCTATCCAAGCACAAATTAAGCACAGAAATGCCACTAAAACATGTCATGATCATATAAAGGCATTTACTCACAAGAGAGCATACATGTGACATTTTTCAAAAGTATAGCTATCAACCATGGATATAAACCAAGATCATCAAGAGCTAAGCCACACTAAGCCATATCATACCAAACTAGCTCACAAGATCATATATAGCACATCATGGTGAATTATGTATATAGGAGAAGCTTTTCCTACAAAATGCATATAATACAAAATGCATGCAACCTAACATACAAAGATGCCTATACATCATGTTACACAAGCAATGCAAAATGCAAGAAAACAAAAATGGAAAGCTATACATATGCTACAAAGGAGCTCCCACAGCCAACTCAAGAGACCAAACACACACCAAGTTCCCCCCGCAAATGAGTGAAAATTGCTTGATCTAGGGGCTTGGTGAAAATATCCGCTAGTTGGTTTTGTGTGGGCACATTGATCAAAGCGATTTTTCCTTACTCAACATTGTCCCTCAGAAAATGGTATCTCACTTCTATATGCTTGGTTTTGGAATGAAGCACTAGGTTCTTAGCACCACTTATCACACTCGTGCTATCACAAAGAAGTGGAACCTGGGTATACTCCTCACCAAAGTCACTCATGGTGTATGTGATCCAAAGGAGCTGAGAGCAACAACTGGCTGCGGCAACATATTCGGCTTCGGTTGTAGATTGAGCAACACTCGATTGTTTGCGGGAAGGCCAAGACACCAAAGAAGAACCCAAGAACTGACAAGTCCCAGAAGTGGACTTCCTATCCAACCGACACCTGGCAAAATCCATGTCTGAAAAACCGTGAAGCTCCAAAGAAGAAGACGTGGAGTACCAAAGGCCGAAGTCGTGAGTGTATCGCAAATACCTGAAGATGCGCTTGACTGCTTGCCGATGCGAAGTCCTCGAAGATGCTTGAAAACGAGCGCACAGACATACCGAGAATTGGATGTCTGGCCTCGTCACCGTAAGGTATAGGAGGGAGGCGATCATTCTCTGGTACTCCTTCTGGTCCACGTGTTCACCGTCCTCGTCCGCATCAAGAGCTGTAGTCGTACTCATTGGTGTCGCCATCACCTTGGAGTCCTCCATCTTGAATTTCCTAACAATGTCCTTGGTGTACTTGGCTTGGTGTACGAAAGTTCCTTCCTTCGATTGCTTGATCTGGAGCCCGAGGAAGAACTGCAACTCGCCCATCATGCTCATCTCAAATTCCCTGCTCATGTCTTCTGCAAACCTTGCAACCAAAGAGTTAGACGAGCCACCAAAGACAATATCATCCACGTACACCTGCACAATTAGAATCTCTTTTCCCTGCCTGAGGAGAAACAAAGTCTGATCTACCTTCCCCATCTCAAAACCTCTCTCAAACAGGAACCCTCTCAACCTACCATACCAAGCTCTAGGCGCCTGCTTCAACCCATACAGCGCCTTCCTCAACTTGTACACCCTGTGGGGGTACTTCTCATTCTCAAACCCCGGTGGTTGCCTCACGAACACTTCTTCCTCCAAAACACCGTTCAGGAAAGTACTCTTGACATCCATTTGGTACAATTTGAACCCTTTAGCCACGGCAAAGGCTAGAAGGATCCTAATCGCCTCCAAACGGGCTACGGGAGCAAAAGTCTCCTCGTAGTCTATCCCCTCTTTCTGTGTGTACCCCTGAGCAACAAGCCTTGACTTGTTTCTCACCACTTCTCCTTTCTCTCCCTGTTTATTTTTCCACACCCATTTTGTCCCAATCGTCTTACACCCCGGTGGAGGCTCCACTAACTCCCAAACTTGGTTTCTCTCAAAATTCTCTGACTCCTCATGCATCGAATTAACCCAATTGTGATCAGATAGCGCATGTCCAATGTCTTTGGGCTCAAAAGTAGCAACAAAGGCAGCATGGGCAAAGTGAGAATCATTACAAGACCTCGACCGTGTAGTGCGTTCGTTGATGTTTCCGATGATCGTTGAAGCTGGATGATCCACTTGTACTCACCGGAGAGCTTCTCGCCTCGAAGCCACCTCCCCCTCAGCTGGAGCTTCCTCATGATCTCGGCATGTCGTCGTAGGTGTGGGAGAGGGACCATCCACAATCGTAGTCGAAGTAGTAGGTACATGTTCAGCCGCGGGCACCACACCATGTTCATGCACCTCCTCCTGAAAAATCTCCTCGCCAAGTTCCTCTCCACCTGCACACTCAAAAACAAGCTGACTACGTGGCCGTGTCTCGTCGAAGGTAACCTCGCAAGTCTCCACGATTTGGTTAGTTTCAAGATTGAGCACTCGAAAGGCTCTAGAATGAGACGCGTAACCAAAGAAAATGCCATCGACAGACCTTGCCTCGAACTTGTCCGACTTCTTACCTTTCTTCAGGATAAAGCATTTGCACCCAAACATGTGAAAGTGACTCACCTTGGGGGTTCTACCGTGCATCAACTCGTAGCAAGTTTTCTTCTTATGCACCCTGAGGTAAATCCTTTTCGACACATAGCACGCGGTATTCACCGCCTCAGCCCAGAACCTTCTCGGAGTCCTATGTTCATCTAGCATCGTCCGAGCCATTTCGCACAAGGTTCTATTTTTCATTTCAACCACGCCGTTCTGGGGAGGCGTATACGGACCTGAGAACTGGTGTTCAAGACCCAAGTCATGGCAAAAGGTTTCGAAACGAGAGTTTCTAAATTCCGAGCCATTGTCACTGTGGATCGCTCGTATGGCATCTCCGTGCCTCTCGTTCCTCAACCTCAAGACAAAATCTCGAACAAAACCAAACGTCTCCCCTTTCTCCTCCAAAAAGAAAACCCATGCATACCGAGAGTAGTCGTCCACCACAACCAGGACATACCACTTCCCACCCACAGATGTCACACAAGCTGGGCCAACAAGGTCCGTATGGAGCAGCTCGCATGGACGCTCCATCATCACATCGGTGAGGGGTGGATGGGAAGAGGCTACCATCTTAGCATGCCGACACGGTGCACAAACCAACTCTTTCTCAAACCTCAGCCGTGGCAATCCTCGGACCAAATTGAGTTTACTCAAGCGAGACAAAAGGTCAAAGCTTAAGTGACCCAACTTCCTATGCCACTTCCACAACTCACTCGAAGAACCAGCCAAAAAGCAACGAGCCACACTAGAAGACTGACAGAAATCCGCTTGGAAAACTTGACCCTCGGGAACGACCATGCAAACTAGGTCCCCTCGAGAATCCAAAATTCGAGAACCACCAGGCCGAAACAACACCTCAAAACCCTCATCCAAAAGCTGGGAAACGGAAAGCAAATTGAATCCGAGCGATTGAACAAGAGTAACACGCCTGAGAGTGACCTTCTCACTTACCTTAATCTCACCTTCTGAAAGCACACGCCCTCGCCCATTGTCCCCAAAGGTGATGTATGTCTTGGACACCACCGGGACGAGACTTGAGAACCACCCCTTGTCTCCGGTTATATGCCTCAAGCAACCGGAGTCAATCAACCAAACGTTCCTCAAGTCTCCGACCTGAAATTCAAAAACGAGCACGTGAGTGAACAAACGACTCAGCACTGGGGTTAGTACCAAAAGAGTAAAACCAGTGCCGAGCCATTTGCTCCGAAGTGGGGTTAGCACACACCATATCGTCATGCCTATCAAGGCTACCACCACGAAAACCACCACGGGAACCACCACTAGGAAACCATCCCTGTCTGGCTGGAGGAGAATGAAAACCACAAAAGGAAGACCGTGGACAGTTCCTCCTCTCAAACTCAAAGCTACGACTCCTCCCACCATCGTATTGAGCACGATGTGGAGAACGTCTAGCAAACTGACCACCACCAGACTCACCATGCCAACCACCAGAACCACGACCAAAGAAACCAAACTAAGCATCCTCATGAGCATGGAAACCAAACAGCTGTCTGCCCAGACCAGCACCGATCTGACCGGTCTGACCGGTGGTGCTCGGCCAGCAGCACCACCTGCCACCTTTCGATCTCCCCAAGCCGGAACCATCCTCACAATCGCCTTGGCCCTGGGCATTTGCATACGAGGCTCAGGTACACCATTTGAAGGGCGGTACCTGTCCTTGTTAGCCCACTCCTTAGCCATTCTCTCCTCACGCTTCCTCTTGAAGCAAAACTCACCCTTGCGACCATCTCTTCCACAATAGTCACAATGAAACTGTATGAGCTTGGGTTTAGGCTTGGGTTGGGGCTGCTCACTTGGTTTCTCCTCACTCGGCTTCTCAACCGGTTTCTCCTCACTAGGCTTCTCACCCTCTTTCCCAAAGAACACATTCCCCAAGTTGCCCTTGAGGAAATATGGGAGGATCTGGGGTTGTGTCAAGTTTGTTTCTCAGTGGGTTGGGCTTAGGACCATAGGCATTTTTGTGGAAGGTCTTTGGTGGAGCTTGGATATCACCAATTTTCTCTCCTCACTCACCACTACACTCTCCAATCTTATCCGAGCCAAGCGCTTGCCCATCATAGCGCTTGTATGCCTCTATCATCATCCTAAGCTGTGGTTCATGACCCGACAACCAACCCATCATTTTCCTCAACTCATCATTCTCATCCTGCAAGCGATCCACATAATGTGCAAGTTCCAGATTCTTCAAAGCATGTAATTCACAAGTAGAGCAAGAAGTGGGAACATGTTCTTTCAATTTAGCCTCAAGAGAAATAGTGTAAGCATGCATCTCATCAATCTTTCCATGCAAAACAGGGCAAGAAGTACAAGCACCTAGCAAAGCAGGTCTAGACTTAAGCTCAGCCATTTCAGCCCTAAGCACATCTGGTTCCTCACACTTGGAGGCATGCTTTTCCTTGAAAACAGTAAGATCAGCTAGGAACACAGAGCAATCAGCACAATCAAGCTCATCAGAAACAACAGGTGAAGCCTTAAGCGAATCAATCTCAATCTTAGCATCTAAGTTCTGTGTTTCTAGCTCAGCCACCCTAGTCCTAGCATCCTCAAGCGAGGCCCTAAGCTCTTTCCTCATCTTCTTAGCCTCTCTAAGCAAGTCATCACGATTATCAAGCAACTTACCAAGCCGTTCATTCTCCTCACGCAAGAAGGGAAGCTCGTCACGTACCTCATCCTCGAAGTCGGAATCCGAGTCGCTCTGGTGACTCTTCTTGCTGTCGGAGCTTCGTGCCATGGTGCAGAAGCCATCTCCAGCGAAGCAGCTCAGCCCGCTCAAGTTCTTGGAAGACTTCTTGTTCTTGCACCGATCACCTTCGTCTTCGCTGCTACTGGAGCTCGAGGAAGAGTAGGCGGAGCTGGAGTCGACGTCGCTCGCTCCGACCATCGCTCGGGCCTTGCCGCAGTCGTCCTTCTTCCTCGATCGTCGCTCGTCCTTGAGCTTGTGCTTGTGCTTCGGCTTGTGATCGCGCCTCGATCTGTACTTGCCCTCCATCTTCGACCGGTGCTTGTAGCCGTCCTTGTTCTCCATCTTCTCGGGGCAGTCGGCGACGAAGTGTCCTGGCTTGTCGCACTGAAAACATGTCCTCATGTTCCTCCTTGTGTTCACCCGATTCTCGTGCATCCTCTCGAACCGCCTGGTCAGCAGCGCCAGCTCGTCCTCTCCAAGCACGTCGAACTCCTCGTCTGACAAAGACATCAAAGAGGACAAAGAGTACATCCTGGTGGATGGGTTAGCGTTAGACTTTGCACCTGAGCCACTGATGAGAGCGAGACTATGAGAGTCAGTTGGGCTCTCAAGCTTGGCTGTCATACCACGGTCCACCTCAGCCAACTTGAGCTTCGAGAACAGCTCGTTCACCATCAGAGTGTCATACTTCTCAGACTCAACAATGGCCTCGAACTTGCCATCCCAGACTGTACGATCCAGAGAGTGCAAGAGCTTGACAGCTCTGTCATGATCATCGTACGGGAGCACGTCCACATTGGCCCTCATGTTGTTCACCACAACCGTGAACCGCTGGACTCACCGGGGAGATGAGTGAAGTTCTCGTACTCTCTCCGGTAAGTCACATACATCCGAGCCTGAACCTGAGCATTTCCAGTGTGAGCATCCTTCAACTGACTCCAAATCCTACAAGCTAAGTCCTCTGTCTAAACCCGATCAAATTCAGACTAACACAGAGCACGAAACAAGTAGTCGACCGCCTTGTTGTTGGCGTCGTGCATGTCCCTCATTCCCGGAGCAAGGAAGTTAATCAGATGAACATAAGCTGTGTTCACCGTAACGTCTGTTGGTATTTCTTAACTTCACCACTATGGCGCCGGGTTAGCGTGAGCATGTAAGAAACACCCGGGGTACACTGACGAGTGCGAACGAATTCGCAAGTGCACGGATACACCGTTGTAGCACTTCACCTCAGGAGTATTCCCAAGGGTATCGAATCCAAGGAACGGTGTGAACTACCTCCTAGCCTAGCTATGGTCCAAGGACACAACTCTATAGGACGAGATGAAGATGGAGAGGATCCTGCTGATAGTGGGCAGAGTTGAGAACAGTCTCGCGGTCGTTTCGGACACCGTACCCTCCTGGCTATAACAGTCGGTTCACGGCAAAGGGTTGCCTACACATGTATCCGGACGTGGGGGATTCCGTAAGGGTCCAACAGCTGTCACTACCGCGGCCTACCCCAAGACAAACTGTGGGATACAGGGCAATCGAAGGATAACCTGTTGTCTTGACACCACGTCTACACCACCGGTTACTACTATAACACGGCTACGTCTGCTAGCCCGTAACAATACTATAGCACTCCGTACGAAGACGGAGCGACGAACCCACGAGGGAGAGACCTGAACACACTCAGGTAACCGTTAACTATGCAAGGATCATGGAAGGACTTTGGTCTAAACTAGAATGCAGGAGCATCCACTTTACTCTAATTGGACAAGCAGGCATACAAACGGAATTAGCAACTTATGAACTACACTAGAAGATCAAAGGCTAAACTCATGAAGAACACAAGCCTCTAAATCATGAACAAGTGAAGAACACAAGAACTATTCACCTATGCATGAATACTACTTTAGTCTAAATAGGAAATGCAGAAATACTCACTTTATTCTAAATGAAGAACGAAGCATCCACAGAGATACAAATCCCTCTCTCACTCTCCTACTCTCTAATCTACCAAGGAGAGGCCTCTCCTTTGAAGGGAAACTCTCATCCTTGGATGGAGTGGTGTGTCCCTATTCTTACCCCCTCCCCTTCTATTTATAGGCCTGGGTCACCGCGCGAGAACACCCCAAGCACCACGGGAATGCC
Source organism: Cenchrus fungigraminus (assembly GCA_036936925.1). NCBI lineage: Eukaryota > Viridiplantae > Streptophyta > Magnoliopsida > Poales > Poaceae > Cenchrus > Cenchrus fungigraminus. The sequence goes on from CM072780.1 coordinate 50,408,164, forward strand.
CATAGGATCCAATGGGGAGACAACACGTGGAAGATGGGCGCGAACCGCCTTAAGGTGGGGTCGGCCGACCTGTGGGGTCGGTCGATCCCGGGTTGACTCCGTTTGCGCCGCCCTTCGTCTGGGTGACTGCTAGGTGGGTCCCCAAGGCGGTTTCCGTTGTATGAGTCGGTTGGAGGCGGTTTGCTCGGGTTGTGGGCCCTTGAATCCTTGTGCTGAACACGTGGCAGTGTATGATTCATCGGGAGGTGCTTCTCTTGGATTGATGAGGTGTCATGGATAGTGGCATCCGTGTGCCAGCACATCGCCACGTGGCCTGGTGTGGGTCCCACCGGGCCCACATGATGTCCGGTGCATATCTCTCACATCCGGGCTTCGATATATGCAAATGATATATCCATTTCGATCGTCTCGACGAGCCCGTCACAATGGTGAAGTCCAAATGGGCATTTGGGACTATTTGTGATGATGCCATATTCATGCCATCAATTTACTTGCTCTCAATTGCATCATTCCATGTGCATTTCTATGTGTCCTGCAACAAAAGATAGAAATACCAACACTTGTGGAAATTGTCAGTATAAACCCCTATTCTAGTGTTGATGATCACTTTCCATTTATTCTATGCAGGTATTGACGGCCTAAAAGTGGTACTTAACAACCGTCAACAACTCCCCCACACTTGACCTTTGCTCGACCCGAGTAAAGGGAGAACAAATCAAGTGGGACATGATATCCAGGGATATGAAGCGAGCATAAGAGATATTCCAAACCATACCTTGTACTTGTGAACTCTGTGGAGTGTCTATCATGCCATTTTGGGTAGTTGAGGAATGGAACGGTCACGAATCAAATCACTTCTGCTCATCATGTCAAGTAACTTGGGGTTTTTTGCAATAATTTTCAAAACAAACCTTGATAAGCTCCTCATTTGATCCTCTCAGATCACTCAATGTGTATATGTCCTCACCAAGGCATTAGAATTGTCTTTCTTCATCCTACTTCTAATGATGGCTATATGTGGAGCTCGGGGTAGGATAGAAGATAAAGCATACTTGTTTCACATATATTGCAAAGTCAAAAACTGGATCCAAGGAGAAAAGCAATTCATACAATCAGATCAAGATGTGCACATGTATGAACGTGGTGGATATGGTAAGGTGGTTACTAGCCCCGGAGTGGGTGCTAATTATTATCATATTTGATAAATGAGATGAATGGCTCCATTGCATGATTCTCTCTCTCATATATATGAAAAATCTTATGAGAACATGGCTATCCTCTTCTCTTTTTTTATGGACCTTCGTGTGCCCACATTTTTTTCTTTTTTTTCCTAACTGAGGGACCTTCATGTATCCCCTTCTTTTTTTTCTCTCTTTTTTTAGATAGCCATGCCTCTTTTACAAAATACTTGAGGAGAGAGAAATCAATGCATATGATGGAGCATTTATGTAGGTGAATAGATGAATGATACAATGCTAACTTCCAGAGTAGAAGCATAGCAAGGGGGAAATGGTGGTGTGCACATAAATCTTGATCATGAAAGCATGAAAAGAATTCTCATAAGGGTCACAAAATTTGACAAAGCTCAATGCAACAACAAGCAGCATATGAGTATAAGGTTTTCTACTAGAACATCATATGGCTTTGGTAGGACTATGGCATATCAAAGAGGAGCTTTGCAAGGGTTTTCATGTTTGTAAATAAATTCCCAAGCACTCAAACATTTAGAGCGAAGATCATATCATCAAACCATATCACAAACATCAACTACTTAGAGAAACATGAGTTCCCTAATGATATTTGCTCACAAGCATCAAGATAACGAGTAAGGAATAAAACATATGCAAGCCAACCACAGGAATCATGTAGAGCAAGCAGAGCACCATTATTTGAGTTTGATTTATGGATAAGAATTGAAGATCATTAAACTAATGGGTAGAGAGAGTGAGATGAAGGGTGCACATACCATCGCTCCTGAAGGATATGGGAAACAAGGAAGTCTAGTGGTGATTTGGCTAACCCGTGGGGTAGCCATCTTACTCTAGTTTACCTTGTCCTTGTCATGAAGGTGTAGTCGATGTCGTGGAGACCTCGTGTGGGAGTTCTCAAATGGGTATGTTGACGATGAGCTTGAGAGAACTCCCCCACACTGGTGCTTGTACTGGTGCTGTTCTTCAAACAAAGAGTGGAAACAAAAGATGGACTCTACTGGTTCGAGAACCATAGAGCCTTTATTCAAAAGCAAAAATATTTTTTTTCGTCACCATGTCATTTGCTCAAACAAGGTTAGGTCAATATTGTACTCCAGAAACAAAGGAGGATATACTTACCTTGGACCTTCGAGAGGTCATATGTACCTCATTTGTATGTCGTGCAAGATGAATTCGACACCTTGACTTACCTTCCCGTATGTATCTAGCTTTATAACTTACCCATTTGGATTTGATGATTGTCTGCAGGGGTTAATCCACATACATGCAACCAAGATCTTGTGGGAGCATAACTCTATTGTTCATCAATCAAAACTCGACACCATGTCTTGTTTTGACTGAAGAAGGCAATTTTAACCTAAGCACCATGCTTAATTTAAAACAGTCTATGAATGTATGAGGTACCGTGTACATTCAAACTAGAGCATATGAACACAGATAAAGGAGGCATGCAAGCATGGTCAAACTATTTTAAAAAGGGAACATAAGCATGAGCATGTAACGGTGAACCTCGGGCAACCTCCCGAAAGGGCTTTGTTTAAAGTCAAAAGTAGGACTTACCTAGCTAATCAGCAAGATGAAAGAGCTTACATCTTCTCCACATTATGATAAGACTTGGCATGAGCAGAAACTTTACTTGGGATGCCCACATACCTCCCCCACACTTGAAGTTTGCATTGCTAAGCACAAAACTCAAGTGTGTGGAGATCAAGCTTCCCTTGTAAACGTTCCCTTACCAAAATCTTACCACAGTGTTGTAGTTGATGTAGCTCACATGTCCTTAGGCATCACCTGCCCACCGTTCATTTTAATCCTCACCTGAAAAGTTAGCGACCAAAATACCCGAAGGACAACTTTATCTTAAAAACATGTTCTTGCTTTTATTCGAAAGGGAAATAAAACCTATGCTAATCCAGGCTATCTCCTGGTAGTGCTTTGTTTATTACGGTCATAAGCTCGACCAGGGGAACTTCATCTTGCAGCTATCATTGGTGGTGTCGTTCCCGTCTCACCACCAATCTTGGATGTATCAGTAAAGGTTTAGCTGCAAGGTTAGCGCCACAGTGCACACAAGAAATATGATATGCTTATGGTAGACATATGCATCCACAATCAACCTTCTAAACATTTTGCAAAAGAGGACCAGAAGGTAGTTGCAGCCCTTATGTGTGCTTGGTGCACTAAGCATGGCTCGCTCTGGATAGGCAGGATGCAAGCATGGTTTGTGTGGTGCATCAAGGATGAAACTATCATGCTTGCATGTGGAACCTTTTCCCATGAATTCCAGAGTCGGTGCTTCACAAGATTCCATGGCCCATGAGTTCTCTATCTCAAGAGATTTATCATGAAAGCTCGATATTGACTCTCGATCATGATCAAAAGAAACATCACATGGGCCAGCGGGAAGAGGCTCAAACTCGGTCGAGAGGGATGGTGATCGTTCGCCTTCACAGAAGTGAAGAGAATCTTCCGAGTCATTCTCCTGAGGGGTAGAGAAGTCTACAACCTCTATGAGAAACGGCTCGGCTGATGCGAACGGAGATACATGCATCATCTTCTCGAGCGGGTCTTGCTTGGGAAGAGGCTTCACCAGCAGAGGTCCTGGACCTGTGATGGAAGTGGTAGAAGCAAGTTCCCTAGGCTTATGATCTAGGCTCCCTAAAGATATATCGAGGAATTTCTTCACCGGGGAACCTAGGAGTAGATCAAGATCGAGGACATCGAAGATGTGAAAGTCTAAGCTAGCCTCGATCTCGTCTATGACGAGCGGCATGGCTCTTGCGATCCCTCGACATTCAAGAACGTGTCCCAAGGGACAGCTCTTGAGGAGTATGTCGGATGGTGCTAGCGGAACATTGCCCAAGAGAGTTTCCGCTAAGAGCCATGGCAGGATGTTAACCTCCATGATGGGGTTACAATGGGTCTCTACGGTAATTCCTCTAACTGAACAAGGAACGATCAAAGAAGGTGAACTAATCCAAATTGCTTCGGAAAAGCGTGTCACTCCATCTGACCATCCCTCCTTCGTGGCCTCCTCAAGATATGCTTCGTCAGGAGGATCAGAAGGTAGAGGTGGTACCAAAGGCCTAAGAGAGAGTTCTGTCGATAGATTTTTGGAATGATTGATTTGGACAGAGTGAGGATCCTCCCCTGATTGGGCAACAAAGGAATTTGAGGTGTCTAAAAGATATCTAGAATGATTGTCCTCGAATTTGGAAGTGAACTCTGAAGGTTGAAATTCTTCTCCCTTCAGTGTCAGTGGTTCGGGAGAGGCTTCAACAGACGAATCTTGGGATGTGGAAGTCAAAGGCATAGGTTCAGCTGCTGAGAGACTCTCATGGATCGACTCTGATTCTTGGCGGGGTTCGTTATGGCAGGTAAGAAGGGAAGAGTTTTCTAAGAGGCCATCTAGGATTTCCCTTCCTTCCTTTGTTGTCTTGTCTTCAAACGAGCCCCTGGCGATGATGTCAAGTTCCCGGGTAGACTTCATGTCTAGACACGAGTAAAAGATGTACAAAGATACACCCTCGGGTATAGACAAGTGTGGGTAAAATGCCAGGAGGCGTAAAAATCTTGCCCACGCTGCACCAAGGGATTCCTTCTCTAGTTGCTCAAAATCGAGGATGTCCATCGGTAGAGAATTTATGCATTTCCGGAGGGAAAACAAGGAACAAAAGTTAACTCGTAGTTTCTCCCAATCACCGCTCATGCTCCCTACCAAACGGATGTACCATTGTTTCGCTATCCCTATGAGAGAGAAATGAAACAACTTCCATCTCAAGGTTTCCTGTGTCATTCCTGGGATAACCAAGAGTGAACACATATCCTCGAATTCTCGCAAGTGATCGTGAGGTTCTTCATTAATTGCTCCAGAGAAGGTGTGACTCCGAACCATGGCTATAATGTCGGGACGATTGAGTCCATAGATGGGTGTGGAAGTTGACGGATCAGTGAACTCATTGGATGTGGTGGAGAGGCCGTGAGAGGATGGCTTCTCCATGGGTAACGGGGGTAAAGGTAGAAACAAAGAAAAACGAAAAAGATAGATACGAGGACCACTAGGTTTGAAGATAGATACAGCAACCGTTCCCCGGCAACGGCGCCAGAAATGCTTGTTGGTATTTCTTAACCTCACCACTATGGCGCCGGGTTAGCGTGAGCGTGTAAGAAACACCCGGGTACACTGACGAGTGCGAACGAATCCGCAAGCGCATGTATACACCATTGTAGCACTTCACCACAGGAGTATTCCCAAGGGTATCGAATCCAAGGAACGGTGTGCACTACCTCCTAGCCTAGCTATGGTCCAAGGACACAACTCTATAGGATGAGATGAAGATGGAGAGGATCCTGCTGATAGTGGGCAGAGTTGAGAACAGTCTTTCGGTCATTTCGGACACCGGACCCTCCTGGCTATAACAGTCGGTTCACGGCAAAGGGTTGCCTACACCTGTATCCGGACGTGGGGGATTCCGTAAGGGTCCAACAACTGTCACTACCGTGGCCTACCCCAAGACAAATCGTGGGATACAGGGCAATCAAAGGATAACCCATTGTCTAGACACCACGTCTCCACCACCGGTTACTGCTATAGCACGACTACGTCTGCTAGCCCGTAACAACACTATAGCACTCCGTACGAAGACGGAGCGACGAGCCCACGAGGGAGAGACCTGAACTCACTCAGGTAACCGTTAACTATGCAAGGATCATGGAAGGACTTTGGTCTAAACTAGAATGCAGGAGAATCCACTTTACTCTAATTGGACAAGCAGGCATACAAACGGAATTAGCAACTTATGAACTACACTAGAAGATCAAAGGCTAAGCTCATGAAGAACACAAGCCTCTAAATCATGAACAAGTGAAGAACACAAGAACTATTCACCTATGCATGAATACTACTTTAGTCTAAATAGGAAATGCAGAAATGCTCACTTTATTCTAAATGAAGAATGAAGCATCCACAGAGATTCAAATCCCTCTCTCACTCTCCTACTCTCTAATCTACCAAGGAGAGGCCTCTCCTTTGAAGGGAAGCTCTCATCCTTGGATGGAGCGGTGTGTCCCTATTCTTACTCCCTCCCCTTCTATTTATAGGCCCGGGTCACCGCGCGAGAACACCCCAAGCACCATGGGAATGCCCTTAGGATCCAATGGGGAGACAACACGTGGAAGATGGGCGCGAACCGCCTTAAGGTGGGGTCGGCCGACCTGTGGGGTCGGTCGATCCTTGGTTGACTCCGTTTGCGCCGCCCTTCGTCTGGGTGACTGCTTGGTGGTTCCCCAATGCGGTTTCCAGTGTATGGGTCGGTTGGAGGCGGTTTGCTCGGGTTGTGGGCCCTTGAATCCTTGTGCTGAACACGTGGCGGCGTTTGATTCGTCGGGAGGTGCTTCTTTTGGATTGATGAGGTGTCATGGACAGTGGCATCCGCGTGCCAGCACATCACCACGTGGCCTGGTGTGGGTCCCACCGGGCCCACATGATGTCCGGTGCATATCTCTCACATCCGGGCTTCGATGTATGCAAATGATATATCCATTTCGATCGTCTCGACAAGCCCGTCACAATGGTGAAGTCCAAATGGGCATTTGGGACTGTTTGTGATGATGCCATATTCATGCCATCAATTTGCTTGCTCTCAATTGCATCATTCCATGTGCATTTCTATGAGTCCTGCAACAAAAGATAGAAATACCAACACTTGTGGAAATTATCAGTATAAACCCCTATTCTAGTGTTGATGATCACTTTCCATTTATTCTATGTAGTTATTGACGGCCTAAAAGTGGTACTTAACAGCCGTCAACAACGTCCCAAAGGATATGACCCTTACCGCGGAGGAAAGCTGCCATCCGCCTCTGCCACATCTGGTAGTTTTTGCCATCGAAGTGCGGAGGACCCGAACCCCGTTCCTGGTACGCCATCCTTGGATCTTAGACTGGTTAGAATCCGTAGATCTGTAACCGGCTCTGATACCACTTGAAGGACCGAACTGGCAACCAGAGAAGGGGGGAGTGAATGGGAGCCGATAAAAATTCTTCTCGAAGGAGATGGCTACTCCAACAAGACGAACACGGCTATCCAAAACACGTCTCCGGCTCAACTACCCATGTTGGCTAAGACCACGTAGCCACTGGAGTGCTACTGGTCCTAGGAACCAACAACTCAACCAAACACCCGAAACACGCAGCGGAAATCTGCACAACACACTACCTGTGCTACACCGGTCAGATCGATGGCCTATGCCGGTCAGACCGATGGCACCGGTCGGACCGGTGGACAGCGCCGGTCAGGTCGGTGGCTACAGCAGTTGCACAGAAACGTTCCAGGAAGCCTCAGTGACTCCTCTAGGCCCTTGTTGACGGTGTCAACAGCCCACCTCAAAAACTCAAACTGAAGGAGAAGAAAAACCTTCACAAAACCTAGCAAAACTCCTCCAAACCTGCCAAGATCTGACCAGCAACAACACAGCCCAAAACCACGCAGATCAGGCAGTTCACCCGAGGCAAATCCCACAAGGGTCTTGCACCAGTCAGACCGGTCACGAGCACTGGTCAGACCGGTCAAGCCTGGGTAGCTCGGGATGAACAGCAACCCGCGGGTCAACACCCCCAAATCCAAACCTTGATCTCCCGATTCGCTCGACGAATCTGCACAAGACTTTGGGGATAGTAGGAACACCTCATGGGCACTCCATATCCAAGATTTGGTCCACCAAAACTTGCTAAATCAAGAGGAGTCGAAGAAATCCTGCCAAGAACTCCTCTAACCCTAGAGCCAAGAAAACCCCAAAATTGAGCCCCTTTACTCACGGATTCGGGAGGGGAATCAAAGGGAAAAGAACCACGAGGTGTTCATGCATACATCCCCCACCAAATCCCAAAGAGAAAGGTCTCAAAACCACCACAAGAAATTGGCCGAGAAAAGGCTCCGAAAATCACCAAAAAGGAAAAACGGGAGAGATACAATCAAGCCTTGAGGAACCACGCCGAATCATCTATACATACCATGAAGGTTCATACAAGGTCTAGCTTGCCTCCCAATCTTCCATCCCTCTCTCAAGATCTCACCATGTAGCTCTCAAGCTAGTTCTAGAAATTCCAAAGGAAAAAAAGGAAGAGGAAAATAGCAAAACAAAATGAGCTAGGGTTGCCAGAGATGGCTGCCATCCTCTCACCACTTGGGTTATATGGAGGCTAGCCGAAAGACGAAACTACCCCTATTACATTAAACTAAGATACACACCCCCGAAGGGCCTTTTAGGAAACTTCGTCGTAGCACCATCGAACGGATGCCCGGCGACCGCAAACTTGCTTAGCCTCGACGCAAGCATTGCGATCCCGACGCGTGTCCTCCGCTTCGAAGACTCCGGAAGCTGTCGTCGCACACCGGTCAGACCGGTGCTCCTCACCAGTCAGACAGGTACCCACCGGTCAGACCAGCCTGATGCTGTTGCACCTCCGTCTTCGGTCTTGGCTTTGTGGATCAACAAAGGAACCCAGTGGTTTTTTGGTAAACCACTGAAAACCCTGCGAACTCGGTGTAGCCTCCGCCAATCACCACTCATGACTCGGCTCCCACGTAGTCCCGGCTCGACCTTGGTTTTGAGGCTCAACCAAGAAACCATCCATGACTTCATCTTGCTGTTCTTGCCATCATGCGGCCCGCACTTGACCCCGCTGGCCACCAGGTCCCTCGAGTCAAGCCTACTTGTCTTTTCCACACCTGGAGGCCTACCCGGCAACGACCTTTCGCGCTTGCTCTTCACCTGCACCAACACCAGTCAAGTTGCAACCTGCACCTGCAATACTTAGCCAAGAGTCAGTCCACACAACGTTGTCAATCACTCATCACACCAGGAAGCGACCATCCACTGGTCTTCGAACCACACAGGTCCTCACCCCTGAACCAATGCAACTCCCCCTGGACGAATGCATGCAAACCTCTTCACAAAACAGAGCAGCTGCACCAGCTCAGCTCTGACCGGTCAGACCGATCCACAGCACTGGTAAGACCGGTGCCCAACATCTGCATAGGGTCAGCGCCCTGACCGGTCAAACAGGTGACCAAAACCAGTCAGACCGGTGACCACCTGGGAACAACAAGAGCACACAAATTGCTCGAAACCACTCGAAAACCTTCTAAATGCATTCAGTAGCATTTTTCCTTCCCAACCATCTCCCCCTTGTTGCCAATGCTTGAATCAAGGCAAAAATAGGAAAATTTCAACCTAGAGCTTCTCAAATAGACAAAATTCAACATAGGATGCTACACATATCCAAATGAGCAAGTTAGATACTCTATAGCTTCGTATGAACCTCTGCTACAAGATCACCAAGTTTCACAACCATTGGGCAAAGCTAAGATAGAATTGAGCATTTTTGCGAAAATTTACCCTCTCATGAGTAAAGTCCTAAACATGAGCAAAACATGTCAAAATGGCAAAGCCACACATACTTCATGTTAGGACATCCATTCTAAGCATAAGATCATCATAAACACCCACAAGCACCTCATGTCATGTCAAAGCCACCGAGCCATGTGCCTACTTCTATATATGAGACTTCTCATTGGTAAGCAACATGCAATGGTTTAGCACCCAAAAGCAATTTAATTAAGCACATATGACATGAGAACACATTTTCCAAGCAATTTACATTTCATTTTCAGATTCATATTTGGACATGAAATGTCTTTGCGACAAAAAGGAACTTATGCCCCTCCACAAGATAAAGCAAGGGGGCTAAACATTCATGATGACAAATGAGCCTTTGGCCCCATATGCTCAAAATAAGCTATCCAAGCACAAATTAAGCATAAAAATACCACTAAGACATGTCATGATCATATAAAGGCATTTACTCACAAGAGAGCATACATGTAACATTTTTCAAAAACATAGCAATCAACCATGGATATAAATCAGGATCATCAAGAGCTAAGCCAAACTAAACCATATCATACCAAACTAGCTCACAAGATCATATATATCACATCATGGTGAACTATGTATATAGGAGAAGCTTTTCCTACAAAATGCATGTGGTACAAAATGCATGCAACCTAAGATACAAAGATGCCTATACATCATGTCACATATGCAATGCAAAATGCAAAAAATGCACAAAGGAAACTATACATATGCTACACAAGGAGCTCCCACCACCAACTCAAGAAACCAAACACACACCAAGTTCTCCCCGCAAACGAGTGAAAGTTGCTTGATCTAGGGGCTTGGTGAAAATATCCGCTAGTTGGTTTTGTGTGGGCACATGGATGTCACACCTGTTTTTCCAAAGAAAACCAAGTGCACAACTATATGTATGCCAGGATCTATTTTCATACATATAGTGACATATAAGTGAATACAGAAACAGTATCACGTAAGAAAAAGGAAGATTATCAGAGATTTACGCTTAATCCTGGAACGAAGGCTCCAAACATCACAGGCAGTCGGCTGGGGGTTGCGTACGCCTAGACTCAGCATCATCTTCAGCAAACTCCATAGTAGCTTCCTCTTTCTGAGCAACATTGTTTATAGCAAGGGTAAGCACTTGTCGTACTCAGCAAGTGTGGGAAAAGTATGAATGCAAAGGCTTGACAAGGAAAGGTTGACAGGTTGACTGCATTAAGCAATTTTAGTTGGTCAAATTTTATTAGCACCTGATTACTAATAAAGTATAAGTATATACCATCCCACAATTAAGCATAGAGGTAAGAGATACACCATAAGAATATGGCAAGCATAGTCATAACCACAATTTAAGTCCATCTTCAAGTTCAATTATCATGTGAGGGTCCAGGCCACTCTTGACCGTGAGCACGGCTAATCGATTAGTATTACACTCTACAGAGGTTGTACACTTTCACCACAAGTCGCATAAAAGTCCCGAAGAACTTTGGACCCAACCATGCGATGCCGGACAAGCACCATACCACACTACCGAGGTGTGGTTGCATATGGACGCTACGAGGCCTTTACAAAGGTTCCCCAGCAAGTTGTGACCCACAAGGTCCGGATTAGTTAGGAAGGTATAAAGCCCCCTAGCATGCCAATACCCCACCATAAAAGAACTCACCCAACCCCCTGCTAGGGCGGGTCCATACCCCACAGTACCACCGATCCCTTGTCCTTATCAGGTAAGATCACCCAAGCTAAAGTTCCTAATTACTTGGCCAAGACCATTGCCCATTTAGTTCTTGTGGTTGTACGGTTTTCCTGGGTGGTTCTCCATGTTCCGATTAACATAACAAAGGTGGTCTTGCAATTAAAAATAATATAAAGGAACATAGAGCATAAAAGGTAACCATGTTGATTAACACCATCCCAATTAAGCAAACTAAGCAATATCTACCATCAAAATTAATTAAACAACCCGGTTACAAGGGAAAGGTCAAAAAGTACTAGGTATGATCCTTAATAGGCACCCGTCAAAATTAATGCAAAGCAATGCAATGAGTGATTAAATAATTATTAGGACAAAAGAACAAGGACACACTTGCCTTTAACCACAGAGTAGTTGCTCAGAATGTCTTCAACTTCTTGCTCTTCAAAGCTTCTCAAACCACATTCACTCTACTCGCATCAATCATTGGGCGCAAGCATACAAAGCAAACAAACAAGGTAACTAAGAACAAAACACCAACCAAAAGAAAAGATTTAAAAGAACGCACTAAAGGATAGGCTCGATTCTATGGATCACTAAAGCACACAGATCGTGCTTAGAAGGGAAAGGTTTGATTAGTTGCACACGGTTGTGGTTGAGCTAACACTAGAAAGATTTAGAACTTCAGATAGACTTGATCAAAAGAGATACCGAGATAGAGCTTGATAAAGAACGGCTAACGAATTATTTGCATTTATGAACACAAAAGACTATAAGCTTAGGTTCATTTTAATTAGTAATAATATGTAAAGGATATTTCAAAAAGAAAATACCCTAAGTTGGAATTAATGCAAGTTAAACTTTATTTACAAAACTGATGTAAAGAACTAGTCAACTTTTATTTATAAATGTTCATGTATGAATTATACCAATTACACATTTAACTTAGAAAAGGTTTAGAACAACTAATCGAATAAAGGCGTGTGACGTGTTGAGCTAAACAAACTTTATTTAGAAAGCACATGCATGTTGACATTAGTCCAGTTAACATTTATTATAAAAGACGGTGTAAAAGCCTAATCAACTTTTAATTGGAAAAGTTAATTAATTATTAAACAAATTAACATTTGATTTACAAAAACCGAGGTAAAGATCTAATTAGATTTTATTCACAAAATCATGTAAAATAAATATTAATCAAATTAACATTGTTTATGAAAAACGGTGTATAACTCTATATAGCTTTTATTTAAAAAAAGACATGTTTACTAGACATTAAACAAAGTTAATATTAATTTAATTTTTAGAAAACAAACATGATGAGAACTCACTACTAACGTGTACTTTATGTCATTATGAAACTAACGCAACTTGAACGGATTAAAACGGAGCTAAAACATGGATTCTATTAACAAAACAAGATTGAAAGGACTTGAAGGAGTTTAACTATAGATTTCAGGGGCTAACAGAAAAGATATGCAAGAAACAGAAAGCAGTGCTCACGAAAAAGGTAAAGGTTAGGGTATAGGTGGCCACTGTGTCTTGCCGACACGATACGCGGCACGGCCGTGCCGTGCCGGCACGTCACTGTGTCGTGCCGCAGCGTGCCGCCGTGCCGACCGTGCCGTGTTTGACCGTGCTATGGGCCAGTCCTGCGGCCCACGACACGGCCCATGGGCCGTTTACCCGTGCCGTGCCGCCCATGGGCCACGACAGTTTTCGCCGTGCCGTGCCAACCCATGGCACGTCAACATAAAACACATCACCAGAATCAGAATGAAACAAAATTTATGAAAATGATTAACTAATTATCAAAAGGAGCTGCTGTGCAATGCTGCTGCCTCATTAAAAACCTTTCTAGGTAAAACTCACCCTTGTGAGAAACCCTAGAAAGGAAAAGAGTACAACAGCCAGCTCAAAAGTTTCACAAGTTAAGTTCAGGTTCATCTATCCTATTACAATAGCCAACATCAGTGGCAAGTTGTTCAAGACTTCAAGTCATCAAGTGGAAGGCAAAGTAGAATCTATCCTATTACAGACTTGAGACTTCTCAAGTCATCCACCAGAGTCTAGCAGTGTAGCACCAGTGACCAGTCCACCACTTGAGTCTTGTAGCACCAACACCAAAAGTCCAAAAGATGGAGAAATGCCTGCAAAATTAGGAATTAGAATATCTGAATATGAAAGATGAACAATTGAACATGAAGAATTGAATATGAAGATGAACAAGAAAGGACTGCATGTTTTTTACCTTCTCCAGATGTTCATCTTCATCATGATTCACCTTCACCCAGCACCAGTACCTGCAGTACTACCACTGCCGGTGCCGCTGCCGCTGCCTTCTTCTTCATCCAGGTACAAGTTGTCGAACAGTTCTTCCAGGTATATGTCCTCAGGTGCATGCTGTTCCTTTCTTGCTGCTTGGTCCTAGTCTTTCATGCAGGTGAGCATCTCCACATGCTCAGGCAACAAGCGCCGTCGCCGGTCTTCGAGTATCCTGGCAGTATAGCTGAAACAAGACTCGGAAGACACAGTAGACACAGGAACAGACATAATATCACGAGCCATATCGATAAGACAGGATAGGCTAGCTTATGGTCACGCCACCACAATAGTAGGTCAAAGGACTCCCCCAATCCTTGATAGGATCACTGTCCAAGTATGCTGACAGTTCATTAACACCACTAGATCTAGATGGAGAAAATGAAGCAGGGGAACAGGTAGAGGATGCACCAGGACCAGCATAGATCTTTCCCCATGCCTGCTTCCTTTTACCAGGACTAGCATGAGGCATAGGAGGCCTTTCAGACCTAGCTGCACCAAATTTCTATTCATACTTGGCAAACAATCTGGACATTTCATCTTTCACATCACCATAGTAAAGACTATAAGAGGTTCCAGTATGTGAAGCAAGTAATTCAAGCACATTAGAGAAGCCAATTAGCTTAGCTCTAGGATCCAGAATGAATGCATAAGAATACAACAGTGGAATTTTCTCCAAATACTTAAGGAACTTAAGTTTCATTGGAATTGCAATACTTCTAAAGCCCTGATCCTTTTCAGCATTATGCAAATGCTCAGCAAAGTCAAGGATATGATGCAATATGAGTGGAGCAGTAGGATAGTAAACACCAGACAATGTAACAGTTGCCTTATAAAACAGTTCAAGGAACTTCATTATCTGTTCAGCAGCATGCCAATGCTGGGGAGTCAACAATGCCTCACCATAATTTGACTCAAACCACACAGAAAACACTTCTTTATATGGCAGCAAATGTTTAAGCATCAAATAGGTGGAATTCCACCTAACATTCATATTCAAGCCAAATTTTCTAGGTCTAATACCCCGAGCAGAACAATAATTCTTAAACAATGCAATTCTTTGATTAGAGGAATTCAAATAGTTTATTACAGTCCTGAAATTTTCAAGATAAGGATTGAACCTCTTTAAGCCAGACTTAACAATCAGATTAATAACATGGCATGCACAGCGCTGATGCACAAGCAAGTACTGGACTTTGAGAGGATCATCACGAGTAGGAGCAGGGTAAGAGCCCAGGTAACCAGAAAAGACAGGTTGCAAGATATCAAAAGCCTTAGAATTAGCTGAAGCATTATCAAGAGACACAGCAAAGACCTTATCAATCAAACCAAACTCCTCAACCACAGATGCTATTTTTTCAGCAATGTTTTCACCAGTATGTGATGCCTCAATCAGCCTAAAACCAATAACCTTTTTGTGCAACTCCCAATCAGCCCCAACATAATGAGCAACAACAGAAATGTAATCCTCCTTAGCATTACCAGACCAGATATCAGAAGTTAAAGAAACAGATGAACAAGAAGTTAAAGAATGCACAAGCAAAGCACGCTGATCAGCAAACAACTTATGCATGTCTCTAGTAGTGGTCTGCCTAGAAACCTTCTAGAATCTAGGATTATGAGCAATCTTAATGTAATCTTCCCAGGCCTGTGTGTCACCAACACCTAATGGAAGATCCAGCCTAGCAATCAGCCGACACAGTTCATTACGAGCACGAGAAGCATCATAAACCCAGTTATGCAACCCATCAGCATTCATAGCAAGCTTAGACTGGACTTTACGATCATTAGCCAGTTTTTTCCTACAAGCTAACATGTGCCTGTTCAAGGATCCAGTGCCAATCGAAGCTCTAGCAGCAAATTTCTTACCACAACGTTTACAGATGGCATGCGATCTCACCCCATTGTCGTCAAAGATCGGCACAAAATCCTCCCAACAAGCAGAAATGCGAGTGCGCTTACCAGATGAGGCACCATTTGTGTCCTCGGAGCCGTCCACCTCCTCCACCTGACCGGCGTCGATGTCGATCGGCAGAAAGGCGTCCCCGATCTCCATCTCCACCACGGGCTCCTCGTCCTCCGCGGCCACAGGAGGAGGAGGAGGGCGTGGAGGCCGGTTCCGGCCCCTAGCCGCAACTCTAGCATCGTCCCTCGACGGCCTTGCCATCGCACCTCCAGAGGAGGAGGACGCAGCGTCAGGCACAAACCTACAAAGAAGATGACGAACACAAAAAGAAGAGCTAGAGCATTAGAGGTAGAACATAGAAGACGAAGAAGATGCAGAGAAGATGAAGAAGATGCTAGGGTTAGGGTTTTGAGACTCACCTACGCCACCGGAGCCCAGTGCCGGAGAAGAGGCCAGGGAGCCAGCATCCGAGCAGAGAACAAGGAGACAAGCACCGTTAGACCGACGGCGAGTGGCGGCGGAAGAATAGACAGCTCAACGACTCACATGGTACACCGGAGGAGGAGGAGGGAAGGGCGGAAAGGAGGTAGGAGAGGGACTGAGGGAGAAGGAGTGGCCGGCGATGTGTCGAGGTCACCGAAGTAGGGCCGGCCGCCGGCGAGCTCAAGGCGAACAGTGGCAGACGAGATCGGATCGGACGAGAGACAGAGAGAGGCAGAGAGCTGCGGCTGCGCGGTGGGGGGGAAGTGATTAGGGTTAGGGTTGGGGGGCGGTCGCCGTGGCTATATATGTGGCCACTGGCCAGTGTGGGCTGGGCCAGGCCAGGCAACGGCTAAAAGAGCTGTTGGGGCCGCTGTGCCGCTCCTAGGCCGTGCCGTGGTCGTGCCGTGTCATGGGCCAGGCCGGTGGCCCATGCACTGCACGGGCCATCGGGCCGTGTCGGCACGGGCACGATGCAGGCCGTGCCGTGCCGCCCATGGGCCGTGCCAAAAGGTCGTGCCGTGGGCCGTGCCGCCGGCCCATGGGCCGTTTGGAAATCTATAGGTTAGGGTAAGATCTATAAAAGGCTCAGGTGGGGTTTATGTGTGAAAAGTGGGATCTTTCTAGGGGGTTTTCTGTAGATTGACCAAGACACAAGATTGGATCTAAAGATTACAAGACAGTCCAGGGGCCTATTCGCAAAATGACCTTATCTCTTCAACCTCCAGCCTGGGACGGACATGAGCTCCTCACGCACAGGAACGTGCTCCCGACGCATCAAATCAGCGGGGTTCCGAGCAGCCAGGGACTTGGGTGAGATGCAAAACGGAGAGAGTAGATCGAGGGAAACTCATGGGTGTGCTCACCATCGTTGGAGACGAAGGGTAGCGACCGGATTTCGAAGGAGATCGACGAGCAGGCAGTGGCCGGCTCGTGTTCCACCTGGTGGAGCTCGGGGACGACCCGTCCCTACGGTGGTGTTCGTGCGGCTACTCCAGGCGAAGCTCCTCCTGGCGTCTGTTTGGTCCATCGGGTGAAGGCCGCGACGAATCGAGCACGACCGGCGGCGCTCGGCGACGGCTAGTGTGAGAGCCAGGTGTGGTTCGAGGACCGGTGGATGGTCGCTTCCTGGTGTGATGACTGATTGACAACGTGGTGTGGACTGATTCTTGGCTAAGTATTGCAGGTGCAGGTTGCGGCTTGACTGGTGCAGGTGCAGGTGAAGAACAAGCGTGAAAGGTCGTTGCCGGTGAGGCCTCCAGGTGTGGAGAAGACAAGTAGGCTTGGTTCGAGGGACCCGGTGGCCAGCGGGGTCAAGTGCGGGCCGCATGGTGGCAAGAACGGCAAGATGAAGTCATGGACGGTTTCTTGGTTGAGCCTCAAAACCAAGGTCGAGCCGGGACTACGTGGGAGCCGAGTCATGAGTGGTGATTGGCGGAGGCTACACCGAGTTCGCGAGGTTTCCGGTGGTTCACCAGAAAACCACTGGGTTCCTTGGTTGATCCACAAAGCCAAGACCGAAGAACCGAAGACGGAGGTGCAGCAGCTCCAGACCGGTCTGACCGGTGGGTCTGACCGGTCTGACCGGTGGGTACCGGTCTGACCGGTGAGGAGCACCGGTCTGACCGGTGTGCGACGATGCAGTCCGGAATCTTCGAAGCGGAGGACACGCGTCGGGATCGCAAGGCTTGCGTCGAGGCTAAGCAAGTTTGCGGTCGCTGGGCATCCGTCCGATGGTGCGAAAACAAAGACTTCCATTTTCGCCCTCGACGGGCATGTATCCCTAGTTAGCTAGTAAGGGTATTTTAGTCTTTCGGTTGCCTCCATATAACCCAAGTGGTGAGAGGATGGCAGCCATCTCTTGGAACCCTAGCTCATTTGGTTTTCCTATTTTCCTTCCTATTTTCTTAGGATTTTGGTAGGACTAGCTTGAGAGCTTCATGGTGAGATCTTGTGAGAGGGAAGGATGATCCGGCGGCAAGCTAGACCTTGTATGAACCTCTTTGGTATGTATAGATGATTCGGCGTGGTTCCTCAAGGCTTGGATGTGTCTTTCCCGTTTTTCCTTTTTGGTGATTTTCGGAGCCCTTTCTTGGCGATTTTCTTGGAGCGATTTCGAGGCCTTTCTCTTTGGGATTTGGTGGGGGATGTATGCATGAACCCTTCGTGGTTCTTTTCCCTTTGATTTCCCTTCCAAATCCGTGAGCACAGGGGCTCGATTTTGGGGTTTTCGTGGCTCTAGGGTTAGAGGCGTTCTTGGTGGGATTTCTTCGATTCCTCTTGATTTGACAAGTTTTGGTGGACCAAATCTTGGCTATGGAGTACCCATGAGGTGTTCCTACTATCCCCAAAGTCTTGTGCAAAACCGTGGAGCGGATCGGGAGATCGGGAGTTGGATTTGGAGGAGTTGACTCGCGGGTGCTGTTCATCCCGAGCTGCCCAGGCACGACCGGTCTGACCGGTGCTCTTGACCGGTCTGACCGGTGCTAGCCCTTGGTGGGTTTTTGTCTCGGGGAACAGCCTTGTCCGTGTGGTTTTGTCCCGTGGTCCTGCTGTTCAGTTCTTGGCGTGTTTGGAGTTGTTTTGCTAGGCTTTGTGAGGGGTTCTTCTTCCTCACAGGTTGTGTTTCGTGGTGGTTTTTGTTCCAGGGCCTAGAGGATTCACTGAGGCTTCCTGGAACGTTTGCTGTGCGGCTGCTGTAGCCACCGGCCTGACCGGCTCTGTCCACCGGTCTGACCGGTGTCACCGGTCTGACCGGCGCAGGCCATCGGTCTGACCGGTGTAGCACAGGCAGCAAGCCGTGCAAGTTTCCGCTGTGTGGTTTGGTGAGTTTTGGCTCGGAAGGTTGAGTGTTGGTTCCTAGGACCAGTAGCACTCCAGTGGCTGCGTGGTCTTGACCAACTTGGGTAGTTGGGTCGGAGACGTGAGTTGGAAGCCGTGTTCGTCTTGTTGGAGTTCTCATCTCCTTCGAGAAGAATTTTTATCGGCTCCCATTCACTCCCCCCCTCTCTGGTTCGCCTAATCGGTCCTTCAATTGGTATCAGAGCCGGTTCGGGTCTTTATTGACTCTTACCAGTCTAAGATCCAAAGATGGCGTACCAGGAACGGGGTTCGGGTCCTCCGCACTTCGATGGGAAGAACTACCAGATGTGGCAAAGGCGGATGGTGGCGTTCCTCCGCGGAAAGGGTCAGATCCTTTGGGATGTCACGGTGAACACAGCTTATGTTCATCCGATGAACTTCCTTGCTCCAGGATCGAGGGATATGTTCGAAGCCAACAACAAGGCTGTCGACTACTTGTTTCGTGCTCTGTGTCCGCCTGAATTCGATCGGGTTCAGACAGAGGACTTAGCTTGTAGGATTTGGGAGCAGTTGAAGGATGCTCATGCTGGGAATGCTCAGGTTCAGGCTCGGATGTACGCGACTTACCGGAGAGAGTACGAGAACTTCACTCATCTCCCCGGCGAGTCCGTCGATGCCCTTTTCCAGCGATTTACGGTCGTTGTGAACAACATGAGAGCCAATGTGGACGTCCTCCCATACAATGATCATGATAGAGCCGTGAAGCTCTTGCACTCGTTGGATCGTACCGTATGGGATGGGAAGTTTGAGGCTATTGTTGAGTCCGAGAAGTATGACACCTTGACGGTGAACGAGCTGTTCTCGAAGCTCAAGTCGGCTGAGTTAGACCGTGGTATGACAGCCAAGATCGAGAGCCCGACTGATTCTCATAGTCTCGCTCTCGTTAGTGGCAAAGGAGCTAAGTCTAACGCTAACGCATCCTCCAGGATGTACTCTCTGTCTTCTTTGATGTCTTTGCCAGATGAGGAGTTCGACGTGCTTGGAGAGGACGAGCTGGCGTTGCTGACCAGGCGGTTCGAGAGGCTGCACGAGAACCGGGTGAACACGAGGAGGACAGCACGGACGTGCTTTCAGTGCGGCAAGCCAGGACACTTCGTCGCCGACTGCCCGGAGAAGACGGAGAACAAGGACGGCTACAAGGACGGCTACAGGCACCGATCGAGCAAGGATGGCAAGTACCGATCGAGGCGCGATCACAAGCACAAGAACAAGCACAAGGACGAGCGACGGTCGAGGAAGAAGGATGGCCGCGGCAGGAAGGCCCGAGCAATGGTCGGAGCGAGCGACGTCGACTCCAGCTCCGCCTACTCTTCCTCAAGCTCGAGTAGCAGTGAAGATGAAGGTGATCGGCGCAAGAACAAGAAGTCATCCAGGAACTTGAGCGGGTTGAGCTGCTTCGTGAGAGATGGCTTCTGCGGCATGGCCCGTAGCTCCGGCAGCAAGAAGAGCCACCAGAGTGACTCGGACTCTGACTCCGAGGATGAGGTATGTGATGAGCTCTCTTCTTTGCGCAAGGAGAATGATGAGTTGGTTGACTTGCTTGATAACCGCGATCACATGCTTAGAGAGGCCAAGAAGATGAGGAAAGAGCTTAGGGCCTCACTAGAAGATGCTAGGAACCGTGTGGCTGAGCTAGAAACCCAGAACCTAGATGCTAAGCTTGAGATTGATTCGCTTAAGGCTTCTCCTGTGGTTTCTGATGAGATTGATTGCTGTGATTGCTCTGTGTACCTAGCTGATCTTACTGCTCTTAAGGATAAGCATGCTTCTACTTGTGATGAACTAGATATGCTTAGGGTTGAAGTGGCTGAGCTTAAGTCTAGACCTGCTTTGCTAGGTGCTAGCACTTCTTGCCCTGTTTTGCATGGAAAGATTGATGAGATGCATGCTTACACTGTTTCGCTTGAGGCTAAGTTGAAAGAGCCTATTCCCACTTCTTGCTCTACTTGTGAATTACATGCGGTTAAGAATTTGGAGCTTGCACATTATGTTGATCGCTTGCAGGATGAAAATGATGAGCTGAGAAAATGTATGAGCTGGTTGTCGGGTCAGGAGCCTCAGCTCGGTATCATGATAGCGGCTTTCAAACGCTATGATGGTCAGGCACTTGGGGCTGACAAGCTTGGAGAGAACTGTGGTGAGGGAGTTGAGAGAGTTGGAGAGATTCCTATCCCACCACCAAACAGACAGAAGAACAAGTTTGAGCCCAAGCCCAACCATCTCAGAAACAAACTTGACACTACTCCAGATCCACCCATATTCCCTCACCCAACAAATGATTTTCAGAAACCGGTGAAGTTTGTGAGCCCAAAGGGAGGTGAGGAAGGAGAGAAGAAGGATGAGAAGCCGAGTGGGCAGCCCCAACCCAAGCCCAAGCCTAAGCCACAGCCCATAAAGTTCCATTGTGGGTATTGTGGGAGAGATGGTCACAAGGATGAGTTTTGCTTCAAGAGGAAGCGTGAGGAGAGAATGGCTAGAGAGTGGGCTAACAGGGACAGGTACCACCCCTCTAATGGTGTACCTGAGCCTCGTATGCAGATGCCCAGGGCCAAGGCGATTGTGAGGACGGTTCCGGCTTGGGGAGACCGGAAGGCTGCAGGTGTTGCTGCTGGCCGAGCCACACCGGTCAGACCGGTGTACTACACCGGTCAGACCGGTGCAGGTCTGGGCAGACAGCGAGTCGGGTTTCGTGCTCGTGAGGATGCTCGGTTTGTTTCTGGAGGTCATGGTTCTGGTGGTCGGTCTGGAAAGTTTGCAGGTGGTCAGTTTGCTAGGCGTTTTCCACCTCGTGCTCAATACGAGGGTGAGAAGAGTCGTAGCTTTGAGATGGAGCGGAGGAACGATCCACGGTTTCCCTTTCGTGGTTTTCGTCCTCCTCCAGCTAGAGAGGGTTGGTTCCCTCGTGGTGGTTACCGTGGTGGTATTCGTGGTGGTAGCTTTGATAGGCGTGATGATTTGGTTTGTGCTAACCCCACTTTGGAGCAAATGGCTCGGCACTGGTTTTACTCTTGTGGTACTAACCCCAGTGCTGAGTCGTTTGTTCACTCACGTGCTCGCTTTTGAATTTCAGGTGGGAGACTTGAAGAACATTTGGTTGATTGACTCCGGTTGCTCGAGGCATATGACCGGAGACAAGGGGTGGTTCTCAAGTCTCGTCCCGGTGGTGACAAAGAAGTACATCACCTTTGGGGACAATGGGCGAGGGCGTGTGCTGTCAGAAGGTGAGATTAAGGTAAGTGACAAGATCACTCTCAGGCGTGTTGCTCTTGTTCAATCACTTGGATACAATTTGCTTTCTGTGTCCCAGTTGTTGGATGAGGGTTTTGAGGTGTTGTTCCGGCCTGGTGGTTCTCGGATTTTAGATTCTC
This sequence comes from Cenchrus fungigraminus, assembly GCA_036936925.1. Taxonomy (NCBI): domain Eukaryota; kingdom Viridiplantae; phylum Streptophyta; class Magnoliopsida; order Poales; family Poaceae; genus Cenchrus; species Cenchrus fungigraminus. The sequence goes on from CM072780.1 coordinate 50,430,423, forward strand.
GGGGGGATCTTGTTTGCATGGTCGTTCCCGAGGGTCAGGTGTTCCGAGCTGATTTTTCTCAGTCTTCTGGTGTGGAGCGTTGTTTCTTGGTTGGTTCTTCGAGTGAGTTGTGGAAGTGGCATAGGAAGTTGGGTCACTTGAGCTTTGACCTTTTGTCTCGCTTGAGTAAACTCAATTTGGTCCGAGGATTGCCACGATTGAGGTTTGAGAAAGAGTTGGTTTGTGCGCCGTGTAGGCATGCCAAGATGGTAGCCTCTTCTCACCCGCCTCTCACCGATGTGATGACTGAGCGTCCATGCGAGCTGCTCCATATGGACCTTGTTGGCCCAGCTCGTGTGCGATCTGCGGGTGGGAAGTGGTATGTCCTTGTTGTGGTGGACGACTACTCTCGGTATGCGTGGGTGTTCTTTCTTGAGGAGAAGGGGGAGACGTTTGGTTTTGTTCGAGATCTTGTCTTGAGGTTAAGAAACGAGAGGCACGGAGATGCCATACGAGCGATCCGCAGTGATAATGGCTCGGAATTCAAAAACTCTCGCTTCGAAACCTTTTGCCATGACTTGGGTCTTGAACATCAGTTTTCGAGTCCGTATACGCCTCCCCAGAATGGCGTGGTGGAAAGGAAAAACAGGACCTTGTGCGAGATGGCTCGGACGATGCTCGACGAGCATAGGACTCCGAGAAGGTTCTGGGCTGAGGCGGTCAATATCGCGTGCCATGTGTCGAACAGGATCTACCTCAGGGTTCACAAGAAGAAAACCTGTTACGAGCTGATGCACGGTCGCACACCCAAGGTGAGTCACTTCCATGTCTTTGGTTGTAAATGCTTCATTCTGAAGAAAGGGAAGAAGTTGGACAAGTTCGAGGCTAGGTCTGTCGATGGCATTTTCTTTGGTTATGCATCTCATTCTAGAGCATTTCGTGTGCTCAATCTTGAAACTAACCAAATCGTGGAGACTTGTGAGGTAACCTTCGACGAGACACAGCCACGTAGTCAGCTTGTTTTTGAGTGTGCAGGTGACGACGAACTTGGCGAGGAGATCTTTCAGGAGGAGGAGCATGAACATGGAGATGATGAAGATGGCGGTGTGATGCCCGCGGCTGAACATGTACCTACTACTTCGACGACGATCGAGAATGGACCCTCTCCCACACCTACAATGACAAACCCAGATCAAGGCGAAGCTGCTGTTGAGGGGGAGGTAGCATCAAGGCGAGAACCTCCCCGACGAGTGCAAGTGGATCACCCAGCTTCGAGAATCATCGGCGACATGAATGAACGTACTACACGGTCGAGGGTTCAGAACAATTCTCATTTCGCTCATGCTGCTTTTGTTGCCACCTTTGAGCCCAAAGACATTGGACACGCGTTATCTGATCATAATTGGGTTAACTCGATGCATGAGGAGTTGGAGAATTTTGAGAGGAACCAAGTTTGGGTGTTGGTTGACCCTCCCCCAGGGTGTAAGCCGATTGGGACAAAATGGGTGTGGAAAAATAAAGAGGGAGAGAAAGGAGAAGTGGTGAGGAACAAGTCGAGACTTGTTGCTCAGGGGTACAGTCAGAAAGAGGGGATCGACTACGAGGAGACTTTCACTCCTGTAGCTCGTTTGGAGGCGATCAGGATCCTTCTAGCCTTTTCCGTGGCTAAAGGGTTCAAGTTGTACCAGATGGATGTGAAGAGTGCGTTTCTGAACGGTGTGTTGGAGGAAAAGGTGTTTGTGAGGCAACCACCGGGGTTTGAGAGTGAGAAGTACCCTCACCGGGTGTACAAGTTGAGGAAGGCGCTGTATGGGTTGAAGCAGGCGCCTAGAGCTTGGTATGGTAGGTTGAGGGGGTTCCTGTTTGAGAGAGGGTTTGAGATGGGGAAGGTCGACCAGACCTTGTTTCTCCTCAGGCAGGGCAGAGATATCCTGATTGTGCAGGTATACGTGGATGATATTGTCTTTAGTGGCTCGTCTAACTCTCTTGTTGCAAGGTTTGCAGAAGACATGAGCAGGGAATTTGAGATGAGCATGATGGGCGAGTTGCAGTTCTTCCTCGGGCTACAAATCAAGCAATCAAAGGAAGGAACATTTGTGCACCAAGCTAAGTACACCAAGGACATTGTGAGGAAGTTCAAGATGGAGGACTCCAAGGCCATGGCGACGCCTATGAGTACGACTACAGTTCTTGATGCGGACGAGGAAGGTGAACACGTGGACCAGAAGGAGTACCGGAGCATGATCGGGTCACTCCACTACTTGACGGCGACGAGGCCGGACATTCAATTCTCGGTGTGTCTGTGCGCTCATTTTCAAGCTTCTCCAAGGACTTCGCATCGGCAAGCAGTCAAGCGCATTTTCAGGTATTTGCGACACACTCCCGACTTCGGCCTTTGGTACTCTGCGTCTTCTTCTTTGGCGCTTCATGGATTTTCAGACGCGGATTTTACCGGGTGTCGGTTGGATAGGAAGTCCACTTCTGGGACTTGCCAGTTCTTGGGTTCTTCTTTGGTATCTTGGTCTTCCCGCAAACAGTCGAGTGTTGCTCAATCCACTACCGAGGCAGAGTATGTGGCCGCAGCTAGTTGTTGCTCTCAGCTCCTTTGGATTACATACACCATGAGTGACTTTAGCGAGGAGTATACCCATGTCCCACTTCAATGTGATAGCACCAGTGCCATAAGCGTTGCAAAGAACCCAGTGCTCCATTCCAAAACCAAGCACATAGAAGTGAGGTATCATTTTCTGAGAGACAACGTAGAGAAAGGGAAGATAGCTTTGATCCATGTACCCACACATGAACAACTAGCCGATATTTTCACCAAACCCCTAGATCAAGCAACTTTCACTCGTTTGCGGGGGGAGCTTGGTGTTTGTTTGATTTCTTGAGTTGGCGTGTGGGAGCTCCTATGTAGCATATGTATAGCTTTCCTTTGTGCATTTCTTGCATTTGGCATGGCATATGTAACATGATGTATAGGCATCTTTGTATCTTAGGTTGCATGCATTTTGTATCATATGCATTGTTTAGGAAAGGCTTCTCCTATATACTTTGTTCACCATGGAATGACATATATGTCTTTGTGAGCTAATTTGGTAAGCTATGGTTAGTTTGGCTTAGCTCTTGATAATCTTGGTTTGTATCCATGGTTGATGGCTATGTTTTTGAAAATTTCATATGTATGCTCTCTTGTGAGTAAATGCCTTTACATGATCTTGACATGTTTTTGTGGCTTGGCTATGCTTAATTTGTGGTTGGATAGCTTATTTTGATCATATGGGGCCAAAGGCTCATTTGCCATCATGAATGTTTAGCCCCCATGCTTTATCTTGTGGAGGGGCATAAGTTCCTTTTTGTCGCAAAGACATTTCATGTACCAATCATAAATCTGAAAATGAAATGTAAATTACTTGGAAAATGTGCTCCCATGTCATATGTGCTTAATTTACTTGCTTTTAGGTGCTAAACCGTTGCATGTTGCTTACCAATGAGAAGTCTCATACATAGATGTAAGCACATGGCTCGGTATGCTTTGACATGACATGAGGTGCTTGTGGGTGTTTATGATGGTCTTATGCTTAGAATGGTTGTCCTAGCATGAAGTTTGCGTGGCTTTGCCATTTTGACATGTTTTGCTCATGTTTAGGACTTTGCTCATGAGAGGGTGTTTTTTTCGCAAAATTACTAAATTCTATCTTAGCTTCGCCCAATGGTTGTGAAACTTGGTGATCATGAAGTTTATGTCATTACGAAGCTATAGAGTATCTAACTTGCTCGTTTGGACATGTGTAGCATCCTATGTTGAATCTTGTCTATTTGAGAAGCTCTAGGTTGCATTTTTTGCATTTTTGGCTTGATTCATGCATTGTCAACAAGGGGGAGAAGTTTGAGCATGTTTTGGCCTTCTGAATGCATTTGGAAGGTTTTCAGGTGGTTTCGAGCCATTTTTGGGCTCTGTTGTGCACCGGTCTTACCGGTTGAGGTCACCGGTCTGACCGGTCAGAGTGCTGGTCCTGTTCATATGTTGAGTATCGGTCTGACCGGTGGTGTCGACCGGTCTGACCGGTCAGAGCTGAGCTGTTGCAGCTGCTCTGTTTCGTGAAGTGGTTCACATGCATTTGTCCAGGGGGAGTTCCATTGGTTCAGGGGGAGCTTGCATGTGTGCAGGGGGAGCTCTTTGTGGTTTTCGAGCTTTGGTTTGATGGTTTGTGCTCTTTGCTTGAGCATGTTTTGTCTCGGATGTGTCGAGCCGTTGCCCTTGCCTAAGGGGTCCGAGATTTGTCTTCTTCAAGTGATCTTGCTCTTTGCCTTTTCTTTAGCTTTCGATCGCTTGTTGGAGTTTCTTTTAGTCGTTTCTTTTCTTTTCCTTTTCTCTTGGTTACCAAAATGTGTGTGTTGTCAATGCACTCATCAAGGGGGAGATTGAGAGCCAGGTGTGGTTCGAGGACCGGTGGATGGTCGCTTCCTGGTGTGATGAGTGATTGACAACGTGGTGTGGACTGATTCTTGGCTAAGTATTGCAGGTGCAGGTTGCGGCTTGACTGGTGCAGGTGCAGGTGAAGAACAAGCGTGAAAGGTCGTTGCCGGTGAGGCCTCCAGGTGTGGAGAAGACAAGTAGGCTTGGTTCGAGGGACACGGTGGCCAGCGGGGTCAAGTGCGGGCCGCATGGTGGCAAGAACGGCAAGATGAAGTCATGGACGGTTTCTTGGTTGAGCCTCAAAACCAAGGTCGAGCCGAGACTACGTGGGAGCCGAGTCATGAGTGGTGATTGGCGGAGGCTACACCGAGTTCGCGGGGTTTCCGGTGGTTCACCAGAAAACCACTGGGTTCCTTGGTTGATCCACAAAGCCAAGACCGAATAACCGAAGACGGAGGTGCAGCAGCTCCAGACCGGTCTGACCGGTGGGTCTGACCGGTGGGTACCGGTCTGACCGGTGAGGAGCACCGGTCTGACCGGTGTGCGACGACGCAGTCCGGAATCTTCGAAGCGGAGGACACGCGTCGGGATCGCAAGGCTTGCGTCGAGGCTAAGCAAGTTTGCGGTCGCTGGGCATCCGTCCGATGGTGCGAAGACAAAGACTTCCATTTTCGCCCTCGAGGGGCATGTATCCCTAGTTAGCTAGTAAGGGTATTTTAGTCTTTCGGTTGCCTCCATATAACCCAAGTGGTGAGACGATGGCAGCCATCTCTTGGAACCCTAGCTCATTTGGTTTTCCTATTTTCCTTCCTATTTTCTTAGGATTTTGGAAGGACTAGCTTGAGAGCTTCATGGTGAGATCTTGTGAGAGGGAAGGATGATCGGGCGGCAAGCTAGACCTTGTATGAACCTCTTTGGTATGTATAGATGATTCGGCGTGGTTCCTCAAGGCTTGGATGTGTCTTTCCCGTTTCTCCTTTTTGGTGATTTTCGGAGCCCTTTCTTGGCGATTTTCTTAGAGCGATTTCGAGGCCTTTCTCTTTGGGATTTGGTGGGGGATGTATGCATGAACCCTTCGTGGTTCTTTTCCCTTTGATTTCCCTTCCAAATCCGTGAGCAAAGGGGCTCGATTTTGGGGTTTTCGTGGCTCTAGGGTTAGAGGCGTTCTTGGTGGGATTTCTTCGATTCCTCTTGATTTGACAAGTTTTGGTGGACCAAATCTTGGCTATGGAGTACCCATGAGGTGTTCCTACTATCCCCAAAGTCTTGTGCAAAACCGTGGAGCGAATCGGGAGATCGGGAGTTGGATTTGGAGGAGTTGACTCGCGGGCGTTGTTCATCCCGAGCTGCCCAGGCACGACCGGTCTGACCGGTGCTCTTGACCGGTCTGACCGGTGCTAGCCCTTGGTGGGTTTTTGTCTCGGGGAACAGCCTTGTCCGTGTGGTTTTGTCCCGTGGTCCTGCTGTTCAGTTCTTAGCGTGTTTGGAGTTGTTTTGCTAGGCTTTGTGAGGGGTTCTTCTTCCTCACAGGTTGTGTTTCGTGGTGGTTTTTGTTCCAGGGCCTAGAGGATTCACTGAGGCTTCCTGGAACGTTTGCTGTGCGGCTGCTGTAGCCACCGGCCTGACCGGCTCTGTCCACCGGTCTGACCGGTGTCACCGGTCTGACCGGCGCAGGCCATCTGTCTGACCGGTGTAGCACAGGCAGCAAGCCGTGCAAGTTTCCGCTGTGTGGTTTGGTGAGTTTTGGCTCGGAAGGTTGAGTGTTGGTTCCTAGGACCAGTAGCACTCCAGTGGCTGCGTGGTCTTGACCAACTTGGGTAGTTGGGTCGGAGACGTGAGTTGGAAGCCGTGTTCGTCTTGTTGGAGTTCTCATCTCCTTCGAGAAGAATTTTTATCGGCTCCCATTCACTCCCCCCCTCTCTGGTTCGCCTAATCGGTCCTTCATAGTGGCGGACGGCGGACAACAGCTCGGTCTTCGCCCACGGGCGGCGCTCCGGTGGACTTCTGGCCATGGGGAGGGGCCCCCTGGACTCGGCTCGTCGTTGCGAAGCTCCTGGTGGTGGGGAATTCCTCCGGCAGACAACACAGCCGGCGCATCGACGGCGACAGCAACACCGGCAGCGCTCGGCGCTATGTCTGGTGGCGGCGCACTGCGCAGGTGAGGGAGGCGGGGACGGTGGTGGTGCAGCAGCTAGGGCGCCAGGATCGGGGCGGCGGCCTTTATAGGCAGCCTGGCGTGGCACGCATGCCAAGAAGGCGGCGACGGCCGTGGCCATGGCTATGCCTGGCCGATGGGCCTTGGCGGGCCTGGCGGCTGGGCCGGAGCGGGTGCGGGTCGGGCCTTCGGGCTCGACCCAAACCGAAAGGAGGAGGTTTTTTTTTCAATTTTCAGAATTCATTTTCTCGTGTAAAGAAAAATCCAGAACAATCTAGACAATTCATTTAAAGCATGAAAAATACTCTGAAAATCCCAAAAATTCTATAAAAATTCCCAGAGATAGATTGGGACATGAACAATCCAAACAAAATATTTGGAGCTCATGAAAAAAATTTTAGAGCATTCTAATAAATAGAATTAGCTCAGTGAAAATGAGAATTAATTCTGGAAAAAGTTCAGAAAATTCCTAGAAGGATTTGGTCAACACCTAATCGCATTTTAAAACCTTTTGCACTCGTGAAACACCAGGATGCATCGGCGTGAATGCAACACACAACCAATTTGTTTAATTCTGAAAAAAACAAAGGTTTTCTTTTCCTATACTATATTTCCTGTAAATAAAATAAATGTTGGAAAATTTTTAAAATTGAGAGAAAATTGTTGTTTAATTATTCTTCCTATTCACATCCTGAAATTTGGAAATTCCAGGGTGTGACAATGGATCAAAGCGATTTTCCCTTTCTTAACATTGTCTCTGAGAAAATGGTATCTCACTTCTATATGCTTGGTTTTAGAATTAGCACTGGGTTCTTTGCAACACTAATGGCACTCGTGCTATCACAAAGAAGTGGAACCTGGGTATACTCCTCACCAAAGTCACTCATGGTGTATGTGATCCAAAGGAGCTGAGAGCAACATCTAGCTGCGACAACATATTCGGCTTCGGTTGTAGATTGAGCAACACTCGATTGTTTGCGGGAAGACCAAGACACCAAAGAAGAACCCAAGAACTGGCAAGTCCCAGAAGTGGACCTCCTATCCAACCGACACCCAGCAAAATCCGCGTCTGAAAAACCGTGAAGCTCCAAAGAAGAAGACGCGAAGTACCAAAGGCCAAAGTCAGGAGTGTATCGCAAATACCTGAAGAATCGCAAATACCTGAAGATGCACTTGACTCCTTGCCGATGCGAAGTTCTTGGAGACGCCTGAAAACGAGCGCACAGACATACCGAGAATTGGATGTCTGGCCTCGTCGCCGTCAGGTACAAGAGGGAGCCGATCATGCTCCGGTACTCCTTCTGGTCCACGTGTTCACAGTCCTCGTCCGCATCAAGGGCTGTAGTCGTACTCATCTGCGTCGTCATGGCCTTGGAGTCCTCCATCTTGAACTTCCTCACAATGTCCTTGGTGTACTTGGCTTGGTGTACAAATGTTCCTTCCTTCGATTGCTTGATCTGGAGGCCGAGGAAGAACTGCAACTCACCCATCATGCTCATCTCGAATTCCCTGCTCATGTCTTCTGCAAACCTTGCAACCAAAGAGTTAGACGAGCCACCAAAGACAATATCATCCATGTACACCTGCACAATTAGGATCTCCTTGCCCTGCTTGAGGAGAAACAAGGTCTGATCTACCTTCCCCATCTCAAAGCCTCTCTCAAATAGGAAACCCCCTCAACCTACCATACCAAGCTCTAAGTGTCTGCTTCAACCCATACAGCGCCTTCCTCAACTTGTACACCCTGTGAGGGTACTTCTCACTCTCAAACCCCGGTGGTTGCCTCACAAACACTTCTTCCTCCAAAACACCGTTCAGAAACGCACTCTTAACATCCATTTGGTACAATTTGAACCCTTTAGCCACGGAAAAGGCTAGAAGGATCTTAATCGCCTCCAAACGAGCCACAGGAGCAAATGTCTCTTCATAGTCTATCCCCTCTTTTTGTGTGTACCCCTGAGCAACCAACCTTGACTTGTTTCTCACTACTTCACCTTTCTCTCCCTCTTTATTTTTCCACACCCATTTTGTCTCAATCGGCTTATACCCCGGTGTATGCTCCACTAACTCCCAAACTTGGTTTCTCTCAAAATTCTCCAACTCCTCATGCATCAAATTAACCCAATTGTGATCAGATAGCGCATGTCCAATGTCTTTGGGCTCAAAAGTAGCAACAAAAGCAGCATCGGCAAAGTGAGAGTCATTTCGAAACCTCGACCGTGTAGTTCGTTCGTTGATGTTCCCGATGATCGTTGAAGCTGGGTGATCCACTTGTACTCGCTGGGGAGCTTCTCGTCTCGAAGCCACCTCCCCCTCAGCTGTAGCTTCCTCTCGATCTCGGCATGTCGTCATAGGTGTGGGAGAAGGCCCATCCTCGATCGTAGTCGAAGTAGTATGTACATGCTCAGCCGTGGGCGCCACACTACCATCTTCCTCGTCTCCTTACTGCTGCACCTCATCCTCAAAAATCTCCTCGCCAAGTTTCTCGTCACCTGCACACTCAAAAACAAGCGAACTACGTGGTTGTGTCTCGTCGAAGGTAACCTCGCAAGTCTCCATGATTTGGTTAGTTTCAAGATTGAGCACCCGAAAGGCTCTAGAATGAGACGTGTAACCAAAGAAAATGCCATCGACAAACCTAGCCTCGAACTTGTCCAAACTCTTCCCTTTCTTAACAATGAAACATTTGCAGCCAAAGATGTGAAAGTGACTCACCTTGGGGGTTCTACCGTGCATCAACTCGTAGCAAGTTCTCTTCTTATGGACCCGGAGATAAATCCTATTTGACACATGGCACGCGGTATTGACTGCCTCAGCCCAGAACCTTCTCGGAGTCCTATGCTCATCGAGCATCGTCCGAGCCATCTCACATAGGGTTTTATTTTTCCATTCCACCACGCCGTTCTGGGGAGGCGTATACGGACTTGAGAACTAGTGTTCAAGACCCAAGTCATGGCAAAAGGTTTCGAAGTGAGAGTTTTTAAATTCCGAGCCATTGTCACTGTGGATCGCTCGTATGGCATCTCCCTGCCTCTCGTTCTTCAACCTCAAGACAAGATCTCGAATAAAACCAAACATCTCCCCTTTCTCCTCCAAAAAGAAAACCCAAGCATACCGAGAGTGGTCGTCCACCACAACTAGGACGTACCACTTTCCACCCACAGATCGCACATGAGCTGGGCCAACAAGGTCCATATAGAGCAGCTCACATGGACGCTCCGTCATCACATCGGTGAGGGGTGGATGGGAAGCAGCTACCATCTTAGCATGCCTGCACAACGCACACACCAAATCCTTTTCGAACCTCAAGCGGGGCAATCCTCGGACCAAGTTGAGTCCACTCAAGCGTGACAACAAGTCAAAACTCAAGTGACCCAACCTCCTATGCCACTTCCACAACTCACCCGAAGAACCAGCCACGAAACACCTCGACACATCCAAACTCTGAGAGAAATCCACTCGAAATATTTAACCCTCGGGAACGACCACACAAACAAGGTCACCTTGAGTATCAAGTATCCGAGAACCACCCGACTTAAACAACACCTCAAAACCTTCCTCAAGAAGCTGGGAAACAGAGAGCAAATTAAACCCCAACGACTTGGCCAAGGCAACACGCTTCAGCACCACTTTGTCACTTACCCTCACTTCACCTTTAGCAAGTACACGCCCTCGCCCATTGTCCCCAAAGGTGATGTATGTCCTGGACACCACCTGGGTGAGGCTGAAGAACCAGCCCCGATCTCCGACCATGTGGCTCGAGCAACCGGAGTCGATCAACCAAATGTTCCCCAAGCCTCCCACCTGAGAATCAAAAACGAGCACGTGAATGAGCTAACGACTCAACACTGGGGTTAGTACCATAAGAGTAAAACCAGTGCTGAGCCATCTGCTCCAAAGTGGGGTTAGCACGATCCATCCTAACATTCCTACCAAAGTGTGCATCAAACCTACCACGAGTACCAAACCTCGGATCCATCCTACCATATCTACCAGAACTGAAATCACCACGGGGAAACCACTCCCGTCTCGCTGGAGGAGCACGAAAGCCACAAAAGGAAGACCATGGACTGTAGCTCCTCTCCAACTCAAAGCTACCACTCCTCCCACCCTCGTATTGAGCACGAGGTGGAGAACATCTAGCAAACTCAACACCACCAGACTTCCCATGCCAACCACCTGTACCACAACCTAAAGAACTGAACCGAGCTTCCTCACGAGCACGAAAACCAAACTGCTCAGGGCCCAGACCTGCACCGGTCTGACCGGTCCCCCTGACCGGTCTGACTGGTGATGCTCGGCCAGCAGCACCACCAGACACCCTTCGATCTCCCCAAGCCGGAACTATCCTCACAATGGCCTTAGCCCTGGGCATTTGCATACGGGGCTCAGGTACACCATTAGAAGGGTGGTACCTGTCCTTGTTAGCCCACTCCTTAGCCATTCTCTCCTCACGCTTCCTCTTGAAGCAAAATTCGTCCTTGTGACCATCTCTCCCACAATACTCACAATGGAACCGTATGGGTTTTGGTTTAGGCTTGGGTTGAGGCTGCCCACTTGGCTTCTCTTTTGGTTTCTCCTCACTAGACTTCTCATCCTTCTTCTCTCCAACCACACTTTCCTTAGAGCTCACAAATCTCACTGGTTTTTGGAAGTTGTTTCACTACAAGAAAAACACCGACTAGGGACGCAAAAAAAGGCCGTTTCTCGTCACAAACCGCGATTAATGACGCCGGTTGTTACGAAAACACACCGTCATTAATCGAGCATCACAAACCGCGATTAATGACGAGACTTTATTTCCCGGCGTCATGAGTTTAATGACGCGTGGAAATTCGTCTATACAATGCGTCATAACTTCGTTCCTGCAGCTTTGCCACGCTGGACAGAATCTAATGTGGCATCCGATGTGGCAGGCCAATTGTGACAAATCTTATGCGTCATAAAACGAATTTGGCCCGTTTGTAGCTGGGTTGAGCCCAAAACTGTTCCTGTAGGGTGGCGTTGTTCATATAGCCCAAAAAAGATTTTGTTGGGCCCAATTGTACCTTTTTCAGATGAAATTTGATTAGGGTGGGCCCGTTTTGGTTGGGTCTAGTCCAACAAGTGCGCACATTGTTGCGGCCTTCTTTGTCATGTTAATTTGACAAAAATGACTTTTGGCCCAACTAAAAGTGGGCTAAGCCCACTGAAGGACAATATAAAATTAACTAATCATGCATCAGTATTAATAGATTTAATTTCAATTCTGATCTTTTTTTGAATAATTCCGATCTGGTTGGCAAAATAGTAATCAACAAATATTTCTTTATACAATAAAGCAAACTATTGTTTATTATCAAGCACGACCATATTGTTCATCACATATCACAAACTATTACAAGATAACAGTATCACAAGGAACATTGATTAACAAAGCTAAATCTAGTTCATAATCACAAGAGAAAGTGGAGATTTGATCTAATGATCTTAACCTCTTCATCTTTTACTGCTAAGTAGTAGACGAAGGAGGTCCTCACTGTCTTCGGTTAGCTTCTGCAACCTCTTAATCTCAGCAGACTGCATTTTCAGAGTTGATTCTAATTCTTCGGTCTTCTTCTTCAAGCAACATAACTCTTTCTGGTGAGCAACAAACCGTTGTCGAAGTTGTACCCCATCCTGATTGGGAGCGTCGACTCGCTCTTCATCAACACTACTACATAAGGATTTGGTACCTATTCTTGAGTACTCGGCTACCTCTGTTTTAATTTGTTCGGGAAGAAGCATCATTGACTTGGTAGCTTCCATCTAGCAACAGTGGATCCCAAGTCAGATTAGGACCTTGTAATTGATTCGAACTAAGGAAACAAAGGTGTTAAGTTTGTTACATTGGAGTAGATCTAAATAGGAGTGACTTCAGATATTGACCCTTTGGCCCGTTGAAACAAGTACAAGAACAAGAGGTAAGGGTTGAGATCATTCGCAATCGGAAACAAAGGTGTTAAGTTTGTTACCTTGGAGCAGGTCTGAACAGGAGCGACTTCAGACGTTGACCCTTTTGCCTGCTGAAACAAGTACATGAACAAGAGGTTAGGGTTGAGATCATTCGCAATCGGAAACAAAGAAGGTGTTGAGTTTGTTACCTTGGAGCAGGTCTGAACAGGAGCGACTACAGATGTTGACCCTTTGGCCCGCTGAAACAAGTACAAGAACAAGAGATAAGGGTTGAGATCATTAGCAATCAGAAGCAATTTCATTTATTAAGTTCAATGCGGTACATGAACGATCACACCCAATCCATCATCACCCAAGCATGCAACAAAAATATGGAAAGCCAAAGAACATGGGTAAGCAATATAATAATTTCATCCTTTAATTTCTACAAACCTCAAGTAAGTTGACTTGGAACAATCTCTTGCAATAGGGAACAGAAGATCCAGAATCACCCAAGCATGCAACAACAATATTCAAAGGCAAAGAGCATGGGGAAGCAGTCCAATAATTTCATCTACAAATTTCTACAAACCTCAAATAAAATGACTTCGAACAAATTCTTGCGATAGGGTACAGTAGATACACAATCACCCAAGCATGCAACAACAATATTCAAAGGGAAAGAGCATGGGGAAGCAGTCCAACAATTTCATCTACAAATTTCTACAAACCTCAAATAAAATGACTTCTAACAAACTCTTGCGATAGGGTACAGTAGATCCACAATCACCCAAACATGAAAGAATATTATAGAATGCCAAAGAGCATGCGGAAGCAGTCCAATAATTTCATCTACAAATTTCTACAAACCTCAAATAAAATGACTTCGAACAAATTCTTGCGATAGGGTACAGTAGATACACAATCACCCAAGCATGCAACAACAATATTCAAAGGCAAAGAGCATGGGGAAGCAGTCCAACAATTTCATCTACAAATTTCTACAAACCTCAAATAAAATGACTTCTAACAAACTCTTGCGATAGGGTACAGTAGATCCACAATCACCCAAACATGAAAGAATATTATAGAATGCCAAAGAGCATGCGGAAGCAGTCCAATAATTTCATCTACAAATTTCTACAAACCTCAAATAAAATGACTTCGAACAAATTCTTGCGATAGGGTACAATAGATACACAATCACCCAAGCATGCAACAACAATATTCAAAGGCAAAGAGCATGGGGAAGCAGTCCAACAATTTCATTTACAAATTTCTACAAACCTCAAATAAAAAGACTTCTAACAAACTCTTGCGATAGGGTACAGTAGATCCACAATCACCCAAACATGAAATAATATTATAGAAAGACAAAGAGCATGGGGAAGCAATCTAATTCAATCGATCAATACAGGGATGAGACCGCAGACCTGACGAATATGATGGGAAGAAGGTGTCGAATGCCATCTCGATTTAGCAGCCCGACCTTGCGCCTTCAGCATGATGTTCTGCGCAACTGTTGCAGATTTGCGGCCGCTAGGGTGAGCCTCGGGGGAGCCGACGGAGCAACGAGTTTGAACCATCTTGCAGCTTCAAGGATGTTGCCGAGGAAGGTCGCCGCTCGTAGAAGAGGAAGGCCACCGCTCGTAGAAGAGGAAGGCCGCCGCTCGTAGCAGAGGAAGCTGTCATCGGTAGCTAGGCCTCCGTTGCTGCTTCCGCCGCAGATCTAGGTCTCTTCGGTGGTCGAGGAGAAGATCCCCTGATTTTGGAAAATGACCAGGAGGGAATTGGGAGATCTGGTTTCCCTCTTTGTTTTATATATAAACGAGGAGGACCAGAAGGAGGAGCGGGGAATTCAAATTTTCAAGTCCCGCCTTTGTGGTCCAGAGAGGGAAACGAAAGACTTTGGATCATGGACCCAAATGTCAGTGACCCAAACGAAAGACCGCTTGGGTGTCGGACCCAAACGTCAGTGACCTTACGCAGAGAGGCAAGTTTTTGACTGGGTTGTCCGTGCCACCATGGATCATGGAATGGACAAACACACACAGGACTATACTCTACTTCATATTCACGTAAGACGGATGATCCGATATTCACATTACAAATGTACCCACTGCAACAAAATAACGTACTTTTGTAGCTTGAACTTGAAACATATCATCTTCATTGTTTGGGTCTCCAGCCATCGCACGCAACAATACTCGCACCTATGTGGAAGCAGTCACAGGTTTGACAAACAATAACATAATGCGACCGTATCGCCATGTGTGAGTGTGTGTCTTCATAGCAGCAACGAGACACGTACCATTTGGGATTTGTGCAGAGGAACGAGGACGACGGCAATGCCGTCTGGAACATCGATCCACTGATGATCCTTCATACCTGTAGGATAGCAATGTAGTTTCCATCGATGGCCTCCCACCATGAATGTACCGGATTCCTTGAAGTTGCCCGCGGTTCCTTCGGCTTTCGCTTCCTGGCTTGCGACTGAGAAGTTGACTTGCATGGAAGAAATCATTTTAGCGTCTAAAGCCATTAACACAAATGGCCTACATTGATTGTCTCGTGCCTAAAGTGTCTCTTATTATAGTGGGCCGAGAGTGAATGTGTCGTTCCGAAATGTCCGTTCGTGGACATCAGTTACTACTCGGAATGGACGCGTCCCTTGAGAGCGGGTGTGGCTATGTTCGGGTCATGAACTTCCTGGTTCTAGTCCTTAAGTGTGATTCACAATGATCGACACGTCCGTTCAGAGGGGGTGTGCTACGTGTGCACACAAGTTCGTCGGTTAACACCCGGTGCCAGTGCTTAACTGCAATTCTCAATGATCGACACGTGGATCAACTTGTGAGAGCGTGTCATTCCCAAACGCCCATTCGAGATGCCCTTCTGTGCTTATATGCATGTTAATATTACACACACACACACAAAGATATATTGCTATTCCAATTCCAGCTTATTCCGTTTTGGTCTTGTCGCGTCAACAAGTTCATCACGTTTCTCAGTCTCCAAGGCCAGCGGGAATCATCAAGTGCGAATCCTGACCATTCGTAGACCTTTACAGTCACGACTCATCTAGCGTACCTGATCGAGGAGGACTTGTCACGTCATCCCGCACCCTGCGTGTTGCAACGCAAGGACCATCCGGTCCCTCTGATTCCAGCGCCCAATCTTGTTCTCCAGATGCAATTGACACCTAAACCATTACATAAATAAACGGTAGAGAGTTGTCTCGTTGTTGATGCGGCATGAGCTGACGCAGTGAGACAGCCATTAGATGCAGCTGATGCGGCGTGATTTGTCCACAGGACTTTCTTGTGCTCAACAGAGAGGAAAGTCCGGAAGTAAACACATACCTAGACACATCGGGCTCATCCCGTGATACCCATCATCCACACATGTAATCGATGCACGCCACTGAAGATTCTGACCTAGATAGATTCCTATCACGCGTAGGCCTAACTATATTCCGAGCATCTCACGTTTTCCTTAGTAACTTTAGCAATGCTACACCGAGCTCACGTGACCGCTATAGTCCTCGATAAATAGGCGAGTGCAGCAGAGTGTTCTTGAAAGGAAAGGCCAACACTTATCGATTCTCCGTCTTGCATTTCTCTACTTCAGTGGGATACAAGGGTGAGATCATTTTGTTGGCTAATCTTGTTTACTTTATGTATGCATGGTATCGAGACGGTCACATTGTTAGCTTATGTAGGGTTTGTTCTTCATTTGTGTATGCAGTACGTGGGGAATGGCCGGGCAAGGAAGGGACGGAGCATGGAACTTGGAGGAGTCGGGGAAGGGGGAGCTGTCGGGCGTAATAGCACCTCACCGCCACCCGGTTCAGCCGCTGCCATCGGCACCGCAACTGCACCCGGCCCCAATGGCACCTCCACTTCCGCTGGTATCGGCACCTCAGCAGCACCCGGCCCCAATGGCACCTCCACTTCCGCTGGCATCGGCACCTCAGCAACACCCGGGGGTGATGCCACCTCCAGTTCAGCCGCTGGCAATGGTAGCTCAGGATCAGCTGAACCTCATGGCACCACCTTTTCACCCATGGCCCAGGCCGCCAGCTCTGCTGTTGCCCATTGAAATGCCACCCCCACGGCTAGTGCTCATTGAACAAGATGAATCGCATGACCTGAAATGGTCTGTGTTGCTTTGGCTTCAGCTGGGCCCGCCCGCCCGTGTTTATCACGAAGGAATGTGGGTGTGCCCTTTTTGCCACAGGGGTCACAGGCAATGGACCATTCGTGACCTGCTGTTACACGCGCATAACATCGCCGTTTCACCTGCCTGGATTTGGGATGCAAGGGCGAGCCATCGCACTTTGGAGGAGTATCTGATCCAGGAGACACATTTTGCTGCACTCCGTGCAGCGGCTGGATTTTCCAAGAGCCCGTGATGGTAGTAGTATGAGCCGTGATGGTAGATGCTAGTAGTATGTGGTGATGGTAGTAGTATGAGCAGTGATGGTAGATGCTAGTAGTAAGTGGTGATGGTAGTAGTATAGGAGCCGTGATGGTAGATGCTAGTAGTATGTGGTGATGGTAGTAGTATGAGCCGTGATGGTAGATGCTAGTAGTATGTCGTTCAGAGTATGTCGCTGTAGTTCGAACTATGGTGGATCCATCCATCCTCATGTGTAATCAATGCGTATGCATGCATTTGTGTCGTTTGTATTTGGATTGTGTTGTTTCTAATAAAAATGGTATTGTGTGTGTACTCCCTCGGTATAAATTCGTTGTATACGGAAACTCGGTTCCATTGATTTCTTAAATACCGGAAGAACACAGACGAAAGTCCGGTTTGTAGTTTTCAGTCAGACTGGATTAAACTGTCACTGCTACACAATAAGAAAACCAACATCTTACAAGGAAAAACAGTAGTAGTAATATTCAATCAGACCAGATGAACAGAAGGCGAATCTTCGTTCTGCTTCTTCTACTCTACTAGTAGCAGTTACCACTAATCCACTAATCAATGCACCACTTCTTTGTCGATGGTGCACCCGGCGCCTTGTTGCAGCTGCTCACGGACGAGGATGTCGCTCTGTTGCCGCCGCCAGTGGAAGATGGTGGCGGACCTCCCAGGGCACCGCCCGCGGATGAGGCCGTCCCTCCAATGCCTCCGCCAGAGGATGATGTCGCCGCTCCATGGCGGCCGGTCGAGCACAGCCTTGGCGCCGCTCCATGGCGGATGATGACGGCCGATCGATGATGGCTTCTGCTCGGCGAGGATGGCAGAGATCGACCGCCGCCGACAGATAAGGATGAGAGTGGATGACGGCGCTTGGAGACGATAGTTCCCCGGCAAGTGGCGGTGCTTCCGCGCCCCTGACCCCTGGCACCTCTTGCTGACTTGTGAGGGGTGCGATGTTTTAGAGACACGTGATCTTGGATTTCATTTTGTTCCACAAACTCCGAATCATCAGAGGATGTGTCAACCACCACCCGAATGGGCCTCCACTCTGCCTCCTCTTCATCAGACCACTGGAGATCCTCCCTTTCATCAGAAGAGGAGGAGGATGTCGCTTGCGCCGCACCTCTAGGAGACAATGGCTCCATGGGGAGAGGAAGAGAGCGCTGTGCGAGGATGGGGTTTTTTTGTTGGTTGCAAGAGTTGGGTGAGGAAGAGGGCGCTGTGCGAGAATGGGGTTTTTTGTTGGTTGCAAGAGTGGGGAGCGGAAGAAGGCGCTGGGAGGAAGGGGGATATTTATGGCCAGAGGAACCCATTCAGCCATTATTGAAAAAACTGCTCCCGAAAATATTAGAGTAGTTGTGGGATCCGTTCAGTTCAAACTAATTCAATTTTGACCAAATTTACACTTATATCTACTTATCGGGAAGTGAGAATTGCATTGTTTTGTGGATGGAGGGAGGACGTTCTGAGGAAGGGGGAAAGACCGTTCAGCGGAATGTTAACGGACCGGAAGAAATAATTGTAGTCCAGAAGGTCCTTTTAGCAATACATCAGTATACCAGACCTTCTGGACTACCTTTTCCACTCATTTGTCTTTGTTGGAGCTGTAACTCCTCCATTGTTCTTCTTTCCTGCATTGGCTGGGAAAAGGACTAGATTGATTGGTTGCGGCGGATCTGGAAGCCTAGTCGCCTTAGATTGTAGAGATTGGTGCAACGCGCTCATGCTGAATCCTTTGTCTCCTCGGAAGCACATTCGCCTTCCACAACTACCAAAATGGAGCCAAATGGCTACTCTCCAAGCTCGTATCTTGTGCCTTGAAACAACAGCTGGTGCAGAGTCATTTGTCGTGATTACTTTCTTTTGGCAGAGAAATCTTTTGCAGCGCTTGGGTCATTGCCTGTTTCCATTTGGCATTTGGGTAGCCAATCCGACTAGACTACACTACCTTCGGAAGATTTCTGGTGCAGTTCTTCTGAACACATGTGGATCTACTTGGGGCAAGATCTTTCAGCACCTCCCCATCCTATTGGACTTCGGTTGTCATGGGTCATTGGCATGGGCAACTCTTCTCTACTCGAAGATGAAGACCGATTGTTCTTTGTTGTTCTGGAGGAGAAAGAAGCTGAGGTGGTAGAATTAACTTTGCATTCATTTGTCGGGGACATTTGGCAGCCTATTCCCTGGGAGAGAGCTCCTGAGTTCCGGAATAAGATCATCTTTTTTGGTCCTTGCAAGTGCATTATTACAGAAGAGCATGCCATTTCTGGTTTGGCTGACTTGAGGGCAAATCACATGTACTTCCTACGAACTTTTCATCACGATGAAAAGAATGAGTACTGGATCTACCAGCAGGGAATAGGTATTGATCCAGTCGTCAACACTACTCCAGCGATCCGCATTAAGCAGGTTCATGGGGACTGGATTTGGTCGCGACGAACATGGTTGTTGCCTAGCTACCCGTAATGAGGAACTTCGATTGTGTACCACTTGTAACGCAATTCAATGTACAAATATCTATATTATCATCCTTCATCAATTATTCCGCACATATATATGAGTTTCTACCACAATCACCGTAGGGTACAAGCAGTTACGCATTCGGTAATCAGGAAGGTCGTTTCCGCAAAACATCAACAGAGCGGACAAGTATCAAACATCATAAGATGGCATCTCACAGCTACTCATCACCATAAAGTTCACACCACCAACAAGTAGCAAATACCAAAATACAAGCATGATTAGCACCTCTAAACCGTCTACCTAGCAATAACACCACGAATCACATTATTCCTCATTGTTGTCCTTGCTGAGCGACCTCTTATATGAGGCCTGTCTCAGCAATTCCCTCACCTTCTTCACCACAAGTGTTGCAGAATCCAGGAGCTGCTTGACCGTCTACAGCTCAGCGGCAGTCTCTTGAATCTCCCTCTTAGCCTTTGCACATCTTCCTTCCACATCCTTGCCTCCCTTTCAGCTTTTAGGTACCTATTGGCTTCACCCTTTTCTGTAGGAGACAACAGAGCATCGTTTCTCATTTTCTTTCTCGTCTCAAACAGGTTATGAGTTACCTCCCTGTAGTATCGCGTTATCGTCTGCAGCTCAACTGCTTTGACATTGGCCTCCTGCTTAGCAGTTGTACATGCTTCTTTCCACGACCTTGCTTCCTCTTCTGCTTTTCCCTTCATTTCCATCAGTTTCTCTAGAACTTTTAGAGTCCTAATATCCCATTCAGGATCTATCCACCTAAACGACGCGCACTTCATGCCATCAGTCTGCAGTCACAGATTTCGTTCATATACTTAGCGATTGACCACACTAACATCAAACACAGAAGCAACATTTTTTAGAAGTGATACAGGTTATCGTTTACCTCACAGCAGCATACATATCGATGCCCAGGGTTGGTGCCTGTCCAGTCATACTTCAGATGGACAGGCAACCTGTCCTTGCACTCATTTTCATTAGGATCTATAACGATGACTTCACGAGGACCAGGCGTCGGCGATCTGGAGCTTTCGGAGTCTACTCCAAACACCTTTAAAATACATGAATATAGTCTGTTAACCCAGATCCCCAAATCCAGAATTCCCCTTAACTAGTATGACAGATCAAAGTAGCATGGCTAAATAGAGGACTGACCTGACCGGAGCGAGTCCTGCTTCTCCGTTCGCCGCTAGGGTCGCTACGATTCGCTATTCCCGCCACGGGCAACAGCAGATCTAAGCACCGACGCTAGCTCTAGTCTTTACAACAAGGAAAAGGAGCGTGGTGCCGGCGAGTGTCTTGCAGAGTTGCAGTAGTGTACGCCGCGTCGTCGAGAGAAATGAGATATATACACTTGTCTGCGGGAAAACTTTTTTTTGGCTGTCACACGCGCTTTTCTCCCGTCAACTTACCAGAACCGCTCCATGCTATTGTTGGGGAAGTTACACAATTGTTTCTCAGGAAGGTCCTTCCTGCAAACCGTCAAAAGGATGGACGATCCGATTCTGGATCAATCCAAACAAACAGCATCTTAGCTTTTCCTCCCTTTTTACCACTAGGAAGGTCCTCCTTGCGAAACATCAACAGGCCGGAGTTTCCTCAATCAAAACTCCCCCCTTCTCTATCTATTACCACCATACCTCCATTGTTCTTCCTCTACCTCCATTACAACGCGTATGAATTCTGAATGGTGAGTATGCTCGAAACGAATGAGTTTGGATCTTCTACGGAGATTGTGCATAAATTCGGGATGATCAGTGCATACAACCACCCAATCATATGTGAGTATTCTGTGAGGAAAGATTCACTCTAAGAGAGACATGCACTTGTCCTGCAATTGTGTGCAGTTAGCCTGAATTGCCCATCGTAGAAATGAAGTCACAGTTTCCTCCCTTGCCATGTCCCACATCTTTGACGCACAGTGCAGCTTCAACCTTTCGACTTGGTACATGACGGCGACCGAAAATAAATAAGGCCAGGCATTGCGATTCACAATGATCGACACGTCCGTTCAGAGGGGGTGTGCACACAAGTTCGTCGGTTAACGCCCGGTGCCAGTCGTTAACTGCAATTCTCAATGACCTCCATTGCAATGCATATGAATTCCGAATGGTGAGTATGCTCGAATCAATTTGGAATAGATTAAACCAAATCGGCATAATAAGATGACATCTCATAGCAACTCATCACCACAAAGTTCACACTACCAGTCCACCAACAAGTAGCAAACATCATACGATGATCCGGTAGCCAACACCAAAACACAATCATGATACAAGTTTCACAATAATCATCACTACTCATTCATAATCATAACTCCATCTCATGTTTGGCCTCCTGCAGCTGTTCCTTCACCTTCTGCACCTCCTACCGTGAATTTTGTGGCCTTGCGAGACTCTCTTGCATTTCTTAATGTTCTTTCAGAAGATCTGGATGTCTCATCTCAGGGCGAGGACTCTATAGGATCTTGAAAGAGATCGAAAACATCGTAGAACAATTAGCAGAAAAAGAGAAAGAGATTCAGTACACACCTAAGGACAAGACAACTGAGGGCGGAGATCATTCTTCTTACCATATACATTGGAATAAAAGCGTCAATGAATGGGTAGGATATTGGGTTTTTTTGGTCAGTCTTTTCTTTTAAATTTTCAAGAAGTTCATTGTCTGTTGGACTGAAGCGGGTACTAATAGGCAAGGGTACCCGTTTCAGTCCAACTGACAACGAACTTATTGAACATCTAAAAGAAAAGGCGGACCAAACAAACTCAATGACCTACCCATTTATTGACGCTTTTATTCCAATGTCTATGGTAAGAAGAATAATCTCCGCCCTCAGTTTTCTTGTTCTTAGGTGTGTATTGAAGCTGTTTCTCTCTTTCAGCTAGTTGTTCTATCATGTTTTGGATCTCTTTGAAGATCCTAATAGAGTTCTCCCCCGAGATGAGGCATCCAGATCTTCTAAAATAACATTAAGATGTTCTTGTAGAACTAAACTAATCCTTGGAGAAATCTCATCTCGATCTGAAAAATAAACTCATCTCAGTCTATAAAAAAACCTGAATCCCTTGAACCCATTTGTATGAGTACAGTAAAACAACCACCACATGTCACAAAACCTTGTTTTTTGCTACCTACATAAACTCAGTTGTGCACCTCCACAAAAATCCATAAAACGAGTGGCTTGAAGCACATCTAGAAGCTATTAAAATACAAAACCTACTGTAAAACGATGCAAATTGAAAACTAACTGAATCTAACATGAATTGTCTATAGCCTATCAACTTCTAACACCTATCGAAGTGCAGATCTAAAGGTACGATAATGCAATCTAAATCTACCAAATATGCTCATCAATCCTCCAGATCCCCAAATCTAGATATCCCAAACCCTAGTAAGATAGGGGAAAATATAGCGGCTCAAACCAGAGGACCAACCTCGTCTTGCTGTCTCATCCTCTTGTTGCTAGGATGTGGCGGCGCAACCATCTTCCCCTCACCGCTAGGATCCGCCATTCCTACCACGAACTATCGCAGATCTGCGTAGCGGAAGTCAAAAGTCTTTGCGAAGTCTAAGTGAAGTGTCTCGCCAGCCATTCGATAAGTAATTAGAGACTCAACTGAAACTTACATGTGGGACCTGGTCACAGTAAAGAATTCACATGAACTATTAGTAGAGTTTCCCATGTTCTTATCACAACCAACGACTGGTGCAGTGGTAAACAACACAACCTTGTTCCTTCAGGTCCCTGGTTCGAACCCATGCCATGGCAAATTATTTTTTGCAACATTTTGTGACCTATGCTTACACGTGGGACCTTGGAACTATTTATGACGACTTGGAACACTCTATTTTAAAATAATGCTTACATGTGGGACCAAAGTTGGTTTATGACGCCGCTGACATGGTGAAAATGCTTACATGTGGGACCCTGAAAAATTTTATGATGATTTGGAACACTCTATTTTCAAAAAAAATGCTTACATGTGGGACCCTACTGAATTTTATGACGACTTGGAACAATCTGTTTTTAAAATAATGCTTACATGTGGGACCGATGTTGGTTTATGATGTTTTTTCAGAGCTTATGGCGTCACAAAACAGCATGGAACAGGGAACGCCTGGCTACAGTGTCAACCGTAATGACGAAATTTTTTTTGTCACTAAATTTGCTCGGAAGTGAAATATTAGGACGAGATCAGCCAGGAACGTCATAAATCAATAATGCTAAAATGTGGTTGTGTCACTAGTCAACGATTTTCTTGTAGTGTTTGTTGGGTGAGGGAATATGGGTGGATCTGGAGTTGTGTCAAGTTTGTTTCTGAGATGGTTAGGCTTAGGCTCAAACTTGTTCTTGAGTGTTATTTGTGGTGGGATAGGAATCTCTCCAATTTTCTCATCTCTCTCACCACTACTCTCTCCAATCTTGTCGGCCCCAAGTGCTTGACCATCATAGCGTTTGAAAGCTGCTATCATGATACCAAGCTGAGGCTCCTGACCCGACAATCAATTCAAACACTTTCTCAACTCATCATTCTCATCCTGCAAGTGATCAACATAATGTGCAAGTTCTAGATTCTTCACAGCATGCAATTCACAAGTAGAGCAGGAAGTAGGAATAGGAACTTTCAAATCAGCCGCAAGTGAAACAATGCGAGCACGAAGTTCATCAATCTTTCCATGCAAAACAGGACAAGATGTGCAAGCACCTAGCAAAGAAGGTCTAGACTGCAGCTTAACAAACTCAACCCTAAGCACATCTAGTTCCTCACACTTGGAGGCATGCTTTTCCTTAAGAGCAGTAAGATCAGCTAGGAACACAGAGCAATCAGCACAATCAACCTCATCAGTAACAATAGGTGAAGCCTTAAGCGAGTCAATTTCAAGCTTAGCATCCAGGTTTTGTGTTTCTAGCTCAGCTACTCTACTCCTAGCATCTTCAAGTGAGGCCCTAAGCTCCTTTCTCATTTTCTTAGCCTCTCTAAGCATGTCATCACGATTATCAAGCAGTTTTCCTAGTTCCTCATTCTCCTGGCGCAAGAAGGAATGCTCGTCACGTACCTCATCCTCGGAGTCGGAGTCCGAGTTGTTCTTCTAGCTCTTCTTGCTGCCGGAGCTGTGTGCCATGCCACAGAAGCCGTCTTGCGCGAAGCAGCTCAGCCTGCTCAGGTTCTTGGATCCCTTCTTGCTCTTGCGTCGATCACCTTCATCTTCACTGCTACTCGAGCTCGAGGTAGAGTAGGTGGATCTGGAGTCGACGTCGCTCGCCCCAACCATCACTCGGGCCTTCTTGCCGTGGCCATCCTTCATCCTCGATCTTCGCTCGTCCTTGTTCTTGTGCTTGTGCTTGTGATCGCGCCTCAACCGGTACTTGCTCCCCGTCCTCGACCGGTGCTTGTAGTTGTCCTTGTTCTCCATCTTCTCAGGGCAGTCGCGACAAAGTGTCCTGGCTTGCCGCACTGAAAGCACGTCCTTGTGTTCCTCCTTGTGCTCACCCGGTTCTCGTGCATCCTCTCGAACCTCCTAGTCAGCAGCGCCAGCTCATCCTCTCCAAACACGTCGAACTCCTCATCTGTCAAAGACATCAAGGAAGACAAAGAGTACATCCTGGTGGATGGGTTAGCGTTAGACTTTGCACCTGAGCCACTGATGAGGGCAAGACAATGAGAGTCAGTCGAGCCCTCGATCTTGGCTGTCACACCCCGGTCCACCTCAGCTGACTTGAGCTTCGAGAACAGCTTGTCTACCGCCAGAGTCTCATACTTCTCAGACTCTAGAATGGCCTCGACCTTTCCGCCCCAAATAGTATGATCCAACGAGTGCAAGAGCTTCACAGCTCTGTCATGATCATCGTACGGGAGCGCGGCCACATTAGCCCTCATGTTGTTCACAATCACCGTGAACCGCTGGAACATCGTATCGATGGACTCACGGGGAGATGAGTGAAGTTCTCGTACTCTCTCCGGTAAGTTGCAAACAACCGAGCCTGAACCTGACTGTTTCCAGCGTGAGCATTCTTCAGCACCTCCCAAATCCTACAAGCCAAGTCCTCTATTTGAACCTGATCGAATTCGGACTGACACAGAGCACGAAACAAGTAGTCGACCGCCTTGTTGTTGGCGTCGTGCATGTCCCTCGATCCCAGAGCAAGGAAGTTCACAGGATGAACATAAGTTGTGTTCACCGTGACATCCCAGAGGATCTGACCCTTACTGCGGTGGAAAGCTGCCATCCGCCTCTGGCACATCTGGTAGTTTTTCCCATCGAAGTGCGGAGGACCCGATCCCCGTTCCTGGTACGCCATCTTTGGATCTTAGACTGGTTAGAGTCCCAAAAGACCCGTAACCGGCTCTGATACCACTTGAAGGACCGAACTGGCGACCAGAGGGGGGGGAGTGAATGGGAGCCGATAAAAATTCTTCTCGAAGGAGATGGCTTCTCCAACAAGTCGAACACGGCCTATCCAACACTTCTCCGACTCGAACTACCTAAGTTTGCCAAAGTCACATAGCCACTGACAGTGCTACTGACCTTAGGAGCAAACCACTCAACCAACCGAAACTCACACTCCAAACACGCAGTTGAAATCTGCACAACTTGCTGCCTGTGCCACACCGGTCAGACCAATGGCCTACACCAGTCAGACCGATGGCACCGGTCAGACCGGTGGACAGCGCCGGTCAGGCCGGTGGCTACAGCAGTTGCACATAAATGTTCCAGGAAGCCTCAGTGACTCCTCTAGGCCCTGGAACAAAAACCACCTCCAAAACTTAAACTGAAGGAGAAGAAATACCTTCACAAAACCTAGCAAAACCCCTTGAAACCTGCCAAGAACTGACCAGAACCACCACAGCCCAAAGCCACACGCACACAACAATTTACCCGAGCCAAAACCCAACAAAGGCTGCCACCGGTCAGACCGGTCAGGCCTGGGCGCTCGGGATGAACAGCGGGCCGCGGGTCAACTCCTCCAAACAACCTTCCCGATCTCCCGATTCACTCCACGGATTCGCACAAGACTTTGGGGATACTAGGAGTACCTCATGGGCATCCCATAGCTACGAATTGGTCCAACAAAACTCGTTGAATCAAGAGGAATCGAAGGATTTCCACCAAGAACACCACTTTCCCGAAACCTAAGAAAACCCCAAAATCGAGCACCTTTACTCACAGATTTGGGAGGGGAATCACAAGGAAAAGAACCACGAAGAGTTCATGCATACATCCCCAACCAAATCCCAAAGAGAAAGGCCCCAAAACCACCTTAAGAAATTTGCCAAGAAAAGGCTCCGAAAATCACCAAAAAGGGAAAACATGAGAGACATAATCAAGCCTTGAGGAACCACACCGAATCATCTATACATACCATGAAGGTTCAGACAAGGTCTAGCTTGCCACCCGATCATACATCCCTCTCTAAGGATCTCACCGTGAAGCTCTCAAGCTAGTCCTAAAAATCCTAAGGAAAATAGGAAGGGAAAATAGCAAAACAAAATGAGCTAGGGTTCTAAGAGATGGCTGCCATCCTCTCACCACTTGGGTTATATGGAGGCAACCGAAAGACGAAACTACCTCTAAGACATAAAACTAAGATACACACCCCCGAGGGGCAATTTGGGAATCTTCGTCATAGCACCATTGGACGGATGCCCGGTGACCGCAAACTTGCTTAGCCTCAACACAAGCCTTGCGATCCCGACGCGTGTCCTCCGCTTTGAAGTCTCTGAAAGGCGTTGTCGCAAACCGGTCAGACCGGTGCTCCTCACCGGTCAGACCAGTACCCACCGGTCATATCGGTCCAGTGCTGCTACACTTCGGTCTTCGGTCTTGGCTTTGTGGATCAACCAAGGAACCCAGTGGTTTTGTGGTGAACCACTGGAAACACCGCGAACTCGGTGTAGCCTCTGCCAATCACCACTCATGACTCGGCTCCCACGAAGTCCCGGCTCGACCTTGGTTTTGAGGCTCAACCAAGAAACCGTCCATGACTTCGTCTTGCTGTTCTTGCCACCATGCAGCCCGCACTTGACCCCGTTGGCCACCGTGTCCCTTGAACCAAGCCTACTTGTCTGCTCCACACCTGGAGGCCTCACCGACATCGACCTTTCGCGCTTGTTCTTCACCTGCACCAGCACCAATCAAGCCGCAACCTGCAGCTGTAATACTAGGCCAAGAGTCAGTCCACATAACGTTGTCAATCACTCATCACACCAGGAAGCGACCATCCACCGGTCCTCGAACCACATAGGCTCTCACTAAGTCCACACAACTAGAGGGGCGGAGAAGATCAAGAATGAGAAGCCAAAGATGTAGCAGAAGGAAACTTTGAGGTCAGCCTAGTGGACGCAGGGGTCGAAGATGAAGATACCGCTACGTTAAGAAGAATCGAAGAAAGACTCACTGCGAAGATTAGAGAAATAACAATGCCAGCAGACATTCGAACAAGAGCTCAAGCAGGAGCTGCCATCCTCAGGGCGAAAGAGATACATAATGGAGATCCAATGCAAGAAAAAGCCAAGTATAATGAGATGCTACAACAAGTAAAGAAGAAGAGAATGTTGCTGGCGCAACTGCGGGAAGACGAAGAACAGCAAGCAATAAGACACAAAACATTATAGATCCAAGAGCAAATGGCACTTCTGCAGGCCCAACTGAATTCTCTTCAGCAACAAGAACAGACCCACCAACCTCGCAAGACGCCAGTGCAAAGCAAAAAGCGAAGACCCATAATCATAGACGAAGAAACTTATGAAGATGAAGATGAGGATGACAAAAATTCCTGGTATTATGACTCAGACGAAGAGGCATTTGTGGAACGTAGACCACACAAGAGATACAACGAATCATTCTCAGGCAAGGTGAAACCCGCTTCCCCTCTTTCATTAGAGCTCGAACAAGCAGAGTGGCCACCGAAGTTCAAGTTACCTGCATCTTTGCCGGAGTATGATGGTGAATCAGACCCTAGACAGTTCTTCCAGAAATACACTGTGGCAATATCTTCAGGTGGGGGAAATGATGTAGCAATGGCAAGAGCTATGATAATGGCCTTAAAAGGCTCAGCTCAGCAGTGGTATGCTTCACTACCGAAAGGAAGCATCAGTTCATGGGAACATCTTCGGCAGAGAATAGAGAACAATTTTTAGGGGTACCAACCTAACCTCACTTCAGGTGATCTTCACCTCATAAAGCAAGGAGACAAAGAACCACTGCAAGAGTACATCAAAAGGTTTGCCAAAGCAAGGGCTAAAGCACCACATGTGCAAGCCACAACTATCATTGATGCAAAAATAGATGGTCTCAAGGTAGGACCTTGTGTAGAATATTTAGACCGAAGAAGACCTAAAATGGAGAAGCAATTGTTTGACATAATGCAAGAATACTGCAAATCAGATAGAGGCAAGTAGCGAAGAATCGATGAGTATAACAAAAGAAAGAACCAGGTGAAGTCCCATGCAGAATGGGGAAATAGGTCTCAGAACAATCAAGGTCCTTCTTCGAGAGCAAACTTTTACAACAGAAACAATGTAAACAATGTTTCAGCAAACAACTCACAAATGGCATCTTCGGCAGCCACAGGAAGCAGAGAGCCAAACAGAAGCCAAGGATCTGGCAGGGGCCCACCACCCCAATCTGTATGTTCATTGCATGGTATCAACAAAGGGAACTGGTCTTATGAATGTAGAACTTTGCTTCGTAAGAAGCAGATCGAAGAAGATAAGAGGCGAACAACGCAGAGTCAGTCGAAGACAGTCAATCATACATCCTCAATGGCACCTTCGATGGCTCAGAGTTCAATGCAAAACTGGCAACCATACATCGCACAACCATGTTTCCAACAAATACCATTCCCACCACCACCAATGTTCAACCCAAACATGATACAAATGCAACAACAAAGCACAGTGTCGTGTCAACCAAAGCCAGAGCCTACTCATCAGGCACCTTCGCAGGCCAACCAAAATAGAGATGACGAAGATCGCTACCGAAGAATGAACATAATCAATGCTACAACAGGCGGCTGCAATTCTCCCGAACATTTGACGAAAAGACAGAAAAAAGAACATCAAAGAGAAGTGAGCCATGTGTGCGCAGGAAAAGTCTTCAAAACAGAGTGGTCACACATCCCCAATCACTTGCACATAGGCAGATCTCAAGCTGAAAAAGTACCCTCACGAAGATCCA
Source organism: Cenchrus fungigraminus (assembly GCA_036936925.1). Lineage (NCBI taxonomy): Eukaryota > Viridiplantae > Streptophyta > Magnoliopsida > Poales > Poaceae > Cenchrus > Cenchrus fungigraminus. Next base: position 50,459,987 of record CM072780.1, read on the forward strand.
CTAGTAATCAGAGCAGTGCTGGGAAAGAACACGAAATACTTGTTGGGGAATGATGTGGGAGGCATCCTAGTAGATAATGGGAGTTTTGCAGACATCATAACTTACGAGTTGTTCAAGAGAATGGAGTTCAGAGACGACCAATTGCAGAAGACATCAAAGCCGTTATATGGTTTTGGCAACATGAAGGTCGAGGTCCTAGGAACAATTGAAATGAATGTAAGCCTTGGAACAGGAGCACTAATGAGAACAGAGATGGTAACCTTCGATGTGGTTGACATTCCATACGCTTACAAAGCTATCTTCGGTAGGGGAATCATAAACAAGTTTGCAGCAGTGATACACATGCCATTCTTGTGCATGAAGATACCAACCAGTAATGGGATTCTCACAATATATGGAGATCAGGAGGAAGCACACGACAGAGAATACAATGTAGGCAAAAACCAGAAGCCAGTACATGCAGTCGGAAATTGCAAAGAGATAACAGAAAGCTAAGAAGAGAGTGAGCCTGAAGAAATCAAAACAAAAAAGAGACTTTGCCAAGACGAAAAGAAGAGGATGCAACCCCACGAACACACAAAGAAGGTGCATCTTTGCGAAGACGTCCACGGCAAACTAGTCACCATAGCAAGGGGAATGACCGAATTAGAAGAAAATGCTCTGATCACATGTCTTCGCAACAATCAAGATGTATTTGCCTGGAGCAAAAGAGATCTTAAGGGTGTGCCTCGCGAAGTAATAGAGCATGCACTGCGCCTAGATCCAAAGATCCTACCGAAGAGATAAAAGCTCAGAGTTATCTCACCTCAGAAAGAACTAGCATCACAAAACGAAGTAGAGAAGTTATTGGATGCTGGGGTCATCAAAGAGATACAATTCACAACCTAGCTTTCAAATATAGTGATGGTACCGAAGAAAAATGGAGGACAGAGAATGTGCATTGACTTCACCCTTTCGAACAAGGCTTGCCCAAAAGATGATTACCCACTACCGCAAATCAATGTGTTGGTAGATGCAGCAGCAGGTTGCGAGAGAATGTCTTTGTGGATTGCTTTTCCGGGTATCACAAAATCTGGATGAAGGAGGAAGACGGAGACAAAACAAGTTTCATAACACCTTTTGGAGTATATTGCTTCGTGAGAATGCCCAAAGGCCTGCGCAATGCCGACCCAACATTTAACAGAATGGTAAAGATTGTACTTGGCCCACAATTGAGGAGAAATGTATCAGCTTATGTAGACAATGTTGTCATACATAGCAAAAAGAAAGAACAGCACATCGAAGATCTCAGAGAAACCTTCGCAAACCTAAGAAAATATGGCCTCATGCTAAACCCAGAAAAATGTATCTTCGGGTATCTAAAGGAAAATTGTTGGGTTGCATGGTATCAAAGTCAGGCATACAAGTGAATCCAGAGAAGATAAAGGCAATAAGAAACATGAGGACACCGCAAACAAAAAGAGATATCCAGAAGCTCACTGGAAGAATAGCAGCATTGGGTCGCTTCACAGCGCGATCAGCAGAACGAAGCTTACCGTTCTTCAAGCTATTATCTGCGAAGAACAAGATCAACTGGGGTCCCGAAGAGCAGGAGGCGTTTGAACAGTTCAAATCTTACCTAGAAAATTTGGCAGTACTAACAAGTCCAGGAGATAAAGCGAAGTTATTGTTGTATATTGCAGCTTTAGCTAGTGCAGTAAGTGCAGCTCTAGTGGAAGAGAAATATGAAGAAGGGCATCTTAAGCAAGTACCAGTATACTTCGTCTTCAAGGCTTTATCAGGATCGAAAAAATTCTACTCTGAACTTGAGAAGATGACATATGCAGTGGTAATCACTACAAGGTTTTGTATCAAATTTAACACCTCTGAATTGCAATGCCGAAAATTTGGTTGCTAGAGATGGTTGTATTGCAACCATTATAAAAATGGTAGCGATACGTGCCTTTAATACAACGGTTTTCAAGATGTTGCGAACCTTTGTTGCATTTGGTGGACGATATTGCAATGGTGAAAAATGGTTGCATTAAAATTAATTTTGGTTGCAATTGTGTGGTAGTACTGCAACTACATTTGCGTTAGTTGCATTTTGTTGTGACTATTGCTATGTTTTTTTGTGTTGCAAAAAAATTCATAAGCATTGCAAACACTAGATGCTTAATGCAATGAGAACTTTGATAGTCGAAGCAAAAGTGGTTCTCAATTGCAATGCTATTTTGGGGTTGCAACAGCTACAACTTATTGCAACGAGGACTCTAGGGGGTGAAGCCAAAGTGGTTCTCAATTGCAACACCTTGTTGGTGTTACAACTGTTATATGATCATTGCAATGAGAACTCTAGAGGGCGAAGCAAAAGTGGTTCTCAATTGCAACACTTTTTTGAAGTTGCAACTGTTACTTGCTTATTGCAACTAAAACTAGGAGCTGAGGCTGATTTGGATTGTGTATGATATATTATGAAACAATATAATTCATAGTAAAAAATAGAGCTGGGCTAATTTTAAATTTAGATTTTATTCTAATTATCAATTTGAGAAATAAGTTTGAATTGTTGGGAAACAATGTGTCATTAGAGACAAAATGAAAAAAATGAAAAAAGCCTCATGGTATGGAATTGAACCAAGGACCTCCATACTACACTAGTATATGACTTACCACTACACCATTATAATGTTAGTGTTAGTTAGCATCGTTCAAACCGTTTTCATGTTTCTATGTGGTGAGCTTATAGTAACCTTATAGATATTAAAATAGAAAAGTTACTTTATAGGATTCTATTACTTAGTTATTTAAATAAACAAAGAAGTAAAGTTTCCTAAAAGTATTATTATTTTTGTCTAATGCAACACCCGAAAAGTGTTACAATAAACCCAAAATGGTTGCAATAGACAAAATGCCAGGAAACCAAAAACTAAAAAGACATAAAAAGGTGACAACGGTCGGTCATGATCGCGCCTTGGCCGACCCCGGCCAGTCGCGCCCTGGCAGCAGCCTGCCGCGACCGCGCCCAAGCGGCCACCTGGCAGCCACGCCCGGCCAGCTGCAGCCCAACCCTGCCTGGCCGCAGCCTGGCCATGGCTGCCCGCACCCGGCCGCGCCCAGCCACCTCAGACACATCACCAACCTCATTCAGCCCTTCACCTCTCACCGGATGGCGTGCACCACATCACCCTGGCGCGCCTCCACGTCACTGCTAGGTCATGGGTCCCGCATAGGGCGATCTGGGTTGGACCTGATGGATAGTTCATCTTTTTCTTTTAAATCTGAGATTAAAAATTGTAATTAGTATTTCTCCCTCATCTAAAGTCCAAATTTGATCATTCTTTTTTCTAAATTTTTCTAAAATCATGAAATTTTATTTAGTTACATTTGGTTGTATGTAACTGCTATGTCTTGATTTTTCCCTATGACATGTTTTCTTCCAACTTAATAGAGAATAGAAAATTGTAATTTTGCATAAAAATTATTAATATAACTTTGTATTTCCTAATTTTAGGTACTATTATCATTATTTTTAATAATGTTGCCAATAGAAATTTGAATGTTCCTTATAACTCAAATTGAATTTGTCGTCAATCTCCAAAACATAGCCTACAATGAAAATAGAAGCCTAAATATGGTTTTTTGTGAATTGGTGGGAAAACAATCTGTCATTAGTGACAAAATAGAAAAAATAATAAAAGTGTCATGGTATGGAGTTAAACCAAGGACCTCAATACTGCACTAGTATATGACTTACCACTACACCATTATAATGTTAGTGTTAGCTAGCATCGTTCAAGCATTTTTCATATTTCTATGTGGTCAGATTATAGTAACCTTATAGATATTAAAATAGAAAAGTTACTTTACATGATTCTATTAGTTAGTTATTTAAAAAATAAAGAAGTGAAGTTTTTAAAATATTATTGTTTTTTGTCTAATGCAACACCAGAAAAGTGTTGCAATAGCCTCATAATGGTTGCAATAGACATAATACCAGTAAACCAAAATAACTTTACATTGTCATGTCACCCGGTCCCACCTTAAGGACGTGATGATGCGATCCCACCTTGAAAAAAAATCCAAAAAAGTGGAGACGTACTTGCATAATCGCTACTCGAGACCCTCCGCTACCTGCTGACCTACCTTGCATTGCCATGGCCGGCCACACCCCAGCTACACCCAGCCGGTCACACCCCTAGCCACGGCCGGCCGCACCCTGGCAACGGTCGGCCGCACCCTGGCCACGGCCGGCCGCACCCCAGCTGCCCCAGCCACATGTACCCCGGTTGCGGTCGGGATTTAATCCAGTGCACTAAAATGGTTGCATCCAAATTTGAGGTGTTCATTAGGTAAGAAAGTACTTGAGTGTGTAAAAACTTTGAAGTTTAAGTTGAGTTGTAGGAAGCAATGTGATTAACTATCTAGTTTTTGAACAATGTATACTCGAATTTTTACAAAATTTTATGAAACTTTTTTGTGTACATTCGTAAAATGATTCTATGCCAATTTACATAATTTTTGGATAAGTTTTAGTTAATATTATCATTATTTTATAACAAGGTGACTAGTAGGAGTTCGAGTTTTCTGTATAAATCAATTGAATTTTTTTGTCAATCTCCTAGATGTGGGCTAGAATGGACCATATGGGTCGAAATATAGTTTTTAAAATTTTTTTAAATCTTATTAGAGGTACATATAGGTCAATTTGGAATTACTTTCAGTAAACACATATGAATTCATTTAAATGATAGAAAATAGCAAATCTACTTATTAATTTGTGAACAATGTTTGTCGACACTTTATTAAAATGATATGAAACTTATAGATAAGTTTCTTTAATTTGGATAGAGAAGTCATCTCATAGTAACCCAATCGTTCATGGATGACTAGAAATAAGTTTAATACAAACATTGTCACAACAAATCTTGCAACCTAGTGGTAAGGCTCTTACCACCCAAGCCTTAGGTCTCAAGTTCAAACCACGAAATCTTCTACATATAGTGATGTTTTTCGTTTTAATTGATTACATTTTGATGACCTGTCATTAGTGAAAAAATAGAAAAATAAATTGCTACCGCGGAGCTTTGGACCCATGACCAGTTGCTAAATAGTTAGGAGCCTTACCACTATGACCAGTTGCTAAATAGTTAGGAGCCTTACCACTAGAGCATTTTTTTTGCGTAAGGTATCCAAATTATAACATTTATTTCTTAGTAATTCGACAAATAATTACAGTAATATCTATACATAGTTGGAAAATTTCTCAAATTCACACAACATATTTTGATTTCATAACAATCCCATAAAGTTTCAAATGATTTTCGATAGTGTACTAAACATCATTAACAACATCTGTCACTTAGTCATATAAGACTTTGTGAGTCACGTATGCCTTTGCCATGGATGTGCAAAAACACTTTATTGAAATCACTTAAATTTTTTATTTGATGCTTATACACCAAAATCATGTGCGTATATAAGTTTTTAGATTTTTCTAACCAAATTATTGCATTTTAACATTTATTCTTTAGTAATTGAATAAATGATTATAGTAATCGCTAAACTTGGTCAGAAAATTCCACATATTCACACAACAACATATTTTGGATCCATAACGATCTCATAAAAATTTCAAATGATTTCAAAAAATTGTACTATACATCCTTCACAGTCGCGAAATCTCTCACTTGGTCATATAGGACTATATGAGCCATATATGCCTTTGCGATGGATGTGCAACAACACTTTGTCGAAACCACTTGAATTTTTTATGTGATGCATATACACCAAAATCATGCGCATATGCAAATTTTTAGATTTTTCTAGCCAATTCATGGCATTTTAACACTTATTCCTTAGTAATTCAACAAATAATTAGAGTAATAGATAAACTTGGTCACAAAATTCCACAAATTCACACAACATATTTTTGCTCCACAACCATCTCATAAAAATTTCAAATGATTCTGGCGTCCCTCCCTCCTCGTGGCCGCCGCCGTTCCCTGCGCTAGGCCGCCGCGGTGCCGTCCCTCCCTTCGCCAGGCCACCACCCCTTCCTACATCAAGCCGCTATTGCTCCCTGCACTAGGCAGCCGCGGCGCCATCGCTCACGCTCCCTGCGCTAAGCCCCCACCTACGTCGCAAGAAAAAACTCCCGGTAAGACAAGAAAAAACTAACTAGATTATTGGTTTCCTAGTAAAATTACTTAAATTTATTTATTTTTCTTCTCTCGAATGGTTTTGGAGATGGAGGCTCCTAGCAATCGTGAAGACTAGGAACAAGAGTGGTGATTATTCAGGTACTGTCACTGGGTTTAGGGGTACCAATTGCAAACCATATTCAACACTTAACTTGCTCATAGCATGTCCTAGCGTCAGGTTGGGCGGAAACACCGAGAACTGGGAACCGTACCGAAAGAATCGGGAACGGGAACCGAGAAAATCTGTTCCTGTTCGGTTCAAAACCGAAATAGCATGGGTTCTTCGGTTGGGTCCCCGGTAACCGAGAAAAACCGAACTAACACACGTTCAGCCCATTAACTCATTAGGCCCAATAGAGCTCCGGCCCAAACTCCCCAAATATCAAAAGGCGAACCCTAATCCCTGGCCGGCTGACCAGTCCCAGTCCCAGCCGCCCCTGCCTCCCGCACCCTCCCACTGTCCCACAGGCTGTAGCCGCAGGCAGCCGTCCGGTGCGGCGATGCTTATCCCGGCCCGTCGAGGCTCTCTCTACACGCCGCCACCCTTGCCCGTTGCCTGCCGTCGGCATCCACCAGAGCCGCCATCGCCCAGTGCCCGCTCGGCCGCCACCGCACAGCGCCCTCCTCCAAGCCTGCCGACCCTGGCCGCCGCTCTCTCCTCTATCCCCGCCTCCCCGGTGCGCGCCGCCGCTCCCTCCTCCCTTCCTGACGGCGCAGCTGTTCCCTCTTCTGTCTTTTCCCTGGATCAGATCCGGCAGAGGCAGCATCCAGCCAGCCGCGTGATGCCTTGCTGCTACGGCCGGCTGCGAACTAGGTAACTTCTTGCATCTCTCTTTGCTGCTACTCGTGACTGCTCTGTTGCTCTGTAATTATAAAATTTCCTGCTTAGTTATGCCAGTGGTGTGTGACATTGCTCCGTGGACTCAAATCTCATGCTTGACTCACTCGAGGGCATCTATTTTGCATTTTTTCCAAAAGCTAAGACAGATTATTTTCTGATGAGACTAATGTTTGTTGAAGTAAATTTTATCAAATAAGTATGAGGAGATGAGTTCCAAGTTGTAGATTGGCCAACAGTACATATATGAGAGTCTTCCTTTTCCATTTTCAGAAGAATGCATTATATATGAGAGCATTGAATCTCCACCAAAAATAATTTTCACAGGAATTTTCTTTCTTATGAATGTAATCTTATTCTGAACAGATGTAACCACTTAAAGCAGCGAAATGGCACACAAAGTTTGATTTATATTTGACTATCATGGTTTATGGCTCTATGCATAAATTAAATAGCTTACGGAAAATTTAATAGACAAACTATTAGACGAGTTGTCTGTTTTTTCCATCTATGTATTTGCCCTTAGCTCGTATTGAGTCAATGTGGAATTATATGTGGTCAAGGTGCTGCCAATGATTTGTTTGCATTTCAGTTCGTCGCGAAAGTCTGCCCCAGCTAAAATTTTCGGCTAGGTCCGCCACTGTCTTTGTGTCTATTTCCCCTTATGTGTGAAATAATCGTACTATTGCAAATCGTGCTATTGCTCAAGTCCTCTCCTCATGTTAGTTTATCTTTTAAATGTGTAGGGTAAACTCAGAGATCCTCACGTTAGTTTATCTTTTGAATGTGTAGGGTAAACTCAGATAAATATATGTGTGCATGAACTAAGCTCTATGAAATGTGTGGATGAGCAGCTATTTTTTTTTGGCTATGCTATAACTGCAGGCTGAGAGGAGTATGCATCTCCAGATTTTGTTTACTATCATAGCCGTGGTGACTGAATAGATCGATGGATGTGCAGTAACTGAATGGATCAATGGTTGTGTTGTGACTAAATGGATCGATGGGTACCTGATGCAAATTTGGTTCCGGTTTATGGATGGATCGATGCATAATTTAGTATGCTTCAGTTAACAACAAGATACTCTATGCTTAGTACTTGCCTTCCTGATGTTCAGGAGTACTTTTTTCTCACTGTGCACCACTTATTAGAAGTAACCTGCTAGTCTTCTACTGTGCCACCGTGTTTGTGATGAACTTATTAGGATCAACATTCATACACTGATGTGCTAAGATCTGTTATTAAACTACTTATTAAATTCATTGCCCAAAGTAGCGGTTGAAATTGTAATGTTGTTAGTGGGTCTTTAATTTTGAAAAAGCAATTTCATACATACTGATTTTTGTACCTAAATGGCTGAACCATGAGTAACAGACCTGACTCTTAATATGCTGACTTAAATGTCGTTGACTCTTCATACCTTAATGTTCTTGAGACTTGACAGGGAGGCAAGTACCAGTTCACAGGCTTCATGAATCATGATATCTGGTTAATTTCTCCATGCTTTCCTGGTTAGCTACTAGTATAATCGGTAATTTAACTTGCTAATCCTGCATGTTAGTTAAGTCCTTCTAATTTAGCTTTGCACTTGCTCTGTAGCCTTGCTTGTTAACACTGTGAGCTTAGTTTTCGGCTGCTAGCTTAATTGAATAATCCATGAAATGAGTTTATTAATTCTTACAACCTGCTAGCTAATCATACTGCTTTGTTTAGCTTCTTAATTAGCTATCTGATTTGCTCTTCATGATGTGTCCATAATTATTTAGCTTTGCATGCTTAGTCTTTTTTAATTAATCTTCTCATGCTTAGTCAAGTCGAGGCTCACTAGTGGTTAAGCACTTTCTTTTGCAAGTATCTGATCACATTAATTTATTTTCAGGCAAGCAAATTGGTAGCTGTTGGGCACCTTGCAGCATGTGTGGTGTAGAGGCTCTGTAATTTGCTGAAATTATGTGTATCATGGGTTGTAATGTGTATTATACTAAGTGGGGCTTAAATTTGGTTCTCATTTAGTTTGATACTTGGCGTGTTTCGTTAAAAATTTGTATGAACAAATTATATTTCGTTTTAATGGATATGCTTTATTTATTATGTATTTGTCGTTTTGCTATTATTGATTTAATCTACCAAACAAAGTGTTGCAACATAAATTATTAATATATTAATCTGGCATTGCAATATATGATGGAAATCAAACCAAATTGTGTTGCAACAATCACACGTATAACAACCACATTTAGTTGTGGCAACAAGTGCGATAATTGTGGCAAAAGAGAAACTATCTCTTGGAACTAAAAAAAGATGACGGTTGCAATAGAGGAATCTACCTATAACAACCATTAAGAAATGTGGCAATAGAGGATCTCTCTATAGCAACGAACCTACAGAAATGATGTAACAACCTAAGTCACCTATAGCAACCATTTAGGCGACGTGGTAATAGAGAAGCTCTATTGCAATGCTTTCTCCGCGTAGTAATAACCACAATTGCAACACCTGTGTTGTGTTGCGATTGCATTATGTTGCTACACGACCAGTGTGTCGCAATACGTATCGCTAGCAACGCCTAGTTCGTTGCAATTGATACTATTGCCACACCCATAGTTGTTGCAATTGCTATTGTTACAACACTCACCAAGTGTTGCAAAAGCGTCAAAAGTGTTGCAATAGAGGGGTTGTGTGTCGCAACTAAAACGTAACCTGTTGCATTATGCTATTGCTACCGTTACAAGTGCAACGACATTTAACCAAAAGAAAAAGGTAGCAAAAGTACTATCGCTACCATTTTTGTGTCTTTTGCTACACTTTTTAGGCATTACATTTGATACAAAACCTTGTAGTATGGCAATAAGGAAGCTAAAGCATTATTTCCAGAGTTATTCAATAACAGTTCCCACTTCATACCCTCTTCGAGAGATACTAGAGAACAAGAAATCTTCAGCGAGAATAGGAAAATGGGCCACAGAACTATCCCAGTATGCTATAGAATTCACGGCAAGAACAGCCATCAAGTCACAAGTTCTAGCAGACTTCATCGTGGACTGGACTCCAAGTCGAAGCGAAGAAAAAGAAAGAAAAGCCAGAAACACCATGGGTGATGTATTGTGATGGAGCATATTGCGATGATGGAGCCGCATCTTCGGCAATCCTAATGTCACAATCTGGCATAAAGATGAGATATGCTGTGAGGTTGGATTTCGAATGCAAGACAAACAATGTGGCAGAATATGAAGGGTTATTGTTGGGCCTTCGCAAAGCAAGGGCAATAGGGGCACGAAGGGTGGTCATAAACACAGACTCAGAACTCATCACAAGGCAGATAGGCAAAACATATAAAGCAAAACATGATGAAATGGCAAAATACTTGAAAACTGTAGAGCCATGGAAAAATACTTCTTTGGCTTCACCGTCAAGAAAATACCAAGAGACCAGAACAATGAAGCAGATATGCTGGCGAAGGCAGAAGCACAAAAAGAGCCATTACCACCAGATGTTTTCTTTGAAGTCCTGAAATGTAAATCAGTTGATTGTGACGAAGCACCAGTAAGGTATATAAATGCAATATCTAGCGAAGACTGGAGATCTTCGATCATGGCATTTCTGAGAGGACACTACGATCCATAGTCAAAGGAGGAGAGCAAAAGAATGGCCTTGAGAGCGAGGGCATATGAAATAAGAGGAGACAACTTATACAAAAGCGGAGTGTGCACACCATTGTTAAAGTGCATCTCCACAGAAGAAGGGCGAAATTTGTTGCAGCAAATTCATTCAGGAATGTGCTCATCTCACATTAGAACTAGAAGACTAGTTGCGAAGGCATTCCGCCAAGGATTCTATTGGCCTACGACAGTCCGTGACGCCGAAGATATAGTGCGAAGGTGCGACAATTGCCAAAAGCGTTGCAACTATACAAAAACCTCTCCTTATGAGATACAATTGCTACCATCGGTATGGCCCTTCGCAAGATGCGGAATTGACATAGTGGGGCAGTTGCCAATAGCACCAGGCAACTACAAGTATGCAATAGTGGCAGTGGAGTATTTCTCAAAGTGGATAGAGGCAAGGGCAGTGCAAAGAATCACTTTGCAAGTAATACAAAAGTTCTTTTGGTAGAACATCGTGTGCAGGTTTGGAGTACCATACGAAGTGACAGTAGACAATGGTAAACAGTTCGATATCACAGATTTCAGGAGGTTTTGCTTCAACCTCAGAACAAAGTTATGCTTCACTTCAGTGTATCACCCAGAATCCAATGGAGCAGTAGAAAGAGCCAATGACATCATCTTCAAGGAATCAAAAAGAACTTGACATGAATGGCCAGGGGGAATGGGCTGAAGAGCTACCAAGAGTCGTATGGTCTCACAACACAACTACTTCTAGAGCCACAAATTTCACACCCTTCATATTGCTGTACGGAGAAGAAGCTATTATACCCGAAGAGGTCAAATTGGGGTAATTGAGAATAGATCAAGAGCCACAAAATGAAGAAGATACAAATTTGGCAATTGATACAAGAGAAGAAGACAGGCTACAAGCTCTGAGCAACACAGAAAAATACCAAGACGAAACGAGGAATTGGAGAAACAAGAAGGTTCGCGAGCAAAAGATATCCACGGGGGACATGGTTCTAAGAAGAAAAACAAGGGGTGTAGGAAAATTGGAAGACAAATGGGAGGGTCCATTCTTAGTATTAGAGACAAGGCAAGGGGCTTACAGATTGCAAACCTTAGAAGGAGAAGAGGTTCCTTACTCATGGAATCAACACAAGCTGCAGAAGTACTGGCTCTAAGAATAAGTGTAGCAAGAGAAATAGTTATTAAGTTTCATTATTTTCTAGTTTCCCTTCATTTTGAATTTTTGTAATCTTCGTTTCAAGTTCTTTGCACTTTCATCTTCTGTAAATATGTAGTGGAAGCCGTACTCTTTTCCTCGCGGGGACAGTCTTCGGTGTTCTTATAATGGGAACACCGAAGATGCGAGATTTTTAACGAGGCGGACTTCTTGTGTAATATCCCCTTGAGAAATATAACAAGGGCTCCCCAAAGAAGACTATTATTATCTATAATCAGTCCCGAAGTAACAATCACCCAAAGAAGATTGTTACTTTTGAGAAAACATTGCAGAAATAAGTGAATACATGCGCCTAGCTTGGCGAAGACAAGTCGCATTTAGTTCACTTAAAGAAAATATATAAAAAAAGAGGACGCATGTGAACACTATTCTGCAAAGGTCGCGAAGATGTTAAGGAACATGCAACAATCTGTCCCAAAGAGGAGTGCATGATTCGCTTAAAGGCCTATTTTTCCGCGAACAAAAAGTCTTCGGGGTCAATGTGCGAAGCCCCTCAGTAAAATGCTGTAGGGATAAGTCGACTCGTTAAACGGCGTAGTCGCAAAATCATTTGCTTTATCACAAGCGAAGAAGCTTTCGGCGGTGAATGCGCGAAGCAAAAATCAAGGGACTGGCTGATGAGCCGCCTTGGGGGTGCAACGCATCGCGAAGATTGAAACAGGAAACTGGGGGGGAGGCGCTTTCAAGCGCAGTTCCCATGTCTCAATCTTCGGAAGTATAAAAAGAGCAAAGATCCAACAAGCGTATACAAAAAAGCATAGAACAAAGAAATATACGAATGCATCATCGGACGGTTTAAATATCATCTTCGCATATACGTGAGTCCAATAAAATCATGATATTCATACATCATCATCGCGAATGGTGCTTTCAAACACAGGGTGTTTTAATAAAACAATGTAGCTACAGTGCTGCAAATATAGTAGAGAACATGTCAAAGGCAATTACATCAGAGTTCAGCGTGGACGCTTGTACATATACTCATACTCCGCATCCTCGGTAAGATCAACAACTTCAACTTCAACTTTGGGGACGACAAGGGGGCTCGAAGACGAAGAAATGTCTTCGCGGGCAGGCACAACAGAAGAAGTTTCGGCTCCACAGATTCGACGACGATGAGTACCATCGTGAGAAAGACGGTTGCGAGTAAATTTTTCGAAGACATTTGTCACCTCGAGATTCTTCTTTTCATACTTTTCTATCTTGCGAGACCGGAAAACGTCGAAGGGAACGTTGGGGAACTTAGAACTAAATTTACGCCATATAGAACCAGACATAAAATAATCACCACAGTTAATAGTTACAGGACAAACATCTTCGGCAACCTGCGCAGGATACACCTCCGGCACCAGCGTAGAATTGCAAATGTCTTAGAACAATCGTTCACAAAATAGCCTAAGTGCCCACACCACTAAACCTACACACTCTCTCATACCTCAGGGCTCCCGAAGTAATGTCCGTAGGGCAGGCTTCATGTGGAGAGGCAGCTTGAGTAGAAGGTGCAGCCGATGATACAGCAGCCGAAGAAGGATCGGCTCCACCTCCAGAAGATGCGGCAACAAGCGAAGGAGCGGCTACAGAACCAGACGTCGCTTGAGAACCCTAAAACGAAAAGAAAACTTAAATATAGGAAAATTGGAAAACAAAAGTTCAATAGAGAAAAAATGAGAAGAAGTGTCATGAACCTTGCGAAGCACACACCGACCTTCAGCGACAAGTAGCCCATATCCAAAATTCTTAAAGAATGTTTGCACGAAATTCTTCGCTATGTTCTTCGGCAAAGCAGGGATCTTGTCAACAGATGTTTCTGTCGGCTAGGCAAAATCTGCATCACGAAGCTGGCGAAGATCAGTCTTAGTCATGCTAGGCTCACCACCTCCAGAGGTTTTCAATAAGGAGCATATTGAATGAGCAAGGCTTTGTGCAGCAACAGCAGCTCCAAGCTCTCCGAAAGAACGCCCAGCAGAAGCAAAAGACCCCACGCTGTTAGAGAGCCATTGAAACACTTGACCGATGTACATGTCTTTGACATCATAAGGAGCAGGGGTGATTCCAAAGTCTTCAAGAAGATCATGAACTTTCTGGCAAACGGCCCGACGTGACGCAAAACCTCATCGCAGTAAGTGTTATGTTCAGAAACAAGGTTGGCGTGCGTTTGTTGGAGTTCAGAAAGCTTAGCATGTTTAGAATCATATAAGTTTTGAAGACCTTCGGCCTTCCTCTTCTCATCTTCAGCAGTGGAAGCCAAATGACAAAGTTCAGTCATTTGAAGTTCTAAATCAGCATTCTTCTTGAGAAGATCATCCCTTTCCTTAGAAAGATCAAGGCATTTTGTCTTCTCTGATTCAAGCAATGAAGCAAGAGAAGTTTTCTCAGCTTGAAGTGTTTTCACAACCTCGATCTCTTTAGAAAGAGCAGTAGTAGAGGTCTTCTCAGAAAGTTGGCAAGACCGAAGGTCAGCACTGCATCGACGTTGAGCAGCTCGACAAGCCAAAAAAGATTTCATACTCAGATCTTGTGCTTGATATAAAATCTCCTCGGTGCTTTCCTTGCTAAACTCATCCTCCATAATGGGAAAGCCGAAGCTATCACTAGCTTCTTGAAGCAAGGTGCACTCACGATCATCGCTGCAGAACAGAAGTACCTTGCGCATGGAATCACCGAAGATGCGAGCATTAGGCTTCATGCCGAGTCGCCAGGCAACAACGCTAGGTGACTCGTTGCTCACAAAAACACCACCACTTCGGGTATCACTTTCTGTTTTAGACGAGGAGCCATCGCTTTGTTCAACACGAGCCAAAACTTTTTGATGGACCGCTCAAATAACTTTACTACTACCGGGAAGATCACCAGCAGAAGGCAACACAACTTCAACGACAGAAGGTTGAGGGATAGGAGTCTTGTCTTTTGTGGATCTGGTTCAAGGAGTGCAATCTTCATCGCTCTCAGGCTCAGGCTCGCTATAGCTGATATCAAGGGGATCAGCGAGCATAGCACCAGCAGCAGGACCAGGAAAGAGAGAAGTAATATCTACTATCTCTTCGGTTTGATCAATCGAAGGAGCATCAATATTTGTGCCAGACCTGACGACACCTTCGGGGGGATTTGTCTCAGCATCACCCTTGGAATTGCCAGACTCTTCAGGACTGGAAGACACAACTTCGGAGGTGGCTGCACGAGAAGTCTTCTGACATTTTGAAACATCACGGCCAGTACCGCGGCCACGACATTTTCTAATCGCCTTCTGATGATCCGAAGGAGCAGCAGCCTTGGAAGCTCCCTGATCACCTTTCTTCGCGGCGCCCTTAGCTTGCGCCGCGCGACGGCCGACGGTGACCACTCGGTCACCAGCATGAATCTCAAAGAAGAAGAAAAGCCGGTTATACCGGGTACCACCAAGGTGGCTTTGAATCTCAGCATCTTCTCTGGTAGAGATAGGCCCAAGAATCTCGTTGGCCTTCGCCTCAATCTCAGCAACATTAATATCTACATACCAAAAGAAGAGCAAAAATCAAGAAAGAATGAAAATTATAAAAAGCTAAGGAAAAAGCAAAAATAGTAAAAAGAGTAATGAGCACACCTTCAGCTTTCAGACAAAAGCTCCTAGCGAAGTCAGGTATCTTGATAGGAGACGCGAAGTCATTGCAGGCAACAACTGACCACCCGGCGCGCACAGGAAATACCTTCGCACCAACAAACTCTTCGACCAAGTCACGGGTCGCATAGGTCTTCGCGAGCTCTTGGAAGCAAGAGTAGAACAAACGGTCTATGCCACCATCTTCATAAGCAGTATCGACACCCTTGCGTAAATTCTGAAGTTGAGTACAAACAAGAGGCAGTTCAGCATCCTCAACAGAATAGTGAAACCAGTAATGATTCTAGTTTTCATCCCACTTGTTCTTGTAACAGAAAATAGGAACTTCGACATCACTATGATACTTGAAGTTAAGCGAAGCAAACTGGGCTTCTTTGCGAACAAGAGCACCTGTCGGTGTTTTAACCCGGCAACCTACCAAGGGAAGTACCCGAGGTAGATGTTTGTGGCCTCGCCGAGATCGGGAACTCGAAGGAGAGACACGTGGCACACAATTTAGACAGGTTCGGGCAGTGAGGTGCGTAATACCCTATGTCCTATATGCTGCGTAGCTCTGGATTGATTGGGTGTGTTTATAAGATGATGCGGATGATGATACAGGGGTCCCTGCCTCGCCTTATATACTCCGGGAGGTAGGGTTACAAGTCGGTTTGATGTGGAGAGTACTAGTCGTACACGGCTAGGAGTACTCTACATGGATCCGGACATGTCTAGCTTCCTAACTGAGTACTAGTCCTCCGTATGCCTTGTGCTTCACACCATCCGGTGCCGTGCAGCCCAAGTCGAGTAGTCCCAGGGGCCCACGCAGTAGTCGGTCTTGGTACCCACCTGAGTAGTGGGCCCAGGGATGTCCGTACGATAAGCCCCCGAGTACTTTGTAGTCGAGCAGGATGTCTTCAAGTAGCCTTGATGGCCTTGGCGAGTAGTCCTTGAGCGTCCCCGAGTTCCACAAGCCGAAAGTCCTCAAGAATGCTTGAATCATCCCGAGGCTGGAAGGTACTCCAGCTGATCTTTGAGTAGTCTTGAAGTCTTCTCGAGTAGTCCCCAAGCGTCCCCGAGTGCTTCTCTCGAAGGTTTTCAATAGTACTCGTGTTGTCTTGATGAAAAAACCATATGGAAAATGCGATTCGGAGAATCGCATTCCATATGGAATGTAGCCCCCGAGCCTTAGGTCGAATCGTAGATTCAAGCTGAGGGTCAATCTGAAGTTCTGCCAATCTTATCCCGAAAAATCCAGAGAAAAAACCGAAGGACACGTGGCACGGAGCCCCCGAGCCTTGAGTCGAGTACTTTCTCTCGAATTGAAGGGTCATCTTGACTGTAGAATGTGTCCTGAGTGGGATCTTGATCTGGCGGAGCCCACTGAATCCATCTAATGTAGTCGAGCCCCCGAGACTGAGAGCGCCAAGTACTGGAATACGAAGGGTCAGGCTGCCACCGCTGAGTCAATTGCCCCAGACTTATCCGCCCGTTCGGAACTTGGTCGCTTGGTGGCTTATAAATAGCCGGTGAACCCCTTAGGGTTTTTTTCACTCCCAGCGGTTGCATTCCTCTGCAGTTAGATCTAAGTCACTGCCCTCCTGCACCCCTACTGCCGCTGCCGCTGCAAAGTAGATTAGATCTACGTTCGCTCCGCCACCGTAGTCTGCCCTCCTCCGCAGCCCTCGAGCAAATGCGAGTGAAGACGCTTGTGACTCAAAGGATGAAGGGGTCCTCAGCGAAGAGCACCAAGACCGGCGCGTCGAAGAAAAGGAGCCGTGATGAGGTTGGCGATGCCAGCCGGTCATCGTCGTCGCCGCCCCCCTCCCCTCGCCCCAATCCGGCGAAGGAGTGGAAGAAGGCGAAGCTGAAGACGGAGGACCTGCTCACCCTGGTCAACAACGGATTCCTCCGTGAGAAGGAAATGGATCTGTGGCGCACCACTACTGGAGACCCGTACCCGATGGAGAAGAACCCGGATGAGATTCCGATGTTCGCGCGGTTCGTGGAGCGTGGACTCGTGCTGCCGGCGAGCGACTTCTTCAAGGGGATGCTTCGATACTACAACATCGAGTACCTCAACCTCAACCCCAGTGGTATCTTCCATGTCTCCATCTTCGTACACTTCTGCGAGGCATTTGTGGGGATCAAACCCTACTGGATCTTGTTCCGGAAGTTCTTCCGGGTGAAGCCGCAGCCGAGCACGGACGACCCGTGAGTAGTTGGAGGCGCTGGGATACAGATGTGTGAAGACGTCGCCGGGCAGTACTTGCCGTACAAGCTGATCGATTCCAACCAAGATTGGAAGGCGAAGTGGTTCTACATCAGCAACCACCAAGCTGCCGAAGCCCAGCGGTCGACAACCTAAGCATGCACCATGGTGGAACACGGAACCCACCATGCAAGAGGGTCATCAGCTTCCTCCATTGCTGAAGAAAATCAAGGCCTTGAGGGAGGCCGGACTGAGGGCCGAGCATGTGGCCTTCAGCTTCATGAAGAGAAGGGTGCAACCGCTGATGGCGCGAGATACTCTCGGCTACCAGTACACTGGCGACAAAGATACTTCTCGAATGCCCGGTGAAGAAATTGATGATGATGTCATCATTGAGAGTGTTGACGGTGTATATACGTATCAAACTTCGTTTGGACTTGCAAGCGGACAAGTCCTCCGTCGTAGTCAAGGGACCCTTCTTCCCTCAAGTGTGAACCCAAGGTATCGAATCCGTGGAACAAATGTGTGATGCAAAATCCTATCTATTAAAGCCGAGAACACTTAGATCTTCAAAGGGGAATCTTATACATCTAATCTAAAGAACATCATAAAAATGAATCTAATCTACGAAAGCTGGAGGTAGCAAGAGGTAGAGAGGGATAGGTAAAACCAATCTAGAGAGATTGGATCAAGCTTTTGTTGAAGTTCCGAGCAAAGAAGAAATAGCCAAGTTGAATCTCATAAAAAGCATCTTTAAATCACGGTTTCCCGTCCAACTCCGAAGACGCCCACCTTTTGGAGCCACCGTTCTGTCACAACACACTCCTATTCGTGCAGGTTAGCCTAGGGCGAGTCCAATGGACAAGTTGAAATCTCTCAGAAGGTCAGGCATGCACCTCTAGCCACCACGGCTACAAGAACACCCTCTATGATCTATCTCGAGAATAGATCTTAAAGTACGAAAAGCCGATTGAAATCAAAATCGTAGGAGAAACACTCGATCGCTAGAAATCGAATTGCAACTTGATAATTCAACATAGTACATGATACATGAACAAGATCACCACCGGGATCCTACCTTGATCTTGCTTCTAGCTCCTGGAACTCTGACGTGGTCTTCCTTGCAAGGTTCCCACGTCGGCTAGGGAAACCCTAGACAACTAGCTCGACCCTCTCCTCTCCGGAATGGTGTCCCTCTCTTCTCTGCTCCTCGGCGACGAATGACGAATGAGTTGATGCGTGGCTCTCGGCCAGGGGGCTATAAATAGTTCGAGAGGCAGCTAGGTCAAAGGGTGGCGCGAATGGGCCCCAAAATGGGCTGGGCCGGTCGACCTGGGCCCATTTCGGCCCATCTCGCGGCCTCCTTCTCTGGTGATGCTTCCCGAGTCTTCTAGAGTATTCTCCCTTCTGCATGTGGGCCCTTGACGTCAGTTTCTCCGCGGTTTAGATGAAGCTCCTTGTCCCGCAAGATTCAGCATTTTCTGTTCTGGTCCTCGGAGTTCTCCGTCTTCACGGGTTGGTCCTTGGGCTTCTTGGAGTCATGTTCACTTCATTGCTTGACTTGTACCGGGCTTCAAGGTCTTGTCACGAGGTGCTTGATGAACTTTACCCGGAAGTCTTGCTTTCAACGCTAAATTCCTGCATAAACATCAAACTCCAAAACCGACATGCACGAACGAACTTGTTATACCAAGGGGGTTAGTACCAACGGATAAGATATAAAATTCATGCCAACACCGAAGGTAAACTCATGGCTAGGTTGACGGAAATTCACCGTCAACAGAGAGGCTGGGAAAAATCTTCAAAGACATGCCCCCGTACACGCCATGCCCGGTGCCGGAGTACTCCGCGGTAGGGCCGCCAAATCAGGTCAGTAGTCATGGCTAGAGTCCCCGAGTACTGATTTGCTTGTGTAGACGTACTTATGCTTGCTTGGTTTTGTAGGACGATGTGAAAAAGTACATCTCCGTCCCGCCCTCCTCCCCACGGCTTGAGGAACAAACACAGGGGAAGGCGGAACCCAAGGTGAAGGAGCACCGCGAAGTTGACGAAGGCGATGATGCCGTCGTCATCAAAGACACCTCCTCCGATGAGGATGAGGAGACGCTGCAGTAGCGGTTCCAGCTCTGCTCGAGGTTCAGCCGAGCTGGAATGCCACATATTCCGGTAATCGAGAAGCCGTCCAGCCTGGAGGCGACCTTGTCGGTGCTGCCCAGGAAGCCCCGCAACGTGGCGCGCAAATGCACCGTGAAGAAATTGAAGTTGTCAGAGGCCACCAGACAAGAGGTGAGTACCGCGACTGGAGTAGTCGAGTACTGGCGATGAGTAGTCTGTTACTGACTGCATGACTTGTATTGTTGCAGTACATCCCCTCCTCGGACCCTGCTGACCAGGACGAGGGAGATGTCTGGGAGACTGTGGGGACGACTGCTGAGAGAAACACTAGCCCGCCTCTAGCTACTGAAGACATTGTGCCAGAAAGGGCACAGGAGAAAACCGGTGCTGTGGAGCCGCAGCTGTTGGTCGAAGAAGTACATGGCCCTCCTCCAGCTGCGGCCGTGGCCGTTGGGCAGCCAGAGGAGAGAGTAGAGGAGCCTCCTGTCGAGGCAGGAGCCACCAGCGAGCCTGGCATTGTAGATATTGCCAGGCTACTGGGCGCCCCGACCGTTACTGTAGTGCGGTCAACTCTGTAAGTTTCCGGAACTCTTGAGTAGTCATGTAGCTGTCAAGCTTGTGTTGTTGACTGAATACTCCATGATGCAGGAAATCCACAGACTTGTCGTGGGACGAGGGGGAGACTAGCACTCTTGCCGATGGTGAAGACCACTCGGCGGAGGTACGAGAACCCACACCGCCACCACAAACCAGCACGGCGGCAGGGTTGATGCTTGAAGAAGCAACCCTGGTGGAAGGTACGCATCCTGTCATCACGAGTACTTTTTGTATAGAGTAGTCGTAGCTACCACTGACAATTGAGCTAATCTTGACAGGGACACAAACTGACGGAGCAGCGATCCCTGTGGCGGTAGCCATGGAGGCGGCTACTGCTGAGGCAACGGCTACAGAGTCAGTTGCCGAGCCGGCGGCAGCGACAGCCCCCGAGCTAGCGACTCCGACAGCCTCCGGGCCGGCGACTTCGACAGCCCTCGAGCCAAGCGCGGAAGCACAGGTTGATCCGCAACCTGAAGCAGGGTCTGAGGTCGTCGTCCGTGAGGCGATGATAGAAGACGCGGCGCCGCTCCGCTCGGCGCGCATGCCAGAGACTGGGACCTCGAGCCGCGGAGGTCTCGAGTTGCTCGATGATGATCTGATTGACCCGGCCTTCGTGTCTCTGAGCATGGAGTTGTGGCGCCGTACGGAGAATTAGATCAAGGTACGTTGTGAGCACCCTGGGTTGTCTTGCTTTATTGAGTACTGAAACCTGATTGATCGTTGTGTCTTGCGCAGGGCTTGGTGGAGAGATCCCACGAGAAGACCGACCTTCTGAAGGGATATGGCGACACAGTCCTGCGCGCCGAAGCGTTGGAAGAAGAGCTGGACAAGTCGAAGAAACACTCAACGCTGCTCCAGTCCAAGCTTGACGGCGCCTTTGCCCAGTACCACAATGAGGTACAAGAGATGCAGGCGAAGAGGGACGAGTTGATCAAGAAGAACAAGACTCTGCACCAGAAGAACAAAGGTATGCCATCTGTCGTGACCACCGAGTACTTATTGCAAAGCTTGTGAGTAATCTGACACTGTGACAAGTTGTCTGTAGATCTTGAGGTGAGGGTCGACCAGCTGAAGGCTTCCGAGACGGACCTCGAGAACATTGTGTACCGGGAGACCGATAAGAGAGAGGTACTTGAGTACGAGTACGCAAAGTTGCGCCATGAGTGTATCAAGCACATGGAGCTCCGTGAAGACTAAGATCTTGACCTTGTACGCTGTTATAAATCTCTGCAGAAGCTGAATGAAGACTGAAGAAGCTACAGGCACAACTGAAAGAGCTGGAAGAAGCCACGCTACCCATAGCAAGGCTGCTGGTACCACATCCGGGCGGGCCCAAGATAGCGCCTCTGGTAGACAGGCTGAAAGAAGCCCCTGGGCGCCTGGCAACGTATGTCAAGCATTTGGCGAAGTCGATACCGAACTAGGTGCTCGCCTTCATGAAGTCGTACTTGCCGAAGGCACCAGTGGACGTGGTAGCCGGAGGTCTTGCGGCGAACTGCACGGATGAGCAGTACAAGACCCTTCTAGAGGAGATGGCGCCTATCATGGAGCAAGTCGTGGACAAGCTGAACCTCCAGTAGATGTACCTGTAGAGGTAGCTTATGTACAGTGTAGTTGATGTAAGACAAACAAAGTAGTTAGAAACTTGTTTGAAATATCAATGAAGTTTGTCCACTTTTTATGCTGTAATGAGTACTCGTTGCCGCCACTTGCAGCGAAGTGTGCGGAGTACCAAGCCGTGGGAGAGGTGATGAGTAGTGATACTCAGTAGGATCTGCCTAGTTAGAAGGCACAGTAAACAAGTTGAGTAGAATTAAACTTTATTACTGATGAATAAGTACATCTGGATGGCCAGGACCGTTACAAATAAGAAGTCGCCAGGACCCGTAGGCCACCTACAGCTAAGAATTGCTAGGGCCCTTGGACCGTTTACAGCTGGAGATCCGTTAGTAGCCATATAGGCTGGATCTAGAGAGTACATGGTCTGTAGACCGCCGCTAAAGCCCTTGTGCTATGTGCGGCCCAGGATCTATTAGTAGCCGTTAACGTTGGATCCTAGATAGAAGTAGTCCATAGACTAGTGCTAGGACCGAGAGGTCGCTTACAGCAAGGAGTCCATGAGTAGCCGTATAGGCTGGACTCGTAGATGAGTAGTCGAGCGACTACGCGTAGAAGCGACACAGCTGGTCGACGTTCCACGAGTTGCTGATGTCATTGCCTTCAAGTGTTTGGAGGCGATATGAGCCTGGTCCGGTCACTTTGGAGACTGAGAAGGGACCTTCCCATGGAGAGTTGAGCTTGTGTAGTCCGTCCGTGTTCTGGATGCGACGGAGGACTAGATCGCTGACGTTGAAGGATCGTTCCTTGACGTTGCGATCATGGTAGCGTCAGATACCCTCTAGGTATCTTGCTGATTGGACGAGGGCAGCACAGCGTGCTTCTTCGAGGCTATCGATATCAACCCGTCGACTGTCTTCTGAGATGCCTTCGTCGTATTGTTCTACTGTCGGGGATTCCTACATCATGTCGGCGGGTAGAATAGCTTCGGAACCGTAGACCAGGAAGTAGGGCGACTGCCCTGTTGGCTTGGTAGGTTGAGTACAAAGCCCCCAGAGTGCATTGGGTAGTTCCTTGATCCACTTGCCTCTTTTGGTGTTAGCTGCATTGTGCAATCACTTCTTGAGGGCGTCGAGTACCATCCTGTTGGCGCGCTCCACCTGGCTGTTAGCGCGCGGGTGGGCGACCGAGACATATCAGACGTCGATCCCGCTGTTCTCGCAGTACTCCCAGAACTGGTGGTTGTGGAAGTTGGAACCCAAGTCTGTGATGATGCGATGGGGTAGCCCATAGTGATGCACGAGTTCATCCAAGAAGTCGAGTACCCTGTCGGCCTTTGGGCAGGTAACCGGCTTGACCTCGATCCACTTGGTGAACTTGTCGATGGCCACCAGGACTCTGTTGAATCCACCTGGCGCAGTCGGTAGAGGCCCAATCATGTTGAGCCCCCAGCAGGAAAAAGGCCAGGTCGGTGGTATGGTGACTAGCTTGTAGGCCGGGACATACTGCTGCTTGGCGAAGAATTGGCACCCTTCGCACCTTCTGACGAGTTCTTTGGCGTCGGCTAGAGCTGTGGGCTAGTAGAAGGCTCGTTGGAAGGCTTTGCTCACCAGCGTGCGAGAGGACGTGTTGTTGCCGCAGACACCCTTGTGGATCTCCTCCAAGATATCCTTGCCTTCTTCCCGGGGTATGCACTTCATGAGTACTCCAGAAGTGGCACCCCGCTTGTAGAGCTTGTCTCCGACTAGTATGTAGGTCTTGGCTCGGTGGACGAGTTGTTCGGCCTCGTTCTTGTCGGAGGGAACCTTCTGCTCGCGGATGTAGTCGATGAAGGGTTGTCTCCAGTCCACATCTATCATCATGGCCTCCTGACTGGGCTGTGCTGGCCCAGAGTCAGTGGTCGTTGGCGCCGGCTCCGGGATGGATGGCGTGTGAAGCTCGTGGACGAAGACTCCGACAGGCACTTGAGCGCGAGTAGAACCAAGCTTCGACAGGATGTCCACTGCAACGTTGTTGTCGCGGATGACGTGGTGGAACTCGAGACCATAGAATTTGTTCTCAAGCTTGCGGACTTCCAGACAGTAGGCGTCCATGTTCTCCTTATTGCGGTCCCAAGACTTGTTGACTTGGTTGATGACCACTACGGAGTCGCCGTAGACTAGTAGTCGCTTGATGCCTAGTGAAATTGCGAGGCGGAGCGCATGCAGCAGGGCTTTGTACTCGGCTTCGTTGTTTGAGACCTTCCAGAAGATCTGCAGGATGTACTTGAGTTGTTCGCCCTTTGGCGAAATCAGGAGTACCCCTGCACCCGCGCCCTCGAGCTTGAGTGAGCCATCGAAGTACATCACCTAATGCTCTGGTCGCTCTGTTGGAGTTGGTAGCTGATTCTCCCGCCACTCTGCCATGAAGTCGACTAGTGCTTGAGACTTGATAGCAGTGCGTGGCTTGAAGTCGATGTTGAGGGCGCCCAGCTCGACCGCCCACTTGGAGATTCTTTCAGTAGCATCTTGATTATGGAGTATGTCACCGAGCGGGTAGTCGGTGATGATGATGATCGAGTACTCCTGGAAGTAGTGTCATAGCTTCCGCGAGGTGATGAGTACTGCATAGAGTAGCTTCTGGACCGGTTGATACCGAGCCTTTGACTCGGATAGGACCTCGCTGACGAAGTAGACTGGTCGCTAGACTGGGTAGGCGTGGCCTTCTTCTTGCCGCTCGACAGTGATGGCAGTACTGACCATGTGTGTAGTCGCAGCGAGGTAAGCAATAGCTGCTCCTGTTTGCGAGGAGCCGTGAGAACCGGTGGCTTGGACAGAAAATCCTTAAGCTGCGTCAGAGCTTGATCAGCCTCTGCGGTCCATACGAACTTCTCTTGGTGCTTGAGTAGCTTGAAGAAGGGTAGTCCCCGTTCTCCGAGCTTCGAAATAAATCTATTCAGGGCCGCCATACACCCGGTCAGCTTCTGCACATCCTTGATGTAGGTTGGAGCTTTCATATTGGTGATGGCGGAGATCTTCTCGGGATTGGCTTCGATGCCGCGATGGCTAATGATGAAGCCGAGTAGTTTCCCCGAGGGTACGCCGAAGATGCACTTGTTGGGGTTGAGCTTCCACTGGTACTGTCGCAGAGATGCGAAAGTCTCTTCAAGATCGGTGATGAGCGTGTCGGAGTTTCTGGTCTTGACGACCACGGCATCCACATAGGCTTCGATGTTCTTGTTGAGCTGCTTCTTGAAGCAGGCCTGGATAGCTCGTTGGTAGGTAGCGCCGGTGTTCTTCAACCTGAACAACATTGTCGTGTAGCAGTAGGCGTCGAACGGGGTGATGAACGCGGTCTTCTCCTGGTCCTCTTCCTTGATAGCGATCTGGTGATACCCGGAGTAGCAGTCGAGGAAGCAGAGCAGGTCGCAGCCCGCCATGGAGTTGATGACCTGATCAATCCGCGGCAACCCGAAGGGGTCCTTGGGGCAATGCTTGTTGAGGTCGGTGTAGTTGACGCACATCCTCCACTCGTTCGTGTTCTTCTTGCGGACGAGGACGGGGTTGGTGAGCCACTCAGGATGGAAGACTTCTCGAATGAAGCCAGTCGCGAGTAGTTTGGCGAGTTCCTTCTTGATGGCATCCCGTCGGTCGTCAGCAAATCGGAGGAGGTGTTGTCGCTTGGGGGTGGCTTTAGGATCGACATTGAGTGAATGCTCGGTCAGCCTCTTGGGCACACCTAGCATGTCCGCTGGCTTCCACGTGAAGATGTGTCGGTTAGCCTGAAGGAAGCTGACGAGCGCGTCTTCCTATTTAGGGTCGAGCCCCACGCCAATCATGGTAGTCTTGCTGATGTCGCCGGTCCCGAGGTCGATGGCCTTCACCTGAACTTCCTCTGTTGGCTGAGGTTTGTTGGAGGTGTCGGTTTTCTCAGGTATCTCGAGTTCGGTTGGCGTAAGCTTCTTGGATGCAGTGAAGATCTCCATCATTGCGTTGGGTACTTGATTGGTTGATGCGAGTTCCACGGCTTCGGTGTCGCAGTCGTAGGAAATCTTTAAGTCCCCTTGCAGTGTGAGTACTCCGGCAGGACTTGGCATTTTGAGTACCAAGTAGGTGTAGTGAGGGACCGCCATGAACTTGGTGATGGCTATTCTGCCGAGGATGGCATGGTAGGAGGTTTCGAAGTCCGCAACCTCAAACTTGATGTACTCGGTGCGGTAATTCTCCCTTGTCGTCCCGAAGGTAACTGGTAGAACCACTGAGCCGAGTGGTTAGCCGCGTTGCCTGGGACGATGCCGTAGAAAGGTGACATGCTCTTGGTGAGCATGTCAGTGATGTCGAGCTTCATCTTCTTCAAGGTCTTCGTGAAGAGGATGTTGAGTCCGCTCCCGCCGTCGATGAGTACCTTGTTGAGTCTGGAGCCCGCAACTACTGGTTTCAGGACGAGTAGGAAACGTCCTGGTTAGGAGAAGCTGGTCCATTGATCCGCGTGGGAGAAGGTGATGGGTACCTCCGACCACCTTAAAGGTGTCGGCACCGCTGGCTCAATGTTCAAGACTTCCCGTAGGGTGAGCTTCTGCGATCACCTGGTGGGTAGTCCGTCGAAGAGGACATTCACCGTCTTGTTAGGTTCTTGGAAGTCGATGTTGCCTTCGTCGACTTTCTTCTTGCCCTTCTTGTCATGAGGGGGCCGCGGCTCGGGAACATCCTTGAGTGCTCGCCAGAGTTTGTAGCACTGATCGGTTGTATGATTGCCGTCCAGATGCCATGGGCACTTCTCTTTGAGCAAGTCTCTGAAGCCACCGGAGGTCTTTTTGGAACTGTCCTTCGCAGGGCGTTGTATAGCCGCGACTGTGTTGTCTAGCTTGCACTTGCAGTTAGGACCCGAGTAGTTATTGTTGTTGCGACTCCCTTGATCCTTGTTGTTGTTGTTGCTGCCCGTGTTGTTTTTGCTCTTGCTGCGAATGGAGTCGTACTTGACATTCACCTTGTCCTCTTCGTCGGCCCATGAGGTGATCATGTCTTTGAGCTTTGTGATGGAGCTTGGGCGACGGCGACCGAAGTCTTCGAAGGTGCGACGGTGGTAGAGACCGTCTTGGAAGAGGTTGATGACTTCTTTGTCGGTGACGTCGACTATGGTCGCACGGTTATCGAAAAAGCGGCGCATGTACTAACGGAGAGTCTCGCCTTGCTTTTGTTTGACCATCGCCATGTCCATGCGAGTACCTGAGTGTCCCATGGCGCCCGTGAAGTTGCTGGTGAACTGGGCCTTCAGTTGGTCCCACTTGTCGATCGAGTTCTTATCGAGCGACTCGAGCCATGTAAGTGGAGCCTGGTCTAGACAGAAGGGGAAGTAGAGGCACTTGGTGTCGTTGTCGCCACCAGCATTTTCGATGGCCAGGGCATAGCACCTAAGCCACTAAACTGGGTCTTGCTTCGCATCGTACTTGATGATCCCAAGAGGTTTGAATTTCTCGGGGAGAAGCAGATCGCGAAGTCATGCAGAGTAGGCAGGGAAGCCGTCGCTGTCGCTAACTTCGGTAGTCTTCTTGGCATGGCGGATCTCGTCGATCCTGTGGCGGGCATCGTAGTCACCACGTGCGTTGCCGGTGGCGTGGCTGTTCGTGTGGCCTCGGCCTCCGCGATCGCCGCCGCCGCCGGCTCTTCTGCCGCCGCCATGGGAGGAGCTCCAAGTGCTGCCACCGCCACCACCGCTGCCGCCGCTTGTGCCACCTTGAGAAGGTGCTCCCACAGAGGCTCTAGAGCGATTGGGGGTTGGCTGGTGTTCGCCACGGACGCGGTTGCGCCTGACTTCTGCTGGGGTGCGGCTGCGACTAGTGGCTTCATGATTCCCGGCTCCGGCGGTCCTGTTGTTGACCCGCATGAAGTAAGCGTCCTCAGCAAGTTTGGCGATGAGTTTGCCTACACGATGCCCCTGAGCTGTTCGAGCTATCGTGGTGATAGACATGAGGCATTGCTCAGGGGTTGTGTGGACCCGGTTGGCGACTTGGTCCAGAGCCTCGTTGAGGTTCCGGATGGGAAGAGCTTCTCGGAGCCGTTTGCATCGATCTGCTCGCTTTCTGTTGCATTCGCGCCGGGCGTTCTTGGCATCAGTAGTCTCATGTACGGGTGCGTTAGCTGAATCTTCGTCCTCTGAGATGTCGTCGAGGTACTGATCAACTCGGTTTTCTGAGGTTCCAGGTTCCCCGGTTGCCATGAATACCTCACGGTCAGGCGTGCATAGTCCGGAGTCGGTGGTCGCCACCTCAGTTGGCGTGTGCTCCTCATCGTTTGGAGTCAGCGGTGTCCCCTCCTGGAAGGAGAGTGCCTCGAGGTAGGTGACACAACGTGTGTTGTCGTCGATCAGGTCTGCGGGCTTGCGGTCGGGCCAGTAGACGAATCTGCCGGCGGGAGTAGACGTGATGACCAAGCCAGCAGCCGGTCCTGATAATGGCTCCTCGATAGTATTGAGCTCGAACTCGGACTCGATCGGATCGAGACCGAAGTCAAACTCGTAGGAGGAGTCCGAGTTGTAGTCAGGGACGGTGTTGGAGTCCGAGGAGTAGTCGGAGGCGATCTCCTTGCCAGCCCGACGCGAGGTGAGTGCTTTCGCGTAGGCTTTGCTAGAGTTGCAGAGGCCGTACGGGAAGTGCTCGTGGGGAGGACTGGTCCGCACGATGGCTCAGGAGCCAGCTCACACGGTTTGATCCAGGGCGACGTCGAGTTCGAGTTAGAGGTGGATCCAGTCTCGAAGTCGGCGACTTGGTTGCAGAGCGAAAATTCATCGAATTTTTCGACGAGTTGACCCGTGATGGCTTCGGGAAGCGTCACGAGTCCAGTGTTCGGGTCTGGGGTCATGGTGAGGTAGCGCTGGAATGATCCGGCACCGTCAGCAGTGCAGACCCAGGAGCCGAAAATGAAGGTGTCACCGCGATTGAAGGCGGCGGTTGGCTAGATGACGATTGAAGCCATCGAGTTTGCCATGAGATCTTCGGCGAGAGCCCCTACCTGGCGCGCCAGCTGTCGGTGTTTTAACCCGACAACCTACC
Organism: Cenchrus fungigraminus; assembly: GCA_036936925.1. Taxonomy (NCBI): domain Eukaryota; kingdom Viridiplantae; phylum Streptophyta; class Magnoliopsida; order Poales; family Poaceae; genus Cenchrus; species Cenchrus fungigraminus. The sequence goes on from CM072780.1 coordinate 50,488,941, forward strand.
AAGGGGAGTACCCGAGGTAGATGTTTGTGGCCTCACCGAGATCGGGAACTCGAAGGAGAGACACGTGGCACACAATTTAGACAGGTTCGGGCCACAAGGTGCGTAATACCCTACGTCCTGTATGCTGCGTAGCTCTGGATTGATTGGGTGTGTTTACACAAGATGCTCTATTTTCAGAGGTTGATGATGCATGGTATGAACTCTGACGAAGTTAGGAACGGAAGGAGCAACCCCCATTGCCTTACAGCACCACATATATAGACTTAGTCGGAGAATTGCATTAGGAGTGAGATGGTGAAGATACATTCCGAAATTACGAAGAATAGAAACGACATCACCGTCAAGCGGGAAACGAAGCCCAGCAGTGAATAAATCACGAAAGACAACCACTTCTTTGGGACGAGGTGTAGGAACAGTCTCGGAACCAGGGGCTCTACCCTTTCCCTCTTTGATGTATCCAGAGGTCACAATCTTTGTAATCATACCTTCAGAGACTTTGCTATGACCGAAGACAAAAGTGGCCGGAGATCTATCAGCTTTAGGAGCCATCGCTTCGAAGCAACAGGGCAACCGAATAAGACAAAACTACACGAGTACAAAAAACAATAAGAAACTAAAATGAAGAAAGAAAAAGAAGAAGAGAAGGAGAAGAAGATACCAAGGTCGCAAAGGCAGAGCAGGAGGTTGTAGCACCCGCGAAGGCAAAGTTCAAACAGCCAAAAGTTTTAACCGCGGTAAAAGAAAGCTCAGCCGGGATCGAAACTTATATAGGCTCCCAAAGGAGTAAATCTCAGAGGTTGTGCACCGCTGATAACGTGGCAAAAATCCAGGAACGTCAGGATGACGTGGCGAAAATCACAAAACTTCTTAAACAGACACGCGAAAATCTATGAGAGATAATAAAAAAATAAAAATAAATAAATAAAAATAATAAATTAATAATATGTATAAAAGTAGCAAAAGTGACGAGCCGAAGAGGGGAGGCTCTTTGGAGCGAAACATTTTCACCCATCACGAAGAAGTTTTGCTAGTTCGGCTCGTCCTTGGATAAAACCTTCACTAGCAAGGGGCTGAATGTTGGGGTAAATATTTCGCAACTAACCCCTCCCCTGTGTCTTCGGCCCTTCGGAGAAGAACGGGCGTCGGATCTGTGTCTGCCTTGACAATTTCAGGGCAGAATCGAAGGTCGATAGGCGAAGATCTGGCGAAGCTCGAGATCTTCGCTCGAGAGGGTGAAGTCGACTCGCGAAGATGAGAGGAAGCAATTGCCACGAAGACACGTTGTGCCCGCGCGAAGATGTACACGAAGGAGCCAAGCCAAGAGAAGAAGCGCGAGGCTTTCGTTTGAGGAACAGCCCGCAAGGAAGATGGAAGAGTTGAGCCCAGAACGAAGTCCACAGAAGAGGCGCGAAGAGGCCAAGCATCGAAGTGGCCTCGAAGACAGGCAGAGAAGAGTGCCCGGAGAATCGGCAGGAGATGCTTCAGCGGAGAAGGGGAGGCGTACCCGAAGATCAGAGTGCCACGGGAGCAGACATGTAGGCTGACAGAGTGTAAAGTGAACATCTGTAAAGTGTATGAGTACGGGCCTTACGAGGTTACCGAAATACCCCTGAGGTGCTTCGCACAATGTGAAAAAGCAATGGCATGGGATGTAAAGTGTAATTGTTATGGGCCTATAAAAGGACCCAAAGAGAATGGAAAAGGGGCGATTGGAAGGAGGCTGAGTTTCATTACGCTCAGTCTAGTTTACACTTCTTGTTCTTCAGTGTCTCTTGCTCTTCACATTGTGCGCCATTGCCGTTCTCTTTGATGGGTCGGCTGGGCATTAGATTGCCTTTCTTCAACCTACTTCTAATGATGGCTATATATGGAGCTCGGGGTAGGGTATAAAGATGAGGCATACTTGCATCACATATATTGCAAAGTCAAAAACTGAATCCAAGGAGAAAATCAAGTCATACAATCAGATCAAGATGTGCATGTGTAGGGATATGATGGATATGGTAAGGTGGATACTAGGCCCAGAATGGTTGCTAGATATTACCATATATGTATATGATGAATGTTGTGATGATGGTAAGGTGTACACTAGGCTCAGAATGAGTGCTAGTTATTACCATCTGATTTGTTGTAACTCCTTTTTGTATGATCCTCTCTCTCTATTTTAAACTCTTTTGTGGACATGGCTATCTTTCTTTTTTTTCTTGGACCTTCATGTGTCCAACTTTTTTTTTCTTGTTTTTTCACTTGGACCTTCATGTGTCCATATTTGTTTTCTATAACCATGTCTCTTTTTGTAATATTAACTAGGGGAGAGAGAGAGAGAGATCAACACATAGTATGGGGCTTTATTTTTGTGGAATGGATAGATGGTACAATGCTAGCTCTCAACTGAGCATAGCAAGGAGGATATTGGCATGTATGTGTATCTTGATCATGAAAGCATGAAAAGAATTCTCACAAGGGTCACAACAATTTGACAAAGCTCAATGCAATGACAAGTAGCATATGTGTATGAGGTTTCCAAGATGTCTCATCATATGGCTTTGGTAGGACTTGGCATATCAAAGAGGAGCTTTGCAAAGGGTTTTCAAAATTTTCAAATAAATTTCTCAAGAACTCAAATATTTAGAGTGAAGATCATTTCTCCAGACCATATCACAAACATCAACTACTTAGATAAGTATGGTTTCCTAAAGATATGTTGTTCACAAGCATCAAGATAATAAGTATGGAAGAAAACATATGCAAGCCAACCATATGAAACATGTCGAGCATTGGGAGCATGTTGATTCAATTGAGTTTGGTTTATATGATCAGATTTAAGGCCCATTTAAACTCATGATTCCAAAAGTAGAGAAGTAGGGGTGCACATACCATTGCTTTTAAAGAAAATAGGGAATGAGGTGGACAACTGGTAATTCGGCCAAACCACAAGGGTGACCGACTTGCTCTAGTGCACTTACCTTATCCCTCATTCATTTAGCGTAGTCGGTGTTGTGCGGCACCATGGCGGCAGATCTCAATTGTGTGTTTTGACAAGCCTGAGAGATCTCACTTGCTCTTGTACCTGGTGTTATTATTCAAAGAAAAAGATGGAAACAAAAAGGGAGGCTCTGCTAGCCGAAGAGCTAGGAAGCCTTTATTCAAAATTCAAATACTTTTGTGTTTTTTAAGAGAGCAAGATGCAAGAACCAACACCATCTTCAAACCAAAATAAGATTTAGTATGACAGAAACTTACTTGGGATACTCACATATCTCCCCCAGACTTGGGGTTTGCATTGCTAGGCAACACAACTCAAGTGTGCGGAGTTCAAACTCCCTTCATAATATTCTCTCACCATGAATTACCTCAGTGTTGTAGTTGGTGTAGCTCTCATGTTTTTAGGCATCGCCTATCCATCGGTCCTCTCAATCTCCACCTGAAACGGTTAGCGACCAAAAATACCCGAAGGACAAGCTACCCTAAAGACAAGCTCTTGCTTTTATTTGAAAAGGAAATCTAAATGATTACTCGGGCTATCTCCCGATAGTGCTTTGTTTTTGGTCATAAGCTCGACCATGAGGAACCTTCATTTTGCAGCCAATCGAGATAATGGAACTTCCTTCATCATAGTTATAGCTGCAAGGTTAGTACCAGAAACGACCACGAAATTTGCAATGTTTATGATAAACAAAAGCATCTACAAACTTCCTTTCGAAGTTAGCATGTACAAGGAAAATGAGGAGGTTGTAGGTTTTGTAAAGGTCATAGGCAATGGGGTTTGATAACTCTGGATACTTTTGATGTGAGCATGGGATTTGTGATCCCTTTAGTGTAAAATCTTCAAGCTCGAGTCCTTTTTCTGAATCCAAAGTCAATGCCTCAACAATGTCCATAGACCACACATGTTCTTGGTTGACCTCATGTCTATGACATTGGAGAAGTGTATCTCGAACCTCAAGATGATATGTTTGCTTTTCTTGGTTGAGCGCACTACTCAATACCCCTTCAATGGGTCTTCCGATGAGAATGAAGGGTGGATCTCCTTTTGGGATGTCAAAGATATGATAATCTAGGAAGATCTCATACTCTCCAATCTTTGTTCAAATGACTCTAAGGATTCCCTCGGTCTCTATGGTTTGACCTGAAATCCATTGGAGACGCTTCTGAGAGAAAGAGAGGGGTTCGTTGGGAAAAGCCTCTAATACTAAGGATTTAGGAATGATATTGATTCCGACCCTAGGGTCGTAGTTCACATCCTGGTAAGAGAGGTTTCCTACTTGGCACGAGAGTAGCTTTAGCTCGGGATATAGCTGGATGGCTTGATCCATGCCTTCTGCTTCTCTCAACCATTCCCGGCTTCTGATTGCGGAGATGTATTCCAACTTTTCTCTCCGTCTTTTTACCTTTTCTGGGTTGGGTAAGCTGACTTCTTTCCCTTCTCGGGAAATACTTCTCCATCCAATGTTTAACAAATAATTCGTCATAGTATTCATAGACGAAGTCACATGAGGGATCATCAACCTCCCGATAAGGTTGGAATGGTTCCCCTGTGAACCAGGTTTTGGTAAGAGGACGATGGGTGTCTATGGATATGAACTTTTCTAGGATAGGTTCCTCCTCTATAAACTTTGTTTCAGAGAGTGAATCAGAGTATGTTGATTCCTCGTCGAAGTGATACGAGTAATCGGCTGGGTACACACGAGGATAGATGAGTGATTCTTTGTGCCAATTGATGCTAGTGGAGGAGGAGTATATGTGGGATTGGATTCTGAGTGTACAACTTCCTCCTTCATAGAATTTGGTTTAGAGAGCCTGGTAGTGGTAGATGAAGAAGGGATGTTGATAGATTTAGAATCTATGTATGTGGACTCCTCCTTCTTGGGCTCCTCCAGAACTTCTTCTTTGGTTAGCTCATCGTAGACTCCGGTGTGGGGGGTATTTTCAAGGATTTTGCTAAGAATTTTTCTACCCTCAAATGGAGTTAGATGAGAGAAGGATCCTCCCGATGAAGAGTCTAGGAAAATGATAGATTCGGGTCGGAGACCCTCTCAGAAATGTTGCAAAAGAATAGGTTCCAAGATGTTGAGATCTGGACCAGAGGCTATATCTTTTGTAAAACAAGCCCAGGCAGCTCCTAGCGATTCATTATCGCATTGCTCAAAGCAAACGATTTCTCATTGGAGCTTAACTACTCGGGAAATTGGGAAGGACATAACACAAAATGTCTTTCTCAAAGATTCCCAATCTCCACCAAAACTTCTCGCGGAGAGAGAATACCATTGTTTTGCTCTTCCCATCAAAGAGAACGGGAAGAGTTTCCACTTTAGTGTCTCTTGGTTGCGCCCCATTGTCGACATTGCCGGCTGGTTGGTCACCGGCAACTTGCCCGACGTTGCCTGCAGGCTGACCTGCGCCTGCGGCAGCTGCAGCTAACTCTTGCTAACGGTGTGTAGCCCGTGCAGCGTTGGCGTTCTCACGCTCTATGCGCTGCTCGTCTGTCTCTCCGAGCTGAGGAGGTACGTCTGCAGAGACCACGAGGACCTCTCGGTCTGAGATCTCAAATACTTCTCCCGGATAGTTCGGGGAGATGGTCGTACGAGCGATCTGAAACGCGAGGCGGTCCGGAGACGGCTCGCGGTTAAACTGGCGGCGATGATCCGCGGTGAGAGGTCGGTGAAGTTTCTTGAGCACACGGCACTGGCTAGCCGTGTGTTTGGAATCTTCATGGACGGGGCAAGGGTCGTCGAGGTGACCCCTGCGGTCTCCACGATGTGGAGTCTTGGGTTCATATTGGATCTGAAGCTTGTTCTTCATGTAGCAAGATGCTACATGAGTTGCGTTCCGCAGGCAAGGGGCATGTGAGATGAAGATGGAGGGGTCCTGCGAGGGCGTTTGACGCGCTCACAGACCTTGATCGTGTCAGAGAGCATGTCTTCAACATGATCGAGCCCCGCGATCAGGTCGCTAGGTGTGGGTGGGTGGGTTTTCTCCAGCAGATCGGAACCGACCTGCCGGCTGGAGGTGACCGCATCGCTCTCGATGACGTGGCATGCGGCTGGAACGATGGATCCCGCCGGCATAGAGCCGAAGCAGATGTCGATGGGGTTGGCGAGGATGTCCGCCATGCTCTCCGGGAAGATGACGCCGTTGGTCGAAGCCATCGAGTTGCACGAAGAACCCTGGATTCCGCCCCTACCTGGCGCGCCAACTGTCAGATGTTTAGATCTAGACAGCCCACAGGGGGGTTAACCGCGGTGGTTTAGTTGTTCGGCGAGGGGGAATCTAAGGCTAAGAACTCAAAGGTTGCGCACAAGCACACTGAACACAGAGAACACGACGAGTTTATACTGGTTCGGGCCTCCGGAGAGTAAAACCCTACATCCAGTTGTTGGTGTAGATTGCTTGGGGGTTGCGTGATTGTACAAGGGGTCGCCCTGCCCGCCTTATATTGGCCAGCGGACAAGGTCGGTTCCCAGATTCCTGGTCGGTTACGACCAAGAGACCTAAGTCTAGTTGTTTACAACACTTGCCACATCCATCGATCTGCTTGGTTGGAATCCACCGATGTCTTGTCTTGTACGCCAGGTCTTGAGGTCGTTCTGGATAAGGTCGTCTGGGGAATCTTCTAGAAGGTCTTCAAGAGATCGTGTGGGCAACCAACTAGGTCAGTTGGGCCCACTGTCAGGTCGGCGGGTCTTCTAGTAGGCCGGACCCACTTGTCGGGGACGGCCGTGAGCCTGGTCGGTGGGGACCCAGGGGTACCCATGTCTTGATAGTTCATTTTTAATTGATTGACTGTGGATTTGATGGATGGATTTTGTTGCTCCAAGTCTGTTTGAGTAAATTGTTGCTAACAGATGAAGTTATATGAACTGTTGAAATTCATTTTCATGTTCCTGGTGCTACAATTTTTGCATTGTAAATTCATGAAAAGCATTGAGGATGTTAGCATACTTTAATTTTGCTATGCTTTGAATGTACCAGATCGATAGTTATGCTTTAGACCTGTTAGCATACTTTAATTTTGCTATGCTTTGAATGTACCAGATCGACAATTAAGCTTTGGAGCTGTTAGCATACTTTAATTCTTCTATGCTTTGAATGTACCAGATCGACAGTTATGCTTTGGAGCTGTTAGCATACTTTAATTCTACTATGCTTTGAATGTACCAGATCGACAGTTATGCTTTGGACCTGTTAGCATACTTTAATTCTGCTATGCTTTGAATGTACCAGATCGACAGTTATGCTTTGGAGTTGTTAGCATACTTTAATTCTGATGGCCACATAATGTCAGTGGGAATTGCATCGCAGTGGTTTATAATGTAGTCCACCCAATCTGCTATATATTCATATCAAGGTGGATTAGGGAGACATGCCTTAATAGTTCATTTTTAATTGATTGACTGTGGATTTGATGGATGGATTTTGTTGCTCCAAGTCTGTTTGAATAAATTGTTGCAAACAGATGAAGTTATATGAACTGTTGAAATTCATTTTCATGTTCCTGGTGCTACAATTTTTGCACTGTAAATTCATGAAAAGTATTGAGGATGTTAGCATACTTTAAATCTGCTATGCTTTGAATGTACCAGATCGACAGTTATGCTTTAGACCTATTAGCATACTTTAGTTCTGATGGCCACATAATGTCAGTAGGAATTGCATCGCAGTGGTGTATAATGTAGTGATAACTAGACTGTCCTATGCTTTGTTGTGAGTGTTAATTGTTTCACTATTGTCATATATATTGTTATTGTTGGTGTCATGATGTGTTGTTTCACTACTGTCATATATAATGTCATGATCATTGCTTTATCCTCTTGTTGCATGTACACTTGGAACACACAATCCATCACTGCTGAAGTTGGACAAGGAAGCAGTTGAAGGAATTTATTCTCTGCTTTGATATATAAGCATATTGTTGTGTCCCTGTCAAAATGGTTAGCACCTATCCCTGTATGCTAATTAAGTAAAATATGAACTGTGTATGTCCATGCTGATTTTATTTACGACTTGTAATGATTTCTAGTGTAATATCAGCTATTTTGCCTGTCAGAGAAAACGAATTTATCTAATAAGAATTTTGTTTAGATTTTCAGTCTTGTTTATGTTGCTCTACTGATAACCTGACATATCATCTATGCAGTCTCCCACAACAACAAACTCCTCTACCTCCAGTGCACCATCACAGCCCATCGGCGGTGAACCTTCTTCACAGGGTCACTCAGCACAGACTACTGCGAGTAGTACTCAATCCCGCGGGTCAAGGACACAAACCAAATGGCCAGAAGACAAGTTGACTGCAACTGGACTTGATGCCAATTTTTGGCCTACCCCAGATGCTGCGAGGGATAGATTTGTATTGGTCTGTGGCCTCATTGCTCGGGGGAGGGTGTCAATCAACAAGGCAGTTGATGATCTCTCACCAATTGAGAAGGAACATCTGTTCACAGTTTTAGAGAAAAAGCTAGATTACCCAGCCAACCTGGAAGAATCTGTTCGCAAGAAGGCAGTTAAGGCAGCTATATCAGAGATTGGAACCTTGCAACGGCGGTTCAAAGCCCATTTAAGAAAAAAATATATGAGCGAAGAGGAGACTCCCTTTGTGAAGCATGCCTTTTTGCAACAAGAAGGCTGGGACATGTTTGTGTAGGAAACCAATTCTCCTTCATTTCAGCAATTGAGCCAGGAGATGAAACAAAAGAGAGTATTGCATAATAAGCCACACAAGACGGGCAGAAAAGATTATCGTGGTAAAAGGAAAGAGTGGGAGGAGGAGGATGCAAAGCTAGCTGCAGAAGGAAAACAAAACCCTTGGGACCAATTTACTGGACGTTCGAGACCTTATCTACGGGCAAGGGTAGGGAAGAAGAGGAAGAATACTAGTGAAGGAAGCGGGGGCATAACATTCAGTAACCCTGCGGTGGTGGGGGTAGCAGATAGGGTGAAAACACTTGCAGCGCAGGGTAGCGATGGTTCTTTCTCTGGGGTTAGGGAGGATGATATCCTCACCGCAGCACTTGAGACTCCAGAGCATTGAGGTCAGGTCCGAGGCGTGTCTAGTTCACTTGGCTGGGGTAAAGGGTTTGGTGATGAGTTTGCTGGAATGTACAGAAAGAAGAGGAGGAACAAGAGGTTTGATGCTCATGATATGATGAACATAACATTTAAATCAGTTGTCCATGCTCTAAGACTATCAGGCATCGAAATACCGAAAAATGTACTTCTTCCTTCCCAATTACCAGCGCCTGTCAGTAGCAGCGAGGAAGAAGATGTGCATGGCAGCGAGGAAGAAGATGCGCATGACCACGAGGAAGAACATGCGCATGATAGCGAGGAAGATGCGTGTGGCAGAGAGCAAGACCATTGGAATGCCAATGAGGACAAAGCAAATCAAGTGCACAGTGATAGTCGATCACCTATGTTGGACACAATATATAAGCTGACAGAGCCAACCGCGTGCAGCCTTTTGGATGGCACCGGGATTAATGTGGAGCTCGCACTAGCGAAAGTCTTTCCATTTCAAAAGGCTTGCCATTGAGTACCGGTGCAGGATGGGTATGTTGTGGTGGAACCTACTTATGTGTGGGTCAATGCTGGTCACTACCCTCTGCCTGTACCAATTGATGGGGGTGACATAGCAACCCTAGCTGAGGCTCTCGTTCAAAGGATCTAATGGCCAAAGGACAGGATCCTTATACCACCCATGACGAGACATCCCAACCCTGAAGCCGCAACAAGTAGCAAGGGTACAACATCAGATGGAGGTACTGCAGCTCAGTGTCAGCAAGAGAAGGCTCAACAGCAGCAGCAGCAGATCAGCAAAACTACGTAGCAGGAGCGTCGACAACAGCCGGAGGAGCCCAGGCAAACTCCGCCTAAGCAGCTGCTGCAACATGAGGATAAGCAACAGATGAAACAGCAGCCTCTCCAGTATCAGGAGCATCGACAACAGCCGGAGGATCCCAGGCAAACTCCGCCTAAGTAGCAGCTGCAACATGAGGATAAGCAACAGACGAAACAGCAGCCTCTCCAGCAGCAGCAAGAGGAGCGCAGGCAATCTCCCCCTAAGCAGCAGATGCAACATGTACAGCAGCCTCTGCAATAGGAGGAGGAGCCCAGGCAATCTCCACTGCAGAAGGGGAACCAGGCCAGGAAACCTCTATATAAAGATGAGATTCTTAACTGTATTATTGGGACAAAACAAGAATGACCAAAATACAAGTCTGGTGCACCTATGTTGTCAGAAGCAAACTTAGAGGCTGCTAGACCAAATTGTGCCAGGTTGCATGCTTACGTCATGGAACACAGTAAGGATAAACTTGCCTTTCCAGCAAAGGTGGATCAAGACTACTTTAAAGGTGGTGGTGGTGCTTTAATGTTAAACATTGTATTCAGTAGCGTGTATGACCTTATAACCCTGGCTTCTCTAGATGTTACCTTCTTGAGGTTGTGGACATTGTAGTCCCTTAAAACCTAAAAAGATATTTCTTTAATTTTGACCACAAAGTTCATGCATGCTAACAATTTGATTTGTTGTAGGAAAATGATGGACAAGGCAGCGGAGATTCAGATCAGTGTTGGGTTTTTAGATCCAGGTTTTATTACTTCCACAAATATTTCTCTGTATTCTGGCCTTGTCACCAAAGCAATCTCAAATGCAATGAACAACGACTACGTGGTGGGCGCCTACTACACTAGCCACTAGGTGACAATGATCATCTGTATGAAGTTCAAAGAGGTTTGGTATCTAGATTCTGCAAAACAACATCCCCCGCTAAAGTTCTCAGACCTCAAATCTGTTGTGGACTGGTCAGTATCTTGTAGGTTTTGTTCACAAAAATTCAATCTCTTAGTGTTTCTAATCGGTATTGCTGACCATGCAGGGCCTTTGGTACAGTATCTTGTAGGTTTTGTTCACAAAAATTCAATCTCTTAGTGTTTCTAATCAGTATTGCTGATCATGCAGGGCCTTTGGTGATCATGCACAGGACGGAGTGACGAAAGGAAAGAAAAAAAAGCCAAAAGCCATACTCAAGCACAAAACAAATCTCGATGTAAGACCGAGGTTTTTTTATGGTCCCTTCTCACCTATTTGGTACTGCATTAGCTTGTCATTTTGGTACCTTGATGCAGTGTGCTCAGCAGCCATGGGGGTCCTCTTTGTGTGGATTCCATGTGGCATTCCATATGTTAAGACTACTCGATGACATACCTAGCATCAAGAAGGCTGTTGTAAGTAGATAATAATGCTCAACCTTGTCTCTGCTCATATTCTCCATCTGATTTTAGAAACTGATTTCTACTTGTATTCTCATAAATGATTGTATTTTGCAGGATTTCAAATCTGCTGTAGATGTTTCCACAGAAGATCTAAAGCGATGTTGTGCGAGTACATTCTTAAGGAGATCATCGACCGAAAGGGCAACTTCTATAATGGTGCACCGTGAGTTCATTGTAGTCAGAAACTTGAAACTCATTCAGTCTTCTTTAGTTAGGTGTTGTTGCCTGAGAAACCTGCTTGGCTTGCTTGGTTAGGGTCAGATACTGCCTGGTACAGGCAGTTTTCTTATGACTCCATCCAAACAAGCCCTGATGAGAGTAACTTGAAACTTGATGTGATACTAGATTGTCTATAAATGTGATCTTGCTTGTCTATAAATGTGATCTTGCTTGCCTATATCTGTGATGTGAGAATGTGTTTGTGATGTCTCCTTGCTATGGTGGCTGCCATATCCTGGCTGGTTCCAGGATGGCAGGATGCAGCCCCTGATGGCTGCCAAATCCTGGCTGGTTCCAGGATGCAGTCGGCAAGTAGGCAGGTTACTGTAGGGGTGGCCTACGTATCTGTAACGGGCGTTAATTAAAGCTTGTTACAAACACTGATCGGTGAGTAACGGGCTTCATTCGGAAAGCCCGTTACAAACATGCCAACAATGTAACAGGCAGTGTAAAAGCCTATTACCAGTACTAACCGGTGGGCCCCAGGACCTGGCCCGTTCGTCGAGATATAGGATACGTGGGTTGAAAGCACGCGTCTCCTTTAGTCGAAAGACAGCAGACGCGTGTGGAAACAGATGCGTCTCATTTCGTCGAGACAGAGGAGACGCAGGTTCACAGCACGCGTCTCCGATGTTGATTTCACAGTAACAGGCTCTGTTTTCATGCCCATTACCAAAGTTCCCTATGGGCCCAGAGAAACAGCCATTTCACGTGGCCAGTGACTAGTTGTGGTAATGGTCATTGTTTGATGGCTGTTTCGAATCCTAGATGTGCTGAGACGCCCGTGAAATAGACGTGTCTCATTTCGTCTAGATAGAGGAGACGCAGGTACACAGCAGGTGTCTCCGATGTTGAGCTACTGTAACGGGCTCTATTTTGGTGCCCGTTACCAAAGTTCCCTGTGGGCCCACTGGTGGCTAGTTGTGGTAACGGTCGTTGTTTGATGCCCGTTACGAATATGTGTTATCAGTATCAGGCATCTGCCCGTTACCTTTCTTGGCTCATTTGTAACACTTGATCGGTAACGGGCGCTTTGCCCGTTACTAAAGGCCATCTATGCCCGTTACCAAAGTGAGTTTTTCACGTAGTGACAGTAAGGATAAACTTACCTTTCCAGCAAAGGTGGATCAACACTACTTTAAAGGTGGTGGTGGTGCTTTAATGTTAAACATTGCATTCAGTAGCATGTATAACCTTATAACCCAGGCTTCTGTTGGCATTTCTTACGTCGTTACTAAATTCGCAACGGCACCAGAAAGCCTGTTGGTATACTACACGATCACAGATAAATCCGCAAGCGCACGGATACCGCTGTAGCTTTCACCCGGGAGTATTCCAAGGTATCGATTTCCACGGGGAACGAGGAGTGTAATGAACCTGAACTAATCCGTCCAGGGGATATGACGACGAAGGGTAAAGAGGCAAGTGGTGATTTCAGGTAGAGAGGGTATTAGCTAAGGAAGTCAAGGATTCGTGAGAGTCACGGTAGAATCAAATCAAGTCTCGTCACTCGTCGGGGCCAGAGGGAAAAGAGCCACAGAAAGGGATGAGAAGGGGGCTCTGATGTCGTATCTCCTACCCGTCTGAACTAACGTGGTGGACTACAAAGCCCGTCCGGAGCTGTCACCTCCCTAGGGTACCACAACTATTCCGTTGATCAGAGCGGCATTCCAAGGTACGGGAGAGTCTAGACACCGCGTCTACACTAACCAAGCACTACTTTACTCGACGTCAGAGCAAAGCAATCACGATAAGCAGCAGAACTACTAACCGTAATCGAAGAACCAAAGAGCGAGCAAGAGTATGAATTGAGACTTAGATACTCACAAATCCGAACTTACAAAGTATCCCGGGTGTGGACGACCTTAGTAGTACCGCACCCGCCGAGGTACAAAGAGGAAGAAGACCGGCACTTCGGCTTCTTACTCCAGCACTCAACTCTCTCTCCCTACTCTCTAAGTATTAATTTGTGTAGGGCACCGCCACTTGCTTCTATTCACCTTGTGTGTTCTTCTATGAAGTGCCAGGAACTATTTATAGCCCCAATGGGTCGGTGGCTCTAGGAGGGGGTTCTTGTAGGTGAGAGGGAGCTAGTGTGGCAAAGTCGGTGGTGTGGGCGCACCTAGGATCCACCGTCTTTGCTCGTGCACGGCCCTGATCAGCACTCCTCAGTCGGTTGTGAGGCGGTTCCAAGTGTTGGTGATGCCTGGTTCACTGGGTCGTAGGTGAAGCTGCACCTGTGATCCACCGCCTCTCATCGTGGACGGCCCTGATCCTTGGTCCTTGGTCGGTTGCAAGTTGGTTCCTAGGTCGGTTGCGCGAGATTCCACCGGGTGTAGGTGCGGGCGCACCTCCCAAATCACCGTGTGATACACCGACGGTGTGGAGGGACGTCTAGGATGGCTCCTTGATGGCGGTTGTGAAGGTTATGGTGGTTGGTTGCTTGGATAGGTGGACCCATGGATCCAAGTGCTTCCAACCTTGTCCCTTTGATCAAACCGACATAGGATCAACGTTTCTCATCCATCCAAGACTTGTTCGTGGGATTATTGATGTCCAGGATCCAAGACGTGGCATATGGTAGGTGCGGGCGCACCACTAGGTGCGGGCGCACCTGTTGGTGCGTCCGAGCCTAGCCCTGGCCAGGTGTGGCCGACTCTGGCCAGCTGCGGCTGGCTCTGGCCTGCTGCGGATGGCTGTGGTGCGGCCGAGCCTGGCTATGTGCAGCCGGACCTAGCCAGGTGCGGCCGGACCTGCACCATTGCTTTGGTGCAGCCCTCTAAGGTTCATTTGTTCATTGTTATTCCCATATTTGTGTACCTACAAGTAAAAATACCAACAAAGCTCGTGGAACCTCATTAGTACTTAAAATGTGCATGAAGTTTGTTATATCCTCCTCTCATTCTTGAGATAATGACGATCAAATATTTGTTGTAAGGACCGTCAACAAACTCCCCCACACTTGGTCCTTTGCTCGTCCTCGAGTGAAGGTTAAGGACCAAGGTGAAAACATAATTCCAAAGGTATGAAGCAAGCATAAGAGATATTCCAAACCATACCTTGTACTTGTGAATTTTGAAGTGTCTATCATGCTATCTTGGGTAGTTGGGGAATGGAACGATATGAATCAAAACATTCTACTCCTTATGTCAAGTAGATTTGGATTTTTCAATAAGTTTTCAAAACAAACCTTTCTTGGCTCCTCATTTGATTCTCTCGGATCGCTCTATGTGTATAGTCCTCACCAAGGCATTAGACTTGCCTTTCTTCATCCTACTTCTAATGATGGCTATATATGGAGCTCAGGGTAGGGTATAAAGATGAGGCATACTTGCATCACATTTATTGCAAAGTCAAAAACCGGATCCAAGGAGAAAATCAAATCATACAATCAGATCAAAATGTGCATGTGTATTGATATGGTGGGTGGTGAATGATGGATAGAATGACAACTCCTTTTTGTGTGATCTTCTCTCATATAAAATCTTTTGAGAGCATGGCTATATTTTTTTTCTCTTTTTTTTCTTGGACCTTCATGTGTCCAACTCTTTTTTTTCTTTTTTTTCTTGGACCTTCATGTGTCCAACTTTTTTTCCTTTTTCTTTTTTTTCATAGCCATGTATCTTTTGTAAAATAACTTGGAGAGAGAGACCAACACATATGGTGGAGTGTTTATTTGTGAGATGGATGGATGGTGCAATGCTGGCTCTCAAATGAGCATAGCAAGGAGGTATGATGTGTACGTGTATCTTGATCATGAAAGCGTGAAGAGAATTCTCACAAGGGTCACAACAATTTGACAAAGCTTAATGCAAAGACAAGTAGCAAATGTGTATGAGGTTTTCAAGATATCTCATCATATGGCTTTGGTAGGACTTGGGCGTATCAAAGAGGAGCCTTGCAAAGGGTTTTCAAAGTTTTCAAATAAATTTCCCAAGAACTCAAACATTTGGAGTGAAGATTATTTCATCAGACCATATCTCAAACATCAACTACTTAGAAGAGCATGAGTTCCCTAAAAATATTTGTTCACAAGCATCAGGGCAATAAGTATGGAATAAAACATATGCAAGCCAACCATAGGAATTATGTCGAGCATTGGGTGCATGAGGATTCAATTGAGTTTGATTTATATGATCGGATTTAAAGCTCATTTAAACTCATGATTTCCAAAAGAAGAGATGTAGGGGTGCACATACCATCTCTCTTGGAGAAAGTGGGGAATGAGGTAGACAAATGGTGATATACGGCCAAACCACAGGGGCGACCGACTTGCTCTAGTGCACTTACCTCATCCCTCGTCGATTAGCGTAGTCGGTGTTGTGCGGCACCATGGCGGGAGATCTCAATTTTGTGTTTCAACGAGCCTGAGAAATCTCCCCCACGCTTGCTCTTGTACCTGGTGTTATTATTCAAAGAAAAAGATGGAAACAAAAAGGGAGGCTCTGCTAGCTGAAGAGCTAGGAAGCCTTTATTCAAATTCAAATATTTTTGTGTTTTTTTAGGAGGGCAAGATGCAAGAACCAACACCATCTTCAAACCAAAATAAGATTTAGTATGAGAGAAACTTACTTGGGATACTCACATATCCCCCCACACTTGGTGTTTGCATTGCTAGGCAACACAACTCAAGTGTGCGGAGTTCAACCTTCCTTCGTAATACTTTCTCTCCCCGAATTACCTTGGTGTTTTAGTTGGTGTAGCTCTTATGTTTTTAGGCATTGCCTATCCATCGGTTCTTTCAATCTCCACCTGAAACTTTAGCGACCAAAAATACCTGAAGGACGACTAATCCTAAAGAGATGCTCTTGCTTTTATTTGAAAAGGAAATCTAAATGATTATTTGGGCTATCTCCCGATAGTGCTTTGTTTTGGGTCATAAGCTCGACCACTGGAGATCTTCATCTTGCATCCAATCGAGATGATGAAACCATCATAGCTCTAGCTGCAAGGTTAGTACCAAAAAAATGACCACGAAATTTGCAATGTTTATGGTAAACAAAAGCATCTACAACCTTCCTTTCAAAGTTAGCATGCACAAGGAAAATGAGGAGGTTGTAGGTTTCGTAAAGGTCATTGGTAATGGGGCTTGATAACTTTGGAAACTTTTGATGTGAGCATGGGATTTGTGATCCCTCTAGTGTAAAACCTTCATGCTCGAGTCTGTTTTGAGAATCCAGTGTCAACGCCTCAAGAATGTCCATAGACCACACATGTTCTTTCTTAACCTTAGGTCTATGACATTGGATATGTGTATCTCGAACCTCAAGATGATATGGCTGCTTTTCATGGTCGAGCACACTACTCAGTACCCCTTCAATGGGTCTTCCAATGAGAATGAAGGGTGGATCTCCTTTTGGGATGTCAAAGATATGATAATCTAGGAAGATCCCATACTCTCCAATCTTTGTTTGGACAACTCTAAGGATTCCCTCCGTCTCTATGGTTTGACCCGAAATCCATTGGAGACACTTCTGAGAGAAAGGGAGGGGTTTGTCGGGAAAGGCCTCTAATACTACGGATTTAGAAATGATATTGATATCGACCCTAGGGTCATGGAACACATCCTGGTACGAGAGGTTTCCTACTTGGCATGAGAGTGACTTTAGCTCGGGATATAGCTAGATTACTTGATCCATGCCTTCTGCTTCTCTCAACCATTCCCGGCTACTGATTGCGGAGATATATTCCAACTTTTCTCTCCGTCTTTTTACCTCTTCTGGGTTGGGTAAGTTGACTAATTCTCTCTCGTGTGTTGAGTCTCTTTCCCTTCTCGGGAAGGATTTCTCCGTCCAATGTTTATCAAATAACTCATCATAGTATTCATAGATGAAGTCACACGAGGGGTGATCGAACTCGTGATAAGGTTGGAATGGTTCCCCTGTGAACCAAGTTTTGGTAAGAGGAGGATGGGTGTCTGTGGATATGAATTTTTCTAGGATAGGCTCCTCCTCTATGAATTCCGTTTCAGAGAGTGAATCGGAGTATGTTGATTCCTCATCGAAGTCATACGAGAAATCAGCTAGGTACACACGGGGATAGAGGAGTGGTTCTTCATGCAAAAAGGTGCTAGTGGGTTTCTCCTCTATGGGTTTTTGTTCTGAGAAAGCGTCGGGCTTGGGTTCTTCTTCTTCGTCTGGGAATTCGTCAAAAATTCCTGTGTAGGGAGTGTTTTCTAGGATTTTTCCTAGAACCACCTTCCCTTCACTAGGAGTCAAATGAGAGAACGAGCCTCCTGATGAAGTATCCAAAAATTTGGCTGACTCGACATCGAGACCCATTCTAAAATGTTGTAGAAGAATAGGTTCTGAGATCCCAGTGTCGGGTCCAGAGGCCAAAGAATTGGTGAATCGTGCCCAAGCAGTCCCTAGTGACTCCTTGTCTAGTTGTTTGAAAGAGAGGATTTCTAGCCGTAGGGTCAATACTCGAGACATAGGGAAGAAGGTCAGACAAAACTTTTCTCTAAGCTTTTCCCAACTTCCCTCCATGCTTCCGACTGAGGAAGAGTACCATTTCTTTGCTCCTCCCGTTAATGAAAACGGAAAGAGCTTCCATTTGAGGGTTTATTGAGTCATTCCCTCAATTACAATTATCGAGCAAATTTGCTCGAAACCTCGCAAATGAATGTATGGGCTCTCCTCTTTCATTCCGACGAACGAATCCTCTCGGACCAAGGCTATAAGAGCAGGGCGAAGCTCATAGCCACGTGTTTTGATGGGATGTGATGATGATGGAGGCTCCAATAAATCACCCTTTGGAGCCGAAAAATCAAAAAGGGTTGGATTTGAATCCATGGGATAGATGGGGTGGTACACGGACGAACTAGGTTCGGGATCAGAACAACTACTGTTCCCTGGCAATGGCGCCAGAAAGCTTGTTGGCGTTTCTTACGTTGTTACTAAATTCAACGGCGCCAGAAAGCCTGTTGGTATACTATACGATCACAGATAAATCCGCAAGCGCACGGATACCGCTGTAGCTTTCACCCGAAAGTATTCCAAGGTATCGATTTCCACGGGGAATGAGGAGTGCAATGAACCTGAACTAATCCGCCCGGGGGATATGACGACTAAGGGTAAAGAGGCAAGTGGTGATTTCAGGTAGAGAGGGGATTAGCTAAGGAAGTCAAGGATTTGTGAGAGTCACGGTAGAATCAAATCAAGTCTCGTCACTCGTCGGGGCCAGAGGGAAAAGAGCCACAGAAAGGGATGAGAAGGGGGCTCTGATGTCGTATCTCCTACCCGTCTGAACTAACGTGGTGGACTACAAAGCCCGTCCAAAGCTGTCACCTCCCTAGGGTACCACAACTATTCCGTTGATCAGAGCAGCATTCCAAGGTATCGGAGAGTCTGGACACCGCGTCTACACTAACCAAGCACTACTTTACTCGACGTCAGAGTAAAGCAATCACGATAAGCAGCAGAACTACTAACCGTAATCGAAGAACCTAAGAGCGAGCAAGAGTATGAATTGAGACTTAGATACTCACAAATCCGAATTTACAAAGTATCCCGGGTGTGGATGACCTTAGTAGTACCGCACCCGCCGAGGTACAAAGAGGAAGAAGACCGGCACTCCGGCTTCTTACTCCAGCACTCAACTCTCTCTCCCAACTCTCTAAGTATTAATTTGTGTAGGGCACCTCCATTTGCTTCTATTCACCTTGTGTGTTCTTCTATGAAGTGCCGGGGACTATTTATATCCCCAATGGGTCGGTGGCTCTAGGAGGGGGTTCTTGTAGGCGAGAGGGAGCCAGTGTGGCAAAGTCGGTGGTGCGGGCGCACATGGAGGTGCAGGCGCACCTAGGATCCACTGCCTTTGCTCGTGCACGGCCCTGATCAGCGCTCCTCAGTCGGTTGTGAGGCGGTTCCAAGTGTTGGTGATGCCTGGTTCACTGGGTCGTAGGTGCGGGCGCACCTGTGATCCACCGCCTCTCATTGTGGACGGCCTTGATCCTTGGTCCTTGGTCGGTTGCAAGTTGGTTCCCAGGTCAGTTGCGCGAGATCCCACCGGGTGTAGGTGCGGGCACACTTAGAGGTGCGGGCGCACCTCCCAAATCACCGTGTGATACACCGACGGTGTGGAGGGACGTCTTGGATGGCTCCTTGATGGCGGTTGTGAAGGTTATGGTGGTTGGTTGCATGGATAGGTGGACCCATGGATCCAAGTGCTTCCAACCTTGTCCCTTTGATCAAACCGACATCGGATCAATGTTTCTCATCCATCCAAGACTTGTTTGTGGGATTATTGATGTCCAGGATCCAAGACGTGGCATATGGTAGGTGCGGGCGCACCTGTTGGTGCGGCCGAGCCTAGCCCTGGCCAGGTGTGGCCGACTCTGGCCAGCTGCGGCCGGCTCTGGCCAGCTGCGGCCGGCTGTGGTGCGGCCGAGCCTGGCTATGTGCGGCCGGACCTGGCCAGGTGCGGCCGGCCCTACACCATTGCTTTGGTGCAGCCCTCTAAGGTTCATTTGTTCATTGTTATTCCCATATTTGTGTACCTAAAAGTAAAAATACCAACAAAGCTCATGGAACCTCATTAGTACTTAAAATGTGCATGAAGTTTGATATATCCTCCTCTCATTCTTGAGATAATGACGGTCAAATATTTATTGTAAGGACCGTCAACAGTTTCTCTAGATGTTACCTTCTTGAGGTTGTGGACATTGTAAGTCCCTTAAAACCTAAAAAGATAGTTCTTTAATTTTGACCACAAAGTTCATGCATGCTAACAATTTGATTTTTTGTAGGAAAATGATGGACAAGGCAGCAGAGATGCAGATCAGTGTTGGGTTTTTTGATCCAGGTTTTATTACTTCCACCAATATTTCTCAGCATTCTAGCCTTGTTACCAAAGCAATCGCAAATGCAATGAACAACGACTACGTGGTGGGTGCCTACTACACTAGCCACTGGGTAACAGTGATCATCTGTATGAAGTTTAATGAGGTTTTGTATCTAGATTCTGCTAAACAACATCCCCTCCTAAAGTTCTCAGACCTCAAATCTGTTGTGGACTGGTCAGTATCTTGTAGGTTTTGTTCACAAAAATTAAATCTCTTAGTGTTTCTAATCAGTATTGCTGACCACGCAGGGCCTTTGGTACAGTATCTTGTAGGTTTTGTTCACAAAAATTCAATCTCTTAGTGTTTCTAATCGGTATTGCTGATCATGCAGGGCCTTTGGTGATCATGCACAGGACGGAGTGACGAAAGGAAAGAAAAAAAAGCCAAAAGCCACACTCAAGCACAAAATAAATCTCGATGTAAGACCGAGGTTTTTTATGGTCCCTTCTTACCTATTTGGTACTGCATTAACTTGTCATTTTGGTACCTCGATGCAGTGTGCTCAGCAGCCATGGCGGTCCTCTTTGTGTGGATTCCATGTGGCATTCCATATGTTAAGACTACTCGATGATATAGCTGACATCAAGAAGGCTGCTGTAAGTAGATAATAATGCTCAACCTTGTCTCTGCTCATATTCTCCATCTGATTTTAGAAACTGATTTCTACTTATATTCTCATAAATGATTGTATTTTGCAGGATTTCAAAGCTGCTGTAGATGTTTCCACAGAAGATCTAAAGCGTGTCCGGGAGATGCTGTGCGAGTACATTCTTAAGGAGACCATCGACCGAAAGGGCAACTTCTATAATGGTCCACTGTGAGTTCATTGTAGCCAGAAACTTGAAACTCATTCAGTCTTCTTTAGTCAGGTATTGTTGCTTGAGAAACCTGCTTGGCTTGCTTGGTTGGGGTCAGATGCTGCCTGGTTCAGGCAGTTTTCTCATGACTCCATCCAAACAAGCCCTGATGAGAGTAACTTGAAACTTGATGTGATCTTGCTAGGTTGTCTATAAATGTGATCTTGCTTGTCTATAAATGTGGTCTTGCTTGCCTAATCTGTGATGTGAGAATGTGTTTGTGATGTCTCCTTGCTGTGGTGGCTGCCATATCCTGGCTGGTTCCAAGATGGCAGGTGTTGACGGTGTATATGCGTATCAAACTTCGTTTGGACTTGCAAGCGGACAAGTCCTCCGTCGTAGTCAAGGGACCCTTCTTCCCTCAAGTGTGAACCCAAGGTATCGAATCCGTGGAACAAATGTGTGATGCAAAATCCTATCTATCAAAGCCGAGAACACTTAGATCTTCAAAGGGGAATCTTATGCATCTAATCTAAAGAACATCATAAAAACGAATCTAATCTATGAAAACCGGAGGTAGCAAGAGGTAGAGAGGGATAGGTAAAACCAATCTAGAGAGATTGGATCAAGCTTTTGTTGAAGTTCCGAGCGAAGAAGAAATAGCCAAGTCGAATCTCATAAAAAGCATCTTTAAATCATGGTTTCCCGTCCAACTCCGAAGGCGCCCACCTTTTGGAGCCACCGTTCTGTCACAACGCACTCCTATTCATGCGGGTTAGCCTAGGGCGAGTCCAATGGACAAGTTGAAATCTCTCGGAAGGTCAGGCATGCACCTCTAGCCACCACAGCTACAAGAACACCCTCTATGATCTATCTCGAGAATAGATCTTAAAGTAAGAAAAGCCGATTGAAATCAAAGTCATAGGAGAAACACTCGATCGCTAGAAATCGGATTGCAACTTGATAATTCAACATAGTACATGATACATAAACAAGATCACCACCGGGATCCTACCTTGATCTTGCTTCTAGCTCCTGGAACTCCGACGTGGTTTTCCTTGTAAGGTTCCCACGTCGGCTAGGGAAACCCTAGACAACTAGCTCGACCCTCTCCTCTCCGGAATGGTGTCCCTCTCTTCTCTGCTCCTCGGCGACGAATGACGAATGAGTTGATGCGTGGCTCTTGGCCAGGGGGCTATAAATAGTCCGAGAGGCGGCTAGGTCAAAGGGCGGCGCGAATGGGCCCCGAAATGGGCTGGGCCGGTCGGCCTGGGCCCATTTCGGCCCATCTCACGGCCTCCTTTGCTGGTGATGCTTCTGTGTCTTCTAGAATGTTCTCCCTTCTACATGTGGTCCCTTGACGTCAGTTTCTCCGCGGTTTAGATGAAGCTCCTTGTCCCGCAAGATTCAGCATTTTCTGTTCAGGTCCTCGGAGTTTTCCGTCTTCACGGGTTGGTCCTTGGGCTTCTTAGAGTCATGTTCACTTCATTGCTTGACTTATGCCGGGCTTCAAGGTCTTGTCATGAGGTGCTTGATGAACTTTACCCGGAAGTCTTGCTTTCAACGCTAAAATCCTACATAAACATCAAACTCCAAAACCGACATGCACGAACGAACTTGTTATACCAAGGGGGTTAGTACCAATGGATAAGATATAAAATTCATGCCAACACCGAAGCTAAACTCATGGCTAGGTTGACGGAAATTCACTGTCAACAGCAGGATGCAACCCCTGATGGCTGCCAAATCCTGGCTGGTTCCAGGATGCAGCCGACAAGCAGGCAGGTTACTGTAGGGGTGGCCTACGTATCTGTAACGGGCGTTAATTAAAGCTCATTACAAACACTGATCAGTGAGTAACGGGCTTCATTCGGAACACCTATTACAAACATGCCAACAATGTAACGGGTAGTGTAAAAGCCTGTTACCAGTACTGACCGGTGGGCCCCAGGACCTGGCCCGTTCGTCGAGATAGAAGAGACGCGAGTTTACAGCACATGTCTCCTTTAGTCGAGAGATAGCAGACGCGTGTGGAAACAGATGCGTCTCATTTCGTCAAGACAGAGGAGATGCAGGTTCACAGCACGCGTCTCCGATGTTGAGTTCACAGTAACGGGCTCTGTTTTCGTGCCCGTTACCAAAGTTCCCTGTGGGCCCAGAGAAACAGCCATTTCACGTGACCGGTGACTAGTTGTGGTAACGGTTGTTGTTTGATGCCCGTTACGAATCCTAGATGTGCTGAGACGCGCGTGAAATAGACGCGTCTCATTTCGTCTAGATAGAGGAGACGCAGGTACACAGTACGCGTCTCCGATGTTGAGCTACTGTAACGGGCTCTGTTTTTGTGCTCGTTACCAAAGTTCCCTGTGGGCCCAGAGAAACAGCCATTTCACGTGACCGGTGGCTAGTTCTGGTAACGGTTGTTGTTTGATGCCCGTTACGAATATGTGTTATCAGTAATGGGCATCTGCCCATTACCTTTCTTGGCTCATTTGTAACACTTGATCGGTAACGGGCGCTTTGCCTGTTACTAAAGGCAATCTATGCCCGTTACCAAAGTGAGTTTTTCACATAGTGACTCCCGACTTCGGCCTTTGGTACTCCGTGTCTTCTTCTTTGGAGCTTCCCGGTTTTTCAGATGCGGATTTTGCCGGGTGTCGGTTGGATAGGAACTCCACTTCTGGGACTTGCCAGTTTTTAGGTTCTTCTTTGGTGTCTTGGTCTTCCCGCAGACAATCGAGTGTTGCTCAATCTACAACCGAAGCCGAATATGTTGCCGTAGCTAGTTGTTGCTCTCAGCTCCTTTGGATCACATACACCATGAGTGACTTTGGTGAGGAGTATACTGTTGACGGTGTATTTTGGTACACCAAACATGCTCATTACACTTTGGTTTGGACTCAATTATGAAACTAACCCGCCCCTAGGCACACTAATGATATAACAAGTTCATCTTTGTATGTGCATTTGGAAGTGTTATGTTTTTGCAGGAAAACATGGACATAAAGGACGGAGTCACAACAAGTTCAAAGGAACAATTGAGGAGTCCCATTCGTGTTTGAGAGCATAATGAAATCACTCCCAAAGGTGGCAAGGACCGAAGTGTTACAAAGGAACATTCCCGAGGATTGAAGCGTAAAAGACCGAACTTCATGCGAGAAGACCCTCCATCTTGGACGCGAGGATGACATCGTCAAAATGGTGCAATTGGAGGGGGCAAAGTGCAAAATGTCAAGAGGACCCACGGGAGCGAAGGGGCGACCGAACCGGGCCAGGATGGGCCTGGGCCGGTCGGCCCAGGCCGGCCGACTGGCCCATTCCTGTGTCGGTTCGGCCCCCCATTTCTTGAGCGTGAAGATGATTCAACCCTAAGTATGTGGAGGCGCCGCCATTCGCAGGGAGAGAGCCATTCGCCCGAGAGGTCGTCCACAAGCTAGAGAGGAAGAAGAGGAGAGAGATCATTCGCGAGGAGGATCGCTCTACTCGAAGGAAGCAACCACAAGTGGTGGAGGACGTCGAGGCCCTGCCAAGACACCCCCGGAGGAGAAGGAAGACACCGTCGGAAGCGTCACCATGATCAACGGTGCTATGCCTAGCACCTTGATGGGGTAATCTTCTCATTTGTCCATGGGTTGTAAACGATCTTGAGATGTAATCGCTACTTTGTGGCTTTCAATCTATCATCTAGTGTTGAAGATGCTTTCTTGTTTAAGGTTAGCTACCATGCCATGTTGGGAGTATAGATCGCACTTCTCCCTTAGAACCCTTCAATACGCCGTGATCATCATAGGTCTAGTCACGAATACCTCCGCGTAGTGACAGTACGGGGGGAGGGAAAGGGCGAAACCGTGGTCACAACCCCTGGTAGATTAGATCGGTTTTCATATCTTAAGCGGTTGCATGTTCAAGTATCGTAGACCCTTGGGCAAGTGTCTTTTACATATCTTGTGAGTTTAATCGTTCTCTCTAGAGTAGCATAGTAGTTCTCTAGTTTAACCGTAGTTTAGGGTTTGGTTAAGTTAGTAGTAGTGCTAGATCAAACGCTTGTAATCCCCTTGCTCCGCGGATTGATAAGAACCTAGGGAATCCCCGTGGTGAAAAAGGTGTAGGTCCGTACACTTGCGGACCGTAGTTGGATACGAGTTTTATCCGTCAACATATACCCAGGTTCCACTTCTTTGTGATAGCACGAGTGCGATAAGTGTTGCTAAGAACCCAGTGCTTCATTCCAAAACAAAGCATATAGAAGTGAGATACCATTTTCTGAGGGACAATGTTGAGAAAGGGAAAATCGCTTTGATCCATGTGCCCACACAAAACCAACTAGCAGATATTTTCACCAAGCCCCTAGATCAAGCAACTTTCACTCGTTTGCGGGGAGAACTTGGTGTGTGTTTAGTCTCTTGAGTTGGGTGTGGGAGCTCCTTTGTAGCATATGTATAGCTTTGCTTTTATGCATTTTTGCATTCGCATTGCATATGTAACATGATGTATAGGCATCTTTGTATCTTAGGTTGCATGCATTTTGTATCATATGCAATTTGTTGGAAAAAGCTTCTCCTATATACATTGTTCAACATGATGTGCTATATATGATCTTGTGAGCTAGTTTGGTATGATATGGCTTAGTGTGGCTTAGCTCTTTGATGATCTTGATTTATATCCATGGTTGATAGCTATGTTTTTGAAAAATGTTACATGTATGCTCTCTTGTGAGTAAATGCCTTTATATGATCATGACATGTTTTACTGGCTTTTCTATGCTTAATTTGCGCTTGGATAGCTTATTTTGAGTATATGGGGCCAAAGGCTCATTTGCCATCGTGAATGTTTAGCCCCCTTGCTTTATCTTGTGGAGGGGCATAAGTTCCTTTTTGTCGCAAAGACATTTCATGTACCAAATATGAATCTGAAGATGAAATGTAAATTGCTTGGAAAATGTGCTCCCATGTCATATGTGCTTAATTTAATTGCTTTTGGGTGCTAAACTGTTGCATGTTGCTTACCAATGAGAAGTCTCATATTTAGAAGTAAGCACATGGCTCGGTGGCTTTGACATGACATGAGGTGCTTGTGGGTGTTTATGATGGTCTTATGCTTATAATGGTTGTCCTAGCATGAAGTTTGTGTGGCTTTGCCATTTTGACATGTTTTGCTCATGTTTAGTGCTTTGCTCATGAGAGGGTAATTTTTTGCAAAAATGATCAATTCTATCTTAGCTTTGCCCAATGGTTGTGAAACTTGGTGATCTTGTAGTTTATGTCCAGACTAAGCTATAGAGTATCTAACTTGCTCATTTGGATATGTGTAGCATGCTATGTTGAATTTTGTCTATTTGAGAAGCTCTATGTAGAAACTTTTCGCATTTTGCCTTGATTCATGCATTGTCAATAAGGGGGAGAAGTTTGGGCATGTTTTGGGCACCTGCGAGCATTTGGAAGGTGTTCCAAGTGGTTCGCGCAGGTTTTGAAAAGTTTGGTGCAAGGGTCGGTTTCTTGGGGCGGTCTAACCGCCCCCCAGGCGGTCAGATCCCAGAGGGGCGGTCTAACCGCTCTGGGCATGAGGTCTAACCACCCTGGGCAGTGTGAGCAGGTTTTTGCTTCTTGTTGCATTCCCATGTTGCATTGCTGCATTGGTTCAGGGGGAGTGTGCTTTGGATCAGGGGGAGCTTGCGTATGTGCAGGGGGAGCTCCTGTGTGAGTTTGTGGCTTGCGGCCTTGTGTGCCTTTAATGGTCTTTGCTCCTTGTGTGAGCTTGTTTTTGTCTCGGTTGTGTCGAGCCGTTGCCCTTGCCTAAGGGGACCGAGACTTTCCTTCTTCAAGTGATCTTGCTCTTTGCCTTTCCCTTGGCTTTCGATCACTTGTTGAAGTTTCTTTTGGTCATTTCTTTTCTTTTCCTTTTCTCTTTGGTTACAAATCATGTGTGTTGTTAATGCACTCATCAAGGGGGAGATTGGGAGCCTGTGTGGTTCGAGGACCGGTGGATGGTCGCTTCCTGGTGTGATGAGTGTGGACTGACTCTTGGCTAAGTATTGCAGGTGCAGGTTGCGGCTTGACTGGTGTTGGTGCAGGTGAAGAACAATCGCGAAAGGTCGTTACCGGTGAGGCATCCAGGTGTGGAGAAGACAAGTAGGCTTGGTTCGAGGGACCCGGTGGCCGACGGGGTCAAGTGCGGGCCGCATGTGGCAAGAATAGCAAGACGAAGTCGTGGACGGTTTCTTGGTTTAGCCTCAAAACCAAGGTCGAGCCGGGATGACGTGGGAGCCAAGTCATGAGTGGTGATTGGCGGAGGCTACACCGAGTTCGCGAGGTTTGCAGTGGTTCACCAGAAAACCACTAGGTTACTCGGTTGAGCCACAAAACCGAGGCCGAAGACTCGACGAGGGAGTGCAGCCACCCAGGCCGGTTCAACCGCCCAGGAGGGGCGGTCAGACTGCCTAGGCCGGTCTAACCGCCCAAGAGGGGCGGTCTGACCGCCCGGGTCGCAACCGCCGAGAAACTTTGAAGCGGAGGACAAGCGTCAGGATCGCAAGGCTTGCGTCAAGGCTAAGCAAGTTTGCGGTCGCTGGGCATCCGTCCGATGGTGCTGAACTGAAGACTTCCGAAATTGCCCTTGAAGGGTATGTATCCCTAGTTACCTAGTAAGGGTAGTTTAGTCTTTTGGTTGCCCCTATATAAACACTTGGAGTGGAGGGATGGATGGCAGCCAACTCTTGGAACCCTAGCTCATTTCCCTTTGTCATTTTCATTTGCTATTTTCTCTAGTTTTTCTAGGACTAGCTTGAGAGCTTCATGTGAGATCTAGAGAGAGGGATGGATGACCGGGTGGCAAGCTAGACCTTGTATGAACCTTCATGGTATGTATAGATGATTCGGCGTGGTTCCTCAAGGCCTTGTGTTGCCTCTCCCGTTTTCCTTTTTGGTGATTTTCAGAGCTCTTTCTTGTGATTTTCATGGTGGAGTTTTGAGGGTGATTTCTTGTGGGATTCTTGTTGGGTGTCACGTATGAGGACCTTGTGCCTCTTTGGCTGGTGACTTTGCCCCAAGAACTCCCTTGAATCAATCTCGATTTGGTGGTTTTTCGAGTTGCTCGAGTTCATGACATAGAGGGCCAAGATCCGCGATTCCCTTTGATTGAGAGCTTTTCGGTTCGATTCCTTTGGTGGAGAGGTTGCCCAGGAGGTAACCCAGGTATCCCCGAAGTTTCGGTGCAATCCGTGGGATGAATTGGGAGATCGGGTGATGGAAAGTTGAGGTTTCACATGCGGCCAGGTTTTCTGGGAGGGGTGGTCTAACCGCCATAGGGGGGCGGTTGTTGACGGTCCTTACGACAAACTTTTGACCGTCAACATCTCGGCTACGATAGCGCTTTATAACGATTTTCATGCATGTTTTAGGTGCTAACAAGGTTCCACGAGTTGTGTTGAGTTTTTATCTGCAGAACCAAGATTAGGGGGCAATTCCGGAGCACCGAGGCACATATGGTAGGCACGGCCGCACCTAGTGGTACGGCCGGCCCTACCTTGCCCCTCTATGTAGGTTCACACCGAGTAAAGTTCCATACACTGGCTCCCAAATGACTAAACTCAACACGATCGTGTGGGATCAAGCAAACAATCCACAGGAGAGGTGCACCGGGGCCAGGAGGCAAGGCCGGCCGCACCACCTAGGGCCGGCCGAACCTAGAGGTGCGGCCGCACCACCTAGGCCAGCCGCACCTGCCCAACTCGCCCAAACAAGTCACCAAGTCTCGGTCACTCAGTGGAACATAGCTGCGAACGATCCTGATCGAAGGAACAAGGTCGGTTTAATCCAGAGGATGAGATTAGCCTCACTTGGATCCATGGACCCACAAGCCAGTGAACAACCGACATGGGGCAACGTCCAACACTTCATCTACACATAGGGGCACTATCCGGAGTGAATGACACGAGGGCCCAGGGCCGGCCACACCAGGAGGGCCGGCCGCACCTCCTTTCCTCAGCAAACCGACCCACAACCGCCTTCTAACCGCCTCAGGGACCAAATCACAAACGCACGATCGAAGGCGGTGAAAATCACAGGGCCGGCCGCACCTGGAGATACGGCCGCACCTCCTTGCCGGGCACTGCAGCTCCCTCTCGCCTACAAGTACCCCCTCCTGCAACCACCGACCTACTGGGGCTATAAATTGAGCCAGACACCTCGTAGAAGGACACAAGTGATTGGAAGCAAGTGGCGGAGCCCTCCAGAAGTTAGTATTCAGAGAGTAGGGAGAGAGAGTTGAGTGTTGGAGTAGAAGCCGGAGTCGGCCTTCTTCTTGTACCTCGGCGGGTGCGGTACACCTTCGGTCGTCCACACCTGGGATACTTTGTAAGTTCGGATTCGTGAGTAACTAAGTCTCAAGTCATTTCTTTGATCGCTCTTAGGTTCCTCGATTGTGATTTAAGTAGTTTCTACTTATCGTGATTGCTTTGCTCTGACGTCGAGTAAAGTAGTGCTTGGTTAGTGTAGACGTGGTGTCTAGACTTTTCGGTACCATGGAATGCTTCCCGGTTCAACGGAATAGTTGTGGTACCCTAGGGAGGTGACAGCTCCGGACCGGCTCTGTAGTCCACCACGTTAGTTCCGGCAGGTAGGAGTTACGACATCAGAGCCCCCTTCTCATCCCTTTCTGTGGCTCTTTTCCCTCTGGCCCCGACGAGCGACAAGTTTTGCCTTGATTCTATCCGTGACCCTCACGAGTCCCAAACTTCATCAGCTATCCCCTCTCTACCCAAAATCTACCCTTGCTTTTCTATCCTTCGTCACCATATCCCCCGGACGAATTAGTTCAGGTTCTTTACACTTCTCGTTCCCCGTGGAAATCGATACCTTGGAATACTCCCGGGTGAAAGCTACAACGGTATCCGTGCGCTTGCGGATTTATCTGTGATCGTATAGTATACCAACAGGCTTTTTGGCATCGTTGCAAATTTAGTAACGACGTAAGAAACACCAACAAGCTATCTGGCGCCGTTGCCGGGGAATGGTAGCTGTTCTGATCCCGAACCCAGTTCGTCTGTATATCATCCCATTTATCTCATGGATTCCGATCCAACCCTTTTTGAGATTTCCGCTCCAAAGGGCGATCATTTGGAGCCTCCACCTTCATCACATTCCATTACAACATCTAGCTATGAACTACGTCCCGACTTCATAGCTATGGTCCGAGAGCAAAGCTTCTCTGAAGATAAGGATGAAAGTCCTTATTCCCACCTGCGCGAGTTCGAACAACTTTGTTCGTGTCTTGTGATCGCAGGAATGAGTCAAGATACCTTGAAATGGAAACTCTTTCCGTTTTCGTTAACGGGGAGAACAAAACAATGGTATTTGCTCAATGTGAGAAGAATGGAGGGAGATTGGGAAAGTTTACAAAAGGCTTTTTGCCTAACATTCTTCCCGACTCCCCAAGTAGTGAAACTCCGACGAGAGGTCATCTGTTTTGAGCAACGGAAGATCGAATCTTTAGGAGCCGCATGGGCAAGATTTACAAAAATCGTAGATTCTGGTCCGGACCTTGGTATCGCAGAGCCCGCTCTTTTGCAACACTTTCGCGATGGACTTGGACCAGAGTCAGCAGTTTTCTTAGACTCTTCTTCTGGAGGATCTTTCACTCATCTCACCTTGTCTGAGTGTAAGGACATTCTAGGAAAAATCCTAGAAAACACTCCCTACACGGGGGTTTTTGATGAATTCCCAGACGAAGAAGAAGAACCCATGCCAAACACTCTCCCGGAACCAAAACCCGTAGAGGAGGAACCCACTTTCCCAACTATCCAATCCGTAGAGGATTGCACTCCTCTTACAAAAACATGGTTCACTGATGAACCATTTCAAGCATATAGAGAGTTTGACGACCCCTCGTGCGATTTCATCTACGAGTTTTACGATGAGCTATTTGCTGACTTTGGGAATACTTGGAATTACCAAAGAGTAGAGAGACCAAAAGCACAAGAGGAGCCGGAAACTCCTATCTCTTGCTTAGAGGAACGAGCCGAGCATTTTAGGCTCATTTCAAATCTTTCGGCCATCATGAGTAGAGAATGGTTGGATGAGGCGGAAGCCTCGACCGATGTCATAAAACTCCCAACCAAAATGAGGCACACTAGATGTGAACTCATGGGAAATAAGTATGATGTCGGATATGAACCTAGCCTAGGGGTCAACATTATCAGTTCATCCTTAGCAAAATCTCTAGCAGCCAGGTCTTCTCTCTCAAGATCTTCAAAACTCCTTAACATCCCTTCAGGAGAGACATTAGGCTGCCAAGGCGTTCTTCGGGTGATTCCCGTAAAATTTATGGAACACGAGCTCTATCTTGATTTTCATCTCTTTGATCTACCTTGCCATCACACCCATTCAATCATCATCGGTAGACCTATCATGAAAATCTTAGAGCAATCCCCGAGGAAACCAGAGTTGGAGCTAAAGATCGGTGACGACTTCCTGCCGGTATCTTATCTTAGAACCGAAAACACCCCGGTAGAAGCCGAACCCAAACCATATCTACTAGAGGAGGTAATGGCCGTTTCCCTAGCAGAGCTAGCTCAACTAAACTTTGAAGAGGAAATCCCATTCTTCACGGAGGAGGAGGAGGCCCCAGTCTCGTTTAAGCTAGACCCAACCGAGAAACCGGAACGACCATCAATAGAGCTTAAACCTCTTCCTCCGGGATTAAAGTACGCGTTTCTCCATGGGAATCGAGAAACTCCAGTGATCATCAGTGATAAGCTATCTGAGGTGGAAACTCAGCAGCTCATCACTGTTCTTGAAACCCATCGATCAGTACTAGGATACTCTCTTCAAGATCTCAAGGGAATTAGCCCCACTCTTTGCACACATAGGATTCCCATCGAACCCGACGCAACCCCTTCAAGAGAACCTCAACGTCGGCTCAACAACAACATGAGGGAGGTAGTGAAAAAGGAAGTCTTAAAACTCCTTCATGCTGAGATCATCTACCCGGTACCCAATAGTGAATGGGTTAGCCCCGTTCAAGTTGTGCCCAAGAAGGGAGGCATGACGGTCGTGCGCAATGATAAGAATGAGCTCATCCCTCAGCGCACCATCACAGGGTGGCGTATGTGCATAGACTATCGCAAGCTTAACAAGGCCACCAAGAAAGACCACTTTCCCCTTCCTTTCATTGATGAGATGTTGGAACGATTAGCGAAGCATTCCTTCTTTTGCTTCCTAGACGGTTATTCTGGTTATCACCAAATTCCTATCCATCCCGATGACCAAGATAAAACCACTTTTACATGCCCTTATGGAACTTACACCTACCGGCGAATGTCCTTCGGGCTATGTAATGCTCCAGCCTCTTTTCAACGTTGCATGATGTCAATCTTCTCAGATATGATTGAGCAAATCATGGAAGTATTCATGGACGATTTCTCGGTTTATGGAAAGACCTTCTCAGAGTGTCTTAAAAATCTTGATAGAGTCCTTAGAAGGTGTGCCGAGAAGGATCTTATCCTCAACTGGGAAAAGTGCCATTTCATGGTAAGAGAAGGGATCGTTCTCGGACACAGGGTGTCCGAATGAGGAATAGAGGTGGATAGAGCTAAGATAGAAGTTATTGAACAACTCCCACCTCCGGCCAATGTCAAGGGTATCCGTAGTTTCCTAGGCCACGCAGGATTCTACCGTAGATTCATCAAAAACTTCTCGGAAATTGCCCGTCCCTTGACCAAACTCTTAGCCAAGGATGTCCCCTTCGTTTTCGATGAAGAATGCCTTATTGCATTCCATACCCTCAAGAAAGCCTTGATCTCAACCCCGATTATCCAACCTCCCGATTGGAGTTTACCTTTTGAGATCATGTGCGATGCTAGTGATTATGCCGTTGGGGCGGTCCTAGGACAAACTAAGGACAAGAAACACCATGCCATAGCCTACGCTAGCAAGACTCTCAACGGTGCTCAGCTAAATTATGCTACCACCGAAAAAGAGCTCCTAGCTGTAGTCTTTGCAATAGACAAGTTTAGGTCCTACCTAGTGGGGGCCAAGGTGATTGTTTTTATAGATCATGCCGCCCTCAAGTACCTCCTCACCAAGAAAGATGTAAAGCCAAGATTGATCCGATGGATTCTACTACTCCAAGAGTTTGACATAGAAATCAAGGATAAACCAGGAGTAGAAAATTCAGTGGTAGATCACTTATCAAGGCTTCATCTAGAGCATGTTTTATCGCTACCAATCAATGATTTCTTGAGGGACGATACACTCCTCAGAGTAGACAACAAAGATCCGTGGTATGCAGACATTGTCAATTTTATGGCATCAAAATATGTGCCACCCGGGGGAGATAAGAGGAAGTTGATATACGAGAGTAGACTCCATATGTGGGACGAGCCCTATCTATTCTGCATATGCGCAGACGGTCTCCTACGACGATGCGTACCATCATGGGAAGTGAACGGCATCTTAGAAAGGTGTCACTCGTCAGAATATGGAGGACACTATGGAGCATTCCGTACCAATGCGAAAGTTTGGCAATGTGGTTTCTTTTGGCCCACCATGTACCAAGATGCCAAGGATTTTGTGAGAAGGTGCCCAAGATGTCAGAAGCATGGTAACATTAGTACAAGAGATGCCATGCTCCTCACCACCAATCTCCAAGTCGAAATCCTCGATGTCTGGGGGATCGACTACATGGGACCTTTTCCAATGTCAGGGAATTGTGAATACATACTAGTGGCGGTGGATTATGTGTCAAAATGGGTAGAAGCAATACCCTGTCATACAGCAGCCGCTAAAAGCTCGAAGAAAATGTTCCACGACATAATATTCCCTAGATTCGGAGTACCGAAGGTAGTCATCAGCGACGGGGGATCACATTTCATTGATGGAAACTTCAGAAGATACTTGAAAGCTTATGGAGTGGAGCACCGAATCGCTACCCCATATCATCCCCAAACAAGTGGCCAAATTGAAACATCAAACAAGCAAATCAAGAACATCCTTCAGAAGACTGTCCACGAGATGGGACGAGGGTGGAAAGAGAAGCTTCCCGAAGCATTGTGGGCATATCGTACGACCTACAAAACTCCCATCGGTATGACACCATACCAATTGGTCTATGGGAAGACATGTCATTTGCTCGTGGAATTGGAGTACAAATCACATTGGGCTATCAAGAAGTGGCATATGGATCTTCCCACCGCCGGAATCAAAAGACAAATGCAATTGGGTGAACTCGAGGAATGGAGGGAGAAAGCATATCACAATGCAAAGATGTACAAGGAGAAAACCAAGAGGTGGCACGACAAGAGGATCAAGAAGAAATCTTTTGAGGTGGGAGATAAGGTACTACTCTTTAACTCTCGCTTTAAACTTTTTGGTCGTGGGAAGCTTAGAAGTAAATGGGACGGCCCCTTCACGGTTTTAAATTCTGCTTCGCATGGGGCCGTAACTCTACAGGATTCAGACGAAAACACCTTTAAAGTAAATGGGCAAAGACTTAAAATCTTCCTTGAACCAAACATGCCTAACCTCGAAGAATTTGATGTCATCGAGGTCATTAACTTGGATTGATTGAAGTCTTGCTTGTCTCTTGTACATAGAGTGTTTCCTGCTTGTTTTCCTGTTTCTTTTTGCTCCCCCTTCTTAGTTGCCATGAAGCCAGCCTTTTGGGGGAATAGGCTAGGGCCGGCCGCACCTAGTGGGCCGGCCGCACCTCCCCCATTTGGCCCTCAGCTGTGCGTGAGCTAGGGTATCTATTATCTCCCCTTGTGCTATCCAGATAACCCCTGAAATCCTCGCGTAACGAGTTCTTCCCCAATCTCCTTTCCAAAAACCCTCGCTTTCTCGCCATCTCCTAGCACACCATGGGTGGTGACGGCCCTAGCAACCTTTCCAAGATGTCGGCACCCACTACCCCTGGCGGTGCGTCCTCGAACGCACTCGCAGGAGGTTCCGGAGTGGGATCAAGCCAAAACTTGCCGCGCCAGGGGTCTCTGGCCCTTGCTCAGGCATCCCAGGAGGCAACCCCAGGAGGGGGTAGGACCGGCTGTACCACCTAGGTCCGGCCGCACCTGGCCCGTTCGGCCAGCCCGGCCGACGTGCAGAGGAGATCCTTGTCCCCCAGGAGAACGATCGGGAAAGGAAAACCCTGACGTTCAGAATCACCGGCACGCCCTACAATGGGCCAGTTGAAGCTAAAGGAGCCGGAGACGCCAATCTCCAGGTGACTCTTCGACAGGTCGCCAAGAGAGAACATCTTTGCCATAAAGACAACCGGGGCAGAATTCTTCAAGCCCCCAACAGAGGGGAAATACAAGATCGTTGGACGCAAGACTCCCCGTGGGTATGAGAAGCAGTTGATCCCTCGGTTGGATAGGGATGATTTGGAGCCCGATGAATCCATCTTCTCCACCCCCACTAGTGGGATGCGCCACCGCAAGCCTCCACCGATCCGTGGTCCCCCTGGCGAGTTTGAAGATTCAGATGAAGATTCCGAGGACGAGGATCCTTATGAGGGTCTTCGCAACGAGATCGCCGAGCTAAAAATGAAGAACAACTTGCTGGAGGAGCACGTAGCCGAGGTCGAGCTTGGGCAGATGGATATGGACGACAAGATGGAAATCCTCCGCAAAGCCATCCGCAGCAAGTTTAGGCGCCTTTTGAAGGAATTAGGGCGTCCGGATCTCTACGAATGCGTTTTACCTTAGATCTCTAAGCGTAGGATCCGTGTATCATCTCGTTAGTTTCATTTTCTTTTCATGTGTGTTAGTTTGGTTGTTTCAAAAACTTGTTTGCCTTAATTCGTTTAGGTTTGCTTGAATAAAGAGATGCTACAAACGCTTTAAACACCTTTAATCTCTGGTTCATTTGCTGCTCTGGCTGGTGATTTGAGCCGGCCAGAGAATGTTATTTCACCTGGTTTACGAGTGCGCAGGAAAAATGGAAGGAGGCAGGGCCGGCCGCACCTACCTTCATCACATAAATGCGAAACCAACGACGTGCAGGTAACCGAGGTGCACCAGAGATAGCTCACGAAGCACGACACAAAATTTGGGTGGACCGGCCGTACCACCTAGGGCCGGCCGCACCTATCATTTCTTCACGAACCGAACATCTTCATGCCAAGACACGCTGGTTTGAACCTCTAACTCATCTCGCAATGTTATCCTATGGTTATCCTACTTATCGTGTTTAGTATCAAAACTGCATTATCATGCTTTTGAAAATGTTGCCTTCCCATCCTCACTTCGGAAATGAGGACTAATTGCTATGTTAAACCCTTGCAAGAACCTAGTATGCAATTTTATACTCTATAGGCTTGATGAATTTGTTGGTTCTCTTCAAAACATGAGCCTGAATTAAAACCTTGTGGGAAGCAAATGCTTATGACCAAACCTAGGGTGTTGACTAGTATGATATGGTTAGACAATGTTGATCTTGCTCTA
The DNA here is from genome assembly GCA_036936925.1 of Cenchrus fungigraminus. NCBI lineage: Eukaryota > Viridiplantae > Streptophyta > Magnoliopsida > Poales > Poaceae > Cenchrus > Cenchrus fungigraminus. The sequence goes on from CM072780.1 coordinate 50,525,509, forward strand.
TCTCATAGTATGGTGAAAATCTTGGATGAATTTCTTTTGAAAATAAAACAAGACAGGTTCCTCAATGGTCATATCACCTACCAAAGCCATATGTCGATATCAAAGTTTAAACCTTCTACATATGCTTGCTTGTGACCCATTGAGTTTTGCCAAATTGTTGTGACCCTTGGTAGAATCTTTTCATGCTTCCATGATCGAGATCACGTACACCCACATATACATGCTAACTCCTACACCAGGAGTTACACAAAACATACCATCCATCCACCAAAAATAAATACTCCAAGTTCCAAAGAGATTTCTCTTCTTGCAAAAAGGAGGGAGGGGTCATTGAAAAAAAAGAGAAAAAAATGCTTAAAGAAGCATAGAAAAATGTGCTCCAATCAAAGAGCATAGAGAAAAAAAATATGAAGCATGACCCCCCTCCAAAAGCAAGAGGAGAATCTCAAACAAGGAGTATCTCGATCAAGTTGCATGACTAGTTTCTTCTTGGATCCGGTCTTTGGCTCAACAACACTATGTGGCACAAGTGAGTCTCATGCTTATCCTACCCAAAGCTCCACATAAAGCCATAGAGTAGGAAGTTGAGGCTCGTTCAAAAGCCTTTGGTGAGGTAACAAACACCACTTGAGCGATCGAGGGAACCATCCGAGGACCTTTGTCTCTCTTTGCAAAAATTTTCAAAAACTCCGAGATAGAATCCAGAAAAAGAGAAGAGTAAGTGATGCAAAATCAAAACCGTTCTACTCTTCAACCTCCGAAGGTAAGGTGGAAAGTTACAAGCCCCACAGGTAAGCAAGGCAAAGTTTCGTTGGTACCAATACTTTCAAAATAGCCATAGGGCATGGAATTGTGCACTAATACTTGCAGGGGAGTAACATGAAGCAATGCCCGATCCGTCTTAAAGACTAGGCTTTGCTCGAGGACGAGCAAAAGTCTAGCGTGGGGGAGTTTGTTGACGGTCCTTATGACAAACTTTTGACCGTCAACATCTCGGCTACGATAGCGCTTTATAACGATTTTCATGCATGTTTTAGGTGCTAACAAGGTTCCACGAGTTGTGTTGAGTTTTTATCTGCAGAACCAAGATTAGGGGGCAATTCCGGAGCACCGAACCACATATGGTAGGCACGGCCGCACCTAGTGGTACGGCCGGTCCTACCTTGCCCCTCTATGTAGGTTCACACCGAGTAAAGTTCCATGCACCGGCTCCCAAACGACTAAACTCAACACGATCGTGTGGGATCAAGCAAACAATCCACACGAGAGGTGCGCCAGGGCCAGGAGGCAGGGCCGGCCACACCACCTAGGGCCGGCCGAACCTCCAGGTGCGGCCGCACCACCTAGGCCGGCCGCACCTGCCCAACTCACCCAAACAAGTCACCAAGTCTCGGTCACTCAGTGGAACACAGCTGCGAATGATCCTGATCGAAGGAACAAGGTCGGTTTAATCTAGAGGATGAGATTAGCCTCACTTGGATCCATGGACCCACAAGCCAGTGAACAACCGACATGGGGCAACGTCCAACACTTCATCTACACATAGGGGCACGATCCGGAGTGAATGACACGAGGGCCCAGGGCTGGCCGCACCAGGAGGGCCGGCCGCACCTCCTTTCCTCAGCAAACCAACCCACAACCGCCTTCTGACCGCCTCAGGGACCAAATCACAAACGCACGATCGAAGGCGGTGAAAATCACAGGGCCGGCTGCACCTGGAGATACGGCCGCACCTCCTTGCCGGGCACTGCAGCTCCCTCTCGCCTACAAGTACCCCCTCCTGCAGCCACCGACCTACTGGGGCTATAAATTGAGCCAGGCACCTCGTAGAAGGACACAAGTGATTGGAAGCAAGTGGCGGAGCCCTCCAGAAGTTAGTATTCAGAGAGTAGGGAGAGAGAGTTGAGTGTTGGAGTAGAAGCCGGAGTCGGTCTTCTTCTTGTACCTCGGCGGGTGCGGTACACCTTCGGTCGTCCACACCCAGGATACTTTGTAAGTTCGGATTCGTGAGTAACTAAGTCTCAAGTCATTTCTTTGATCGCTCTTAGGTTCCTCGATTGTGATTTAAGTAGTTTCTACTTATCGTGATTGCTTTGCTCTGACATCGAGTAAAGTACTGCTTGGTTAGTGTAGACGCGGTGTCTAGACTTTCCGGTACCTTGGAATGCTTCCTGGTTCAACAGAATAGTTGTGGTACCCTAGTGAGGTGACAGCTCCGGACGGGCTCTGTAGTCCACCACGTTAGTTCCGGCAGGTAGGAGTTACGACATCAGAGCCCCCTTATCATCAATTTCTGTGGCTCTTTTCCCTCTGGCCCCGACGAGCGACAAGTTTTGCCTTGATTCTATCCGTGACCCTCACGAGTCCCAAACTTCATCAGCTATCCCCTCTCTACACAAAATCTACCCTTGCCTTTCTATCCTTCGTCACCATATCCCCCGGACGAATTAGTTCAGGTTCTTTACACTTCTCGTTCCCCGTGGAAATCGATACCTTGGAATACTCCCGCGTGAAAGCTACAACGGTATCCGTGCGCTTGCGGATTTATCTGTGATCGTATAGTATACCAACAGGCTTTCTGGCGCCGTTGCAAATTTAGTAATGACGTAAGAAACACCAACAGCGGTCTAACCACCCAGGGCCTCCCAGGTAAAAGTTTTGGTTTTGCCGGATTTTCCTTTGTGAGTTTGTTCGCCTTGATCAGAGGAGCGTTCAGGTGAAATCTTGGTTCGTTTCGGTGCTGTGTGCTACGAGTTCTTGCCTTGAGTTCGTTGCTGGGTACAAGAGGTTAGACTGCCCTCGTGAGCAGGTCTAACCGCCCTACGCCTTTTGGGTAAAGTTCTTGTTTTCGCCAAGATTCTCTGGTAGCTAGCTTGGCCTTGACCAGAGGATCCAGTGGGTGAAACCGTGGAGAGTTTTGGAGCTCGGAAGAGGTCGTTCGGAGGAATTCTCGATTACCAGGTGGAGGCGGTCTAACGCTCCCCATACCCGGTCTAACCGCCCCCTGCTGGCCAGACAGCTTCTGAGTCATTTCCACTACTGTGTGCGTAGGAGCTGTGGCTGCAGGTAGTGTTTGTTCCTAGGACCAGTAGCACTCTAGTGGCTACGTGGTTTTGGCAAACGGAAGGTTGTGTGCGGAGCGTGTGATTTTGGGTACCCGACCGAGTTCATCTTGTTGGAGAAGTCATCTCCTTCGAGAAGAATTTTTATCGGCTCTCATTCACTCCCCCCCCCCTCTCTGGTCGCCAGTTCGGTCCTTCAGAACAGCAACCCGCGGGTCAACTCCTCCAAATCCAAATCCCGGTCTCCCGATTCGCTCCACAGATTCGCACAAGACTTTGGGGATAGTAGGAGTACCTCATGGGCATCCCATAGCTACGATTTGGTCCACCAAAACTCGTTGAATCAAGAGGAATCGAAGGATTTCCACCAAGAACACCTCTTTTCCGAAACCTAAGAAAACCCCAAAATCGAGCACCTTTACTCACGGATTTCGGATGGGAATCCCAAGGAAAAGAACCATGAAGGGCTCATGCCTACATCCCCTACCAAATCCCAAAGAGAAAGGCCCCGAAACCGCCACAAGAAAATCGCTAAGAAAAGGTTCCAAAAATCACCAAAAAAGGGAAAACGAGAAGAACACAATCAAGCCTTGAGGAACCATGCCGAATCATCTATACATACCATGAAGGTTCATACAAGGTCTAGCTTGCCACCCGATCATCCATCCCTCTCTAAGGATCTCACCATGAAGCTCTCAAGCTAGTCCTAAAAATCCTAAGGAAAAATAGGAAGGGAAAATAGCAAAAGCAAATGAGCTAGGGTTCCAAGAGATGGCTGACATCCTCTCACCACTTGGGTTATATGGAGGCAAGCCGAAAGACGAAACTACCCCTATTACATAAAACTAAGATACGTGCCCCCGAAGGGCCTTTTGGGAAACTTCGTCGTAGCACCATCGGACGATGCCCAGCGACCGCAAACCTGCTTAGCCTCGACGCAAGCCTTGCGATCCCGACGCGTGTCCTTCGCTTCGAAAACTCCGGAAGCCGTCGTCGCACACCGGTCAGACTGGTGTACCCCACCGGTCAGACCGGTCAGACCCACCGGTCAGACCAGCCTGATGCCGCTGCACCTCCGTCTTCGGTCTTGGCTTTGTGGATCAACTAAGGAACCCAGTGGTTTTCTGCTGAACCACTGGAAACCCCACGAACTCGGTGTAGCCTCCACCAATCACCACTCATGACTCGACTCCCACGTAGTCCCGGCTCGACCTTGGTTTTAAGGCTCAACCAAGAAACCATCCATGACTTCATCTTTCCGTTCTTGCCACCATTCGGCCTGCACTTGACCCCGCTGGCCACCGGGTCCCTCGAACCAAGCCTACTTGTCTTCTCCACACCTTGAGGCCTCACCGGCAACAACCTTTCGCTCTTGTTCTTCACCTGCACCAACACCAGTCAAGCCGCAACCTGCACCTGCAATACTTAATCAAGAGTCAGTCCACACAATGTTGTCGATCACTCATCACACCAGGAAGCGACCATCCACCGGTCCTCGAACCACACAGGCTCTCACTCTCAAAGCCCGGTGGTTGCTTCACATAAACCTCTTCTTCTAAAAACCCATTCAGAAAGGCACTCTCCACATCCATTTGGTACAATTTGAACCCTTTAGCCACAGAAAAGGCTAGAAGGGTCCTAATCGCCTCCAAACGGGCTACAGGAGAAAATGTCTCCTCATAGTCTATCCCCTCCTTCTGACTATAGCCCTGAGCAACCAACCTCGATTTGTTTCTCACCACCTCACCATTCTCACCCTCTTTGTTCTTCCACACCCATTTTGTCTCGATAGGTTTGCAATGTGGTGGTGGCTCTACCAACTCCCAAACTTGGTTTCTCTCAAAGTTCTCTAACTCCTAATGCATTGCGTTCACCCAATTAGGATCAGAGAGGGCGTGTCCAATGTCTTTCGGCTCGAAGGTAGCAACAAAAGCCGAATGAGCAAAGTGAGAAACATTCCTGGACCTTGACCGTGTCGTACGCTCGTTGATGTCACCGATGATTCTTGAGGGAGGATGATCAACTTGAATGCGCCTCGGTGCCTCTCGCCTGAAGACAACCCCCCCCCTCAGCCGCTGCTTCCACTTGATCTTCCTGGATCGTAGTCTGTGTAGGGGATGGGCCATCCTGCACCGTAGTCGTCATAGTGGAAGTAGAGGGTACATGCTCGGCTGGAGCTTCACCATCATCACCATCGTCCTCTCCAGCATCATCCTCCTCGTCCTCAAAGATCTTCTTGCCAATCTCGTCGTCACCTACACACTCAAAGACAGACGAACTGCATGGCTGGGTCTCATCGAAGGTAACCTTGCAAGTTTCCATAACTAGGTTAGTATCAAGGTTGAGCACATGGAATGCTCGAGAATGAGTCGCATAACCCAAAAAGATCCCATCGGAAGACCTCGACTCAAACTTATCAAGCCTACCCTTCTTGAGAATAAAGCACCGACAACCAAAAGCCCTGAAATGGCTCACTCTAGGTGCTCGCCCGTGCATGAGCTCATAGCACGTCTTGTTCAAGAAGGCCCGAAAAAAATTCGGTTCCCAACATGGCACGCGGTATTCACCGCCTCAGCCCAATATCTCCTCGGAGTCCTATGCTCATCGAGCATCGTCCTTGCCATCTCACAAAGGGAACGATTTTTCCTCTCAACCACACCATTTTGACAAGCCACATAGGAAGAAGAGAATTGATGTTCGAGGCCCAAATCACGACAAAAGGTTTTGAAACGAGAGTTTTTAAATTCAGTGCCATTATCGCTACGAATAGCTCGAATAGCATCTCCATTCCTCTAATTCTTCAACCTCAAGATTAGATCCCGGACAAAACCAAATGGCTCCCCCTTGTCAGCTAAAAAGAAGACCCAAGCATAGCGAGAATAGTCGTCCGCTATCACAAGGACGTACCATTTCCCACCCACCGAGCACACTGTTGACGGCTGTTAAGTACCACTTTTAGGTCGTCAATACCTACATGAAATAAATGGAAAGTGATTATCAACACTAGAATAGGGGTTTATACTGACAATTTCCACACGTGTTGGTGTTTCTATCTTTTGTTGCAGGACACCTCGAAATGCACATGGAATGATGCAACTGAGAGCAAGTGCATTAATGGCATGAATATGGCATCAACATAAACAGTCCCAAATGCCCATTTGAACTGCCCCATTGTGATGGACTCGTCGAGACGATCGAAATGGATATATGATTTGCATACATCGAAGCCCGGATGAGAGAGATATGCACAGGATATCATGTGGGCCCGGTGGGACCTACACCAGGCCACGTGGCAATGTGCTGGCACACAGGATGCCATGTGTCCATGACACCTCATCAATCCAAGAGAAGCACTTCCCAACGAATCAGACACCGCCACGTGTTCAACACAAGGATTCAAGGGCCCACAACCCGAGCAACCTGCCTTCAACCGACCCATACATCGGGAACCGCCTTGGGGACCCACCTGGTAGTCACCCAGATGAAAGGCGGTGCGATCGGAGCCGACCCGGGATCGGCCGACCCCACTTTAAGGCGGTTCGCGCCCATCTTCCATGTGTCGCCTCCTTGGTGGATCCTAAGCACATTCCTGGGGTGCTTGGGGTGTTCTCGCGCGGTGACCCGGGCCTATAAATAGAAGGGGAGGGGGTAATAAATGAGACACACCATCTCACTCAAGGATGAGAGCTTCCCTTCAAAGGAGAGGCCTCTCCTTGGTAGATTAGAGAATAGGAGAGTGGGAGAGGGATTTGTATCTCTATGGATGCTTCGTTCTTCAATTAGAATAAAGTGAGTATTTTCACATTTTCTATTTAGACTAAAGTAGTATTCATGCATAGGTGAATAGTTCTTGTGTTCTTCACTTGTTCATGATTTACAGGCTTGTGTTACTCATGAGCTTAGCCTTTGATCTTCTGGTGTAGTTCATAAGTTGCTAATTCTGTTTGTATGCCTGCTAGTCCAATTAGAGTAAAGTGGATGCTCCTGCATTCTAGTTTAGACCAAAGTCCTTCCATGATCCTTGTATAGATAGTGGTTACCTGAGTGAGTTCTGGTCTCTCCCTCGTGGGTTCATCACTCCGTCTTTGTACGGAGTGCTATAGTGTTGTTACAGGCTGACAGACGTAACCGTGCTATAGTAGTAACCGGTGGTGTAGACGTGGTGTCTAGACAATGGGTTATCCTTCGATTGCCCTGTATCCCACGGTTTGTCTTGGGTAGGCCGCAGTAGTGACAGCCGTTGGACCCTTACGGAATCCCCCACGTCCGGATACAGGTGTAGGCAACCATTTGCCATGAACCAACTGTTATAGCCAGGAGGGTCCGGTGTCTGAAACGAGAGTCCCTAACCGAGAGATTGTTCTTAACTCTGCCCACTATCAGTAGGATCCTTTCCATCTTCATCTCATCCTATAGAGTTGTGTCCTTGGACCACAGCTAGGCTAGGAGGTAGTGCTCACCGTTCCTTGGATTCGATACCCTTGGGAATACTCCTGAGGTGAAGTGCTACAGCGGTATTTCCGTGCGCTTGCGGATTCTTTCATACCCGTTAGTAGACCCAGGTGGATCTTACGCTCACGCTAGCAAGGTGCCGTTAGCAGTGACTTAAGAAATACCAATAAGCATTTCTGGCACCGTTGCCAGGGAACGGTTGCTGTATCTATCTTCGAACCTAGTGGTCCTCGTATCTATCTTTTCCGTTTTATTGAATTATACCTTTACCCCCGCTACCCATTGAGATGCCTTCCTGTCAAAGCCTCTCTACCCCTAGGAGCGAGTTCTTCTTAGAGCAACCATCAACTTCTTCATCTAGCTGCAAACTTCGTCCCGACTTTATAGCCATGGTTTGGAATTGACCATTCTCTGGAGCCATCAGTGATGATCCCCATGATCATGTGAAGGAGTTCGAAGAACTGTGTTCATGCTTGGTAATTCCAGGTATGACACAGGAATCTTTAAGGTGGAAGTTGTTCCCTTTCTCTCTCGTAGACAGAGCGGAGCAATGGTACACCCGCACGATAGGGGTGTAGACGATTGGGTAGAACTATGAGATGACTTTTGTCACTCGTTCTCCCCTTTTGGACGCTCAAAGTTGCTACCTTGTGAATTCCGTGAATTTGGCCAATTAGAGGGTGAGTCTATAAGTGCAGCTTGGGCTAGGTTCTCACACCTGTTGGAGCTTAGCTCAAACTTGTCTATACCCGAAGATGTATCATTGTGCACCTTTTACACGAGGTTAGACATGGAATCTGCACGAGAGCTCGACCTTCTAGCTGGAGGTTCGTTCAAACATCAATCCCCAATGGAAAGAAGAGAAATCCTAGAATTCTTCTTAGAAGCCTCTTCTTCCCATACCAGTCACAACGAACCCCACCAAGAATCAGAGTCGATCCACGAGAGTCTCTTAATATACGAATTTGAGCTTCGACCTTGCACATCCTATGATTCGTCTAGAGAGCCTTCTCCCGAACGCGAACACTGAAGGAAGAAGAGATTCAACCTTCGGAGTTCTCTCACGTATTCAAGGATGATTCTTCCAGAGACATTATAAATACCTCGAATCACTATAGGCATGAGAATCCTACGGCATCGATAGACCTTTATGAGGTCCTCGATGAAGTTTGGAATCATGGGGCCATAGTGGATTGGTCGCCTCAGAAATCAAAGCCTACTTCCGAAGTAATTCGGGTTAGCTCGATTTCCACGACCATCCACTGTTCGATGAGGGGAAACACCGTAGATGTTGTTCATGACCCTACTACTGGAGCTTGCATCATACCGGAGGTCCTTCTGGACACTCTGGTGGGTGACATGCCCCTCACCCCGACTGATAGATCTTTCCATAGTCCCAAGTGGAACTACCTTTTCCCATGTCGAGGGATTGCTAGGGACGTGATGATCATCATAGACAAGATCGAGGTGTGCTTAGATTTTCATATCTATGACATCATGGATTTCGATCTTCTCATAGGCTTCTCGTTGGATGAACTTCTTGATAAATCTAAAGGGAGCCTAGATCATAAGCTTAGGGAATCTGATTTCGCCACTTCTATCACAGGTCCAAGACCTCCACTGGCAAATCCTCTTCCCAAGCAAGACCCTCTCGAGAAGATGATGCATGTATCTCCGTTCGCATCATCCAAAACCGTTCGCATTGAGGTTGTAGACTTTCCTACTCCTCATGAGAACGACTCGGAAGATTCTCTTCACTTTTGTGAAGGCGAACGATCACCATCCCTCTCGACTGAGTTTGAGCTGCTTCCCGCTGGCCCGTATGATGTTGCTTTTGATCATGATCGAGAGTCGATATCGAGGTTTCATGATAAATCTCTTGAGACAGAGGACTCATGGGCCATGAAAATTTGTGAGGCACTGACTCTGGGATTCATAGGAAAGGATTCCATTGACGAGCATGGCAGCTTCATCCTTGATATACCCTATGAACCATGCTCGCATAATTCCTCTTCAGAGTCAGCCATGCTCAATGCACTGACCACACATGAGGGCTACAACCACCTTCTTGTCCTCTTTTGCAAAATGTTTAGAAGGTTGATTGTGGATGCATATGTTTACCGTAAGCATATCAAATTTCGTGTGTGCGCTGTGGTACTAACCTTGCAGCTAAAGTTTCACTAATATATCCAAGATTGATGGTGAGACGGGAATGAAACCACCAATGATAGCTGTAAGATGAAGTTCCCCTGGTCAAGCTTATGACCGTAATAAACAAAGCACTACCAGGGGATAGCCTGGATTAGCATAGGTTTTATTTCCCTTTTCGAATAAAAGCAAGAACATGTTTTTAAGATAAAATTGTCCTTCGGGTATTTCCGGTCGCTAACCTTTCAAGTGGAGATTGAAAAGAATGGTGGACAAAGATGCCTAGGAACATGTGAGGTACATCAACTACATCACTTTGGAAAGATTTTGGGTGAGGGAACATTTACAAAGGAAGCTTGATCTCCACACACTTGAGTTTCGTTGCTTAACAATGCAAAGTCCAAGTGTGGGGGAGAAATGTGAGCATCCCGAGTAAAGTTCCTCTCATTCCAAATCCTATCCTGGTTTGGAGCTGATGTTAGCTCTTGCATCTTGCCTGATTAGCAAGGTAAGTCCTGCTTTTGACTCTAAACAAAGCCCTTCCGGGAGGTTGCCTGATGTTCACCATCATATGCTCATGCTTATGCCCCTTTGAAAATAGTTTGATTATGCTTGTATGCTTCATTTGTCTTTGTTCATATGCTCGGGGTTGATTGTATGTTCATGACGTACATTCATAGACTATTTTAGATTAAGCATGGTGCTTAGGTTAAAACTGTCTTCTTCAGTCAAAACATGACATGGTGTCGAGTTTTGATTGATGAACCTTAGAGTTATGTTTTCATAGATCTTGGTTGCATGTGTACGGACTAACCCCTGTAGGAAATCATCAAATTCAAAAGGGTAAGTCATTGAGCTATATCCATTGGGAATGTAAGTTAAGGTGTCAGATTTATTTTGCACAACATATGAAGGAGGTACATTTGACCCCATAAAGGTCTCAGGTAAGTATACCTTCTTTATTTATGGAGCGCAATATTGGTCTAACCCTGCTTGAGTAAATGACATGGTGACGAAAAAAATAAATATTTGCTTTCAAATAAAGACTCTATGGTTCTCGAACCAGTAGAGTCCATCTTTTGTTCCCACTTTCGCTTGAAGAACAACACCAGGTACAAGAACAAGTGTGGGGGGAGTCCTCTCGATCTTGTCATCGACATATCTACTCGAGAACTCCCACGCAAGGGCTGCACGACATCGACTATGCCTTCATGACAAGGACAAGGTAAACTAAAGTGAGCTGGCTACCCCACGGGTCAGCCAATCCGCCACTAGTCTTCCTTGATTCCCATATTCTTCAGGAACGATGGTATGTGCACCCTTCATCTCACCCTCTCTACCTATGAGTTTGAATGATCTTCAATTCTTATCTAGTGAATCAAACTCAAAATAATGGTGCTATACTTGTTCAACATGATTCCTGTGGTTGGCTTGCATATGTTTATTCCTTGCTCATTATCTTGATACTCGTGAACAAATATCATTAGGGAACTCATGCTCATTTAAGTAGTTAGCATTTGTGATATGGTGTGATGATATGATCTTCTCTCTAGTTGTTTGAGTGCTTAGGAATTTTATTTGAAAAATCTGAAAACCTTTTGCAAGGCTCCTCTTTGATATGTCACAGTCCTACCAAAGCCATATGATGCTTTTAGTTGAAAACCTTATACTCATATGCTACTTGTTATTGCATTGAGCTTTGTCAAACTCTGTGACCCTTATGAGAATTATTTTCGTACTTTCATGATCAAGATTCATGTGCAAACCACCATTTCCCCCTTGCTATGCTTCTACTCTGGAAGTTAGCATTGTATCATCCATCTATTCCACCAAATAAAGCTCCATGTATTGTTCTATGATTTACCCCTCTCCAACTATCTCCAAAAGAGACTGGGCTATGCAAAAAGAAAAGAAAAGAGGACAAAGACATGCTCAGAAGGCATGACCAAAAAAAGAGAGAGAGAAATAAGATAGTCCATGTCTCAAATATTTCAAGAAGGAGAGAGGAGAAAATCATGCAAAAAGGAGTTTCATATTTTAGATGGTAATAACTAGTACCTAGTCCGGGGCTAGTGTCCACCTTACCATCACCGTAGCATTTCATCATGTGTGGTAATATCTGGAAACCATTTTGGGCCTAGTATCCACCTTACCACACCCATCATACCCATACACGTGCACATCTTGATCTGATCGTATGATTTGATTTTCTCCTTGGATCCAGTTTTTGACTTTGCAATATATGTGAAATAAGTATGCTTTATCTTTTATCCTACCCTGAGCTCCACATATAGCCATCATTAAAAGTAGGATGATCAAAGGCAATTCTAATGCCTTGGTTAGGACATATACATATTGAGTGATCTGAGAGAATCAAATGAGGAGCTAAGCAAGGGTTGTTTTGAAAATTATTGCAAAAAACCCCAAGTTACTTAACATGATGAGCAGAAGTGATTTGATTCATGACCATTCCATTCCTCAATAGCCCAAGATGGCATGATAGACACTCCACAGATTTCACAAGTCCGAGGTATGATTTGGAATATCTCTTATGCTCGCTTCATACCCTTGGATACCATGTCCCACTTGATTTGTTCTCCCTTTACTAGGGACGAGCAAAGGTCAAGTGTGGGGGAGTTGTTGACGGCTGTTAAGTACCACTTTTAGGCCGTCAATACCTGCATGAAATAAATGGCAAGTGATCATCAACACTAGAATAGGGGTTTATACTGACAATTTCCACAAGTGTTGGTGTTTCTATCTTTTGTTGCAGGACACCTCGAAATGCACATGGAATGATGCAATTGAGAGCAAGTGCACTAATGGCATGAATATGGCATCAACATAAAAAGTCCCAAATGCCCATTTGAACTGCCCCATTGTGACGGGCTCGTCGAGACGATCGAAATGGATATATCATTTGCATACATCGGAGCCCAGATGCGACAGATATGCACAGGACATCATGTGGGCCCGGCGGGACCCACACCAGGCCACGTGGCAATGTGCTGGCACACAGGATGCCATGTGTCCATGACACCTCATCAATCCAAGAGAAGCACTTCCTGACGAATCAGACGCCGCCACGTGTTCAGCACAAGGATTCAAGGGCCCACAACCCGAGCAAACCGCCTCCAACCGACCCATACATCAGGAACCGCCTTGGGAACCCACCTGGCAGTCACCCAGACAAAAGGCGGCGCGATCGGAGCCGACCCGGGATCGGCCGACCCCACAGGTCAGCCGACCCCACCTTAAGGCGGTTCGCGCCCATCTTCCACATGTCGTCTCCTTAGTGGATGTTGACGGTTTATATGCGTATCAAACTTCGTTTGGACTTGCAAGCGGACAAGTCCTCCGTCATAGTCAAGGGACCCTTCTTCCCTCAAGTGTGAACCCAAGGTATCGAATCCGTGGAACAAATGTGTGATGCAAAATCCTATCTATTAAAGCCGAGAACACTTAGATCTTCAAAGGGGAATCTTATGCATCTAATCTAAAGAACATCATAAAAATGAATCTAATCTACGAAAGCCGGAGGTAGCAAGAGGTAGAGAGGGATAGGTAAAACCAATCTAGAGAGATTGGATCAAGCTTTTGTTGAAGTTCCGAGCAAAGAAGAAATAGCCAAGTTGAATCTCATAAAAAGCATCTTTAAATCACGGTTTCCCGTCCAACTCCGAAGACGCCCACCTTTTGGAGCCACCGTTCTGTCACAACGCACTCCTATTCGTGCGGGTTAGCCTAGGGCGAGTCCAATGGACAAGTTGAAATCTCTCGGAAGGTCAGGTATGCACCTCTAGCCACCACGGCTACAAGAACACCCTCTATGATCTATCTCGAGAATAGATCTTAAAGTAAGAAAAGCCGATTGAAATCAAAGTCGTAGGAGAAACACTCGATCGCTAGAAATCGGATTGAAACTTGATAATTCAACATAGTACATGATACATGAACAAGATCACCACCGGGATCCTACCTTGATCTTGCTTCAAGCTCCTGGAACTCCGATGTGGTCTTCCTTGCAAGGTTCCCACGTCAGCTAGGGAAACCCTAGACAACTAGCTCGACCCTCTCCTCTCCGGAATGGTGTCCCTCACTTCTCTGCTCCTCGGCGATGAATGACGAATGAGTTGATGCGTGGCTCTTGGTCAGGGGGCTATAAATAGTCCGAGAGGCGGCTAGGTCAAAGGGGGGCACGAATGGGCCTAGAAATGGGCCGGGCCGGCCGGCCTGGGCCGACCGGCCTGGGTCCATCCTGGCCCATTTCGTGGCCGTCTTCCTCGGTGATGCTTCCCGTGTCTTCTAGAACGTTGTCCCTTCTGCATGTGGGCCCTTGATGTCAGTTTCTCTGCGGTTTAGATGAAGCTCCTTGTCCCGCAAGATTCAGCATTTTCTGTTCAGGTCCTCAGAGTTTTCCGTCTTCACGGGTTGGTCCTTGGGCTTCTTGGAGTCATGTTCACTTCATTGCTTGACTTATGCCAGGCTTCAAGGTCTTGTCACGAGGTGCTTGATGAACTTTACCCGGAAGTCTTGCTTTCAACGCTAAAATCCTGCAAAACATCAAACTCCAAAACCGACATGCACGAACGAACTTGTTATACCAAGGGGGTTAGTACCAATGGATAAGATATAAAATTCATGCCAACACCGAAGGTAAACTCATGGCTAGGTTGATGGAAATTCACCGTCAACATCTCCCCCATGCTTAAACCTTGCTCATGCTCGAGTAAGCCTTCGATGGATATCATTGTTGCCCTTCATTGTTTAAACCCTGCACTTGATCATACACGAAAAAACATAATGCTCCTAAAAGTTTAGTTCGTTAAAGTTCCATAATGTACTAGCCTTCATCCCTACGGAGGGTAGATATTAATTAAGCTCATCCCACAAGTATTAAACATGCTCCCAAAATTTAAATGGATCTCAGATATTTTGAAATAAAGAATGAGATGAAAAAGAGCTAAACCAAGTTCAAAAATTTAAACCACCTTGCATCTTGCTCATGAACTCTCATCTTATCTTATCTCTCAAGCCTATTTCTTCTACTTCTTTCCCTCTCCAAACATATATGTAAGTGGTAGGCTTTATGTGGAGCTCTTTGGGAAAGTTTAGTCCTACCAAGGTATTATAAATGAGATGTTGTCAAAACAAGACAAGCTTCTCATGGTCTTACCGAGACTCGTCAAAAAGGTCATTGGAAAATAATGTTATATCAAGGAGGGGGAGAGAAAAATACACACACTTTGAGATGGGTGGACATGTGCAAATGGCAAAGAATGATCCCGAGGCACAAAGGAAGTCCTCGTTATCAGATTGCACATGGTTGGAAAGAAGAGTTTGGATCTTTTAATCTTGAAACCTTGAAATTCCTAATGCACTTTAGAGAACCGGGGAGTTCACTTTATTTTATTTTTTATACATACCCATATATTTTTTTTCTTTATACTCATTTTTTTCTTTATCTTTCTTTCTCTTTTTTTATTTTTATTTGCTCCCCTTGATCTCTAAATTGCATTGTACCTACCTCCTCCCCCATGCTTAGACGTTTGCTCATCCTCGGGCAAAGAGGTGATAGAGATAAGGTAGGTACTAGAAATATTTTTCCTTTGGAGAGATACTTGAAATCTTCAATCTTGGCACCATCCTGCGATCTTCCTTGAAATGACGATCCATACTCAATGATAGGTTGTGGTCAAGGAGGTAAACACAAAAGATGATATTTTTGGTTTTAAGGGTGGATATCCGGCGAGGTTTGTGAAATCTCCGATGTGGGGATACACAATGCACGGGTAAAGAGGCTAGCAAAAAGATAGATACGCAAAAACGGAATGACCAGCTTCTTAGTCTCGGGCCAGAGAAATCAAGGCCTGAAATAACTCACCCAAAAATAAACCTTGTATACTAAGTTTTTGCACTCAAATATATATATGGCTCTGGATGGGTAGAGCAACACGCAAGTGGTATTTATGACAAGGTTAGCATTTTTTTAAGAACACAAATAAATCATCTTTAATCCATCTAAACTTGAGAGCACATAAAACACTATGGGTCTTTATTTTTATCATAACCTCCGCTAAAGATTAAGCTAGCATTTAGATAATTTCAGATTTGCATTTTAAGAGAGCATTAGCTTAATCATGCATAAAACAAGTACAAAGATAAACAAAGCGGCAACTATCATCATATATCAACATGGCATAAACTTTGTATCTTTGCCAAAGGTAAAAACAAGGTGGTGACTTTATTTATGATGAAAACAAATACTAACACACATGCTGAAAATTTAAAAAAACTAAAAACACTACGCATACATAGGCGCATACAAGCTGAAAATTAAAGAAAAGGGAAAAGGAAAGATAAACTAAAACTCCTCCTCTCTCTAATCTTCCGCCGGTGGTTGATATTGATAATCTTGATTGTTGTACCCTTGCTCATAATAGGATTGTACCGCTCCTCCTATGAATTGTCCCAGCGGTGCTAAGTGAAGGCGTCCAAGCTCATAAGCGATGTTTGCATTTCCTTCACCCATTTGGTTTGTATTGGTTTGGATGGCTGCGATATTTTGCATGTTTCTTGCAGCGTATCCTCCAATGATGGCCACATTTTGTTGTGGTTGAGGAAGATGTGGATATGGCTCCACAAAGGCTACATTGGGCACCGCAAAATTTGGTGGGGGCATGGCTACACCACTCCCCCATGCTTGCATTGGTACACCACCGTAGTAACTCGGCGGCGCCGGAATTCCTCCAAATGGTAGCATATAATTTTGTTGTGCACCTCCTTCTTGGGCCGTGGAAGAACCTTCTTCTATAATCCTTCCTCTCTTATTTTTCTTCGCCGGCACAAGAAGTCCTTCCTCTAACCAATCTTCTTTCCCCTCAAGAAAAAGCCTTAATCTTGCATCCGGTAGGGGCAAATTTACTTTGGCCACTTTGAAGCCTCCTCTCTCATCTCCACTTATGTATTTGCCTTGCTTCATATAATCAAATCCAAGGGAAGTCCCAACTAGGAGATGCTCCGGGTTTCTTGGAATTCCCGGTCTCAAAGAGATAGCCAACAGGGAGAGATAACACCCCGAGCCAATATCTCCCGAACCCGATGTTGCTTCACAACACGACCGGTTGATCATAAGGTGACTGGGGTCGATTGGCTGCCTGGCAAACAAAGCCGAGTAAAGCCAATTCACCTCCATGTCGGTTATCTTGGTCTCTCTCATTCTCCCCAAAATCCTCTTACACATCCATGAGTGAAACACTTGGATGATGGGGTTCCGGATACTATTTCTTTGCCGGTGAGCTTCTCCCGCGATCATACTCCAAAAACCTTCCAATGTGCCTCCATGCACATCCACTTGTTCCGGGGCTCCCTTTTGAAAACCAAGTAATTCCCTAATATACTCATAGGGAACCACTTGTTCAACTCCCTCCAAACGGAATGAGAGGCTCGACACTCCTTCATCAAGGATAGGCGCCATGGTCATGAGAATTTCCAAGGCAAATTCCTTGTGGGTGTTTGCCGACACTCCATTGGAGAATTTCACCCAACCTAGGTGTCCCAACATGTAGTAAATATCTGTATGAAAACCCAACACTTGGAGAGCTTGATCATCGAAGTCGATGTTTGCCACAAGCCTCTTCTCAAGGCGAGTGAGCTTCTTCTCCTCCTCCTCCGTCATGATGATAAACCCATACTCAGAGTACCGTGGAGCGTATGGAGGTGGAGCGGATGATCGTGTCGAGCGGCGAGGTCGGACGGGCGGCTCCTCTGTACGTCCTTGAGGTTCGGTG
This sequence comes from Cenchrus fungigraminus, assembly GCA_036936925.1. Classification (NCBI taxonomy): domain Eukaryota; kingdom Viridiplantae; phylum Streptophyta; class Magnoliopsida; order Poales; family Poaceae; genus Cenchrus; species Cenchrus fungigraminus. The sequence goes on from CM072780.1 coordinate 50,542,961, forward strand.
AACCTCATAGACGAGCTTCGTGTGGCCCTCATGCCACCGAGGAGAAGAGTGTCGTTCCTCCTCGGTGGTGCCGTGTCCTCCTCCATACTCCGAGGAGACTCGGAAATTGAGTGCCTCCTCGAAGAGGTTGTCGATGATGGCTTGGACGATGATGATCCCTTCTTCTTGGTGAAAAGACTTGTAGTTTTCTTCCACTGGTTGCTGCACTCTCCCTCATAAATATATATCTGGGGTTTTCAACCGGTAACAAGGCACACAAATATTATTTGGAGTATGGACTTTGAGTAGATTTAGGATGGATTTTGTTGGATGAAACAAACTTGAAGTGGAAGGCTAAGTCTAAGGTGGTTCTGGACTATGAGCTCAAGCACACGAACAAGCAACCGGGCAAATGACTTACTTGCCGAAGGAGAGCACCGGGGGGTATAAAACGAGGTGAGGCCGGCCGGCCTAGGCCGACTGGCCTGGGGCCCTTGCTGCTCCATTTGGCTTGAATTTTCTCCAGCGTACTCCATGCTCCTTTGTTGCTTTGTGACCGCGTGCTCCACGGGGTTGCACCGCCCAAATGCTCTCGTCCACTCCTTTGCTTGCATTATTGATCCCTCCACTTGATTGTTTTTGCTTTGAGTCACTTCCATGCTCCCTTGCCTCATATGCCTCCATGAGATTCCTACAAAACAAAGCCTTGGCTGCCCCCCATGCTTGTTCTTTGCATGTGGTTTGATGAAAGATGTTGGAGGGGCATCCCGTGATGCATCATGGTGCATGCATGGTTAAGTTAACTAGATTGCCTCCCTCTAAGCATGTCTTAATGCTAAGTACTCCTCTAATTTCGAAAAATAAAAATAAACTCAGAGCTTACAATGAGTTCAAATATAAATTCAGAGGAGTTTTTTAAAGCATTAAAAACAAATATAAGTCGAAAATGCTTTTCGACTACTTTTATTTTGGTCTCACCGGTATTGTTTGCTTCCATTAGTTGAGAGCAAGCTTTTCCCAGCTTGATCATGGGGGCATAGGTTTAGGTTCTAATTTTGGTTAAATGAGAGAGATTTTGAATGAAATGAAATTAAATGAGGCTTAGAAAAATTCTAACTCCAGAGAAACCAAGGATATGGATTTTCAAATCAACCAAAAGTCAAGTTTCTAGGTTCACGCGAGTCCTACCAAGCGCTGAAATTTAAATAACATCTAGATACAAGGCGTGGCTCTACTCGTGTGTTTTTAACATGTAAAACAAGTCAACCATAACATCATGAAGAGGATGAAAGGTTGAGATAGGTTCTGAATTTTTTTGGTTTTGGTTTCTCGAAAAGAAGCAAATAACACATAAGGTGGCTCATATAAAGGGTTTATGATCCAAATAAAATATCCAACCAAGAATTATGTCTCTAACATTATTCAACCACTCTAAGTCTAATGTCTTGCGTAGCAAATTTCAGAACTAACTTACTTGAAAAGACTCGAAAAATCTTGAATCGGGTTGTCCTCCCGGTAGCTTATTCTTGACTCGACGAAACGGGTTGCCTCCCGCCTAGCGCTTCGTTTATAGTCCATGGCTAGACTTCTTCACTTGATTACTTCAGATCAACGCTCTTTGCGGGCGTTGCAATCTTGGGTACCCACTTCCGCACCATCATGGGCGCGGGCTTATTCTCCGGCTTAGTCATCTTTTTGGTCTTCACAGGCGGCTTTTGTTCCTTTATCTTGACGGATGCAATAACCTCTTTGATTTTCTTCGCTTCCTTCTTCTCCGGCTCTTCCTTCTTCCTTGGTTCTTCCTTACTAACGCGACGATGAGGCGGAATATATTTAACTTTGATCATATTGCATACCTCGAAGCGTGGTCGAAACTTGAAAGAACTTCTCTCGCCGTTGATGTCGAACTTGATCTCCCCCTTTTCGACGTCGATGGTAGCTCCCACGGTCTTGAGGAAAGGCCTCCCAAGGATGAGTGGTGGCTTCTCCCTCTCTCCCATCTCGAGCACCACGAAGTCGACGGGGATGAAGTGGTGTCTGACCTTCACGGGCACATCCACGGCGATGCCCAAAGGGTAGCGAATGGAGTTGTCACCCAACTCCAAGCACATGGCCGTAGGCTCTTACTCCGGTAGGCGTAGCTTCTCGAACACATCTCTTGGCATGACGCTCACACTTACTCCAAGGTCGCATAATTCCTTCTCAAACTTGAATAAACCAACGGAACATGGAATCGTCAGGCATCCGGGGTCTCCTTGCTTCTCTAGTCCGTTCGCAATAGCGGCGCTACATTGTTCGGACATCTTGACATGATCTACCCCGAGTGTTGCTATCTCATACTTGTTTGCAAGAATATCTTTGAAGTAGCGAGAATATGTAGGAACTTGAAGGGCATCCAATGGCGGCATGTTGATGCTTAACCTACGCACAACCTCCACGAACTTCTCAAAGTGATTATCAAGTTTACCTCGGAAGTAGCGTGGCTTAAGTTGCGGTATCTTCGTGTCTTCTCCCAGCATCTCAAGCTCGGGCTCTTCAGTGACGATCTCGGTAACCTCCTCCTTAGCAAATTCCTCCGTCTCGGCGGATGGTTTAGGCTTTCTAGCTCCCGCGGAACACTCCGGATCTTTGGTCTCCTTCCCCGAGCGAGTTTGAATGGCCTTCGCCGTCTCGGGACCTTGAGGTTGCCCCGAAAGCTTCCCTTCATTAGCGGATAGGCGCCCGGCAAGTTGTCCCACTTGCGTCTCGAGCATCTTCATCATGTTGAGCACTTGATGGTTGGAGCTTCCGACCTCCGTCACCTTGCTATCGATGTTCTCCAACACCTTGTCTATGGCTTTGAACTTGGTGATAGTGTCCTTGTTGATCTTAGCTTGCTCGTCCATGAAGTCCTTCAATTGCATACGAAGCGGAACCGAATTCTGAATGGATGAGCTTGCATTAAATTGAGGTCTACCTTGCCCGTAGCGGAAGTTCGGCAAATCCCCCTTCCTCATGTAGCCGAGCATCTTGGCTTCCTCCGGGGAATCCTTTTGGACATGGCCATATTCTCCGCACTCTTCACATGTGGATCTTGCTTCGGCAGCCTTTAAATCCTGAGCTTCTTTCTACTCTATCTCCATCTTCTCCAACCTCCGCATAAGCGAATCAATCTTGCCTTAGAGTATATCTTCCTTCTCCACTTGCAAGACTCCCTTGACGTTCCCCGTGGGTTGAACCGGAAGTAGGTGTCCGGATGACGCCCATGTGTCATTGTCAGTGACATTCTTGAATAGAGTGAAAGCTTGGGTCAGCGTAAGCTTGATGATGGATCCTCCCGCCGATGCATCGATGATTGTCCTTGACGCCATGGTAAGTCCTTGATAGAACTTTTGAACGAGATCCTCCTTCGGGAACTTGTGATGTGGAATCGCCCGAGTGTACTCATTGAAGCGCTTGAATGCCTCCGATATAGTCTCCGTAGGATATTGAGCAAAAGTAGCAATCTTATTGCGCAAGCTTTGAGTCTTACCCGGTGAGTAGTATTCCTTCATGAAGGCCCTCATCAAGGTGTCCCAATTTTGCACCGTCTCCGCCGGTTGAGAGTAGAACCATTACAAAGCCTTCCCGAGTAACGAGAACGGAAAGACCCTCATTTAATCTTGAGTCACCCCGTCCATGTTGAATGTTTGACAAAGTTGAACAAACGCTTGAAGGTGAAGGTTCGGATCCTCTTTACCGGTGAAGGGTGAATGTTGCACCATGCGAATCGTTGAGGTCTTGATCTTGAACGGCCTTCCGATCTCCGCGAGGTTCAAGATTGGTAGGTCAATGATGTCCGGGGTGCATAGCTCCCCAATCTTACGCTCCGGCTGCGGTTGTTCTCCCATCGGTAGCGGTGGAAGTTGATTCTCCCTAGGGCTTTGAGGTGGTGATTCCTTTGGAGAATCCGATGATCCCTCGGCCTCCGCTTTTGGATCTGCAAATTCCAGCTTTTTAGCTTGTGCTTCACGTCTTCTTAGCCTGTAAAGTTTTTCTGAATCATCCACAAAATTTTTGGGTTTGTTGGAGAGGTAGCCGTCCATCTCCTGTTAGGGTTAGCAATAAACAAAATATATACAAAACGAAAATAAAAACAAATCTAAGAAAACTAGGGTTAGTCAAACTAGATTAGATTGATTTTGAGGATGATCAAAAGTTAGTAGATGCAAAAAGAAAAACCAAAAGAAAACTGAAAATATTCACAAAAAGCAATAAAAGATCGAATCTTGATCACTTGTTCCCCGGCAACGGCGCCAGAAAAAGGGGCTTGTTGACGGTGTATATGCGTATCAAACTTCGTTTGGACTTGCAATCGGACAAGTCCTCCGTCGTAGTCAAGGGACCCTTCTTCCCTCAAGTGTGAACCAAGGTATCGAATCCGTGGAACAAATGTGTGATGATAAATCCTATCTATTAAAGCCGAGAACACTTAGATCTTCAAAGGGGAATCTTATGCATCTAATCTAAAGAACATCATAAAAATGAATCTAATCTACGAAAGCCGGAGGTAGCAAGAGGTAGAGAGGGATAGGTAAAACCAATCTAGAGAGATTGGATCAAGCTTTTGTTGAAGTTCCGAGCAAAGAAGAAATAGCCAAGTTGAATCTCATAAAAAGCATCTTTAAATCACGGTTTCCCGTCCAACTCCGAAGATGCCCACCTTTTGGAGCCACCGTTCTATCACAACGCACTCCTATTCATGCGGGTTAGCCTAGGGTGAGTCCAATGGACAAGTTGAAGTCTCTCGGAAGGTCAGGCATGCACCTCTAGCCACCACGGCTACAAGAACACCCTCTACGATCTATCTCGAGAATAGATCTTAAAGTACGAAAAGCCAATAGAAATCAAAGTCGTAGGAGAAACACTCGATCGCTAGAAATCGGATTGCAACTTGATAATTCAACATAGTACATGATACATGAACAAGATCACCACAAGGATCCTACCTTGATCTTGCTTCTAGCTCCTGGAACTCCGACGTGGTCTTCCTTGCAAGGTTCCCACGTCGGCTAGGGAAACCCTAGACAACTAGCTCGACCCTCTCCTCTCCAGAATGGTGTCCCTCTCTTCTCTGCTCCTCGGCGACGAATGACGAATGAGTTGATGCGTGGCTCTTGGCCAGGGGGCTATAAATAGTCCGAGAGGCGGCTAGGTCAAAGGGGGGCACGAATGGGCCCAGAAATGGGCCGGGCATCCTGGACCATTTCGTGGCTGCCTTCCTCGGTGATGCTTCCCGTGTCGTCTAGAACATTCTCCCTTCTGCATGTGGGCCCTTGACGTCAGTTTCTCTGCGGTTTAGATGAAGCTCCTTGTCCCGCAAGATTCAGCATTTTCTGTTCAGGTCCTCGGAGTTTTCCGCCTTCACGGGTTGGTCCTTGAGCTTCTTGGAGTCATGTTCACATCATTGCTTGACTTATGCCGGGCTTCAAGGTCTTGTCACGAGGTGCTTGATGAACTTTACCCGGAAGTCTTGCTTTCAACGCTAAAATCCTGCATAAACATCAAACTCCAAAACCAACATGCACGAACGAACTTGTTATACCAATGGGGTTAGTACCAATGGATAAGATATAAAATTCATACCAACACCGAAGGTAAACTCATGGCTAGGTTGACGGAAATTCACTGTCAACAATGGATCCTAAGCGCATTCTGGGGATGCTTGGGGTGTTCTCGCGCGGTGACCCGGGCCTATAAATAGAAGGGGAGGGAGTAAGAAATGAGACACACCATCTCACTCAAGGATGAGAGCTTCCCTTCAAAGGAGAGGCCTCTCCTTGGTAGATTAGAGAATAGGAGAGTGAGAGAGGGATTTGTATCTCTATGGATGCTTCGTTCTTCAATTAGAATAAATTGAGTATTTCCGCATTTTCAATTTAGACTAAAGTAGTATTCATGCATAGGTGAATAGTTCTTGTGTTCTTCACTTGTTCATGATTTAGAGGCTTGTGTTCTTCATGAGCTTAGCCTTTGATCTTCTGGTGTAGTTCATAAGTTGCTAATTCCATTTGTATGCCTGCTAGTCCAATTAGAGTAAAGTGGATGCTCCTGCATTCTAGTTTAGACCAAAGTCCTTCCATGATCCTTGTATAGATAGCGGTTACCTCAGTGAGTTCTGGTCTCTCCCTCATGGGTTCGTCACTCCGTCTTTGTACGGAGTGTTATAGTGTTGTTACGGGCTGACAGACGTAGCCGTGCTATAGTAGTAACCGGTGGTGTAGACGTGGTGTCTATACAATGGGTTATCCTTCGATTGCCCTGTATCCCACTGTTTGTCTTGGGGTAGCTGCGGTAGTCACAGCCGTTGGACCCTTACAGAATCCACCACGTCCGGATACAGGTGTAGCCAACCATTTGTCGTGAACCGACTGTTATAGCCAGGAGGGTCCGGTGTCCGAAACGAGAGTCCCTAACTGAGAGATTGTTCTTAACTCTGCCCACTATCAGCAGGATCCTTTCCATCTTCATCTCATCCTATAGAGTTGTGTCCTTGGACCACAGCTAGGCTAGGAGGTAGTGCTCACCGTTCCTTGAATTCGATACCCTTGGGAATACTCCTGAGGTGAAGTGCTACAGCGGTATTTCTGTGCGCTTGCGGATTCTTTCGTACCCGTCGGTATACCCAGGTGGATCTTACACTCACGCTAGCAAGGTGCCGTTAGCAGTGACTTAAGAAATACCAATACACACACGATCTGGACCAACCAAGTCCATATGGAACAGCTCACATGGCCTCTCTGTCATAACGGATGTCAGAGACGGGTGAGTGGTGGCGACCATCTTACCATGCCTACACGGAGCACATACCAAGTCCTTTTGGTATTTCAACTTAGGCAATCCTCAGACCAAACCTAGCCCACTCAAGTGTGACAACAAGTCAAATCTCAAGTGACCTAGTCTCCTATGCCATTTCCAAAGCTCCGCCGAAACACCAGCAACCAAACAACGACAAGAGCCAACACACTGAGAAAAATCGGCTCTAAAAATCTGACCCTCGGGGATGATCGTGCACACAAGATCACCTCGAGAATCCAAAACACGAGAAGCACCCGTTTTGAAACGGACCTCAAAACCCTCGGACACCGAAAGAAGATTGAACCCCAAAGACTTGACAAGAGTAACACGCCTAAGAGTCACAGACTTGCTCACCTTCACCGTGCCCACTGAAAGCACTCTACCTTTCCCATTGTCCCAAAAAGTGATGTACTCTTTGGTCATCATCGGGGTGAGTCTGGAGAACCACCTTCGATCTCCGGTCATGTGTCGAGAGCAACCGGAGTCGATCAACCAAACGCCCTCCAAGCCTCCCACCTGAAAATAAAAAACGAGAGCGAGAGTGAGCAAACGACTCAGCACTGGGGTTAGTACAAAATGAATCAAACCAGTGTCATGCCATTTGCTCAAAAGTGGGGTTAGCAAAATCCATCCTATCACTCCTAGATGGAACACCCACACGTCTCCTTGGAGGACTACACGTACCACGAGAAGGAGACCGTGGCCCGTAGCTCCTCTGAGACTTAAAGCTGTGATCGTTCCCTCCATACTTGTATTGTCCATGAGCGAAGGAATGTCCAACAAACTCACCACGCCCAAACCCAACACGCCTACCACCATCTCTCTGTGGTGGCTCACCTCGAGGCACAAACTCACGCCTCTCTCGAGGGTAAATGGTACGCACCATACCGTCACCTCTTGGCACCATACGAGGCTCTAGCACACCACGAGAAGGGTGGTACCTGTCCTTGTTTGCCATCTCCCTAGCAAACCTCTCCTCACGCTTCCTTCTGAAGCAAAACTCCGCTAGGTGCCCATCCCTCCCATAATGCTCACAATGGAAGGGTTTTGGTTTTGGCTTTGTCTTTGGGCTCTGACTTCTCCTCACTCGGTTTCTCTCCCTTCTTCCCACATAACTCATTCCCCAAGTCACTCTTGAACTTGATGGGTTTCTGGAAGTTGTCGGTGTGTGGAGGAAACACAGGTGGAGCTGGGGTTGTGTCTAGTTGGTTCCTAAGCGGGTTTGGCTTAGGAGCATAGGCATTTTTGTGGTAGGTTTTTGGTGCTTCTGGGATATCACTGATCTTCCCCTCATTCTCACCACTTCCCTCACCAACCTTATCCGATCCAAGCGCTTGCCCATCATAGCGCTTGTATGCCTCAATCATCATCTTGAGCTGAGGCTCATGACCAGACAACCAACCCATCATCTTCCTCAACTCATCATTTTCATCCTGCAAGCGATCAACATAGTGTGCAAGCTCCAAATTCTTCACAGCATTTACTTCACAAGTAGAGCATGATGTAGGAATGGGAGCTTTCAAAACAGCTTCTAGAGATCTAGCATAAGCAACTGACACATCTAGTTTCTCATGCAAAACAGGACAAGAACTGCAAGCACCAAGCAAGGAGGGCCTAGATTTCATCTCATCTAGCTCTACCCTAAGCACATCTAGTTCCTCAACCTTGGAGGCATACTTTTCCTTAAGCACAGTCAAATCACTAAGAAAAGTGGAACAACCAGTGCATTCAGGTTCATTGGTCACAATAGGAGCAGACTTCGGAGAATCTATTTGAGCCCTAGCATCAACAAGTAAAGATTCTAGCTCAACCACCTTCTCCTTAGCCTCTCCAAGCAAAGACCTATACTCCCTCTTCTCCTTGCTGGTCTTTCTAAGAACATCATCACGATTGTCAAGCAATTCATTCAACCTAGCATTCTCCACTACCAAGAAGGATGGATCATTGTTTACCTCATCCTCAGAGTCGGAGTCCGAGTTATCCTTGTTGCTCTTCTTGCTTGCGGAGCTGTGTGCCATGCCGCAAAAGCCTTGGGCGGCGAAGCACAAACCATTGATGTTCTTGCTTGACCGTTTGCCCTTGTGCCGGTTCTCTTCTTCATCACTTGAGCTCGATGAAGAGTAGCAGGAGCTCGAGTCGATGTCGCTTGCTCCGGCAACCATCGCACGCTCCTTCTTCTTGTGACCACCACTCCTCCTCGGCCTCCGCTCGGACTTGTTCTTGCCCTTGTGGTCATCCCTCGAGCGGTGCTTGTGGTTGGTCCTCGAACGGTGCTTGTGCTCAGGCTTGACCTCCATGGCTTCCAGGCATTCAGCGATAAAGTGCCCGTGGTTCCCACACCGGTAGCACATGCCCGAGCTCCTCCTAGCGTTCTTTCGGTTCGTGTACATGCGCTCAAACCGCTTGCTCAGCAATGCAAGATCCTCCTCGCCCAGCACATCGAACTCCTCATCTGGCATGGACACAAGACAAGACAAAGAGAACTGTCTCGAAGACAGGTTAGTGTTAGTCCTTGGTCTAGAAACGAGAGCCAGATTATGAGGGTCAGTCGGGTTCTCGATCCTTGCTCGCACCCCACGGTCCACCTTGGAGGACTTGAGCTTGGAGAGCAGCTCGTCCACCATGAGTGTCTCATACTTCTCCGACTCAAGAATGGCCTCGACCTTCTCACTCCACACGATACGATCCAGATCGTGCAAGAACTTCACAGCCCTGTCATGATCATCGTACGAGAGCACGGTCACATTAGCCCTCATGTTGTTCACAATCTCAGTGAACCGCTGGAACATGGCGTCAATAGACTCACCGGGGAGATGAGTGAAGTTCTCGTACTCTCTCCGATAGGTCGCGAACAGCCGAGCCTGAACCTGAGTGTTTCCAGCATGAGCGTTCTTCAACTACTCCCAAATCCTACAAGCCAAGTCCTCTGTCTGAACCAGATCGAATTCGGATTGACACAGAGCACGGAACAAGTAGTTGTCTTGTTGTTGTCGTCGTGCATATCCCTCGATCCTGGAGCTAGGAAGTTAATCGGATGAACATAAGCTGTGTTCACCATAACATCCCAAAGGATCTGACCCATGTCGCGGAGGAAAGCAGCCATCCGCCTCTGCCACATCTGGTAGTTCTTACCGTCAAAGTGTGGAGGACCCGAACCCCATTCCTGGTACGCCATCTTTGGATCTTAAACTGGTTAGAATCACGAAGATCCGTAACTGGCTCTGATACCAACTGAAGGACCAATTAGGCGACCAGAGAGGGGGAGAGTGAATGGGAGCCGATAAAAATTCTTCTCCGAAGAGTCGAACTCGACTAAGTCCCGAATTCACAACCAAGGATTCCCACACAAGCTTTCCAAGGTCGCGTAGTCACAACGGACCTACCAACCCTAGGAGCAAGCCTCAACACACCCCAAAGCGGAAGCACAACTCAAGAGGCAAAGGACTTAGCCAACTGTGCCAGCCTAGGACGGACCATCCATATGGAGGTCGCGGACCGTCCGTGGGCTACAGCGGACCATCCATGAAGTTAGGACGGATCGTCCGTATTAAGCACCAGAACCTCTAGAAACACACCAGCCAATATGAGAGTCATGTGTGGTTCGAGGACCGGTGGATGGTCGCTTCCTGGTGTGATGAGTGATTGACAACGTGGTGCGGACTGACTCTTGGCTAAGTATTGCAGGTGCAGGTTGCGGCTTGACTGGTGTTGGTGCAGGTGAAGAACAACCGCGAAAGGTCGTTGCCGGTGAGGCCTCTAGGTGTGGAGAAGTCAAGTGCGGGCCGCATGGTGGCAAGAACAGCGAGACGAAGTCGTGGACGGTTTCTTGGTTGAGCCTCAAAACCAAGGTCGAGCCAGGATAACGTGGGAGTCGAGTCATGAGTGGTGATTGGCGAAGGCTACACCGAGTTCGTGGGGTTTGCAGTGGTTCACCAGAAAACCACTGGGTTACTCGGTTGAGCCACAAAACTGAGGCCGAAGACTCGACGAGGAGATGTGACCACCCAGGCCGGTTCAACCGCCCAGGAGGGGCGGTCTGACCGCCCGGGTCGCAGCCGCCGAGAAGCTTCGAAGCGGAGGACACACGTCGGGATCGCAAGGCTTGCGTCGAGGCTAAGCAGGCTTGCGTTCACTGGGCATCCGTCCGATGGTGAAAATCTGAAGACTTCCAAATACGCCCTTGAGGGGCATGTATCCCTAGTTATCTAGTAAGGGTAGTTTAGTCTTTTGGTTGCCCCCATATAAACACTTGAGGGGATGGATGGCAGCCAACTCTTTGAACCCTAGCTCATTTTCCTTTGTTTTTTTCATTTGTATTTTCCTCTAGTTTTTCTAGGACTAGCTTGAGTGCTTCATGTGAGATCTAGAGAGAGGGATGGATGACCGGGTGGCAAGCTAGACCTTGTATGAACCTTCATGGTATGTATAGATGATTCGGCATGGTTCCTCAAGGCCTTGTGTTGCCTCTCCCGTTTTCCTTTTTTGGTGATTTTCGGAGCCCTTTCTTGTGATTTTCGTGGTGGAGTTTTGAGGGCGATTTCTTCCAGGATTCTTGTTGGGTGTCACGTATGAGGACCTTGTGCCTCTTTGGCTGGTGACTTTGCCCCAAGAACTCCCTTGAATCGTCCTTGATTTGGTGGTTTTTCGAGTTGCTCGAGTTCATGTCCTAGAAGGCCAAGATCCGTGATTCCCTTTGATTGAGTGCATTTCGGGTCGATTCCTTTGGTGGAGAGGTTGCCCAGAAGGTAACCCAGGTATTCCTGAAGTCTCGCTGCAATCCGTGGGGTGAATCGGGAGATCGGGCATTGGGAAGTTGAGGTTTAACCCACGGCCAAGTTTTCTGGGAGGGGCGGTCTAACCGCCACAGGGGGCGGTCTAACCGCCCTGGACCTTCCAGGTGCAAGTTTTGGTTTTGCCAGATTTTCCTCTGTGAGTTCGTTCGCCTTGATCAGAGGAGTGTTCTGGTGAAATCTTGGTCCATTTCGGCGCTGTTTGCTAGGAGTTCTTGTCTTGAGTTCGTTGCTGGGTACAGGAGGTTAGACCGCCCGTGGTAGCCGGTCTACCAGGGACGTTTCATTCAATTAACTTCCTTGCTCCGGGATCGAGGGACATGTTAGACGCCAACAACAAGGCGGCCGACTACTTGTTTCGTGCTCTGTGTCAATCCAAATTCGATCGGGTTCAGACAGAGGACCTAGCTTGTAGGATTTGGTTGGAGCTGAAGAATGCTCATGCTGGGAATGCTGAGGTTCAGGCACGGTTGTATGCGACCTACCGGAGAGAGTACGAGAACTTCACTCATCTCCCCGGTGAGTCTATTGATGCCTTGTTCCAGCGGTTCACGGTGGTTGTGAACAACATGAGGGCCAATGTCGACGTCCTCCCGTACGATGACCATGATAGAGCTGTGAAGCTCTTACACACGCTGGATCGTACCGTGTGGGATGGAAAGGTCGAGGCCATTCTTGAGTCTGAGAAGTACACCACTCTAACGGTGAACGAGCTGTTCTCTAAGCTTAAGTCTGCTGAGGTTGATTGTGGTTTGACAGCCCGTCTTGAGAGCCCGACTGACCCTCATAGTCTTGCTCTCGCTGGTGGCTCAAGTGCTAAGACTAACGCTAACCTATCCTCTAGGATGTACTCTTTGTCCTCTTTGATGTCTTTGCCAGACGAGGAGTTTGATGTACTTGGAGAGGACAAGCTGGCATTGCTGACACAGAGATTCGAGAGGATGCACGAGAACCGAGTGAACTCAAGAAGGAACTCGAGGACGTGCTTCAAGTGCGGCAAGACCGGACACTTTTTCGCCAAGTGTCCGAAGGTGAACAACCACGACAAGCACAAGTCCAAGGACAAAGGAAGAAGATCTAAGAAGAAGGAGCATGAACATGGGAGGAAGACACAGACCCGAGAGAAGATCAAGAGATCGAGCGACGTCGACTCTGGCTCTGAGGACGCGTCATCAAGCTCGAGTGAAGAAGAAGAAGAGGGCGACAAGAAGAAGAAGAAGAAGAAGAAGAAGAAGAAGAAGAAGAAGAAGAAGAAGAAGAAGGACTTCGGCAAGTACTTCAACGGCCTTTGCTGTACCGCAAGCAAGACTCTGAGAAGCTACAACGAGAAGGATGGACTTTGCGGCATGGCGCGCAACTCCAACAGCAAGAGAAGCCAGAAGAACGTTTCGGACTCAGATTCTGAATATGAGGTATGTGATGAGCTCTCTTCTTTGCGCAAGGAGATTGAGGAGTTGGTTGACTTGCTTGATAACCGCGATCACATGCTTAGAGAGGCTAAGAAGCATAGGAAGGAGCTTGGAGCTTTGCTTGAAGATGCTAGGACTAGAGTGGCTGAGCTAGAAATAAAGGTTCTCGATGCCAAGCTTGAGATAGATTCGCTTAACGCTAGTCCTGTTGTTTCTGATGAGGTTGATTGTGGTGACTGCTCTATTTTTCTAGCTGATTTGACTGCTCTTAAGGAAAAGCATCCCTCCAAGTGTGAGGGACTAGATGTGCTTAGGGTTGAGTTGGCTGAGCTGCAGTCTAGGTCCTCTTTGCTAGGTGCTTGCACATCTTGCCCTGTTTTGCATGGAAAAATTGATGAGTTGCGTGCTCGCATTGTTTCTCTTGAGGTTGATTTGAAAGCTCCTATTCTTACTTCCTGCTCTACTTGTGAATTGCATGTTGTGAAGAATTTGGAACTTGCAAAATGTGTTGAACGCTTGCAAGATGAGAATGATAAGTTGCGTGAGGTGCTGAGTTGGTTGTCCAGTCAAAAACCTCAGCTTGGTATGATGATTGCCGGCTTCAAGCGCTTTGATGGTTGGGCTTTGGGATCTGATAAGTTTGGTGAGAGCAGTGGTGAGAGAGAAGGGAAATTTGGGAATATTCCAGTTCCACCACAACCTACACCCAAAGACAAGTTTGCACCCAAGCCCAACCATTTGTTTAAACCAAGAGAAAAACCAAGTGAGAAGCCAAGTGAAAAGCCTAGTGAGAAACCATGTGAGAAGCCTTGTGAAGAGCCTCATCCCAAGCCTAAGCCAAAACCAATCTGTTTCCATTGTGAGTTTTGTTGGAAGGATGGTCATAAGAGAGAGTTTTGCTATAAGAGAAAGAGAGAGGCGAGAATGGCTAAGGAGTGGGCGAACAAGGACAGGTACCACCCTTCTCATGGTGTGCCTGAGCCTCGTATGCCACTACCTAAGGGAAAGGGCTTTGTGAGAAACATTCCGGCATGGGGAGATGTAAGTTCCCGCAGCCGAGGTGGGTTTCTAGAGAGGGCAGTCAGACCGGCCAGGCATGGTGGTCAGACCAGCCCTGCCCTAGGGGGGCGGTCAAACCGACCTGGCTAGGCGGTTAGACCGGCCCTCGCCAGTTTTTTGGGCAGTTCGATTTTCGAGGTCATGGTGCTGGTGGTTTCAGTTCCTTTGGTCATGGTGCAAATGGTAGGCGCTTTGAGTCTGGTGGTGTTGTGTTTGCTGGACGGTCTCCACCTCGTGATCAATACGAGTTTAGGAGAGGTCGCAATTTTGAGTCTCAGAGGAGCTACAGACCACGCTTTCCCTTTGGTGGTGCTTGTACTCCTCCAGCGAGATAGGAGTGGTTTTCCCTTGGTGGTTCTAGGTTTGATAGGCTTGATAGGATGGATCGCAGTTTTGATAGGCGCGGTAGGATGTATGTTGCTAACCCCACCTTTGAGGAGATGGCTCGGCACTGGTTTGACACTTTTGGTACTAACCCCAGTGTTGAGTCATTTGCTCGCTCTCGCTCTTGATTTTGAGTTGCAGGTGGGAAGCTCGGAGAACATTTGGTTGATATCGGGGGTGGTTCTCCAGCCTCATACCCCGGTGGTGTCATGGAGGTACATCACTTTCGGGGATGGTGAACAAGGACATGGGACTTCTGGAGGAATGATCAAGGTAAGTGAATTTGTGGCCTTCAAGTGTGTGGCCTTGGTCAAGCCACTTGGTTCGTTTTGCTCTTTGCCCTATCTCATGTGTGTAAGGTGAGCTTTGTACGCTCTTTGGCCTTAATGCATGAGTTTAGGGGGAGCCTGTGTGCTTAGTGCGCTCTTTGCTCTATCATGTGTACTAAGGGTGAGCTTTGTGTGCTCTTTGGCCCTAGTGCATGTGTTTAGGGGGAGCTTGTGAGTTTTGCGCTCCTTTGCTCTTTTGCCGGTGGTGTCGAGCCCTTTTGCCTCCCCTCGAGGAGCCGGTCGTTTGTGAGCTTTGTGTGTGTGGTTGGTTTCCTGAGTTGGTGGTGGAGCCCCTTTGTAGCATATGTATAGCTTTCCTTTTATGTATTCTTGCTTTGCATTTGCATGTGTAACATGATGTATAGTCATCTTTGTATGATAGGTTGCATGCATTTTGTATCATATGCATTGTTTAGGAAAAGCTTCTTTTATATACATAGTTCACCATGTTGTGCTATATATGATCTTGTGAGCTAGCTTGGTATGATATGGCTTAGTGTGGCTTAGCTCTTGATGATCTTGGTTTATATCCATAGTTGATAGCTATGTTTTTGAAAAATGTCATATGTATGCTCTCTTGTGAGTAAATGCCTTTATATGATCATGACATGTTTTAGTGGTATTTCCATGCTTAATTTGTGGTTGGATAGCTTATTTTGATCATATGGGGCCAAAGGCTGAGTTGCCATCATGAATGTTTAGCCCCCATGCTTCATCTTGTGGTGGGGCATAAGTTCCTTTTTGTCGCAAAGACATTTCATGTACCAATTTCAAATCTGAAAATGAAATGTAAATTGCTTGAAAAATGTGCTCCCATATCATATGTGCTTATTTTACTTGCTTTTGGGTGCTAAACCGTTGCATGTTGCTTACCAATGAGAAGTCTCACATTTAGAAGTAAGCACATGGCTCGGTGGCTTTGACATGACATGAGGTGCTTGTGGGAGTTTATGATGGTCTTATGCTTAGAATGGTTGTCCTAGCATGAAGTTTGTGTGGCTTTGCCATTTTGACATGTTTTGCTCATGTTTAGGACTTTGCTCATGAGAGAGTAATTTTTCGCAAAAATGGTCAATTCTATCTTAGCTTTGCCCAATGGTTGTGAAACTTGGTGATCTTGTAGTTTTTATCCATACGAAGCTATAGAGTATCTAACTTGCTCATTTGGATGTGTGTAGCATGCTATGATGAATTTTGTCTATTTGAGAAGCTATATGTTGAAACTTTTCACATTTTGCCTTGATTCATGCATTGTCAACAAGGGGGAGAAGTTTGGGCATGATTTGGGCACCTGGGAGCATTTGGAAGGTGTTCAAAGTGGTTCGGGTAGATTTTGAAAAGTTTGGTGCAGGGCCAGTTTCTTGGGGCCGTCTAACCGCCCCCCAGGCGGTCAGATCCCAGAGGGGCGGTCTAACCGCCCTGGGCAGAGGTGCAGCAGTTTGCTCCTTGTTTGCATTCCCATGTTGCATTACTGCATTGGTTCAGGGGGAGTGCGCTTTGGCTCAGGGGGAGCTTGCATATGTGCAGGGGAGCTTCTTGTGCGAGTTTGTGGTTTGCGGCCTTGTGTGCCTTTGGTGGTCTTTGCTCTTTGTGTGAGCTTGTTTTATCTCGGTTGTGTTGAGCCGTTGCCCTTGCCTAAGGGGACCGAGACTTTCCTTCTTCAAGTGATTTTGCTCTTTGCCTTTTCTCTGGCTTTCGATCGCTTGATTGAAGTTTCTTTTAGTCGTTTCTTTTCTTTTCTTTTCTTTTATCTTTGGTTACCAATCATGTGTGTTGTCAATGCACTCATCAAGGGGGAGATTGAGAGCCACGTGCGGTTCGAGGACCGGTGGATGGTCGCTTCCTGGTGTGATGAGTGATTGACAACGTGGTGCGGACTGACTCTTGGCTAAGTATTGCAGGTGCAGGTTGCGACTTGACTGGTGTTGGTGCAGGTGAAGAACAAGCGCGAAAGGTCATTGCCGGTGAGGCCTCCAGGTGTGGAGAAGACAAGTAGGCTTGGTTCGAGGGACCCGGTGGCCAGCGGAGTCAAGTGCGGGCCGCATGGTGGCAAGAACAGCGAGACGAAGTCGTGGACGGTTTCTTGGTTGAGCCTCAAAACCAAGGTCGAGTTGGGACAACGTGGGAGCCAAGTCATGAGTGGTGATTGGCAGAGGCTACACCGAGTTCGCGGGGTTTGCAGTGGTTCACCAGAAAACCACTGGGTTACTCGGTTGAGCCACAAAACCGAGGCCGAAGACTCGACGAGGAGGTGTGACCACCTAGGCTGGTTCAACCGCCCAGGAGGGGCGGTCAGACCACCAGGGCCGGTCTGACCGCCCGGGTCGCAGCCGCCGAGAAGCTTCGAAGCGGAGGACACGCGTCGGGATCGTAAGGCTTGCGTCGAGGCTAAGCAGGCTTGCGGTCGCTGGGCATCCGTCCGATGGTGAAAATCTGAAGACTTCCAAATACGCCCTTGAGGGGCATGTATCCCTAGTTATCTAGTAAGGGTAGTTTAGTCTTTTGGTTGCCCCCATATAAACACTTGAGGGGATGGATGGCAGCCAACTCTTTGAACCCTAGCTCATTTTCCTTTGTTTTTTTCGTTTGTATTTTCCTCTAGTTTTTCTAGGACTACCTGGAGTGCTTCATGTGAGATCTAGAGAGAGGGATGGATGACCGGGTGGCAAATTAGACCTTGTATGAACCTTCATGGTATGTATAGATGATTCGGCATGGTTCCTCAAGGCCTTGTGTTGCCTCTCCCGTTTTCCTTTTTTGGTGATTTTCGGAGCCCTTTCTTGTGATTTTCGTGGCCGAGTTTTGAGGGTGATTTCTTGCGGGATTCTTGTTGGGTGTCACGTATGAGGACCTTGTGCCTCTTTGGCTGGTGACTTTGCCCCAAGAACTCCCTTGAATCGACCTCGATTTGGTGGTTTTTCGAGTTGCTCGAGTTCATGTCCAAAAAGGCCAAGATCTGCGATTCCCTTTGATTGAGTGCGTTTCGGGTCGATTCCTTTGGTGGAGAGGTTGCCCAGAAGGTAACCCAGGTATTCCCGAAGTCTCGCTGCAATCCGTGGGGTGAATCGGGAGATCGGGCATTGGGAAGTTGAGGTTTGACCCGCGGCCAAGTTTTCTGGGAGGGGCGGTCTAACCGCCACAGGGGGCGGTCTAACCGCCCCGGACCTTCCAGGTGCAAGTTTTGGTTTTGCCGGATTTTCCTCTTTGAGTTCGTTCGCCTTGATCAGAGGAGCGTTCTGGTGAAATCTTGGTCCGTTTCGGCGCTGTTTGCTAGGAGTTCTTGTCTTGAGTTCGTTGCTGGGTACAGGAGGTTAGACCGCCCGTGGTAGCCGGTATAACCACCCCTAAGCCCTTGGGTGGAGTTTCGGTTTTCGCCAAGATTTTCTGGTAGCTTGCTTGGCCTTGACCAGAGGATCCTGCTGGTGAAACCATGGAGAGTTTTGGAGCTCGGAAGAGGTGTTTCGGAGGATTTCTTGGTTACCAGGTGGAGGCGGTCTAACCGCCCCCCATACCCGGTCTAACCGCCCCCCAGGCAGGCAGCTTCCGAGTCGTTTCCGCTGCCGTGTGTGTGTAGGAGTTGTGGCTGCAGGTAGTGTTTGTTCCTAGGACCAGTAGCACTCCAGTGGCTACGTGGTTTTGGCAAATGGAAGGTTGTGTGCGAAGCGTCTGATTGTGGGTATCCGACCGAGTTCATCTTGTTGGAGAAGTCATCTCCTTCGAGAAGAATTTTTATTGGCTCCCATTCACTCCCCCCCCCCTCTCTGGTCGCCAGTTCTGGTCCTTCAAGTGGTATCAGAGTCGGTCACGGATCTCTCGAGATTCTAACCAGTCTAAGATCCAAAGATGTCGTACCAGGAACGGGGATCGGGTCCTCCGCACTTCGATGGAAAAAACTACTAGATGTGGCAGAGACGGATGGCTGCGTTTCTCCGCGGCAAGGGACAGATCCTTTGGGACGTTACGGTGAACACATCTTATGTTCATCCGATTAACTTCCTTGCTTCGGGATCGAGGGACATGTTCGACGCTAACAACAAGGCGGTCGACTACTTGTTTCGTGCTCTGTGTCAATCCGAATTCGATCGGGTTCAGACATAGGACCTAGCTTGTAGGATTTGGTTGGAGCTGAAGAATGCTCATGCTGGGAATGCTGAGGTTCAGGCACGGTTGTATGCGACCTACCGAAGAGAGTACGAGAACTTCACTGATCTCCCCGGTGAGTCTATTGATGCCTTGTTCCAGCAGTTCACGGTGGTTGTGAACAACATGAGGGCCAATGTCGACGTCCTCCCGTACGATGACCATGATAGAGCTGTGAAGCTCTTACACGCGCTGGGTCGTACCGTGTGGGATGGAAAGGTCGAGGCCATTCTTGAGTCTGAGAAGTACACCACTCTGACGGTGAACGAGCTGTTCTCTAAGCTTAAGTCTGCTGAGGTTGATCATGGTTTGACAGCCCGTCTTGAGAGCCCAACTAACCCTCATAGTCTTGCTCTCGTTGGTGGCTCAAGTGCTAAGACTAATGCTAACCCATCCTCTAGGATGTACTCTTTGTCCTCTTTGATGTCTTTGCCAGACGAGGAGTTTGATGTACTTGGAGAGGACGAGCTGGCGTTGCTGACAAGGAGATTCGAGAGGATGCACGAGAACCGGGTGAACTCAAGAAGGAACTCGAGGACGTGCTTCAAGTGTGGCAAGACCGGACACTTTTTCGCCGAGTGTCCGAAGGTGAACAACCACGACAAGCACAAGTCCAAGGACAAAGGAAGAAGATCCAAGAAGAAGGAGCATGAACATGGGAGGAAGACACGGACCCGAGAGAAGATCAAGAGATCGAGCGACATCGACTCCGGCTCTGAGGACGCGTCATCAAGCTCGAGTGAAGAAGAAGAGGGCGACAAGAAGAAGAAGAAGAAGAAGAAGAAGAAGAAGAAGAAGAAGAAGAAGAAGAAGAAGAAGAAGAAGAAGAAGAAGAAGAAGAAGAAGAAGAAGAAGAAGAAGAAGAAGAAGAAGAAGAAGAAGAAGAAGAAGAAGTAGTAGAAGAAGAAGGACTTCGGCAAGTACTTCAACGGCCTTTGTTGTACCGCAAGCAAGAATCTGAGAAGCTACAACGAGAAGGATGGACTTTGAGGCATGGCGCACAGCTCCGACAGTAAGAGAAGCCAGAAGAACGTCTCGGACTCAGATTCTGAAGATGAGGTATGTGATGAGCACTCTTCTTTGCGCAAGGAGAATGAGGAGTTGGTTGACTTGCTTGATAACCGCGATCACATGCTTAGAGAGGCTAAGAAGCTTAGGAAGGAGCTTAGAGCTTTGCTTGAAGATGCTAGGACTAGAGTGGCTAAGCTAGAAACACAGGTTCTCGATTCCAAGCTTGAGATAGATTCGCCTTGATCAGAGGAGCGTTCTGGTGAAATCTTGGTCCGTTTCGGCGCTGTTTGCTAGGAGTTCTTGTCTTGAGTTCGTTGCTGGGTACAGGAGGTTAGACCGCTCGTGGTAGCCGGTCTAACCGCCCCTAGGTCCTTAGGTGGAGATTCGGTTTTCGCCAAGATTTTCTGGTAGCTTGCTTGGCCTTGACCAGAGGATCCTGCTGGTGAAACCGTGGACAGTTTTGGAGCTCAGAAGAGGTGTTTCGGAGGATTTCTTGGTTACCAGGTGGAGGCGGTCTAACCGCCCCCCATACCCGGTCTAACCGCCCCCTCCAGGCAGGCAGCTTCCGAGTCGTTTCCGCTGCCATGTGTGTGTAGGAGTTGTGGCTGCAGGTAGTGTTTGTTCCTAGGACCAGTAGCACTCCAGTGGCTACGTGGTTTTGGCAAACGGAAGGTTGTGTGCGGAGCGTGTGATTGTGGGTATCCGACCGAGTTCATCTTGTTGGAGAAGTCATCTCCTTCGAGAAGAATTTTTATCGGCTCCCATTCACTCCCCCCCTCTCTGGTCGCCAGTTCCGGTCCTTCACAACACAGACTGTCCGATCAGACCTCACGGACTATCCGTCAACCCCACGGACCGTCCGACGCACTCCCACAGACCATCCGCCTCCCTTAGGCAAAAACACACACACCGTGCACGTCACACGGACCGTCCGTCAAGGCTCCATGGACTGTCCGTAAACCTCGTGCAACAAAGACCTAGCGCTCGGACGGATCGAACCAAGAACTCGCACGAACAAGCAAAGAACTGGACGAACACTGGCTGCCGCAGACCGTCCGTGCCTACCTGGCGGACCGTCCGTCAGGCACGAACAGAACCAGGCGAAAACGAAAACGTGAGGTCAACTCTACCTATCCATCCATGGATCTCCCAAACGGCTGAAAGGATTGAGACAAGATTTGGGGGAGATGTGGAGCGTCCCTATGGGATGCTATGCCCAAAAACTTGTGGCCTCAAACACACAAAATCGCCGGGAATCGAATCGCAATCGAGCTCCACCAAAAAGCTAGGGTTCCACCCGAAATCCTCAAATCCAATGCCAAATCTGGAGTTTGAGGGGTCAAGATCAAGCACAAAGATGCACAAGGCATCTATCCATGATCCCCACAAAGAAATCCGAACCCAAACACCTCAGAATCGGAGGAACAAGCCACGCAGGAAAATCCAACGAAAATAGCCCGAAAAAGACACGAAAATCACTCGAGCCACAAGAAGGAAATCGACGCAACCATGAAAGCTTCCATACACTCGGAGGTTAGATTCTCTAACAAACCATGAAGAAAATCTAAGCCTATGGAGCAGGGAAATGAGAAGCAGTCCAGATGGATGGATTGCCCAGAAACCCTAGAGCTATATATATGAGTCCCTCTGGGTTGGGCAAATGACCAAGCTACCACTAGCACTTAAACTGAGATACAAACCCCTCGGGGGCAATATGGTCAAGTAGCACTCCTCTTCATCAGATGGTCACGCCTTCGTCGCAATCCGCGTCCTCCCGACGCAAGCCCTGCGATCCCGCTGCGTGTCCCCCAGCATCAAAGCTTCTCGGCGCGTCCGGATCCCGTCTCCGCCCGCTGAGCCTTCGGTCTTGGTTTTGTGGCTCAACCAAGTAACCCGACGGTTTTGTGGTGAACCACCACAAACCCCGTGTGCAGACTCCGGTCGTGAGCCGCTACCCTGCACCGGCTCAAGTCGACAACTTCGTCTTGCTTTTCTTGCCACCATACGGTCCGCACTTGACCTCGTTCGGCCACCGGGTCCATCGAGCCGAGCATACTTGTCTCTCCACTCCTCGGAGGCCCTGCAAGGCTAAGACCTTTCGCGCCTGCTCTTCACCTGCACCAACACGAATCAAGCCGCAACCTGCACCTGTAATACTCGGCCAAGGGTCAGCCCACACCACGTTGTCAATCACTCATCATAGCAAGGAGCGACCAACCACTAGTCCTCAGACGCTCCGGTCCTCATCCCTTCTCCACATTGTCTCTCAAAAAGTGGTACCTCACTTCTATATGCTTGGTTCTGGAGTGTAGCACGGGATTTTTGGCAACACTAATGGCTATCGTGCTATCACACATGAGAGGAACATGGGTACACTCCTCACCAAAGTCACTCAGCGTGTATGTGATCCAAAGCAGCTGGGAGCAACAACTAGCGGTAGCTACATACTCGGCTTCTATGGTAGACTGAGCTACACGTGATTGTTTGCAAGAAGACCAAGAAACCAAATAGGAACCCAAAAACCGACATGTCCCCGAAGTCTACTTCCTATCGACTTGACACCCCGCAAAGTCGGCATCCGAAAAACCAAGAAGCGAAAGGGAAGAGGACGCCGAGTACCAATGACCAAGCTCAGAAGTGTATCGAAGATACCTGAAAATCTGCTTGACGGCCTGCTGATGTGAAGTCCTCGGCGATGCCTGAAAATGAGCGCACAGACACATAGAAAACTGAATGTCCGGCCTCGTCGTCGTCAAGTACAAGAGGGAGTCGATCATGCTCCGGTACTCCTGCTGGTCCACGGGCTCTCCGTCCTCGTTTGCATCCAGCGCTGTAGTCGTACTCATTAGTGTCGACAGGGGCTTCAAGTCATCTATCTCGAACTTCTTGAGAATGTCCTTCGTGTACTTGGCTTGATGCATAAACGTTCCCTCCTTAGCCTACTTGATCTGAATCCCAACAAAGAACTGCAATTCTCCCATCATAGACATCGAATTCTTTGCTCATGTCCTCTACAAACCTTGCAACCAAAGAGTGAGACGAGCCACCAAAGACAATTATATCCACATTCACCTGAACAATTAGGATATCATCACCCTTCCTAAGGAGAAATAGAGTCTTATCTACTTTGCCCATCTCAAACCCCTTGCTGAACAAGAACCCCCTCAACCTTCCATACTATGCCCGGGGAGCTTGTTTCAGCCCATACAAAGCCTTCCTCAGCTTATACACTCGGTGGGGAAACTCAACACTCTCAAAGCCTGGTGGTTGCTTCACATAAACCTCTTCCTCCAAAAACCCATTCAGAAAGGCACTCTTCACATCCATTTGGTACAATTTGAACCCTTTAGCCACAGAAAAGGCTAGAAGGATCCTAATCGCCTCCAAACAGGCTACAGGAGCAAATGTCTCCTCATAGTCCATCCCCTCTTTCTGGCTATAACCCTGAGCAACCAACCTCGATTTGTTTTTCACCACCTCACCATTCTCACCCTCTTTGTTTTTCCACACCCATTTTGTCCCAATAGGTTTGCAATGTGGTGGTGGCTCTACCAACTCCCAAACATGGTTTCTCTCAAAGTTCTCTAACTCCTCATGCATAGCTTCACCCAATTAGGATCGGAGAGTGCGTGTCCAATGTATTTCGGCTCAAAGGTAGCAACAAAAGCCGAATGAGCAAAGTGAGAAACATTTCTGGACCTCGACCGTGTCGTACGTTCATTGCTGTCGCCGATGATTCTTAAGGGAGGATGGTCAACTTGAACGCGCCTCAGCGCCTCTCGCCTAGAGACGACCTCCCCCTCAACAGTAGCTTCCACTTGATCTTGTTGGATCATAGTCGGTGTAGGGGATGGACCATCCTGCACCATAGTCGTCGTAGTGGAAGTAGAGGGTACAGGTGTGGCTGGAGCTTCACCAACATCACCATCATCTTCTCCAGCATCATCCTCTTCATCCTCAAAGATTTTCTTGCCAACTTCGTCGTCTCCTGCACACTAAAAAACAGACGAACTGCATGGCTGTGTCTCGTCGAAGGTAGCCTCGCAAGTTTCCATGACTAGGTTAGTTTGAAGGTTGAGCACACGAAATGCTCGAGAATGCCTAGCATAACCCAAAAAGATTCCATCAGAGGACCTCGACTCAAGCTTATCAAGCCTACCCTTCTTGAGGATAAAACATCGACAACCAAAAGCCCTGAAATGGCTCACTCTAGGTGCTCACCCATGCACGAGCTCATAGCACGTCTTGTTCAAGAAAGCCCAAAGAAAAATCTGGTTCCCAACATGGCACGAGGTATTCACCGCCTCAGCCCAATATCTCCTCGGAGTCCTATGCTCGTCGAGCATCATCCGAGCCATCTCACAAAGGGAACGGTTATTCCTCTCTACCACACCATTCTGACAAGCAACATAGGTGAGGAAAACTGATGTTCGAGACCCAAATCACGATAAAAGGTTTCGAAATCGAGAGTTTTTGAATTCAGTGCCATTGTCTCTACGAATAGCTCAAACAACATCTCCATTCCTCTTATTCTTCAACCTCAAGATTAGATCTCGGACAAAACCAAACGTCTCCCCCTTGTTAGCCAAAAAGAAGACCCAAGCATAGCGAGAATAGTCATCCACTATCACCAGGACGTACCATTTCCCACCCGCCGAGCACACACGAGCTGGACCAACCAAGTTCATATGGAACAGCTCGCATGGCCTCTCTATCATAACAGCTGTTAGAGGCGGATGGGAGGCGGCGACCATCTTGCCATGCCTACACGGAGCACATACCAAGTCCTTTTGGTACTTCAACTTAGGCAATCCTCGGACCAAACCAAGCCCACTCAAGCATGACAATAAGTCAAAACTCAAGTGACCTAGCCTCTTATGCCATTTCCAAAGCTCTACCGAAACACCAGCAACCAAACAACAAGAAGAGCCGATACACTGAGAAAAATCGACTCTGAAAATCTGACCCTCAGAGATGATTGTGCACACAAGATCACCTCGAGAATCCAAAACACAAGAAGCGCCCGTTTTGAAATGGACCTCAAAACCCTCATCAAGAAGCTAAGACACCGAAAGAAGATTGAACCCCAAACACTTGACAAGAGCAACACACCTAAGAGTCATTCTCTCACTTACCTTCACCGTGCCCACTGAAAGCACTCTACCTTTCCCATTATCCCCAAAAGTGATGTACTCCTTGGACACCACCGGGGTGAGGCTGGAGAACCACCTTTGTTCTCTAGTCATGTGTCGAAAGCAACCAGAGTCGATCAACCAAGAGCCCTCCATGCCTCCCACCTGCAAAATAAAAAATGAGAGCGAGAGTGAGCAAACGACTCAGCACTGGGGTTAGTGTAAAATGAATCAAACCAGTGTCGTGCCGTTTGCTCACAAGTGGGGTTAGCAAAATCTATCCTATCACTCCTAGGTGGAACACCCACACGTCTCCTTGGAGGACTACGCGTACCACGAGGTGGAGACCATGGCGCGTAGCTCCTCTAAGACCTAAAGCTGCGATCATTCCCCCCATACTCGTATTGTCCACGAGTGAAGGAACGTCTAGCAAACTCACTGTTGGCACTTCTTACATCGTTACTAGATTTGTAACGGTGCCAGAAAGCCTGTTGGTATACTACACGATCACAGATAAATCCGCAAGCGCACGGATACCGTTGTAGCTTTCACCCGGGAGTATTCCAAGGTATCGATTTCCACGGAGAACGAGAAGTGTTGTGAACCTGAACTAATTCGTCCGGGGGATATGGTGACGAAGGATAGAAAGGTAAGGGTAGATTTCGGGTAGACAGGGGAAAGCTGATGAAGTTTGGGACTCGTGAGAGTCACGGATAGAATCAAGGCAAAACTTGTCGCTCGTCGGGGCCAGAGGGAAAAGAGCCACGGAAAGGGATGAGAAGGGGGCTCTGATGTCGTAACTCCTACCTGCCGGAACTAACGTGGTAGACTACAAAGCCCGTCCGGAGCTGTCACCTACCTAGGGTACCACAACTATTTCGTTGAACCGGGAAGCATTCCAAGGTACTGGAAAGCCTAGACACCACGTCTACACTAACCAAGCACTACTTTACTCGGATCCAAAGCAAAGCAATCACAACAAGTAGAAACTACTAAATGCAATCGAAGAACCTAAGAGTGAACGATGAAATGGCTTGAGACTTAGTTGCTCACGAATCCGAACTTACAAAGTATCTCGGGTGTGGACGACCATAGTTGTACCGCACCCGCTGAGGAAGGGGAAGAAGACCGACACTCCGGCTTCTTCTCCAACACTCAACTCTCTCTCCCTACTCTCTGAATACTAACTTAGGTGGGGCTCTGCCACTTGCTTTCTAATCACTTGTACACCCTTCTACGAGGTGCCAGGCTCTATATATAGCCCCAATGGGTCGATGGATGCAGGAGGGGGGTACTTGTAGGCGAGAGGGAGCTGCAATGCCGAGCAAGGAGGTGCGGCCATATCTCCAGGTGCGGCCGGCCCTGTGATTTCCACCGCCTTCGATTGTGCGTCCGTGATTTGGTCCCTGAGGTGGTTAGAAGGCGGTTGTGGGTCGGTTTGCTGAGTGAAGGAGGTGCGGCCGGTCCTCTTGGTGCGGCCGGCCCTGGGCCCTCTTGTCATCCACTCCGGATCGTGATCTAGTGGGTAGATGAAGTCTTGGATGTTGTCACACGTCAGTTGTTCACTGGCTTGTGGGTCCATGGATCCAGGTGAGGCTAATCTCAACCTCTGGATCAAACTGACCTTGTCTTTCGATCCGGATCATTCCTAGTTGTGTTCCCTTGAGTGACCGAGGCTTGGTGGCACGTTTGGGCGAATCGGGCAGGTACGGCCGGCCCTAGTGCTGCGGCCGGCCCTGGAGGTTCGGCCGGCCCTGGTGGTGCGGCCAGCCCTGCCCCCTGGCCCCTGTGTTGCTCGCCTGTGGTGTGTTTGCTTGATCCAACACGATCGTGATGAGTTTGGTCTTTTGGGAGTTGATGAATAGGACATCACTCGGAATGAACCTGCATAGTGGTGCAAGGTAGGGCCGGCCGTACCACTAGGTGTGGCTGTGCCTACCTTATGTGGCTCGGTGCTCTGGAATTGCCCCCTAATCTTGATCCTGCAGATAGAAACTCAACACAACTCGTGGAACCTTGTTAGCACCTAAAACATGCATGAAATTGGTGTCTGGCCCATGGACTTGGTCCCCTTGGATATTATGCTAGGTGTAGAGGCATTTGGCAAAGTTTGATGTTGATCGAAGGAGGTTGATAGGTCCGGCCGAACCTACTAGGTTCGGCCGCACCTACCCCCCGACACGTCTCGTGTCACAATCTTCCGTGAGGCATAATTTTTGCATCCGGACTCCGAATTGGGTGAACCAAAACTCCATTTCGATCGTCTCGACGAGTCCGTCGCAATGGTGTAGTCCAAATTGACATTTTATGTTGTTTGTGATAATGCCATATTTTATTCTATAATGGCTCATTTAGACCTGTATCCAAATATTCACCAAAGCTCGTGGAATTCGTTAGTTTATAACCCCACAACTATGATGCAAGCTTTGATGGAGTGAAATTTGTTCAAAGTTGAGGGTCGAAAATAGGGACTTAACGACCGTCAACACACCCCCACACTTGGCCCTTTGCTCGTCCTCGAGTAAAGGTTAAGGACCAAGGTGAAAACAAAAATTCCTATGGTATGAAGCGAGCATAAGAGATATTCCGAATCATACCTTGCACTTGTGAACTTTGAAGTGTCTATCATGCCATCTTGGGTAATTGAGGAATGGAATGATCTTGAATCAAATCACTTCTACTCCTCATGTCAAGTAGCTTGGGATTTTTTTAATAAGTTTTCAAAATAAACCTTGCTTGGCACCTCATTTGATTCTCTCAAATCGCTCAATGTGTATAGTCCTCACCAAGGCATTAGATTACCTTTCTTCAACCTACTTCTAATGATGGCTATATATGGAGCTCAAGGTAGGGTATAAAGATGAGGCATACTTGCATCACATGTATTGCAAAGTCAAAAACCGGATCCAAGGAGAAAATCAAATCATACGATCAGATCAAGATGTGCATGTGTAGGGATATGATGGATATGGTAAGGTGGATACTAGGCCCAGAATGGGTGCTAGATATTACCATATGTATAATGAACGTTGTGATGATGGTAAGGTGTACACTAGGCCCGGAATGGGTGCTAGTTATTACCATCTGATTTGTTGTAACACCATTTTGCATGATCCTCTCTCTATTTTGACTCTTTTGTGGACATGGCTATCTTTTCTTTTTTTCTTTTTTTTTCTTTTTTTTTCTTGGACCTTCATGTGTCCAACTTTTTTTTCTTGGACCTTCATGTGTCCATTTTTTTTCTATAGCCATGTCTCTTTTGTAATATTAACTTGGAGAGAGAGAGATCAACACATAGTGTGGAGCTTTATTTTGTAGAATAGATAGATGGTACAATGCTAGCTCTCAACTGAGCATAGCAAGGAGGATGTTGGCGTGTACGTGTATCTTGATCATGAAAGCATGAAAAGAATTCTCACAAGGGTCACAATAATTTGACAAAGCTCAATGCAACGACAAGTAGCATATGTGTATGAGGTTTTCAAGATGTCTCATCATATGGCTCTGGTAGGACTTGGCATATCAAAGAGGAGCTTCGCAAAGGGTTTTCAAAATTTTCAAATAAATTTCCCAAGCACTCAAACATTTGGAGCAAAGATCATTTCATCGGACCATATCTCAAACATCAACTACTTAGATGGGCATGGTTTCCTAAAGATATGTTGTTCACAAGCATCAAGATAATAAGTATGGAATAAAACTTATGCAAGACAACCATATGAAACATGTCGAGCATTGGGTGCATGAGGATTCAATTGAGTTTGATTTATATGATCGGATTTAAAGCTCATTTAAACTCATGATTTCCAAAAGTAGAGAGGTAGGGGTGCAAATACCATTGCTCTTGGAGAAAGTGGGGAATGAGGTAGACAAATGGTGATTCGGCCAAATCACAGGGGCGACCGACTTGCTCTAGTGCACTTACCTCATCCCTCGTCGATTAGCGTAGTCGGTGTTGTGCGGCACCATGGCGGGAGATCTCAATTTTGTGTTTCGACGAGCCTGAGAAATCTCCCCCACACTTGCTCTTGTACCTGGTGTTATTATTCAAAGAAAAAGATGGAAACAAAAAGGGAGGCTCTGCTAGCTGAAGAGCTAGGAAGCCTTTATGAATTTTTCTAGGATAGGCTCCTCCTCTATGAATTCCGATTCAGAGAGTGGATCGGAGTTTGTTGATTCCTCGTCGAAGTCATACAAGAAATCAGCTGGGTACACACGGGGATAGAGGAGTGGTTCTTCATGCCAAAAAGTGCTAGTGGGTTTCTCCTCTATGAATTTCGGTTCCGAGAGAGTGTTTGGCATGTGCTCCTCCTGAGTGATCTCTTCCTCATCCGGGAATTCATCATAAACTCCCGTGTAAAGGGTATTTGAAGGATTTTTGTTAGAATGTCCTTACACTCAGACAAGGTGAGATGAGTGAAAGATCCTCCGGAAGAAGAGTCTAAGAAAATTGCTAACTCTAGTCCAAGACCATCGCAAAAGTGTTGCAAAAGAGCGGGCTCTGCGATACCAAGGTCTGGACCAGAATCTACGATTTTTGTAAATCTTGCCCATGCGGCTCCTAGAGATTCGGTCTTCCGTTGCTCAAAACAGATGACCTCTCGTCGGAGTTTCACTACTTGGGGAGTCGGGAAGAATGTTAGGCAAAAAGCCTTTAGTAAACTTTCCCAGTCCCCCTCCATACTTCTCACACTGAGCGAATACCATTGTTTTGCTCTCCCCGTTAATGAAAACGAAAAGAGTTTCCATTTCAAGGTATCTTGACTCATTTCTGCGATCACAAGACACGAACAAAGTTGTTCGAACTCGCGCAGGTGGGAATAAGGACTTTCATCCTTATCTCCGGAGAAGCCCTGCTCTCGGACCATAGCTATGAAGCCGGGACGTAGCTCATAGCTAGATGTTTCAATGGAATGTGATGAAGGTGGAGGCTCCAAATGATTACCCTTTGGAGCGGCAAAATCGAAAAGGGTTGGATTGGAATCAAAGTGATAAATGGGGTGATACACGGACGAACTGGGTTCGGAATCAAAACAGCTACAGTTCCCCGGTAATGGCGCCAGAAAGCTTGTTGGCACTTCTTACGTCGTTACTAGATTTGTAACGGCGCCAGAAAGCCTGTTGGTATACTACACGATCACAGATAAATCCGCAAGCGCATGGATACCGTTGTAGCTTTCACCCGAGAGTATTCCAAGGTATCGATTTCCACAGGGAACGAGAAGTGTTGTGAACCTGAACTAATTCATCCGGGGGATATGGTGACGAAGGATAGAAAGGCAAGGGTAGATTTCGGGTAGAGAGGGGATAGCTGATGAAGTTTGGGACTCGTGAGAGTCACGGATAGAATCAAGGCAAAACTTGTCGCTCGTCGGGGCCAGAGGGAAAAGAGCCACAGAAAGGGATGAGAAGGGGGCTCTGATGTCGTAACTCCTACCTGTCGGAACTAAAGTGGTGGACTACAAAGCCCGTCCGGAGCTGTCACCTCCCTAGGGTACCACAACTATTCTGTTGAACCGGGAAGCATTCCAAGGTACTGGAAAGCCTAGACACCACGTCTACACTAACCAAGCACTACTTTACTCGGATCCAAAGCAAAGCAATCACAACAAGTAGAAACTACTAAATGCAATCGAAGAACCTAAGAGCGAACGATGAAATGGCTTGAGACTTAGTTACTCACGAATCCGAACTTACAAAGTATCCCGGATGTGGACGACCGTAGTTGTACTGCACCCGTCGAGGAAGGGGAAGAAGACCGACACTCCGGCTTCTTCTCCAACACTCAACTCTCTCTCCCTACTCTCTGAATACTAACTTATGTAGGGCTTCGCCACTTGCTTTCTAATCACTTGTACACCCTTCTACGAGGTGCCAGGCTCTATATATAGCCCCAATGGGTCGGTGGCTGCAGGAGGGGGTACTTGTAGGCGAGAGGGAGCTGTAGTGCCAAGCAAGGAGGTGCGGCCGTATCTCCAGGTGCGGCCGGCCCTGTGATTTCCACCGCCTTCGATCGTGCGTCCGTGATTTGGTCCCTGAGGCGGTTAGAAGGCGGTTGTGGGTCGGTTTGGTGAGTGAAGGAGGTGCGGCCGGTCCTCTTGGTGCGGCCAGCCCTGGGCCCTCTTGTCATCCACTCCGGATCGTGCTCTAGTGGGTAGATGAAGTCTTGGATGTTGTCACACGTCGGTTGTTCACTGGCTTGTGGGTCCATGGATCCAGGTGAGGCTAATCTCAACCTCTGGATCAAACTGACTTTGTTCCTTCGATCAGGATAATTCCTAGCTGTGTTCCCTTGAGTGACCGAGGCTTGGTGGCACGTTTGGGCGAGTCGGGCAGGTGCGGCCGGCCCTGGAGGTTCAGCCGGCCCTGGTGGTACGGCCGGCCCTGCCTCCTGGCCCCTGTGTTGCTCGCCTGTGGTGTGTTTGCTTGATCCAACACGATCGTGATGAGTTTGGTCTCTTGGGAGCTGATGCATAGACTTCACTCGGTGTGAACCTGCATAGTGGTGCAAGGTAGGGCCGGCCGTACCACTAGGTGCGGCCGTGCTTACCTTATGTGGCTCGGAGCTCTGGAATTGCCCCCTAATCTTGATCCTGCAGGTAGAAACTCAACACAACTCGTGGAACCTTGTTAGCACCTAAAACATGCAAGAAATTGGTGTCTGGCCCATGGACTTGGTCCCCTTGGATATTATGCTAGGTGTAGAGGCATTTGGCAAAGTTTGGTGTTGATCGGAGGAGGTTGTTAGGTCCGGCCGAACCTACCCCCCGACACGTCTCGTGTCACAATCTTCCGTGAGGCATAATTTCTGCATCCGGACTCCGAATTGGGTGAACCAAAACTCCATTTCGATCGTCTCGACGAGCCCGTCGCAATGGTGTAGTCCAAATTGACATTTTATATTGTTTGTGATAATGCCATATTTTATTCTATAATGGCTCATTTAGACCTACATCCAAATATTCACCAAAGCTCATGGAATTCGTTAGTTTATAACCCCACAGCTATGATGCAAGCTTTGATGGAGTGAAATTTGTTCAAAGTTGAGGGTCGAAAATAGGGACTTAACGACCGTCAACACTCACCACGCCTAAACCCAACACGCCTACCACTGTCTCTCTGAGGAGGCACGCCCCATGTAGGAAACTCACGCCTCTTTTGAGGGTAAATGGTACGCACTGTACCCTCACTCTTAGGCACAACATGAGACTCAGGCACACCACGAGAAGGGCGGTACCTGTCCTTGTTTGCCATCTCCCTAGCAAACCTCTCCTCACGCTTCCTCCTGAAGCAAAACTCAGCTAGATGCTCATCCCACCCACAATGGTCAATGGAATGGGATTGGTTTTGGCTTTGGCTTTGGGCTCTCTTTGGGTTGTGGCTTCTCTGCACTAGGTTTCTCTCCCTTCTTCCCAAAGAACTCGTTTCCCAAGTCACTCTTAAACTTGATGGGTTTATGGAAGTTGTTGGTTTGTGGGGGAAACACGGGAGGATCTGGGGTTGTGTCTAGTCGGTTCCTAAGTGGATTTGGCTTAGGAGCATAGGTATTCTTGTGGAAGGTTTTTGGTGGAGCTGGGATATCACCAATCTTCTCCTCCTTCTCACCACTGCACTCCCCAATCTTATCTAACCCAAGCGCTTGCCCATCATAGCGCTTGTATGCCTCAATCATCATCCTGAGCTGAGGCTCATGACCTGACAACCAACCTATCATTTTCCTCAACTCATCATTCTCATCCTGCAAGCGATCAACATAGTGTGCAGGCTCCAAATTCTTCACAGCATGTATTTCACAAGTAGAGCATGAAGTGGGAATAGGAGCTTTTAATTCAGCCTCTAGTGATCTAGCATAAGCATGTGATTCATCTAACTTAGCATGCAAAACAGGACAAGAAGTGCAAGCACCAAGCAATGAGGGCCTATATTTCATCTCATCTAGCTCAACCCTGATCACATCTAGTTCCTCAACCTTGGAGGCATACTTTTCCTTGAGCATAGTCAAATCACCAAGGAAAGTAAAACAATCAGTGCATTCAGGTTCATCGGTCACAATAGGAGCAGACTTTAAGGCATCAATCTGAGATCTAGCATCAACAAGCATATACACTAGCTCTATCACCTTCTCCTTAGCCTCTCCTAGCAAAGACCTATAATCCCTCTTCTCCTTGTTGGTCTTTCTAAGCACATCATCACAGTTGTCAAGTAATTCATTCAACCTAGCATTCTTCGCTACCAAGAAGGCAGGATCATTATTTACCTCTTCCTCAGAGTCAGAGTCCGTGTCATCCTTCTGGCTCTTCTTGCTCTCGGAGCTGCGTGCCATGCCGCAAAAACCTTGGGTGGAGAAGCACAAGCCATTGATGTTCTTGCTCGACCGCTTGCCCTTGTGCCAGTCCACCTCTTCTTCACTGCTTGAGCTCGATGAAGAGTAGCAGCAACTCGAGTCGATGTCGCTCGCTCCGGTGACCATCGCACGCTCCGTCTTCTTCTTGTGGCTGCCACTCTTCCTCAGCCTCCGCTCAGACTTGTTCTTGCCCTTGTAGTCGTCCCTCGAGCGGTGCTTGTGGTCGGTCCTCGAACGGCGCTTGTGCTCGGGCTTGATCTCCATGGCCTCCGGGCACTCAGCGATAAAGTGCTCGTGCTTCCTGCAGCGGTAGCACATGCCCGAGTTCCTCCGAGCGTTCTTCCGGTTCGTGTACAAGCGCTCGAACCGCCTGTTCAACAACGCGAGATCATCCTCGCCCAGCACATCGAACTCCTCATCTGGCATGGACACAAGACAAGACAAAGAGAACTGTCTAGAAGACATGTTAGTGTTAGTTCTTGGTCTAGAAACGAGTGCTAGACTATGAGGGTCAGTCGGGTTCTCGATCCTTTCTCGCACCCCACGGTCCACCTTGGACGACTTGAGCTTGGAAAACAGCTCGTCCACCGTGAGGGTCTCATAGTTCCCTGACTCCAAGATAGCCTCGACCTTCTCACTCCACACGGTACGATCCAACGAGTGCAGGAGCTTCACAGTCCTGTCATGATCATCGTACGGGAGCATGGTCACATTGGCTCTCATGTTGTTCACAACACAATGAACCGCTGGAACATGACGTCTATGGACTCACTGGGGAGATGAGTGAAGTTCTCGTACTCTCTCCGGTAGGTCGCAAACAAGCGCACCTTCACCTGGTTGTTCCCAGCATGAGCGTTCTTCAACTTCTCCCAAATCTTGCACGCCAAGTCCTCTGCTTGAAACCGATCGAATTCAGGCTTGCAAAGGGCACGAAAGAGATAGTCGACCGCCTTGTTGTTGGTGTCATGCATATCTCGAGAACCTGGGGCATGGAAGTTGATGGGGTGGACAAATGAGGTGTTCTCCGTCACATCCCATATGATCTGTCCTTTGCCACGAAGAAAAGCCGACATATGACGTTGCCACATCTGGTAATCCTTACCATCAAAGTGCGGAGGACCCGAACCCCGTTCTTGGTACGCCATCTTTGGATCTTAGACTGGTTAGAATCACGAAGATCCGTAAACAGCTCTGATACCAATTGAAGGACCGATTAGGCGACCAGATGGGGGGAGTGAATGGGAGCTGATAAAAATTCTTCTCCGAAGAGCCGAACTCGACTATGCCCCAAAATCACAAGCAAGGGTTCCCACTGAAAGTGCATCTAGACCCCTAAGTGGATTTTGGTGAATTGAGTGACAAAACGATTAAAGGACTAATGTATTTGTCTAAGTTTGTGAGCATGTTTATTCAGATATTCATGAGCAATTATTGGAGTATTTATTTTTGGATGAATATTATATGACTCACATTGGAGAAGACAAATATGTCAATGATCCTTATGCAAATTAATTAATGTCAAGCAATGAGTGGATCTATATTTTGGAGATACTTTGTGAAGATGAGTTACATGTCTCCAAGGAATGTGGTAGCTTGACTAAAAATAAAAGGGATCATACAAAGAGAAATTAGTAATTCTCTCAAGTTAAAGTGCAAGGCTTCATGTGGTAATTGAAAGAGGACACAAGGATGAGTATAGACTTAATGGTTCTTAAATGGAAGCTTGCATATTCATTGTCAATCAAGATCAAGCATTTGAAGCGAGTTTTCAAATGAAGGTTAATTATGTATGAAGCAAAGTGGAACTCAAAAGTGGATTGGGTAAGTGATGAAGAGATCAACCGAGGTGTCTAGGGTGAGGGACTAAGCAATCTTTGGGGTCTTGGCCCGGCCGCCATTAGTGTTTTGCTAAGGTGAAATTCTAGCATCCGTGGGGTCTCCAAGTATCATATCCAAGCCTTATCCGAGGGAAGCGATGCAACATATCAATAAGTTATGATTGGCAATATGGAGTGACTTAAGGATTAAAGTGAGCACTCTTATGCAAAAAGGAAAAATCCTAAGTCACTAGCTCAAGTATGGATTTGCTCAAGACATCGGCTATGTTGGAAACCCTCAAGTTGAAATTGCGAAAGTATGGCAAGATTGAAGACCTACAAGCTCAAGTGATCAACTCCGTTCTACATTTTTTCTTGAGTTTAGGAATGCCGTACTATCAAGAGGGATGCAACATTAGCTCTAAGACAAAAGATCAAAAGTGCTCATTAGTTGACCTAAGTGAGAACTAGCCGTGAGAGAGTTCCTGAGTAGTCTAACAAACCTCTAACCCAACCTTAGCCACTTCAACATGTCTTGGAGTGCTTGTGAGAAGAGAGAAGTGTTTTTGGGGTCTCTCTGCCTAGGGCGGTCTAGGGGGCGGTCTAACCGCCCCTGGTAGGCCAACGGCTAGTTTTTCAAACTGGCCGGAGGCAGGCGGTCTAACCGCCCTGACCAGGTGGTCTAACCGCCCTGGTCAGAGTTCTAACGGCTAGTTTCCCTTGTGAGGGGTATAAGTACCCCACGAGCTCCACTTGTTGGGGCTACTGATTCTAGGGTTGCTGAGGTACTCCCCCTGCTGTTTTTCATAAGCCAAAGTCATAGAAACACTCCCCAACCCTCTCTTTGTGAGATTTGCTCTTCAAGCCATATCCTAGTGTTGGGTTGAGAGTTTAAGCCTTTGTGAGCTTGTGTGAGCTGAGCAAGAGCATCCCATAGCTTGAGCACTTGTGGTTCGCGTCGGAAAGCCTTTAAAGCATTTGTTACTCTTGGAGGTTTGCCTCCTAGACGGCTAGGCATCGAGCTCTCAAGGTTGTGGTGAGCAGCGGCAAGTTTGTGAGGGCTGTGATCTTGCCTCTTTGTGGAAAAGATCGCCTTCGTGGAAAGGAGGAAAGCGGCTGAAAGAGACCCGGCTTGTTATGAGAGATTTCCCTTACAAGCTCCTCAACGGAGACGTAGCCGTTCCTTAGTGGGCGGTGAACTTCAGGAAGCAAATCCTCGTCTCTCCTTTGTGGTTTGCCTCACTCGCTTTGATTTCTAGCATATTTACTTTGCTTCCGCTCGATCTACTTGGGTGTGCTTGTCTTTGAGTGCAAGGATCATTACCTTGCTTGTGATCATCTACAGGAGCCACTCAAGAACTTAGGTTCTTGCTAGAAGTCAAGAGAAGCATTGAGTTGTCTTTTGTAGGTTCACTGGGTGGAGGCGGTCTAACCGCCCCAGGACCTGGTCTAACCGCCCCCTCTGTGCTTAGTGCATTAGGGGCGGTCTAACCGCCTGGCAGAGGCGGTCTAACCGCCTGTGCCAGTGAAGCTCAAGTTTCGGGGGGGGGGAAGTTTTATTTAGTCGTCTCACCTATTCACCCCCCTCTAGGCGGCATCAAGGTCCTTTCACCCACATGAACTTGCCAAGGTCACGTAGTCACAACGGACCTACCAACCCTAGGAACAAGTCCCAAACCAATCCAAAGCGGAAGCACAACACAAGAGGCAAAGG
This sequence comes from Cenchrus fungigraminus, assembly GCA_036936925.1. Taxonomy (NCBI): domain Eukaryota; kingdom Viridiplantae; phylum Streptophyta; class Magnoliopsida; order Poales; family Poaceae; genus Cenchrus; species Cenchrus fungigraminus. The sequence continues at coordinate 50,579,885 of CM072780.1, forward strand.
ACTTAGGTGATCTGCAGTGGCCTGGGCGGACCGTCCGCAAGGAGGGGGCGGCCTGTCTGCGGGACCCATGCGGACCGTCCGCACTACACCCGCGGACTGTCCGCTAAACCTCTCGCAATCGAAAACACACGGCTCAACGGATCGAACCAAGAACTCGCAAGAACAAGCGACGAACTGAACGAACCATAGGCCACGCGGACCGTCCGCGTCCACCAGGCGGACTGTCCGCCAGGTGCGGACAGAGCAGCTCAAGCCCGAGTTGCTCAAAGTCAACACCTCCTTCCCTTCACCCGATCTCTCGAATCAACCAAGGGAAAGCTACCAAATCGTAGGGAAGGTGAAGCACCTCTAGGAGATGCTATACCTACGAATTTGGAGCCTCAAATCCACTGAGATGAGAGGAATCGAGATTCTACCGAGCTCAACTAAAAAGCTAGAGTTCCAACCGAAATTCTCGAATCAAAGGCCAAATCTGGTGTTTGAGGAGTCAAGATCAAGCACAAAGATATACAAGGCAACTATCCATGATCTCCACAAACAAAACCGAACACAAACGCCTCAGAATCGAAGGAACAAGCCGCACACGAAAATCCTACGAAAAGACTCGAAAAAGACATGAAAATCACCCGAGTCAAGAGAAGGAAATCGATGCAACCATGAATGCTTCCATACAACCAGAGGTCAGATTCTCTACAAAATCATGAAGAAAATCTAGCCTAAAGAGCAGGGAAAATGAGAAGCAGTCCAGATGGATGAGTTGCCCTGGAACCCTAGAGCTATATATATGAAGTCTCTCCGGGTTGGGCAAATGACTAAGGTACCCCTAGAACATAAAGGAAGATACACACCCCTCAGGGGCAAGATGGTCAAGTAGCACTGCTCTTCATCGGGCGGCCACGCCTTTGCCGCAGTCGGCGTCCTCCCGACGCAAGCCCTGCGATCCTGCCGTGTGTCCCCCAGCATCGAAGCTTCTCAGCGCGCCCGGATCCCGTCTCCACCCACCGAGCCTCCGGTCTTGGTTTTGTGGCTTAACCAAGTAACCCGACCGTTTTGTGGTGAACCGCCGCAAACCCCGCGTGCAGACTCCGGTCGTGAGCCTCTACCCTGCACCGGCTCCTGTCCACGACTTCGTCTTGCTTTTCTTACCACCATGCGGCCCGCACTTGATCCCGTTCGGCCACCGGGTCCATTGAGCCGAGCCTACTTGTCTCTCCACTCCTCGGAGGCCCGCAAGGCTAACCTTTCGCGCTCGCTCTTTACCTGCACCAACGCAAATCAAGCCGCAACCTGCACCTGCAATACTCGACCAACAGTCAGTCCACACCACGTTGTCAATCACTCATCATACTAGGGAGCGACCATCCACGGGTCTTCAGACGCTCCGGTCCTCAACGACGCAGGCCGACGGCGCATTCTTGGTGACGTCGTTCTTCGACATCGCCGAGCGCACCGCGGCGGAGGCAGCGGCACCCGCGCTCGGGGCACTATTCACGCTGGAGATGTCCGACAAGATGTGGCGCATGTCACTCTCGGCCGGCGCGAGCAGGGACCACCAGACGACGAACTCGTTCGGCCCGGATAGCCTGCGCCTGGAGCCGGTGGTGTTCCCGCCGATGCTCGTCGTGTTGCCCGGCCGTGACATCCTGCACGAGCGCGTGCTGCGCTACGCGGCTGCGCTGGAGGAGATGGGGAAGCCGGTGGAGCTCGTCGTCCTCGAGGGGCAGGAGCACGTGTTCTTCTCCCGCCAGCCGTGGAGCGAGGAGGCAGGCCAACGAGATGATCCAAGTCGTGAAGCAGTTCGTCCACAAAAGCAACGACGCCGAGGGCAAGCAGTGTACGGACAGAATTACCTATTTATTTTAAGAGGGGACAAATGATGGAAAAAGTGCATTAAAAGTTAAATAACTCAAATAGTCTTGATCCGAACAGCTTAAGAGCTATTTCATTGTAGAGCTATTTTCTTAAGATAAACTTTAACTCTCAAAATAGATGAAGCTGTTTCTCCAAACACGCCTATGGAAAGGAAAATGTTTCCCGGCTTTAGCTGGGTTTTGACTTCTGACCGATCTAAGCTCAAAGTCTGACCTACCTCGTCCAACACTCAGCAGCCTAACCACTATTATCCATGATCTTATCCTTTTCCTTCACGGCAATATCGGGGGTGGTACAGAAACAGAAACTTTTTAGACTAAGATGATGGTAGTCCTGCTCATTAATACAGAGGAGTTTGTTTGAAGGGAAACAACGAGAAACCAGTATTCTGCCTGCCGTGCCGCCGCGGATCTAGAGGTGGACGGAAACAAGAAAGCAACAAAATTGACCGCCGCAACAAGAAGGCAAGAACCATTCCCTTCCCTCTTTCCTCTCCGCCGCCGCCACCTGCTCCGCATCGTCGTCGCCGGCGAGGACGCGGCAACAGACCTCGTTTCCTTCCTCCTCTCCTTTTCTTGGCCGTGGTGCCGGTGCCGCCTTCTGCTGCTACCTTGTGTCTGGCGTGGAGCTCAGATCCACCCGGCCTCACCTGCACCGACCTCTTCGTTTGTTGGTGAGCAACCCACTTGCTCTGAGGAACTGCTTTACAATTTCTCTTTTGTTCTTTGGAGGATCTCCCATTTTTTACCCTTGACAGCAAGCAATCAATTCCACGTCGATCAAATCTGATTCGTTCATCCATGATTCGATTAGGTTCTTTTATCATCGCGCAAGATCAACCTTCTTGTGCTGCGGTTGGAATTCCTTTCTCAAGAATTTGAGGGGTTCAGCTAATGCCCCAATCCATGCCCAGCGGTCACTCAGTCCCGGCAAGGTTTCTCTAGGATTTTGCATATACAAGACATGTGGAGACTCAAGCAGTTCATCCCCAAGGAGCAGCCTGGTGGCCTTGAGGGCCGCACTGTCGATGTCGGCAATCTCAAGGTGCACGTCCGTGAGGCCATTGCCGAGGGCGGGTTCTCGTGCGTCTATGCTGCCCGGGACATGGTCAACCCTGCGAAGCAGTATGCGCTCAAGCATGTGATTGTACAAGATGAGGAATCGCTGGAGCTTGTCAGGAAGGAGATCACGGTCATGAGGTCGCTCAAGGGTCACCCCAATGTGGTCACTCTGATAGCACATACAATACTTGACATGGGTAGGACGAGGGAGGCGTTGCTGGTCATGGAGTTCTGTGAGAAGTCGCTGGTTTCTGTGCTGGAGGGCAGAGGGACGGGCTACTTTGATGAGGAGAAGGTGGCACTGATCTTCCGGGATGTTTGCAATGCTGTCTTCGCGATGCACTGCCAGACACCACCTCTTGCTCACAGGTGAGTAAGCTGCTTTCCAGCCTCTGGATTGGATTGGAGCCCCACTACTCAATATTCCAGCAAGCACTAGTTAGTTTTGCATACATGGCTTATTCTTATGTTTGTGGTTGTCTTTCCACGAACTTATGCTTGTTGAACAGTATTGGTGTAATTATCAGACAAATTAGCATAGAAGTCATATGACAGTTGGCCTACTCTATCTTGAACATAAGACGGCCCTGTTTGGCAGGGCACCAGCTCCGGCTTCTTCGGCGGCTCCTGCTGGAGCCCTACCAAACACTTAAAAAGTGGAGCGGCTCCATACTGTAGCATGTGAGAAGGTGGAGCTGCGGCTTTGCCTGCGAGGAGGTGGAGCCACAAAACCCAGCTCCGGAGGCTCGAGCTCCGGCTCCACCTTTTTTTGCAAGGAGCCAGAGCCCTCCCAAACAGGGCCGACATCTGTGTTCCAATGTTATTCGACTGTATCAAGTAGAACAAGGTGCTGAGGTGCAGTTTGATCAACTTATTTTGTTGTATAACTGGCTTGCACAGTAGACAGTAATACAAGTATTTTGCTGTGCTAGGGGTGTGATGGCTTATTTTATGGTTTTTTTTGTGCTGCCTGTTTTTTGGTCACCTGCCGTCCAAGTCATTCAGTACTATAGTTAGTTTACCCATGTGAAACTTCTAGATGTCTTTTTATTTCAGATCTGTTACATTAAACATAATTTATTTGCAGGGATCTAAAGGCTGAAAATATTCTTCTTGATGCTGATGGGGCTTGGAAACTATGTGATTTTGGTAGCGTGTCGACAAATCATAAGTGCTTCGACAAACCTGAGGAGATGGGCATTGAAGAGGATAACATAAGGAAGCACACCACTCCTGCATATAGAGCTCCTGAGGTTTATATTGAAACTTCCAATTTTGAACCCGTTGTCAGCATGTTCCACATATTTACTTACTGTATGCTTGTTTACTGATTGCAGATGTGGGATTTGTACAGGAGGGAGGTTATCAGTGAAAAAGTAGATATATGGGTAAACCATCTACAGCTACTTTATTACATTCTAGTTTTGTGCACACGTGTCCAATGCTACCAAATTTTAGCACCCAATATTATCTATCGTATTATTGAAATTCCATTATGTTCTTTTATCTGATTAAAAGAGTGGTATTCATGATGTTTTACAGGCTCTTGGATGCCTATTGTATAGAATATGCTACTTCAAATCAGCATTTGATGGAGAATCAAAGCTTCAGATACTTAATGGGAATTATTGTATCCCAGAATTGCCAAAGTACAGTTCTTCCATTACAACTCTGATCAAAGACATGCTTAATTCTTCTCCAGATGCCAGACCGGACATTACACAGGCAAGGGCTTTGCTTGATTGGCCATTCACTTCCATGAATTTAGGTTAGTCTTAATTAGTGTGTATGGCATGAAACTGAAACATAGGAGATTTTCTGTTTCTCTGTTATTGATTGATGTTCTATTATAGGTGTGGTTCCATGTTAATGAGTTACTTCCATTGGAGCTGCAAAAGGATTTACCTGATGGATCCCCATCTGGATCAGCATTTGAATCTCCTTCCATTGAAGGTTTGATTACTAGCCCTTGTCCTTTTGAAGAAATTAATCCACTGGTCTGCGTGACTGCCATTATTTTTTAAATAGATTTGTCTTGATAAAGATCAGGAAGTATAAGAAATACTGTAGCATGAAATCTCGTATATATTTTAATGTGAACAAAAAACCATTTGATTTGTTGATTGTGCTCAGATTTGTTTTGTTCTGAGTCTCAACTTTTCCTTTTTCTAAATCTTAAATTATGTGTTGCAGCAACAAGGAGATCACCTCAAAGAAGTGCTGCTTTGTCATCAAGAGAAGACATGAAGAGTACGTCTCCGAATGATTTTTCCAACCTGGTGCCACAAGGTCCTCCGAAAGCTATGGAGAACAGGGGTTCTATGGGTGCATTTTGGTCAACTCAACATGCTCAAGAGCTCGCTTTTGCTGATGAGAAGGGACCAGCTTTTGATCAAGAGTCCATTAGCCAAGTCACCTCAAAGCAATCACAGGCTAAGAACCAGAACACACCAGTTCATAATTCCTCTCGGAAGTCTCTGTCTGCATCAGTTGATAGTTCTCCTGGGGATTTTGAAATTAGGTTTTTGGCAAATGGCTCGGAGTCTGGGCTAGAGAAAACCAAAACAGCAAAAACAGAAAATAAAGGCAGCATACAAGCTACCGCCTTTAACTCCTTTGTGGCAGACTTTGATAACATCAAAATGAACTCACAAAACAATGCTGCCAATGTAAACATTCTTAGCAAGCTGAGAGAATGTCAATTGGAAGCCGAAGTAACTTTACTGAAGGAACAATTAAAGATAGCAAACCTGGAGAAGGAAGAAATTTCATTGAAGTTTGATAAGTTGTCTGCTATTTGTTCCTCGCAGAGGCGAGAGATACAAGAGCTTAAGCAAGCCCTAGCTACCACTTCTGTTACTCCACCAGCTAAGCAGTTCAGAGAAAACTCGAAGATTGAACTCTCCCCACCCAGCCCAAGCCTTGATACTCCGGTATGATTACTGCTACGTGTCTGATTTCCCCTCTTGTTTTGTATCCAGGTTCAAATTTCTTGTTCTTGGTCTAGCTAACTAGAGAAAGCGTGAAATCTTGAGGATCTTATTCAAACTGGCTGGCTTGGTCATATCTCCAAAATATTTGATGTGCTAGTTGGCAGGCTAATACTGACCTTCCATTCTTTTCCAATCAGTGGTTAGGATTAGCCCATCCATACCGTTTTAATTCATCCAACCGCCCTTTTCCCTATAATTCTAAATCCTCTTTATGGTTTAACTTACCATAGTCTAGTCAGTTTTCCTATTTGACATTTTTTAAACTGATTCATTGCTGTGCCCTAGATCCGGAATACCATTTTTGATTTGACATGTATCAGATTGCTGATATATTATTATTATTATTATTATTATTATTATTTGGTTTTTACAGCCGAGGGAAAAGATTGAAGGAACTCCTCCAGAGCTTCGGCAAGGCCTATTTACTTCAAGGCCAGGGACACCGAGCCCTGATCCGAAACCATGGTCAGCATTTCCTGATGATCCAAAACCTCAAGCAGCTGTGAAGAGTGCCCACCCCAGGTCAGTCCGAACTCTGCGGGCATCAAACAGCAACAAAACCAGCTCACTTGGACAGCCGAATGCAAGTTCTAGTGCCGATCCATTTGCCTTTGGTCAAGATAACTTTAAGGCCGCTCCTTCTGGAACCGTACTTCCTAAGTTATCAAACATGGGGAATACTAAGCCCCTCAATAATCAGAATGCTGAAGAAAAGAAAGTTGAATCGTACCAACCAGCTGGATGGACTGGGTTTTGATTGTGCTATGCCAATTTACAGTGATACTATATGCCAAAAAAGTCAGTAGTACATATGATCTTGGTGGTGTGGCAGACTGAAGGGCCACCGAGGAATGTCTGAACTTTATGTAGGTACGTGTGGCAATGCTTTTGGACAACTATTCTGATGCTGATCTTGTATCATGATGCATCCAGTTGTAACTTTAGCACAAATGTAAGTTGTAACTTGCAAATAATTGCTAGATGTTAGAAATAGGAAGATGTTTTTTTGTTCTGTAGAAGAGCCTGTGATGTTTTTTTTTTTTTTTTTTGCAAATAATGTGGGAATACTACAATGAATTTTGAACACATGCTATATAGATATAGCTATCTGTTACCATGTCAAAAAATAAAAGGTTAATATTTGGTGGTATATAAATAGCTACAATATGTTCACTTTGTTTGATCCTGGGTGTTTTTCATGTTGAGTCACACAAGCAATAATCTTTTTGAATTCGTTTTGGTGCATTTAGATTTTTCGAATTGATATGTTCTCTAACATAGCATGTGGTGATGAACCGTTCTGTTTTGGTGTCACACTGTTACAACATACATCTTGCAAGCATGAGAATCCACTCTCCTCGTGCACTGATGATATAATCTGATGCTGCAAAAAATATAGCACAGAGAAGTTTAAGAACAGCTGCAATATGAAATTCAGAGAAATTGTACTCCCTTTGTTCATTTTGGTAGGGGCGTAGTTTGACTGCAGGAAATTGTTTTTAGTGCAAAATTATTTGATCTTTACTGTAAGTTTCTCCTATAATATTTCATTAATAGTTACAAAGTCATAATCACCGGCAAGTGCATTGAAATGTGAATTCCATGGTATCAATTTATAGCACATAACTCGCATATTATTGATTAGTTTGTTGAAACATGAATTTGGATAGTCAAACTGGGCCTCAAAAAAATGAATGGAAGGAGTGTTACGGTATGATGTCTATGATAGAGAAAATGCATTCTTACTGTCCGCATATCATGAGCATCACATTAAGACCAATGCTGCTCCAGCTGGCAGTAATGGAAATCATGCTGGTTGCATGGAAGAAATCATGCTGGTTGCTGGAAGCGTTTACAGGCCTGATGGACCTACCATTTCATCCATCATATGATGCCTGCTTGTCATTTTTGTTGGCAATAGCTGTCATACTGAGATTTCTCATTGATAAGACAATTAGGACTCATCATGTCAAATTCCATATGAAGTTATACGCCCAAAATCAGGGCTGTTGAAGCCTGTCAGGATGTGAAACTTCACCTGGCCCAAGTGTCCTTGATGTCACATGTAGACCTGTAGTTCTCCAACTGTTTCCTACACCAGCTGTCGTTGCTGGTTCATCCACTCCCCTACCAAATAATGTCATTTTTAAAACAGAATGATCGAATCCAAATCATATTTGAGTCATTCTAAAGATGTAACCGGTTACCTTCAGGGAGAAGAAAATATTACTCCCAGAATTCAAAAGTGCTTTGCTCATATACCTACATTTTATCATGAGAAAATTTCAGTCTCCCAAGAACCAAGATAGGATGAACAGGGCGAACTGCCAATAGTTCTTGTGATTCCTGGTCACCTTGGCTGAGGACTCACTCCCCTGGTTGTTGCAGTTGTCGTATTTTAGGTAGTCGACTCCCCTTGAATCATGAAATGGTCAAAACCATAATTCAGTTCGGAAGCATGAAAGAAAGTGGATTCATGTCAGCATCAGCATAACCAAGCTTTGTGAGGCCACTATCCACCATAGCATCAGCTGCACAAGTAAATCAAGACTTCTGCAGCATTTTGTGGCGCAACTGCAACTGATTTTGAGGCAGCAGTGTGTAGGTGTAGTAATCTTACATTTTGGTCGAATTGTCTCCGATTTATTTTGCAGTGGAAGTGGTTCCAACTATTCCACCTGAATTTTTTGTTAAAAATAATTAATAATGAGAAATAGGATGAAATCATGAAAACGGAAAATTGTCAACCCAAAAAAAAACTAGGCCACCGAGATGAAAAACAAAATCTCATTACCAAGGACCAAAGGCTGAAAGCACACCGCTACGGCGCTACCACTGACCTGTCTCTCCTAGCCACCGGTACCACTGACCAGCAGTTACCCCATCCGGGGTCTTGGGAGTCCGGCCAAGGCTAACTATTCCAGTGCAGGAGAAGCCACTGTTATGTGCCTTGTTCTGGATGGATCTGTTGACTAGAGCCAACTGGATTTGATCCACTAATGGACTCAGATGAATTTCATCCATTATGGTGTAAAAGTCTTAATGGGCCACAAATGTTGTAAAACCCATTAGCGTTGGAAGGGGTACATCATCTATTAGTCTTGTATTGCTAATGGACGATGGTGTGGGGGGTTCCTCCCAATAAATATGGACCACACCCCTTCTGAAAAGGCACAACTCTCAAGCAGCAGCCGCGCCGCCAACGCTCTCTCCTCATCGCACTCGCGGACCTAGCAGTCCAGCGTGCGATGCTTCCTTCTCCGTACGTGTGGATACCTTGGAGGTGCTGCATCTGGAGCACTTGGATCGGACGAGCCACACGTGAAGGACAAGAAGGACGTGAGCAACTGCACTACCTGCTACCCTCGACGCGTTCGTCTACATCGAGACGGTTCCGCTGCATCTGCGCGTCTAGTGGTAATCTCGTGATCTATAACAACAGTAGTTCCTGGTTTATGGGGTAGAAAAATTTTGTTTTGCACTAGCGTAGCCACCCCGTATCCCTTCAGTGGTACCAGAGCCGTAGCTGCTAAGTTTTAGATTCGGGATGTGTGCATATGGAGATATGCAGATGTAGATCAAAGTTTTGATCGGTTTCGTGTTCTTGCTGTGATGGTCGTGTAACGAATTACTCCTATGGGTCGGAATTCCGCCATCAGAGTCAAGTGATACACGTAAATCCCGTCACAACGAGAAGGAGATCAATTGGATTGATCGAATCGAAGCTAGGTCAAGTGCCAGGCGCATGGGATGCGTGGCGGCAGCAGATTGGATTTGCTACCGGCCCGGGAAAAACAAGAAAACATGTTGTTCAGTAAAACAGCCGTAACTTTTCGTGGTTAACTCGGATGAAGACGTTTTCTATACGAAAATTGATCTACAGAAAATTTTACACATGTGATAAAGGCGAAATTAACTCGGATGAAGGCGAAATTAGATTTGCAAAATTCGGCTTGCAAGATGGTTTTTCGGGCGTTTTAAGTTTGGACGTCGGAATTGCGATAATCTGTTTTGCAGGTTTTGTGATCGGTATGGCCTATATGTGTATGTGATGCATGTGTAATTTTTTCGTGACCTACATGTCACGCGTACGGCAATACGGCTGGAGCCACATGTATTGTCAAAATTAATGTAATGGTCTGCGTACCAATTTGTGATGATCTAATGTGCGATTGTGTAACTTTCATTACTAGCACGCGTTAGATAGTTGTTGGAGGACTCATCACATGGAGGATGGCACACACAAATCATGGAGATGGAGATCAACATGATGTACAGTTCAATGGAGATGGAGATCACCATGTGACAATGGGCCATACCGTGATACAACTGTGTGAAAGTCGTTCTTACCGTTCTACTTTTACATACGACAATGGTTAACTTCTTGCGTGTGATGTTACGAGTAGAACGATCCCTTTGGAATTTTAAGTTAACATGCCCTCCCAACACTTGCCACCGTCCCACATCTCGTACAATTAGTGGTGGGTCTATGAAATTAGGGTGCCACTAGTTTTCCTTGACTAGACGGGTTTGTATCGGATACTTACACGCATAAGTGTTGGTTTGCTTATCAAAGTCATCTTAACGGTTAAGGACTTTGGGGCATAAAGGTTGGGAGGCTAGACATAGAGATGTCACCCAACAACAGGAGTCATATGTGATATGATAATTAGCAAAGAGTTGCTTACCGATCTACCTTGTCTACTAGCGGTGACACAAAAGCTCACTAGTAGACTTTTAGTTGTGGATTCTGAATTACTAAGTATCAACATGGGGATATTGATTTTAGTGGGAGTAAATTCTTTTATTTTACTCAGTCATGGATATCTTGTCTTAGTATTTTCATTTATTATTTTGTTGTAGATGACACCTAGTAAGGAATTTTCTTTGCGTATGATCCTTGAGAAGGACAAGTTGAATGGAACGAACTATACGGATTGGATCCGTAACCTGAGAATTATTCTCAAAGCTGAGAAAAAGGAAGAGGTTCTAGACACCCCTTTACCGGAGGAGCCTGATGAAAATGCAACACTCGCTGAAAAGAACGCTTACAAGAAGGCATGGGATGTCGATCTTGAAGTGGGCTGCCTCATGCTTGCGTGTATGGAACCTGACTTGCAAATGCAGTTTGAGTCAGTCCATGTGCACGATATGGTCGTGGCACTCAAAGATATGTTTGCCACACAGGCTAGGACTGAAAGGTTCAATGTCTCTAAAGCCTTTGTGGAGTGCAAGTTGGCAGAAGGCGCGCCAGTAGGACCACATGTAATCAAAATGGTTGGTTACGTTCAGAGGTTGGAGAAGCTAGGCTTCCCACTGGGCAAGGAGTTGTCCACTGACTTCATTCTCACATCTCTTCTGCCTAGCTATGGGAACTTCATCTCGAACTACCATATGCATGGGGCGGAGAAGGGCTTGAATGAACTGTGTGGTATGCTAAAGACAGCAGAGAGTGACATCAAGAAAGGTGCGGGCAACAGTCATGTGACGGCGATCCAAAACAAGCCGACCTTTAAAAGGAAGGGCAATTCTTGGAAGAAGAAAGGCAAGGCCAAGGATAAGATCCCCATGCCAAACAAGGCGCCCAAGGCTAGTCCAGCTGCCAAGGCTGAATGTTTTCATTGTAAGGAAATTGGTCATTGGAAAAGAAACTGCAAGATGTACCTAGCTTCTTTGAAGAACAAGGGAAGTAAGGGTACTTCCGCTTCAGGTACACTTCATGTTTACGTTACCGATCATATTTTCCTCGCTGATACTGTTATTAATTCTTGGGTATTTGATACCGGATCGGTTGCTCACATTTGCAATTCGATACAGGGAATGATAAGAAGTAGAAGCGTGGAAAGAGGAGAAGTTGATTTCCGCGTGGGAAATAATGCAAGAGTTGCTGCGTTGACCGTCGGGACGATGCAACTCCACCTCCCGTCAGGATTTATTATGGAGTTGAATAATTATTATTTTGTTCCTAGTTTGAGTCGAAACATTTTATCTCCTTCATGTTTGATGAAGGATGATTATTCATTTGCGAGTGAAAACAATGGTTGTGTGATCTCTAAGGATAATATGTTTGTGGCTTGTGCATCCATTGTGAATGGCTTATTTGTTTTAAATCTTGATGATTCACCTATCTGTAACATAAGTGCTAAAAGGTCTCGACCTAATGATTTGAGTCCTACCTACATATGGCATTGTCGTTTGGGTCACATCAGTGAAAAGCGCATGAAGAAGCTCCATAACGATGGACTTTTAACTTCATTTGATTTTGAATCCTACGAGACATGTGAAGCTTGTTTGCTAGGCAAGATGACAAAAATGCCTTTCTCAGGTTTCCCTGAGAGAGCCTCAGACTTACTGGAACTTATACATACGGATGTGTGCGGACCAATGAGTATGACAGCTAGAGGTGGATACCAATACTTCATAACATTCACTGATGATTTAAGTAGATATGGTTATGTCTATTTAATGAAGCACAAGTCTGAAACTTTTGAAAAGTTCAAAGAATTTTAGAGTGTAGTAGAAAATCAACGTGGCAAGAAAATCAAGGCCTCGCGATCTGATCGTGAAGGTGAGTATTTGAGTCATGAGTTTAGCAGTCATCTAAAGAGTTGCGGAATGGTTCCACAACTTAAGCCACCTGGAACACCCCAGAGAAACGGTGTATCCGAGCGACGTAATCGAACTTTATTGGACATGGTTCGATCAATGATGAGCCAGTCGGACCTACCATTATCATTTTGGGGTTATGCTCTAGAAACCGCAGCTTTCACTTTAAATAGGGTACCTTCTAAGTCCGTAGTTAAGACACCATATGAGATGTGGACTGGTAAGACTCCTAGTTTGTCTTTTCTGAAAATTTGGGGTTGTGAGGTTTATGTGAAGAAACTTCAATCAGATAAATTAACACCTAAATCGGACAAGTGCATATTCATGGGATACCCAAAGGAAACCTTGGGATATTATTTTTACAACCGGTCGGAAGGCAAAGTGTTTGTCGCCCGGAACGGTGTTTTCTTAGAGAGATTTTCTTAAAAGAGAAAATGTAGACAAAAGGTGTATCTTGAAGAAGTTCAAGATGAGCCGCTTGGGTAAGATTTCACAAGTGATGCTAATGTAGCTGAACAAGTTGAGATGCCCGTGGCAAGAGAAGCACCATCACAACCACGAAGGTCTGAAAGGGCACGTCGCGCAACTGATAAGCTCAATCTCATGATCACGGGAGAGCGCGACATATTGTTGTTAGACAATGATGAACCTATGACATATGCGGAAGTAATGATGGACCCAGATTCCGAGAAATGGCAAAGTGCCATGAGATCCGAAATAGATTCCATGGGTGACAATCAAGTTTGGAACTTGGTTAACCCGCCAGATGGTGTTAAACCCATAGAGTGCAAATGGATCTATAAGAAGAAGAGAGACATGGATGGAAATGTTCACATCTATAAAGTTTGACTTGTTGCAAAAGGTTTTCGACAAGTTCAAGGAGTCGACTACGACGAGACATTCTCGCCCATAGCGATGCTTAAATCTATTCGAATCATTCTAGCTATAGCTGCATATTTTGATTATGAGATATGGCAGATGGATGTCAAAACAGCTTTCCTAAATGGGAATTTGATTGAGGATGTGTATATGACACAACCGGAGGGATTTGTTGATCCAATCAATGCTGGAAAGGTATGCAAACTTCAAAAGTCCATTTATGGATTGAAGCAGGTATCTCAGAGTTGGAACCTTCGCTTTGATGAAGTGGTCAAAGGGTTTGGCTTCATTCAGAGTGAAGAAGAGCCTTGTGTTTACAAGAGGGCAAGTGGGAGCTCTGTAGTATTTCTAATCTTATATGTGGATGACATATTGTTGATTGGAAATGACATTCCTATGCTTGAGGCCGCTAAGACCTCATTGAAAAATAGTTTTTCGATGAAGGACTTAGGTGAGGCGGCATACATTTTGGGCATCAAAATCAATAGAGATAGATCAAAAAGGCTTATAGGATTAAGCCAAGACACTTACATTGATAAAGTGTTGAAAAGGTTCAACATGGAAGAGGCGAAGAAAGGGTTCTTGCTTATGTCACATGGCATACATCTTAGCAAGATTCAGTGTCCTTCGACTACTGATGAGCGGGAACGCATGAGTAGAATATCGTATGCTTCGGTCATCGGATCTATTATGTATGCAATGATATGTACACATCCAGATATTTCGTATGCGCACAATGTTACAAGCAGATATCAATCTGATCCAGGTGAGGGTCACTGGACAGCGGTTAAAAATGTTTTTAAGTACTTAAGAAGGACTAAAGGCATGTTTCTAGTCTATGGTGGTGAGGAGGAGCTCGTTGTAACGGGTTACACCGATGCTAGTTTCCAAACTGACCAAGACGATTCAAAGTCGCAATCAGGATACGTATTTACGATAAATGGTGGTGCTGTGAGCTGGAAGAGTTCCAAGCAGGAGACAGTGGCTGATTCTACAACAGAAGCCGAGTACATCGCGGCTTCAGAAGCTGCAAAGGAGGGTGTTTGGATAAGGAAGTTCCTTTTTGAACTTGGTGTGTTTCCGAGTGTCTCTAGCCCATTAGATCTTTACTATGACAACAATGGGGCTATTGCGCAAGCAAAGGAGCCAAGGAACCACCAAAAGAATAAACATGTACTGCGGAAATTTCATCTGATATGAGAGATCGTTAGACGAGGTGATATCAAGATATGCAAAGTACACACAGATTTGAATGTTGCAGATCCTTTGACAAAACCCCTTCCACAGCCTAAGCATGAGGCGCACATGAGAGCTATGGGTATTAGATACATTCTAGATTAGCTCAAGTGCAAGTGGAAGAATGTTAGAAATATGTCTTATAAGGAATCATAGAGATGATTATATTTCATTGTATCCATGACACTTTGTTCTTTTATTGAATATCCATGAAAAGGTGACTTGTATTTGATTGGCAATTATGTGAATTGTTTGTGAAACTCTTTTACTTGTATGGTTATTCAAAAGTTGTCCCTAGTATGAGTTAATGACTAGCACATGTATTAGTTGATGACTATGTTTCACAAGTCATGAACATGGAGATGTATAACTAATAATGTGGGCACATGCATGACACGGGACTGGACTAACCCAATTTGAGACTTTGTTATGTAGTTCTCTGTTTACACAACGTGTACGCTATGTCCTTAGACTTGAGATTGTCGCATGTACTCAAGATGTGAATTGACCTACTTTGGGGCTATCAACCGCTACTTCGTAACTGGGTGGTTAAAAAGGTGGCTTTCGGGTTTGTCAGGAAGCATGCTGTGAGGCATGGTCGATCAAGATGGGATTTGCCCCTCTCTACTTGAGAGAGATATCTCTGGGCCCCTCGAGTGATCGGATCAAGAAATGCATGGCCGTGCAGGGTTAAGAGTTAACCCTCTTAAAGGATCCGAATCACGGTATCGAGAAAGAGAGGTCAGTTTGGAGCTAGATCAAATATCGTGAGGCAAAGGGAATAGCATGTATGAAACGATGTGATGGGTCGTCTGATAAGATCTTTACGTATGCATAGGAGTTGACACGTCTTGCTAGAGGCCTCTATCAACTATTGGTCGAGTAGGAGTACTCGGGTCATGTCTATGTGTACGTGAACCTATAGGGTCACACACTTAAGGGGTTGGAAGCCGAATGAGGATGGATATACTTGCATAGTTGACTCTAGTGCAAGTGGGAGACTGTTGGAAATATGCCCTAGAGCCAACTGGATTTGATCCACTAATGGGCTCAGATGGATTTGATCCATTATGCTGTAAAAGTCTTAATGGGCCACAAATGTTGTTAATTTCATTAGCGTTGCAAGGGGTACACCATCTATTAGTCCCATATTGCTAATGGACGATGGTGTGGGGGGGGGGGTTTCCTCCAAATAAATATGGACCACACCCCTCCTGAAAAGGCACGACTCTCAAGCAGCAGCCGCGCCACCAACGCTCTCTCCTCGTCGCACTCGCGGACCTAGCAGTTCGGCGTGCGACGCTTCCTTCTCCGTACGTGTGGATACCTTGGAGGTGCTGCATCTGGAGCACTTGGATCGGACGAGCCACACGTGAAGGACAAGAAGGACGTGAGCAACTGCACTGCTTGCTACCCTCGACGTGTTCGTCTGCATCGAGACGGTTCCGCTGCATCTGCGCGTCTAGTGATAATCTCGTGATCTATAACAGCAGTAGTTCCTGGTTTATGGGGTAGAAAAATTTTGTTTTGCGCTAGCGTAGCCACCTTCAGGATCGCTTCTTCTCGTCTACACCACGAGCACGAGCGACGGCGCTGTCGTCTCGTACGCCTGCGCGCTGGTGTCGATGAGCTGGTGGTGGCAGCAGGAAGCGGCACCCAGCCTCTCCGCGGCCCCCTCTTCGTCATCCCCACCACCGCGGCCCCTGACTGCGTCCTCCTCGCGGGGTCGCTCCTCATCGCCGGCTTCATCTTTATGCTCAGCAACACCGTAGTGCTCCTATTCGCATGCGCATGGAGGCCGAACAAGTTGAAGAAGATGGGCTAACGACTGCCGCTCGGAGTAGGTGTCGGGCACAGGTAGACTGGATCTGGGGTCGCCCACGCGAACACGTCTCGCCACGGCCGCGCGGATCTGCTCGTCGGCCAGTGGCGCAGAAGTGAGTCTGGTGTACCCGTGACGAGCGACCGGAGCTGGAGCACGAGGTCACTGCCGGTGTCGGGCTTGCTTGACTTGCCTTCCTACGCCGCGAAGGGGGAGGGGCACCCGGGTGGGAAGGGGGAGGCGCGGACGGCGGGCATGGCGATGCTGAGGCGCTCCAGGGAGGGGGCAAGGCGGCGGCGGGCATCCGCAAGTGGAGCAGCAGCGATGCGCGGCGGATTGTTTGCGGCCGAGACGTCGAGCGGCGGCACGCCGGTGACCGCGCCCACACCGGCGGTGGTCAACGTCCCCGATGGTGCTCAACGCTGGTGGACTAACCCGGCTGCTGAGCATGGAGGACGCATCGCGCACCTCCCGACCGACACCGCATCTCCTGTACTACGGCAGCTTCGACCGGCGACCCCGGCGGCGCTCGAGCTCGTACGGCGTCGTCGACCGGTGACGAGGGCCCAGATTAGGGTCCCCTTTGACGGCGAGATAATCTCTCTTGAGGTGGGGTCTTCTGACACCATTGACAATGTGAAGGCCAAGATTCAAGATAAGGAGGACTGAGAACCCCTGTCAAGACCATCACTGGCAAGACGTCTCATTTCCGACTAGTTAGGAGCTTCCTCGACAAGTCTCCTACAAGAGAAAACTCGCACGACGAGTCTCCGCCTCGCACGACGAGTCTCCGCCTCGCACGATGAGTCTTCGTCTCGCACGAGGAGTCCTCCCCTCCGACAACCTACTCGTTCGCACGAGCAGTCTTCGTCTCCGACCAAGGCTCGGCCCGCGCAACGTGGCGCCGCACCGACGCACGGACTCCCCCGCTACGACACGTGGGGCGCCAGTTCCCCATGCCATGCAAGCACACCAGCTGGAGGCCACGCGGGCAGCCGGCTCTGACAGGAGCCTTAATGCAGCTCTGCTCAGCCGCGCGGCCATCAACACGCCGTCCCATCCGACCCTGCAGCACGCCAACTCCGACCGAGGCACTCAAGCACCCTCTACTGTCCGACGGTAGAGAACCCCGACAGTTGGCGCGCCAGGTAGGGGCACATCGTGTGTCTCGCCGAACTTCACCAATGACTCGGATGGAGGGCCGTAGGGTTTCGCTAACCCCTGGGGCCACCATGCGCTTCGGCTCCCTCGGCTTCATCTACGCTGGGCCGGCGGAGTCCATCGTCGGGCGAACCTTCGCCCGGCCGGCCTGCCCCAACGTCCTGAGGGGGCGGGGGAGGGGGGGGGGGGGCGGGGCGCACGGTGTTCGTCCGAGGCTTCTCAGACGAGACGATCATGTCCATGTTGGGGCCTAACCCGACACAGGAGCGTTTTAGGCTCACCGCCTACTACCTCACCGACCTCGCCTTCCAGGCCAGCGGAGCCAAGCCGCTTGCCTGGGGGGAGTTCATGGAGCGGTACACCGCCATGTACCCCTGTGGACAGCCAGGCCTCCCAGACGATCCGGTGACGGCCTACGTGAACGACCTACGAGCAACCTACGCCGCTCCGGGTTCCGCGGCAGCTCGGAGGGCACCATCGACACGCGCGCGCAACTCCACGCGCGAGTGCTTCGTCTATGTGGCGACGGACTCGAGCAGCTCCACCGACCCGGAGCCGGCACCGCGCCACCGCGCCACCGACGCCCAGTGTAGGGCGCGCCTCGACGAGCTTGCCGAGGCCAGGCGCCAGCTTGACGAGGAGCTAGCCAACCTCCACCAGAAGCTCGGGGTGGACGGCGGGTCCCATAACCCGCCACCGGCCCCGCAGCAGGTCCCGGTCCAGGAGCAACACCGTGAGGGAAACGGCGAACGGCAGGAACGTCGTCCTACTGCTGAGCAATCCAGAGCATCCCTCGGTCCAAGCTGCGGCCGTCGACCGCACCGTTCCATGGGGTCGTCCCTGGAATGGAGGCTCTCCCGATCGGGCAGATCGATCTGCCCATCACGTTCGGGGACCTGCAAAATTTTCGCACAGAAACCCTCACCTTCGAAGTGGTGGGGTTCTCGGGGACGTACCACGCCATCCTCGGGAGGCCAGCTTACACGAAGTTCATGGCCGTGCCCAACTATACGTACCTGAAGCTGAAGATTCCTGGTCTAAAGGGGATCATCACAGTAGGGACCACGTACCAGTGCGCATTCGAGTGCGACGCTGAGTGCTTCCAATTTGTGGAGGCACTGATCCGATCTGAGAGGCTCCGCGCTGAGCCTTCCACCGAGGACCAAGAGATCCCCGAGTCGTCCAAGCGAGTGGCATGCTCTTTCGAGCCCGCCAAGGATGTCAAGGATGCGGCCGTCTCCGACGATGGTCGTACGCTCCGTATCGGGACGGTGCTCAATCCTAAATAGGAAAGCGCGCTCGTCGACTTCCTCAAAGCGAACCTCGACGTGTTCGCGTGGAAACCCTCCGACATGAAGGGAATCCTGAGAGAGGTTGCCGAGCACAAACTGAACATCAAGCCGGGATCGAAACCGGTGAGGCAACGCCTCCGCTGCTTCAATGACGAGAAGTGCAAGGCGATTGGCGAGGAGATCAAGAAGCTCCTTAGTTTAGGGTTTATCCGAGAAGTATTCCACCCCGAGTGGCTTGCTAACCCTGTACTTGTAAAGAAGAAGAATAAGAAATGGAGGATATGTGTTGACTACACGGGCCTTAACAAGGCATGTCCCAAGGATCCGTTTCCTTTGCCTCGCATAGATCAGGTAGTCGATTCTACAGCTGGGTGTGAAACCCTCTGTTTTCTCGATGCGTACTCCGGGTACCACCAGATAGCGATGTGCATAGCGGACCAACTCGCAACCTCGTTCATCACTCCGTTCGGCGCTTACTGCTACAAGACGATGCCCTTCGGGCTCAAAAACGCAGGCGCCACGTTCCAAAGATGCATGCGACGCGTCTTCGGAGAACTCATAGGACGCATCATCAAGGCGTACGTCGACGATATCATGGTCAAGTCGAAAAAGACCGGCGATCTAGTCCCAGACCTCACGGAGGTGTTCACGAAGCTGAGAGAGCATGGGGTGAAGCTTAACCCTGAGAAGTGCGTTTTCGGGGTTCCGAGGGGCATGCTCCTCGGCTTTGTCGTGTCGGAACACGACATTGAGGCTAACCCCAAGAAGATCTCAGCCATCATGGACATGGGGCCGATCCAAAACTTGAAGGGCGTACAACGTGTCACGGGCTGCCTCGCAGCTCTTAGCTGTTTCATAGCACGACTCGGGGAGCACAGCCTGCTGCTGTACTGCTTAATCAAGAAATCTGACCACTTTGCGTGGACTTCTAAAGCTTAGGAAGCGCTCGACTCCCTCAAGAACAAGCTGAAAAGTCCACCAATCCTCACAGCTTCGGCGCCTGAAGAACCGATGCTCCTATACATCGCCGCGACAACCCAGGTGGTCAGCGCTGCGCTAGTGGTCGAGCGAGAAGAACCCGAAAGGTCACTCAAGGTTCAGCGCCCAGTCTATTTCGTGAGCGAGGTACTTTCCGATTCAAAGACCCGCTACTCACAAATGCAAAAGCTCGTATATGCTGTCTTGATGACCAAGCGCAAGCTCCGCCACTACTTCGACGCACATCCCATCACGGTGGTGTCCAAGAACCCGCTCGGAGAGGTTATTCAGAACCCCGAGGCCGAAGGGAGGATAGCCAAGTGGGCACTCGAGCTGATGGGGCAGAACATCTCGTATGCACCTCGCAGTGCCATCAAGTCACAAGTGTTGGCTGACTTTGTCACTGAGTGGACGGAAATCCAAACTCCGCCAGCACCCATCGAGCACGAGACATGGACCATGTACTTTGACAGCACGGTCATGAAGGAAGGAACGAGTGTAGGCCTTGTCTTCATCTCGCCTCTAGGCGTGCGCATGGAGTATATGGTCCGACTACATTTCCCGGCCTCCAACAATGTCGCCGAGTACGAAGCACTCATCAACGGCCTCCGAATGTCGAGCTCGGGATCCGTCGTCTCGAGATCAGAGGAGACTCAGAGCTTGTCGTGGATCAAGTCATGAAAGAGAAAAATTGTGTCGATCCGAAGATGGCGGCGTACTGCCAGGCCGTCCGTGACCTGGAAGGCAAGTTCCATGGGCTCGAGCTTCATCACGTGCTGTACGACTACAACAAGGCTGCTGACATCCTTGCCAAGACCGCATCAAGTCGCAAGCCAGTACCGCACAGGGTCTTCGCGAACGACCAGCACGTGCCCTCTGTGCGCATCGAAGGAGAAAAGCCACCAGAGCTCGAAGGTCCAGAAGTCATGGAGATCGATCAGCTGCCCGAGCTGAACCTTGAGGACCCAGATTGGCGTTTTCCCATCCTCAAGTGGCTTGTCGGGGGTAAGCTTCCCTCCGATCAGACGGAGGCATGCCGCATCGCGAGACGAGCTAAAGCGTTCGTCCTAATCGAGGGCGAACTCTACAAGCGGGGCGCGGTGGGCATACTTATGCGGTGCATCCTCAGAGACCAAGGCAAGGAGCTACTTCAAGAGATCCACGCCGGCACATGCGGACATCACGCCGGTCCGAGGACACTTGTCGGGAAAGCTTTCCGACAAGGGTTCTACTGGCCCACAGCGGTGACGGACTCCAAGGACATCGTGCGTCGTTGCGAAGGGTGTCAGTTCTACGCCCGACAAAGTCACCTCCCGGCGCAAGCGCTTCAAACTATCCCCATCACATGGCCCTTTGCTGTGTGGCACCTCGACATGGTGGGGCCACTCCGACAAGCGCCTGGGGGCTTCACGTATCTCCTCGTAGCGGTCGACAAGTTCTCCAAGTGGATCGATGCCCGACCCATCGTGAACGTCCGCTCCGAAGAGGCTGTAGTATTCTTCACCGACATCATCTATCGCTTCGGCATACCCAACACGATCATCACCGACAACGGCACCCAGTTCACGGGGAAGAAATTCCTCAACTTCTGCGACGACAACAACATTCATGTGGACTGGTCAGCTGTGGCGCACCCGAAGACGAACGGGCAGGTCGAGAGGGCGAACGGCATCATATTACAAGGCTTGACATCTTCAAGCACCTCGAGAAGTTCCGAGCAAGGTGGGTGGCCGAGCTGCCATCCGTTCTCTAGAGTCTCCGCACCACACCTTGTCGAGCAACAGGCTTCACGCCGTTCTTCATGGTGCATGGGTCGGAAGCGGTCCTACCTACGGACATCGACTACGGCAGTCCCAGGGTGCGGGCATACACCGAAGAGGGCAATCAAGTCGCGCTCGAGGATGCGATCGACCAACTCGACGAGGCGCGTGACGTGGCATTGCTACATTCCGCCAAGTACCAGTAAGCCTTGAGGCGCTACCACGAGCGCAACGTGCGTGTGCGCGAGTTCCAGGTCGGGGACCTGGTCCTCCGACCAGTTCAAGGTAGCAAGGACCGCCACAAGCTCTCACCCCCGTGGAAGGGGCCGTTCATCGTTGACCAAGTACTCCGACCCGGGACATTCAAGATCCGATACGAAGACGGTCGAGTCGTCTCCAACGCATGGAACATTGAGCATCTGTGGCCATTTTACCCTTGAGTAAATGTTCAAATCTTATAAATCAGTGAATAAATGCCGCATGCTTTGTTCATATATCTATAAGTTCGTAAACTTCTCGGTTGCTATGCTTCGGTATGTTGCATCTTGTCTAAAGGCAGAGCGGAGAGCATCTCTGTGCCTGCACAGGAACGCTCCCCGCTCGGGGGCTACCCAGGGCATGATGCCCTCCTTTCGTTTTCTACATTTTTTCAAAACAAAATCCGACATCTATGTCACAACCAATCGCACATGCGAGAGGTTCTTTGGCGGAAGGCTCGACCTTGCGAAAAGTAAAGATGGCGACCTGCGCGGGGCTTAGCGCTGCTGCTCGTTCAACGCTCTTAGCACCTACGCCTCCGTGGCTATGGTGCGAAGGCTTGCGAGCATAGTCTGAGTTCACAGGTCTTCATCCGACCTCTTTTCAAAAAGCGCTCGAGCGACCGCCAAGACTCCGGTCTAAAAACGGTTTTAACAACAAATCTCACGAGTTACTTTTCGAGTATCCCCAAGTGCTCGGGGGCTGCGAACGTGTGGCACCCTTTAGCAGTTTGGGATGGGTGAGCACTCCGACTCTTACACCCCCGCAGCTCCGGAGTTGAGTTCAATCATCTCATAATTTCTAAGTCTTGTTGTGCGTTGCTGCAGTCGTCCATGGGTGCTCGGGAACGTTCGAGCCGTGACCTCTATGAACAAGTTCTCGATAACATAGTGTTGTTCATGTTGTTACACATACGAACTGTTCTTAAATTACCTACATCTAAGCATGATACATCTAAGATGAAGGCCTGGAGCTCTCTGGGTCTTCTGGTGCATCTCTTGGCAGCAGGTCCAGGTCCTTCATGGCGGTGTCGGCCATGTCGTGGGCAAAGGAGGCGCTATCTTCCTTGAGCTGGTCACAGTATGCGTCGGAGATGCCAGGGGCCCAGCCGCCTCTCAGCGCTGTGCGGTCCAGCCCTTGGTAGTGCGAGTCGAACATGGCGAGCACCCGGTGCACCACCCTCCGAGCGGTCGACAGCTCCTGCTCATTGATCACCTCCGGGAGGTGCCCGACCTCTTCCAGAAGCCTCTCGGGGAGCATCGGCCCGACGGGGATGCCGAGCCCCGACATGACCTTGCTAATGGCTCTCCCGAGTTTGGCATGATCCAGGATGCTCGCCTTGCGGGATGTCTCCGACTCGCGCCGGGCGTTCTTCGCTTGCTCAAGCTCAGCCGCGACCTGCTCTCGGGCCATCTGAGACTGCTCGAGCTCGGTCTTGGTCTCTGAAAAGGTCAACGAGGCACGATAAGCGAACACGGCGCGATCAATTCAGAAGAAAAGTGAGGCGGGATCGAAGGAATTTATTCTTGAGCGGCTCTGACAGCCGCTTGATCGAGCCGTCCTTCTCGAGGATCTTGAGCGCGGTTGCGTTCACCTCCTGCGTCTTCTCCGTGAGCTTCACGGTCATTGAAGCGCGGTACGTACGCATCCCTGAGACCACGGGAGGACAAATCAACATCGACAAAGACCAACAAGGAGAAACAAACTCGAAACTGGAGGCGTGTGAGGCCGACTCACCCTCAATGTCCTACGCCAGTTGGGAGTTGGTGTCTCGGAGCCGGGTCGCTTCCTCGGTGACCTCCTGGAGCCTGTTGGTTACCTCGGAGAACTGACAGTTGGCCGTCCTGAGGTCCGCTCCGACGGCGACCAACTGTTGCCCCAGTTCTGCCACCTTCGTCTTGAGTGCCGCCTTCTCCTGGGTGGCAGCCTGGGCGGCGTTCTGGGTGGCAGTTTTGGCAGTGGCGGCGGTAGCTGTGGCCTTATCAGCGGCATCATTAGCGGTCGCCGTGGCGGCCCGCAGCTCCTCGATCTTCGCCTCCGCCTGGGCCAGCCTCACCTCGAGGGACTCCCGCTCTGTCACGGCGGTGGCGGCCGCGGCTTGTGCAGCCGTGGCACGGTCTTCCGCGGACTTCCGGGCGGCTCGAGCGCGATCCTTGATGACACCTCGCTCGCCACCGCCCCGGCGGCGGCCACGCGGGCGACCACCAGCTGCATCTCCAGCTGGGCCTTCTCCGCTCGGAGCTCGTCGATGGTGCACGCTCTTCTTCTGCCAGACCCCGCGAGCGTCTGCTCTGGGCAAGAGTACTTCGATCACAAGTTTCATGATAACAAAAAAGACAAGAATAAGCTACCAGTTTGAAGGGACTTACCGTCGTTGCGGGGAGGATGAGCTCGTCGAACACACGACGCGCCCACAAGAGACCCCGCTCGAGGCTACGGCAGGCCTCGGCCTCCACGTCCTCATTGTCAGACGCATCCACCTCGAAAGCGGCCGCCCACGTGGAGCGGGCGAGGTCGGTAATCCGCGTGTCGTCCTTCTCGGGCTCCGGCACCAGACCTGCACCAGAGCCCTCCCCGACCTCTTGGATCTCCAGGGAGGCGGCTCCCACAGTGCCCCCGGGAACGTCGTGTTCCTGTGGAGCTGAGCGAGTGGGGCTTGTGACAGGCGCCGCTTCGATGGTGGGGGCGGCAGGCCGGGGCGACGATGACTCCAGTGCGGTCGCTGCGGTTAATTCCACGACCGCGGCGGGGGACGAGGATGCGGCTTGAACCCGCTCTGCGCCGACCGCAGGATCTCCGAGGACCTCCTCGGTCGCCTCCAATGTGGTTGAGGCCTCGGGGGCCACAGCAGCTCCGACCAAGCCCGGCTCCGACTGCGCCACCGCGGCCGCGTCAAGCGAGGGCTCCTTCTCGACGGCTTCCGCCGCTCCAGTTGTGGTCGCCGTTTCGGGCGCGGCAGACCCAGAGGCCTCGACCTGCGACTCCTCCGGCTCCGACAACAACCGCTCTAGGGCGGCTTCAAAGATGGCTGTGTCGTTGCCTGGGAGGTCGGGCTCGTCGAGGTCAATGACTTCTCGAAGGTGAGCAGCCGTGGCGTCAGCTGCCGACGTCTCCACCGTGTCCCCGTCCGCCTGCGACACCGCAGGCACCATAGTTTCCACTGCCGCTGACGTCTCGACCTCGCGCTCAACGGTTGATGGCGGTGGGGGCACGATCTCCTCGGAAGGCGCCGTCTCGACGTCACCACCTCCCGCGGTGCCCCCGACCGGTAGCTCGGTCGCCGCCTGGACAACGTCCGCTCCCGGGGGCACCAGCCCCTCGGCCAAATTGCCGGCGTCCAACGCCGGCGGAGGGGCCGCGGACTCGACCACCTCGGTCGCCACGACCAACCCGCTCCCGTCCTGCTTCTCCAATGGTTCGGCGTAGGGAGGCGACGGGTGGGGCTCAGACTGCGGGCCGCGCGCGCCCAGCGCTGCGTGTTTCAAGGGCGCAAGGCTGAGCACGCCGGTGTCAGCGCGGCTGAGGAAAACACGAATCGAAGATAAGGAACGAGACGAGAACTAAGAACAATTAAACAACAAAGAATGGCGAACGAGAACTCACATGGAAGACCGCACGCGGACCCGCTTCGCGGGCCTATCCGATGGGCCCGACTCGGGGGCTGACCTCTTGGCCCCCGCCAGCTCGGGGGCTGACTCCTGACGCTCCGCTGGCGTAGGAATTGATTTGTCGCCCCCCCCCCGACGACATGGGGGCGGCGCTCCGATCCCCTGACGGCTTGGGGATAGTGCTCCGAGCCCTCGACGGCTCGGAGGCTGTCCTCCCAACCTCCGCCGCACCAGAGGCCGGCCCCCGACTCCCGCCGGTGGAGAGGGGGACTTGCACGGCCGGGGTGCCACTGCCGCGGATTACGAGGGATTGGAGGTGCCGTTGGGGGGCGCTCGTGTCCCCCTCCTGCGGCGCAGCCAGAACAGATGCCGGCGGGGTCGACCTCGCCTTGGACGACGAACGCCTCCGCAGGGAGTCCGAGTCCGGGCGGTCGGAGCCGTCGAAGAGATGGCGGGAGGGAGGCTCCTGTTCCACCGGTCGCTTGGGTGGATCTTTTCGGAGCTGGGGGATCCCTCCATCGCTCGGAGGCGCGCGATCCCCCAGGGGCTGCCTGCGAGCGGGTCACCCTCTGATCTTCTCGAGCGGGGCGGCTCGCCGGCTGCGAGCTGGAGCCTGTGCCCTTCTCGCGGGCGCCCTGCTCCGACCGCCGCAACGAGCTCACCTCTGCCGCTCGGCGCGGCGAAGGAAGGGACGACCCCGATATTCCACTCCAGTCGACCTCCGCGCTCGGCTCGTCCCCGCTCCACAGCGGCGACGGCGACGGATCTTCGTTGGGGGAGACGTGGCGCTCCCCCACCTTGCGGCGCTTGATGCGGTTGTCGTTCCGATCGCGCTTAGCGATCTCTTTCTCCTTGTGCCGCTCCTTGCGCTCGGCCCTCCGCCTATCCGCGGCCACCTGGTTGCGCTTGAAGATCGCCTCCTCCGGGAGAGGCGCCTTCGCGGGCATGAGGTTGGAGCTCTTCAGCTGAAAGAGGTCGGGGCAAAAGGAGTCAACAACTATCAAGAAGTTCTCGAGAAGATCCAAACCAAGAGAAGACACCGAACTAGTCGGAAACTTATCAGAGGGAGAAATCACTTACGAGCTTCTCAGTCCCCTCGTTAGGGAGCATCGGCAGGAGCTGCGATGGCGGCCACTCGAAGGTCGACTTCCTGATGGCCACCGACACGTGGCGCTGGATCTCGGTCGGCGACGGTAGCTCGGGCGCGGTCACAGTTCCTGTCTAGGGGGCCCTCCTGGCCGTCATCTCGCAAAGGCGAAGAGGCCGCCTCCGTAGCGGAATGACCCCCCGAGCATGGTACTGGCCGATGACCGCCGCCATGTCGACCCCGGCATCGCGAAGGCGTGCCAGCGCCGCCTAGTGCTCCTTGAGCAGCTTCTCCTGCTCCCCCTTCGGTGGCCCATCGGTCCAGCTTCTCGGCGCCTGGGTGATGGAGTTCCCGGTGAACTCCGGCAGTGCGTGCTCAGGGTCGTTCCTGAGGTAGAACAACCCCTTGTGCCAGCCGTTGTTGGAGCTGGTAGCAAGGAGGGGATGTACTTGCTGCCCCGGCCCTGCTTCATCTGAAGATTGGCGCAGCCGATGGTCGCCGCGACGGGGCCGTCCTTCAAACATGCGAACATGAAGAAGTACCTGAAGAGGTGCCAGTGGGCATTGATCCCCAAGTACCCCTCGCATAGCGCCTCGAATGCTGTCATCTGCTGGACGCTGTTCGGGTTGAGGTGCTGCAACTGGAGCCCGTACTCGAAGAGGACCGCCCGGATGAACCGCCCGGCGGGAACGGAGAAGCTGCGCTCATGGAAGGCCACGAACGAGACGACGTACCCCTTCGGCGGACGCGGCACGGACTCCTCCCCGGGCACCTTCTACTCCACGGCATCGGTGAGCAGAGGGAGCTACCCGGCGGTGACGAGGCGGTGCAGCATTGTGCGGGACACGTTGGAGCACGACCAGTTCGACATGGCGACGACGAGCTTTCACCCGCGACTCCGCCAAAAGTGGTGGCGGCACTGCGGGCGTGAGGAGCGAAAGAGGTAGACGGCGAGGGTAGAGGAAAAGGCAGGGGAGTAAAAGTTCCAAACTCTCCGCCGGCCTGCGGTTAAAAAGGAAGGGGCGCGGCCAGCGGCCTTGAATGCTGGGCCTACCACGCCGCAGAGACGCCTGCCCACGCGCACGCGCCCCGGCATAACTGGCGCCCGCCTGCACGACGCCTCGATCCACGCTGTGCCCAGGTACCCGAACCGCCCCCACTCCGTCTTTTCAAACTACCTCACCCGCCACGTCAACCACGACTTCCACGATTCCCGCGGCTCCCGCAACCTCCACATCTCCCACGACCGCCACGATTACCTCGATGAAAAGTACCAGAACCACGGCAACGCCACTGAAAATCAAAACCCCACAAGCGAGTCTACAACTCACTCGTGGGCTCGGGGGCTACATCCGGTGGATACGCTCGTGCGCACCCACCGAGAAGATCAAGAGCAAGAATCAACGCAATGCCTTTCGTCTGAGCCTGTGTGCGAGTCCTTGACTCCCTCTCAGGCTCGGGGGCTACTGACGAGGGCCCGGATTAGGGCCCCCTTTGACGGCGAGATAATCTCTCTTGAGGTGGGGTCTTCTGACACTATTGACAATGTGAAGGCCAAGATTCAAGATAAGGAGGACTGAGAACCCCTGTCAAGACCATCACTGGCAAGACGTCTCATTTCCGACTAGTTAGGAGCTTCCTCGACAAGTCTCCTACAAGAGAAAACTCCTCCGACGAGTCTCCGCCTCGCACGACGAGTCTCTGCCTCGCACGACGAGTCTCCACCTCGCACGACAAGTCTCCGCCTCGCACTAGGAGTCTTCGCCTTTCACGACAAGTCTCCGCCTCGCACGAGGAGTCCTCGCCTCCGACAACCTGCTCGTTCGCACGAGCAGTCTCCGTCTCCGACCAAGGCTCGGCTCGCGCAACGTGGCGTCGCACTGATGCATTGAGTCCCCCACTACGACACGTGGGGCGCCAGTTCCCCATGCCATGCAAGCACACCAGCTGGAGGCACGCACGGGCAGCCGGCTCTGACAGGAGCCATAATGCAGCTCTGCTCAGCCGCGCGGCCATCAACACGCCGTCCCATCCGACCCTGCAGCACGCCAACTCCGACCGAGGCACTCAAGCACCCTCTACGTTTAGCGCTGGCCTACAATTAGGCCCTAACATGGCGAGCTCACACCGTACTCAGACGGGTTGAGTCAGCACCAAAGTTCTCGGAGGAGGCGCCAGGTAACCGAAATGAACAGTTCCGCCCCAACGCGTGGTGGCTTCGACAACAAGCACAGCTTAGCTGCTTTCAAAGCTCCCTGACGGACAGCGACGTACGAGAAGACATCCCAGCAGCTGGAACTGTAGCTTCTATTTTGTTTCCCTTTTTGCCCCTCTCCCTTGCGTCTATAAAAGGAAGAGGAGGGCAACCGTCACAAAGGCTGACGAACCGAACACTTGCACTCCAGGGACTTGGGCTCGACACCCTCTCCCGACCAGTTTGTAACCCCTACTACAAACAACCATAGCGCGAGAACACGGCAGCTCGACACTGGACGTAGGGTATTACTCCTCGGAGGCCCGAACCAGTCCAAATCCCGTTGTCTCTGGTGCTAACCATCCGAGTCCGACACACGATCGATACAAATTTACTGTCCGGCGGTAGAGAACCCTGACAACCGGCGACCCCGGCGGCACTCCGTGCAACCCCTACGTGCTCTCTCTAGGTACAGGAAGCGGCATGTTCCTCCTCGACGTCGGTGGCCTGTTCCTTCCTCCTCCGAGCTGGTGCCCCCATCCTCACCGGCGAGGGGAGCTACGGCGTGCCGGCAGCGGAGCGTTGACTCCGCTATCGGTGGGGCACCATGGAGGTGAAGGCCCTCCAGATGCGGCAAGAAGCTAGCAAGGCCGGAGCTAGAGGACGAAGTCGACGGGATCTCCTAGGTGCGCCGGCACGAGGTCGAGCGACAACGAGCAGCTTGCGGTGGTCAAGCCGGCACGAGGTCGACCATGCACGGCAAGCAATGGCGGTCTGACTGTGCGTTCTTCTTCTCCAGATGCTCGCGATTAATTTTGCTTTGGATGTTTGCGATTTTGCTGCTCTTCAGGGCAGTCCCAATGGTAGACCTAAGTGCAAAGTCCAAGATAACCACGTCAGCAAAAATGAACACTAGCAATCATCTTCTACAATGGTACGAAGTCCAAGACAATAAATGTAGTGAAATCATCTCCTACAATGACAGGCAGGGCCGCGGCGGCGCAAGACTCCAGCCAGGTCTTCCCAATGGCGATTTTGCTAGGTCTCGCGGTCTTCATTCGCGTGAGGAGGTTGAGTCTAGAGGAAGAAATCAGGTCTTGTATTTTCCTTCTCTTTCTTCATTAATCATGCTGCCATGTCACCAATTTGCTGATGTGTCATCTCATTTATTAGGGATGAACTCCATCCTACGTGGACCATTGGGACTGCCCTCAATGACCATGGAGCTCTAAATTTTTTTTTCTTTTCTTTGGATTTGTGGTGTACAACGAGGAAGAGTTTCCTTTGTTCCTTTTCTCATCGGTTCTCGATTAACTCCATAGTTAATGCAACTTTGATGTCCTGCTGGCTGCTGCTGCAACCTTGACATCAAGTAGTAGTCTGAATCTTCTTTTATTTTTTTCCCTTGTTCATGATACGATTTGTTTCCCCTCTTTGTTATTGTTTTCGGGTATCTTCTTTTTTGTATGAAGGTGAATGCTAGTGGTGTATAGCTTTTAGTGTATTTGTACATCGCTCATGAAATCTCAAATTATTTTTGGAACGGTTTACTCATGCTGCACTGATGCATGTTTTGTGATTCCTGTAGTACATCGGTGGAACCAAGTACATCAATTCACGGATCTCTCTATTTTTTATTGCTTCAGCCTTTGAATGTTTACACGAAAGCATTCTTTTTTTTTCTACTTGATGTTCATGATAGGATTTATTGTCCCTATCTGCTATCTTTTTTCTTTGAAGACGTGTGCTAGTGTTGTAGAGATTTTAGGGACTAAGATTTATAGACTGTGGAAGTCATGGGGGTTGAATCTGGGCCATAGGATCCCGGCGGCCGCATGCTCCGAGATGGGCTCCTTGTCAGGTGGCAGTCTGGACCCGTGCAGCGTGAAATCAGCCGGAAAGTACAATGCGGCAGTGGGCTTTTGTGATCTGGCCCAACCTGGTGTGGTGCATTGGACCAGGAGGTACTGGTTGGGCCAGTAACAGGTTGGACCAGCTAGACGGTTTGAAAAAACAACTCCGGGGCCCACGTGATTGGGTTGGGTTAGGTTGCCGGTGGGCGCAGCTCCGGGGCATTCGGCCATTAGCTTCTTCCCAAGAACCGGTGTGAAAGTAACTAGGGTTAGGTGAAACATTCGCAGGGTGAGCGTGCCGGCGGCGGCGGAGGTGCCGGTGGAGCGCTGGTCGAGTGGAGATCAGGTACAGCTGCGGGGGGGGGGGGGAGGGGAAGGTTCGGTGTGGTTAGGCGGCTGAGTTGGGTGTGGCCGCGGTGCATTTGTTGTAGGGAAGGTTCGCGCAGGTCCAGTGGCCGCGGCGGCAGAGGCGAGGTCGGGTTGCCCCGAGTCCGGGTTTCGCGAAGACAGAGCTTCATCTGGCAGGAGCCATGATACGTCGGTGGCTTCCGAGTCCATCTCGAGTGCAAAGTCCTCCTACGGCGGCTACTTAGCTCGGTCGCTAATTACCAGGTATGTGCGGATCTGATCTTTTTCCCGTTCGCGATAGCTAGAATATAGGTTATCTTGGGGTTTAGAATGAGGGTGGTTGCGTAGTACCTGGGTAGGAGGTGTATTTTGCCTGTATGTGTTAGTTATGTCGGCATTGTGTTAGATTCTGATTTGTGAAAATATGATCTGCTTGTTTTTGCTATTCACTGAGGTGGAGATGTTTTGTTTCATTGCTTCTTTTGTGCAGTACACTGGGGGATGGTGTTTTTGGGGGCGGAGCAGATGTTTTTGATCTGAACCAAAGACCAATGGGTTGCAGTTCTAGTGAATCTTCGGAGCAGTTGGTTGGGAAGAGCATCGAGAACAATGATAATGGGCACATCAGGATCGCGGAGAGGAAGTAAGAAAGAGCAGCTGAGGAAATACTTTTTATCGTGCATTAACAGGATCGTTTGGACCTGACATCTGTTTTGCTTGTTTGCCTTTAATTATTACGTTGGCACTTATTGACCTGAATGCTGTGCCGTGTTTAAGTGAGGCCAGCAGCGCCAGTGTACCTGTCTCCATAGAAAGGATCGATGCAATAGTGCCAATTGGTGAAGTTGGTGGGAGCAGTAACGAGATTGCCACACCATGGAAGAAAAGGTATGTTCCATGAGGCTAGTAAATTATTTCCCCGTTTATGAAGAGTTGTGTAATGCAATGTATTCAAAAGGTCCGATGGATTTCAGAGGTCTATGTTTGCTGTGTGGTAATTACTGCTGTGTGTGGCGCAGGAATTGGTGCATTTCGGCCGCAGTACAGAGAGAAGACGCTAGGACGGTTGGGTGCAATGGAGTAGGCCATGATGAAATTTGCTGATAGGGAGCACACCAGCATAATCAGGTTAGAAGTGGGAACTGAGTTCGATCGTGTGGAGGAGGCCTACGACTACTATAACATGTAATCCTGGGAGCGTGGGTTCGGGATTAAGTGGGGGAAGGAAAGAGTTTCGGACAACAAGGAAAGCAGGAAGCTGCCTGTGGAAAAGAGGTACAAACTATCAAGGGAGATTACGTGCAGCTGCAGTGTGTGGTGATCGAACCTGTTTTTTTGATGTTTCCGTGAGGTACAATAGAATAATGTTTGTTAATCTGGTTATTGTTTATCTATCGGCTTGGCAGGGGAGGCCCGCTCCTGATTGCAAGACTACTTCTGCCCGCACACGCTGTTCTGCGAAGATCAGGCTGTCGAGGACAAGCGATCATGGTTGGATTGTAGCTGAATTTGTGGAGCACCACAACCATGAACTGCCCGAGTCTTACGAGGAGACTCGACAGTGGCCCTCTCATCACCATTTGGACGTGTACACACAGGATTTGATTCGTAAGTTGAGGGAGAACAACATTGGAATAACCAAGTTGTACAGCATTTTGGGTACTTTTTTCGGGAAAATGGCAAATGTCCCAACCACCAAACGCAGTTTGAAATATCTATGCCAGAAAATCAACTGAGAAGAGGCTGAGGATGACATTAACAAAACTCTAGCACTGTTCAGTGAGCTGATGAAGGATGATCCGGGGGTACAAATATGTTGTTGACCGAGATGAGGATGGTAGAATCAAGACGCTGATGTGGTCTAACACAAAGAGTTGACTCCAGTATTCTCATTTTGGTGATGCCATCACCTTTGATACCACATACAAGATGAATCTGTATGAAATGCCTTTTGGTTTGTTCGTTGGAGTCAACAACCACTTTCAGAGTGTTCTGCTCAGTGGTGTCCTAATGACAGATGAGACAATTGAAACATTTCAGTGGATATTCAAGGAGTTTGCAAAATTGATGGGGGGCAAGGAACCACAAACAATTCTGACAGGTACGAACACATAAGGCGTGTTGTCTTGTTCCAGATACTTCTTATGCTACCATCCTGACTTGTGTTACGGATATTTACACACAAAAACATTACTTAATTTGTGCTTCGTGTTTTTGGCTGGTGTTGTCCTTGCAGATCAGTGCAGGGCAATGGAGGTTGCAATAGAGGCTGTGTGGAAGGGAACAATTCATCGTTGGTGCAAGTGGCATGTGCTTAAGCGAGTCTGCGAGTGTGTACCAGTCTACAATGCAAGTTTAGAATTCAGAGAGAATTTCCACAAGTTGTTGAATGAGATGATGACGAAAATAGAGTTTGAGCACGAGTGGTTAGCTTTGATGAAGGAATATGGTTTGGAAAAGAATACTTTCCTTGAACAGGTATACGCCACACGGGACATGTGGGTAAAATGCTACTTCAAAGAGGTGTTTTGTGCCAGAATGATAAGTACCCAGCGTAGTGAGAGCACGAACATGATGTTGAAGAACATTGTGCCGCCGAACTCAACGCCCCACAAGTTTGTGGAGCAGTATGATAAGCTGCAGTACATACGGGACGAGGAGGAGAACTTCCAGGAGAGACTTTCAAAATTGGTAAGTTGTATATGTGCTGTGATGATGGAAAGTAACTCTCACTACAAGAAAAACGCCGACTAGTGACGCAAAAAAGGCCGTTTCTCGTCATAAATCGTGATTAATGATGCCAGTTGTTACGAAAACGCTCCGCATTAATCGAGCGTCACAAACCGCGATTAATGATGAGACCCTATTTCCCGGCGTCATGAGTTTAATGACGCGTGGAAATTTGTCTATACAATGCGTCATAACTTCGTTCCTGCAGGTTTGCCACGCTGGACAGAATCTGATGTGGCATCCGATGTGGCAGGCCAATTGTGACAAATCGTATGCGTCATAAAACGAATTTGGCCCGTTTGTAGCTGGGTTGAGCCCAAAACTGTTCCTGTAGGCTAGCGTTGTTCATATAGCTCAGAAAAAATTTTGTTGGGCCCAATTATAGCTTTTTCAGATGAAATTTGATTAGGATGGGCCCGTTTTGGTTGGGTCGAGTCCAACAAGTGCGCACATTGTTGCGGCCTTCTGTGTCATGTTAATTTGACAAAAAATGACTTTTGGCCCAATTAAAAGTGGGCTAAGCCCACTGAAGGACAATATAAAATTAACTAATCATGAATCAGTATTAATGGATTTAATTTCAATTCTGATCCTTTTTTTGAATAATTCCGATCTGTTTGGCAAAATAGTAATCAGCACATATTTCTTTATACAATAAAGCAAACTATTGTTTATTATCAAGCACGACCATATTGTTCATCACATATCAGAAACTATTACAAGATAACAGTATCACAAGGAAAATTGATTAACAAAGCTAAATACAGTTCATAATCATAAGAGAAAGTGGAGATTTGATCTAATGATCTTAACCTCTTCATCTTTTACTGCTAAGCAGTAGACGAAGGAGGTCCTCACTGTCTTCGGTTAGCTTCTGCAACCTCTTAATCTCAGCAGACTGCATTTTCAGAGTTGATTCTGATTCTTCGGTCTTCTTCTTCAAGCTACATAACTCTTTCTGGTGAGCAACAAACTGTTGTTGAAGTTGTACCCCATCCTGATTGGGAGCGTCAACTCGCTCTTCATCAACACTACTACATAAGGATTTGGTACCCATTCTTGAGTACTCGGCTGCCTCTGTTTTAATTTGTTCGGGAAGAAGCATCATTGACTTGGTAGCTTCCATCTAGCAACAGTGGATCCCAAGTTAGATTAGGACCTTGTAATTGATTCGAACTAAGGAAACAAAGGTGTTAAGTTTGTTATCTTGGAGCAGATCTGAACAGGAGCGACTTCAGATGTTAACCCTTTGGCTCGCTGAAACAAGTACAAGAACAAGAGGTAAGGGTTGAGATCATTCGCAATCGGAAACAAAGATGTTAAGTTTGTTACCTTAGAGCAGGTCTGAACAGGAGCGACTATAGACGTTGACCCTTTTGCCCACTGAAACAAGTACATGAACAAGAGGTTAGGGTTGAGATCATTCGCAATCGGAAACAAAGAAGGTGTTGAGTTTGTTACCTTGGAGCAGGTCTGAACAGGAGCGACTGAGGACCGGAGCGTCCGAGGACCGATGGATGGTCGCTCCCTGGTGTGATGAGTGATTGACAACATGGTGTGGACTGACTCTTGGCCGAGTATTGCAGGTGCAGGTTGCGGCTTGATTTGCGTTGGTGCAGGTGAAGAGCGGGCGCGAAAGGTCTTAGCCTTGCGGGGCCTCCGAGGAGTGGAGAGATAAGTAGGCTCGGCTCGATGGACCCGGTGGCTGAACGGGATCAAGTGCGGGTGGCATGGTGGCAAGAAAAGCAAGACGAAGTCGTGGACTGGAGCCGGTGCAGGGTAGCGGCTCATGACCGGAGTCTGCACGCGGGGTTTGCGGTGGTTCACCACAAAACCGTCGGGTTACTTGGTTGAGCCACAAAACCAAGACTGGAGGCTCAGCGGGTGGAGACGGGATCCGGGTACGTCGAGAGACTTCGAAGCGGAGGACACGCGTCGGGATCGCAAGGCTTGCGTCGAGGCTAAGCAAGGTGCGGTCGCCGGGCATCCGTCCGATGGTGCTACGACGAGAATTCCCAAAGTGCCCTTCGGGGGTGTGTATCCTAGTACGTCTTTCAGTTGCCTCCATATAAACTTAGAGGAGAGAGGATGGCAGCCATCTCTGGAAACCCTAGCTCATTTCTTTTGCTATTTTCCCTTCCTATTTTCCTTAGGTTTTCTATAGGACTAGCTTGAGAGCTTCATGGTGAGATCTTGAGAGAGGGATGGATGTTGAGGAGGCAAGCTAGACCTTGTATGAATCTTTCATGGTATGTATAGAAGGTTCGGCGTGATTCCTCAAGTGCTCGTGTTGTCTCTCCCATTTTTCTTTTTCTGCGATTTTCAGAGGTATTTTTGGAGGAATTTTCATTCATCGGATTTGAGTGTGTTTTGGTGGGGATTTCTTTGTGGGGATCACTTATAGGTCTTGTGTGACCATTCTCCTGGTGATCTTTCACCCACAAACCCCACGAATCGGCTCGGATTTGAAGTTCTTCCTATCTACCTCTTGTTCTTGGTGTTCTTCACGAAATCCTCGATTCCGCAAGATTGAGTGGGTTTGAGGCCTTCTTTCTTTAGGGATAGCTTCTTCTTGAGGTAAATCTACTTCCCCTAAAGTTTGGCTGCAATCCATTGGGTGAATTGGGAGATCGGTGATTTTGAGGAAAAAGCTCTCTCTCTAGGGTTCATAGCCTAAATCTTTTTCCTAGTGGTGATGGCTTGATCCTCTTGGGGAGATCTTTTGGGAAAAGCTTCTTTGTGGTGTTGAGAAGCTCTGGTTCAAATTAAATCTCGTGTTTTTTGGAGGTCGTTTGATCGAGTTTTGACTTTTTCCCTCTCCTTCTCGAAGGCTGAAATTTTACTCCGGAAAAAGGCCCAGAATCTCCGGACTTTTATTCCGGACTTTTTACTCTGGACTTTTACTCTGGAAACCCCGGAGACTCCGGGAAAAGTGCGCAGACTCCGGACTTCCCAGTGGAGTCTGCCTAGGCTTGTTCGATTGTGAGAGCTTGTGTGGTTCGAAGACCGGTGGTAGGTCGCTTCCTGGTGTGATGAGTGATTGACAACGTGGTGTGGACCGATTCTTGGCTAAGTATTGCAGGTGCAGGTTGCGGCTTGACTGGTGTTGGTGCAGGTGAAGAACAAGCGCGAAAGGTCATTGCTGGTGAGGCCTCCAGGTGTGGAGAAGATAAGTAGGCTTGGTTCGATGGACCCGGTGGCCAGCGGAGTCAAGTGCGGGCCGCATGGTGGCAAGAACGGCAAGATGAAGTCATGGACGGTTTCTTGGTTGAGCCTCAAAACCAAGGTCGAGCCGGGACTACGTGGGAGCCGAGTCATGAGTGGAGATTGGCGGGAGGCTACACCAAGTCCGCGGGGTTTGCAGTGGTTCACCACAAGACCACTAGGTTACTCGGTTGAGCACAAAACCGAGGCCGAAGCTCGACGAGGAGGTGCGACCACCCAGGCTGGTCTAACCACCCAGGAGGGGCAGTCTGACAGCCTGGGCCGGTCTAACCGCCCAGGGGGGCGGTCTGACCGCTCGGGTCGCAGTCGCCGAGAAGCTTCCGGTGGTTCACCAGAAAACCACTGGGTTCCTTGGTTGATCCACAAAGCCAAGACCGAAGACCGAAGATGGAGGTGCAGCAGCATCGGACCGGTCTGACCGGTGGGTCTGACCGGTGTGCGACGACGCAGTCTGGAATATTCGAAGTGGAGGACACGCGTCGGGATCGCAAGGCTTGCGTCGAGGCTAAGCAAGTTTGTGGTCGCTGGGCATCCGTCCGATGGTGTGAAGACAAAGACTTCCAAATTCGCCCTTGAGGGGCGTATATCCCTAGTTAGCTAGTAAGGGTATTTTAGTCTTTCGGTTGCCTCCATATAACCCAAGTGGTGAGAGGATGGCAGCCATCTCTTGGAACCCTAGCTCATTTGTTTTCCTATTTTCCCCTTCCATTTTCCTTTGGAATTTCGAGGACTAGCTTGAGAGCTTCATGGTGAGATCTTGTGAGAGGGAAGGATGATCAGGCGGCAAGCTAGACCTTGTATGAACCTCTTTGGTATGTATAGATGATTCGACGTGGTTCCTCAAGACTTGGATGTGTCTTTCCCATTTCTCCTTTTTGGTGATTTTCGGAGCCCTTTCTTGGTGAATTTCTCGTGGCGGTTTCGAGGCCTTTCTCTTTGGGATTTGGTGGGAGATGTATGCTTGAACCCTTCGTGGTTCTTTTCCATTTGATTCCCCTCCCAAATCCGTGAGCAAAGGGGCTCGATTTTGGGGTTTTCTTGGCTCTAGGGTTAGAGGCGTTCTTGGTGGAATTTCTTCGATTCCTCTCGATTTAGCAAGTTTTGGTGGACCAAATCTTGGCTATGGAGTGCCCATGAGGTGTTCCTACTATCCCCAAAGTCTTACGCAAATCCGTGGAGCGATTCGGGAGATCGGGAGTTGGATTTGGGGGAGTTGACCCGCGGGTGCTGTTCATCCGAGCCTCCCAACCTGACTGGTCTGACCGGTGCTGCTCACCGGTCTGACCGGTGCAGAGGCCTTGTGGGTTTTGCCTCGGGTGAACGTCTTGGTGAGTTCCCTATTGTACCGTGTTGTTGCTGTTTCGAGTTTGGTTCGTTTTGGAGCTCGGGAGGTTGGATTCTTGGAATTGGGGTTTCCTAGCTTAGACCGGCCTGACCGGTGAGCTACACCAGCCTGACCGGTGTAGGGGCCTTTCAGTGGAAATCGCCAAGCCCTGCTAGGGTGACCCGGCTCAGGGTCCAGGGTGACCCGGTGTGTCTCTGGTGGGTTTCGGGTGATCCGGCAGTCTAGTCCGGGTGATCCGGTCTTGACCGGTCCGACCGGTGCGAGTGACCGATCTGACCGGTGTGGTCAGTAGCTGCTCGAGTTGTTGGTTCCGCTGCGCTCTCGGGTTAGCTTCGGTGGTTGTTGGTTCCTAGGACCAGTAGCACTCCAGTGGCTGCGTGGTCTTGGCCAACTTGGGTAGTTGAGTCGGAGACGTTCTTTGGAAGCCTTGTTCATCTTGTTGGAGTTTCCATCTCCTTCGAGAAGAATTTTTATCAGCTCCCATTCACTCCCCCCTCTCTGGTTCGCCGTTTCGGTCCTTCAAGTGGTATCAGAGCCGATTACGGATCTTCAGATTCTAACCAGTCTAAGATCCAAGGATGGCGTACCAGGAACGGGGTTCGGGTCCTCCGCACTTCGATGGCAAAAACTACCAGATGTGGCAGAGGCGGATGGCGGCATTCCTCCGTGGTAAGGGTCAGATCCTTTGGGATGTCACGGTGAACACAGCTTTTGTTCATCCGATGAACTTCCTTGCTCTGGGATCGAGGGACATGTTCGACGCCAACAACAAGGTGGTCGACTACTTGTTTCGTGCTCTGTGTCAGTTCGAATTCGATCGGGTTCATACAAAGGACTTAGCTTGTAGAATTTGGGAGCAGTTGAAGGATGCTCATGCTGGGAATGCTCAGGTTCAGGCTCGGATGTACGCGACTTACCAGAGAGAGTACGAGAACTTCACTCATCTCCCCGGCGAGTCCGTCGATGCCCTTTTCCAGCGGTTTATGGTTGTAGTGAACAACATGAGAGCCAATGTGGCCGTGCTCCCATATGATGATCATGATAGAGCCGTGAAGCTCTTGCACTCGCTGGATCGCACCGTATGGGACGGAAAGGTCGAGGCTATTCTTGAGTCCGAGAAGTACGACACCCTGACCGTGAACGAGCTATTTTCGAAGCTCAAGTCGGCTGAGTTGGACCGTGGTGTGACAGCCAAGATCGAGAGCCCGACTGACTCTCATAGTCTTGCTCTCGTCGGTGGCAAAGGGGCTAAGTCTAACGCTAACGCATCCTCCAGGATGTACTCTCTGTCTTCTTTGATGTCTTTGCCAGACGAGGAGTTCGACGTGCTTGGAGAGGATGAGCTGGCGTTGCTGACCAGGCGGTTCGAGAGGCTGCACGAGAACCGGGTGAACACAAAGAGGAATCCACGGACATGCTTTCAGTGCGGCAAGCCAGGACACTTCGTCGCCGACTGTCCGGAGAAGATGGAGAACAAGGACGACTACAAGGATGGCTACAAGCACCGGTCGAACAAGGACGGCAAATACCGATCAAGGCGCGATCACAAGCACAAGAACAAGCACAAGGACGAGTGACGGTCGAGGAAGAAGGACGGCCGCGGCAGGAAGGCCCGAGTGATGGTCGGAGCGAGCGAAGTCGACTCCAGCTCCGCCTACTCTTCCTCGAGCTCGAGTAGCAGTGAAGATGAAGGTGATCAGCGCAAGAACAAGAAGTCATCGAAGAACTTGAGCGGGCTGAGCTGCTACGTGAGAGATGGCTTCTGCGGCATGGCTCGTAGCTCCGGTAGCAAGAAGAGTCACCAGAGCGACTCGGACTCCGATTCCGAGGATGAGGTACATGACGAGCTTCCCTTCTTGCGTGAGGAGAACGAGCATCTTGGCAAGTTGCTTGATAATCGTGATGACATGCTTAGAGAGGCAAAGAAGATGAGGAAAGAGCTTAGGGCCTCACTAGAAGATGCTAGGAACCGAGTAGCTGAGCTAGAAACCCAGAACCTTGATGCTAAGCTTGAGATAGATTCGCTTAAGGCTTCACCTGTGGTTTCTGATGAGATTGATTGCTGTGATTGCTCTGTGTACCTAGCTGATCTTACTGCTCTTAAGGATAAGCATGCTTCTACTTGTGACGAACTAGATGTGCTTAGGGTTGAAGTGGCTGAGCTTAAGTCTAGACCTGCTTTGCTAGGTGCTTGCACTTCTTGCCCTATTTTGCATGGAAAGATTGATGAGATGCATGCTTATACTGTTTCGCTTGAGGCTAAGTTGAAAGAACATGTTCCCACGTCTTGCTCTACTTGTGAGGTGCATGCTTTGAAAAATCTGGAATTTGCACATTATGTGGATCGCTTGCAGGATGAGAATGATGAGTTGAGGAAAATGATGGGTTGGTTGTCGGGTCATGAACCACAGCTTAGGATGATGATGGAGGCATACAAGCGCTATGATGGGCAAGCGCTTGGCTCGGATAAGATTGGAGAGTGTAGTGGTGAGGGAGGAGAGAAAATTGGTGATATCCCAGCTCCACCAAAAACATTCCACAAAAATGCCTATACTCCTAAGCCCAACCGACTGAGAAACAAACTTGACACAACCCCATATCCTCCCATATTTCCTCGCCAACAAATGATTTCCAAAAACCGGTGAAATTTGTGAGCCCTAAGGAGGGTGAGGTTGGAGAGAAGAAGAGTGAGAAGCTGAGTGGGGAGAAACCAAGTGAGTAGCCCCATCCCAAGCCTAAGCCTAAGCCCATACGCTTTCATTGTGACTATTATGGGAGAGATGGTCACAAGAGTGAGTTTTGCTTCAAGAGGAAGCGTGAGGAGAGAATGGCTAAGGAGTGGGCTAACAAGGACAGGTACCGCCCTTCAGATGGTGTACCTGAGCCTCGTATGCAGATGCCCAGGGCCAAGGCGATTGTGAGGACGGTTCCGGCTTGGGAAGATCGAAAGGTAGCAGGTGGTGCTGCTGGCCGAGCGCCACCGGTCAGACCGGTGCAGTCCACCGGTCAGACCGGTGCAGGTCTGGACAGACAGCGGTCTGGTTTTCGTGCTTGTGCGGATGCTCGGTTCGGTTTTGGTGGTCGTGGTTCTGGTGGTTGGCATGGAGAGTTTGCAGGTGGTCAGTTTGCTAGACGTTCTCCACCTCGTTCCCAATACGAGGGTGGGAGGAGTCGTAGCTTTGAGATGGAGAGGAGGAACGGTCCACGGTCTTCCTTTCGTGGTTTTCGTTCTCCTCCAGCTAGACAGGGGTGGTTCCCTAGTGGTGGTTCCCGTGGTGGTTTTCGTGGTGGTAGCTTTGATAGGCGTGATGATTTGGTTTGTGCTAACCCTACTTTGGAGCAAATGGCTCGGCACTGGTTTTACTCTTTTGGTATTAACCCCAGTGCAGAGTCGTTTGTTCACTCACGTTCTCGTTTTTGAATTTCAGGTGGGAGACTTGAGGAACGTTTGGTTGATTGACTCCGGTTGCTCGAGGCATATGACCGGAGACAAGGGGTGGTTCTCAAGTCTCGTCCCTGTGGTGTCCAAGACATACATCACCTTTGGGGACAATGGGCGAGGGCGTGTGCTTTCAGAAGGTGAGATTAAGGTAAGTGACAAGGTCACTCTCAGGCGTGTTGCTCTTGTTCAATCGCTCGGGTTCAATTTGCTTTCGGTGTCCCAGCTTTTGGATGAGGGCTTTGAGGTGTTGTTTTGGCCTGGTGGTTCTAGGATTTTGAATTCTCGGGGGGACCTAGTTTACATGGTCGTTCCCGAGGGTCAAGTGTTCCTAGCGGATTTTTCTCAGTCTTCTGGTGTGGAGTGTTGTTTCTTGGCTGGTCCTTCGAGTGAGTTGTGGAAGTGGCATAGGAAGTTGGGTCACTTAAGCTTTGACCTTTTGTCTCGCTTGAGTAAACTTAATTTGGTCCGAGGATTGCCACGACTGAGGTTTGAGAAAGAGTTGGTTTGTGCGCCGTGTCGGCATGCTAAGATGGTAGCTTCTTCCCATCCACCCCTCACCGATGTGATGATGGAGCGTCCATGCGAGCTACCCCATATGGACCTTGTTGGCCCTGCTTGTGTGCGATCTGTGGGTGGGAAGTGGTACGTCCTGGTTGTGGTGGACGACTACTCTCGGTATGCGTGGGTTTTCTTTCTTGAGGAGAAAGGGGAGACGTTTGGTTTGTTCGAGATCTTGTCTTGATGTTGAGAAACGAGAGGCACGGAAATGCCATACGAGCGATCCGCAGTGACAATG
Organism: Cenchrus fungigraminus; assembly: GCA_036936925.1. NCBI lineage: Eukaryota > Viridiplantae > Streptophyta > Magnoliopsida > Poales > Poaceae > Cenchrus > Cenchrus fungigraminus. The sequence continues at coordinate 50,622,431 of CM072780.1, forward strand.
GCTCGGAATTTAAAAACTCTCGCTTCGAAACCTTTTGCCATGACTTGGGTCTTGAAAACACCAGTTTTCGAGTCTGTAACGCCTCCCTAGAACGGCGTGGTGGAAAGGAAAAACATGACCTTGTGCGAGATGGCTTGGACGATGCTTGATGAGCATAGGACTCCGAGAAGGTTCTGGGCTGAGGCGGTCAATACCGCGTGCTATGTGTCGAATAGGATTTACCTCAGGGTGCATAAAAAGAAAACATGCTATGAGTTGATGCACGGGCGCACACCCAAGGTGAGTCACTTCCATGTGTTTGGGTGCAAATGCTTCATTCTTAAGAAAGGGAAAAAGTTGGACAAGTTCCAGGCTAGGTCTGTCGATGGCATTTTCTTTGGTTATGCATCTCATTCTAGAGCATTTCGTGTGCTCAATCTTGAAACTAACCAAATCGTGGAGACTTGCGAGGTAACCTTCGACGAGACACAGCCACGTAGTCAGCTTGTTTTTGAGTGTGCAGGTGATGATGAACTTGGCGAGGAGATTTTCCAGGAGGAGGAGCATGAACATGGGGATGATGAAGATGGCAGTGTGGTGCCCGTGGCTGAGCATGTACCTACTACTTCGACTACGGTGGTGAACGGCCCTTCTCCCACACCTACAACGACAAACCCAGATCAAGGCGAAGCTGCTGTTGAGGGGGAGGTAGCATCAAGGCGAGAACCTCCCCGGCGAGTTCAAGTGGATCGTCCAGCTTTGAGGATCATTAGCGACATCAATGAACGTACTACACGGTCGAGGGTTCGAAATAATTCTCACTTTGCTCATGCTGCTTTTGTTGCTACTTTTGAGCCCAAAGACATTGGACACGTGCTATCTGATCACAATTGGGTTAATTCGATGCATTAGGAGTTGGAGAACTTTGAGAGAAACCAAGTTTGGGAGTTGGTGGACCCTCCTCCGGGGTGTAAGCCGATTGGGACAAAATGAGTGTGGAAAAATAAAGAGGGAGAGAAAGGAGAAGTGGTGAGAAACAAGTCAAGGCTTGTTGCTCAGGGGTACTCACAAAAAGAGGGGATCGACTACGAGGAGACCTTTGCTCCCGTAGCTTGTTTGGAGGTGATCAGGATCCTTCTAGCCCTTTCCGTGGCTAAGGGGTTCAAGTTGTACCAGATGGATGTCAAGAGTGCTTTCCTAAACGGTGTTTTGGAGGAAGTAGTGTATGTGAGGCAACCACCTGGGTTTTAGAGTGAGAAGTACCCCCACCGGGTGTACAAGTTGAGGAAGGCGCTGTATGGGTTGAAGCAGGCGCCTAGAGCGTGGTACGGTAGGTTGAGAGGGTTCCTGTTTGAGCGAGGGTTTGAGATGGGGAAGGTCAATCAGACCTTGTTTCTCCTCAGGCAGGGCAAAGATATCCTGATTGTGCAGGTATACGTGGATGATATTGTCTTTGGTGGCTCGTCTAACTTTCTTGTTGCAAGGTTTGCAGAAGACATCAGCAGGGAATTTGAGATGAGCATGATGGGTGAGTTGCAGTTCTTCCTCGGCCTCTAGATCAAGCAATCAAAGGAAGGAACATTTGTGCACCAAGCTAAGTACACCAAGGACATTGTGAGGAAATTCAAGATGGAGGACTCCAAGGCCATGGCAACACCTATGAGTACGACTACAGCTCTTGATGCGGACGAGGACGGTGAACACGTGGACCGGAAGGAGTACCGAAGCATGATCGGGTCACTCCTCTACTTGACGGTGACGAGGCCGGACATCCAATTCTCGGTATGTCTATGCGCTCGTTTTCAAATGTCTTCGAGGACTTCACATCGGCAAGCAGTCAAGCGCATATTTAGGTATTTGCGACATACTCCCGACTTCGGCCTTTGGTACTCCACATCTTCTTCTTTGGCTCTTCATGGATTTTCGGATGCGGATTTTGCCGGGTGTCGGTTGGATAGGAAGTCCACTTCTGGGACCTGCCAGTTTTTGGGTTCTTCTTTGGTGTCTTGGTCTTCCCGCAAACAATCGAGTGTTGCTCAATCCACTACCAAGGCAGAGTATGTGGCCGCAGCTAGTTGTTGATCTCATATCCTTTGGATCACATACACCGTAAGTGACTTTGGTGAGGAGTATACCCATGTCCCACTTCAATGTGATAGCACAAGTGCCATAAGCGTTGCAAAGAACCCTGTGCTCCATTAAAAAACCAAGCACATAGAAGTGAGGTATCATTTCCTGAGAGACAACGTAGAGAAAAAATTCGCTTTGATCCATGTACCCACACATGACCAGCTAGCCGATATTTTCACCAAACCCCTAGATCAAGCAACTTTCACTCGTTTGCGGGGGGAGCTTGGTGTTTGTTTGATTTCTTGAGTTGGGTGTATGGGAGCTCCTTTGTAGCATATGTATAGCTTTCCTTTGTGCATTCTTGAATTTGCATTGCATTTGTATCATGATGTATAGTCATCTTTGTATGATAGGTTGCATGCATTTTGTATAATATGCATTTTGTAGGAAAAGCTTCTCCTATATACATTGTTCACCATGGTATGATATATATGTCCTTGTGAGCTAGTTTGATATGATGTGGCTTAGTGTGGCTTAGCTCTTGATGATCTTGATTTATATCCATGGTTGATAGCTATGTTTTTGAAAAATGTCATATGTATGCTCTCTTGTGAGTAAATGCCTTTATATGATCATGACATATTTTTGTGGCTTGGCTATGCTTAATTTGTGGTTGGATAGCTTATTTTGATCATATGGGGCCAAAGGCTCATTTGCCATCATGAATGTTTAGCCCCCATGCTTTATCTTGTGGAGGGGCATAAGTTCCTTTTTGTCGCAAAGACATTTCATGTACCAATCATAAATCTGAAAATGAAATGTAAATTGCTTGGAAAATGTGCTCCCATGTCATATGTGCTTAATTTACTTGCTTTTGGGTGCTAAACCGTTGCATGTTGCTTACCAATGAGAAGTCTCATACATAGATGTAAGCACATGGCTCGGTATGCTTTGACATGACATGAGGTGCTTGTGGGTGTTTATGATGGTCTTATGCTTAGAATGGTTGTCCTAGCATGAAGGTTGTGTGGCTTTACCATTTTGACATGTTTTGCTCATGTTTAGGACTTTGCTCATGAGAGGGTGAATTTTCACAAAAACAGCCATTTCCATCTTAGCTTCGTCCAATGGTTGTGAAACTTGGTGATCTTGTAGGTTTTGTCCATACGAAGCAATCAAGTATCTAACTTGCTCATTTGGAGGTGTGTAGCATGCTATGTTGAATTTTGTCTATTTGAGAAGCTCTAGGTTGCATTTTTTGCATTTTTGACTTGATTCATGCATTGTCAACAAGGGGGAGAAGTTTGAGCATGTTTTGGCTTGCTGCATGCATTTAGAAGGTTTCCAAGTGGTTTCGAGCTATTTTTGAGCTTGTGCAGTTCCCAGATGGTCATCGGCCTGACCGGTGTCATCCACCGGTCTGATCGGTGTGAGTTCCCAGGTGCTGGGCGATCTTGTCCACCGGTCTAACCGGTGAAGAGGACCGGTCTGACCGGTCAGAGCAAAGCTGAGACAGCTGCTCTGTTTCGTGAAGGGTTTTACATGCATTCTTCCAGGGGGAGTTGCATTGGTTCAGGGGGAGCTTGCATGTGTGCAGGGGGAGCTCTTTGAGACTTTCGAGCTTTGGATTGGTGGTTTGTGCTCTTTGCTTGAGCTTGGTTTTGTCTCGGATGTGTCGAGCCGTTGCCCTTGCCTAAGGGGTCCGAGACTTATCTTCTTCAAGTGATCTTGCTCTTTGCCTTTTCTTTGGCTTTCGATCGCTTGTTGGAGTTTCTTTTAGTCATTTCTTTTCTTTTCCTTTTCTCTTTGGTTACCAAAACGTGTGTGTTGTCAATGCACTCATCAAGGGGGAGATTGAGAGCCTGTGTGGTTCGAAGACCGGTGGTAGGTCGCTTCCTGGTGTGATGAGTGATTGACAACGTGGTGTGGACTGATTCTTGGCTAAGTATTGCAGGTGCAGGTTGCGGCTTGACTGGTGTTGGTGCAGGTGAAGAACAAGCGCGAAAGGTCGTTGCTGGTGAGGCCTCCAGGTGTGGAGAAGACAAGTAGGCTTGGTTCGATGGACCCGGTGGCCAGTGGAGTCAAGTGCGGGCCGCATGGTGGCAAGAACGGCAAGATGAAGTCATGGACGGTTTCTTGGTTGAGCCTCAAAACCAAGGTCGAGCTGGGACTACGTGGGAGCCGAGTCATGAGTGGCGATTGGCGGAGGCTACATCGAGTTTGCGGGGTTTCCGATGGTTCACCAGAAAACCACTGGGTTCCTTGGTTGATCCACAAAGCCAAGACCGAAGACCGAAGACGGAGGTGCAGCAGCATCGGACCGGTCTGACCGGTGGGTACCGGTCTGACCAGTGAGGAGCACCGGTCTGACCGGTGTGCGACGACGCAGTTCGGAATCTTCAAAGCGGAGGACACGCGTCGGGATCGCAAGGCTTGCGTCGAGGCTAAGCAAGTTTGTGGTCGCTGGGCATCCATACGATGGTGCGAAGACAAAGACTTCCAAATTCGCTCTTGAGGGGCATGTATCCCTAGTTAGCTAGTAAGGGTATTTTAGTCTTTTGGTTGCCTCCATATAACCCAAGTGGTGAGAGGATGGCAGCCATCTCTTGGAACCCTAGCTCATTTGTTTTCCTATTTTCCCGTTCCATTTTCCTTTGGAATTTCGAGGACTAGCTTGAGAGCTTCATGGTGCGATCTTGTGAGAGGAAAGGATGATCGGGCGGCAAGCTAGACCTTGTATGAACCTCTTTGGTATGTATAGATGATTCGGCGTGGTTCCTCAAGGCTTGGATGTGTCTTTCCCGTTTCTCCTTTTTGGTGATTTTCGGAGCCCTTTCTTGGCGAATTTCTTGTGGCGGTTTCGAGGCCTTTCGCTTTGAGATTTGGTGGGGGATGTATGCTTGAACCCTTCGTGGTTCTTTTCCATTTGATTCCCCTCCCAAATCTGTGAGCAAAGGGGCTCGATTTTGGGGTTTTCTTGGCTCTAGGGTTAGAGGCGTTCTTGGTGGGATTTCTTCGATTCCTCTCGATTTAGCAAGTTTTGGTGGACCAAATCTTGGCTATGGAGTGCCCATGAGGTGTTCCTACTATCCCCAAAGTCTTGCGCAAATCCGTGGAGCGATTCGGGAGATCGGGAGTTGGATTTGGGGGAGTTGACTCGCGGGTGCTGTTCATCCCGAGCGTCCCAGACTGACCGGTCTGACCGGTGCTGCTCACCGGTCTGACTGGTGCAGATGCCTTGTGGGTTTTGCCTCAGGTGAACGTCTTGGTGAGTTCCCTGTTGTCCCGTGTTGCTGCTGTTTCGAGTTTGGTTCGTTTTGGAGCTCGGGAGGTTGGATTCTTGGAATTGGGGTTTCCTGGCTTAGACCGGCCTGACCGGTGAGCTACACCGGCCTGACCGGTGTAGGGGCCTTTCAGTGGAAATCGCCACGTCCTACTAGGGTGAACCGGCTCAGAGTTTAGGGTGACCTGGTGTGTCTCAGGTGGGTTTCGTGTGATCCGGCGGTTTAGTCCGGGTGATCCGGTCTTGACCGGTCTGACCGGTGCAAGTGACCGATCTGACCAGTGTGGTCAGTAGCTGCTCGAGTTGTTGGTTCCGCTGGGTTCTCGGGTTAGCTTCGGTGGTTGTTGGTTCCTAGGACCAGTAGCACTCCAGTGGCTGCGTGGTCTTGGCCAACTTGGGTAGTTGAGTCAGAGACGTGCTTTGGAAGCCTGTTGATGGTCCTTACAACAAAAATTCGACCGTCAAAACCTCGGGTTCGAGAGGAGTATATAACAAGTTTTATGCACATTTTTAGTACTAATAAAGTTCCACGAGTTGTGTTGTGATTTTCATAGGCAGGTACACATTTTGGGAGAAATTGGGACCAACACACCACACGTGCTAGGCACGGCCGAACCACCAGGCACGGCCGACCCTGCAGGTGCGGCCGGCCCTGCCCCGTGGCGTGTCCCTGGTCCTAAGCACCGCCTCTCCCTCGAGCACAACTTGGACGAACAAGATTCACTGAAGAAACATCGGTTTGATCAAATGGTGGAGGCTAGGATCACTTGGATCAATGGGTCCACTTGTCCGGCCGCTCAACCGCCACAACCGTCATCCAGAGGCAATCCTAGGTGTCCCTGAGCATAGTCGGTGCATCACACGGCACGGGGGTGGGCCGGCCACACCTATCCACTCGCGTGCCGGGCAAAACCGACCCAAGGAGCCGACCTACAACCACCTCAGGAGCAGTGATCAGGGGCGTCCAAGGTGAGAGGCGCCACATCCTAGGGCCGGCCGCACCTAGTGAGCCGGTTGCACCTGGCATGTGGCCCACCTGTGCTCCACCGACCTTCCTTGCCTATAAAAGCCACCTCCCACTCGCTGGATCAGACACACAACGCAGGAGCATCTCCATTTCCCTCTTTTGTTCACTTAGAGTAGGATTAGTGTAGCTTGGGAGTTATAGTCGAGTCGAGCTAGTCTCGGGATTCCAGAGGAGTCTTCTTCAGAGTTCCGGTACTACTCTTGTATCCTTTCTTTCTTTAGACTCAAGTACAATTCAAGTTATCTTTCTATCTTACCTTTCGAGTCAATTACATTCAGCTTTTACTTTGCTCTAGAAGTTTATTCTCGATTTAGACTAAAGTTAGTTTAATCTTGGTTAGCATAGCTCTCTTGAACCCTATAGTGTTGTGGTCGTTCTTCGCTTGATCTACGGTGTTTCACGTTAGAGAGAGACCTTCCTTCGCGATATCCGGGGAAAGGTTCTTTGGTTCGTTGTGAGCGCTGTGCTCAGAGCTTACCTTAGTCTTAGATTGGTGTCACGTTCAATGGAATAGTTGTGGTACCCTAAGGAGGTGACAGCTCCGGACGGGCTTTGTAGTCCACCACGTTAGTTCGGGCTGGTAGGATTCAGCGCGTCGTCATTCTCCCTTCTCATCCCAGTCTGAGAGCGCGGCTTTGCATGCCCTGCAGCACTAGAAGAGCTTGTCGAGTTTAGCTTGCCTTGGTTATCCTTTGCCTTAGTTCTTTGCCTAGAGTTGACAAGAATAGATAGATTGTGTTAGGATCCTTTCTCGTCTCGTTGTCCTCCCAGCTCGCTAGATCCTCTCTAACCCTTTATCAGATCTCCTTGTGTGTGTCAAGTTATCCCCGAATATCTTTATTCGTTACCCCCGCTATAGCTCTTTACCAAGTCTTGTCTTTCTCCACCGTTTATTCGATCATCTTTGCCGTAGTGCCTCCCTTGGGAAAATATAAATACGATAACCCGAATACCACCGGGTGAAGTGCTACAACGGTAATCCGTGCGCTTGCGGACCTTTCTGTGATCGTGTGTTTTACCAAAGACGTTCCCTAGCCCCGTTACTAGGGGTGCAAACCCGGTAGCGCTGCTTACGAGTGCTTTAAGCATTCCTGGCGCCGTCACCGTAAGTACAAACTTAGTAGTGAGGCTAAGGAGCATCAACAAGCATTTCTGGCGCCGTTGCCGGGGAGGCAATAGGCATAAGATATCGTTTAAACTTAATGGTAGAATTATCAAGGTTCGGTGAACCGCTATTTAAGCGGGTTTACCCTTGCTCTGCTCTCGTGTACGCAGAGTAGTGCATGACCGGTTTCGACCTACCGTCCAACTTTAACGACAATCCGGAGTCACTTGTGAGGAGAGTGCACCCTCACGTCCTCATTCCTCAGAAGTTTCTCTCGAATCAAGAGACGAACACCGTCGGTGCCGTAGACAGCACCTCGTCAGCACCGATGGCCGAGAGGACGATCCGCGAGTTTTCCGCCCCCTCCAACACCAATGTCCCTACCGGACCAAACCCAACGATAGGAGACGGAAACTTTGAACTCAAGCCGGCGTTGATCAACATGGTGCAAGCAAATCCGTTCTCCGGCAAGCCTAATGAAGATGCCAATGCACATCTCCAGCATTTTCTGGAGGTGTGTAGGACTTTCACTATCCGTGGAGTGACGGATGATGCAATCCGTCTTCGCCTATACCCGTTCTCATTGCTCGGGAAGGCGAAGCAATGGTTTTATGCGGAGCGAGATGCCATCAACACATGGGATAAGTGCTCAAAGGCATTTCTCACAAAGTTCTTCCCGACGGGCAAAACCAATGCCCTCCACGTAAGAATTTTGGGTTTCTAGCAGCAGAATGATGAGAGTATCCCGGAAGTGTGGGAACGCTTCCAGGAGTACATCACCGCATGCCCGCATCATGGCATGCAGGGGTGGTTCTTGATTCAAACCTTCTACCACGGGCTCAAGCGTACCGCTTGTGAGCACCTAGATGCAGCCGTTGGAGGAGCCTTCTTCTCGCTACAAGTACCCGCCGCCAAGGAATTGATCGAGAAGATGGTGGCAAATCAAGGTTGGGATGGAGATTGTCTCCAACCCCGTAGCCGTGGTGTACACCAAGTCGATGGAATCGACATGCTCGCTGCCAAGATGGACCTCCTAATGAAGAAATTGGAGACATCAAGCAATGTGGAGACCGCCAAGATTATGGACGCTCACATGACGTGCGAGGTGTGCGGTAATGTGGGTCATTCGGGTATGATTGTCCCGAAACAAGGAAAGAAGCCAGCTTCATCAACAATGGTAACAACAACGGGTTCCGCAACAACAACTACAACAATCAAGGGTGGAACTCGAGGCCCAACTTCCCATTCAACAATCAAAATGGAGGTAACTATTCTAACAACTTCAATAATCAGCCTTCCATTAAAGATCTTTTCTTTGGCCAAGCTAGAATTAATGAAAACTTAAACAAGAAGCTTGCAGCCAATGATAAAGTTCTTGAAAATTTAAATTCCACCATAGAATCCTTCACTACTGCTATGAAGAATCAGCTAAGCTTTAATAAAATGATAGAAACTCAACTTGCTCAGCTTGCTGCTTCTTTACCTTCTTCCGAGTCGGGCGGAATCCCGGGGCAACCCGAGCCTACCCGAGAGAATTTAAAATCGGTGACCACGAGAGGTGGTAAGACCACTCGGGATCCACTATATCCTAACCCCGCAGAGAATATACAGAAGGAAGTGATCACCGAGTCGGAAGAAGAAGAGGACACCGAGAGGGTAGCTCCCGATGAGGAAAAGTTAAGGACGACGGCACCCCAAGATTACGTCGACACCACACTACTCCCATTTCCTCGAAGAATCAAGAAGCCTACTGTGGATGAGCAGTTTGGGAAGTTCATTGAGGTAATCAAGAAACTCAATGTCAACATACCATTTCTTGAGGCTATGCAGGTACCAACCTACGCCAAGTACCTCAAGGACATCCTCAACAATAAGAGACCTCTACCCACCACAGATATGGTCAAGCTTACGGAGGAATGTAGTGCGGCCATTCTAAAGAAGAAAGACCCCGGGTGCCCTACAATCAACTACTCTATCGGGTCCGAACACTTTGAGAATGCACTATGCGACCTTGGAGCCAGCATTAGCATCATGCCTAAGGCAGTCTTCAACAAACTTAACTTACTTCCTTGTCGCCTACAACCATGTGCTTGCAGCTAGCGGATCAATCGGTCCGCTACCCGGCGGGGATGACGGAGGACATTCCGGTGAGAGTTCGGGATTTCTTCGTACCCGTGGATTTCGTCGTCCTCGACATGGATGTTGATACAAGGACACCTCTAATCCTCGAGAGACCTTTCTTGAGTACCGCCAATGCTAACATCGATGTAGGAGCCGGAGAAATTCGCCTTAATATCAACAGCGAGGAAGAACGATTCACGTTTAGACCAAAGGTGGAACAATGCTCACAGGTACGAATAGTTGATAGAAAAATTTCAAACTGTGTGCAGAAAGATGAGGTGGCCCCGACCAAGCCCAAGGTAAAAGCATTCAAAGGGCGCCACCAAACAAGGAAGCCGAAGGCAATCAACAAGGCTAAGGGGGAAAAGAAGACGGAAACCAAAAACACCCCCGCTAAAGCCTCACCGACTTCAGCGCCACAGAAGAAAACAAAGAAGGTGTGGCGTGTGAAGAAAGCATCATCCGAGTCTTCCACTCTGGGACCGGACGAATCCAAGATCAATTGAGCAAACGGAGGAGTCCCGCTCACGGACTCTAAACCACGAGCCCTCACCGAGAGGTAAACCGGTATTTATCTCATATTTCCCTTCCAACATTTTATTTCATGCATCAAGCACATTTAAATTTCAAATTTGATTTCACCATTGCATTAGTAAGTAAACAAGACATAGAAAAACATTTTTGGAGATTTTTGGTGATACGGCTGAACCTAGAGGTACGGCCGTACCTCCCCTCGACAAAATTTTTGTGCAGGATGTTTACAGAAGGGAACACGAGTGCTTGGGACAAATTTAGTAGGGCCGACCGAACCTAGTGGTACGGCCGTACCTATGATTTTCCACAAATCCATCAAGTCAACCACTACAAGCTTCCAAGTGCTCAACTCATCACCAAAATGAAGACACGCCAACCAGGTAGCCAAAAATTAGCTTGGGGGAGACCCCATTTTCAACCAAGGGAGGTATGTCCATCCAAACCAATTTTTAACATCTTGTTTATCACATTTCAATAAAATAAAAACAACAAAAATATTTGCTTCAACCATGCGCTTGAAATCTTGTCTATACCCTCACTTTGGAAATGATGAATAGTTGCTATGTTAAAACTTTGCAAGAACCTAGTGTACAACCTTGTGCTCTATAAGCATTTGAACTTGTTGGTATATTTTGAGACAAGAGCCTGAAATAAAACTTTGTGGGAAGCAAATGCTTATGACCGAACCTAGGGTGTTGACTAGTATGATATGGTGAGACAATGTTGATCATGCTCTATCTCATAGTATGGTGAAAATCTCAGATGATTTCTTTTGAAAATAAAACAAGACAAGTTCCTCAATGGTCATATCACCTACCAAAGCCATATGTCGATATCAAAGTATAAACCTTCTACATATGCTTGCTTGTGACCCATTGAGTTTTGCCAAATTGTTGTGACCCTTGGTAGAATCTTTTCATGCTTCCATGATCGAGATCATGTACACCCACATATACAAGCTAACTCCTACACCGGGAGTTACGCAAAACATACCATCCATCCACCAAAAATAAATACTCCAAAGTTCCTAAGAGATTTCTCTTCTTGTACTCTTGCTAAAGGAGAGAGGGGTCATCAAAAGAAAAAAAAAGTATATGCTCAAGAAGCATAGAAAAAAATGTGTGCTCCAATCAAAGAGCATAGAAAAAAATGAAGCATGACCCCCCTCCAAAATAAAAGCAAGAAGAGAATCTCAAACTAAGGAGTACTTAGAAAAACAAACAAAAACATTCCACACACTTGCACATCTCGATCAAGTTGCATGACTAGTTTCTTCTTGGATCCGGTCTTTGGCTCAACAACATCATGTGGCACAAGTGAGTCTCATGCTTATCCTACCCAAAGCTCCACATACAAGCCATAGAGTAGGAAGTTGAGGCTCGCTCAAAAGCCTTTGGTGAGGTAACAAATACCACTTGAGCGATCGAGGGAACCATCCGAGGAACCTTGTCTTTCATTGCAAAAATTTTCAAAAAACTCCGAGATAGGATCCAGAAAAGAAGAAGAGTGAGAGATGCAAAGTCAAAAACCATTCTACTCTTCAACCTCCGAAGGCAAGGTGGAAAGCTACAATCCCCACAAGTAAGATAAGGCTAAGTTTCTCTCGTACCAATCTTTTCAAATAGCAAGAAGATCATGAGTTTGTGCACAAGTACTTGCCGAGTGGTAACATCATGCAACTCCTGATCCGCCGAGGCCAAGTCTAGGCTTTGCTCGAGGACGAGCAAATGTTTAGCTTAGGGGAGTTTGTTGACGGTCCTTACAACAAAAATTCGACTGTCAAAACCTCGGGTTCGAGAGGAGTATATGGCAAGTTTCATGCACATTTTTAGTACTAATAAAGTTCCACGAGTTGTGTTGTGATTTTCATAGACAGGTACACATTTTGGGAGAAATTGGGACCAACACACCACACGTGCTAGGCACGGCCGAACCACCAGGCACGGCCGGCCCTGCAGGTGCAGCCGGCCCTGCAGGTGCGGCCGACCCTGCCTAGTGTGGCCGGCCCTACCCCGTGGCGTGTCCCTGGTCCTAAGCACCTCCTCTCCCTCGAGCACAACTTGGACGAACAAGATTCACAGAAGAAACGTCGGTTTGATCAAATGGTGGAGGCTAGGATCACTTGGATCAATGGGTCCACTTGTCCGGCTGCTCAACCGCCACAACCGTCATCCAGAGGCAATCCTAGGCGTCCCTGAGCATAGTCAGTGCATCACATGGCACGGGGGTGGGCCGGCCGCACCTAGAGGGCCGGCCGCACCTATCCACTCGCGTGCCAGGAGAAACCGACCCAAGGAGCCGACCTACAACCGCCTCAGGAGCAGTGATCAGGGGCATCCAAGGCGAGAGGCGGCACATCCCAGGGCCAGCCGCACCTGATGAGCTGGTTGCACCTGGCATGTGGCCCCCCGCGCTCCACCGACCTTCCTTGCCTTTAAAAGCCACCTCCCACTCGCTGGATCAGACACACAACGCAGGAGAATCTCGATTTCCCTCTTTTGTTCACTTAGAGTAGGATTAGTGTAGCTTGGGAGTTAGAGTCGAGTCAAGCTAGTCTCGGGGTTCCGGAGGAGTCTTCTTCAAAGTTCCGGTACTACTCTTGTATCGTTTCTTTGTTTAGACTCAAGTACAATTCAAGTTATCTTTCTATCTTACCTTTCGAGTCAATTACATTCAGCTTTTACTTTGCTCTAGAAGCTTTATTCTCGGTTTAGACTAAAGTTAGTTTAATCTTGGTTAGCATAGCTCTCTTGAACCCTATAGTGTTGTGGTCGTTCTTCGCTTGATCTACGGTGTTTCACAGTAGAGAGAGACCTTCCTTCGTGATATCTGGGGAAAGGTTTTTTGGTTCGCTGTGAGCGTGGTGCTCAGAGCTTACCTTAGTCTTAGATTGGTGTCCCGTTCAACGGAATAGTTGTGGTACCCTAAGGAGGTGACAGCTCTGGACGGGTTTTGTAGTCCACCACGTTAGTTCGGGCTAGTCGGATTCAGCGCGTCGTCGTTCTCCCTTCTCATCCCAGTCTGAGAGCGCGGCTTTGCATGCCCCTGCAGCACTAGAAGAGCTTGTCGAGTTTAGCTTGCCTTGGTTATCCTTTGCCTTAGTGCTTTGCCTAGAGTTGACAAGAATAGATAGATTGTGTTAGGATCCTTTCTCGTCTCGTTGTCCTCCCAGCTCGCTAGATCCTCTCTAACCCTTTATCAGATCTCCTTGTGTGTGTCAAGTTATCCCCGAATATCTTTATTCGTTACCCCCGCTATAGCTCTTTACCATGTCTTGTCTTTCTCCACTGTTTATTCGATCATCTTTGTTGTAGTGCCTCCCTTGGGAAAATATAAATTCGATAACCCGAATACCACCGGGTGAAGTGCTACAACGGTAATCCGTGTGCTTGCGGACCTTTCTGTGATCGTGTGTTTTACCAAAGATGTTCCCTAGCCCCGTTACTAGGGGTGCAAACCCGGTAGCGACACTTACGAGTGCTTTATGCATTCCTGGCGCCGTCACCGTAAGTACAAACTTAGTAGTGAGGCTAAGGAGCGTCAACAAAGCCTTGTTCATCTTGTTGGAGTTTCCATCTCCTTCGAGAAGAATTTTTATTGGCTCCCATTCACTCCCCCTCTCTGGTTTGCCGTTTCGGTCCTTCAGATTGTGCTTCTGCTTTGCTTCTAAGCTTGTCCTGACTTGTTCCTAGGGTCAGTAGGTCCGTTGTGACTACGTGATCTTGGAAAGTTTGTGTAGAGGTCTTTGGAAGTGACTTTGGGACATAAGCCGAGTTCTTGGAGAAGAATTTTTTATCGGCTCCCATTTACTCCCCCCCTCTTTGGTCGCCCAATCTGGTCCTTCAGCGACTACAGATGTTGACCCTTTGGCCCGCTGAAACAAGTACAAGAACAAGAGAAAAGGGTTGACATCATTAGCAATCAGAAGCAATTTCATTTATTAAGTTCAATGCGGTACATGAATGATCACACCCAATCCATCATCACCCAAGTATGTAACAAAAATATGGAAAGCCAAAGAACATAGGTAAACAATATAATAATTTCATCCTTTAATTTCTACAAACCTCAAATAAGTTGACTTGGAACAATCTCTTGCAATAGGGAACAGAAGATCCACAATCACCCAAGCATGCAACAACAATATTCAAAGGCAAAGAGCATGGGGAAGCAGTCCAATAATTTCATCTACAAATTTCTACAAACCTCAAATAAAATGACTTCGTACAAATTCTTACGATAGGGTACAGTAGATATACAATCACCCAAGCATGCAACAACAATATTCAAAGGCAAAGAGCATGGGAAGCAGTCCAACAATTTCATCTACAAATTTCTACAAACCTCAAATAAAATGACTTCTAACAAACTCTTGCGATAGGGTACAGTAGATCCACAATCACCCAAACATGAAAGAATATTATAGAAAGCCAAAGAGCATGGGGAAGCAATCTAATTCAAACGATCAATACAGGGAGGAGACCACAGACCTAACGAATAGGACGGGAAGAAGGTGCCGAATGCCGTCTCGATCTAGCAGCCTGACCTTGCGCCTTCAGCACAATGTTCTGCGCAACTGTAGCAGATCTGCGGCCGCCAGGGTGAGCCTCGGGGGAGCCGACGGAGCAATGACTTTGAACCATCTTGCAGCTTCAAGGATGTTGCCGAGGAAGGCTGCCGCTCGTAGAAGAGGAAGGCCGCCGCTCGTAGCAGAGGAAGCCGTCGTCGGTAGCTAGGCCTTTGTTGCTGCTTCCACCGCGGATCTAGGGCTCTTCGGCGGTCGAGGAGAAGATCCCCTGATTTTGGAAAATTACCAGGAGGGAATTGGGAGATCTGGTTTCCCTCTTTGTTTTATATATATAAACGAGGAGGACCAGAAGGAGGAGCGGGGAATTCAAAATTTCAAGTCGCGCCTTTGTGGTCCAGAGCGGGAAACGAAAGACTTTGGATCATGGACCCAAACGTCAGTGACCCAAACGAAAGACCGCTTGGGTGTCGGACCCAAACGTCAGTGACCTTACGCAGCGAGGCAAGTTGTTGACTGGGTTGTCCGTGCCACCATGGATCATGGAATGGACAAACACACACAGGACTATACTTTACTTCATATTCACGTTAGACGGATGATCCGATTTTCACATTACAGATGTACTCACTGCAACAAAATAACGTACCGTTTCAACTGTTTATTACATGACTACAAATACTTAAATAAAACATTAAAACTACAGGGGACCCTGGTACAACCCTTCAGGTAATCTTCTACGGAGATTGTGCATAAATTCGGGATGATCAGTGCATACAACCGCTCAATCATATGTGAGTATTCCGTGAGGAAAGATTCGCTCTAAGAGAGACATGCACTTGTCCTGCAATTGTGTGCAGTTAGCCTGAATTTCCCATCGTAGAAATGAAGTCACAGTTTCCTCGCTTGCCATGTCCCACATCTTTGACGCACAGTGCTGCTTCAACCTTTCAACTTGGTACATGTCGGCGACCGAGAGTAAATAAGGCCAGGCATTGGCAGGAGTGTCCCATAAATCAGCCTCCTCCGGGAGTGATCCTTCACTAGTATATTTGATCAGGACCGAGAAGCCATCAGGGTGTGTGTCAATAATTGTAACAGTTTCAGAGCTAGACTCCACTCCTGGGCCGTAGAGCATTGCCTCCATCACACAAGGTACTTTCGCCACATCGGCACGTATCACCCGACATTCCGCACCTACGTGGAACACAACTTCCACAGGGGCTTGGGCTGCAACACTTTGGCATATGCTTCTTTGCACTGATGGAGGAGGAACTTCAATGCAGTTGTCCTCCAGTACTGAAACAACACATGATATGTGTATGCGATCTTCACTAGATGTCACGCGCTCAATGTCATGATGCTCCACCAGACATTCAAATCCTCTTGCTTGTAGATCCTGATTCATGAACCAAACTTCTTTTGTAGTTTGAACTTGAAATGTATCATCTTCATCGTTTGGGTCTCCAGCCATTGCACGCAACAATACTCGCACCTACGTCAAAGCAGTCACAGGTTTGACAAACAATAACATAATGCGACCGTATCGCCATGTGTGAGTGTGTGTCTTCATAGCAGCAACGAGACACGTACCATTTGGGATTTGTGCAGAGGAACGAGGATGACGGCAATGCCGTCTGGAACATCCATCCACTGATGATCATTCATACCTATAGGATAGCAATGTAGTTTCCATTGATGGCCTCCCACCATGAACGTACCGGATTCCTTGAAGTTGCCCGCGGTTCCTTCGGCTTTCGCTTCCTGCTTGAGACTGAGAAGTCGACTTGCATGGAAGGAATCATTCTAGCGTCTAAAGCCATTAACACAAATGGCCTACATTGATCATCTCGTGCCTAAATTGTCTCTTATTATAGTGGGCCGAGAGTGAATGTGTCGTTCTGAAACATCCGTTCGTGGACATCAGTTACCACCCGGAATGGACGCGTCCCTTCAGAGCGGGTGTGGCCACGTTCGGGTCATGAACTTCCTGGTTCTAGTCCTTAAGTGTGATTCACAATGATCGACACATCCGTTCAGAGGGGGTGTGCTACGTGAGCACACAAGTTCGTTGGTTAACGCCCGGTGCTAGTGCTTAACTGTAATTCTCAATGATTGACACGTGGATCAACTTGTGAGAGCGTGTCGTTCCCAAACGCCCATTCGAGATGCCGTTCTGTGCTTATATGCATGTTAATATTACACACACACACACACAAACATATATTGCTATTCCAATTCCAGCTTATTCCGTTTTGGTCTTGTCGCGTCAACAAGTTCATCACGTTTCTCAGTCTCCAAGGCCAGCGGGAATCATCAAGTGCGAATCCAGACCATTCGTAGACCTTTACAGTCACGACTCACGCAGCGTACCTGATTGAGGAGGACTTGTCACATCATCCTACACCCTGCGTGTTGCAACGTAAGGACCATCTGGTCCATCTGATTACAGCGCCCAATCTTGTTCTCCAGATGCAATTGACACCTAAACCATTACATAAATAAACAGTAGAGAGTTGTCTCGTTGTTGATGCGGCATGAGCTGACGCAGTGAGACAGCCATTAGATGCAGCTGATGCGGCGTGATTTGTCCGCGGGACTTTCTTGTTCTCTACAGAGAGGAAAGTCCGGAAATAAACACATACCTAGACACGTCGGGCTCATCCCGTGATACCCATCATCCACACATGTAATCGATGCACGCCACTGAGGATTCTGACCTAGATAGATTCCTATCACGCGTAGGCCTGACTATATTCCGAGCATCTCACATTTTCCTTAGTAACTTTAGCAATGCTACACCGAGCTCATGTGACCGTTGTAGTCCTCGATAAATAGGCGAGTGCAGCAGAGCGTTCTTGAAAGGCAAGGCCAACACTCATCGGTTCCCCGTCTTGCATTTCTCTACTTCAGTGGGATACAAGGGTGAGATCATTTTGTTGGCTAATCTTGTTTACTTTATGTATGCATGGTATCGAGACGGTCACATTGTTAGCTTATGTAGGGTTTGTTCTTCGTTTGTGTATGCAGTACGTGGGGAATGGCCGGGCAAGGAAGGGACGAAGCATGGAACTTGGAGGAGTCTGGGAAGGGAGAGCTGTCGGGCGCAATAGCACCTCACCGCCACCCGGTTCAGCCGCAGCCATCGGCACCGCAGCAGCACCCGGCCCCAATGGCACCTCCACTTCCACTGGTATCGGCACCTCAGCAGCACTCGGCCCTAATGGAACCTCCACTTCCGCTGGCATCGACACCTCAGCAACACCCGGGGGTGATGCCACCTCCATTTCAGCCGCTGGCAACGGCAGCTCAGGATCAGCTGAACCTCATGGCACCACCTTTTCACCCACACCCAGGCCGCCACCTCTGTTGTTGCCTGTTGAAATGCCACCCCCGCGGCCAGTGCTCATTGAACAAGATGAATAGCATGACCTGAAATGGTCTGTGTTGCTTTGGCTTCAGCAGGGGCGGGCCCGCCCGTGTTTATCACGAAGGAATGTGGGTGTGCCCTTTTTGCCACAGGGGTCACAGGCAATGGACCATTCGTGACCTGCTGTTACACGCGCATAACATCGCCGTTTCGCCTGCCTGGATTTGGGATACAAGGGCGAGGCATCGCGCTTTGGAGGAGTATCTGATCCAGGAGACACGTTTTGCTGCACTTCGTGCAGCGACTGGATTTCCATGAGCCCGTGATGGTAGTAGTATGAGCCGTGATGGTAGATACTAGTAGTATGTGGTGATGGTAGTAGTATGAGCAGTGATGGTAGATGCTAGTATTAAGTGGTGATGGTAGTAGTATATGAGCCGTGATGGTAGATGCTAGTAGTATGTGGTGATGGTAGTAGTATGAGCCGTGATGGTAGATGCTAGTAGTATGTCGTTCAGAGTATGTCGCTGTAGTTCGAACTATGGTGGATCCATCCATCCTCATGTGTAATCAATGCGTATGCATGCATTTGTGTCATTTGTATTTGGATCGTGTTGTTTCTAATAAAAATGGTATTGTGTGTGTACTCCCTCGGTATAAATTCGTTGTATATGGAAACTCGGTTCCATTGATTTCTTAAATACCGGAAGAACATAGACAAAAGTCCGGTTTGTAGTTTTCAGTCGGACCGGATTAAACTGCCACTGCTACGCAATGAGAAAACCAACATCTTACAAGGAAAAAACAGTAGTAGTAGTAGTAGTATTCAATCAGACCAGATGAACAGAAGGCGAATCTTCGTTCTGCTTCTTCTACTCCTACTTCTACGAGTAGCAGTTACCACTAATCCACTAATCAAGACGCCGCTTCTTTGTCGATGGTGCACCCGGCGCCTTGTTGCAGCTGCTCACGGACGAGGATGTCGCTCTGTTGCCGCCGCCCGTGGAAGATGGTGGTGGAGCTCCCAGGGCGCCGCCCGCGGATGAGGCTGTCCCTCCAATGCCGCCGCTAGAGGATGATGTTGCTACTCCATGGCGGCCGGTCGAGCACGGCCTTGGCGCCGCTCCATGGCGGATGATGACGGCCGGTCGATGATGGCCTCTACTCAGCGAGGATGGCAGAGATCGACTGTCACTGACCGATGAGGATGAGAGAGGATGACGGCGCTTGGAGACGACAGTTCCCCGGCGAGTGGTGGTGCTTCCGCGCCCCTAACCCCTGGCACCTCTTGCTGACTTGCGAGGGGTGCGATGTTTCAGAGGCACATGATCTTGGATTTCATTTTGTTCCACAAACTCCGAATCATGAGATGATGTGTCAACCACCACCCGAATGGGCCTCCGCTCTGCCTCCTCTTCATCAGACTACTGGAGATCCTCCCTTTCATCAAAAGAGGAGGAGGATGTGGCTTGCGCCACACCTCTAGGAGACAATGGATCCATGGGGAGAGGAAGAGAGCGTTGTGTGAGGATGGGGTTTTTTTGTTGGTTGCAAGAGTTGGGAGAGGAAGAGGGCGCTATGCGAGAATGGGGTTTTTTGTTGGTTGCAAGAGTGGGGAGCGGAAGAGGGCGCTGGGAGGAAGGGGGATATTTATGGCCAGAGGAACCCATTCAGCCATTATTAAAAAAACTGCTCCCGAAAAGGTTAGAGTAGTTGTGAGATCCGTTCATTTCAAACTAATTCAATTTTGACCAAATTTACACTTATATCTACTCGGGAAGTGAGAATTGCATTCTTTTGTGGATGGAGGGAGGACGTTCTGAGGAAGGGGGAAAGACCGTTCAGCGGAATGTTAACAGACCGAAAGAAATAATTGTAGTCCAGAAGGTCCTTTTAGCAATACATCAGTATACCGGACCTTCTGGACTACCATTTCCACTCATTTGTCTTTGTTGGAGCTGTAACTCCTCCATTGTTCTCCCACAATCTTGTTCTTTGGCTATCCTGTCAATGATGCCTCGTCCCTGGGCAAATCTTATTCCTGACATTGTTGTGAGCATCGCGAATAAGATCAGTGATGCAAGAGATTTCATCATGTTCAAAGCTGTCTGCAAGGGTTGGAACTGCGCTCGTTCAGGTGAAGCACGCCCGTTTGACCCTTGGATTCTGAAATCTGAATTTATCGGTGAATCTGGAGCAGTGACATTCGCATCCGTCGCTGATATGCGGCTTTTTGAGGTCTCCTTTCCTGCATTCACTGGGAAAAGGACTAGTGTCCTGGTTAGGTTTTGGTAATTGAGTGACAACTTAGGTGGACTAATGTGTGTTTGAGTGAAATACACAGGTGATTAGTCCACAAGTAATTATGTGATGAAGGAGCTCATTGCATATGAGACATGACATGGAGTCATGTGACTAGATGGAGAAGATCAAGACAAGACTTGGCTTGACGGACTAGTTGCAAGTGTGAAGGGCAAGTCAGAGGCTAAGCGCTGGACCGCGTGGCGGGATACTTGAGTAATGACTTGGCGCTGATGGACCGATGCAACGGTGAAGAGCAAGTGAAGTCAAGATCGATGAACCAATACGTCGCATGATGATATGAAGTCGATCATATCATTTGTGATGATGTTGGTGCATGTGTTGCATCAACATTGGAAAAGATGGAATGGAATGCGCAAGGCAAAGGTATAACCAATAGGCATTTCATTTAATCGGTCATTGGTGTGCAGAGAAGTTTATGACTGGGTTTAGGATAGATGGCCGTACTATCAAGAGGGGCAAACTTGTTTGCATATCGGTCATCTAGTGCCACTTGAGCGATCTAACATTGCTATGTTGCTAGGATCGAGTGGCGTGGTGAAGAGAGTGAAAACCCTTTGAAAATTGTTTGTGAAAATGCTAACTCACTCACACTGAAGGTGGTACACTTATGGGGTTGGCACATCTGTAAAGGGGTTGAAGGATTGGTTGATGGTTTTGGTTTGTAGTGGATCTTGGTTTGCAATTCTGCTTTGATCCAAAGTGTTTTGGGTCAAGCATTCAGTTGGGATGGATAGTCCTCTGAATGAGCTTTCCATAGAGTCCAAGATCACCTAATTCGGACATCGGAGCTAAAAGTTAGAGCCATTTTACCGAGCCTCGGTTGTGCTGAAAATGGAAGGTCGCGGACAGTCCGCGAGTGATGGACGGACAGTCCGCGATTTGATCGAGTTTTAGACAGAGACATGTTTTTGACCTTCCAGGGGTCGGACGGTCCGTCCGTAGGTGACGGACAGTACGTCCTTTGACCTCGGACAGTCCGTCTAGGCCTCACGGACTATCCGTGACGCACCAACGGCTAGTTTTTTGAATGACGGACAGTCCGAGAATGTATCGCGGACAGTCCGAGAGAGCCGTTAGAGCTCGGGAAAAGGGTGTAACGGCTAGTTTTCTTCCTCCCCCTATAAATAGAAGGGTGCCCGGGACTTGAAGAAGGTTGAGCACCTTGGGGATGTCTTTCCCATGGTAGTGCTTGGCTTGAGAGCTCACTAACTCACTTGTGCTTGCGAGATTGCGAATCAATTATGAGTGAGTGCGAATCTAGTGCGTTGCTTTGAGATATTGCATCGAGTGGCACTAGGTGTTCGTGCTGCAAGCCGGTGTGCTTGTTACTCTTGGAGGTTGCCACCTCCTAGACGGCTTGGTGGATTGTGGCTCCGTTGAAGCACGCAAGGAGATTGTGCGTGGCTCCGAAAAAGGCGTTGTGAGGGGGATTGTGCTCACCCCACGGGGATCGCGAAGAGCAACTCTAGTGAAGCGTGTCATTGAGTTACCTCACTTGCGAGTGGTGTCTCGGTGTGCCCGGAGTGGCCAGCAGCTTGAGAGCTTTGCCCAAGAATCATCGAGGTGTTGGTCGACACAACAAGGACTAGCTTGGTGGCTGTTGACACCATTTTTTGGAAAAAACAGCTCAAAAGAGATAAGGGGAGGCAGCTGATGAAAAACAGAGTGAAATCGGCCGATTGAAGGAAGAGAAGGATGGTCAACACGGATCGCCGATGGTCAGAGAGATTCAACCCTGACAATGGGCCAGCATGTCAGAGCGATCGGCCGATGACTAACCAGAAGATCGGCCGATGGGCGTGAAGAAGGCGGTATTCGAAGGGATACGCCAGAAGGAAAAGCACAGTGGAGACGGGTCAATCCACGATTGGCAATGGGTCAAGAATCAGTTTTTAAGAAGTTTAGACTTCTGCGAGAGTCCTTTTCCATTTTTAGTAGTTTTTTACCTTTAGATACAAGTAAACAGTGCCGTAATCGGCTAGGAGTGGGGTTTGTCCTCAGGATATAAATAGCGACCCTGCGTGGTCGGAAAATGTGTACACACCAATATCAAACAAACCGCCTCCGGGCAAACCCTTTACTTTTACTGCATCTACTTTACAGCATCTACATTTACAACATCTACTTTTCGGCGACTTCGCCATTGCGTTTTTCCTCTTTTCTACAACGCCGTACTTCGGGTTCGTCGGGCTGCATCAACTGATCTCCGCCAAGCTTGTGAGTACCGTTTTACCGAATAATCCTAGGCTTTAACCTCTGGGCGCATTGCTGAGGTTTCGTCTAGTTCTTTATTCACCCCTTACTGATATTAGCTAGATCTACAAGTTTTCGTACCAAATTCTTGTAGTTTTAGCTATTATCATTACTATCCGCTCGATCTAGATCCTATCGGCTTCTAACGTCGTAGCCGATTCTGACCTACCCGAGCGCTGACGTCACGATCGGCCGATTCAGCCGATCGATCTACTTACATACCCGCGCTTCGGTCGCTTTCGAGCGGCCGATCCCGCTTACTTTGTATCGGCCGATTGGCTGGTATACGTGTCGCTGAAAGGCCATCGGTTCTCTAGCCGATCCCTAATATTTTCCATTGTCAATCAACAGGTCAGATTGGCTGGCACGCCTCGCTACAGACCGGGGAGTCACGTGTGTCGCGCACAAGGGTGACGTCCTATTTTTGCGTCAACACACTTTTGGCACGCCCGGTGGGACACGAAAAAGTCAACAATGATGAAGCCTACGAAGACTGGTCCTCATGAAGTCGATCCAGAGAACGTTCAACCAATCACCAAGGATCAGCTGAAAGATTCAGACAAAGCTGAGTTAGAGGCTCACATGAAGCATTATGAACAGCTTTGTCTGGCATCGTACGGTCAGACTAAAAGTGGAGTCTTCAAGAAGAGTCCGCTGCCAACGCCTAAACAAGTCACCTTTTCAGCCGACCCTGAAGGGCTTCAAGACATGATGACCAAAGCTATGCATCAAACAATGATTGATCAATCCAAGGTATTCGCAAATACTATTCAGAATGCCATAATTGATGCACTCAAGAAAGGAGCAGAAGGAGGATATCTGGGGCCTGCATATTACCAACCGAAACAAAATCCTCTAGTGTTCTAGCAAAACCAATCGGCCAACCCGCCGATTGACGATTCGACAGCAAAAGCTACACCATCTCCACAAGCTGCTGCTAGTTCTTCATCAGACGCTCAGCCAACTCAGAACCAAAGTGGTGATGGTAAAGCTAAAGATCCTACCGTCACAACACCAGTGCAATCTGTCGTCCAGGACCAGGTGCTTCCAGTGCAGAATCAGCAAAAATATCCTGCGATGAGAGATCAAGATGGGAAGCTTGCAGGATGGGATTTACCTCGTGATCACTTTGAGACTAACATCTCAAATTTCTTTGAGCCTGTGCCTGAGGAAGTCCCAAAAGTAAAATACCCACAGTCTTACCAAGCTACATTTGGAGATACTCCAGGGACTGTGCACATGAATGGGGAAGGAGTGGTGTTTGTTTACTTCAATCATGGGAGCAAGAACTTTGAAAGAGTCAAGATTAGTACAGCTCATGCTCACATGGTCATACCAACAGAGAAAAGACCTCCTATTCCACCTCAGAGGCCAAACCCCACTCCACCTCAGAGATCGGCTCAGCAGCCGATACTCGAGATGCCCATGCCAACTGCTCCACTACAACAACCAACGCTCGGGATGCCCATACAGACAGCCCCGCCCCAACAGTCAACGACAATGCAGGCTGTCTTAACCCTAGCTAATACGGTGGCTCATATAAGATCTTCACCTCAACAGCCGATCAACCAAGGAGCAGCAGGGTAGCCAGTGGTTCCACAGGTGGATTCAGCGCAATTGCTGCAAACACTTCTAAATCAATTGGCTTTTTCAAATCAGTTGAATACGCAGCAAACAGCCCCATCGGCTAGTCAGCCGATTGAACAGGCTACACCTGTTACAGGTCATTCAAACACTCAAGGTTCTACTGAGGCAAGGACAGTTCCAGATCCAAAGACAAGAATCTTAGAAGAACGACCTCCAGAAACTCCAGCTGAGATACAAGCAATTGAGCAAGTGGCTATAGAGTTGAAATCTCATGTGAAGCAGGAGTTAATCGACCACTTTTCAGAGATGCTACTGAAGCAATATGGGATAAAACCCAAGCAGCAATCCTGCATGTACAGGACACCGTATCCTTCTGGCTACGATCAGATACCGTTCCCTCCAAGGTTCAAAGTGCCAGACTTCACCAAGTTCTCTGGACAAGATGAAACATCCACTATGGAGCACATCACTCGGTTTATCATCCAATGTGGAGAAGCAGGGAATGTTGATGCACTCAGGATACGTTTGTTCTCTTCATCTCTGTCAGGGCCGGCATTCTCATGGTTCACTTCATTGCCAGCAAACTCCATAATCAAGTGGTCCAATTTGGAACAGCAGTTCCATAACTATTTCTTCTCTGGCATCAACAAGATGAAGATCACTGATCTGACCAGGCTCAAACAAAGGAACGATGAAACAGTAGCTGGATTCGTTCAAAGATTCAGAGAGGTTAGAAATAAGTGCTATAGTTTGAACTTGGGAGACAAGCAACTAGCTGAGTTGGATTTCCAAGGTCTCTTGCCGACCTTGAGGGAGAAATATGCATCACATGACTTTGAGAGCCTCAGCCAGTTGGTTAGTCGAATGAGTCAGGAAAACTGTAAAGTCCTATGAGCTCAGAAGAAACTTTCAGAAGAAGGTGTCATATGTGGACTACTCTGACTCAGAAGATGAAGACAATATAATAGGGCTCGCAGAGTGGGTCAAAGGGAAAAAGACAGTGTCCTGCCCCTTTGGCAAGAAAGAGCCATAGAAATTCGGCTTTGATATCACTAAGGCCGATAAAATATTTGATCTGTTGCTTCAGCAAGGGCAGATTAAACTCTCCCAGTTCCATACCATACCATCTACAGAGGAGCTGAAGAGGATGAAGTATTGCAAGTGGCACAATGTAACATCGCATGACACCAATGATTGCAAGATCTTCAGACAACAGATCCAATCAGCTATTGAGCAAGGGAGGCTTAAATTTGAAACTCCTACCAAAGCTGAAAAGCCGATGAAGATTGATCAGCACCCCTTCCCAACTAACACAGTTGAAGTGTCTAGCAAAGACACGTCACGAGTTAAGTTGCTGACATTTGATTCGACTCAAAATAAAGGAGCCGTTGATCCCAAAGTACAAGTAACCACTGTCGATGTCAAAGGAAAAGGGTTACTACTTGGAGAAGGAGAATCAAAGCCACGCCGACCCATCACATCACAAATGCTGATCAACAAGTTCCAGCGCCGACAAGAGAAGGCAAAGGAAAGAGAAGAGTGGGCACGGCGTAATGAAGGACATTGGAGATGTCCATTCTTCAAGTACTGTTGGGAAGAAGGGATCAAACTGCCGATGGCAGAAAACTGTCCAGAGTGCAACGGGGCTTACAATAATGGCAACTCATCCAAAAGGGTTTGCTTTGATGACAGAAGACCTGCAGCCAAGGATCACCGTGGATTTAACAATCAACGAGTCTCGGTTCATGATCGGCTGGGGGGCAAAGCCAGTGTCCATGATCAGCTGGGGGGCAAGGCCAGCGTTCATGATCGGCTGGGAAGCCAAGTCAATGAAGAGTCAAACAATCGGCTGGAAGAGATGGCCGATTCACTGGTACCTGATGAAGATATCATGTGCCGAGCTCCTGAACGTCGACGCACATTACAACTGGATGACGAAGGATCAAGCCAAACACGTAAGAAGCCTAATCCACAGTGGTGTCCAGATGGCTTGACTAAATCCCAGAAGAGAAGAGTCCAGCGCCTACGTCAGCTAGAACAGCATGAAGAAGCAGAGAGACTTGTGCTGGACAAGAAGAAGGTTCGGTCCAAGGTTTGGCACCCAAAGCCTAAGGCCGATGAAATAAAGGATGACAGACCACATGCTGATATAAATATGGTTGTCTTCCTACCGAAAGAGTTCATGACTCCGGTTGATTCGGATGTGTCCGATGAGGAGCTTGGCATGGCTCAATTGACACTGGAACCTAAACAAGCTATCTTTGAGAAGCCAGAAGATGGAAAAAGACAACACTTGAAGGCTCTATTTCTCAAAGGTTTTGTCAATGGCAAACCAGTCACCAGGATGCTAGTAGATGGAGGAGCAGCAGTCAACCTGATGCCATACACCATGCTGCGCAAGATTGGGAAATCTGATGAGGATTTGACCCAAACCGACATGATGTTGGTGGACTTCGAAGGCAATGTCTCTCCGGCTCAAGGAGCCATCTGCGTGGAGCTCACCATCGGCAGTAATACCCTTCCAACCGTTTTCTTTGTCATTAAAGGGAGGGGATCTTATAATCTACTGCTGGGTCGGGATTGGATACATGCCAATTGTTGCATACCGTCTACAATGCATCAATGCATCATCCAATGGATCGGGGATTCAGTGGAGGTGGTGCAAGAAGAAACCTCCTTGACAGTAGCAGCTACAGAAGCACAAGGGTGGACCTATGATCAAGTGAGCTGCATATCTGGAAAAGCCTGGGATACCAAATATCTCAGAGTGTCCGATTTTGGACTAAAGCCGGTTCAAGCAGTCGGCTCTGATGACGAGACTTAATAAATCAATTCATTGAAGACAAAAAGAAGCTTGGGCTCAGAGTCATAGTAGCCGATGGATTGGTCGCCCAAGTATGTCAACAGTTGTACAAGCCGATTGTCTTATCGTGCCTATCGGCTGATTGAGTTTTCGAGCTACAGCCGATTGCAAATGTAATCGTAGAATAGCCGATATCTGTAAAGAATCACCTTTAGTGCAAAAAATGTAAAACGGATGTACAAAATCAATATATTCGGTTATAGCCGATACATATATCGCCTTCAGAACAAAAATACATGTTTATCTCTTCTGCTTTGGATTACAATGACATTACAACTCAGATCTACAGATTACATATATTCTCAAGAGGTTACAAGAAGGGCATTGTCCTAACTCCCAGTGTGATGAGGATATTGAATCGATGAACGGGTGAGAGACACACACGAAGAGGAAACGAAAGATTAAGATCTTCACCCGATTCTGCAATCTTCCGCCAGAAGGAGCCCGAGTTGATGACCAAGATGGCCGTTCCTTTGGCACGCTCTTCCTCTGATAAATGTGTAGCAAGACACCCTACCTTTCTCCTTCTCCCAAAGCCAAGTCCTCACAAGGATTCTTCTGGCTATAATGCCTCCTGGATTTTCAAAAGGAGACGAAGAAGAAGAGGGGGTACTACACAACTTCACAAGAATTCTTCTAGCAATGAGGAAGAAAAGGAGGAGAAAAACAGTCATACAGCAAGAGCCTGTAACCTATCTGGGTTGATTGAGACATAGCCGATGAGAGTGAGTTTCCTCTATCGAGCTTCCGGTCTATTTATAGCCTCAAGATGTAGAAGGGATAACTACAAGAAGGAATTAAAAAAAAGGGAAATGAAGAGCATCCAATGCAGTCAAAGCAAGAACCGTTTCCCCGTGAAAGACTCAGGACTGGACAGTGGGCAGACATGCAGTGATACGTTTCCCAAAAATCAGGGGTGGGCTTTGAAAGAGTATTGAATAACAATGTGTGGCCCTACTCTATACTCCAGAAAAGGAGGCTGTCCAGATTCCTCTCCTTCAACATTTCCAGCAACAACAACAAGCTTCGATGCATCGTTAGAATACGGGAAATCTCCAAAAAGAAATTTGTCAAGGAGTGGAGATAGCTACGTTTTCCTGAAGGCACTCTAAAAGAGATTTGCCTCTTATTCCTAATGGAAAATCGGTCTGGTTCATAGTCAGAGGATTATGATGCTACATAAAGTGGGCTACCATTTTATAGTAGAGAAATTGAGCCAGATCGTAAAAGCAGTACCTACAAATATGGGTGGAAATTCATTGATGAAAGATGGTGCTCAAAGATAAATATCCAGAGGTGGTAGTTTTCATTCATAAAAGGCCGATCACATCGACTGATAGTACATCAGAGTTTAAAGGAGGCTTTTGGCTTTATCTAACTATATCCTAGTTTGTGCTATCTCTTCGCCTACGCGGTCCAGTTCTTGAAGAAGAGCTGTCCTCCTGGCTTCAAGGACCTCCAACTTCTCCTCCTTGTTGGCAATCACCAGACGGAGACCACGTTCTTGTCTAGACGGATGGTTCGGTCGATTTGCACCAAAGGCGTTGATGTTCGAGACGATCCTTTCCACAGCATCGCGGTTTGGAGACTAAGAAAAGAAGAAACGTCAGGGAAGGAAATCGTGAAAACAAGGAAAAGAAAGAAGGAACTAACCTGATTTACAGAGGAGGAGGAAGAAGAAGAAGCCATCACGAGAGGAAGATAACAGTTCTAGAGAACTAAAGAAAGCTTGCGATATATAAAGACCGATTGAAACGTTCGGTCAAAGCAATTAATGCGAAGCGTTGGAAGTTGGCCAAGAAAAGGCCAATCACAATTCACAAAATTACAAATAAAATTTAAACCAAGTCTAAAGAATGGATGGCATCGATGAGATCTAGGCGCAGCTGGTCAACCGCTTCTATCTCCTGACGATCGGCATCGGCCGAACCAGGAATCGGCTGCTCCTGTTCACGTAGAACTTGGGCTTGGCGTGCAACGGACTCCCTCTGTTCCTGCATGGCAGCAATGGTGCCTGGAAGATCTGCAAGCTTTTGCTCTTCAGCTTTTAAGTCCTGATCAACTTGACTGAGTTCTTTCATCAACTCAGCACGACGTTTCTTCAAGCGATCAATACTGCTGACGATATCAGGACGAGAGGAAGATAAGAATTCAATCCTATTGTCAAGATCGGCCATACTATGGTCCAACTTCTCCCTGTCCTGAGTGAGTTGCTCTTGATACCGTCTCTCCTCCAGTCGGTCTTGAGCTTCCTGGACTACGAGCTGCCGATTCTCGATGAAAGCAACTTGGAGCATCTTCGCCTTAAGGTCTCTAGGCAACTGGCCCTGAATTTGCTTGAAGATGATCCTGATCGGCTCGGCATCTTGTACAAGTTGACCGATATCCCGGTTTAGCAGTGGAAGCACTTCTATCAGCTTGGCCTTCACGTCATCAGGAAGAACGGTTACTAATCCACTCTGAGCGATAAGAGATGAGGTTGTTGGAACCTGCAGAGAAAGTGTGAATAAGCAGAAGAAAGCTGAAAAAGAAGTTTAAGGAAACCAGGAGGTTTACCTCTACAACAGAAGACGTTGCTCGAATCTGGGCAGTTGAATTTTCAGCCAATGATGATTCAGGGACTTCAATAATCGGCAGCTGTGGTTGGTCGCCGATATTCTGTTGGGAATCATCCAAAAGCTTGTCTTGGATCTCAATTGGCGCTTCAACCACACCCTGAACAGAGACAAAGGATTGAACATGGGGAAAATAGGAGAAAACATTAATAAGAATCCTACCTCGATTGGGTCTTCAGTATGAGGGTCAGCTCGTGCAGGAGAACTTTGAAGTTGGTCAGCAGAAGCATCAACCCTCTGATGAGTTCCAGATTGATCAACATCATCAACTAAGGTTTCTCTCAAAACCTTGTCTTGACCAAGATCAGTAGTCGTGGCTTGTTCTGATTGACCAATTAATCCCGAAGACTGCACAAAAGAGGATGATCAATCAAAGATGCAGAAAAGAAGAAAAAAAGGCTGAAAGTCAGTACCTGGAAAGCACTTGCCAATACTCCTGCCATATCCGAGACATTGATAACCTTAGTGGCAATCCTCTTCTTTGTTCTACGAGCAAGAACCTTATTAGTCACGCCCTTCCTCTTAAGCGTTGACAGAGGTAGAGTGTCTGGAGCAAAATTAATCCTGGGACCCTACATAATTGAAGAAATCGAAGGAGCTTTATGGCTGATATATGGTGCCTGTCTTGGTGGCCAATATCGAATCGACTTGCCACTTTTGCTGAGAACAGGGGGCTCTATAGTTTCATGCTGAAAAAGAAAAGGAGAATATAACAAATCTGGGTATAGTCAAGTAATGCTTAAAGTAAACAGATGAAAAAGGTACCTCATCAGCTGACGCCACATAATCAGGATCCAATTGCTCACAATAGATTCTTGGAGAGACACAGAAAAGGTGATCACACCATTCTGCCCACCAAACATTAAAAAGAGGGGAAGAAAAGCTAGAAAATCTCCACGAATCAAGATTAATAGTAGCAGAGTCAGGAACCCTGTCCAAAAGGCGCTGATAACAAGTGCCACTAGGAATAATCTCCCGTGGTTTAATCAAATCAGAGAAGTAAAAGCCATCGGCCCATGTCCAAACAGAAAAGCATTGAGTGCATCAGACCAAAAGTAAGAGGCAGCTATCAGAAGAGATTCATTCCGGGACATCTCAGACAGGGATAAGGTGATGCATTGACTAATTTTATACTGCTCTCAAGATCCCTTGTTCTTCGCAGAGACTCTGAGATACCAATCTCTCCATCCTTTGACATAGCCGGTCCAAGACCTGAAACAGCTGTCCCAATCGGCCAGATTTAAGGAGGCGTGCTTAAAGGGAATTCGGCCGGTTTCAAAGTTAATCATCTCTATGGGGTCAGTATCACCCATCGGTCCAAGGAAAGTAAGTCCGGGTTTATCATCAACAGGGATAGTGAGATGGGATCTAAGTTCCTGGAGAAATAAATGAATCTAGGCTTCAGGCAAAGAAGGACAGCGGTATTTAAAGACAAATAAAAGCAAAAGATTGAAGGAAATACCAGAGGAACTGAAGAAAAAGATGCTTTCGGAGGTGCAGAAGCAGAGCCAGAACCTCCAGCAGAGCTTGAGGACGCCATGGATCAGCAAAAGCTTTGGAACTTAGGGTTCATCGCTTGAAAGCTCAAACTGCTGGAATGACAAGATCTGGGAAGAAGAAAGAACCAGGGCGGTTGTATTTATGACCCCCGAAGATTTGTTGAGATTCTACGGCCGACTTCGAATTAAAGAAGATAACGGATTCGAGGAAATTTCGGAGCAAAAGAGATTATTTACTCTGAAACTGGGGGGCATGTGTTGACACTGTTTTTTGGAAAAAAACAGGTCAAAAGAGATAAGGGGAGGCAGCCGATGAAAAACAGAGTGAAATCAGCCGATTGAAGGAAGAGAAGGACGGTCAACATGGATCGCCGATGGTCAGAGAGATTCAACCCTGACAATGGGCCAACAAGTCAGAGCGATCGGCCGATGACTAACCAGAAGATCGGCCGATGGGCGTGAAGAAGGTGGTATTCGAAGGGATACGCCAGAAGGAAAAGCACGGTGGAGACGGGTCAATCCACGATTGGCAACAGGTCAAGCATCAGTTTTTAAGAAGTTTAGACTTCTGTGAGAGTCCTTTTCCATTTTTAGTAGTTTTTTGCCTTTAGATACAAGTAAACAGTGCTGTAATCGGTTAGGAGTGGGGTTTGTCCTCAGGATATAAATAGCGACCCTGCGTGGTCGGAAAATGTGTACACACCAATATCAAACAAACCACCTCCGGGCAAACCCTTTACTTTTACTGCATCTACTTTACAGCATCTACCTTTACAACATCTACTTTTCGGCGACTTCGCCATTGCGTTTTTCCTCTTTTCTACAACACCGTACTTCGGGTTCGTCGAGCTGCATCAACTGATCTCCGGCAAGCTTGTGAGTACCGTTTTACCGAATAATCCTAGGCTTTAACCTCCGGGCGCATCGCTGAGGTTTCGTCTAGTTCTTTATTCACCCCTTACCGATATTAGCTAGATCTACAAGTTTTCGTACCAAATTCTTGTAGTTTTAGCTATTATCATTACTATCCACTCTATCTACATCCTATCGGCTTCTAACATCGCAGCCGATTCCGACCTACCCGAGCGCTGACGTCACGATCGGCCGATTCAGCCGATCGATCTACTTACAAACCCGTGCTTCGGTCGCTTTCGAGCCGGCCGATCCCGCTTACTTTGTATCGGCCGATTGGCTAGTATACGTGTCGCTGAAAGGCCATCGGTTCTCTAGCCGATCCCTAATATTTTCCATTGTCAATCAACAGGTCAGATTGGCTGGCACGCCTCGCTACAGACTGTGGAGTCATGTGTGTCACGTGCAAGGGTGACGTCCTATTTTTGCGTCAACAGTGGCAACCAAGTGAACCTCGGGATAAAAATCACCGTGTCAACATTATCTAGTCCTCTTGGTGGTTTGCACTTCTCAATCACAAGCATTGTATTTACATTCTTATATATATCTTGTGATTGTGTGATTGCTCTTGTAATTAGAAGCTTGTGTAGCTCTCTAGTTGCCTTCTTGCTTGTGTAGCTAGAAGTAGTGATGTTGTGACTAATTAGCTTGTGTAGCTTAATTTGTCTCTTTACTTAGTTTGTGTAGCTAAGTAAATTGAGCTTTTGGATTAGACATGTGTAGTCTTGTCCATTATGCATCTAGTGAGCTTAGGTAGGCTTTGTGCTTTTGCTCATTAGAGTTGTGTAGGAGCTCCCCGGTGCTAAAGTACTAGTGGCATAGGTTTGTGTGACCTTGCTCCTAAATTTGTTTAGGTGAGCTCGTGCTAGGCCGGCACCTTATTTGCTTTGTTTAGGATCTTTTATAAGGTGCTAGTGAACATAGATAGAGGGGTGTAGTCTTGGCTAGACCGATAGTTTTTATTCTGCATTTGTTTCGGTTAGCCGGTGCGTTAAGTTTTTAGAAAGGACTATTCACCCCCCTCTAGTCCGCCATCTCGACCCTACAAGTGGTATCAGAGCCGAGGTCTCTCATTTGGGGTCTTTACCGACCCAAGAGGATGGCGAACTATGGGTTAGATGTTGAGTGTCCACACATTTTTGATGGCACACACTTTACATGGTGGAAAAATTGGATGATATGCAATTTTAAGTTCATTTGCCCTCAAATGTGGTGGATTGTAGATGTGGGCTTTTCTCATGCTATTGATGAGAACATTGCAACTCAAGCGCAAGAGAAATGCCTACATCTCGATTGCCAAGCTACTAACATCATTTATAGATCTTTGGATGATATCATTTTTGGTGAGATTATCAACAAGAAGAATGCTCATGAGATTTGGATTTATCTCAATGAGAAATATGGGGCGATTTTGGATGACGATGATGATGAGCCCAAGGAAGAGGTGCATGAGGATGTTGAGCATGACCGCAACTTGGTGATTGTGGAAAATTGCTTCTCCTCATGGTCAAGTGATGAAGATATTGATGAAAGATCAACTACTAGTCCACTTGACAAGATTGATGGCTCGATATCAAGTGATGCAAATCATTGTTATATTCCAAGCACACTCGATAATGGTGATTGTTCATGCTCGGATGATTATGCTACTACAAGCTCTCCAACACCACTACATTGCCTCATGTCACAAGGTAACAAAAGGGTATCAAGTTTCAATGTGATTGGTCATGATTTATATGATGAGCTTGTTAGTAGACTTGCTAGCATGAACATTGCTTTAGAAAATGAGAAGGCTAAAACAAGTAAATTGGAAAATGAAAACTCATTTCTAAAGAACACATGTGAACAACAAAAGCATCTACTTTATGTCATTACTTGTTCACATGAGGAGCTAAAAATGGCTCATGAGGAACTTAGTGTTACTCATGATAATTTGGTTCAAGATCATGCTTTTCTCACTAAGGAACTTTCAAATGAAAAGACTAAAACTAGTGAGAGCTCATCACTTGGGTCACATGATCAATCACATGATGTTGCTAACCTTTGTGATGTAGGCAAGAAGCATGTATCCACCTCTTGTGATGATTTATTATATATGCCATGTTCTTCACAAATAGATTCTTGTTCTACTTCTATATATTGTGAGACTAACATTTTGAAGGAGAACAATGAGCTCAAAAATGAAGTGAAGAATTTGATCAACAAGTTAGAAAGCAAGAGCAAGGGCAAGAACAAGAATATGCAAGAAGAAAAGATTTCTCACTTCATGTGCTATCGGTGCCATGATATGGGACATCTTGCAAAGTATTGCCCAACCAAGAGGCCTCAAGTTGAGCCAAAAGAAAAAACCCCAAAATCGAGTGCAAGTCAACTATCAAGATGGTGATTTGGGGATGATGATGAAGAAGAAGAAGACAAGAAGAGGTGGTAAAGCAAGAGCAAGGCATCACGCTCCTAATCAAGATGCCCAAAGGATGAGAAAGGTTCAAGATGAAAAGAATAATCATGCTTACATCAAGTGCTACAAGTGCAAAGATATGGGACACTTTGCCTCGAGGTGTCCTACCAAGCTTGAGAACAAGATTCAAGCAAAGTTGAAGAGGGAAGGCAATGAGAAGCAACATATAAGAAAGGAAGAGAAGGTTCAATTCAAGAGAGTTTGCTACTCATGTCGGGAAAGGGGACACATGGCTAATTCATGTCCCCTAGGTAACAATTCTAAGCCTATTTCAATTGATGATGATATTATGCTTAGAAAGGATGGCAATGATACCTCATTGGTTGCAATTGCAAAACATCCCGCTACTCATACTAAGGCTATGCCTAAGTATGTTGCACCTAACTTGAGAGGACCCAAATTAGTTTGGGTACTATCAAAAAGTGGATGATTGTTTGTAGGTACCATAGGCATTGGACGCTTGATTCATTTGATTTTATAATTGATCATCATATGTTGAGTCAAGTATTGAAGTTTAATGCAACTTTATTATTCAATGCCATGACAAGTTAGTGAATTCCAAATGCTATCAACATACAAGTGTCATTTATCAAGTTGTGGTGACTTATTAGGAATATTTGGAGGCTTGCAAATTTTTGAGTTGAAGCTTGCTATGGGTTGACCTTGACATAATTACCAGCTGACATATGTGATCAAGGACAACCATATGATTTGGATTGAAATGGAAAAGTTAATGTCAGTTTGCACATGACAATGGGAATCTTGGGCTGCTAATATACATTGTTGACAAGGATATCAATGGCGGTTTGAAAATAAATTAATTACTATGAATTTTGAAGGGTCTAAACTCAGTTATGCTCAATTTAGTATGACAGCCATGGTTGAGATCATTGCCACAAGTTGTATATGATTGTGGACATCTACAAATTCAGATTTCAATGAGAGCTTAAAATTTATATCATTATGCCAGCAACTTCTTTGGAGCACCCACCAATATGCAAATCTGAAAATCAGCTATAGGGATGTATATCCATTTTATCAGTTATGGGTAAATCTGAGATGTGAGGTCATTTGCACCCAAGCCTACACAAGTTACAAACTAAGACTATTGCCACTTATTGCTATCAACAAAGGTTGTTTAGAATCTTGAGATTTATTGATAGAGAGCAGCCATGTACAATGGAAACTTATGGACGACTATGTACACAAATTAATGACAAGTATGTGCAGCAGCAACTTGGTGATATTTGCTGAAATTTCTCATTCAGAAAGCTGAAGGGAAAAATACTTTGGGTTAAGTCAAATTCAGATCTTGAGCTTCACAAAGTTGAGAAAATTTGAGATGCCTATGATTGGTGAATGGAACTTCATTCTTGGTCCTCAAATCAAGCAAATTGAGGGAAGACAGATTTGATTGCCAATCTAAATATGTGAATGACTTATTAAAGAACTTTGGTATGAAAAATGCAATATCAATCAAGGCACATATGGTCACAAATGGACATCTTCATCTTGATGAGAAAGAATTTTGGTTCGAGACATTTTTACTATGGTTATTATTGATTCAATGGTGTTAGTTGAAGTATTGAGGATAATCTTGAGCAATGACCCCAATTGATACACCAAATCAGCCAAAAATTGAAGTTTATCAAGCTGACAAAGAAAAGGAGGCACGGACCGTCCGCCAGGTATTCACGGACCGTCCGTATAGATCGCAAAATCTCGCAAAGCCTCTGGATGTCTGAACAAAAATTTTGGACCGTCCGTCGGTGGTCCATGGACTGTCCGACAGTTGACCACGGACTGTCCGACTGTGTCGCACAGATTGTCCGTGTGCGCTGTGTGCATGTGAGATCACCAAGGCTGGGACATAAAGAGTCATCCATCTCTCTATTTCAAGTTTGGATTAATTTGGATGGATATTTTCAAGAGACTGATTTTAGTAAGTGGACTGAATGGATATATTTTGTGAAAGTATTAAATCAAGTTGATATCAAGTTTGATTCAATTTGAAGAAGTATAGCTCAAGTTTAGAAATCTGTCCTATATTGCAAAAATTGAGCTGACTGTGATGATAGCCATGTTTGAGTGATCAAATCTATTTGGGTTGGCTTTAAAATTGGTATACATGCTCTACACTTATGATATGAGTTGCTGTGAAAATCTCATGAGTATTGGATAAGAGATACTTCGGTTTTGGAGTGGATCTTGTCATACATGTGCAGCAGTTTTCAGCATGTAGCAGTGGGAAAGATGTGAAATCTGGCAGCAATTGAGAAGTCAAATGAAGCTCAAATTTTTATGGCTGGAATATGACTTAGTGAAGCACATCTCCACCAAATTTCATGATCATTAGAGTTGTACATTGGGAGTTATGGATTATTCTTTAAAATGTACAGAATCTGCCAGAAAAATGACAATTTTTGGATTGATCAAAAGTCACCTTGATTGAAAGGTCCTCAAGTTGGAATCATGGTTATAGTAAATTGGGGAACCTAAGTTTAGTTTTGAGATGAGCTTGAAGCATGAAAGTAATGAGTATAAGGTCATTGGATTGTGGAGTGCATTTGGCACACATTTGTGTTCAAGTTGAAGATCAAGACCAAGTTCAAGATAATGATGGAGATTAAGTTCTAGTGATTATTGGAGATCATCTGGTAGAAAGAAACGGACTTAAAGAATGATTCACAATTCTTCATAAAAATAAGTCCATCATATGGATCAATCAATTCAATTCAAGTGAATATCTAGAATGGTTCTTGGAGAGGTCACTTCTCCCTTGAGAGGGGCGAGCCGCCCGATGGTGGGATTGACAAGCACGGTGCTTGGAAGGCCAACATGGAAGTGGTGATCTAAGGGCGTTCAAGATGTTTTGTTGAAGCAATCAAAAGGGTTGATCTAGAAAGCAAGCAACACACCCAAAAGAGAGCTAGCGATGGCATTTCAATTGGTAGTCTAAGTTAGTTCTCTTATGCAAGCATTGATCAAAAGAAGAAGCAAGCCGACCACAATAAGAAAAATGCACTTGATCATTAGGGGTTCTCAACTCATATGGGTAAAGGTTGGAATTCAAATTGGTATTCATTGATCTTCACCAAGCTCTTAATTGGACTTCATATTGCTATTGTGGAGCTAAATTCGAATCTTATTCACTATCCTCTACTCCAATATAGCAAAGGTATCATTGTAATGTGCATTAATCATTTTCATCCCTCACTAGTATGTGGTTAGTGCATATAGTACATGCTTATAGGATCATGCCTTAAAAATAAAAGTTTTTAGATTCATATTCGACCACTATTGCTTGAATGATTATGTGATCTAGTGGTTAGTATATGAGTTTGTTCATGAGCTAGTAAACCCAAGTACTTGATGTATTTTGGATTGCCAATAAGTGATAAGTACAACCTTGATAAGATAACCGCTTCATGCGTGTGAAGAAGCTTAGAAAGGGTTTAAACCGGACTTGGAAGCTTAGGCAAATCATTTTATTCAAGTCAAAAAAAATTGAGAAGATCATGGAGACAATATAGTTCAACTACAAAACAACAATGCAAATGGTTATCAAGTTTCATCCTACAAGTGGTTTTCATCATACAAATGGTCTCTAGACTCATATGATCTATAAATTGGTATCTCTTTAAGTGGTATATTTTCAATTGGTATTATTCAAGTGATGTCTAGAACAAGATATATCACAAGTGATCCTCAACTTTAAGTGATCGATTCAAATCAAGAAAGCTACCCTCACACACAAGAGTTCAATTAGATCAAGTGGGATGACATATGCTTTGACATAGGGGGAGGAGCCCCACTACATGGCATCAAGGTCAAAGATCCTACAAGTGACATACATGTGGCTTTTCAAGGTGGTCTTCATGCTTCCACATGTGTTAGTTACAAGTGGTGTCATTCCAACATACAGTGGTGTCCATAAAAAAAATTGAAAATTCAAGAATCAATCATCTACCCCTAGTACCACCCTTTGTATCAAAAGTGGAATACCTTTTATGGTTATTGATGACAAAGGGGGAGAGATTGGAAAAGATATGAAATTGTCGTTGGATATGTGATGGCAAAGGGGGTGAGACAGTATGGACATAATCAAGAGGGAGCAAAAATGCATGAAAGGAGTAAAATTCTTGGACAAAGAGAAGCACACAAGTAGGGGGAGCAAGCTCATGAATTTGATCAATTGCATTTGATATGTGCATATTCATGTGCTTGTTTGCATATTGCATAAGCCTTTAAAATTCAATATGCATGCTTGTGTGGTGTATGCTAGTTATAGGAGTTGAATGATGAAATGATAACTATCATACATATGTTGGTAGCTAGATATGTTCTTTTTGTAAAACTAGAACCTTGTCTATAATATTGATCTCATGAGGTATCTAGTGTGTTTCTTGTGGTATCTAGCTAATCATGGTGCTAAGGATGGACTTCAATGTGCGACATCAATTGGTATCACTCTACAAAGGTTTATCCTATATACCTTAGCATCACTAGTAGTGTTAACACTCCCAAAATTTAATATTAATGCATATGTGCAAGCTTGAAACCAAACCTTTTGAGCACATATGTAGGGGGAGTTATCACTACCTAGTTGGATTTTATGGTGCTTATCCAAATTCTAACATAGAGATGAAATGTTGGATAAGGATCATAAAATCCAAACAAACTTAATTTCCATATCTTTGTAGAGTTGTCATCAATTACCAAAAAGGGGGAGATTGAAGGTCCTGGTTTGGTTTTGGTAATTGAGTGACAACTTAGGTGGACTAATGTGTGTTTGAGTGAAATACACAGGTGATTAGTCCACAAGTAATTATGTGATGAAGGAGCTCATTGCATATGAGACATGACATGGAGTCATGTGACTAGATGGAGAAGATCAAGACAAGACTTGGCTTGACGGACTAGTTGCAAGTGTGAAGGGCAAGTCAGAGGCTAAGCGCTGGACTGCGTGGTGGGATACTTGAGTAATGACTTGGCACTGATGGACCGATGCAACGGTGAAGAGCAAGTGAAGTCAAGATCGATGAACCAATACGTCGCATGATGATATGAAGTCGATCATATCATTTGTGATGATGTTGGTGCATGTGTTGCATCAACATTGGAAAAGATGGAATGGAATGCGCAAGGCAAAGGTATAACCAATAGGCATTTCATTTAACCGGTCATTAGTGTGTAGAGAAGTTTATGACTGGGTTTAGGATAGATGGCCGTACTATCAAGAGGGGCAAACTTGTTTGCATATCGGTCATCTAGTGCCACTTGAGCGATCTAACATTGCGATGTTGCTAGGATCGAGTGGCGTGGTGAAGAGAGTGAAAACCCTTTGAAAATTGTTTGTGAAAATGCTAACTCACTCACACTGAAGGTGGTACACTTATGGGGTTGGCACATTTGCAAAGGGGTTGAAGGATTGGTTGATGGTTTTGGTTTGTAGTGGATCTTGGTTTGCAATTCTGCTTTGATCCAAAGTGTTTTGGGTCAAGCATTCAGTTGGGATGGATAGTCCTCTGAATGAGCTTTCCATAGAGTCCAAGATCACCTAATTCGGACATCGGAGCTAAAAGTTAGAGCCATTTTACCGAGCCTCGGTTGTGCTGAAAATGGAAGGTCGTGGACAGTCCGCGAGTGATGGACGGACAGTCCGCGAGTGATGGACGGACAGTCCGCGATTTGATCGAGTTTTAGACAGAGACGAGTTTTTAACCTTCCAGGGGTCGGACGGTCCGTCCGTAGGTGACGGACAGTCCGTCCTTTGACCTCGGACAGTCCGTCTAGGCCTCACGGACTGTCCGTGACGCACCAACGGCTAGTTTTTTGAATGACGGACAGTCCGAGAATGTATCGCGGACAGTCCGAGAGAGCCGTTAGAGCTCCGGAAAAGGGTGTAACGGCTAGTTTTCTTCCTCCCTCTATAAATAGAAGGGTGCCCGGGACTTGGAGAAGGTTGAGCACCTTGGGGATGTGTTTCCCATGGTAGTGCTTGGCTTGAGAGCTCACTAACTCACTTGTGCTTGCGAGATTGCGAATCAATTGCGAGTGAGTGCGAATCTAGTGCGTTGCTTTGAGAGATTGCATCGAGTGGCACTAGGTGTTCGTGTTGCAAGCCAGTGTGCTTGTTACTCTTGGAGGTTGCCACCTCCTAGATGGCTTGGTGGATTGTGGCTCCGTTGAAGCACGCAAGGAGATTGTGCGTGGCTCCGGAAAAGGCTTTGTGAGGGGGATTGTGCTCACCCCACGGGGATCGCGAAGAGCAACTCTAGTGAAGCGTGTCATTGAGTTACCTCACTTGCGAGTGGTGTCTTGGTGTGCCCGGAGTGGCCAGCGGCTTGAGAGCTTTGCCCAAGAATCATCGAGGTGTTGGTCGACACGACGAGGACTAGCTTGGTGACAACCAAGTGAACCTCGGGATAAAAATCACTGTGTCAACATTATCTAGTCCTCTCGGTGGTTTGCACTTCTCAATCACAAGCATTGTATTTACATTCTTATATATATCTTGTGATTGTGTGATTGCTCTTGTAATTAGAAGCTTGTGTAGCTCTCTAGTTGCCTTCTTGCTTGTGTAGCAAGAAGTAGTGATGTTGTGACTAATTAGCTTGTGTAGCATAATTAGTCTCTTTGCTTAGTTTGTGTAGCTAAGTAAATTGAGCTTTTGGATTAGACTTGTGTAGTCTTGTCCATTGTGCATCTAGTGAGCTTAGGTAGGCTTTGTGCTTTTGCTCATTAGAGTTGTGTAGGAGCTCCCCGGTGCTAAAGTACTAGTGGCATAGGTTTGTGTGACCTTGCTCCTAAATTTGTTTAGGTGAGCTCGTGCTAGGCCGGCACCTTATTTGCTTTGTTTAGGATCTTTTATAAGGTGCTAGTGAACTGAAGGACCGAAACGGCGAACCAGAGAGGGGGGAGTGAATGGGAGCCGATAAAAATTCTTCTCGAAGGAGATGGAAACTCCAACAAGACGAACACGGCTTCCAACACGCGTCTCCGACTCAACTACCCAAGTTGGCCAAGACCACGTAGCCACTGGAGTGCTACTGGTCCTAGGAACCAACACACAACCTTCCGAACCAAAACTCACCAACACACAGCGGAAACTTGCACGGCTTGCTGCCTGTGCTACACCGGTCAGACCGATGGCCTGCGCCGGTCAGACCGGTGACACCGGTCAGGCCGGTGGACAGCGCCGGTCAGGCCGGTGGCTACAGCAGCCACACAACAAATGTTCTAGGAAGCCTCAGTGACTCCTCTAGGCCCTGGAACAAAAACCACCTCCAAAACTCAAACTGCAGAGAAGAAAAACCCTACACATAGCCTAGCAAAACTCCTCAAAATCTGCCAAGAACTGACCAGCAACAACTCAGCCCAAAGACACACGAACCAGGCAGTTCACCCGAGGCAAATCCCATAAAGGGCTCACACCGGTCAGACCGATCAAGAGCACCGGTCAGACTGGTGGCGCCTGGGCTGCTTGGGAACAGAGCTTGCGGGTCAACTCCCCCAAATCCAACTCCCGATCTCCCGATTCGCTCAACGGATTCGCACAAGACTTTGGAGATAGTAGGAACACCTCATGGGCACTCCATAGCCAAGTTATGGTCCACCAAAACTCGTTGAATCAAGAGGAATCGAAGGATTTCTGCCAAGAACACCACTAACCCTAGGACAACGAAAACCCCAAAATTGAGTCCCTTTACTCATGGATTTGGGAGGGGAATCAAAGGGAAAAGAACCACGAGGGGTTCATGTATACATCCCCCACCAAATCCCAAAGAGAAAGGTCTCAAAACCGAAAAGGGAAAACGGGAAGAACTCAAACAAGCCTTGAGGAACCACGCCGAATCATCTATACATACCATGAAGGTTCATACAAGGTCTAGCTTCCGCCCGATCATCCTTCCCTCTCACAAGATCTCACCATGAAGCTCTCAAGCTAGTCCTAGAAATTCCAAAGGAAAAAGGAAGAGCAAAATAGCAAAACAAAATGAGTTAGGGTTCCAAGAGATGGTTGCCATCCTCTCACCACTTGGATTATATGGACGCAAGCCGAAAGACTAAATTACCCCTAAGGCCTAAACTAGGATACACGCCCACCAAGGGCACTTCGGGAAATTGTCTTCGTAACACCATCGGACGGATGCCCAGCGACCGCAAACTTGCTTAGCCTCGACGCAAGCCTTGCGATCCCGACGCGTGTCCTCCGCTTCGAAGTCTCCGGACTGCGTCGTCGCACACCGGTCAGACCGGTGCTCCTCACCGGTCAGACCGGTACCCACCGGTCAGACCCACCGGTCAGACCGGTCCGATGCTGTTGCAACTCCGTCTTCGGTCTTCGGTCTTGGCTTTGTGGATCAACCAAGGAACCCAGTGGTTTTCTGGTGAACCACTGGAAACCCCGCGAACTCGGTGTAGCCTCCGCCAATCACCACTCATGACTCGGCTCCCACGTAGTCTCGGCTCGACCTTGGTTTTGAGGCTCAACCAAGAAACCGGCCATGACTTCATCTTGCCGTTCTTGCCACCATGCGGCCCGCACTTGACTCCGCTGGCCACCGGGTCCCTCGAACCAAGCCTACTTGTCTTCTCCACACCTGGAGGCCTCACCGGCAACGACCTTTCACACTTGTTCTTCACCTGCACCTGCACCAGTCAAGCCGCAACCTGCACCTGCAATACTTAGCCAAGAATCAGTCCACACCATGTTGTCAATCACTCATCACACCAGGAAGCGACCTACCACCGGTCCTCGAACCACACAGGCTCTCAATCTCCCCCTTGATGAGTGCATTGACAACACACATGTTTTGGTAATCAGAGAAAAAAGGAAAAGAAAAGAAACGACTAAAAGAAACTCCAACAAGCGATCGAAAGCTAAAGGAAAGGCAAAGAGCAAGATCACTTGAAGACAAGTCTCGGACCCCTTAGGCAAGGGCAACGGCTCGACACATCCGAGACAAAGCATGCTCAAGCAAAGAGCACAAACCACTAATCCAAACCTCGAAAACCACAAAGAGCTCCCCCTGCACACATGCAAGCTCCCCCTGAACCAATGCAACTCCCCCTAGACGAATGCATGCGAACCACTTCACAAACTAGAGCAGCTGCTTCAGCTTTGCTCAGACCGGTCAGCCTCACCGGTCGGACCGGTGGGCAAGATCGCCCAGT
Organism: Cenchrus fungigraminus; assembly: GCA_036936925.1. Classification (NCBI taxonomy): domain Eukaryota; kingdom Viridiplantae; phylum Streptophyta; class Magnoliopsida; order Poales; family Poaceae; genus Cenchrus; species Cenchrus fungigraminus. Next base: position 50,666,137 of record CM072780.1, read on the forward strand.
ACCTGACACTTACACCGGTCAGACCGGTGCACTTCACCGGTCAGGCCGATGCCACCTGGGAAAAACGGGGAACTACACGAGCTCAAAACTAGCTCGAAACCACTTGGAAACCTACTAAATGCATGCAGCAAGCCAAAACATGCTCAAACTTCTCCCCCTTGTTGACAATGCATGAATCAAGCCAAAAATGCGAAAAATGCAACCTAGAGCTTCTCAAATAGACAAAATTCATCATAGCGTGCTACATACCTCCAAATGAGCAAGTTAGATACTCGATAGCTTCGTATGGACAAAAACTAAAAGATCACCAAGTTTCACAATCATTGGACGAAGCTAAGATAGAATTGACTATTTTTGCGAAAAATTCCCTCTCATGAGCAAAGTCCTAAACATGATCAAAACATATCAAAATGGCAAAGCCACACAAAATTCAGGCTAGGACAACCATTCTAATCATAAGACCATCATAAACACCCACAAGCACCTCATGTCATGTCAAAGCCACCGAGCCATGTGCTTACTTCTACATATGAGACTTCTCATTGGTAAGCAACATGCAACGGTTTAGCACCCAAAAGCAAGTAAATTAAGCACATATGGCATGAGAGCACATTTTCCAAGTAATTTACATTTCATTTTCAGATTTAAAGTTGGTACATGAAATGTCTTTGCGACAAAAAGGAACTTATGTCCCTCCACAATATAAAGCATGGGGGCTAAACATTCATGATGGCAAATGAGCCTTTGGCCCCATATGATCAAAATAAGCTATCCAACCACAAATTAAGTATAGCCTAGCCACTAAAACATGTCAAGATCATATAAAGGCATTTACTCACAAGAGAGCATACATATGAGATTTTTGAAAAACATAGCCATCAACCATGGATATAAACCAAGATCATCAAGAGCTAAGCCACACTAAGCCATATCATACCAAACTAGCTCACAAGAACATATATAGCATACCATGGTGAACAATGTATATAGGAGAAGCTTTTCCTACACAATGCATATGATACAAAATGCGTGCAAGCTATCATACAAGGATGACTATACATCATGATACAAATGCAATGCAAATGCAAGACAAGCATAAAGGAAAGCTATACATATGCTACAATAAGAGCTCCCACACACCCAACTCAAGAAATCAAACAAACACCAAGCTCCCCCCGCAAATGAGTGAAAGTTGCTTGATCTAGGGGTTTGGTGAAAATATCGGCTAGCTGGTCATGTGTGGGTACATGGATCAAAGCGATTTTTCCTTTCTCTACGTTGTCTCTCAGGAAATGATACCTCACTTCTATGTGCTTGGTTTTGGAGTGGAGCACTGGGTTCTTTGCAACACTTATGGCACTTGTGCTATCACATTGAAGTGGGACATGAGTATACTCCTCACCAAAGTCACTCATGGTGTATGTGATCCAAAGGAGCTGAGAGCAACAACTAGCTGCGGCAACGTACTCTGCCTCGGTAGTGGATTGAGCAACACTCGACTGTTTGCAGGAAGACCAAGACACCAAAGAAGATCCCAAAAACTGGCAAGTCCCAGAAGTGGACTTCCTATCCAACCAACACCTGGCAAAATCCGCGTCCGAAAATCCATGAAGAGCCAAAGAAGAAGACGCGGAGTACCAAAGGCCGAAGTCGGGAGTATGTCGCAAATACCTGAATATGCGCTTGACTGCTTGCCGATGCGAAGTCCTCGGAGACGCTTGAAAACGAGCGCACAGACACACCAAGAATTGGATGTCTGGCCACGTTGCCGTCAAGTAGAGGAGTGACCCGATCATGCTCCGGTACTCCTTCTGGTCCACGTGTTCACCTTCCTCGTCTGCATCAAGAGCTGTAGTCGTACTCATAGGCATCACCATGGCCTTGGAGTCCTCCATCTTGAACTTCCTCACAATGTCCTTGGTGTACTTAGCTTGGTGCACAAATGTTCCTTCCTTTGATTGCTTGATTTGTAGCCCGAGGAAGAACTGCAACTCACCCATCATGCTCATCTCAAATTTTCTGCTCATGTCTTCTGCAAACCTTGCAACAAGAGAGTTAGACGAGCCACCAAAGACAATATCATCCACGTATACCTGCACAATCAGGATATCTCTGCCCTGCCTGAGGAGAAACAAGGTCTGATCGACCTTCCCCATCTCAAACCCTCTCTCAAACAGGAACCCCCTCAACCTACCGTACCAAGCTCTAGGCGCCTGCTTCAACCCATACAGCGCCTTCCTCAACTTGTACACCCGGTGGGGGTACTTCTCACTCTCAAACCCCGGTGGTTGCCTCACATACACTACTTCCTCCAAAACACCGTTTAGGAAAGCACTCTTGACATCTATCTGGTACAACTTGAACCCTTTAGCCACGGAAAAGGCTAGAAGGATCCTGATCGCCTCCAAACGAGCTACGGGAGCAAATGTCTCCTCGTAGTCGATCCCCTCTTTCTGTGAGTACCCCTGAGCAACAAGCCTTGACTTGTTCCTCACCACTTCTCCTTTCTCTCCCTCTTTGTTCTTGCACACCCATTTTGTCCCAATCGGCTTACACCCTGGGGGAGGGTCAACCAATTCCCAAACTTAGTTCCTCTCAAAATTCTCCAACTCCTCATGCATCGAGTTAACCCAATTGTGATCAGATAGCGCATGTCCAATGTCCTTGGGCTCAAAGGTGGCAACAAAAGCAGCATGAGCGAAATGAGAATTGTTCCGAACCCTCGACCGTGTAGTACGTTCATTGATGTCGCCGATGATCCTCGAAGCTGGTTGATCCACTTGCACCTGCCGGGGAGGTTCTCGCCTTGATGCTACCTCCCCCTCAACAGCAGCTTCGCCTTGATCTGGGTTTGTTGTTGTAGGTGTAGGAGAAGGGCCGTTCACCACCGTAGTCGAAGTAGTAGGTACATGCTCAGCTGTGGGCACCACATCGCCATCTTCGTCATCACCATGTTCATGCTCCTCCTCCTGGAAAATCTCCTCGCCAAGTTCGTCGTCACCTGCACACTCAAAAACAAGCTGACTACGTGGTTGTGTCTCGTCGAAGGTAACCTCGCAAGTCTCCACGATTTGGTTTGTTTCAAGATTGAGCACTCGAAAGGCTCTAGAATGAGATGCGTAACCAAAGAAAATACCATCGACAGATCTAGCCTCGAACTTGTTTAACTTCTTACCTTTCTTTAGGATAAAGCATTTGCACCCAAACACATGGAAGTGACTCACCTTGGGTGTGCGCCCGTGTATCAACTCATAGCATGTTTTCTTCTTGTGCACCCTGAGGTAAATCCTGTTCGACACATAGCACGCGGTATTCACCGCCTCTGCCCAGAACCTTCTCAGAGTCCTATGCTCATCAAGCATCGTCCGAGCCATCTCGCACAAGGTTTTGTTTTTCCTTTCCACCACGCCATTCTGGGGAGGCGTATATGGACTCGAAAACTAGTGTTCAAGACCCAAGTCATGGCAAAAGATTTCAAAATGAGAGTTTCTAAATTCCGAGCCATTGTCACTGCGGATCGCTCGTATGGCATCTCCGTGCCTCTCGTTCTTCAACCTCAAGACAAGATCTCGAACAAAACCAAACGTCTCCCCTTTCTCCTCAAGAAAGAAAACCCACGCATACCGAGAGTAGTCGTCCACCACAACCAGGACGTACCACTTCCCACCCACAGATCGCACACGTGCTGGGCCAACAAGGTCCATATGGAGCAGCTCGCATGGACGCTCCGTCATCACATCGGTGAGGGGTGGATGGGAAGCAGCTACCATCTTAGCATGCTGACACGGTGCGCAAACCAACTCTTTCTCAAACCTCAGCCGTGGCAATCCTCGGACCAAATTGAGTTTACTCAAGCGAGACAAAAGGTCAAAGCTTAAGTGACCCAACTTCCTATACCACTTCCACAACTCACTCGAAGAACCAGCCAAGAAACAACGAGCCACACCAGAAGACTAAGAGAAATCCGCTCGAAACACCTGACCCTCGGGAACGACCATACAAACAAGGTCCCCTCGAGAATCCAAAATCCGAGAACCACCAGGACGAAACAGCACCTCAAAACCCTCATCCAATAGCTGGGCCACGGAAAGCAAATTGTATCCAAGCGATTGAACAAGGGCAACACGCCTGAGAGTGATCTTGTCACTTACCTTAATCTCACCTTCTGAAAGCGCACGCCCTCGCCCATTGTCCCCAAAGGTAATGTATGTCTTTGACACCACCGGGACGAGACTTGAGAACCACCCCTTGTCTCCGGTCATATGTCTCGAGCAACCAGAGTCAATCAACCAAATGTTCTTCAAGTCTCCCACCTAAAATTCAAAAGCGAGCACGTGAGTGAACAAACGACTCAGCACTAGGGTTAGTACCAAAAGAGTAAAACCAGTGCCGAGCCATTTGCTCCAAAGTGGGGTTAGCACCAACCAAAGCATCTCTCCTACCAAAGCTACCACCACGAAAATCACCACAGAAACCACCACTAGAGAACCACCCCTGTCTAGCTGGAGGAGAACGAAAACCACGAAAGGGAGACCGTGGACCGTTCCTCCTCTCCATCTCAAAGCTACGACTCCTCCCATCCTCGTATTGAGCACGAGATGGAGAATGTCTAGCGAACTGACCACCTGCAAACTCTCCAGACCAACCACCAGAACCACGACCACCTGAACCGAACCGAGCATCCATACGAGCATGAAAACCAAAGTGATGTCTGCCCAGAACAGCACCGGTCTGACCGGTGTAGTGCACCGGTCTGACCGGTGGTGCTCGGCCAGCAGCACCACCTGCTACCTTCCGATCTCCCCAAGCCGGAACTGTCCTCACAATCGCCTTGGCCCTGGGCATCTGCATACGAGGCTCAGGTACACCATCTGAAGGGCGGTACCTGTCCTTGTTAGCCCACTCCTTAGCCATTCTCTCCTCACGCTTCCTCTTGAAGCAAAACTCACCCTTGTGACCATCTCTCCCACAATAGTCACAATGAAACCTTATGGGCTTAGGCTTAGGCTTGGGATGGGGCTACTCACTCAGTTTCTCCTCACTCACCTTCTCACCCTTCTTCTCTCCACTCTCACTCTCCTTGGATCTCACAAACTTCACCGGTTTCTGGAAATCATTTGTTGGGCGAGGAAATATGGGAGGATCTGGGGTTGTATCAAGTTTGTTTCTTAGTGGATTGGGCTTAGGAGCATAGGCATTTTTGTGTAATGTTTTTGGTGGGACTGGGATATCACCAATCTTCTCTTCTCCCTCACCACTAGACTCTCCAACTTTCTCCGAGCCAAGCGCTTGCCCATCATAGCACTTGTATGCCTCAATCATCATCCTAAGCTGCGGTTCATGACCCGACAACCAACCCATCATTTTCCTCAACTCATCGTTCTCATCCTGCAAGCGATCCACATAATGTGCAAGTTCCAGATTTTTCAAAGCATGCACTTCACACGTAGAGCAAGAAGTGGAAACAGGTTCTTTCAGCTTAGCCTCAAGCGAAACGGTGTAAGCATGTATCTCATCAATCTTCTTATGCAAAACAGGGCAAGAAGTGCAAGCACCTAGCAAAGCAGATCTAGATTTAAGCTCAGCCACTTCAACCCTAAGCACATCTAGTTCCTCACACTTGGAGGCATGCTTTTCCTTGAACACAGCAAGATCAGCTAGGAACACAGAGCAATCAGCACAATCAACCTCATCAGAAACAATAGGTGAAGCCTTCAACGAATCAATTTCAAGCTTAGCATCTAGATTCTGTGTTTCTAGCTCAGCCACTCTAGTCCTAGCATCCTCAAGCGAGGCCCTAAGCTCTTTCCTCATCTTCTTAGCCTCTCTAAGCATATCATCATGATTATCAAGCAACATGCCAAGCTGTTCATTCTCCTGACGTAAGAAGGGGAGCTCGTCACGTACCTCATCCTCAGAGTCGGAGTCCGAGTCGCTCTGGTGACTCTTCTTGCTGTCGGAGCTACACGCCATGGTGCAGAAGCCATCTCTAGCAAAGCAGCTCAGCCCACTCAAGTTCTTGGATGACTTCCTGCTCTTGTGCCGATCACCTTCATCTTCACTGCTACTCGAGCTCGAGGTGGAGTACGCGGAACTGGAGTCGACGTCGCTCGCTCCAACCATCGCTCGGGCCTTGCCTCGGCCGTCCTTCTTCCTCGATCGTCGCTCGTCCTTGTGCTTATTCTTGTGCTTGTGCTTGTGATCGCACCTTGATCGGTACTTGCCATCCGTCTTCGACCGGTGCTTGTAGTCGTCCTTGTTCTCGACCTTCTCGGGGCAGTCGGCGACGAAGTGTTCTGGCTTGCCGCACTGGAAGCATGTCCTCGTGTTCCTCCTTGTGTTCACCTGGTTCTCGTGCGTCCTCTAGAAGCGCCTGGTCAGCAGCGCCAGCTCGTCCTCTCCAAGCACGTCGAACTCCTCATCTGGCAAAGACATCAAGGAAGACAAAGAGAACATCCTGGTGGAGGGGTTAGCGTTAGATTTTCCTTTTGAGCCACCGATGAGAGCGAGACTATGAGAGTCAGTCGGGCCCTCAAGCTTGGCTGTCATACCCCGATCCACCTCAGCCGACTTGAGCTTCGAGAACAGCTCGTTCACGGTCAGAGTGTCATACTTCTCCGACTCTACAATGGCCTCGAACTTTCCGCCCCAAACCGTATGATCCAGCGAGTGTAAGAGCTTGACCGCTCTATCATGATCATCGTACGGGAGCACGTCCATATTGGCCCTCATGTTGTTCACCACAACCGTGAACCGCTGGAACAAGGCATCGATGGACTCACCGGGGAGATGAGTGAAGTTCTTGTACTCTCTCCGGTAAGTCGCATACATCCGAGCCTGAACCTGAGCATTTTCTACATGAGCCTCCTTCAGCTGTGCCCAAATTCTACAAGCCAAGTTCTCTGTCTGAACCCGATCGAATTCGGATTGACCCAGAGCACGAAACAAGTAGTCGACCGCCTTGTTGTTGGCGTCGAACATGTCCCTCGATCCCGGAACAAGGAAGTTCATCGGATGGACATAAGCTGTGTCCACCGGGACATCCCAAAGGATCTGACCCTTACCGCGGAGGAACGCCGCCATCCGCCTCTGCCACATCTGGTAGTTTTTGCCATCGAAGTGCGGAGGACCCGAACCCCGTTCCTGGTATGCCATCCTTGGATCTTAGACTGGTTAGAATCCGAAGATCTATAACCGGCTCTGATACCACTTGAAGGACCGAAACGGCGAACCAGAGAGGGGGGGAGTGAATGGGAGCCGATAAAAATTCTTCTCGAAGGAGATGGAAACTCCAACAAGACGAACACGGCTTCCAACACGCGTCTCCGACTCAACTACCCAAGTTGGCCAAGACCACGTAGCTACTGGAGTGCTACTGGTCCTAGGAACCAACACACAACCTTCCGAACCAAAACTCACCAACACACACAGCGGAAATTTGCACGGCTTGCTGCCTGTGCTACACCGGTCAGACCGATGGCCTGCGCCGGTCGGACCGATGACACCGGTCAGACCGGTGGATAGCGTCGGTCAGGCCGGTGGCTACAGCAGCCGCACAACAAATGTTCCAGGAAGCCTCAGTGACTCCTCTAGGCCCTGGAACAAAAACCACCTCCAAAACTCAAACTGCAGAGAAGGAAAACCCTACACATAGCCTAGCAAACCTCCTCAAAATCTGCCAAGAACTGACCAGCAACAACTCAGCCCAAAGACACACGAACCAGGCAGTTCACCCGAGACAAATCCCACAAAGGGCTCACACCGGTCAGACCGGTCAAGAGCACCGGTCAGACCGGTGGCGCCTGGGCAGCTCGGGATGAACAGAGCCCGCGGGTCAACTCCCCCAAATCCAACTCCCGATCTCCCGATTCGCTCCACGGATTCGCACAAGACTTTGGGGATAGTAGGAACACCTCATGGGCACTCCATAGCCAAGTTATGGTCCACCAAAACTCGTTGAATCAAGAGGAATCGAAGGATTTCCGCTAAGAACACCACTAACCCTAGGACAACGAAAACCCCAAAATTGAGCCCCTTTACTCACGGATTTGGGAGGGGAATCAAAGGGAAAAGAACCACGAGGGGTTCATATATATATCCCCCACCAAATCCCAAAGAGAAAGGTCTCAAAACCGCCTCAAGAAAATCGCCAAGAAAAGGCTCCGAAAATCACCAAAAAGGAAAAACGGGAAGAACTCAAACAAGCCTTGAGGAACCACGCCGAATCATCTATACATACCATGAAGGTTCATACAAGGTCTAGCTTCCGCCCGATCATCCTTCCCTCTCACAAGATCTCACCATGAAGCTCTCAAGCTAGTCCGAGAAATTCCAAAGGAAAAAGGAAGAGGAAAATAGCAAAACAAAATGAGCTAGGGTTCCAAGAGATGGCTGCCATCCTCTCACCACTTGGGTTATATGGAGGCAAGCCGAAAGACTAAATTACCCCTAAGGCCTAAACTAGGATACACGCCTACCAAGGGCACTTCGGGAAATTGTCTTCGTAACACCATCGGACGGATGCCCAGCGACCGCAAACTTGCTTAGCCTCGACGCAAGCCTTGCGATCCCGACGTGTGTCCTCCGCTTCGAAGTCTCCGGACTGCGTCGTCGCACACCGGTCAGACCGGTGCTCCTCACCGGTCAGACCGGTACCCACCGGTCAGACCGGTCCGATGCTGCTGCACCTCTGTCTTCGGTCTTCGGTCTTGGCTTTGTGGATCAACCAAGGAACCCAGTGGTTTTCTGGTGAACCACTGGAAACACCGCGAACTCGGTGTAGCCTCCGCCAATCACCACTCATGACTCGGCTCCCACGTAGTCCCGGCTCGACCTTGGTTTTGAGACTCAACCAAGAAACCGTCCATGACTTCATCTTGCCGTTCTTGCCACCATGTGGCCCGCACTTGACTCCGCTGGCCACCGGGTCCCTCGAACCAAGCCTACTTGTCTTCTCCACACCTGGAGGTCTCACCGGCAACGACCTTTCGCACTTGTTCTTCACCTGCACCTGCACCAGTCAAGCCGCAACCTGCACCTGCAATACTTAGCCAAGAATCAGTCCACACCACGTTGTCAATCACTCATCACACCAGGAAGCGACCTACCACCGGTCCTCGTACCACACAGGCTCTCATGAACATAGATAGAGGGGTGTAGTCTTGGCTAGACTGATAGTTTTTATTCCGCATTTGTTTCGGTTAGCCGGTGTGTTAAGTTTTTAGAAAGGACTATTCACCCCCCTCTAGTCCGCCATCTCAACCCTACAACTAGATTGATGGGTTGCGGCGGATCTAGAAGCCTAGTCACCTTAGATTGCAGAGATTGGTGCAACGCACTCATGCTGAATCCTTTGTCTCCTCGGAAGCACATTTGCCTTCCTCAACTTCCAAAATGGAGCCAAATGGCTACTCTCCAAGCTTGTATCTTGTGCCTTGAAACAACAACTGGTGCAGAGTCATTTGTCGTGATTACTTTCTTTTGGCCAGAGAAATCTTTTGCAGCGCTTGGGTCATTACCCGTTTCCATTTGGCATTTGGGTAGCCAATCCGACTGGACTACACTACCTTCGGAAGATTTCTGGTGCAGTTCTTTTGAACACATGCGGATCTACTTGGGGCAAGATCTTTCAGCACCTCCCCATCCTGTTGGACTTCGGTTGTCATGGGTCATTGGCATGGGCAACTCTTCTCTACTCTAAGGTGAAGACCGATTGTTCTTTGTTGTTCTGGAGGAGAAAGAAGCTGAGGTGGTAGAATTAACTTTGCATTCATTCATCGGGGACATTTGGCAGCCTATTCCCTGGGAGAAAGCTCCTGAGTTCCGGAATAAGATCATCTTGTTTGGTCCTGGCAGGTGCATTATTACAGAAGAGCATGCCATTTCTGGTTTGGCTGACCCGAGGGCAAATCACATGTACTTCCTACGAACTTATCATCATGATGAAAAGAATGAGTACTGGATCTACCAGCAGGGAATAGGTATTGATCCAGGCGTCAACACTACTTCGGCGATCCTCATTAAGCAGGTTCGTGGGGACTGGATTTGGCCGCGAGGAACATGGCTGTTGCCTAGCTATCCGTAATGAGGAACTTTGATTGTGTACCACCTGTAACGCAATTCAATGTACAAATATCTATATTATCATCCTTCGTCAATTATTCCACGCATATGTACGAGTTTCTACCACAATCACCGTAGGGAACAAGCAGTTACGCATTCGATAATCAGGAAGGTCCTTCCCGCAAAACATCAACAGAGCGGACAAGTATCAAACATCATAAGATGGCATCTCACAGATACTCATCACCACAAAGTTCACACCACCAACAAGTAGCAAATACCAAAATACAAGCATGATTAGCACCTCTAAACCGTCTACCTAGCAATAACACCACGAATCACATTATTCCTCATTGTTGTCCTTGCTGAGCGACCTCTTATATGAGGGCTGTCTCAGCAATTCCCTCACCTTCTTCACCACAAGTGTTGCAGAATCCAGGAGCTGCTTGACCGTCTGCAGCTCAGCGGTAGTCTCTTGAATCTCCCTCTTAGCCTTTGCACATTCTTCCTTCCACATCCTTGCCTCCCTTTCAGCTTTTAGGTATGTGTTGGCTTCACCCTTTTCTGTAGGAGACAACAGAGCATCGTTTCTCATTTTCTTTCTTGTCTCAAACAGGTTATGGGTTACCTCCCCGTAGTATCGCGTTATCGTCTGCAGCTCAACTGCTTTGACATTGGCCTCCTCCTTAGCAGTTGTACATGCTTCTTTCCACGACCTTGCTTCATCTTCTGCTTTTCCCTTCATTTCCATCAATTTCTCTAGAACTTTTAGAGTCCTAATATCCCATTCAGAATCTATCCACCTAAACGATGCGCACTTCATGCCATCAGTCTGCAGTCACCGATTTCGTTCATATAATTAGCGATTGACCACAATAACATCAAACGCAGAAGCAACATTTATTAGAAGTGATACAGATTATCGTTTACCTCACAGCAGCATACATATCGACGCCCAGGGTTGGCGCCTGTCCAGTCATACTTCAGATGGACAGGCAACCCGTCCTTGCACTTGTTTTCATTAGGATCTATAACGAAGACTTCGCGAGGACCAGGCGTCGGTGATCTGGAGCTTTCGGAGTCTACTCCAAACACCTTTAAAATACATGAATATAGTCTGTTAACCCAGATCCCCAAATCTAGAATTCCCCTTAACTAGTATGACAGATCAAAGTAGCATGGCCAAACAGAGGACTGACCTGACCAGAGCGAGTCCTGCTTCTCCGTTCGCCGCTAGGGTCGCTACGATTCGCCATTCCTGCCACGGGCAACAGCAGATCTAAGCACCGACGCTAGCTCTAGTCTTTACCACAAGGAAAAGGAGCGTGGTGTCGGCAAGTCTCTTGCAGAGTTGCAGTAGTGTACGCCGCGTCGTCGAGAGAAATGAGATATATACACTTGTCTGCGGGAAAACTTTTTTTCGGCTGTCGCGCGCGCTTTTCTCCCGCCAACTTACCAGAACCGCTCCGTGCTATTGTTGGGGCAGACATGTCCAGTTTCCGGGCACGTGGCGGCCGGACACGTGGAATAGTCGGCACTTGGAAACAAGCAGTTACACAATTGTTTCTCAGGAAGGTCCTTCCTGCAAACCATCAAAAGGACGGACGATCCGATTCTGGATCAATCCAAACAAACAACATCTTAGCTTTTCCTCCGTTTTTACCACTAGGAAGGTCCTCCTTGTGAAACATCAACAGGCCGGAGTTTCCTCAATCAAAATTTTCCCCTTCTCTATCTATTACCACCATACCTCTATTGTTCTTCCTCTACCTCCATTGCAACGCGTATGAATTCTGAATGGTGAGTATGCTCGAAACGAATGAGTTTGGATCTTCTACGGAGATTGTGCATAAATTCAGGATGATCAGTGCATACAACCACCCAATCATATGTGAGTATTCCGTGAGGAAAGATTCGCTCTAAGAGAGACATGCACTTGTCCTGCAATTGTGTGCAGTTAGCCTGAATTGCCCATCATAGAAATGAAGTCACAGTTTCCTCGCTTGCCATGTCCCACATCTTTGACGCACAGTGCTGCTTCAACCTTTCGACTTGGTACATGTCGGCGACCGAGAGTAAATAAGGCCAGGCATTGCGATTCACAATGATCAACACGTCCATTCAGAGGGGGTGTGCACACAAGTTCGTCGGTTAACGCCCTGTCCCAGTCGTTAACTGCAATTCTCAATGACCTCCATTGCAATGCGTATGAATTTCGAATGGTGAGTATGCTCGAATCAATTTGGAATAGATTAAACTAAATCGGCATAATAAGATGACATCTCATAGCAACTCATAGTTGTGCGGTCGATCGACCAGAGTTGTATGGTTTTCGGGCCCGATTTTCCTTATAAACTGGGTCAACTCTCTTCTTCTAATAAAAATTCGGGAAAGCTTTTGCTTTCACCGTCCGTTCAAAAAAATAATAAGATGATATCTCATAGCAACTCATCACCACAAAGTTCACACCACCAGTCCACCAACAAGTAGCAAACATCATACGATGATCCGGTAGCCAACACCAAAACACAATCATGATACAAGTTTCACAATAATCATCAATACTCATTCATAATCATAACTCCATCTCATGTTTGGCCTTCTGCAGCTGTTCCTTCACCTTCTGCACCTCCTACCGTGAATTTTGTGACCTTGCGGGACTCTCTTGCATTTCTTAATGTTCTTTCAAAAGATCTGGATGTCTCATCTCAGGGTGAGGACTCTATAGGATCTCAAAAGAGATTGAAAACATCATAGAACAATTAGCAGAAAAAGAGAAAGAGCTTCGGTACACACCTAAGGACAAGACAACTGAGGGCGGAAATCATTCTTCTTACCATATACATTGGAATAAAAGCGTCAATGAATGGGTAGGATATTGAGTTTGTTTGGTCAGTCTTTTATTTTAAATTTTCAAGAAGTTCGTTGTCTGTTGGACTGAAACGGGTACTAATAGGCAAGGGTACCCGTTTCAGTCCAACTGACAACGAACTTCTTGAACATTTAAAAGAAAAGACGGACCAAACAAACTCAATATCCTACCCATTTATTGACGCTTTTATTCCAATGTCTATGGTAAGAAGAATAATCTCTGCCCTCAGTTTTCTTATTCTTAGGTGTGTACTGAAGCTGTTTCTCTCTTTCAGCTAGTTGTTCTATCATGTTTTGGATCTCTTTGGAGATCCTAATAGAGTTCTCCCCCGAGATGAGGCATCCAGATCTTCCAAAATAGCATTAAGATGTTCTTGTAGAACTAAACTCATCATTGGAGAAAACTCATCTCGATCTGAAAAATAAACTCATCTCAGTCTATAAAAAAACTTGAATCCCTTGAACCCAATTGTATGAGTACAGTAAAACAACCACCACACGCCACAAAACCTGGTTGTTTGCTACCTACATAAACTCAGCAAGGGCATGGTTGTCCTAAATGAACCTATCGATCCATCGAACGATGCAAATTGGAAACTAACTAAATCTAACACCTGTGAATTGTGTAAACGCTAACAATCGTGGAAGAATCCAGATGTCCCTTCAACGGTCTGCAGCTCCGAAATAGTATCTTCAATCTACCAATTCATAAAATGATGGACCTATCAATCCTATCAATTGTGCACCTCCACAAAAATCAATAAAACAAGTGGCTTGAAGCACATCTAGAAGCTACTAAAATACAAAACCTACTGTAAGACGATGCAAATTGAAAACTAACTGAATCTAACATGAATTGTCTATAGCCTATCAACTTCTAACACCTATCGAAGTGCAAATCTAAAGGTACGATAATGCAATCTAAATCTACCAAATATGCTCATCAATCCTCCAGATCCCCAAATCTAGATATCCCCAACCCTAGTAAGATAGGGAAAAATATAGCGGCTCAAACCAGAGGACCAACCTCATCTTGCTGTCTCATCCTCTTGTTGCTGGGATGTGGCGGCACAACCATCTTCCCCTCACCGCTAGGATCCGCCATTCCTACCACGAACTATTGCAGATCTGCGTAGCGAAAGTCAAAAGTCTTTGTGAAGTCTGAGTGAAGTGTCTCGCCAGCCATTCGATACGTAATTATAGACTCAACTGAAACTTACATGTGGGACCTGTCACAGTAAAGAAATTGCATGAACTATTAGTAGAGTTTCCCATAAACGTATCACAACCAACAAGTGGTGTAGTGGTAAACAGCACACCCATGTTCCTTCAGGTCCCTGGTTCGAACCCATGCCATGGCAAATTATTTTTGCAACATTTCGTGACCTATGCTTACACGTGGGACCCTGGAATATTATTTTTGCAACATTTCATGACCTATGCTTACACGTGGTTACCACAATACCATCCATATCCAAGCTCAGATGGAACCACACCCTTTCGAGCGATTATCCCACACTTGCAACGAGGCCTATAAGGCTCATCACATGGCCATGGCTTCTCCCCACTCTCCAATGCTTGCACGTCTTCTTCTGACGACCAATGAGACTTTGGACCGTATATGTCCTCCTGAAAATCACATAGGGGCCATCCATCCCGCACAACAAATTCAATGAGACCTCTATATGTCAAAATATCGACCACAATGAATTTGTCGGGAAGCTCAATGATGCTTACATGTGTTCTTTGCTTGCACCGAAAGAATGGCGTGAATTTGTCGGGAAGGTCAAGATCAGGAAGTTGCAACTTGCTTGGCCTCCCACAATGACACAATGAAGGGTTGCTAACACGCTTGCATCCTGCCTCTTGTTTTTCTTGGAATGTCATTTGTGGTGGACTTGGTGGTGGTGGCACCCACCATCTGAACTCATGATAGGGTTGCACCACCGATTCTAGCCACGGAAATAATCGGATCCTAGGGTCAAATTTTTCTGGTCCATCAATCCACTGGTGGAAAAAGCAAGGTCCTATGTTGTATTTACTTGGGTAGCCATCTTCATTTAGTATCCACTTTGTTGCACATGTGTAGAATGCCCTTCCAGCTGTTGCCTCGTCCCTTGACTACTTCACTTGAGCTGGAATGCCACAATGACACATAGGAACCGGAAGAGGCGGTGGGACAGGATCATTAGGCCTGCCTCTTCTCACCGCCATTGGCCTGAAAAAACATAAAATTGCATCAGATCATTTATATAAAAGGAAAGGACAACAATATTAGTTACATGATTAAAAAATAGAGACATGAAATCCTAAGTAGCTACCGTATGCCCGCTCCCACTAGATTGTGTATGTCGTTCCTTCCGATGACCCTCCTCGTGGCAGACACTACATTGGTTCTTCGTCTTTTCTTGGTCAAACTCCCCGGCACCGTAAATATCCCTATCGTACCCACTTGTTTGGTCCATCTCATTACGTAATCGCTTTTTCTCCCTCCTTCCAACACCTGTTTTCTTCTTCTCGTCATCTGGGACGTAGTCAGGACCATTGTACTCAGGCCAATGTGTCTCGTCTAGTATTGGCTCAAAATGAGCCGCCCATGTCTTCAATATTGTTTCCTTAGAATATAATTGTGTCGTGTACACTGGTGCTTGCCAAGACACCCCTCTAACAGTGCATGCGGCCATCATATGAGAGCATGGAACATGTAGCAATTGAGGTATACAACAAGTGCAGGTCACTCCTGAGAGGTCCACCTCATATATGCGTCCGCCCGTCATCTCACCTCCAACATTCAAAGCAGAAGCTGTCCTCACTGAGTACACATACAATGTGGGATCGAACAACTCAGCCCTCATGCCCGCAACTTTCAAACCTTCTGCGATCAAGTGCTTCTTTGCGGCTTTACCAAAAGTATTTACACCACGTACCCCCTATCTATGTGGTCTCTTGCTTTTTTCCACCTATGCACAAAATATGAAATGATCTTATAGAATGTGTACTCCACAATAGCCGATACTGACATAGCACGGACGCCTTTGAGGACCTTGTTGAGCACTTCTGATAGATTTGTATTATACACACCATATCTCCAACCACCTTCATCAAATGCATTGGCCCACTTATGCTTATTAACCATTTGCTCCTCCAACCACTCTTTTGCTTCCGAATTCATCATTTGTTTTAGTTTCTCTAGTCTAATATTAAACGTCCTCTCCGCTTTTGCTGCGCACAACAATTTTAGCTGCACTCTCACTTTCTTGTTAGCTTGCCTATGCCATATGTTCGCTGCAAAGTGTCGCATGCACCAACGACTCACGATAGGTTGGTACCCTTCCATGTAATCCTCAACCACACTTAGTATTCCTTGATGGTGGTCTGAAACTATGCACACCTTCCTTAGACGTCCCACAACATCCCGACGGACCAAATGCAAGAACCAAGACCAGCTGTCAATATTCTCACTTTCAACTAAGGCAAATGCAAGGGGTACCAATCTATCCTCACCATCAACACCAGTGGCGATCAACAAAACACCCCTGTACTTTCCAGTTAAGAATGTGCCATCAACACTTATCACCGGTCTGCAATGATTGAATGCCTCTACACATTGGGGGAAGCACCAATACACCCGCTCCATTACTGGCTTCATTACACCTTTGTGAAGCTCCTCCTTTCCCGTTGTATGAGTGCACCACTTCGTACCCGTTGCTGCTTAGCTCTCCAGGCCTTTCCATACTTCACCATGTAGTTGCTGAAAGCTTTGATGGATTCAATGAGGGCAGCTATAGAAACATCGGGATCCTTATGAACCATGCCAGCAATCCGTCTTGTAATGTAACGAGTCGTGCATTGAGAATGTTCTTGTGCCACTTCCGACGTCCCACATGTATGAGGTTGGACAACTCTTGTGATTCTCCATTTGTTCCTATCATCAAGAAGTGGACGCGCCCACACCTTCTAATCACAATCTTGTTGGCAAGCAACCGTGTACCTTGTTTTGGCCGATGAATGAATCACATTATATGGCCTATGGTGCTGCACCGAGTAATCCCTTAAGAAAAACTTTAATTCTTCCAAGTTATCAAATTGCATTCCCTTAGTTATAAACAATTGACCATTATCGGGATCAACTTCAGTAAGACGTAACCTTGAATCACAATATGCCTTCCTTGGAACCGAATGGAAAACAGAAACTTCAAGCACATCAACATGTACAGCTTCCAATTACCTTAACTCTGTTGCAGTGAATTCTGGCACTCGAAATCCAGAAAGAGTACACACCGATCCTCTAGACGCCTCATCTACCCTCTCACCAAATAATGGAATCTCTTCACCCAAAGGACTAAATTGGCGTATAGGATTTACTCGAACCACAGGTGTTGGTTGGGTTGGTTGCCTAAGTGGAGTTGGGGTTGGTTGCCTAAGTGGAGTTGAGGTTGGTTGGCTAACTGGAGTTGGAGTTGGTTGGCTAACTAGAGCTGGGGTTGGTTGGATAACTAGAGTTAATTCTTCTTCTTTTTCAGAGCTCATAGATATATCATCCCCATCCTCTTCCTTTTCATCCTCATACTCACCAAAACTATTGTTCAACCCACATCTATCAAATTCATCTTCCCCATCTGAATCATAAGAACATTCATCATCATCACCACCTTCTTCATCATCCTCATTCTCATGAACCTCATTGTGTGCTACCATATTTTCTTGAGTTAAGTGTTCCATAGGCTCATCACTATGCGGTGAATTTACCGGAGAGCAAAACTCAACAACTAACTCGGCACAACGAACTTGAGATTCTTTCACATACTCTTTGTAAAATAACAAATCACCACCACATGTTATAGGCATCATCACATAGTGACTTCTTTTGTCACCGGAATCAAATCTTCCATGAATTCTTAACCCCCCCCCCTCATTTCCAATATTGAACAAAGAATTCACTCGGGTTTTAATATCTTCAAATGTTGGAGGAATATCAAATCTTGCTACTTGTTGCCTCATGCTTGTAAACTCTCCATTGTCATCAACCATGCCACCCGAAAATATACGAACTAAACGGTCCATCTACACACAACCACAAATTAAATTGATTACACCAACCCTCATCTCACTTATCAATACCATCTACACTATCAAACATGAAAATGATAAAATCCTACCATGCAAAAGAAACTACACGATAAGAAGGGGTTAACATCGGCCACTTGCACGATACACTACAATGAATCATACCCGATTCGTACTAAATCAACATATCCAACTCAAATCTTACACAAAACCTAACCACCTCAAATCCAACGAAAACGACGGAATCCGCGAAAACTAATTTGTTAGATTCGAGGAGTTACCTTCCCGGAGCTATTTCCCACACTTTCCTCCTCAAAACGGGTGAGGGATGGAGTGGATCTAGAGGGGGGGCGCCATGGGAGGGGAGAAGCTCGGGTTTGGTTTTGGGAATGAAGGGGGAAGTGAGGAGAAGAAAGGAAAGGAGGGCCCGGCGGCCGCGGGTATGTTGAGTGAGTCGCGCCACGACCCATTCGCGCCAGAGCATGTGGCGCGACTCACTTGTCCACCTTAGCTCCTGGCCGCGCGCGCCCAGCCGACGTGGCGGCCCAATTGCGCCACATGCTTTGGCGCGACTCAGTTAGGAGTCGCGCCACGCAGCCTGGCACGACCAAAAGGGCTACTTCTTAGAATAGTTGGGGAGGAGTTATTTTTAAAATATTAGATTAAAAAGGGTTAAAATAAAAAAAAGGATATGTCGACCTGTAACATAGAGGTGTGTGAGGAGAAATCTATAAAAATAATATGCATGCAGAATAAAAAATAATATGTCGATAAGTGGCAGGCACGGGATTTGACGACGAAGAGAAAAAGGTGGCATGATGAGGTGCACAATGTCAGGGGGTTATGGACCCAACGTACTATGTGGGCACCAGAGTCAAAAGTTGTATAGAATCAGTACATGACGTCAGTGGTGGACGGGACATAAAGTGGCTTTAAGACTGCCATGGGTCATGATGACTGACATGTCAGAAACATTACGGTGGAGAGGAAAATGGAATACGAAACAAAATACGGTCACATAAGACAAAATAAACACGGATCTTGGAACGGTTCGAAGGCCAGGATAACTCCCATGGCAATGGTAGGGTACACATGACATTAACGCGATCTAGCTACTTTGGTGTCAACACATACATCTTGCAAGCATGTGTGTCCACTGTGTCCTCCAGTTCTCCTTGCACGGATGATGTAACCTCATCCTGCAACCAGACAAAATCACACACACACACAAGACAGGCTTGAGAACAACTGCAAGAAAAATAATACAATGACTTGTCTGTGATCAGAGAAAATGCATGCTAACTGTCCACAGATTACGAGCATCGACGACGGTCGATGCATTGAGACCGATGCTGCTCCAGTTGGCAGTGATGGATGCTTCATCAGACCCCCTGTTCCATAGAACAACTGCAACCCTCCCTCCACTCAATGGCCCAGCCCAGACCTGATCACAAGATCATGGATTACAAACTACTCCCTCGGATTCATAATACTTGTCGTTTTGACTTTTCTAGATATATTCCTTTTACTATGTATCTAGACATAAGTATATATCTAGGTGCATAGAAAAAGATTATATTTAGAAAAGTTAAAACGACAAGTATTATGAAACGGAGGGAGTATTACTCATGACATTGCTGTGCCGAGCTTCTTGCTCATACCTCGTGGTCTCCATCTTGTTGTACTTTGAGCCCTTGCACTCCAAGCTCATCTGCTCACCAATCAATGAAGCTCAGTATCATATTGGCTCATATCTCGTAATCGAAGAAATAATGAAGGAATGTACACAGTTGTTTCTTTTTGCCTTGGTTAACTGCGATGACATTTTGATTGCTGAGGATTTCCTTGGTATCATTGCTCATCGAGCGAATGTCGCAGCCAATCAGAAGAGGTGCCTACAATACGGCGGTTCAGTGCCATGGTCATGAAAATGAGCAGTTCTAAGTTCTGATGGCTATGCATCGATCTCGTTACCTTCGCCAGTGCCCATATGCTGAAATGGGAGCGGTATTCCTCTGTTGTCATTCCCCCGTTTCCGACTTCCAACATGTCTGGGTCTGAAAGCATATAAAGCATTTCATTCAGCATTGAAAAAATGGCATGACCAAAGCTTCGATGAGCCTAAGGACTACTGACCATTCCATCCACCAGGCCCTGCATATGATGCCCGCTTGTAGTTGGCGTCTGCGATGGCCGTCATGCTGAAACATGACAGAGCATGAAGATGCATCAGACATTGATATGGCAATAACGAGTAGGGCATGTTCAGGCTTCCAGATGAAATCTGGCCTACACCACTTGATGTTCATGTAAGTGACAAGAAGTTCCTTGTGAACTTCACCAAAAGTTGGCATATTTTGTCAGCACATGTATAGTTGTAGCCTTGTCAAGGTGTCATGCACTGATTTCAATAGAAATAAAAAGTTGTAGTGTTCACCTTCCCCAGTTGTCCTGAATGTCACCGGTTGTTCTCCAACTGTTCCCTACACCACTTGCCCATGTTGCTGGGTCATCCACGCCCCTATAAAATAACATTTTCAAAACCGAACAACTGAATTCAAAGTTCAATAGCAAAATTTGATCAGCTTAAAAAAGGACAACAGTTACCATTCACAAAGGGAGAAGAAAATGTTCCTCCCAGAATTCAGAAGTGCTTTGCTCATGTTGATATACCTGAATCGCAAGCCAATTTTCAGTCTCTCAAGATAGCATGATTAGGAGGAAGTGTTAAAATCTAGTGGTTTATGATGCACACCTAGGTTGCGGACTCAGTCCTTGATCATTGCAGTTGTCATACTTCAAGTAGTCAACTCCCTGTGATTATTATTAATAAAAAAAGAAAAAAACATCAGTTGAGGCATGAAAGAAAGGCACTATATTAAAGTTTTCACACGTTTAAAAACTTTTTGATCTAGATGACAAATGATACCCATGTTGCGAAGGTTTTTGCATCTTGCTCTTCATATCCAAGTGAACCAGGCATCTTATTGCTGCAAGTTCGCGACCTGAAAGGATAAAAGTTTTATGTAATTTGAGAGGGAAAACTACAATTGAAGCATGGCCATAGCGTATATGAGTTATTGTCATTAAGCTTTTATTTCAGCCAAGCTAATTTTTTCTGTCCTGCAACTTAGTGGTTTTCAGTTATGCATACCCCGCATCACCATAAACTCCAAGTTTGAGCCCTTTCCCATGCACATAATCTGCCTGGGCCTTTATTCCTGATGGGAATGTTGATGGATTTGCAACAAGATTACCCTGTAAAATAAAGAAATCTGATCGTTTTGCTGACCGTGCAGAGTCTACCCATTTCATCAATTGTCATGTCAGTCCTTCTAGCTTTACTTTGCTGTGCATCGAAGTTAAACAGTTAAAATTTCTTTTTCTAATCATTATTCAACATATATAGTCCTCTGTATCAATAGTAGTGCACACCTGGGAGTCCCTATCATAGGCTGCCCAACAATCATCTGCAGTTTTTCAAATATTCAGTTCTCAAATTTCTTTTTCAACCAAGAAACAGATAAAAGAAAAGAGGGAGGCAATAACAACATATATGACAAATCTCAAGATACTACCTATGTTGATATAGTCATAACCAAGCTTTGCAAGGCCGCTGTCCACCATCGCATCAGCTGCACATGCAAACCATGATTTTTTTTTTTTTTTTTTTGCAGATTTATGTGGTGCAATCGCATCCGGTTCAAGGTTCGAGTGAGTGCAAGACTTACCGATTTGTCGAATTATGTCTTCGTCTATATTGCAGGCAAAGTAATTCCAACTGTTCCACCTGAATTTGTCATATTTTTAGTTAAGAGATGCGCGCGCTCAACAATAATACTAGTACATAACTAAAATCCCAGCACTTTCTATGTTCACAGTGGTGTTTTGAGGCAAAACTGTTGTAAACTAAAACGGTGTGGTTAAGATGGCCCCACAGTTTTCATTAAGAGAAGGGAATCGAATC
Source organism: Cenchrus fungigraminus (assembly GCA_036936925.1). Lineage (NCBI taxonomy): Eukaryota > Viridiplantae > Streptophyta > Magnoliopsida > Poales > Poaceae > Cenchrus > Cenchrus fungigraminus. The sequence goes on from CM072780.1 coordinate 50,688,104, forward strand.
TTGTCTTAGAAAACCCGCGAACTGGCGGTGAGAGGATTTTTTTTAAATCGGTACTGTAAATTCGCTTCAACAAGGAATCGAACTCTGATCTCTTGGTTACGACCATACCTTAATCCCCTCTAACCAAGTAGGCTAAATGATGTTTGATAAACTGTTGTAAACTGTGGTTATGCCACATCTAATCAATGAAGTACACAAGAATTCCCTCCCCTAGGTGATCTAAAAAATGTTGTCGAACAAGAATGAAGTACACAAGGGCAAAAAAATACAATAAAAGATGTAATGCATACTTTTTTTATTTTTTCCAACAACACTGAGGAAGAAACAAACCTTTGGAAGTACCAGAATATGCTTGAGAAAATACAGGGAGAAAACCGGGAATCCAGGTAAAAGAATCCCATCACGAAAAGGTGACTGGAGCCCATGGTTTTTTAATAAAAAAACTTGAAAAGTAACACCAAAGAACTATGGGTAGCTAAAAAGTCACCCCATCTGTGGTGTCCGGCCAAGGCCATTCTCCAGGGCGGCTCTCCTTGTTACCGTCGCCGTCACCGACGACCTCTCTGGCCAGATCGCCGTCGACGACAGGAAGAGGAAGAAGAGGAGAGCTCGGCAGAGTGCCTTCTCTTCCATGACAAAGAGGTGGGCTGGTAGGTAGCTCATCGCCGGTGCAGGGGAGTGCCGTGCGTGGCCTTTAATGTCTCCTAGCTTAGTTTCCATGTCGATATGTACATTTATAGTAAGAGATGGGCCAGCACCAGGACAAGGGTTCTTCACGAGCCTAGGTTCTCACGGGTTCTGCAGCGCATGAACAAAGTTCTTGTTATTTAAATCTTTATATTGTGTAGCTATAAAAAGGGTTGTAGCGTATGGATTTGGAGCCAAATCTTTTTGTATTTGTAACACAAGAAAATGAAAGCGTAGAGCCGTAGACCCTCTACGAGCGCGAAATATGAAATCATGTTGTTGTATATATGGTGCAAATATTAACGAAAGATATAATCTTGAGGGCTTTCAAAGATTTAGGGGACAACGTCCATCTTGTTTTCCACGACCTTTTGGCGTTGGGTTAATTGCTAGTACTTCCGAAAGGGTGTCATATGATAGCAAAGTCCATTGCCTTCTTTTTAATTTCATTAATCTTAATCTTATACGGTTACATCAAGATGACACAAACGTACTATCATCATTCTCGACCTCTACATAACTATGATGCACACAACTTATAAAAGATAAAAAAAAGAAAAAAAATACACAGAATCATATACCATGTTGCAACAAGCTACAACACACAACATAATCTTCGATTCGTTCGCATCCATGTCAGCACATGGACCAAACAAGCTACAACAACAACATAATCTTCGATTCATTCGCATCCATGTCAGCACATGGACGCGAAAGGGCCTGTAGCCTAGTGGTTACAAGAGCCCCGGTAGCACCTCAGGTCCTGGGTTCGACTCCCCGTGGGAGCGAATTTCTCAGGATTTAACGGCGTTTGTGCTTTCAGTGGTAGGCGACGTTCCCGTCGACAGCGAGACGCCTGTGGTGACTTCGTCAATCTTGAGGATTTGCCGGCACAGTCTTCAAAGATGCTCCTAGGGGTAGGGTTTGCGTGCGTGTATTCATAGAGATGAGTGTGCGTGCGTTGTGAGTGTCTCCGATGTATTGTGTAATTCGCAAAAAAAAAATGTCAGCACATGGACCATGAGAAAGACTCTAAAAGCAACGCCTCCAACAAAGAAATGGTAGAAGAGCCATCGTTGCCATAGTCCAATTAGTTAAGATCAGACAACGGTTTTCACCATAGAGAGTAATCTCTCAGATCCCAAACAATGCCTTCAACAAGACCATTGTCAAATACAACCAGTTAAGGTCAGATCATGAGTATTTCTTCCCGGGGCTCAGCTGAGAACTAGCTCAGTACTACAAATATGGTACCAGCAAGCCGAGGTTCCTTCGTGCTACCTTTCCCTTCTTTCCAAGCCAATACTATTGTAACACCCAGCCTTGACCCAACTACAATAAGCCACAAACTCTCGTCGTCTTACGATGATTTTGACACGAAGTGACCAATATGGTACACGCACAAAATCCATAGGATTCAGAAAAATCGATGCCGTGAGTTGAAGCCAAGGTGACTCCAATCTCCAGAATTGTATGGGTATAGTATCGACTGCCAAGATGGATTCGGTTTATCTATCCTAAAATTTCGAATTTTTCCACCGCAAAAGCTAAATGGAGAGGCCTCTCCATTTAGTCTTAAATGGAGAGTCCTCCTAGGTTACATTTTTCAACACAAAGTTACTTCTCTCAATACAAACAAAATACACAGGAGGAAGTATCTTCCATGCTTCTTCTCCAACTCCGGCGGGTTGTGGGCGGGGCGGCCAACGGCGGGTCGCCGTCGGGCGCGGGCGGCGGCGGAGGGCGGCAGCCTTAGGGTTAGGGTTTGAGTTTCGTGGTTGGGGTTCGGGGTTTGGGGGTTGGGGGGTCTTCCATGGCCACCGGACCTAGAGGGATTTTCGGGGGCGGCTGTCGGACCGTTGGTGGTGGTGGAGTGTGGGCGGAACGGTGGCGCCGCCCGCCAGGGTGGTGGAGGAGGCCGGTTGGGCTAGGTTTGGGGCGGGGGCGTCACGGTGACATCCCCGGCAAAGCCGGGTTAGCGCGGCGGCGGTCGGTGGTGGCGGATCTGGCGGCGGAAAGCCGCCGGAGACGGAGCAGGTGGGCGGGACGGGGGCATAGCTCACCGGAAACGAAGAAGAAGATGGTGACATCCCCGGCGAAGCTGGGTTAGCGCGGCGGCGGCCGGAGACGGAGCAGGTGGGCGGGACGGGGGCGCAGCTCGCCGGAGAAGAAGACGATGGCGGCAGCGGTGAGATTTCTTCAGATTCTGTAGGAGAAGGGGGGTTGGGAGGGGTGAGCGGTCCTCGCCAGCGTCGGAGGCGACGCCGACGAGGTGGAGGGTGGTGGCGGCGGGGGAACTCGGGCGTAGGAGAACTCGCGTCGGGGTGAGCTGCGGTTTTTTTCCTCTGCGTGGAAGGCGGGCGGGCCCTTGTGCGAGTAGATAAGGTGGAGGCGAGGCAGGGGTCGGTGGGGGCTCTCGATGGAGGACTAACGGGAGAGTCCTTTCCGTCTAGCAGTGTCCTTTTTCCATACAGTTCGCATAAAGTACCACGCGGGCATCGACCAACGTTCAGTTGCTTTAAGATTGGTGCTGTGCTTTATTGCCACGGATAAATAATTTGGAATGTAAAATACAGTAATGATCGATCCAGGGTCAACAGTGCTATCTTAACTTGTGCCACTTGGCCCACTTCAATTCCAAGCTTTGCTAGCCTGCCAACCCCACTACACCTGCTCCATGATCTTGGTGGTGCCTTCGGGGCCACGTGGCCTCATCTCGTACCCCAAAAGGTTAGTTTCAAAAGATCAGCTGGACAAGTAATCAGACATTAACATTTTCATATCAATCTAGCATGAACCAAGGAGTTGAAATGGACGCAATCTAAGCTCTACTCATTACTATACCTGCACTAATGGACTTCATGGCATCACGAACTTAGCGTCAGCTGATAGTGATTCAAACGACTTGGTATTGGTGCTCGTATTTTTCTAAATTTATTTCAATATTTAACCAGTGTTATTCTTTCAGTTGTAGCCATGTGTGAGTATTTGCATTTGCATATGTACCGTGTGATTGCAAAAAAAAAAAAAAAAAACTTCATAGCATCTTTCCAAAGCGTAGAGACCACAAAGTCCAAAAGTTCTCTTAGTTCTTGAGTACCCATATGTTTAATTTCATACAAATAGTACTAGAGGAAACCCCGAATAAGTTTGGAACAAGAAATAATGAAATACGAAGGTCTCTGAGATCAGCATCAGTTATGAGCTAGGACTAACAACTTCAAGAAGATGACCCCTGCGCAGACTATTTGCTTGGCACTTGTGTCCTTTTTTCTTCACTCTGCATCAGCTAGGAAGGATTCGACTGGAGCGGGGGGGGGGGGGGGCAAGCAATTAGATATCACAATATGCTAACTTAGCAACTTTGTTTAGTTCAGGAAACAATGTAACAGTCATATATATCTTTTACTCAAAGAGAGGGACCAGTTCGAGATTATTACAAGTAGTACTATGCATACTGCTAGTGTGCTACATCCACACAGTTTTTAACTAATGAAATACGGCTCAAACACCAGTTCTTTCATGAATGTCTTGTAGTAACAGTGTAGTTCTTGACTCAAGAACAATGTAACAATCATATAGCAGCCTTTTCATGAATGTCCTGCAGTAATCCTTTGTTACTGAGACGTACTTTTTTTTATTGGTGCATGCAACACTGCTACTTTGGGGTCAACACATACATCTTGCAAGCATGAGTACCCATTGTCGCTGTCAGCTGTCCTTGCACCGATGATGTAACTGCATCCTGCAAACAAAAGCAAAATCACACACAACAAAAAAAAAAGCATGAAAAAAAAGAGTTCACTTTTGCATATCAGAGATGATTATGTTATGGTAGGAAAAGCATGAGAAAATAAAATGCATGCTTACTGTCCACAGATCATGAGCGTCGACGACAGCTGATGCACCAAGGCCAATGCTGCTCCACCTGGCTGTGATGGATGCTTCAGCAGGCCCTCTGTTCCACAGAACAACTGCAACTCTTCCCCCACTTAATGGACCGGCCCAGACCTAATGACAAGGTCATGGGTTACAAACTGTATATATAGCATTTCAATTTTGCTGCTTGTGACATTCTGCCAAGAACAGGTATTCTGCTGTTATCCTACTTACTTCTTGGTTTCCATCTTTCTGCACTTTGTGCCCTTGCACCCCAAGCGCGTCTGCTCAGGAATCATTTCAAGCTTAGTACTGTATCATCTTTAATTACTGGTTCAGAGAAACAGAGGACTTTTCGTTGTGTTTTACCAACCTTGGTTGACTGCAATGACATTGCGGTTGCTGAGAATTTCCATGGTTTCCTTGCTCATCGTGCGTATGTCGCAGCCGGTCAAGAGCGGTGCCTGCATCAACAAGTCAGACCAGGCTCCATGGTCTTGCTAAATGCAGATGAATGGATCGCATTACCTTGGCCAGAGCCCAGATGCTGAAATGGGAGCGGTATTCCTCCGTCGTCATCCCCCCATTCCCGACTTCCAGCATGTCTGAATCTGAAAACAGAAAGAGCAGCCCCATTCAGCAAATCAAGAGAAACCCATACATGCTCAAGGTTTCTACAGGCCTGAAGAAGTGACCATTCCATCCACCAGGCCCAGCAAATGGTGCCCACACGTCATTGCTGTCGGCATTGCTCGTCATGCTGAAACAAAACATTGCAGGGTAGCAAGATGCATCAGACATTGATAAGGCATTCCAGGTTCCCACTAGCATGTTTTTGTCAGTTGGTCACCTTCCCCATTCGTCCTTGATATCACCAGCAGTTCTCCAACTGTTTCCTACACCCGACCATGTTGCTGGTCTATCTATACCCCTGCACAACGATTTTTGTTTTTACCGTAAAAAAAAGCAGTACAAGTACAGCTAAGTTCAAAGTTCAATCGATCATGCATGATAAAAGGAAAGGGAAAACAGTTACCATTCACAAATGGAGAAGAAAATTTTCCTCCCAGAATTCAGAAGCGCTGTGTTCATGCTGGTAAATCTGGATTTTGTTGCAAGCCAGGTTTCAGTCTCTTAAAATAGCATGAAAAGGAGATGATATGGATGAGCACCTTGGTTGTGGGCTCAATCCCTGGTCGTTGCAGTTGTCATACTTCAAGTAGTCGATTCCCTTTGATTTTTTTAAAAAAAATAAAGGGAAATTTAGCTCAAGCAAGAAATTAGGAGAGACACTATTTCACATGTTTAAGAGCTCTGAACTAAATGGCACAAAAGTTACCCAAGATGCGAAGGTTTTTGCATCCTGCTCTTCGTGTCCAAGTGAACCTGGCATCAGTTGGCTGCAAGTTCGTGGACTGAAAGTGAAAGGAGAACGGTTAGTGTGATTGAGGAGAGAGAGAGAGAATCAAAACTTAAAACATAAATCCACTGCATTGAAAAAGCATGAGTTTTGTAATTTCTTTTTCTGCCAGCCACATTTCCCTGAATGTTTTTTCCCTGTGACTTTGTGGTTTTTCTTTTGTCAACTGTGCATACCCTGCATCACTGTAGATTCCAAGCTTGAGCCCTTTTCCATGCACATAGTCGGAGAGGGCCTTCATTCCAGATGGGAATGTTGATGGATTTGGTACTAGATTACCCTGTAGAAGAAAGAAACTTGTTAAATTTTCCTGACCAAACAGTCTTTCCATTACAGAAATTAACCTTGCTGATCATAAAAACTTGAACTTTCTTTTTCTTTTTTTAAATTTATTCATATCAACATGTATAATTCCATATGAGTACAGTACACACCTGGGAGTCCCTGTCGTGGGCCGCCCAACAATCATCTGCACAAGCACAAATTTTCAGGTCCCCTTCGTCTCAACTCTCCACTGAACAACAGCCAAACTGTAAACAAGGAGGGAGGAAGGAACAGGGCAAGAAATTTCGAGACATACCTATGTTGATGTACTCATAGCCAAGCTTTGCAAGACCGGTGTTCACCATTGCATCAGCTGCACATGCAAAATCGTGAATTTTCGCAGCATTATTTGAAGGCTGGAGAAATTTTTGCCTTACCAACTTGTCGAATCGTCTGTTCGTTTATGTTGCAGGCGAAGTGATTCCAACTATTCCACCTGAGATTGTCGTACAATCAGTTAAAACTTAAGATCGAGATGCATTTTTTTTACAAAAAAGACACTGCAAAAGAAATAGGCCTGGAACTATGAAAGCCAATTTTCAGTTACCCCATTTGCGGCGTCCGGCCAAGACCATTCTGGAGGGTTGCTCTCTGATTCTTCTCCACCACTTCCGGCGACCACCCCGACCTGATTGCCGCCGCCGACGTCCACAGCCGGAGGAGGAAGAAGAAGAAGAAAGCACAACACAGGAGCGCCTTGGCTTCCATGACAATGCAAAGAGGAGTGCAGGCCGGGTAGGCGCCTCAAGGCAGCAAGAGTGTTGATGTGATCTTCATCCTCTCCTAATTTCCAGGTACCATACATATAAACCAGGACGAGAGATTTTCACGAGCTTAGATTTCCACGGATTAATTGATCCAGATACTGTTATTAAATCTTTGTCCAGCTTTACGATTAAATGGCTGGCAATAATAATATATGAGCTTTTCCACGTTGATGAAGCATTGGGATGTGCTATTTTGCTATTTTGCTGTGAAAAGTTTTGCTCTCACACGCAGCCACACTTAGTATTTGCGCGTGCGAATATGAACGCGTGAAACTTGAGAAATTTCAAATTTTAGGATCGGAGCACTTCATTTCGGTGCTCTGAGGAAGATACAAACGCAGCAAGGACAAGAGATTCGAAATCCCTCAAGATTGCATGCATCAAGAATTAATTGCAGATTGCATGCATTGGATGATGAGTTTTCATGCGCGTGGAAAAAAACAAAAGAATATTTATCTCGATTTCGAGCTGCATGCTGAGAGGAAACCGTGTGGACAAACGGGCATATCATTTTGACCAACCAAGCCATGCATTGTCCTGCAACTTTTTTTTACGAAAACCATAGATTATATTAAAGCGGCAAACTTACAGAAGGATCCTTGAAGAAGGAACCAAGTACAACAAAGACCCTAAAACTAGATCCAAGGACGCCGGCGAGCTGCAGCAGAGGCGTCGGAGACGCATGGATGCAGTGGAGCGGAGGGGCCACGACATGCGTAGGCTTGGAGGGGTTGAAGACGCCGTCGAAGAAGAACGTCGCCGAGACCCAAAGGTGAAGATGATTCTGGCGTCGGTGTGTAGGAGATGTTCGTCTTCAAGCCCGGTGGGAGGCTCGCTGCCAAGTCGGTGACGTAGGATCTTGAGAGGATTCGTTGCAGAAGGAGCAGCTGCCGCTTGGTTGGTGGACATGGCGGAGGCGGAGACGAGTACTGGGGACTCACGATGCGTTCGACGGCGGCGACAGGACCACCAGAACAACCATCTGAGACTCCAGGGGCGACGACACCACAAAGCGTTCAACCTTTGCATATACACCACAGGCGGCGGCGAGGCAAACGGAACAACCTTCAGGGAGCCGAAGCAGGGGCGCCGGGGATCTAACAGAGCGTTCCACGGCCGCAAACAAGCCATGAGGCTAGGAGACCGAAACAACCACCGAAAGAGGGGGAGGAAAAGAGGAGTAGCACCCGGGGGAAGATCCACCCCAAGAGGCGAATCGATAGGTGACGCCCTCAAATCGACTCCAGAAACCGACAGATCTGGGCAAGTGGCGACGAACCACAAGCACCAGGGCGATGGTGGAGTAGGTGAGGGAGATGAGGGAGGGGGATTTATTTTATTTAGCCATACCTTGGCTGAAGCGGCGACGGCGGCGAGAACGCCAACGACGAGGGCGACGGCCGCAGGCATGAAACGGGCCATTAAGGCACAAGAACTAGGGCTACAACTAAGGAAAAGCTAGCTAAGAAATGGATCTATTGATTGGGGGGGCTCCCTACCCTTCTCGCCGCTGGCAAGGCCGCCGGCGGGGAGGAAGGGAGGGGCCCGACTAGGAGGAGGCGGGGGAGACGAGGGTGGAGGGAGGCTTCGAGAGGAAGGTTGCTTCCAGGTCGCCAAGAGGATGCGAGTTAACTCATTGTCCTGCAAATTGGTTCCCAACGCACAAAAACAAAGTTCCTGGTTAACAAAGTGAGAAATTTTAGAATGTGTTAGAAATCTAGTTTCTTAGAGCACTCAGGAACACACACAGTCTCGATGAACAGAAGGACACAGTGAGAATTAGAGAGGGAGGATGAGCTCTTTCTTATTTCACTTTCACGGGATTGGAATCCATCTGTACAAGGGGGGAACTCCTCTATTTATAGAGGGGTAAAAGGAGAAGTGTAAATACAATATTAATTGGTCTCCCATCTCTCCCTCTCTACCTGTGACGCCCCAAGTTTTTAATTAGCATTATTAGTACTAATGACCTAGTCAACCAGGTCAAACACATTGACTTTGGTCTAGCCTTGGTCAACCTGGGTCATCACCTCGAAAACATAGCCAACAATCACTAATGATTATCGTAATCAAGTCAACACCCACTAATGGTCAAACTTGGTCAAGATCTAGTCAAACCCTAGTCAAAGGATGGTCAAAACCCCTGATGTCTTTGAACCTCCCCTAGAACTTTTGCCGCGTTCTCCAAATTTCACTTAAACACTTCAAAATCGGACAATACAAAAGTTGTTCGTCTTTTCGAGGGACACACTTTTCCTAATTGGCGGCATTTGAAATTTTGAGTGGAAATTAGTGAAAAAGCTCGGTCAACGCCATCAGCTCCTGTTCACCGGCGCCATGAAAAGTCCCAAGTTGGCAAGCCGTTTATGCGATTTCTGTTGCTCAAAACACCATAGAGCCTTTGTAGAAGTTGTAGAGGGATCAGAGATCTACAACTTTGCTTATTAGCTCTTAGTGCACTTTAGTTCAAATTTTTGGAGATATCCTCGGTCAAACATGGGTAAACGAAGTGCGACCGGTGACGTCGTGCCGCGCCGTCGCGCCCGCGCTCCAGAGCGCCGCGTGCGCGCGCCGCCGCCTGACGTCCATGCCGCCTCGGCGTTCGGGCCCCCACGCCGGCCCGCGTATCCCGAGGCCACCGCGCCTTCGTGAGCCGCACGCCACCCGAGCAGCTTGCCTTGGTGCTCGCGCTCCCGCCGCGTGTCACGCCCCACGCGCCCGCCACCGGGTCCCTGCCGCGCCGCCCGTCGGCCATGCTTGCAAGCACTGCAGTGGCCGGGCCCCCTCTCTCTCCCTTCTTTGCTTCGAAGCGAAGGCGTGAAGCCCGCCTATAAAAGGCCACCGGCCTCTCCCTCGTGCGTACACGCACCGCCGGCGTCTCCCCGACCTTCCGCCAGCACCATTGACGCCGCCGTGGCGAGCTTCCCCCTCCGCTCTCTCCCGGCGCCGACCCACACTTCCAGAGCCTTCCCTAGGACCCCCTAGAGCTCACCCCGTCGCGCATTGCCTTCCTTTGCTCCACACCTCGCCGGAAGCCAAGCCGAGGCGGACGCGCCGCCACTGCTCCGCCGCCGGCGCTTGCCGAAGCACTCCCTGACCCCAACTCCGCCACCAATCGGTCCGTGGTGAGCCTAATCGTGAGCCTGTGCCATTTGTTTGCCACCTCCGGCCGCCCCTCGCCGCCGGCGAGCTCACCCCGCCGTCGGAGGGCATGGGTGTGGAAGATTTTGTGCTCGAGGGCCTTTTAGTAAATGTCTAGGGCATTTATGTGAAGATCCAAATAGTTCTAGGGTCTGCTCTGTAAGAAGATTCTTAAATCCTTAGGGTATTTTGACCACAGCTTAGACAATTCGTAGAAAATCACAAAAAAATCAGAAAAATGGAAAACCAATTTTGTTGGTCTCCTTGTGAGAAAATCTACAACTTTCACAAAGCATGACCATACTTTTGACTGATAATTTTTGCATGAAAAATTGAAATCAGTTTAACCGAGATTTGCTGTAGTTCAAAATATACATGTGATCTTGAGCTGCTTTTTGGATATGTTGTGAGTCATGCCTTGTCTAGGCTCTGCACCAAAATTTGCACAAAGTTACTGAGTAAATCTGTTAATATGATTTATCTTGTATTTATGATGAATCTGCCTAAATGATTTTTGTAGCCAAAAATAAATATATTTTTGTGCCCAACTTCTGGATATGATCTTTTTATGCCTGCATACACCTCTGGTGAATTAATAATGATTTTATATCTAACAGAAATATTTATTCTTGATTTATGCTTAGTTTTCAATATAAATGCATAGTTCAAGATCTAGAGTAGCCCTTGCTACATGTGTTGGTTGCATAGCTTAGTTTTGGACCAGGGGTCAAGTGTGAGAAAGTTTGGAGACATATGTTGCTTAATTATTTTTATATGCATTTCTCATGTTTTGGTAGCTAAAATTTGTCATTTTTGGTAGAATTAATTTATAGCTCATTTAAAGGTGAAGTTTTGTGCAGTGGCTTTGTGTAGGTCTATAGAGCTTAGGAAACACCACTCATTGTGTTTTATTAATTAATTTATGAATAGAAATAATGGAAGCCAATTAAGCTTAATATTAAAGTTAAATTGGAAAACCTCCAACACCACACCTAGAGTCCCTATGGTTGTGATGTGAAACATGTTAAGAAGGTTGAGAACCAACCCTTGCTGTTTTTGTGAATTTAATTTGATTTATTTGTATAAATATGTACACAGTCACTATCAAAAAGAATAATTAATAAAGCACCACATATTGTTCCTTTATTGGAAGAGTATGCTGAATATATTATTATCTAGGTGAATGTGGTCAACCATGCACCCCATGGTTGTCATGTGTTGTTTTGTAATTAATTAAATCAAAACCGTTAATTAAATCTTGCATATGCATCCTCGTGTAGATCTTCCCGACGGTAGCTATACGCTTCTGCCGGAAGGAGGAGACGGAGGAGCTGATGGAGACGTGCACTATGCCGCTGTAGAGCAAGACCTGGACCAAAGTCCAGAAGGGCCCAATGCCAACCTTGCCGAATGCCGACGAAGGCAAGCCCCGGATCATTAACCCTTTCTTTTTAAAATTATGCAACTACCTTTGCTATATTTGTGCATTTACGTTTCAGGAGTTGAATTGAAACCCTAGATGCATGATCCCTAGGTACCTATGCTCTTTTACTAGTATGCTAGGTCGATAGCTGCTATGCTATAGGACCCGGTAAAAGTCGAGTGATGTTTGTCACTCGTGAGAATAGGTTCTTATGTTGGAATCATAAGATCTTTATAAATGGATTGCTCATGTGGTAAGAGCATGGGATTTGGGCTCTGGTACAGTGACTTTCGTGGGTTAAGCTTTTGAACGTACTAAACACTTGTCGGGAATGGGACCGGTAAGCCTAGTACCTTAATGAGACGGTGTGGGATCTTACTATTACTAATCTTGAGTATTCACCTGCGCGGCTCGCCACTGGGAGGAGGGTACATGTGTGAGGCTGGATGTACTATGTGGGGCATACCAGATAAGCCTTGTACCCAGGACTGTAAGCTTCGATCCCAAGCTGAGGACTTTTGGGAACCGCCTGGTCGGTGCCAACTTTGTGGCTCTGTGTGTTTAGGTTAACCTTGCAAGGATTTAATCAATCGATTGTCGGCCTCTCACCGTTATCTGAGACTGCTTAATCAACTGGCCATGATATCCCTTAATGATGGAACTATGTGAATATTGCTATGTGGATTAATTGTATTGTATAATTCTTGATTGCAATAGATGGCTCACTTAGAAATGGTAATTAACTAGAAATTGAGCTAAAATATTGAAAGTAAGGACCTACTCTTTGTTGCTTTTCAGCAAAAGAACCCACCGGCCAAAAGGCCTATCATGTCTAGAGTTTGGTGATGTATTTATCACCTGACGGTTAAGTTTTGCTGAGTACTAGTATACTCAGCCTTGCTATAAAAATGTTGTTGCAGGTGTTGTGTGGTCTGGAGAGATTCCACCCGGCTGGGAGCTGGAGTGGGTGGATGACGACGAGTGATGGCATCATGGATGGCCTCCTGTGATGCTTATTATATCGCTAGTTTATTTTCCGCTGTTTTTGAACTCTGAACCTTTACTTATCATGTCATGAACCATGGTTTGTAATAATCAACCCTTAAGGGTAGAATTGGATTTAATTTGTGTTTGTACTCTGGACTTGCCTTCGTGTGAGTTTTAATGCATATGTTCGATCCTCTATGTATTATCCAAGTGATTTACCAGGCTTTGACCCGGCAACTTACGACGGGATGGAACTTTATTATCGCTTAATGACCAAAGTGGATTGGTTTAGGCGATAGTACGGTATTTTCTCGGGCGGGTTGTCACAGCACCCATGACATGTTCATCTTGAATAGAGCATGTCATCCTTCGTATGACTCGCATACGGAAAGCGCACGTATAAAACACGTGGGCATCCAACTGAGAAGATAGGATCCGTGGAATGGATTGCCCTATCGACCCTCGCATACTCGTGATGCGGCATAGCACACGTATGAAACACGTGGCTTAAGAAGTGCTGGAAGTTAGCAAAATAAACCATAGATTTATAAGCCACCTGAAAGAACCCAAAATTCCCTCTAGTGTGTGATTTCTTTGCATAGTCTCTCATGTGTAGCTGTTGTGCTGTCCAAAAATCTAGTGTAGCTGTTTGCTTAAATTTTTGCACCATGTTCAAGAATTAATTTGCCTAGGTGATCTATACCAAAGTTGCTCCATATCTAATCTAGTCCTTGCTCGCAAAAATTCACGGCCATAGCTTCTGTATATCTCAAGTTATGCTATCGTGCTATTTTTTTGAAAACCTAATCTGAAACCTTGCTTAATTGAAGCACCTTCCTAATCTTTTTAGATCAACCTTGAAATACCAAAAATGTGCCTCATAACCTTGCTGAGTTGCTACAAAAATTTGGGAATTTTTGGGGCTCTAGTTTTTAAGTTATGAATTTTTGTTCAAAACTGCCAGAACTTTGCCAAGTTGGATGTTTGTACCAATGGCTGCCCCATTTCTTACCCACGTACTCTTTTTATCGCTGACCGAATCTATCCTTGTACTTTCACATCCTTCTGGTTCTCACATTTGTCGTTATGTCCAGATGGACAACTTTGGATCTGCGTCAGCTGATGTGGAAGCATGGACTCTCGTGAACTGCCTCGAGGAGGGTGGATTCCCTAGGCTCTTATGGGACACCCTGAGGGACTTTGGGTACACTGCATATCCAGAGTACTTGGCACGTGAGGTCATGACCTCAGGCCAGCTCCTTCGTTGTGAAGTGAAGGTAAAAGTCCCCGTGTGCCCGACAAATCCTGCTTGGGAAGCATGGGAGAGTAAGGCACAAGGGTTGAACCTAGCTGACACTGTGCAAAAGGCTGCTCTTGAAGCGCTCACAACTTTTTGTGGGAAGCATCCTGACTCGGTAGCTGGCACTGTAGCCAAAGTAATTCCTTTACCTGAGCGACACACTAGACCATGGGTCGAACGCGAAGCTTTTCTCTCCGCTCAGGGCAACTCTCACTATAGTACTGACCTTGTTACCTCAGTCCGTTTGGCCGGGGGTTCATTTGCTGAAAAGCAATAAAGAGTAGGTCCTTACTTTCAATATTTTAGCTCAATTTTTAACATGATGCATGACGTCCTACCCGTCCTCACAAGGCGATCAAGCCAAAAATCGAAGTTAGTGCCGGTGGCAAGGCTTATATACGTTTCTCCCTATAATAACTAGTCGAGAACTATTCGATACTCACTTAGCGACTTACAAAACGTAGTTAGTGTACCTACAGAAAAGAACCTTCCGTGCCAGAAAGCCTATCATGTCTAGAGTTTGGTGATATAGATATCACCCGACGGTTAAGTCTTGCTGAGTATTAGTATACTCAGCCTTGCTTTATAAATGTTGTTGCAGGTGTTGTTTGGCCTGGTGAGATTCCACCCTGCTGGGAGCTAGAATGGGTGGATGACGACGAGTGATGGCATCATGCACTACGTGAAAACCTCAAATAGGTCACGCAGCATTTGTAACAGGCCCTTAACACCCGTTACATGCACCAACATCTGTAACGGTTGTTGTTTGGCGCCCGTTACCCATAAGCACGGCAGGCCGACCCCGGGGTTGACCTCCACTACACCCGTTACCAATGTGGACTTCTGGTAACGGGCTTCTTAAACGCCCGTTACATGAATTCGTTGTAACGGACGTTAAATCGAGTCCATTACAACAGTTAAAGCTATTGGTAACGGGATCGTAAAGTCCGTTACCGATCAATGCCCTATCGATAACGGGCCCTTTAAGTCTGTTTCTGATCGCTGCCGTATCGGTAACCGGCTTTAGTGTCCGTTAACGATGACCATTTGATGCCTGTTACTAGGCTGAGAGCTCAATAATTAATGTCTAAAAGCACTCTTCACTACCGTGAAGTGGGAGCGCGGCGGCAGTGAACAAAGGAGACGGAGGTTTGTTAATCCGTGTCTCCTTTGTGAAGAAAGGAGACGGAGTTTTGTGAATCCGCGTCTCCTTTGAGTCTATCTTCATCGACAGGTCAGCTCGATCTCTCATTGCTTCCATTTCGACATACAGGCACAATCAACACATATATCTTTTGAGACAAAACAGACATCATAAGAGAGATAACTTGTCCACATAGATGAAGATAACTTGTCCACAGGAATAAAGAATAATTATTACAAACAGTTAACTTAACTCGTCCATCAGGCTAGGACTTAACTTGTCCATCACATTAATTATTTACTATGGGACGTGCTATCTGACCATACACATCAATAAAAGCATGCCCCTTGAACATCCACAAAAGTATGGCTATCTGACCCTGCACATCAACAAGCTTGAACTTCCTCATACCCCATCAAGATTGGCTCTTTTTGCAGCCTCTTCGTAAGTAACCAAGGATTCTTGAAGCCCTTCGAGCGCATCTTCAATGGGCTGAAGATTCTGTTCAGTAGTATACTTGTACCTCCTTATGTGCTTAGCCTTTTTGATGAGGATGTTCACTTCTTTCGTGATTTTTTCAAACTCAGGTTTCACATAATCCCAGACATTAAGGTTTAGAAGTAACTCAAGCTCTGCTCGCGACTCATAGACTTTTGCCTGAAATAGGGTTAAACATGGTATAAGAATAACATAGTTAATTCAGAACTAATTTGCCTCAGAACTTGGAGCAGTATAGGAACAGTAATCATCATAGGAAAATTATATAGGAAATTGAAAATTATCTTAGGCTTCATAGCAGGGTGACAAGTAAAAGCAGAACTTAGTTCAGAACTGATTTGCCTCAGAACATGGTATAAGATCATGACAAGCATGGAAGACATCATCATAGGCACTAACTTTATCAAGCTCAAGCTCCATCTATAGAACAAGTAAAAAGGCAGTGAGATTCAGAGAAACTTGCCTCGTCGTCATCGTGGTCGTTGCCAGAGTCAGAGATGAGGTCCTCTACACCTTCGCCGCTCCCTCGACCCCTCTTCGTCATTGCCAAAACTTGTGCTCGCAGACGTGAGGCAGGCGCCTCGCCCACTTCGCTGCCCCCTCACCGGCACGCTCCTCCTTGCCGCTGCTTGGCCCCTCGTCGGAACCCGAGAGGATCCAGTCGAGGACCCTCGTCTCCGGCATTGGGTTCACTCCACCGCCGCTTGGCCCCTCTCCGGAGCTCTTCGTCGTCTCCCTCTTCGCCGCCATCTCGCCAGCACGCGCGCGGATCCAGTTGCGACACCGCTTCACGTTCCGGTTCTCCTCGATCCCGGGTGCGCGGGGTCGTCCGCTGCTTGACCCCTCGCCGGCGCTCATCGTCGTCTTTGTCTCCACGCCTCTTCTCACCCCAGTGAGAAATGAGGAAAATGTCGTGTGCTGCGCTTTTTTCTAAGGAAAGTGCTGCGCTTATCCATTCGGAAAGAAGAAGGGGAGACGAAATGGGCTGGGGTGGTTGAATATTCATTTTGCAAAATGGATAGTCACTGCCGATGCAGGTTAGCAAACCCGCGTCGCTTTGTTGGCTGGTGCGCGGGCGGGCAACGGTTACCTTCTTTATACTAGGCTGCTGATGCTGACGCGTGGGCCCGACACTTTTTTTTTGAAATGACACTTGCTTCCCTCAAAAATTAGGGCCCATAAAACAGCACCTAAAAATTAATAAAAATATGAACAATTCATAGTTTTTTTTGAGAATCGAACAACTCATAGTTGGGCATTTGGTATTTGAATAAAATATGAACAGTCACACGTCTCCTTGTGACCACATGTCTCTTTTGTGGACAAGAGCTCTCCAGAGCGTACACAGGTTTCGAGGCGCGTGACCGGCCGCCTGACGGTTCCCCGTCTTGTCAATATAAATCCCCGGCCAGCCAAGAACTTCGTCAACTGTAGCACCAAGAAAACCCCAGCACCACCGTCTCCGGTCACCAAAAAGTGAATCCAAGAGCTTCTTCTTCCTCAAGCACGCGCATGGCATCGTCAAGCGAGTCGTCCAGGAAGCGGGGGAGGGAGGAGGATGATGATGACGAAAGTCGCCGCCGTCGGCTCATCAAGGAGGGGACGGCGCTGGTGCCCGAGGAGCCCGAGGAGGTGCCACCGCCCCCGCCCGAGGAGGCACCGGCGCCGCAGCCCGTGGTGGCCATTTCTGCTCCTGCACTAACTGCTGACGAAGCCAGTTGGTCAGTCAACTTGTTCTGCGAAGCTTTCAACAAGCTTCGACGGGTGGCCCTTCATCTCGGGGTCCCAGTACCCAATGATCCGCTGTAGAGGACCGTGAAGGATTACGCCTTCAAGATCCATATCTTGGCTGGGGACCTTGAGAGAGGCGTGCTCGCCCCCGTCGACGACGACGGCGGCGACAATGGCAGCCTCGATGGCTCCAGCTCCGGCTCTGGCTCCGACTCCGACTCCGACGGTGGGGCTCCTCCGGCGGCGACTACCTCTACTTAATTAATTTGTTCCTCTGTTAATGTGTTCCTCCTGTGTGTTTGTTGAACTTGTGATGAACTAGTAGATCCTCTGTTAATGTGTTCCTCCTGTGTGTTAGTTGAACTTGTGATGAGCTAGTAGATCTAAGAGACGCGGGTAGATCAATCCATGTCTCCTATAACGCATTGCAATGTATATGGTAGAAGCTTACAATGAATTGCAATGTGTATGCCAGAAGTTTGTTACTCTATTTATGTCATTATATGGCAGCAGTTTACAATGAATTGCAATGTTTATGCCAGAGTTATGCCAGAAGTTTGTTAATCTATTTGTGTTAATCCACGTCTCCTTTGCCTCATGCTGCAACGAAATGTCATCACAGATGAATTGATGAATTTTGTGATATGTGACACATTAAGATTCGTGACCCAATTGTCATTCCATCCATTCTTCATTCATACATTTAAGTTTGTCATCTGTGACAGATTTTTCATTCTTCATCCACACAGATGAAGTAAAAGCACCACTTTTGACATCAGAATTACTTCTTTGCAGCATACATCCCCAGTAAACATCCAAATACTACACAAACAACAGCCACAATAATCAAGTTCATCTTCCAGATAACATTGTCCGTCTTCTCCTCCAGTGCTTTCTTCCTCTGCTTGTCCTCCAGTGCTTGCCTCTGCTCGCCGCTCCCAATTTGACATTCCACTGAATCAACTACTTCATCGACCGCGTCTTCCTAGTTCGACAGTCGAAAAATAATGATGCCAGCATCCTTCAGTATCTGGAGATACTCCTTGTGGAAACGATAAAATCCACAATTCTTGGTGTTCTGCAAATCAAAAGCACATAAGAACCCTAACTCAGATTTGGGAAACACAGCACATACTACTCACCGAGTTCCTTGCACACTTGAAATAAAGACGACCGTGGTTTTCACCTTCCTTCTGCGTCCGCCCCTCCACCACCCGAGCCATACCACAGTCCGGGCAAGGGACCAGTGGAAAGCCGCTTAGCTCACCGACTGGATCCAAGCCGATGGAGTGATTGCGGCTGCTCTGGCAACCTTGAACCCTGCTCCTCGCACGTGCACCTCCAGACGAATCGGCGTAGTGCGACATGTGCGCGACGGCGGGGAAGGACGGGCGGGTGGCGGCGGTGGAGCTCAGATCGGGGAAGAAGAAGGGGGCCGGGGCCTGGGCGTATGGATATTCATTCAGCCAGGGGCATTTCGGATAATGGAGCACTGGTTGGCGACGAGGGTTAGTGTACCAGCATCGCCGGGGCGGATGCATATTCATTCGGCCAGCAGCATTTTGGATAATGGAGCACTTGTTGGTGACGAGGGTTAGTGTACCAGCGTCGCCGGGGCGGATGCATATTCATTCGGTCAGGGGCATTTCGGACAATGGAGCACTTGTTGGCGACGCGAGTTAGTCTACCCGCATCGCCTTTGTCGGTCGGGCAGGCAACGGTTATCTTTTTTTATATAGGCTTCTGACGCTGACGCGTGGGCCCAACACTATTTTTTCTGAATTGAAACTTGCTTCCCTCAAATATTAGAGCCTATAAACAGCACCAAAAAAATCATAAAAAATACGAATAATTCATAGTTGGTAATTTAGTATTTGAATAAAATTTCAACAATCACACTTGTTTAACCAAAATTTTTAAAATTAGATTTTTTATCTCTTGTTTACGATATAATAATTATAATAATGTCTTAGTGTGTTCTAAAAATTCTACAAATTGACTTGGCAACATGATTTAGGTCCCTAAGCTTGTCTACAAAAATTCAAATGGTTTTGAAAATGGAAGATTATACTTGTGTACAAATGTCTACATCTCTCACATAGTTTCTTAGAATGTTACTTCAACATTGAAGTTTTCCACACTTTAAAACATGTTCGAACTCATATGCATTTGAAATTTTAACATAACCTTGTGTTCACCGTAAGATTACGAAATGCAAAGTTTCATTAGTAATGGTTGTGTAAAACAAATATTAGTTCTATGCTGTACTTATAAGGAACAAGATAAGGCGTATGAACAACATCCAAGAAATAGAATTACATACGAAAAAATATCATAAATGAATAGATGTTGACTTTAGAAAAATTCAGAAACAAATATAATCAAATTTGGATTACGGATGACGGAGAAATACGTGATACAAAATTTGATTGCAGATTAAAAGGGGAACAACAAACTGTTCTTCATTCGAATAGACCTGGCCCCGCCCCTTCATTGGCGACGGGTGGTTGTTAATCAGCGTATCATTTGCGCATCCGAACCTTTTGAATAAACGCTCCGCCCCGCCTTCCGCCTTCTATCCCCTTTTCCGGCTTCCGCCTTCCTCGTCTCCGTCGCAACCTCGTCTCCGTCGCAGGGATGGCCCGCGACTCTAGGGGGAGGTTCTGCAAGGAGGAGGCCCCGCGGCCACGTCCCCGTCCGTCTTCCTCGGTGTTGTCCGCCGCCCCCGCCAAGAGAGTGAGGTTCCGCGGCGACGAAGAGGAGCCGTCCCAGCGCGGCGCCACCGTACGTCTTCCTCGGCGCTCCATGGAAGAGGCTGGTTCTTCGTTGGCCCGGGGGAGGAAGCCGTACACGCGCGCAAGGGCCAAGTTGGCGGACTCCATCGGCGCCCGCCATGGAGAGGCAGAGTTTTTTTCCTCGACGCGAAGAAAGAAGCGGTCCACGCGCATTGAGGTGAGCGCGGACTCCTCTGGTGAGGACCCGGGCAGAAGAGTGGTGGTAGACCTCATCTCCTCCGGCGACGACTCCGGCAACAACTCCGGCGACGACTCTGGCAACAACTCCAGCGATGATTCTGAAGACCATGAGGCAAGTTCTGAAACCATCACACACGATTTGTCCTTGTACCTTCACATCTTCACTGATTAATTGTTCTAATGCATCAATTTCCATTTGTTGTAGGAAGTTGCTGCACATGACATTGACAGGATTTGGACTAAAATCAACAAGCTCAAGGAATCGGCTGAAGAGAAGCAGGCAAGTTTTGAAACCAGTTAGAGGTAAACAGCTTTCTTGTAAGAAGTTACAACTGTTATGAAGCTTGCATCAATATAATTTTCCTTTGTTTTAGGAACGTGTTGTTACTCGGGATGACATTGACTACATCTGGAAAGGAATCGACAAGCAGGATGAGTAGCTTAAAGCCGCACAAAAGAGGCAGGAGATTGAACTTCTAAAGAAGAATGCTGAGCTGGCAGAAAGAGTTGCAAAACTAGAGACAAGGATAGCTGAACTTAAGGCAACAGCACAAAAGAAGCCATCTAGCTAACTAGTTCCCTTGCAGCTACAATCTAGTTTGGTGATGCGCCCAGCTGATGCAGTCTTATTTTGGTGATGTGCCCTGCTGATGCATGTCAGATGTGAATATGTTTGTTATGAGTTAGTTTGCTTGGTGATGTGAACTTGTGATGCATGTCATATGTGAACATGTGATGTGATGCTATATCAACAGTCACACTTGTTTGCTTAGTGATGTGAACTTGTGATGCATGTCATATTATAGCCCATAAACAACACCTAAAAATTTGTAAAAAATACGAAAAATTCATAGTTGGTAATTTGGTATATGAATAAAATATCAACAGCCACACTTGTTTAACCAAATTTCTTAAAATTAGATTTTTTTTATCTCATGTTTATGATATAATAACAGAGTGGTACTTGACTACATTACTCGTTTTAAGGCCCACACAAGCCCACTCGCGCTAGTTAGTATGGAAGGATGCCTCCCTCACGCAGTCTCCTCCCACTCTCCCCTCGCGCCGCCACCGCCGCTTTCTCCCCCTCGCCTTCGTCCCCCTCACCTCCCCCCACGTTGCGACGCACGCTACACCCCTTCTTTGAGACACGCACCACACCACGCTCGGCGCGACGCGCACCACACCTCTGACAGCGAGATCTGGAGGAGGAGGGACCCAGCAGCGGCGACAACGACGACGACTAGAGGAGGGATCCAACGACGACGACGACGACAACGACAACGACTAGGAGGAGGAGGAGGGATCCAGCCACGAGGTCGACGCGAGGACGAGGACGAGGACATGGCGGCGAGCAGGCATCGACGATGAGTAGAGATCCCTCCGCTCCGACAGTGACAAGGTCAGTGGCGAATCTAGGATTTGAGTTTATGGTATGCCGCTCTAAAAATGTCTTATACAATTCGGTAAATCCATTCTACCAACTCAGTAATAATTGTAAAATTAACAACAATTCAGTAATAACTGTAAAATTAACAACGTAATTTGGTATATTTGCTCGAGTTTATGCAATTAGGCCAAGCGAGCGTATGCAGCACACATGCGTTCAGATAATCAAGTATGCAACATATGTGTGCGTATGCTTTTCTTTTTATATAAATGCATATAAATATACTTGTACTTGTGGGAATTGTAGGGTATGCCGTGGCTCCTTTGTATAAGTACATGTGGACATACTTAGCTGTTGATGGTATACATACTTAGCATTTCCCTTTAGATTGACTCTTATATTTGGTTTTGCTCTTGTTCCTATGTACATGTGCACATTCTCTCCAAGTTGAATAAGTACCTCATCAGCAACAGAGGCAGCCTGCATCATCCTCTTTAAAATGGTAAGGTCGCATTGCCTGAACTAATTTTTTGGTTACTGAATTTTGCATTTATGTTAATGGTTTACCAAGAACCAATGATATTACAGTGGGCTAAAGTAGTTACTGTAATTATTTTCTTATGTGTTTTCTTATGCTTAGCTGCTAAGCATGGTTAACTAAAAATGTGCTCGACTTGTCTCCTGTTGTAGCATGTCTCCTGGGAGAGCTAGCAGTATGGTCTCCTTTTTGTGCTATTCTTGGACACTGAGCCGACCTTTCTCAAAATCCCTTGACTATTAATTCACAGGATAAATCTGACGAGGACTATAGACCTGGGCCACAAGATGAAGAAGAGGGTTATGTCACTGCTAGTGCACAACAAGACCAGGTGGATGGGGCTCAGCGCCGAGGCAGAGCGCCAAGGACATCCACAAAGTGGCCAAGTGACACAATGATAGTCACTGAGGTCGACATAGGGGGGATGCCAGTACCATTGACTCAAAAGCGCAGGTTCAGGGTGCTTGCGGGGCTCGTTGCTAGACAAAAGATACCTTTGCACTTGCCAGAATTCAAAGGACTAAGCAATGATGAAAAGTGGGACTTGTTTGATAAGCATGTGCAGAAACACTTGAAGTTCCAGGAAGGCGTGAAACCGCAGGCATTCAAGGTTTTCTGGAAGACGGCAGCCAAGGCATGGAGACAATTCAGATTTCAGCTTTGGCGAGATTTTATCAGAAAAGGACTTGAGCCATTTACAAGGCACCCGTTTATCATCCCGGAACAGTGGAAGGAGTTCATGAAACAGGAGGAAACCGAGCAAGCCTCATCTGTTAGTGTCAAGTTCAAAGAACTCCAGAGCCAGAACACAAGTGAGCACAGCATGGGTCCAGCTGGTTATACTGTGAAACTAGAACAATGGGAGGAAGAGGACAGACAATTAGCTGCAGCTGGTATCCCCAACCCATATGACGCCTACCCTGACGATCGTTCAAAGAATTGGCTGCGAGCAAGGAGTAAGCTAGTGATTAAAGACCGTGTTGCCGTGATAGTGTTCAACAACAAAGAGGCAGAAAAATTGACTACAGACATCAAGGAGAAGATTGCATGTGCAGAATCTTCAGGAATGGCAGGGCAGAGGGAGTATGATGTGCTAAGTTAGTGCTTGGGCCGCCCTGAACAACCAGGTCACGTGCGTGGTGTCTCCAGCTACTAGGGCTGGAAGTATGCATGGCCTCAGCACGCTTCCATGTACAGGAAGAGGAAGAGGATGAAGACCGACGCATCAGTTGATACAGAAAAGATAAAGGAACAAATCAAGCAAGAACTGGTGGTTGAGATGCAGATGCAGAACAATTTACTAAAGACGTGGTGTTGTCACCAGATGGTGTTGTCACCAGTGTCCAATCGCGCAAGCCCTTCACCCGCCACACTGAAGAGCAGCTGTACGTCCGCAGATAATGTAGGTTTGATCGATGGCACTGCAGAGTTGGTGACGGAGGTGCGCTGTGACGATCGTACATAGGAAGGCCTTATAGGCATGTTGACTGAACCCACACACTGTGGCCTATGGATCACGTGGAGGGGTCTTGAATGTGAGGCTGCAATTTGTCTTGTTCATCCAGAGCAGACTACGCTACAAGCAGTCCCGATTCATGAAGACTGTGTTGTGGTTGAAGTGCTCACTGTATATACTATCTTTGCGGATGAACTGGTGGAATACCCTCCTAATGACGAGGTGATGAAACTCGAACAAGCTGAAGGACAGAGGTTACAGTGGAGAAGGTGTCAGATTCACATCAAGGGAGCACCAACATGTAAATCTCATCCACAGGCTACGGTAGAGATTCCTTGTAGTTCACAGAGTACGGGACATGTTCCTTCCTCACATGGTTCCCCACATCCTCCTCCTCCTCAATCCCCACATTCGCAAGACATTCCATTCGGACCTCCTCCTCGTCCTGAAAAACTTGCATCCCCACCTCCTCGCCATCCTGAAAACACAGAAAAACTTGCATCCCCACATCCGCAAGATACACCAAATATTCCATCCCCACCTACTACTAGTCCTGAAAAAACAGAAAAACTTGCATCCCCACATCCGCAAGAGACACCAAATATTCCATCCCCACCACCACCACCACCACCTCCTCCTCCTCCTTCTCCTCCTCATGAAACAACAAAACCTACACCCCCAAACGAAAGTGCTCAAAACAATCATGCCAAAGCAGGAGCCCAGATTGATATGTTGGCTGATGCTGATAAATCTGCCGACGACATTTCGAAGAAAGCCGCAGGTACATCTGGGCCTAATACCTCTGTGATAGCTCCTGGTGAGACACCACTGTTACCAGGCAACCAGAGTGATGTGTTGGCTGGTGCTGATAAATCTATAGACGACATTTTGAAGAAAGCTGTAGGTACATCTGGGCCCAATACCTCTGTAATAGCTCCTAGTGAGACACCACTAGGCAAGAAAGCCCTTGAGAAACCTTCAGCCATTTCAAGTAGCAAGGAAAGAAACTTGCCGAAAATAAAATCTCTACACCACGTACAGCAGGCAAGAAAGCCCTTGAGAAACCTTCAGCAATTTCAAAGCTGCAAGAAAAGAAGCTTGCCAAAAATAAAAGCTCTACACCACCTACAGCAGGCAAGCAAGCCCTTAAGAAACCTTCTTCAGCCATCTCAAAGCAGCAGGAAAAGAAAATTGTTGTAAATAAAACCTCTAAGATGCCTACTAGAAAGCGATCTGAGAGAAACACCGAGAAGCATCCTTGGGCTATGACTAACCCAAAGCGATCTGAGAGAAACACCAAGAAGAATCCTTGGTCTATGACTAACCCAAAGCGATCTGAGAGAAACACCAAGAAGAATCCTTGGGCTATGGTTAACCTAAATTACAAATTCAGAAAGAGCCTTCTCAGTGATGATGATCTCAAAATGGTGGCTGCTCCTTTTACCAGAGATCTCCACACATTCTACATGCAACGTGCTAAGTCAGATGATGATTCTCCGATTATGGTCGCACTTCGGCCCGGGACCAATGCATGGCCTAAGAGAGGAGACGAATCGTCAAACGGACTCGAGCAAATACATGTGCCACTCAGTGATTTGTACGATCTCTTCAACTTGGATGCTTTGGATCTGGTACTTCTCCGCTGCTTCATCCTATAAGTTGCTAGAAAATTTAATCTGCTTCTCACTAATTATTCTCTATTGAAATGTGCTTTTTGCCTCACATCATCTTTACCATGTATTTTGCCTCCTTACACTTTGTTTTTTCTTACTAATAGGAATATGGCTGTAGAAGTTGAGAAGACAGGCACTGCAGTTGGCTTCCTTGATCCTGAATGCCTTTACTCGACAACGTTGACTAGCACGGATGACACTCTTGCTTTCTCTGTGTCCTATATGCACAATGCCTTCAAACTATATGCTAAAAAGAAACTCATCATTACCGCTTATCTCAGTAGGAACCACTGGATTGCAGTGGCGATCGCTCCGAAGCAGCAGAAGGTCTACTATCTTGATTCATTCAAGAGCATTAAGACCGATACTACCCCTTTCAAACAAATCATTAATCAGAAGGTTATTTCTTTCTTAACCTACGGACGTTCCTCAACAAACTGTGCAGAGTATATTAATTAATAGTGCCCTAACCATTGTTGCATGTTTCGTTGTAGGGGTTGGGAATGTTACTGCAGCAAAAAAAGAGTTGCGCCTTAGCACCTTGGAACATGTCAAAGATGTTAAGGTACATACCACTTATTTCCTTCCTGTGGAAGCTAGTACTAAAGCTTGAGTTTATTTCTTCTCGATCACCACTATTTTTCTTTGTACATTTATTGTAGTGCCACCAACAACCTGCTGAATCCAAACTCTGTGGCTTCTATTGTGCCTATCACATGCTTAAATTAAAAGATAGATGCCCAGATATAGAGGTACTTTCTTGGGATCTTCATTTGTAAAACCTGCAACTGAGCACAGTTCTTGCTTATTAGCACTGCAGATGTTTGGTAACCACCTATATATGTGTGCTGACTGGTGACATTGTTATATCCAAAGATTAGGGCTAGATGAGCATCCTCTCCACAAATCCACGCTGGTCCATGTTCGTGATAGAATTACCACATTCCTCATGGACTAGGTGATCGCAGTCGGAGGAAAATTTCATGCTGATGAAACTGTGTGGGCCAATATTATATATGGTTCTTAGGAAATTTTTGCATTCCTCCTTGTCCCATGAATTTTGTGATATTGTTTTCAAGCTAGTTAACTATGGTTGTGATATTGTTGTCAAGCTAGTGATGCTTCTTTACTTGTGAGATGATGATGCTGAATTTTGTCATATGATGCATGTGAATTATGTGGATTTCTGTGAATTTGGATGCTGGATCTAATTTCTGTGAATTTAGTCATATCCTGGCTGGTTCCAGGATGCAACCCCTAATGGCTGCCAAATCCTGGCTGGTTCCAGGATGCAGCCGACAAGCAGGCAGCAGGTTACTGTAGGGGTGGCCTACGTATCTGTAACGGGCGTTAATTAAAGCTCGTTACAAACACTGATCAGTGAGTAACGGGCTTCATTCGGAACTCCCGTTACAAACATGCCAACAATGTAACGGGCAGCATAAAAGCCTGTTACCAATATTGACTGGTGGGCCCCAGAACTTGGCCCGTTCGTCAAGACAGAGGAGACGCAGGTTCACAACACGCGTCTCCTATATTGAATTACTGTAATGGGCTCTGTTTTGGTAGTCGTTACCACAGTTCCCTGTGGGCCTAGAGAAACAGTCATTTTCACGTGATCGGTGACTAGTTGTGGTAACGGTTGTTGTTTGATGCCCGTTACGAATCCTAGTTGTGCTGAGACGCGCGTGAAATAGACGCATCTCATTTCGTCGAGATATTGGAGACGCAGGTACATAGCACACGTCTCCGATGTTGAGTTACTATAACGGGCTCTATTTTGGTGCCCGTTACCAAAGTTCCTTGTGGGCCCAGAGAAACATTCATTTCACGTGACCAGTGGCTAGTTGTGGTAACGGTCGTTGTTTGATGCCCGTTACAAATATGTGTTATCAGTAACGGGCATCTGCCCGTTACCTTTCTTGGCTCATTTGTAACACTTGATCGGTAACGGGCGCTTTGCCCGTTACTAACGGTAATCTATGCCCGTTACCAAAGTGTTTTCACGTAGTGATGGATGGCCTCCTGTGATGTCTATCATATCGCTAGTTTATTATTCCGCTGTTTTCGAACTCTGAACCTCTACTTATCATGTCATGAACCATGGTTTGTAATAATCAACCCTTAAGGTTAGAATTGGATTTAATTTGTGTTTGTACTCTGGACTCGCCTTCGTGTGAGTTTTAATGCATATGTTCAATCCTCTGTGTATTATCCAAGTGATTTACCGGGCTTTGACCCAGCAACTCACGACGGGATGGTACTTTATTATCGCTTAATGACCAAAGTGGATTGGTTTAGGCAATAGTACGGTATTTTCTCGGGCGACCACACCTTATTATTTGCCCACATTAATTTAAAATAACTAAGGGAATGTTTGGTTCCCATAAGTAGGGTGACTTAAAATGCAAAAAGTGAAAAATAAGTCACTTATGAAACCAAACAGCCATGACTTAAAGTGGTGTGACTTATAAGTTGATAAGTAGCTCCACCCCTACTTAAAGTGACTTATTTCCACCTTTTTCTCCTTCTTACCCCGGTGGGTCCCACTACAACCCTATCTTGTGAAAAAAGTGGCGTGGGGTGAAAAAGAAAGGGGCATGTGCTAGGGGTAAAATGATCATTATTCGCTGACTTATAAGTCACTGCAACCAAACGGGGCTGACTTAAAGGTGTCTGACTTATAAGTCGGGTGACTTTATGGGAACCAGGGCCTAAGGATGCGACAGTGGCGCAGCCGGGGAGGGCCTCCACGTCACCCCGCGCCTCGCGCACGCACGGTGCGCCCGCGCGGATGGTTTTTTAGGGTGTATAATCACTAGTCCGTCGGGCCCGCCGCTGTGGCCGCGCTCTTTCATGTGAGTCCGTGGTGCGCATTGTTGTTTTCTCGCGTCGTTTCGCTGCGCTTGGGCCCCCTGCGGACTGCCGTAGCGACCTCCCCCAGTTCGCACCCTCCGCACTAGGGATGGATTCGGATCGGATACACATAGATACGAATTCGAATGTCACCATTTACCACATTTTATTTCGAATTCGGATATGAATACGAATATTATTGAATACGAATACAAAACGGATATTTCGAATTCATATTCACATTCGAATACTTACTCGATTTATAGCATAGAGTCATAATGAGCATCAATTTCATTTGTTGATAGTTTTATAATTGATCAAATCATGTTACAAACAGGGAGTAAATTATAATCATTATACATAATAGATATCTTATTGCAAATAATATATTAATTAATTAATTAATCAATCAATATATCACAATAAATATAAAATAAGTAATTTTGTAAATATATAAACATCTTTTATTAGTAAAAATAAGTACATAAATACATTTAAATATAATTTATTTATTTGCTAAATAATATAATGTATTTAAAATTACTATGATTAGACGCATCAAAATTAATTAAAAATATCATTACATAATTTAGTAATATTAGGTTAGCATAATTAGTTAGCTGTATATATATAACTAGGGGAATCTCACCCGCGCGTTGCTGCGGGAATTAAGAAAATGCAATGATTTTAAGGAAAATTTACCATGATATCATCTCTCGACGATAAGGACATGAGCATATTATGTAAAGTTGAAATACCCGGGTAATGAGTATCACTATTTATTTAAACCAAAGTGGCAAACTATTTGAACTGAAGTTTCTTATCTGAGTATAAACAAATATTCATAACGATCACATGGTGTATCTTGAAAAAGAACATGTAATTATTTATTAGAGTGAGTCCTTGGTTGTATAGATAATTCTATCTTGTCCGTTCTCCATGTTTTATGTTGAGAATAATTTTCAAGGGTTACCAGTATGAATAGTAAGTATATTATAGATATCAGATATTATACTTGATTGAATATTTAGAGTTTTATTGAGTATAATATTTTATGAAGTATGGGGGAGCTCCTATACGGCCTCGTCCTCGGCCTCTCCGCCATCCTCCTCCTCGTCCTCCTAGCTGTCGGCGGCGGCGGCGTCGATGAGGATGTTGTTGGGCTTGACGTCACGGTGTGCGACCCCGCGGCGGTGGCGGAGCGCGAGCGCCTGCGGCGACCTGCGCCACGATGGCGGCCGCCAGGGGCTCCGGCACAGGCGCGCCGCAGCGGAGCGCCACCCAGTCGAGCAGGTCCGTGCCCGCGCACAGGTCCATCACAGCGTGCGTCCACGTCTCGTCCTCGTACACCACGTGCGTCTGCACCACGCTGCTCATATGCTTCTGTAACATCAATATCGATCAACTGATCAAGAGCTTACTTGTCTTTGTGCAAAAACAGCCGGTTGGCGTATCTGGGGTCGACGTCGGGGATGAAGAACTCCGCGGCGGTCCGGTCCGGGACTCCGATCTCCCACAGCGTCGGGCCTGATCTCGGAGGCAAGAACACGAGATCGCCGAGGGTGACAGCGCAACCTGGCGTTACGGTCACAACAGAAGTGTACATGTAGTCTCCAAGAACCCCGGGGACCCATGCGTAGAGATTGTACACCCCTGCTCGGACATTGCCGATGGTGAAGCTGCCGCAGGACGTGGCCGTCGTCCAGAACTGATAACCCTGCACAGTATCAATAGAGGAGTTCATGATGTCGCTGATGTCTGATGACAAGGTGTGCCACAAATTCAGAATCAACTTGCAGTCGCGGAGCAGATCAACCGTCACGCGTACCTTGCACTCTGTCGCCTATGAGCCAGGCTGCACGGGCGCGGCGAGCCCAACGTACACCATCGCAGCCGGCATGTCATCGTTGCTCATGAACCTGTCTCTGACCATGAGCCTGCCTGCGATGGAGCCCCTCTCGCCGGCCTTGGCGAAGTCCGGTGATTTGGGGAAGCTGTAAGGCCACTTGCTGACTTCGGCTTGCGCCTGCGCCTTGGACTCCTGCCAGAGAGCCCGGAGGTCGCCACGCTTCGGGCTCGAGTTGAGGTAGATGAAGACAGGCCCCAGCATCTTCTTCCAATACTCGCCGTTGTCAATGTTGAGGACAATGTCGTCTCCAACATAATGTGTTCCCAGAAACATCTGATATCAAAGGGATTACAAAGTGAGAGAGAGAGAGTAAAGGGGAAGCAAAGGGAGGTTGAGGAGGAGGGGAAGGAGAAGAAGAAGAGGTTGCAGTGTTTGGAATTAAAGGTGGGGTGGGCGACGAAAAAGAAGGAGGCCATTAAGAGGATGGTGGAGTTAATTAAGAAAATAAGAATGGGGGAAGGATTGGATTAATGGTGGGCATAGTTGAGGATGGACTGATGCATGTGGCGGGTGAGCCGGGGAAGTCAAACGTCCAGGGGCCTTTTGCGCTGCTTCGCTGGCGACCGGCGGTTGTGATGTGCGGTGCCCCATGGAATAGAACTCACAGCAACCAAGCAATCAATCAGAGGCCTGAGAACTCCTTAAGGAGGGTTAGTGGGGAGCTCCTATATAGGAGTTATAGATTTTTAATAGTTAAAATGGTGTAAATAATTATTTTACTAGCAATATTAAAATTAACATCTTGTAATTAGTATTTACTAATATAAATAAATTTTAAATGATTTCTATGGGTACTTTATTTTTTGCGGATACAAATAATGTCGGATATGTCGGATAATTCGGATAATGTCGAATGCGGATAATATTGAAAATCAGATTCGAATACATCCATCTGACATCCATATTAAAAACGAATATGAATATGGATATCCATATTAATATTTTTAACGCATACGAATACGGATAATTTGGATTTTCAGACGTCGGAATCCATCCCTACATGAACCTCCCCCTGTACTTGCGTGGTGTGGCTGACGCGACGGCGGCCATCCCGTTCGCCTGCCTCTCCGGCGCTTTGCGGTGTGGATCACTGCCTTTTAGGGTCGCGCGGTTGCAGCCTTTTCCGCATCACCCTCTCCCTCGCCTCACCTGCCCTTCGCTTCGCTTGCTTTCTCTCTGAGCCCGGCGGTGGCGGTCAGTTGCGGCGTGTGTTTGTTGCTCCGACGGGTGCTCCTGCGTTGGTGGTTCGCCTTTCCGTTGGTGGTTCGCGCGAGCGTTCTCGAGGTCGCCTTGCCGTGCGCCGTGTGCGCCGTTGGTCTGACTTGCGATCTGGATCCAATTTTCTTCATCCCCTTCCTTCTTCGTGTGTTGCCGCTAATCGATTGTTTGTTCTGTGCAGGCCGCAATGGATTGTCGGTTTGTTTTTCGGGGATCTTGAGTTCGTGTGTGCCCTACTCTCTTCATCTCCTCTGCTTGGATTGCACGTGTTGTTGATGTTCCCATGTTGTGCGCAGGTTGCACTGGATCTTGGCTAAGTTCTTTCTTCTGGTTGGTTTGTTCCTGCGTTCTGTTGATCTCTCTAGTTGTCGTTCGCAGGTCTGTGTGCCCTTCTCTCTTTGCCTGTATCTGCTCTGCGTCCTTGCGCTTCCTCTACCTGGATTGTGAATAGCGCAAGGTTCACGCCGTCTCTGCCTTCATCGTCGGCATCCCGTCGCAGGCTAGGAGTGGCGCCGGAGGGGGCATCCGGGCGCCTCGCGAAGGGGAGAGGGCTTGGCGAGAGGCGCCCCGGCTGGGTACCGTGGCTTCGGCGACGTCGGCGGCGCGACGCAGAGGGTGGCCAGGGCGCTGCTCGCGGAGGCAAGTAGTGTTCCTCTTCGCGCCGCTACTCTATGTCGCTGCGCTCCGATGGGGCCCGTGCTGTGCAAGATTCGGTTGCGCCCCGCCCAGATAACGGCATGTCAGAGTAGAGGCTACGGTTGCCTGCCTCTGACGCGAGTGCGACGCGGCGTAGAGCCTGGTTGCCGCAGGTCCAGTTATGGGGGGCACGCAGCTGCTGCCTCCAGATTAGAGTCGCGGCCACCACGTCCCCGTACTCCAACCACGACACCGACAGCTCCAACCTTGATCTTCCGCATGTGCGCCCGCGTGGCGACCTCCACCTCCCTCCTCTTCACCCATGTCCATGGGGCAGCCAAGAGAGCGGCTAAGAGGGAAGCATCACAGCTCCCCTGCACCTATGTTTGACCTCCTAGGATGTAGAGCGTGATGGCTACAACCCCAACAACTGGAGTGGGTGTCAACATGGACAACACCCATCAACAGCTCGAGGAAATGCTTTGAAGGTAAGGTGCTCACTTAATTGATAGTTTTTCTTTTGAGATTTAGCAACTGATGTTACATAGAAATCTGAGATTAGTCTGAACTGTCTATTTTGTTGAGTCACTAAAAATTTTCTAACCAATGCGATGTTTAGATATGTATATGCATGATTTGGAAAATATGTTTTGATTACACGTTAATATGTCTCATACCAAGTATCACTAAAATTCTGAAATAAGTGTTCAGAATTATTAATGTTGAAGTAATGAAGTATTCGTATCCAAGTCACTAATAGACGCTCGCTTTGGCAGATTAGTTATCGTTTCAGAAGGTAATGTCATGTCCAATGTTAGCTGTGCAAACACTTGAGCAGTTATTTCTGGCTATATTTCACAAAAAGGTATGAAATCCTGGCTACCTGTGCAACATTTTCTTATGTGTCGTCCTATTATGTGTAACCATACCTATATTTTGCACCAAAATAACACATGCCAATTATTGTGGCAGGTATTTGACATAGCTGTGCTTCTTCAGTACCTAATAGCATGGGGATATCATGTATGATGCATTTCAACATTCAGGTGATCTCAAGACCATCTTTGATTCCTCAATCAAACATATAAATTGTTGAACAACATTGTTTCAAGAGTTTGCTATACATTTGTTTACACAATTTAGCAATCTGCATTACCCTTTGATGTGTGCCAGAAATTTGTAGAGGAAATATATATACATTACCTTTTCATGGAAACGGATATAACTAACCTGCATTTGTTGCATTCATGTGCTCTAGGAACAGTCAGATCAATTTAGTTCTCTGGGGTAGCAGAGGTACTGATTTTGATGCCAAGGGCATGCATTCCATTTTTTGCTATTTTTGTTGCAATTTCTGTGAGCTTCTAAAACCTGCAACACTCTATTCGATCTCTGTCAATGTCATGAATACCAGTATCTGACACAACCTATAGGTGATGAACTATGCATGGTTATGATTTAGGTTAAACTAGAAAAACGAGCCGCTTTGCCGCTCCCTTTTTGTAGCGCCCTAGTAGATCAGATCGACCAGTATAATTAGGAGCTATTAATACTGTTATTAGAACTTATATAGGGGCATTTTGTATGGTATATATGTATAGTATAATTAGAAGCTACTAATATGTAGTAGTATAATTAGAATTTAGATGGTGGAAGTTTTTTTTTTGCAGTGGATGAGGCCCCGAGGGCGTTCACTATGAGTCGATCTCAATTTGTACTGTACATGTGAATATAGTAAATACTAAATAGTTTGCATGAATAACTGCCAACTGGTGCCGGCGTGCGGTACCATAACCTGAAGCCGCGTAAAGCAGCGGAAGAAAATTTTTGTTTTCGTTCCTTTGTATTTGTGTAAACAAGGCTGCCCTGGGCAAATTGCATATGGACGCAGCTGAGATCATATAACTTCTTTCAGCTGCCCAGTTTGTCTTCAAAAACGAGTGTGCCCAGGTCAAGCTCTGACGATGAACATTAGGTCATTATATTGTAAGGAACATTACATTAAGATTAAATGATTTTAAGGGGGCTTTCTCGGAGAGCTTCTAAGATGGTGAAGTGTCAACGCCTGCAATTTTTTTTTGTCAAAAGGCAAATACAGCTTGTCAGTAAAGGGACATTTTTAAAGAAATGAGACTTAAGCGAAGTAATTTTGATTAATGTAGTAAATTAATGTGCAACAAAATGTTTATATATAATGCTTAATTGTACAAATCAAGGATCGATGACAGTCTAATTGTGAAACATTATCTAACTTATGAGCTTGTTTACTTTCAGTGAAACAAGGCGAGATCTGAATGAATGCAGAGCACTTTGTTACTCCCCAAACTGTCAGTTGCATAACTTAAAGTAAGCATTCAAACAGTGGCTACTTTTCAGACCTATGCTATTGTAACCTGAGCAGATGCATGTTCACCTGATCTTAACAAATTTTTTTGTTCTAATGATCTAGCGACAGTATGTTGACATCCATGCACATTTAAATTGTGCAACAAAAGAAATGCTCCAAATCCAGGGGCATGGTTGGATTGTTGAGGGTAAATTTACTGTAAATTTATCTCAATTTTACACTTTTGAGAGGCAAATGAAAATTAGAGGGGGCTATATATTTGCCCCAACACATTTACCCCACACGTTTGGCAACTTTGTGGTAAATTTGCCCTATTTATCCCATTTACCCCTCCATCCAAACACCCCCCTGATCGCTTTGTGAATCAACAATAATGGAAAAATATCTCAAACAATATTAAATAACTCTCTGTAATTAAGATTAACATATCATAAGTTCATATTGATGTAAACAAGACCAACGGAGTGAAATTTTTTCTGGAATGTCATATAATGCTGCAGCTCTTTTTGTTAGTTCTTGTTACTTAGAACATTTCTCAGCATTTCATAATAATAGCACAACATACTAAAATGAGAGATGCCAAGATTTCACTGATCACAGTTCCCTCAGTTCACATGAATTTTGCCAAAGCATTTTTCTGTACCTGAAGCTACTGAAACATACAAATGCAATGAAAACTATCAGGACTCATACTGACAACTTACTTCTTGTGAAGTGGAGTGTTCTTGATGCAAAAAGTGGTGTAGCTCTTCGTCCATGCACCATGTTCATGGCCTTCAGCTTTGTTGCTGATTCTATAAAGGGACAAAACAGGTAGTATACGAAACCTGGATTATTCCCGGGCATGTCATTGAGCCAGATTTTATCAAATAACACAGATTATAGAAATCTTCTCTATTTCTTTTAGTTTGACAAATATCACAGTTCATTGCAAAAATCTTCCACATGGAACGGATGAGGTATATTGCTAGTATTGGTATCAACTATGGTACAAGCAAAAGGTCGAATACCTGACAGGCATCCACACTTCCAGAGGAAGGCATAAATCTCCCAATTATTCAGAAGCTCCTTTCGTTGCTCTGCATGCATAGAGACTGGGTTTTTTCTTGTGAGGCAGACTGATTAGCTCATCATGGTGGCTGTGGCTAGTGCTTGGGGTATTGAATGAAATTGCCAAATAGGAGTAATTTGAGATTGGAAAGTAGTTGACAACAGTAAAGAAAATTAGAGATTAGGCGTTGGAGAATGAAAGAACCACGGATTGATTTGAGACTGGAAAAGGCATAGATTAATTTAAGATTGGAAATTTAGGCACAAACAATGCCATGTTCTCTGCTTAAGAGATAATTGCTGCGTCTTATCTTCAGTAGCATTTCATCTTACATGTTAGATGCACGGACACGGCTCGGAGCTGCCGGAAGCCCGGAAGAGCATCAATGCTCTCATCGTCAACCGCCTAAAAGCCACACCAAGACATACTGTGCCGGTGATAATCTAGCAAGAAACAAAATTCGGAAACACAGGACACAGCTAAGGGAAATCGATTAAAGTACTCAAGCAGTTCTGACTCGTGGAAAGGAAAATCCATCCTCACCTTCCGGCACCAAAGGCCAACAGAGGACCGTATGCCCGGTCCATCGCCGTCGTGAACGTGCTCTGCATGTGCCAAGAGGCGAAGAGGCGGCAACGACGACTCATCTAGCAGTGCGAGGCGTATGAGGAGCATGAGATCTCCTCGACCTTCAGCAGGAGGAGCCACAGGGGATCGATGGATTGAGCAAACGCGACTGCGATGGCGGGAAGCCTGGTGGTGGCCGGTCAACAGGATCATCGGCAGCGACGAAGTCGGCGGCGGAACGCGACGAATCGGAAACCGTTCGAGAGGGCGGAGGGCGACAGAGAAGAGATGTCGAGCGGGTTCGCGAGGAGTCGCTAGCACCCGGTTCGTGGCTTATCGGGCAAGACCCGCGCCAGACCACAATCGAACGGCTGATATCACGAGTTGGTCAGATCGAACGGCTGGAGGGTTAACGGGCGACGTGGATATCGCGCCCGCCCGGGGAATGAACCCAGCTTTCGTCTATTAAAGATAGCAGCTTCAAAAGAAGAGGTATTTTGTAGGGGCTACTGTAAAGGGAAAATGTGGATTAGTTACTAGTGGACGAAGCAAATAATAGTAGTTGAGCACTGAGTCAGCATTACATGATTCCATTGCCAAAATCACATGATTTCATTGCCAAGATTGACAACAACTTTTCTTAATTACAATATTCTGCATATGGCCACATTTGCAAATGTATATTGCCATTTGTTCTGCAAATTAACAAATAGTAAATATTTTCTTCAAAGATATATGATGAGCTGTCAAAACAAATTATTTTGTGTAGAAAGTTTCATCAAGCAACAACAGGAGCGGGTTCCTGAGAACAATGTTGATTTCGTTTGGTTTATAGTCAATAATATTTAGTTGAAGTTGTCTCAACTATTTTTCAAAAAAAAAAGTTGTCTCAACTCATTTTTCTTTATTGTGTTGTTGTACCATTACTTCCTCTTTTATAACAAGTCTCAACTGATCTTCACGCATCCCTGACCTGCTACCTAAGATCAGCTCTGTATAGCAAAACTTTGTATGGCACAAGTTCATTATCTTGATCTCTGGGATTCACTTCACCCTAAAAATTTTCTTTTGATAAGATTATGACGTATCGTTTCATGATTTCTTTTGGTTTCACTGTGCAGATTGACCAAACAATGAGCTCAGGTATACCTGCTGAGACTGCTGCCACTATAATTCTATTGTTAGCATTGCACATGATAGGTCTGTCTTGTGTTCTACCATTCTCACTCAAATTATAATTGCTGCCACTTATGTTCTGATTAGCACATCAAAATTTTCTTTACAGCGATAATGATAAGATTCTTGAGGCTCCCCACTTATGTGGCAGTCGAAAAAAAGCTGCATCCTAGGTGAATATCAAGATGACACATGGATTTGCTCCATTGACTTCCTGTTGTATTGATAGAGAAAGTGGAAACTACCTGATGTCTAGCAAAAGTTGTGAACATGGTGTCTTCTGTGGATATATGTTTTGGACTCATTTTATGAATCAACAGTTAAACTTCGATTCCTAGATCTGAAGTGTGTGTAATGGTTCTGAATTTGCAGTGCATCTCTAATGGTGCTGACATGTGTTTTTGTAAAGAGAGAGGATAGAGTATGTGTGTGCTCCGAGGTAGATTGAGAACTTCCTGGATGTACATTTTCGATGGACATCATACTGAACTGACACATTTTGTTGTATATGCTTTTCGATTTTCGTTGGCCAGGAGGAATGCACACAACTCTTATAAGTCTTATGTGGAATTTAAATCATGCCAAGTTCAAGATGAATATTTGATTCAATGAATCATGTTCGAGATTAAAACTCAGATGATGTAAATGATATCATATGTTGTTTAAAGGAGTTAAGTGATCACCCCCTCCATCTGGACTCTTGAGTTAACATCAAATGCAGGTACATTTATGCATACACAAGTACATATCTCTGAACAGTGGCAGCATGGTGAAATGACATAATTTATATGCCCTTTTTTATGTTCTTTTGAGGAGTTAGGTTTGCACGTCGGTTGCATCGTCTCAAGTAGCAAAAGAGCTGACTAGGTTGTGGCCTTTTTGTTCACTTTGGTATTTAAACTACTTTCTCATTATTTCAGTCCAGCTTCCTCTTCAATACTAGTTCTCCTCTCCTGTCACTCTTACTTTTTTGATTTCCTTGGACGGCGCGCAAGGGCGCGCCCCATCTACTAGTAATGATTCACAACACCCCTTGGCCAATTATATGTCATGTGCATGCCTCGTTAAAAACTCCTCCCAAAAACCCTGTGGGAAAAAAGGGTAGGAGAAAAGAGTACAACATAGGTCTCGCTTATGTCGCACCTGTTGCCTCGTTAAAAACCTTGCATGAGAAAACCTAGTGGGAAAAAACTCATCAAGGGAAAAAGAGTACAACAGTTGATGTTCGGGTCAGGTCTTCAGGACCGACTTGTGATCTTCAAGATCACAATCATGAGCTATGGTTTTAAGGGTTGGTCTCCCCCCGATCCCTGCAAATCTCTAAGCTGCCTCATGCCAATTCCATAAATGCATTTATAGAAGCTGGAGACCAGTAGAGATTTTGTGAATAAATCTGCTAGATTGTCCCATGATCTTGCTTGAGGATCTTAATTTCCCCGCTCTTCTGGAGCTCGTGGGGATAAAAGAATTTTGAAGCAATATGCTTCGTGAGATTGCTCTTCACATAGCTCATATGCATCTGTGCAACACAAGCGGCATTATCTTCACAGATAATGGTGGGAGTGTCGATAACGCCCTTACCACATGACTTCTGGATGTGGTTAATCATTCGTTGTAGCCAAACACACTCTCGTGTGGCTTCATACAGGGCGATTATCTCTGAGTGGTTGGTCGATGTGGCAACCAAGGTCTGCTTCACAGACTGCCAAGAGATGGCTGCACCACCACAGAGAAACACAAAACCAGTCTGTGATCTGGCATTATGGGGGTTGGACATATAGTCAGCATCCACATAATCAACCATAGTCAGATCCCCCCTTTTCGGAAACCACAACCCAAGGTCCTGAGTGCCTTTCAAATACCCGAGGATGGTTTTCACGCCAACGCAATGTATTCTGGTGGGTGCGGCGCTGTACCTGGCCAACAGATTTACTGCAAAAGCAGTATCTGACCGTGTGCAATTTGCAAGGTACATTAGTGCCCCAATGGCACTAAGGTATGGAACTTCAGGTCCCAAACCTTGTTCATCCTCGTCCTTGGGTCGGAATGGATCCTTATCCGCTTCCAATGATCAGACGATCATGGGGGTTTTCAGAGGGTGGCACTCGTTCATATTGAACTTTTCAAGTACCCTCTTCGTATAAGTAGACTGGTGAACAAACACTCCTTCAGGGAGGTGTTCGAGCTGCAGGCCCAAACAAAACTTGGTTTTACCCAAGTCTTTCATCTCAAACTCCATCTTAAGGTAAGCCATTGCTTCCTCAATGTCCCTAGTCGTGCCGATGATGTTCAAATCATCGACATAGACGGAGATGATGCAAAATCCATTACTGGATTTCTTTATGAAGACACAGGGACAATCATCATTGTTGATGTAACCTCTCTGCAGGAGAAAGTTACTCAACCGGTTGAACCACATCCTTCCGGATTGTTTCAACCATACAACGACCGCTGCAGGCGGACGCTGAACATGTTGCGGTTTTTATTCGGTCCAGGGATCTTGAGTCCTTCAGGGACTCTCATATGGATCTCCGAATCAAGTGGCCCATACAAGTATGCAGTCACAACATCCATCAACTGCATTTTCAGATTCAAGTTAGCTGCCATAGAAATAAGATATCAGAACGTTATGCCACTCATAACAGGAGAGTATGTCTCATCATAATCGATGCCGGGTCTCTGCGTGAACCCTTGTGCC
This sequence comes from Cenchrus fungigraminus, assembly GCA_036936925.1. Taxonomy (NCBI): domain Eukaryota; kingdom Viridiplantae; phylum Streptophyta; class Magnoliopsida; order Poales; family Poaceae; genus Cenchrus; species Cenchrus fungigraminus. The sequence goes on from CM072780.1 coordinate 50,727,895, forward strand.
ACTAGCCTCGCTTTGTATCTGAAGGACCGATTAGGCGACTAGAGAGGGGGGGGGGGAGTGAATGAGAACCGATAAAAATTCTTCCCGAAGGATGAACTCGGCCTATGCCCCTAAATCCACAACCAAGGATTCCCACATGAGTTTGCCAAGGTCGCGTAGTCACAACGGACCTACCAACCCTAGGAACAAACCCCAACTCAAAGCAACACGGAAGCGCAACTCAAGAAGCAAAAGACTTAGGCAATCTGCACAGCCTAGGGTGGACCGTCCGCGTGGAGGCGGCGGACTGTCCGCGGGGGCCAGGCGGACCGTCCGCAAGCACAGGGCGGACCGTCCGAAAATGCCACCCGAACTTCCAGTACTGCACCTCGAAAAATAGACCGTCTGTGCCCTACCCGCAGACCGTCCGAGGGCAACTCATACCACGCGGACTGTCCGCGACGAGCGGGCGGACTGTCCGCAAACTCCTTGCAAACAAAAGCAACTTTCACGACGGATCGAACCACGAACACGCAAGAACAAGTGATGAACTGGACGAACGCCGGGCCGCGCGGACTGTCCGCGCCTACCAGGTGGACTGTCCGCCAGGTGCGGACAGAGCAGCTCGAGCCTGAAAATGAGAACGCAACTTCACCTATCCGTCCATGGATCTCCCAAACGGCTTGAGTTCTTGAGGCAAGATTTGGGGAAGATGTGAAGCATCCCTAGGAGATGCTATACCCCAAAACTTGAGACCTCAAACGAACTAAATCGCCGGGAATCGAATCGCAACTGAGATCTACCAAAAAGCTAGGGTTCCAACCGAAATCCTTCGATCGGAGGCCAAATCCGGAGATTGGGGGGTCAAGATCAAGCACAAAGATGCACAAGACATCTATCCATGATCCCCACCAACAAATCCGAACCCAAACACCTCAGAATCGAAGGAACAAGGCGCGCACGAAAATCCAACGAAAATAACCCGAAAAAAAACACGAAAATCACACGAGCTACATGAAGGAAATCAACGCAACCATGAATGCTTCCATACACTCAGAGGTCAGATTCTCTACAAAGCGGTGAAGAAAATCTACGCCTATGGAGCAAGGAAATGAGAAGCAGTCCGGATGGATGGTTTGCCCAGAAAACCCTAGAGCTATATATATGAGTCCCTCTGGGTTGGGCAAATGACCAAGCTACCCCTAGCACTTAAACTTAAGATACAATCCCCTCAGGGGCAAATAGGTCATGTAGTACTCCTCTTCATCGCACGGCCACGCCTTCGCCGCAGTCCGCGTCCTCTTGACGCAAGCCCTGCGATCCCGCCATGTGTCCGCCGGCATCGAAGCTTCTCGGCGTGCCCGGATCCAGTCTCCGCCCGCTGAGCCTCCGATCTTGGTTTTGTGGCTCAACCATGTAACCCGACGGTTTTGTGGTGAACCGCCGCAAACCCCTCGTGCAGACTCCGGTCGTGAGCCGCTACCCTGCACCGGCTCCTATCCACGACTTCATCTTGCTTTTCTTGCCACCATGCGGCCCGCACTTGACCCCGCTGGCCACCGGGTCCCTCGAGCCGAGCCTACTTGTCGCTCCACTCCTCGGAGGCCCTGCAAGGCATAGACCTTTCGCGCCCGCTCTTCACCTGCACCAACACGAGTCAAGCCGCAACCTGCACCTGCAATACTCGGCCAAGAGTCAGTCCACACCACGTTGTCAATCACTCATCACACCAGGGAGCGACCATCCACCGGTCCTCGGACGCTCCGGTCCTCAATCTCCCCCTTGATGAGTGCATTGACAACACACACATAGTAACCAATTCAGAGAAAAGAGAAAAAGAAAAGAAACGACTGAAAAACTCAAACAAGTGATCAAAAGCCAAACAAAAGCCAAGAAGAGATCACTCGAGAGAGAAAAATCTCGGTCCCCTAAGACAAGGGCAACGGCTCGACACAACCGAGATAAAATGCTCCAAAATTGCCGACTCCTCAAGGTGAGGCAAAAAGGGCTCGACACCATCGGCAAAAGAGCACAACTAAAATCAGGCGAAAAAGAGCTCCCAAATGCATATGAATGCAAGCTCCCCCTGAACAAATGCATTTCTCCCCCAAAACAAGAATTGGGTACTATCTCTCCCCCTTGTTGGTAATGCATGAATCAAGTCTACAAATGCAAGCATGTGCTTCTCAAATAGACATAGAGCACTACAACATGCTAAAAAGAGACATAGACAAGCTAGATTGCTACAAATTTAGCACAAGCATCGCCAACGAGATAGATAGGGACATACACACATGTGACATAGCCATGATCAAAATAAATCAATTTTTCACAAAAACTTCCCTCTCATGAGCATAGGACCTAAACATGATCAAAATGAGCACAAACAACATATAAATCACAAACTTCATGCAAGGTTACAAATTCTCATCACAAGATCATCACAAACACCTACAAGCTATCTCATGTCATGTCAAAGCCACCAAGCCATGTGTTCACTTCTAAATGTGAGACTTCTCAACGGTGAACATCATGCAACGGTTTAGCACAAAAAAAAATTTGAAGCATACATGACATGGAAGCATATTTTTCAAGCACAAGTATTTCATATACCAATTTCAAGATTTACAAATTAAGCATGGTACATGAAGTGCCTTTGCGGCAAAAAGAAGCTTAGGCTTCTCCACAAGGTAGCATGTAGGCTAAACATTCATGATGATAAATGGATCTTTGATCCCAAATGAAAAGAACATGGTTCCAAGCACAAATTAAGCAAGCTATAGCCATAAGTGCACAAATTTAGCATGAAAGACATTCAACTCATAAGAGAGGATTATATATATAGCATTTTCACAAAAATAAGCCATCCACAAGCACATACATCCCAAAGCTATCAAGAGCATCGCTATCCATCATATGAGCATCACTAGCAAAGTCACAATCTCATATCTAGCACATCATAGTGATCCAAGTATATAGGAGAAGCACATCTCATATGATACATATGCAGTCTATGATACAAAGATGCAAGCATGATATGATACATAAATGAAAATGCAACATGAGTATGTACATCAAACCCCCAACCAAAGCTCAAAAAGGAAAAAGAACTCCAAGCTCCCCTCGCAAACGGGCAAATGTAGCTTGGTCCAAAGGCTTGGTTAGGATATCGGCAAGCTGCTTCTCGGTTGGCACATGGATGAGGTCTATGTTTCCCTTCTCAACATTGTCTCTCAGGAAGTGGTACCTCACCACTATATGTCTGGTTCTGGAGTGGAGCACGGGGTTTTTGGCAACGCTAATGGCACTCGTGCTATCACACATGAGAGGTACATGGGAACACTCCTCACCAAAGTCACTCAGCGTGTATGTGATCCAAAGCAGCTGTGAGCAACAACTAGCGGCAGCAACATATTCGGCTTCTGTGGTAGACTAAGCTACACTAGACTATTTGCGAGAAGACAAAGAAACAAGCGAAGATCCCAAAAACTGGCAAGTCCCCGAAGTCGACTTCCTATCGACTCGACACCCCGCAAAATCGACATCCGAAAACCCAAGAAGCGAAAGAGAGGAGGACGCCGAGTACCAAAGACCAAGCTCATGAGTGTATCGAAGATACCTGAAGATCCGCTTGACGGCCTGCCGGTGTGAAGTCCTCGGCGACGCCTGAAAACGAGCGCATAGACACACAGAAAACTGAATGTCCGGCCTCGTCGCCGTCAAGTACAAGAGGGACCCGATCATGCTCCGGTACTCCTTCTGGTCCACGGGCTCTCTGTCCTCGTCCGCATCCAACGCTGTAGTCGTACTCATCGGTGTCGACAGGGGCTTCGAGTCGTCCATCTTGAACTTCTTGAGGATGTCCGTCGTGTACTTGGCTTGATGAACAAAGGTTCCCTCCTTCGCCTGCTTGATCTGAAGCCCGAGAAAGAACTGCAATTCTCCCATCATGGACATCTCGAATTCTTTGCTCATGTCCTCTGCAAACCTCGCAACCAAAGAGTGAGACGAGCCGCCAAAGACAATATCATCCACGTACACCTGAACAATTAGGATATCATCGCCCTTCCTGAGGAGAAAAAGAGTCTTATCAACCTTACCCATCTCAAACCCCTTGCTGAACAAGAACCCCCTCAAATGGCCATACCAAGCACGGGGAGCTTGTTTCAGCCCATACAACGCCTTCCTCAACCTATACACCCGGTGAGGAAACTCAACACTCTCAAAGCCCGGTGGTTGCTTCACATAAACCTCTTCTTCTAGAAACCCATTCAAGAAGGCACTCTTCACATCCATTTGGTACAATTTGAACCCTTTAGCCACGGAAAAGGCTAGAAGGATCCTAATTGCCTCAAAATGGGCTACAGGAGCAAATGTCTCCTCATAGTCTATCCCCTCCTTCTGACTATACCCCTGAGCAACCAACCTCGATTTGTTTCTCACCACCTCACCATTCTCACCCTCTTTGTTCTTCCACACCCATTTTGTCCCGATAGGTTTGCAATGTGGTGGTGGCTCTACCTACTCCCAAACTTGGTTTCTCTCAAAGTTCTCTAACTCCTCATGCATTGCGTTCACCTAATTAGGATCAGAGAGGGCGTGTCCAATGTCTTTCGGCTCAAAGGTAGCAACAAAAGCCGAATGAGTAAAGTGAGAAACATTCCTGGACCTTGACCGTGTCGTACGTTCATTGATGTCGCCGATGATTCTTGAGGGAGGATGATCAACTTGAACGCGCCTCGGTGCCTCTCGCCTGGAGACAACCTCCCCCTCAGCTGCAGCTTCCACTTGATCTTGCTGGATCATAGTCGGTGTAGGGGCTGGACCATCCTGCACCGTAGTCATCATAATGGAAGTAGAGGGTACATGCTCGGCTGGAGCTTCATCATCACCATCATCTTCTCCAGCATCATCCTCCTCGTCCTCAAAGATCTTCTTGCCAATCTCGTCGTCACCTGCACACTCAAAGACAGACGAACTGCATGGCTGGGTCTCGTCGAAGGTAACCTCCCAAGTTTCCATGACTAGGTTAGTAACAAGATTGAGCACACGGAATGCTCGAGAATGACTAGCATAGCCCAAAAAGATCCCATCGGAAGACCTCGACTCAAACTTATCCAGCCTTCCCTTCTTGAGAATAAAACACCGACAACCAAACGCCCTGAAATGGCTCACTCTAGGTGCTTGCCTGTGCATGAGCTCATAGCACGTCTTGTTCAAGAAGGCCCTAAGAAAAATCCGATTCCCAACATGGCACGCGGTATTCACCGCCTCAGCCCAATATCTCCTCGGAGTCCTATGCTCGTCGAGCATCGTCCGAGCCATCTCACAAAGGGAACGATTTTTCCTCTCAACCACACCATTCTGACAAGCCACATAGGGAGAAGAGAATTGATGTTCGAGACCCAAATCACGACAAAAGGTTTTGAAATGAGAGTTTTTAAATTCAGAGCAATTGTCGCTACGGATAGCTCGAATGGCATCTCCATTTCTCTCATTCTTCAACCTCAAGATTAGATCCCTCACAAAACCAAACGTCTCCCCCTTGTCAGCCAAAAAGAAGACCCAAGTATAGCGAGAATAGTCGTCCACTATCACCAGGACATACCATTTCCCACCCGCCGAGCACACACGAGCTGGAACAACCAAGTCCATATGGAATAGCTCGCATGGCCTCTCTGTCATAACGGATGTCAGAGGCGGGTGAGAGGCGGCGACCATCTTACCATGCCTACACGGAGCACATACCAAGTCCTTTTGGTATTTCAACTTAGGCAATCCTCGGACTAATCCTAGCCCACTCAAGCGTGACAACAAGTCAAAACTCAAGTGACCTAGTCTCCTATGCCATTTCCAAAGCTCCGCCGAAACGCCAGCAACCAAACAACGAGAAGAGCCAACACACTGAGAAAAATTGGTTCTGAAAATCTGACCCTCGGGGATGATCGTGCACACAAGATCACCTCGAGAATCCAAGACACGCGAAGCGCCCGTTTTGAAACAGACCTCAAAACCCTCATCAAGAAGCTGGAAAACCGAAAGAAGATTGTACCCCAAAGACTTGACAAGAGAAACACGCCTAAGAGTCACAGACTCGCTCACCTTCACCGTGCCCACTGAAAGCACTCTACCTTTCCCATTGTCCCCAAAAGTGATGTACTCTTTGGTCATCACCGGGGTGAGGCTGGAGAACCACCTTCGATCTCCGGTCATGTGTCGAGAGCAACCGGAGTCGATCAACCAAAAGCCCTCCAAGCCTCCCACCTGCAAATCAAAAACAAGAGCGAGAGTGAGCAAACGACTCAGCACTGGGGTTAGTACAAAATGAATCAAACCAGTGCCGTGCCATTTGCTCAAAAGTGGGGTTAGCAAAATCCATCCTATCTCCTCTAGGTGGAACACCCACACGTCCCCTTGGAGGACTACACGCACCACGAGGTGTAGACCGTGGCCCGTAGCTCCTATGGGACCTAAAACTGCGATCGTTCCCCCCATACTCGTATTGGCCACAAGCGAAGGAACGTCCAGCAAACTCACCACGCCCAAACCCAACACGCCTACCACCTTCTCTATGTGGTGGCTCACCTCGAGGCACAAACACACGCCTCTCTCGAGGGTAGATGGTACGCACCATACCCTCGCCCCTTGGCACCAACCTAGGCACAGGCACACCACGAGAAGAGCAGTACCTATCCTTGTTGGCCATCTCTCTAGCCAACCTCTCTTCACGCTTCCTCCGGAAGCAAAACTCAGCAAGGTGCCCATCCCTCCCACAATGCTCACAATGGAAGGGTTTTGGTTTTGGCTTTGGTTTTGGGCTCTCTTTGGGCTCTGGTTTCTCCTCACTCGGTTTCTCTCCCTTCTTCCCAAAGAACTCATTCCCCAAGTCACTCTTGAACTTGATGGGTTTCTGGAAGTTGTCGGTATGTGGAGGAAACACGGGTGGAGCTGGGGTTGTGTCTAGTCGGTTCCTAAGTGGGTTTGGCTTAGGAGCATAGGCATTTCTGTGGTGGGTTTTTGGTGGCTCTGGGATATCTCCAATCTTCCCCTCATCCTCACCACTTCCCTCACCAACCCTGTTTGCCCCAGGCGCTTCCCCATCATAGTGCTTGTATGTCTCGATCATCATCCTAAGCTGAGGCTCATGACCAGACAACCAGCCCATCATCTTGCTCAACTCATCATTCTCATCCTGCAAGCGATCAACATAGTGTGCAAGCTCCATATTCTTCACTGCATTTATTTCACAAGTAGAGCATGATGTAGGAATAGGAGCTTTCAGCTGAGCCTCTAGAGATCTAGCATAAACAAGTGAAACATCTAGCTTCTCATGCAAAACAGGACAAAAAGTGCAAGCACCAAGCAAAGAGGGCCTAGATTTCATCTCATCTAGCTCAACCCTAAGCACATCTAGTTCCTCAACCTTGGAGGCATACTTTTCCTTAAGCACAGTCAATTCACCAAGAAAAGTGGAGCAATCAGTGCATTCAGGTTCATCGGTCACAATAGGAGCAGACTTAAGAGAGTCTATTTGAGCCCTAGCATCAACAAGCAAAGACTCTAGTTCAACCACCTTCTCCTTAGCCTCTCCAAGCAAAGACCTATACTCCCTCTTCTCCTTGTTGGTCTTTCTAAGCACATCATCACGATTGTCAAGCAAGTCATTCAACCTAGCATTCTCCGCTATCAAGAAGGATGGATCATTGTTTACCTCTTCCTCAGAGTCGGAGCCCGAGTCATCCTTGTTGCTCTTCTTGCTTGCGGAGCTATGTGCCATGCCGCAAAAGCCTTGGGCGGCGAAGCACAAGCCGTTGATGTTCTTGCTTGATCGCTTGCCCTTGTGCCGGTTCTCATCTTCATCACTTGAGCTCGATGAAGAGTAGCAAGAGCTCGAGTCGATGTCGCTTGCTCCGGCAACCATTGCTCGCTCCTTCTTCTTGTGACCACCACTCCTCCTCGGCCTTCGCTCGGACTTGTTCTTGCCCTTGTGGTCGTCCCTCGAGCAGTGCTTGTGGTCGGTCCTCGGACGGTGCTTGTGCTTGGGCTTCACCTCCATGGCTTCCGGGCACTCAGCAATAAAGTGCCCGTGCTTCCCGCACTGGTAGCACATGCCCGAGCTTCTCTGAGCATTCTTTTGGTTCGTGTACATGCGCTCGAACCGCCTGCTCAGCAACACGAGATCCTCCTCGCCAAGCACGTCAAACTCCTTATCTGGCATGGACACAAGACAAGACAAAGAGAACTGTCTCGAAGACATGTTAGCGTTAGTCCTTGATCCAGACACGAGAGCCAGACTATGAGGGTCAGTCGGGTTCTCGATCTTTGCACGCACCCCACGGTCCACCTCGGACGACTTGAGCTTGGAAAACAGCTCGTCCACCGTGAGGGTCTCATACTTCTCTGACTCAAGAATGGCCTCAACCTTCTCACTCCACACGGTACGATCCAGAGAGTGCAGGAGCTTGATAGCCCTGTCATGATCATTGTACGGGAGCACGGCCACATTAGCCCTCATGTTGTTCACAATCATCGTGAACCGCCGGAACATAGCATCTATGGACTCGCCGGGGAGATGAGTGAAGTTCTCGTACTCTCTCCGGTAGGTCGCAAAGAGCCGAGCCTGAACCTGAGCGTTCCCGGCATGAGCATTCTTCAGCTGCTCCCAAATCCTGCACGCCAAGTCCTCTGTCTGAACCCGATCGAATTCGGATTGACACAGAGCACGGTACAGGTAGTCGACCGCCTTGTTGTTGGCATTGAACATGTCCCTCGATCCTGGAGCAAAGAAGTTCACAGGATGAACATAAGCTGTGTTCACCGTGACATCCCACAGGATCTGACCCTTACCGCGGAGGAAAGCAGCCATCCGCCTTTGCCACATCTGGTAGTTCTTACCATCAAAGTGTGGAGGACCCGAACCCCGTTCCTGGTACGCCATCTTTGGATCTTAGACTGGTTAGAATCAAGAAGATCCGTAACCGGCTCTGATACCAATTGAAGGACCGATTAGGCGACCAGAGAGGGGGGGAGTGAATGGGACCAGGCGGACCGTCCGCAAGCACAGGGCGGACCGTCCAAAAATGCCACCCGAACTTCCAGTACCGCACCTCGAAAAACGGACCGTCCGTGCCCTACCCGCGGACCGTCCAAGGGCAACTCGTACCACGCGGACTGTCCGCGACGAGCGGGCGGACTGTCCGCAAACTCCTTGCAAACAAAAGCAACTTTCACGACGGATCGAACCACGAACACGCAAGAACAAGCGACGAACTGGACGAACGCCGGGCCGCGCAGACTGTCCGCGCCTACCAGGCGGACTGTCCGCCAGGTGCGGACAGAGCAGCTCGAGCCTGAAAACGAGAACGCAACTTCACCTATCCGTCCATGGATCTCCCAAACAGCTTGAGCTCTTGAGGCAAGATTTGGGGAAGATGTGAAACGTCCCTAGGAGGTGCTATACCCCAAAACTTGAGACCTCAAACGAACTAAATCGCCGGGAATCGAATCGCAACCGAGCTCTACCAAAAAGCTAGGGTTCCAACCGAAATCCTTCAATCGGAGGCCAAATCCGGAGATTAGGGGGTCAAGATCAAGCACAAAGATGCACAAGACATCTATCCATGATCCCTACCAACAAATCCGAACCCAAACACCTCAGAATCGAAGGAACAAGGCGCGCACGAAAATCCAATGAAAATAGCCCCAAAAAAACACGAAAATCACACGAGCTACAAGAAGGAAATCAACGCAACCATGAATGCTTCCATACACTCGGAGGTCAGATTCTCTACAAAGCGGTGAAGAAAATCTATGCCTATGGAGCAAGGAAATGAGAAGCAGTCCGGATGGATGGTTTGCCCAGAAAACCCTAGAGCTATATATATGAGTCCCTCTGGGTTGGGCAAATGACCAAGCTACCCCTAGCACTTAAACTTAAGATACAATCCCCTCAGGGGCAAATAGGTCATGTAGTACTCCTCTTCATCGCACGGCCACGCCTTCGCCGCAGTCCGTGTCCTATTGACGCAAGCCCTGCGATCCCGCCACGTGTCCGCCGGCATCGAAGCTTCTCGGCGTGGCCGGATCCCGTCTCCGCCCGCCGAGCCTCCGGTCTTGGTTTTGTGGCTCAACCATGTAACCCGACGGTTTTGTGGTGAACCGCCGCAAACCCCTCGTGCAGACTCCGGTCGTGAGCCGCTACCCTGCACCGGCTCCTATCCATGACTTCATCTTGCTTTTCTTGCCACCATGCGGCCCGCACTTGACCCCGCTGGCCACCGGGTCCCTCGAGCCGAGCCTACTTGTCTCTCCACTCCTCGGAGGCCCTGCAAGGCATAGACCTTTCGCGCCCGCTCTTCACCTGCACCAACACGAGTCAAGCCGCAACCTGCACCTGTAATACTCTGCCAAGAGTCAGTCCACACCACGTTGTCAATCACTCATCACACCAGGGAGTGACCATCCACCGGTCCTCGGACGCTCCGGTCCTCAGTATCTTACCACCTGACCATGTTCATCCCTCTTCCGGAGGAAGACCCATTTGCATCCTACAGGGATGACTTTAGGAGGTGTTGGCACTGCAGGCCCAAAAACCTCTCTTTTACAACGCGAGCACAATTCTGCCTCAATTTGCTTTCCATTTATCCCAATCTGAGCGCTTCCGGCACTCAATCATGGACTTTGGTTCTGGATCCGGATCCAATGAGTCAGCAATTTTTGAGGTAGAATATATGTCAACAACAGTGGTCTTTCTATGATATGACTCTCCTGATTCCACATAATTGGTGGCAATCTCCTCATGATCGTCCACCCACTCATCTTGATTTCCCATAACGACTGAGTGGGGGCGTTCCGATCTCCCCGTGTGATATTCTTCACGCGACGCATTGGGGTTTCCATCTTCAGTATGGAGTCCTTTAGGGACTTCCTCAACTTTAGGTTGAGTTGTCACTTCAGGGGCATTTTCAACTTCAGGTTGAACTTCTTCAACTGATTCCTTAAGTGAGGCAAGGGGCTCAAGTCCTTTCTGTTGCGGACGTCTCCGCAGGCCTTGTCCTGAGCACCCGGAGGTCTCCCCCTCTTCCTAGGATTAGGGGAGACAATAGAGTTGGTAGCCTTCTAGGGTACCTGAACTCTCTCGGGCGCATTTACTGCAGGTATATGCGACCTTGTCACTCTTTTGTGATCAGTGAAGGCATCTAACACCAGTGAATCCGAACTGGAAGTTCGGAGGATAATACATTTGCAAAGTGTTGCAAATGTATTATCCTCCGAACTTCAAGTTCGGATTCACTGGTGCGTGGGTCTAAGGATTGCATCCCAGTTGCATTCCATTCAATTTCCTGGCATTTTTCAGGATGCCTCTCTCCCCCTAATGCTGGGAAATGGTCTTCATCGAAGACACAATCAGCGTACCGAGCCGTATGAAGATCCCCAGTCATAGACTCTAAGTACTTGATTATGGACGGAGTCTCATAACCCACATAGATCCCCAACTTCCGGTGGGGACCCATTGATGTACGCTGAGGCGGTGTTGATGGTCGATTTCCGTCAACCAAGAACACTTGTTACACTTTGGTTTGAGCTTTGAATTATAACTAACCCACCACTAGGCATACTAATGATGTAACAAGTTCACACTTGCATGTGATTTTTGGAGTTAATTGTTTACGCAGGAAATCAACGTTAAAGAGGAGACTTTCGGGATAAGTTCATCAAGAACTTTAGAAGAAGATCATGAAGCCCGACACAAGTCAAGACACGTGATGAACATGACTCCAAATGGCCTAAGGACCGAAGTGTCGATGCGTAAAACTTCAGGGACCTAAAAGAAGATGGAGAAGCTTGGATGACAAGCATCCTTATCTTAATCGCGAAGGAAAAGACGTCAAGGACCTACAAGATGTTCGGCATAAATTCAAGGAAACACGAGAAGCGTCGGGCTCGGTTCGCGCCCCCTTTGACCTAGATGCTCCTCGACTTATTTATAACCTCTACCTCTGACGGCCGCCACATCCATCCATCCATCCATTCATCACAACTCGGTGAAACTAAGAAGCAAGCACCGGAGGGAGACGACGCCACCGCGAGTCCTCGAAGTTGTCTAGGAGATGGCCTAGGCCTACCCTAGCTGCCATGGCCGCCCTGCATGGTTGTGCCATGGTGGAGTTCTGGAGCTAGTTGAGGTCATCAATGGTATGTACTCGGTGGTGGTGACCAAAACACATCTACTATGTGAGTAAAGCAATTCATGTCATCCGATCTTTTAGCGACTTGATTCCTCCTTTTACGATCTTGTGCTTTCTTGGGTTTGCCTTATTTCAATCTATTGCTATGATAGATTGCTCGGGGTGCTCTTGTAGCCATGGTGGCTAGAGGTGCATGCCGAATCTACCAAGGGGTGCAACGCGTTCTTAACGAACGTGCTCCCGAGAGCCAACCGCACGAATAGGGGTGCGTCATGACAGGACGAATGTTCAAAAGGCGGAGCTAGGCTAGGGTTTGACCAGAGGATAGTAGTTTAAAGATGGCTTTAGATGAGATACATGTTGCTTTTGCTCTTTTGACTAGAACTACAACTAGATGACGATAGGCCCTAGTTACCCTTGCTTGCTCTATCTTGTTGCCTATGTTATGGATGTGATCAAGCTTGTGCTATCATATACATATCTCTTAGGTTTATCTTTGTATGCAATCAATGCTTAATGTTAGGTTAGTTTGGCTAGACAAGGTAGAGAACCTTGGCAGTTTGCTTCCGATCCTTGGATTGACAAACCTTGGGGACCCTCCTTGGTGAAAAAGGCACCAAGTCACCCGTACGCTTGCGGTGAACTTCAACACGGTTTTGAACCGTCAACAAAGCCCCTTTTTCTGGCACTATTGCCGGGGATCGACAACTCGAACCCTAGGGTGATCTACCTTTCTATTTGACTAACCCTAATTTTATTATTGCATATACACTTGTTTTCTTGTTTGTGTCCTTGAAAGCAGGTGAAAAGCTAGATACAAGACGTTCGAGGAGTTCTCTACACCCACACTTCGACAACACAAGATTCACTTTCAACAAACATGAAGATTCAATTCGCTCTTTAGTGGTAGGTGTTAACTTTTGTTAGTGGCCCATCATCCGCTATCAAGCCTACACCCTACACAAGAGCACGTGAACAAGGTGAGTCAACGTGTTAATTAAAATTTTAAGACTAATGTCTCGTGGAGAATCATTTGTTCAAACAATAGGTACTAGGTGATACCCCGCGTGTTGTTGCGGGTTCTTTTGGTGAAATTTGAAAATAAAAATACTAAAGTAAAATTTGGAAGCAGACACAATAAGATGATTTCTTCGTATTGTTACATGTTGAGAGAAATAGAAATCAATGTTTTGTAGTGGGTGTTTGTGTATACTTTAATATAGATAGATAGATATATAGATTTTTTAGATTGAACGGTGCAAACAATTAAGAAGATGTGTCTGCACCGTATGTGAGAAGTATATAGTTTAATATAGATATAGAATTAGCGATCAATGCATCTTGGTAGGGTGCTTAGTGGAGGATGACGTGGCGCGTTGGTGGAGGATGACGTGATGCGTTGAGGAATGGTGGGGTGCTTAGTGAAGGATAACGTGGTGCATTGAGGATTGAGAGAATTCCTTAGTGGGGTGCGCTAATATAGTTTTGTATGATTGGATGTTATCGATGCCCCCAAGATCACAAGATCAAGCTCGTCAACATCTTCAAAGTTTCTATTTGCACCAAGTTTTGCACAGCCTCATTGGAAGAACAATAGAATATCTTTGGATATTTAGAAGCCTCACAAAGTTATGCTTCCAACGAGTCAAGAATCAAGTCAATCGGAGGTTTCTACAAGCGGATATGGCCGAATCACCGATGGTTGCACGTACTGAAATTTCTGGACAGCAAGCAAAGCTGAAGTGAAACAGCCATAACTCCCTCATATGGACTCCGATTATGATGCATGAGTACCCATTGGAAAGGTAATTTTATAAATTTTTCAATAGAATTATATTCTGGTATATGTTCTGTTATGTATACAGGGGAAAATCCACGAGGAAGAGGCAGCAACAACGCGATGAGAACAAGAGAGTGGAGATGAGGATGACAACAACAAAGAGAAGTTTGGGCAATGCTTCCACTAGACCACACATGAAGAAATTCAGAGGCTTGGAACAAAATAAAGACCCCTAGAGCATTGACAAATGAACACACAAGTTGGTGACATCCGACACAACGAGTTGTTTGGAGAAGACCACGAAGGATTACATGCAAAGGACGACATCCGATGGCGCGGATACTTTGGGTTCTAACACGATGGATCATGGAGTTAAATTTTCACAACCAAGATGTGTGAGCCCATAAGTGAAGAGGAGTAATCCTACACAAAGCAACCTTGACGACATGTGGCACGAATGAAGGAATTGAGAAAAGCCTACACGATCCACCTACTATCATCAAGGATTGTTCGCTTTCAACTCTGGAGGATCACTCACGATGAAAAGCTTGAAGGCTAAGGTACACATTAAACTCTCAAGGTACTTTTGGATATGATATCTTTCTTTTGCTATATTCATGTTCATATCCAATAGTATCTTTTGATTCTATGCCTTGCACATTTGATAATCATGATAGGCTAGAATTTCTTGAGTATGATAAAGTGGCTTTGTTATGCTTAAACTTTGTTAATTTGCATGCCTAATGAACCCATGCCTAATGAGAGCCTTAGCGCTGAGCAAGATACTTATGCAACCTTTAACCACATTTTGTTCATCCAATTTAAATTGTGGTTATGTATGCATTTGTTTGCATTACGTTTTGCAAATCCTAGACTTGCTTTGTGCTTGGTCAAGCTCGTGACCTTAAAAGAGCGTGTGTCAGGGAAAAACCCGAATTTCACTAACTATGCAAGTCATTAAACCTTAATAAAGAGGAGAGAAGCCATGCCCCAAGGGAATTGCAAGCTCGTGCATTGCCTTCCCCGAATCTTGAGTACAAATGTTGCTGTTTTCATCAGTTTTGAGCACCTGATCAGATATGTAGAAGAAGGAAAAAGTTGAAAATCAGAAGCTCCATCAAGTGCCGATTCCAACGCCTCCAAGATCGATGAATTTGAAGACCCGTACAAGGAGATATGGCAAAAACATTAGGCGTTGCACAGTTTGAAATCAGATTTGGACAGATTGCAGCTTTGGAGTAACCGAAAATTGGTTCTGTAGCACCGAAAGGTCGTGATCTCCGTAAAATACCACTGAAAGACATTGGCCCTGTAAAATACCACTGAAAGGTGCAACCGCGAACTGAAAATAGCATTCCGTTAGATTTCAGCGTTACCTCTGTTAAATTGGACACAAATACCCCCAAACCGGTATCTGACATCTAAAAACATAAGAAACAAGAACAGGGCATCATCCGGCAATATTTTAACACCTCCTCACTAAACAAGTCAACACATGCACAAAATATTGATCAAACACACATGGAAAAATATGATTCCAGTAATCTGGTTGAACACATGCACTAAACAGTGATCAAACACATGAAAAATATTATCCAACACAGACTAAGATGGAGCAGCACATCTTGCAATGGTCCAACACACATAGGAGCCAACAATGTGCTCTCATCCAACACACATACAGAACAACATAAGCCTAACACAGGTTCAACACATGCCTGTTTAATACAACAATAGTTCAACAAAATGATTCTGGATCACACTACTAGCCTAGCTTATGATGACCCTTCTAGCAATACCTCCTGGTGATATATCCATTTGTGCTGCCATTCTTCTTGTTGTTGGCCCTGGACTGACTGGTGTGCCTGGTGCTCTTGTTGGTGTAGAAACAGAAGCTGACATCCTTCTTGTTGTTGGTCCTGGACTAACTGGTGCTTGAATGTCTAAGGATGTAGCTGTACCAGGTGCTTGAGTGAGTAAAGAATTGGAGGTTGTTCCTGTACCATCACCTTCTCCTCTCTTTCTTTTACTACAAAACAGCAATATAATCAAGTCATTTTGCATGAAAAAAAAACCATTTAGCAAAAACATGCAGCATGAGGGTGAACTAGCCTAGATTTGGCAGGAAGTGGTGGTGGTAATTCAACAGCAAGTTTAGTAGGGGGCTCAACAGAAGTAGAGGTTGTTCCTGTATCATTCTTCTTTGACTTTTTGGAAGCATTCTTGCATTTCGAAGTACCACCTCCTCCCTTTCTTTTACTACAAAACAGCAATGAAATCAAGTCATTTTTGCATGTGAAACAAAAAGAAACCATATTAACAAAAACCTACAGCTTGAGGGTGAACTTACCTAGATTTCGTAGGAAGTGATGGTGGTAATTCAGCAGCAAGTTCAGTAGGGGGCTCACGACAACCCTTTTCAATATGCCCAAACTGGAAACATCTCTTGCATTGGTAAGGTCCCCTTTTCCCTGGTTCACCTCTACTCTTGATTCTTTTCACTCTTGGTCTACCTGCGGCTCTTTCTAACTTTGGAGGCAACATCTCAAACCCAAGATCAACTACAGGCCATTGTGTCTTGTCAACCATCGGGTTTACCTCAAACTGATAAGTAGCCTTGAAACGCTCAAGTGAGTAGTATTCATGCACATAGTCATCAAGTTTCACCTATCTAAGTGAACCTATGAAACATATAGCATGTGTGCATGGTTTACCAGAAATCTACCACTGACCACAAGAGCATGTTTTCAGCTCAAGATCTACTGCATGCCTCCAAGGATAGTTGTCCTTAGTCAATCCAGATACCTCTGCCTTAAGTCCACCACTTCCCTTGATAGTGTACTTCAAGTTTCTACTCTTCATCTTCAGCTCATTGATAACACTTGGAAGAATTGGCCCTTCAAGTCTTTGAGCTATGGCCTGCCTCATTGCTATCTTTTCCATGATCATCTCTCTAATGGTGTCCATGAGAGCATCCACATGTAAACCTTTGCATTCCTTAATCCAGTTGTTGAAGCACTCTGATAAGTTGTTATTCACATAGTCAACCTTGCACTCACCTGAAAACTTAGCTCTTGACCAGATCTGTTTGTGTTCTGCTTGCAAGTAAGGAATTGCCTCTGGACAGTTTTCAACAATTCTATCCCATGACCATTTATGCCTTCGAGTAGTACATGCCCAAGCACAAGGCCACATGTACTTCAACACTTCTCCTTCGAACTGCTTCCTAAAGTTGTGCATGAGGTGTCTAAAACATTCTCTGTGCTCAACTTGACCTCGAAAGACCTTATGGACTGCTGTCTCTAAACCTTTACAAGCATCAGTATGGATTGTGAGTCCATGTGGAGTCCCAATTGCTCTCTTCAACTGCGTCAAGAACCAAATCCAATCAGCTTTTGTCTCTTTGTAAAAAATCCCGTATGCCACTTGTAACATCCCGGAATGTCTCCGGAATGTTAGTAATGCAAAAATGTGGATTTCAAAATTTCGATTTGAAATTGAGTGCTTGATTAAACTATAAGGTTGTCTTCTGTGATCCTTCCCTGATTTCCTAGATTTAATTTGAGCAAAATAATAAAACTTAGGAATTATAAAATGGTAGAGTGCGAACTTTGGATTTTATTGGATTTGGATCTTATTTGTGTGGGGATTCAAATTTGAATTCTAATTCGAATTTGAGTCTATAGCTATATAGGGGTTAAGGTAAATAGGATATTAGGAAAACACCCTAGTCTCTGTTGGGCCTCTTCTCAAGTCGCTAAGTCCTCTAGAGCACCCCAATCTCTTTTCTCGAGTTCGCCAAGCCGCAGCCCAACCTCGCAGCCCACCTACTCTTTCAGCCCGCGCAAGCCAGCATACCACCTACCACCTCTTGTGCCTCTGCCACGCGGGCCCCAGCTGTTAGCCGCCTTTGCCTGTTTTTCTTCCATCTCCCGCACGGATAGATGACGTGCGCGCCGTGGGGGCAGGGGAGGCGACGCGAGCACCGCGCTGGCCCCATGGCCGCCGCCCTGCTGTGCTGGCGCCGCGCGATGGAGGCCACGCACCCCCCGCGTCGCATCCCCGCCGTGCACCCGCATCCCGGGAACCCTAGCGCCGCCCCTTAAATACCCAGTTCCTAGCCTCATCTCCCTGATCCGCCGCCGCCTGGGGTAATCCCCAATCCATCCACCGCGCTCACCTGGCTGTAGAGGAGGGAGGAGTTGAGGGAAGGAAGGAGGCGTAGGAGGCGGGGAAGAAGCCGGGGGCAGCTGCGTTCCGCGCCGTCCGCCGTGCGTGAACCGCGACGCCACCCAAGAGTCGCCGAGTCGCCGTCCGGGAAGAAGAAGACCGAAGGGGAAGAGGAAGAAGGAGCCGGAGCTGCTCCAGCCAAGGTCGCCGACGCCCCGAAGCCCGGAGCCGTCCGTGCGCGACATCTGCTTCCCCTGCCTCGACCCGAACCGCGTCGAGCCCGGTTCTGCATCCTCTGCTCTGCGCCCGCTCCGCCGCCGCACCTCGACAACGCCGCCTCGTCGTCACGTCCGGAGCACTGGTGAGCACCACGACCCCCATCACCGTGCCGTGGACCCGGCCTTCAAGCCGAGGCTGAACTGAGCCTTGTGAGCTCGCTGTCTTGTGTGCCCGCTGTTGGACCGTGCCTGCTCGCGCCGCCGCGCAGACCCGCCGTCGCTTGAGAGCCGGCCTTCGAGCCGAGCCGGCCGCTTTGCAGGTGCTGCTGCCATCGACAACGCGCGCTCCCTTGCTTGCTGCCTGAGTTGTTTCCCGTTCGTTCCAGTGCCGAGCGCCCGCTGAGCTCTGGCTGCGCCGCCGGTGTTATACACACACAGGCATGTGCACGTACACTCAAGGGGTCAAGTCCCTGTGTTGTCTGCCCAGCCCGTGCGAGCACGCACGCACTCGCAACTGCATGCCTGCACGCGCACACGTGAGAGGCGCCGGCATCGCGTGAGGAACCGCGTCGCCGTGTCGTCCCACCTCGCCGCGTTGCACCCTGTCCTCACCGCCGAGGGCGACCTTTCCGCCTGAGCGCGCGAGCAACATGCCAAGCTGGTGCACGCCTTTGTTCTTGCGCACACAGGCGAGCGCACCGGCGCTAGTACACCAGGCCGTGACGCCGAAGCCATCGACTTTGCCTGGCCGCACCGAGCCGCTCTTTTTCGCCGCCGGCACACACACGCACTCACGCGCACGCCGTGCGGCCAAGGCCAAACTTTTGGTCGTGCCTGTGCCAAGGCACATCCGGCCGGCCGTTCCCAGCTGAGCGTGTACCCCGTGCGTGCTACCGCGGAGCTCGCCGCCGTGGTCAAGCCACCGGCGCTTGTCCGCGTGCAGCCACACCGAGCCGCCACTTTGCGGCCGTTGCTCGACGCCTAGGGGTCTGGATGCTTTCGCTCGATCATGCCACCGTTTGGTCGCTTCGACCCTGTCCAAGCCATCCAGGTCGCGATCCCAAGTTCGTGACCGCGCCGCCGTAAACCTCTATCCGACCGTCGCGGCCGAGACCTCGCCGCCATGGACATCCTTTCTGTCTAGGCGCGCGAGCGGACCAACCCGAGCACGCGTTCACTCTCGGGCACACGAGCACATACAACCTCACCGGCGCTGGCCACCCCAGCCTCGTCGCCGAAACCTTGTGCTTTGCTCCGCCGCGCCGAGCTGCTCTCAGTCCCGCCGTGCCAAGAACCCGGCCAAGGCCGCCCCTTTTTCCTTGCCCAAACCGACCCCTAGGGTTTGATCGTCCTCGCCTTGGAGCGTGTTGACCAGTCGCCGAACCACCTCGCCGCTGGCGAGCTTCTGCAGGTCCGCCGCTCCTTTGGAGCTTTTCGTCGAGCACGTTCCGGGCGGGCCCCAAAAATCCAGTGGAGTTAGCTCCACACGCCGGCCCACACGTCGACCCTGCCGTAGTTGATCCGGCCGGATCGCGTGTGGCCAGCCACCCACGGCTGAGCCACACACCTGCCCGCACCTGGACGCGCCGCAGCCGATCTGGCTGGGATCTCGTGAGGCCGCCACACCAGCTGCCACATGGGGCGGCCACCTCACCTGGAGCTGGCTTATAGCCGCCTATGTGGCCGCCACGTGTGCAGCAAGAGCTAGCCAGCAGCCAGCCAGTAGTTAGCTTAAAGTCCTTTGGAGCTAGCCTGTAGATAGCTTATAGTTAGTGTTATTGTGTATGCGTATTTTAATTTCAGAAAATGTATTTTACTTTTGGAAAATACTAGTAAATCCATTTCAACTCTTAAAATTACGAAACATTTTCCAAAACTCTTCTAAAATTATAAACTCCGTGTTAGGCTAGTGTTCGCTCTCTTTTGGCTCTTAATTGTTGTTCATTTGGAGTTAATTGCAATAGGACCCGTCTTTATTTTATTTGCGCGTTAATAGGAGCAGCTGGAGCTGGGGAGCTGAGCTCGGAGATCGACTACACCGACGACTACGCCGCCGACGACTACTCGCACGCAGGTGTTCACGCCCGGCTGATTCTGAAATTCCTACTAGGCATTGCCATGTAGAATGCTAGCGCTTTACTTTAAATGCATGTTGATGAACCTTGCACTGCCTTCTTTTATTATCCTGTCCTTGATTGCCCTACTACTGCTATATATGTTTATATGCGTGTATATACGCTGAGCTTCGCGATGCATGTGTTGGGATGGGAATACTGGTTCTTGGCGTGAGTGGGGGAAAACCGGCAGGAGAAGGCGTTTTGGGTACTTTGGCGGGGGTGAGCTCGAAACAACCGATCTGGGATCGGGGATGAGGGTGCACTCCTCAGTGCATTCCCGCTTGTACGGTTTTCGGAGCACAGGTGTTGGGGTTTTACTGACGTTTGGAGGACATGAGCTCGCCCCGGTCTGAAACCGAGTGGGCCAACCGCTTCACGGGACTTTTCGTACACACCACCTCGTCGAGAGTGGGGTTAGGGCCGAGTTGAGCTCGGCAAGTGCGGAACCATACCTGCCAGCAGGATAGCAGGGTATCAGTGGGGGAGAGGTGGGAGTGAGACCACCCTCTCAGAGTGACTCCCGTGTGGCCACACGGGGGCATTTCACAGTTCAGGTGCAATCCCTTCCGAGGGGGGATCATTTTGAGGGCCGGATGCAGGATGGGACCGTAACTACCGAGAGTTTGCACGGTAGGGTGGGCTCGGTTGGCTGATCACCGCCGGGTGCCATCCCGAGTTGGGTACAGGTGTACACGCTCTGCAGAGTTTAGATCTATACGTATAGCTGCGTCCTCGGTCATGGACGAGCCCAGTGGATTGTTGGTTCTCATGTTTTGGGATTTCTACCTCCCCCTGTAGTTGAGAGTGTGGTGAGCCGTGGTTGCAGTCGGTTAGAGGAGAGTGGCTCCCTCTACCTCGCGGATCCGATTGCAATCATTGAGGTGCGAGGAGAGGAAGTTCTCGCATCGACCCTAGATGGAGATAGGATGTGGAGACGAGGCCCTGGGGTACCAGGTGTTTCCGAGCTGTGTTTGAGAGTATGGTTTGGGACTTATATGGAGATGTTTTCTATTTATACTTTGCTGCTGCAGCATAGGAAACCTGAGCTTCCACCTTGCTTCTTTTCTTACCCATTAGAAGATAGGCCACCTAAAGCTGCATACAGTCGGTGACGTGAACCTATCCCACTCCTTGGGGATAGACTTTGGGTGTGCAGGGTACGAGTCTGACTTCGACAACAACGCTGATGGATGGTACGACTGAGGGATGCGTCGCTTCGCTCAAGGATGCCTGTGGGTGTGAAGAATAAAAGATTGAGACCCTTCTGAGATGCTAGCTACCGCTGCGTAGAATTTCACTCTGATTCAGCCAAGATGCTTGTAATGTTGTACTCCATTATGGACATGTAATAAATTATGTAATAATATTTGTTTGATGCGATGTATGGTTGTGATTTACCTTCTGTGATGAGATCTGTACGCGATAGCCACTGATCCCGGGACTATCGCAAAGGTACAGGGACTCGGGTTTTCCTCACTGAAAATCCAGGGTGTTACAGGTGGTATCAGAGCCGTACTTGACCGTAGCTTGTATCCCTAGAAATGGCTGATAGTAAATAAGGATTCTAAACGTTCCCTTGCTTTATATAAACTCCTTGAATTATTTTATAAAAGCTTTCCGCCTTTGAAAAGCTTCTTTCTTACCTACGAGCTCAACCTTCTTTACGGGGACATGACCTTTTGGTCGAGAACTTGTCCTGAACACGATGAAGTGGAGCAGTGTTGAAACACCATGTTAGGCACAACCCCTTGGAGATCTCTTAACGATAGATTAGGTCGTTGATGTGCTCGCGACCTCTGAGGCCCGAGTCAGCCTCGAGGAAGCTTATAAGTGTATCTATCATGATTGCTTAGTGTTTGTCTCTTAATGGAGTTAATCGTGTCTTAATGCATCTTCTCATTGAGTGATAGGTTATATAATTAGCAATATTTTCTTGCTGGTGTTTGACTCAATTGGTTGGTGAGTGACGCTGTTTAAAGTTTCTCCTTCCGTGGTCGTGTTTTCCAGAAGGATGTCGATCCGACGATCCAACCGTCTGTTGGTACGCTTTGAGGAAGCTGCCGAGGAAGAGGAAGCCCCACAAGGCTGTGGTCGTGGTTGTGCCACCGCTCGTGGACGCGGACGTGCACCTACCCGTGGCCGTGGACGCCCGCCCATCCGTGGAGGAGCTCGAGGGGCTCGAGGTCGGGGTGCCGGTGCGCCACCGCTGCCCAATGGCCCTGAAGCTGATGACGAAGAGGAGGAAGCTGAGCCCGAACCGGTGCAAGACCAGCCTGAGCCGGAGCAGCCGCCACCGCCGCCACCCAACTTGGTGGACGTGATGGCCCTGCAGACTCAGCTGATGCAGAGGATGGCGGAAGCCATGGAGCACCGAGGCAACGGTGGGAACCGTAATGCCCCGCCAGAGGAGGACCTCACGAAGAAGATCGAGAGGTTCATCTGCTTGAAGGCCCCCACCTTCAGCTACTCGGACGATCCGCTTGACGCCGACGACTGGTTGAGGGTGATCGAGACCAAGCTCGACCTCACCATCTACACAGACGAGGAGTGCGTCGCCATCGCCGCGCACCAGCTGGAGGGTCCTGCCAAGTCTTGGTGGGAGAACTACGCCGCCAGCCACCCGAACCCAGCCTTCATCACTTGGCTGGAGTTCTGCAAGGCGTTCCGCGAGCAGTACCTGCCCAGCGAGCTGATGGTCCAGAAGGCTCAAGAGTTCCACACCATGACGCAGGGTGCGATGAGAGTGGAGGAGTACGAGCGCCACTTCATGAAAATGATGCGCTACGCTCCCGATGACACCAACACCGACCAGAAGAAGCAGTTCTGGTTCCTGCGAGGCCTTCACCATGGTCTTCGCCAGGGACTGAAGGAAAGTGAGCACAAGTCTCTGCGTCACCTCGTGAATCGTGCCATTGCGCTCGAGGACGAGAGAAGGGGTCATGAAGACCGCATGAAGGACAGGAAGAGGATGGGAGATCGGGACCACTTCGACCGATCGTTCCAGAGGCCGAGGGATGGGCCAAGCAGCATGATGAGAGGGAGCTTCCGCTCGGGGTTTAACCCGTATGGAAGCTACTTCGGAGGAGGCAGCAGCCACTACTCAGGAGGAGGAAGCTTCAACTACCAGCAGCCGATTGGAGGATACAACCGTCTGCAGCCGAACACTCCAAGACCCAGCACCGGAGGGTTCACCCCGACTTGCTTCGCCTGTGGCAAGCCTGGGCACAAGTCCTTCCAGTGCCCCGACAAGAAGACCGCCGCTACGCCCGCCAAAGCACCGACCCCAGGAGGAAGACCTCCTGAGTCTGCCCCTAAGCAGTCTGCGAGCCATGGAAGGCTTACCCACCTGAAGGAAGGAAAGGCTACCGATGTTTCTACCGGCGTGATCGGTGAGTTCTAAGTGGTGTTACACCAGCTTTAACTCCTTTTGATGCTAGTGCAGCTAGTTTCTTTCGTTTCCTCTTCTCATTGAAAAAAAAACCGGGAGTCAACTCTTAATCTCGAGGACGAGATTCTTATGAGGGGGGGAGTTCTGTAACATCCCGGAATTTCTCCGGAATGTTAGTAATGCAAAAATGTGGATTTCAAAATTTCGATTTGAAATTGAGTGCTTGATTAAACTATAAGGTTGTCTTCTGTGATCCTTCCCTGATTTCCTAGATTTAATTTGAGCAAAATAATAAAACTTAGGAATTATAAAATGGTAGAGTGCGAACTTTGGATTTTATTGGATTTGGATCTTATTTGTGTGGGGATTCAAATTTGAATTCTAATTCGAATTTGAGTCTATAGCTATATAGGGGTTAAGGTAAATAGGATATTAGGAAAACACCCTAGTCTCTGTTGGGCCTCTTCTCAAGTCGCTAAGTCCTCTAGAGCACCCCAATCTCTTATCTCAGGTTCACCAAGCCGCAGCCCAACCTCGCGGCCCACCTACTCTTTCAGCCCGCGCAAGCCCGCATACCACCTACCACCTCTTGTGCCTCTGCCACGCGGGCCCCAGCCGTCAGCCGCCTTTGCCTGTTTTTCTTCCATCTCCCGCACGGACAGATGACACGCGCGCCATGGGGGCAGGGGAGGCGACGCGAGCACCGCGCTGGCCCCATGGCCGCTGCCCTGCTGTGCTGGCGCCGCGCGATGGAGGCCACGCACCCCCCGCGTCGCATCCCCGCCGTGCACCCGCATCCCAGGAACCCTAGCGCCACCCCTTAAATACCCGGTTCCTAGCCTCATCTCCCTGATCCGCCGCCGCCTGGGGTAATCCCCAATCCATCCACCGCGCTCACCTGGCTGTAGAGGAGGGAGGAGTTGAGGGAAGGAAGGAGGCGGGGAAGAAGCCGGGGGCAGCTGCGTTCCGCGCCGTCCGCCGTGCGTGAACTGCGACGTCACCCAAGAGTCGCCGAGTCGCCGTCCGGGAAGAAGAAGACCGAAGGGGAAGAGGAAGAAGGAGCCGGAGCTGCTCCAGCCAAGGTCGCCGACGCACCGAAGCCCGGAGCCATCCGTGTGCGACATCTGCTTCCCCTGCCTCGACCCGAACCGCGTCGAGCCCGGTTCTGCATCCTCTGCTCTGCGCCCGCTCCGCCGCCACACCTCGACACCGCCGCCTCGTCGTTGCGTCCGGAGCACTGGTGAGCACCACGACCCCCATCACCGTGCCGTGGACCCGGCCTTCAAGCCGAGGCTGAACCGAGCCTTGTGAGCTCGCTGTCTTGTGTGCCCGCTGTTGGACCGTGCCTGCTCGCGCTGCCGCGCAGACCCGCCGTCACTTGAGAGCCGGCCTTCGAGCCGAGCCGGCCGCTTTGCAGGTGCCGCTGCCATCGACAACGCGCGCTCCCTTGCTTGCTGCCCGAGTTGTTTCCCGTTTGTTCCAGTGCCGAGCGCCCGCTGAGCTCTCGCTGCGCCGCCGGCGTTATACACACACACGCACGTGCATGTACACTCGAGGGGTCAAGTCCCTGGTTGTCTGCCCAGCCCGTGCGAGCACGCACGCACTCGCAATCGCATGCCCGCACGCGCACACGCGAGAGGCGCCGGCATCGCGTGAGGAACCGTGTCGCCGTGTCGTCCCACCTCGCCGCGTTGCACCCTGTCCTCACCGCCGAGGGCGACCTTTCCGCCTGAGCACGCAAGCACCATGCCAAGCTGGTGCACGCCTTTGTTCTTGCGCACACAGGCGAGCGCACCGGCGCTAGTACACCAGGCCGTGATGCCGAAGCCATCGACTTTGCCTGGCCGTACCGAGCCGCTCTCTTTCGCCGCCGGCACACACACGCACTCACGCGCACGCCGTGCGGCCAAGGCCAAACTTTTGGTCGTGCCTGTGCCAAGGCACATCCGGTCGGCCGTTCCCAGCTGAGCGCGTACCCCGTGCGTGCTACCGCGGAGCTCACCGCCGTGGTCAAGCCACCGGCGCTTGTCCGCGTGCAGCCGCACCGAGCCGCCGCTTTGCGGCCGTTGCTCGATGCCTAGGGGTCTGGATGCTTTCGCTCGATCATGCCGCCGTTTGGTCGCTTCGACCCTGTCCAAGCCATCCAGGTCGCGATCCCAAGTTCGTGACCGCGCCGCCGTAAACCTCTATCCGACCGTCGCGGCCGAGACCTCGCCGCCATGGACATCCTTTCTGTCTAGGTGCGCGAGCGGACCAACCTGAGCACGCGTTCGCTCTCGGGCACGCGAGCACATACAACCTCACCGGCGCTGGCCACCCCAGCCTCATCGCCGAAACCTTCTGCTTTGCTCCGCCGCGCCGAGCTGCTCTCAGTCCCGCCGTGCCAAGAACCCGGCCAAGGCCGCCCCTTTTTCCTTGCCCAAACCGACCCCTAGGGTTTGATCATCCTCGCCTTGGAGCGTGTTGACCAGTCGCCGAACCACCTCACCGCTGGCGAGCTTCTGCAGGTCCGCCGCTCCTTTGGAGCTTTTCGTCGAGCACGTTCCGGGTGGGCCCCAAAAATCTAGTGGAGTTAGCTCCACACGCCGGCCCACACGTCGACCCTGCCGTAGTTGATCCGGCCGGATCGCGTGTGGCCAGCCACCCACGGCTGAGCCACACACCTGCCCGCACCTGGACGCGCCGCAGCCGATCTGGCTGGGATCTCGTGAGGCCGCCACACCAGCTGCCACATGGGGCGGCCACCTCAGCTGGAGCTGGCTTATAGCCGCCTATGTGGCCGCCACGTGTGCAGCAAGAGCTAGCCAGCAGCCAGCCAGTAGTTAGCTTAAAGTCCTTTGGAGCTAGCCTGTAGATAGCTTATAGTTAGTGTTATTGTGTATGCGTATTTTAATTTCAGAAAATGTATTTTACTTTTGGAAAATCCTAGTAAATCCATTTCAACTCCGAAAATTACGAAACATTTTCCAAAATTCTTCTAAAATTATAAACTCCGTGTTAGGCTAGTGTTCGCTCTCTTTTGGCTCTTAATTGTTGTTCATTTGGAGTTAATTGCAATAGGACCCGTCTTTATTTTATTTGCGCGTTAATAGGAGCAGCTGGAGCTGGGGAGCTGAGCTCGGAGATCGACTACACTGACGACTACGCCGCCGCCGACTATTCGCACGCAGGTGTTCAAGCCGGCTGATTCTGAAATTCCTACTAGGCATTGCCATGTAGAATGCTAGCGCTTTACTTTAAATGCATGTTGATGAACCTTGCACTGCCTTCTTTTATTATCCTGTCCTTGATTGCCCTACTACTACTATATATGTTTATATGCGTGTATATACGCTGAGCTTCGCGATGCATGTGTTGGGATGGGAATAGTGGTTCTTGGCGTGAGTGGGGAAAAACCAGCAGGAGAAGGCGTTTTGGGTACTTTGGCGGGGGTGAGCTCGAAACAACCGATCTGGGATCGGGGATGAGGGTGCACTCCTCAGTGCATTCCCGCTTGTACGGTTTTCGAAGCACAGGTGTTGGGGTTTTACTGACGTTTGGAGGACATGAGCTCGCTCCGGTCTGAAACCGAGTGGGCCAACCGCTTCACGGGACTTTTCGTACACACCACCTCGCCGAGAGTGGGGTTACGGCCGAGTTGAGCTCGGCAAGTGCGGAACCATACCTGCCGGCAGGATAGCGGGGTATCAGTGGGGGAGAGGTGGGAGTGAGACCACCCTCTCAGAGCGACTCCCGTGTGGCCACACGGGGGTATTTCACAGTTCCGGTGCAATCCCTTCCGAGGGGGGATCGTTTTGAGGGCCGGATGCAGGATGGGACCGTAACTACCGAGAGTTCGCACGGTAGGGTGGGCTCGGTTGGCTGATCACCGCTGGGTGCCATCCCGAGTTGGGTACAGGTGTACACGCTCTGCAGAGTTTAGATCTATACGTATAGCCGCGTCCTCGGTCATGGACGAGCCCAGTGGATTGTTGGTTCTCATGTTTTGGGATTTCTACCTCCCCCTGTAGTTGAGAGTGTGGTGAGCCGTGGTTGCAGTCGGTTAGAGGAGAGTGGCTCCCTCTACCTCGCGGATCTGATTGCAATCATTGAGGTGCGAGGAGAGGAAGTTATCACATCGACCCTAGATGGAGATAGGATGTGGAGATGGGGCCCTGGGGTACCAGGTGTTTCCGAGCTGTGTTTGAGAGTATGGTTTGGGACTTATATGGAGATGTTTTCTATTTATACTTTGCTGCTGCAGCATAGGAAACCTGAGCTTCCACCTTGCTTCTTTTCTTACCCATTAGAAGATAGGCCACCTAAAGCTGCATACAGTCGGTGACGTGAACCTATCCCACTCCTTGGGGATAGACTTTGGGTGTGCAGGGTACGAGTCTGACTTCGACAACAACGCCGATGGATGGTACGACTGAGGGATGCATCGCTTCACTCAAGGATGCCTGTGGGCGTGAAGAATAAAAGATTGAGACCCTTCTGAGATGCTAGCTACCGCTGCGTAGAATTTCACTCTGATTCAGCCAAGAGGCTTGTAATGTTGTACTCCATTATGGACATGTAATAAATTATGTACTAATATTTGTGTGATGCGATGTATGGTTGTGATTTACCTTCTGTGATGAGATCTGTACGCGATAGCCACTGATCCCGGGACTATCGCAAAGGTACAGGGACTCGGGTTTTCCTCACCGAAAATCCAGGGTGTTACACCACTGGATACATCCAATTATGTCCATCAATTGTTGTTGCTGCAGCTAGCTGTCCATTATATTTTCCGGTGAGGTGAGTAGAGTCAACTCCAAGGTATGGCCTACATCCAGTAAGGAATCCATCCACACATGCTTTGATAGCCACCAACATCCTCGAGAAGTAGACTTTTCCATCTTTCTTCTTTTTGCAATCGATCTCTACTATGCTTCCAGGACATGTAGCTTCTAACTCTGCTTTGAAACTCCACAACATTTTGAAGTTGTCATCCCATGTGCCATGGAGTCCTTCAACTGCACGTTGTCTTCCTTCCCACACCTTGTTATATGATAGTTTGATTGGGAATTGTTGTTCAAGATGATCCTTCACCTTTCTTGCTCCCATGAATGGATTTGACCTAAGTATCTCTTTTGCCCTGTCGGCGATCCAACCTTTACTAGCTTCCTTACCCCTCAATTGGCTGGTGCTTGCACATGTATGCCCTTCTGAAATGGAGACAATCTGAAAATGAAAAACACATGATCAGCAATATGAAGGTGAGAAAAAAGCATGTATATAACAGATCTGAACCATTATGAACGTATGGATAAAACATGTATACACACATCTGAAGTGTTATGAAAACATGGCATACCATGAAAGTAGGGCAGCCGAGAAGTTTCTTTGCATATATTTTCCATTCACAAGCTGGATCGGCACATCTGGCCCTGTACCTTGTTGTGTCACTATGCTCAACAAATGTCTGGAACTCCCTTTTAATTGCATATTGCTTGACTACCAAGATGAAAGCATCTTTGTCAACAAATGTGGATCCTTTCTTTATCTCAGGGTTGTCTCTGTCATATGTAGTGTGTGCAGCATAGACAACATCTTTCATCATAGTGGCTTCATCACTTGGTACAACATCAGGATCTGTACCTTCATATACCCTCCCTCTCTTCTCCACTTTCTTCTTTTCCTTTTGTGGCTTCTTGAAATACCTCCATTCTTCATCTGCTCCAGTTGGATCATCTCCCTCAGGGTCAAAACCATGGTCCATATAGTTCTCCTTCTCCTCCTCCTCTTCTACTCTAGCGGGACCAGCAGCTGAAACCCCAAGTTCTGGTTCATCTGCCCATTCTTGATCTTCAAATTCTGCAGCTACAACTTTACCAAAGGCTTGTTGCAACTCCGCATCATTGCTGCCACTAACCACAACTTGTATCTGTAGCCCATTATCCTCATCTGTGATCTAACTTTGAGCCTCCATCTGGGTTACATTCAAAGCAACATCAATATGCTCACACCTATCAACAGTCATGATGAACTTCACCATTTTTGAAACCCGTAGCAAGGTAAGAAGCTCTTGATCAGTAGCAAGGCGAGTTGTTTGACCTTTTTGATTTGCAAACCAGAAATTTGCCTCCTGATTGCTTGCCCAAGTAAAGTGTTTTAAAACATCCTTCTCCATGTCAATGATAGAGTACTCCTCTGCATCTACCCACCACTCCAAACATCTGCCCTTTCGATACACCGCTCGACCATCTTCAACAGTTGAGAACGAGGAGACATCAATCACTACTCTACAAGCATTGTTCTCATCCATCCTGAAAATAGTAGCAGTGCAGGAATTAACAACACTTCAAATTCATCTGACTCGTGCAGGCTAATTCCATTGAAACAATATTGTTTAGTTCCAATCGCATACCAAAATCAGTCCACATATCTGACAACTAATCTCCTAATTTGCAACTAATTTGCATAATACAACTAATCTCCTAGAAGCATACGAGGAACAATGAGCAGTAACAGGGATGGACGAGTTAGGGTTTCGATCTTACCCTTCAGGGATATCCATTGGATGCATTTGAGGACACCGGGATGTCTAGGGATGCCAGTCTGGGCAGCAGACGGTGGGCGGCGGGCACACGAGAGGGAGGGTGGGCGCCAGGCGGGCCGACCGCACCCAGTGGCGGGTCTGCTCGACGGCAGCCGCCTGAGAGCACCTGGGCGCCAGGTTTCCCACCAGCAGGGGTGGCGTCGCAAGGGCTGGGAGGGAGGGGCGGCGTCGTAGGTGATGGGAGGGAGGGGTGGCGCCGCCGGCGTGCGAGGGGAGGGCGCCGTGCGTGCGAGCGGAGGGGCCCGTGCGGGCACCTGCGAGCGGAGGAGGCGACGGATAAGCCTGGGAGGAGGATTCCTTGTTTTTGTTTTGGTCCACAAGGAAGGGTAGTCTAGTCATTTCGCATTCAAGTTATGTGATAAAAAGTGCCAAAAATAAGTTTCCAGTCGGAAAATGAGACGGAATGCTATTTTCAGTTAACGTTTGCACCATTCGGTGGTATTTTACGGGGCCGATGTCTTTCAGTGGTATTTTACGGAGATCGCGACCTTTCAGTGCTACAGAACCAATTTTCCCTTGGAGTAAAACAAGCGTAACTCATTCGATCGGAGTCTGTTGGGGGTGAATAAACACTTGATGGAAAGAAAATTTCATGTGCCACGCATTGGAGTAGTTGTTTGCTACATGATCTGATCTGGACAGAGAGGAAAATTCATGAAAGGAGAAGCAGCAACGAAGAGCAAAGGAGAAGGAGGGGATGATGATGCAAGAGACGATCGGGCAAGCCTCTCATCAAGCAAAATGATCGTTTCAAGCATGGAGAGTGGATCAAAGCTGCATGCACATCTTCAAATCTTACATGAAGGACCATGGCTTCACGACCACGAGGAGGTACGTAAGAAAGTTGAGCTCTATGACTTTAAATGAAGCGCTTTGCGGGAGGTAACCCGTTTTCTTTTGTTTATGTTTATATATAAATATTATGACCGTCTACATTGTGATCTTAATCAGAAACATCAAGTAACATTGTACCATTTCTCTAATAAATACCACAACACCATGTTGTTTGATTTAATTGCTATTGCGGGAGCGCTTTGTTCTTGATCTTGGAAAACTTGTAGACCCTTTTGCGTGCCTATTAGTGTTTAGAGTCTTTTTCTTTTGTGTCTTTTTAGAGAGAAATATGAAGTTGGCACCATCCTTGAATTCTAACCTTGTGGGTAGTTAATTTAGGTTAGCTCTTGCATTTGTTTTAGACAACCACCATATCATGTCATTTTGCATTGCAAGTTGTGTTTTGATCTAACTTTTTGTCTAACCAACCTAAGCCTTCCCATGGCCCCCACCAAAAACCGTAGCCAACAAGGGTAGGGTTGTGGCTAAGGCACCCTCTATCCCTTGTTCTAACTAAAAACTTTGACTAAGCCCTCCTATGAGAAAATCTTTCACACCTTTAGCCTTCCTAAAACCATAGGTTTGTTTTTCATAAAAAGAGTCTTAACACCACCTTAGATAGAATTTCTATACTTGACCTCCCTCTCTTCAAAATTCTTATTTGAGCCAAAAATATAGGATACCTATAACCTACCCTTTAAACCTTGTTAGTTTGGTTTATTGGTTCTTTTTCGATGGGTGATTTTCTTAATGATAACGCTTACTTCGTGAAGTGAAGGCTAAGCTTTGTCCTTTCCTTATTGTGGACCTTTTCGGAAATCTTTCTTGCCTTGCTAACATTTGTTTTTGCTAACCCTTTGCATGTTGCATCCATCTCATTGTCATCATCCACTTTATGTTAGCTTGGGACTTTTTGTGAAACTTTATGATGAATGCTTTCATATACCTATGTTAATGCTTGTCGACATGCATTACTCCTTTTTGCAATCTTGTGTAAACATGGTGTTTAGACATGATTGGAGACCACCATAATTCAGTTTTACAAGCCTTTCTATCATATCGCATTTGTTGGTTTATAAACTTTGCAATGCGCCCTACTTCTCTTGCACTATAAAGAATTATTGATCTAGGGATGAGCATGGTGTTTTGACCTTGGTTTATAAATCTTTATAAGTAAGGAGAAGTTTGGCAACCACTTTGTAAGCATGGAGCTTAGAATTTGGTGTAAACATTGTTTTTGTTTTTATGCCATCCCATCATTTGCACGCACTCTTGCACACACGTATACCCATTTTGTTCTTAATTTTTCTTTCACTAGAATAACTATGCCACAAGTTAAGATCTTAGGGGATGTCTTTGGTTTGTCGGCATAGAGGGAGTATTCCCGACCGTCACCTCGGGGGTAGTTTGTGCTTTAGATTTGTTTTGTAGGAATGACGAATCGCTCCCATGAGTTAGTGATAAAAGATGAAAATAAGATCGTCAATACCTTTAAAATCCCAAAAGAAACACCGCTGTCCTCATCAAGATTAAGCACATGTTCAGAGATGCACAAAAGAGGAAAATTTGGATATTCAGGAGCTCCACTAAGTCTTCTTTCCAACGTATCGAGATTCAACATTTTAGGAGACCCGTGCAAGGAGTTACAACCAAATCTTTGGGCGTCACACGTTCTGAAATCAGCCCGGGACAGTTTGCATTGATGGAGTAAAAAGGGCGTAACTCTCTTGTTCGGAGTCCGATTGGGGTGAATGACCACTCATTGGAAAGATAATTTCAAGATCTTTACAATGGAGCAATGGTTCAATACATGTTCTGTTCTGGAAGTTGAAGAAAAATTCGTGGAAGTTGAAGCAGCGATAAAGGACAACATGGAAGGAGGTGAAGACGAGTTGAGAAACAATTGGGACTAAGGCTTGTGACAAAGGGTGGACGTTGAAGGATGATCAAGTCAACAAAGGTGAAGAGTACGATGATGATCTCCACATATGGGCCCAGTTTAGTTCCCTAAATATTCACCAACTACCCGTCACATCAATCTTCTTTCTACTAATTCGAAGTATTAAATGTAGATTAATGACAAACCCATTCCACGACCCCTACCTTAATTTTCAAGACGAATCTAACGAGCCTAATTATGTCATGATTAGACAATGTCATGCTATAGTAACCAATCTCTAATGACAGATTAATTAGACTTAATGGATTCGTCTCACAATTTCCGATCCATTCGTGTAATTGTTTTTGTAAATAATCTACGTTTAATACTCCTAATAGACCTTGAAAGGGGACCAAAAGTTTCACTTCGCGAACTAAATGGGCCCATGGTGGTAGGACTTCAATAATTACAAGATGGTTCATCACCTTCCATGCCTAGCAACATGCTAAGCATGGGGGAGGACTTGGTGGACATAAGAAGACCGCATGGAGCACAAAGATCACAGTTGCCACGGGATGCTAATTTTCTTTTTCCATGTTAAGCACAATGCTTAAGCATGGGGGAGTCCACGCTACACTTCAAGCATCAAGGGATGATAACAATTCCTTAACCCTCTTTTTGCCCTTGTCTTTCTATATGTCTGCATATATGTATGTGCTTTCCACAACCTTAGATACAACCTTTGTATATCTCTCTATAGAATTACATGGCTACTAGGATTACAACCTAGATTTGTTTTTGTTTTCAATAACAATTACCGTTACCTTGTGCTCACTATGATGATATCTTGTATGCTCTTGCTTATGGATATATGATGATCGTTGCCACCTTGCTCATTCTTGTGCTTGGTTTGTATATGATTAAGCTAGTGCTCTCTTTATATGATCTGAAAATTAAATTAGTGCTAGCCTAATCTTTTGTGGAGGTTATGGTAACTTGAGACCCATAGTATTTTTCGTTGCTCTCACTTTTGAATAAATCAAAGATCATTTATTTTTGTTCTTAAAAGATATGCTAACCTTGTCTTTAATACCACTTGCATTTTGCTCAACCTATCCAAAGACATTATATTCATTAAGTGCAAAAACCTTAGTTTACAAGATTTATTTTTGGGTGCATTGATTCAGGGCTTGATTTCTCTGGCCCGAGACTAAGAAGCTGGTCATTCTGTTTTTGCGTATCTATCTTTATGCTAGCATCTTTTATCCATGCATTATGAGTTTCCACATCGGGAATTTCGCAAACTTCGCCGGATATTCACCCACAAACCCAAAATATCTTTTTCTGCATACTTCCTTGACCACAACCCAAAACTTTGAGTATGGATGAATATTTCGAAGAAGATTACAAGGAAGGTTCCATCAAGTGGAGAAGATTTTGGGAGACCTCCATGGAAGGATCCCTAGAAGGTTTGAAGTATCTCTCCTCAAGAAAATACAAGAATTTCAGCGCTTACCTTGGCACAATCATCACCTCTTTGCTCGGGGACGAGCAACGTCTAAGCATGGGGGGTTGCCAAGGAAGTACTAGTGTAGTCTAGAGTTCAAGGGGAATACAAAAAATATGTAATATGAAAAAAAAGAGAAAAGTGATGAAATAAAAAAATATAAAGATGAAAAAGTATGATGAGAAAAGGAAGAAAAGAAAAAAAAAGTGAAGAAAAAATATAATAAAGCTCCCCGATTCTCTAGCTACATTTGGAGATTTCAAAAGGATTTCAAGATCAAGACCCATACTCATCTTTCCAGCCATGTGCAATCCGATAACAGGGACTTTGCTTGTGCCTCGTGATCACCCTTTGCCATTTGCACATGTCCACCTATCTAAAAAGTGTGTGTTTTTCTCTTCCCCCTCCTTGCAACATTATTTTCCAATGACCTTTTTGACGAGTCTTGGTAAGTCCATGAGAAGCTTGTATTGTTTTGATAATATCTCAACTATAGTATCTTGGTAGGACTAAACTTCCCCATAGCTCCATATAAAGCTTTCCACCAAATATTTGAGAGAGTAAAGGAGTAGAACAAGTAGGCTTGAGAGACAAGATGAGATGAGAGTTCATGACAAGATGCCTGAGTTGAGTCAGTGCTACAGCATGCAACACCGCATGGCCCCAACAACTGGTCGGCAGCCTACAATTCTGCAACAACGACTCGGCAATCCACTTGATCCTTTTGATCAAGGATTCAGCTAGACCATTTTGTGTGTGGACATGAGGTACCGAATGCTCTACCTTAATGCCCATGGCAAAACAATAATCATCAAAAGCACTACGTGAAAACCTCAAATAGGTCATGCAGCATTTGTAACAGGCCCTTAACACCTGTTACATGCACCCACATCTGTAATGGTTGTTGTTTGGCACCCGTTACCCATAAGTGCGGCCGGCCGACGACGGGGTTTGCCTCCACAACGCCCGTTACCAATGTGGAATTCTGGTAACGGGCTTCTTAAACGGCCGTTACATGAATTCGTTGTAACGGACGTCAAAGTGAGTCCGTTACAAAGGTTAAACCTATCAGTAACAGGCTCGTAAAATCCATTACTGATCAATGCCCTGTCAGTAACAGGTTCTTTAAGTCTGTTATTGATCACTAACGTATTGGTAACCGGCTTTAGTGTCTGTTACTGATGACCATTTGACGCCCGTTACTAGACTGGGAGCTCAATAATTGAAGTGTCTTCACTGCCATGAAGCGGGAGCGCGGCGGCAGGGGATTATTAGCCAAACCGGCGGTCTCCAATGCACGGGGGGGGGGGGGGGGCGATCCTGCATATATAGAATCTGTGCTACTATAAATTTTTTCTCCTTTGTGAACAAAGGAGATGGGGGTTTGTGAATGTGCATCTCCTTTGTCTCTGTCTTCATTGACAGGTCAGCTCGATCTCTCATTGCTTCCATTTCGACATACAGGGACAATCAACACATATATCTTTTGAGACAAAACAGACATCATAAGAGAGATAACTTGTCCACATAGATAAAGATAACTTGTGCATAGGAATAAAGATAATTATTACAAATAGTAAACTTGTCCATTTGGCTAGGACTTAACTTGTCCATCACATTTTTTACTATGGTCGTGCTATCTGACCATACACATCAACAAAAGCATGCCCCTTGAACATCCACACAAGTATGGCTATCTGACCCTGCACATCAACAAGCTTGAACTTCTTCATGCCCCATCAAGATTGGCTCTTTTTGCATCCTCTTCGTAAGCAACCAAGGATTTTTGAAGCCCTTCGAGCGCATCTTCATTGGGCTCGAGATTTTGTTCAATCGTATACTTATACCTCCTTATGTGCTTAGCCTTTTTGATGAGGATATTCACTTCTTTCGTGATTTTTTCAAACTCACGTTTCACATAATCCCAGACATTAAGGTTTAGAAGTAACTCAAGCTCTGCTCGTGACTCACGGAGTTTTGCCTGAAATAGGGTTAAACATGGTATAAGAATAACATAGTTAATTCAGAACTAATTTGCCTCAGAACTTGGAACAGCATAGGCACAGTAATCATCATAGGAAAATTATATAAGAACTTGAAAATTATCCTAGGCTTCATAGTAGGGTGACAAGTAAAAGCAGAACTTAGTTCAGAACTGATTTGCCTCAGAACTTAGTATAAGATCATGACAAGGATGGAAGACATCATCATAGGCACTAACTTTATCAAGCTCAAGCTCAAGCTCCATCTATAGAACAACTAAACGGCAGTGAGATTCAGAGAAACTTGCCTCGCCGTCATCGTGGACGTTGCCAGAGTCAGAGATGAGGTCATCTACACCTTCGCCTCTCCCTCGACCCCTCTTCGTTGTTGCCAGACACTTGTGCTCGCAGAAGTGAGGCAGGTGCCTCGCCCACTTCGCTGCCCCCTCACCGGCATGCTCCTCCTTGCCGCTGCTTGGCCCCTCGTCAGAACCTGAGAGGATCCAGTTGAGGACCCTCGTCTCCGGCATTGGGTTCGCTCCAGCACCGCTTGGCCCCTCTCTAGCGCTCGTCGTCGTCTCCCTCTTCGCCGCCATCTCACCGGCACGCGCGCGGATCTAGTTGCGGCACCGCTTCGCGTTTCGGTTCTCCTCCTCGATCCCGGGTGCGCGGGGTCGTCCGCTGCTTGGCCCCTCGCCGGCGCTCATCGTCGTCTCCACGCCTTCGCTCACCGTAGTGAGAAATGAGGAAAGCGTCGCGTGCTGTGCTTTTTTTTGAAGGAAAGTGTTGCGCTTATGCATTCGGAAAGAAGAAGGGGGGAGACGGAATGGGCCAGGGCGGATGAATATTCATTTTGCAAAATGGATAGTCACTGCCGACGCGAGTTAGCAAACCCGCATCACCTTTGTTGGCTGGTGCGCAGGCGGGCAACGGTTACCTTCTTTATACTAGGCTACTGATGCTGACGCGTGGGCCCGACACTTTTTTTTGAAATGACACTTGCTTCCCTCAAAAATTAGGGCCCATAAAACAACACCTAAAAATTAATAAAAATACGAACAATTCATAGTTGGGCATTTGGTATTTAAATAAAATATGAACAGTCACACGTCTCCTAGTGGCCACATATATCTTTTGTGGCCAAGAGCTCTCCTGAGCGTACACGAGTTCCGAGGCGCGTGACAGGCCGCCAGACGGTTCCCCATCTTTTCTCTGTCGTACGGACATCCCTGGGCCCACTACTCAGGTGGGTACTGGGACCGACTACTCTGTGGGCCCCTGGGACTACTCGACTTGAGCTGCACGGCACCTGCTGGCGTGGAGCGCAAGGCCTACCGAGGATTAGTACTCGGTTAGGAAGCTAGACATGCCCGGATCCATGTAGAGTACTCCTAGCCGTACACGACTAGTACTCCTCTGGCAAACCGACTTGTAACCTTGCCTCCCGGACTATATAAGGCGAGGTAGGGACCCCTATCTCTTCATCCGCATCATCTTGTAAACACACCCAATCAATCCAGAGCTACGCAGCATACAGGACGTAGGGTATTACGCACCTCGCGCTCCGAACCTATCTAAATTGTGTGCCACGTGTCTCTCCTTCGAGTTCCCGATCTCGGCGAGGCCACAAACATCTACCTCGGGTACTCCCCTTGGTAGGTTGCCAGTCTAAAACACCGACAGCTGGCGCGCCAGGTAGGGGATCTCACCGAAGATCACATGGCGAACTCGATGGCTTCAATCGTCATCAAGCCAACCGCCGCCTTCAACCACGGCGACACCTTCGTCTTCGGCTCCTGGGTCTGCACCGCTGATGGCGCTGGATCATTCCAGTGCTACCTCACCATGACCCCGGACTCAGAGATCGGACTCGTGACGCTTCCCGAAGCCATCACGGGCCAACTCGTCGAGAAATTCGACAAATTTTCGCTCTGCAACCAAGTCACCGACTTCGAGCCTGGATCCACCTCCAACTCGAACTCGACGTCGCCTTGGATTGAACCGTGCGAGCTGGCTCCTAAGCCATCGTGCGAACTGGTCCTCCTCCACGAGCACTTCCCATACGGCCTCTGCAACTCTAGTAGGGCCCACACGGAAGCTCTCACCGCACGTCGGGCCGGCAAGGAGATCGTCTCTGAGTCCTCCTCAGACTCCAACACCGTCCCCGACTAAAACTCGGACTCCTCCTACGAGTTCGACTTCGGTTTCAATCCGATCGAATCCGAGTCCGAGCTCAACACCACTAAGGAACCGTTATCAGGTCCTGCTGCCAACTTGGTCATCACGTCTACTCCTGCCGGTAGATTTGTCTACTGGCCCGACCGCAAGCCCGCAGACCTGATCAACGACAACTCACGCTGCGTCGCCTACCTCGAGACACTCCCCTTCCAGGAGGGGACATCGCTGACTCCGATCGAGGAGGAGCACACGCCAACCGAGGTGGCGACTACCGACTCCAGAATCTGCACCCCCGATCGTGAAGTATTCATGGCTGCAGGGAAAGCTGGAACCTCAAACAACCAAGTTGATCACTACCTCGACAACATCTCAGCAGACGAGGAATCAGGCAATACACCCGCAGATGAGACTACTAAGGCAAAGAATGCTCGGCAAGAGCGCAACAGAAGACGAGCTGATCGACGTAGGCGGCTTCGAGAAGCTTTCCCCATCCGGAACCTCACAGAGGCTCTGGATCAAGTCAAAAACCGGGTACACACCACCCCTGAGCAATGCCTCATGTCTATCACCATGATAGCATGAACAGCTCAGGGGCACCGCGCAGGCAAACTCATCGCCAAGCTTGCTGAAGATGCCTACTTCATGCGGGTCGACAACAGAGTCGCCCCCGCTGGAAACCACGAAGCCACTAGTCGCAGCCCAGCAGACGACGGACGCAACCGCGTTCGTGGCAAACACCAGCCAAACCCCAACTACTCTAGAGCCTTGGTGGGAGGACCCTCACAGGGCAGCAACAGCCAAGCAGGCGGCGGCGGTAGTCGCGGCGGCGGCGGTGGTGGTGGCGGCAGCAGCGGCGGAAGTTCCTCCCACGGCACCGGCAGAAGAGCTGGTGGCGGCGGCGATCGCGGAGGCCGAGGCCACGCAAATAGCCACGCCACTGGCAACGCACGCGGTGGCTATGATGCCCGCCACAGGATCGATGAGATCCGCCGCAAGAAGGCTACTGAAGCCAGCGACAGCGATAGCTTCCCCGCCTACTCTGCACGACTTCGCAACCTGCTCCTTCCTGAGAGATTCAAACCTCTCGGGATCACCAAGTATGACGCGAAGCAAGACCCAGTTCAGTAGCTCAGGTGCTATACCCTGGCCATCGAAAATGCTGGTGGCAATAATGATGCAAAGTGCCTCTTTTTCCCTTTCTGTCTGGATCAAGCTCCACTCACATGGCTCGAGTCACTCGAAAAGAACTCGATTGACGAGTGGGACCAGCTGAAGGCCCAGTTCACCAGCAACTTCGCAGGCGCCATGGGGCGCTCAGGTACTCGCATGGACTTGGCGATGGTCAAGTAGTAACAAGGCGAGATGCTCCGCCAGTACATGCGTCGCTTCTTCGACAAGCGCGCGATCGTAGTCGACGTCACCGACAAAGAAGTCATCGACCTCTTCCAAGACGGGCTCTATCACCGTCGCACCTTCGAAGACTTCGGTCGCCGCCGCCCGAGTTCCATCACTAAGCTCAAAGACATGATCACATCATGGGCCGACGAAGAGGACAAAGCAAATGCCAAGTACGACTCCATCCGCGGTAAGAGCAAAAACAACACGGGCGGCAACAACAACGACAACGATCAAGGGGGTCGCAACAACAACAACTACTCGGGTCCCAACCTCAAGTGCAAGCCAGACAATACAGTCGTGGCTATACAGCGCCCTGTGAAGGACAACTCGAAAAAGACCTCTGGCGACTTCAGAGACCTGCTCAAAGAGAAGTGCCCGTGGCATCTGGATGGCAATCGCACAACCGACCAGTGCTACCAACTTCGGCGAGCACTCAAGGACATTCCCGAGCCACGGACTCCTCACGACAAGAAGGGCAAGAAGAATGTCGATGAAGGCAACGGCGACTTCCAAGAACCCGACAAGACGGTGAATGTCCTCTTCGGCGGACTACCCACCAGGCAATCTCAGAAGCTCACTCGATGGGAAGTCTTGAACATTGAACCAGCGGTACCGACACCTCTAAGGTGGTCGGAGGTACCCATCACCTTCTCCCGCGCGGATCAATGGACAAGCTTCTCTGAGCCAGGACGTTTCCCACTGAAACCAGTAGTCGCGGGCTCCAGACTCAACAAGGTACTCATCGACGGTGGGAGCGGACTCAATGTCCTTTTCACCAAGACCTCGAAGAAGATGAAGCTCGACATCACCGACATGCTCACCAAGAGAGCGTCACCTTTCTACGGCATCGTCCCTGGTAACGCGGCTATACCACTTGGCTCAGTGGTCCTGCTAGTTACCTTCAGGGACTCAAGGGAGAACTACCGCACCGAGTACATCAAGTTCGAGGTTGCAGATTTCGAGACCTCCTACCATGCCATCCTCGGCAGACCAGCCATCGCCAAGTTCATGGCGGTACCTCACTACACCTACTTGGTACTCAAAATGCCAAGTCTTGCCAGAGTACTCACGCTGCAAGGGGACTTGAAGATTTCTTACGACTGCGACACCGAAGCCGTGGAACTCGCAGCGACCAATCAAGTACGCAACGCGATGATGGAAATCTTCGCTGCGTCCAAGAAGCTCGCCCCAACTGAACTCGAGATACCTGAGAAGACCGACACCGCAAACAAGCCTCAGCTAACAGAGGAAGTTCAGGTGAAGGCCATTGACCTCGGGACGGGCGACAGCAGCAAGACTACCATGATCGGGGCGGGGCTCGACCCAAAATAGGAAGACGCGCTCGTCAGCTTCCTTCGGGCTAACCGAGACATCTTCACGTGGAAGCCAGCGGACATGCCAGGTGTGCCCAGGAGGCTGATCGAGCACTCACTCAACATTGACCCCAAAGCTACCCCAAAGTGACAACACCTCCGCCGTTTTGCTGACGACTGACGGGATGCCATCAAGAAGGAACTCGCCAAACTACTCGCGGCTGGCTTCATCCGAGAAGTCTTCCATCCTGAGTGGCTCGCCAACCCCGTCCTCATCCGCAAGAAGAACACAAACGAGTGGAGGATGTGCGTCGACTACACCGACCTCAACAAGCATTGCCCCAAGGACCCCTTCAGGTTGCCGCGGATCGATCAAGTCATCGACTCCACGACAGGCTGCGACCTGCTCTGCTTCCTCGACTGCTACTCCGGGTACCACCAGATCGCTATCAAGGAAGAAGACCAGGAAAAGATCGCGTTCATCACCCCGTTCGGCGCCTACTACTACACAACAATGTCGTTTGGATTGAAGAATGCCGGCGCTACTTACCAGCGAGCTATCCAGGCTTGCTTCAAGAAGCAGCTCAACAAGAACGTCGAAGCCCATGTGGATGACGTGGTCGTCAAGACCAGAAACTCCGATACGCTCATCGCCGATCTTGAAGAGACTTTCGCATCCCTGCGAGAGTACCAATGGAAGCTCAATCCCAACAAGTGCGTCTTCGGTGTACCATCTGGGAAACTACTCGGCTTCATCATCAGCCATCACGACATCGAAGCCAATCCCGAGAAGATCTCCGCCATCACCAATATGAAAGCTCCAACCTGCATCAAGGATGTCCAGAAGCTGACCGGGTGCATGGCGGCCTTCAACAGATTCATCTCGAAGCTCAGAGAACGGGGGCTACCTTTCTTCAAACTACTCAAGCACCAAGAGAAGTTCATGTGGACCGCGAAGGCTGATCAAGCTCTGACGCAGCTCAAAAACTTCTTGTACAAGCCACCGGTCCTCACAGCTCCTCGCAAAAAGGAGCAGCTACTGCTCTACCTCACTGCGACTACTCACGTGGTCAGTACTGCCATCGTCGTCGAGCGGTAGGAAGAGGGCCACGCTTACCCAGTCCAGCGACCAGTCTACTTCGTCAGCGAGGTTCTGTCAAAGTCCAAGTCACGGTACCAGCCGGTCCAGAAGCTACTCTACGCAGTACTCATCACCTCGCGGAAGCTACGACACTACTTCAAGGAGTACTCGATCGTCGTCATCACCGACTATCCGCTTGGCGACATACTTCACAATCAAGATGCTACTGGAAGAATCTCCAAGTGGGCGGTCGAACTTGACGCCCTAAACATCGACTTCAAGCCACGCACCGCTATCAAGTCTCAAGCACTAGTCGACTTCATGGCAGAGTGGCGGGAGAATCAGCTACCAACTCCTACAAAGCGACCAGAGCACTAGGTGATGTACTTCGACGGCTCACTCAAGCTCGAAGGCGCGGGCGCAGGAGTACTCCTGATTTCTCCAAAGGGCGAACAACTCAAGTACGTCCTGCAGATCTTCTGGAAGGTCTCAAACAACGAAGCCGGGTAAGAAGCCCTGCTGCATGGGCTCCGCCTCGCAATCTCACTAGGCATCAAGCGACTACTAGTCTACGGCGACTCTGCAGTGGTCATCAACCAAGTGAACAAGTCTTGGGATCGCAACAAGGAGAACATGGATGCCTACTATCTTGAAGTTCGCAAGCTCGAGAACAAATTCTACGGTCTTGAGTTTCACCACGTCGTCCGCGACAACAATGTTGCAGCGGACGTCCTGTCGAAGCTTGGTTCTACTCGCGCGCAAGTACCCATCGGAGTCTTCATCCACAAGCTTCACGCGCCATCCATCCCGGAGCCAGCGCCAATGACCACTGACCCTGTGCCACCACAGCTCGGTCAGGAGGTCATGATGATCGACGTGGACTAGAGACAACCCTTCATCGACTACATTCGTGAGCAGAAGGTTCCCTCTGACAAGAACAAGGCCGAACAACTCGTCCACCGAGCCAAGACCTATGTACTAGTCGGAGACAAGCTCTACAGGCGGGGTGCCACTTCTGGAGTACTCATGAAGTGCATACCTCGGGATGAAGGCAAGGACATCTTGGAGGAGATCCACAAGAGCGCAACCACGCGTCTTCTCGCATGCTGGTGAGCAAAGCTTTCTGACGAGCTTTCTACTGGCCCACAGCTCTGGCCGACACCGAAGAACTCGTCAGAAAGTACCAAGGATGTCAATTCTTCGCCAAGCAGCAACACGTCCCGACCTACAAGCTAGTCACCATACCACCGACCTGGCCCTTTGCCTGTTGGGGGCTCGACATGATTGGGCCTCTGCCAACTGCACCAGGAGGATTCAACAGAGTCTTGGTGGCCATTGACAAGTTCACCAAGTGGATCGAAGTCAAGCCGGTCACCTGCCCAAAGGCCGACAGAGTACTCGACTTCTTGGATGAACTTGTGCATCGCTACGGGCTACCCCATCGCATCATCACATACTTGGGTTCCAACTTCAAGCACCATCAGTTCTGGGAATACTGCGAGAACAGCGGGATTGACGTCCGGTACGTCTCAGTCGCTCACCCGCGCGCCAACGGACAAGTTGAGCGCACCAACGAGATGGTACTCGACGCCCTCAAGAAGCGATTGCACAACGCAGCTAACACCACAGGAGGCAAGTGGATCAAGGAACTACCCAATGCACTCTGGGGGCTTCGTACTCAACCTACCAAGCCAACAGGGTAATCGCCCTACTTCCTGGTCTACGACTCCGAAGCCATTCTACCCGCCGACGTGATGTGGGAATCCCCGGCAGTAGAACAATACGACGAAGGCATCTAAGAAGACAGTCGACGGGTTGATATCGACAGCCTCGAAGAAGCCCGCTGCGCTGCCCTCGTCTAGTCAGCAAGGTACCTAGAGGGTATCCGTTGCTACCAT
Organism: Cenchrus fungigraminus; assembly: GCA_036936925.1. Classification (NCBI taxonomy): domain Eukaryota; kingdom Viridiplantae; phylum Streptophyta; class Magnoliopsida; order Poales; family Poaceae; genus Cenchrus; species Cenchrus fungigraminus. The sequence continues at coordinate 50,772,391 of CM072780.1, forward strand.
GATCGCAACGTCAAGGAACGCTCCTTCAACGTCGGCGATCTAGTCCTCCGCCGTATCCAGAACACAGACGGACTACACAAGCTCAACTCGCCATGGAAAGGTCCCTTCTCAGTCTCCAAGGTGACCGGACCAGGCTCATATCACCTCCAAACACTTGAAGGCGACGACATCAGCAACTCGTGGAAAGTCGACCAACTGTGTCGCTTCTACGCGTAGTCGATTTGACTACTCTTCTACGGGTCCAGCCTATACGGCTACTCACGGACTCTTCGCTGTAAGCGGCCTCTCGGTCCTAGCACTAGTCTCCGGACTACTCTTTTCCAAGATCCAGCGTCAACGGCTACTAACGGATCTTGGGCTGCTCAGAGCAGAAGGACACTGGCGGCGGTCTACGGACCATGTACTCTAGATCCAGCCTATACGGCTACTAATGGATCTTCAGCTGTAGGCGGCTCAAGGGCCCTAGCAAACACTTAGCCGTAGGCGGCCTATGGGTCCTGGCGACTACTCATTTGTAACAGCCCTAGCCATCCAGGTGTACTTTATTCATCAGTAATAAAGCTTGATTCTACTCAACTCATTTACTGTGCCTTCTAACTAGGCAGACTCTACCGAGTACTACTACTCACCACATCGCCCACGGCTTGGTACTCTGCACACTTCGCTGCAAGTGGCGGCCACGAGTACTCACTTCAAATTCAAGCAGTGGACAACTTTCATTGATATTTCAAACAAGTCCCTGACTACTTTGTTTGTTTTACATTAACTACTCTAAGCTACCTCTACAGGTACATCTACTGGAGATTCAGCTTCTCCACCACCTGCTCAGCAATGGGCGCCATCTCTTCAAGGAGAGCCTTGTACTGCTCATCGGTGCAATTCACCGCGAGACCACCAGCTACAACATCCACCGGTGCTTTTGGGAAGTATGACTTCATGTACGCCAACACCTGGTTTGGGATGGACTTCGCCAGATGCTTGACGTATGTCGCCAAGCGCCCGGGGGCTTTCTTCAGCCAGTCTACCAGTGGGGATATCTTGGGTCCTCCCGGATGTGGCACCAGTAGCCTCGCAATGGGCAGCGCGGCTTCTTCAAGTTCTTTCAGCTGGCCTCGAAGCTTCTCGCAGTCTTCATTGAGCTTCTGCAGAGATTTATAACAATTGACAAGGTCACGATCTGAGGCTTCACAGAGCTCCATGTGCGTGATACACTCATGGCGCAGCTTGGTGTACTCATACTCAAGTACCTCTCTCTTGTCGGTTTCACGGTACACGATGTTCTTGAGGTCCGTCTCCGACGCCTTCAGCTGGTCAACCTTTGCCTCAAGATCTGCAGATAACTCGTTGCAAGGTCAGACTACTCACACATAGTATAATAAGTACTCGGTGGCTTTGGCGGGAGACATACCTTTGTTCTTCTGGCGCAATGACTTGTTCTTCCGGATCAAGTCGTCCCTCTTCGCCTGCATCTCCTGCACCTCGTTATAGTACTGGGCGAAGGCACCATCCAGCTTGGATTGAAGCAGAGCTACATGTTTCTTCGACTTGTTCAGCTCCTTCTCCAAGCCTTCAGTGCGAAGAACTGTGTCGCCATACCCCTTCAGAAGTTCAGACTTCTGGCGGGACCTCTCTACCACGTCCTGCGCAAGACAGAACGTCTAATGAGTAATCAGTACTCCACAAGACAAGACTACTCAGGGTACTCGCAACGTACCTTGACCCATTGTTCAGTGCGGCACCACAACTCCATGCTCAGAGCCACAACAGCCGGGTCCACCAGATTATCTTCCAGCAACTCGAGACCCCCGCGGCTTGAGGATCCTGTCTCTGGCATGGGCGCCGAGTGAAGCGGCGCAGCTTCCTCTATTATCGCCTCACAGACAATGACTTGAGTGCTCGCCTCGGATTGTGGATCAACCCGCGTCTCTGCGCTTGGCTCGGGGGCTACCGCAGTCCCCGACCCGGGGGCTGTCGCTATCATCGCCCCAACAACCGGCTTTGTGGACTCCGTCTCCACAGTAGCCATCTCTATGGCTACTGCTTGGGGGATTGTAGCGCCCTCGGCTTGTGCTCCTGTCAGGATCAGTACAAGAAGTCAAGTCAATGGCTACGACTACCCTCCACGATTGAGAGCCAGGTGTGGTTCGAGGACCGGTGGATGGTCGCTTCCTGGTGTGATGAGTGATTGACAACGTGGTGTGGACTGATTCTTGGCTAAGTATTGCAGGTGCAGGTTGCGGCTTGACTGGTGCAGGTGCAGGTGAAGAACAAGCGTGAAAGGTCATTGCCGGTGAGGCCTCCAGGTGTGGAGAAGACAAGTAGGCTTGGTTCGAGGGACCCGGTGGCCAGCGGGGTCAAGTGCGGGCCGCATGGTGGCAAGAACGGCAAGATGAAGTCATGGACGGTTTCTTGGTTGAGCCTCAAAACCAAGGTCGAGCCGGGACTACGTGGGAGCCGAGTCATGAGTGGTGATTGGCGGAGGCTACACCGAGTTCGCGGGGTTTCCGGTGGTTCACCAGAAAATCACTGGGTTCCTTGGTTGATCCACAAAGCCAAGACCGAAGAACCGAAGACGGAGGTGCAGCAGCTCCAGACCGGTCTGACCGGTGGGTACCGGTCTGACCGGTGAGGAGCACCGGTCTGACCGGTGTGCGACGATGCAGTCCGGAATCTTCGAAGCGGAGGACACACGTCGGGATCGCAAGGCTTGCGTCGAGGCTAAGCAAGTTTGCGGTCGCTGGGCATCCGTCCGATGGTGCGAAGACAAAGACTTCCAATTTCGCCCTCGAGGGGCATGTATCCCTAGTTAGCTAGTAAGGGTATTTTCGTCTTTCGGTTGCCTCCATATAACCCAAGTGGTGAGAGGATGGTAGCCATCTCTTGGAACCCTAGCTCATTTGGTTTTCCTATTTTTCCTTCCTATTTTCTTAGGATTTTCGTAGGACTAGCTTGAGAGCTTCATGGTGAGATCTTGTGAGAGGGAAGGATGATCGGGCGGCAAGCTAGACCTTGTATGAACCTCTTTGGTATGTATAGATGATTCGGCGTGGTTCCTCAAGGCTTGGATGTGTCTTTCCCGTTTCTCCTTTTTGGTGATTTTCGGAGCCCTTTCTTGGCGATTTTCTTGGAGCGATTTCGAGGCCTTTCTCTTTGGGATTTGGTGGGGGATGTATGCATGAACCCTTCGTGGTTATTTTCCCTTTGATTCCCCTTCCAAATCCGTGAGCAAAGGGGCTCGATTTTGGGGTTTTCGTGGCTCTAGGGTTAGAGGCGTTCTTGGTGGGATTTCTTCGCTTCCTCTTGATTTGACAAGTTTTAGTGGACCAAATCTTGGCTATGGAGTACCCATGGGGTGTTCCTACTATCCCCAAAGTCTTGTGCAAAACCGTGGAGCGAATCGGGAGATCGGGAGTTGGATTTGGAGGAGTTGACTCGCGGGCGCTGTTCATCCCGAGCTGCCCAGGCACGACCGGTCTGACCGGTGCTCTTGACCGGTCTGACCGGTGCTAGCCCTTGGTGGGTTTTTGTCTCGGGGAATAGCCTTGTCCGTGTGGTTTTGTCCCGTGGTCCTGCTGATCAGTTCTTGGCGTGTTTGGAGTTGTTTTGCTAGGCTTTGTGAGGGGTTCTTCTTCCTCACAGGTTGTGTTTCGTGGTGGTTTTTGTTCCAGGGCCTAGAGGAGTCACTGAGGCTTCCTGGAACGTTTGCTGTGCGGCTGCTGTAGCCACCGGCCTGACCGGCTCTGTCCACCGGTCTGACCGGTGTCACCGGTCTGACCGGCGTAGGTCATCGGTCTGACCGGTGTAGCACAGGCAGCAAGCCGTGCAAGTTTCCGCTGTGTGGTTTGGTGAGTTTTGGCTCGGAAGGTTGAGTGTTGGTTCCTAGGACCAGTAGCACTCCAGTGGCTGTGTGGTCTTGACCAACTTGGGTAGTTGAGTCGGAGACGTGAGTTGGAAGCCGTGTTCGTCTTGTTGGAGTTCTCATCTCCTTCGAGAAGAATTTTTATCGGCTCACATTCACTCCCCCCCTCTCTGGTTCGCCTAATCGGTCCTTCAACAATGACTACTCGTGGTGGCAGGGAGCATACCTTCAATCAAGGTGGCCTCTTCAAGCTCTGGCTCTACCGCGGCACCAGCTTGTGGTGGTGGTGTGGGTTCGCACACTTCCGCCAAGCGGTCTTCTCCATCGGCCGGAGTGCTGGTCTCCCCACCATCCCACGACAAGTCCGTGGATTTCCTGCATCACCAAGTATTCAGTCAACCACACAAGCTTGACGACCACATGACTACTCGAGAGTTCAGGGAACTTACAGAGTTGACCGAACAACGGTGACGGTCGGAGCGCCTAGTATACTGACGGTATCAACTATGCCAGCCTCGCTTGCAGCTCCGGCCTCAACAGGAGTCTCCTCTGGTTGCTCTACAGTGCAGCCGGAGGAGGCCCTTGTCCTTCTTCAACCGACGTCTGTGGCTCCACGGCGCCGGTCTGCTGTTGTGCCTCTTCTGGCACGACGACTTCAGTAGCTGGAGGCGGGCTGATGCTTCTCTCAGCTACCACTCCCACCGTTTCCCAGACATCCTCATCACCCTGATCAGCGGGGTCCGACGGTGGGATGTCCTGCAACAACACAGTTATACAGTCAGCCATAGACTACTCATTAGCAGTACTCGACTACTATATCCATGATACACACCTCTTGGCTAGTGGCTTCAGAGAGCTTCAACTTCTTCATGGCGCGTTTCTGCGCCACGTTGCGTGGCTTCCTGGGCGGCGCTGGCAAGCTAGCCCCTAGGCTAGATGGCTTCTCGATGATGGGGATATGAGGCATCCCAGCCCGGCTGAACCTTGAGCGGAGCTGGAACCGCTGCTGTAGCGTCTCCTCATCCTCGTCATCGGAGCTATCTTCGATGACGACGGCATCGTCGCCCTCACCGACTTCGCGGCGCTCCTTCCCCTTGGGCTCTGCCTTCCCCTGCGTTGGTCTTTCAGGTCTGGGCGGGGAGGGCGGAACGGAGACGTACTTCTCCACATCGCGCTACAACATCAAGCAAGCGTGTGTACGACTACGTCAAGCAAATCAGTACTCGGGGGCTTATGTCACGACTACTGACCTGGTTTGGCGGTCGTGCTGCAGAGTACTCGGGCACCGGGCATGGTGTGGACGGGGGCATATCCTTGAAGATCCTGCCCAGTCTCTCGATGATTACGTCATCATCAATCTCTTCGCAAGGCATCCGGGACGTATCTTCGTCGCTGGTGTACTGGTACCCGAGGGTGTCTCGCGCCATCAGTGGCTGCACCCTCCTCTTCATGAAACTGAAGGCCACGTGCTCGGCCCTCAGTCCGGCCTCCCGCAGGGCCTTGATCTTCTTCAGCAGCGGAGGTAGCTGAATACCTTCTTGCATGGTGGGCTCCGTGTTCCACCATGGTGCGTGCTTCGGTTGACGGCCGCTCGGCTTCGGCAGCTCGGGGTGGTGGTTGCTGATACAGAACCACTTCGCCTTCCAGTCTTGGTTGGAGTCGATGAGCTTGTACGGCAAGTACTGGCCGGCGGTGTCCTCGCGCATCTGAATCCCGGCGCCTCTGACTACTCGCGGGTCATCAGTGCTTGGTTGCGACTTCACCCGGAATAATTTCCGGAACAAAATCCAGTAGGGCTTGATCCCCACAAAGGCTTCGCAGAAATGCACAAAGATGGAGACATGGAAGATGCCGTTGGGGTTGAGGTTGAGGTACTCGATGCCGCAGTACCTGAGCATCCCCTTGAAGAAGTCGCTGGCCGATAGCGCGAGTCCGCGCTCCACGAACCACGCGAACATCAGGATCTCGTCCGGGTTCTTCTCCATCGGGTACGGGTCGCCGGTGGCGGTGCGCCAGAGATCCATCTCCTTCTCGTGAAGGAATCCGTTGTTGACCAGGGCGAGGAGGTCCTCGGTCTTCAACTTCGCTTTCTTCAACTCCTTCGCCGGATTGGGGCGAGGGGAGGAGGGCGGCGACGACGACTGGCCGGCATCTCCGGCCTCATCGCGACTCCTCTTCTTTGACACGCCGGTCTTCGAGCTCTTCGCCGGGGATGCCTTCATCCTCCAAGTTACGGGTGTCTTCACTCGCATTCGCTCGGGGGCTACAGCGGCGGGCGGACTACGGCGGCGGGCGAATGTAGATCTAATCTATTTTGCGGTGGCGGCGGCAGCAGAGGAGCAGAGGGGGCAGTCACTCAGATCTAATATGTGGGAATGCAACCGCTGGAAGTAAAAAACCCTAAGGGGTTCCACCAGTTATTTATAAGCCACCGGGCGGCTCAGTTCTGAATGGGCGGACAAACGCCAGGCAGGTGACTCAGCGGCGACAGCCTGACTCTTCATATTCCAGTACTCGACGCTCTCAGTCACGGGGGCTCGACTACGTCAGATGGACTCAGTGGGCTACACCAGATCTAGATCCCACTCAGGACACATTCTACAGTCAAGATGACCCTTCAATTCGATAGAAAAGTACTCGACTCAAGGCTCGAGGGCTCCGTGCCACGTGTACTTCGGTTTTTTCTCCGGATTTTTCAGGATAAGATTGGCAGAACTTCAGATTGACCCTCAACTTGAATCTGTGATTCGACCTAAGGCTCGGGGGCTACATTTTATATGGAATGCGATTCTCTGAATCGCATTTTCCATATGGTTCTTTCATCAAGACAACACGAGTATTATTGAACACCTTCGAGAGAAGCACTCGGGGACGCTTGGGAACTACTCGAGAAGACTTCAAGACTACTCAAAGATCAGCTGGAGTACCTTCCAGCCTCGGGATGATTCAAGCATTCTTGAGGACTTTCGGCTTGTGGAACTCGGGGACGCTCAAGGACTACTCGCCAAGGCCATGAAGACTACTCGAAGACATCCTGCTCGACTACAAAGTACTCGGGGGCTTGTCGTACGGACATCCCTGGGCCCACTACTCAGGTGGGTACTGGGACCGACTACTCCGTGGGCCCCTGGGACTACTCGACTTGAGCTGCACGGCACCTGCTGACGTGGAGCGCAAGGCCTACAGAGGATTAGTACTCGGTTAGGAAGCTAGACATGCCCGGATCCATGTAGAGTACTCCTAGCCGTACACGACTAGTACTCCTCTGGCAAACCGACTTGTAACCATGCCTCCCGGACTATATAAGGCGAGGTAGGGACCCCTATATCTTCATCCGCATCATCTTGTAAACACACCGAATCAATCCAGAGCTACGCAGCATACAGGACGTAGGGTATTACGCACCTCACGGCCCGAACCTGTCTAAATTGTATGCCACGTGTCTCTCCTTCGAGTTCCCGATCTCGGCAAGGCCATAAACATCTACCTCGGGTACTCCCCTTGGTAGGTTGCCGGTCTAAAACACCGACACCAGCCGGCCAAGAACTTCGTCAACTGCGCCACCAAGAAAACCCCGGCACCACCGTCTCCGGTCACCAAGAAGTGAATCCAAGAGCTTCTTCTTCCTCAAGCGCGAGCATGGCATCGTGAAGCGAGCCGTCCAGGAAGCGGGGGACGGAGGAGGATGATGATGACGAAAGCCACCGCCGTCAGCTCATCAAGGAGGGGACGGCGCCAGCGCCCGACGAGCCCAAGGAGGTGCCCCCACCCCTGCCTGAGGAGCTCGAGGAGGTGCCCCCGCCCCCGCCCGAGGAGGCGCTGACGCCGCCGCCAGTGGAGGCCGCCCCTGCTCCTCCACTAAATGTTGTGGACTCTATGTGGGCAATCAACATGTTCCTCGAAGCTTTTAAGAGGCTTCGACGGGTGGCCATTCATCTTGGCCTCCCAGGACCCAATGATCCGCTGCAAAGGACCGTGGAGGATTTCGCCTTTTTCAAGATCCATATCTTGGCTGGGGACCTTGAGAGAGTCGTGGTCGGCCGTGACGACGTCTACGGCGGTGACGATGGCGGCTTCGACGGCGGCGACGATGGCGGCCTCAACGGCTCTGGCTCCGACTCCGACGGTGGGGCTCATCCGGTGGCGACTACCTCTGCTTAATTAATTTGTTCCTTTGTTAATGTGTTCCTCCTGTGTGTTTATTGAACCTGTGATGAACTAGTAGATCTAAGAGATGCAGGTAGATCAATCTGTGTCTCCTATAATGCATTGCAATGTCTATGATAGCAGTTTACAATGAATTGCAATGTGTATGCCAGACATTTGTTACTCTGTTTGTGTCTATATATGGCAGCAGTTTACAATGAATTGCAATGTGTATGCCAAAGTTATGACAGAAGTTTGTTACTCTGTTTGTGTTAATACGCGTCTCCTTTGCCTCATGCTGCAATGAAATGTCAGCACAAATGATTTGATGAATTTTGTGATATGTGACACATTAAGATTTTGACCCAATTGTCATTCCATCCATTCTTCATTCATACATTTAAGTTTGTCATATGTGACAAATTTTTTATTCTTCATCCACACAGATGAAGAAAAAGCACCACTTTTAACATCATAATTACTTCTTTGCAGCATACATCCCCAGTAAACATCCAAATACTACACAAACAATAGCCACAATAATCCAAGTTCATCTTCCAGATCACATTGTCCATCTTCTCCTCCGGTGCTTTCTTCCTCTGCTTGTCCTCCAGTGCTTGCCTCTGCTCGCTGCTCCCAAGTTGACAATCCACTGAATCAACTACTTCATCGACCGTGTCTACCCAGTTCTACGGTCGAAAAACAATGACGCCAGCATCCTTCAGCATCTGGAGATACTCCTTGTGGAAACGATAAAATCCACAATTCTTGGTGTTCTGCAAATCAAAAGTACATAAGAACCCTAACTCAGATTTGGGAAACACAGCACATACTACTCACCGAGTTCCTTGCACACTTGAAATAAAGACGACCGTGGTTTTCACCTTCCTTCTGCATCCGCCCCTCCACCACCCGAGCCATACCACAGTCCGGGCAAGGGACCAGTGGAAAGCCGCTTAGCTCACCGACTGGATCCAAGCTGATGGAGTGAATGCGGCTGCTCCGGCAACCTTGAACCCTGCTCCTGGCACGTGCACCTCCAAACGAATCGGTGTAGTGTGACATGTGCGCGATGACAGGGAAGGACGGTCGGGTGGCGGCGGTGGAGCTCGGATCGGGGAAGAAGAAGGGGCCCGGGGCTGGGGCGGATGGATATTCATTCGGCCAGGGGCGTTTTGGACAATGGAGCACTTGTTGGTGACGCGGGTTAGTGTACCAGTGTTGCCAAGGCGGATGCATATTCATTCAGCTAGGGGCATTTTGGACAATGGAGCACTTGTTGGCGACGCAGGTTAGTGTACCCGCATGACCTTTGTCGGTCGGGCAGGCAACGGTTATCTTTTTTATATAGGCTTCTGACGCTGACGCGTGGGTCCGACACTATTTTTTCTGAATTGAAACTTGCTTCCCTCAAATATTAGAGCCCATAAACAACACCACAAAATTCATAAAAAATACGAACAATTCATAGTTGGTAATTTAGTATTTGAAGAGAATATCAACAACCACACTTGTTTAACCAAATTTCTTAAAATTAGATTTTTTATCTCTTGTTTATGATATAATAATTATAATAACGCCTTAGTGTGTTCTAAAAATTCTACAATTTGACTTGGCAACATAATTTGGGTCTCTAAACTTGTCGACAAAAATTCAAATGGTTTCAAAAAAGGAAGATTATACTTGTGTACAAATGTCTACATCTCTCACATAGTTTCTTAGAATGTTACTTCAACATTGAAGTTTTCTACACTTAACAACATGTTCGAACTCATGCATTTTGTTGACACATTTTATCTATAAATATTTCCCCTCATATTTACTGGAAAAAGGACTAAAATATAATTAGATCACCTTATTAGGGTTTGCACTGACAATTTCCATGAGTTTTGGTGAATTCGGAAAATTACAGGGACTATGCAGAAATACAAGAAAAGAAACAAGTCTAGAAGGTTCCAGAACACTCCCGAACTCAACGTGACTTGGCTTGCAAGAAAGAAGCATCTGGAAGGGGTAAGAACCGTCCTGGCCAAGGCAGACCCTGAGGGGGGCCCACCACAGGCCGACCGGTCCCATGGTGGGGCCGACCGGACCCCCCCTGGCACTAACTCAGCCCTACTTCTGGAATGTTCTTCCACCGCCTATGAGAAGCAAGCTAAACCGTATATTAGGTCGGTTTGATCCTAAGGCGGCAAGGCACCTCCTTGGGACTATATAAACAGGCCCCCTGACCCCAGGGTAGGGGAACAACTCATTCTAGATCATCAATGCCTACCTGAGATAGAAGCTCTAGACAAGAATTAGAGTTGGAGACTTAGTATCAAGTTGAGAGATTAGAGGCACGATCTATTCAGATCTAGCTAATCTTGTTTGAGAGAATTAGAGAGCGGTAGAGGCGGAATTGAAGGAAGGCCTGGACCTGTCAGTGCCTCCTCTTCATCTCCTCTGGGATCAACTCCATTGGAGCCTGATCTTGAGACCTTGTGGAAAGATCAACTTCTTATTTAAGTGAGTAACATTGTTATTATTGTTCTTACGGTTCATAACTCTTTTATGAGTACTTTAATTCCTGTCGCTCTTGAGTTAAAGTTGCATGTTTAGTGTAAGCGTGGTGCTTAGACTAGCTAGCTTGTGAATGCCTTCTATATTCCGGATCATGTGGTAGAAGCGGGAAGTGACCTCGTTCCCATCTATCCTTTGCAGTCCACCTCCCGTCTATAGAAATCGCAGGACTCCCCCATAGATTGTCGGATGTTTTCCTTTCCTAAGTGTGCCTTCAGACAATCACCCCATAAGAACAATAATAGCATAGCATGTCCGAGTAAGAACTAGACATCCTAAAGTTTTCCTTATCTCTCTTTCTATCAGGTCCTTGATAACTACTCAGGGATTAGTTATACATCTCGGATCACTCTACCCTTCTCCCTGTGGATTCGATATTTAAAACCCTCTTCCCGGGTGAAGTGCTCACCGGTATCCGTGCGCTTGCGGATTATCCATCATAATATTTTTGTAGGCTTAAAAAATACCAACAAGCATTTCTGGCGCCGTTGACGGGGAGAACGGTTAAGAGAGAACTCGTAAGTATAACTATATCTTGTACGTATACTTTTATCTTTTCCTTTTTAGTTTTAGATTTTTTTCTTTTCTATTGTCCTTATGGATACTACCCTCATTAAAGACTTTTCGGCACTCTCAGAGCTCAGCCTTAGGCCCATACCTTCATCGAAGCCAATCTTATCTGATGCCTATGAGCTGCGCCCACGGTTAATAGAGATGGTCCAAACCAACACTTTCTCAGGAATAGAAGACGAAGACCCTTATCATCATCTCCAACAGTTCGAAAGCCTTCATATAGAGGGTATGTCTGACGAGACCATCCACTGGAAGCTTTTTCCATTCACATTGAAAGGAAAAGCTCGCCAGTGGTATGACAGAACCAAAGGGAAGAAGAAAGGCGATTGGGGAATTCTCCGTGCGGATTTCTGCATGGATTTCTACCCTTTATCTAGAGTAGTCAACCTCAGAACCAAGATCATATCCTTCAAACAGGGGGATAGTGAGTCTATGAGTTCATCCTGGGAATGTTTTGAACTCCTTTACAAATCCAGACTAGATCTAGGCCTTCAAGACCATATTCTCCTTCAACATTTCTATATTGGTCTCAATAGGGAATCTAGAGCCTATTTAAATACCTCCTCACATGGATCATTCATACACCTTACATCTAGTGAAGCTAGAACCGTCCTAGATAATATTCTAGCCAGCACCAATGATGATCCATTAGAAGAGAAAACTTTAAAAGAAGAGATTCCAGAGATAGCTACACCAGAGCCTATGCCAGAACCATCTCAGCCTATAGCTATCCCTCTACCTGATTTTATAAATGATATCGAGGATGATTTATTTTTCGATTATGGAAACACCTCGAATCATCATAAAGAGAAGAGGCCTCAAAAGTACACATCGTCTTCGCATGACAAAATATACCCTTTTGAGCAGACCTTCTCAAGAGAACACACTGTGGAGCTTGCATCCATCATGAGTGGGGAATGGTTAGAAGAATTAGAGCTTTCCTCTGACGTGGTCCGTTTGGATTTACCTTCTACACCAATTCAATGTACAATCTATGGAACCCCCTTTGATGCCCTTTATAATCCAATTGTGGGAATCAATATAATGGCCTTATTCTTTTTCTATCAGTTTATTAAAAACACACCATTATCCCCCACAACGAAATTATTAAAGTGCTCCTTAGGACAAATTATTCAAAGTTCAGGAATTCTTTATGTCCTACCCGTTTCGGTAAACGACATGCCAATTCACCTGAGCTTTCACATTTGTGATATTAAGGAGTTTGACCTTTTAATAGGCCATCCTTTGGAAAGACTCCTTAAGGAAGGACACACAGGGAAACTTGACATTTGCCTAGGCAAAACCAATAGAGTTCCCTTACACTTCGCACACTCGATCCATACTAACACTGAACCCAGTCCATAACCAGACACAATGGAAGAGGTGAATGAAGCATCTCTAGAACATTTTGTAGAATCCAATCAAGAAGATGTCACTGAATTCTTCATCGAGGAGGAAGAAGAAAATCCTACAGAATCTGAACCCCTCGATGAACTCGAGGAACCCTCGAGACCTCCCATTGAACTCAAACCATTACCACCTGGTCTTAGATATGCCTTTTTGCACAATGATCCTGAGTCTCCTGTGATCATTAATGACAAGCTCACCCAGGAAGAGACTCATAGGCTGATAACTATCTTAGAACAACATCGCTCAGCCTTTGGCTACTCACTCCACGACCTTAAGGGCATCAATCCTGCCCTTTGCACACATCGTATTCCTACAGACCCTGATGTTCTACCATCTAGAGAGCCTCAACGAAGACTCAATAATGCGATGAGAGAGGTAGTGAAGAAAGAAGTTCTGAAACTTTTACACGCCGGGATTATATATCCTGTGCCACATAGTGAGCCCTGTGCAAGTCGTGCCTAAAAAGGGAGGCATGACAGTTGTGAAAAATGAGAGGAATGAATTGATTCCTCAAAGAACTGTCACTGGTTGGCGTATGTGCATAGATTATAGGAAACTCAATAAAGCCACAAGGAAAGATCACTTTCCACTGCCCTTCATTGATGAAATGTTAGAGCGGTTGGCAAATCACTCTTTCTTTTGCTTTCTTGATGGATATTCTGGGTATCACCAAATCCCAATCCATCCCAGTGACCAGAGCAAAACCACTTTTACATGTCCTTATGGAACTTATGCTTATCGTAGAATGTCTTTTGGACTATGTAATGCTCCAGCTTCTTTTCAAAGATGCATGATGTCTATATTCTCTGATATGATTGAAGAGATCATGGAAGTTTTCATGGATGACTTTTCTGTATATGGAAAAACTTTTGATGATTGTCTAGAAAACTTAGATAACGTTTTGCAAAGATGTGAAGAAAAGCACTTAATCCTTAACTAGGAAAAATGTCATTTCATGGTTAGAGAAGGAATAGTTCTAGGCCATCTAGTTTTTGAAAGAGGAATTGAGGTAGATAGAGCTAAGATAGAAGTAATTGAACAACTACCTCCACCTGTTAATGTCAAAGGAATCAGAAGTTTTCTTAGCCATGCTGGTTTTTATAGAAGGTTTATAAAGAATTTTTCTCATATTGCTAGACCCCTTACAAACCTACTTGCCAAAGATGTTCCCTTTGACTTTGATGATGCTTGTCTTAAATCTTTTGAAATTCTGAAAAATGCTCTTATTTCTGCACCCATTATTCAACCCCCTGATTGGTCTTTACCTTTTGAAATTATGTGTGATGCAAGTGATTATGCTGTGGGGGCTGTTTTGGGGCAAACAAAAGACAAGAAACATCATGCCATTGCTTATGCTAGTAAAACTTTGACGGGACCTCAACTTAATTATGCCACAACTGAAAAAGAGCTGCTAGCTATTGTTTATGCCATTGACAAGTTTAGATCTTACTTAGTAGGAGCAAAAGTTATTGTTTACATTGATCATGTTGGTTTAAAATATTTGCTCACTAAGAAAGATGCTTAACCTAGATTAATAAGATGGATCTTGCTGCTCCAAGAGTTTGACTTAGAAATAAAGGATAAGAAGGGAGTAGAAAATTCTGTTGCCGATCATTTGTCTAGAATGTATTTTGAGAAACCGCAGGAACTACCCATCAATGACGCAATGAGGGACGACATGCTCTATCGGATCGCCCGATCCGACCCCTAGTATGCAGATATTGTTAATTTTATGGTTGCAGGATATGTATGACTAGGGGCCGACAAGAAAAAGCTCATTTACGAGAGTCTCCATCACCTGTGGGATGAACCATACCTCTTTCGAGTATGCTCTGACGGGTTACTCAGGAGGTGTGTACCGGCAGAAGAAGGAACGAAGATCATTGAGAAGTGCCACTCATCACCATATGGAGGTCATTATGGAGCTTTTCGCAGACATGCAAAGATCTGGCAAAGCGGATTTTTCTAGCCAACCATGTATCAAGACACAAAAGATTTCGTATGAAGGTGCAACTCTTGTCAGAGGCACAAAAACATCAATTCCAGAAATGCCATGCCACTGACGACCAACCTTCAGGTCGAGCTCTTTGATGTCTGGGGAATTGGCTACATGGGACCATTCCCAAAGTCCGGAAAATTCGAATACATCTTGGTGGCAGTTGACTATGTCTCTAAATGGGTTGAAGCCCTGCCATGCAGATCTGCTGACCACAAGAGCTCAATAAGAATGTTTGAAGAGACAATATTTACAAGGTTCGGTACTCCAAGGCTAGTGATAAGTGATGGAGGATCCCATTTCATCGATAAGTGCTTCGAGAAATACCTCACGGACCATGGGATCCAACACAATGTCGCTACTCCTTATCACCCGCATACAAGTGGTCAAGCAGAGAAGTCAAATAAGCAGATCAAGAACATTCTACAGAAAACGGTGGACCAAATGGGAATAAAATGGAAGGACAAGCTACCCGAAGCGCTCTGGGCTTATCGGACGGCTTATAAGACTCCCATTGGAATGTCTCCCTACCAAATGGTTTACGGGAAGACATGTCACTTGCCGATTGAACTAGAATTCAGGGCTCATTGGGCAATTAAGAGATGGAACATAGACTTTGAAGCAGCCAGAACAAAACGGAAAATGCAATTGTCCGAGTTAGAAGAATGGAGAGAGAAGGCATACCACAATGCCAAGATCTACAAGGAAAGAACCAAAAGATGGCACGACAAGAGAATCATGAAGAAGGAATTCAACCCAGGCGATCAGGTACTACTTTTTAATTCCAGGTTACGACTCTTTGGGCACGGGAAGCTACGAAGTAAGTGGGACGGACCATACAAGGTGGTGAGTTCATCATCACACGGGGCCGTCACTCTTCAAGACGACGAAGGTACGTTATTCAAGGTAAATGGTCAACGCCTTAAAATATTTTTAGAGCCCAACAAAGAGTCTGAGGATTTAGATGTGATAGAATTCCTTTATTTACCTAAGATATTAATTTTAGGCTCTAATGGGCCAACTTAGGGTTTTTAGGGATCAGCACACGGTTAGAGCACCCTGCGTCGAAGTGCGTCGCGAGGTGATGCTGTGGAGGACCGATCGGTCCCCCCTCTGGACCGGTCGGCCCCTGCCCGCCTCCTCTCGCCGCCAGCTTTCGCCTACGCTATCTCTTAGGTGTTTAGATTTGGAAAAACCACCTTCGAGGATCATTCTCGAGATATCCCGCAACCTTTCCAATCTAGGTCAATCCCTTGTGCAAGATTGCACCGATATATAACCAAGGGCAGACCTCCTCCTTTTTCTCATCTAAACCTCCCAAGCAGCAGCCATGGCCGACAAACAGCTTATTCCCTTCAACAATGAAGCCAAGGCAATCATCCCCTTCGTGAAGGAAGCAAAGCCACTTGCCATCATACCACCTAATCGCAGCCCTCTCTCACCTGCTCCACCGAGTCATCCACGTTCTCCGCCACCACCTAAAGGACGCAAGCAGGTGATGTACGCTCAGCCATACGATCGCCGCCGCGAAGCAGCCCTGAAGAAACTGATCCATGTTCCTAGCTACATGGACTTGAAGGAGCCCAGGGATGGCGAGCGACTCACCAAGGTGCGCATGGACATGCACGGCAACACGAGAGTGCACAAGTACACTACTTCTCTAGGCCGTGTCGTCATTGACAGAATCCGCGCTAAGGAATCACAGATTAAAAGAATTCCTGTCATTGAGGCCGGCCAGCGAATGCCACAGGAGCAGAAGACCAGAAAGACCGTAGCCGAGCTCGCGCAGGAAGTAGCAAGCCTTGCGAAAACTTGCAAGGAAATCCATCACGTGAATAGCTCCCTCACCAAAACCGTCCTCCATCTACTAAAAACAAAGAAGCGTAGGGACGAAGAGGGAGACGCTAGCCGCGACCCAAAGAAGGGCAAGTGCCCTTTGTAAGCACCTTAGTTAGAGAGCACATTAGTCTTAGTTAGTTCGATTTAGTTAGTTTGCTTTAATAGTAGGAGTCGTGTAATAAAGTGCTCTCTCTCTTATCAATGAAGTGATCCACAAGTTGAGTTATATTTTCTATCTATATTTTCTAGATATATTTTTGTCTCCACCATACTGTGTATGCAAGATAATAGAAAACAAGTGTGAGGGAGAAAAATCAATGACCAAATGGCATCTTCCACGACCAAAATCAAGAAAAATGGAAAAAGAACAGAACAATCGACTCGCACGACGAAACGCACCCTGAACCACAGCAGGGGGAGACCGATCGGTCCCCTCCCTGGGCCGGCCGGCCTGCTACAGGGCCCACTTCGGCCAAGTTTCATCCACCACTCGGTTTGCTTTCTAAACTTTTTAAATTTTTGCAAATTACTTTCCGTTTTGAATTAAAACAAAGGTGCCTTGTTAAGATGTCCTGTAGCCCAAAGGATAAAGTTTTGCATAATTATTCTCCTAGAAATATTTGTTGCTTTTGGGATGCTTTAGAATAATGAGAACAATCTTTCTTTTATCTTGTCCTTGGAGAGTTCTGTATTTCAAAAAGATTAAAATCATTAGCTATGCTTCTCCTTTGTGATCAATAAGAGCTTTAGCAATCATTGAAAATAAATTTAATTTAATTGCTGCTTACTTGTATTAAGCTTTGTCAAATCTACGACCCATGTTGAAGTTTTGTCTAAGTCTAAGATCAAGATCACATACACTAGTTTCACTAAAGTATCTATGCTCTAAATTTTTTATCTCTATCTCCCATATCGTGAAAAAGGTACAGCTATAAGAAAAAAAAGAAGAGAAAAAGCCAAAGATCGAAAAAAAATTTCAGAGTGGAGAGAAAAGTGAGCGAGAGGAGAAAATGGACAAGTGTTCTACGGGTCAAGAGAACCCCCCTGTCTGAAAAAGAAAAAGGCATAAATAAGAGAAAAAAAATGGATGTGTGTCCGAGGGTGAGTAGGGCCCACTTCTCTAATAAAAGTGAGAGAGTAATAATGGACGCGTGTCCGAGGGTGAGTAGAACCCAACTCTCCACAAAATAGCTGAATACCTTGTTCTAAAAAAATAAATATATATGGGAAAAAGATAGAAGATTCTAAAAAGTCAGAGCAGTGGTTTTAAAGTTGACACACGCACATATCTTGATCTATGACTCATGACACACCTCTCCATGGATCCGGTTTTGACTCGGCAATATATGCAAGGTAAGTTTGCTACATCTTTACATTCTAAAAACTCCACTTATACTTCGAAATAAATGCTCGAGTAAGGATATGATATATTTTGAAAGTATCACAAAGGAGTACGTAAGGCTATATTTTTCTTTTCAACACTTATTCAAAAGCTCTCCATTGGCTTGATTTGAGAAATAAAGGTAATTTGTTCCTAACTGTTTCATGCTCAGATATCCCATAAGTGCATATATGACTAAGGAGTATGAATATGTTGATTCTTTGTCTCTACGGTTGTTAGACCATCCTTTTATCGAGGACGAGTAAAAGCCTAAGTGTGGGGGAGTTTGTTGACACATTTTATCTATAAATATTTCCCCTCATATTTACTGGAAAAAGGGCTAAAATATAATTAGATCACCTTATTAGGGTTTGCACTGACAATTTCCACGAGTTTCGGTGAATTCATAAAATTACAGGGACTATTCAGAAATACAAGAAAAGAAACATGTCTAGAAGGTTCTAGAACACTCCCGAACTCAACGTGACTTGGCTTGTAAGAAAGAAACATCTGGAAGGGGTAAGGACAGTCCTGGCCAAGGCAGACCCTGAGGGTGGCCCACCACAGGCCGACCGATCTCATGGGCCGACCGGACCCCCCCACCGGCGCTAACTCAGCCCTACTTCTGGAATGTTCTTCCACCACCTATGAGAAGCAATCTAAACCGTATATTAGGTCGGTTTGATCCAAAGGCGGCAAGGCACCTCCTCAGGACTATATAAATAGGCCCCCTGACCCCAAGGTAGGGGAACAACTCATTCTAGATCATCAATGCCTACCTGAGATAGAAGCTCTAGACTAGAATTACAGTTGGAGAGTTAGTATCAAGTTGAGAGATTAGAGCCACGATCTATTTAGATCTAGCTAATCTTGTTCGAGAGAATTAGAGAGCGGTACAGGCGGAATTGAAGGAAGGCCCGGACCTGTCGGTGCCTCCTCTTCATCATCTTCCTCTGGGATCAACTCCATTGGAGCCTGATCTTGAGACCTTGTGGAAAGATCAACTTCTTATTCAAGTGAGTAACATTGTTATTATTGTTCTTACGGTTCATAACTCTTTTATGAGTACTTTAATTCTTGCCGCTCTTGAGTTAAAGTTGCATGTTTAGTGAAGCGTGGTGCTTAAACTAGCAAGCTTGTGAATGCCTTCTATATTTCGGATCGTGTGGTAGAAGAGGGAAGTGACCTCGTTCCCGTCTATCCTTTGCAGTCCACCTCCCGTCTATAGAAATTGTAGGACTCCCCCCATAGATTATTGGAAGTTTCCCTTTCCTAAGTGTGCCTTCAGACAATCACCCCATAAGAACAATAATAGCATAGCTTGTGCGAGTAAGAACTAGACATCCTAAAGTTTTCCTTATCTCTCTTTCTATCAAGTCCTTGATAACTACTCAGGGATTAGTTATACATCTCGGATCACTCTACCATTCTCCCTATGGATTCGATATTTAAAACCCTCTTCCCGGGTGAAGTGCTCACCGGTATCCGTGCGCTTGCGGATTATCCATCATAATATTTCTGTAGGCTTAACAAATACCAACACATTTGAAATTTGAACATAACCTTGTGTTCACCATAAGATAAATGAATAGATGTTGATTTTAGAAAATTCAGAAACAAATATCATCAAATTTGGATTATGGATGACAGAGAAAAACGTGATACAAAATTTGATTGCAGATTAAAAGGGGAAAAGCAAATTGTTCTTCATTCGAATAGATCAGGCCCCGCCCCTTCATTGGCGATGCGTGGTTGTTAATCATTTGCACCTCCAAACCTTTTTAATAAATGATCCGCCCCGCCTTCTGCCTTCCTTGTCTCCGTCGCAGGGATGGCTGCGACTCTAGGGGGAGGTTCTACGAGGAGGAGGCCCCGCGGCCATGTCCCCGTCTGTCTTCCTCGGTGCTGTCCGCCGCCCCCGCCAAGAGAGTGAGGTTCCGCGGCGATGAAGAGGAGCCGTCCCTACGTGCTGCCCCCGTGTGTCTTCCTTGCCGCTCCATGGAAGAGGCCGGTTCTTCATCGGCCCGGGGGAGGAAGCAGTACATGTGCGCAAGGGCCAAGTTAGCGGACTCCAGCAACGCCCGCCATGGAGAGCTAGGGTTTTTTTCCTCAACGCGAAGGAAGAAGCGGTCCACGCGCATTGAGATGAGCGTGGACTCCTCCGGTGACGACCCGGGCAGAAGAGTGGTGGTAGACCTCATCTCCTCTAGTGACGACTTCGGCAACAACTCCGGCGATGACTCTAGCAACAACTCCGGCGATGATTCTGACGACCATGAGGCAAGTTCGGAAACCATCATGCACGATTTGTCCTTGTACCTTCACATCTTAACTGATCAATTGTTCTAATGTGTCAATTTCCATTTATTGTAGGAAATTGCTGCACATGACATTGACAGGATTTGGATTGAAATCAACAAGCTCAAGGAATCGGCTGAAGAGATGTAGGCAAGTTTTGAAACCAGTTAGAGCTAAATAATTTTCTTGTAAGTAGTTACAACTGTTATGAAACTTGCATCAATATAATTTGCCTTTGTTTTAGGAACGTGCTGTTACTCGGGATGACATTGACTACATATGGAAAGGAATCGACAAGCAAGATGAGCAGCTTAAAGCCGCACAAAAGAGGCAGGAGATTGAAGTTCTAAAGAAGAATGCTGAGCTGGCAAAAAGAGTTGCAAAACTAGAGACAAGGATAGCTGAACTTGAGGCAGCAACACAAAAGAAGCCATCTAGCTAATTAGTTCCCTTGCAGCTACAATCTAGTTTGGTGATGCACCCAGCTGATGCAGTCTTATTTTGGTGATGTTTTTCTGCTGATGCATGTCAGATGTGAATATGTTTGTTATGAGTTAGTTTGCCTGGTGATGTGAACTTGTGATGCATGTCATATGTGAACATGTGATGCTATATATGCATACATCTTAAAATATGTGGAATATGGTCCTTTGACTATCTGTGTTTCTCTAGAATATTTTCCTGCTGTATTATAAAAACATCACAGCATTCCTCACACTAATTTCGGACAATGGAGCACTTGTTGGTGACGCGGGTTAGTGTACCCGCGTTGCCTTTGTCGGCTTCTGACGCTGATGCGTGGGCCCGACACTATTTTTTCTGAATTGAAACATGCTTCCCTCAAATAATAGAGCCCTTAAACAGCACCTAAAAATTCATAAAAAAATACGAACAAATCATAGTTGGTAATTTAGTATATGAGTAAAATATCAACAACCACACTTGTTTAACCAAATTTCTTAAAATTAGATTTTTTTATCTCATGTTTATGATATAGTAATTATAATAACATTTTAGTGTATTCTAAAAATTCTACAAATTGACTTGGCAACATAATTTGGGTCCCTAAACTTGTCAAAAAAAATTCAAATGATTTCGATAAAGGAATATTATAATTGTGAACAAACGTCTACATCTCTCACACAGTTTCCTAGAATGTTACTTCAACATTGAAGTTTTCCACACTTAACAACATGTTCCAAGTCATATGCATTTGAAATTTTAACATAGCCTTGTGTTCACCATAAGATTACGAAATGCAAAGTTTCATTAGTAATGGTTGTGTAAAAAAAATATTATTTCTATGTTGTACTTATAAGGAACAAGATAAGGCGTATAAACAACATCCAAAAAATGGAATTATATATGAAAAAATGTCATAAATGAATAGATGTTGATTTTAGAAAAACTCATAAACAAATATCATCAAATTTGGATGACGGAGAAATACGTGATACAAAATTTGATTGCAGATTAAACAGGGAAAAGCAAATTGTTCTTCATTCGAATAGATCTGGCCCCGCCCCTTCACTGGCGACGCGTGGTTGTTAAGCCGCGTATCATTTGCGCCTCCGAAACCTTTTAATAATGACAGAAGGGGCTTAATTTCTTTTCCTTAGTCTTTGAGTCAAGTAAAAATAGGCCTTGGATAAATGAACGTAGGGAGTAGGAGAGTACTTGACTACATTACTCATTTTAAGGCCCACACAAGCCCACTCGCGCTAGGTTAGTAGGGAAAGACGCCTCCCTCACGCAGTCTCCTCCCACTCTAACCTCGTGCCGCCGCCGCCGCTTCCTCCCCCTCGCCTTCGTCCCCCCTCACCTCCCCCACACCGCGACGCACGCTACACCCCTTCGCTGAGACACACGCCACACCTTTGACAGCGAGATCTGGAGGAGGAGGGACCCAACAACGGCGACGACGACGACGACTAGAGGAGGGATCCAGCGACGAAGACGACAATGACTAGGAGGAGAAGGGATCCAGCCACGAGGTCGACGCGAGGACGAGGATGTGGTGGCGAGCGGGCAGCGACGAGGAGTAGAGATCCCTCCGCTTCGACAGTGACAAGGTCAGTGGCGAATCTAGGATTTGAGTTTAGGGTATGCCACTCTAAAAGTGTCTTATACAATTCGGTAAATCCATTCTGCCAATTCGGTAATAATTGTAAAATTAACAACAATTTAGTAATAACTGTAAAATTAACAACGTAATTTGGTATATTTGCTCGAGTTTACGTAATTAGGCCAAGTGAGCGTATGCAGCACACATGCGTTCATATAATCAAGTATATGACATATGCGTGCGTATGCTTTTCTTTTTATATAAATGCGTATAAATATACTTGTACTTATTGGAATTGCAGGGTATGCCGGTGCATACCTGGCATACCCTGTGGCTCCTTTGTATAAGTACATGTGGACATACTTAGCTGTTGATGGTATACATACTTAGCATTTCCCTTTAGATTTACTCTTATATTTGGTTTTGCTCTTGTTCCCTATGTACATGTGCACATTCTCTCCAAGTTGAATAAGTACCTCATCAGCAACAGAGGCAGCCGACATCTTCTTCTTTAAAATGGTAAGGTCGCATTACCTGAACTAACTTGTTTGGTTACTGAATTTTGCATTTATGTTAATGGTTTACCATAGCACCAATGATATTATCGTGGGCTAAAGTAGTTACTGTAATTGTTTTCTTATGTGTTTTCTCATGCTTAGCTGCTAAGCATGGTTAACTAAAAATGTGCTCTACTTGTCTCTATTGTAGCATGTCTTCTGGGAGAGCTAGCAGTATGGTGTGCTTTTTGTGCTATTCTTGGACACTGAGCTGACCTTTCTCAAAATCCCTTGACTATTAATTCATAGGATAAATCTGATGAGGACTATAGACCTGGGCCACAAGATGAAGAAGAGGGTTATGGCACTGCTAGTGCAGTACAAGACCAGGTGGGTGGGGCTCCGCGCCGACGCAGAGCGCCAAGGACATCCACAAAGTGGTCAAGTGACACAATGATAGTCACTAACGTCAACATAGGGGGTATGCTAGTACCATTGATACAAAAGCACACGTTCAGGGTGCTTGCGGGGCTCATTGCTAGACAAAAGATACCTTTGTATTTGCCAGAAATCAAAGAACTAAGCAATGGTGAAAAGTGGGACTTTTTGATAAGCATGTGCAGAAACACTTGAAGTTCCAGGGAGGCGTGAAACCGCAGGCATTCAAGTTTTTCTAGAAGATGGCAGCCAAGGCATGGAGACAATTCAGATTTCAACTTAGGCAAGATTTTATCAGAAAAGTACTTGAGCCATTTACAAGGCACCCTTTTATCGACCCGGAACAGTGGAAGGAGTTCATGAAACAGGAGGAAACCATGGAAGCCTCATCTGTTAGTGTCAAGTTCAAAGAACTTTGAAGTCGGAACACAAGCGAGCACAACATGAGTCCAGCTGGTTATACTATGAAACTACCACAATGGGAGGAAGAGGACAGACAATTAGCTATAGCTGGGATCCCCAACCCATATGACGCCTACCCTGACGATCGTTCCAAGAATTGGCTGCGAGCAAGGAGTAAGCTAGTAATTAAAGACCGTGTTGCCGTGATAGTGTTCAACAACAAAGAAATTGAAAAATTGGATGCACACATCAAGGAGAAGAATGCATGTGCAGAATCTTTAGGAATGGCAGGGCAGATGGAGTATGATGTGCTAAGTCAGTGCTTGGGCCGCCCCGAACAACCAGGTCACATGCGTGGTGTCTCCAGCTACCAGGGCTGGAAGTATGCATGGCCTCAGTAGGCTTCCATGTACAGGTAGAGGAAGAGGACGAGGACCGACGCATTAGTTGATAAGGGAAAGATAAAGGAAGAAACCAAGCAAGAACTCATGGCTGAGATGTAGAATGATTTGCTTGCCATGCTGGGAGAAGGGTTCCAGGTGGTGTTGTCACCAATGTCAAATTGTGCAAGCCCTTCACCCGCCGCACTGAAGAGCAGCTGTGTGTCCACAGATAATATAGGTTTGATCAATGGCACTGCAGAGTTGACGGAGGCGCACTGTGACGATCGTACACAGGAAGACCTTATATGCATGTTGACTGAACCTGCACACTGTGGCCTATGTATCATGTGGAGGGGTCGTGAATGTGAGGTTGCAATTAGTGTGGTTCATCCAGAGCAGACTAAACTACAAACAATCTCGATTCATGAAGACTGTGTTGTGGTCGAAGTGCTGCATGAATATACTGTCTTTGCGGATGAACTACTGGAATACCCTCATAATGATGAGGTGACGACACTCGGACAAGCTGTAGGACAGTGGTTATAGTGTAGTAGGTGTCGCATTCACGTCAAGGGAGCACCAACATATAAATCTCATTCACAAGCTATGGTACAGATTCCTTGTAGTTCACAGAGTACGGGACATGTTCCTTCCTCACATGGTTCCCCACCACCACCACCTCCTCCTCCTCTTCCTCAATCCCCACATCCGCAAGATGTTCCATTCCTACCTCCTCCTCCTCATCCTGAAAAACTTGCATCCCCACACCCACAAGATTCACCAAAGATTATTCCATCCCCACCTCCTTCTCCTCCTCATCATCCTGAAAAAACAGAAAAACTTGCATCTCCACATCCGCAAGATACACCAAATATTCCATCCCCACCTCCTACTACTCGCCCTGAAAAAGAAAAACTTGCATCCCCAAATCCGCAAGATACACCAAATATTCCATCCCCACCACCTCCTCCTCCTCCTTCTCCTCCTCATGAAATAACAAAACCTACACCCCCAAATGAAAGTGCTCAAAACAATCATGCCAAAGCAGGAGCCCAGATTGATATGTTGGTTGATGCTGATAAATCTACTGATGACATTTCGAAGAAAGCTGCAGGTACATCTGGGCCTAATACCTCTATAATAGCTCCTGGTGAGACATCACCGTTACCAGGCAACCAGAGTGATGTGTTGGCTGGTGCTGATAAATCTGTCGACGATATTTCGAAGAAAGCTGCAGGTACATCTGGGCCCAATACCTCTGTAATAGCTCCTGGTGAGACACCACCGTTACCAGGCAAGAAAGCCCTTGAGAAACTTCAGTCATTTCAAAGCAGCAAGAAAATAAACTTGCCGAAAATAAAAGCTCTACACCACCTACAGCAGGCAAGAAAGCCCTTGAGAAACCTTCAGGCATTTCAAAGTAGCAAGAAAAGAAACATGCCGAAAATAAATGCTCTACACCACCTACAACAGGCAAGAAAGCCCGTAAGAAACCTTCTTCAGCCATCTCAAAGCAGCAGGAAAAGAAAATTGCTGAAAATAAAACCTCTAAGATGCCTACTAGAAAGCGGTCTGAGAGAAACACCAAGAAGAATCCTTGGACTATGACTAACCCAAATTACAAATTTGGAGATATCATTCTCAAAGATGATGATCTCAATGTGGATGCTCCTTGTACCAGAGATCTCCATACATTCTTCAAGCAACATTGTAAGGCAGAAGATAATTCTCCGATTATGGTCGCACTTTGGCCCGGGACTAGCTGGTGGCCTAAGAGAGAAGAATCGTCAAACGGACTCGAGTAGATACCTGTGCAACTCAGTGATTTGTACGATCTCTTCATGTTGGATGCTTTGGATGTGACAATTATCCACTACTTCATCCTGTAAGTTGCTTGTAAATTTAATCTGCTTCTCACTAATCATTCTCTATCGAAATGTGCTTTTTGCCTCACATCATCTTTACCATGTATTTTTGCCCCCTTACACTTTGTTTTTTCTTACTAATAGGAATATTGCTGTAGAAGTTGAGAAGACGGGCGCTGCAGTTGGCTTCCTTGACCCTGAATGCTTTAACTCGACACTATTGACTAGCAAGGCTCACTCTGTTGATTTCGCTGTGTCCTATATGAAATGTGCCTTCGAACTATATGCTAAAAAGAAACTCATCCTTACCACTTATCTCAGTACGAACCACTGGATTGCAGTGGTGATCCTTCCAAAGTAGAAGAGGGTGTGGTATCTTGATTCATTGAAGAGCCTTAAGCCTGATATTTCCCTTTTCTCACTTGAGGACCGGAGCGTCTGAGGATCGGTGGATGGTCGCTCCTGGCTGTGATGAGTGCGGGGCCTCCGAGGAGTGGAGAGACAAGTAGGCTCGGCTCGATGGACTTGGTGGCTGAACGGGGTCAAGTGTGAGCTGCATGGTGGGAAGAAAAGTAAGACGAAGTCATCGACTGGAGCCGGTGCAGGGTAGCGGCTCACGACCGGAGTCTGCACGTGGGGTTTGCAGCGGTTCACCAAAAAACCGTCGGGTTACTTGGTTGAGCCACAAAACCAAGACCGGAGTCTTGGCGGATGGAGACGGGATCCGGGCGCGCCGAGAAGCTTCGATGCCAGTGGACACGCGGCGGGATCACAGGGCTTGCGTCGGGAGGAAGCGAACTGCGGCAAAGGCGTGGTCGTATGATCAAGAGGAGTGCTACTTGACCATATTGCCCCTAAGGGGATTGTATCGTAGTTTAAGTGCTAGGGGTAGCTTGGTCATTTGCCCAACCCAGAGGGACTCATATATATAGCTCTAGCGTTTCTGGGCAAACTATCCCATCTGGACTACTTCTCATTTCCCTGCTCCATAGGTTTAGATTTTCTTCGCCATTTTGTAGAGAATCTGATCTCCGAGTGTATGGAAGCTGTCATGGTTGAGTCGATTTCCTTCTGTAGCTCGTGTGATTTTCGTGTCTTTTTCAGGCTATTTTTGTTAGATTTTTGTGCGCGGCTTGTTCATCTAATTCTAAGGTGTTTGGGCTTGGATTTTCTAGTGGGGATCAAGGATAGATGCCTTGTGCATCTTTGTGCTTGATCTTGACCCCTCAAACTCTGAATTTGGCCTTGGATTTGAGGATTTCGGGTGGAACCCTAGCTTTTTGGTAGAGCTCGGTTGCGATTCGATTCCCGGCGATTTAGTTGGTTTGAGACCTCAAGTTTTGGGGCATAGCATCCCCTAGGGACGCTTCACATCCTCCCCAAATCTTGTCTCAAGAGCTGAAGCTGTTTGGGAGATCGGGTGTTAGATTTGGAGGGTTGACTTCTCGAGCTTGAGTTGCTTCTGCTCTGTCCGTGGCTGGCGGACTGACCGCGCCAGGGTGGCGGTCCGTCCGCGAGTGCCTGTTCATCAGGTGTTCGTCGCGTGTTCTTGAGTTTGTGAGCACAAATCGTTTCGATCCGAGGAAGTGCTAGGTTTTTGTTGGGAGCAGTTTGTGGACCGTCCGCGTGCAGGTCACGGACTGTCCGCCCACCTCGGACCATCCGCGGACCCCGCACGGATAGTCCGATTTTCCGAGGTGCGGTACATGAAGTTCTGTCCCATAATACAGACTATCCGCGCCAACCCATCGGGCTGTCCGCCGACCACTCACAGACCGTCCGCCCAGACCTTGAGGACTGTCCGCCGGTGGCTCTGCAGATTGACCAAGTCCTTTTCTTCTTGAGTTGCACTTTCGCTTGGGGTTTGTTTGAGACTTATTCCTAGGGTTGGTAGGTCCGTTGTGACTACGCGACCTTGGCAAGCTTGTGTGCGAATCCTTGGTTGTGGATTTGGGGCATAGGCCGTTTGGGAAGAATTTTTATCGACTCCCATTCACTCCCCCCTCTCTGGTTGCCAAATCGGTCCTTCAATTGGTATCAGAGCCGGTTACGGATCTTCGTGATTCTAACCAGTCTTAGATCCAAAGATGGCGTAGTAGGAACGGGGTTCGGGACCTCCACACTTTGATGGTAAGAACTACCAGATGTGGCAGAGGCGGATGGCTGCTTTCCTCCGCGGCAAGGGTCAGATCCTTTGGGATGTTACGGTGAACACAGCTTATGTTCATCCAATTAACTTCCTAGCTTCGAGATCGAGGGATATGCACGATGCCAACAACAAGGCGGTCGACTACTTGTTTCGTGCTCTGTGTCAATCCGAATTCGATCGGGTTCAGACAGAGGACTTGGCTTGTAGGATTTGGGAGTAGTTGAAGAACACTCATGCTGGGGACGCTCAGGTTCAGGCTCAGTTGTTCGCGACCTACCGGAGAGAGTACGAGAACTTCACTCATCTCCCTGGTGAGTCCATCGACGCCATATTCCAGCGGCTCACTATGATTGTAAACAACATGAGGGCTAATGTGGCCGTGCTCCCGTACGATGATCATGACAGGGCTGTGAAGCTCCTGCACTCTCTGGATCGTACTGTGTGGAGTGAGAAGGTCGAGGCCATTCTTGAGTCGGAGAAGTATGAGACCCTCACGGTGGACGAGCTGTTCTCCAAGCTCAAGTCGTCCGAGGTGGACCGTGGGGTACGAGCAAGGATCGAGAACCCGATTGCCCCTCGTAGTCAGGCTCTCGTTTTTGGACCAAGGACTAACGCTAGCACGTCTTCCAGACAGTTCTCTTTATCTTGTCTTGTGTCCATTCCAGATGAAGAGTTTGACGTGCTGGGCGAGGAGAATCTCGCATTGCTGAGCAGGCGGTTCGAGCGCATGTACATGAATCGGAAGAACACTTGGAGGAGCTCGGGCATGTGCTACCGGTACGGGAAGCACGGTCACTTTATCGCTGAGTGCCCGGAAGCCATGGAGGTCAAGCCCGAGCACAAGCACCGTCCGAGGACCAACCACAAGCATCGCTCGAGGGATGATCACAAGGGCAAGAACAAGTCAGAGCGGAGGCCAAGGAAGAGTGGCGGTCACAAGAACAAGCAGCGTGCAATGGTTGCCGGAGTGAGCGACATCGACGCAAGCTCCTGCTACTCTTCATCGAGCTCAAGTGATGAAGAAGAACGGCACAAGGGCAAGCAGTCAAGCAAGAACATCAACAGCCTGTGCTTCGCCGCCCAAAGTTTTCGCGGCATGGCAAATAGCTCCGCAAGCAAGAAGAGCAACAAGGATGACTCGGACTCCGACTCCGAGGATGAGGTAAACAATGATCCATCCTTCTTGGTAGCGGAGAATGCTAGGTTGAATGAATTGCTTGACAACTGTGATGATGTACTTAGAAAGACCAACAAGGAGATGAGGGAGTATAGGTCTTTGCTTGGAGAGGCTAAGGAGAAGGTGGTTGAGCTAGAGTCTTTGCTTGTTGATGCTAGGGCTTAAATAGATTCTCTTAAGTCTGCTCCTATTGTGACCAATGAACCCGAATGCACTGATTGTTCTACTTTCCTTGTTGATTTGACTGTGCTTATGGAAAAGTATGCCTCCAAGGTTGAGGAACTAGATGTGCTTAGGGTTGATCTAGATGAGATGAAATCTAGACCCTCCTTACTTGGTATTTGCACTTCTTGTCCTGTTTTGCATGAGAAACTAGATGTGTCGGTTGCTTATGCTAGATCTCTAGAAGCTACTTTGAAAGCTCCTACTCCTACATCATGCTCTACTTGTGAAGTAAATGCTATGAAGAATTTGAAGCTTGCACACTATGTTGATCATTTCCAGGATGAGAATGATGAGTCGAGGAAGATGATGGGTTGGTTGTCTGGTCATGAGCCTCAGCTCAGGATGATGATTGAGGCATACAAGCGCTATGATGGGCAAGCCCTTGGGTCGGATAAGGTTGGTGAGGGAAGTGGTGAGAATGAGGGAAAGATCAGTGATATCCCAGAACCACCAAAAACCTACCACAAAAATGGCTATGCTCCTAAGCCAAACCCTCTTAGGAACTGACTAGACACAACCCCAGCTCCACCCGTGTTTCCTCCACACACTGACAACTTCCAGAAACCCATCAAGTTCAAGAGTGACTTGGGGAATGAGTTCTTTGGGAAGAAGGGAGAGAAACCAAGTGAGGAGAAGCCAGAGCCCAAAGAGAGCCCAAAACCAAAACCAAAGCCAAAACCAAAACCCTTCCATTGTGAGTGTTGTGGGAGGGATGGGCACCTAGCTGAGTTTTGCTTCAGGAGGAAGCGTGAGGAGACGTTTGCTAGATAGATGGCAAACAAGGACAGGTACCACCCTTCTCGTGGTGTGCCTGAGCCTAGGATGGTGCCAAGGGGCGAGGGTGTGGTGCATACCATTTACCCTCGAGAGAGGTGTGATTTTGTGCCTCGAGGTGAGCCACCACAGAGAGATGGTGGTAGGCGTGTTGGGTTTGGGCATGGTGAGTTTGCTGGACGTTCCTTCACTCGTGGCCAATACGAGTATGGGGGGAATGATCGTAGTTTTAGGTCCCAGAGGAGCTACGGGCCACGGTCTCCACCTCGTGGTACGCGTAGTCCTCCAAGGGGATGTGTGGGTGTTCCACCTAGGAGAGATAGGATGGATTTTGCTAACCCCACTTTTGAGCAAATGGCACGGCACTAGTTTGATTCATTTTGTACTAACCCCAGTGCTAAGTTGTTTGCTCACTCTCGCTCTCATTTTTGACTTTCAGGTGGGAGGTTTGGAGGGCTTTTGGTTGATCGACTCCAGTTGCTCTCGACACATGACCGGAGATCGAAGGTGGTTCTCCAGCCTCACCCCAGTGGTGACCAAAGAGTACATCACTTTTGGGGACAATGGGAAAGGTAGAGTGCTTTCAGTGGGCACGGTGAAGGTGAGCGAGTCTGTGACTCCTAGGCGTGTTGCTCTTGTCAAGTCTTTTGGGTTTAACTCTTCTTTCGGTTTCCCAGCTTCTTGATGAGGGTTTTGAGGTCCATTTCAAAATGGGCGCTTCTCGTGTTTTGGATTCTCGAGGTGATCTTGTGTGCACGATCATCCCCGAGGGCCAGATTTTCAGAGCTGAATTTTCTCAGTGTGTCGGCTCTTCTCGTTGTTTGGATGCTGGTGTTTCGGCGGAGCTTTGCAAATGGCATAGGAGACTAGGTCACTTGAGTTTTGACTTGTTGTCACGCTTGAGTGGGCTAGGTTTGGTCCGAGGATTGCCTAAGTTGAAATACCAAACAGACTTGGTATGTGCTCCGTGTAGGCATGGTAAGATGGTCACCGCCTCTCACCCACCTCTGACATCCGTTATGACAGTTGGTTGGTCCAGCTCTTATGTGCTCGGCGGGTGGGAAATGGTACGTCCTGGTGATAGTGGACGACTATTATCGCTATGCTTGGGTCTTCTTTTTGGCTGACAAGTGTGGGATCTAATCTTGAGGTTAAAGAATGAGAGGAATGGAGATGCCATTCGAGC
This sequence comes from Cenchrus fungigraminus, assembly GCA_036936925.1. Taxonomy (NCBI): domain Eukaryota; kingdom Viridiplantae; phylum Streptophyta; class Magnoliopsida; order Poales; family Poaceae; genus Cenchrus; species Cenchrus fungigraminus. Next base: position 50,803,616 of record CM072780.1, read on the forward strand.
TATTCATAGAGACAATGGCACTGAATTTAAAAACTCTCATTTAAAAACCTTTTGTCGTGAATTGGGTCTCGAACATCAATTCTCTTCTCCCTATGTGGCTTGTCAGAATGGTGTGGTTGAGAGGAAAAATCGTTCCCATTGTGAGATGGCTCGGATGATGCTCGACGAGCATAGGACTCTGAGAAGATATTGGGCTGAGGCGGTGAATACCGCGTGTCATGTTGGGAACCGAATTTTTCTTCGAGCCTTCTTGAACAAGACGTGCTATGAGCTCATGCACGGGCGAGCACCTAGAGTGAGCCATTTCAGGGCTTTTGGTTGTTGGTGCTTTATTTTCAAGAAGGGTAGGCTTGATAAGTTTGAGTTGAGGTCTTCCGATGGGATGTTTTTGGGTTATGCGAGTCATTCTCGAGCATTCCGTGTGCTCAACCTTGATACTAACCTAGTCATGGAAACTTGCGAGGTTACCTTCGATGAGACCCAGCCATGCAGTTCGTCTGTTTTTGAGTGTGCAGGTAACGACGAGATTGGCAAGAAGATCTTTGAGGACGAGGAGGATGATGCTGGAGAGGATGATGGTGATGATGGTGAAGCTCCAGTCGAGCACGTACCCTCTACTTCCACTACGACGACTACGGTGCAGGATGGCCCATCCCCTACACCGACTATGATCCAGCAAGATCAAGTGGAAGCAACTACTGAGGGGGAGGTTGTCTCCAGGAGAGAGGCACCGAGGCCCGTTCAAGTTGATCATCCTCCCTCAAGAATCATAGGCGACTTCAGTGAACGTACGACACGGTCAAGGTCCAGGAATGTTTCTCACTTTGCTCATTCGGCTTTTGTTACTACCTTTGACCTGAAAGACATTGGGCACGCCCTCTCTGATCCTAATTGGGTGAACACAGTGCATGAGGAGTTAGAGAACTTTGAGAGAAACCAAGTTTGGTAGTTGGTAGAGCCACCACCACAGTGCAAACCTATCGGGACAAAATGGGTGTGGAAGAACAAAGAGGGTGAGAATGGTGAGGTGGTGAGAAACAAATTGAGGTTGGTTGCTCAGGGCTATAGTCGGAAGGAGGGGATAGACTATGAGGAGACATTTGCTCCTGTAGCCCGTTTGGAGGCGATTAGGATCCTTCTAGCCTTTTCTGTGGCTAAAGGGTTCAAATTGTACCAAATGGATGTGAAGAGTGCCATTCTAACTGGGTGTTTAGAAGAAGAGGTTTATGTGAAGCAACCACCAAGCTTGGAGAGTGTTAAGTTTCCTCGTGCTTGGTATGGCCGGTTGAGGGGGTACTTGTTCAGCAAGGGGTTTGAGATGGGCAAAGTAGATAAGACTCTTTTTCTCCTCAGGCAAGGCAATGATATCCTAATTGTTCAGGTGTACATGGATGATATTGTCTTTGGTGGCTCGTCTCACTCTTTGGTTGTGAGGTTTGCAGAGGACATGAGCAAAGAATTCGAGATGTCTATGATAGGAGAATTGCAGTTCTTTCTCGGGCTTCATATCAAGCAGGCGAAGGAGGGAACCTTTGTGCATCAAGCCAAGTACACGAAGGACATCCTCAAGAAGTTCAAGATGGACGACTCGAAGCCCCTGTCGACACTGATGAGTACGACTACAGCGCTGGATGCGGACGAGGACGGAGAGCCCGTGGACCAGAAGGAGTACCGGAGCATGATAGGCTCCCTCTTGTACTTGACGGCGACGAGGTCGGACATTCAGTTTTCTATGTGTCTGTGCACTCATTTTCAGGCGTCACCGAGGACTTCACATCGGCAGGCCGTCAAGCGTGTCTTCAGGTATCTTCGATACACTCCTGAGTTCGGTCTTTGGTAATCAGCGTCCTCTTCTCTTTCTCTTCTTGGGTTTTCGGATGCCGACTTTGCGGGGTGTCGAGTCGATAGGAAATCGACTTCGGGGACGTGCCAGTTTTTGGGTTCCTCGCTTGTTTCTTGGTCCTCTTGCAAACAATCTAGTGTAGCTCAGTCTACCACAGAAGCTGAGTATGTTGCTACCGCTAGTTGTTGCTCCCAGCTGCTCTAGATCACATACATACACGCTGAGTGACTTTGGTGAGGAGTGTACCCATGTTCCTCTCATGTGTGATAGCACGAGTGCCATTAATGTTGCCACAAACCCCGTGCTACACTCCAGAACCAAACATATAGAGGTGAGGTACCACTTCATGAGAGACAATGTTGAGAAGGGAAACATAGACCTCATCCATGTACCAACCGAAAAACAGCTCGCCGATATCCTAACAAGCCTTTGGACCAAGCTACATTTGCTCATTTGCGAGGGGAGCTTGGAGTGGTTTTTCCTTTCTGAGCTTCGGTTGGGGGTTTGATGTACATATACATGTTGCATTTTCATTTCTGTATCATATCATGCTTGCATCTTTGTATCATAGACTGCATTTGTATCATATGCTTTAGAGATATGTTGGATATAAGACTATGACTTTGCTAGTGATGCTCATGTGATGTATAGCGTTGCTCTTGATAGCTTTGGGATGTATATGCTTGTTGATGGCTTATTTTTGTGAAAATGCTATATATGATCCTCTCTTATGAGTTGAATGCCTTTCATGTTCAAATTGTGTGCATATGGCTGTACCTTGCTTAATTTGTGCTTGGGAACCTTGTTCTTTTCATTTGGGGTCAAAGACCCATTTATCATCATGAATGTTTAGCCTACATGCTACCTTGTGGAGAAGCCTAAGCTTCTTTTTACTGCAAAGGCACTTCATGTACCATGCTTAATTTGTAAATCATGAAATTGATATATGAAATGCTTGTGCTTTAAATATATGCTTCCATGTCATTTATGCTTTAAAATTCCTTATCTTGGGTGCTAAACCGTTGCATGATGTTCACCAATGAGAAGTCTCATATTTAGAAATGGACACATGGCTCGGTGGCTTTGACATGACATGAGATAGCTTGTAGGTGTTTGTGATGAGAATGTGTGACCTTGCATGAAGTTTGTGAGTTATACGTTGTTTGTGCTCATTTTGACCATGTTTAGGTCCTATGCTCATAAGAGGGAAATTTGTGTTGAAAAATGCTTCTTCTTGATCATGGCTATGTCACATGCTTATATGTCCCTATCTATCTTGTTGGCGATGCTTGTATTAAATTTGTGGCTATATTGCTTGTCTATGTCTCCATTTTAGCATGTTGTAGTTCTCTTTGTCTATTTGAGAAGCACATGCTTGCATTTGTAGACTTAATTCATCCATTACCAACAAGGAGGAGAGATAGTACCCAATTCTTGCTTTTGGAGGGAAGTAGCTTTGGGAGAAAAGTACCCATTTCATGCATCTAGGGGGAGTTTTTGCATCAAGTGGGAGAAATGCATTTGTTCAGAGGGAGCTTGCATTCATGTGCTTTGGAGCTCTTTGTCGCCTGATTTTTGGTGTGCTCTTTTGCCGATGGTGTCGAGCCATTGCCCTTGTCTTAGGGGACCGAGATCTTTCTCTCTCAAGTGATCTTGTTCTGGCTTTTGTTTGGCTTTTGATCACTTGTTTGATTTTTTCATTCATTTCTTTTCTTTTTCTCTTTTCTCTGAATTGGTTACTATGTGTGTTGTCAATGCACTCATCAAGGGGGAGATTGAGGATTGGAGCGTCCGAGGACCGGTGGATGGTCGCTCCTGGCTGTGATGAGTGATTGACAATGTGGTGGGGACTGACTCTTGGCCGAGTATTGCAGGTGCAGGTTGCGGCTTGACTCATGTTGGTGCGGGTGAAGAGCGGGCACGAAAGGTCTTAGCCTTGCGGGGCCTCCGAGGAGTGGAGAGACAAGTAGCCTCGGCTCGATGGATCCGGTGGCTGAACGGGGTCAAGTGCGGGCCGCATGGTGGCAAGAAAAGCAAGACGAAGTCATCGACCGGAGCCGGTGCAGGGTAGCGGCTCACGACTAGAGTCTGCACGCGGGGTTTGCGGCGGTTCGCTACAAAACCATCGGGTTACTTGGTTGTGCCACAAAACCAAGACCGGAGGCTCGGCGGATGGAGATGGGATCCGGGCGCGCCGAGAAGCTTCGATGCCAGTGGACACGTGGCGGGATCGCAGGGCTTGCGTCGGGAGGACGCGGACTGCGGCAAAGGCGTGACCGTCTTATGAAGAGGAGTGCTACTTGACCATATTGCCCCTGAGGGGATTGTATCTTAGTTTAAGTGCTAGGGGTAGCTTGGTCATTTGCCCAACCCAGAGGGACTCATATATATAGCTCTAGGGTTTTTGGGCAAACTATCCCATCTGGACTACTTCTCATTTCCCTGCTCCATAGGTTTAGATTTTCTTCGCCGTTTTGTAGAGAATCTGATCCAAGTGTATGGAAGCTTTCAGGGTTGCGTCGATTTCTGTTGACACATTTTATCTTATATATTTATAAGTCAACTAAACATGAGAAAAGGGCATAATTGTTAATACCAACTTAGAATAGGGTGTCACTAATAGTTTTTCTGGAGTTTTGGAGAATTCTATGTCTTGTAGAGACTAATCAGAAAAATAGGAAAAGAATGAAGTCTAGAAGGCTTCGGAACTCAACGTGACTTGGCACCCAAGAAAGAAGCATATGGAAGAGGCAAAGACCCACCTGGCAGAAGTGGGCCCCGAGGCAAAGACCCACCTGGCAGAAGTGGGCCCCAAGGGGGCCCACCACAGACCGGTCGGCCCCATGGTGGGGCCGGTCGGCCTCCCTCGGGCGCCACGTCAGCCCTACTTCTGGAATGTTCTTCCACCGCCTATGAGGATCAATCTAAACCATATGTTAGGTTGGTTTGATCGTACGGCTCATGGCATCCCCTCAGGACTATATAAGCAACCCCCTGACCCCCTAGGAGGGAGGATCTGGCTCTCATCTGTTCATACACCAGATCAAGTCATCAAGTTAGAGATACTACGCCCTAGAAACACCATATAGTGAGAGTAGCTAACTAGTCTAGATCTAGGAGGAGGCAAGGCGTCTACTTAGCTCCTGATCGTCTAGAAGCTGGTCGAGATACTGATCTAGCTTCGCTTTTGTAAGTTTTTCATAAGTTCTTCACATTTGCTGTAGAGACATATGTTCTTATCAATGATTATATTCGAGATTATGTGCTTTGGTGCTTATTATGATTACATGTTTAGCATAGTTGATTTACCTTTATATTCGTGTATGGAGTCGTATAGCCCTCACCTAGATCATCTGTTAACATGGGTGAGTGGTAAAGATAGTGTAAGCGTGGTGCTTATACTGTATTTACCTGCGATTGCACCCTACATGCCGGGTCGCGTGGTAGATCGTGGTGGTGACATCACTATTGAGTCCTTTGCAATCTACCCCCCCGTGTGTAGGACTAGTGGAGCCTTATACTATTTGGATTGTTTCAAGTTTCGGCATTGATCCTCCTGATTAGTCTCCCCATGCATTAGTATAATAGTTCTTCTTCCATGATTGTTAAATGTATTGCACTAATCATAGTTTACATTGACATATAGTTTAGGGTTACCGAGGAGTATCCTCGCTAACTAGGCTTTGAATACGCTTCTCTCTCTATATTGACACTTTCTGGTGGCTCACTATGTTATGACTTGATCAATGCTATCATTATTATTATCTTTATTTGACTTACACCTGTTTATAGTAATTGATATATTTTGGCCACTCTACATTACACAGCTGAGAGATATGCATGTATTTGTTATTATAGATAAAATACTTCTTTCCCTGAGGTAGAATATAAATACGATGCCTGGTTTTACTCCTGGTTAAAATGCTACAATGGTATATTCATATCTGTGCTCTTGTGGATACCCATATATATATATATTTTTCTTATCTAGAGATCCAAGGCATATGTACGAGTACCAATCCATGTGTTTTAGTGGCACTTCTGTCAGGGATGACAACCTAGATCGAGTTGTGCTATGACCCGTATTGGATTTATCTTTTAGTTTATCTGAAAGCAACATTTGATATACACTTAGCATCATGTTAAGATATACCTTTGCATTTATGGCGTCGTCGATAGAGATGGATCTTATATCTGTTTCTAGTCGATGACGTTAGCAATGTCAACAAGCATTTTTGGCGCTGTTGTCGGGGAAAGAAAGTCTATAGCCTAAATAATAAATTTAGTAATAGCATGCATGCATCTCTCACACGTAATGTATCGAGAACCCAAATTATCATTGCTTAAACAGGCTTACCCTTGTTCTTTCCACTTTTGTCTATCTGATTTCAGGGTAATGTATGAATAAGAATCTTCCAGACAACTTCGTCTCAGATCCAGAAAAAATCCTAAGGAAGGTAAGGTCAAAGCCCGAGTCTCGGCCCACGACCTCTACCTTGGAAGATTCAACAGTACGAAGCTTAACACCCACGTTCGAAGTAATGGCAAACAAGACCCTTCGCGAGTACTCCGCACCGACCCCGGACAACATTCGTACTGGTCCGGCAGTCGCTGTGGGAGACGCAGCTTTTGAGCTCAAGCCTGCACTGATCAACATGGTACAAGCTAGCCAATTTTGTGGAAACGCTCATGAAGATGCCAACGCACACCTTCAACATTTCTTGGAGATATGTAGCACCTTCATGATCAAAGATGTGCCAAGTGATGCAGTCCTACTTCACTTATTCCCATTCTCACTCTTGGGGCGAGCGAAGCAATGGTTTTACTCCAACGAAGACAAACTTACAACTTGGACATTGTGTTCTACTACCTTTCTGGCAAAGTTCTTTCCTATAGGCAAAACCAATGCCTTACGGGGGGAAATTTCAAGTTTCCAGCAGCAACATGACGAATCTTTTCCTGAAGCATGGGAACGCTTCCAAGACTACATCTCAGAATGCCCACACCACGGAATGGAGAATTGGTTGCTCATGCTGACCTTCTACCACGGGCTCTCTACCAACACCCGTGAAACAATGGATGCTGCAGCTGGAGGTGTCTTCCTGTCCCTTACACTTACTCAAGCTACTAACCTTGTGGAAAAGATGGCGTCCAACCAAGCTTGGAACGAGGAGCGTCAACCCTGCAAGAAAGAAAGAGGAATGCATCAGCTCAAGGAGGTAGATATGTTGTCTGCCAAAATGGACTTAATGATGAAGTGGCTTGAAGACAAAGGCCCTGAGAAGAAGGAAGTCATGCAACTCTTCGAATCCCGCATGACCTGTGAAGAGTGTGGAAACACTGGACACTCGGGCAATCAATGCCCTCAGCTGGAGGAGGACGTGAACTACATCAACAACAACAATCAATATCATCCCCAGCAAAATCAAGGATGGACCCAGCAGAGACCCAACTACCTAGGTAACTATTCAGGTAACTATCAAGGTAATAACTCTTCCAATAATTTTCCACCTTTAAGAGACTTAGTTCAAAACCAGGGTAGAGTTATGGATAATCTGTCTAAGAAATTAGCTTCCAATGATAAAATGTTAGAAACTATTAGTAATAAAATGGAAAGCTTTTCTTCTGCCATTAAGAACCAACATAGTTTTAATAAAATGATAGAATCTCAGCTGGCATCACCTGTTCCCACGGCTAACCCATGTAAGATTCCGGGCCAGCCGGAAGAATTAGAATCTGCAAATCTTGTCGATATCTATTATGCAGGCTTGTGCGCTAATAAGACAGAAGAAGGCCCAAAGTGGACTGACTGGGGCATGCCCGCCAAGAGAGGAGATCCAGGAAGGCCAGTCATCACCATCACTATTGGAGCCTACACTTTCGAGAATGCACTCTGTGACTTTGGGTCTAGCGTCAACATAATGCCCAAGGTAATATATGACAAAATCAATGGTTCACCTTTATTGTACACAACCATGTGCTTGCAGCTTGCAGACCTGTCACTATGCTACCCTGAGGGCATCCTTAACGACATATGTCTGGGGGTAGGAAGTTCCTACGTAGCTGCCGACTTCGCTGTTGTCGAGACTGGGGGAAGTGAAACACCCCAATCATTTTGAAACGTCCTTTCCTTGCCACTGTTAAAGCCGTCATCTACGCCGACACTACGAAGATCGTCTTCACCATCAACGGGAAGAAGGAGAGATTCAGTTTCAAGAACAAGATCCTAAGAGCTCCTGCACACCCCCAATATCCTTACCCTCAAGAGTACAAGCCAGCTGTCGAGAAGAAAAGGAGAGATAGAAGGAGGAACAAAAAGAACAATCAACCTCGACAACACGTGGAGGAAGTTTGGATGATCAACACAATTCAATCAGAAAACAAGAACCTGTTTCCTTCACCACTGCTGCCAAAGTTAGATGACCCTGGAGTCCCATCAACCCACTACTCCATCAATCAATGGAACTTCCAGCGAGTTGTCTGCGACACGGGATCGGGCATCAACTTAATGTCTAAGGTAAATTATGAATTAATATACGGTGACCTGCCTTTGTATTCCACCTATATAGTGCTGCAGATGGCGGACCAATCACACTGATTCTCGGAGGGAGTTGCGCGCGATGTACCTATCAAGATAAAAGATCACTATGTCCTAACTGACTTTGTAGTCATAGACATGGGAGATGAAGAGCAAGATCCTCCCATAGTACTTCGGAGACCGGTCCTGAACAGCACCAGAGCAATCATCTACATCCAGACGGGAGAGATCCACTTCCAGTTCAGAACTGATAAGGTACGCTGCTACTTTAATACTTATACTGACTCTGAGCAGCCGAAGAAGAACGAGACGTGGAGACGCCTTCAGAAATTGCAACGCAAGCTGAACACGAAGTTGACGGACATTAAGAACATTGAGGAAGAGATTAAAGAGAAGTCCGCTCAGCTCCTACTATTCAAGAACTCTGAACCTGTTACCCAGAAAGGTCTCCACCGAAGAAACAAGTCTGGAGGAAGAAAGACAAGAGTACACCTTCGGAAGACCAATCACTAACCGCGTCACTAATTGATCAATCATCGGCTACTACATCTACGCCATGGGAGTAAATACTCGAAATTCTTGCCGAGAGGTAACTCGGTATTTATCTGCATTTTTAATTAGCATTCTTCCTTTAGCATTTTTACTTACCTATACTTGCATTAGAAAAAGACCATAAAAATGTTTTCTGCATTTGCATCTGTTCCTTAAGGCCCCATGTACTCCGTACCGTGGTGGCATAAAAAAATAATATATTGCATTCACAAGTTTTTGCTTTAGCATCCCTTTTGCATATAAAAATTCACAAAAATATGTGGGCACATGAAGGTCCACGCTTTTCAGAAAAAAAACCCAAAAAGAAGTGGGCACATGAAGGCTCACAACATAATCCTAAAATTTGTTCCTTCGGGTATGTGCGAGATTAATATTTACAAGAAGAAATTAAGGAAAACCTGAAGGAAAACAAGTTTTAAGGATGGATGAAAGACTACTTCAAGATCTAGCTTGGGGGAGAGCACCCCCAGTTATCATGATAAGTATCATTATCCTATGTTTTAGTTATATGTTTGCCTAGAGTTAAAGAGTCTTAGTTAAAAGTCTTAGTATGAATAAATACTAGAGTCTGCTAGTTGGCTTTTCTTTTTAATGATGATCTTGATGATTTATGCTTGGAAATAATGAATAGTTGCTCCGCCGTGATTCCTCTTAAATACTTAATTTTCAGACCTAGATTCTCCTAAAGCTTTAAATACTTAATTTCCTCTAAACCCAAAACTCGTGGGAAGTACATGCTTAATCTGAGTCTAGGCCTTGAAAGATAATTCATGAAAAGTTGAGCTGCTATTTATCATATTCCTAGAGAAGCTTGATTCCTGGTTTTTATGAAAAATCCTACATGATGAGTTCCTGTGTTTATGATCCTTGAGAGCTTGTCATACACATCAAGATCATTCCACTCCACCATTTATGCTGCTTCTAACCTGGAAGTACGCATTCTCCATCAAGCTACAAGCCATAAAATAGCTCATACAACTCTTGGATATGTCTCTCTCAATGTGTAAAAAAAAGAAAAGAGATTCTGGGGCTACATTCAAAAAAAAAGAGAGAGGAGAAAGTGAGAAGAGAGAGGGGGAGAAAAGGACAAGTGTCATACTAGGCGAGAAGGGCCTATGTTGACAGTGCAAAACCGTGCTCAAGTTCACCGCAAGCCTACGGGTGACTTGGTGCCTTTTTCACCAAGGAGGGTCCTCCCAAGATTTGTCAATCCAAGGATCGGAAGCAAACCACTAAGGTTCTCTATCTAACCTACCGGTCTAACCCTATGTGAAGTGTTGATTGCATAAAGGTTAATCATACATGGAAGGATGTATGGATCACATCCACCTAGCCATAAAGGTAAGCAAACCAAAGGTAACCCTAGCCTATCGTCTTCTTGTTGCAGCTCCGGCCACGATGACAAACCAATCTAATCCTATACTATGATAAGGAGTACACTCGATATGGAGTAGCCCGATATGGAGTGGTCTAATGCACGTTCATTCGCCGCTTTCTCCTCTACCGTACTGTCACTACGCAAGGATATTCATCACCGAACGACAACCTCGGTCCGTGCACAACAACAACGTATCCGCAAGACATAGACTAACCACCACGATTAGACCTATTCCTACTAAAAGCATATGCTAGCTATACATATGAATAAATCACTCATTGATGTAGATCAAAGTAAAGAAAAGACATGATTTATATCACCATCGAATGTAGGATGTGCAATTGCCTTGATGGAATCAAGACATGGGCTCCGGAACTCCACCATGGCTTCACCACGCAGGGCCAACCATGGCAGCTAGGGCATGGCCTAGGCCATCTCCTAGGCAACTCAAGGACTTGCGGCGGCCGTCGGCTTCCTCCCGGTGCTTCTCCTTCGTGTCGGCGGCTCTCTGATGAATGGATCGATGTGGCGGCCGGCGGAGGCAGAGGCAATATATAGAGGAGCACATAGGTCAAAGGGGGGCGTGAACTGGGAGAACAGGCGAGGCCAGCCAGCCTAGGCCGACCGGCCCAGGCCCGTTTCGGCCCGGTTCGGCCCCGTCTCGCTCCCTGATGCTTCTCGGTCAATTGCTGACTTGGTCCCTTCTGCATGTGGGCCCTGGACGTCGTCTTCTCCACGGTTCAGATAGAGCTCCTTGTCGCAGCATCTTCAGTTTAGGTCCCTGGAGTTTTACGGCTTCATGCTTCGGTCCCTGGGCCATTTGGAGTCATGTTCATCATGTGTCTTGACTTGTGCCGGGCTTTATGATCTTCTCTTGAAGTGCTTGATGAACTTATCCCGAAAGTCTCCTCTTTAACCTTATTTTCCTGCGTAAACAATAAACTCCCAAATCGACATGCAAGAGTGAACTTGATACCTTCGGGGGGTTAGTACCATTAGTTAGAATATCAAATACGTGCAAATGTTGACGGTAAAATCATAGCTAGGTGTACCAAAATCGACCGTCAACGTACCCCCATGCTTAAACCTTGCTCGTCCTCGAGTAAGCCTTTAATGGACATTAGTATTGCCTTTTAATGTTCATACCCTACACTTGATCTTACATGAGAAAACATAATGCTCTCCAAGTTTATATTTGTTAAAGTTCCATAATGTAGCTAGCTTTCATCTCTATGGAGGGTAGATATCATGTAAGCTCTTTCCACAAGTAATTAATCTTGCTCTCAAATTTTAAACAAATATTAGAAATTTTGAAAATAAAGAGTGGGATGAAGAAAAATTGCTTTACCAAGATCAATAATAAACCTCCTTGCATCTTGCTCATGAACTCTCATCTCATCTTGTCTCTCAAGCCTACTTGTTGTACTCCTTTCCTCTCTCAAATATTTGGTGGAAGGCTTTATATGGAGCTATGGGAAAGTTTAGTCCTACCAAGATATTATAGTTGAGATATTATCAAAACTAGACAAGCTTCTCATGGACTTACCAAGACTCGTCAAAAAGGTCATTGGAAAATAATGTTCCGCGGAGGGGGGAGAGAAAAACACACACTTTTTAGATAGGTGGACATGTGCAAATGGCAAAGAGTGATCCCGAGGCACAAACGAAGTCCTCGTTATCAGATTGCACATGGTTGGAAAGATGAGTATGGGTCTTGATCTTGAAATCCTTTTGAAATTTCCAAATGTAGCTAGAGAACCGGGGAGCTTTATTATACATATTTTTTCACTCTTTTTTTTTCTTTTCTTCCTTTTCTCATCATACATTTTCTTCTTTTTATATATAAATATTTTTTCTTTCATCACTTTTTCTCTTTTTTTTCTTCTTTTTTTTATTCCTCTTGAACTCTAGACTACACTAGTACTTCCTTGGCAACTCCCCCATGCTTAGACATTGCTCGTCCCGAAGCAAAGAGGTGATGATTGTGCCAAGGTAAGTGCTGAAATTCTTGTATTTTCATGAAGAGAGATACTGGAAACCTTTTAGGGATCCTTTTATGGAGGTCTCCCAAAATCTTGCTCCACTTGATGACACCTTCCTTGTAATCTTCTTCGAAATATTCATCCATACTCAAAGTTTTGGGTTGTGGTCAAGGAGGTATACACAAAAAGATATTTTGGGTTTGTGGGTGGATATCCGGCGAGGTTTGCGAAATTCCCGATGTGGAAACTCACAATGCACGGATAGAAAAGGCTAGCATAAAGATGGATATGCAAAAACGGAATGACCAGCTTCTTAGTCTTGAGCCAGAGAAATCAAGCCTTGAATTAATGCACCCAAAAATAAATCTTGTATACTAAGGTTTTTGCACTCAATGAATATAAGGCTTTGGTTAGGTTGAGCAAAATGCAAGTGGTATCAAAGACAAGGTTAGCATATCTTTTAAGAACAAAAATAAATGATCTTTGATTCATTCAAAAATGAGAGCAATGAAAAATACTATGGGTCTCAAGTTGTCATAACCTCCACAAAAGATTAGGCTAGCATTAATTTAATTTTCAGATCATATTTAAAGAGAGCACTAGCTTAATCATATACAAACCAAGCACAAGAATGAGTAAGGTGGCAACGATCATCATATATCCATAAGTAAGAGCATACGAGATATCATCATGGTGAGCTCAAGGTAACGGTGATTATTATTAAAAATAAAAACAAACCTAGGTTGTACTCCTAGTAGCCATGTTATTCTAAAGAGAGATATACAAAGGTTGTATCTAAGGTTGTGGAAAGCACATACATAAATGCAGACATATAGAAAAGACAAGAACAAAAGAGAGTTGAAGAATTATTACCGTCCTTTGATGCTTGAAGTGTAGCGTGGCCTCCCCCATGCTTAAGCATTGTGCTTAACATGGAATAAGAAAATTAGCATCCCGTGGCAACCATGATCTTTGTTCTCCATGCGGTCTTCTTACGTCCACCAAGTCCTTCCCCATGCTTAGCATGTTGCTAGGCATGGAAGATGATGAATCATCATTTATCGAAGTCCTACCACCATATGTGGAGATCATCATCGTACTCTTCACTATTGTTGCCTTGATCGTCCTTCAACATCGACCCTTTGTCACAAGCCTTAGTCGATTCTCTCAACTCGTCTTCACCTCCTTCTATGTTGTCCTTTATCGCTGCTTCAACTTCCACGAATTTTTCTTTAACTTCTAGAACAGAACATGTACTGAAACATTTTTCCATTGCAAAGTTATTGAAATTATCTTTCCAACGAGTGGTCATTCACCCCAATCGGACTCCGAACAAGAGAGTTATACCCTTTTTACTCCATCAATGCAAACTGTCCCGGCTGATTTCGGAACATGTGACGCCCAATGATTTGGTTGTAACTCCTTGCACGGGTCTCCTAAAATGTTGAATCTTGATATGTTGGAAAGAAGACATAGTGGAGCTCCTGAATATCCAAATTTTCCTATTTTGTACATCTCTGAACATGCGCCTAATCTTGATGAAGGCAGCGATGTTTCTTCTGGGATTTTGGAGGTGTTGACGATCTTATTTTCATCTTTCATTGCTAACTCATGGGAGCGATTCGTCATGCCTACAAAACAAATCTAAAGCACAAAGTACCCCCGAGGTGTCGGTCGGGAATACTCACTCTATGCTAACAAACCAAAGATATCCCTTAAGATCTTAACTTGTGGCATAGTTAAGCTAGTGAAAGAAAAATTAAAACCTAATGGGTGTACGTGTGTGCAAGTGTGTATGCAAATGAGAGGATGGTATAAAAATAAAACAATGTTTACACCAATATCTAAGCTCCATGCTTACAAAGTGGTTGCCAAACTTCTCCCTCGCCATAAAGATTTATTAACCAAGGTCAAAACACCATGCTTATCCCAAGATTAACAACTCTTCATGGTGTAAGATAAGTAGGGCGCATTACAAAGTTTATAAACAATCCAATGCAATATGATAGCAAGGTATATAAAACTGAATAATGTGGGTCTCCAATCATGTCTAAACACCGTGTTTACACAAGATTGCAAAAAGAAAAATGCCCATATCGTCATATGAAGCATTAACATAGGTATAAAAGCATTCATCATAAAGCTTCACAAAATGTCCCAAGCTAACATAAAGTGGATGATGACAAAGAGATGGATGCAAAATGCAAATGCAAAAAGTTAGCACAAACAAACATTAGCAAGGTTTGAAAAAAACTTTCGATGCGGTCTATAATAAGCAAAGGACAAAGCTTGATCTCACACTTCATACGAAGTAAGCATTGTCAATAAGGAAGTCACCCATCGAAAAGAATCAATCAACCAAACTAACATGGTTTAAGGGTAGGTTATGGGTATCCTATATTTTTGGCTCAAACAAGGATTTTGAAGAGAGGAAGTCAAGTATAGAAATTCTAACTAAGTGTGTGCTACGAGTCTTTTAATGAAAAACGAGCCTATGGTTTTAGGATGGCTAAAGGTGTGAAAGGTTTTTCCTAAGGATTTTATGGGGAGGATAGTCAAAGTTAGAAAAGAGGAAACGGATAGACTTGTTCAATCCGGATGATGACAGCAAACGGTCAACAATCAATCCTACCTCTATTGGCTATGGTTTTTGGTGGGGGCTATGGGAAGGCCTAGGTTGGTTGGCAAAGAGTTAGATCAACACAACATGCAATGCAATATAACATGGATGAACAAAACAACATGATATGGTGGTTGTCTAAAAAAACAAAAGTTAGCCTAAATTAACTAGCCACAAGGTTTGGAATTAAAGGATGGTGCCAACTTCATATTTCTCTCTAAAAATACACAAAAGAAAAACGACTCTAAACACTAGTAGGCACAAAAAAGGGTCTACAAGCTTTCCAAGAACAAATAACAAAGTGCTCCCTCAATAGCAATTGAATTAAACAACATGGTGTTGTGGTATTTATTAGAGCAATGGTACAATATTACTTGATGTTTCTTTTTGAGATCACAATGTAGACGGTCATAATATATATAAACATAAACAAAAGAAAACGGGTTGCCTCCCGCAAAGCGCTTTATTTAGAGTCATAGAGCTTGACTTTCTTACGTACCTACTCGTGGTCGTGAAGCCATGGTCCTTCATGTAAGATTTGAAGATGTCCATGCAGCTTTGATCCACTCTCCATGCTTGACATGATCATTTTGCTTGATGAGAGGCTTGCCCGATCGTCTCTTGCATCATCATCCCCTCCTTCTCCTTTGCTCTTCGTCGCTGCCTCTCTTTTCATGAATTTTACTCTCTGTCCAGATCAGATCATGTAGCAAACAATAACTTTCACGCGTGGCGTATGAAATTATCTTTCCATCAAGTCTTTGTTGACCCCCAATGGACTCCGAACGAGTGAGTTACGCCCGTTTTACTCCAACGCTGCAATCTGTCCAAAGATTTCAGACTGCGCAGCGCCTAATGATTTCGCCATATCTCCTTGTACGGGTCTTCAAATTTGTCGATCTCGGAGGCGTTGGAATCGGCACTTGATGGAGCTTCTGATTTTCAACTTTATCCTCCTTCTACATATCTGATCAGGTGCTCGAAACTGATGAAAACAGCGGCGTTGTCTTCGAGGTTCGGTGATGGCGATGCACGAGCTTGCAATTCCTTTGAGGCATGGCTTCTCCCCTCTTTATTATGGTTTAATGACCTGCATGGTTAGTGAAACTCAGGTTTTCTCCCAATACATGCTCTTTTAAGGTCACGAGCTTGACCAAACACAAAGCAAGTCTAGGATTTGCAAAACATAATATAGACATATGCAATTGTAACCACAATTTAAAACTTAGATGAACAAAATGTGATTAAAGGTTGCATAAGTTTCTTGCTCAGCGCCAAGGCTCTCATTAGGCATGGGTTCATTAGGCATGCAAATTAACAAAGTTAAAGCACAACATAGCCTCTTTATCATTCTCAAGAAATTCTAGCCTATCATGATAAAAATGTAAGACATAGAATCAAACATACTATTGGACATGAACATGAATGTTTCAAAAGAAAGTTATCATATCCAAAAGTACCTTGAGAGTTTAATGTGTACCTTAGCCTTCAAGCTTTTCATCATGAGTGGTCCTTTGGAGTTGAAAGCGAACAATCCTTGATGATCAGAGGTGGCTCGCGTAGACTTCTTCAATCTCTCCCTTCGTGCCACACGTCGTCAAGGTTACTTTATGTAGGATCACTCCTCTTCATTTGTGGGCTCACACATCTCTTAAATGTCTTCATGTAACTCCATGAGCCTTCGTGCGAGAGCCCAATGTGTCTACGCCATTGGATGTTGTCCTTTGTGTGTAATCCTTCGTGATTTGCTCCAAACAACTCCTCGCGTTGGATGTCGCCAACATGTGTCTTCACTTGCCAATGCTCCAAGGGTCTTTATTTTGTTCCAAGCCTCTGAATTTCTTCATGTGTGGTCTAGTGGAAGCATTGCCCAAACTTCTCTTCGTTATTGTCATCCTCATCTCCACTCTCTTGTTCTCATCGCGATGTTGCTGCCGCTTCCTCGTGGTTTTTTCCCTGTATACATAACAGAACATATACCAAAATATAATTCTATTGAAAAATTTATAAAATTACCTTTCCAACGGGTACACATCCATCTTAATCGGAGTCCATATGAGGGAGTTATGGCTGTTTCACTTCAGCTTTGCTTGCTGTCCAATCAGGACGTGCAACCATCGGTGATTCGACCATATCCGCTTGTAGGAACCTCCGATTGACTTGATTCTTGACTCGTTGGAAGCGTAACTTTATAGGGCTTCTAAATATCCAAGTATATTATGTTGTTCTTCCCATGAGGCTATGCAAAACTTGATGCGAACAGAAGCTTCGAAGATGTCGACGGACTTGATCTTGTGATCTTGGGGGCACCGTGATTGCTTCCAATACCTATTGCTTGAACAAACGATTCTCCACAAAACATTAGTCTCAAAATTTTAATTGACACGTTGACTTACCTTGTTTATCATCTCTCGTGTAGGGTGTGGACTCGATAGCGGATGATGGGCCACTAACAAAAGTTAGCACCTACCACTAAAGAGCGAATCTTGATGTTGCGATCATCTTGTTGGGGTGCGGATGTTGAGAACTTCTCGATTGTCTTGTGTCTAGATTCTCACCTGCTTTCAAGGACACAAACAAGAAAATAAGCATATATGCAATACTAAGAATTAGGGTTAGTTAAAAGAAAGATAGATCTCCCTAGGGTTCGAGTTGCCGATCCCCGGCAACGGTGCTAGAAAAAGGGGCTTGTTGACGGTGCAAAACCGTGCTCAAGTTCACCGCAAGCCTACGGGTGACTTGGTGCATTTTTCACCAAGAAGGGTCCTCCTTAGATTTGTCAATCCAAGGATCGGAAGCAAACCACTAAGGTTCTCTATCTAACCTACCGGTCTAACCCTATGTGAAGTGTTGATTGCATAAAGGTTAATCATACATGGAAGGATGTATGGATCACATCCACCTAGCCATAAAGGTAAGCAAACCAAAGGTAACCCTAGCCTATTGTCTTCTTGTTGCAGCTCCGGCCACGATGACAAACCAATCTAATCCTATACTATGATAAGGAGTACACTCGATATGGAGTAGCTCGATATGGTGTGGTCCGATACACGTTCATTTGCCGCTTTCTCCTCCACCGTACTGTCACTACGCAAGGATATTCATCACCAAACGACAACCTCGGTCTATGCACTACAATGACATATCCACAAGACATAGACTAACCACCACGATTAGACCTATTCCTACTAAAAGCATATGCTAGCTATACATATGAATAAAGCACTCATCGATGTAGATCAAAGTAAAGAAAAGACATGATTTATATCACCATCGAATGTAGGATGTGCAATTGCCTTGATGGAATCAAGACATGGGCTCCGGAACTCCACCATGGCTTCACCACGCAGGGCCAACCATGGCGGCTAGGGCATGGCCTAGGCCATCTCCTAGGCAACTCGAGGACTTGCGGCGGCCGTCGGCTTCCTCCCGGTGCTTCTCCTTCGTGTCGGCGGCTCTCTTATGAATGGATTGATGTGGCGGCCGGCGGAGGCAGAGGCAATATATAGAGGAGCACGTAGGTCAAAGTGGGCGTGAACCGGGCTCAGAACAGGCCAGGCCGGCCGGTCTAGGCCGACCGGCCCAGGCCCGTTTCGGCCCGGTTCGGCCCCGTCTCGCTCCCCGATGCTTCTCGGTCAATTGCTGACTTGGTCCCTTCTGCATGTGGGCCCTGGACGTCGTCTTCTCCACGGTTCAGATAGAGCTCCTTGTCGCAGCATCTTCAGTTTAGGTCCCTGGAGTTTTACGGCTACATGCTTCGGTCCCTGGGCCATTTGGAGTCATGTTCATCTTGTGTCTTGACTTGTGCTGGGCTTTATGATCTTCTCTTGAAGTGCTTGATGAACTTATCTTGAAAGTCTCCTCTTTAACCTTATTTTCCTGCGTAAACAATAAACTCCAAAATCGACATGCAAGAGTGAACTTGATACCTCCGGGGGGTTAGTACCATTAGTTAGAATATCAAATACGTGCAAATGTTGACGGTAAACTCATAGCTAGGTGTACCAAAATCGACCATCAACATACCCCCATGCTTAAACCTTGCTCGTCCTCGAGTAAGCCTTTAATGGACATCAGTATTGCCTTTCAATGTTCATACCCTACACTTGATCATACATGAGAAAACATAATGCTCTCCAAGTTTATGTTTGTTAAAGTTCCATAATGTAGCTAGCTTTCATCTCTATGGAGGGTAGATATCATGTAAGCTCTTTCCACAAGTAATTAATCTTGCTCTCAAATTTTAAACAAATCTTAGAAATTTTGAAAATAAAGAGCGGGATGAAGAAAAATTGCTTTACCAAGATCAATAATAAACCTCCTTGCATCTTGCTCATGAACTCTCATCTCATCTTGTCTCTCAAGCTACTTGTTGTACTCCTTTCCTCTCTCAAATATTTGGTGGAAGGCTTTATATGGAGCTATGGGAAAGTTTAGTCCTACCAAGATATTATAGTTGAGATATTATCAAAACAAGACAAGCTTCTCATGGACTTACCAAGACTCGTCAAAAAGGTCATTGGAAAATAATGTTCCGCGGAGGGGAGAGAGAAAAACACACACTTTTTAGATAGGTGGACTTGTGCAAATGGCAAAGAGTGATCCCGAGGCACAAACGAAGTCCTCGTTATCGGATTGCACATGGTTGGAAAGATGAGTATGGGTCTTGATCTTGAAATCCTTTTGAAATTTCCAAATGTAGCTAGAGAACCGGGGAGCTTTATTATATATATTTTTTCACTCTTTTTTTTCTTTTCTTCCTTTTCTCATCATACTTTTTCTTCTTTTTATATATATATTTTTTTCTTTCATCACTTTTTCTCTTTTTTTTCTTCTTTTTTTATTCCCCTTGAACTCTAGACTACACTAGTACTTCCTTGGCAACCCCCCATGCTTAGACATTGCTCGTCCCGAAGCAAAGAGGTGATGATTGTGCCAAGGTAAGTGCTGAAATTCTTGTATTTTCCTGAAGAGAGATACTTGAAACCTTCTAGGGATCCTTTTATGGCGGTCTCCCAAAATCTTGCTCCACTTGACGGCACCTTCCTTGTAATCTTCTTCGAAATATTCATCCATACTCAATGTTTTGGGTTGTGGTCAAGGAGGTATACACAAAAAGATATTTTGGGTTTGTGGGTGGATATCCAGCGAGGTTTGTGAAATTCCCGTTGTGGAAACTCACAATGCACGGATAGAAAAGGCTAGCATAAAGATAGATACGCAAAAACGGAATGACCAGCTTCTTAGTCTTGAGCCAGAGAAATCAAGCCTTGAATTAATGCACCCAAAAATAAATCTTGTATACTAAGGTTTTTGCACTCAATGAATATAAGGCTTTGGATAGGTTGAGCAAAATGCAAGTGGTATCAAAGACAAGGTTAGCATATCTTTTAAGAACAAAAATAAATGATCTTTGATTCATTAAAAAACGAGAGCAATGAAAAATACTATGGTCTCAAGTTGTCATAACCTCCACAAAAGATTAGACTAGCATTAATGTAATTTTCAGATCATATTTAAAGGGAGCACTAGCTTAATCATATAAAAACCAAGCACAAGAATGAGTAAGGTGGCAACGATCATCATATATCCATAAGTAAGAGCATACGAGATATCATCATGGTGAGCTTAAGGTAACGGTGATTATTATTAAAAATAAAAACAAACCTAGGTTGTACTCCTAGTAGCCATGTTATTCTAAAGAGAGATATACAAAGTTTGTATGTAAGGTTGTGGAAAGCACATACATAAATGCAGACATATAGAAAAGACAAGAACAAAAGAGAGTTGAAGAATTGTTACCATCCTTTGATGCTTGAAGTGTAGCGTGGCCTCCCCCATGCTTAAGCATTGTGCTTAACATGGAAGAAGAAAATTAGCATCCCGTGGCAACCATGATCTTTGTTCTCCATGCGGTCTTCTTACGTCCACCAAGTCCTCCCCCATGCTTAGCATGTTGCTAGGCATGGAAGATGATGAATCATCATTTATCGAAGTCCTACCGCCATATGTGGAGATCATCATCGTATTCTTCACTATTGTTGCCTGGATCGTCCTTCAACATCCACCCTTTGTCACAAGCCTTAGTCCCAATCGTCTCTCAACTCGTCTTCACCTCCTTCTATGTTGTCCTTTATCGCTGCTTCAACTTCCACAAATTTTTCTTCAACTTCCAGAATAGAACATGTACTGAAACAATTTTCCATTGTAAAATTCTTGAAATTATCTTTCCAACGAGTGGTCATTCACCCCAATCGGACTCCGAACAAGAGAGTTACACCTTTTTTACTCCATCAATGCAAACTGTCCCGGCTGATTTCAGAACGTGTGACGCCCAATGATTTGGTTGTAACTCCTTGCACGGGTCTCCTAAAATGTTGAATCTCGATGTGTTGGAAAGAAGACTTAGTGGAGCTCCTGAATATCCAAATTTTCCAATTTTGTACATCTCTGAGCATGTGCCTAATCTCGATGAAGGCAGCGATGTTTCTTCTGGGATTTTGGAGGTGTTGACGATTTTATTTTCATCTTTCATTGCTAACTCATGGGAGCGATTCGTCATGCCTACAAAACAACTCTAAAGCACAAAGTACCCCCGTGGTGATGGTCAGGAATACTCACTCTATGCTAACAAACCAAAGATATCCCTTAAGATCTTAACTTGTGGCATAGTTAAGCTAGTGAAAGAAAAATTAAAACCTAATGGGTGTACGTGTGTGCAAGTGTGTATGCAAATGAGAGGATGGAATAAAAACAAAACAATGTTTACACCAAATTCTAAGCTCCATACTTACAAAGTGGTTGCCAAACTTCTCCCTTGCCATAAAGATTTATTAACCAAGGTCAAAACACCATGCTTATCCCAAGATTAACAACTCTTCATGGTGTAAGATAAGTAGGGCGCATTGCAAAGTTTATAAACAATCCAATGCAATATGATAGCAAGGTATATAAAACTGAATAATGTGGGTCTCGAATCATGTCTAAACACCATGTTTACACAAGATTGCAAAAAGAAAAATGCCCATATCGTCATATGAAGCATTAACATAGGTATAAAAGCATTCATCATAAAGCTTCACAAAAGGTCCCAAGCTAACATAAAGTGGATGATGACAAAGAGACGGATGCAAAATGCAAATGCAAAAAGTTAGCACAAACAAACATTAGCAAGGTTTGAAAAACACTTTCGATGCGGTCTATAATAAGCAAAGGACAAAGCTTGATCTCACACTTCATACGAAGTAAGCATTGTCAACAAGGAAGTCACCCATCGAAAAGAATCAATCAACCAAACTAACAAGGTTTTAGAGTAGGTTATGGTATCCTATATTTTTGGCTCAAAGAAGGATTTTGAAGAGAGGAAGTCAAGTATAGAAATTCTAACTAAGTGTGTGCTATGAGTCTTTTAATGAAAAACGAGCCTATGGTTTTAGGATGGCTAAAGGTGTGAAAGGTTTTCCTAAGGATTTTATGGGGAGGCTAGTCAAAAGTTAGAAAAGAGGAAAGGGTCAACAATCCGAATGATGACAGCAAACAGTCAACAATCAATCCTACCTCTATTGGCTATGGTTTTTGGTGGGGGCTATGGGAAGGCCTAGGTTGGTTGGCAAAGAGTTAGATCAACACAACATGCAATGCAATATAACATGGATGAACAAAACAACATGATATGGTGGTTGTCTAAAAAAACAAAAGTTAGCCTAAATTAACTAGCCACAAGGTTTGGAATTAAAGGATGGTGCCAACTTCATATTTCTCTCTAAAAAGACACAAAAGAAAAACGACTCTAAACACTAGTAGACACAAAAAAGGGTCTACAAGCTTTCCAAGATCAAATAACAAAGTGCTCCCTCAATAGCAATTGAATTAAACAACATGGTGTTGTGGTATTTATTAGAGCAATGGTACAATGTTACTTGATGTTTCTTTTTGAGATCACAATGTAGACGGTCATAATATATATAAACATAAACAAAAGAAAACGGGTTGCCTCCCGCAAAGCGCTTCATTTAGAGTCATAGAGCTTGACTTTCTTACGTACCTACTCGTGGTCGTGAAGCCATGGTCCTTCATGTAAGATTTGAAGATGTCCATGCAGCTTTGATCCACTCTCCATGCTTGACATGATCATTTTGCTTGATGAGAGGCTTGCCCGATCGTCTCTTGCATCATCATCCCCTCCTTCTCCTTTGCTCTTCATCGCTGTCTCTCTTTTCATGAATTTTACTCTCTGTCCAGATCAGATCATGTAGCAAACAATAACTTCGACGCGTGGCGCATGAAATTATCTTTCCATCAAGTCTTTGTTGACCCCCAACGGACTCCGAACGTGTGAGTTACGCCCGTTTTACTCCAACGCTGCAATATGTCCAAAGATTTCAGACTGCGCAGCGCCTAATGATTTCGCCATATCTCCTTCTACGGGTCTTCAAATTTGTCGATCTCAGAGGCGTTGGAATCGGCACTTGATGGAGCTTCTGATTTTCAATTTTATCCTCCTTCTACATATCTGATCAGGTGCTCAAAACTGATGAAAACAGCGGCGTTGTCTTCGAGGTTCGGTGATGGCGATGCACGAGCTTGCAATTCCTTTGGGGCATGGCTTCCCCCCTCTTTATTATGGTTTAATGACCTGTATGGTTAGTGAAACTCAGGTTTTCTCCCGACACACGCTCTTTTAAGGTCACGAGCTTGACCAAGCGCAAAGCAAGTCTAGGATTTGCAAAACATAATATAGACATATGCAATTTTAACCACAATTTAAAACTTA
Source organism: Cenchrus fungigraminus (assembly GCA_036936925.1). Classification (NCBI taxonomy): domain Eukaryota; kingdom Viridiplantae; phylum Streptophyta; class Magnoliopsida; order Poales; family Poaceae; genus Cenchrus; species Cenchrus fungigraminus. The sequence continues at coordinate 50,827,302 of CM072780.1, forward strand.
GATGAACAAAATGTGATTAAAGGTTGCATAAGTTTCTTGCTCAGCGCCAATGCTCTCATTAGGCATGGGTTCATTAGGCATGCAAATTAACAAAGTAAAGCACAACATAGCCTCTTTATCATTCTCAAGAAATTCTAGCCTATCATGATAAAAATGTAAGGCATAGAATCAAACATACTATTGGACATGAACATGAATGTTTCAAAAGAAAGTTATCATATCCAAAAGTACCTTGAGAGTTTAATGTGTACCTTAGCCTTCAAGCTTTTCATCATGAGTGGTCCTTTGGAGTTCAAAGCGAACAATCCTTGATGATCGGAGGTGGCTCGCGTAGACTTCTTCAATCTCTCCCTTCGTGCCACACGTCGTCAAGGTTACTTTATGTAGGATCACTCCTCTTCATTTGTGGGCTCACACATCTCTTAAGTGTCTTCATGTAACTCCATGAGCCTTCGTGTGAGAGCCCAAAGTGTCTACGCCATTGGATGTTGTCCTTTGTGTGTAATCCTTCGTGATTTGCTCCAAACAACTCCTCGCGTTGGATGTCGCCAACATGTGTCTTCACTTGCCAATGCTCCAGGGGTCTTTGTTTTGTTCCAAGCCTCTGAATTTCTTCATGTGTGGTCTAGTGGAAGCATTGCCCAAACATCTCTTCGTTATTGTCATCCTCATCTCCACTCTCTTGTTCTCATCGCGATGTTGCTGCCTCTTCCTCGTGGTTTTTACCATGTATACATAACAGAACATATACCAAAATATAATTCTATTGAAAAATTTATAAAATTACCTTTCAAACGGCTACTCATCCATCTTAATCGGAGTCCATATGAGGGAGTTATGGCTGTTTCACTTCAGCTTTGCTTGCTGTCCAATCAGGACGTGCAACCATCGGTGATTCGGCCATATCCGCTTGTAGGAACCTCCGATTGACTTGATTCTTGACTCGTTGGAAGCGTAACTTCGTAGGGCTTCTAAATATCCAAGTATATTCTGTTGTTCTTCCCATGAGGCTGTGCAAAACTTGATGCGAACAGATGCTTCGAAGATGTTGATGGACTTGATCTCGTGATCTTGGGGGCACCGTGATTGCTTCCAATACCTATTGCTTGAACAAACGATTCTCCACAAAACATTAGTCTCAAAATTTTAATTGACACGTTGACTTACCTTGTTTATCATCTCTCGTGTAGGGTGTGGACTCGATAGCGGATGATGGGCCACTAACAAACACTACGTGAAAACCTCAAATAGGTCACGCAGCATTTGTAACGGGCCCTTAACACCCATTACATGCACCCACATCTGTAATGGTTGTTGTTTGGCACCCATTACAGATAAGCACGGCAGGCCGACCCCGGGGTTGGCCTCCGCAACGACCGTTACCAATGTGGACTTCTGGTAACGGTCTTCTTAAACACCCGTTACATGAATTCTTTGTAACGGACTTTAAATCGAGTCCGTTACACAAGTTAAACCTATCGGTAACAAGCTCGTAAAGTCCGTTACTGATCAATGCCCTATCGGTAACGGGCTGTTTAAGTCCGTTACTGATCACTACCGTATTGGTAACGGGTTATAAAGTCCATTACGGATGAGCATTTGACGCCCGTTACTAGACTGAGAGCTCAATAATTAAAGTCTAATAGCACTCGTCACTGCCGTGAAGCGGGAGCGCGGCGGCAGTGAACAAATGAGACAGAGGTTTGTTAATCTGTGTCTCCTTTGTTAAGAAAGGAGACGGAGGTTTGTGAATCATCGTCTCCTTTGCTGTCCATTTCAACATACAGGCACAATCAACACACATATCTTCTGAGACAAAACAGACATCATAAGAGAGATAACTTGTCCACAAAGATGAAGATAACTTGTCCACAAAGATGAAGATAACTTGTCCACAGGAATAAAGATAATTATTACAAAAGGTTAACTTGTCCATCAGGCTAGGACTTAACTTGTCCATCACATTATTTACTATGGTCGTGCTATCTGACCATACACATCAGCAAAGGCATGCCCCTTGAACATCCACAAAAGTATGGCTACTGACCCTGCACATCAACAAGCTTGAACTAGATCATGCCCCATCAAGATTGGCTCTTTTTGCAGCCTCTTCGTAAGCAACCAAGGATTCTTGAAGCCCTTCGAGCGCACCTTCAATGGGCTCGAGATTTTGTTCAGTAGTATACTTGTACCTCCTTATGTGCTTATCCTTTTTGATGAGGATATTCACTTCTTTCGTGATTTTTTCAAACTCAGGTTTCACATAATTCCAGACATATTAAGCTTTAGAAGTAACTCAAGCTCTGCTCGCGACTCAAAGAGTTTTGCCTGAAACAGGGTTAAACATGGTATAAGAATAACATAGTTAATTCAGAACTAATTTGCCTCAGAACTTGGAGCAGTATAGGAACAGTAATCATCATAGGAAAATTATATAAGAACTTGAAAATTATCCTAGGCTTCATAGCAGGGTGTGACAAGTAAAAGCAGAACTTAGTTCAGAACTGATTTGCCTCAGAACTGACAAGCATGGAAGACATCATCATAGGCACTAATTAACTTTATGAAGCTCAAGCTCAAGCTAGCTTAAGCTCCATCTATAGAACAAGTAAAAAGAGAGTGAGATTCAGAGAAACTTGCCTCGCCGTCGTCGTGGTCGTTGCCAGAGTCAGAGATGAGGTCCTCTACACCTTCTTCGCCACTCCCTCGACCCCTCTTCGTCGTTGCCAAACACTTGTGCTCGCAAACGTGAGGCAGGCCCCTCGCCCACTTCACTGCCCCCTCGTCGACACGCTCCTCCTTGCCACTGCTTGGCCCCTCGTCGGAATCCGAGAGGATCCAGTCGAGGACCCTCGTCTCCGGTATTGGGTTCACTCCACCGCTGCTTGGCCCCTCTCCGGCGCTCATCGTCGTCTCCCTCTTCGCCGCCATCTCGCCGGCACGCGTGCGGATCCAGTTGCGGCACCGCTTCGCGTTCCGGTTCTCCTCGATCCCGGGTGCGCGGGGTCGTCTGCTGCTTGGCCCCTCGCCGACGCTCATCGTCGTCTTTGTCTCCACGCCTCCTCTGCGCTTTTTTTAAGGAAAGTGCTGCGCTTATCCATTCAGAAAGAAGAAGGGGGTGGTTGAATATTCATTTTGCAAATGACACTTTTTTGGCTGGTGCGCGGGCGGGCAATGGTTACCTTCTTTATACTAGGCTGCTGACGCTGACGCGTGGGCCCGACACTTTTTTTTTGAAATGACACTTGCTTCCCTCGAAAATTAGGGCCCATAAAGCAGCACCTAAAAATTAATAAAAATACGAACAATTCATAGTTTTTTTTAAGAATCGAACAACTCATAGGAGTAGTTGGGCATTTGGTATTTTGAATAAAATATGAACAGTCACACGTCTCCTTGTGACCACATGACTCTTTTTGTGGCCAAGAGCTCTCCTGAGTGGACACGGGTTCCGAGGCGCGTGACCCGCCGCCTGACGGTTCGCCGTCTTGTCAATATAAATCCCGGCCGGCCAAGAACTTCATCCACCGCGGCACCAAGAAAACCCCAGCACCACCATCTCCGGTCACCAAGATGTGAATCCAAGAGCTTCTTCTTCCTCAAGTGCGCGCATGGCATCGGCAAGCGAGCCATCCAGGAAGCGGGGGAGGGAGGAGGTGCTGCCGCCCCCGCCCGCCGAGCCCGAGGAGGTGCCGCCGCCCCCGCCCGCCGAGCCTGAGGAGGTGCCGCTGCCCCCGCCCGCCGAGGTGAAGCCGTCCCCGCCCGACGAGCCCGAGGAGGCGCTGGTGCCGCAGCCCGTGGCGGTCGTGCGTGCTCCTCCACTATATGCTGACGAAGCCACTTGGTCAGTGAACTTGTTCCGTGATGCTTTCATGAAGCTTCGAAAGGTGGCCGTTCATCTCGGGGTCCCAGTACCCAATGATCCGCTGCAGATGACCGTGAAGGATTACGCCTTCAAGATCAATATCTTGGTTGGGGACTTGGAGAGAGGAGTGCTCACCCCCGTCGACGACGATGGCAGCGACAATGGTAGCCTCGACGGCTCCGGCTCTGGCTCCGGCTCCGACTCCGACTCCGACGGTGGGGCTCCTCCGGCGGCGACTACCTCTGCTTAATTAATTTGTTCCTCTGTTAATGTTTTCTTCCTGTGTGTTTGTTGAACTTGTGATGGACTAGTAGATCCTCTGTTAATATGTTCCTCCTGTGTGTATGTTGAACTTGTGATGAACTTGCAATGTCTATGGCAGCAGCTAACAATGAATTGCAATGTGTATGCCAGAAGTTTGTTACTCTGTTTGTGTCATTATATGGCAGCAGTTCACAATGAATTGCAATGTGTATGCCAGAAAGTTTGTTACTCTGTTTGTGTTAATCTACATTTCCTTTGCCTCGTGCTGCAATGAAATGTCAGCACAGATGAATTGATGAATTTTGTGATGTGTGACACATTAAGATTTGTGACCCATTTGTCATTCCATCCATTCTTCATTCATACATTTAAGTTTGTCATATGTGACAAATTTTTCATTCTTCATCCACACAGATAAAGCAAAAGCACCACTTTTAACATCAGAATTACTTCTTTGCAGCATACATCCCCAATAAACATCCAAATACTACACAAACAACAGCCACAATAATCAAGTTCATCTTCCAGATCACATTGTCCATCTTCTCCTCCAGTGCTTTCTTCCTCTGCTTGTCCTCCAGTGCTTGCCTCTGCTCGCCGCTCCCAATTTGACATTCCGCTGAATCAACTACTTCATCGACCGCGTCTGCCCAGTTTGACGATCGAAAAACAATGACGCCAGCATCCTTCAGCATCTGGAGATACTCCTTGTGGAAACGATAAAATCCACAATTCTTGGTGTACTGCAGAATCAAAAGCACATAAGAACCCTAACTCAGAGTTGGGAGACACAGCAGACTACTCACCGAGTTCCTTGCACACTTGAAATAAAGACGACTGTGGTTTTCACCTTCCTTCTGCGTCTGCCCCTCCACCACCCGAGCCATTCCACAGTCCGGGCAAGGGACCAGTGGACAGCCGCTTAGCTCACCGACTGGATCCAAGCCGATGGAGTGATTGCGGCTGCTCCGGCAACATTGAACCCTGCTCCTCGCACGTGCACCTCCAGACGAATCGGCGTAGTGCGACATGTGCGCGACGGCGGGGAAGGACGGGCGGGCGGCAGCGGTGGAGCTCAGATTGGGGAAGAAGAAGGGGGCCGGGGTCAGGGCGGATGCATATTCATTTGGCCAGGGGCATTTCGGACAATGGAGCACTTGTTGGCGACGAGGGTTAGTCTATCAGCTCTGTCGGGGCGGATGCATATTCATTCGGCCAGGGGCATTTCGGACAATGGAGCACTGTGAGACATGGGTACCCCTGGGTCCCCACCGACCAGGCTCACGACCGTCCCCGACAAGTGGGTCCAGCCTACCAGAAGACCCCGCCGACCTGTCAGTGGGCCCGACTGACCTAGTTGGTGGCCCACACGACCTCCTGAAGACCTTCCAGAAGATTCCAGACGACCTTATCCAGAACGACTTCAAGACTTGGCGTGCAAGACAAGACATCAGTGGATTTCGACCAAAGCAGATCGACGGATATGGCAAGTGTTGTAGTCAGCTAGATTTAGGTCTCCTGGTCGTAACCGACCTGGAGTCTGGGAACCGACCTTGTCCGCTGGCCAATATAAGGTGGGCAGGGTGACCCCTTGTATCAATACGCAATCCTCAAGCAATCTACACCAACAACTGGATGTAGGGTTTTACTCTCCGGAGGCCCGAACCAGTATAAACTCGCCGTGTTCTCTGTGTTCCGTGTGCTCGTGCGCAACCTTCGAGTTCTTAGCCTTAGATTCCCCCTCGCCGAACAACTAAACCACCGGGGTTAACCCCCCTGTGGGCTGTCCAGATCTCACCATCTGACAGTTGGCGCGCCAGGTAGGGGCGGAATCCGAGGTTCTTCGTGCAACTCGATGGCTTCGACCAACGGCGTCATCTTCTTGGAGAGCATGGCGGACATCCTCGCCAATCCCGTCGACATCTGCTTCGGCTCCATGCCGGCGAAATCCACTACTCCAGCCGCTTGCCTCCTCATCGAGAGCAACGCGGTCACCTCCAACCAGCAGGTCGGGACAGATCTGCTGGCGGAAACCCACCCACCCACTCCTAGCGACCTGATTGCGGGACTTAATCGCGTCGAAGACATGCTCTCCGACACGATCAAGGTCTGCAAGCGCGTCAAACGCCCTCGCAGGACCCATCCATCCTCATCCAGCATGCCTCTTGGCCTGCGGAACGCAGCTCACGTAGCGTCCCGCTACATGAAACGCAAGATCCAGATCGAATCTGGACCCAAGATACCACATCGTGGAGACCACATGGGTCACATCAACGACCCTTACCCCATCCACGAGAATCCCAAACACACGGCTCGCCAGTGCTGTGTGCTCAAGAAGCTTCGCCGACCTCTCACCGCGGCTCATCGCCGCCAGATCAATCGCGAGCTGTCTCCGGACCGCCTTGCGTTTCAGATCGCCCGCACAACCATCTCCCCGAACTATCCGGGAGAAGCGTTCGTGATCCCAGACCGCGAGGTCCTGGTGGTCTCCGCTGATGTACCTCCTCAAGTTGGCGAGACGGACGAGCAACGCATCAAACGTGAAAATACCAACGCTGCACGAGCTGCACGTCGTCAACAAGAAGTCGAAGCAGCCGCAACTAACGTAGGACAAGGCGCCGGCGACCAAGCCGTCGGCAACATCGTCAATGGGGCGCAACCCAGCGTCGCTCCAGCTGCACCTCAGCAACCTAACCGCAATGAGCCTCGTCGGAACCGCCTACGTGCCAGAGATCTCCTCAGGGACTTTGAGCAAGATGGCCACAAAGTATACAACTCGCCTCAAGCTAATCTGGGTGCAGCCCTGGCCGCACTTGGTCAGCTCGAGGACACTCCCGCAATACGACGTCTTCAAGCCCACATCCGCGTCGCCACAGCTCAGGTCGAAGAAAGGGGCCCAGGGTACAGCAGATCGGCTGCAAGTTCCTACTCCAGGAGTAGGTCGGAAAACCCTCGGCAACGACGTCACTCCAACGCCAATGCTCCTCTTCAGCCTGTGGCCGAAGAAGGAGGTGGCGAAAACGAAGTGGTACAGCCGGTCAATCCCGCTGCCAACGCTGCTGCTAACGCCGCAGCCAACCCCATGGCCAATGCTGCCGCTAACGCCGCAGCCAATCCTACCACCAATGCTGCAGGTAACATCGCTAACAATGCAGCTAATGCTGCCGCCGCCCAACACAACGTCGGAGCCCAACCTCCACCAGTTCAAGCCAATCACGCTGAGTGCAGTCAGCGTCGACGCATACGAGATGAAGTGGAGATAGCACGTCATGCTAACTACGACCGCGTCAACGGGGTCCCTGATCCCCTTAATGCCAACAATCCAATCCAGGCAATGGAATTACAAAATATGCACGACCAAGAGCTCCTCCGACGTGCCCAGTACGACCAAGACAATGGTCCGCCAGACAACCTCTACATCATCCCAACGGTGTACGCCCCATCAGCCAGCCCGGGAGCAATCAACAACTTCCCAGCATTCTCACGACGTCTCAGGACGATCAGATACCCCAAAGACTTCAAGCCAGCAATTGAAAAATATGACGGTCGCTCCGACCTAAGTATTTGGCTCAAGATGTATAGCATTGCGGCACGCGCCTCCGGGGGTATTGAAGACCACATGGCGGGGTACTTCCCCCTTGTGATGGGAAAAGCGCCACTCCTGTGGCTCGACAACCTTCCTGCAGAGTGCATCACCTCGTGGGCGACCTTGTCGCGTCTTTTCACGACCAACTATCAAGCGACCTACAACCGCCCTAGCAACACACATCACCTCGCAAGAGTACGGATGCGGCGTGATGAAACCCTCTGAGAGTACGCCAATTGCTCCTTCGAAAATCGCAACACTCTCACGGGTGTTAAAGACGAGGACGTCATAGCATACTACAAAAAGGGGATAACCAACATCAAGCTCTTCGAGAAGATCCACGAAGCTGACGCACATACCATCGGTGACCTCATGGCCTACGTCGACAAGCTTGTCGACGCTCAAGACACGGTGATGCACGACTTCAAGGGAGAAGACCACGACGATGGGGGCAACAGGTCGCGCAAGCGATCTGGCGAAGCCTACGTGACCGATCCACCCCAACCTTCCACCTTCCTCGAGGGCTACTTCAACATGGTCATGGACGACCAGTGCCAGTTCCACCGCGACGCCAAGCACACCATGAGGGAGTGCGAACAGCTAAAGCGTGCTCTAGGGGTCCCCCCAGAGCCCAAGAAGACCAAGAGTAACAGCAACGACGACCAAAACAGCAGCTGCCGCTATGACAATCGTAACCGTCGACCTGATCGACGTGATTACCGGGATTGCAGACCTTACCGTCGCAACGACGATAGAGACCATCGTGATTATCGCCGTGACTATTGCCGCGATGACCGACGCGATGATAGACGTGACGACTACCGGCGTGATGATCGCCGCGAAGACAACCGTGATGACTGACGTGACGACCGACGCAACGACCGCCGGGACGATCACCGCCGCCAGGATGACCACAATCGCAACGATAACAACCACAAGGAACGTTCTCCACCACCACCGCCAAAAGGGGGCAACCCCAACGGTGCATTTCAGACAGCCAACCGCGAAATCAACTTCATCGTGGGCGGCCGCCAAGCAGCCAAGAGCAACAGGCAAATACGGTCAAACGCAAAAGAGATCGCCCAAGTCAACACTGAAACTCCGCAACCCCTGCGTTGGTCAGAGTTCCCTATCACATTCTCCAGGAAAGATCATTGGGTTCACATACAAGACCCCGGGACCTACCCGCTGGTCGTCAATCCCATAGTAGACGGCGCGTTCCTGCCTAAGACCCTCATCGATGGGGGCAGCAGTTTGAACATCATCTTCACAGAAACGCTGAGAAAGATGGACTACGACTTCAACAAGATGACTGCCTGCGACGAACCCTTCTACGGTGTGGTGCCCGACAAGGCTGCGTACCCCATAGGTCATGTATGCCTGCCAGTCACCTTCGGTACACAGGAAAACTTCCGAACGGAGTACCTGACGTTTGAGGTCGCGGACTTCCGCTCCTCCTACCATGCCATCCTTGGTCAACCTATGTTGGCCAAGTTTATGGCCATACCGCACCACACCTACTTGATCATGAAGATGCCAGCGCCTAACGGAATCCTTTCCGTCCTGGGAGACATCATGGTCTCCTACAATTGCGAGAGCACCACCGTCGTGCTCGCCAAAGACTCCGCCTGCAAAGCCGCAGCTACGGTCATGGTCGCCCAGGCCGCCAAGATCGACCAAACCACTCTGGAGGTGCCAGAGCAGAAGCGTACAGCTACAGCCTTGGACCCAAGTCTTGCTGTGAAGAAAGTGTGCCTCGGCCTACCCGACGCATCCAAGGAAGTCGTCATCGGGGCCAACCTCGACCCCAAATAGGAACTCGCACTCACCAGCTTCCTCCGGGACAACGCCGACATCTTCGCATGGAGCCCGTCCGACATGCCCGGTGTCCCCAGGAGGCTGGCTGAGCACGCCCTTGAAGTAAACAAGACTGCCCGACCTATCAAGTAAAAGCTCCGGCGATTTGCAGAAGATAGAAAACAAGCTATAGAAGTAGAGGTCTGCAAGCTCTTAGCTGCAGGATTCATCCGTGAATGCAAACACCCAGTTTGGCTCGCAAACCCGGTCCTTGTACCCAAAAAGACTGGTGGATTAAGGATGTGTATCGACTACACCAACCTCATCAAGCACTGCCCAAAAGATCCCTTCCCCCTTCCTCGCATCGACCAGGTCGTGGACTCCACGGCTGGTAGCGTTTTACTATGCTTTCTCGACTGCTACTCAGGTTATCATCAGATAGCTTTGAATCCCGACGACGAAGACAAGACGGCGTTCATAACGCCCAATGGCATCTACTGCTACAAGGTCATGACCTTTGGCCTCAAAAATGCTGGAGCAACATACCAGAAGGCGATACAAAAGTGCCTGAAGACGCAGATCGGGAGGAACGTGGAAGCCTACGTCGTTGATGTGGTCATCAAGACCACCGAGGAAGATCAGCTCATCGCCGACCTCGCTGAAACCTTCGCCAACCTGCGAGAGTTCCAGTGGAAGCTCAACCCGACCAAGTGTGTCTTCGGTGTACCCTCTGGGTTGCTCCTGGGCTTCATGGTCGGACACCGAGGCATTGAAGCCAACCCCGCGAAGGTCGACGCAATACGTAACATGGCCAAACCATCTTGCAAGAAAGACGTCATGAAGCTAACTGGTATGATGGCGGCTCTAGGTCGTTTCATCAGCAAGCTCGCGCGAGAAAGGTTTGCCCTTCTTCAAGCTATTGAAGAAGGCAGATAAATTCGTATGGGACGAAGAAGCACAGAAGGCTTTCGAGGCTCTCAAAGAGTCCTTGACCACACCACCAATCATGACACCACCAGTGGCAGGGGAAACCCTCCTACTATACATCTTCGCCACCACTCATGTGGTCAGCACGGTTCTCGTCACCGAACGAGAAGAAGATGGGTAGGCCTATCCTGTTCAATGACCTGTGTACTATGTAAGCGAGGTCCTGGCTGATGCTAAAACACGGTATTCACAGCCTCAGAAGTTGCTCTACGCACTCCTGATCACGTCGAGAAAACTGCGTCACTACTTCCAAGCCCGCAAGATCACGGTGCCTTCGTCGTTCCCTCTAGGAGAGATCATCTGCAATCGTGACGCCAACGGCCGCATCGTCAAGTGGTCGGTGGAGCTTGGAGAATTCGACATTGAGTTCTGCCCCAGGCAGGCAATCAAGTCACAGATCCTCGCTGACTTTGTGTCGGAGTGGACAGAAATCCAGATGCCCCCTCCCAAGGAGCGGTCTGAACACTAGATAATGTACTTTGACGGCGCCCTCAACCTCAAAGGCGCAGGAGCAGGTGTGCTACTCATATCTCCTCAGGGAGAGTAGCTCAAGTATGTCCTACAAATACACTACAAAGCCTCCAACAATGGAGCAGAGTACGAAGCTCTAATTCACGGGCTCCGTATAGCAGTGTCCCTTGGCATCAAGCGACTACTGGCTTTTGGCGATTCCAAGGTCGTCATCGAACCAGTCAATAAGGAGCGGGATTGTGTCAAAGACACAATGGACAGTACTGTGCTGAGATCCGCAAGTTTGAAAGCCACTTCGAAGGAATTGAGTTTCAGCACGTACCGCGAAACAACAACGTCGCCGCCGACGTACTCTCCAAACTCGGCTCCAAGAGGGCTCTAGTTCCGACAGGTGTGTTCGTCCAAGAGCTACGTAAGTCGTCGATCAAACTGTTGGATCTGGACAACCCGGACCAATTACAACCCGACCAAACCACAGCACCTCCCCGCGACGTGCTGATGTCAGAAAAAGAAGATGATTGGCGCGAGCCTTTCATAGCTTTCTTAGTCGACCAACGAGTCCCAGAAGACAAAGCAGAACGAGAGCGTATCACACGATGAAGTGCTAACTACGTCGTGATTGGTACCGACCCCTACAGAAAAGCCGCCTCTACTGGCGTCTTGATGAAGTGTATTCTGCGATCAGAAGGTCTACAGCTCCTGACTGAGATTCACGGTGGAGAATGTGACTGCCACGCAGCCTCCACCAACCTGGTTAGTAAAGCTTACCGATCTGGTTTCTATTGGCCCACAGCCATGTCTGACGCAAAAGACCTCGTCAAAAGGTGCAAAGGATGCCAATTCTTTGCCAAGCAGCAGCACCAACCAGCTCAGGTCCTGCGCACAATTCCCCCATCCTGGCCCTTCGCCATGTGGGGCCTCGACTCAGTGGGACCATTCCGAACTACCCCAGGCGGCTACAGGTATATCCTTGTGGCCATCGATAAATTCACCAAGTGGATTGAAGTCCGACCTGTCGCAAAGGTCAAGTCGGAAGAAGCGGCCAAGTTCATACAAGACATAACACATCGCTTCGGTGTGCCCAATAGGATCATCACCGACCTTGGCACAGCCTTCACAGGCTCTGCCTTTTGGGATTTCTGCCAAGACAACATGATTAACGTCTACTATTCCTCGGTCGCCCACCCTAGGTGCAACGGCCAGGTCGAACGTGCCAACGGCATGGTTCTTCAAGCTCTCAAAGATCGTATCTTTGACGATGCTTCAAACTACGCTACAAGATGGTTAGCTGAGCTACCGCACGTAATCTGGGGCCTAAGGACCCAAGTCAGTTCTGCTACAGGCTTCTCGCCCTTCTTCTTGGTCTACGGCTCCGAAGCTATTTTGCCTACCGACGTTACCTTTGGAGCTCCACGCATACAGTTCTACGAGGAAGGAGAAGCTGAGCAGACTCCACGTGTCGACCTCGACAGCCTCGAAGAACAACAACTGGCTACTGTCATGCGTCAGGCTCACCACGATCAGCAACTTCGTCGATACCACGATCGCAACACTAAGGAGACATCCTTTAACGTCGGCGACCTAGTCCTCGGGCGTATCCAGAAGACGGATGGCATGCATAAGCTCTCTTCCCCTTGGGAAGGACCCTTCATTGTCACCGAAGTCATCAGCCCATCTACATACCGCCTCCAGTGGGGCGATGGACAAGGCGTGCCCAACCCTTGGAATGTGGAGCATCTACGTCGTTTCTACCCCTAGAATAGTTTTTTTTAACAGCTATGTATTTCTCGTCTTTGTACTTTTTCAGTCTCAATAAATATTAGTCCAAGCAGTCATCTGCTGTGTCTTGAGCCCTACCTCTTCCTCCCTCATGTCATCAACCCTCCCTCTCGACACGCTCGGGGGCTTGGCCAAAGCCAACACATGGGTCGTAAGACCTGGGGGTCCAATCTAAGCTCTTCCTCCCCCTCGACATGCTCGGGGGCTTGGCTCAAAGCCAACCTAAGGGTCGTTCGACCTGAGGACATCATCCCTCATGACTACCTGCTTTGTATCACTGCGAGCCTACTTGGTTGTAAAGGTTGCTAAACCTGAGTCCCAGACTCCTTCCCGCGCGCCGATCACACGTAAGACTTCCTGCTAAGCTGTGGAGGTCAGTAAGCCAGCCTCTCCATGAGTAGTGGTTAGCGGGACATTATACAAGACGTCGTCACTTCAAAGACTACCAAGCTCGCGCAGACACAAAGTAAGTACGTCATGCAGGCAACAAAAGAAGGTTTCATCAAATGTTATTTACATGATTGAGAGGAGGGGAGGTACAGCTCCTGGACTACGACTACTCTTCGCCGTCGTCGCCTTCATAGTCAAGAGCATCCATTACCACCATAGCGGTGTCACGCACTTCAAGCTCTAAGGCCTTGAGGTCTTTTGTCGTATCAGAACTCTCCCCGACCTTGACCATGTCAACCTCAGGGTAGTGCGACTTCACCCGCACTAACGCCTCCGTGGCCACCGCCAAGCTCGTCACCCTCAACAAGTCGAGAAGTTTCTCGGGTATAGCTATAAGATGATCAAGAGCAGACTTCGGCTCCTCCCCTTCGACCTGCGGCGCTATCATATCCATAGCATAATGAGTAGCGTTCTTCAGGTCGTTCAGCTCCACCTCTTGCCCTGCAATGGTCACTTGGTCATTCTGCAGTGACTTCAATGCTACCTCAAGGCTGACCTCGAGATCCTGCCGAGCCTGTTTCTCATAAGTCAACTTTTGAGTTACAACGAACTTACTGTCTATTTTCTCCTTCATTGTCCTCTTGAGCTCATTGACGCCAGCCTCGGCCTCATGGAGGTTCACCTCCAAGGATCGAACCTTCTCCTTGCTGTTCTTTAGCTCGTTTTTGAGCTCGTCTTCCCGATGGTGAAACTCTGCAACACATCCCGAGGTCAGAACCTCGTCAGTACAAGACTCCGACATCAATGGTAAAGGAAACTGCAAGACAACCTCGATCTTACCAGTGTTCATGGTGTTAAACTGCGCATTAGCCTCCTGGGTATTGCGCCTCTCCTCAGCCAGCTCGTCTTCGAGCTTTTTCTTGTCCGCCGCTGCAGCTTCACGGACCAGCTTGAGTTCCTGCTCAAGCTCGACCACTCGCAGTTGTGTGGCTACAGCATTCCTCAGCAGGTCGGCCGTGCCCTTCGCACGGTCAGCCAGCGACTGCTCCAAAACAATAGATCATCAGACTCAGCTCAAATAGTACGTCATCAAAAAATAGTACAAATGAAAGGCTCACCGTCAATGCCTCGTTGAATGTGAAGATAGCATTCCGGAGCGCCACCATATCTTCATGATCGTCGAAGATGTCTTCCTGCCAAGGAGTACCATTCCAGTCAATCTCCCTACGTCTCAACGTCGGCCCTGTCGATGGAGAACTCGGTACCTGCACGCCGGATGTTTCTGGATCCATTGGCGGCTGCTCGAGCTGAATCGGGTCCCCGGTGAGGTCCTGATCTGACGTGCCGGGCACCGCGTTGATGGGGTCCACGTCGATGACGGGGGGAGAGGTCGACGCGCCGACATCGCCCACGAAGCCCTGTGCCCCAGCATCAACAGCAGGCGGAGGAGTCGCTGTCCTGGCATCGTCAACCAGGGTCCGAGCTTCGACCTCCTGGTCACCCGACCTGGTTCGCGATGGTGACCCTTGATCACCCAGGGCGCGCTCGGGTTGGACCACCGGCCTGTCAAAGTCTTCATCAACAAAACCAACAACGACCAAGACATGAACAAGTTTCAGGAAAATGACCCTACCTCACAGTAGCTGGGGCACGTAACCTAGGCCTGAAAGGCCGCACTTTCACCAGCACAGGCATCCTTGCCTGCGCTTTGGCAGCAGCCCGCTGCGCCTCCATCCCCTGACGGAGGTCGTCCTCCGTCGTCTTCTGCGTCAACTCCTGCTGCCTCTTGGCCGCGGGGCTCAACGACCTCCTCACCGTCCGATCTTCAACAACCGGCGGGTCATCGGTGGGCTCATCTTCATCTTCCTCGTCAGACTCGACCTCCCTAGACGGAGGTGTAGGAATCACCGGCATCTCGACTGCCGGTGGAGGGCTCGTCTTCCTCTTCTTCTTCTTCTCCGGTTCAAGCTTGGCGGTCTTCGCCGCCTCGGCCTTTGCAGCAGCTGTCGTGGTTGACTTTTTTGCCGCCGCCGACCTTGTCTTGCGCCTGGGCTTCATGGCGCTGCTCGCCTCTTGCTGATTCGTGGCACCATCACCGACGTCCGGGTCAGTGTCTTCATCAGCTTCCACCGACGAGTCAGACTCGTAATTCTCCAGCAGCCTAGCTGCTGGAGGTTGGTACTTGTCCGACCTCAGCTTCCGACGAGGTTCTTCGCCTTCCGGAAGAGGTGCCGGGCACCAAAACTGCCTCTCCCGATCCTATGACAGATAAAGACCAAAACGAGTAAGAACGACGTAATTAAAGAAACAGAGCAAATGACCTAATAAGTCCCAGGACTCACCGGGTCAGTTGGCCGGCTCAACGAGTATGCCTTCAGGCACTTCTTGATTCGCTTTCCCGGCGTAGATATGTGACACCCTAGCCGCCATCTCCTCCTTGGGGACTTTGCGGTTGACCTCACGAGTGGGGTCCGATTGCCCCCAGCACTCGTACGCTGGGTGCACCCGATCCTTGATCGGCTGGATCAGGCGCCGGCAGAATGACCTAGCAACTGAGCCTCCTGTTACGCCTCTCTTCTTGAGGTCCTCGACCAATGCAAGCACCTCCTTGATGTCGTCCATCTCGCGCGAAGTCAACGGCTGGTCCCACTCCGGTATCTTCACGGGCTTGTGCCCAGTCCGCTTCGGGAGTGCCGGCCTTTGATCGGTGATGTAGAACCAATCCGACCTCGGTAGGTCCGAGTCAATCCATTCCGACTTGAGGCCCGACCTCAAGCAGAACATCACAGCGCCAACAACACCGCCACGCTTGCCGGTGGACTTGACACAGAAAAGATGTCACCAGAGGAGAAAGTGGGGTGCTATTCCTAGATACGCCTCACAGAAGTGGATAAACGTTGACACTACAGTGATGGAGTTGGGGACGAGATGTACCAGCTCCAACTTGTAGTAGAAGAGAAGACCCCGAAAGAAGTCGCCGGCGGGGATGTTGAATCCGCGCTCGAAGAAGGAGATGAAGACGACCTGCTCCTTGTCGTCCTCTGTTGGGAACGCCTCGCCCGTAGGCGCCTTCCACTCCACTTCCGCCTTGGGCCTCAATAGCCCGCGGTCCACCAGCGCCTGGATCTTTGCCTCGCTCGCCGTCGAGGATTCCCACACCGTCCGCGGATCGGGGATTGGACGAGCCACGGCCGCCATTTCTTGAGCACGAACAGATCTGGATCTAAAGCCCACTAGGGTTTTGACTCGCATATGAAGCGGAGCGGCGCGAGCTTAGCAGAGCCGGCGCGCAGTCGGCGACAGATGGTGGCGCACTACAGATTCTGCGGCAGCACTCGGCGGTGGAGTATGCAGTGACTAGGGCGCGGTGATTTTTGGCAGTGATGGTGAAAGGAGGAAGAAGGCGAAGGGGCCAGTCAACGATGGTCCCCGCCGCTTTATTTATAAGGGCCCCACCGGGTCCACCCGTTGCGGTTCCTTCCACAGTACTGAGCTCGCCCTAACGGCTCTATGCCGATAATTTCATGAGTCAATCTCACCAGAATTTGCGCTAACGGATATCTACTCAACAGACCGCGACCTATACTCTGAGTTTAGGTTGTAAACATCACAAAGTCATCAGGTCATCCTGATTTCACATTTTGATCTTCACAAGGTCGATAAGCCCCCAAAATCATGATATTTTAGGTCTTTGATGAATAATTTCGTCAAATTGACCAGTACATGACAGAAGAGAGCGAACATTACACGGGAACTTCAAAGGTACACAAGTCGCCTACGACCTGTTACGACTTATTGGATCCAGAACCCGGCACAAAAATATAAATGTACTCGAAGACCTGATCTACCTAGAGCAATCCTTGAGACGTACTCCGCTGTAGCCGAGCACGTCGCAAGAATTCTTCTAGCCTCAGGACCTCGATGGTGGCCTTGCGGTGAACAACTGCACGGTACTGCACTCAGCAGGTCACACTTTGTGCCTGACTATGGAATGCAGATACGAGCTTGCTCTTCGGCGCGAACTGAAGGCCCTCGACGAGCACCACATGGTCAGTGAGGATCTACAGCTTCACCTCGGGCCTCTACAGCATCACCTCCAAACTCTACCTGGTACCACGCAGAGGCACGGTACAAAGAATGGGGGTGCTGCCTACATTTCGCAAGAGTTCTTCTAGCTCCAAGCTTCTACAAACACAACATCCTACAATCTGGCGGACGGACACATGCCCATGGCATGGCCTCAAAACTACCCTGCAGCCTCATAGCTGAACAATGCTCGGTGCTTGCCTCGTTCAGCCTCACGGTGCTATTTATAGCCAAAGCCAGGCCTTGGGCAGCTGGCGAAGTGATGACACTGACACCACGTGGTCCAGTGGGCCTGTAGACATGTGCGTGATTAAAGGCGATGACTTTATCCCGGTCTCGCGACGTCTTTGTCGCTAGTGCATCAATGATGCCTGAGCCCGCCGTAGAATCACATGGCTACAGTGCATTCCTTGATTCGTGGGCAGTTTGTCATTTCCCGGGCGGCAAGGGAATCTCCGACCACTGTTGACCTGTGACCCTGCAGTCTTCAATAAACGACACTACCTGACTATGTGTCAGAGGGCCCAGCGCCTCGTTATATCTATGGACGACGACGACGATTACCCGACCTACTTCTACGACTCAGCGTTCTTATTGCACCCGCTAGGCTCTGCGTCCTGATGCACCCGCTATGGCTCTGCATGTAAACGGACCTATTCCAATCAGCCTATATTTTGTTCCTTGAGCAGAATGGTCGTATGTTCGATTGAAAACCTTCCGGGATAGGCGTGCCTCGCTGCTCTGCCTGATCCGTCTGGGCGCCTAGAGATCAGAAGCTTCACGTCTACGATTTCGTCAGGCCCCCGTGGTCGGTGTGCCTATTGCTGAGGTCGTCAATACCTTAGTGCCATGGCTCTGCTGGATGGCTGACAGCTATGTTGGTCGTCTGGGCACCAAAACGACCTCCTTGAGGTCGGCGTGCCTTAATACCTAGGCCTTGCAATACCTCGGTATATCTATGGCTCTGCCAACCAAGTTGGGCGCCCTGGATGCATGACCTTCCAAGGTCAGTGTGCTTTTTATAGCTCTGCCAGCCTGTTCTGGACACCCGGGATTTTACGTCGGGAATGAAGACCTCCCTGTGGGGTGCGCGCCAAATGGCTCTGCCAACTATTTCCGGATGCTTGGGCGCTTTTGATTTGAGACCTTCTTGAGGTCGGCATGCCTCGGGTGGCCCTACCAGACTCTTTGCAGCAATGCAAGATATCTGGGTGTCTCTACACTCCATTCGATTCAAGATCAACAATTTTCTACAGCTTCATCGTTGACCGTTTCGACCACTACAGATGACCTCTTCACGTGATGTACCTTTCAAGATCCTGCTGGGTATCCTTGGATACTGGACATTGATAATTTGAGGCCTCTTTGAGGTCGGCACGCCTACAAGGCCTCCTTGAGGTCGGCCCTGCCAGACTCCTTGCAGTCATGCTTGGAGATCTGGGTGTCTCTACACTTCGTTCGATCAAGACTATGACTCTGTTTTCTTCTCTTTTTTGAGCATCAAACCAGCCATGCTGCCTGCTTTAATGTTCGGGGACTACTCTACGAGTGCGTCTTCGACGCCCTCTTTGTTTTCTTCGTCGTATCGACCTGTTGGGAAACCTATTTTTCATCACATCGTTACTCGACCTACCTTTTTCTTCTCTTCTATTTCTTTTTTGGATCATCATACCGGCCATCCTGCCCGCCACGATGCTCGGATACTACTCTATGAGTGCATCCTTGATGCCCTCCGAAATTTTTTCATCATCATTTCGATCTATTGGAAGCCTGCTTCCTATAGGTCGTCACTCGACCTCTCTTCATTCGGCAAAGACTTCAAACAGGTCGGCTGCTAAGCAGATTTGTTATTTTCCTTTTTGACCGACGTGCATGCTATTCGACCTGTCGATAGCTCTACGACTTCATCATGACCTTTCTAAGGTCGCTGCGCATACACCTCGCTCAGGGGCTTGTGAGACATGGGTACCCCTGGGTCCCCACCGACCAGGCTCACGGCCGTCCCCGATAAGTGGGTCCGGCCTACCAAAAGACCCCGCCGACCTGTCAGTGGGCCCGACTGACCTAGTTGGTGGCCCACACGACCTCCTGAAGACCTTCCAGAAGATTCCAGACGACCTTATCGAGAACGACTTCAAGACTTGGCGTGCAAGACAAGACATCGGTGGATTTCGACCAAAGCAGATCGACGGATATGGCAAGTGTTGTAGTCAGCTAGATTTAGGTCTCCTGGTCGTAACCGACCTGGAGTCTGGGAACCGACCTTGTCCGCTGGCCAATATAAGGCGGGCAGGGCGACCCCTTGTATCAATACGCAATCCTCAAGCAATCTACACCAACAACTAGACGTAGGGTTTTACTCTCCGGAGGCCCGAACCAGTATAAACTCGCCGTGTTCTCTGTGTTCCGTGCGCTCGTGCGCAACCTTCGAGTTCTTAGCCTTAGATTCCCCCTCGCCGAACAACTAAACCACCGGGGTTAACCCCCCTGTGGGCTGTCCAGATCTCACCATCTGACAAGCACTTGTTGGCGACGAGGGTTAGTCTACCCGCATCGCCTTTGTCAGTCGGGCAGGCTACGATTATCTTTTTTATATAGGCTTCTGATGCTGACGCGTGGGCCCGACACTATTTTTTCTGAATTGAAACTTGCTTCCCTCAAATATTAGAGCCCATAAACAGCACCAAAAAAATCGTAAAAAATACAAACAATTCATAGTTGGTAATTTAGTATTTGAATAAAATATCAAGAGCCACACTTGTCTAACCAAATTTCTTAAAATTAGATTTTTTATCTCTTGTTTATGATATAATAATTATAATAACGTCTTAGTGTGTTCTAAAAATTCTACAAATTGACTTGGCAACATAATTTAAGTCCCTAAGCTTGTCTACAAAAATTCAAATGGTTTCGAAAACGGAAGATTATACTTGTGTACAAATGTCTACATCTCTCACATAGTTTCTTAGAATGTTACTTCAACATTGAAGTTTTCCACACTTTAAAACATGTTCGAACTCATATGCATTTGAAATTTTAACATAACCTTATGTTCACCATAAGATTACGAAATGCAAAGTTTCATTAGTAATGGTTGTGTAAAACAATATTATTTCTATGTTGTACTTATAAGGAACAATATAAGGTGTATAAACAACATCCAAGAAATGGAATTACATACGAAAAAATGTCATAAATGAATAGATGTTGATTTTAGAAAAATTCAGAAACAAATATCATCAAATTTGGATTACGGTTGACGGAGAAATACGTGATACAAAATTTGATTGCAGATTAAAAGGGGAAAAGCAAGACCTGGCCCCGCCCCTTCAATGGCGACGGGTGGTTGTTAATCATCGTATCATTTGTGCATCCGAACCTTTTTAATAAACGCTCCGCCCCGCCTTCCGCCTTGTATCCCCTTCTCCGGCTTCCGCCTTCCTCGTCTCCGTCGCAGCCTCGTCTCCGTCGCAGGGATGGCCCGCGACTCTAGGGGGAGGTTCTGCAAGGAGGAGGCCCCGCGGCCACGTCCCCGTCCGTCTTCCTCGGTGCTGTCCGCCGCCCCCGCCAAGAGAGTGAGGTTCCGCGGCGACGAAGAGGAGCCGTCCCAGCGCGCCGCCCCCGTGCGTCTTCCTCGGCGCTCCATGGAAGAGGCTGGTTCTTCGTCGGCCCGGGGGAGGAAGCCGTACACGCGCGCAAGGGCCAAGTTGGCGGACTCCAGCGACGCCCGCCATGGAGAGGTAGGTTTTTTTCCTCAACGCGAAGGAAGAAGCGGTCCACGCGCATTGAGGTGAGCGCGGACTCCTCCGGCGACGACCCGGGCAGAAGAGTGGTGGTAGACCTCATCTCCTCCGGCGACGACTCCGGCAACAACTCCGGCGACAACCCCGGCAACAACTCCGGTGACGACTCCGGCAACAACTCCGGCGACGATTCTGAAGACCATGAGGCAAGTTCTGAAACCATCACGCACGATTTGTCCTTGTACCTTCACATCTTCACTGATCAATTGTTCTAATGCATCAATTTCCATTTGTTGTAGGAAGTTGCTGCACATGACATTGACAGGATTTGGACTGAAATCAACAAGCTCAAGGAATCGGCTGAAGAGAAGCAGGCAAGTTTTGAAACCAGTTAGAGCTAAACAGGAACGTGCTCAAGGATTTGTTATGAAGCTTGCATCAATATAATTTTTTCCTTTGTTTTAGGAACGTGCTGTTACTCGTGATGACATTGACTACATCTGGAAATGAATCGACAAGCAGGATGAGCAGCTTAAAGCCGCACAAAAGAGGCAGGAGATTGAACTTCTAAAGAAGAATGCTGAGCTGGCAGAAAGAGTTGCAAAACTAGAGACAAGGCTAGCTGAACTTGAGACACCAGCACGAAAGAAGCCATCTAGCTAACTAGTTCCCTTGCAGCTACAATCTAGTTTGGTGATGCGCCCAGCTGATGCAGTCTTATTTTGGTGATGTGCCCTGCTGATGCATGTCAGATGTGAATATGTTTGTTATGAGTTAGTTTGCTTAGTGATGTGAACTTGTGATGCATGTCATATGTGAACATTTGATGCTATATTAATAGTCACACTTGTTTGCTTTGGTGATGTGAACTTGTGATGCATGTCATATTGGAGCCCATAAACAACACCTAAAACTTCATAAAAAAATACGAAAAATTCATAGTTGGTAATTTAGTAATTGAATAAAATATCAACAGCCACACTTGTTTAACCAAATTTCTTAAAATTAGATTTTTTATCTCATGTTTATGATATACTATACTAGTTTTTCTTTGAGAACATGATATACTATACTAGTAGCAGAGTAGTACTTGACTACATTACTCGTTTTAAGGCCCACACAAGCCCACTCGCGCTAGGTTAGTAGGGAAGGACGCCTCCCTCACGTAGTCTCCTCCCACTCTCCCCTCGCGCCGCCGCCGCCACCACTTTCTCCCCCTCGCCTTCGTCCCCCTCACCTCCCTCCACGCCGCGACGCACGCTACACCCCTTCTCTGAGACGCGCGCCACACCACGCTCGGCACGACGCGCACCACACCTCTGACAGCGAGATCTGGAGGAGGAGGGACTCAACAGCGGCAGCGGCGACGACGACGACGACTAGAGGAGGGATCCAGCGACGACGACGACGACGACTAGGAGGAGGTGGGATCCAGCGACGAGGTCAACGCGAGGACGAGGACGTGGCGGCGAGCAGGCAGCGACGAGGAGTAGAGATCCCTCCGCTCCGACAGTGACAAGGTCAGTGGCGAATCTAGGATTTGAGTTTATGGTATGCCGCTCTAAAAATGTCTTATACAATTCGGTAAATGCATTCTACCAACTCGGTAATAATTGTAAAATTAACAACAATTCAGTAATAACTGTAAAATTAACAACGTAATTTGGTATATTTGCTCGAGTTTATGCAATTAGGCCAAGCGAGCGTATGCAGCACACATGCGTTCAGATAATCAAGTATACAACATATGCATGCGTATGCTTTTCTTTTTATATAAATGCGTATAAATATACTTGTACTTGTGGGAATTGCAGGGTATGCCGTGGCTCCTTTGTATAAGTACATGTGGACATACTTAGCTGTTGATGGTATACATACTTAGCATTTCCCTTTAGATTGACTCTTCTATTTGGTTTTGCTCTCATTCCTATGTACATCTGCACATTCTCTCCAAGTTGAATAAGTACCTCATCAGCAACAAAGGCAGCCTGCATCTTCCTCTTTAAAATGGTAAGGTCGCATTGCCTGAACTAATTTTTTGGTTACTGAATTTTCCATTTATGTTAATGGTTTACCAAGAACCAATGATATTACAGTGGGCTAAAGTAGTTACTGTAATTCCCTTGACTATTAATTCACAGGATAAAACTGACGAGGACTATAGACCTGGGCCACAAGATGAAGAAGAGGGTTATGGCACTGCTAGTGCACAACAAGACCAGGTGGGTGGGGCTCAGCGCCGAGGCAGAGCGCCAAGGACATCCACAAAGTGGCCAAGTGACACAATGATAGTCACTGAGGTCGACATAGGGGGGATGCCAGTAACATTGACTCAAAAGCGTAGGTTCAGGGCACTTGCGGGGCTCGTTGCTAGACAAAAGATACCTTTGCACTTGCCAGAATTCAAAGAACTAAGCAATGATGAAAAGTGGGACTTGTTTGATAAGCATGTGCAGAAACACATGAAGTTCCAGGAAGATGCGAAACCGCAGGCATTCAAGCTTTTCTGGAAGACGGCAGCCAAGGCATGGAGACAATTCAGATTTTAGCTTAGGCGAGATTTTATCAGAAAAGGACTTGAGCCATTTACAAGGCACCCGTTTATTGTCCCGGAACAGTGGAAGGAGTTCATGAAACAGGAGGAAACCGAGCAAGCCTCATCTGTTAGTGTCAACTTCAAAGAACTCCGAAGCCGGAACACAAGCGAGCACAACATGGGTCCAGCTGGTTATACTGTGAAACTAGAACAATGGGAGGAAGAGGACAGACAATTAGCTGCAGCTGGTATCCCCAACCCATATGACGCCTACCCTGACGATCGTTCCAAGAATTGGCTGCGAGCAAGGAGTAAGCTAGTGATTAAAGACCGTGTTGCCGTGATAGTGTTCAACAACAAAGAGGCAGAAAAATTAGCTGCAGACATCAAGGAGAAGATTGCATGTGCAGAATCTTCAGGAATGGCAGGGCAGAGGGAGTATGATGTGCTAAGTCAGTGCTTGGGCCGCCCTGAACAACTAGGTCGTGTGCGTGGTGTCTCCAGCTACCAGGGTTGGAAGTATGCATGGCCTCAGCACGTCGAGATGTACAGGAAGAGGAAGAGGACGAAGACCGACGCATCAGTTGATACGGAAAAGATAAAGGAACAAATCAAGCAAGAACTGGTGGCTGAGATGCAGATGCAGAACATGCAGATGCAGAGGTGGTGTTGTCACCTGATGGTGTTGTCACCAGTGTCCAATCGCGCAAGCCCTTCACCCGCCAAACTGAAGAGCAGTTGTGAGTCCGCAGATAATGTAGGTTTGATCGATGGCACTGCAGAGTTGGCGATGGAGGTGCGCTGTGACGATCGTACACACGAAGACCTTATAGGCATGTTGACTGAACCCACACACTGTGGCCTATGGATCACGTGGAGGGGTCTTCAATGTGAGGCTGCAATTGGTCTTGTTCATCCAGAGGAGACTACGCTACAAACAGTCCCGATTCATGAAGACTGTGTTGTGGTTGAAGTGCTCACTGTATATACTATCTTTGCGGATGAACTGGTGGAATACCCTCCTAATGACGAGGTGATGAAACTTGGACAAGCTGAAGGACAGAGGTTACAGTGGAGAAGGTGTCGGATTGACATCAAGGGAGCACCAACATGTAAATCTCGTTCACAGGCTACGGTACAGATTCCTTGTAGTTCACAGAGTACGGTACAGGTTCCTTCCTCACATCGTTCCCCACATCCTCCTCCTCCTCCTCCTCAATCCCCACATCCGCAAGACATTCCATTCGGACCTCCTCCTCGTCCTAAAAAACTTGCATCCCCACCTCCTCGTCATCCTGAAAACACAGAAAAACTTGCATCCCCACATCCGCAAGATACACCAAATATTCCATTCCCACCTACTACTAGTCCTGAAAAAATAGAAAAACTTGCATCCCCACATCCGCAAGAGACACCAAATATTACATCCCCACCACCACCACCACCACCTCCTCCTCCTCCTCCTCCTTCTCCTCCTCCTTCTCCTCCTCATGAAACAACAAAACCTACACCCCCAAACGAAAGTGCTCAAAACAATCATGCCAAAGCAGGTACATCTGGGCCTAATACCTCTGTAATAGGTCCTGGTGAGACACCACTGTTACCAGTCAACCAGAGTGATGTGTTGGCTGGTGCTGATAAATCTGTCGACGACATTTCGAAGAAAGCTGTAGGTACATCTGGGCCTAATACCTCTGTAATAGCTCCTGCTGAGACACCACTAGGCAAGAAAGCCCTTGAGAAACCTTCAGCCATTTCAAATCAGCAAGGAAAGAAACTTGCCGAAAATAAAATCTCTACACCACGTACAGCAGGCAAGAAATCCCTTGAGAAACCTTCAGCCATTTCAAAGCTACAAGAAGAGAAACTTGCCAAAAATAAAAGCTCTACACCACCTACAGCAGGCAAGCAAGCCCTTAAGAAACCTTCTTCAGCCATCTCAAAGCAGCAGGAAAAGAAAATTGCTGTAAATAAAACCTCTAAGATGCCTACTGCAAAGCGATCTAAAAGAAACACCAAGAAGAATCCTTGGTCTATGACTAACCCAAAGCGATCTGAGAGAAACACCCAGAAGAATCCTTGGGCTACGGTTAACCCAAAATGCAAATTCGGAAAGAGCCTTCTCAGTTATGATGATCTCAAAAATGCTCCTCCTTGTACCAGAGAGCTCCACACATTCTACATGCAACGTGGTAACTCAGATGATGATTCTAACATTATGGTCGCACTTCGGCCTGGGACCAGTGCATGTCCTCAGAGAAATGAATCGTCAAACGGACTCCAGCAGCTACCTGTGCAACTCAGTGATTTGTACGATCTCTTCAACTTGGATGCTTTGGATCTGACACTTCTCCGCTTCTTCATCCTGTAAGTTGCTTGAAAATTTAATCTGCTTCTCACTAATCATTCTCTATCGAAATGTGCTTTTTGCCTCACATCATCTTTACCATGTATTTTGCCTCCTTACACTTTGTTTTTTCTTACTAATAGGAATATGGCTGTAGAAGTTGAGAAGACGGGCGCTGCAGTTGGCTTCCTTGATTCTGAATGCCTTTGCTCGACAATGTTGAACAGCACGGATAACACTCTGTCTTTCTCTGTGTCTTATATGTGCAATGCTTTCAGACTATATGCTAAAAAGGAATTCATCCTTACCTCTTATCTCAGTACGAACCACTGGATTGCAGTGGCGATCGTTCTGAAGCAGCGGAAGGTTTACTATCTTGATTCATTGAAGAGAGTTAAGACTGATACTAACCCTTTCGAACAAATCATTAATGAGTAAGTTATTTCTTTCTTAACATGCGGACGTTCCTCAACAAACTGTGCAGAGTATATTAATTAATAGTGCCCTAACAATTGTTGCATGTTTCGTTGTAGGGGTTGGGAACATTACTGCTGCAATAAGAAGTCGCGCCTTAGCACCTGGGAACATGTCAAAGATGTTAAGGTACATACCACTTATTTCCTTCCTGTGGAAGCTAGTACTAAAGCTTGAGTTTATTTCTTCTCGATCACCACTATTTTTCTTTGTACATTTATTGCAGTGCCACCAACAACCTAATGATTCCAAACTCTGCGGCTTCTATTGTGCCTATCACATGCTTAAATTAAAAGATAGAGGCCCAGATATGGAGGTACTTTCTTGGGATCTTCATTTGTAAAACCTGCAACTGAGCACAGTTCTTGCTTATTAGCACTGCACATGTTTGGTAACCACCTATATATGTGTGCTGACTGGTGACATTGTTATATCCAGAGATTAGGGCTAGATGAGAATCCTCTCGACAAAGCAACGCTGGTCAATGTTCGTGAAAGAATTGTCAAATTCCTCATGGAACAGGTGATCACAGTCGGAGGAAAATTTCATGCTGATGAAACTATGTGGGCTCAGATTATACATGGCGACTAGGAAATTTTTGCATTCCTCCTTGTCCATGAATTTTGTGATATTGTTGTCAAGCCAGTGGTGCTTCTTTACTTGTGAGATGATGATGCTGAATTTTGTCATATGATGCATGTGAATTATGTGGATTTCTGTGAATTTGGATGCTGGATCTAATTTCTGTGAATTTAGTCATATCCTGGCTGGTTCCAGGATGCAGCCCCTGATGGCTGCCAAATCCTGGCTGGTTCCAGGATGCAGCCGACAAGCAGGCAGCAGGTTACTGTAGGGGTGGCCTACATATCTGTAACGGGCGTTAATTAAAGCTCATTACAAACACTGATCACTGAGTAACGGGCTTCAAATGGAACACCCGTTACAAACATGCCAACAATGTAACGGGCACTGTAAAAGCCCGTTACCAGTACTGACCGGTGGGCCCTAGATCTTGGCCCGTTCGTCGAGACATCGGAGACGCAGGTTCACCGCACGCGTCTCCGATATTGATTTTACAGTAACGGGCTCTGTTTTGGTGCCCGTTACCAAAGTTCCCTATGGGCCCAGAGAAACAGTCATTTTCACGTGACCGGTGACTAGTTGTGGTAACGGTTGTTGTTTGATGCCCGTTACGAATCCTAGTTGTGCTGAGACGCGCGTGAAATAGACGCGTCTCATTTCTTCGAGACATCGGAGACGTAGTTTCACAGAACGCGTCTCTGATGTTGAGTTACTGTAACGGGCTCTATTTTGGTGCCCATTACCAAAGTTCTCTGTGGGCCCAGAGAAACAGCCATTTCACGTGACCGGTGGCTAGTTGTGGTAACGGTCATTGTTTGATGCCCGTTACGAATATGTGTTATCAGTAACGGGCATCTGCCAGTTACCTTTCTTGGCTCATTTGTAACACTTGATCGGTAACGAGCGCTTTGCCCATTACTAAAGGCCATCTATGCCCGTTACCAAAGTGAGTTTTTCACGTAGTGAAAAGTTAGCACCTACCACTAAAGAGCGAATCTTGATGTTGCGATCATCTTGTTGGGGTGCGGATGTTGAGAACTTCTCGAACGTCTTGTGTCTAGATTTTCACCTGCTTTCAAGGACACAAACAAGAAAACAAGCATATATGCAATACTAAGAATTAGGGTTAGTTAAAAGAAAGATAGATCTCCCTAGGGTTCGAGTTGCCGATCCCCGGCAACGGTGCTAGAAAAAGGGGCTTGTTGACGGTGCAAAACCGTGCTCAAGTTCACCGCAACCCTACGGGTGACTTGGTGCCTTTTTCACCAAGGAGGGTCCTCCTTAGATTTGTCAATCCAAGGATCGGAAGCAAACCACTAAGGACCGGTCTAACCCTATGTGAAGTGTTGATTGCATAAAGGTTAATCATACATGGAAGGATGTATGGATCACATCCACCTAGCCATAAAGGTAAGCAAACCAAAGGTAACCCTAGCCTATCGTCTTCTTGTTGCAGCTCCGGCCACGATGACAAACCAATCTAATCCTATACTATGATAAGGAGTACACTCGATATGGAGTAGCCCGATATGGAGTGGTCCGATACACGTTCATTCGCCGCTTTCTCCTCCACCGTACTGTCACTACGTAAGGATATCATCACCGAACGACAACCTCGGTCCGTGCACTACAATGACGTATCCGCAAGACATAGACTAACCACCACGATTGGACCTATTCCTACTAAAAGCATATGCTAGCTATACATATGAATAAAGCACTCATCGATGTAGATCAAAGTAAAGAAAAGACATGATTTATATCACCATCGAATGTAGGATGTGCAATTGCCTTGATGGAATCAAGACATGGGCTCCGGAACTCCACCATGGCTTCACCACGCAGGGCCAACCATGGCGGCTAGGGCATGGCCTAGGCCATCTCCTAGGCAACTCGAGGACTTGCGGCGGCCGTCGGCTTCCTCCCGGTGCTTCTCCTTCGTGTCGGCGGCTCTCTGATGAATGGATCGATGTGGCGGCCGGCGGAGGAAGAGGCAATATATAGAGGAGCGCGTAGGTCAAAGTGGGGCGCGAACTGAGCTCAGAACAGGCCAGGCCGGCCGGCCTGGGCCGACCGGCCCAGGCCCGTTTCGGCTCGGTTCGGCCCCGTCTCGCTCCCCGATGCTTCTCGGTCAATTGCTGACTTGCTCCCTTCTGCATGTGGGCCCTGGACGTCGTCTTCTCCACGGTTTAGATAGAGCTCCTTGTCGCAGCATCTTCAGTTCAGGTCCCTGGAGTTTTACGGCTTCATGCTTCGGTCCCTGGGCCATTTGGAGTCATGTTCATCATGTGTCTTGACTTGTGCCGGGCTTTATGATCTTCTCTTGAAGTGCTTGATGAACTTATCCCGAAAGTCTCCTCTTTAACCTTATTTTCCTGCGTAAACAATAAACTCCAAAATCGACATGCAAGAGTGATCTTGATACCTCCGGGGGGTTAGTACCATTAGTTAGAATATCAAATACGTGCAAATGTTGACGGTAAACTCATAGCTAGGTGTACCAAAATCGACCGTCAACAGCCTACCCCCCTAAATAATAAATTTAGAGATGAATAATGGACACAAGTCCGAGGGTGAGAAGAGCCCACATCTCTAAGGAGAGATAAAAATGGACAAAAGTCTGGGGCAAGTAGAGCCCACCTCTCCAAGAATGGAAAGCCCAGATCTTACAGTTTTAGAAAGAGAGATATAGTCCAAGAGCTAGAAAAGAGGCTAAAGACTTACCACCTTTCACCCTCATCCATTCAACACTATCATCCCACCATACATATCTTGCCAAGTGTGACTCCATCTTGAGAAGGTCATACACAGGATCTCTGAGTTTTATTTGAAAAATCTTGCAAAAACCCCAAGATGATAGTTGATCAAAGAATTTGAGATATATTACTTGACTTGATTGTTCTGTCTTTTAATCGCTTAAGATTTATGAAAAGGCTACACACCATGGTTAAAGGTAAGATGGAGCAATCTTATTGAGGAGAATTTATTTTTGAAAATCATGGTATTTTTGAGGCGTGAAAGCGTTGCAGAAACTCCTGATCCTGCTATAGCATAGATTTGCTAGGGACTAGCAAAGGGTAAGCTCGGGGGAGTTTGTTGACACATTTTATGTTATACCAAAGGGCTACACACTAAACATGAGAAAAGGGCATAATTGTTAATACCAACTTAGAATAGGGTGTCACTAATAGTTTTTCTGGAGTTTTAGAGAATTCTATGTCTTGCAGGGACTAATCAGAAAAATAGGAAAAGAATGAAGTCTAGAAGGCTCCAGAAGGCTCCAGAACTCAACGTGACTTGGCACCCAAGAAAGAAGCATCTGGAAGAGGCAAAGACCCACCTGGCCAAAGTGGGCCCCGAGGGGGGCCCACCACAAACAGGTCGGCCCCATGGTGGGGCCGGTCAGCCTCCCCCGGGCGCCACGTCAACCCTACTTCTGGAATGTTCTTCCACCGCCTATGAGGATCAATCTAAACCATATGTTAGGTCGGTTTGATCGTACGACTCATGGCATCCCCTCAGGACTATATAAGCAACCCCCTGACCCCCTGGCAGGGAGGATCTGGCTCTCATCTGTTCATACACCAGATCAAGTCATCAAGTCAGAGATACTACGCCCTAGAAACACCATATAACGAGAGTAGCTAACTAGTCTAGATCTAGGAGGAGGCAAGGCGTCTACTTGGCTCCTGATTGTCTAGAAGCTGGTCGAGATACTGATCTAGCTTCGCTTTTGTAAGTTCTTCATAAGTTCTTCACATTTAATGTAGAGACATATGTTCTTATCAATGATTATATTCGAGATTATGTGCTTTGGTGCTTATTATGATTACATGTTTAGCATAGTTGATTTACCTTTATATTCGTGTATGGAGTCGTATAGCCCTCACCTAGATCATCTGTTAACATGGGTGAGTGGTAAAGATAGTGTAAGCGTGGTGCTTATACTGTATTTACCTGCGATTGCACCCTACATGCCGGGTCGCGTGGTAGATCGTGGTGGTGACAGCACTATTGAGTCCTTTGCAATCTACCCCCCCCCCCCGTGTGTAGGACTAGTGGAGCCTTATACTATTTGGATTGTTTCAAGTTTCGGCATTGATCCTCCTGATTAGTCTCCCCATGCATTAGTATAATAGTTCTTCTTCCATGATTGTTAAATGTATTGCACTAATCATAGTTTGCATTGACATATAGTTTAGGGTTACCGGGGAGTATCCTCGCTAACTAGGCTGTGAATACACTTCTCTCTATATATTGACACTTTCTGGTGGCTCACTATGTTATGACTTGATCAATGCTATCATTATTATTATCTTTATGTGACTTACACTTGTTTATGGTAATTGATATATTTTGGCCACCCTACATTACACAACTGAGAGATATGCATGTATTTGTTATTATAGATAAAAGACTTCTTTCCCTGAGGTAGAATATAAATACGATACCTGGTTTTACTCCTGGTTAAAATGCTACAATGGTATATTCATATCTGTGCGCTTGCGGATACCCATATATATATATATATATATTCTTATCTAGAGATCCAAGGCATATGTAAGAGTACCAATCCATGTGTTTTAGTAGCACTTCTGTCAGGGATGACAACCTAGATCGAGTTGTGCTATGACCCGTATTGGATTTATCTTTTAGTTTATCTGAAAGCAACATCTGATATACACTTAGCATCATGTTAAGATATACCTTTGCATTTCTGGCGTCGTCGATAGAGATAGATCTTATATCTGTTTCTAGTCGATGACGTTAGCAATGTCAACAAGCATTTTTGGCGTCGTTGCTGCGGAATGAAAGTCTATAGCCTAAATAATAAATTTAGTAATAGCATGCATGCATCTCTCACACGTAATGTATCGAGCACCCAAATTATCATTGCTTAAACAGGCTTACCCTTGTTCTTTCCACTTTTGTCTATCTGATTTCAGGGTAATGTATGAATAAGAATCTTTCAGACAACTTTCTCTCAGATCCAGAAAAAATCCTAAGGAAGGTAAGTTCAAAGCCCGAGTCTCGGCCCACGACCTCTGCCTTGGAAGATTCAACAGTGTGAAGCTTAACACCCACGTTCGAAGTAATGGCAAACAAGACCCTTCGTGTAACATACCAGAAATTTGAATGATTTACCATGTATGGATTTTCGCAAAAAATTTAAAACTTTTTGCTTGAATATGTGTGCTGCCAAATTTTAACCAATTTGCTAGCCTCTCATCTTAAATTCCATATAAATTAAAACCATATAAAATTTATTTTCAAATTATGGTATAAATGTGAGTTAGATTTCTTGGATTTTATTTGGAGTTCAATGGTGTGGATTTTGAATTTGAAAGTAATTCAAATTCAAACTATATTCAAACTTATATTTAAAACTATTTGCAAAAGAACTAACTACTAAATGGGCCATATCTGTGAACCGAAGTCTGCTCGAAGCCCCTCGAGTCATCAGTCTTGGACCGAAAAACACCCTGATCTCAACCGGGCCTTCCTCTCCATCAACACCAGCGTGGAGCCCAGCAGCCGGCCCATCACCGCAGCCCAAAATAGCCCAGCTGGCCACCCTACTCTTTTCCCTGAGACGCTGCCATCCGGACCCCACCCGTCGGTGCCCTTCTTCCCCTTTTCCTCTTTCTCATGACCGCGGTGACGCAGGCGGATGGGGACCCGGCCGCGGCGCACCACGAACCCTGGGGCGCACCCATGGAGCCGCCCTCGGGAGCGCTGGCGCACCTGGATGGGAGCCACATGCTCCGCTTCGCATCCCGTCACCGGTGCTCGCCAAACACTAGCTACCATTGCATATAAAGCCAGCCCACACCTGGTCTCTCCCCTGTGCGCTACCGCAATGGGGTTTTCTCCCCAAATCCACCCACCGCTAGTGAAGAGGGAGCAGGAGAGGGAGCCGAGGAGCAGAAGCGCTCGCCGGAGTTGCCGAGGAGCTAGAGCTGCCCGTGCCATGTCCCGCGACACCGCCGCCTCCACTGCTCTGTTCCACGTCAGAGAAGGCGTTGGGTGCCATCACACCGGAGACGACGCCGAGGGGCCGCTACTGCCAGTCCAAGAGGAGGAGCCCCTCGAAGCATTTGAGGTCTCGCACCACGGCAAGCTAGAGGAGGTCGCCGTGGAGCTCTAGAGCGCCGCCAAGGACGCCGAGGCAACCGTCGCCACATCGTCAACACTGAGCCCGCGACACCGACGCCCGTCTTCACCTCATGAACGCCACCGCACCGGGAGGAGCCAAGACGCCAGAACCGCGAGCAGAACCACCATGCCAAGGATACCGCCGCCACGGGAGGAATCAAAGACATCGTCGCCATACCGCAAGTCTTCACCGCGCCGGCCACGACTACACCACCGACCCGCTGTGAGTGCCATCGTGTCCCCTCCTTTGTTGCCCTTCGGCCCCTCCTCGTCATGCACCGACGAGGTGTGACGCTGTCGAACTGGAACCACTGAACCTGCCGTTGCCCGGCCTTCGTGTCGCTTCGTCCCCACGACCCACAAAACCTCACCACACCTTTGGCTCGCATGAACCTCGCCACCACGACCCACAAAACCCATGGCCGTGCATCTCTACACACGAAGGCCACACCTTTGGCTCAGAAAAACCCATCGCCGCACACCGAGCTTCACCCCCGGGGCGCCGCGCCGTGCTCTGTGCTGTGTCGCGCCGCCCGCACACCGGATAGGTCCAAAGGTGCGACCTAGAGTGCGCCGTGGTGACCGCCGACCCCAGCCGGACCTCAGCCTAGCCTCGCCGTGCCCTAGAACCCAGATCCAGCCCACCGCCGCTTTCACCGTCGCGCCGGCGACGCCCTCTGGCCGCAACGCCGCGTGGGCGGCGTGCGAGCGCAGTGGCAAGGGTAACCACCGAACCCTAGCAAAGCCTAGGGAACCGCATCGAACCCCAGTAGAGCCCGGGGTGCAGAACCGAACCTCAGTGTAAACCTTGTATGGGCTCCAGTTTGAGCTTGGCCCATCAAAGCTATTTTGGCCCGAAGCTAACCAGGCCGAACCAACTTAGTTCGAGGACCTTTTCTGGACTTTGTGAACTTTGGGCCAAACTGGGCCAGCCCAATGGGCCACTGCCACTTCGGGCCCATTAACGGCCCACTAACCGACAACCTGGGCCCAGCGCTGACGTCATGCTGACGTCAGCATGTTTTTAATAAAATCCTTTTCTGATTTAATAAATGTTTTATAAATGCTATTGCCTTTGAAAAATCATAACTAATTATCGGGAGCTCCGAAAAATATGAAACCAATTGCGTTGGTTTCGTAATTCCGAGACGCTCGCCACTATCCTGTCCTTCTCTGCTCTTGCCCTTGAATTGAGCCCTTTTTTCCTCGCGTTCTTGGTGTAGAATTCGTGGCCGCTGCCCGCCACTGCGCTATTGTGGGTCTGGGACGCCGGAGCCCCGCAACTAGCCATTGACGTGCCGCGGACAGGAATCCTTCCCCAAGTCTGCATCACTTGCCTTTCCTCCACTACCTCCGCTTTGTGCTGCTTCGTGCATAACCCGCTCCCGCTCTACGTTGCTATGTGCTATGAAGCGTGTTCCATGCCATGTGCTTGAAACTAGGATGCCGCATGTGATGGACGGCCGTGTCGTGAGCAGAGGCCTCTGCTTCACGCACGGCAACCCCGAGCTGCAACCTAGCTGCCTTGCCATGGATGTTGCCGCATCACCAGTACATGCTTCGTAGCGCTCTTCAACACACCTTACCTCATCGCCACCCGATATCGGTCACAAGTTGATCTTTTCATCTCCTCTGAGCGGTCGCCACATATATTGGCATGGTAATGCCTTTTCTAGATTATCTTTGCCTCACTCTGCTATCATCATCCTTTGCGCTACCGCTTTGATCATCCGAGGGCTAAACCTTGCAAGCGTTGATCTCAGCCTCTCCGCTTCCCGCTTGCGAGCTTGATCTCTAGAGATCTTAGCCGTGAGACCCGTAGACTAACTTTGATCTAACTCTTGCTCCTGTCTTGTTATCTAGTATATAAAAACTAGTTGCTTAAACTACTTTTGTTTTGAAACCAATTGCTCTATCTCTATTTTCATTATTTAAACCAGTGCTGCTTGCATTTAGCTTGGGGTTTTATTGGATCTTCTAAATTGGTTCTTATTGGTGTTTTTGCATTAGATGTAATGCTCGTTATTTATTTTCGCGTCGCATCTCGTGTAGGCTTGTGTTCTCGTTTGAAGACCCGAGCTGCGATGATCGAGAAGACCCTTCTACCTCGACATTGACCGAGAGGATGCTCAACCTCTACTACTCTACGACGACTACCGCGCAGGTGTCATGTCACTCCCAACCATGTAGAACCCATGCATGCTATTAGATGCTAGTGCTATATTTATGTTACTTGATTTGATGGATTGCATAGCCATTTGTTTAGCCGTACCTTGATATTTGATTTATCATGTTTCCTTGCTTCACCTACCTCGGGACTAGCTACCGACCCCTAGCTAGTCCCATATGCATACTATCCATACTTTTATTACTTGATTATGGATGGTACTCTAGGCTTGGACTGAGATGTGGGAGATCTCGGTGTGTTCTAGTGTGAGTTCTGGGTGTCTTCTTCCTTGACGTGTTGCTGGCGGGAGCGAGCCATTTGGTTACTTGTGAACGCCTACCTCGGGGAAATGCGATCTGGCCTCTCGCCCGAGCGGCGTGTCGGACGAGATGGAGATGGGGAGTGCTCGCTCTCGGCCCATAAGGACCGATCGTCAGTTGACCTTGCTTCAGTGGTCTTTTACCGTACAAACCACCCGCCTTGTATTGGGCGGGGGACGGGGTGAGACTCGTAGTGGATAGCATTCCGCCTGTAGGCGGATCGGTGTGATCGTGCTAGGAGACGTCGTTCCTCCTTAGAAGACTTCGCCCCGGCGAGGCCGGGGAAGGGTTCCACAGCTTTGAGGGACCCCTCGCTGGTAGTATGAGCTCTACAGCAGGGGCTGCGCCAGACTCAGAGACGCAGGAGAGTGCTATCCACTTACTTGGACTCCAGCCGTATGGTAGG
This sequence comes from Cenchrus fungigraminus, assembly GCA_036936925.1. NCBI lineage: Eukaryota > Viridiplantae > Streptophyta > Magnoliopsida > Poales > Poaceae > Cenchrus > Cenchrus fungigraminus. The sequence continues at coordinate 50,863,258 of CM072780.1, forward strand.
GTTCGGACCCGGTGACGGCCGGTCCCGGCTCTATTCGGGCGGGTACAGTTGTACGACCTCTGCAGAGTGTAAAACCTATAGCTATAGTCTGTGTCCACAGGTTATGGACTGTCTTCTGATCTCTCACCTGACTAGACTCTTTTCTTGTGCTGCTTCTCTCCCCCGAGTGAGTGAGCCCGGCCTGAGGTCGTTGAGATGTGGGGATAGGAGTAGGTGGGCCCCACATCGCAGATGAGTGTTGGGAGCTGGATCGTGGTTGTGATTCAGTGCTTTGGTGTGGACTTCCTTGTTGAGGGGTGTGGACCCCGGAGGTGAGGACCTCAGAGGTGTGGACCACCCAGAGGTGTGGACCTCGCTGCTTATTCTGCATACCTTGATTGTTGCTTTCGCGCTGCTGCATACATAGCTTTCTACAGCCAAATATAGGTTTTATCCATGCATATTAGATTCAACCACCGCATTTGCTCTTTGTTGGGAAGCTGACATGACCTACCCGCTTATCGGGTAGATGCTGGCGTTTCAGACTTGGTGACCGTCTACGACTACAACTTCAACAATGAAGGTGTGAAGATTAGAGCTGGTCCTATGCTCGAGATGCCTGTGGAGCTAGATCGCTTCACTTCTATAAACCCGCTGCGTAGATGTTTCACCTTTCTTGATTCAGTCCCGTTGGACTTGTACCCGGCTTGTGCCGAAGAGTTGTACTCTGATGTTGTAATATTATGCTACCCATCCTGCAAGATCAAGCTCACAAAATGAAGGTCGACGTGCTCAAGCCAACTTAACAAGGTCAAGCTTCAGAAGCCGCGAAGGATATCTTGCAGCCTCGACGAATCAGACCAGGACTTTGGATGAGATATCCTATGAGCATTGGACTCAAGTTCGTAAACCAGAAAATGAGTACCTCAAGAGTGCAACTTTTGAAGCTCGAAAGTGCATGTACCTCTATGGAAGCATATATTGGTTAAGATTAATTGAGTACCCTAAGATGTCAGTGACACATTTTGGATAATTTCAGTCGGAACTCAATTATCGGATAAAGATGAAGTACTCCATATGGAACAACAATCAATACGGGAAATTTTATTCGAGTACTTTAGCTTCCGTAAGGTACCTTATGAATGTCCACCTTTGGAATTTGCTAATGGAATACATAGTTTGCCGATAAGGTTCTTCGCACTAAACACGAATTGACCCATGTGGAGACTCGAAGGAACATGGTAACCTCATATCTTGGTAATGGATTCATTGATGAGAACGACTAACATATCAGAAGACGACACAAGATAATGAGGGCATGGATATAAGTGCATCGAACTCTCCACGGATGGACAATCACGCATGTTTTATGGAATTGCACCCCCGACCATGCACTCAGAAGTAACAAATCCATGCATAAGGAATTACCCCTAAGTAGACAATACCTCGACCTGGAAGGTATTGTTGAGGTTTTGGATTTGATTCGGATGACTCAACTCAAAGGATACAAGGTTTGCGCTACACGAGTAGTCATCCTAGAGTCATTTTTATTGGATTAATCCCTCTTACACCCCTAAGCAGTTGTTTTGGAAACTACTGTGTAAGCGGTAAACAGCTGCGCACCACAAGTTGTGCTTCTGGAAAGGATGCCTGGAGGGTATCTAAAGGAATTACGAGGTTGATAACTGGAGTGAGATGTGGAGTTCGGTCGATCCCACTTTTGGAATAACCCAATGGTAAAGATTCTCTACTGGACACCGTAGATTGAACTAGTGGGAAGGAGAATTACTCCGACAACTACTGGACATAAGTTATCTATTCGACCTCGTAAATGGAACCTACCACCCTATTGGAAAATAGGTAATAAGAGTTTGTGAGCATAAGTGAGGAAAATTGCTCACTTAAACGGCTGACATTATTTGGAATTGTTGAATAAGCATGGCAAGGCCATGAAGCTATGAATATTTCCAGGATACCTAAAGGTGAGAATACCATCACGAGGAGTAGGTCAAAGGAATGGTAACGGATCATGGTCTACACTAAGGTTGCACAAGTGAACCGATCCTTCCTTAAGGTTACGATAACTACGAATGTTCTGAGGATTTAATTAAGCTTTGATGGTATTCCTAAGGAATGACATCAACCATGTATCCTGAGTTTGCTAAACGAGCGTGAGTAAAATAGATGTGACTTCGTCGAGAAGGTCCATCTGAAGAACTTGGAATCCAAGGGACCAGTGTGAGATTTCGAATGGACAGAGTCTCTCACACGGTCGAGGGTGTTGAAGATGACCCCTCTCAACATGGACTATCATGAGTGGAGAGTAGCTATGCACAGTGTCTTCAGCCAGAAGCTGATCGATCATGTCGGGTATTGCTAGCACTCAGAAGAGAATCGTTGCAGATGTGCTAAAGCCAACAAATGGATTGCTACAAGGGCACTAATACCTTGGAAAACTAGGATACCTGCCCATGGATCAAGAGATAATATTTTATATCTTCAACATCTCCCAGATGGATATGGCTTTAAGAAGATTCCCTGGATGAACTAGGGAAACCTAGAGAATATATAAGAAAACATGGATGAAGAAGGTGGAGATTTGGTAACCGAGGGTATGAGATAAAGCTACCCACTTTACCGATTATCATGGAGAATGCTAAGAACTGCCACAATGGACATCGACCCCTAGAAGTACCTGTGCAACCTTTGGAATGGGACCCAGGTACTGCTTAGCGTACCACTTTTGGATAAGTAGACAAATTTGGACAAAGATAACCTTATGGGTATGTTAAGAATGCAAGCCTTGGTATATGGCGACAAGATGGATAAAATCTTGCCATATGAGATCGCACTACGTACATGCCTCAAGACAGGCCGAGAGATATACCGGATTTGCAGGATTCTACCAGGCGTAAAGTATATGACTCCCTTATATGGAAATAAGTGGGAGAATCGTGCCCATTTGGGTTAAAAGTACAGAATGGAAGCCATGAGAATGTGGCTAAGTTCACTAATGATAAATTTTGAATGAGCTAAATTAATAAGAAGTATGTAACCTCGAACGCGAGGATTGGAATAACATGAGAAGGCCATATTCTACCACCGGAGATATTAATCCTAAGCTGACCAAGCTTAGGTAACACGACTAGATGAGATGGATTGAGATAAGGGGAATCTACCCGTAGTTGGAATTTCTCACGTGCTTAAACCAAGGCATAGTCGTGAGATATATGGATTATTTTGGAGAATGCTTATGGATCCTGACGGAAAAAGGGCACACCAGAGCACTTAGCTTCAGAGGCCCTCGCTAGGAAACAAGATACATTGAGACTAAGCTCAAATGGAACCTTGGAAGAGAGACACTGTCCATGTAGACACACGTCGTCAAAGACATCAACATTTGGAAGCTGAACTTAAAGACGAAACGGAAGGCATACCGAAGTGAAGACCCTCACCACACCTGGTATGAGCTTAATCTCGAGGACAAGATTCTCGTGAGGGGGGTAGAATGTAACATACCAGAAATTTGAATGATTTACCATGTATGGATTTTCGCAAAAAATTTAAAACTTTTTGCTTGAATATGTGTGCTGCCAAATTTTAACCAATTTGCTAGCCTCTCATCTTAAATTCCATATAAATTAAAACCATATAAAATTTATTTTCAAATTATGGTATAAATGTGAGTTGGATTTCTTGGATTTTATTTGGAGTTCAATGGTGTGGAGTTTGAATTTGAAAGTAATTCAAATTCAAACTATATTCAAACTTATATTTAAAACTATTTGCAAAAGAACTAACTACTAACATGGGCCATATCTGTAAACCGAAGTCTGCTCGAGGCCCCTCGAGTCATCAGTCTTGGACCGAAAAACACCCTGATCTCAACCGGGCCTTCCTCTCCATCAACACCCGCGCGGAGCCCAGCAGTCGGCCTATCACCGCAGCCCAAAACAGCCCAACTGGCCACCCCACTCTTTTCCCTGAGACGCTGCCATCCGGACCCCACCCGTCGGCGCCCTTCTTTCCCTTTTCCTCTTTCTCGTGACCGCGGTGACGCAGACCGATGGCGACCCGGCTGCGGCGCACCACGAACCCTGGGGCGCGCCAATGGAGCCGCCCTCGGGAGCGCTGGCGCACCTGGATGGGGGCCACGTGCTCCGCTTCACATCCCAGTCACCCGTGCTCGCCAAACCCTAGCTGCCGTTGCATATAAAGCCAACCCACACCTAGTCTCTCCCCTGTGTGCCGCCGTAATGGGGTTTCATCCCCAAATCCACCCACCGCTAGTGAAGAGGGAGCAGGAGAGGGAGCCGAGGAGCGGAAGCGCTCGCCGGAGTTGCCGAGCAGCTAGAGCTGCCCGTGCCATGTCCCGCGCCGCCGCCGCGTCCACTGCTCTGTTCCGCGTCAGAGAAGGCGTCGGGTGCCACCATGTCAGAGACGACGCCGAGGGGCCACTGCTGCCAGTCCAAGAGGAGGAGCCCGTCGAAGCCTTTGAGGTCTCGCACCACGGCAAGCTAGAGGAGGTCGTCGTGGAGCTCTAGAGCGCCGCCAAGGACGCCGAGGCAACCATCGCCACATCGTCAACACTAAGCCCGCGATGCTGACGCCCGTCTTCACCTCGTGAACGCCACCGCACCGGGAGGAGCCAAGCCGCCAGGACCGTCGTTGCCATTCGAGGGAGAAGCCAGAACCGCGAGCAGAACCACCACGCCAAGGACACCGCCGCCACGAGAGGAATCAAAGACGTCGTCGCCATACCGCAAGTCTTCACCACGCCGGCCACGACTACACCGCCGACCCGCCATGAGTGCCGTTGTGCCCCGAGCCGTGAGCTCACCGCTCTGTGTACCAGGCTTCGACCCGCACCCTTGCAGGTACCCAAGCCTTCCCCTTCACCCAAAGCCACCGCCTTTGTTGCCCTTCGGCACCTCCTCATCGTGCGCCGACGAGGTGCAACGCTGTCGAGCTGGAACCGCCGAACCCGCCGTTGCCCGACCTTCATGTCACTTCGTCTTGCATGAACCTCGCCACCACGACCCACAAAACCCATGGCCATGCGTCTCTGCACACAGAGGCTGCACCTTTGCCTCAGAAAACCCCATCGCCGCACCGAGCTTCACCCCCGGGGTGCCGCGCCGTGCTCTGTGCCGTGTCGCGCCGCCCGCCCGCTGGAGAGGTCTAAAGGTGCGACCTTGAGTGCGCCATGGTGACTGCCGACCCCAGCCAGGCCTAACCCTAGCCTCGCAATGCCCTGGAACCTAGATCCAGCCACCGCCGCTTTCACCGCCGCACCGGCGACCCGCTCTGGCCGTAACGCCGCGCCGGCGGCGTGCGAGCGCAGTGGCAAGGGTAACCACCGAACCCCAGCAAAGCCTAGGGAGCCACATCGAACCCCAGTAGAATCTGGGGTGCAGAACGGAACCTCAGTGTAAACCTTGTATGGGCTCCAGTTTGAGCTTGGCCCATCAAAGCTATCTTGGCCCGAAGCTAACCAGGCCGAACCAACTTAGTTCGAGGACCTTTTCTGGACTTTGTGAACTTTGGGCCAAACTGGACCAGCCCAATGGGCCACTACCACTTGGGGCCCATTAACAGCCCACTAACCGACAACCTGGGCCCAGCACTGACGTCATGCTGACGTCAGCATGTTTTTAATAAAATCCTTTTCTGATTTAATAAATGTTTTATAAATGCTTTTGCCTTTGAAAAATCATAACTAATTATCGGGAGCTCCGAAAAATATGAAACCAATTGCGTTGGTTTCATAATTCCGAGACGCTCACCGCTATCTTGTCCTTCTCTGCTCTTGCCCTTGAACTAAGCCCTTTTTGCCCCGCATTCTTGGTGTAGAATTCGTGGCTGCTGCCCGCCACTGCGCTATTATGGGTCTGGGACGCCGGAGCCCCGCAACTAGCCATTGACGTGCCGCGGACAGGAATCCTTCCCCAAGTCTGCATCACTTGCCTTTCCTCCGCTACCTCCGCTTTGTGCTGCTTCACGCATAACCCGCTCCCGCTCTACGTTGCTATGTGCTATGAAGTGTGTACCGTGCCATGTGCTTGAAACTAGGATGCCGCATGTGATGGACGGCCGTGTCGTGAGCAGAGGCCTCTGCTTCACGCACGGCAACCCCAAGCCACAACCTAGCTACCTTGCCATCGACGTTGCCGCATCACCAGTACATGCCTCGTAGCGCTCTTCAGCACACCTTACCTCATCGCCAGCCGATATCGGTCACAAGTTGATCTTTTCATCTCCTCTGAGCGGTCGCCAGATATCTTGGCATGGTAATGCCTTTTCTAGATTATCTTTGCCTCACTCTGCTATCATCATCCTTTGCTCCCGCTTTGATCATCCGAGGGCTAAACCTTGCATGCATTGATCTCAGCCTCTCCGCTTCCCGCTTGCGAGCTTGATCTCTAGAAATCTTAGCCGTGAGACCCGTAGACTAACTTTGATCTAACTCTTGCTCCTATCTTCTTATCTAGTATATAAAAACTAGTTGCTTAAACTACTTTTGTTTTGAAACAGATTGCTCTATTTTCATTATTTAAACTAGTGCTACTTGCATTTAGCTTGGGGTTTAATTGGATCTTATAAATTGGTTCTTATTGGTGTTTTTTCATTAGATGTAATGCTCATTATTTATTTCCGCATCGCATCTCGTGTAGGCTTGTGTTCTCATTTGAAGACCCGAGCTGCGACGACCGAGAAGACCCTTCTACCTCGACATTGACCGAGAGGACGCTCAACCTTTACTACTCTACGACGACTACCGCGCAGGTGTCATGTCACTCCCAACCATGTAGAACCCATGCATGCTATTAGATGCTAGTGCTATATTTATGTTACTTGATTTGATGGATTGCATAGCCATTTGTTTAGCCGTACCTTGATATTTGATTTATCCAGTTTCCTTGCTTCACCTACCCCGGGACTAGCTACAGACCCCCAACTAGTCCCATATGCATACTATCCATACTTTTATTACTTGATTATGGATGGTACTCTGGGCTTGGACTGAGATGTGGGAGATCTCGGTGTGTTCTAGCGTGAGTTCTGGGTGTGTTCTTCCTTGACGTGTTGCTGGCAGGAGCGAGCCATTTGGTTACTTGTGAACGCCTACCTCGGGAGATGTGATCTGGCCTCTCGCCCGAGCGTCGTGTCGGATGAGATGGTGATGGGGAGTGCTCGCTCTCGGCCCATAAGGACCGATCGTCAGTTGACCTTGCTTCAGTGGACTTTTACCGTACAAACCGCCTGCCTTGTATTGGGTGGGGGACGGGGTGAGACTCGTAGTGGATAGCATTCCGCCTGTAGGCGAATCGGTGTGATCGTGCTAGGAGACGTCGTTCCTCCTTAGAAGACTTCACCCCGGCGAGGCCGGGGAAGGGTTCCACAGCTTCGAGGGACCCCTCGCTGGTAGTATGAGCTCTATAGCAGGGGCTGCGCCAGACTCGGAGACGCAGGATAGTGCTATCCACTTACTTGGACTCCAGCCGTATGGTAGGGTTCGGACCCGGTGACAGCCGGTCCCGGCTCTATTCGGGCGGGTACAGTTGTACGACCTCTGCAGAGTGTAAAATCTATAGCTATAGTCCGTGTCCACAGGTTATGGACAGTCTTCTGATCTCTCACCTGACTAGACTCTTTTCTTGTGCTGCTTCTCTCCCCCGAGTGAGTGAGCCCGGCCTGAGGCCGTTGAGATGTGGGGATAGGAGCAGGTGCGCCCGACATCACAGATGAGTGTTGGGAGCTGGATCGTGGTTGTGATTCAGTGCTTTGGTGTGGACTTCCTTGTTGAGGGTTGTGGACCCCAGAGGTGAGGACCTCAGAGGTGTGGACCTCGCTGCTTATTCTGCATACCTTGATTGTTGCTTTCGCGCTGCTGCATGCATAGCTTTCTACAGCCAAATATAGGTTTTATCCATGCATATTAGATTCAACCACCGCTTTTGCTCTTTGTTGGGAAGCTGACATGACCTACCCACTTATCGGGTAGATGCTGGCGTTTCAGACTTGGTGACCGTCTACGACTACAACTTCAACGACGAAGGTGTGAAGACTAGAGCTGGTCCTATGCTCGAGATGCCTGTGGAGCTGGAGTCGCTTCGCTTCTATAAACCCGCTGTGTAGATGTTTTAACTTTCTTGATTCAGTCCCGTTGGACTTGTACCCGGCTTGTGCCAAAGAGTTGTACTCTGATGTTGTAATAATATTATGCAATGTCTCTTTATTTCCGTGTTGTATGGATTTGTACCACTTGAGACAGGGATTGCACGTGATTGCCACTTCCTAGGGCTATCACGGAGGTGCAGAGAGTCAGGTTTCCGTTCGCGGAAATTCGATTCGTTTCACTTCGCGAGTACTCCGCAACATGCTGCAGGAGCATCATCTCCAGGACAACACGCTGGTCTATGTTCGTGATAGAATTACCACATTCCTCATGGAATAGGTGATCGCAATCAGAGGAAAATTTCATGTTGATGAAACTGTGTGGGCTAATATTATTTATGGTTTTTAGGAAATTTTTGCATTCCTCCTTGTCCCATGAATTTTGTGATATTGTTGTCAAGCTAGTCAACTATGGGTATGATATTGTTGTCAAGCCAGTGATGCTTCTTTACTTGTGAGATGATGATGCTGAAATTTGTCATATGATGCATGTGAATTATGTGGATTTCTGTGAATTTGGATGCTGGATCTAATTTCTGTGAATTTTGCTGCATCCTAGCTGGTTTCGGGATGCAGCCCCTGATGGCTACCAAATCCCGGCTGGTTCGAGGATGCAGCCAGCAAGCAGGCAGGTTACTGTAGGGGTGGCCTACGTATCTGTAATAGCTCATTACAAACACTGATCAGTGAGTAACGGGCTTCATTTGGAACGCCCGTTAAAACATGGCAACAATGTAACAGGCAACATAAAAGCCCGTTACCAATACTGACCGGTGGGCCCCAGAACTTGGCCCATTCGTCGAGATAGAGGAGACGCGGGTTCACAGCAAGCGTCTCTTTTAGTTGAGACAGAGGAGACGCGCGTACACAGCACGCGTCTCCTTTAGTCGAGAGACAGGAGACGAGCGTGAAATAGACACGTCTCATTTCGTTGAGACAGAGGAGATGCAGGTTCACAGCACACGTCTTCGATATTGAGTTCATGTAACGGGCTCTGTTTTGGTGCCCGTTACCAAAGTTCCCTGTGGGCCCAGAGAAATAGCCATTTCACCTGACCGGTGACTAGTTGTGGTAACGGTCGTTGTTTGATACCCGTTACGAATACGTGTTATTAGTAACGGGCATCAACCCGTTACCTTTCTTCGCTCATTTGTAACACTTGATCTGTAACGGGCGCTTTGCCCATTACTAAAGGCCATCTATGCCCGTTACCAAAGTGAGTGTTTCACGTAGCGAAGCTTTCGACCTCACCAGCATTATCCATCCGAATGGATTGGATGCGGTTATTAGGGAAACTTGCTTTTAGCCTGATTATTTGGGCGATGAGCTTGGAGAGAGCATGGTTTATCGTGGACAACAAGTCCATGTAGCTCCATCTGGTAGATGCATCAATCAATACCATGAAGTACCTAAATGGGCCCGACAGGGGCTGAATAGGTCCACAAATGTCACCTTGTATCCTTTGCAAGAACACATGTGACTCATACCTAATCTTCAGGAGGGACGGTCTAATGATTAGCTTTCCCTTTGCACATGTAGTGCAAATAAAATCTTCAGGATTTGGGAAGCTTCTAACATCATGGCCAGCAGAATTGTTGATGATTCTTCTTGTCATGCTCAACCCAGGATGACCCAAACGGTCATGCCATATTCGAAACGATTATGTGTTTCGAAATATGGTCTTCATCGTAACATATTCTTCTGTGGGTTTTATGTACGTATAGTACAAACCCGAAGGCGATGAAGAGATTTTTTCCACCACTCTCTTTTGGTACCCATCGAATTTAGTGATGAGCAGGTATTCAGTACCATGCTCAATCTCGGTTTCAACATGGAAACCATTCGCACGGATATCTTTGAAACTCAAAAACGTGCGCTTTGAGTCAGGATACAATAGTGCATCCTTCACAAAGATTTGGGTACCCATGGGGAGAACCAGTGTGGCACTTCCGGTGCCCATCATATGAGCATTGCTTCCGGCAATGGTCATAATATTTCCACTTTTCTTTGTTAATGTTTGGAAATGTCTAATTTCCCTTAGAATTGTATTGGTGGTCCCACTGTCAACAAGACAGATCTCTGCTTCGACCATTCGGTTCCCACTGGCTCTGTTAAATATCATAATAATAAAAACAAGTATCTAACATAAAGTACATAACATAAATGAAACAACAATACATTATTCCTAGGACATATAAGTTTAAATCTCTTTACAAATGCTCTTCGGGAGCATGCATGACCAAACTCTATATCGCATTGACATTATACTTTGGAGATTATTGCTGGTCCCCAAATATAAGGAGTCAATGCCGGTGCATAATCTTCAGGATTATGACTATGTATAGTCTTCGGGACTATAAATTTCCCAGGTGTAATCTTCAGGATTACATCAATATTAAGTAAATCATTGCGATAAAGTAAATACGCAAGAATTTAAATAGAGCAGTGAATAGATAAATAAATTGCAAAAAAATAAATAAATGCAATGTATATAAAATAATATAGTGGGCTTCAGGCCACTAATATTTTTACGAGCTTCGGGTCGCGTATTGGGTATTATAGTGGGCTTCGGGCCACTATATCCGCATAAAACAACAGGTTTTATGCAGCCCAGGGGTCCATTCTTGTGTTTATTGGGCCAACTTGTGAGGCCCGCGAGGGGCTGTCTATCCGTTACCATCCATCTTGATGAACGACTCAGATTCGCCCGTGGCTAGGTATATATGGGAGGACAAACCCTAATCCCATCCCTATCCTCCTTCCTCCGACATCGCAGTAGGGCAGAGGAGGGCAACGGTCGGCGGCCGGGTTGCTCCTGCGCCAGCGGGGGGACCGTGGCCGACTGGACTGCGCCCACACAGCGGGGCAGCGCGCCCGTGCAGCGGCGGTGGTGGCTACAGGGCCCGTGCGCGCCGCGCCTGGGCAATGGTGGCGTGGCCTGTGGGGTCGTGCCTAAGGATGCGCCCTGCGATGCTTGTTGGAGTAGCGGCCACGACTGTCGGTTGATCGGTCCGTGCTTGCGCCCGCGCGCACGCGGTGGCGGGGACCCGTGCCTGGATGATGGCAGTGGCGTCGGGGCTGCGCGCACCGTGCCTGGCCAGTGGTGACTTCGGGGCCGTGCCCTTGCGTGCCCACACCTGGACGGTGGCGCTCGCAGCCGGCGGGACTACGCCCGCGCACGTGGTGTCGGGGCTTGTGCCCCCGCCTGAACGGCGGCGAAGACGTGTTCACGCCAGCGGGTCTACGCAGCACGCGGTCTTCAGGACCGGGGTCGACGCTGTGCAAACGGTCTGCAGGACCAACGTCACAGCGGCTAACCTATAGGGCTGCCTACCTAATCTGCTCGTGGCTGAGCTTCTGGTGGCCGGGCTGCGTGCGAGTCTTTAGGATAATGTCAGTTCGGCACTTCAGGGCCGTTCACCCATGGTCAGGACGGTGGTGATCTGATTTGCGTGCTCGTCTTCAGGACGGCGGCGATTTGGCTCTTCTGGGCCTTTCCATGGTGAGCGGAGGTAGGGCATTCCTTGCATCACCCAGGTCGTCTCCGGTGGTGGACGGTGACGACGGCTGAGCCGCCTACATGTCACCGGGCGCTGCCGATGCGCCAACGACTCCACACAGTATTGAAATCGTGCCAGTATATGTGTTTAGTAGAAACCGATTTCTTACTTCTTACCTTCTTAGCTCGGTAGAACTCGTGCTGATAACGTGTTAGAAATCTAGTTTCTTAGAGCACTCAAGAACACACACAGTTTAGATGAACACAAGCACACACGGAGAATTAGAGAGGGAGGAGGAGCACTTTCTTATTTCACTTTCACTAGATTGGAATCCATCTGTACAAAGGGGGAAATCCTCTATTTATAGAGTGGTAAAAGAAGAAGAGTAAATACAACATTAATTGCTCTCCCATCTCTCCCCTCTCTACCTCTCCACCACACCTTATTAATTGACCACATTAATAATGACCCGTAACAGAATGCTTGTTTTTCTATGTGTACTGGAGCTCCTTGCTCTCTGCTGCCATCGGTGACGAGAGGCAGGCAACATATATATAGCACATACAACAATACACGCACAATCACTACGTGAAAACTCACTTTGGTAACGGGCATAGATTGCCTTTAGTAACGGGCAAAGCGCCCATTACCGATCAAGTGAGTGAAGAAAAGTAACGGGCTGATGCCCGTTACTGATAACACATATTCGTCACGGACATCAAACAACGACCACTACCACAACTAGCCACCGGTCACGTGAAACGGCTGTTTCTCTGGGCCCACAGGGAACTTTGTTAACGGGCACCAAAACAGAGCCCGTTACAGGAACTCAACATCGGAGACGTGTGCTGTGAACCTGCATCTCCTCTGTCTCGACAAAATGAGACGCGTCTATTTCAAGTGCGTCTCAAAACAACTAGGATTCGTAACGGGCATCAAACACCAACCGTTACCACAACTAGTCACCGGTCATGTGAAATGGATGTTTCCCTGGGCCCACAGGGAACTTTGGTAATGGGCACCAAAACAGAGCCCGTTATAGGAACTCAACATCGAAGACGCGTGCTGTGAACCCGCGTCTCCTCTATCTCGACGAACGGGCCAAGTTCTGGGGCCCACCGGTCAGTATTGGTAACAGGCTTTTACGCTGCCCGTTACATTATTGGCATGTTTGTAACGGGCGTTCCAAATGAAGCCCGTTACTCACTGATTAGTGTTTGTAATGAGCTTTAATTAACACCCGTTACAGATACGTAGGCCACCCCTACAGTAACATGCCTGCTTGCCGGCTGCATCCTGGAACCAGCCAGGATTTGGCAGCCATCAGGGGCTGCATCCTGGCACTAGCCAGGATATGACAAAATTCACAGAAATTAGATCCAGCATCCAAATTCACAGAAATCCACATAATTCACATGCATCATATGACAAAATTCAGCATCATCATCTCACAAGTAAAGAAGCATCACTGGCTTGACAACAATATTACAGCCATTAACTAGCTTGACAATAATATCACAAAATTCATGGGACAAGGAGGAATGCAAAAATTTCCTAAGAACCATATATAATATTAGCCATATTAGCCCACACAATTTCATCAGCATGAAATTTCCTCTGACAGCGATCACCTATTCCATGAGGAATGTGGCAATTCTATCATGAACATAGACCAGCGTGCTGTGGTGGAGAGGATGCTCATCTAGCCCTAATCTCTGGATATAAGAATGTCACCTGTCAGCACACATATATAGTTGGTTACCAAACATGTGCAGTGCTAATAAGCGAGAACTGTGCTCAGTTGCAGGTTTTACAAATGAAGATCTCAAGAAAGTACCTTATTTAAGCATCTATCTTTTAATTTAAGCATGTGATAGGCACAATAGAAGTCACAGAGTCTGGAACCAAAAGGTTGTTGGTGGCACTGCAATAAATGTACAAAGAAAAATAGTGGTGATCGAGAAGAAATAAACTCAAGCTTTAGTACTAGCTTCCACAGGAAGGAAATAAGTGGTATGTACCTCAAACTCTGTGACATGGTTCAAGGTGCTTCGGGGCAACTTATTATCGAAGCAGTAACGGTCCCAACCCCTAGAACGAAACATGCAACAATGGTTAGGGCACTATTAATATACTCTACAGAGTTTGTTGAGGAACGTCCGCAGGTTAAGGAAGAAAGAACTTACTCATTAATGATTAGTGAGAAAAGGGAAATATCAGTCTTAAGGCTCTTCCATGAATCAAGATACAAGACCCTCTTCTGCTTTGGAAGGATCGCCACTGCAATCCAGTGGTTCGCACTCAGATAAGTGGTAAGGATGAGTTTCTTTTTAGCATATAGTTCGAAGGCACGCTCCATATAGGACACAACGAAACGAACAGAGTGAGCCTTGCTAGTCGACATTGTTAAGTTAAAGCATTCAGGATCATGGAAGCCAACTGCAGCGCCCGTCTTCTCAACTTCTACAGCCATATTCCTATTAGTAAGAAAAAACAAAGTGTAAGGAGGCAAAATACATGGTAAAGATGATGTGAGGCAAAAAGCACATTTCGATAGAGAATGATTAGTGAGAAGCAGATTAAATTTTCAAGCAACTTATAGGATAAAGCAGCGGATAAGTGTCACATCCAAAGCATCCAACTTGAAGAGATCGTACAAATCACTGAGTTGCACAGGTATCTGCTCAAGTCCGTTTGACGATTCTTCTCTCTTAGGTCACCAGCTAGTCCCGGGCCGAATTACGACCATAATCGGAGAATCATCTTCTGCCTTACCACGTTGCATGAAGAATGTGTGGAGATCTCTGGTACAAGGAGCAGCCACATTGATATCATCATCATTGAGAATGCTATCTCCAAATTTTTAATTTGGGTTAGTCATAGTCCAAGGATTCTTCTTGGTGTTTCTCTCAGATCGCTTTCTAGGAGGCATCTTAGAGGTTTTATTTTCAGTAATTTTCTTTTCCTGCTGCTTTGAGATGGCTGAAAAAGGTTTCTTAAGGGTTTTCTTGCCTGCTGTAGGTGGTGTAGAGCTTTTATTTTCGGCAAGTTTCTTTTCTTGCAGGTTTGAAATGGCTGAAGGTTTCTCAAGGGGTTTCTTTACTGCTGTAGGTGGTGTAGAGAATTTATTTTCAGCAAGTTTCTTTTCTTGCTGCTTTGAAATGGCTGAAGGTTTCTCAAGGGCTTTCTTGCCTGGTAATGGTGGTGTCTCACCAGGAGCTATTACAGAGGTATTGGGCCCAGATGTACCTACAGCTTTCTTCGAAATGTCATCGACAGATTTATCAGCACCAGCCAACACATCTCTCTGGTTGCCTGGTAACGGTGGTGTCTCACCAGGAGCTATTACAGAGGTATTAGGCCCAGATGTACCTGCAGCTTTCTTCAAAATGTCGTCGACAGATTTATCAACATCAGCCAACATACCAATCTGGGCTCCTGCTTTGGCATGATTGTTTTGAGCACTTTCGTTTGGGGGTGTAGGTTTTATTGTTTCATGACGAGGAGGAGGTGGTGGGGATGGAATATTTGGTGTCTCTTGCAGATGTGGGGATGCAAGTTTTTTTGTTTTTTCAGGACCAGTAGTAGGAGGTGGGGATGGAATATTTGGTGTATCTTGCGGATATGGGGATGCAAGTTTTTTTGTTTTTCGGATGACGAGGAGGAGAAGGAGGTAGGGATGCAAGTTGTTCAGGACGAGGAGGAGGAGGAGGTCGGAATGGAATGTCTTGCGGATGTGGATTGAGGAGGAGGGGGAGGAGGTGGGGAACCATGTGAGGAAGGAAGCTGTCCCGTACTCTGTGAATTACAAGGAATCTGTACCGTAGCCTGTGAACGAGATTTATATGTTGGTGCTCCCTTGACGTGAATGCAACACCTCCTCCACTGCAACCTCTGTCCTTCAGCTTATCCGAGTGTCATCACCTCGTCATTAGGAGGGTATTCTAGCAGTTCATCCGCAAAGACAGTATATACATGTAACACTTTGACCACAACACAGTCTTCATGAATTGGGACTATTTGTAGCGTAGTCTGCTCTAGATGAACAAAATCAATTGCAGCCTCACATTCAAGACCCCTCCACATGATACATAGGCCATAGTGTGTGGGTTCAGTCAACATGCCTATCAGGTCTTCCTGTGTACGATCGTCACTGTCAGAGGTTTAGATCTGAGCAGTCCACAGGGGGTTAACCTAGGTGGTTTATTTGTTCGTTGGAGGATATTGGGAGCTAAGAACGCGATGGTTATGCTAGCGTAGCACACGGAAATCACGGCGAGACACAAGGGACAAGGCGATTTTATACTGGTTCGGGCCTCCGGAGAGTAAAACCCTACGTCCAGTTCTTGATTGTATTGATTTGATCATAGCGAAGGTGGAGGTCGATGTCCCTGGGGGACGCCCTTGCCCGCCTTATATTGGGCGATGGACAAGGTCGGTGGACCGGAGTCCAAGTCGGTTACAACAGGGAAACCTATCTCTAGTCAGTTACAACATGGAAGGCTTATCCGAGCTGCCTTAATCCGTCTGGTCTGTCTTGGCTTGCATTCCAAGCTGTCTTCTTGTCTTTGGGCCCACATGTCAAGTCGGACAGGCCTACTGACAGGTCGGCGGGTCTTCTGGTGGGCCGGACCCACTTGTCGGGGATGACTGTGAGCCTGGTCGGTGGGGACCCAGGGGTACCCATGTCTCACAAGCCCCCGAGCGATGTGTAGGCGCAGCAACCTCGAGAGGGTCATGACGAAGTCTTGAAGCCATCGACAGGTCGAATACCGTGCACGTCGGTCCAAAAAGAAAGAGAAACAAATCATCTTAGCAGTCGACCTGTTTGTTGTCCTGCCGAACGAAGAGAGGTCGAGTGATGACCTATAGGATGCAGACTTCCAATAGATTGAAACGACAATGAAAAAATTCAGAGGGCGTCAAGGACGCACTCATAGAGTAGTATCCGAGCATCGTGGCGGGCAGGATGGCCGGTATGATGATCCAAAAAAGAAAGAGAAGAAAACTAGGTCATGGTCTTGATCGAACGGAGTGTAGAGACACCTAGATCTCTAGGCATGGCTGCAAGGAGTCTGGCAGGGCCGACCTCTGGGAGGCCTTGTAGGCGTGCCAACCTCAAAGAGGCCTCGAATCAACGATGTCTAGTATCCAAGGATACCCAGCAAGATCTTGAAATGGCCGTCACATGAGGAGGTCTTCTATAGTGGTCGAAACGGTCAACAATGAAGTTGTAGAAAAATGTTGATCTTGAATGTATGGAGTGTAAAGACACCCAGATATCCTGCATAGCTACAAAGAGTTTGGCAGAGCCACCCAAGGCATGTCGACCTTAGGAAGGTCTCAAATCAAAAGCGCCCAAGCATCCGGAAATACTTGGCAGGGCCATTAGGCGCGCACCCCACAGGGAGACCTTCATTCCCGACGTAAAATCCCGGGGAGGTCTTCCGAGTTGGCGAAGGTGACGACGGAGCCGTAGGGAGGTCTTCCGACCTGATGAAGACGACGATGGAGCCGGAGGAAGGTCTAGCGACCTGACAAAGACGACAATGGAGGCGGAGGGAGGTCTAACGACCTGACGAAGACGACGATGGAGCCGGAGGAAGGTCTAGGACCTGACGAAGACAACGATGACGGAGCCGGAGGAAGGTCTAGCGACCTGACGAGGACGACGATGGAGCCACCAGGAAGGTTCGCCAAAGGCGACGCCAGAGCTGGATAAAGGTCTAGCGACCTGACGAGGGCGATGACAGAGCTAAAGACGACGATGACGGAGATGCCGAGAGGTCCGCCGACCTCAATCCGACGACGACGGAGCCACCAGGAAGGTTCGCCAAAGGTGACGCCGGAGCTGGATAGAGGTCTAGCGACCTGACAAAGTCGCCGTATCGAAGATCTTGTCCTGTAAAATAAAATAAACACCAGGTCGGTGTATCAATCTGTCGAATATAAATATGATGAAAATTTAGCCTGAGCTAAACAGGCAGATGATGTTGAGTAATGCTAGCCGGAGCTGAACATTCTTGTGCTATGTTTTGTTTGAGAAGAAAGGCATTCCCCTTATCGTGCCAGGCACATATTATTCGAATTCAAAAGCTCTGAAGCTGCAAAGTGTTTCACCGCTCTACAATGCTCAGCAGGGAGCCTTAGATGTAGCCGACGCACGGGGAGGAGTCTGGGACTTAGGTTTTGCAACCACACAACATCGAATCTTCATAACGAGTGTCAAACAATTAAAGGAAGATCATACAGAAGAGAAATAGGACCCCTCAGGTCTTGCGACCCATGTCGAGGAGGAGGGGAATGTAGCACAAGGTAAAAAATTTGAACCCTCAGGTCTGGCGACCTATGTGTTGGCATTGCCAAGCCCCCGAGCATGTCGAGGGGGAGGGTTCGGAAGAGCAGAAAAAAAACATGTACAGCTGTAAAATATTTAATTGTAAATAAGACTTAGCTTGGGTGTGGCCAAGGAGGTCGTCGTGGCCGAGGTCGGCGCGTTGATGTTGGGTCGTCAAAGAGGTGTTGAAGGTCCGCGATGGGCCGGCTGGCCGAGCTCAAGGCATGGAAGAGGCAGTAGTGTGTTACAGCAGGTTGGCGTGATGAGCTGTCGAGGTGGCCTGGTGACACGACCTGGAGTCGTGGAGATCGTTGTGATCAACTAATGGTCGCAGGAGGTTGGCGTACTGTATGCCATCAACACGGTAGTCTTGTAGGTTGTTTTTTTGTGTACAGGACGGACTAGGAGTCGGCCCTGATGATGAATCATACACAAGTCCAAGAGACCTGATCCGTACGTAACTCATGCACCGTGTCTTTGTAGACTTGTATTAGGGAAGGAAAAGTAAAATAAAGGAAAATATTCCTGTCTCCCGTATAGACTTGGTAGATTGATTAGCCTTGTTCACGTGTACGTGCAAGACACGTAATCAACACGGCCGGATGGTACGCAGGAGCAGTGCGTGGCGCACTTGAAGACCAAGTCGATGAGGAGTCAATCTTCATTGCCACAGGTCGAGTTGAGTCCTGGCGGCTGGCGCTCGTTTCCGAGTCGTCGCGGCTATCACGAACAGGCCAAGGTGCATGCACACCTCATGTAGCAACAATACGAAAAGAATAATACTTGTGAGCTGCCAAGAGCAGATCGTGGTGCTTGGGAAGGCTCCTGCAATTTCACGTGGCTCCAATCCTATAGATTGACTTCGTTGACCACATACAGGCTACCTCATGCATGTGCGTGCATGTGTAGGACTCCTTTTGTTAGACGTGTGTGCGTGCATGGCACGTCAATCTTGTAGGCGACACTTGCAATCTGAACGTCGCGCCGAGACCAGGGCCAAGACAGTGCTGGGTAGCAACTAGGGCACCACGCTCGGAGGCTGGTCGCGCGGTGAGTTGAATATCACCGAGTTGATGATGTCGATGACGAAGCCGTCGTAGGTCGTGGGCGGGTGGGTGGACGTGAAAAATTTTCTGGCGCGCCATCCACGGAACAAAGACGTTGACCTCGCGATTAGATCGGAGGGTGGCAGCGAGCAGGTCGCTGCGGAGATATCCTTCGTGTCGTCACCGAAGATCATCGCCGGAGTGATCTGCCATCGCGCTATACGAAGAGCTCCCAATCTGCCCCTACCTAGCACGCCAACTGTCAGAGGTTTAGATCTGAGCAGTCCACAGGGGGTTAACCCCGGTGGTTCATTTGTTCGTTGGAGGAGATTGGGAGCTAAGAACGCGATGGTTAGCGTAGCACACGGAAATCACGACGAGACACAAGGGACAAGGCGATTTTATACTGGTTCGGGCCTCCAGAGAGTAAAACCCTACATCCAGTTCTTGATTGTATTGATTTGATCGTAGCGAAGGTGGAGGTCAATGTCCCTGGGGGACGCCCTTGCCCGCCTTATATTGGGCGACGGACAAGGTCGGTGGACCGGAGTCCAAGTCGGTTACAACAGGGAAACCTATCTCTAGTCAGTTACAACATGGAAGGCTTATCTGAGCTGCCTTAATCCGTCTGGTCTGTCTTGGCTTGCACGCCAAGCTGTCTTCTTGTCTTCGGGCCCACATGTCAGGTCAGACAGGCCTACTGACAGGTCGGCGGGTCTTCTGGTGGGCCGGACCCACTTGTCGGGGACGGCCGTGAGCCTGGTCGGTGGGGACCCTGGGGTACCCATGTCTCATAGTCACAGTGCACCTCCATCAACTCTGCAGTGCCATTGATCAAACCTCTATTATCTGCAGACACACAGCTGCTCTTCACTACGACGGGTGAAGGGCTTGCGCGATTGGACACTAGTGACAACACCACCTGGAACCCTTCTCCCAGAATGCCAAGCAAATTGTTCTGCATCTCAGCCTTGAGTTCTTGCTTGATTTCTTCCTTTATCTTTTCCTTATCAACTGATGCATCGGTCTTCGTCCTCTTCCTCTTCCTGTACATGGAAGCGTGCTGAGGCCATGCATACTTCCAACCCTGGTAGCTGGAGACACCACGCATGCGACCTGGTTGTTCGGGGCGGCCCAAGCACTGACTTAGCACATCATACTCCCTCTGCCCTGCCATTCCTAAAGATTCTGCACATGCATTCTTCTCCTTGATGTCTGCAGCCAATTTTTCAATTTCTTTGTTGTTGAACACTATCATGGCAACACGGTCTTTAATCACTAGCTTACTCCTTGCTCGCAGCCAATTCTTGGAACGATCGTCAGGGTAGGCGTCATATGGGTTGGGGATCCCAGCTGCAGCTAATTGTCTGTCCTCTTCCTCTCATTGTGGTAGTTTCATAGTATAACCAGCTGAACCCATGCTGTGCTCGCTTGTGTTCCGGCTTCGAAGTTCTTTGAACTTGACACTAACAGATGAGGCTTGCTCGGTTTCCACCTGTTTCATGAACTCCTTCCACTGTTCCGGGTCGATGAACGGGTGCCTTGTAAATGGCTCAAGTCCTTTTCTGATAAAATCGCGCCTAAGTTGAAAGTAGAATTGTCTCCATGCCTTGGCTGCTGTCATCAAGAAAAGCTTGAATGCCTGCGGTTTCACGCCTCCTGGAACTTCGAGTGTTTCTGCACATGTTTATCAAACAAGTCCTACTTTTCACCATTGCTTAGTTCTTTGATTTCTGGCAAATGCAAAGGTATCTTTTGTCTAGCAATGAGCCCCGCAAGCACCCTGAACCTGCGCTTTTGTGTCAATGGTACTAGCATCCCCCCTATGTTGACCTCAGTGGCTATCATTGTGTCACTTGGCGACTTTGTGGATGTCCTTGGCGCTCTGCCTCGGCGGGTAGGCCCACCCACCTAGTCTTGTTGTGCACTAGTAGTGCCATAACCCTCTGCTTCATCTTGTGGCCGAGGTCTATAGTCCTCGTCAGATTTATCCTGTGAAATAATAGTCAAGGGATTTTGAGAAAGGTCAGCTCAGTGTCCAAGAATAGCACAAAATGCAGACCATACTGCTAGCTCTCCCAGGAGACATGCTACAACAGGAGACAAGTAGAGCACATTTTCAGTTAACCATGCTTAGCAGCTAAGCATGAGAAAACACATAGGAAAACAATTACAGTAACTACTTTAGCCCACTATAATATCATTGGTTCTATGGTAAACCATTAACATAAATGTAAAATTCAGTAAAAAATTAGTTCAGGCAATGCGACCTTACCATTTTAAACAGGAAGATGCTGACTGCCTCTGTTGCTGATGAGGTACTTATTCAACTTGGAGAGAATGTGCACATGTACATAGGGAACAAGAGCAAAACCAAATATAAGAGTCAATCTAAAGAGAAATGCTAAGTATGTATACCATCAACAGCTAAGTATGTCCACATGTACTTATACAAAGGAGCCACAGGGTATGCCGGGTATGCACCGGCATACCCTGCAATTCCCACAAGTACAAGTATATTTATATGCATTTAGATAAAAAGAAAAGCATATGCACACATGTGTGCTGCATATGCTCGCTTGGCCTAATTACATAAACTCGAGCAAATATACCAAATTGCGTTATTAATTTTACAGTTATTACTGAATTGTTGTTAATTTTACAATTATTACCAAATTGGTAGAATTGATTTACCGAATTTTATAAGACATTTTTAGAGCGGCATACCCTAAACTCAAATCCTAGATTCGCCACTGACCTTGTCACTGTCAGAGCGGAGGGATCTCTACTCCTCGTCGCTGCCTGCTCGCCGCCACGTCCTCATCCTCGCATTGACCTCGTGGCTGGATCCCTCCTCCTCCTAGTCGTCGTTGTCGCTGGATCCCTCCTCTAGTCGTCGTCGTCACCGACGCCGCTGGGTCCCTCCTCCTCTAGATCTCGCTGTCAAAGGTGTGGCGCGCATCACGCCGAGTGTGGTGTGGCGCTCGTCTCAGTGAAGGGGTGTAGCGTGCGTCACGGTGTGGGGGGAGGTGAGGGGGACGAAGGCGAGGGGGAGGAAGCGGCGGCGGCGGCGCGAGGGGAGAGTGGGAGGAGACTGCGTGAGGGAGGTGTCTTTCCCTACTAACCTAGCGTGAGTGGGCTTGTGTGGGCCTTAAAACGAGTAATGTAGTCAAGTACTACTCTACTACTCCCTCTGTTCATTTATCCACAGCCTATTTTTACATGACTCAAAGACCAAGGAAAAGAAATTAAGCCCCCTCCTGTCATTAATCTCCCAAAAATCATACCTGTTTATTAAATGGTTTCAGAGGCACAAATGATACGCGGCTTAACAACCACGCGTCGCCAGTGAAGGGGCAGGGCCATATCTATTCGAATGAAGAACAGTTTGCATTTCCCCTTTTAATCTGCAATCAAATTTTGTATCACGTATTTCTCCGTCATCCGTAATCCAAATTAGATGATATTTGTTTCTGATTTTTTCCAAAATCAACATCTATGTGAGAGATGTAGACATTTGTACACAATTATAATATTCCTTTATCGAAACCATTTGACTTTTTTTTGACAAGTTTAGGGAACCAAGTTATGTTGCCAAGTCAATTTGTAGAATTTTTACAACACACTAAGATGTTATTATAATTACTATATCATAAACATGAGATAAAAACAAGTGTGGCTGTTGATATTTTATTCATATACTAAATTACCAACTATGAATTTTTTTGTATGTTTTACGAATTTTTGGTGCTATTTATGGGCTCTAATATGACATGCATCACAAGTTCACATCACCAAGCAAACAAGTGTGACTGTTGATATAGCATCACATGTTCACATATGACATGCATCACAAGTTCACATCACCAAGCAAACTAACTGAGAGCCAGGTGTGGTTCGAGGACCGGTGGATGGTCGCTTCCTGGTGTGATGAGTGATTGACAACGTGGTGTGGACTGATTCTTGGCTAAGTATTGCAGGTGCAGGTTGCGGCTTGACTGGTGCAGGTGCAGGTGAAGAACAAGCGTGAAAGGTCGTTGCCGGTGAGGCCTCCAGGTGTGGAGAAGACAAGTAGGCTTGGATCGAGGGACCCGGTGGGCAGCGGGGTCAAGTGCGGGCCGCATGGTGGCAAGAACGGCAAGATGAAGTCATGGACGGTTTCTTGGTTGAGCCTCAAAACCAAGGTCGAGCCGGGACTACGTGGGAGCCGAGTCATGAGTGGTGATTGGCGGAGGCTACACCGAGTTCGCGGGGTTTCCGGTGGTTCACCAGAAAACCACTGGGTTCCTTGGTTGATCCACAAAGCCAAGACCGAAGAACCGAAGACGGAGGTGCAGCAGCTCCAGACCGGTCTGACCGGTGGGTCTGACCGGTCTGACCGGTGGGTACCGGTCTGACCGGTGAGGAGCACCGGTCTGACCGGTCTGCGACGACGCAGTCTGGAATCTTCGAAGCGGAGGACACGCGTCGGGATCGCAAGGCTTGCGTCGAGGCTAAGCAAGTTTGCGGTCGCTGGGCATCCGTCCGATGGTGCGAAGACAAAGACTTCCAATTTCGCCCTCGAGGGGCATGTATCCCTAGTTAGCTAGTAAGGGTATTTTCGTCTTTCGGTTGCCTCCATATAACCCAAGTGGTGAGAGGATGGCAGCCATCTCTTGGAACCCTAGCTCATTTGGTTTTCCTATTTTCCTTCCTATTTTCTTAGGATTTTCGTAGGACTAGCTTGAGAGCTTCATGGTGAGATCTTGTGAGAGGGAAGGATGATCGGGCGGCAAGCTAGACCTTGTATGAACCTCTTTGGTATGTATAGATGATTCGGCGTGGTTCCTCAAGGCTTATTTGTGTCTTTCCCGTTTCTCCTTTTTGGTGATTTTCGGAGCCCTTTCTTGGCGATTTTCTTGGAGCGATTTCGAGACCTTTCTCTTTGGGATTTGGTGGGGGGTGTATGCATGAACCCTTCGTGGTTCTTTTCCCTTTGATCCCCCACCCAAATCCGTGAGCAAAGGGGCTCGATTTTGGGGTTTTCGTGGCTCTAGGATTAGAGGCGTTCTTGGTGGGATTTCTTCGATTCCTCTTGATTTGACAAGTTTTGGTGGACCAAATCTTGGCTATGGAGTACCCATGAGGTGTTCCTACTATCCCCAAAGTCTTGTGCAAAACCGTGGAGCGAATCGGGAGATCGGGAGTTGGATTTGGAGGAGTTGACTCGCGGGCGCTGTTCATCCCGAGCTGCCCAGGCACGACCGGTCTGACCGGTGCTCTTGACCGGTCTGACCGGTGCTAGCCCTTGGTGGGTTTTTGTCTCGGGGAATAGCCTTGTCCGTGTGGTTTTGTCCCGTGGTCCTGCTGATCAGTTCTTGGAGTGTTTGGAGTTGTTTTGCTAGGTTTTGTGAGGGGTTCTTCTTCCTCACAGGTTGTGTTTCGTGGTGGTTTTTGTTCCAGGGCCTAGAGGAGTCACTGAGGCTTCCTGGAACGTTTGCTGTGTGGCTGCTGTAGCCACCGGCCTGACCGGCTCTGTCCACCGGTCTGACCGGTGTCACCGGTGTGACCGGCGCAGGCCATCGGTGTGACCGGTGTAGCACAGGCAGCAAGCCGTGCAAGTTTTCGCTGTGTGGTTTGGTGAGTTTTGGCTCGAAAGGTTGAGTGTTGGTTCCTAGGACCAGTAGCACTCCAGTGGCTGCGTGGTCTTGGCCAACTTGGGTAGTTGGGTCGGAGACGTGAGTTGGAAGCCGTGTTCGTCTTGTTGGAGTTCTCATCTCCTTCGAGAAGAATTTTTATCGGCTCCCATTCACTCCCCCCCTCTCTGGTTCGCCTAATCGGTCCTTCAATTGGTATCAGAGCCGGTTCGGGTCTTTATTGACTCTTACCAGTCTAAGATCCAAAGATGGCGTACCAGGAACGGGGTTCGGGTCCTCCGCACTTCGATGGGAAGAACTACCAGAAGTGGCAAAGGCGGATGGCGGCGTTCCTCCGCGGAAAGGGTCAGATCCTTTGGGATGTCACGGTGAACACAGCTTATGTTCATCCGATGAACTTCCTTGCTCCAGGATCGTGAGGAAGAGCCACCAGAGTGACTCGGACTCTGACTCCGAGGATGAGGTATGTGATGAGCTCTCTTCTTTGCGCAAGGAGAATGATGAGTTGGTTGACTTGCTTGATAACCGCGATCACATGCTTAGAGAGGCCAAGAAGATGAGGAAAGAACTTAGGGCCTCACTAGAAGATGCTAGGAACCGTGTGGCTGAGCTAGAAACCCAGAACCTAGATGCTAAGCTTGAGATTGATTCGCTTAAGGCTTCTCCTGTGGTTTCTGATGAGATTGATTGCTGTGATTGCTCTGTGTACCTAGCTGATCTTACTGCTCTTAAGGATAAGCATGCTTCTACTTGTGATGAACTAGATATGCTTAGGGTTGAAGTGGCTGAGCTTAAGTCTAGACCTGCTTTGCTAGGTGCTTGCACTTCTTGCCCTGTTTTGCATGGAAAGATTGATGAGTTGCATGCTTACACTATTTCGCTTGAGGCTAAGTTGAAAGAGCCTATTCCCACTTCTTGCTCTACTTGTGAATTCCATGCGGTTAAGAATTTGGAGCTTGCACATTATGTTGATCGCTTGCAGGATGAGAATGATGAGCTGAGAAAATGTATGAGCTGGTTGTCGGGTCAGGAGCCTCAGCTTGGTATCATGATAGCGGCTTTCAAACGCTATGATGGTCAGGCACTTGGGGCTGACAAGCTTGGAGAGAACAGTGGTGAGGGAGTTGAGAGAGTTGGAGAGATTCCTATCCCACCACCAAACAGACACAAGAACAAGTTTGAGCCCAAGCCTAACCATCTCAGAAACAAACTTGACACTACTCCAGATCCACCCATATTCCCTCACCCAACAAATGATTTTTAGAAACCGGTGAAGTTTGTGAGCCCAAAGGGAGGTGAGGAAGGAGAGAAGAAGGGTGAGAAGCCGAGTGGGCAGCCCCAACCCAAGCCTAAGCCCAAGCCACAGCCCATAAAGTTCCATTGTGGGTATTGTGGGAGAGATGGTCACAAGGATGAGTTTTGCTTCAAGAGGAAGCGTGAGGAGAGAATGGCTAGAGAGTGGGCTAACAAGGACAGGTACCACCCCTCTAATGGTGTACCTGAGCCTCGTATGCAGATGCCCAGGGCCAAGGCGATTGTGAGGACGGTTCCGGCTTGGGGAGACCGGAAGGCTGCAGGTGCTGCTGCTGGCCGAGCTACACCGGTCAGACCGGTGTACTACACCGGTCAGACCGGTGCAGGTATGGGCAGACAGCGAGTCGGGTTTCGTGCTCGTGATGATGCTCGGTTTGGTTCTGGAGGTCGTGGTTCTGGTGGTTGGTCTGGAAAGTTTGCAGGTGGTCAGTTTGCTAGGCGTTCTCCACCTCGTGCTCAATACGAGGGTGGGAGGAGTCGTAGCTTTGAGATGGAGAGGAGGAACGATCCACGGTTTCCCTTTCGTGGTTTTCGTCCTCCTCCAGCTAGAGAGGGTTGGTTCCCTCGTGGTGGTTACCGTGGTGGTGTTCGTGGTGGTAGTTTTGATAGGCGTGATGATTTGGTTTGTGCTAACCCCACTTTGGAGCAAATGGCTCGGCACTGGTTTTACTCTTTTGGTACTAACCCCAGTGCTGAGTCGTTTGTTCACTCACGTGCTCGCTTTTGAATTTCAGGTGGGAGACTTGAAGAACATTTGGTTGATTGACTCCGGTTGCTCGAGGCATATGACCGGAGACAAGGGGTGGTTCTCAAGTCTCGTCCCGGTGGTGACAAAGAAGTACATCACCTTTGGGGACAATGGGCGAGGGCGTGTGCTGTCAGAAGGTGAGATTAAAGTAAGTGACAAGATCACTCTCAGGCGTGTTGCTCTTGTTCAATCGCTTGGATACAATTTGCTTTCTGTGTCCCAGTTGTTGGATGAGGGTTTTGAGGTGTTGTTTCGGCCTGGTGGTTCTCGGATTTTAGATTCTCGGGGGGATCTTGTTTGCATGGTCGTTCCCGAGGGTCAAGTGTTCCGAGTTGATTTTTCTCAGTCTTCTGGTGTGGAGCGTTGCTTTTTGGCTGGTCCCTCGAGTGAGTTGTGGAAGTGGCATAGGAAGTTGGGTCACTTGAGTTTTGACCTTTTGTCTCGCTTGAGTAAACTCAATTTGGTCCGAGGATTGCCACGGTTGAGGTTTGAGAAAGAGTTGGTTTGTGCGCCGTGTAGGCATGCCAAGATGGTAGCCTCTTCTCACCCGCCTCTCACCGATGTGATGACTGAGCGTCCATACGAGCTGCTCCATATGGACCTTGTTGGCCCAGCTCGTGTGCGATCTGCGGGTGGGAAGTGGTATGTCCTTGTTGTGGTGGACGACTACTCTCGGTATGCGTGGGTGTTCTTTCTTGAGGAGAAGGGGGAGACGTTTGGTTTTGTTCGAGATCTTGTCTTGAGGTTAAGAAACGAGAGGCACGGAGATGCCATACGAGCGATCCGCAGTGACAATGGCTCGGAATTCAAAAACTCTCGCTTCGAAACCTTTTGCCATGACTTGGGTCTTGAACATCAGTTTTCGAGTCCGTATACGCCTCCCCAGAATGGCGTGGTGGAAAGGAAAAACAGGACCTTGTGCGAGATGGCTCGGACGATGCTCGACGAGCATAGGACTCCGAGAAGGTTCTGGGCTGAGGCGGTCAATACCGCGTGCCATGTGTCGAACAGGATCTACCTCAGGGTTCACAAGAAGAAAACCTGTTACGAGATGATGCACGGTCGCACACCCAAGGTGAGTCACTTCCATGTCTTTGGTTGTAAATGCTTCATTCTGAAGAAAGGGAAGAAGTTGGACAAGTTCGAGGCTAGGTCTGTTGATGGCATTTTCTTTGGTTATGCATCTCATTCTAGAGCATTTTGTGTGCTCAATCTTGAAACTAACCAAATCGTGGAGACTTGCGAGGTAACCTTCGACGAGACACAGCCACGTAGTCAGCTTGTTTTTGAGTGTGCAGGTGACGACGAACTTGGCGAGGAGATCTTTCAGGAGGAGGAGCATGAACATGGAGATGATGAAGATGGCGGTGTGATGCCCGCGGCTGAACATGTACCTACTACTTCGACGACGATCGAGAATGGACCCTCTCCCACACCTACAACGACAAACCCAGATCAAGGCGAAGCTGCTGTTGAGGGGGAGGTAGCATCAAGGCGAGAACCTCCCCGGTGAGTGCAAGTGGATCACCCAGCTTCGAGAATCATCGGCGACATGAATGAACGTACTACACGGTCGAGGGTTCGGAACAATTCTCATTTCGCTCATGCTGCTTTTGTTGCCACCTTTGAGCCCAAAGACATTGGACACGCGTTATCTGATCATAATTGGGTTAACTCGATGCATGAGGAGTTGGAGAATTTTGAGAGGAACCAAGTTTGGGTGTTGGTTGACCCTCCCCCAAGGTGTAAGCCGATTGGGACAAAATGGGTGTGGAAAAATAAAGAGGGAGAGAAAGGAGAAGTGGTGAGGAACAAGTCGAGACTTGTTGCTCAGGGGTACAGTCAGAAAGAGGGGATGGACTACGAGGAGACTTTCGCTCCTGTAGCTCGTTTGGAGGCGATCAGGATCCTTCTAGCCTTTTCCGTGGCTAAAGGGTTCAAGTTGTACCAGATGGATGTGAAGAGTGCTTTTCTGAACGGTGTGTTGGAGGAAGAGGTGTTTGTGAGGCAACCACCGGGGTTTGAGAGTGAGAAGTACCCTCACCGGGTGTACAAGTTGAGGAAGGCGCTGTATGGGTTGAAGCAGGCGCCTAGAGCTTGGTATGGTAGGTTGAGGGGGTTCCTGTTTGAGAGAGGGTTTGAGATGGGGAAGGTCGACCAGACCTTGTTTCTCCTCAGGCAGGGCAGAGATATCCTAATTGTGCAGGTATACGTGGATGATATTGTCTTTGGTGGCTCGTCTAACTC
Organism: Cenchrus fungigraminus; assembly: GCA_036936925.1. Lineage (NCBI taxonomy): Eukaryota > Viridiplantae > Streptophyta > Magnoliopsida > Poales > Poaceae > Cenchrus > Cenchrus fungigraminus. The sequence continues at coordinate 50,892,243 of CM072780.1, forward strand.
TCTTGTTGCAAGGTTTGCAGAAGACATGAGCAGGGAATTTGAGATGAGCATGATGGGCGAGTTGCAGTTCTTCCTTGGGCTACAAATCAAGCAATCAAAGGAAGGAACATTTGTGCACCAAGCTAAGTACACCAAGGACATTGTGAGGAAGTTCAAGATGGAGGACTCCAAGGCTATGGCAACGCCTATGAGTACGACTACAGCTCTTGATGCGGACGAGGAAGGTGAACACGTGGACCAGAAGGAGTACCGGAGCATGATCGGGTCACTCCTCTACTTGACGGCGACGAGGCCGGACATCCAATTCTCGGTGTGTCTGTGCGCTCGTTTTCAAGCGTCTCCGAGGACTTCACATCGGTAAGCAGTCAAGCGCATTTTCAGGTATTTGCGACACACTCCCGACTTCGGCCTTTGGTACTCTGCGTCTTCTTCTTTGGCGCTTCATGGATTTTCAGACGCGGATTTTGCCGGGTGTCGGTTGGATAGGAAGTCCACTTCTGGGACTTGCCAGTTCTTGGGTTCTTCCTTGGTATCTTGGTCTTCCCGCAAACAGTCGAGTGTTGCTCAATCCACTACCGAGGCAGAGTATGTGGCCGCAGCTAGTTGTTGCTCTCAGCTCCTTTGGATCACATACACCATGAGTGACTTTGGTGAGGAGTATACCCATGTCCCACTTCAATGTGATAGCACCAGTGCCATAAGCGTTGCAAAGAACCCAGTGCTCCATTCCAAAACCAAGCACATAGAAGTGAGGTATCATTTTCTGAGAGACAACGTAGAGAAAGGGAAGATAGCTTTGATCTATGTACCCACACATGAACAACTAGCCGATATTTTCACCAAACCCCTAGATCAAGCAACTTTCACTCGTTTGCGGGGGGAGCTTGGTGTTTGTTTGTTTTCTTGAGTTGGCGTGTGGGAGCTCCTTTGTAGCATATGTATAGCTTTCCTTTGTGCATTTCTAGCATTTGGCATGGCATATGTAACATGATGTATAGGCATCTTTGTATCTTAGGTTGCATGCATTTTGTATCATATGCATTGTTTAGGAAAGGCTTCTCCTATATACATTTTCCACCATGGAATGACATATATGTCTTTGTGAGCTAATTTGGTAAGCTATGGTTAGTTTGGCTTAGCTCTTGATAATCTTGGTTTATATCCATGGTTGATGGCTATGTTTTTGAAAAATTTCATATATATGCTCTCTTATGAGTAAATGCCTTTACATGATCTTGACATGTTTTAGTGGCTTGGCTATGCTTAATTTGTGGTTGGATAGCTTATTTTGATCATATGGGGCCAAAGGCTCATTTGCCATCATGAATGTTTAGCCCCCATGCTTCATCTTGTGGAGGGGCATAAGTTCCTTTTTGTCGCAAAGACATTTCATGTACCAATTATAAATCTGAAAAATGAAATGTAAAGTGCTTGGAAAATGTGTTCCCATGTCATATGTGCTAATTTTAATTTGCTTTGGGTGCTAAATCGTTGCATGATGCCTACCAATGAGAAGTCTCATATATAGAAGTAGGCACATGGCTCGATGGTTTTGACATGACATGAGGTGCTTGTGGGTGTTTATGATGGTCTTATGCTTAGAATGGTTGTCCTAGCATGAAGTTTGTGTGGCTTTGCCATTTTGACATGTTTTGCTCATGTTTAGGACTTTGCTCATGAGAGAGCGATTTTTAGCAAAATTGCTAAATTCTATCTTAGCTTCGCCCAATGGTTGTGAAACTTGGTGATCATGAAGTTTATGTCATTACGAAGCTATAGAGTATCTAACTTGCTCGTTTGGACATGTGTAGCATCCTATAGGTTGCATTTTTGCATTTTTGGCTTGATTCATGCATTGTCAACAAGGGGGAGAAGTTTGAGCATGTTTTGGCCTACTGAATGCATTTGGAAGGTTTTCAGGTGGTTTCGAGCCATTTTTGGGCTCTGTTCTGCACCGGTCTGACCGGTTGAGGTCACCGGTCTGACCGGTCAGAGTGCTGGTCCTGTTCACATGTTGCGCACCGTTCTGACCGGTGGTGTCGACCGGTCTGACCGGTCAGAACTGAGCTGTTGCAGCTGCTCTGTTTCGTGAAGTGGTTCACATGCATTTGTCCAGGGGGAGTTGCATTGGTTCAGGGGGAGCTTGCATGTGTGCAGGGGGAGCTCTTTGTGGTTTTTGAGCTTTGGTTTGATGGTTTGTGCTCTTTGCTTGAGCATGTTTTGTCTCGGATGTGTCGAGCCGTTGCCCTTGCCTAAGGGGTCCGTGACTTGTCTTCTTCAAGTGATCTTGCTCTTTGCCTTTTCTTTGGCTTTCGATCGCTTGTTGGTGTTCCTTTTAGTCGTTTCTTTTCTTTTCCTTTTCTCTTGGTTACCAAAACGTGTGTGTTGTCAATGCACTCATCAAGGGGGAGATTGAGAGCCAGGTGTGGTTCGAGGACCGGTGGATGGTCGCTTCCTGGTGTGATGAGTGATTGACAACGTGGTGTGGACTGATTCTTGGCTAAGTATTGCAGGTGCAGGTTGCGGCTTGACTGGTGCAGGTGCAGGTGAAGAACAAGCGCGAAAGGTCGTTGCCGGTGAGGCCTCCAGGTGTGGAGAAGACAAGTAGGCTTGGTTCGAGGGACCCGGTGGCCAGCGGGGTCAAGTGCGGGCTGCATGGTGGCAAGAACAGCAAGATGAAGTCATGGACGGTTTCTTGGTTGAGCCTCAAAACCAAGGTCGAGCCGGGACTACGTGGGAGCCGAGTCATGAGTGGTGATTGGCGGAGGCTACACCGAGTTCGCGGGGTTTCCGGTGGTTCACCAGAAAACCACTGGCTTCCTTGGTTGATCCACAAAGCCAAGACCGAAGAACCGAAGACGGAGGTGCAGCAGCTCCAGACCGGTCTGACCGGTGGGTACCGGTCTGACCGGTGAGGAGCACCGGTCTGACCGGTGTGCGACGACGCAGTCCGGAATCTTCGAAGCGGAGGACACGCGTCGGGATCGCAAGGCTTGCGTCGAGGCTAAGCAAGTTTGCGGTCGCTGGGCATCCGTCCGATGGTGCGCAGACAAAGACTTCCAATTTCGCCCTCGAGGGGCATGTATCCCTAGTTAGCTAGTAAGGGTATTTTCGTCTTTCGGTTGCCTCCATATAACCCAAGTGGTGAGAGGATGGCAGCCATCTCTTGGAACCCTAGCCCATTTGGTTTTCCTATTTTCCTTCCTATTTTCTTAGGATTTTCGTAGGACTGGCTTGAGAGCTTCATGGTGAGATCTTGTGAGAGGGAAGGATGATCGGGCGGCAAGCTAGACCTTGTATGAACCTCTTTGGTATGTATAGATGATTCGGCGTGGTTCCTCAAGGCTTATTTGTGTCTTTCCCGTTTCTCCTTTTTGGTGATTTTCGGAGCCCTTTCTTGGCGATTTTCTTGGAGCGATTTCGAGACCTTTCTCTTTGGGATTTGGTGGGGGATGTATGCATGAACCCTTCGTGGTTCTTTTCCCTTTGATCCCCCTCCCAAATCCGTGAGCAAAGGGGCTCGATTTTGGGGTTTTCGTGGCTCTAGGATTAGAGGCGTTCTTGGTGGGATTTCTTCGATTCCTCTTGATTTGACAAGTTTTGGTGGACCAAATCTTGGCTATGGAGTACCCATGAGGTGTTCCTACTATCCCCAAAGTCTTGTGCAAAACCGTGGAGCGAATCGGGAGATCGGGAGTTGGATTTGGAGGAGTTGACTCGCGGGCGCTGTTCATCCCGAGCTGCACAGGCACGACCGGTCTGACCGGTGCTCTTGACCGGTCTGACCGGTGCTAGCCCTTGGTGGGTTTTTGTCTCGAGGAATAGCCTTGTCCGTGTGGTTTTGTCCAGTGGTCCTGCTGATCAGTTCTTGGAGTGTTTGGAGTTGTTTTGCTAGGTTTTGTGAGGGGTTCTTCTTCCTCACAGGTTGTGTTTCGTGGTGGTTTTTGTTCCAGGGCCTAGAGGAGTCACTGAGGCTTCCTGGAACGTTTGTTGTGCGGCTGCTGTAGCCACCGGCCTGACCGGCTCTGTCCACCGGTCTGACCGGTGTCACCGGTCTGACCGACGCAGGCCATCGGTGTGACCGGTGTAGCACAGGCAGCAAGCCGTGCAAGTTTCCGCTGTGTGGTTTGGTGAGTTTTGGCTCGGAAGGTTGAGTGTTGGTTCCTAGGGCCAGTAGCACTCCAGTGGCTGCGTGGTCTTGGCCAACTTGGGTAGTTGGGTCGGAGACGTGAGTTGGAAGCCGTGTTCGTCTTGTTGGAGTTCTCATCTCCTTCGAGAAGAATTTTTATCGGCTCCCATTCACTCCCCCCCTCTCTGGTTCGCCTAATCGGTCCTTCACTAACTCATAACAAACATATTCACATCTGACATGCATCAGTAGGGCACATCACCAAAATAAGACTGCATCAGTTGGACGTATCACCAAACTAGATTGTAGCTGCAAGGGAACTAGTTAGCTAGATGGCTTCCTTTGTGCTGCTGCCTCAAGCTCAGCTATCCTTGTCTCTAGTTTTGCAACTCTTTCTGCGAGCTCAGCATTCTTCTTTAGAAGTTCAATCTCCTGCCTCTTTTGTGCGGCTTTAAGCTGCTCATCCTGCTTGTCGATTCCTTTCCAGATGTAGTCAATGTCATCCCGAGTAACAGCACGTTCCTAAAACAAAGGCAAATTATATTGATGCAAGTTTCATAACAGTTGTAACTTCTTACAAGAAAGTTGTTTAGCTCTAACTGGTTTCAAAACTTGCCTGCTTCTCTTCAGCCAATTCCTTGAGCTTGTTGATTTCAGTCAAAATCCTGTCAATGTCATGTGCAGTATCTTCCTGCAACAAATAGAAATTGATGCATTAGAACAATTGGTCAGTGAAGATGTGAAGGTACAAGGACAAATCGTACGTCATGGTTTCAGAACTTGCCTTATGGTCTTCAGAATCGTTGCCAAAGTTGTTGCTAGAGTCGTCATCGGAGTTGTTGCCGAAGTCGTCGCCGGAGGAGTCTGTGCTCACCTCAATGCGTGTGGACCGCTTCTTCCTTCGCGTCGAGGAAAAAACCCTGCCTCTCCATGGCGGGCATCGCTGGAGTCCGCAAACTTGGCCCTTGCGCGCATGTATGGCTTCCTCCCCACGGGCCGACAAAGAACCGACCTCTTCCATGGAGCGCCGAGGAAGACGCACGGGGCGGCGCGCGGGGACGGCTCCTCTTCGTCACCGCAGAACCTCACTCTCTTGGCGGGGGTGGCGGACAACACGGAGGAAGACGAACGGGGACGTGTCCGCGGGGCCTCCTCCTTGCAGAACCTCACTCTAGAGTCGCGGGCCATCCCTGCGACGGAGACGAGGCTGCGATGAAGACGAGGAAGGCGGAAGTCGGAGAAGGGTATAGAAGGCGGAAGGTGGGGCAGAGCGTGTATTAAAAAGGTTCGGAGGTGCAAATGATACGCTGATTAACAACCACGCGTCGCCAATGAAGGGGCGGGGCCAGATCTATTCGAATGAAGAACAGTTTGCTTTTCCCCTTTTAATGTGCAATCAAATTTTGTATCACGTATTACTTCGTCATCTGTAATCCAAATTTGATGATATTTGTTTCTAAATTTTTCTAAAATCATCATCTATTCATTTATGACTTTTTCGTATGTAATTCCATTTCTTGGATGTTGTTTATACGCCTTATCTTGTTCCTTATAAGTACAACATAGAAATAATATTTTTTTACACAACCATTACTAATGAAACTTTGCATTTCGTAATCTTATGGTGAACACAAGGTTATGTTAAAATTTCAAATGCATATGTGTTCGAACATGTTTTTAAGTGTGGAAAACTTCAATGTTGAAGTAACATTCTAAGAAACTATGTGAGAGATGTAGACAATTGTACACAAGTATAATCTTCCGTTTTCGAAACCATTTGAATTTTTTTCGACAAGTTTAGGGACCTAAATTATGTTGCCAAGTCGATTTGTAGACTTTTTAGAACACACTAAGATGTTATTATAATTATTATATCTTAAACAAGAGATAAAAAATCTAATATTAAGAAATTTGGTTAAACAAGTGTGGTTGTTGATATTTTATTCAAATACTAAATTACCAACTATGAATTGTTCATATTTTTTATGAATTTTGTGGTGCTGTTTATGGGCTCTCATATTTGAGGGAAGCAAGTTTCAATTCAGAAAAAATAGTGTTGGGCCCACGCGTCAGTGTCAGAAGCCTATATAAAAAAGATAACAGTTGCCTGCCCGACTGACAAAGGTGATGCGGGTAGACTAACCCACGTCGCCAACAAGTGCTCCATTATCTGAAATGCCCCTAGCCGAATGAATATGCATCCGCCCCGGCGACGCTGGTACACTAACCTGCGTCGCCAACAAGAGCTCCATTGTCCGAAATGCCCCTAGCCGAATGAATATCGATACGCCCCGGCCCTAGCCCCCTTCTTCTTCCACGATCTGAGCTCCACCGCCGCCGCCCGCCCGTCCTTCCCCACCGTCGTGCACTTGTCACACTGCACCGGTTCGTCTAGAGGTGCACGTGCGAGGAGCAGGGTTCAAGGTTGCCGGAGCAACTGCAATCACTCAATCGGCTTGGATCCAATCGGTGAGCTAAGCGGCTTTCCACTAGTCCCTTGCCCGGATTGTGGTATGGCTCGGGTGGTGGAGGGGCAGACGTAGAAGGAAGGTGAAAACCACGGTCGTCTTTATTTCAAGTGTGCAAGGAACTCGGTGAGTAGTCTGCTCTGTTTCCCAAATCTGTGTTTGGGTTCTTATGTGCTTGTGATTTGCAATACACCAAGAATTGTGGATTTTATCGTTTCCAGAAGGAGTATCTCCATATGCGGTAGGATGCTGGCGTCATTGTTTTTCAACCGTCGAACTGGGCAGATGCGGTCGATAAAGTAGTTGATTCAGTGGAATGTCAAATTGGTAGTGGCGAGCAGAGGCAAGCACTGGAGGACAAGCAGAGGAAGAAAGCACTGGAGGAGAAGATGGACAATGTGATTTGGAAGATGAACTTGATTATTGTGGATGTTGTTTGTGTAGTATTTGGATGTTTACTGGGGATGTATGCTGCAAAGAAGTAACTCTGATGTTAAAAGTGGTGCTTTTGCTTCATCTATGTGGATGAAGAATGAAAAATTTGTCACAGATGACAAACTTAAATGTATGAATGAAGAATGGATGGAATGACAATTGGGTCACAAATCTTAATGTGTCACATATCACAAAATTCATCAATTCATCTGTGCTAACATTTCATTGCAGCACGAGGCAAAGGAGACGCGGATTAACACAAACAAAGTAACAAACTTCTGGCATAACTCTGGCATACACATTGCAATTCATTGTAAACTGCAGCCATATATAGACACAAACAGGAGTAACAAACTTCTGGCATACACATTGCAATTCATTGTAAGCTGCTGCCATAGACATTGCAATGCGTTATAGGAGACATGGATTGATCTACCCGCGTCTCTTAGATCTACTAGTTCATCACAAGTTCAACAAACACACAGGAGGAACACATTAACAGAGGAACAAATTAATTAAGCAGAGGTATTCGCCGCCGGAGGAGCCCCACCGTTGGAGTCGGAGCCGGAGCCGTCAAAGCCGCCATCGTCACCGCTGTCGTCGTTGACGGGGCCGAGCACAGCTCTCTCAAGGTCCCCATCCAAGACATGGATCTTGAAGGCGAAATCCTTCACGGTCCTCTGCAGCGGATCATTGGGTCTTGGGAGGCCGAGATGAACGGCCACCCGTCGAAGCCTCCTGAAAGCTTCGAGGAACAAGTTGACTAACCACATGGATCCCTCAACATTTAGTGCAGGAGCAGGGGCTGCCTCCACGGGCGGCGGCGCCTCCTCGGGCGGCGGCGGCGGCACCTCCTCGGGCTCTGTTGACGGTTAAATAACGCGTCAAGTTTCGATCCGCAAGCGCACGGGTCGGTTGTAGCTCTTCCCTCTTAGTACTCCCCCAAGGTTTATCAATCCGTGGATCGACAAAGAATTACCTAGGTTTTTCCATCTAATCTATCAAATCTAACCTAACATGAAGCATAGATTGCATATGAAGGTAACACTTCAAAGATATGAATGAAATATAAGTGTTGACCACATTCATAGCCATAGATGAGATAACACAACCAAGGAGCTAGGGCCTATCGTCTCTAGGTACAGTTCTAGTCAAAAGGTGATCAAATCATAGATTGCATCTCAACTAAAGGTACACGGAATCGTCTCTCCGAAAGGCGGCTCGCAAGCGGCCTACTTTCCCAAAGTCACCGGTGTGAGGTGCGTGTTGACGCCTAAGGTTTCCCAAAGCTTTACCCAAACGCCCACCAAGCGCTCTTACTCGTAGCTCCTCCTCTTGGTGACTGCTGCACCGACTCCCGTGGTACTCGCCATTGATCCTATTCCACATCATGTCGTCGTTAGAACTTTTCCCTCCCGCATGTTGTCACCACACGAGGGTAATCACCCAACTAGCTAAAACATGCCACTTCAATGTATCCGCAAGATGTAGACTAATCACCACGAATAGATCTAATCTTACTATGAACATATGGATGCATCACATATGAGGAAGAAAGAATGCATTGAAGTAGACCAAAGTTGAGACAACTAGAATAAAAAGTAGATTGATATCACCATCATGTGCGTACATACCCCGACGAATGTTGGGGGTGACTCCCGAACTCCACCATGGTACAACCTCGTAGGGAGTCCATGGCGGCTAGGGGTGGCCTAAGCCATCTTCTAGGTACCCTCGAAGACTTGCGGCGGCCGTCGGCTTCCTTCGATGTATCTCCTTCTTTCGACGGCTCTCTGGTGAATGGATCTGAATGGTTCCCCCTCTTAGGGCGCCTAGAGGGTTGTATTTATAACCTTGGGGAGCCTTGGGGCATGCTCCATCTTGCCTTGCATGAGATCTTCCTTGGGAGAGAAGCGAACTTGGTTTCCATAAACTCAGCCTCGTAAAGATTTTCTTGATTCACAGCCCTTCCTTGCCGGCACCATATCTCCAAAGTCCGGACTCCAAATAATGCAAATTCGGTGTCCAGGTCGTGTGCCACGAAATTATCTTCAACTCTGGTATTTATTGCTTTCCTTGGAAACGAAGATAAGATCCTCAAAACAGTCTCGGAAGATAATCTGTCTGATTTCAGACTTGTCTGCGCAGCTGACATTTTGGGGGTCATATCTCCTAGTTCCTTGACCCGAATTGGGCCTTCCATATGTCCAAATTGAAGCTATCGTCGAGGCCCACAACTTTGGTAGTCAAACTTTTGCCATTAGAGGCCGTTTAAGTCTCTGAATCTGCACCGAAAGATCATGCTGTTCTAGGCTGCGAGAATATCTCTCGGGCTGAATTGATCTCGTTGGTAAACCTCCTAGTCCCCGGAGTTTTACGTGTTGATGCTTCGGTCCTTGGGTCATTTGGAGTCGTGCTCACTTCATGTCTTGACTTGTGATGGGCTTCATATCTTCTCATAAAGTGCTTGATGAACTTATCTCGAAAGTTTCCTCTTTAACGTTGATTTCCTGCGTAAACAATAAACTTCAAAAACCACTTGCAAGTGTGAACATGTTACATCATTAGTATGCCTAGTGGCGGGTTAGTTATAATTCAAAACTCAAACCAAAGTGTAACAAGTGCTGTTGGTTGAAGGAAATCGACCGTCAATAGGCTCCTCGGGCGGGGCCGCGGGGGCGGTGGCACCTCCTCAGGCTCCTCGGGCGGGGGCGGCGACACCTCCTCGGGCTCCTCGGGCGCCGGCGCCATCCACTCCTTGATGAGCCGACGACGGTGGCTTTTGTCGTCATCATCCTCCTCCCTCCCCCGCTTCCAGGACGGCTCGCTTGACGATGCCATGCGCGCGCTTGAGGAAGAAGAAGCTCTTGGATTCACTTCTCGGTGACCGGAGACGGTGGTGCTAGGGTTTTCTTGGTGGCGCGGTTGACGAAGTTCTTGGCCGGTCGGGGATTCATAGTGACAAGACAGGGAACTGTCAGGCGGCCGGTCACACACCTCGGAACCCATGTACGCTCAGGAGAGACGTGTGGCCACAAGGAGACGTGTGACTATTCATATTTTATTCAAATACCAAATGCCCAACTATGAATTGTTCGATTCTCAAAAAAAACTATGAATTGTTTGTATTTTTATTAATTTTTAGGTGTTGTTTTATGGGCCCTAATTTTTGAGGGAAGAAAGTGTCATTTTAAAAAAGTGTCGAGCCCACACATCAGCGTCAGCAGCCTCGTATAAAGAAGGTAACCGTTGCCCGCCCGCGCACCAGTCAACAAAAGTGATGCGTGTTAGCAAACACGCGTCGGCAGTGACTATCCATTTTGCAAAACGAATATTAATTCGCCCCAGCCCACTCCGTCTCTCCTTCTTCTTTCCGAATGGATAAGCGCGTCACTTTACTTAAAAAAAGAAGCGCAACACATGACGCTTTCCTCATTTCTCACTAGGGTGAGCGGAGGTGTGGAGATAGAGACGACGATGAGCGCTGACGAGGGGCCAAGCAGCAGATGACCCCGCACACCCGAGATCGAGGAGAACCGGAACGCGAAGCGGTGCCGCAACTGGATCCGCGCGCGTGCCGGTGAGATAGCGGCGAAGAGGGAGACGACGATGAGCGCCGGAGAAGGGCCAAGCGGCGGTGGAGTGAACCCAATGCCGGAGACGAGGGTCCTCGACTGGATCCTCTCGGGTTCCGACGAGGGGCCAAGCAGTGGCAAGTAGGAGCGTGCCGGCGAGGGGGCAGCGTAGTGGGCGAGGCGCCTGCCTCATGTCTGCGAGCATACGTGTCTGGCAACAACGAAGAGGGGTCGAGGGAGCGGCGAAGGTGTAGAGGACCTCATCTCTGACTCTGGCAATGACCACGACGACAGCGAGGCATGTTTTTCTGAATCTCACTGCCTTGTTCTATAGATGGAGCTTGAGCTTGATAAAGTTAGTACCTATGATGATGTCTTCCATACTTGTCATGATCTTATACTAAGTTCTGAGGCAAATCAGTTCTAAACTAAGTTCTGCTTTTACTTGTCACCCTGCTATAAAGCTTAGGATAATTTTCAAGTTCTTATATAATTTTCCTATGATACTATGCCTATACTGCTCCAAGTTCTGAGGCAAATTAGTTCTAAATTAACTTTGTTATTCTTATACCATGTTTAACCCTGTTTCAGTCAAAACTCTATGAGTTACGAGCAGAGCTTGAGTTACTTCTAAACCTTAATGTCTGGCATTATGTGAAACCTGAGTTTGAAAAAATCACGAAAGAAGTGAACATCCTCATCAAAAAGGCTAAGCACATAAGGAGGTACAAGTATACTACTGAACAAAATCTCGAACCCATTGAAGATGCGCTCGAAGGGCTTCAAGAATTGTTGGTTGCTTACGAAGAGGCTGCAAAAAGAGCCAATCTTGATGGGGCATCAAATGGTAACGGGCGTCAAATGGTCATCGGTAACGGACACTAAAGCCGGTTACCGATACAGCAGTGATCAGTAATGGACTTAAAGAGCCCATTACCGATAGGGCATTGATCGGTAACGGATTTTACAAGCCCGTTACCGATAGGTTTAACTTTTGTAACGGACTCGCTTTAACGTCCATTACAAAGAATTAATGTAACGGGTGTTTAAGAAGCCCGTTACCAAAAGTCCACATTGGTAACAGGCGTTGTGGAGTCCAACCCCGGGGTCGGCCTGCCGCGCTTATGGGTAACGGGCGCCAAACAACAACCATTACAGATGTAGGTGCATGTAACGGGTGTAAAGCGCCCTTTACAAAGGCTGTGTGACCTATTTGAGGTTTTCACGTAGTGAATATTACATACTTTGTGCTCATGCTCTGTAACTATAATAGCTTTTGGGGGCCAGACTGAACGCAACCACCACCACCCCCACCCCCTCCATTAGTGTCAGCCCTGGAAGTACCAAGAAATCCATAGGAAGTACTATGTGTTTTGCGTTTCCCACCTGCTAATTAAAAAAATTACGAAAATGGTACTACATGGTCGCCGCCTCCCCTCACCACAGTTATTTCCCACAATGTTGAGTTTGCGAGTGGCCATAGCGTCGTTCCCGAGCGGACAATTTGTTTCAATACACTGTGCCACCATGTCCCCACACTCCCATAGGCTATTACTCTACCTGCCTCTTCCAGTTTGTATCCTCTTTCTTCCTTCGATCCCCTCACGAGATCCATTCGTCCTCATTGGAGCTTTACACGACGATAGGAGTGACAGCCCCGCGACGAGCTCCACGGGAAGTCGGCGACAGTCACGAGCAACCAGATTCAAAATGCGGAGAGCTCCCTGTGTGATGGAAGCGGGCATCGGTGACCTCTCTGCGCCGGAGCGACGACGGTGCCACGGCGCACTCGTCGCGTCAGAGAGCCGAAGCTGCCTACAGACATGGCGATTCCAAATCGAGCTGGCACCGCCGAGCTCCCTCCGTGTTGAGCCACCGACGGGACACGACGAGGAACAGCAGGCATGGTCAGCTCCCGGTGGAGTTGATCCCTCGATGACGATCAAGAAGGCCTGGAGGTGATTCCACGGCATCACCGGCGGGACGGAGCTGTTTCCCGTAGCCGAAGCCGTCGCCCGCAGGCACTTCACCGTGGGGGGCAGCTGCTTGTTGGGAGCCATTCGATCCAATCCGCCTATGGACTGCTTCATCTCCCTCTACCTCTGCTCAGTCCGCATTGGGGGCAATGTTCGCCTAAACGGCCTAAATGGGGGCTCTTATATGGCTACCGGAAGGTGGATAAGGGTATGAACTTCCAACCCACCAAAGCCCACCTAAGATTGCTAGTTAGTAGTTCCAGCCCACCAAAATATATGGCTATTAAATAAAAGAGTAAAATACGCTAGCGGTCCCTAAACTTGTTGCGTTGTGTCAAGCCGGTCCCCAAACTCGCAAAACGACCAACCAAGCCCCAAAAGTCCGTTCGAGTCTCAATTTGGTCCAATCGAGAGACACATATCTCTCTTGTCTGTCACTTACACGTGGGACCCGCGAGTAAGGTTGTATCCAACCTCCAACCGTTACAAACACCGACCGCCTACAGGTGTTGGAGCTCCCTGTGCGGCCAGTCCAGGGGCGAGCAGGGAGGCCGGCGCGGTCCAGGCGCCCCTGCTCTCTCCAAAGTCGGCGACGTCGTTTCATCTTCTCAACCTCGTGGTCGCCGACTCCGCCCAGCGTCAGGAGCAATTTACTCACCGTCAGTTAGCCAATCGTGCAGACAACGGCAGGAGCAATTTCATCTTCAGCAGTAGTGGCAGGATCAATTTACTCACCCTTCCACCATGTAAGCTCACCAAAACACCAACTCACCAAGACGAACTCGTCAAATGATGGCGAGGCCACCCGCTCGTCCGTCATGTCCTTGCCGTGGTGTTTGTTCGTCACTTTGTCGATTAAGGCGACCAAGCAGGTGCGGTCAAAGTCGAAAAAACTTGCAGGTTCAGTCAGGAATCTTGCACTTCTTGATTTCTCTGCTTGTCACCGTTCTTTTTGCTCCTATGCATCTCTGATTTGCTAGCATCAGTACATGGCTGGGAATCTTGCGCTTCTTCCCGACGGCCAGGAACTCGAAGCTGTTAGTGGCGCCCGTGAGCGCCGGCTTTGGGGAGAGCAAGGGTGCGGCGGCGCCGTTCTCGGTGGCCATCAAGGACGGCTAACGGCCGCCGGCGGTGGCGGTGGCGGTGCCCTGCGGTGCTTCCTTCCCAGCGATGACAGGGAGGTTGAAGACAACTTAACGTGCGGGTCCAAACCCGTTTGGTACCAAAATGAGACCCGAACAGAGTTTAGGGGTCTAGGTGGTCGTTTTGCGAGTTCGGGGACCGGCTTGACACAGTGCAACAAGTTTAAGGACCGCCAGTGTATTTTACTCTGAATAAAAAATGTTGCAACATTTTTCAGAAATGTTACAACATTTTTCATCAACATTTTACAAAATTTTGCATCATTTTTGGAAATGTTGAAACATTTTTAGAACTAAAGACCAACATTTTTGGGCTTCTTCTCCGGCGGCGTGTCGGCCAGCCGCGGCGGAGCGCGGTGACACGGTGGGCCGCTGCGGTGTGGGGCAGCACGGCGGGCCGCGGTGGCGCGCTCGGGAGGCCTCGGCGCGCGAGGGCTGTGCTGGTGGCGGTGAAGGCTGGCGAGGGAGCGGGGGAGGCGGCCATGGCGGGCGCGCGGCGCGCGGGTGGCGGCGGCGCTCTTGAGGAGAAGGGCGGCGACGGGTTCACAAGAGGAAGGGGATGGAATGCTAAGGTTTGATGTTGGTGGGCTGAGTGGGCTATTAATTGGGCTTCTACATAGAAAAAAATCTTCCGGATTTAAAAAACGGAAACAGAGGTCTATAGATGTCCATTTGGCCCGCAGCACGGCGGCCCGCCCGAAAGCACGCGATTTTGGCCCGGCCCAAGCACGGCACGGCCCGTTATACACCGGGCCCGGGCTGGCACGGCCCGTATACCGTGCCCGGGCGCGGGCTGCCACTCCAGCACGCCGGGCGGCCCGGCCCGGCACGGAATTAGCAGGCCAGCCCGCTATCAGCCCGCATAAATAACACCCACCTATATAAGGAAGAAAAAACCATAGCAACCCTAATTCCCTCCCTTCGGCTCCTCAGTCCAGACACACGCCGCCGCCCTCCCTTCTGTCTCGGCGTCTCACCCAGTTGCGCTCGGCGCTCCCCCGCGAGGCCGCGACCCCCGCGGTCAGTCCCCCGCGAAGCCGCGAGCCCGCGACGCCGCCACCTTTCCTCTGCCGCCCCCTTCTCTTAATCTCCGACGCCGCCACCATTCTCCTCTGCCCGTCCGCCCTCGGCCCTCGCCTTCTTCCTCCAACGGGCGCCGCGCTGCCCCGCGTGCGGAGGCCGCCGGCCGGCGCAGCCGCCTGCGCTCCACCGCCGGTGTGCGCAGCGGCGGGCGCACCCCTCCTCTCCAGTTTCCATCGCCGGTGCGCGCGGCGGAGTGTTGCGACTCTGCCTCCCACTAGTACAAAACGAAGATACTGTAACACACTCTTGTAACACATACATCCATGTGTTACAAAGTAGTTTCATAGTAACACAAAAGTATGTGTTACACATGAGCGTGGTAACACATAGTACATATTTTTCAAAATTGTGTTACAAACAATAATTATAGTAACACAAAATTTATGTTACAGATGAAATGTTACAAATATGGTAGTGTATTGTAACACATAGAAGATAATGTTAGAATTAAAGTGTTACGAGCTGGATCCTACTTCACATATACTCCCTCCGTCCCCTAAAGACGGTCGCCGGAGAGATTTTGTTGGAATTTGGAAACAAGGCAAGTGACCGCAGACACTGATACCCTTATGGCCCTAGGTAACAAAGATGGGTACCTGTTTGATTTTTTTACTACTACGTGTGAACGTGTGGTGGTGGGAGGTCCCTGAGGGAAATGGAGTACACTTCAATTACTACAACACTGGTGGCAGAGTAGAGGCGGCCTACCGTCCTGCTAGTCTTAAGGGTGCAGTTGCTGCTGCTTGAGTGCCAACAATAATTATTCCGGGACTAAAATTTGTAGCTTCCACAACTATCTTTTGGGGACAGAGGGAGTAAGTTGGAGTACACTTGATCACACACACGCAAGCAATGCTTTTATGTCCACTTGTCAAGATTCACTTGCAAATTACCAAAACTAACTCCCTCATCTTTGCCATTCCAAAGTTCATTAATAGAGAATAATTTATAAAAAATGAACGAACTTGTTGGGCTCGAATGACGCAGATAACACAGTAGTAGCAGCGTAAAGCCATCGGTTCAGTGACATAGAAAAATTGTTTTCGGCCAAAAGCCATGGGATCAGTGACATGAAAAAATAGATTTCTGCTCTTTATTATCTCTTCCGGTGAAAATCTATTATAACTGAATTTTTTTATTGAGAATTTTAGTCAAAATGAATTCAGTCGTGTTATCGTGTTGGTGGGTCCTAGAAAGCACCGTGGAGTTTTTTTTTTTGAAACGAGCACCGTGGAGCTTTGGATCTGCAAACCGTCTGTTCCTTTCCTGGCCTCCTTCGTCCTAAACCGTCCTCTGCCCGGAAGGCCGGATCGCACTCGCACCTCCTCCGTCCTTCACCCAGCCGTGCCTCATCCTTGGCTGCCGCCATGCCGAGCCGCCTCCGGGCGCCCAACGCCGGCACGCCCCCACCAGCGCATGCCCCTCCACGCCGGCGCGCCCCCCTGCTGCCGATCCTCCTTTGGATCCCACGTCACGACAGACAGGCCTCCTCGTCGATTCAAACGGTTACCCAACAGGAGTGCGTCTCCGAGTTCATCTCCTTCGTCAACAGCAAGGGAACTGACACGGCCCTACAGCGTAGCCCCTTGGCCTCGGATCAGGTTGTTGGCTTCTTTTGTTCTTTTGGTCTGATGGTATTCTGATTTTTGCGGCGGTGGCGCTGGTGGTCCAGCAAGACCATCAACAGGGACGATCTGCTCTGGGCGATGGCCACCATCGGATTCGAGGATTACATCGATACCCACGAGATATGCCTACAAAAGTATACAGAGGTCAGTGATGGATCGTGCTTACCGAATGGGTACTGTTTTGTAGATGTGGATCTTCTCCTCTTCCTTTTCTTCTTCTTTTTTAATGTTCTTTTGCATCCGTATCATGATTCTTCTTCTCTGTCCCTCTATATTTTATCTTCATTCTTACTATTTTATTTTAGGAAGCCATAATTGGTGGAAAACTAATTCAGGAAAGGGAGTAGGCTTTAGCTGCACTCCTCAATACACTTTTTAAGAATCATGGTGTTTGAGTGTTATGCTAACAATATTCCGAAGCCTATTAGGCTTCAAAGCTAATTATTTTGAACTCTATTATTCTTCTACAATGAACGTCATTCTTGTAAATAAATAATAAAGGTTGATTAAGACAATTGTTGAATACTTATTGTGAACCTAGTAAAATTATAATAGCCTCGTATTCCTTAGATTATTTGTGCTACGTAAACCCACTTTCGAAAATCCCATTCTAAATTGTTGTGTGCATTATGAGGGTGTTTGGAGAACTAGTCAAAAAGATATTTGGGCTCCACCCCAAATAGCTCCAATTAGAACCTCTTGGGAGGATAATTTTTTAGAGTGGATTAATTGCAAATAGCTCTAAAATAGCGCTCATGTTTGGCTTCTTTCGAACTATTTTGGCTAAAAGAGAACAACTAGAAAATAGTTATGGGATTCAAACACCCCCTATGTAGCTTTCTAATCTTATCTGTATGTAACTAATTTGGTTATAGGCTAATAGGAACATTTCGTATCTGAAGCAATCTTACCTTGCCTCACTTGATTTGCTTGCCTGGAGAAGCGAGCAAAAAATTCTTGCTAATGCAAGCTCCCAGAGAAAGACTTGCTGACTATCCAAACGTTTACCTCTAGATTTTTGTAAGTCATTAAAGGAATATGAAATTACAGCAAGCTTTGAAGTCTATACCTTTTCTACTTCGTGTATAGGTTTGTACTTTGTCTAATTTAGCCCAATGGATAGGGAGCCTATTTTTTCAATGCTTCGTGTATGTACCTGATCCATGTGTAAGTACATGATGTTTTTTCCTTCCTTAGCTGCAGGTGCCAGAATGCCGATGTTAAACCAACGTTTGTTGCTCGTTGTACAAGAAGATCAATATGCAAAAGGATTTCAAGGAATAGAGAGCAGTAGCTATTTCTTTTAGATTTTGGTACTATGAAACCATTATGTTGTACAAGATATATGGTTTGATATGTGTTGAGTCATTATAAATTATGAAGTGTTGTGAATACTTGAGCTATCGTTGCTCATTGTTTGAATTTTGTAAGCATATTTCTCCAAATTTTGTGCAATAAACAATTATTTCTCTAATAATAATTATATTTATCAGAACTTATTACACCATTGTGTTAGTATCGGTAAAGATTGTATGTCGGCTAGTGTAATATAAAAAAAGTGTTACTAGCTTACTGATCCATGTTGCTATAACAAAAAAGTGTTACTAGGGTGTATATATAAGTACACATCTTCTCACACATAGGAACACACTCACAAGTGTTACTAGCTTGCTGGTAACACATTTTTTATATTCAAGAATACATATAAGTGTTACTACAATTTAGCTGGTAACACATTTTCCCGCAAACAAGAACACATATATTGTGTTACAATAGATCTGACTGTAGTAACATTGAAAATAAGAACACTTATCAATTGTGTTACTATTCTTCTTAGTAACACTCTTCTTAATCTATTGTAACACATAGTGGTGTTACTGTAGGTCCGTTCTGTAGTAGTGTCCCTCCCTTCCTCGCGGGCTGCAGGCCGCACGGCACGCGCAAACATGCCCGGGCTTCACGGGCTGGCCCGGCACGAAACAGCCCGACGGGCCCGGGCTTGGGTTGGCAGTGCAGCCCGTGGGCGGGCACGACACGGCACGACAAGAAGTAGTGCCAGGCTCGGCCCGGCACGAAGTTCACCGGGCCATGCCGGGCCCGTGCCAGGGCTGGGCCAGGCGGCCCGAATGGACATTTATATAGAGGTCACGGTCTTGTTTAGGGCCTACACGGGCAATTAAACGGCTGCCCTGTTTACGGTGGAAAGACACAGATCGGATTTACACGGTTCTGGACGAGGAAAACTGGGCCGTTCAGGAGATACATGGCCAAATATCGCGCCCCAGTATGGGTCCAATTCGCGTGCATATATACACTAGAGGCCCAGCTTGTTTTGTTTAGGGTGTTCTTCCATCTCCATTCTCCCTCTAGGCTCTAGTATGCCCCGGCCGCCAGCCCGCCACTCGTTCTGGCCATCTGGCGTCGTCCCTCCAGAGGTGCTCGTCCAGTCAAATCTCCAGTACTCCTCATGCGGTCACTCACCAGTTGCTCAGTTCCTCGTCCCTCCACATGAACGGATAGGCATGACGATTAGTTAGTAAATCGAAACTGTTGGCTAGCGTGTAGATCTATTTGTCATGAACTGTAACTGGCCTTGGGCCACCAGTGGCCTGCGTGTCGTATCGGGCCCAGCCCATGTAAGCCTGTGAAGGCCTAAATACTCACTGTGGAGAGAGGGAAAGGGTAACGAAGAACAAAAACCCTAAACCTATCCTTCCCCTTCCTTCTCCCTTCCTCTCTCGGGCGGCACCGCCGACCCTTACCCGCCGTGCGTGACGCCGACGACCCCTTCCTTCTACCCGTGACGACCCTGGGATCGTCACATCTGGTATCAGAGCCGACGCCGAGTGCTTGTCGCCGGTGTAGCCGACCTGGCGTCTACCCGAGGAAGCCACTCGAGCAACCCACCACCACCACCACCGCCGCCGCCGCCGAGCTCACCCACCACCACCGCACACACCCACCCAAACCCAGCATCACCACCCCTTGCCCAAGTCCTATCCCAAGTTAGTAAGCGCCTTAGGAAAGATCCACCACCCAGGAAACCCACCCTAACCTTCCGGATGGCGACCGTGGAGGAGCGGCTCGACGCCATTCTCAAGGAGGTCAAGGCGATTCAAGTCAATCAAGTGCGCTCGGCGACGACCGTCGACGAACTCACCTCATGGAGCAAGAAGGCTGACGTCATGGCGGCCGAACTCAAGGCGGACATCCAAGATCTCAAGTCGCGCATGGTGGCTCTAGAGACCCTCTCCACCACCCCACCCAAGATCCCGCTGCGCGAGGAAGAGGGATGGGCTAAAGGCCACGGCGTTGACAAGAAATTCCAGGGTGTCAATTCTGGGGACCTCTTCCCGAATCTCACCCTGGGCAAGGGTGAGTAGAAAACTCTGAAAACTGCAGCTTATATTGAGGTTCCTGAGAGTAGTGGTAGCAAGTATCCCACCTTTTAAAGCGAGAAATGTTTTTGCCTTCAACCGCCGACCTCCCAGTATGACATCTTGGATTGCTTCCTTCAAAGCTGAAATGCTAGATCATCTGGTCAGATTTAAAGCTGAGTGGCATCGCCTTGTTGTGGATTGGCTAAGTTCTATTTAGCTCACCCTGCTGCACCTTGTGTGCTTTTGTATAGCTTTCTTTTTCTTTTCCTTTCAGTTCTCTTGTCGCCCTAACCTTTGGTTAGGTTCTGTAAGACCTCTCTTGTTCTTTTGCAATATATTTTGTGTTGCCGGGGGGCCTTGCCCCACGGTGTTTGCTCAAAAAAAAGTATCCCACCTTTTGTCCACATCCAAACCAGTATGGACCCAAAGAGTTTAAGCTACCAAAGATAGATTTCCCCAAATTCCACGGGGAGCACCCACAAGTCTGGCGAGAAAAGTGTGAAAAATATTTCAGTATGTTCAATGTTCCGGTTCATGTCTGGGTTCCTTTTGCAACCATCAACTTTAGGGGAAATGCTGAGTTGTGGCTGCAAACCTATGAAGCACAACACTCCATTGATAGTTGGGCTGAATTATGTGTGGCTGTTGAGCAAAAGTTTGGTAGGGACCTCCACCACAATTATATGAGGGATTTGCTCACCATTAGGCAAACCTCTGATGTATTAGAGTACTCTGCTCGATTTGAGCAAGCTAAGCATAGAGTGTTAGTCCATAACAAGGATATGTATGAAGTTTTCTTTGTTCAAAAGTTCTTAGATGGGCTGAACTACCAAATTAGTAATGTAATCTCTTTGCATAAACCAAGAACAGTTGATGCTGCGCTATCTCTTGCCATCATGCAGGAACAAATCCTAGAAGCCTCATCTAAGAGATTCCAGCCCAGAGTCCGTGAATACAGCAGGAGTGCTGTCAAGGCTTTGTCAGCATCTGCAGCGGGAGTTCAGGGGACCCCGGGTGTGTTGGGGCCGTTACCAGCCAATGACAAGCCACAAGGAGAGCAACCACAGAGACCCAAATGGGATGACAAGATGTCGGCTCTCCGAGCAGCTAGAAAAGCAAAAGGCTTGTGTATGAGGTGTGGAGAAATTTACGGACCACAACACCGTTGTCCAAAGCAAGTGCCCTTACATGTGCTTGAGGAAGTGTTGGAAGCCTGCCAATTGCATACCTCTGACTCTGCAAGTGAAACAAGTACGCAGGAAGGAGATGAGGATCTCTTAGCCCTCTCTTATTGTGCTACTACAGGCATTCAAGGCAGAAAGACCATCAAGCTCAAGGGGAGAATCAGTAATACTGAAATTCTGATATTGGTGGATTCAGGCAGTTCTAATACCTTTGTCAGTGAGCAACTAGTACAACAGCTTGGATTGCCAGTTACACAAGTCAGCCCAGTCAAAGTAACAGTTGCCGACGGAGGTCAACTCACTTCAAGTCAAGAAATACAGAACTTGGAGTGGTGGACGCAAGATACCAAGTTCAATACCACAGCCAGGGTACTGCCATTGAGTTGTTATGACATGATTCTAGGCATGGACTGGTTAAAGCACTTCATCCCAATGTGGGTGCACTGAGGAGAAAGAAAATGAGGTTCATAAATCAAGGCAAGAGGATCACATTATCTGGGGTTAAGGACTGCACAACACAGTGCTTGCCTCTAAAGGCTAGAAAACTCAATGGCCTTATCAGAAAAGGAGCAGTTGCACAACTGGTTCAACGGGCAGCTATTTCAGTTGAGAGTACAATGCAGCAAGGCCAAGTACCTGTAGAAGTGGAGGTGCTGGTGCAGAAAAACACAGAGTTATTTCAGAATCCAACTGAATTACCACCTCAGAGAAGTTTTGACCACTGTATACCTTTGCTGCAAGGTGTTAAGCCAGTCAATATAAAACCATACAGATACAGTCCTACCCAAAAGGATGAGATTGAAAGGCAGGTCAAGGAAATGCTCCACAATGGAATCATTCAGCCAAGTTCTAGCCCATTTGCCTCCCCAGTGATCTTGGTGAAGAAAAAAGATGGCATGTGGAGGTTTTGTGTGGACTACAGGCACCTTAATGCTCTAACTGTCAAGAACAAGTACCCCTTACCCATTGTCGATGAGCTCCTGGATAAGCTATATGGGGCTGTATACTTTTCAAAACTTGATATGAAGTCGGGGTACCATCAAATCAGATTGAAGCTAGAGGATGAGCACAAGACAGCCTTCAAGACACACAGTGGCCATTGGGAGTTCAAGGTGATGCCATTTGGGCTCACCAATGCACCTGCAACATTTCAAGAAGCCATGAACACCATCTTCGAACCTCTGCTCAGGAAGTCTGTGTTGATATTCATGGATGATATTCTTGTGTTCAACAAAACATTAGAAGACCACAAGAAGCATTTACAAGAGGTGTTTGATATACTTAGGGACAACAACTTATACCTCAAGTAGTCCAAGTGCTCTTTTGCTCAGACACAGATTGAATATCTGGGTCATGTCATTTCAGCAGCTGGGGTAGCTACTGCACCAGATAAAATCAAGGCAGTGGAGGAATGGACTACACCACAAGATGTAAAGAAACTGAGATCATTCTTGGGATTGGCAGGTTACTATAGGAAGTTCATCAAAGACTACAGCCTCACAAGCAAGCCCTTGACAGACCTTCTCAAGAAAAACATGCCGTTTGTGTGGACGCCACAACATCAAATGTGCTTTGAGGGTCTCAAACAAGCTCTAATATCTGCACATGTGCTCACCCTCCCTGACTTCTCCAAAGAGTTCACCATTGAGACCGATGCTTCAGATAAAGGCATTGGGGCTGTCCTTATGCAGCAAGGACACCTAGTTGCTTACTTAAGCAAAGCATTAAGCAAGAGGACCCAAGCTCTGTCAACATATGAGAAGGAGTGCCTAGCTATCATTTTGGCCATTGATAAATGGAAAGCATATCTCCAACATCTACCCTTCACTATTGCCACAGACTAGAAAAGCCTCATCCATCTAGGGGAACAGAAGCTAACAGATGGAGTTCAACACAAAGCATTTGTTAAACTCTTGGGACTACAGTACAAAATCCAATATAAGAAAGGTCTGGAAAACAGAGCTGCAGATGCCCTCTCCAGAAAAACATCTCATTATGAAGTTTGGGCTATATCTGCTAGCAAACCCAGATGGCTAGAGATAATAATAGATGGATATCAGCAAGATGAAACTACTAAGCAGCTTCTCACTAAGTTAAGCCTCACAGGCACCAATGACAAGGGTTTCTCCTTACAAGATGGCATCATCAGATACAAGGGAAGGATCTGGTTAGGAACTCACACTGAAGCCCAGCAAGCGGTGCTCTTGGCTCTGCATGACAGTGGCATTGGGGGCCACAGCGGTATCTCAGCCACTTATAATAAGATCAAGGCTCTTTTTGCCTGGCCCAAGATGAAGCAAGATGTTGCAACCTATGTCAGTAAATGTCAGGTATGCCAACAAGCTAAACCTGAACACTCTAAACTTCCTGGGTTGCTACAACCTCTGCCTGTTCCCACTGAAGCATGGCAGATTGTTAGCATGGACTTTATTGAAGGTCTTCCAAAGTCTAAGCATTTTGACACAATCTTAGTTGTCATAGACAAATTTACTAAGTATGCCCATTTCATTCCCCTATCCCACCCATATACAGCCATGTCCATTGCTCATTTATACTTCACCCACATATATAAATTGCATGGTTTACCAGAAACAATCATATCTGATAGGGATAGAATCTTTACCAGCAATTTTTGGCAAGAACTATTTCGTTTGTCCCAAACAACCTTAAACATGAGCTCCTCCTACCACCCACAAACTGATGGCCAAACTGAACACTTGAATCAATGTCTTGAAACTTATTTGCGTTGTATGGTTCACGCTGTGCCCAAGAAATGGTCAGACTGGCTAGCACTAGCTGAATTTTGGTACAACACCACAACCCACTCATCTCATGGCAAGACACCATTCCAAGTCCTATATGGCCATCCACCGCGGCATTTTGGCATTTCTGATACATCACAGTGCACTGTACCTGATCTGGAGCAGTGGCTCAAAGACAGAGCATCAATGTCAGAGGTCATTAAGCACAACCTGCTGAGAGCACAACACCGCATGAAATAGCAAGCTGACAAGCATCGCCAAGAGCGACAGTTTTCTGTGGGAGATTGGGTCTATCTTAAACTCCAACCATATATCTAGCAGTCAGTGGCAAAAAGATCAAGTCAAAAGCTCAGTTTCAGGTTCTTCAGACCTTATTTGATCCTGGAAAGAGTTGGTCACGTTGCCTACAAACTGCAACTACCAGCAAGCAGTCACATCCATCCTGTTGTCCATGTCTCGCAACTGAAGAAAGCTTTACCTCCAACCACCACAGTAAGTCCAGATGCTGATTTAGCTTTCATCAATACTGATGTCGCTGGAGTTCCTATGCAGGTCGGGCAACCGAGGTTCCAGAAGGTGGGCCACAAGTACATTCCCTTCGGCAGAGTCCAGTGGAGCCAACTACCAGAAGAGTGGGCGATGTGGGAGAACCTCAACACGCTGAAGCAGCATTTTCCAAGCGTCGTGGGGTAAGCTCACTCGAGAGATTCAATCGTTGTCTTCATCTTTGGCTCAGTATGCCATTGCCTCGAGGACGAATGCAATGCTAAGGAGAGGGGGATGTCATGAACTGTAACTGGCCTTGGGCCACCAGTGGCCTGCGTGCCGTATCGGGCCCAGCCCATGTAAGCCTGTGAAGGCCTAAATACTCACTGTGGAGAGAGGGAAAGGGTAACGAAGAACAAAAACCCTAAACCTATCCTTCCCCTTCCTTCTCCCTTCCTCTCTCGGGCGGCGCCGCCGACCCTTACCCGCCGTGCGTGACGCCGGTGACCCCTTCCTTCTACCCGTGACGACCTTGGGATCGTCACACTATTTTTAAATGCCAGACACTCATGCTCATAAGTAGAATGAGAACAAACTCAACTGGAAGAGGAGTTCGAAGGAAGGAGAGGGCTGCATGGCCGGTACTAATTGCTGGTTCCCATCGTCGAGACATTGTAGGCGAGACACCATTAAGCTCCTTCCTTCACGAATTACAATCCCCACCTAAGCATGAATAATATGTGGTTAACGAGGGTTGCCGATACCTTCGATGGGGCAATCTGTGTGCGCTCCAATTCGATGCGAAGACAAGCTCGCAAGCATGCTCACAAGACAATCTAAACAAAATATGATCATAGGAAAAATATGTTGGAATTTATGTTGTATATGGGCTTGGTCTAATAAAAAAATAAGAAACTCCTAATAAATCTCAAAAGTCTATTCATAAGAGTGCAAAGAAGAGGAGTGGAAGTCTTTTAGTGCCACCTTACTAGTTAAAGGTGGAGAGAACCAACTTAAATATGGAAGTTGTTCTCATCTTTTCAAAACTATTGTGAGAAGGAGAAAGGGAAGTCTACAAGCGCGCTCGCTTGCTTCGCCCGGGGCGAGGCGCACGACGCTTGTGTTGCAATTTTAGTGTTGTTCCTTTGGTTTGTTGAGTGCTAAACGGATACAACATCAGAGTTCTAAATGTGATTGGGTCACGAGGTCGGTTTACCCAGACTATATAAGCAGACCACCAGCCACGCTAAAACATATCTGTTCGTTTGGCTGGTGGCTGGTGCTGATTTGTTCTGAGAAAAGTACTAGTGGTTGGTTTGTTCTGAGAGAAGAGTACTGCTGGTTGGTGTCTGATAAGGCAGACGAATAGGGCGAATGAACATAAAGGGTTTTGCCTTTTCTCGTTGTTGTGTCATTGTCGCTAAGTCTCCAGCCCGATCGTTCGCGTGCACCAACGACCGCGCGAGCAGGTCTTTGGAACCGTCGTCTTTGCGATCGTGCACCGGGAGAAGGCGAATAAGGTTTTTTTTGGAAGCGCTCTTCACGCAACTGCTCCCGATCCTCGTCACGTCCCGTCTTCCATCAAGAACCTGGACACTACGTCCTGGCGTTGTCTTCGTCGTCAGTAGATTCGAAGTCTACCACCGTTGTTGATCGACGACAGCGACGACCTCGGTTTCGACTACAGGAACCTCTCCATCACATTATCATCTATGAACAATAACATGTATTATTCATGTGATCTAATCTTTTTGATCATCATGTTTAATCTGTTCAATATGTCTGGTGTAGGATTTGTGCTTACACTAGTTGCAATGAATCATGCTATAATTTTTTTTGAACGAATCATGGTATAATTTGTAATATGATTTTGATCCTGTTTGTTTAATGCACAGGCTTAATCTAGTTGTTCAGTTTGTCATAATTTATGTTATGGTTTTAAACTGGAAATTGTCTAATATTTCAACAAAATAACAATAGCCCCTCCAAGTAATGGTCTTAGGGACTAATTGTTTGAGCTGCAACTTTTGAGATTTTTTAAAAAGTTGTTGCTGATTTTTTTATTATGAAAAGCCAACACTAGTTTTAGAAGATTTAGATTTTTTAGCTCAAAAGGCTAAGAAAGCTAAAAAAACTAAACCTTTTAGCTTCCTATATATACTCAACCTTTCAAACTTCTAATTTTTCGAAACTGCATGTGAAGTTTGCTATTTATTTGCACTTCTGACTTTTCACACTGAAAAGTTGTAACATCCCGAATTTTGATTGAAATGCAAAAATATGGAATTTAAAAATTTGTGGATTGATATTGAGTGCTTAACAAAATATAAGAGTGTCTTCTTTGCATCTCTCCCATATTCCTAGATTTAATTTGAATTTTATTAATAAATTTAGGACTTATAAAAATGTTAGTGTGAGAAGTTTGGATTTTATTGGAGTTTATTGGATTTTATTGTGTGGGAATCAAAATTTGAATAGGAGTTATGGATAAAGGTTAAAAAGAAAAGCCTTAAACCTGTCTTGGGCCTCAACCCCAGCTTCAAGTCTGCCCAACCCCCCTGAACCCTTCTCCAAGTGCACCGTGCCGCCCTGATCTTGCACCATCCCATCAATCCGTGAAGGACCGAAACGGCGAACCAGAGGGGGGGGAGTGAATGGGAGCCGATAAAAATTCTTCTCGAAGGAGATAGAGACTCCAACAAGATGAACACGGCGTCCAACACACGTCTCCGACTCAACTACCCAAGTTGGCCAAGACCACGTAGCCACCGGAGTGCTACTGGTCCTAGGAACCAACAACTCAACCAACCGAACCAAACACCCCAAATGCACAGCGGAAAACTGAGCAGCCTGCTGTTTGTGCCACACCGGTCAGACCGATGGCTGCTGCCGGTCAGACCGATGGCACCGGTCAGACCGGTGGACTCTGCCGGTCAGGCCGGTGGCGAACAGCAGATGCACAGCAAAGTTCCAGGAAGCCTCAGTGACTCCTCTAGGCCCTGGAACAAAAACCACCACCAAAAAGTAACCTGCGAAGAAGGAAAACCCCTCACAAAGCCTAGCAAAACAACTCTAAACAGGCAAAGAACTGACCAGCAGGACCACGGGACAAAACCACATGAACACAGCAGTTCCCCGAGACAAAACCCACCAGGGGCTTGCACCGGTCAGACCGGTCAAGAGCACCGGTCAGACCGGTCAAGAGCACCGGTCAGACAGGTCACGCCTCGGCAGCTCGGGATGAACAGCACCCGCGGGTCAACTCCCCCAAATCCAACTCCCGATTTCCCGATTCGCTCCACGGATTCGCACAAGACTTTGGGGATAGTAGGAACACCTCATGGGCACTCCATAGCCAAGTTATGGTCCACCAAACCTCATTGAATCAAGAGGAATCAAAGGATTTCCGCCAAGAACACCACTAACCCTAGGACAACGAAAACCCCAAAATTGAGCCCCTTTACTCACGGATTTGGGAGGGGAATCAAAGGGAAAAGAACCACGAGGGGTTCATGCATACATCCCCCACCAAATCCCAAAGAGAAAGGTCTCAAAACCGCCACAAGAAATTCGCCAAGAAAAGCCTCCGAAAATCACCAAAAAGGAGAAACGGGAAAGACACATCCAAGCCTTGAGGAACCACGCCGAATCATCTATACATACCAAAGAGGTTCATACAAGGTATAGCTTGCCGCCCGATCATCCTTCCCTCTCACAAGATCTCACCATGAAGCTCTCAAGTTAGTCCTAGAAATTCCAAAGGAAAAAGGAAAGGGAAAATAGGAAAACAAATGAGCTAGAGTTCCAAGAGATGGCTGCCATCCTCTCACCACTTGGGTTATATGGAGGCAAGCCGAAAGACTAAAATACCCTTACTAGCTAACTAGGGATACATGCCCCTCAAGGGCGAATTCGGAAGTCTTTGTCATTGCTCCATCGGACGGATGCCCAGCGACCGCAAACTTGCTTAGCCTCGACGCAAGCCTTGCGATCCCGACGCGTGTCCTCCGCTTCGAAGATTCCGGACTGCGTCGTCGCCCACCGGTCAGACCGGTCCGATGCTGCTGCACCTCCGTCTTCGGTCTTCGGTC
Organism: Cenchrus fungigraminus; assembly: GCA_036936925.1. Lineage (NCBI taxonomy): Eukaryota > Viridiplantae > Streptophyta > Magnoliopsida > Poales > Poaceae > Cenchrus > Cenchrus fungigraminus. The sequence goes on from CM072780.1 coordinate 50,920,582, forward strand.
TTGGCTTTGTGGATCAACCAAGGAACCCAGTGGTTTTCTGGTGAACCACCGGAAACCCCATGAACTCGGTGTAGCCTCCGCCAATCACCACTCATGACTCGGCTCCCACGTAGTCCTGGCTCGACCTTGGTTTTGAGGCTCAACCAAGAAACCGTCTATGACTTCATCTTGCCGTTCTTGCCACCATGCAGCCCGCACTTGACCCCGCTGTCCACCGGGTCCCTCGAACCAAGCCTACTTGTCTTCTCCACACCTGGAGGCCTCACCGGCAATGACCTTTCGCGCTTGTTCTTCACCTGCACCAACACTAGTCAAGCCGCAACCTGCACCTGCAATACTTAGCCAAGAATCAGTCCACACCACGTTGTCAATCACTCATCACACCAGGAAGCGACCTACCACTGGTCCTCGAACCACACAGCCTCGACACATCCGAGACAAAACATGCTCAAGCAAAAAGCACAAACCACCAATCCAAAGCTCGAAAACCACAAAGAGCTCCCCCTGCACACATGCAAGCTCCCCCTGAACCAATGCAACTCCCCCTGGACAAATGCATGCAAACCACTTGACGAAATAGAGCAGCTGCATCAGCTCAGCTCTGACCGGTCAGACCGGACAACACCACCGGTCAGACCGGTGCCCAACATATGAACAGGACCAGCACTCTGACCGGTCAGACCGGTGACCTCAACCGGTCAGACCGGTGCACAACAGAGCCCAGAAATGGCTCGAAACCACCTGAAAACCCTTCAAATGCATTCAGTAGGCCAAAACATGCTCAAACTTCTCCCCCTTGTTGACAATGCATGAATCAAGCCAAAATTAGGAAAATTTCAACCTAGAGCTTCTCAAATAGACAAAATTCAACATAGCATGCTACACACCTCCAAATGAGCAAGTTAGATACTCGATAGCTTCGTATGAACAAAAACTACAAGATCGCCAAGTTTCACAACCATTGGACGAAGCTAAGACAGAATTGAGCATTTTTACGAAAAATTCCCTCTCATGAGCAAAGTCCTAAACATGAGCAAAACATGTCAAAATGGCAAAGCCACACAAACTTCATGCTAGGACAACCATTCTAAGCATAAGACCATCATAAACACCCACAAGCACCTCATGTCATGTCAAAGCATACCGAGCCATGTGCTTACTTCTATGTATGAGACTTCTCATTGGTAAGCAACATGCAACGGTTTAGCACCCAAAAGCAAGTAAATTAAGCACATATGACATGGGAGCACATTTGCCAAGCAATTTACATTTCATATTCAGATTTAAAATTGGTACATGAAATGTCTTTGCGACAAAAAGGAAGTTATGCCCCTCCACAAGATGAAGCATGAGGGCTAAACATTCATGATGGCAAATGAGCCTTTGGCCCCATATGATCAAAATAAGCTATCCAATCACAAATTAAGCATAGCCTAGCCACTAAAACATGTCAAGATCATATAAAGGCATTTACTCACAAGAGAGCATATATACGGCATTTTTGAAAAACATAGCCATCAACCATGGATATAAATCAAGATAATCAAGAGCTAAGCCACACTAAGCCATATCATACCAAACTAGCTCACAAGATCATATATAGCATACCATGGTGAACAATGTATATAGGAGAAGCTTTTCCTACACAATACATATGATACAAAATGCATGCAAGCTATCATACAAAGATGACTATACATCATGATACAAATGCAATGCAAATGCAAGAAATGCACAAAGGAAAGCTATACATATGCTACAAAGGAGCTCCCACACACCCAACTCAAGAAATCAAACAAACACCAAGCTCCCCCCGCAAACGAGTGAAAGTTGCTTGATCTAGGGGTTTGGTGAAAATATCGGCTAGCTGGTCATGTGTGGGTACATGGATCAAAGAGATTTTTCCTTTCTCTACGTTGTCTCTAAGGAAATGATACCTCACTTCTATGTGCTTGGTTTTGGAATGGAGCACTGGGTTCTTTGCAACACTTATGGCACTTGTGCTATCACATTGAAGTGGGACATGGGTATACTCCTAACCAAAGTCGCTCATGGTGTATGTGATCCAAAGGAGCTGAGAGCAACAACTAGCTACGGCCACATACTCTGCCTCGGTAGTGGATTGAGCAACACTCGACTGTTTGCGGGAAGACCAAGACACCAAAGAAGAACCCAAGAACTGGCAAGTCCCAGAAGTGGACTTCCTATCCAACCGACATCCGGCAAAATCCGCGTCCGAAAATCCATGGAGAGCCAAAGAAGAAGACGCGAAGTACCAAAGGCCGAAGTCGGGAGTATGTCGCAAATACCTGAATATGCGCTTGACTGCTTGCCGATGCGAAGTCCTCGGAGACGCTTGAAAACGAGCGCACAGACATACCGAGAATTGGATGTCCGGCCTCGTAGCCGTCAAGTAGAGGAGTGACCCGATCATGCTTCGGTACTCCTTCTGGTCCACGTGTTCACCTTCCTCGTCCGCATCAAGAGCTGTAGTCGTACTCATAGGCGTCGCCATGGCCTTGGAGTCCTCCATCTTGAACTTCCTCACAATGTCCTTGGTGTACTTAGCTTGGTGCACAAACGTTCCTTCCTTTGATTGCTTGATTTGTAGCCCGAGGAAGAACTGCAACTCACCCATCATGCTCATCTCAAATTGCCTGCTCATGTCTTCTGCAAACCTTGCAACAAGAGAGTTAGACAAGCCACCAAAGACAATATCATCCACGTATACCTGCACAATCAGGATATCTCTGCCCTGCCTGAGGACGAACAAGGTCTGATCGACCTTCCCCATCTCAAACCCTCTCTCAAACAGGAACACCCTCAACCTACCGTACCAAGCTCTAGACGCCTGCTTCAGCCCATACAGCGCCTTCCTCAACTTGTACACCCGGTGGGGGTACTTCTCACTCTCAAACCCCGGTGGTTGTCTCACATACACTACTTCCTCCAAAACACCATTTAGGAAAGCACTCTTGACATCCATCTGGTACAACTTGAATCCTTTAGCCACAGAAAAGGCTAGAAGGATCCTGATCGCCTCCAAATGAGCTACAGGAGCAAAGGTCTCCTCGTAGTCGATCCCCTCTTTCTGTGAGTACCCCTCAGCAACAAGTCTTGACTTGTTCCTCACTACTTCTCCTTTCTCTCCCTCTTTGTTCTTCCACACCCATTTTTTCCCAATCGGCTTACACCTTGGGGGAGGGTCAACCAATTCCCAAACTTGGTTCCTCTCAAAATTCTCCAACTCCTCATGCATTGAGTTAACCCAATTATGATCAGATAGCGCATGTCCAATGTCTTTGGGCTCAAAGGTGGCAACAAAAGCAGCATGAGCGAAATGAGAATTGTTCCGAACCCTTGACCGTGTAGTAGGTTCATTCATGTCGCCAATGATCCTCGAAGCTGGGTGATCCACTTGCACTCGCCGGGGATGTTCTCGCCTTGATGCTACCTCCCCCTCAACAGCAGCTTCTTCTTGAACTGGGTTTGTCGTTGTAGGTGTGGGAGAGGGGCCGTCCACCACCGTAGTCGAAGTAGTAGGTACATGCTCAGCCGCGGGCACCACACCGTCATCTTCATCATCTCCATGTTCATGCTCCTCCTCCTGGAAAATCTCCTCGCCAAGTTCGTCGTCACCTGCATGCTCAAAGACAAGCTAACTACGTGGTTGTTTCTCGTCGAAGGTTACCTCACAAGTCTCCACGATTTGGTTAGTTTCAAGGTTGAGCACTCGAAAGGCTCTAGAATGAGACGCGTAACCAAAGAAAATGCCATCGACAGATCTAGCCTCGAACTTGTCCAACTTCTTACCTTTCTTCAGGATGAAGCATTTGCACCCAAACACATGGAAGTGACTCACCTTGGGTGTGCGCCCGTGCATCAACTCATAGCATGTTTTCTTCTTGTGCACCCTGAGGTAAATCCTGTTCGACACATAGCACGCGGTATTCACCGCCTCAGCCCAGAACCTCCTCGGAGTCCTATGCTCATCGAGCATCGTCCGAGCCATCTCGCACAAGGTTCTGTTTTTCCTTTCCACCACGCCGTTCTGGGGAGGCGTATATGGACTCGAAAACTGGTGTTCAAGACCCAAGTCATGGCAAAAGGTTTCGAAGCGAGAGTTTTTAAATTCTGAGCCATTGTCACTGCGAATCGCTTGTATGGCATCTCCGTGCCTCTCGTTTCTTAACCTCAAGACAAGATCTCGAACAAAACCAAACGTCTCCCCTTTCTCCTCAAGAAAGAAAACCCACGCATACCGAGAGTAGTCGTCCACCACAACCAGGACGTACCACTTCCCACCCACAGATCGCACACGAGCTGGGCCAACAAGGTCCATATGGAGAAGCTCGTATGGACGCTCCGTCATCACACCGGTGAGGGGTGGATGGGAAGAAGCTACCATCTTAGCATGCCGACACGGCGCACAAACCAACTCTTTCTCAAACCTCAGCCGTGGCAATCCTCGGACCAAATTGAGTTTACTCAAGTGAGACAAAAGATCAAAGCTTAAGTGACCCAACTTCCTATGCCACTTCCACAACTCACTCGAAGATCCAGCCAAGAAACAACGCTCCACACCAGAAGACTGAGAAAAATCAGCTCGAAACACTTGACCCTCGGGAACGACCATGCAAACTAGGTCCCCTCGAGAATCCAAAATTCGAGAACCACCAGGCCGAAACAACACCTCAAAGTCCTCATCCAAAAGCTGGGACACGGAAAGTAAATTGAACCCGAGCGATTAAACAAGAGCAACACGCCTGAGAGTGACCTTGTCACTTACCTTAATCTCACCTTCTGACAACACACGCCCTCGCCCATTGTCCCCAAAGGTGATGTATGACTTGGACACCACTGGGACGAGACTTGAGAACCACCCCTTGTCTCCGGTCATATGCCTCGAGCAACCGAAGTCAATCAACCAAACATTCCTCAAGTCTCCCACCTGAAACTCAAAAACGAGAACGTGAGTGAACAAACGACTCTGCACCGGGGTTAGTGCCAAAAGAGTAAAACCAGTGCCAAGCCATTTGCTCCAAAGTGGGGTTAGCACAAACCAAATCATCACGCCTATCAAAGCTACCACCACTAAAACCACCACGAGAACCACCACTAGGAAACCATCCCTGTCTCGCTGGAGGAGAACAAAAGCCACGAAAGGAAGACCGTGGACCGTTCCCCCTCTCCATCTCAAAGCTACGACTCCTCCCACCCTCGTATTGAGCACGAGGTGGAGAACGCCTAGCAAACTGAGAACCTGCAAACTCTCCAGACCAACCACCAGAACCACGACCACCAGAACCGAACCGAGCATCCGCACGAGCACGGAAACCAGACCCCTGTCTGCCCAGACCTGCACCGGTCTGACCGGTGTAGTGCACCGGTCTGATTGGTGTAGCCCGGCCAGCAGCACCACCTACTACCTTCCGATCTCCCCAAGCCAGAACCGTCCTCACAATCGCCTTGGCCCTGGGCATCTGCATACGAGGCTCAAGTACACCATTGGAAGGGTGGTACTTGTCCTTGTTAGCCCACTTCTTTGCCATTCTCTCCTCACGATTTCTCTTGAAGCAAAACTCACCCTTGTGACCATCTCTCCCACAATAGTCACAATGAAACCGCACGGGCTTAGGTTTAGGCTTGGGATGGGGCTGCTCACTTGGTTTCTCTCCACTCGGCTTCTCAACCGGTTTCTCCTCACTAGACTTCACACTCTCTCTCCCAAAGAACTCATTACCCAAGTCACTCTTAAACTTGATGGGTTTTTGGAAATCATTTGTGGAGTGGGGAAATATGGGAGGATCTGGGGTTGTGTCAAGTTTGTTTCTCAGTGGGTTGGGCTTAGGAGCATATGCATTTTTGTGGAAGGTTTTTGGTGGAGTTTGGATGTCACCAATCTTCTCTCCTCCCTCACCACTAGACTCTCCAACTTTCTCCGAGCCAAGCGCTTGCCCATCATAGCGCTTGTATGCCTCAATCATCATCCTAAGTTGTGGTTCATGACCCGACAACCAACCCATCATTTTTCTCAACTCATCATTCTCATCCTGCAAGCGATCCACATAATGTGCAAGTTCCAGATTTTTCAAAGCATGCACTTCACAAGTAGAGCAAGAAGTGGGAACATGTTCTTTCAGCTTAGCCTCAAGGGAAACAGTATAAGCATGCATCTCATCAATCTTTCCATGTAAAATAGGGCAAGAAGTGCAAACACCTAGCAAACCAGGTCTAGACTTGAGCTCAGCCACTTCAACCCTAAGCTCAGCTAGTTCATTACAAGTAGAAGCATGCTTATCCTTAAGAGCAGTAAGATCAGCTAGGTACACAGAGCAATCACAACAATCAATCTCATCAGAAACCACAGAAGAAGCCTTAAGCGAATCAATTTCAAGCTTAGCATCAAGGTTCTTGGTTTCTAGCTCAGCCACACGGTTCCTAGCATCTTCTAGCGAGGCCCTAAGCTCTTTCCTCATCTTTTTTGCCTCTCTAAGCATGTCATCACGATTATCAAGCAACTTGCCAAGACGCTCGTTCTCCTCACGCAAGAAGGGGAGCTCGTCATGTACCTCATCCTCGGAGTCGGAGTCTGAGTCGCTCTGGTGACTCTTCTTGCTGCCGGAGCTACAAGCCATGCCGCAGAAGCCATCTCGTGCGAAGCAGCTCAGCCCGCTCAAGTTCTTGGATGACTTCTTGTTCTTGCGCTGATCACCTTCGTCTTCACTGCTACTCGAGCTCGAGGAAGAGTAGGCGGAGCTGGAGTCGACGTCGCTCGCTCCGACCATCGCTCGGGCCTTCCTACCGCGGCCGTCCTTCTTCCTCGATCGTCGCTCGTCCTTGTGCTTGTTCTTGTGCTTGTGATCGCGCCTCGATCGGTACTTGGCATCCTTGCTCAACCGGTGCTTGTAGCCGTCCTTGTAGCCGTCCTTGTTCTCCATCTTCTCCGGGCAGTCGGCGACGAAGTGTCCCGGCTTGCCGCACTGAAAGCACGTCCGTGCTGTCCTCCTCGTGTTCACCCTGTTCTCCTGCAGCCTCTCGAACCGCCTGGTCAGCAACACCAGCTCATCCTCTCCAAGCACGTCGAACTCCTCATCTGGCAAAGTCATCAAAGAAGACAAAGAGTAATCCTGGAGGATGCATGATCATTAGACTTAGCCACTTTGCCACCGACTAGAGCAAGACTATGGGAGTCAGTCGGGCTCTCAAGACGGGCTGTCAAACCACGGTCGACCTCAGCAGACTTAAGCTTCGAAAACAACTCGTTCACCTTCAAGGTGGTGTACTTCTCAGACTCAAGAATGGCCTCGACCTTTCCATCCCACACGGTACAATCCAGCGCGTGTAAGAGCTTCACAGCCCTATCATGGTCATCGTACGGGAGGACATCGACATTGGCCCTCATGTTGTTCACAACCACCATGAACTGCTGGAACAAGGCATCAATAGACTCAACGGGGAGATGAGTGAAGTTCTCATACTCTCTCAGGTAAGTCGCATACGACCGTGCCTGAACCTCAGCGTTCCCAGCATGAGCATTCTTCATCTCCAACCAAATTCTACAAGCTAAGTCCTCTGTCTGAACCCGATCGAACTCGGACTGACACAGAGCACGAAACAAGTAGTCGACCACCTTGTTGTTGGCGTCGAACATGTCTCTCGATCCCGGAGCAAGGAAGTTCATCGGATGAACATAAGCTGTGTTCACCATGACATCCCAAAGGATCTGACCCTTACCGCGGAGGAACGCCGCCATCCGCCTCTGCCACATCTGGTAGTTTTTGCCATCGAAGTGCGGAGGACCCGAACCCAGTTCCTGGTACGCCATCCTTGGATCTTAGACTGGTTAGAATCCGAAGATCTGTAACCGGCTCTGTTACCACTTGAAGGACCGAAACGGCGAACCAGGGGGGGGGAGTGAATGGGAGCCGATAAAAATTCTTCTCGAAGGAGATAGAGACTCCAACAAGATGAACACGGCTTCCAACACACGTCTCCGACTCAACTACCCAAGTTGGCCAAGACCACGTAGCCACTGAAGTGCTACTGGTCCTAGGAACCAACAACTCAACCAACCGAACCAAACACCCCAAACGCACAGCGGAAAACTGAGCAGCCTGCTGTCTGTGCCACACCGGTCAGACCGATGGCTGCTGCCGGTCAGACCGGTGGACTCTGCCGGTCAGGCCGGTGGCGAACAGCAGATGCACAGCAATGTTCCAGGAAGCCTCAGTGACTCCTCTAGGCCCTGGAACAAAAACCACCACCAAAAAGCAACCTACCAAGAAGGAAAACCCCTCACAAAGCCTAGCAAAACAACTCCAAACAGGCCAAGAACTGACCAGCAGGACCACGGGACAAAACCACACGAACACAGCAGTTCCCCGAGACAAAACCCACTAGGGGCTCGCACCGGTAAGACTGGTCAAGAGCACCGATCAGACCGGTCACGCTTGGGCAGCTCGGGATGAACAGCTCCCGCGGGTCAACTCCCCCAAATCTAACTCCCGATCTCCCGATTCGCTCCACGGATTCGCACAAGACTTTGGGGATAGTAGGAACACCTCATGGGCACTCCATTGCCAAGTTATGGTCCACCAAAATTCGTTGAATCAAGAGGAATCGAAGGATTTCCGCCAAGAACACTACTAACCCTAGGACAACGAAAACCCCAAAATTGAGCCCCTTTACTCACGGATTTGGGAGGGGAATCAAAGGGAAAAGAACCACGAGGGGTTCATGCATACATCCCCCACCAAATCCCAAAGAGAAAGGTCTTAAAACCGCCATAAGAAATTCACCAAGAAAAGCCTCCGAAAATCACCAAAAAGGAGAAACGGGAAAGGCACATCCAAGCCATGAGGAACCACGCCGAATCATGTATACATACCAAAGAGGTTCATACAAGGTCTAGCTTGCCGCCCGATCATCCTTCCCTCTCACAAGATCCAACCATGAAGCTCTCAAGCTAGTCCTAGAAATTCCAAAGGAAAAAGGAAATGGAAAATTGGAAAACAAATGAGCTAGAGTTCCAAGAGATGGCTGCCATCCTCTCACCACTTGGGTTATATGGAGGCAAGCCGAAAGACTAAAATACCCTTACTAGCTAACTAGGGATACATGCCCCTCAAGGGCGAATTCGGAAGTCTTTGTCATCGCTCCATCGGACGGATGCCCAGCGACCGCAAACTTGCTTAGCCTCGACGCAAGCCTTGCGATCCCGACGCGTGTCCTCCGCTTCGAAGATTCCGGACTGCGTCGTCGCACACCGGTCAGACCAGTGCTCCTCACCGGTCAGACCGATACCCACCGGTCAGACCGGTCTGATGCTGCTGCACCTCCGTCTTCAGTCTTCGGTCTTGGCTTTGTGGATCAACCAAGGAACCCAGTGGTTTTCTGGTGAACCACCAGAAACCCCGCGAACTCGGTGTAGCCTCCACCAATCACCACTCATGACTCGACTCCCACGTAGTCCCGGCTCGACCTTGGTTTTGAGGCTCAACCAAGAAACCATCCATGACTTCATCTTGCCGTTCTTGCCACCATGCGGCCCGCACTTGACCCCGCTGGCCACCGGGTCCCTCAAACCAAGCCTACTTGTCTTCTCCACACCTGGAGGCCTCACCGGCAACGACCTTTCACGCTTGTTCTTCACCTGCACCAACACCAGTCAAGCCGCAACCTACACCTGCAATACTTAGCCAAGAATCAGTCCACACCACGTTGTCAATCACTCATCACACCAGGAAGCGACCTACCACTGGTCCTCGAACCACACAGGCTCTCAAACTGCTCGGCCCAGCCAGCCCGCCAATCCTTTAACCTCGCCCATGCCACTGACTAGTGGGGCCCGAGCGTCAGTCGTCGTCTCCCCCACACCTTTTCCCCTTTCTTTCCTTTCCTCTCTCTCGCTGCCGCTCCACCGTGGAAAGATGCGGCCGTGCGGCCATGTCCGCCACCGCGGATGCCAGCCACGCGTCCTACACCGCATCTCGCCGTTCGTGCCGTCCGCCCTCACCTATAAAAGCCCCGCCGCGGCCACCTACCTAAACCATAGCCATCTGGGGGATTCCTCCCCAATCCGCCACCGGTGACGTCAGGGAGAAGAGAGAGGAGGAGAAGGAGGCGGGGAGGCCGTTCGCGGGAGCTGCCGCCGTCCGCCGCGAAGACCGGAGGCCATCCGTGGGGGGGCGGGGAAGGTGATCGAGGGAGTCAAGCCGTCCATGTCGCCTCTGCTTCCTCTGCTTCGGGCCGTCCTGCGCCGCCGCACGTCTTCACCGCCGCGTCACCGCCGCATTCGCAGCCCGTAGGTGAGCATCGCTGTTAGTATTTCTTAACCTCGATGCTAAGTTATGAGTTCCTAGCAACGATGCCAGAAATAACCAAATCGTAATCCTAACGATTACAAGAGTTCACAAGCGCACAGATGTACCATTGTAGCATTTCCCCAAAGGAGTATTCCAAAGGGTTTCGAATCCAAGGAAGGCTGGGCAGATTAACAAGTTGAACACTATTGCAATGAGTATAAATCATAGACAGAAACAAACCAGACACTCAAGTACAGGGGTAAGATATGATAAATAAGTTGGTAGTGTGAACACACAAACACACTCTATCTAAAGGTCCTAGGCTTAGGAGGCAACATACGAGTTAGTTCTAGGTTCTAAGGTACTAAACACACAAAGTCAGTAAGACGAGTTAGATACACACTAGCATTGCATGACTGCTAGCTCAAGCACCCAGGTACAAACGGGGAGCTAACCTCCCACGTCGCTTACGCATGACTCCGTTTGTTAGACTTTAGACTCCTACAGCGTATCCGAACGTGGGGGATTCCAGAAGGGTCCAACGGCTGTCATCACCGCGGCCTACCCCAAGACAAATCGTGGGATACACTCATAAGCAACATAGCTACACAACCCAAGCACCACGCTTACGTTGTTAGCAGGACCCTGACCGGCCCGGGCTATTGTGACCTAGGTCAGAGCCGCCAGGTAAACCGGCCAATTACACCGAGTACCGTAGCTTGAGCACGAACCTCATACAACACAAACATGGGATCTAACTATATCAAACTAGGCTAGGTACAAAAACGGATTTGTGCTTTCCTATGTCTATTCAACAAGATCAAAGGGTCGTGTTCATGAAGAACACGAGCCTCTAACTTATGAACAAACACCGAAAACATGTATAAGTCACTCGTCAACTGGATCGAAAGGAATTGTTCATCAAGAACATGAGCCTCTAAATGATGAACAAGCGAAGAGCACATGAACAAATCACCCATGTATACAAGCACAACTTTATATGAAATAGCTGAATAACTGAAGTAGATCAAAGTCATACAATAAAATAAAGATACAAGAGAACTCATACCTAGATCCCAAAGTAGACTTGGAACCTGAAGTAGAACTACTCTAGCCTACCTCCTAGCTTTAGAAACCAAAAGTGAGAGAGGAGGAGTAAGTGAGGACCGGAGCATCCGAGGACCGGTGGATGGTCGCTCCTTGGTGTGATGAGTGATTGACAACGTGGTGTGGACTGACTCTTGGCCGAGTATTGCAGGTGCAGGTTGCGGCTTGATTTGCGTTGGTGTAGGTGAAGAGCGGGCGCGAAAGGTCTTAGCCTGTCTGGCCTCCGAGGAGTGGAGAGATAAGTAGGCTCGGCTCGATGGACCCGGTGGCCGAACGAGATCAAGTGCGGGCCGCATGGTGCCAAGAAAAGCAAGATGAAGTCAGGTACGGTTTCTTGGTTGAGCCTCAAAACCAAGGTGGAGCCGGTGCAGGGTAGCGGCTCACAACCGAAGTCTGCACGCGGGGTTTGGTTGGGTTACTCCACAAAACCAACACCAAGCCGGGACGACGTGGCGACCAAGTCATGAGTGGGATTGGCGCGGAGGCTGCACCGAGTCCGTGGGGTTCGCGGCGGTTCACCACAAAACCGTCAAGGTTCCTCAGTTGAGCCACAAAGCCAAGACCGAAGACTCGGCGGGCAGAGACGGGATTCGAGCACGCCGAGAGACTTCGAAGCGGAGGACACACGTCGGGATCGCAAGGCTTGCGTCAAGGTGAAGCGAGGTGCGGTCGCCGGGCATCCGTCCGATGGTGCTACGATGAGAATTCCCAAAGTGCCCTTCGGGGCCGTGTATCCTAGTACTATGTAATAGGGGTAGTTTTGTCTTTCTGTTGCCTCCATATAAACTTAGAGGAGAGAGGATGGCAGGCACCACTTGGAACCCTAGCTCATTTGCTTTCTCATTTTCCCTTCCTATTTTCCTTAGGTTTTTCCATAGGACTTGCTTGAGAGCTTCATGGTGAGATCTTTAAACAGAGATGGATGATCAGGAGGCAAGCTAGACCTTGTATGAATCTTTCTTCGCATGTATAGAAGATTCGGCGTGATTCCTCAAGGCTATTTGTTGTCTCTCCCGTTTTCCCTTTTTGGTGATTTTCGGAGCTCTTTCTTGGGATTTTCGTGAGAAGCTTTTGGAGGTGTTTTTGTGTGGGATTTGTTTTGGGAATCACACATGAGGTTGGTGTGCCTCTTTTCTTGGTGATCTTGCCACTCAAATCCCGTAGGAAGGCCTTCGATTTTGGTGGTTTTTGAGTTCTTCGTGTTCTTGAGGTAGAGGCACGAGATTTGCGATTCTAGGTGTTGTAGTGAGTTAGAGGCCGTAATTTTTGAGGCATATCTTCACTTTAGGGTGCTCATCATCTCTCCAAAATTTCGTCTCAAGACTCCATGTGGTTTGGGAGATCCGTCGATCGGAAGTTTGAGGTTGTTTCTCGGGTTTCTCGGCTATGCTGATTCGCACCTGGTGGACCGTCCGCGAGGTCACCGCGGACCGTCCGCGAGGTGCCTGACAGCCCGACTATTCTTCGTGTTCGTGCGAGTTCTTGAGTGCCTTCCTTTCGATCCTTTTTTTCGGTGGATTTTTGGTGCATGAAGTTTGCGAACGGTCCGTACTAGAGTGTCGGACGGTCCGTACTAGAGTGTCGGACGGTCCGTGACGAGGCGGACGGTCCGCGGGTCCATCTCGGACGGTTCGTTTTTCTCGGTGCACTACTAGAGGTTCGGGTAGCAATTTCGGATGGTCCGCCCCCTACCCGCGGACAGTCCGCGCCCTCCTCGCGGACAGTCCGCCCGGACACTGCAGACAGTCCGCCTGGTGCTTTCCAGATTGCCTAAGTCCTTTGCTTCTTGAGTTGTGCTTCCGCGTTGCAACTTGTTTGGACTTGTTCCTAGGGTTGGTAGGTCCGTTGTGACTACGCGACCTTGGCAAGCTTGTGTGGGAATCCTTGGTTGTGGATTTGGGGCATAGGCCGAGTTCATCCTTCGGGAAGAATTTTTATCGGCTCCCATTCACTCCCCCCCTCTCTGGTCGCCTAATCGGTCCTTCAATTGGTATCAGAGCCGGTTACGGATCTTCGTGATTCTAACCAGTCTAAGATCCAAAGATGGCATACCAGGAACGGGGTTCGGGTCCTCCACACTTTGATGGTAAGAACTACCAGATGTGGCCGAGGCGGATGGCTGCTTTCCTCCGCGGCAAGGGTCAGATCCTGTGGGATGTCACGGTGAACACAGCTTGTGTTCATCCTATGAACTTCCTTGCTCCAGGATCGAGGACATGTTCGACGCCAACAACAAGGCGGTCGACTACCTGTACCGTGCTCTGTGTCAATCCGAATTCGATCGGGTTCAGACAGAGGACTTGGTGTGCAGGATTTGGGAGCAGCTGAAGAATGCTCATGCTGGGAACGCTCAGGTTCAGGCTCGGCTATTTGCAACCTACCGGAGAGAGTACGAGAACTTCACTCATCTCCCCGGTGAGTCCATACATGCCATGTTCCAGTGGTTCACGGTGATTGTGAACAACATGAGGGCTAATGTGGCCGTGCTCCCGTACGATGATCATGACAGGGCTATCAAGCTCCTACACTCTCTGGAGTGAGAAGGTCGAGGCCATTCTTGAGTCTGAGAAGTATGAGACCCTCACGGTGGACGAGCTATTTTCCAAGCTCAAGTCGTCCGAGGTGTACCGTGGGGTGCGAGCAAGGATCGAGAACCCGACTGACCCCCATAGTCTGGCTCTCGTTTCCGGTTCAAGGACTAATGCTAACCCATCCTCCAGGATGTACTCCTTGTCTTCTCTTGTGTCCTTGCCAGATGAGGATTTTGACGTGTTGGGCGAGGATGACCTAGCACTGTTGTCGAGAAGATTCGAGAGGATGTACGAGAACCGAATAAGCTCAAGGAGGAACTCGAGGACGTGCTTCAAGTGCGGCAAGACCGGACACTTTTTTGCCAAGTGTCCGAAGTTGAACGACGACGCCAAGCACAAGTCCAAGGACAAGAGGAGGAAGTCCAAGAAGAAGGATCATGGACATGGGAGGAAGACACGGTCTCGAGAGAAGATGAAGAAGTCGAGCGACGTCGAATCCGACTTCGAGGACACGTCATCAAGCTCGAGTGATGAAGAAGAAGAGGGCGACAAGAAGAAGAAGAAGAACCTCAGCAAGTACCTCAACAGCCTTTGTGTGATGGGCCTAAGCTCCAAGGACGATTTCTGCGGCATGGCTCGTAGCTCCAGCAGCAAGAGAAGTCAGAAGGACACCTCAGACTCAGATTCCGAGGATGAGGTATGTGATGAGCTCTCTTCCTTGCGCAAGGAGAATGAGGAGTTGGTTGACTTGCTTGATAACCGTGATCACATGCTTAGAGAGGCCAAGAACCTTAGGAAAGAGCTTAGGGCTTCACTATAAGATGCTAGGAATAGAGTAGTTGAGCTAGAAACCCAAAACCTTGAGGCCAAGCTTGAGATAGATTCGCTTAAGGCCAATCCTGTTGTTTCCAATGAGGTTGATTGTGGTGATTGCTCTGTCTTCCTAGCTGATTTGACTGCTCTTAAGGAAAAGCATGCCTCCAAGTGTGAGGAACTAGATGTGCTTAGGGTTGAATTGGCTGAGCTGCAATCTAGACCCACTTTGCTTGGTGCATGCACTTCTTGCCCTGCTTTGCATGAAATGATTGCTGAGTTTCGCTCTCGCATTGTTTCACTTGAGGCTGATTTGAAAGTTCATGTTCCTACTTCCTGCTCTACTTGTGAATTGCATGCTGTGAAGAATTTGGAACTTGGAAAATGTGTTGATCGCTTGCAAACTGAGAATGATGATTTGCGAAACTTGTTGAGTTGGTTGTCTAGACAAGAACCTCAACTTGGTATGATGATTGCGGCATTTAAGTGTTTTGATGGTCAGGCGCTTGGGTCGGATAAGGTAGGGGAGTGCAGTGGTGAGAGAGAAGGGAAGTTTGGGAAAACTCCAGTTCCACCACACACTACACCCAAGAACCAGTTTGCCCCCAAGCCAAACCAGACGCATAAGCCGAGAGAAAAACCAAGTGAGAAGCCGAGTGTGCAAGGCAACAAGCATGAGAAGAAACCACAACCAACACCCAAAGCAAAACCAATCCGCTTCCATTGTGAGCATTGTGGGAGGGATGGTCATAAGAGAGAGTTTTGCTTTAGGAGGAGAAGGGAGGAGAGGCTTGCTAGGGAGATGGCAAACAAGGACAAGTACCGCCCTTCTCGTGGTGTGCCTGAGCCTTGTGTTGTGCCTCGGAGTGAGGGTGTTGTGCATACGGTCCCATCTTGGAGGGATCGGGGCTTTCCTACCCGAGGTGCTCAGTGTTCCCGCTTTTGGGGTCGTGGTGTTGATCGGTTTGGTTCCTTTGGTCGTGGTGCAGGTGATGGGTATGTTGAGTCTGGCGGTGGTATGTGTGCTGGACGTTCTCCACCTCGTGATCAATACGAGTTTGGGAGAGGTCGCAGCTTTGAGTCTCAGAGGGGCTGCGGACCACGTTTTCCCCTTCGTGGTGCTCGTGCTCCTCCAGCGAGACGTGAGGTGATTTCCCGTGGTGGTCATAGCTCTGATAGGATGGATTTTGCTAACCCCACTTTTGAGTAAATGGCTCGGCACTGGTTTGACTCTTTTTGTGCTAACCCCAGTGTTGAGTCGGTTGCTCGCTCTCGCTCTTGGTTTTGATTTTGCAGGCGGGAGGCTTGGAGGACTTTTGGCTGATCGACTCCGGAGGATGGCGACCGGAGATCGAAGGTGGTCCTCAAGCCTCATCCCGGTGGTGTCAAAGGAGAACATCATTTTCGGGGACGATGGACGAGAGCGAATGATCAAGGTAAGTAGCTTGGAGACTTTGAGATGTGTGGCTCTTGTTAAGCCACTTGGTCTCTTTTGCTCTTTGCCCTATCACGTGTACTTAGGATGAGCTTTGTATGCTTTTTGATCCTAGTGCATGTATTTAGGGGGAGCTTGTAAGCTTTGTGCTCTTTGCCCTATATCATGTATTTAGGGTGAGCTTTGTATGCTCTTTGGCCCTAGTGCATGTGTTTAGGGGGAGTATTGACGCTTACTAGCGTCGCACCAGGTTTATAGTTCCCCGGCAATGGCAACAGAATGCTTGTTGGCGTTTCTTACTTCGTTACTAAATTTGCAACGGCGCCAGAAAGCCTGTTGGTATACTACACAATCACAGATAAATCTGCAAGCGCACGGATACCGTTGTAGCTTTCACCCGGGAGTATTCCAAGGTATCGATTTCCTCGGGGAACGAGAAGTGTAGAGAACCTGAACTAATTCATCCGGGGGATATGGTGACGAAGGATAGAAAGGCAAGGGTAGATTTCGGGTAGAGAGGGGATAGCCGATGAAGTTTGGGACTCGTGAGGGTCACGGATAGAATCAAGGCACAACTTGTCGCTCGTCGGGGCCAGAGGGAAAAGAGCCACAGAAAGGGATGAGAAGGGGGCTCTGATGTCGTAACTCCAACCTGCCGGAACTAACGTGGTGGACTACAGAGCCCGTCCGGAGCTGTCACCTCCCTAGGGTACCACAACTATTCCGTTGAACCGGGAAGCATTCCAAGGTACCGGAGAGTCTAGACACCGCGTCTACACTAACCAAGCACTACTTTACCCCGCCCTAGAGCAAAGCAATCACGATAAGTAGAAACTACTTAAACCACAATCGAGGAACCTAAGAGCGAACAATGAAATGACTTTGAGACTTAGTTACTCACGAATCCAAACTTACAAAGTATCCCGGGTGTGGACGACCGAAGTAGTACCGCACCCGCTGAGGTACAAGAGGAAGACCGACTCCGGCTTCTACTCCAACACTCAACTCTCTCTCCCTACTCCCTGAATACTAACTTCTGGAGGGCTCCGCCACTTGCATCTAATCACTTGTACTCTTCCACGAGGTGCCTGGCTCAATTTATAGCCCTAGTAGGTCGGTGGCTGCAGGAGGGGGTACTTGTAGGCGAGAGGGAGCTGCAGTGCCCGGCAAGGAGGTGCGGCCGTATCTCCAGGTGCGGCCGGCCCTATGATTTCCACCACCTTCGATCATGCGTCTGTGATTTGGTCCCTGAGGCGGTTAGAAGGCGGTTGTGGGTCGGTTTGCTGAGGGAAGGAGGTGCGGCCGGTCCTCCTGGTGCGGCCGGCCCTGGGCCCTCGTGTCATTCACTCCGGATCATGCTCTTGTGTGTAGATGAAGTGTTGGACATTGCCCTACGTCGGTTGCTCACTGGTTTGTGGGTCCATGGATCCAAGTAAGGCTAATCTCAACCTCTGGATTGAACCGACCTTATTCCTTTGATCAGGATCGTTCGCAGCGGTGTTCCCTTGAGTGACCGAGGCTTGGTGGCTCGTTTGGGCGAGTTGGGCAGGTGCGGCCAGCCTAAGTGGTGCGGCTGCACCTGGAGGTTCGGCCGGCCCTGGTGATGCGGCCGGCCCTGCCTCCTGGCCCCGGTGCCTCTCTCCTGTGGTGTGTTTGCTTGATCCAACACGACCGTGACGAGTTTGGTCTTTTGGGAGCCGGTGCACGGAACTATACTTGGTGGGAGCCTGAGTAGTGGTGCAAGGTAGGGCCGGCCGTACCACTAGGTGCGGCCGTGCCTACCTTATGTGGCTCGGTGCTCCGGAATTGCTCCCTAATCTTGATCCTGCAAATAAAATTTCAACACAGGTCGTGGAACTTTGTTAGCACCTAAAACATGCATGGAATTGGTGCCTGGCCTATGGACTTGGTCCCCTTGGATATTATGCTAGGTGTAGAGGCATTTGGCAAAGTTTGGTGTTGATTGGAGGATGTTGATAGGTCCGGCTGAACCTACTAGGTTCGGCCGCACCTACCCCGACACGTCTCGTGTCACAATCTTCCGTGAGGCATAACTTCTGCATCCGAACTCTGAATTGGGTGAACCAAAACTCCATTTTGATCATCTCGATGAGAACTTCGCAATGGGGCTATCAAACTAAGCATTTGACATTGTTTGTCAAGATGCTTTATTTGTGCTATAATATCTCATTATGACCTACATCCAAATATTCACCAAAGCTCGTGGAATCTGTTAGTTTATAACCCTACAACTATGACGCAAGATTTGATGGAATGAAATTTGTTCAAAGTTGAGGGTCGAAAATAGGGACTTAACGACCGTCAATAGGGAGCTTGTGAGTTTTGTGCTCTTTTGCCTTTTTGAGTTTGTGTTGGGCATCTCATGTTCCATTTTCATGTCATGTTTGCATCTTTGTATCATAGACTGCATTTGTATCATATGCTCTAGAGATGTGCTTCTCCTATATTTTGATCACCATGATATGCTGGATATGAGCTTATGACTTGCTAGTGATGCTCATGTAATGTATAGCTGTGCTCTTGGTAGCTTTGGGATGTATATGCTTGTGGATGGCTTTCATTTGTAAAAATGCTACATGATCCTCTCTTGTGAGTTGAATGCCTTTCATGTTCAAATTGGGTGCTTATGGCTATATCTTGCTTAATTTGTGCTTGGAACCATGTTCTTTTCATTTGGGGTCAAAGATCCATTTATCATCATGAATGTTTAGCCTACATGCTACCTTGTGGAGAAGCCTAAGCTTCTTTTTGCCGCAAAGGCACTTCATGTACCATGCTTAATTTGTAAATCATGAATTTGGTATGTGAGATGCCTATGTTTGATAAATATGCTTCCATGTCAAATTTGCTTTAAATTCCTTATCTTGGGTGCTAAACCGTTGCATGATGTTCACCAATGAGAAGTCTCATATCTAGAAGTGGACACATGGCTCGGTGGCTTTGACATGACATGAGATAGCTTGTAGGTGTTTGTGATGATCTTTTGATGAGAATGTGTGACCTAGCATGAAGTTTGTGGGCTATATGTTGTTCGTGCTCATTTTGACCATGTGTAGGTCCTATGCTCATGAGAGGGATATCTTTGTGAAAATGCTTCTTTTGATCTTGGCTATGTCACATGTGTATATGTCCCTATCTATCTTGTTGGTGATGCTTGTACTAAATTTGTGGCTATCTTGCTTGTCTATGTCTCTTTTTAGCATGTTGTAGTGCTCTTTGTATATTTAAGAAGCACATGCTTGCATTTATAGCCTTGATTCATGCATTACCAACAAGGGGGAGAAATCTGCATCCAATTCATAACAAGAGGGAGAGATGCATTTTGTAAGGGAGAGTCTTTGCATCAAGGGGGAGAAAAAGAGGGATACTCAGTTCAGGGGGAACTTGAGTTTGCATGCATTTGTTCAGGGGGAGCTTGCATTCATGCTTTGGGAGCTCTTTGTGTCGCCTGAATTTGCTTTGTGCTTTGCTCTTTTGCCGATGGTGTCGAGCCCTTTTGCCTCACCTTGAGGAGTCGGCAGTTTGGAGCATTTTGTCTCGGTTGTGTTGAGTCGTTGCCCTTGCCTTAGGGGACCGAGACTTGCTCTTTCAAGTGATCTAGTTTCGACTTTTGTTTGGCTTTTGATCACCTGTTTGAGATCTTTGTTCGTTTCTTTTCTTTTTCATTCTCTGATGAATTGGTGACTATGTGTGTTGTCAATGCACTCATCAAGGGGGAGATTGAGGACCGGAGCGTCCGAGGACCGGTGGATGGTCGCTCCTTGGTGTGATGAGTGATTGACAACGTGGTGTGGACTGACTCTTGGCCGAGTATTGCAGGTGCAGATTGCGGCTTGATTTGCGTTGGTGCAGGTGAAGAGCGGGCGCGAAAGGTCTTAGCCTGTGGAGCCGGTGCAAGGTAGCGGCTCACAACCGAAGTCTGCACGCGGGGTTTGGTTGGTTTACTCCACAAAACCAACACCGAGCCGGGACGACGTGGCGGCCAAGTCATGAGTGGGATTGGCGTGGAGGCTACATCGAGTCCACAGGGTTCGCGGCGGTTCACCACAAAACCGTCGAGGTTCCTTGGTTGAGCCACAAAGCCAAGACCGATGACTCGGCGGGTGGAGACGGGATCCGGGCGCGCCGAGAGACTTCGAAGCGGAGGACACATGTCGGGATCGCAAGGCTTGCGTCGAGGTGAAGCGAGGTGCGGTCGCCAGGCATCCGTCCGATGGTGCTACGATGAGAATTCCCAAAGTGCCCTTCGGGGGCGTGTATCCTAGTACTATGTAATAGGGGTAGTTTCGTCTTTCGGTTGCCTCCATATAAACTTAGAGGAGAGAGGATGGCAGCCACCACTTGGAACCCTAGCTCATTTGCTTTCTCATTTTCCCTTCATATTTTCCTTAGGTTTTTCCATAGGACTAGCTTGGGAGCTTCATGGTGAGATCTTTAGAGAGGGATGGATGATCGGGAGGCAAGCTAGACCTTGTATGAATCTTTCTTCGCATGTATAGAAGATTCGGCGTGATTCCTCAAGGCTATTTGTTGTCTCTCCCGTTTTCCCTTTTTGGTGATTTTCAGAGCTCTTTCTTGGGATTTTCGTGAGAAGCTTTTGGAGGTGCTTTTGTGTGGGATTTGTTTTGGGAATCACACATGAGGTTGGTGTGCCTCTTTTCTTGGTGATCTTGCCCCTCAAATCCCGTAGGAAGGCCTTCGATTTTGGTGGTTTTCGAGTTCTTCATGTTCTTGAGGTAGTGGCATGAGATTTGCGATTCCGGGAGTTGTAGTGAGTTAGAGGCCATAATTTTTGGGGCTTATCTTCACTTTAGGGTGCTCATCATCTCCCCAAAATTTCGTCTCAAGACTCCATGTGGTTTGGGAGATCCGTCGATCGGAAGTTTGAGGTTGTTTCTCGGGTTTCTCGACTGTGCTGATTCGCACCTGGTGGACCGTCCGTGAGGTCACCGCGGACCGTCCACGAGGTGCCTGACAGCCCGACTGTTCTTCGTGTTCTTGCGAGTTCTTGAGCGCCTTCCTTTCGATCCTTTTTGTCGGTGGAATTTTGGTGCATGAAGTTTGCGGACGGTCCGTACTAGAGTGTCGGACGGTCCGTGACGAGGCGGACGGTCCGCGGGTCCATCACGAACGGTCTGTTTTTCTCGGTGCACTACTGGAGGTTCGGGTAGCAATTTCGGATGGTCCCCCCCTACCCGCGGACAGTCCGCGCCCTCCTCGCGGACAGTCCGCCCGGACGCTGCGGACAGTCCGCTTGGTGCTTTCCAGATTGCCTAAGTCCTTTGCTTCTTGAGTTGTGCTTCCGCGTTGCAACTTGTTTGGACTTGTTCCTAGGGTTGGTAGGTCCGTTGTGACTACGCGACCTTGGCAAGCTTGTGTGGGAATTCTTGGTTGTGGATTTGGGGCATAGGCCGAGTTCATCCTTCGGGAAGAATTTTTATCGGCTCCCATTCACTCCCCCCCCTCTCTGGTCACCTAATCGGTCCTTCAGTAAGGTGTGTTGGTAAGAAATGAACCCCTTCCCCTTCTATTTATAGGCCTGAGCACCGGCGTCAAGAGGAGTGAAACACCCCGGGAACGGCCTCTAGGACCAATAGGCAAGCACCACGTGGAGGCCCGGGATCACCCGACCCAAGGTCGGTTCGGCCGATCCAAGGGTCGGCTGACCCCAGGTGGGCCCCCTCGGGGTGTCCTTCCTCGGGGTGGCTGTCCTGTGGGCCCTTAGGTCGGTCCCCGGTGTACACAAGCTCTTGAGGCGGTTTAGGCGCTCTGGTGGGCCCATGGATCCATGTGAAGTCTACTTGTCACGCTCTGATTCGTTGGGGCTTGCCTCCCTTGGATTGGTGACATGGCTTGGTGCATGGCACCTGAGGTGGCAGCCACTCCTAAGCTAAGGTGACGTGGCATGAATCATAGAAGGTGAGTTTGCCACTTCTTTATTCTTATTTTCCTGCCATCACATAATCTCCAAGGACAAGTGGAACTACATTATTCTTAACTAAAATGCGTGTAAGAAATGCCTCTTGCTCCTTTATTTATGAGTAAATTGACTGTCACACCTGATTTTCCGAAGAAAACCAAATGCATCTCATATGTGCGCCAGGATCAAGTTTACACACATATGATAGACGTCATGAGTGAAATATCAATAAACAGCAATAAAAACGTACAAGGGTTAAACCATTACATTATCTCTTTATTACACTCAGACGTTAGACTCGAAGGTCTTTACAACGATCAAACGATAACTATGAAGACGCGACTCCATCTTCATCTTCCACAGGCACATGACTGGGGGCACGCAAGCCTCAGAACTCATCGTAGTCGCTGAAGTACTCTTCTCCAGTGTTCTCCTCTGAACAGCGGGTAAGCAAGGGTGAGCACACTTATGGTTGGAGCTCAGCAAGTGGGGGAAGATGCAAGGCTATCAAGGACAGGCTAAGGTTTTGCAGCGGTTAGCATTTTAATGTTTGTCAAATTTTATTAGCAAGCACCTATTTACTAGGTGTAAGTTTATACCAACCCACTTAAGCATTTAGGAAAGCATCTCATCTCAGAACCACAAGAACCATGATTTAATTCCATCTTTATGTCTGATTATCATGTGAGGGTCCAGGCCGCTCTTGACTATGAGCACGGCTGATCGATCAGTTTTACACTCTGCAGAGGTTGTACACTTTCACCACAGCTCGCATAAAAGTTCCGAAGAACTTTGAACCCAACCACGCATGTGCTGATCAGGCACAATACCACACTTCCGAGGTGTGATTGCATAGGGACGCTACGAAGCCTTTACAAAGGTATGCAGAAGACCAACAACCCACGACAGTTACAGCTCAGGGCGGACCATAACCCTCCCTAGTGGACAGCACCTTAGCAAAGGCTGCGGCCAAGAGGACCGGGCTATACCCCTGCAACCCCGAGCCCCCTGTGTTCCTTTCGGATAAGGTCACCAGTACAATCACACACCTAATTAATTGGCTAAGCCAGAGCCATATGGACTGTGGTTGCACTGTTTTCCTGGGTGGTTCTCCATGTTCCGATTAAACCATATGATCTTGTTATTAACCATAAGCACACACATATATATATCACCAAAGTTATCATGATCAACATTCATCATATTGTAAAAGATTCATTTTAACCATCCCAAGGTATAGCAACTAAGCATTTCTACCCAAAACATTTATTTAAAAGAGTTGTCCAAGGTAAAGGGATAAAATCTAGTCATGTCCTTAAAAAGGTGATTTTCCCATCAATTTAATGCAATACAACAATTAAAAGTAAACTTAGTTATCATGCAAGTTGTGTGGGACAAAATAGATTATGCAGGGGGAGAAGTCCACTTGCCTTCCTTGCTTAAACACTGGGGTTCTTCTTCAAAAACTTGCTCTTGATCCACTTCAACTGGCTGCTCACTTGAAACTGGCACGATGTCTACGAGCACACAAGAAAGCATACAATAAACAAAACAACACACCAAGCATGAAAAGCTTAAAGGGAGAACAAGGTTTAGCTCTAGGAACACGAACTCAAAAACACACGGAACTATCGGGAGATTTGGATGATCACAAACAAAAGCTAGCTATGTGCTTGGTATATTTTAATTGAATAAAGATGTGCATAGGTTATTTCAGAGAAATACCCTATTTATAATTAAGCAAGTTATATTTGTATTTAAAAGACGATGTAAACTTAGTCCAATTTTATTTATAAATATTCAAGTATGATTTATGCAATTTAAACATTTAATTTAAAAGAAGCATGTAAAAGCATCTAGGCGTTCATCTTTATATTTCGAGTTCAACTAATCAAATTATAATTCAAAAACACATTTATGTTCATATTAATCAAATTAACATTTAATTATGAAAACTCGAGATATAGCCTATGTTGCTTTTATTTAGGAAGCAAATTGCATAAACATTAATCAAATTAAGTTTGATTATGAAAACCAAGGTATATATCTAATTAGCTTTTAATTGAAAGAATTATTTAACTAGTATTAATCATATTAACTTTCTTATGAAAACACGTGTTGAACTCTAATTAGATTTTAATTAGAAAAACATGTGTATAAGGATTTAATCATATTTTAATATTTAAACAAATCATAAAACAAAGAACATGTTCAACATTGGTCCTAACACGTAGTTTGAGTTGATATGAACCTAACGCAACTTGAAACGGTGGAAACGGAGCTAAAACGCAAAAGATACAGCCAAAACAAGATTCTAAAACTGACGGGCTTGAAAAAACGGTCGCATGGACACTAAGAACGCTTAAAACGGATAAAAGACGGAAAAGATATGGCTAAAACAAGGTTCAGGGGCTTTTCTGTGAAGAAACAGGGTGTACAGGGTGTTTATGAAAGATTCCAGGGACTAGAAACATAATTATACATATAAACAGAGGGGTTTATATGCAAAAAGGAATGAAAAGGACCTCTGATGAAGGAATCTAGGAAAACCAGGGGCTAGATCATAAAAACAGGGACCTATATGAAAGGATCTTTAATGGTGGAAGGACCGGCATGTAAAATTGAAAAGAACAGGGGCCTAAGCGCAAAACTGCGGCTGACAGGCGGGGAGACGCTGACGCGGCGCTACGTGGCACGCTGTGACTGGCCGGGGCGGCTGACGTGGCGCTGACGCGGCTGTGGACCGCGTCGTGGACCTGGTCCACGGGTGCACGGTGGACCAGACTCATCAAACGAAGGGGTACGCGATCTCAGCCGTTCATTGCGGATCGGGCGGCTGCGGACGCGTGCACGCGAGAGACGGCGGCGCATGGCCGGCTTGCGGCGGCGCCGAGCGGGAAGCTCGCCGGAGCATCGCCGGAGAAGGCGTTCTCGAGCTATGGTGCACCATTTGCGACGTGGTTTGAACCGGGAGAAAGAGAAGGACGGTGCGGAGCTCACCAGGGGCTCATTGACGGCAGTGGAGCGGCGGAGATGACGTGCAGCGGCTGGAGGCAGACGGCGGCTCGGACGCTCGCAGGGGAGGGGGTTGCGGCCTTGGCTGCGTGCTCCTGGGCGTCGCGGTGAGGTCCTGGTAGTCCCGCGAGTGCCACGGAAGAAAGAGGAGGGTGAGATCAGGACGGACAGCGGCAAAAGGTGGCGGTGGCAGAGCGCTTCACCTCGGCGGCGGCGGTGTACTCGTGCGGCTCGGTTGGCGGGGAGAAGAAGGGTTCCGGGGCGCCGGGTCTTCGTGCGAACGGCGCGGACGTCGAGCGAGGACAAGGAGGACCCGAGGAGGTGCACACCGGCGACGAGGGGACGTTGGTGAGGAAGATCGAGAATGGCGGGTCCGACGGCGTGCGGTTCGGCTACGGGCGGCGCACGATGCTGCTCGGTCCGGCGACGGAGAGCGGACCTGGGACAGAGGAAGGCTCGGTGAGCGACAAAAGCGAAGAAGAAGAAAGAAGAGAAGCAGAGGCACTTCACCGTCGGCGGAAAAGCTCGGGCGACCAACAATGGTGCGGCGGCCGGAATTCGATCTGCGACGGCGCGTGCGCGAGGGAGGAGAGGTGCGGGGCGTGCTCGGGTGCGAAAAGGGCGAGGCAGGGGCTCGATCACAGGTTTTATAGGGCAAGGGAGGGGGAGGGAGCGGCGACCAGGGCCAATTGGCCATCAATGGCCATGGCGGCCAGCGGGTGGATTGCAATCAAGGAGGCGCCCTTGATTAGAATGAAACGGAGGGAGTTGATGGCGGGTGAGTGAAGGCCGAGCACAAATGCCTCATGATTGACGGCTTGAAGGCGAAGGGGCGCGGGAGAAGCGCCGTAACGGCCGGCGGCCTTCAAAGCAGGCGCGGCAGGGCGAGACAGGGGAGAGGACTGAAGGTTGGGGGAGGTTCTGGCGCGCGGGGCCCGGTTGGCGGTGAGAGAAGAGGGAAGGGGAGGTAGAGTGGGCCGGCGGGGTGTTTGGGCCGGAGGAAAAGAAGCTGGGCCGCGCGATAAGAGAGCGGGAGATGGGCCTCGGGCTGAAAAAGGAAAGGGAGGGAGAGAGAGGGTTTGGGAGGTTTTTTTTTTCCAAAACCTCTTCTTCTTTTCAAACTTTTTCAAACTTAAACACTTTCAAACACTTTTTCAAACATTCAAACAAACTTTAAAACTTTTAAAACTTCACTCCATCACACATAAACCATGCAAACAAAATATGATGCACAAGCACTTGTTGCCTCTAAAATTATTCAAAAGTGATATTTAAATAATTAAAAGACCAAATTTATTTGATAGATTATTTATTCCTTAGAAAACAAAAACTAAAACACCATGTTGCTACATTATTTTAATGATGGAAAAAAAATTAGGGTGTTACAAATCTACCCCCCTTAAAAAGAATCTCGTCCCGAGATTCGGAGAGATTGGAAAGGAAACTAAGGGTACTTCTTCTATAAGCTCATCTTGAACATTGAATTCTTTCGGCAGTCATATCTCCTTCACTTTTCTTCATCTTGATTCATTTTTTCTTCCTTCTTGGACGGGGTGGTAGCAACAACTTCAATCCTATCTCCTTGTGGGCTGGTTAAGAGTACTGACTTCTTGGCACACAGAATTATTCCATCACATTCGCCTAACCAATCCATTCCAAGTATCACATCTATTCCACTAGATGTAAGAACTACTAGATCAGCTTGAAAATCTATTCCCCTGATTTTAAGATTGACCCGTGGGCATACATAAGCGGATTTCATTTCACCGTTCGGGGAACTAATCAGCAAATGTGTCTTCATAGAACTCATAGGTATATCATGCTTTGCCACGAATTGCTCAGTAATAAATGAATGTGATGCTCCAGAATCAAATAAAACTGTTGCTGGTACAGAGTTGACAGAGAACGTACCCAGCACAACACCTGGAGCGTTTTGAGCTTGTTCAGCCGTCACATGATTCACTCTTCCACGTGCGTAGTTCTGTTGGCTTCTGTTACCTTGATGAGTAGAATTCCCGATACGAGCTTGTGATAACGGTTGTCCAAATCTCTGACCATTATCTTTCTGAGGAGTCTGCATGTTGCGCTTCGGACAGATGTTGGCATAATGTCCTAATTCTCCACAATTGAAACAACCATTAGGACGAACCGGGAGTTGCTTCTCACTGGTGCTTCTGAGCGATCTTGATGATGACTTGGAGCATGTGGTGTCTGCTGGCTAGAATGCTGAGGTTGTTGAGTTGAGTGCTGCAACTGTAAATTCTGAGTATAATTTCCACTTGATCCACTAGAGTAAAACTGAGAATTCTGAGATGAGTTGAAACGGGGGCGTGTGTTGCTGGACTGTCCATGAGACTTGAACTTGCGCTTCTGTTCACCAAGTTCCATTCGTTTATTCTCCAAACCTATAGCTTTGTTCAGCAACGTCTGAAAGTTGGGGAATGTATGGCTCTGCAGTTGATAGTTAAGCGGTCCAATCAATCCATCCAAGAATCTTTCCTGCCTCTTGGGATCAGTGTTGACTTCATCAGGAGCATAACGGGACAAATGAGTGAACTTGTCAAGTTACTCTGTGACAGACATATTTCCCTGCTTCAGTGCAAGAAATTCCTTCTGCTTTAGCTTTATCACTCCTGAAGGAATGTGATATGTACGAAAGTTATCTCTGAATTCCTGCCAAGTAATATTGTTTCTATTAGGATGTGCAGTCGAATATGCATCCCACCAATCACTGGCTTGTCCTGTCAATCTGCCTGCAGCATAAAGGACCATCTCTCGGTCGGTGCACTGAACGATCTCAAGCTTCTTGGTAACCGTCTTCAACCAGTCATCGGCATCCAACGGATCAGAGGAATGGGAGTAGGTAGGAGGGTGGTGGCTCATAAACTCCTTGTGCTTGTCCCTCGGCTGCGGTGGAGGTGGTGGAGGGGGTGCTGGTTGGTTCTGTTGAGCTTGTAAGTTCTGGACGGTGGCAGTAAGGTTTTGCAGCAGCTGAGTTTGAGCGGCAAAGAATTGTTGCAATACGGGATCCATTTGGTTAAGCAGTGGGGGTGGTGCTTGATTCTGTCGATTGACAATATGAGCACGGACTACAGGTGGAACGTCTTGACCTTCTCCTGACCTGGTTTGTACCATCTGATTGTTAGAGGAATTATTTCAGACAAGAACATTGAACTGATGCATGAGGATCTGAACTCGAAAAGATGAAGCAGCATGAATTTCAAAACTAAGACAGATTCTGATAGCTCAAGATATGATCAAAACAGTGATGTTGTGTCAAAGAGTTGTGCAAAGAGATTTTACTTCAACCATCTTGTAGGATAGATAAAGGAAAAGATAACCCAGATTTGAACCCAAACTATCTTTATTAACCTTAACAATTTTATTTCTTATTGCATTTGTGGCCATCACTCCACAATGCAACTCACACAAGCAAAGATCCAAATCAAACATGTGTTCAGACAACAAACATTAACACAACGATCGTCCTCACAGGAACGTTTCTATCGAAGTTTATAAGGGGTAGACAGTCTAAGATCTTATTTTAGACAACACCGGTGGTGGAGATTCAGCTGATAGATCAAGAACTAGAACTCAGTATAGATCAAAACAAAAAGATGTGTTTTAACAAGAAAATAAAGATTAAATTAGATTTTATACGTAAATAAGTCAATTTTGAAAGATGACAGGCTTTCTAGAACATGAATCCTTACTTTTCGACCATTTCTAACTTAAGGATGCGTCCTACAGTCATTACTTCTCTGATACCATTCTGTCACACCTGATTTTCCGAAGAAAACCAAATGCATCTCATATGTGCGCCAGGATCAAGTTTACACACATATGATAGACGTCATGAGTGAAATATCAATAAACAGCAATAAAAACGTACAAGGGTTAAACCATTACATTATCTCTTTATTACACTCAGACGTTAGACTCGAAGGTCTTTACAACGGTCAAACGATAACTATGAAGACGCGACTCCATCTTCGTCTTCCACAGGCACATGACTGGGGGCATGCAAGCCTCAGAACTCATAGTAGTCGCTGAAGTACTCTTCTCCAGTGTTCTCCTCTGAACAGCGGGTAAGCAAGGGTGAGCACACTTATGGTTGGAGCTCAGCAAGTGGGGGAAGATGCAAGGCTATCAAGGACAGGCTAAGGTTTTGCAGCGGTTAGCATTTTAATGTTTGTCAAATTTTATTAGCAAGCACCTATTTACTAGGTGTAAGTTTATACCAACCCACTTAAGCATTTAGGAAAGCATCTCATCTCAGAACCACAAGAACCATGATTTAATTCCATCTTTATGTCTGATTATCATGTGAGGGTCCAGGCCGCTCTTGACCGTGAGCACGGCTGATCGATCAGTTTTACACTCTGCAGAGGTTGTACACTTTCACCACAGCTCGCGTAAAAGTTCCGAAGAACTTTGAACCCAACCACGCATGTGCTGATCAGGCACAATACCACACTTCTGAGGTGTGATTGCATAGGGACGCTACGAAGCCTTTACAAAGGTATGCAGAAGACCAACAACCCACGACAGTTACAGCTCAGGGCGGACCATAACCCTCCCTAGTGGACAGCACCTTAGCAAAGGCTGCGGCCAAGAGGACCGGGCTATACCCCTGCAACCCCGAGCCCCCTGTGTTCCTTTCGGATAAGGTCACCAGTACAATCACACACCTAATTAATTGGCTAAGCCAGAGCCATATGGACTGTGGTTGCACTGTTTTCCTGGGTGGTTCTCCATGTTCCGATTAAACCATATGATCTTGTTATTAACCATAAGCACACACATATATATATCACCAAAGTTATCATGATCAACATTCATCATATTGTAAAAGATTCATTTTAACCATCCCAAGGTATAGCAACTAAGCATTTCTACCCAAAATATTTATTTAAAAGAGTTGTCCAAGGTAAAGGGATAAAATCTAGTCATGTCCTTAAAAAGGTGATTTTCCCATCAATTTAATGCAATACAACAATTAAAAGTAAACTTAGTTATCATGCAAGTTGTGTGGGACAAAATAGATTATGCAGGGGGAGAAGTCCACTTGCCTTCCTTGCTTAAACACTGGGGTTCTTCTTCAAAAACTTGCTCTTGATCCACTTCAACTAGCTGCTCACTTGAAACTGGCACGATGTCTACGAGCACACAAAAAAGCATACAATAAACAAAACAACACACCAAGCATGAAAAGCTTAAAGGGAGAACAAGGTTTAGCTCTAGGAACACGAACTCAAAAACACACGGAACTATCGGGAGATTTGGATGATCACAAACAAAAGCTAGCTATGTGCTTGGTATATTTTAATTGAATAAAGATGTGCATAGGTTATTTCAGAGAAATACCCTATTTATAATTAAGCAAGTTATATTTGTATTTAAAAGACGATGTAAACTTAGTCCAATTTTATTTATAAATATTCAAGTATGATTTATGCAATTTAAACATTTAATTTAAAAGAAGCATGTAAAAGCATCTAGGCGTTCATCTTTATATTTCGAGTTCAACTAATCAAATTATAATTCAAAAACACATTTATGTTCATATTAATCAAATTAACATTTAATTATGAAAACTCGAGATATAGCCTATGTTGCTTTTATTTAGGAAGCAAATTGCATAAACATTAATCAAATTAAGTTTGATTATGAAAACCAAGGTATATATCTAATTAGCTTTTAATTGAAAGAATTATTTAACTAGTATTAATCATATTAACTTTCTTATGAAAACACGTGTTGAACTCTAATTAGATTTTAATTAGAAAAACATGTGTATAAGGATTTAATCATATTTTAATATTTAAACAAATCATAAAACAAAGAACATGTTCAACATTGGTCCTAACACGTAGTTTGAGTTGATATGAACCTAACGCAACTTGAAACGGTGGAAACGGAGCTAAAACGCAAAAGATACAGCTAAAACAAGATTCTAAAACTGACGGGCTTGAAAAGACGGTCGCATGGACACAAAGAACGCTTAAAACGGATAAAAGACAGAAAAGATATGGCTAAAACAAGGTTCAGGGGCTTTTCTGTGAAGAAACATGGTGTACAGGGTGTTTATGAAAGATTCCAGGGACTAGAAACATAATTATACATATAAACAGAGGGGTTTATATGCAAAAAGGAATGAAAAGGACCTTTGATGAAGGAATCTAGGAAAACCAGGGGCTAGATCATAAAAACAGGGACCTATATGAAAGGATCTTTAATGGTGGAAGGATCGGCATGTAAAATTGAAAAGAACAGGGGCCTAAGCGCAAAACTGCGGCTGACAGGCTGGGAGACGCTGACGCGGCGCTACGTGGCACGCTGTGACTGGCCGGGGCAGCTGACGTGGCGCTGACGCGGCTGTGGACCGCGCCGTGGACCTGGTCCACGGGTGCACGGTGGACCAGACTCATCAAACGAAGGGGTACGCGATCTCAGCCGTTCATTGCGGATCGGGCGGCTGCGGACGCGTGCACGCGAGAGACGGCGGCGCACGGCCGGCTTGCAGCGGCGCCGAGCGGGAAGCTCGCCGGAGCATCGCCGGAGAAGGCGTTCTCGAGCTATGGTGCACCATTTGCGACGTGGTTTGAACCGGGAGAAAGAGAAGGATGGCGCGGAGCTCACCAGGGGCTCGTTGACGGCGGTGGAGCGGCGGAGATGACGTGCAGCGGCTGGAGGCGGACGGCGGCTCGGACGCTCGCAGGGGAGGGGGTTGCGGCCTCGGCTGCGTGCTCCTGGGCGTCGCGGTGAGGTCCTGGTAGTCCCGCGAGTGCCACGAAAGAAAGAGGAGGGTGAGATCAGGACGGACAGCGGCAAAAGGTGGCGGTGGTAGAGCGCTTCACCTCGGCGGCGGCGGTGTACTCGTACGGCTCGGTTGGCGGTGAGAAGAAGGGTTCTGGGGCGCCGGGTCTTCGTGCGAACAGCGCGGACGTCGAGCGAGGACGAGGAGGACCCGAGGAGGTGCACACCGGCGACGAGGGGACGTTGGTGAGGAAGATCGAGAATGGCGGGTCCGACGGCGTGCGGTTCGGCTACGGGCGGCGCACGATGCTGCTCGGTCCGGCGACGGAGAGCGGACCTGGGACAGAGGAAGGCTCGGTGAGCGACAAAAGCGAAGAAGAAGAAAGAAGAGAAGCAGAGGCACTTCACCGTCGGCGGAAAAGCTCGGGCGACCAACAATGGTGCGGCGGCCGGAATTCGATCTGCGACGGTGCGTGCGCGAGGGAGGAGAGGTACGGGGCGTGCTCGGGTGCGAAAAGGGCGAGGCAAGGGCTCGATCACAGGTTTTATAGGGCAAGGGAGGGGGAGGGAGCGGCGACCAGGGCCAATTGGCCATCAATGGCCATGGCGGCCAGCGGGTGGATTGCAATCAAGGAGGCGCCCTTGATTAGAATGAAACGGAGGGAGTTGATGGCGGGTGAGTGAAGGCCGAGCACAAATGCCTCATGATTGATGGCTTGAAGGCGAAGGGGCGCGGGAGAAGCGCCGTAACGGCCGGCGGCCTTCAAAGCAGGCGCGGCAGGGCGAGACAGGGGAGAGGACTGAAGGTTGGGGGAGGTTCTGGCGCGCGGGGCCCGGTTGGCGGTGAGAGAAGAGGGAAGGGGAGGTAGAGTGGGCCGGCGGGGTGTTTGGGCCGGAGGAAAAGAAGCTGGGCCGCGCGATAAGAGAGCGGGAGATGGGCCTCGGGCTGAAAAAGGAAAGGGAGGGAGAGAGAGGGTTTGGGAGGTTTTCTTTTTTTTTTCCAAAACCTCTTCTTCTTTTCAAACTTTTTCAAACTTAAACACTTTCAAACACTTTTTCAAACATTCAAACAAACTTTAAAACTTTTAAAACTTCACTCCATCACACATAAACCATGCAAACAAAATATGATGCACAAGCACTTGTTGCCTCTAAAATTATTCAAAAGTGATATTTAAATAATTAAAAGACCAAATTTATTTGATAGATTATTTATTCCTTAGAAAACAAAAACTAAAACACCATGTTGCTACATTATTTTAATGATGGAAAAAAAATTAGGGTGTTACATTGACGGCTAAAGTAAGCACTTAACAGCCGTCAACAACCGCGACCTCCTCTTGCTGTGGCGCCCAGCCTTCGAGCTGTGGTCGCGAATCGAGCCTTGTGAGCTCGCTGTTGACCCGTTGCTGCACCGCGCCGCCGCGCGACCCACCGTCGTTTGAGATACTGGCCTTCAAGCCATGCCGGTCGTTTTGCAGGTGCTGCTGCCTACCACAACGCGCACTCTCCTTTGCTTTTCCTTCGTGTCGCTCCTTTGATCCGGCGTGCGCCCACCGAGCACTGGTTCGCCACCGGCGCACACACGCCCGCGCACACCACCGCCAGGCAAATACCCTGTCTTCCTGGCCGAACGAGCACGCACCCACACCTGGTTCACGCACGCACGCACGCGTACGCGTGATCCCCACTGGTGCTGGCCACCCCAGCCATGACGTCGAGGGCTCCTGTTTCGCCAGCGATGCCGACCCGTTCTTCGCCGCCCGGAGCTCTGCTCCCACCTCGCCGCCGTGCCCGGTCGGGGCCTTGTCTCATGGCTGCATGCAAGCGCGTGCAACCCGTGCCATCCTCTTACACACGTCGAGCGAGTTGTGGATGCCAGTTCGCATGCCGGCGTTCGCACGCGCACGTCTCGCTCCACCGCCTCGTCCTGCTCTCGCCGCCGTTGAGCCGCAGGCCGGCCAAAGGCTAAGTCTTTCCTTGCCTAGGTGAAACCCTAGGTCGTGCTAGACACCGTGGCCTCACGTGTTGGACAGCCACCGGACCACCTTGCCGCCGGCGAGCCTTGACCCGTCCGCCATCCCTTTGGGGCAAGGCGTCGAACACCTTGCGCACCGCCAGAACCCAGTGGGGGATTTCCTTTCACACGCCGGCCCACACGTAGTTTTGGCTGCAACAGATCAGCCGGATCCCGTGTGACCGGTGAATCACAGGACTTCCACGCCGCGGCCTGCATCTCGCCGAGCTGCAGCCGATCTGGGGGACCCCATGTGGCTGGCCGCTAGATGCCGAGCCTCGCGGTGGCCTGCACTCCGTCGAGCTGCATCCGATCCGGCCGGGATCAAATGTGGCCGCCACCCCAGCACCTAAGTGGACCGCCACATGGGTTTGATGCTAGCTTATAGCTGCCCTGGTGGCAGCCACGTGGGCAGTTGGAGCCAGCCTGCAGCTAGCCTGCAGTTAGCTTAGAGACCTTTAGAGTCAACCTATAGTCAGCTTATAGTAGGCTTTATTGTGAATGCGTATTTTAATTTCAGAAATATATTTTATCTTTGGAAAATGCTAATAAATCCATTTTAACTCCGAAAAATATAAAACCTTTTCCAAAACTCTTCTAAAATCATAAACTCCGTGTAGGGCTAGTGTTTGCTCTCTTTTGACTCTTTATCGCTGTTCATATGGAGTTATTTGCATTAGGACCCATCTTTATTTTATTTACGCGTTAATAGGAGCAGCTGGAGTCGAGGAGATGAGCGTGGAGTTCGACTACACTGACAACTACGTCGCCGACGACTACCCGACTGCAAGTTCACACCCAACTGATTTTGAGTACCTATTAGGCATTGCTATGTAGTATGCTAGCGCTTTACTTTAATTGCATGATGATGAACCTTGCAGGACCTTTAATTGCTGAGCTTCGCAATGCATGTATTGGGATGGGAATAGTGGTTCTTGGCGTGCGTGGGGTAAAAACCGACAGGAGAAGGCGTTTTGGTTACTTTGGCAGGGGTGAGCTCGAAACAACCGATCTGGGATCGGGGATGGGGGTGCACTCCTCAGTGTATCCCCACTTTTACGGTTTTTTGAGCACAGGTGTTGGGGTTTTACTTACGCTTGGAGGACATGAGCTCGCCTCAGTCTGAAAGCGAGTGGACAGACCTTTTCACGGGACCTTTCGTACACACCACCTCGCCGAGAGTGGGGTTAGGGCCGAGTTGAGCTTGGCAAGTGCGGAACCATACCTGCCAGCAGGATAGCGGGGTATCAGTGGGGGAGAGGTGGGAGTGAGACCACCTTCTCTCAGTGCGACTCCCGTGTGGCCACACGGGAGCATTTGACAGTTCCGGTGCAATTCCCTTCGCGGGGGATCACTTTGAGGGCCGGATGCAGGTTGGGACCGTAACTACCGAGAGTTCGCACGGTAGGATGGGCTCGGTCAGTCGTACACCTGTCGGGTACCATTCCGAGTTGGGTACGGGTGTACACGCTATGCAGAGTTGTTCGATCTATAGCTATAGCCGCGTCCTCGGTCGCGGACATGCCCCTTGATACCTCTGTTCTCATGTTTTGGGATTTCTACCTTCCCCCTGTAGTTGAGTGTGTGGTGAGCCGTGGTTGCAGTCGGGGAGAGGAGAGTAGCTCCCTCTACCTCGCGGATCCGATTGCAATCATTGAGGTGCGAGGTGAGGAAGTTCTCGCATCGACCCTAGATGGAGATAGGTTGTGGAGACAGAGCCCTGGGGTACCAGGTGATTCCGAGCTGTGTTGAGAGATTGGGTTGGGCTCTTGATGGAGATAACTTGTTGATACTTTGCTGCTGCTGCATAGGAAACCCGAGCCTCTACCTTGTCTCTTTTCTTTCCCTTTAGAAGTAGGCCACTTAAAGCTGCATACAGTTGGTGACGTGGACCTATCCCATTCCTTGGGGATAGACTTTGGGTGTGCAAGGTACGAGTCCGACTACGACAACAACGCCGACGGTTGGTACGATTGAGGGATGTGTCGCTGCGCTCAAGGATGCCTGTGGGCGTGAAGAATAAAAGATGGAGACTCTTTTGGGATGCTAGCTACCGCTGCGTAGACTTTTCACTCTGATTCACCCAAGAGGCTTGTAATGTTGTACTCCATAATGGACATATAATAAATTATGTACTGATATTTGTGTGATGCGATGTATGGCTGTGATTTACCTTCTGTGATTCGTTCTGTATGAGATAGCCACTGATCCAGGGACTATCGCAAAGGTACAGGGATTCAGGTTTTCCTTACCGAAAATCCGGGGCTTTACAAAAGTTGTCAGGAAGCTCAAACAAACATGACCTTACTCATTGGAGAAGGATTTGGAAGAGAAAAACAGAAGCTCACATCATAATATAAGTTATTGTGGAGGAGTAAATTGCACCCACTGTTGGGGAATTGGGTAAAAACCTTTCACCTCGGATCTTCAGAGGTTTCAGCGTTTTCGAGAATTCTGTGATGTGAATGAGAAGGGGCCAAACGATATGCATTATTCCATGATTTCTGAAAGTGTTGATTCTACTTTTATGAACTAAAGACTCGCATAAAGCATGAACAAAAGACTTTCTAACCCATTCATAACCTTCGGGCGAAATATTCGCCGAAGGGACATGAGTTCTTGAGGTTTGTGTGCAGTTTCAGGGAATTAGAAACTTCGAAGAAAGGCGGCAATTCGGGAAACTCGACTTCAGGGCTGAGTTCGGACTTCCGAAGCTAGAATCTAAGTACCCATCAGTTCTCGCGAATGAAGGCAAAACCACGAATGAGCCAAGTCAAAGGCGGGGCACCAAAAGTCCGGGTTTGAGGTGTGAATGGATGGCGAACTTGTAAATATCCGAAGTTAGCTCCGCGAATTACGGGATGTAAAAAGACATTCATGTACATGTTCCCATTTGGAATATTCTTTAGATCCGAGGGTAATACCGGAATGTAAAAGTACCTTCGTCTCCCGATAAAAGGGGGTTGAGGGACACATGTAAAGGGGTTCACATTTTTTGAGGAGAAATACAGGCTTTCGGAGATTCTTTGTCGCCTACTCATTTGTGATTCCTTTCTAATGTGTGTTCGGGATGTTCCATCCGATTCTTGAATCCCCAACATTGGTGCTCACCGTGGTCTAAGCCGACAGAAAACTCACGATGTCTCCACAAAAGAAGTTGAAGGAGAACACAGCTACCTACACAGACCAAGAAGACCATCACCTAGAGGAAGTAAATGAAAACACTTTAACAACAGACTCTCAGGAAACTGCAAACCAAGAGAGGGAAGCAAAACTAGAGGCACTCAAGAAGGCACGAGAAGAAAATGCTAAAGAAGTTCTGGAAGCACACTCTGAAGATGAAGATGAGGATGCAGTGGACAAACAGTTGGAAGCAGTGAACAAAAAAGTACAAATGCTTCAGAAAGAGAAATAAAGATTTGCTATACAACTAGAAGCAAAAAGAAAAGCTTCGGAGAAACTAGAGAAATTTAACCAAGCAAAAGAACAACTAGAGAAAATGCAAAAAGAAATAGATGAAATGAAAGAACAGGAAAACAGTTCTCTCTGGCGTGATTCGCCACACCAGAGCTCTAAGCCACAAAAAAGAATCCCAAAAGAAAACTTCTTCACGGGCAATGGAGTTTCACAATTCGCAGATCCGAAATCACCACTTTCCCTTGGGTTGCAAACTGCACCTTGGCCACCAAAGTACAAGCCAATCTCTCTCCTGAAATTCAATGGGTATGGAAACTCCAGACAGTTCCTCATGAGCTACGAAGCCACTATAACTCAACTGGAGGAGATGATGTCGCCCTGGCTAAGTCTTTCATTATCGTCTGTGAAGGTCTTGTCCTCAATTGGTATTCCTTTCTACCTCCACACTCAGTCTGCAGCTGGATCGATTTCAAGACAAAATTCATTCAAGCATTCCAAGTGTTCCATGAAACAACTGCAAAAGCATCAGATCTCTATTTTTGCAAGCAAATAGACAAAGAACCATTGCAAAACTTCATCAAAAGATTCATGCAACAGAAGTCTCAAACACCAGGGGCAGACGACAAGACAACGATTCAGGCATCAATCAGTGGATTAACTCCAGGGCCAACAGCTTCGTACTTGTCTAGGGAAGAACCGCAAACCATTGAAGAACTCTTTGATGAACTAGAGAAGTACATAAAATCTGATGAAGACCACAGAAGAAGAGTTGCTGAAAGAAACCAGGCTAGACAGAATCATAGAGGGACAGGCTGCAGACCGCAATTCCAAACACCCCGAAACATCAATAGTGTTGAAAACCCTTCAACACAGTTTAACCAAAATAGCAGGCCAAGCACAAGGGGAGGTTTCCCTTCAAGAGGAAGAGGAAGAGGACCTTTGAAGGTTCAAAATCACGATCCAAGAGATCCGTATTTCTACTGCAGATATCATGGAAAGGGTCATAGTACCGAAGCCTGCACGGAAACTAAAAAGAACATAGCAAGGATTCAGCAGGAGAAAACGATGATGTCTATTGCGTCCACAATGCCAAACCAACTTCGTCAGAATTTCTGGCAGCCTCAGCTAATGGGTCCTCAATGACTCCAATCCCAGTTTAACAATTTCAGCAAACACAATCAACATGGCAACCTTCACAGCAGTTCTTCCCACAATCTCAAGCAATTCAAACTATTCAGCAGCCACAACCGATCCAAGAAATCTTACCACTAGCATAAGATAACTCAGTCAAACCAGAATCAAGCTCAAGGAGCAACAATCCAAAAGCATTGCCCTCCTTCGGAACTATAATGCCAATAATTGGGGCTCAGCCATGGAGTTCGAAACCAAGAGGCAAAGGAACAATTATTTCAAATGTGTGAACACAGTCATCAATGATGGCCCGACAGCAAGACCGGAATGGGCTAAAGTGCCAAAAACATTCACTGAGCAGGACTTCAAATTGAAATCCACCGATCACAACGATGCCATGGTCATCGAAGTGAACATTGCCGGATGGGTAATCGGAAAAGTTCTGGTGGACAACGGAAGTTCTGCCGACATTTTATTCATGAAGACATTCGAGAAGATGAACTTGAGCCCGCACATGTTACACCCACCAGAATACCCATTGCTGGGCTTCGGAGGAAAGCCAATCAAACCACTGGGAAAAATAGCTCTTCCAGTTTCTTTCAGAGATCTTGATAACGCCAAAACAGAGAACCTCACATTTGATGTGGTTGATATGTATCATCCATATTTCGCGATCTTTGGAAGAGGGTTCATCAATAAATTTGACATTGTGATAAGGCAGCAATTCTTGTGTATGAAGATCCCAGCACCCAAAGGGGTTATCACGGTATATGGCGACCAAAAAGAAGTAAGAGACATAGAAAAGGGCCATACACCAGGTCAAAGCAATGTGCATCACCTGGATTCTACTGAAGAAAAGAAAGAACCATATATCAAAGCTAAGAGGGACAAAGAGAAAGTGGATAAGTCCAGATGACGAAACAAAGAAAGTTTACCTGGATGATATGCCAGATAGAACGGTGATGATAGGGGCTCATCTGAGTCCCGAAGAAGAAAAGGAGCTTATTGAGTTCTTAAACAAGAACAAAGATGTTTTTGCCTGGTCAGCAAAAGATTTGCATGGTGTTGATAGGGATATCATTAAGCATGTTCTTGACACGGATGAGAGGATAACTCCGAAAAAACAAAAAGCTCAGAAAAATGTCTGAAGAAAAAGCCAAAGCAATAGAAGCAGAGGTGCAAAGGCTTCAAGATGCCAAAGTAATCAGGGAAGTCATGTATCCCGTATGGTTAGCTAACACTGTCCTAGTGAAAAAGAAGAATGGAAAATGGAGAATGTGTGTAGACTTCACAGATCTTAACAAAGCTTGTAAGAAAGATGACTATCCCTTGGAAAGGGTGGACAAGGTAGTCGATGATGCTGCAAACAGCGAGATGCTTTCACTCTTGGATATGTTCTTAGGATACCACCAAGTCAGGGTGAGGAAGGAAGACGAAGAAAAGACAAGCTTTATCACACCCTTCGGAACTTACTATTTCGTGCGAATGCCAGAGGGGCTGAAGAATGCTGGATGTACATTTTCAAGAATGATAGCAATCGTCCTCCACTCCCAACTTCGAAGGAACATCCTAGCATATGTAGACATAATAGTCAAAAGCATCAAAAGAAGCGAACACATTAGAGATTTAGCAGAAACCTTCGTGAATCTGAGGGCAGCAAATCTCAAGTTAAATCCTGAGAAATGTGTATTTGGCATTCACAAGGGAAAGGTTTTAGGCTGCCTGGTATCAACAAAAGGCATCGAAGCAAATCCAGATAAAATCAAGGTGTTGGTTGAAATGCAAGAACCGGTTTCAGTGAAATATGTGCAAAAGTTGACAGGAAGAGTGGCTGCCCTTAACAGGTTCATCTCAAGAGCTGCGGAAAGGAGTCTGCCATTTTTTCAGATTCTCCGAAGTTCCAAGAACTTTCAGTGGTCTGAATCGCAAAAGCAAGCTTTCCAAGAACTCAAAGATTATCTATCGAATATGACAAAGTTGTGCCCACCAGAACCAAGATCACCACTTCTGCTGTATTTGTCTGCTTCCAACTCTGCTGTAAGCACTGTCTTAGTGCAAGAGAAAGAGGAGGAAGGCAAATTGAAACAATCCAGTGTACATAGCTTCGGAAGCTTTTTCAGGATCCACACTGTTCTATTCTTGAGTTAGAAAAGATAGCATACGCATTAATCATGGCTACAAGAAAACTGAGACACTATTTCGAGGGTCACAGGATAAGGGTAATCACGAATCAACCACTCAATGACTTGTTCACAAACAAGGAAGCTTCAGGGCGAATCA
The DNA here is from genome assembly GCA_036936925.1 of Cenchrus fungigraminus. Taxonomy (NCBI): domain Eukaryota; kingdom Viridiplantae; phylum Streptophyta; class Magnoliopsida; order Poales; family Poaceae; genus Cenchrus; species Cenchrus fungigraminus. The sequence continues at coordinate 50,961,335 of CM072780.1, forward strand.
TCAAATGGGTAGCTGAGCTTTCAGAATACACATTTGACTTCGAAAGAAGAAGTGCAATCAAATCTCAAGTCCTAGCAAATTTTGTTGTAGACTAGACATCGCCAACCCTTGACTCTAGTGAAGAAGTGACCACACCTTGGATAGTGCACTGTGATGGATCTTGGTGTGACAGAGGAGTTGGCATATCAGCAATTGTAACATCTCCGACTAGAGTCATAATAAGATATGCAGCTAGACTCGACTTCGCAGATGATGCACATTCCACGAATAACACAACCGAGTACGAAGCTCTACTGCTATCTCTGAGAAAAATGAAGGCTTTGGGCCAACAAACATTTGTTATCAAGACAGATTCGAAGGTAATTCAAGACCACATTGAAAAAGAAAGTGAAGCAAGAAACCCATAATTGATCAAAAACCTTCAGAAAGTCAGAGAAATGGAGAAACACTTCAAGGGATACACAGTTCAGCATATTCCAAGAAGTGAGAACAATGAGGCAGATAAGTTAGCGAAGGCCGGAGCTCAGAAACAATCAATGCCTCCAAATGTATTCTTTGAAATTATTAAGGAACCATCCATCAAAGAACAGAAACCAAGAAATGTGGGCAACATAGGGTGTAATGATTGGAGGGCCAAAATCATGGCCTACTTGAGGGGTCATTATGAAGCACAAGATGAGCTAGAGGAAAAAGATTGAGGCAAAGGGCAAGGGGCTATGCTGTAGTGGACGGAGAACTATACAAGTCCGGAGTCACTGAACCTTGGCTAAGGTGCATAACATCTGAAAAAGTCCTAGAACTTCTCAAGGAAATTCACAGTGGAGTCTGTGGTGCACATATCGGCACAAGAGCATTGGCAGGCAAAGAAATAAAGCATGGATTCTTTTGGCTGTCGATAAATGCTGACACAAAAAACCTAGTTCAAGAATGTGAAGCTTGCCAGAAAACAGTGAATCAGCAAAACTTGCCTTCCATGCCAATTCATCTGATACCACCTTCATGGCCATTGCAAAGGTGGGGAATGGATCTGGTTGGACCACTGCTGACAACTCAAGGAAATTGCAAGTTCATTTTAGTTGCAGTTGACTACTTCACCAAATGGGTCGAAGCAAAAGCACTGGTAAACATCACTGCGCCAACAGTTCATAAATTCTTCTGGCAGAACATAATTTGTAGATTCGGAGTTCCAAGGGAGTTAACCGTGGACAATGGAAAACAATTTGACTGCTACACCTTCAAAGAATATTGCAGAACTCTAGGCACTCATGTGAAGTTCTCCTCTGTCTATCATCCACAGTCCAACGGGGTTGTGGAAAAAGCAAATGGATTGATTCTCTCAGGAATCAAGAAGTTCTTGTATGATCAGAAAAAGGGAAAATGGGTAGATGAGATGCCAAAGGTAATTTGGTCTCATAACACAACAACTTCAAGGGCAACAGGTTTCATGCCTTTACGCTTACTTTTCGGGTCTGAGGCAATGACACCCGAAGAAATCAAAAATGAAAGTTTGAGGGTTCTAAAGGCCAAGGAAATTCAAGAAGTTGAAATGAAGGTAGAAAAAGACATGATCGAGCTCCCTAGAGGCTGCTGAAAACATTGAGAAATATCAGAAAGAAACCAAGGCATGGAGAAACAAAAAGATAGTGAGAAAAGATATCAAAGTTGGTGACTTGGTGCTGAAAAGAAAAAAAACTGGGAGAACCCTGGAAAGCTTCAGGAACCTTGGGAAGGACCATACCTAGTAAAAGAAACAAACATGCCGGGGGATTTTCGCCTGATAGACCAGACTGGTGAAGAACTACCACATTCTTGGAATGCTGACAATCTCCGAAGGTACTACCCATGAAAGCTGCAAGAGTAGTTAAATTTTGTTTTTTTGCATTTCTTTCATAGATTTAAATTTTCACAAGAAAAAAATGTAAAACCCCGAACTACAGAACTATAAGTAGCTTCGGGAACCAAAAACTTTACTTCACGCATTTACTCTTCAATCAAGGACTGTACTCTTTTCCTTGCAAAGGGGGCCCAAAATCAGGGGCAAGGTTTTTAACGAGGCAGATCCTATGTAAATACTCTTTCTATCATCTATGAAAGGAGTTCTTCCCCCCAATTTGTATGTGTTGAGAATCTTTGAATGCGATAAATGAGATGGGAAAAGACCCCGTGATGGCCGAAATCCCAAATTGAAGGGATGATTCCATGAAAAGGCCCCGTGATGGCCGAAATCCCAGAGTGAAGGGATGATTCCATGAAAAGGCCCCGTGATGGCCGAGATCCCAGAGTAAAGGGACATCCTATGAAAAGGCCTGAGACAACAACAAGTTGTGGCCTAGATCCCAAAGTAAAGGGACATCCTACGAAAATGCCCAAGACAACAACAAGTTGTGGCCTAGATCCCAGAGTAAAGGGACATCCTATGAAAAGGCTAGAGACAACAACAAGTTGTGGCCTAGAAAGCTCAAAAAATTAAGACATGGAATATTTGTGAATGAATCTATGAGGTGATACCTATTCGATAATATTTCAGAGAAATAGATAACCACAAATGATTATTTGTGGGCCAAGGGGCTCAACTTCCCTCGGAAGAGCGTTAAGCACTCAAAAAGGCTAAGTACTATCATACGAACAATCAAATTCACAAAGAACGCTGAAAAAGTTCATGAATGAAGTAGCTAAATGAGCAAATTTGAGAATATTCGTGATCCGAGTCAACACAATAAGAATGATTTTGCTTAAAAGAAAACCAGGTTGAAGCAACTGAAAGTTCCGATATCAACCTGAGTGAGAACACTGCATAGGCACAAGTCCACAAAACTCGCGAAGCAAGTTTTGTCGACTCGTATTTTGAGTCTGAGTTTTTGCAATGAAAGGAACCGAAGTCCACGAAGCGAGTTTTTTGTGAAATTTTGCATGAAAACGACAAGGTGGGAACGGTGATGTTTTTTCTAAAAATGACTTTATTGCCTTTATATTATGCAAAATTTCAAAATATATTACATAGCTTCGATGAGCCAAATTCAGAAAGGCAGCTCAGCAACATGACCTGGTTTACGATCTCTACTTTCAGCGATATCACAGGCATAAGCAAAATCACAGTCGTCGCCAAGGGGGCTAGAGGGCTCAATCTTCACAAAGGTACGGGAGCTTGAAGCCTCGGTCGCAAGGGCGTAACCATCATGAAAAAGAAAGAAAGAACCTAACTGAAAGCTACACATCGAAAAATATTGGCAGCACAAGAGCCAAAAGTCGGGGAACTTGCAGCCAGGACGAGCTTCTTTGTACAAACGCCATGATTCACCACTAACTACAATATCTTGGCGATGGAAACGTAGTGGTATCACATCCTGCACTGGCCCACCTTCCAGGACCTACGTAGGTTAAAGTTTACAGAATAAAGTTTAGAAAAGTGGGTTACAATCCACGCATGTACAAGTTCACAATTCCTCGAAAACAAAAGCAATGATTCGAGCAAGTTCTGCTTCATTTGTCTACGACCACCTTCGGAGAATCCACACGTCGCTTAGAGCCTCCATCTCTCTCATCATTGTTGCTGCTGCTACTGCTGCTGCTCGAGCCATCTTCGGCATCATCATCTTCACCCACACGACTATCAGATTCTGAGCTCATTTCCAGGGCTTCACGAATTTCATCGCTCGTTTCGTTCCTAATAAGCTGAAAGAGGACAAGAATCAAGAGAATCAGAGAATGATACAACAAGTAAAAACTAGAATAGAGTAGAAAGGAGAAGGACCCGAAGAGTCAAGAGAAGGCTACCTCTTCAAGCTAGTCACAAGCAGTTTTCTTCGTGAATTCTTTGCCGCTGGCGATCCAAAATTCTTTCATGAATTTTATCTTGACAGTCCGAACATCTTCATTCCCACGAATGAGAGATGTGCTTGTAGCATCTAGAAAATGCTGGACCGCGCCGTGAAACTTTACAAGATCTACGCAGTCATAATTCTCAAGAAGCTTCAGCAGGCTTTCTACACTGAATACAACAACGAAGTCGCTATCACCAGAAATAATGGCAGGAAGAGCTTCAAACTCTGTAATCATCCAGTCCAAAATAACTGAAGGCTCTTCACTCCTAGGAAAGGGATGTGGCCAAGCACCGAACTAACTGAGAGCTTCGCCGTATTTTTCGAACAAAAGTTGAGAACTCTTTCGGATGCCTTCAGCGCCTTTACTCATAGCTTTGACCCGCTCGTTAAGCGCCTTTTCAAGCTTCAGAACATCTTGTTCCTTCAAACCAAGAACTTTCGCAAGATTAGCGTTCTAGGTAATGAGTGTAGCGTTTGTACCACGAAGCTTAGTAATAGCGGTGGCTGCCTCATCAACTTCCTTCCGAAGATCCTCAATGATCTTAAGGTCATCACTGCGAGCTTGTGTAAGCTTATCATGTTCTTTCTTCAGTCTGAGATGAGCAGTTTCAGCTAGTTTCTTTTCACTCTGGGAAACTTTCAGTGCTTCTTTCAACTCTATGATTTGAGTCTCCAACTCTCGGTTCGAAGACTGAGCCTTATCAAGATCCTGCTTCAAGTTCTGGATATCAGCAATCTGCTGATCATTCTCTTGACACCTCTCAGAGATTAACTTTCCAAGAACCATGTTGAATTCAGAAAGTTCAGTAGCGCGAAGCTTTCGGAGAGATTCTTCAAACGCTGAAAAAGGAAAAATTAATGGACTTCGCATATAAAAATAGAATCAAACAATTTCAATAACAAACAAAAAGGGGAATAGGAAACAGGAAAAGACATACGAAGAAAGCGAAACAAACCTTTAGTGTCCAGAGGGCCTTTCGACCCTTGGTCACTTGCCCCAGCTATTTCCAAAATTTTCTCATGAGAAGAAGAAGTGTGTCCTTCGGGGGCAATAATTGCTTTGTCAGCAAAAGATGGCATTCCCCTCAGAGAATATCCTCCTGTTTCACTCACATGTTCAATGGCAAGTTTAGAAGATCTCCACAGTACAGAAAAACTACAAGCACCATCATCTTTACCAACTGCTGGGCCCCCAACACTTAATAGCCTACCCCTGAAAGACGTACCGAAGCTATCGTTGTATGCGGCAACTTCGGGAATGGGGTCCTGCCCTTCAGGAACATCTTCACGGTTCTCGACCAAGGACGGCTCTTCAATAGATTTCCCACTCTGATCCACGGTACGCTCCAAATCTTCAATAAATTTCGGAGAAGCTTCATCAGCAGCGGGATGAGATCTTTGGGGATCACCTTCAGAAGAAATTACAGTAACATGGTCCTCAGAAACAGATTGATCCTCAGGTCTCCTATCTAAAAAAGTTCCAACATCAACAAACTCATTGTCTGAACCAGGGAGTACAAACGGTGCGAATTCGTGATCTCAGTTTACAGCAAATACAAGGAAAATAACCTGTTCGGCAAGGCTCATCTTTCGCTTCTTCATCGGAAAAGGCTGAGGCGACGCGTCGAACAACAGCGACAGAAATCTTCTTCAGAGCTTTCTTGGCCTTCTTCCTTCCTAACTCCGCAAGACTAGAGGCGGCATTGAGCTCAGCCTCGGAAGTACCTTCAGTAACTTTTCTGTTTCTCTTGCTGGACTCCAAAGATTTAGTCTTGGTTGGGCAAACAGCAGAAGTAGTGGTTTCACCGGCATCTTCCTTGGCTTTCTCTTTCTTCGAAGCTCTTTTTCTCTGAGGCTTAGAAGGTGCCCTAATAGCCACGGAACCTGTAGCCCCGGGAGTTTGCATCTCCTTATCCGGGCCTGGTGGTCTGGAACGAAGCGCTGGCTCAGCACCAAGTTCAGAAAAGACGTGGTTCACCCTTTTCTTGTGTTTCACGATCAGCTTGTAGGCTTTGTATTTGTTCAAAGTAAACTCGCCAACCATCTCACTGACCTTCTCTTCAACTTCGAGAATAAAATCCTCGAGACTCTGACCATCTTCGAGTATAAGGTTGAATCGCGGAAATGGAACCTTCTGAGAAGCCCATACAACCTCAAGATAGATAATCTCTGAAGGTTTCCAACCATGTGATAAGAGCCAGACACGTGCGCCAACATATTCTTCAATAACATCACGGCTACCGAGAATGGAACAGGCAAGGAAAAAGCCATTTTCAGCATTCTTGAAACCAAAGACTCTACGATTAAACGTAGCAGTGCTAACAGCGGTCACCGGAACAAGAGGCGAGTAAAAAGGGTACGGTGGACTGGTGTAGCTGGGGATCTTAGACATGTGGACCTTAACATAGAACCAGTGCCATTGCCAATCTTCAGGCCACTTGTTGTTACTGCAAGGAGCAAGCTGAATTCGAACAACGTTCTGATTCGCATTCTTTCTTCGAGTATTGAAGGTACAACACCCGTAGTGAGCTTCGTATAGCTTCTCATCATCAAGTTTGATGATTTTTCTCTGAATATGGAGCTCAAACAGACGTGTGAAGATATCAGCACTAATGGAACATTCGAAAGTCTTCATAATCCAGAAGAACTGTTGACGCTCCTTAGCCTCACAACTAGGTTTGCACTCACGGTGACGGCGCCAGGAATGCTTGTTGGCACTCGCTAGTGTCGCTACCGGGTTTATACCCCTAGTAATGGGGCTAGGGAACGTCTTTGGTAAAACACACATCACAGAAAGGTCCGCAAGCGCACGGATTACCGTTGTAGCACTTCACCCGGTGGTATTCGGGTTATCATATTTATATTTTCCCAAGGGAGGCACTACGGCAAAGATGATCAGATAAACGGTGGAGAGAAACAAGAATCGGTAAAGAGCTATAGCAGGGGTAACGAATAAAGATATTCGGGGATAACTTGACACACACAAGGAAATCTTGATAAAGGGTTAGAGAGGACCTAGTGAGCTGGGAGGACAACAAGACGAGAAAGGATCCTAACACAATCTATCTATTCTTGTCAACTCTAGGTAAAGAACTAAGGCAAAGGATAACCAAGGCAAGCTAACTCGACAAGCTCTTCTAGTGCTGCAGGGGCATGCAAAGCTGCGCTCTCAGACTGGGATGAGAAGGGAGAATGACGACGCGCTGAATCCTACCAGCCCGAACTAACGTGGTGGACTACAAAGCCCGTCCGGAGCTATCACCTCCTTAGGGTACCACAACTATTCAGTTGAACGGGACACCAATCTAAGACTAAGGCAAGCTCTGAGCACCGCGCTCACAACGAACCAAAGAACCTTTCCCCGGATATCACGAAGGAAGGTCTCTCTCTACGATGAAACACCGAAGATCAAGCGAAGAACGACCACAACACTATAGGGTTCAAGAGAGCAATGCTAACCAAGATTAAACTAACTTTAGTCTGAACCAAGAATAAAGCTTCTAGAGCAAAGTAAAAGTTGAATGTAATTGACTCGAAAGGTAAGATAGAAAGATAACTTGAATTGTACTTGAGTCTAAACAAAGAAAGGATACAAGAGTAGTACCGGACCCTGAAGAAGACTCCCCCGGAACCCTGATACTAGCTCGACTTGACTCTAACTCCCAAGCTACACTAATCCTACTATAAGTGAACAAAAGAGAGAAATAGAGATGCTCCTGTGTTGTGTGTCCATTCCAGCGAGTGGGAGGTGCCTTTTATAGGCAAGGGAGGTCGGTGGAGCGCAGGGGAGGAATGTCCCAAGTGCGGCAGCACCTCTAGGCACGGCCGGCCCTGTGATGTGCCGCCTCTCACCTTGGACGCTCCTGATCACTGCTCCTGAGGCGGTTGTAGGTCAGCTCCTTGGGTCGGTTTCGCCCGGCATGCCAGTTGATAGGTGCGACCGGCCCTACCCCGTGCCGTGTGATGCACCGACTGAGTTAGGGGACGCCTAGGATTGCCTCTAGATGACGGTTGTGGCGGTTGAGCGATCGGATAAGTGGACCCATTGATCCAAGTGATCCTAGCCTCCACCATTTGATCAAACCGACATTTCTTCAGTGAATCACACTCGTCCAAGTTGTGTTCGAGGGAGTAGGGGTGCTCTGGACTAGAGACGTGCCACGGGGCAGGGCCGGCCGCACCTGCCAGGCCGGCCGCACCTGCAGGGCCGGCCGCACCTGCAGGGCCGGCCGGACCAGGTGGTTCGGCCGTGCCTAGCATATGTGGCACGTTGGTCCCAAATTCTCCCAAAATGTGTACCTGCCTATGAAATTCACAACACAACTCGTGGAACTTTATTAGTAATAAAAATGTGCATGAAACTTGCCATATACTCCTCTCGAACCCGAGGATTTGACGGTCGAAATTTTGTTGTAAGGACCGTCAACAAGAACTTCGAGAGTTCCAAGAAGGAGTTGGGAGTCAATTGATGCATCTTCACAAAAAACTTATCAAGAATAGCGGGAAGGTGACTGTCGCAGGGGAATCTGAGACCGGCAGTGAAGAAATCTCTGAAAATGACAATCTCATCGGCCTCCGGAGCAGGAATCTCTTCGTCAAAAGGAGAACGGATGTCACCGGAGGGAAAGAATCCAGCATCCTCATACTCCTTAATCAGTTCAGGAGTAACTCGAGATTTACCGAAGACAAAAGTTGGGGGGTAGGAAGACTTCGGACCAACGAGCTCATTCAAATTCATGTCAACGTTGGTGATGTCCTCGTTGTCACCAGAATCGTTTCAAGATCTGATCTCCCCATCTTCGCGACTCCCAGATTCCCGAACAGCTTCGATGATCTGGTCCTCAGCGCTTGGGGAAATATTCTCTGATGCTGGAGGAATGCCGGCTGCGGCTAATTCTTCAGTAGTCATCGGCCTGGCAGTGCTTTTAGTACGAGCCACCTTCTAAAAGAAAAGTTTAACGAAAGTTCAAAGCAATGAGTAGCTAAAAAACAAAAAAGAGGAAAGATAATGTTCAAGAATATGAAAAAGGAACAAAGATTACCTTCGGAGAGCGAAAAGGTTATAGAACTGCCAAGATCCTGAGGCACGAAACTCAAAGCTTAGTGACTAGAAAACTTCAAGGATCCAAAAAAGCGACGAAACGGTGAAACAAAGTTACCGCACGGAGTCCCTTTTTATAGGGGGGAAGGCGTAGTTTCGAGAAGATACCTCAATATAGTCGTTGCATTGCCTAGAAGGGGACGCGTGTATCCTCTGACGTTCTGAGGGTGATATTTTTACCACAATTCAAAAAGTTTTCATGGAAACGGATCGTCGGAGTCAACCCGCTTCCCCGAGGGGCTGCTGTAGGGGAATTGGGTAAAAGCTTTCACCCTCGGATCTTCGGAGGTTTCAGCGTTTTCGAGAATTCCGTGATGTGAATGAGAAGGGGCCAAACGATATGCATTGTTCCATAATTTCTGAAAGTGCTGATTCTACTTTTATGAACTAAAGACTCGCATAAAGCATGAACAAAAGACTTTCTAACCCATCCATAACCTTCGGGTGAAATATTCGGCGAAGGGACATTAGTTCTTGAGGTCTGTGTGCAGTTTCAGGGAATTATAAACTTCGAAGAAAGGCGACAATTCGGGAAACTCGACTTCAGAGCTGAGTTCGGACTTCCGAAGCCGGAATCTAAGTACCCATCAGTTCTCGCGAATGAAGGCAAAACCACGAACGAGACAAGTCAAAGGCAGGGCACCAAAAGTCCGGGTTTGAGGTGTGAATGGATGGCAAACTTGTAAATATCCGAAGTTAGCTCCGCGAATTATGGGATGTAAAAAGACATTCATGTACATGTTCCCATTTGGAATATTCTTTATCCGAGGGTAATACTAAAATATAAAAGTCCCGTCGTCCCCCTATAAAAGGGGGTCGAGGGGCACGTGTAAAGGGGTTCACATTTTTTAGGAGAAATACAGGCTTTCGATGATTCTTTGTCACCTACTCATTCGTGATTCCTTTCTTACGTCTGTTCGGGGGTTCCATCCGATTCTTGAATCGTCAACACCTACCATACAATAACTTGTCAACTGAGTGTTGATTGGTCCAACTACTTGTAATATGCTCACTCTACTAAAAAACTTATCAGGTGGGTTCGGAACTGCGGATTGGTCCAAGAAGTTGTAAAGTGCTCAATTTACTACAATAATTTGTCAGATGGTTGCAAATTGTTCCAAAATCTTGTAAACTAATTAATTTAGTACAACAATTTTATATATTGGTGATTATTGGTCTAATAACTTGTGTAAAATGCTTAATTTATTGTGCTAACTTGGCAAATTGGTGAGCATATAGTCCAAACTTGAAATCAAAATTGATTCTGAAATTAAAAATATTCCTAATCAAAATTTAGTCTCGGTATATAAATAGTTAACAAATAAATAATAATGATTTTCTAAACACCGAAGGTTGTAGTCCATATTTAATATATTACCATCATGACACGAATATCAATTGTCAAGTAACGCTCACTAACTTGTTCCAACGCGAATATACCCTAGTCTGATATTAAGAAATATATTGTTTGTGATAACATTTAAAAGTAGACACATCGATTTAGACATTGAGTTAAGTATTTTACAAGTTCTTGAACTAGTTTTCACCCACCTATCAAATTATTAAATTAGATTGATCAGTTTAGAAGTTGTTGGACCATTCCACACCAACCTGACAAGTTACTGTACTAGATTGAGCATATTATAAATTAGGAAAAAGTGTATTATTCATCCCTCAAAGTATTGCAAAAGTATGACATTCATTCTCCATGTTTCATCTGCTGCAAATCAACCCCTTAACTATCTTAACTAGTGCATTAATCATCACCACATTAATTTAACAATGATTTAGTATCATATCATAACACTTTAGGTCATGCAACCAGCTAGAGCTAATTACTTCTAAGCCACAACTTATGTCGATACAATTCTGTAAGATTATTGGGTGTGAATTAATGTCTTTAATTTGTTCCAAATGAATTATGGGGTATCTAATTTAGATAACTTACTTAAAAAATGTGATTTTATATTTTCGACTTAGCATACTACATCTTTGAAAAGACATTGATGTCGCCTTGAGGGGGAGTGAATAGGCGTGACGATCAATTCAAACTTTTCCCACTGATAACTTGAACTACCAGGCACCACCGGTTAGACCAGTTGCCCTGATCGGTCAGACGGGCCCTAGCTCACTGCGTAGAGGGCACCAGTCCACTACGTAGTTTTGGGGATTTCGCGACCGATTTTTATGGTGACAGGTGGTTTTGGTCGCTATAAACCGGGTATAACGCGACAATAGTCGTTATTGGTCGCGATAGGGGTGTGTGTTGCGACCAGTTGTGTACTGTTGCAATTTTAATGGCAATTGCGACAACGCATGGGCCTTTGTTGCAATTGCAGTATCGGTATTGCGATGCTTATTGGTAACGGTTGCAATAGTTGCACATATCACAATGACTATGACACGTCGCTATTAGTTGTGCCATGTGTTGCAAAAGAGGATTGCTTTTAGCGACAAACATGCACTCGTTGCGACTGAAATATTTGATATTGCAATGTGCATCGAAATTGTTGCAAAATAGACAGGGGTATGGCAACGCTAACACAGAATCGTCGCGCTAGAGAGATGCTATTGCGACAAAAATATCACCGTTGCGATCAAATGCACTATTAGTCGCAATTAATGCGTTCGTGTGTGACCAGCCCAAGACCTATTTTCTAAACCTTGAAAAAAACTGAGGCCCATCAATGTAATCGACATTTGCTCAACTCTAAACCACTGGCGAAATTGGAGGCCAAACGGACCCACACATGGGTCGGCCGAACCACTGGTTCGGCCGAACCACGTGGGCCTATTCGATGGCCTATGGGCCTGGACCATAACCTGCACACGATTATCTATCTTTGTACACCGAGTCCTAACCCAACTCTATTCGTTACACCAAGTCCTAACCCAATTCTACGTCGTATCGCCCATCTTTACCCAACAATATATATCGACCTGTAATACGAGGAATGAAAAATACCCAAACACATCCTTGCTTGTTGTCGTCACGCAATCTGCTAGGGTGACGCTGCAAGCTCCGATCATCTGGAACCACGAGCGTAAGTAAGTGTGATCACCTGCATCACCAAGTCTGTTTTTCGGATCCAATCCGCCAAGTTATAATCGATTATGAGATCCATGTGCATGGAATTTTATTTGTTTGTTAATTAGTTTGTATATACATCTAATTTTAATACAATGATACGTACACTGATCGAGCACGCCCTTGTCCTCGCTGTTTTAGGAGAAATCAGTTGTAGTTGGTTTTCTTGCAATGGCAAGTGAAGAGGATTGCAGTTGGATGGAATTGCCGACTACAGATGATGCATGGCAACGCGGCTTCGACAAGTTTATTGATGATCTGTTTGAAGGAGAAGAGGAAGGAGAGTCTCAGCTATGTCTGTGTTGTAAGTGTCGTCGCGTGGCATATCATAACAGAGACACTATCGAAGGTCACTTGGTTAGATCAGGGTTCGACCTGGATGTCATAAAAGAGCAAAAAAAATGTCATCATCTTGCTGCTGATCCTATCGTGTGTGTGGATGATTACGACGATCTTGACGATCATGACGATCAGGGGGCCACCAATAAATTGTTTACCTCACTGATCAGTGGTGACATACATGGTGGAATTAAAGGTGGTAATGAAGAGGAGCCAAATGAGTCAGCACGCAAATTTTTCGATTTATTGGAACAAGCTAAGGTAGAGTTGTACCCTGGTTGCAAGGAGGCTTCAAAGGTTTCTTTCATTGTTAGGCTATATCAAATCAAGTGCATGAGTGGTCTTAGCAACGCTGCAATGGAGCAAATACTGTCATTATTCCGTCTTGTGCTGCCAGAAGGGCATTGTCTCCCGGATTCCCTAGACAAAGTTCGAAAGGTGGTTCAAGACCTTGGCTTGGACTACCAAAAGATTCATGCTTGTGTCAATGACTGTGTGTTGTTCCGTGGAGAGTACGCAGACATGGACAAGTGCCCAACTTGCAAGTTCAGTAGGTGGAAATTTATGGATTCAGAACAGGGTACTAGCGTGGTTGGCACTGATGCAGCAAAAAAGAAGCAGTTACCTTGTAAAATACTGAGGTATTTTCCACTGATTCCACGACTGCAAAGTTTATTTATGAACGAGGAAACAGCGACATATATGCGTTGGCACGACGACGAATTGATTGATGATCAAAAACTGAGACACCCAGCTAACTCAAGGGCATGGAAGGTCGTGAATGAGGCGCACGAGGACTTTGTAGAGGATCCACGTAATGTCAGACTGGGACTTGCATCAGATGGCTTCAATCCATTCGGTATGTTGAACGTGGCTTACTCTACATGGCCAGTTATCCTAATTCCTTACAACCTACCTCCTTGGTTGTGTTTGAAACAATCCTATTGGATCATGTCCATGCTAATTCCTGAGCCTAAATCTCCAGGGATTAACATTGATGTGTATTTGCAGCCTCTGATCGATGAGCTCAAAACGTTTTGGAGTAAAGACGGAGTTGAAACTTGGGATGCGAAGGATAAGCGCAATTTTAAAATGCGTGCCATGTTACTCTGGACAATAAACGACTTTCCTGCTTACGCGATGTTATCTGGCTGGAGCACCAAAGGGAGGTTTGCTTGTCCTTATTGTCACAAGGACACTGAGTGCATGTGGTTAAAATTCGGTTCGAAGCATTGCTACATGGGGCATCAGCGTTTTTTGCCTACAAACCACAAGTGGCGAAGGGTCAAGGCCAGCTTCAATAACTTGGTTGAGACGAGGGAGGCACCAGTGCCACTCAGCGGTGAACAAGTTCGGCAGCAGTACGCTACATTTGAGCAAGTCATCTATGGAGCCACTACCTCTAAGAAGAGGAAGCAGCGTGATGAAGATACTAGATGGCACAACTGGAGGAAGAAGAGTGTTTTCTTTGAACTTCCATATTGGGATTCATTGCTCGTACGGCATAATCTAGATGTGATGCATATTGAGAAGAATATTTGTGAGAGCTTGCTTGGGACTTTGCTCGACATATCTGGTAAAAGCAAGGACAGTGAGAAGGCTCGACTTGATCTGCAAGAATTGGGTATAAGGAAGGATCAACATCCAGTTCTCAATGAGAAAGGTAAATACAAAATGCCACCAGCATTGTACACATTAAGTCGTGATCAAAACAAAATCCTGTGCAACTTTCTACAAGGTGTTAAGATGCCCGATGGTTATGCTGCTAATATCAGGAGATGTGTTGATGTCGATGGGTGCAAGGTTTCTGGCCTGAAAAGTCATGACTACCATGTTATCTTACAAAAACTCCTACCTTCTGTGGTACGTGAAATATTGCCTGAACAAGTAGCGCTCCCGTTGATCCAGCTCAGCAGGTTTTTTAACTCGGTATGTTCAAAGGAGATTGACGTGACCGAGATGCAAGAACTTAGCAAATCGATTGCAGAGACCCTTTGTCGTCTTGAGATGATTTTCCCTCCGGCATTTTTTGATATTATGATGCACTTACCGGTTCATCTTGCTTGGGAGGCTGAATGCCGAGGCCCTGCTTGCTATAGGTGGATGTATCCAGTTGAGAGGTACCTACGTACAGTCAAAGGATATGTGAGGAACAAAGCGTACCCAGAGGGTTCAATAGCAGAGGGATTTATATCAGAGGAGTGCCTTACATTCTGTACTCGGTTCTTTGAAGGTGTTAGTACGAAGATTGATCGGCCAGAGCATCAAGAAAAGAGCGCTGTTAATGAACCACCTGCTGGTCTGAGTGTATTTGCGAGCAGGGACATGAACAGAAGGAGAACTACTTCTATGCATAATATGGAGGTACTAGGTTCCGAAGTTTTGCAGACGATGAGGCACTACATAATATCAAACTATGATGAGGCCCTTCCATGGATAAAGTAAGTAACAAATGTAAATTATTTGAATCTTGTTACATGGTCCACACTACATATCTCAGTGATTATTTTTCTCTTAAAAAATGTTGCAGTGAGCATAAGGCTGACTTGGAGAAAGCTGGATCGAAGAATGTTGAAAGGAGGCACACCGAGGAATTTGTATCATGGTTCGAGCGAAAGGTGAGTAATATACATTTGTGTTAAATTTAAACTCGCCAATTTTGAATGTGGTCGTAACATATTGTCAAAACATATGTGAGTGTAGATGAGGAACCTGCATAGGGAGGGGAAAGCAGATGCCATGATTTATTCTCTATCTCGTGGTCCTGAAACAACTATAGCTACTGTGAAGAATAGGTGCTCAATCAACGGTTTCTATTTTCGAGCATCTCATGTGGAGAAAAATCTAACAACACAGAACAGTGGTGTTGTCGTCAAGAGTAAAGATGGAATGGAATGGTTTCGACAGATTAAAAAAATCTACATCCTTGATTTTCATGAAAGGTAGGAAGTCACATTGTTCGAGTGTGACTGGTATGATGTTCCTATACAAGGAACAAATAGATCAAAAGGGTACAGTAAAGATAAATTTGGGATTATCGATATTGATACCTCTCAGCGTCGCTATTCAGCTGAGCCTTACATCCTGGCGACACAAGCGGAGCAAGTGTGCTTTGTGAAAAGCGGGAATTGAAAGAAAGAAAAGTGGTGCAGCGTCCTCAGAATGAAACCTAGGAACTTGTTTGCCATGCCTGAAGGAGAGGAAGACACTGACATTAATGTTGGTGATGTTGATATGGACGAGGTTGTTACAGGTTTTGAAAAAATTTCTTTTGCGGACCAAGAGGATGTGTCAACTTGGAGGAGGCCAGATGTGGAAGGGGCAAGTGTTGATGCTTCTATTGTTGATCTTGCTAAACCGATGCCTGAACCGGATCACGCAGACATACCTGAAGACGACGACGATGCTGATGACACCTACACTGGTGACGGAGTGGTTGCTCCAGCCAATTCAGATGGACAAGACGACGATAGTTTTTTTTCATAATTAGGGGTAGATGTTTTCCTTAATAATTAGGGGTTGCTTTGTTTACTTTTATTGAAGCAATGGGTCCAAAGTTTGTGTGCAATAAATAAATTTTGGTGAAGATTGGAGTTCTGTATGCAAGATTGGCTTGAGTCTTGTTATATAGTATTTCTGTGTGTTCATGTTTATGTTTATGACGACAGCTTCTTGGCCTTGATTTGTATATCACCATTATGCTCACAGAAAAACAAAGCAAAAGCAACAGTCAAAAGACAATATATGTATGAAATATTTAAGGTAGCATAATTCAGTAGACTAAGGACACATATGCTTCTTCTTATTAAGGTAGCATCGTACCCCCAACATCTCTGTTCATCACAGAAGCAAAAGCAATAGAGAAAAGACAAAGAAGAAGATGTCATATCTACTTCTTCAGTTCAGATCGCTTCATCCTCCACTTCATTCCCCATTAGATTCCTGGGTGTAGAACTCACCCCTCTGATGCTTCCACTTCACTGCAACGTGAAGATCTTCAGCCATCTGAAAAATCTAACATTTCCCAAGGGTGTCACAGTAAGCATTTACAGAAGGTCATCGACTGCATTCATGCCAGTAGCAAATTATGTTTTCAGAAAATCTCTGACTAATGGTTAACCTGAAGGATAGGAACATCAACTCACGAAGAGACTTAGTAGGTCCATTGTATTCATCGTCATCGCTGTCGTAATTTAGCATCATCTTGCATTGAATCTTTGGGAAACAAAACTCATACTTCCTTCCTTTTGACTGAATTACATGCAAATCTTGATCAGAACATAAGGCACACACAATAATTACGAACTAAATTTACTCCATTTCATCTAAACAAGTAGTGTTGCACCCTCACCTCATACAAGCATCCTCGCAAGCCAAAATCCTCGATGCCCGTTTCCGCGTCCGATTCAGTAGTGGGCCAAGCCTGGGTGTATAAGTGGCGGCTCTTTTGCTACATCGAAACAACTTTTTCAATTTGTCATTGACAGATTGTATAAATATGCTGGCACAAAAATTTCTGCCACAACGTAACATTGCAAACTATCATTCAATGATAAAGACGCAGTATAGGGTCTGGCTCACCTTGTTCTTCCTACGCGATGACGAGGCTTCGACGACGATTACTATTCTTCCGTTCTTCCTGGGGGCGGTCGTGGCAGATCGGAAACCTGTTGGGACGAAGGGGACTTCTACATTCACGGCGTGGTCTAGGTCGACTTCGACCCATGCCTCCACGACATGCCGCCGGCTCCTTCGTTGTCGTGGGGTGGATGAGGAGTGGCGGCGGCTCAATGGAGTCGACGATGTCGATGACGTACTTCACGAGAAGCGACCGGCAGCATCGCGCGGCTGCTTGTGAGATGTGTGCGTGCGCCGGGCCATCGTTGTGATGTAGGTGGGTGAGACAGGGGTGGTGTAGATGGGAGGGGTGGAAGTTATAGACGGTGAGGGAGGAAGAAAGCGCGTGAGATTTTTGGGACCTGAAATGGCCAGGCGGCAAAATTGCAACTTGGTGCCTTCGAATATCGCAATGGGGATTGGGCCACACTTTTCTTGGTTGTGCTCCGATTTTTGTAAACACAAAAAGGATCCTGGTACATGATAAATCAGTTGCTTGACCAAACAGATGTCAAATTGACTTGTGTTTCTCGAGAAATTTTTTCTATTGCCTTAATAAATGAATGGTTTCTGAACCTATGAGTACTATCTGTCATGATTTGCTTGTTAACTGAATGTGATTCAACTGCCATGAATTGAAATGTGATTGAACTGGCATTCAACTTGCATGACATTGCTTTGTGAACTGAAATATTATTCCATTGCCAACAAACACTTACACAGCACCCATACCCATTACACAAAGTTCACTAATCATAGCACAACAAAAACACTGATCATACCACAATAACTACCCGTTGAACCTGCTCATGGCAAATCCAATAGCTACACCACAAATTGCTATTGTAACACAACCAAAACCTACACCAACATAGATGGCTGTGATCTTCAGCTTCTGCATTTGCACTCTCACTTCATAAAGCTCAGCCACAATGTTGTCCACTCTCTGCTTCAGTTCATCCACGTCTTCCTTCACTTCATCCATGTCGGCCTCCTCACCACCATCATCAGAGCCAGCATGAGCCATGGTAGCAGCCGCCCTCAGCCGTCCATATGATCCTTCATATTGCTGCTTAGACAAGATGAAGCGACAAGTTGTTGGGTCGCCCTGCATTAAACACAAACCCTAGCCACATGAAAAACAGACGAACAAACTCAAAATTTCACCCAAATTGAAGAGAAATTTACTTACTTTCACGGAGTACGGGCACTTCACATACATTTGGTCGTACGACTCTGGCTGTTTGCTTTTGATTCGTACCACTAGCACACTGCAAAATGGGCACATCCCCTCTTGGTTCACCCATCTTCTCGTCCCGCTGCTTGAAGCCGTGTCGGCGGTCCGGCTGCTTGAAGAGCCTGCTCGCCTGGAGTGCATTGTCCATGGGCGGCGGCGGCGAGAATGGGGAGGCGAAGGCGGAGGTGGCGGCAAGAATGGGGAGGCGGCGGCGGCAAGAATGGGAGGTGGCGGGTATTTTGGTCCGGATACGCAAATACGTGGCCTGACAATGGGCCCGATGCGACGGCAAGCATAGAAAATGGCAAGTTTCCGAGTACCCGAGAGTTCTAATGGCGTTTCTCCAGTAAGGCGAATAGTAATGGTGTTTCTCCAAACTCAGGAAACTGTAATAGCTTGGAACCAAATAACCCAAAAAAATAACAAAACAACCACTGATAGAATTCTGGTAGAGCTCCATTTTTACTCAAATAATATTGACTTAAATAATTATAGGATTATGACACTCAAGATCACAAGCACTCACCGTCGACAAACAACTAATTTATATATAATATAACGAAAGCCCCATTCAACAAGGGTCGTTACACAAGCATTCCCCAGGGATCATATATTTCCACTTAAGTAATGCCACTTCACAAGGGTCATTACACAAAAGTCCCATTCATCAAACCTACTTGTTCATCAGTTTCTACTTGTTGATCAGTACCTACTAGTTCATCTCTACCTCCTTTTGCTAATATATGGAGGGAGTATGTCACTACACAAAAGCCATGATTCCTACTCCCTCCTTCCTCAAATACATGAGGTTTAGGACTAGTATTTTAGTTCATTTTGAACTAAAATATTTGTCCTAAACATCATATATTTGTGGAAGGAGGGAGTAGGTGATTACACAAAAGCTAAAACTAGCTACTGCTTGAACGTGGCTGGTGTCCTACTTGAAGAAGTAAACCCAGCGCTTGAGCTTCACGCGAAGGTCTTCCACCAGCCACTCGATCTGACATGTTATAAGCATGCATTATCAGATATAAGTACATCTAAATTGGCATATGCAAAAGAGGGAACATAGGGAATGAAAGTAATACCTCGGCGTCAAGAGGGTGCTTGTGCCAGATGGGCCTACAATTCTCATCATCGCTGTCTTCAGAGCATTCCGCGAAGATCCTGACTCGCGGAAAGTTGAACTCGTACATCACCTTGGGCCCACCTCCCTGAATTAAGAAATGGAGACATGAATTAATACTAAACTTTGCAATAATGGAATGAATGAACAACAGGGATAGAAGTTGGCAAAAAAATGCAAGAGACTTTTTATGAGTGCAACAAACTTTGAAAAAACAGATGTATTATAGTTTGAATAGTAGCTAGCACCGAGTGCCAAACAGGATGTTGATTAAACAGAGTGCAATTTTAGTTAAAAACATAGTGCAATTTTAGTTAATGCAAGCACATCCAAAAAAACAGGACAACAGGCTGGTGTATTTGCTGGTGAATTTTTAAGATAACATAAGATTAATCTTTTGTAGTAAAACATACCATGGTGACAAGGTAGCACAGAATGCCAAAGATGGTTCCTATCAGTTTTTGCCATTTCTGTTCATAACTATATTCTGCATAATTGTGTTTACATTTGCGTACTAGGTACCATGAATGCCTAAAATGGTATACTATCCATGAAAATCCTAAATTTGAACTCACAGAATTAATTACAACTCAGGAACAATTTCTCACACAAAGAAACAATCACTTACATTCAGTGATTAATCAGTACATTAATAATTAGGTTCTGCAATTGCAAAGGGGAGAAATTAATTTGGTAGGAGGAACAAAACTTACCGGGCGTTCCCAGTCGAAATCCTGCCATTTGTGCGGGTACTCCTCCTCGCTGGACGAGGCATCCACCGTCTTGGCCTTCTTGATGATGGGGGGCTGAACACCCTCACCGGACTTCCGCTTCAGCACCCGTCGGTCGAAGTCCGCGTCCTTCAATCCCGGCGGAACATCGGGGACGGGCTCCGGTTCCTCCGCCACCGCCGCCGCAGTCTCCGGGCGCCTCGACGATCCCGCCAATGCGAGCTTCGGGGCACGACGGCACCTAGAAACCCTGGACTCCGCCGTCGACGACGAGTTCATCTTCACTCTGGCGGCCTGCCCTAGATGTGATCCCATGAGGGGCTGGTGGTTTGGTGGTGTGCAAACTGATGGGAGTGGGGCGGCGACGGCGAGGTGGTTGCCTTTGAAGCAATGGGAATGGGCGAGGAAGATTGCAAGAGAAGCAGCAAGACGAAGGGGCGGTGGTTCTTGTGGGTGGAGTGCGAGAACGAAGGGGTGGCGGTGGTTCCACAAAGGTCAATGACGTGTGGACCAAGCCACTTCTTGGCCCACAAATGAGTACAGAAACATCGGTCAATGGTCAGTCTTTAACGGAAATTGGACAACCGGAACCACATGTCAATGACTCAGGGTCAGCCTTTATGAGTTATATAGTTTTGTTGTTGAGCCACGTGAGTGTATGTAAGATGAAATAACATGTGTAGTACCACATTGTGAAATATTGTGGATATTGATGAGACCGGTTTCACCCAATCAGTACACATAACAACAAATCATCGACGAAGTCATCAAATAATCATGCATCACACACTGTCATTCAGTCACTTAGTGCATTATAGATAGACATTACACACAATATCACACATTACAATAAAGTTCTCAAGTCTAACACATAGATAAGATAGATTATTACAATCCAGGTCTCTCATGATACTTAAGATTAGGCAAAGTTCTCTCTACAAAAGTTAAGCTAGCCATTCATCCTTCTTTTTCTTATTCCTCCAGCCATCACAAACCTTTAATGCTTCTTCTACATGTCCTGCAAGAACTCTTTGGCATCAAATTGAGTTATGAAGCAATTTGCCTAAAAGCTTGTTTTTTTACGTAAACAATGTGTGCAAGACTAGCATTCAGCATTTGTTCTATTGTTATTGACAAAAAATACCAAAAAGAAACGATGATTCTGTTATAAAAACTACCAACTAAATTGGCATATGAACTAGTTTCTATTTGGCCAAATAACAAGCTAAGCATATGAGCTAGTTTATGTTATAACAACCTATGATTAAGTTAACTCGCACTAAAAAATACATCATGCATAGCGATACAGACCTAAACAAAATATGAGGAATTAACAATACGATGGTTCGAGGGGGGACTAGTTCACCTTCTTCTGCTGCTTCCCCTTCTCATTGTCATACTGTGGCACCTTTCTAACTCGAAAGCCTGCTTCCCAGAGTTCGTGGCAATACGAACAATGGGATGGGTCGATCTCATCATCATAGCCACTGCTTCCAGAGCAGGTGCACTTGTTCCCTCGCAACCAAGCAGCAGGAAACTCTGGAGGTTCGATCTAACAGAAATAGTGCTTCAATCATTGTACCATAACAAGCGATATAGCACAAGAAACTAGAATGTACCAAAAAAGTACTCACAAATGCATAAATTGAGATTGTTTCATGCATCAAAAAACTTTGTTATCTAGCAACTGCAATATACCTACCAAAAGTGGATCTTTATCTAGTATCAGGGAACCAAGAAAAAGTGAATCTTCATCTAGCATCAGAGAACCAAGCAACAATTGAAGCTAGCAAAAGTGATTATTTTTCAGGAATGTGTTCAATCGTACTGACACAATTTCACCGGATACTATCCTAGCACAGAACAAAGTAGTGCTGTGTTCAAAGCAATTAGGAGTTTGCTTAGCGTCTTCACATGAAAAGAAATTAACTTAAATCCTAAAGATCAAAGTTGTACAGGACTACTAACAGAAATAGTGCTTGAATCATTGTATCATAACAAGAAATTTGACACACACAACAAAAACCCCACTAGAACTAGCACAAGAAGAAAAACCCTAATTTCCTGTAGCACACTTACCTCATCTGCTTCTGCTGCCTTCTCTTCCCCCCTGCTTGGGCCTGGGGGTGAATCCTACATTGCTTGGTGGCGCAGTAGGATCCTCGTGCTTCACGTCCTCATCGACCACCATGCGGGGTAGTGAGTGGCTGTACCGGCCTTCCGCGCGGCCGCCTGTAGATGAGCCTAGGGTGGTACAGCATCGGCGGGTTGAATACGGTCGCTGGGTGATTGACGTGTCGTGGCTTCCTGATTGCCCCACCGCGGACGAGGGGCGGCGGATTGGAGAAGGAAGCGGCGCCGCTGGCCCGCGTCTGGACGGAGGCACCGAGGTCGCCGGGGACCGCGTGAAGCGCCCATTTGCGTTGCGCGCTTGCCTCCTAGAGTTGTGCTCCCTCCGCTCAGCCATCGTCGTTGCTCCGCTCCTCTCCTTGGCTTGCTGTGGCAAGGGATGGGGCGAGGTGAAGGCGGCGGCGGTGGCGGTTTTGCGCGTCAAGAGTCGACAATTTGGGGGAAGAAGGCGAATTGCTAGGCGGTGAGACCATTTGCCTTCTATTCTAGAACTAGTATAGTTTATTACATCCCCATTCAGATGACAAATGGCCCCACAATGAAGGGCCCACACGCCAGGTCCTCCGCGCTCGCCACAAAGTCTCGCTGGGTCCCACCTGTCGGCCCCAGATTCAGAGTGTTTTTGACTTCTTTAAGAACAAGCACAATTTTTCTTTTTAATCTCTACATGAACCTTGTATCTAGTTTTTCTCCCTCATATGAACAACAAATTAGATCATTGTTTTTCCTACAAATTCCTAAAATCATGTTGTATCAAGTTATCAACTAATTAAGGCTAATATTTTGTAAAACCTACTCTTGTCGGTCTGTTTGAACAATTTAACAAATTGAGAACAACAATCAATCTTTTTTATACACAAAATTAAGTCAACTGGAAAAGTGATGAATACCAAAGCTTCATAACTCATCAGGATATAAAAACTTTATTTAGGTCTTTCTGTCATTTCCTAAAGTGCAAATAACATGAAGTACAAAATTGACATGCCTCTTAGACAGAAACTATCTAAGTCAATCTACGATAAATGACCAATGTATACTACACCTTTCGAAAATGACAACATGACCTAAACAAAGATTGTAGACCTTTATGAATTATGAAACATTGGTATTCATCACTTTTCCACTTGTCGTTATTTAGTGTATGAAAAACCTTGCTTGAAGTTGAGAATTATTGAAATTCACATTTTGGATTGTTCAAACTCTGTCAAATGGAGTAGTGACTTACATAAAGTTTGTAGATGTTGATGAGTTCTACAACTTTCGTATTCAATACTTTTTCATTTGAAATCATTTGTTGCCCCAACGAATTTTGAGAATTTCTAAACTGATGAAATCTAAAATTTAAATAGTTTATGGTAACTCGGATGGGGACGTGACCAAAGTAAAAGTTGTAGATCTCGATATGTACTACAACTATTGTATCGACAACTTTCTCGGTTGAGCACATTTTTTATGTCTTAGAATTTAAATACATTTCAAACCATTAAAAGAAAATAAAAATAGATGAATATTTGGATATATTATTGTGTGTTGGATCCCACCATGAAGGGCCCACACGGAAACCCCACGAGTGCGCAGACGATCTAGAGGCCACTTCCAGGTCCTCCGCACTCGCCACGAAGAGCAAGCCCCATTTTTCTTTTTTAATCTCTGCATGAACCTTGTATCTAGTTTTTCTCCCTGATATGAACTCCAAATTAGATCATTGTTTTCCCTAAAAATTCCTAAAATCATGTTGTATCAAGTTATCAACTTGTTAAGGCTAATATTTTGAAAAATCTACTCGTGTTGGATATGAACAACAAGTTACTCAATTCAATTTTCATCTGATTTTTTTAAACACAACAAAAGGACTAGTAAGATATTGAATACGCTGCTTGATCAAAAGTATAGTAAATTCATCAGAACGTATTCCAACCATGATAGATACAATAGGCCCAGTTACTATAGTTTAACAGGGACACATAAATCCCCTGGTAGACTCCAGTGACTACTGATACTTCCTGTGTACATCTAGCAAAAGGAGACTCAGCCTTTTTTAAAATACAACAAAACGACCAGTAAGATATTGAATACGCTGCTTGATCAAAAGTATAGTAAATTCATCAGAACGCATTCCAACCATGACAGACACAATATGCCGAGTTACTGTAGTTTAACAGGGACACATAAATCCCTTGTTAAACTCCAGTGACTGCTGAAACTTCCTGTGTACATCTAGCAAAAGGACACTCAACCCGATTCAGGTGAGGTCACAAACCCAACTGCTGATACTTCATTCCTCGTCAGAGTCGGTGTAGTACTCTCCTCTCCGAAACTTCTGCTTGATCTCTTTGCCGAGATGCACTGCCATGGCTCGAAGCTGGCATTAAGAAAGGGAGTCAGTTACACAAAGAATCACAAAGCTGATATATTTGCTTCACAATTAATTGCACGAGTAATATATATTTGAGATAAGCACGTTATGCACAATAAATTATTGCTGCTGAACAATGGTGATGATTTAGTGAATGGTTGTCACGTGGCACAAATTAACATTGTAGGAACATCACCTCGTCGCCAGACTTAGTTGGTTCATCATCGTCATCACTACCATCATCTATCATCACTGTGCACTTCATCTTCCTAGAGAAAACTACTTCGTACTTGGTGCCTTTAGACTGCATAAAAAGCAAAACTGGGTCAGAACCAATGGGCCACCAAATGAGCCAACCAAAAATCACGGCATGCCAAATCTGGGCATGACAAAAATATGAGCGAGAAGGGCCTGATTGGTTGAGTACCAAAGTTTCCAATCCAAAGGTCCCTAGATAATTTATCAGAACAAATTTGCACTTGAAAAATAACACACTTATCTGCTCCAACAATTATTTAGAACAAATTGTTACTGAATGGAGCTACTAATAGTATAGTGTTACCTCATCCAAATGTGCTGGAAAGTCTTTCCAGTCTAAAAACTTCCCCTTTTTGTCATCATAAGCAGCCTCGATGAAGATGTGGTGCCTCTTTTGTTTCTACAACAAAGCAATAATTAGAATTTTTCATTTGCAGATTAAATTGTGTCAAGAATCGCACTATTATATTATTCTTGTGTCAAGAATCACAAAAGGAATAAAACAGATCTCGCAAGTAACATGCTTCAGTACATCTTAACATTGCAGTGCTGAGATTTTTAGTATATCCCTCATTAAGCTTTATCTAGTCACATTTAATCAGTATATCCCTAATGAATCCAATCCAAAAAAAACCCTTTGAAACCACAAACCTAGCGGAATCAACAAGATCCCACCTTTCATATCAAATCTAAAAATATAAGCCCACCTTGTTCAAGGGGCGTGGCGGGCGTGGCGCGGCTCCGGCGACTCCGATGCCTAGCTGCGCCACCGGTGCGGTGCCGCTGTGCTGCATTGGTCCCTGCGCTGCCGGGGCAAGGATCGCGTTGATGCCGACGAGCCCCGGTGCAAGCTTCCGGGGGGTCATCTTCGTGCACGCCATCAGGGCAATGGAATTGGGCGATGAAGCGGCGGCGGCGATGCGTCCATGAGTGAACAAGGTTAGCGGTGGATGGGACACCTTGGGGGAAGAAGGCGAAGTGCTACTTTCCTAGGCGGCGAGACCGTTTGCCTTCTATTCGAGTAGGCTTGTATACAATAAAAGGGAAATAGGGACGCATTATTGACATCCCCGTTCAGATGACAAATGGGCCCACAACGAGGGGCCCACACGGAAACCCCACACAAAGTCTCGGTGGTTCCCACCTGTCGGTCCTAGATTCAGATGTGTTTTTGACTTCTTGAAGAACAAGCACAATTCCTAAAATCATGCTCTATCAAGTTATCAACTTAGTAGGGCTAATATTTTGAAAAACTACTCGTGTCAGTCTGTTCAAACACTTTAACAAAATGACTACTGCAATCAATATTTTTAAAGATGTCAAATGGAAAAGTGATGAATGCCAAAGCTTCATATCTCATCAAGATTTACAATCTTTATTTAGGTGTTTATGTCATTTTCAAATTTCTTGCAAGAAGTTGAGAATTATTGAAATTCAAAAATTGGATTGTTCAAACATTGTCAAAGGGATTAATGTCTTAAGTAACGTTTGTTGATGCTGATGAGTTGTACAACTTTGGTAATCATGACGTTTTCATTTGAGATCATTTATTACCCCAAAAAAATGTGAATTTCTCAACTTTTGGAAACTGAAATTTAAATAGTTGAAGAAATCTCTTTTGGGGAAGTGACCAAAATAAAAGTTTTAGATCTCCATAATTTCAAAACAAATGTAATGACAACTTCCTCAATTTAAATCAGTTTTGATGTCTTCGAATTTCTATAGATTTGATGTTTCCAAATTAGTGTAATGAATGCTAAGATGATTTTTAATGGTTGTATGTGACCAAAAGCAGTGTGGGCCCTTGCTTCCCTGGGCAGACATGTCATTGCCTTTAGGATGGAAACCAATGTGGTGTATCTAGATTTCCTCATGAAGCCAAACTGCCCTCTTCTCTTTCCTTTTTGCCTCTCCTCCCCAAAAACCACGTCTCAGTGGCTCCCACCTATCGGCCCCAGATTCAGAAGTGTTTTTGACTTCTTTAAGAACAAGCCCAATTTTTCTTTTTAATCTCTGCATGAACCTTGTATCTAGTTTTTCTCCCTCATATGAACTGCAAATTAGATCATTGTTTTTCCTACAAATTCCTATCAACTTGTTAAGGCACTCGTGTTGGTCTGTTTCAACAATTTAACAAATTGACAACAACAAGCAACCTTTTTTACACACAAAATGAAGTCAACAAGAAAAGTGATGAATACCAAAGCTTCATAACTCATCAAGATCTACAAACTTTATTTAGGTCTTGATGTCATTTTCTAAAGTGGTAATAACATGAAGTACAAAATTGATAGACCTCTTAGATAGTTTCTTAAACTATCTAAGTCAATCTACGATTAATGACCAATGTATACTACACCTTTCGAAAATGACAACATGACCTAAACAAAGATTGTAGACCTTTAAGAATTATGAAACTTTGGTATTCATCACTTTTCCACTTGTCATCATCTAGTGTGTGAAAAATCTTGCTTGAAGTTGAAAATTATTGTAATTCACAATTTGGATTGTTCAAAATCTGCCAAATGGAGTAGTACCTTAAATAAAGTTTGTAGATGTTGATGAGTTCTACAACTCTCGTATTCATGACTTTTTTATTTGAAATCATTTGTTGCCCCAACTAAATTTGACAAAATCTAAACTGATGAGATCTAAAATTTAAATAGTTTAAGGTAACTCGGATGGTGAAATGCCAAAAACAAAAGTTGTAGATCTCGATAAGTACTAAAACTATTGTATCGACAAATTTCTCATTTGAAATCTTTTTTTATGTCTTAGAATTTGAATACATTTGAAACCATTAAAAGAAAGAAAATATAGATGAATATCTGTGTATAGTATTATTGTGTGTTGGATCCCACCACGAAGGGCCCACACAGAAACCCCACACGAAGGGACGTGAGTCACGAGCGCACAGATGATCTAGAGGCGACTTCCATGTCCTCCGCAGTCCGCACTAGCCACAAGTCTCGGTGGGTCCCACCTCTCGGCCCCAGATTCAGATGTGTGTTTGACTTCTTGAAGAACAAGCACTTTTTTCTTTTTAATCTCTGCATGAACCTTGTATCTAGTTTCTCTCCCTCATAAGAACTGCAAATTAGATCATTGTTTTTCCTACAAATTCCTAAAATCATGTTGTATCAAGTTATTAACTTATTAAGACGAATATTTTGAAGAATCTACTCTTACCGGTCTTTTTGAGCAATTTAACAAATTGACAACAACAAGCAATCTTTTTAACACACAAAATGAAGTCAACAAGAAAAGTGATGAACACCAAAGCTTCATAACTCATCAAGACCTACAAACTTTATTTAGGTCTTTCAGTCATTTCCTAAAGTGGTAATAACATGAAGTACAACATTGACAGACCTCTTAGATAGTTTCTTAAACTATCTAAGTTTCTTAAACTATCTAAGTCAATCTACGATTAGTGACCAATGTATACTACACCTTTCGAAAATGACAACATGACCTAAACAAAGATTGTAGACCTTTAAGAATTATGAAACTTTGGTATTCATCACTTTTCCACTTGTCATCATCTAGTGTGTGAAAAATCTTGCTTGAAGTTGAGATTTATTGTAATTCACAATTTGGATTGTTCAAAATCTGTCAAATGGAGTAGTACCTTAAATAAAGTTTGTAGATGTTGATGAGTTCTACAACTTTCGTATTCATGACTTTTTTATTTGAAATCATTTGTTGCCCCAACTAAATTTGACAAATTCTAAACTGATGAGATCTGAAATTTAAATAGTTTAAGGTAACTCGGATGGTGAAATTCCAAAAACAAAAGTTGTAGATCTTGATAAGTACTAAAACTATTGTATTGACAACTTTCTCGTTTGAACTCTTTTTTTATGTCTTAGAATTTGAATACATTTCAAACCATTAAAAGAAAAGGTAACTCTTTCTGGTTGACTACCTAGTGGGTCCCACCTGTATGCGGCTTCTTCATGGAAACTGTGTCCCCACTTCCTTT
This sequence comes from Cenchrus fungigraminus, assembly GCA_036936925.1. Lineage (NCBI taxonomy): Eukaryota > Viridiplantae > Streptophyta > Magnoliopsida > Poales > Poaceae > Cenchrus > Cenchrus fungigraminus. Next base: position 50,990,124 of record CM072780.1, read on the forward strand.
TAGTTTATACACGAAGTTGAACCGGCAGCATAGAATATTGCCTTTCTGCCTCTTCCGGTCTTCACCCAAACCGTCCCATCACAACTGGGGTTTTCTTGCCTTCACCCAACGCCGGCGGCCGGCCTTCTTCCCTTCCCATCGCCGGAGTGCCGGACTTCTTCCTCCTCGCCCGCCTGAGTGCGACGATGGGGCGCTGGCTTCGTGATGCAGGAGGTCGCTTATCATGACGTTCGGTGACCTCGGGGGCATCGTCAAGCCGCGGTGCCTCATCTACTACCGGGGGATGGGGTGGGCCGACTCGAATCATCTATTGTTTGGCCGCCATGGCCGTGCCACCTTGCTCTAAAGCAAGAATACCCGCCGCATTGCCCCAATGTGACACACCGGGAGGCAGCGCCGCCTCATGCAGGAACCAATGGGACGCACTAGCATCAAGCGCCACCGCACCCAACATCATGAACCAAGGAGATGCAATGGGCGCAAGCGCCACAGCGTCAGCAGGGCGCGTCAGTGAGGTGAGCCAATCCCGGCCAGCATCTCCACATATATATAGTCATGGATTAATTTCAGATTGCGAACTCTGTTTCTTGATTTTGAACTGTAGCGTCGCAAGCGCCGCCGTAGCGAAGGGTGGGAACCATGGCGCCCCGCAGTCATTGCAAGACCTTTAGTTTGGGATTCGGTACCGGATACTTCACACCACGACGTCGTCTTCTACAAGGAGAAGTATCCCATCATCCGTACAACTATCACTTGCGATGCGGTTGTGGTGGAGCAGTTCATCCAGGAAATCTGAGGTAGCACCCCTGCAAAACGATTGCTCATCAGGTTGGACACAGAGTGGGTTGAACTCCCTAAGAGCGGCGGGTACAAGACCGCATTGTTGCAATTGTGCGTCGGGCCACGTTGCCTTGTGTACCAGGTGTTCCATGCCAACTACAATCTCCCTGATGTCCTTGTCAAGTTTCTCACACAGGAAGGCCATGTCTTCGTTGGAGCTCATATATCCAATGATGTTGCACGCTTAGAGCAGGACTGCGGCATCACAATCACTAATTGGACATACCTTCAATTGATTGTACATGAAGTTGCTAAGGAGTACTGATGTCTAAGCAAAAATGGTAAGAGATCATCACTGGAGAAGTTGGGAGCTCGAGTACTGATACTACCTCTCTACAAGGATTATGGGTTCGATCACACTTTGTGGAGTTTGAGGTATTTGACAAGCTGGCAAGTTAAGTACGCAACCCAGGATGCATTTCTGTCATTTGAGATTGCAAATCAACTTGTGCTCAAGCATGATTACCAATTTATGTAAACAATTATTCAATAGTGTGTAGTAATGTGCTACCCTAAGAACAAGTCAAGGTGTGATTAAGAGATTGGAGCCTTACCAGTGTGCTATACCTTCTGTTGTGCTAATTTTCAGGCTTTGATTGATTCATTTTTCTTACACCATCGATTTCACATGGCTTATGGGAGATCATAGGCAGTGTGGCCCTAGCTTTCCCAGCCTCATATTTCAGTGCCTTTAGGATGGAAAGAACTATGGTGTATCTATTTTTCCAAAAGAAGCCAAAAACCGCCCTCCTATCCTTTTTCCCTCCTCCCCCGAAACACTGGGCTTTTCTTGCCAATCCCCTCGTCGGACGCATCACCTTCCCCACCGCCGACCGCATCCGTCTCGTCCACCTAGAGTGCGACGATGTCGAGACGCAAGAACCACAATTCCCTGCGGCAGTTACGCGACGCACGAGGTCGGTTCTCACGAAGTCCAGTGACGTCATCCTCTGGGCCATCGTCGCGACGCCGCGGCACCAAATTAACCACGGGATTTGGAGCAATCGTCGCGTCTTCTGCCAGTAAGAAAGGACATGAAGTGGGAGCAAGCGCCGCCACCCCCAAGAACCAAGGTGATGCAGCGGGTGGTGCAAGCGCCGCTGCCGCCGCCGCTGCCCCATCATCACGCATCAATAATAACCAGGTGACCAAGCCTCTTCCATCATTTCCATAGTCATTTATAGATTGGTATATAATTGTATTCGAGGGTTAGTGCAGCTACATGATGTGGGATTTAGGGGGTACAGATTTTGCCTTTGTTCCTTTTGTAGATTGGATTTGGTCATTTGGTGCCAGTGAGAAGTGAGCCTGTGTTAGGCTATGCTATCTTGAAGCGGAAGCAAAGTAAATATGATAGAAAACAACTTAGAAAGGCAAACCACATGGAGACACAATGATTTGTTTCCCGAAGTTCAGATTCACACCCAAGTGAATCCTACGTCTCTGTTGACGAGCTTGTTCGAGATACGAGTCTTTTTCAACTCCCTCTCTACAAGTCGGGTCTCTTTCAACCACTTTCGTCCTTTCCACTAAGGAATTCTTTTTCACGAAGAGATATGATCACATCCCTCACAAACTTGTCGCTGCTCACCACACCTTAGGAGCTAACCGGTGATGCCTATCAAACCTCCAAGAGTAACAAATGCTTCAAAGGCTTGTAGACGGGAATCAAAGTGCTCAAGCTATGAAATACTCTTTCTCAGCTCACAAAGGTTCCCTTAAGCTCACTATTTTTTTACAGGAATCGGTAGGGGAGGCCCCTACCCCTATTTTTGTGTATATATATATATAAAGGTAACAAGATATTTGCATTTTACAAGGCCCCAGGCCCAAATAAAGAGAGGAAAAGGAGTCTTAGGCAACCTACTCAAAAACTGTTAATCAACTGAACCACCTGCGGATTAGCCTGTAGGGTAACCGCCAACAACTCTTTAACGAAAACAATTCTCCAACAAGAGAAAGACAAAGAAACCGCATCAAAGATAATGTCATTCCGATGACACCAAATGGACCGGCAACCAATTATGAATACTTCTTTGAAAATCACTGAATTGAACTGAAGTCTTGCTTGAAGAACCATAGCCTCAAAAGGCAAAGTTAAATCCCACTGAATGCCCAAGGAGGTCCAGCAAGCATCGCTGAAATGGCAAGCGAAGAAGAGGTGTCGAATATCCTCTTCCACATTCTCCACACAGAGAACACAGCAGTAGGAGTGCAGGAACATATTTTCTTGATACAATAAATTTTGAGTGTTGATTCAGTCCCTAAAAACAACCAGAAGAAGAACTTTTGTTTGTTTTGCACTCGTGATTTCCACATCCATTTGAATAAAATAGAAGATGGGTGAGATCCTTGCAGTTGACAATAAGCCTTGTGACTAGAGAATAAATTCAAACCCCAAGAATAATTCCAAACATCCGGCTGAAGAGCTTCTAAGTTGAGGGCTTCAATATCAGACTTGAGCTGAATGAGCAGGTCATAAGCAATAGTCAACAAAGGCAGAAAAAGAGACCTACTCTCATCCCAGGCAAGAAACTGATTTAGAGAACAATTCTTCTTCCTTGCAAAAGAGTGAAGCTAGGGGAATTTGATTTTAACAACCCCCAGGTCCCACTGATCATTCCAGAAAGTCACAGAAATGCCATTATTAGCCTTACAACGGGCCATGGAGAGAAAATTAGGAGCCAAAGACATAATATCTCTCCACTAGAAAGAGCCAACATATTTTCTCTCATGAGGAGCAGTACCAGAGGAGTAAAGCTTTTCCCAGGTGAAATGCACCCAAGGTAAGTCCAGTCTGTTATAGAACTTTGTGCAAAAATTTAAGCAGAATGGCAGCATTGTGGTTTCTCAAATTAATAATGCCAAGACCCCCATCCTCCTTGCTTTTACAAGCATGTTTCCAAACCACTAAATAGCCACCCTTCTTAGTGACATTCCCACCATGCCAAAGCACATGTTTTTTGTATTTGTCAATTTGATCGAACAGTTCAACAGGCAATTTGAGAGAGCACATGTAATAAGTGGGCAGAGCAAAAGAGACCAAATTCACCAAAATGAGTCTGCCTCCATAAGAAAGATGCCTTGAAATGCCCATGAGATGTCTTTCCATCCTGGTAAGAATGGGAGAAAGCTCCTGGACAGAAGGTCTAGTAGTGCCTAGAGGCAGGCCAAGATAAGTAAAAGGCAGAGAACCCAGTTGACAACCCAAAGCACTTATGAGAGTATGCCATCTACTTTCATCCACATTAATGGGAACCAAGAAAGATTTCTCAAAGTTAACCTTCAGACTAGTGGAAGTGGCAAAAGATTGAAGGACAGACTTCAAGTGTTCAAGTTGAGAAAGCTCAGCAGGAAAACCCACTAGAGTGTCATCGGCGTACTGAATCACTGGAAAATCCCCTCCAAAATCAGGCCCTAGAGGGTGTGAAAAATTACCTAATAAAGCTTCTACACTAAGCACAGACTGAAAAATATCAACACCCAAGACAAATAGCAAAGGAGACAAAGGGTCACCCTGCCTAACACCCCTTTTGCACTTGAACTATTTTCCTGGGTTTCCATTCAAAAGAACCGAAGAAGAGCCAGAGGACAAGACTGACTTAATCCTGGAGATCCATTTTTTTGAAAAGCCCTTGTGATGCATCACTTGCAGAATGACCTCATGTTCAATCTTGTCAAAGGCTTTTTCAAAATCTAATTTAAGAAAAACAATCTCTTTTTTGGACTTGTAATAGATGTGCAGAAATTGGAAAGCCCAAGCAAGGCAGTCTTGAATAGTTCTCCGTTTAATAAATCCATACTGGTTGGCATGAACCACCTAGAGGATGAGTGATTGCAGTCTATTTGCCAACAGATTTGTAAGGAACTTTAGGGAGTAATTAAGCAAAGAAATAGGCTTGTAATCATTAACACCCAGAGGATAGTCCTTCTTAGGGATCAAAGTTATAACAGAGACATAAATACTTTCCAAGTTCAAATTTCCATTAGCAAAATCATTACAGAGCCTGACAATATCATCCTTGATGATGTGCCAACATTTCTTGAAGAATGCCCCATTAAAGCCATCTGGGCCAGGTGCATGATCATAAGGCATGTCCTTGAGCACTGCAAGGATTTCTTCCATTGAAAAAGGGTTTTCTAAAACTGGGAGGTCAGAACATTGAATCAATTCAGAAAGTTCATAAAGCATTTTAGAGAACTCAGTGACACCAAGCCTTTCTTTATAGGATAGCCAAAGAGCACCAGCCATTTGATCATGGGAGGAAACCAAAGAACCATCAGGCAACTGAAGAGAAGTAATAAAATTTCTCCTCATAGAGTAAGTGGCCATAGCCTGAAATAAGCTTGTATTTTCATCACCAAATTTAATCCATCTAGATGTGTTTCTTTGCTTCCAATAGATCCTCTTGGCCTCTGCAATTTACTAAGATGTTGTTTAACCAGACTTTTGAAACACTCTCCAGATTACTCAGGGGCCTCTGATCTTCTAGGACATCCAAAAGAGTAAGCACAAAATTACAATTATTGATCAATTTGCTAAGCTTAGAAAGTTCCTTACTCCAATGCTTAAGACCAGCTCTAACTTGTCTGAATTTGGCATTGAAAGTTTGAGCAGCATTTGCAAAGTATGGAGAGGTGTTCTAGTGCAATTCCACTACTGACAAGAAATTTGCAAACTCAAGCCAGTAATTCTCAAAATGAAATTTTTTTTATCTTGGAACATGAGTGCCAATAGAAACCACAAAAAGGTGAATGGTCTGAAACTGGCCTGCCAAATACTTGTACTGAGGTATCTGGGAAAGAAAGAGACCAAGAGGAAGACGTGAAGACCCAATCCAGTTTCTCTAGCAGAGTTTCAAGCTGCATATTGCTCCAGGTATATGATCTTCCATGAAAACTTATTTCAGCAAGATCAAGGTGCTGAATGACATCATTGAATAAAAGCATGTCATTGGAATTTCCCCAAGGCCTATTTCAGTTGCTGGAGAGCGAAGCAAATTGAAATCTCCAGCCGAAATCCAATCCTCAAAAACTGATGTGTCAAAATTGTAAAGCCAATTAATGAAAGTCGCTTTCTCATCAGGGGCACTAGGCCCATAAATATTAGTTAAGTGGAAGCACTTGCCAGTCAAAACACAGTCCAACTTGACAATAACAGAGTATGAATTGGTAGAGACTAAAGACCCAGTAAAGAGAGTTGAGTTCCAAATAACAATCAAACCACCTGAGGCACCATCCGATGGGGAAAACTCCAAGTTACTCAGAGTTCTAGAGCAGAAGTTGCGTGATATGAGGAGTCAAACGAACTTCTCTTAGTCTCTTGCAAGCAAACAATATTAGCAGAGGATTCACCAATTTTGTCCCGAATAGCATCCCATTTATGTTGGGAATTAATACCATGAACATTCCAAACCAACATTTTAATGCTTCTGGTTGAATTCATTGAGGAAACAGGAAGAAACCAAATCATAGCACTGATGCACATAGCACACCAGCCACAACAACACAGGGAACACAGAAGACACCAAAAAATAAAGCCACAAGCTAAAGAAGTAGCTTAACAGAGTGCTTAAAGTAACCACCAACATAGCCAAGAGTTTGCAACATCCAGTGGTGAACGAAACAGCATGAGTAGCAAAGAACCTAACTGAAGCCAAAGGGCTACTATGTGAGAGCTAGCCTTATTACAGAGAAGATCACTCATCATCAGCATCAAGCTCCAGCAAAGCAACAAGTACACCTCAGGCTGCATCTGGAGGAAGCTTGTCGCCATTCCTTGGATGTTGGCTAACGAGAGATGTGGTGCAGAGGAAGAGTCGGCCTGGACATCAGCTACATAGGTGGAGGGATTGTTCACCAACACTATGGCGTCAGGAGCCACCTGTTCAGCAACTTGAGCAGCAACGTCTGCAGCTTGAGCCTCCTAGGAACTCTAGCATGGTCACGGTAGCCCCCAAGGCCCGGATTCAGCCTCCGGCTAAGACGAAGGAAGGAGGCCTCCAGAGGCTCTTTCAACTTGCGGGAGCGGCGGCGCTTCCTGGAGGAGCTGGGAGAGATGGGGCCTGGAATATCCATGACATCTTCATCATCACTGTCTTCATATGGAACTAGTGGGAGACCCGTAGGAGGATGCAAGGGGCCGATGATGGGGGATGCATCACGATCATCCTGTTCCAAAGAGATCGAAGCTAAGAACAGGAGGACATCCTCATCAACAATGTAGGAAGGAACAGGAGTATTCAGATCAACCTCAAAAACAGAGAGATTAAAGAAAGGCAAGGAGGACAGAGCTGAGAGGAGACCAGCGAAACGAAAAAAAGGGTGTCACCTGATTAGCAAACACCACAATGGCCCCCATAGCCACAGGATCAACTAACGAAGTCATCTGAAGAACAGGCTCTAGATCAACTGTAGGAAACTGAATAAGGTTGTCTTCCACTAGCTCAGGAACACACCAAGAGGAGGCTCATTGAGATCCGCAAAAACCCCATGCACAACATTAGGTTGGGGCTCTGGGTCCTCAGGAGTAGGATCAAGAGCCGGAGGAATCACTACAAGGAATGTGCCGACTAGTGACGCAAAAAAGGGGCGTTTCTCATCATAAACTGCGATTAATGATGCTGGTTGTTACGAAAAGCCTCCGTCATTAATCGAGCGTCACAAACCGTGATTAATGACGAGACCTTATTTTGCGGTGTCATGAGTTTAATGACACGTGCAAAATCGTCAATACAAAGCGTCATAACTTCGTTCCTGCAGCTTTGCCACGCTGGACATAATCTGATGTGGCATCCGATGTGGCATGCCAATTGTGACAAACTGTTTGCGTCATAAAACGAATTTGGCTCGTTTGTAGCTGGGTCCAGCCCAACATTGTTCCTGTAGGCTGGCGTTGTTCATATAGCCCAAAAAAGATTTTGTTGGGCCCCTTTGTAGCTTGTTTAGATGAAATTTGATTAGGGTGGGCCCGTTTTTGTTGGGTCGAGTCCAACAGTGCGCACATTGTTGCGCCTTATGTGTCACCTTAAGTTGAAAAAAATTGACTTTTGGCCCAACTAAAAGTGGGCTAAGCCCACTGAAGGACAACATAAAATTAACTAATCATGCATCAATATTAATGGATTTCATTTCAATTCTGATCCTTTTTTTAGAATAATTTTGATCTGGTTGGCAAAATAGTAATCAACACATATTTCTTTATACAATAAAGCAAACTGTTATTTACCATCAAGCACGACCATATTGTTCATCACATATCACAAACTATTACAAGATAACAGTATCACAAGGAACATCTTGCAGCAAACTTATACAATAAAGCAATGAGTTTGAACAATCTTGCAGCTTCAAGGATGTTGCCGAGGAAGGCCGCCGCTCGTAGCAGAGAAAGGTCGCCGCTCGTAGCAGAGGAAGCCGTCGTCGGTAGCTAGGTCGCCGTTGCTGCTTCCGCTGCAGATCTACTAGGTCTCTTCGGCGGTCGAGGAGAAGATCCTCTGATTTTGGAAAATTATCAGGAGGGAATTGGGAGGCCTGGTTTCCCTCTTTGTTTTATATATAAACGGGGAGGACTAGAAGGAGGAGCAGGGAATTCAAAATTTCAAGTCCCACCTTTCTGCTCCAGAGCGGGAAACGAAAGACTTTGGATCATGGACCCAAACGTCAGTAACCCAAACGAAAGACCGCTAGGGTGTCAGACCCAAACGTCAGTGACCTTACGTAGAGAGGCAAGTTGTTGACTGGGTTGTCCGTGCCACCATGGATCATGGAATGGACAAACAAACACAGAACTATACTCTACTTCATATTCACGTTAGACGGATGATCCGATTATTGCATTACAAATGTACTCACTGCAACAAATTAACGTATCGTTTCAACTGATTATTACATGACTAAATACACCTAAACAAAACATTAAAACTACAGGGGGACTTGGTACAACCCTTCAGGTAATATTCTACAGAGATTGTGCATAAATTCGGGATGATCAGTGCATACGACCGCCCAATCATATGTGATTATTCCGTGAATAAAGATTCGCTCTAAGAGAGACATGCACTTGTCCTGCAATTGTGTGCAGTTAGCCTGAATTTCCCGTCGTAGAAATGAAGTCACAGTCTCCTTGCTTGCCATGTCCCACATCTTTGACGCACAGTGCAGCTTCAACCTTTCCACTTGGTACATGTCGGCGATCGAGAGTAAATAAGACCCGGCATTGGTAGGAGTGTCCCATAAATCAGCCTCCTTTGGGAGTGATCCTTCCCTAGTGTATTTGATCAGGAGCGAGAAGCCATCAGGGCGTGTGTCAATAATTGTAACAGTTTCAAAGCTAGACTCCACTCCTGGGCCGTAGAGCATTGCCTTCATCACACAAGATACTTTCGCCACATCGACACGTATCGCTTGTATCACCCAGCATTCTGCACCTACGTTGAAGACAACGTCCACAGGGGCTTGGGCTACAACGCTTTCGTATATGCTTCTTTGTACTGATGGAGGAGGAACTTGAAGGACCGATTAGGCGAACCAGAGGGGGGGAGTGAATGGGAGCCGATAAAAATTCTTCTCGAAGGAGATGAGAACTCCAACAAGACGAACACGGCTTCCAAATCACATCTCCGACCAAACTACCCAAGCCAAGACCACGCAGCCACTGGAGTGCTACTGGTCCTAGGAACCAACACTCAACCCTCCGAGCCAGAACTCACCAAAACACATAGCGGAAACTTGCACGGCTTGCTGCCTGTGCTACACCGGTCAGACCGATGACCTGCGCCGGTCAGACCGGTGACACCGGTCAGACCGGTGGACAGCGCCGGTCAGGCCGGTAGCTACAGCAGCCGCACAGCAAACGTTCCAGGAAGCCTCAGTGACTCCTCTAGGCCCTGGAACAAAAACCACCTCCGAAACACAACCTGGAAGTAAGAAGAACCCCTCACAAAACCTAGCAAAACAACTCCAAACACGCCAAGAACTGACCAGCAGAACCACAGGACAAAACCACACGGACAAGGCTGTTCCCCGAGACAAAAACCCACCAAGGGCCAGCACCGGTCAGACCGGTCAAGAGCACCGGTCAGACCGGTCGCGCCTGGGCAGCTCGGGATGAACCGCGCCCGCGAGTCAACTCTCCCAAATCCAACTCCCGATCTCCCGATTCGCTCCACGGTTTTGCACAAGACTTTGGGGATAGTAGGAACACCTCATGGGTACTCCATAGCCAAGATTTGGTCCACCAAAACATGTCAAATCAAGAGGAATCAAAGAAATCCCACTAAGAACGCCTCTAACCCTAGAGCCACGAAAACCCCAAAATCGAGCCCCTTTGCTCACAGATTTGGGAGGGGGATCAAAGGGAAAAGAACCACGAAGGGTTCATGCATACATCCCCCACCAAATCCCAAAGAGAAAGGCCTCGAAATCGCTCCAAGAAAATCGGCAAGAAAGGGCTCCGAAAATCACCAAATAGAAGAAACGGGAAAGACACATCCAAGCCTTGAGGAACCACGCCGAATCATTTATACATACCAAAGAGGTTCATACAAGGTCTAGCTTGCCGCCTGATCATCCTTCCCTCTCACAAGATCTCACCATGAAGCTCTCAAGCTAGTCCTATGAAAATCCTAAGAAAATAGGAAGGAAAATAGGAAAACCAAATGAGCTAGGGTTCCAAGAGATGGCTGCCATCCTCTCACCACTTGGGTTATATGGAGGCAACCGAAAGACGAAAATACCCTTACTAGCTAACTAGGGATACATGCCCCTCAAGGGTGAATTCGGAAATCTTTGTCTTCGCTCCATCGGACGGATGCCCAGCGACCGCAAACTTGCTTAGCCTCGACGCAAGCCTTGCGATCCCGACGCGTGTCCTCCGCTTCGAAGATTCCGGACTGCGTCGTCGCACACCGGTCAGACCGGTGCTCCTCACCGGTCAGACCGGTACCCACCGGTCAGACCGGTCTGGAGCTGCTGCACCTCCGTCTTCGGTTCTTCAGTCTTGGCTTTGTGGATCAACCAAGGAACCCAATGGTTTTCTGGTGAATCACCGGAAACCCCGCGAACTCGGTGTAGCCTCCGCCAATCACCACTCATGACTCGGCTCCCACGTAGTCCCGGCTCGACCTTGGTTTTGAGGCTCAACCAAGAAACCGTCCATGACTTCATCTTGCCGTTCTTGCCACCATGCGGCCCGCACATGACCCCGCTGGCCACCGGGTCCCTCGAACCAAGCCTACTTGTCTTCTCCACACCTGGAGGCCTCACCGGCAACGACCTTTCGCGCTTGTTCTTCACCTGCACCTGCACCAGTCAAGCCGCAACCTGCACCTGCAATACTTAGCCAAGAATCAGTCCACACCATGTTGTCAATCACTCATCACACCAGGAAGCGACCATCCACCGGTCCTCGAACCACACCTGGCTCTCAATCTCTCCCTTGATGAGTGCATTGACCACACACACGTTTTGGTAACCAAGAGAAAAGAAAAAGAAAAGAAACAACTAAAGGAAACTCCAACAAGCGATCAAAAGCCAAAGAAAGGCAAAGAGCAAGATCACTTGAAGAAGACAAGTCTCGGACCCCTTAGGCAAGGGCAACGGCTCGACACATCCGAGACAAAACCATGCTCAAGCAAAGAGCACAAACCACCAATCCAAAGCTCGAAAAACCACAAAGAGCTCCCCCTGCACACATGCAAGCTCCCCCTGAACCAATGCAACTCCCCCTGGACGAATGCATGCGAGCCACTTCACGAAACAGAGCAGCTGCAACAGCTCAGCTCTGACCGGTCAGACCAGTCGACACCACCGGTCAGACCGGTGCTCAACATGTGAACAGGACCAACACTCGGACCGGTCAGACCGGTGACCTCAACCGGTCAGACCGGTGCACAACAGAGCCCAAAAATGGCTCGAAACCACCTGAAAACCTTCCAAATGCATTCAGTAGGCCAAAACATGCTCAAACTTCTCCCCCTTGTTGACAATGCATGAATCAAGCCAAAATGCAAAAAATGCAACCTAGAGCTTCTCAAATAGACAAAATTCAACATAGGATGCTACACATGTCCAAATGAGCAAGTTAGATACTCTATAGCTTCGTAATGACATAAACTTCATGATCACCAAGTTTCACAACCATTGGGCGAAGCTAAGATAGAATTGAGCAATTTTGCGAAAAATCACCCTCTCATGAGCAAAGTCCTAAACATGAGCAAAACATGTCAAAATGGCAAAGCCACACAAACTTCATGCTAGGACAACCATTCTAAGCATAAGACCATCATAAACACCCACAAGCACCTCATGTCATGTCAAAGCCACCGAGCCATGTGCCTACTTCTATATATGAGACTTCTCATTGGTAGGCATCATGCAACGATTTAGCACCCAAAGCAAATTAAAATTAGCACATATGACATGGGAGCACATTTTTCAAGCAATTTACATTTCATTTTCAGATTTATAATTGGTACATGAAATGTCTTTGCGACAAAAAGGAACTTATGCCCCTCCACAAGATGAAGCATGGGGGCTAAACATTCATGATGGCAAATGAGCCTTTGGCCCCATATGATCAAAATAAGCTATCCAACCACAAATTAAGCATAGCCAAGCCACAAAAACATGTCAAGATCATGTAAAGGCATTTACTCACAAGAGAGCATATATATAAAATTTTTCAAAAACATAGCCATCAACCATGGATATAAACCAAGATTATCAAGAGCTAAGCCAAACTAACCATAGCTTACCAAATTAGCTCACAAAGACATATATGTCATTCCATGGTGAACAATGTATATAGGAGAAGCCTTTCCTAAACAATGCATATGTTACAAAATGCATGCAACCTAAGATACAAAGATGCCTATACATCATGTTACATATGCCATGCCAAATGCAAGAAATGCACAAAGGAAAGCTATACATATGCTACAAAGGAGCTCCCACACACCAACTCAAGAAATCAAACAAACACCAAGCTCCCCCCGCAAATGAGTGAAAGTTGCTTGATCTAGGGGTTTGGTGAAAATATCGACTAGTTGGTCATGTGTGGATACATGGATCAAAGCTATCTTCCCTTTCTCTACGTTGTCTCTCAGAAAATGATACCTCACTTCTATGTGCTTGGTTTTGGAATGGAGCACTGGGTTCTTTGCAACGCTTATGGCACTGGTGCTATCACATTGAAGTGGGACATGGGTATACTCCTCACCAAAGTCACTCATGGTGTATGTGATCCAAAGGAGCTGAGAGCAACAACTAGCTGCGGCCACATACTCTGCCTCGGTAGTGGATTGAGCAACACTCGACTGTTTGCGGGAAGACCAAGACACCAAAGAAGAACCCAAGAACTGGCAAGTCCCAGAAGTGGACTTCCTATCCAACCAACACCGGGCAAAATCCGCGTCTGAAAAACCATGAAGCGCCAAAGAAGAAGACGCAGAGTACCAAAGGCCGAAGTCGGGAGTGTGTCGCAAATACCTGAAAATGCGCTTGACTGCTTGCCGATGCGAAGTCCTCGGAGACGCTTGAAAACGAGCGCACAGACACACCGAGAATTGAATGTCCGGCCTCGTCGCCGTCAAGTAGAGGAGTGACCCGATCATGCTCCGGTACTCCTTCTGGTCCACGTGTTCACCTTCCTCATCCGCATCAAGAGCTGTAGTCGTACTCATAGGCGTCGCCATGGCCTTGGAGTCCTCCATCTTGAACTTTCTCACAATGTCCTTGGTGTACTTAGCTTGGTGCACAAATGTTCCTTCCTTTGATTGCTTGATTTGTAGCCCGAGGAAGAACTGCAACTCGCCCATCATGCTCATCTCAAATTCCCTGCTCATGTCTTCTGCAAACCTTGCAACAAGAGAGTTAGACGAGCCACCTAAGACAATATCATCCACGTATACTTGCACAATCAGGATATCTCTGCCCTGCCTGAGGAGAAACAAGGTCTGATCGACCTTTCCCATCTCAAACCCTCTCTCAAACAGGAACCCCCTCAACCTACCATACCAAGCTCCAGGCGCCTGCTTCAATCCATACAGCGCCTTCCTCAACTTGTATACCCGGTGGGGGTACTTCTCACTCTCAAACCCCGGTGGTTGCCTCACAAACACCTCTTCCTCCAACACACCATTCAGGAAAGCACTCTTCACATCCATCTGGTACAACTTGAACCCTTTAGCCACGGAAAAGGCTAGAAGGATCCTGATCGCCTCCAAACGAGCTACAGGAGCGAAAGTCTCCTCGTAGTCGATCCCCTCTTTCTGACTGTACCCCTGAGCAACAAGTCTCGACTTGTTCCTCACCACTTCTCCTTTCTCTCCCTCTTTATTTTTCCACACCCATTTTGTCCCAATCGGCTTACACCCTGGGGGAGGGTCAACCAACACCCAAACTTGGTTTCTCTCAAAATTCTCCAACTCCTCATGCATCGAGTTAACCCAATTATGATCAGATAACGCGTGTCCAATGTCTTTGGGCTCAAAGGTGGCAACAAAAGCAGCATGAGCGAAATGAGAATTGTTCCGAACCCTCGACCGTGTAGTACGTTCATTCATGTCGCCAATGATTCTCGAAGCTGGGTGATCCACTTGCACTCGCCGGGGAGGTTCTCGCCTTGATGCTACCTCCCCCTCAACAGCAGCTTCGCCTTGATCTGGGTTTGTCGTTGAAGGTGTGGGAGAGGGTCCATTCTCGATCGTCGTCGAAGTAGTAGGTACATGTTCAGCCGCGGGCACCACACCGCCATCTTCATCATCTCCATGTTCATGCTCCTCCTCCTGAAAGATCTCCTCGCCAAGTTCGTCGTCACCTGCACACTCAAAAACAAGCTGACTACGTGGCTGTGTCTCGTCGAAGGTTACCTCGCAAGTCTCCACGATTTGGTTAGTTTCAAGATTGAGTACACGAAATGCTCTAGAATGAGATGCATAACCAAAGAAAATGCCATCGACAGACCTAGCCTCGAACTTGTCCAACTTCTTCCCTTTCTTCAAAATGAAGCATTTACAACCAAAGACATGGAAGTGACTCACCTTGGGTGTGCGATCGTGCATCAACTCGTAACAGGTTTTCTTCTTATGAACCCTGAGGTAGATCCTGTTCGACACATAGCACGCGGTATTGACCGCCTCAGCCCAGAACCTTCTCGGAGTCCTATGCTCGTCGAGCATCGTCCGAGCCATCTCGCACAAGGTCCTGTTTTTCCTTTCCACCACGCCATTCTGGGGAGGCGTATACGGACTCGAAAACTGGTGTTCAAGACCCAAGTCATGGCAAAAGGTTTCAAAGTGAGAGTTTTTGAATTCCGAGCCATTGTCACTGCGGATCGCTCGTATGGCATCTCCGTGCCTCTCGTTTCTTAACCTCAAGACAAGATCTCGAACAAAACCAAACGTCTCCCCTTTCTCCTCAAGAAAGAACACCCACGCATACCGAGAGTAGTCGTCCACCACAACAAGGACATACCACTTCCCACCCGCAGATCGCACACGAGCTGGGCCAACAAGGTCAATATGGAGCAGCTCGCATGGACGCTCAGTCATCACATCGGTGAGAGGCGGGTGAGAAGAGGCTACCATCTTGGCATGCCTACACGGCGCACAAACCAACTCTTTCTCAAACCTCAACCGTGGCAATCCTCGGACCAAATTGAGTTTACTCAAGCGAGACAAAAGGTCAAAGCTCAAGTGACCCAACTTCCTATGCCACTTCCACAACTCACTCGAAGAACCAGCAAAGAAGCAACGCTCCACACCAGAAGACTGAGAAAAATCAGCTCGGAACACTTGACCCTCAGGAACGACCATGCAAACAAGATCCCCCCGAGAATCTAAAATCCGAGAACCACCAGGCCGAAACAACACCTCAAAACCCTCATCCAACAACTGGGACACAGAAAGCAAATTGTATCCAAGCGATTGAACAAGAGCAACACGCCTGAGAGTGATCTTGTCACTTACCTTAATCTCACCTTCTGACAGCACACGCCCTCGCCCATTGTCCCCAAAGGAGATGTACTCCTTTGTCACCACCGGGACGAGACTTGAGAACCACCCCTTGTCTCCGGTCATATGCCTCGAGCAACCGGAGTCAATCAACCAAATGTTCTTCAAGTCTCCCACCTGAAATTCAAAAGCGAGCACGTGAGTGAACAAACGACTCAGCACTGGGGTTAGTACCAAAAGAGTAAAACCAGTGCCGAGCCATTTGCTCCAAAGTGGGGTTAGCACAAACCAAATCATCACGCCTATCAAAGCTACCACCACGAACACCACCACGGTAACCACTACGAGAGAACCAACCCTCTCTACCTGGAGGAGGACGAAAGCCACGAAAGGGAAACCGTGGATCGTTCCTCCTCTCCATCTCAAAGCTACGACTCCTCCCACCCCCGTATTGAGCATGAGGTGGAGAACGCCTAGCAAACTGACCACCTGCAAACTTTCCAGACCAACCACCAGAACCACGACCTCCAGAACCAAACCGAGCATCCTCACGAGCACGAAACCCGACTCGCTGTCTGCCCAGACCTGCACCGGTCTGACCGGTGTAGTACACCGGTCTGACCGGTGTAGCTCGGCCGGCAGCAGCACCTGCAGCCTTCCGGTCTCCCCAAGCCGGAACCGTCCTCACAATCGCCTTGGCCCTGGGCATCTGCATACGAGGCTCAGGTACACCATTAGAGGGGTGGTACCTGTCCTTGTTAGCCCACTCTCTAGCCATTCTCTCCTCACACTTCCTCTTGAAGCAAAACTCATCCTTGTGACCATCTCTCCCACAATACCCACAATGGAACTTTATGGGCTGTGGCTTAGGCTTAGGCTTGGGTTGGGGCTGCCCACTCGGCTTCTCACCCTTCTTCTCTCCTTCCTCACCTCCCTTTGGGCTCACAAACTTCACCGGTTTCTGAAAATCATTTGTTGGGTGAGGGAATATGGGTGGATCTGGAGTAGTGTCAAGTTTGTTTCTGAGATGGTTAGGCTTGGGCTCAAACTTGTTCTTGTGTCTGTTTGGTGGTGGGATAGGAATCTCTCCAACTCTCTCAACTCCCTCACCACTGTTCTCTCCAAGCTTGTCAGCCCCAAGTGCCTGACCATCACAGAGTTTGAAAGCCGCTATCATGATACCAAGCTGAGGCTCCTGACCCGACAACCAGCTCATACATTTTCTCAGCTCATCATTCTCATCCTACAAGCGATCAACATAATGTGCAAGCTCCAAATTCTTAACCGCATGCAATTCACAAGTAGAGCAAGAAGTGGGAATAGGCTCTTTCAACTTAGCCTCAAGCGAAACAGTGTAAGCATGCATCTCATCAATCTTTCCATGCAAAACAGGGCAAGAAGTGCAAGCACCTAGCAAAGCAGGTCTAGACTTAAGCTCAGCCACTTCAACCCTAAGCATATCGAGTTCATCACAAGTAGAAGCATGCTTATCCTTAAGAGCAGTAAGATCAGCTAGGTACACAGAGTAATCACAGCAATCAATCTCATCAGAAACCACAGGAGAAGCCTTAAGCGAATCAATCTCAAGCTTAGCATCTAGGTTCTGGGTTTCTAGCTCAGCCACATGGTTCCTAGCATCTTCTAGTGAGGCCCTAAGCTCTTTCCTCATCTTCTTGGCCTCTCTAAGCATGTGATCGCAGTTATCAAGCAAGTCAACCAACTCATCATTCTCCTTGTGCAAAGAAGAGAGCTCATCACATACCTCATCCTCGGAGTCAGAGTCCGAGTCACTCTGGTGGCTCTTCTTGCTGCCGGAGCTACGGGCCATGCCACAGAAGCCATCTCCAGCGAAGCAGCTCAACCCGCTTAAGTTCCTGGATGACTTCTTGTTCTTGCGCCGATCACCTTCATCTTCACTGCTACTCGAGCTCGAGGAAGAGTAGGCGGAGCTGGAGTCGACGTCGCTCGCTCCGGCCATTGCTCGGGCCTTCCTGCCGCGGCCATCCTTCTTCCTCGACCATCGCTCGTCCTTGTGCTTGTTCTTGTGCTTGTGATCGCGCCTCGATCGGTACTTGCCATCCTTGCTCGATCGGTGCCTGTAGCCGTCCTTGTAGCCGTCCTTGTTCTCCGTCCTCTCCGGGCAGTCAGCGACGAAGTGTCCTGGCTTGCCGCACTGAAAGCACGTCCGTGTTGTCCTCCTCGTGTTCACTCGGTTCTCGTGCAGCCTCTTGAACCGCCTGGTCAGCAACGCCAGCTCGTCCTCTCCAAGCACGTCGAACTCCTCGTCTGGCAAAGACATCAAAGAAGACAAAGAGTACATCCTGGAGGATGCGTTAGCGTTAGACTTGGCTCCTTTGCCACCAACGAGAGCGAGACTATGAGAATCAGTCGGGCTCTCGATCTTGGCTGTCATACCACGGTCCAACTCAGCCGACTTGAGCTTCGAGAACAGCTCGTTCACCGTCAAGGTGTCATACTTCTCAGACTCAACAATAGCCTCAAACTTCCCGTCCCATACGGTACGATCCAACAAGTGCAAGAGCTTCACGGCTCTATCATGATCATTGTATGGGAGGACGTCCACATTGGCTCTCATGT
Organism: Cenchrus fungigraminus; assembly: GCA_036936925.1. Classification (NCBI taxonomy): domain Eukaryota; kingdom Viridiplantae; phylum Streptophyta; class Magnoliopsida; order Poales; family Poaceae; genus Cenchrus; species Cenchrus fungigraminus. The sequence continues at coordinate 51,008,516 of CM072780.1, forward strand.
TGTTCACAACGACCGTAAACCGCTGGAAAAGGGCATCGACGGACTCGCCGGGGAGATGAGTGAAGTTCTCGTACTCTCTCCGGTAAGTCGCGTACATCCGAGCCTGAACCTGAGCGTTCCCAGCATGAGCATCCTTCGACTGCTCCCAAATCCTACAAGCTAAGTCCTCTGTCTGAACCCGATCGAATTCAGGCTGACACAGAGCACGAAACAAGTAGTCGACAGCCTTGTTGTTGGCTTCGAACATATCCCTCGATCCTGGAGCAAGGAAGTTCATCGGATGAACATAAGCTGTGTTCACCGTGACATCCCAAAGGATCTGACCCTTTCCGCGGAGGAACGCCGCCATCCGCCTTTGCCACATCTGGTAGTTCTTCCCATCGAAGTGCGGAGGACCCGAACCCCGTTCCTGATACGCCATCTTTGGATCTTAGACTAGTAAGAGTCAATAAAGACCCGAACCGGCTCTGATACCAATTGAAGGACCGATTAGGCGAACCAGAGAGGGGGGGAGTGAATGGGAGCCGATAAAAATTCTTCTCGAAGGAGATGAGAACTCCAACAAGACGAACACGGCTTCCAAATCACGTCTCCGACCCAACTACCCAAGTTGGCCAAGACCACGCAGCCACTGGAGTGCTACTGGTCCTAGGAACCAACACTCAACCCTCCGAGCCAGAACTCACCAAAACACACAGCGGAAACTTGCACGGCTTGCTGCCTGTGCTACACCGGTCAGACCGATGACCTGCGCCGGTCAGACCGGTGACACCGGTCAGACCGGTGGACATCGCCGGTCAGGCCGGTGGCTACAGCAGCCGCACAGCAAACGTTCCAGGAAGCCTCAGTGACTCCTCTAGGCCCTAGAACAAAAACCACCTCCGAAACACAACCTGGAAGTAAGAAGAACCCCTCACAAAACCTAGCAAAACAACTCCAAACACGCCAAGAACTGACCAGCAGAACCACGGGACAAAACCACACGGACAAGGCTTTTCCCCGAGACAAAAACCCACCAAGGGCCAGCACCGGTCAGACCGGTCAAGAGCACCGGTCAGACCGGTCGCGCCTGGGCAGCTCGAGATGAACCGCGCCCGCGAGTCAACTCCCCCAAATCCAACTCCCGATCTCCCGATTCGCTCCACGGTTTTGCACAAGACTTTGGGGATAGTAGGAACACCTCATGGGTACTCCATAGCCAAGATTTGGTCCACCAAAACTTGTCAAATCAAGAGGAATCGAAGAAATCCCACCAAGAACGCCTCTAACCCTAGAGCCACGAAAACCCCAAAATCGAGCCCCTTTGCTCACGGATTTGGGAGGGGAATCAAAGGGAAAAGAACCACGAAGGGTTCATGCATACATCCCCCACCAAATCCCAAAGAGAAAGGCCTCGAAATCACTCCAAGAAAATCGGCAAGAAAGGGCTCCAAAAATCACCAAAAAGAAGAAACGGGAAAGACACATCCAAGCCTTGAGGAACCACGCCGAATCATCTATACATACCAAAGAGGTTCATACAAGGTCTAGCTTGCCGCCCGATCATCCTTCCCTCTCACAAGATCTCACCATGAAGCTCTCAAGCTAGTCCTACGAAAATCCTAAGAAAATAGGAAGGAAAATAGGAAAACCAAATGAGCTAGGGTTCCAAGAGATGGCTGCCATCCTCTCACCACTTGGGTTATATGGAGGCAACCGAAAGACGAAAATACCCTTACTAGCTAACTAGAGATACATGCCCCTCAAGGGTGAATTCGGAAATCTTTGTCTTCGCTCCATCGGACGGATGCCCAGCGACCGCAAACTTGCTTAGCCTCGACGCAAGCCTTGCGATCCCGACGCGTGTCCTCCGCTTCGAAGATTCCGGACTGCGTCGTCGCACACCGGTCAGACCGGTGCTCCTCACCGGTCAGACCGGTACCCACCGGTCAGACCGGTCAGACCCACCGGTCAGACCGGTCTGGAGCTGCTGCACCTCCGTCTTCGGTTCTTCAGTCTTGGCTTTGTGGATCAACCAAGGAACCCAATGGTTTTCTGGTGAATCACCGGAAACCCCGCGAACTCGGTGTAGCCTCCGCCAATCACCACTCATGACTCGGCTCCCACGTAGTCCCGGCTCGACCTTGGTTTTGAGGCTCAACCAAGAAACCGTCCATGACTTCATCTTGCCGTTCTTGCCACCATGCGGCCCGCACATGACCCCACTGGCCACCGGGTCCCTCGAACCAAGCCTACTTGTCTTCTCCACACCTGGAGGCCTCACCGGCAACGACCTTTCGCGCTTGTTCTTCACCTGCACCTGCACCAGTCAAGCCGCAACCTGCACCTGCAATACTTAGCCAAGAATCTGTCCACACCACGTTGTCAATCACTCATCACACCAGGAAGCGACCATCCACCGGTCCTCGAACCACACCTGGCTCTCAGAACTTCAATGCAGTCGTCCTCCATTACTGTAACAACACACGATATGTGTATGCGATCTTCATTGGATGTCACACACTTAATGTCATGATGCTCCACCAAACATTCGAATCATCTTTCTTGTAGATCCGATTCATGAAACAAACTTCTTTTGTAGTTTGAACTCGAAACATATCATCTTCATCGTTTGGGTCTCCAGCCATCGCACACAACAATACTCACACGTATGTGGAAGGAAGCAGTCATAGGCTTGACAACAATAATATAATGCGACCGTATCACCATGTGTGAGTGTTTGTATTCATAGCAGCAACGAGACACGTACCATTTGAGATTTGAGCACAGGAACGAGGACGACGGCAATGCCGTCTGGAACATCCATCCACTGATGATCATTCATACATGTAGGATAGCAACATAGCCTCCATTGATGGCCTCCCACCATGAACGTACCGGATTCCTTGTACTGGCCCGCGGTTCCTTATGCTTTTGCTTCCTGGCTTGAGACTAAGAAGTCGATTTGCATGGAAGGAATCATTTTATTTTCCTTCTACCCTACCCAATCTCAAGTTCTCTTGCATCGGATTAGTCAGCAAGTTTTATTCTAATCTAATCTGCTATTTTCCTAACGTGGTGCATGCATGACCGTGTTCTACAATGCATTGGACAACGCAACATGGAGCTGCCGCACGGCGCACATCAGGGTGTGGAGCTCGTGCATGGCTGCGTGGGGTATGACGGATCAACAGTTCACCGATGCACACCCTGCAAGTGTGCTCGCGTCGACGACAACTCGGCACGGCGGTCGCGACTACTCCGACTCTCGGCTCGGCGACCTGCTACGTCATCACACGTGTGCTGATGACCTCCTCGACATCTTCACAACTCGGCGCAGCTTCGGCTCTTCCGACCTTCAACGACTCATCGCCGACCTCTTCAGCGTCTTGAGCTCGCCACATCGACTTAGACCTCGGCTACACGCAAAAGCTAAGTGCTAATTTCAATTAAATATTCTTACGGCGATCGGTCTCCGCGACCTTCGCCAACCTGCTTTACATGCTTTTTCTTGCTCCTTCTCCCCTCCCCCTCGACACGCTCGGGGGCTTGGCGTAGCCGACCTCGATACGCTCGGGGGCTTGGCTTTCCCAATCTAAGGGTCTTGGTTCGCATGCGAGGTCACAGTGTGTGGCGGACCTAAGCACGGCGGTGCTGCTGTTCTCTTTGAGCAATGGAGTTGCGGCAGAACCCTAGTGCGGCGTGGAAATGAAAGCAAGTAAAGGTCCCCAGCCCATGGACCGGCTTTATATAGTTGGGCCCCAGCAGCGCAATGGGCGGCCGCACCCAACGTCTCTTTGTCGAAAATCACGGTGACCCAATGGCTCGGCGCCTCCCGCGGATCTACCGCCCAACGGCTCTTTCGACCTAACGGAAAAATGGCAGTAACGGCTAGTTCCGTACGGGAATCTGCGTCCACCGGCATCCGATTAGCGCTCCGGCCGACGTGGACTCGTTATGCCCCACATTCAAGCCCCCAAACATAAATATCTCCAGTGTGACATTCAATGTCGCCAAGACCCACGGACGACCTATGGGCCAGCCCTATCGCCCATTCAAGGTCGCCAAGGCATCGGCAGCCTCCTAGGTCGCCTCGGCCTCCCCACGGCGGGTTTACACCACGTCTCCTAGGCCCAGCTGCCTACGTGCCTTCTAGGTTGCCTCGACCTACAGCGGTGAAATTCTATCAACGGCTCCGTGCTTAAAGGCTCTACCGCCTGTTGACGACCTCTTGGTCCTAATCACAGCTCTTAGCTGAGGCCCCGCTGCCTTCTAGGTCGACTACGACCTACAGAGTTCAGGACTGACACCCTGCATTGTGCCACTACGCAGCGGCCGTGTTGACCCAGGTCGACATGGGTCTTCTTGTCAATTACTGTGACCTTCTGAAGGTCGGCGTGCTAACACAGCTCCGCCGGGACCTTGGCCACGCCATTGCTGCCCGGGCGCCTCCTCACAATGGTCAAGACACATCAGTTGCCATGCAAGCATGTGTACAAAAGCTTCGTAAGCTGCAACAGACTTTGGCCCAAGGCCAATTACAAGATACAAACATATTAAAGGTCCTGATCTACCTTATATGGTGCCTACGGTGCAACCTAGACTGATGAAGCGCGTCGCAAGCTTTCTTCTAGCTTCAGGACCTACTTGGAGACCTCCACCGCCGCCGAGGTCGTGGCTGCCACACAGCCACCTCTACTCTAGCCCCAGAAGATTTCCTGTGGAGTCCCATCTTTTGCTAGGGTGCTCTCACAAGATCCCAAATGGGACCAGCTTCACCTTGGGCCCCTCCCGGCGCAGCATGACGGTTTCCAACACCACATTAGGCCTCCGCTCACAAGGCCTGTCAAGGCATGTACTGCCTCATGCTGCACCTGGATTCCTCGCTGGGGGTGGGCGCAGAGGTTGGTGGAGTTCTCCCAACTTCGCAAGCATTCTTCTAGCTCCAAGGGATGACTCTCTAGCAATACGCTCTGGTGGACGCACACAAGACCCGGGCACCGTATAATTATCAAGCTGCTTCGCCATGGTACTCTAACTTGGTTCAAGAAGTAAGCAATGAGGCCTCCTATTTATAGCAGTGGAGCTTCGCTTTGGTTACCGTCCGCACCTCAGATGACGCGGCGTCCTTATCCGCAACACTGTTACCACGTGGAGCGCGAGGTCTTTGTCCGTTTCTGGGGCCGCTGACACATCTGCCACGCGCCTGATGACAACTCTTCAGCTTTTGTCTCCTAGTGGCAGCGGCTGCATCTCTGCTTGGGGCAGGTTCCATGCTTGTACAGTACACCCGTGGGACGCTGCGCGACAAGACCCCTGGTGTCTGGCACTGCCTCGCAGAGATTCTGGATGGCTTGTCTTATTCAGTGGGAAGAGCATCTTACAAGCGCAAGCAGAAGGCCGTAGGTTCTCGGTTTGTTCTTCGAGCATCAACCCGACCTGCAGGTCGCCTTACTGCTCGGGGGCTACTCCACGAGTGCGTCTTGTGACGCCCTCCCCCTCCACGTCGCATCGACCTACCGACAGCAAGCTCCCACTATGTCTTTGCTTGACCTCCCTTTGGTCAGTACAAGGACCTTCTCCGACGGCACGACGATCTTATCTGACTCCGGTCAGGTCGGCGGTTCTTCAACACAACAGCGCCTTGCCTTCACTTCAAACTCCTGGATCTGCGTTCCAAGAGCTTGATGTTTGGCTTCGTGTGTGCTCAGATGGTTTTCTTTTTTGGATCCCCGTGCACCCTACGCGACCTTGACGGTGCCATGACTTCATCAAGCCTCGACATGACTTCGTCTCGGCCGCTACGCCTACATGTCGATCGGGGGCTTAAGAGACATGGGTACCCATGGGTCCCCACCGACCAGGGTCCCAGAGGTCCCTACCATGTGGACCTGACCTATCAGAAGCCCCACCAACCTACAAGTGGGCTCGGAGACCTTATCCGCAATCCCGGCGACCTTGGAAGATTCCAGAAGACCTTATCCAGATCCTGGAGGACCCGCCGGGCTTGTGGCGCAAGTTTCTCCCCCAGGTCGCGGCTCGGCGCCGCCAGTAGGTCCGCAGATCGCGGGATTTACCCTGTAATCACGGAAGATGACCTTCCTAACTTGTAACTGACCCCGATGAGGGTCCACCGACCTCGAATGGAAGCCCTAGCCCGTTGACCATATAAGGCGGCCTAGAGCTCCATTCAAGGGGACTTCCCCATTCATGCATAATTCCACCGCATACTGGACGTAGGGTTTTACTCTCCGGAGGCTTGAACCAGTCTAAACCCTCATGTCCTTAGCTATTCTCACCATATTCCGAGTTCCTCCTGCGAACTACCACCTACGCTCTTAGTTCTCGATTCCCTCCATTAACCTACAACCACTTGGGTAGCCCCCTTGCGGATCTGTCCAGGTCTCACCCCCTGACAAAAGCAATGAACACAAAATGGCCTGCAATGATCGTCTCGTGCCTAAAGTGTCTCTTATTATAGTGGGAGTGAATGTGTCATTCTGAAACGTCCGTTCGTGGACATCAGTTACCACCCAGAATGGATGCGTCCCTTCAGTGCGGGTGTGGCCACATTCGGGTCATGAACTTCCCAGTTCTAGTCCGTAAGTGTGATTCACAATGATCAACACGTCCATTCAGAGGGGGTGTGCACACAAGTTCATCGGTTAATGCCCGGTGCCAGTCCTTAACTACAATGCTCAATGATCGACACGTGGATCAACTTGTGAGAGCGTGTCGTTCCCAAACGCCCATTCAAGATGCCCTTTTGTGCTTATATGGATGTTAATATTACACACACACAAACATATATTGCTTTTCTAATTCCAGCTTATTCCGTTTTGGTCTTGTCGCATCAATAAGTTCATCACGTTTCTCGGTCTTCAAGGCCTGCGGGAATCATCAAGTGTGAATCCAGACCATTCGTAGACATTTTCAGTCATGACTCACGCAGCGTACCTGATCGATGAGGACTTGTCAAGTCATCCCGCACCCTACATGTTGCAACGCAAGGACCATCCGGTCGATCTAATTGCCTTGTTGATAGGGACCGTTGCAAGAAAGGTCCTGGGATGGCCTGATCTTCATGACAGTAGGTTTTGTAACAAGATAACTTGCTACAAGCAGCGGGTAAAGGCTTTATTCCTGACCAAGATTGGTTGCGACCAAGCGACGGGGAGAGAGGCACTGAAACTACAAAGACTTCGACTCGATCTCCGAACGACCGCAGAACCACAAGCCGGAACTAATCCACACAATACGGTGCAGCCGAACGGAAGCCATAGAGCACGAAGTAGGGGATCCCAGAGGGATCTCTTCACAAGTCAAAGAAGAACAAGGAAGAACAGGGGTGTGCAAGGCACTCAGCAGCTCGGCTGCAAGAAAACCATATGCGGTTGTCTATTCTCAATAATCAAAACTGAGTTCTTTGGGGTACATAGGGGGTATTTATACTAGGAACAACCCTCCTACATGGGTGTGGGATAGGTGTGAACTGCAGCAACCACGTTGGGAGGTGGAAGGCCAACTGGTTGAAGCATTCACGAAGTGGTCTTCAGTTCTCGCGTGTCTTTTCACCTTCTGCGCAGTCTTCAGTAAAATGGCCATTACTCCTAGCTCAGAAGTCGAAAAGATGTGCTATTTGTTGGGTTGGAATCTTGACTTCAAGACTTGGATGTGAAGTTGATGCTTCTGCGGTGTAACCCTGAGTCTTGTGTGCGTAACCCTTCTCAGCTTGGGCATCAGTCTTGGTGTCTTCTATGTAACCTTTTGCATCCTCCATGTAACCCAGCAGAGAGGCCTCTTGTGTAAACCTGAGTAGGAGTAAAGTACAAGACTTAGGTAGTATATGACTCTCATCAATATTGCAACATAACTCAGAGAGGAAAGCGTGCACCTCTTGTTGAAGTTTCTTTGCACAGCTGCGCGTAACCGGTCCTTCATACACTTGTTCTTGTGTATCCAATGCTTGATCTTGTGTAACCGGTTGTGCACTTGATTCTTGATGTGTAACCAGAGGTGGATTTGGTGTAACCAGTGATGCGTCCGGTGTAACCAAAGCATCTGGCTGTGATGTCCTCATCATCCTCCCTCTCTTGGAAAGGAGTCGTCCTTGACTCTTCCGGTGCAAAGTAAGGAGACAGATCGATAACTTTGAAGCTTGTACTAACACCATATGTACTTGGAAGATCAATTTCATAGGCAATATCGTTGATCTTGCGAAGCACTTTGAATTGTCCATCAGCGCGTGGCTGCAACTTGCTCTTGCGTTGGTCGGGGAAACGATCCTTGCGTAGGTGTACCCAAACCAAGTCTCCTTGATCAAACACAATCTTCTTGGGACCCTTGTTGGCTCTCTTCTCGTACATCTTGGTCATCTTCTTAATGTTAACTTTTGCTCATTCATGCAGCTTGACAAATTCAGCACGCTTGCTTGCGTCAAAGTTCACTCGTACCTGCATAGGTAAAGGCAAAAGATCGATGGGAGCAGCAGGTTTGAAACTATATACAATCTCAAATGGACAAAATTTTATGGTTGAATGTACCGCCCTGTTGTATGCAAATTCCACATTTCCCAAAGCTTCAAGTTCTTCTTGAGAACAGCCCGCAACAATGTTGACAAGGTGCGGTTCACAACTTCAGTTTGTCCATCAGTTTGTGGGTGGCATGTTGTGGAATACAACAATCTGGTTCCAAGCTTTCCCCACAAGGTCTTTCAAAAGTAGCTCAAAATTTTTGTGTCACCATCAGACACAATTGTTCGTGGCACACCATGTAATCTCACAATTTCCTTGAAAACAATTCAACAATGTGTGAAGCATCGTCGCACTTATGAAAGGGGATAAAATGAGCCATTTTGCTAAAGCGATCAACCACAACAGAGATTGAATCCCTCCCCCTCTTTGTTCGAGGTAAACCAAGAACAAAATCCATAGAAATGTCTTCCCATGGTACACTAGGAATAGACAAAGGGGTGTATAAACCATGAGGGTTCAAACAGGACTTAGCTTTGTGGCAGGTTATGCAGCGGAGCACATATCTCTCCACATATCTTCACATCTTTGGCCAAAAGAAGTGATCTAGCACTTGCTCTGTTTTCTTAGCACCAAAGTGACCCATTAGTTCCGGCATGAGCTTCCTGCAAAAGCAAAGGACGAACAGAGCAATCTAGGATGCAAAGTTTGTTAGCTCGAAATAAAAATCCTTCATGCAAATGAAATTTTTCCCAACCCTTGCCAGCACAACATTCTGAAAATGGTTCGGCAAAGTATGAATCAGTTGCATATAGGTCTTTAATACTTTCCAAACCAAAAATTTTAGCATCAAGTTGAGAAAGCAAAGCATGGCGTCGAGACAAAGCATCAGCAACAACATTTTCCTTTCCTTTCTTGTACTTAACAATGTAAGGAAAAGATTCAATGAATTCACTCCATTTAGCATGTCTTTTGTTCAGTTTTAATTGGCCCTTTAGATGTTTCAAGGATTCATGATCAGAATGTATAATAAACTCTTTAGGCAAAAGGTAGTGATGCCAAGTTTCCAAACTCCTCACAAGGACATAAAGTTCTTTATCATAAACAGAATAATTCAGAGTTGGACCACTTAGCTTTTCACTGAAGTATGCAATAGGTCTCCCTTCTTGCATGAGCACACCACCAATCCCTACACCACTTGCATCACATTCAATTTCAAAGGACTTACCTAAATCTGGAAGTGCAAGAAGTGGGGCTGTTGTCAATTTCTTTTTGAGCTCTTCAAATGCCTTCTCTTGTGTTGCACCCCAATGGAATGGCACATCCTTCTTTGTCAACTCGTTGATTGGGGAAGCAATGGTACTGAAATCTTTAACAAACCGACGGTAGAAGCCGGCAAGTCCAAGGAAGCTTCGCACTTGGCTCACATTTTGTGGAGGCAACCATTCACGAACAGCTTTAATCTTTTCTTCATAACCTCCACACCTTGAGCTGAAACAACAAAACCAAGAAAGACTACCTTGTCGGTGCAAAAGGTGCACTTGGCAAGGTTAGCAAACAAGCATTCCTTCCTCAAAATAGCAAGCACACATTTTATATGTTCGACATGTTCATCAAGAGACTTGCTGTAAGTCATCAAAATAAACCACAACAAATTTGTTGATGAATGGCCTAAGCACATGATTCATTAAACGCATGAAAGTACTAGGTGCATTGGTCAATCCAAAAGGCGTCACTAACCATTCATACAACCCAAACTTGGTTTTGAAGGCTGTTTTCCATTCATCTCCTTCTCTCATTCGAATTTGATGATAGCCACTTCTCAGATCAATTTTTGTGAAAATAATTGCACCACTAAGTTCATCAAGCATGTCATCAAGTCTAGGTATGGGATGTCTATTCCTTATGGTGATGTTTTTTACGGCTCGGCAATCAACACACATTCTCCATGAGCCATCTTTCTTAGGAACTAAAAGAACAGGAACTGCACAAGGTGAAAGACTTTCTTTTACATACCCTTTGTTGATGATTGTACTTGGCACTGAATTTCTTTGCTTTCCTCTGGGTTGGTACGATATGGTGCACGGTTTGGGAGAGAAGCACCAGGAACAAGGTCGATTTGATGTTCAATCTCTCTCTTGGGTGGCAGCCCTGGTGGTACTTCCTCCGGAAACACATCTTCATATTCCTGTAGCACATCAAAAACAACACTAGGCAAAGTAGAGGGTAAGTTGTTAGTGGAAAGAAAATTGTCTTTGCACAGGAGTACAAAGAACATTGCATTGGGTTCACTCAATGCTTTTAAATCCCCTTTCCTAGCCATCATAACTAATCCCTCTTTTCCCTGTGGCTCAGTTCTATGCAGTTATGGAGTTTTATTTGGCTGTGGAATCACTCCCTCACTATGTATGTGGCTCACTTGTAAGTGGTTCTCGCTCTCCCGCTGTTTTCGTTTCAGATCATCCTTCAAAATTTCCTCTGGCGACAAAGGAAGTAAAGTGATGCGCTCTCCTTTGTACATGAGAACAACCTTGTTAGTACGACCACAAATCTGAACACCATGGTCATATAATCATGGTCATCCTAGCAACAATTGGCATGCTTGCATTGGCACCACATCACACTCCACTTAATCACTATATCGCCCAATAGAGAAAGGAACATTCAAAATGTTGCTCACACGCAGCGCACTAGACTCATTTAACCATTGCATCTTGTATGGAGAAGGATGGCACCACTATTTTAACCCCAATCTATCAACCAATTCTTGACTTGCAATATTATTGCAATTGCCATTATCAACAATACACTGGTAGGGAGAGGGCTTTAGTCTCGGTTGGTAAAGGGAATAGGTCTCTCAAGTCCAACCGGGACTAATGATGAGAGACAAAAGCCCCCCCTTTAGTCCTGGGTGAACCAACCTGGACTAAAGGGGTCCTTTAGTCCCGGTTTGTATTACGAACCGAGACTAAAGGGGGGGCACGCCAGCGCCTGCACCCACCCCCTTTAGTCTCGGTTGGTAATACCAACCGTGACTAAAGGGCCTTGTCTCTGTTTTTTTTGCTGTTTTCGATTTGAGCGTATATTCTAATTGTTGTCTTACCCGTATATGTATGTATACGTATTTGCACTTAACATCTATGTATACATGTCTATATATATACCATATACGCACTTAGACTTATATATAAACTTATATATCCACATAAATAAACTTAGAAATATACACATCAAAATAGATAGTATTTATACATCAAACTATCGTTCACTTCAAATTTCTAGTCTCTATTGGGTTTTTTAGATCCATCATAATGATGTTTTCCTGCTGGATTAACCACCTCCTCCGAGAGGAATCCCAAGAGACTTTCTTGAATCGCCGAAAGACGATCCTTCTGAATGATCTCGTCCTTAACCATATCCATATGTAATGTGCAAATATGTTAATATATTACACCCAACAATTAAATATAGAAGCGGTTAGGAAATGATGTATTATTAATAGGTTTATTTAATTAACTTACATTATAATTTCTGGAGTTTGCACTTGCCAAACATCGTATGTGCTCACAGACATAGTATCCACATAAATTATTTCCTTGTTCCTGTATCAAACACTAAAGTGGATAGGAGAAAATGTTATGAAATATAAGTGTGATAAAATTTAAATTTTCTCAATCTGAAGTTGTTATTTGGATTACGTACCGGATAATCAGTATAGAATGTAATTGTTGGGTTAAATTGACCTTCTTTCTCTGCAATGAATTTTTTCCAAGCTCTGAGGAAAAATTAATGAAAGATAATATGTTAGTAAAAGCAATATATATATATATATATTGCAATAAAAAGAACGTCTTAGATAGAATTATTACTCTTGAAACAGATTTTGAAGGTCTTGGTAACTTGCGGGGTTTTTTCTCAATGAATCCCACAACATGATGCTGCTATTGTTGACTTGAATGATCATAAGAATCCGACGGTAAGGTCTGTGATCTCGGTAATCACGTCGATCAGGTCGACGGTTACAATTGTCGTAGCGGCGGACGCTATTTTGGTCGTCGTTGTTGTTGCTCTTGGTCTTCTTAGGCTCTGGGGGAACCCCTAGAGCACGCTTGAGCTATTCGCACTCCCTCATGGTGTGCTTGGCGTCGCGGTGGAACTGGCACTGGTCGTCCATGACCATGTTAAAGTCGCCTTCAAGGAAAGTGGAAGGTCGGGGTGGATCGGTCACGTAGGCCTCGCCAGATCGCTTGCGCGACCTGTTGCCCCCATCGTCGTGGTCTTCTCCCTTGAAGTCGTGCATCACCGCATCTTGAGTGTCGACAAGCTTGTCGATGTAGGCCATGAGGTCGTCGATGGTATGTGCGTCAGCTTCGTGGATCTTCTCGAAGAGCTTGATGTTGGTTATCCCCTTTTTGTAGTATGCTCTGACGTCTTCGTCTTTAACGCCCGCGAGAGTGTTCCGATTTTTGAAGTAGCGATTAGTGTACTCTCGGAGAGTTTCATCACGCTGCATCCGTACTCTTGCGAGGTGATGCGTGTTGCCCGGTCGGTTGTAGGTTGCTTGGTAGTTGGTCGTGAAAAGACGTGACAAGGTCGCCCACGAGGTGATGCACTCTGCAGGAAGGTTGTCAAGCCACAGGAGTGGCGCTTTTTCCATCACAAGGGGGAAGTACCCCGCCATGTGATCTTCGTTACCCCTAGAGTACGTGCCGCAATGCTGTACATCTTGAGCCAAATACTTGGGTCGGAGCGACCGTCATACTTCTCGATGGCTGGCTTGAAGTCTTTGGGGTATCTGATCGTCCTGAGACGACGTGCGAATGCTGGGAAGTTGTTGACTGCTCCCGGGCTGGCTGATGGGGCGTACGCCGTTGGGATGATGTAGAGGTCGTCTGGCGGACCATTGTCTTGGTCGTACTGGGCACGTCGGAGGAGTGCTTGGTCGTGCATATTCCGTAATTCTGTTGCCTGGATCGGATTGTTGGCGTTAAGGGGATCAGGGACCCCATTGACGCGGTCGTAGTTAGCACGACGTGCTATCTCCACTTCATCTCGTATGCGTCGACGCTGACTGCACTCAGCGTGGTTGGCTTGAACTGGTGGAGGTTGGGCTCTGACGTTGTGCTGGGCGGCGGCAGCATTAGTTGCATTGTTAGCGACGTTACATGCGGCGTTGGCGGCAGGATTGGCTGCGGCGTTAGCGGCAGCATTGGCGCCGGGGTTGGCTGCGACATTAGCGGCAGCGTTGGCAGCGGGATTGACCAGCTGTACCACTTCATTTTCGCCACCTCCTTCTTCGGCCACAGGCTGAAGAGGAGCATTGGCGTTGGAGCGATGTCGTTGCCGAGGGTGTTCCGACCTACTCCTGGAGTAGGAGCTTGCAGCCGATCTGCTGTACCCTGGGTCCCTTTCTTCGACCTGAGTCGTGGAGACGCGAATGTGAGCTTGAAGACACCGTATTGCGGGAGTGTACTCGAGCTGACCAAGTGCGGCCAGGGCTGCACCCAGATTAGCTTGAGGCGAGTTGTATACTTCGTGGCCATCTTGCTCAAAGTCCCTGAGGAGGTCTCTGGCACGTAGGCGGTTCCGACGAGGCTCGTTGCGGTTAGGTTGCTGAGGTGCAGCTGGAGCCGCGCCGGGTTGCGCCCCATTGACGACGTTGCCGACGGGTTGGTTGCCGGCGCTATGTCCCACATTAGCTGCGGCTGCTTCGACTTCTTGTTGACGACGTGCAGCTCGTGCAGTGTTGGCGTTTTCACGTTCGATGCGTTGCTCGTCCGTCTCGCCAGCTTGAGGAGGTACATCAGCGGAGACCACCAGGACCTCGCGGTCTGGGACCTCAAACGTTTCTCCCGGATAGTTCGGGGAGATGGTTGTACGGGCGATCTGAAACGCAAGATGGTCCGGAGACAGCTCGCGGTTGGTCTGGTGGCAATGAGCCGCGGTGAGAGGTCGGCGAAGCTTCTTGAGCACACGGCACTGGCGAGCCGTGTGTTTGGGATTCTCGTGGATGGGACAAGGGTCGTCAATGTGACCCCTGTGGTCTCCACGATGTGGGATCTTGGGTCCAGATTCAATCTGGATCTTGTGCTTTATGTAGCGAGACGCTGCATGAGCTGCGTTCCGCAGGCCAAGAGGCATGCTGGATGAGGATGGGTAGGTCCTGCGAGGGCGTTTAATGCGCTTGCAGACCTTGATCGTGTCGGAGAGCATGTCTTCGACGCAATCGAGTCCCGCGATCAGGTCGCTAGGAGTGGGTGGGTGGGTTTCCGCTAGCAGATCTGTCCCGGCCTGCTGGTTGCAGGTGACCGCGTTGCTCTCGATGAGGAGACAAGCGGCTGGAGCAGTGGATTTCGCCAGCATGGAGCCGAAGCAGATCTCGACAGGATTGGCGAGGATGTCCGCCATGCTCTCCGGGAAGATGACGTCGTTGGTCGAAGCCATCGAGTTGCACAAAGAACCTCGGATTCCGCCCCTACCTGGCGAGCCAACTGTCAGATGGTGAGATCTAGACAGCCCACGGGGGTCTTAATCCCTGTGGTTTAGTTGTTCGGCAAGGTGGAATCTAAGGCTAAGAACTCGAAGGTTGCGCACGAGCACACGGAACACAGAGAACACAGCGAGTTTATACTGGTTCGGGCCTCCGGAGAGTAAAACCCTACGTCCAGTTGTTGGTGTAGATTGCTTGAGGATTGCGTATGATTACAAGGGTCGCCTTACCCGCCTTATATTGGCCAGCGGACAAGGTCGGTTCCCAGACTCCAGGTCGGTTACGACCAGGAGACCTAAGTCTAGCTGATTACAACACTTGCCATATCCGTCGATCTGCTTGGTCGGAATCCACCGATGTCTTGTCTTGTACGCCAAGTCTTGTGGTCGTTCCAGATAAGGTCGTCTCGAATCTTCTGGAAGGTCTTCAGGAGGTCGTGTGGGCCACCAACTAGGTCGGTTGGGCCCACTGACAGGTCGGCGTGTCTTCTGGTAGGCCGGACCCACTTGTCGGGGACGGCCGTGAGCCTGGTCGGTGGGGACCCAGGGGTACCCATGTCTCACAAGTGAAAACTGTATATACATGGTCATAATACTCATACAAATTAGAACTAAATAGAATTAGCAAGGACAATTAGATGGCAATCGCACATACTTGCAGCTGTAAGGTAGTAGTATGAGATCCTTGTCATGAAACTTAGACAAGGTCCTATAGATTGTCGCGATTGTTGTGTCTGGATGATGCTTGACCTCAAACTCGTTGACTTTTGATGGGTCCATGAAACCAATTCTGTTGGCAATATTCTTTTTTTGCATCTCTTGTTTTTGCAGGCTACCAAAAATGAAATACAAAGTTAATTAGTAGATCCACATACGTAATAAATTTATTAATAAACATAAAAAAATACGCCACTTACAGACACCAAGCGACGATAAGATCGGTATTCAAGGCGTCTAGATGGTAAACTTCATAAATATCTTTGAAGTCCAGCCAGACCACCTTGTTGCCTTCACAAGCAAAATCTTCCAGTCTAGCAAGTATACCTATGGTATCTACGCCTGTCGCTGATTGCCGCATGTACCACTCATGAAATTTGTACATCTTAGGAGAGAGCCTAAGTACCAGTTCTGGCCGGATAAGAGGTTTTCCTAGCAGAAAGGGCCATCTATACTCGAAACTTGGATCCCGGGGTGGTTCTTCATGGCCGAGTGCAACACTTATAGGCATCCCTGATTGTTCCATGAAATCAAGGACCTGCACTACTTGTTGTGTAGGCATTTCTGCTAGAGCTCGTTCATGTGCATTAAGGCCGGAGGCAACGTAAGTCTGTTTGCTCATCGACGCATCTGTTTTCGGCTCCAGCTTCTTTGCACGAGTATCTTCTTTAGATGACGTCGACACCATTATGGGCATCAGTTTCTTGTTGTTTTCACTCATTAGTTTGAAAAACCCAAGTTTGCCTGGATCTACTTTTTTGGTCTTCTCGAGCTCCCTCCGTTGCTGTTTTGTATTCAGATTGTTGAAAATTTCATGCACATGTTGGGCACCGATCGTCGTTTTTCCTTCTTCTTCTGTCGTCTCCCATGCTAGCTTCCTTTTGCTGATGGGCTCAACCATTTTCTTTATCGTTGGTGGTTTTTTCTGCTTTGGTGGTTGCACTGGGTTGGAAGACTGTGCTCTGGCGGTTTTTTCGGTTGGGCTTTCGTGGCTAGGTGGTTTCTTCTGCGGTGCTTTCGTGGCTGGGCGGTTTTTTCTGTGGTGCTTTGGTGTTTTTTCTGCTTTTCATGGTGCTTGCTTTGCCGCTATTGGTTTTTTCTGCTTTTTTGGAGGTGATTCGGGATTGATGTCAATATCGTGGCTGGAGCTCGCACCTCCGGAATTGAATAATGGTTCTTTTGTAGACGGTGAGCGAGGCGATATTGAAGGTCGTGAGGACGGCCTCGGAGATGACGATGGTCGCGGCTGCGGGGGGTCTGTAGGAGGGATTGATCCCTCCGTCTGGGGGATTATAATGTAATGTTTGGGCCACAATATGATACCGTGAACCGCATCCTTGAGTGTCCTTTCCCTGTCACCTCTTCGGATGTCTAGCTCTAGATCTTCAAATTGTGGCTGACAAACCTCCTCCACACCTACCGAGGCGTAGCCGGGTGGAATCAGCATGTCGTGGCTAGTCTGTCCAGGAAAATGCGCAAAAGAACTTCCGTATGCCACCTATATATGTAGAGAAATAAGGAATTTATTACATTTTATAAGTGATGCATCAAAAGTTGAGCTAATTATATGTAATAATTATATTTATATATACCTGCATTGTGATGTTGCCGAATGGCTTGTGCAGCTAACATGGGGTGCACCGACAGAGAAAATCCACAGGGTATTGTTGGTTGTCATCCACTGGAACTCCTTCGATTGCCCTCGGCTCTTCAGGGGCCTCTATGCAAGCACCTGGTGCAACCTCTATGCAAGCACCTGCTGCAACCTCAGTAGAAGCACAACTGCTTTTGCGAGCGGAAGGGCTAATGATGGGATCTAGTGGTACTTCGGGCAGTGCTCCAGATTGGGCTATCTGAGATATCGTTACGGCCACTCGCCGTTCAATCTCTGCCTTCATCTTTTCTTCTTGTTGTTTAAGTCTTTGCTCCATCATTTGGCGCCAATGCTCCTCTTCGCGCTCTAATCTTCTTTTGCGACTTTTATAGCTGTCGAGGTTTCCCTTGAAGGCATACTTCCACGGCACCACCCCGTAGCCCCTGCAACGTCCTGGGTGTTCTAGATTCCCGAGTGCCATAGTGAGCTCATCCATTTCTCTGTCAACCTTCAATCTACCAGCTTTGACATCTTCTATTTTTTTCATTGTCTCAAGTGCCTTCTCTCGTAACGTGGGCGGGAATTCAAGGGTACCATAATCTGGGTTCAATCTGCCTCCATGCGCATAATACCAATTCTTCGATCAATCGGGCCAGTGAAAGACCGCTGATATGATACCTTTGGCGATAAGGTCTTGTTCCATCTTCCGCCACTTGGGAATTGCTACCGCGTAACCACCTCGACCAAGAGGATGGTTGTACTCCCCTTTCTTACTGGCACTTTTCTTCCCTTGTGCACTTTTTTGGGCAAAAATTTCAGTTTTCTTGTATTCAACAAAGGACTTCCAGTGATCTTTTATCTTCGGATATTCATCCCAATTTGGAGTTCGGTTGTTCTTGATAAAATCTCTAGTCAACTTCTTCTTCAAATTCTGAAATTGAGTTGCCATCTTCGCTAGAGTCCAACCCTTAACAAGGTTTGCGTCGACGCCTTCAGGAAGTGTGAAGTGTTTTAACACATCATTCCACAGCTGGTCTTTTACTAAGTCTGGAACCACGTATGGATTACTTGGTTTTCCCTTCCATTCTCTATACTTGATGGGCACGTTGTCCCTTACAATGGCCCCGCATTGAGACACGAACTTGTCTTTGATTTTTTTTGGAGCACAAGGATGGCCAAGCTCTGACACCTCCATGATACGATACATCACATCGCCGACGATTAGTTGTGTATGACCTCTCTTAGACTTTTTCGTCGTCGATCCAGAAGCCTACAAGTACCATGCATATTCGTTATTTATTTATGTAAGAAATGGGGTTATCGAATTAATACTAATGAACTTAATGCATGATATGTATACCTCATTGGAACCTTCTACGTTAGCATCCTCAAGGTCCTCATTATTTTCTGAGTCGGCGGCTATGTCTTCCTTGTTATTTGCAAAGTCATCGGCGGCGAAGCCTCCTTCACCGATCATATTTATGTTGAGGAACCTGTCTGCCTGGCTACACTCCTCTTCCGTGTAGATTGCAATGGTATTTGCATCGCGAGCAATAATGTCCTCCATAATCCTTTCATTGTTGTCACTATTATACATCTAGAATAAACAGTAATTTTCTATGAATCGACACGAATTTATGAGAATATACAATAATTTCTATCTATTTCTAGAATAAACACTAATTTTCTATGAATCGACACAAATTTATGAGAATATACAATAATTTCTATCTATTTCTAGTATCCATCTAGAATAAATAGTAACTTTCTATGAATCGACACGAATTTATGAGAATATGCAATAATTTCTATCTATTTCTAGTATCCATCTAGAATAAACAGTAATTTTCTATGAATCGACATGAATTTATGAGAATATACAATAATTTCTATCTATTTCTAGTATCCATCTAGAATAAACAGTAATTTTCTATGAATCGACGCGAATTTATGAGAATATACAATAATTTCTATCTATTTCTAGAATCAACAAGAATAAACACTAATTTTCTACAACAATTCATATTAATTTCTATTAATTTCTAAAATAACCACGATTTTATCGGTAGTGTCGCCTAACGGAGTCAGCGAGGAGCCGGGGCGAGACGCCGGCGGGATCCTGGGTGCGTCGAGGGAGGTGTTGACACATTTTATCTATAAATATTTCCCCTCATATTTACTGGAAAAAGGGCTAAAATATAATTAGATCACCTTATTAGGGTTTGCACTGACAATTTCCACAAGTTTTGGTGAATTCATAAAATTACAGGGACTATTCAGAAATACAAGAAAAGAAACAAGTCTAGAAGGTTCCAGAACACTCCCGAACTCAACGTGACTTGGCTTGCAAGAAAGAAGCATCTAGAAGGGGCAAGGACCGTCCTGGCCAAGGCAGACCCCAAGGGGGCCTACCATAGGCCGACCGGTCCCATGGTGGGGCCGACCGGACCCCCCCAGCGCCAACTCAGCCCTACTTCTGGAATGTTCTTCCACCGCCTATGAGAAGCAATCTAAACCGTATATTAGGTCGGTTTGATCCTACGGCGGCAAGGCACCTCCTCAGGACTATACAAATAGGCCCCCTGACCCCAGGGTAGGGGAACAACTCATTCTAGATCATCAATGCCTACCTGAGATAGAAGCTCTATACTAGAATTAGAGTTGGAGAGTTAGTATCAAGTTGAGAGATTAGAGCCGCGATCTATTCAGATCTAGCTAATCTTGTTCGAGAGAATTAGAGAGCGGTAGAGGCGGAATTGAAGGAAGGCCCGGACCTGTCGGTGCCTGCTCTTCATCTTCTTCCTTTGGGATCAACTCCATTGGAGCCTGATCTTGAGACCTTGTGGAAAGATCAACTTCTTATTCAAGTGAGTAACATTGTTATTATTGTTGTTATGGTTCATAACTCTTTTATGAGTACTTTAATTCTTGTCGCTTTTGAGTTAAAGTTGCAAGTTTAGTGTAAGCGTGGTGCTTAGACTAGCTAGCTTGTGAATGCCTTCTATATTCCGGATCGTGTGGTAGAAGCGGGAAGTGACCTCGTTCTCGTCTATCCTTTGCAGTCCACCTCCCGTCTATAGAAATCGTAGGACTCCCCCCATAGATTGTCGGAAGTTTCCCTTTCCTAAGTGTGCCTTCAGACAATTACCCCATAAGAACAATAATAGCATAGCTTGTGCGAGTAAGAACTAGACATCCTAAAGTTTTCCTTATCTCTCTTTCTATCAAGTCCTTGATAACTACTCAGGGATTAGTTATACATCTCGGATCACTCTACCCTTCTCCCTGTGGATTCGATATTTAAAACCCTCTTCCCGGGTGAAGTGCTCACTGGTATCCGTGCGCTTGCGGATTATCCATCATAATATTTCTGTAGGCTTAACAAATACCAATAGGAGGCAGCTGGGAGCCGGGGAGAGATGGCGGTCGACGATGCTAGGGAGAGACATATTTAATTAGAATTATTATACACATATTTAGTACAATTTTATACTTAAATTTAATCTTCAAATCAAATTAAAAAAATTGCTGACGCAAACAATTCATTTGTTTGCGTCAGCAAGTCCCAAAACTCCCAAAATTTGGGGCAGGCCAGTGTACGCCGGCGGCCGGGGGGAAGGGCGTGCCCCTACCGGCGTTGGGGATGACGACTGTGAGGCTGAAGGCAGAGCGCAGCAGGACGAGGCGACAGAGGAGTGGGACAGACGATGTTGATGCGCGGGCGGAGGCGACGACGGGCCGGCCAGCCAGGCGGCAAGGTGCGCGGCGGCGGCGGAGCCCCGGAGGCCGGGGAGGACGGTGCAGAGGAGGAGGGTGGGGAGGAGGCCGACGCGCGGAGGAGCCCCGGAGGACAGGGCAGGCCGGGGCGGTCGGGGAGGAAGCCACCGCGTTCCGGGGGCCGACGGCGTCGGCAGATCGGTAGACGGTGGATTCCGGGAGGCCGACAGCGGCGGCGAATTCCGGGGGGGTGAGGACAGGGGGCGACGCGAAATGCGGCGTTCGGGGAGGATGATGGCTGTGGAGGAGGAGGAGGACACGACGACGACGATGGCGGCGGATCGGGAACGAAAAAAGTGGCTAAGTGCTGGAGGGGGAAGGTCGATGTTTTATATATACACCCACCCCCCTTTAGTCCTGGGTCGTGTAACCAACCGTGACAAAAGGGGGCCTTTTGTCATGGTTGGTTACACGACCCGGGACTAAAGGGTGATTTCGCGCGGGAGCCCCCAAAAGGGAAAATTTCCCTTTTGTCTCAGGTCGTAACACCACCCGGGACTAAAGGGCTATTTTGCGCGGGACTTTAATTTTTTTTCCCCACTTTCTCTCCTCATTTTCACATTCTTTCTCTTTGCAACATTTTTAAAAAATGGTAAGTTTAATATTTGAACCATGCAAAATTATTTTTCGTTAAGTATTAACAACATTCACTTTCCTATATAAAAAATAATTTAATTGTTAAAATAATTACTTCTTCTTTTCCGTTTATATCTACCTTATCCCAATTTTTAGTGATAAAAATGCTAATTTCATTTCGTATAAATTTTTAAAAACAATAATTATACATCGGACTCGACAATATTTGTCTCCTAAGACATAAGAGATCATGTGGCAAAATTTGGCACCATTCCATATCTTTTTAGTGGTGGAAATTCAATTAAACTGAAAAATGCTAAACTAATTCAGAAAAATCTCAAACTTTGTGGTTACTTCTCACAGGGCATCTGAAAGGCTTTAACAAGTTTTAGTTCAAATACATCAAGGAATACACTCATACAACATTACACAAATGATTTGAACATTGATCATTACAGTACAGCATTGAAGTTCCTATTCTTGACGAAAGTTCCTTGGTCATGGTCGTGACATAAGTACGGTGTCTCTTCATTTCCAAGCGATATGCTTGGGTCAACTTCGACAACGAATGGAGGCATGCCATCGAACTAATCATAGTCATCCGATTTGTCTGTTCTGTCCTCGACTCCCACGATTACTCTTTTACCTGGAAGAACAATGTGTCGCTTTGGCTCTTGTGGTCCTTCTTGGGGATTTGTATTCTTCGGTTTGCTAGTCATATCCTTGACATAGAAAACTTGATGCACATTTTTGGCAAGGATGAATGGTTCATCTTTGAAACCAATCTTGGTCAGGTCCACTATTGTCATTCCATATTGATCTTTCCTTATGCCACCTCCAGTTAGTTTCACCCATTGGCAAAGAAACAGAGGGATGTTAAGCGGCCCGTACTCAAGCTCTCATATCTCTTCTATGACACCATAATAGGAGTTCTTGTTATTGTTGCTATCCATGGCGTCTATACGGACACCACTATTTTGGTGTGTTGTTTTCCGATCTTGGTCTCTTGTGTAAAAAGTATAACCATTTATATTGTAAGCTTGGAATTTCACAATTATGCTAGAAGGTCCCCTAGCTAACAAAGCGAGTTGTGGGTGAATCATGGAATCACCAATAACTTGTTCACTCAACCATGAGGGAAAATTTTCCAAGTGATGGTGTATAACCCATACTTCGGTTTTGGTTGGATTTTGAGAAGAAATAATCTGCTTGTGTTCCTCTATATACGGAGTCACCAAGGTTGATTGTTGCAGAACAGCTAGGTGTGCTTTGTTGAACAAATCAGTATCATTACTCAAACATGCTTCCCTTCCAATGGTGCCCTTTCCTAGTAGCCTCCCCTCGTGTCGTGAGTCGTGATACTGGAACCCCAATCGAGTCAATTGAGTCGACAAAGTCAACACAAAACTCAATGACCTCCTCAGTTACATATCCTTTGGTGATGCTTCCTTCCGGACGTGCGCGGTTAAGAACATATTTCTTGAGGATTGACATGAACCTCTCAAAAGGTCACATGTTGTGTAGGAATACTGGACTAAGAATAGTAATCTCTTTTACAAGGTGCACCAGGAGGTGAGTCATAATATTGAAGAATGAAGGTGGAAATGCCAACTCAAAGCTGACAAGACATTGCACAACATCATTCTGTAGCTTCACTAGGTTCCTTGGATCGATTGCCTTCTGTGAAATTGCATTGAGAAATGCACAAAGCTTTACGAGCGCTAATCGTACTTTCTCTAGTAGAACACCACTCAACGCAACTGGAAGTAACTGTGTCATCAACATGTGGCAGTCGTGGGCCTTTAGATTTGTGAACTTCTTATCTTTCATATTTATGATCCCTTTTATATTCGATGAGTAGCCAGATGGAACCTTCATACTGTTTAGGCAATCAAACATGATGTCCTTCTCTTCCTTGCTCGCGGTGTAACTAGTAGGACCTAAGTAATCTTGTTCTTCCTCCTCGACCTCTTCAGGATCTGCTTCTTCATCAACCTCTTTCGGAGGTGCTTCACTCGTATTTATCTCTCAGGTCCCGTCGTGCTTCCAATGTATCCTTAGAGTTACCGTAACAACCCAAGGAGCCTAGCACATTCAAACAAAGATTCTTCGTCAAGTGCATCACGTCAATTGCGTTCTGGACCTCAAGAATTTCCCAATAAGGTAACTCCCAAAATATAGATTTCTTCTACCACATTGCTGCACGCCCATTAGCATCATGTGCAACAGGTTCACTACCGTCACCCTTTCCAAAGACTACCCTTAGATCCTTTACCATCTCAAATATCTCATGTCCTTTAAAATGGGGGGCTTTGTACGATGATCAGTCTTTCCTTTCCAATGCATACCTTTCTTCCTTAAGGGATGCTTCTCAGGAAGAAAGCGACGGTGACCCATATACACAACCTTCTTACAATTTTTTAGATGAATACCATCTGTTTTATGTAAACAGTGGGTGCAGGCCCGATATCCCTTGTTTGAGTGTCCTGATAGGTTACTTAAAGCAGGCCAATCGTTGATGGTAATGAATAATAATGCTCGTAGGTTGAAGTTCTCTTGCTTATCCTCATCCCACACACGTACACCTTCTATCTTCCATAGTAGTAATAGTTCATCGACCAATGGTCTTAGATACACATCAATGTCATTGCCAGGTTGTTTTGGACCTTGGATTAGCACCGGCATCATAATGAACTTTCGCTTCATGCACATCCAACCAGGAAGGTTGAACATGCATAGGGTCACAGGCCAAGTGCTATGACCACTGCTAAACTCACCAAATGGATTGAAACCATCTGTGCTTAAACCAGATCTTATGTTTCTTGCTTCCCCAGCAAAATCTTTGTATTTTCTATCAATCTTTCTCCATTGAGACCCATCTGCCGGATGTCTCAGCATGTGGTCTTGCTTACGATCCTTTTTGTGCCATGTCATCAACTTAGCATGTTCTTTATTCCTGAACAAACGCTTCAAATGTGGTATTATACGAAAATACCACATAACCTTCGCAGGTACTTTCGTCGTCTTGGGAGGTGTCCCCTCGAGAGCACTAGGATCATCATCTCTCCGGATCTTATAACGTAGCGCTTTGCACACAAGACAAGCTTCCAAATTCTCGTGTTCGCCTCGATATAGGATGCAATCATTAGGGTAGGCATGGATCTTCTTAACCTCCATCCCCAGAGGGCACATAGTCTGTTTCGCTTCATATGTTGTTGACGGTAATTCATTGTTCTCGGGAAGCTTGTCCTTCACAATTTTTAGCATCCCCTCAAATGCTTTATCAGACACACCATATTTTGCCTTCCATTGCAACATTTCAAGTGTAGTACCAAGCTTTTTGTGACCCTGTTTGCAATCTGGGTACAATAGTTTTCTATGATCTTCTATCATACGCTGCAACTTTGCCTTTTCATTATCATTTTTGCAGTCCCTTTGTGCATCTTTTAGAACTTGACCAAGATCATCAACATGGTCGTCTTCTGGTATCTCTTCTTCGTCAGCATCTTCCATTAAAGTATTCGCAAAAGCTTGCCCCACGGCCCAATCAGGAATGTTATTATCATCCTCCTCTTCTTCGTTGTCTTCCATTACAACCCCTCTTTCACCGTGCCTGGTCCAAAGCACATAGTTCGCCATGAATCCGTTTTTAATCAAGTGGAGGTGAAGAGTCCCCCAGTCAGAGTAGTCTTTGTCATTTCTGCACACAGAGCATGGACAACACATGAATCCCTTTGGGTTCTTGTTGGCTTTGGCCACTTCGAGAAAAGCATGCATGCCAGCAATGTACTCCGGGGATCATCTGTCAGCGTTCATCCATTGCCGGTTCATCTGCATCATATTAAGTCCAAAAATTATTTCCTTTAAATCAGAATAACAAAGACAAAGATGAAGAAGGGTGAGTTTGATGATGTATTCCGTTATGAATTGGATGATGAGAACTGGAGGCCTACCTACATTCTTCCCGAACATGTTGATCATCTCAACACAATACGTGAATTCATAAATGTGTTTGAAGCAGAGGTTCAAAAGCTAGAAGCTGACTAGTTTTATCTTGGGACTTGTACTCATTGCTATTGATATCGTGCCTTGTAATAGCCATCAGGTGGCCTCATCTGTATGTATGTCATTGTACCACAACCACGACAATCATTGCATCCTATGTGAACTACATACATCTGGCCATTTCTTGTGATACAATGACATACAGAGGTCACCTGATGGCTATTTTTTATCTCCATTATTAATGACCATATTTTCTACAAACTAACTTCTAAAAAATTAGCTAAATGTAAAATTATAATTAGTTCTATGTATCATTATATCAAAACGTAAAATTCAATTTTCTCTACATCAATTTAAAACATAACAAGAGAATGCTAGTGTTTAGCCAACCACTTTTTTCTAAATCTAAAGTATATAAATAACCTCATCTCTTATTAGCTCCTCCTACCTAGGATTTAATATTTCTATTTTCTCCATCTCTAAAATATAAAAAAATTAATCACAACAAATGATGGGAGGAAGAAGAATCAAACCTTGGCAACACTTTAGAGGAGAGAAATCTTCACAAATAGATGAAGAAAAAATTCAGCAGCACCTCTCTAAGGTTGAGGCGCCATGGAGGAGGAGCTAGAGCTCTTGGTGAAGAATGGCTCGGGCAAGAGAAAGTGGAAGAAGAAATTAGATTTATAGGGCGCGGGCTTTTAGTCCCGGGTGAAATTACCAACCGAGACTAAAAGGTTACCTTTAGTCTCGGTTGGTAACTCCACCCGGGACTAAAGCAGTGGTAGTAGTAGTAGTGGTAGTAGTAGTAGTGGTGGTGGTGGTGGTAGTAGTAGGTGGTAGTGGTGGTAGTGGTGGTGGTAGTGGTAGCGGTAGCAGTAGGAGTAGTGGTAGTCGTAGCGGCAGTGGTAGTAGTAGGAGCGGCAGTGGTAGCAGTAGTAACAGGAGTAGTAGCAGTAGTAGCAGGAGTAATAGCAGCAGTAGTAGGAAGAGTAGTAGCAGCAGCAGTAGTAGTAGTAGCAGCACAGCGTTAGTAGCAGGAGTAGTAGCAGCAGTAGGAGGAGTAGCAGCAGCAGTAGTAGTAGCAGCAGTAGCAGTAGTAGTAGCAGTAGCAGTAGTAGTAGCAGTAGCAGCAGTAGTAGTAGTAGCAGTAGCAGTAGTAGTAGCAGTAGCAGCAGTAGTAGTAGTAGCAGTAGCAGCAATAGCAGCAGGAGTAGTAGCAGCAGCAGCAGCAACAGGAGTAGTAGCAGTAGCAGTAGCAGTAGTAGTAGGAGTAGCAGCAGTAGCAGTATTAGTAGCAGTAGCAGTAGTAGCAGTAGCAGTAGTAGCAGTAGTAGTAGCAGTAGTAGCAGCAGCAGTAGTAGCAGTAGTAGTAGCAGTAGCAGTAGGAGTAGGAGCAGTAGTAGCAGTAGCAGTAGCAGCAGTAGCAGTAGTAGCAGTAGCAGCAGTAGCAGTAGCAGTAGTAGCAGTAGTAGCACTAGTAGCAGTAGTAGCACTAGTAGCAGTAGGAGGAGTAGTAGGAGTAGTAGTAGGAGGAGTAGGAGGATAGGAGTAGTAGCAGTAGTAGCAGTAGAGGCAGTAGTAGCAGCAGTAGTAGTAGGAGCAGCAGCAGCAGCAGCAGCAGCAGGAGGAGGAGCAGCAGGAGGAGCAGTAGTAGTAGCAGTAGCAGTAGTAGTAGGGTAATAGTAGTAGTCGTAGCAGCAGCAGTAGTCGTAGCAGCAGTAGCAGTAGTAGTAGTAGCAGTAGCAGCAGCAGTAGTATAGATTTCCAAACGGCCCATGGGCCGGTGGCACGGCCCACGGCACGGCCTTTTGGCACGGCCCATGGGCGGCACGGCACGGCGGCCAGCGTGCTAGTGCCGGCACGGCCCGAAGGCCCGTGCCGTGCATGGGCCGCCGGCCTAGCCCATGGCACAGCACGGGCACGGCACAGCCGCGGAGCGGCACGGTGGCCGGCACGGCTGCGGAGCGGCATGGTGCAGGGCCTTCATGGCGGTGACGGTGGGGTCACTGACTGGAATGGCCTGCCTACTCGCCGACGTCGTGCCACGGTGATCATCTTCAGGAAGCTGATGGACCAGGTGGAGCACGCCGGAGCCGTCGCTGGCCGCTGCGGGCATCCAGACAGCGCAGCTGCGGAGGGCCAGGGCATCAGAGAGTTCGAGCACGGCGGCGCGCAGGACGGCGAGCGTGTCATCGTGCGGGAGGGAGCCGCCGCCGCCGCGGACGTGCTGCGTGATGACGCGGACGACGCGCGCGGCGATCTCCTGGCGGCACCTGACGAGGGCGACGTCGCGGTCGAGCTGGCGCGCCTTGTCCCGGAGGAGCGCCTCGCGGGTCTTGAGGCGGAAAATGGCCGTGTCGGCACGGTCGGCACGGCACGGGTAAACGGCCCGTGTGCCGTGTCATGGGCCGAATGCCTGGCCCATAGCACGGTCCGACACGACACGGTCGGCACGGCGACACGGCGCGGCACGGCGCAGTGCCGTGCTGGCACAGCACGGCCGTGCCGCGTGTCGGGCCGGCACGGCACGCTGGCCATCTATAAGCAGCAGCAGCAGCAGCAGTAGTAGCAGTAGCAGCAGCAGTAGTAGCAGTAGCAGTAGTAATAGCAGTAGCAGTAGCAGTAGTAATAGCAGTAGCAGTAGCAGTAGCAGTAGTAGCAGTAGTAGTAGTAGCAGCAGTAGTAGCAGCAGTAGCAGTAGTAGTAGCAGCAGTAGGAGGAGTAGCAGTAGTAGTAGGAGGAGGAGCAGCAGTAGTAGTAGTAGTATCAGTAGTAGTAGTAGGAGGAGGAGGAGGAGTAGCAGTAGTAGCAGTAGCAGGAGTAGTAGGAGGAGGAGGAGGAGGAGTAGCAGTAGCAGTATTAGTAGTAGCAGTAGTAGCAGTAGTAGCAGTAGTAGTAGTACAAACAACCAGGTTCTGTGGTGTTTGGTAGTACTGAAGCTCTTTCTCTTTATCAGCTAGTTGTGATATGATCTTCTAAATAACATTAAGATGTTCTTGTAGAAATAAACTCAACCTTGGAGAAAACTCATCTCAATCTGAAAAATAAACTCATCTCACTCTATAAAAAATCTGAATCCCTTGAACTCAATTGTATGAGTATAATAAAACAACCACCAAACACCACAGAACCTGATTGTTTGCTACCTACATAAACTCAGCAAGGGCATGGTTGTCCTAACTGAACCTATCGATCCATCAAATGATGCAAATTGGAAATTAACTGAATCTAACACATATGAATTGTACAAACGCTAACAATCGTGGCAGAATCCAGATGTCCCTTCACGGTCTGCAGCTCCGAAATAGTATCTTCAATCTACAAATCCATAAAACGATGGACCTATCAATCCTATCAATTGTGCACCTCGACAAAAATCCATAAAACGAGTGGCTTGAAGCACATCCAGAAGCTACTAAAATACAAAACCTACTGTAAGACGATGCAAATTGAAAACTAACTGAATCTAACATTTGTATATAGCCTATCAACTTCTAACACCAATCAAAGTGCAAATCTAAAGGTACGATAATGAAATCTGAATCTACCATATATGCTCATCAATCCTCTAGATCCCCAAATCTAGACATCCCCAACCCTAGTAAGATAGGGGAAAATATAGCGGCTCAAACCAGAGGACCAACCTCGTCGTGCTGTCTCATCCTCTTGTTGCTGGGAGGTGGCGGCGCAACCATCTTCCCCTCACCAGTGTAGATCTGCGTAGCGGAAATCAAAAGTCTTTGCGAAGTTTGAGTGAAATGTCTTGCCAGCCATTTGATACATAATTATAGACTCAACTAAAACTTACATGTGGGACTTGGTCACAGTAAGGAATTCGCATGAACTATTAGCCGAGTTTCCCATAAAACTCCCACAACCAAATGGATTCGAAGCGTACCGAAGACTCGAAGGATACTGAAGATTTGAAGGATACCAAAGATCCAAAGGATTAGGTTTTTCTAGGGTAATAACTTCCAAGTTTCAAAATTTAAGTGAAGAGACTCATTTTTTCCAAAAAAATAGATTCATAGTTTAAGAAAGGAATACCTATATATGAAAATAAGAGCTTCCGTTCGTAAAATTTGTACAAAATGTCGACTGATTCGGAGGCGTGGACGAATTAGAGTCATTTGTTCCAATCCGAAGCATAAACAAAGACAGGGGTAATCTTTCGAAAAAAGTGGTGCAGTGGTAAACAGCACAGTCTTGTTCCTCCAGGTCCCTGGTTCGAACCCATGCCATGGCAAATTATTTTTGCAACATTTCGTGACCTGGCCTCCGCTGACCTGGCGAAAATGCTTACATGTGGGACCCTGGAAAATTTTATGACGACTTCGAACACTCCATTTTCGAAAAAATGCTTACATGTGGGAACCAACTGAATTTTATGACGACTTGGAACACTCTATTTTTAAAATAATGCTTACATGTGGGACCAAAGTTGGTTTATGACGCTATTGCAGAGCTTATGGCGTCACAAAACAAGCATGGAACAGGGAACACTCAACTACAATAGCAATCGTTATGACGAAAGTTTTTTGTCACTAAATTTGCTCTGAAGTGAAATATTATGACGAGATCAGCCAGGAACGTCATAAATCAATTGCGATAAAATGTGGTTGCATCACTAGTTAATGATTTTCTTGTAGTGAATCAGAACATCCTCAACAACAGCGACATTCTGATGTAGAGAGCCAACACCACCCACAGATTGACCATCATCAACCATGGCCTCATCATTCCGATGCTACGGAGGATCTTGCATAACAAACAATGGATCAGCAGCATTTGGGCCCATCTAGCGGGGAGGTTGAGCAGGCAGCGGGTGCACAGGATCTTGATCAGGAAACTCATCCTCGTCTTGGAGCACAGTAACATTCTTCCTCTTCAGAGCAAAAACTGGGCAGGTGAAAGAACGCATGCGCGGAGGCATCCCCACAGAAAAAGTGACATCATGTGGAATCTGGGCATCTTCCTTAATAAGGACTCTAACTACAATCCTTGCCATGTAGTTAGTATCATGCCAATACCACAACAAACCAAAACCAGCCACAGCTTTGCCCACAAGCATATTGTTCTTAGCATCTAAGGGGTTGTTGACGGTGTATTTTGGTACACCAAACATGTTCATTACACTTTGGTTTGGATTTGATTATGAAACTAACCCGCCACTAGGCACACTAATGATATAACAAGTTCATCTTTGTATGTGCATTTGGAAGTGTTATGTTTTTGCAGGAAAACATGGACATAAAGGACGGAGTCACAACAAGTTCAAAGGAGCAATTGAGGAGTCCCGTTCGTGTTCGAGAGCATGATGAAATCACTCCCAAAGGTGGCAAGGACCGAAGTGTTACAAAGGAACATCCCCGAGGATTGAAGCGTAAAAGACCGAACTTCATGCGAGAAGACCCTCCATCTTGGACGTGAGGATGACATCGTCAAAATGGTGCAATTGGAGGGGGCAAAGTGCAAAATGTCAAGAGGACCCACGTGTGCGAAGGGGCGACCGAACCGGGCCCGAATGGACCTGCTTGGCCCATTCTAGGGTCGGTTCGGCCCCCCATTTCTTGAGCGTGAAGATGATGCAACCCTAAGTACGTGGAGGCGCCGCCATTCGCAGGGAGAGAGCCATTCGCCCGAGAGGCCGTCCACAAGCTAGAGAGAGAGAAGAGGAGGGAGATCATTCGCGAGAAGGATCGCTCTACTCGAAGGAAACAACCACAAGTGGAGGAGGACGTCGAGGCCCTGCCAAGACACCCCCGGAGGAGAAGGAAGACACCGTCAGAAGCGTCACCATGATCAATAGTGCTATGCCTAGCACCTTGATGGGGTAATCTTCTCATTTGTCCATGGGTTGTAATCGATCTTGAGATATAATCGCTATTTTGTATGGTTATCTATCTATCATCTAGTGTTGAAGATGCTTTATTATTTAAGGTTAGCTACCATGCTGTGTAGGGAGTAAAGATCTCAATGCTCCCTTGGAACCATTCAATACGTCGTGTCCATCATAGGTCTAGTCACGAATACCTCCGCGTAGTGACAGTACAGGGGGAGGGAAAGGGCGAAACCGTGGTCACAACCCCCGATAGATTAGATCGGTTTTCTTATCTTAAGCG
Organism: Cenchrus fungigraminus; assembly: GCA_036936925.1. Lineage (NCBI taxonomy): Eukaryota > Viridiplantae > Streptophyta > Magnoliopsida > Poales > Poaceae > Cenchrus > Cenchrus fungigraminus. The sequence continues at coordinate 51,040,249 of CM072780.1, forward strand.
GTTGCATGTTCAAGTATCGTTGACCCTTGGGCAAGTGTCTTTTATATATCTTGTTGGTTTAATCGTTCTCTCTAGTGTAGCGTAGTAGTTCTCTAGATTAACCATAGATTAGGGTTTGGTTAAGTTAGTGAGTAGTGCTAGATCAAACGCTTGTAATTCCCTTGCTCCGTGGATTGATAAGAACCTAGGGAATCCCCGTGGTGAAAAAGGTGTAGGTCCGTATGCTTGCGGATCGTAGGTGGATACGAGTTTTATCCGTCAACAAGCCCCTTTTTCTGGCGTCGTTGCCGAGGAGCAAGCCAGTTTACATCGTTTGGTTTTGCATCTAATTTTGCTTTAGATTTTGTTCATCGTTTATTTGCTAACATCTTACCCCTATTACCTAGAAAACCACTTTGTTTTGTTTTGTTTTTGTTTTTATTTTGTTGTCTAGATGGCGTTCGTCAACCACCCCGTGGAAGAACCGGAGAAATCACTAAGGGGTTACGCTAGTCCTCGGTGTGAAGACATAAAGGTACAAGAGTCGGATTCGAAGCTCGAAGCGACCAAATATGAAATCAAAGCTAGGATCATCGAGATGGCTGCAGCAACCCCGTTCGAAGGGATGGACACAGAGAACCCATATAGACACGTAAGGCATTTCACGACGCTATGCAACACGGTGCGTCAAGAAGGAGTTCCCGACGAATGGTTCAAGTGGAATCTCTTTCCCTACACACTTGCCGGTGAAGCAAAGACGTGGTACTCGTTTGCGTCCTTTAAAGTTGAAGGCAATTGGAACAAGTTGACGAAGAAATTTTGCGAGAAGTTTTTTCCAATAAGCAAGGTTCAACATCTAAGGAGGCAAGTGATCACCTTCACGCAAGGAGAAGAGGAAGGGATAGACCAAGCTTGGAATAGATTTAATGAGTTGATTGAACAAGGACCAAGACTCGACTTCTCTGATGACGCACTCTTGCATACATTTTTCTTTTCCCTAACCCCTAGTTGCATGGAACATGTTCAAATGTGTGCAGGTGGGGATCTCATGGAGAAAACACTCACGGAAGCCGCTCAACTTTTACAAAAGATTAGCAAAGCGGCGGCCATGCGAAGAGATTGGGAGACAAGACTTTCGGGAGAGCCGAAACACAATTCGAGGATGAAGACATGTGCTGAAATTTCTAAAGAGGCAACCCCGAAAGACAAGAAAGAGGAGCCAATCCCGGAAAAGCTTGAAGAAGTGCACATCAAGACAAGGGCTACCCCAAGCGTTGACTTCGCCAAGTCAAATGAAACGAACAAGAGGAGTATGTCAAGCGTGAAGCCATTAAGGGAGTTCGAGCATATGGATTGGGTTCCAATCGATTACGGAGAAGTATTCGACAAGAGAAGACCATTCCCTAACCAAAAGGGGATGGCGAGAGCATTGGAAGCGGATTTCCCACCGGAAAAGCAAGCAGAGAATTCGTACGATCTTGAAACCACCGGTGAGATCTTTCAAAAGCTCTTTAGTGATGATGAAGTGGATCCGGAACACAACCAAGGTGAAAAGAATCATGGGGATCAAGCCTAAAGCATCGCCATACGCTCGCCTCGCCGAAGTTTACGCAATAGGATCCGATCAAGAGGAGAAGATGACACCATACTTGAGTTGTGAGATCAACGGAATTCAATGCAAGGCTTTATGCGACATCGGAGCCCAAGTAAGTGTCCTATCCTCCAAAATTTATGATAAAGTTCAAGACCACAACCTAGACTTAGCTCCAACTGCAACAAAGTTAATTATGGGAGATGTTAGAACTATTAAACCTCTAGGTATTGCTTGCAACATTAATGTAATCATCTCTGGAAAGTGCATACCAACCGATTTATTTGTTATAGATGCTTACAATAGTAATCATGATCACATAATCCTAGGTAGGCCTTTTCTTAAGTTGGTTGATGCCGTGTTGGATGCCGGAGAAGGCAAAGTAACAATAAATTTTAATGGAAAGAAGTACACATATAATTTTCTTCGCGTTTCTAATCATCCTTCACCTTTTCCTCCCGAAGATGAAGAAGTAGAGGAGGTAGGTAGTCTTTGTTTTGTTGAAACCCTTAGAGACCCGCTGCAAAGAGCGATGGAGAATCAATCTAATGATCAACAAGATGAGGAACTAGAGGAAGCAACGAAGGGATTAGAACCACAAGATGGAAGCGTGGAGGAAGAAAAATTCGAAGACATAGGAGACATTAAACCCGAAGCGCCACAAGTGCCCGAGGTGGATCTCAAACCTTTGCCCAAAGGATTAAAGTACGAATTTTTGGGCCTAGACAAGACTTATCCAGTCATCGTAAGCGACAAATTAAGTCCCGAAGAAAATGAGAAGTTGCTGAATTTATTGAAAAAGCATAGGAAGGTGATCGGATATTCAATCAATGATCTCAAAGGACTTAGCCCAGCCTTTTGCACTCATCGTATACCTATGGAAGACCAATGTAAGCCCGTAGTGGACCATCAAAGGAGGCTAACTCATGCCATGTGAGAGGTAGTAAAGAAGGAGGTAATCAAGCTACTTGATGCCGGAATCATCTACCCGGTACCGCATAGCGAGTGCGTGAGCCCGGTACATTGTGTGCCGAAGAAAGGAGGTTTAACCGTGGTGAAGAATGAGAAGAATGAGTTAATACCGCAAAGAACTGTGACCGGATGGCGGATGTGTATCGATTACCGTAAGCTAAACAAAGCGACGAAGAAAGATCACTTCCCCTTACCGTTCATTGACGAGATGCTCGAGAGATTAGCAAACCACGCTTATTTTTGCTTTCTCGATGGGTACTCGGGGTTTATGCAAATTCCCATTCACCCGGATGATCAACACAAGACAACATTTACGTGCCCTTATGGAATGTTTGCATATAGAAGGATGCCCTTCGGTCTATGCAACGCTCCGGCCTCTTTTCAACGTTGCATGATGGCAGTGTTCTCGGAATTCATCGAGGAAATTGTCGAGGTGTTCATGGATGATTTTTTCGTTTATGGGAAAACATTCGTGGATTGCTTGGCAAACTTAGATAAGGTTCTCACGAGGTGTGCGGAGGTAGACTTAGTGCTAAATTGGGAAAAGTGCCACTTCATGGTAAAGCAAGACATAGTGCTCGGACATGTTATATCCGAGAGAGGAATTGAAGTGGACAAAGCTAAAGTGGAGATGGTTGAGCAACTCCCACCTCCAACGGATGTTAAGTTCTTGAGGAGCTTTCTAGGCCATGCCGGATTCTATAGAAGATTTATTAAGGACTTCTCAAAGATCACTAAGCCTTTAACACAACTCCTTCAAAAGGATGTGGCTTTTGACTTTGATGAGATGTGCTTAGCGGCATTCCGGACCTTGAAAAGTGCTTTGGTGAGTGCTCCCATTATTCAACCTCCGGATTGGAGCCAACCTTTCGAGATCATGTGCGATGCAAGTGACTACGCCGTAGGAGCGGTTTTAGGTCAAAGAAAGGAAGGCTGAGTTCATGCCGTATACTACGCTAGTAAAACTCTTAATGAGGCGCAATTAAATTATGCCACTACGGAAAAGGAGTTGCTAGCGGTGGTGTTTGCCTTTGAAAAATTTAGATCTTACATCGTGAACTCGAAGGTCATTGTTTACACCGATCACGCGGCCATCAAGTATCTTTTGGCTAAGAAGGATGCTAAACCAAGGTTGATTCGTTGGATCCTTCTTCTCCAAGAGTTCGATGTTGAAATTCATGATAAAAAGGGGGTGGAGAATGTTGTGGCGGATCATTTGTCTAGGATGAACCGCGGACAAGATGATAAAGAGCCCATAGAGGACAAGATGAGAGATGACCACCTTTATCGAATACTCGACAAAGATACTTGGATGATTGATATCATTCGAGCAATTCGGAAGATGCCTCTCGATCACTTAGATAAAAACACTCAAAGGAGGATAGTCTCCGAAAGCCGAAAATATTTTTGGGATTCACCTTATCTCTTCAAACTTGGGAATGATGGAGTTATGAGAAGATATGTGCCAATAGAAGAGAGGCAAGAAATTTTGAGAAAGTGTCACTCGGTGGAGTACGGTGGACACTATAGCCATTTTCGGACCCAAGCAAAAGTGTGGTCCAGCGGATTCTTTTGGCTGGAGATGCATGAAGATACTAAAAGATATGTTGCGTCATGCCCCGAATGCCAAAGAACCGAAAACATTTCTCAAAGGAATGCCATGCCCTTGAAATATAATCTACAAATCGATTTATTCGATGTTTGGGGAATAGACTTCATGGGGCCCTTCAAAAACTCACACGGATTTGAGCATATCCTAGTCATGGTTGATTATGTGTCCAAGTGGGTAGAGGCCATGCCATGTCGTAAAGCTTCCACGGAAGAATCCATTGCAATGATCAAGAGTGTGATTTTCCCTCGCTTCGGTACCCCGAGAATTTTGATAAGCGATGGAGGAACTCACTTCACCGGGAAGAACTTTAAGAAGTGCTTGTCCAAGTTAGGGATTGAACATAGAGTCTCTACGGCTTATCATCCACAAACCAACGGACAAGCGGAAACATCGAATAGGCAACTAAAGAGCATCCTTAACAAAACTATAGAGAAGGGAGGCAAGGATTGGTCAAAGAAGTTGGATGGAGCTTTGTGGGCATATCGAACGGTGTTCAAGACACTGATAGGTATGACCCCTTATCAATTTGTTTATGGCAAAGCTTATCACCTCCCGGTTGAGTTAGAACATAAAGCCTATTGGGCAATTAAAGAGATGAACCTCGATCTAGACGCCGCGGTGGTAAAACAGAGGATCCAAATAAGCGAGCTAGAGGAGATGAGGTTAAAAGCTTACGAAAATGCGAGCATATACAAAGAGAGAATTAAAAGGTGGTATGACAAAAGATTGAAGAAGAAGGAGTTCAAAGAAGGAGATAAGGTCCTCCTCTATAATTCGAGGTTTAAAACCTTCGGAAAGGGGAAATTGCAAAGCAAGTGGGATGGACCTTACATTGTTCATTCGGTGCTCTCCAATGGAGCGGTAACCATCATGGATGTGAAAGGTGATCAATTCATGGTGAATGGTTAACGGCTTAAGGTTTATTACGAACCCGACGTTGTACCCCTTCACCATATTGATGTTTTCATCATGGAGGATGAGCCCGAACGTCAAGCCTAGGACGTAAAACAAGGTGAGCATTTTGTAAATAGCTCTTCTTTTATTTTTCTAGAGTTCCTCACGAAGTTTTACCAGGCCATCTTTTTCACATGGGCTAGGAATTCAAAAATAGTGGGGCACGCGAAAAACTGGACCGAACCGGCCAGCGAACCAGGGCAGGCCGACCGGCCCGGTCGGATCGGCCCAGGGGCCTGGGTGGCGGTTCGCCCCCGGTTTCCTCTGGGACGCGCGTCTTCGACTTCCTTGTTCGGTCAGAAAATTTTAGGGAAGTCAAGAAAAGGAAAAGATGGGTTCTAGGGCATTCCTTCCCGGACTATTTAAAGGGACGAGGTTGGAGCTCGGGAATCCATCCCAATTCGCATCCTTTTGCACCCAAGCAGCAGCCATGACGTCCCCGAGGAGCGTGGAGATCAAGCTAGGCGCCGAGAAGCCATTAAAGCTAGAGGAAGCGAAGCGGTGCGAGCTCAAGCCATCAATGGAGATCAAGAGGACCGCCCGCATCCATTGCGGAGGGCGTGTCCCGACCGAGCCAATCGCATCTCGCCACCACGTCAAGGAGGAGAGGGTCTCTACTCCCATCCGTAGATCGGAGCGCATCCGAGGCATGAAGAGGAAAGACTACAAGGAGGTGTCGCCCGAGCCGAAAGATTACGGGGGGAGTGACTACTCCGATGACCGCAGCCCGAGCTCGTGGGCGGCCGCCGGAAGAGAGGACAATGACCTCTTCTATTGGGAAGAGGTGCCCAAGGAGAAGACTCCCGAAGGTCCTAACGGTGGCGGAGATCCCGGCGACGGCAACGACGGCGACGACCCTGGCGATGTCGACCCTTTCGGGATTCATCCGCTATGTTGTGCGGCTTGCCGTCACTCCATCTCGGAGCTCTACGCATCGGTCGATGAATGTTTCCAGGCTATGGAGGCGATGAGGCAGCGTATGGAGGACTTGGAACGAGTGATCGAGGACAACTACAAATTCCTCAATCGGAACGTGCGGAAGTTGTTTGGCATGGTGGGCAACATGAAGAGCAAGTGGTGCAAGAGCTGTGGAAAGTTCCACTAGGAAATAGAGTTCCCCCCCTACGTTTTTTGTAAGATACGACGAGGACGTCGTATGGTTTTAGCGTGGGGAGAGCTAGCTAGCTAGATCTTTTTGCTTTAAAGATTAGTTCGGTTTGGTTTAGATTTCGTGAGAGTTTGAGAGTCTTAAAGTTTTAGGTGTGCTTTTTAATTTTTCAAAGTTTAAAGTGTCTTAAATTTAGTGTTCGAGTCAAGAAAATCAAATAAAAAGTGTCATTTAAATTTTTGTCTCTTGCAATGCTTTTCTTCCTTTACTTGTACGTTTGTCTTTAATTTTTGATATATAAGCATAAGCGATTGGTTTGAAACGTTTACCATGGTGCTTAGTGGAGTTTTTACCTTTAAAAGTACCCGCATCATGCTTTGATCTAGAACTTCGTTTTGGTTGTGCTAAGTTTGATGCTAAAATTGGAGGAATTTAATTCTGAAAATTATTGAAAAACTCTTGTAATAAAGGTTAGTGAATTCTCTTTTTCCAAGTTGAGAGTCTAAGAAAAATCCTATACAAAGCCAATTTAATTTTCGCTCCACCATAAGTGCGGTTAGCATAATGAGTTGTGCTAGGATCCTTCTCTCTTGGAAGTTTCAATTTCGAGCAATGATCATGTCCTTGTGTTTATCTTTTATTGCTAGCCTCGTCATGCATTCGGTAACGAGACTCTCACATCGAAAGTCCCGTACATCGCCGAATTCCATACCCAAACCATAATATCTCTTTTGTGCATCGTATTCCTTGAACACAACCTATGTTCGAAGTTTCGTCTCGTCTCTAGCATGGTTTTTATTTTAAATTCAGATTGTGTTTATGCAAGAAGAGATGAGTAAAGAGCTTTGAAAGAGAGGTAAAGATGTCGAAAGAGAGAGAGAGAAGTAAAGAAAAATATATGTGTATGGAAAAGAAAAAAAGAAAGAAAGAAAAGAAAAGAAAATAAAGAAAGAGAGAGGAAAGGCAAGAAGGATATGAAGAGGGATGAATCAAGTGAAGGATAAATAAAGTGCAAGGAAGGATGTCACATTGTTGTTGAGAGACGAAACTTCCATTCTTTTTCCAACCATGTGCAATCCGACAACGAGGACGTCATCGGTGCCTCGTAGTCTTATTTTCTTTTGCCCTTGCACATGTCCACTATTCTATATCTTCTTATCCTTGATATCCCTACATTATGGTTTAATTCTCATGATCATTGGCTTTGAAAGGTAAACAACCACTAGAGGAAGTTCTTAGCTTGACAATACTTGTGTTGATTGCACTAGCCATACCTATAGCTCCACTTTACATAATATATGAGAGACTTATGGGAGGTGAGAGTTTATGAATTATTTAGGATAGCCACTTCATATGAGCGACATGTGAGAACTTGGAGAAAGGTTTTTGTCTAATACTTGTTGCAGGAATTTTATTTTTGAAAAATCATGAAAACCCTCCAATGGAAGCAAAGAAGTAAGCATGACTAGAATTGAGGACCTCGAGTGAAAGGTATGAGTTGTTGGGTAAATCTCGATTTGGTAAAAATTCTAAACGCCCATGTTTATGTATGATGATCATTGCTTTATGTTTATTATATTAAAAATAAAGCATTGACTAACTTGTGAAGAAAGGATTAGCGGAGTACGATTTCAACACCTTGGACAAAAGTTCTTTTACGAGTACTTGCTCGAGGACGAGCAAGATCTAAGCGTGGGGGAGATGTTGACGGTGTATTTTGGTACACCAAACATGTTCATTACACTTTGGTTTGGATTTGATTATGAAACTAACCCGCCACTAGGCACACTAATGATATAACAAGTTCATCTTTGTATGTGCATTTGGAAGTGTTATGTTTTTGCAGGAAAACATGGACATAAAGGACGAAGTCACAACAAGTTCAAAGGAGCAATTGAGGAGTCCCGTTCGTGTTCGAGAGCATGATGAAATCACTCCCAAAGGTGGCAAGGACCGAAGTGTTACAAAGGAACATCCCCGAGGATTGAAGCGTAAAAGACCGAACTTCATGCGAGAAGACCCTCCATCTTGGACGTGAGGATGACATCGTCAAAATGGTGCAATTGGAGGGGGCAAAGTGCAAAATGTCATGAGGACCCACGTGTGCGAAGGGGCGACCGAACCGGGCCCGGATGGACCTGGGCCGGTCGGCCCAGGCCGGCCGGCCTGGCCCATTCCAGGGTCGGTTCGGCCCCCCATTTCTTGAGTGTGAAGATGATGCAACCCTAAGTACGTGGAGGCGCCACCATTCGCAGGGAGAGAGCCATTCGCCCGAGAGGCCGTCCACAAGCTAGAGAGAGAGAAGAGGAGGGAGATCATTCGCGAGAAGGATCGCTCTACTCGAAGGAAGCAACCACAAGTGGTGGAGGACGTCGAGGCCCTTCCAAGACACCCCCGGAGGAGAAGGAAGACACCGTCGGAAGCGTCACCATGATCAACGGTGCTATGCCTAGCACCTTGATGGGGTAATCTTCTCATTTGTCCATGGGTTGTAATCGATCTTGAGATGTAATCGCTACTTTGTATGGTTATCTATCTATCATCTAGTGTTGAAGATGCTTTATTATTTAAGGTTAGCTACCATACCGTGTAGGGAGTAAAGATCTCAATGCTCCCTTGGAACCATTCAATACGCCGTGTCCATCATAGGTCTAGTCACGAATACCTCCGCGTAGTGACAGTACGGGGGGAGGGAAAGGGCGAAACCGTGGTCACAACCCCCGATAGATTAGATCAGTTTTCTTATCTTAAGCGGTTGCATGTTCAAGTATCGTAGACCCTTGGGCAAGTGTCTTTTATATATCTTGTTGGTTTAATCGTTCTCTCTAGTGTAGCGTAGTAGTTCTCTAGATTAACCATAGATTAGGGTTTGGTTAAGTTAGTGAGTAGTGCTAGATCAAACGCTTGTAATCCCCTTGCTCCGCGGATTGATAAGAACCTAGGGAATCCCCATGGTGAAAAAGGTGTAGGTCCGTACGCTTGCGGATCGTAGGTGGATACGAGTTTTATCCGTCAACAGGGGTAATTCATCAGCATAACCAAAGCCTCACGATCAGCATCAAGATATCATGCATTAATACCCTCATCGTGCTTAACAAAGTGCAACTGATACTCAGGAGATAGCTGATAGATCCCATCCAAGAAACGCTCCCTTTTTAAAGCACTACCAAAATAAATGTAGGCATCGCCAATGGCGCATGGCTGTACCTCCCGGAGATGAACACAATGATGCTGGATGAAGTTGTCCCTGATAGCAGCAACGGCAAGATGGAGGTCCTCCTTGGCGACGGCAGGAACCAACATGGCGATGGCGACATCTTCATTGGAGGCATCCATGTATCCCCCCAGGTACACCGACAGACGGCGCGACGGGTCAGCGGGATCATGGGGGATGATGGTGAAGCCACGAGGAGCATGCGACCGTGGATCGATGGCAAAGTTAGCCATCGGAGCAGGGCCAATGGGGGAGGAGGTAGAGGCGACTCCTCCGATGAGGCGGTGAGAGATGGGGTTTTCTCGTGTTCGTGTAGATTAGGGGAAGAAGATGGAACGACAGGGGGCCGGTCTGGTGAAGATGGTTGTTGCGGATTTATGTCAACTAGAGATGAGGAGCTCTGATTTTGTGGGCCCTGGTGCTTCGGTCGGTAGACAAAAGGAGAGGGCTTCCGGGATAGACATGTGTGTGAGGAATGGCCATAATTGTGGCACAATTTGCATCGGATGTCACGCCTGCAATACTTGGCAAGATGACCTGGCGAAAGGAAACAGGAACATGAAAAAATCGGCCTGGAAGAACATCGGTGATTTGAATTTTGAAACTTCCCCTTCGTGTTCATTGCACGAGATTTGGAAGATGAGGCGGCCTGGAAATCAGATCGCAAACCCGCTGCACGACGAGCGGCCTCATCATTAGCAAAACGAATCCTCGAGAAAATCGAAGGTCGAGGACGATCAGAGCTAGAAGACTTCACTACATTAGCAAAGGTCTTTTTAGAATTACGATTACCAACAAAAGACCAATTGGATTCCTCTTCTAAAAGCCAAGCACGATGCTCACACCGATAATCCGGTCCCCCATTCCCCCAAAGGGCAAAATGGATGTCAAAGAGAGCACACTTCACAAAATGGAGTCGATAGACAAGAAATCCCACAGCCTTACTAGAGGCTGAGAAGCGAAAAGAGAATCCAGCCATGAAGAGAACATTGAAATCCTTTGCAATGCCTCCAAGGCAAGATTGGAGGATGAGAGACACCGAATCGACATTGAGTCGAAGAGCAGACCAGCCAAAGGAGCAAACAAGAAAGAATTCCAGGGAAGAAGATGTAGCACAGACCAGGAGATTGAAACGATCACAAGCCTGGTGCTGAAAGGCCAAGCCTGGCTCGAAATCAAGGTCGGAGAGGCCTCCCATGGATATGGCTTGAATCACACAAATCTCACAAAGAGAGGGTTGACGAGAGCCACAAAGGCTTTGGCTTGTCAAAGAACGGCTTCGAAGATGAGCAACGTCACCGGGAACAACACCTCTCCACTGAAGAGGTCGTGGGGTATAAATACCCCACTCCAAGGAAAACTAGTTATAGCTCTCTGGGAGCACCGGTCAAACTAGTGCCCAACACCGGTCAGACTGGTGTTTGAAAACTAGCCATTCCTAGGGTGACTGGTCAGACCAGCTGGTCAGACCGGTCAAGCCAGAGTTAGCCTAAAAAACCCTTGCTTTCTCTCCAACACTTCACCAAAGAGATGAAGTGGCTCAGGTTAAGTTAGATGAGACTGTTGGCACACTCTAAGGCTCTCAAGTCTATTTGTCACAATGGTTTTCTAAAAGCACTTTTGACTTGTCATAAAGCTAATGTTGCGTCCCTCTTGATAGTACGACATTCCTATACTAAGAATAAATGTAGAAAATTGAATCAACCTCTTGAGTTTGTAGATCTTCAAACTTTCCATACTTGGAACAGTTTCCACTTCAGGGCTTCCAACATGGCTATCATGTTGACCACGTCCATACTTGAGTTAGTGGCTTAAGATTCTTCCTTCAAACATAAGAGTATTCACTTGAATCCTTAAGTCACTCCTTATTGCCAATCATAAAAAGTTGATGCATGCTTCCCTCGATAAGGCTTGGATATGATTCTTCGAGACCCCACGAATACTAATTACTTCACCATAGCAAAAACAGTAATGGTAGACACAATAACCAAAGATTGCTTAGTAGCTCGCTCCAGTCATCTCGGTTGATCTCTTCATCACTTACCTTAGCCACATTCAGTTTGATTTTGCTAACCAACAATTAATCTTCATTTGAAAAACACTTCAAATGCTTATTCTTGATTGAATACAAATATGCAAGCTTACAATTGAGGATCATCAAATAGAGAAACATCCTTGTATCCTTTTGCAATCACCATATGAAGGCTTGCATCATCTCTAGTGTGAAACACCATTTTTCATATCCATGATTTGCAAGTTTCCAAATGTAGAACCATCAACATAAAAATGAGATTATGTCTATATTAACCCCTTGAAGTCTTGCAAATTCCTTGCAGTGTAAACTATCATTTTCATACAAAGCGTTTATTTGTACCCAAGCTATCACATGAATTGGAGGTCTTGTAGATCGTTGAAACATGCCCCAATATTTTCTTCAACTTAGCTTGTTTTGAACAATATTTGCAACATGATATCACACACTTGCTTGCTTTCTTTGATGTGAGCCATACGCCATTCATTTAATTGAGTGAACCAATGTCACATCATGAATAATACAATTAAAAACTTGCTCACAATCTTTAGCAACCAAGTTAGTTCTTTAATCACTTTGTCATATAATTCACCAAAAACCACTTAGGGGCCTAGATGCACTTTCAATGTCTAGGTAGTGACTGATGATCAATCAAATGATTCTGTGACATAAACCATTAGTAGATTTCACTAAATCATTGTTAAATTATAAGGTAATAAATGCACCAAATTAATTAGTTAAGGGATTGATTTGCATCAAACAAAATATTAGAGATGAATATCACACTTTTGCAATATTTGAGGGATAAAAAATACACTTTTTTATAAGTTATTGGACTAATCTACACTCACATGACAAGTTGTTGTATGGTGGGCACAATTTACTCTATTGTGGAGTGATTTTTTTACCGACTTCGTCAAAGCAAAAGTTGAGTAAATTGCACTCACCATACAACAACTTGTGAAGTAGGTGCAGATTGGTCCAGCTACTTGCAATATGCTTAAACTACTACAATAACTTGTCATGTGGGTGCGGATTGGTCCAACAACTTGTAAAATGCTCAATTTAGTATAATACTTATCAGATGGGTGCAAATTGGTCCAAAATCATACAAAATAATTAATTTAGTATAACAATTTTATAGGTAGGTGTATATTGGTTCAAGACCTTGTATAAAATGCTCAATTTAGTGTACTAACTTGACAAATTGGTGCACCTATAGTTAAAATTTGCAAATGGCAACATATTAAACAATTCGGATAGCATTTAAATTTTCTTCCAGCCAATAAGTGTTTTGTCAATTAAAGTTGCTAATCTTGAATCAACTGTGTACATTACTTATTTTTTCATTAGTTAGATTTGAATCAAATTTTAGAATTACGCCATTACAATACCGAGAGAAAAAAGTTCATAAGGAAGAGACCCTATGACCTTAGGGTTTTTACATCTTTTTTTATGGATTCAATAAATTTAGAGAAGTGTGCATGTTTCCATTATTTTAACTCATTTTTTCTTTAGACTAGTACATGCAACTTTAAAAATATTTATGTCAAACTTCTAAAAGTATTAATTGTTATAAGATATTACCATATTCTATTTTTATCTGAACAAAAATGCATATAATCAACTTGAAATCAAAATTTAATATGAAATTAAAAATATTCCTAATCAAAATTTCATCTTTGTATATAAATAGTTAACAAAGACCCTAGCTTGTTGGAAAATAAATAGGTATCAAAATTTTTAATCTTTACTAAATATTTTACCATCATAACATGCATATCAATTGTCAAATAATACACACTAACTTGTTCTAATGCTAATATACCTTAGTTCGATATTTGAAAATATATTGTTTGTGATAACATATAGACTGTAGATGCATCAAGTTGGACATTAAGTTAACCATTTTACTAGTTTTTGTACCAATTTGCACCAACCTATCAAGTTATGTTATTGTACTAAATTGAGCACTTTACAACTTGTTGGACCAATACGCACCCACCTGACAAGGTAATATACTAGATTGGACATATTGCAAGTTATTGGACTAATCGGCATCCACCTGACAAGTTGTTGTACGGTGAGCACAATTTACACTTTAAAGTTTTTGTTATATACATACTCCCTCCATACCCATAAATCATGAATAACTTTTAAGTTGTTGAGTTTGAAAATGTGAAAACTACATGAATATATTTGTCTTGCAAAATACTTTTATAAACGTATACATATGTTAATTTTAATAAATATTTGTATATAAAAATAAGAAGTCAAAGTTGTACATTGAAGACCGTGTTGTTGTCCTAAACGACTTGTTTTATGGGTATGGAGGGAGTAAATGCGATGTCTATGTATGAATTCTAGGCACTAAGCATACATATAATTTGGCTAATTATTGTTAAAAATCTGACTTGTAAAACTCTTTGTATGCCTACTAATTGAACGAAAGGCTTGGATTGAGAATCAGAGGGATGAAACAATGGTCGATGGAGTAAATTTTGTTTGATAAAAATCAGAGTCAGAGGAGCGAAAAATGATCAACAGTAATTAGGATATGCTTGACGGCCAGGATGCAACGATGGAACGTTTATAAAAAGGAAAAATTGGTTGTGTAGCACCAAAAGATCGCGAGTTCCGCAAAATACCATTGAAAGATCTTGGCCCCGTAAAATATCACTGAATGTTGCAAATCTTAACTGAAAGTAGCATTCCGTTAGATTTTGCCAAACTTAGACAAAAATAGCTCCACATATGCTTCTTCAAGCTCTAGCATGTGGGATTGGATGCCGGCTGCTTCAGATTTGGACGGTGCGGCGGCTGGCCGGGCAGGGGAGGGGAGGACGGCGTGACGGCCGACCCTAGGAGGGGCGGGCGCGCAGCCGTCCAGGGGAAGGGAAGGTGCGGCGGCCGGCCCTGGAAGGGGAGGGCACAACAGCCGACCTAGGGAAAGGGAGGGCTGCGCGGCCGACAATGGGAGGGGCGGGCTCGCCGGCTCGCCTTCGGAGGAGCAAGTGCACGGCCGGCAATGGGAGGGTGGGGGTGTGCGGCCGGGCAGGGGAGGGGCGGGCTCGCTGGCTCGGCGGCCAGCCAAGGGAGGAGCAGACACGACGTTCTGCCAGGGGAGAGGCGAGCGCGGCGGCTGGTGGTGGTGCGGCGCAGGCGGGGAAGGGTGGTGGTGCAGCGCCGGTGGGGAAGGGTGGCGGCGTCGCTGGTGGTGCCGGTCTGGCGGACGAAGACCGGCGAGCTCTTCTATCTGGTCATCACACAAGGGTATAAAAGTCATCTTATGTGTGATTTATGTGGTGGAAAAAAGATAAAGGAGAGTTTTCCGTTAAAAAAGTAACGAAATGATAATTTCAGTTAATGTTTTCAAATTTCAGTGGTAGTTTACGGAGCTCCAACCATTCAGTGGTATTTTACGGAATTCGTGATCTTTCGATTTCGATGTTACACCACTAATTTTCGCTTTTAAAATCGGCTTCAAGTCCGTCGATTTGACCTTTCCTCTCTCCTCCGTCTCTGTCTCGAGCCCGGAATCGAAGCGCCCGATACCATCCCAGTAGCACAGGCAGAGGCAGCAGCTAGCTCTCGCTCCCCCCGCCAACCTCCAAATCTCGCCGGATTCCGCCGCGCGGCCACCGCAGGTGAGCGCGCGCTGACCCTTCGTCGCCCGGGCGGAGGCCCCGGCGCGGCAGCCCGAGCTTCGGTGCGGGCAGCGGGAGCTGGCCTGACCCCCTGTTCATTGGGCGCTTTCAGGTCCGCGCCAGTGGCCCCGCGCGTCGAGCCGCCCGCGGTGGTGGTGGTGTGGTGGTGAGTCGCGTCTCCCGCGGGGGTCGGCCATGGAGTACCGGCCCTCCGACAGCAGCGGTGAGTGCTGGGGAGCTCGAGCTCGGCTCCGACTGCTTGTCGCCTAGGGTTTGGGGGTTCTAGGGTATTTCTTGATTCAGCTGCTTGCTCTGGAATGCCAATTGCTTGTCTGTGGAGATTAGGTGGCTGCAAGGGCGCACTTTGAGTGTGGCTGGTAGGATATGGGGCGCTAGGGTTTGGGCTCTCCTGACGAGAGCGGGAGCATTGGGGTTAGGGTTATCTGGAATTTACTGGTTTTGGGGAAAGAATCAAACTTCATGGGAAGTAGGGGTGTTTCGGTGAATTATTCCTTAGCAATCTTCGTATCTGCATGAGGAATTGAGTATTTCGTGGTGTATTTTGGGGTTTCTGCATAACTTGCAGTACCAGGAACCAGGAAAGTACAACCCATCAAATAGAACTATAGAAGTGCAAATTTTCCTTTGTATGGTGAGAATTGGGGTGTTCAGCCTCATTTCTCATGTTCTTGATGGCTTGGATATTTTCCTTATAAACATTAAATTGCTCTCAGGAATGGTAGCACTGGTGAAAATGAATTGAACTAACATTGTTTTCTTGGTGAGCTTTGTTTTCTGTGAAAATGAATTGGTTTTGCATCGGTGAAGATTTGATGTTGGGGCTTCTTTCGAGAAGGGCACGGGAGTTTACATGAAAAACTTGCTGTGTCTGAAGATTGTGTGTTGCTGAAATCCCTATTCAGTAATGTTTCTGAAATTTTAGTTAAATGTAAATCAATTGACTTGAATTAATAAGGATCTACTACCTTAGTATTTGGGGTTAGAAAATGTCTTTTTGAGGTGCATTTATTAGCTTTCTTTTGATTGGTGCTGCATAACCACTTAATGGGTCAGTCACAAAACAAACACTTATTGGGTCAGAAATGCGATGTACCTAGAGTAGGGCATGAACCTTTCACTTTTGAACTGGGAGGAGTACCAGGTGCATATCACAACCTCATTTTGAGACAGACAGTTATAAAGGGATGTCACATACCATTGCTGAACTACCTGAAGTTGCCAATCCGGTAACTAATGAGGTCTACTTGTGATGTCGCTGATTGCTCTATATTGTGGGAATTTGTTTGTGATTCTCACTGCTACGCTTTGAGAACAGTTGTTTTGCTAGAGTAGTTTACATACCAGCATTGCCCCATGTGATTTGGTTCAAGGATTATGAAGGTACCAACCAACTAGATTTGTAGTACATGGGGCATGTTTGTATCAGCTACAGATTAGGAAAACCAGCTAAAAAAATCTGTAGCTGATCCAACAACCCAGATTCCTAGGCCCATAATCTGGCTCCACAGTCCACACAGCAAACATCAGATAACGCATGAGAAAAAGATGCCCCCACACCTTATCCTGTGTCGGTGCTGCCAAACAGTAAGGGCATTGTGGAGAACTATGATCTAACCACCAGTAATCCAGATTACTGCGATCCATATTTTTAGAATACTAACTTGCTAAACTATCTCTGCTGTTCCTTGTCCATTGCCAGCGCTTGACTATTTTCCTGGGCCTTCTTGTGCTAGTTATACTGTAATCCGCACATCACACCATCTTTTTTGTAATCTATCCATAATTCGTATTTCTGTAATCTATAGCCTATCCAGACTTGCCCCTAGTCTTTTCTTCAGGTTTGTTAGATTCTTCATTTATTTATAACAGTATGTATTCGGCCTATCTGTTCTTGTAAGCTGTAAGCCAATCTGTAGTGTGAGCACTAGGATGTTAAAAAAATACAGGCTTTTAGTTTTAAGCTTTTTGTACCTCTTGGCAAATGGTAGACACTGCACCATTTTGCTTTCTTGAGATTTTTCAACTTCTCTATTCATCTAATTGGCCGCAGTGAGTCTCGGTCCTTGGATATTGCACTAGACCTGACTCCTGATTTCTGAATGCTTCTTTAGTTTTGTTGAAAATGCTATAATTTGTTATTGTTTCTGGGAAGTGGGAACTGGGGATGGTTTCCAACGTCCAAAAATACACGGGCCATCTGCACCATAAGTTTTAATGTATAAACTTATGGTGCAGATGGCCCATGTATTTTTGGACGTTGGGAACCATGCTAATATTTGTTCCTAAACTAAAAGTGTATTCAAAAGTAGTTGCTTTCTAGAACTGAGAAAATATTCTTCTTATCAACAACATAACTATCATCATTTCTATAATTGTCAAAGTATATTTGTCTTGTTTACAAGATCATTGTGGAGTATGTGCTATTTTTACACTCTGAAAGATGGATATTTTTTTAAAAAAAACTGCTGTAAATTTTTCTTTCTCCATTTTATGTTGGTTGCAGGAACTGATGATGATCTTCCACCACCATATCCAAATAGTAGTAGGAGTAACAGAGGCAGTGGACGTGTCAGTGGTAATGGGAGAGCTATAGTTCCTGCCAGTTCATATGCTAGGGCACCGACAGATATGGAAGCACAAATTCAACAACTTGAGCAAGAAGCATATTGCTCAGTTCTTCGTGCATTCAAAGCCCAATCTGATGCCATTACATGGGTTGAAACACTAAACTATTCACTAATAATTTGGTGTCTCTGATGTTTTTAGATGCAATATCTCAAAGTTGACTTGAGATCAACTCTACCCTTTCCAGGAGAAAGAAGGTCTCATAACTGAACTTAGGAAGGAGCTAAGGGTATCTGACAAAGCACACAGGGAGCTATTAAACAGGGTCAACAATGATAATATTATCTGTAGCATAAGGTAGAACATGAATTATAGTTTGTTCTACTTGTTTTTCAGCATTCTAAATTCCTTCTTTTGTATTTAAGGGAATGGAGATCAACAGGAGGGCTTCAGCCAAGCTTGTCCAATAATCCGCATCCAATGCATGACTCTGTTCCCAGTCCTACCACCTCTGGCCGTAAGAGGCAAAAGACATCCCAATCTGTTCCTGCTTTACCTGCACCGCCTCCGGCGATGCATTCACAGCAACTGGCTACACCAACACAACCGTCATCTTCAACTGCTAGGAAGGCAGTCCCTCCAGGTCCTAAAGGCAAAAAACTGAAACCAGTAAGTAGATAACTCAAATGAGTTTTCCCGAGAATGTTTTGTTTTTTGTCCTTTAGTGGAAGTTCATGCCCTTTTAGGGTCAGAAGGTACCAGGTGGCTCTGCATCCAAGCCCATGTCATCTGCAGCGGGTCCTAGTGGTAGAGGACCACACATGAATAGAAATTTTCCAGGTGCTGCTGAAGCTCAAGCACAGAATGTTCACCCGTTAATTGGTCGTAAAGTGATGATTCGGTGGCCTGAAGATAACAGTTTCTATGAAGCAGTTATATCTGATTATAATGCAGATACGGTGCGTTTTTACCACACCTGGGTAGTTTGCTTTCAATTCAAACCTTGAGCTCTTATGCGCTGGTTTTTAATTGCAGGGCTTTTATGCACTGGTTTATGACATGAATACAGCAAACGAAACATGGGAGTGGGTTAATCTTAAAGAGGTACATGGACATTATATATACTGTGAACACTGTCAGTTGGCACTTTTTATGTCTTCCCTTTTATATTCTTTTGACTCCTATTGTGATACCTGAAGTTGCTAGTTTCAGAAAATCATGTTTTTAGACATTAGTGACACCAGGTTTGTGAACCTGAAGAAAATTTTTGCTGTGAATAATTACCAAGTTGACCAAAAAATGCATATCCATATATGCCAGCATGGACCTGTGCTGATGAACAATAAAATTGATATATTAAGAGAATCGCACAAGCTGAATAGTAGAATGAAGTTACTCCGCATATTCTTCTGTGGTGTACTCTCAATTGTGTGATATTATTTTTTTGAAAAAAAGTGGAAGTATATAATAGACTGATGCAGATGCAGTAGCCTTGTAATAACTGATTTTTATCTGTTCACTGCAAAGGTTGCCAAATTTCCGTTTACCATTTTGTTATCGATAGTCGTTATTTACATTGCAACTCGTACTTTTGTGCCAAATATTACCTAAGAATTTATCAATCAACATACTTTTGTGCCACATTGCTGCCAAACATTTTTATTAATTTTCCTTGTTAGCATTTTACACTGTTTAGGACAATGTTTTGGCAATTGGTGGTAGGCTTGGCTTATAACCATTAGCTCTGAAGTGAGCTAGTTGAGATTCTAGTGGTCACTGCATTGCTTTCGCTGATTGCTGTGTCGTTTGGATCAATAGTGATTTGCTGATTGCTTTTCAGTTTTGTTGATTTCCATGTGCAATTTACTAGTTTAGAATAGAAAAAATAGACAGGGTAACTCTGCATCTTGAAAATTGTTAAATAATAAAGACAAGCTGATAGCATGAATTGAGTCATGTCATGCTTGACAAAATCATTTATCAGACAATTAGGAAAATGTTGATCAATCTCATCACTGTTTACTACTTTCAAATGCATTCTATCTAATCTGCCCCCATGCAGTATCCACTTTTGTGCTCAGAAGCATTTGTTACTGCTCCCATCAGAATCTTTAGTTTGATGAAATTTTGCTCAAAATTGTGTGACAACAGATGGGACCTGAAGACATAAGATGGAAAGAGGATGAAATATCTGGGATAGACTTGAATATGTATCTGCAAGGCCGAGGTCCCCCAACTAGTGGGGGTAGGAAGCCAGGTCGTGGTGGGCCCATGCCAGGCCCAGGAAGAGGAAGAGGATTCCAAAAGAACATGTCTAAGAAAGATTTTCCACCTCCACAAAATGGTGTTGGCAAGAGAAGTTCCGATGACATTGATATCCTTCACACCGAGAGCCTAATAAAAGAGGTTAGTTTCAGTGTTTCTGAGTACAGAAGCTGCAGACCATGTGCATTTCTTTTTACCTTCTTTTTGCCATATGTGCTCACGTAGGTGGAGAAAGTTTTTAGCGTGAATAATCCTGATCCCCAGGAAGTAGAGAAGGCAAAGAAAGCGCTGAAGGTAAACCAGAATGCACAAGTTAACTTATCATAAATAAGCATGCATTTTGTCTTAACTGTCAATGCATGTTTTGCATTCACTGTCAATGTCTGCAGGAGCAAGAACAGTCACTGATTGATGCGATTGCGAGGCTTGCTGAGGCATCAGATGGTGAAA
Organism: Cenchrus fungigraminus; assembly: GCA_036936925.1. NCBI lineage: Eukaryota > Viridiplantae > Streptophyta > Magnoliopsida > Poales > Poaceae > Cenchrus > Cenchrus fungigraminus. The sequence goes on from CM072780.1 coordinate 51,060,659, forward strand.
GTGGTAAATACTAATCCATCGTGTTCCTTGACTATCATAGGTCTATGGAACTTGCGATGCTGCAGAAAAGTCATTTGCGCTTCAGTTTTTTTCCATGTGGAAGAGTTTCAGATATTGTTGGCGTGCACTGCTTGTTCTGCATCCTGTACATTATGCCATATTTGTAATACAATGGATGTTTATTTCGTAACTTTATTCAACCATAAATGCATATGATAATTCAGTCTGTTTTGCATGGCTAGATGTAACATGTGCCTGTATTCCCTTTTTTTTTTTGAAAATGTAATAAGCACAGAACTTGATAGAACGATGAGGCCATCATTTTACATGTATCAACAAGCCATTTGATCATGCCAAGCATTTTTATATAACACCCCTTTCTCTTGGTGGGTACAGATGGGCACAACCGCGGGCGAAGGAATGCATTGTATGCTGGTAACCAGCATCAAGCAAACTACGTTGATGCGATGCCTGTTGACGGTGACCAAGCTGATGCCATGTAAACACTGCAGGGACATGTATACACAACATAAGAAACCTGCCTGTTGTACAATCCATTGCTAATATTTGTTTCAGATGTAGGTGGATGTAGGTTTAAGTACCTTCTGTTTGGAGAATCTTGACTTTTTGGGTAGACTGTATTTCAGAATTCTGACCATGTAAAGCTTAGATGTGGCACCAAGGATGTTTCCCTTTTGTTGGCGTGATCTCAGCTATCTCCTATACGCGTTAAAGGAAACAGATCACGTATATGCATTAAAGGAAACAGATCACGCTTTGTAAGAATACTACTATGTTTTTCCTTTCACATTTCGAACTGCAGCAAGCATTCTTCACGCATAACACATGAATAGCTGCTGACGAAACAAAACCATAACTAGATGACCAGATAATAAATTTGATTTCACGCTACAGCACTACAGAAATCCATTTAAAGTCTACAAACTGCTACTATGATTTGGTAATAACAAAGGAATTCCATTTTCAATGCAACATATGAAAAACGTAGACATATACTTTGAAGGGACTTTCTACTAATGTGGAAACAAGCAACAACCCTACAGACATCTTCCTACTCCATCGTTTCATATTACTTGTCATTCTGACTTTTCTAGATACCTCACTTTTCTTATGTATCTCCACAACATATATTTAGAAAAACCAGAATAACAAATAATATGAAACGGAGGGAGTCTATAACAAAGGGCTAGATAAAGTAACGGAAGCATGAAGGATAAAGCAATGGATTGTGCCATACTGTTACCTAAAATCTGAAACACATACTAATTTCAAACTAGAATATGAAACACAGAACTGAGGCAAAGCAAGCAATGAGAGACCGAACCAATCTATAATGTTACTTGAAATGCTAGCAGAAAGCAACTCAAATAAACACAGAATGGTAGGGAGAAGCTACATATAAATACCAGAATACCTCTTAAAATGTAATCATGATCCACATCGTCAATTATCACAATATGTGAATCCTGGACTGTGTTCAGCTGACAGACAGCTTTCGCGTGGAGATAGTGGGATGCTATGAGCAACTGCAAGCAAAGGAATAGTTTGTTAAACTTTTCTAGCAGCTAGTTTCGACAGGGTTCACAAATTTATTATCGTTGTTCGTCTGCCCCGAAGCACAAATTCATAAAGAAATTAGACTGGTTTATGTAGAGTTTCTCGTTTTTCAGGTTTTCTATGTTCTACCTAACCAGTCTAATTTGAAGCAGTCCTCACAATTAACATATCAAAACAAACACTATGCAGTTCAGTTTAAAGAGAAACTTCCACAAGAAACAAACATATACACAAGAAGAGAAATGTGTCATTTCCTAATTATGAATAGAACCACTAAAAGTAACACTTCTTGGTAATGCACTGGCTACCGATCTTCTGAAGATATCAAAATTTTGGTAGAAATGAACACATACTGTGTAATATCACCTTCATGAGGCCATACTTTACAGAAACTATCACCATTGTACCAAGCCACAAAATTTATCCAAAGGCATCAAAGGCTTATTAAGTAATTTGTACAAAGAATAGGACACCATGGAAAAGTAAATGTACACCAATCATGCTAATTTCAACTATTAATAATCATTGTTTCCAACCACAACAAAAACCATAAACTGTATATCTAAGATTTTTTTTTGTGGGTAGACTATATCTAAGATGTGATGTAGCTTCCAGCAGTTACCAGCTACTTCCAACTACATTTTTCTGCTACAGAAAAAATCATACAACTATCCCTGAAAAAATTGTACAACTACTAAGTATGAACAAAAAATTGATCACAACCTACAACTGCAAAACAACGTAGCTCTTATATGCAAAATAGAAATGTGACAAGGTATCAACCATCATATCCAAAAGTACTTCAGCATGGAAATAAGTATTTAGTATTAGGCACTTCATGAAAGTGGGAATGGGAGGAAGAATCATCTGAAGCAAATCTGCTCAACACCTATCCAGTTGGAGCAAATCTACTTCTCTAACAGAATTCAGAACACCTATCCAGTTGGAGAAAGAAAGTTGCATCCAAAGGGAAAGTTCCATCTGAAAGGTGTAGTTCATAGAAGTATTCTCCAAACGATAAAGTTGGACCCTACTACTCATGGAAATAAACAGCCTGACGGACTATGCATAATATAACTCACAAAGACATGCTCCTTTACACATGTAAGTGGGTGTCCGTCTCACATATCTAATGAGTTCCTTCCCTGTGGAAAGACCAGATGAACATATCCATGGATGCAAATGAACAAAAGACTCCTATGTGAGCAGTGGAAACAAGACAATTCCAGTGCATGAAAGCAAAAACAGATTTCTTGTTTCAGATACCGGTTCATATTCATATTTCTTACGAGGAGAAAAGGGAATGGAGAAACAAATTATGGGATAATATTGCTAATATAGGACAATATTGCATAAACTTCTCACTAGGACAATAAGTGCTTTCCCTCTCAAGAAATAGATTGAAAAGTGTGGTACCAGGACCAGTATCCTGTGAAACTAACCCAATCCATCTTCCATCTCTAAAAACAACCAATCTGCTGATACACCACATATGTTACTTCATTGCTCTGAGATTAACAAAGGCTCCACCTATCATCTCAAAAATTCAATTTTCAGCGAAAAGGCTGTATCGATGCCGACGAAAGAGCGTTCGACTCATGAAAGCAGCAGACCCGGAACCGAATCTGTAACCGCCCTTGGCCGCCGGAGAGATCAGCGCCGGCGACGTGAGCAAGATAGCAGAGGAAATCAGGGGAATAAGATCTCAGGAATCAGAGAGGGGCGACGAGCCCCTGCCTCTGTTACTTTTCTGAATTGTTTCGCAAGAATGAAATTGAGTTCTCACTTTTACACGCCACGGCATATAAGCCACACCCGCGTACAGAACGGCCTGGGGCCCACTTAACAGCGATACAAACTAAATCACCAGAACACAGAAAATACGTCTTCACTCGAAAATACGCCAACGCTCCTTCATGTGCTTACATCTGAACCTGGTTCATGACAGTCGCCCCCCCTTGAGCTGGAGCTTGACCCCAAGCGATGATCCACGGAAACCTCTTCTGAAGCACGTACAGATCTTCCCATGTCGCTGATTCCACCGGAAACCCTGACCACTTGATCTTCACTTGAGGCATAGCAGCATTCCCCTTCTTGATCAGCCGGCGCTCTAGAATTGCTTCAGGCACCGTGGAGTGAGCACTGAGATCAACCAACTTTGAGATCTCGTCATAGTTAGGAGTATGGTCTGGAGTAAACGGCTTCAGCTGGGAAACATGAAAGACATTGTGGATCTTACTGTCAGCAGGCAAATCAAGTCGATATGCCGCTGCCCCAATCTTCTCCAGAATTCTGTATGGTCCAAAGAACTTGAAGGCCAATTTGGGATATGGACGATTCACCACAGATGTTTGAGCATATGGTTGTAATTTCAACAACACTTCCTCTCCCACATGATAAGATCTGTCCATCCTCAACTTATCAGCCTGCAATTTCATACGGTTCTGTGCTACTGCCAGTTGCTCTTTCAGCATGTGAGCATGAGCTGCTCTTTCTTCCATCATCTCTTGCACAGTAACATCAGTAGTAGGATCAGTAGATGCCACAGAAACCACCCCAAGGTTGGGCTCATAACCATACAAGGCCTTAAAAGGAGAGCAATCAATAGCTGAATGATATGTGGAATTATACCACAGTTCAGCTAAATTAAGCCATTTCTTCCACTGTGCTGGTGATTGTTGTACTGCACATCTTAAGTACATCTCCAGGCATTGGTTCACCCGCTCAGTCTGGCCATCAGTTTGAGGATGATAGGCTGTGCTATGGAGTAATTTGCTGCCCAAGAGAGAAAACAAATTCTGCCAGACATTACTCAAAAAAATCTTGTCTCTGTCAGACAACATGGTGCTAGGTACCCCATGGAGTTTAACCACTGAATCCAGCAACACCTGAGCCACCTGAGCTGCTGTAAATGGATGTTTCAAAGGCAAGAAGTGGGCATATTTAGTAAATCGATCCACCACCACTAAGATGACATTGCACCCTCCAGAAGTGGGCAATCCTTCCACAAAATCCATGGAAATGTCCTGCCAGGCCCCAGCTGGAATTGGAAGAGGTTGCAATAATCCAGCTGGATGGGAAAGCTCATGTTTGGCTTGCTGACATATAGTACATTGCTTAACAAAATTTTCCACATCCTGTTTGAGACCTTTCCAATGAAAGAGATGTTTGACCTTGTGATAGGTAGGCATGATGCCAGAATGGCCCCCAATAGGACTAGAATGCAGAGCAGCAATAACCTTGGTTTTCAATGCTGAATTATCCCCAATCCACACATGTCCATTGTATTTGATAATACCCTTGTCCAAAGAAAACCCTTGCTCATTAGGTGACTTGACTGCCAAAGATTGCAGTAAGGATTGAGCTGCTGCATCAGTATGATAGGAATTCAAAACTTCTTGAGCCCACTGAGGTGTGGCTTCTGAAACTCCTTGAATTGCCATTAAATGAGCCACCCTAGACAGAGAATCTGCAGCCACATTATCTTTGCCCTGCTTATACACAACCTTGAATTGCATCCCCATCAACCTGGTCATGGCTTTCCTCTGCAAGTCAGAGTGTAAATTTTGCTCAGATAAATAAGACAAACTCTTATGGTCTGTCCTGATTATAAATTCTTGTCTCTGCAGGTAGGGCCTCCACTTCTCCACTGCCATAATAAGAGCCAAGAATTCCTTCTCATAGATGGACACCTCTTGATGCTTAGGTCCAAGAGCTTTACTAAGAAAAGCAATAGGTCTCTCCTGCTGCATAAGGACTGCCCCTATCCCAGTAGCACAGGCATCAGTCTCAATCACAAAAGGATGAGTAAAATCAGGCAGGGCTAGAACAGGTGTTTCAGTCATGGCCTTCTTCAACTGGAGGAAAGCTTGTTCAGCAACAGTGGACCAAACAAATTGATCTTTCTTCAATAAAGTGGTCAGAGGCTTGGCTATCAGCCCATAATGTTGGACAAATCTTCGATAATAACCAGTGAGACCCAAGAAACCTCGAAGTTCAGTCACATTGGTAGGAGTAGGCCACTTGAGCATATCTGCTGTCTTGGATGGATCAGTAGATACTCCTTCTCGAGAAATAACATGACCCAAGTAGTCAATTTGTGTCTGAGCAAAAGAACATTTGCTACTTTTGAGATAGAATTTGTGCTCTCTCAATGCAGACAATACCAGTCTTAAGTGTGTGAGATGATCCTCCCAAGATTGACTATATATCAAGATGTCATCCAGAAAAACCATGACAAATTTTCTGAGAAAAGGCTGAAGAATTTGGTTCATCATGCATTGAAAAGTGGCTGGGGCATTAGTAAGCCCAAAAGGCATCACCCTGAACTGGAAATGTCCCTGATGGGTTTTGAATGCTGTTTTGTACTCATCTTCCTGTTGCATTCTAATCTGATGATACCCAGCAGTCATATCCAATTTTGTAAAGAATTGTGTCCCAGCCAACTCATCCAGAATTTTCTCAATGATGGGCATAGGAAAACGGTTCTTAATAGTCAGATCATTTAACTTCCTATAATCCACACAGAACCTCCAACTACCATCCTTTTTCTGTACCAGCAACACAGGGGAAGCAAAAGGACTAGTGCTATGTGTAATTAGACCAGCTTCTAACAGTTCCAGAACTTGTTTCTCAATTTCATCTTTGTGTTTAGGGGAATATTTGTATGGTCTAGAATTAACAGGTATAGCACCAGGTACCAAGGGAATAGCATGATCATAAATTCTAGGGGGAGGTAAAGCAGTAGGTTTTGCAAAAACATCCTCAAACTCTTTCACCAAACTCCCAATTTCAGATGACACAGCAGATGAACAAGGGGAAACAAAAGTAACTACAGCCATTGCCCAGATATCATTACCTTTATAGGACTTCATGAAATTTGCAGCTGATATTTGAGTGAGAGAGAGAGATGGGGCCTGAATTCCTTGTAACTTGACCTCCCTTCCTCTATCCTGGAATTCCACTGTATGATTCTCCCAATGACAATTCATAGGACTATGGGTCTTCAACCAATCATATCCCAATATAGCATCATAAGCTCCCAACTCCAACACCTGCATATCAGTATAAAAAGTATAACCCTGGCACCACCATTCTAGTTGATGGACCTTAGTCTCAGTCAGCAATATATCTCCATTGGCCACTTGAACTCTTTTAGGGGTCATTGGGGTTGGAGAAATACCCACTTGCTGCAAGAAAGAGGGACTGATGAAGCTGTGAGAACTACCACTGTCCAACAAAATAAGCATTGTTTTTCTTTTCACCAGAGCCCTAATCTTCAACACCTCTCCATCTGCAGTTCCAGATATTGCATTAAGAGACAACTGCTGAAGTTCCTCTGACATTACATCTTCCATTGCCAACTGATTCAGAGTTTCTTCAGTTTAAGTGGTGTCCAAATCATTTGCTACCAAAGCATGGACTTGAGCCTGAGGTCTCTTGGAACAAGAAGCAGCATGGGAGGCATTATACTTATCCCCACAATAGATACAAAGGCCACTAGCTTTCCTGAAATCACGAAGTTGCCTCTCTTTCCACAGTCCTCCAGTGTTTGCAGTGGGCTTGCTGTCAAATCTGGGCACAAAATTCTTGCCATTGTATTTGCTGAACTTCATCTGCTTACTATCCAGCAACTGTTGCTGCACTTTGGCCAGCATCACTGCCTTCTTCATATTCTTTGGCACTTGAGATTGTACTCCAGCAGCCAACTCAGGCTTCAGCCCTCTGATAAACTGAGTAACAAAGTAGGTCTCATCCAACCCCGAATTATGCATCTGCACTTGATACTGCAAACCAGAAAAGGTGGATATATACTCATCCAGATTCCCATCCTGAGTGAGAGCCACCAAATCCCCAATAGCATCTCTGTAATCATAAGATCCAAACTGTTCCTCCACAGCAGCTATGAATGTATTCCAATCAGTGAGGCCTTGTTTCAGCTTGTACACTTGCAGCCACCGAGCTGCATTGTCATCCATACACATTGTAGCAGTGGGTAGCCACAGAGCTTCAGGTAGATTGAAGATATGGAAATAATTCAGGCACTTATCTTTCCAAATCCTTGGATTCTCCCCATTAAACCTTGGAAAAGACATCTTAGGCAAATGTTGTTGAAACAGGGTGTTCCCAGCACGTCCACCTTGAGCAACAGAATGATGTGGATGCCCATAAGTATCCTCATCTGAACTCAATTCCCCCATCTGAGACCTGCGCACGATAGGACGACTTGGACGAGGAACCTCCTCCACTGGCGGTCGATCTAATGTCAGCCGAGCCACTGCTTGACCTGTGGCATCAAGTTGTCTGGCTAGCATTGCCTGATCCTTCACCACCCTTTCCAGGATTTGAGCACTGATGTCGATCTGGTTCGACATTTGCTGCTGGGTCTTGTCAATTTCGCCCACTTTGGAAAACAGAAGATCGATACTCTCCTCCATCGTTTCCCATCGGCTCTTCTCCTGTTGCTCCCAGTGATCCCAGTTTGCCTTCTCGCGTTCGTCGCGATCATCCCAACGGGTCTTGTCGCGCGCACTCCAATCGTCCCAACGCACCTTCTCACGATCCTCCATAGACTGAATCGCGTCGAGCACGAACTGGGTCTGAATCGTCGGCTTCGGGGGCGCCGTGATGAATCGCTCCGCAAATCGAATCCGCGTGGATGGGAATTACGGGGTCAACTCGAATAGCAATGTACTACTCAAATTGTAGAACCCTACCACACCCGTTTGCAGACTCAGATCGACGGGGTAAGTGGACTCACCACGATGTTGCCGGAGAGCAGTCGAAAATGATGCTCCCTGCTCGTCCCCAGCTCCCACCGTCACCTACGCCGCTGGCGTGAAGAATTCCACCACCAGCTCCACCGGAAATCCGCACACGACACGCCCAAACGCCGCACACGAACCACGCTGCGCCGCCGCCCAAACCCGCCGAGGAACGCCGAATCTGATACCACTGTAACCGCCCTTGACCGCCGGAGAGATCAGCGTCGGCGACGTGAGCAAGATAGCAGAGGAAATCAGGGGAATAAGATCTCAGGAATCAGAGAGGGGCGACGAGCCCCTGCCTCTGTTACTTTTCTGAATTGTTTCGCAAGAATGAAATTGAGTTCTCACTTTTACACGCCACGGCATATAAGCCACACCCGCGTACAGAACGGCCTGGGGCCCACTTAACAGCGATACAAACTAAATCACCAGAACACAGAAAATACGTCTTCACTCGAAAATACGCCAACGCTCCTTCATGTGCTTACATCTGAACCTGGTTCATGACAGAATCCAGAATCTCAGAAGGAACACCCAGATTCTGCAGTAAGAACTAAGAAGGCAAGCCGTTCGTACACAAGTTGCCATCTGAAAGGATCCGTGTACAAACCAAAACCATGTGCAAACAAAGAGGGAACCTTTGCGAAATAAGCAGATAATCCGCTGGGAAATGGAATCAGAGTGTGCCGAAAGATGCTTGAATCTAGAAGCCAGCATACGCAAGAACCCGTGAAAGTGTAAAATCGCCCAGCACAATACATATACAAACCGAAAATAAAAAGGATTTCGAATTTCGAGTTCCGAATTTCCGACAAGGAAGCGAAGAAGGAAACCATCTGTTTGTCCTTTTATTCGTGTTGCTCCTGCCGCGACAGATCCTTTGAGCTTCCAACTCAATTAGACGGTTCTCTCTCCTCCGCCATTTGATCTGGTGGAATCTAGGTAGTCCGCGATGAAAACAGGGCTGGCAGCAATAGGGAGGAAACAGGGCGGAAAGAAAGGTTGACGTGGGAAGAAAGGTAGGCTATTTCTCTTATCTTTTCCCCTTTTCTTCTTAGGAAAAAGAAGTTTTTTTTTTGACAACAAGCATTTCATTAAATTAGCAGCACGAAGCTGCTAGAACCCTTGAGAAGTAAAGGGGTACAGAAGACAGTGCAGCCATAAGGAGGCACTGATGATCTCTGTGCTCATAGGAGCAAGAGGGTACATAATCAGGGTATTGCAGATTGGAAGAAAAGTAAGCTAGAGAAGCTAAAAAGTCTGCAATATAGTTGAACTCTCTATCAATTTTCAGAACACTGGAATTTCTATCCCTAGTGTAATCTTGAATCATCTGGATAAGAGGTGCCATTCTCCAGTCTGGGAGTTCCAAAGAACCCCTAGAGTTGAGAAAGTTCACCAACTACAAGGAATCAGAGAGGAATTATACATTGTGAAGTCCCAATCTGTGAGTAATTACTACAGCCAAAGCCGCCTCTGCATAAACAACACTGAAATTCTCAACTTGCAGGAAAAAAAAGGTTGTGCTTGCATTGTTCCGCCACACTTAGGGCGCGTTCGAATGCCTGGCTCACCCTCTAGCCACGCCCGCGCGGTGCATTTTGGCCCGTTCGGTGGCCTGCACGCCTTGTAGAGTCTGGCCCAGCAGGTGCAAAAGCGGCCTGCGAGCCTGCACGCCTAGCAACGTCGCGAGAAGTCGTTTTTTCGGGCCAGGCTCGCGTGGTCGCGTGTGGATGCACGCGGGGAGAGGGCGGGAGAGAATTTTTTTTATATATTTTTTAAATATTTTGCAAAATTATACGACCGTTTGAAAATTTATCAGATTTGACCACCAACCGCCGTGCGCCACGGCGGTTGCAGGTCCAACCGCCGTAGCCCACGGCGGTTGAGCCAACGGCCGCGGGCCCAACAGGCGGGAAGGCCGGCCGCCGTGGCCCACGGCGGTTGAGACCTAGTCGTTGTGGGCCACGACGATATGGGTTTTGCAAACGCCGTGGGCCACGACGGCAGGTCGACTGAGCCTAGAAATAAATAGCATAGTGGAAGACCCACTGACCAGCCACCCGCCGACCACCAATCGTCGTGCGCCACGGCGGTTGCAGGTCTAACGGCCGCGGCGGTTGAGCCAACGGCCGCGGGCCCAACAGGCGGGAAGGCCAGCCGCCGTGGCCCACGGCGGTTGAGACCTAGTCGTCGTGCGCCACCGTGGGCCACGACGTAATGGGTTATGCAAACGCTGTGGGCCACGGCGGCAGGTCGACTGAGCCTAGAAATAAATAGCATAGTGGAAGACCCACTGACCAGCCACCCGTCGCCCCAAGTCGCGGCATTTTTCGCGCAAAACCGCGACGTTACGCGCTCCGTGGGATTCAAACCCCCAACCTCTAATTTCGCGCGAAGCCTCCCTTGCCACTACACTACACAATCACATGTGTCCATACTCAGTTTCTTTTCTCCTCATATTATACCTAACCGAGTATAAATTGCTTTGTTTAAGGCTTTAAACGGCATCAAATGAAAAGGTTGTAAACTACAAAGTTTCATAACTTTTCGAGACACACAACTTTAATGTTTGTAGTTTTTCCATTTGAGGTCGTTTACAAAATTTTAAAAAAACCAACCGCCGTGACCCACGACGGCTGCATGGCCGCTCCTGCCGCCTTCCGGGCCCTGCAACCGCCGTTTGATGGTCAAATCTGTAGAATTTCGAAACGGTAGTATAATTTTGCAAAATATTTAAAAATATATATAAAAAAATTTCGGCGGGAGACGCCGCGGGCCTTGGCGTGAGTTCTTGGGCTGGTTAGGGTTACCGCCCCCCGTATGGAACCGGCGGCGGCGGCCGCTTCCAGGACACCCCCACCAGATCGAGCTGAAGAAGGGAGGAGGCAGCAGCAACAACCACCGCACGCCACTGCCGCGTTAGAAGCTTCCGGAAGCGCCGCCCCGCGAGAGGGAGGCCCTGAGCACTCCCCCGAGTCTTCGTCTCCGTCGCTGCTGGGCTGCGCCACTCCAAAGTCCAAACACAACAAAACCCCCCTCCGCTGCGAGATCTGCCGGGCTTCTCCTTTGCCTGCGCATTCGTGAATCGCCCGTCGCCTCCGTTTCAATTTCGACCCCACCTCCAGTCCCGCCGGGCGGAGGGTTCGCTCGCTCCCCTCCACCAGATCCCCAGCCGCCGGCGCGCAGGCAGGCTCGGTTGGACTCGGTCTCCGCGGCCGCGCCGCGCGCGGCTGCCGTTATCGGGGATGCGGTGGAGCGGTGCGCTGCTCCTAGTGCCGTAGCAAAGGTGAGAAGCGGGGATTTTTCTTCTGCTCGGTACTTCTGTGGCTGCCTGGCTGATGTCTTAGTTTATCCATCCATATGAGTCTAATGGCTCGAGTTTCGAATGGTTTCAGGATCCAGAGGCGATGGTTGTTGACCACATTATTGATTTACTATGAACTACATATCCTTTCATAGTTTTGGCTGGTTGAAAATTCTGTACAGAGAGTGATATTTATCACGCATTTAAATATGTATGCAATACAAATAGTACTAACATTGCCTTATATGTATGAGTGTACCATAGATGCCCTTGATCTGCTATAATAAACCCAAATATAAATCATTAGCTTTTCTTGTGAGCCATGGCACTGACAATTGACATTTGTTTTTTTATTTTCAAAAAGGGGAAACAAACTGAAGAGAAAGCAAGAAAAATTTAATAGGGTTGAGTATAGAGTGCTTACAATCATATACTTTGCATCTTGGTATATTATCACAAAGCAAGAAAGACTAAAAATTTAGATACTAATAGATGGTCTGCAATATATATTACTGAGATACATTTGGAGACCATTGGTCATCAGTGGATGGCCAAACATGAGTAACGAACAGGCAAATTCATTTTCTAAACTGTAACCTGACTGCATGTAGTGTGAAGGAATCAGACATGCAATGTTCAGATTCAGACAGTGTTCCTCTTTATGAATGGTGCATCCAGATAAAAAGGTAGTGTGAAACATTAGTAAATTTTTTGCAGGTGTTCTTTCTTCTAGTGCCGACATTATGGGGCTATTTAACTTTTTGCCACTCTTACGGTTGGCACCTCTCCAAATGCCAACTTTAGAAATGGAACTACACATTTGCCCTACTCGTTGCACATTGCTTACATTTTTGCCACTTTGGCTGATGTGGCACACCAACTCACTCACGCCAGCGGGGATCGAGAAGTGAAAAGACCAAAATGCCCCTGTGTTACTCCTATCAGCTCCCCAGTTCAACTCTCTCCACCACTTACATGTGGGGCCCACATGTAAGGCTTATCTTCAACCTCTCCACTTCCCTCTCTTATGCCTGCACTTCTTCTCCATCGATGGGCGGGCGGCCAACGCCGGCCCCACAAACAGCGCTCGTCGGACCACCGCCGCTGCCCCATTCCTGCGCGGAGCTCGCCAGGGACGGCCGGCGCTGGCCCCGCAGCTCGTGCTCGTCAGGGACCGGCTGCCGCCGCTATCCGCTCCGGGCAACTCGCCGTGGCCGCCGCTACCGCTCCAGCGGAGCCGTTCCGACCTGCCCTCCCCAGCTCCCTCTATCCGCGCCGGGTGGTCGCCGCGCCCCTCTGGCCTATTCACCACCGCCCCGCCCGGGGGAGTAGCGGCGGCGGCCCGGAGAGCTTCGCTTGGGGGAGCAACGGCGGCGGCCCAGCGAGCTTCTCCCGGGGGGAGCAGCGGTTGCGGGGCTGATGCCAGCCGCTCCCCGGCGAGCTCCGGCCAGGGGGAGTTGTGGCCGCGGCCCTCGCGAGCTTTGTCTAGGGAGCGGCGGCACGGCCTGGCGAACTCGGCGGAGAAGAGATGCAGGGAGGTTGAAGATGACCTTGACATGTGGGTCCCACATGTCAGTGGTGGAGAGAGTGGAGGGAGATCTCTAATGGAGATAAGTCGGGGGCATTTTGGTCTTTTCCCGTCCAAATCCCCGCTGGCGTGAGTGAGTTGGTGTGCCACGTCAGCCAAAGTGGCAAAAATGTAAGCAATGTGCAACAAGTAGGGCAAATATGTAGTTCCATTTCTAAAGTTGGCATTTGGAGAGGTGCCAACCGTAAGGGTGGCAAAAAGTTATATTGCCCGACATTATGATGGATTAGAGTGTTGTCACTCCAAATTGGGTGGATGTTTCTGCTCTGCTCCAACTCATGGACTTGTGGCCCTAATGAGCTAACACCGTTTGTAGATTCAAGCTACAGACACAATTGTGTCAGAATTTCAGATCACATACCTTCTTAACTGAGGTTATTTTCCGCCACCAGAGTATCTTGTGGCCGGTAGAGTGACTGTGAGAAGGCTGCCAGGTTGCTACTGCATGGGGGAGGGGTGTAGGAGCTATTTCTGTTCTATACTTATATGGCACTTCAACTGACTTTACAGGTGATATCCATCCCAAGGCAACAAGAAAAATGTCTCATGTGCGGTCAAGTTGGGCATTTGGCTGCTGAATGCAGAGGCCGTAGCCAGGTTGATAGTGTTGTGGAGCTACCTCCTATTCATAAAAAGGAATACCAGGTACTCTGAACTATATCACTGTTTGATCTAGTATATTCTTTTTTTTTCAAGTTCACTACGTATTTATTTTAGTGCATAATATATGTTATCTTTCATCCCTGTTGGTGCACTATGTAGCTATTGTCCTCTTAACAGTTTCTTGACATGAATATGTGTGTATTGTTGATCTATGGCCAGTGATGATTACAGTTTCTTGACATGAATATGTGTGTATTGTTGATCTATGGCCAGTGATGATTACAAGTTGGTAGGACAAGGATAAAGTGGCAGTTATTTGTGGTTTCCCTACGGGCTGTTCTTTGTTTGGTACCTCTTCCTTTGTCTATTTTTTTTCTTCACCTGCCACTTTTGAGTCCACCGATCTGTATGCCTTTAGTGATGAAAGTAAAGTTCAAATCTGAGGCCTAATGCACTTCTTTATGTGCCTGATGGATTAGTACCAAGGCAACATGAATTTTCGGTTGTTGTTGATGTTATTTCTGTATATTTGGGGGGATGATGGGCACAGGGCATTATGGTATAGTATATTAGTGAATGGTATGAATCACTACTTGTTTCATTAGTTCCATCATCAAAAGAATGCATGGTCTGATTTAGTCACTAAAGAGATGAATCGAAGCTGTATACACTGCTCTTTTCGATCTAATCATTTGGTATTATGTTATCTATAAGTTCTAGCCTTCAAGGGCACACCAGTTAAAGTGTACTTTGCTCCTCTGGTTTCTTTGTCAAATTTGCCATTTTTCTGGTTATTGCTTCGTATGACCTGGCAGCTCATTGGATAAATTGTATTTAGTGTGAAATATATCTCACTGTCTGCAAAAATTATAATTAGCAATCATTTCATTTAGTGTGAAAAGAGTGTACTTTGTTTAGTTCAGATGCACACCTCTCAGCAAATACACTAGACAAGCATTATTTGACAATAGATTGTTGTTCCCATTATTTTTCACTTTTTCCTGACTTTCACCTGTTTTAATGGTGTTTGTTTTTTTTTTGCATGGATGCTGTGGTGCTTCTTTCAACATGATTGGTTCTTCTTGGAGTTGTGCCTGCCATGATATATTGGTTCTGGTTCTCTGACTTGTTCACATCATTAGTTTGCATCCCACAGTTTTGAGCAAAGTCTCAAACATGGTACCTAGGTTGCTAATTACTATGCAAATTTATTGTAAGAGAGTTTCTATGTCTATTTTAGACAGTATTGTACTGCTGACGGCCCTAATTGTTGGTCTATTACCTCAGTTTTTGTTTAAACTTCTTGAAATGTTCATATTTGGCTGCTTGTGCAATGGGGGTAACCATCACCGGCAACAGGTCGAGGTGAGGGCACCTCCCTCCCATGCAGGCCAACGAGTTGGGTTAGTTAGGCGGGGTCCACTTTTGGCCCAGCCCAACGATCAACATCTCAGCCCAGCTAACACCGTCGGGTGCAGATTTCCCAATCAAAATCCCTGCACCTGATGGGGCTGGCCCATCTGGCTCCGGCCTGGCTCATGGGGCTGGCTGAGCTGGGCCAGGCATTCGAACGCGCCCTTACATTCATAGCAACTCCAAAACGACCCCTAAATGGGTCTCTACTCCAAAAATTAGGGATTTGATGCAAAAACTCAACTCTAGCAGCGTGATGGCTGCGCGTTACAATAGCGCGGAGGGGGCCTGAGAGGGAGAGCGGCTAGGGTTGCAGAGGTGCTAACAAGGCCGGCTGCGGGGCTCCGCCCACGACCGGCAAGATAGAAGGATTTCCTTCTTCATTCGTGTTTGATTTGATTAATACATCTCCTATCTTTAAATAGAGAGGATTACTTGACCTTTAAGTAAGATATCTAATATTTCCTTCTTATCTCTAACTAATCATAGTGGTGGCGCTACAACAGAGAGGATTACTTGACAGTCGGCTTTGTCAGTGGTACCTTGCAAATTTAAGCTTCCAAAACCCTTTTGCAGGCTCAGCCCACTTCGCCTTTGTTAGTGGTACCTTGCAAATTGAAGCCTCCAAAATCTTTTGCAGGCCATACTCTAAAAAATAGAGGTCCACTCTCAACTCCAGTGAACTCATCTCAGACATGTATTTTTTCGTGGACCCCATCTGTCTGTCACCACGCCACACGCATCAGCTCCCCCTCGACGGCAGCCCTGGCGCGGGGGCACGAGATGCACTCGGCGTTGGCGTGGGCCTCCTCCCTCCCCATCTAATGAGATCCTCTACCATCACGCGGCTTGGTGGCAGACTACAGTCACAAGCATCAGGTTCGTCCGCTCGCATCCTACGGTACAACCCTATCGATGCTAAACTCGCAGGCCGCACGCTACAGATTAACTGGCCCAACAAAGCCCGCAACAGCGCCGCTCTTCTTTCTTCTCGATGCAGATCGGCAGCTGACGGCATCATCATCACGAGCGCCTACAATCCCGAGCTCCTCTGCGCCGCGGCCATCCCCGTCGCACCTTGGGACGCATGGCTCGTCGGCGTCCTGGGACGCATGGCTCGTCAGCAGGCCGTGAGCGGAGGAGCGTGCGGCCGCCAGAGGTCACCCGCCGCACGTGGCTGCTGGGAATTCCTCGGTGGTGCTGGTACCCCTGCAGAGTATGAGACATCTTCAACTCTAATAGATTTGCTTTCAAATTGACAAGATTGAGTAATCCCACCTCACAAAACAAGGCAAAGTCAAGGCAAGGCAGACCAATCCGAGAAGCACGATTAAATTCTGACGACAGCATTCCTCGGTGGTGCTGGTACCCCTGCAGAGTATGAGACATCTTCAACTCTAATACATTTGCTTTCAAATTGACAAGATTGAGTAATCCCACCTCACAAAACAAGGCAAAGTCAAGGCAAGGCAGACCAATCCGAGAAGCACGATTAAATTCTGACGACATCACAAGTGGTAGCAGACCAGCGCAAAGTCAAGCAGAAAGCAGCCGGCCTTCCCATTCGAGAAGTGCAACTGTTGACGCTTTTCTGGTCAACACACAAGCGCTAGATCGCACGAAACGTCGAAACGCTGAACTCGCCGAGCTTCTGCCCGGACCGGTCTGACCGGTCAGGGGCACCGGTCTGACCGGTGGCTGCAGAGGCGCGGTGAAAGTCTAAGATCGCCGCCTCGGGAGGGACCCCGTCGGAGGTGGCGCGCCTAGAGTTGCTCTGAGGTCGGCAAGGCCACTCAGAACGTCCCTGATCGTCGTCGAGACAAACAAGGAAAGCACGAGGTTGGAAAAGCTACGGTTTGAGAGATAAAAGTTGTAAAAAGTAATGGGGTGATAGGACCTCAACCGGTCGTGGCCCTTTATATTTATAGGGTGGGGATGTCTTGCCCCGCAAGGAAACCCTTTACAAGTCGAAATTCTCTAGGATTCCTCAATTCTACTCGGACTCGGGTCCACCGGTCAGACCGGTCAGGCCCACCGGTCAGACCGATGTGGCCGTTACCAGATCGGCTACAGGACCCCCCAACCGGTCAGACCGTCCAGAGACACCGGTCTGACCAGTGGCGTCAGCCTGATCGGCTTTGTGCCAATTTTGGGTGCGAATGTGTGCCCCCCTATTTTTTAGTAAAGCTTGCTGTCTAAAAAATAATTCTAAGGTCGATGTGACACCTCACTGGCCATTTTTTGGTCTAAGGGCGATTTTTGCTTTAAATTGGCCATATCCTATCTAGCGTCTTGCCAAACACTTGGATGAAACTTCTTCAAGTATCTCCCGTTGAGAGCCCTCGGAAGCCGCTGTGCTTGCAAAGTTTCCACCATATAAGAATTCTCAGAACAAACCTTGACAATCTTGTATGGACCTTCCCAACTTGGAGACCACTTGCCGAACTTGTTACTTTTAGTCCTAATAGGCAAAATTGTCTTCCAAACCAAATCACCTACCTGAAAAGATTTGGCTTTTACCTTCTTGTTGTATGCTCTAGCAACTCGACTTTTGTCCTTTTCAATTTCTTCCAAAGCCTCCATACGCTTGTCGGTCACTTCATCAATATTGTCCATCATCAAAGCATAATATGTCTCAACATCAAGATTATTCTGCTTTGCAAGCCTATATGCGCCTAGATTCACCTCAACAGGCAAAACGGCATCTTGACCATACACAAGCTCAAAAGGAGTAACTTTAGTAGCACCATGTCTAGAAATACGATGAGCCCATAAAGCTTCAGATAATACCTCATGCCATCTTCTAGGATTGTCTTCTATCTTCTTCTTGATGAGCTTCACCAATGTCTTGTTGCTAGACTCGGCTTGACCATTGGCTTGAGCATAATATGGAGATGAATTGAGTAATTTAATACCATAAGAATCAACAAACTCACGCACCTCTTTGGATATGAACGAAGTCCCTTGATCTGTAGTCAAAGTTTGTGAAATGCCAAATCTATGTATAATATGCCCAGTAATGAACTCAATCACCTCTCTATGTGTCATATTCTTCAAAGGAATAGCTTCAGTCCACTTGGTGAAGTAATCAGTAGCCACAATCACAAAACAATGCCCCTTTGACTAAGGAGGGTGAATCTTGCCAATAAAATCCAATCCCCATCCTCTAAAAGGCCAAGGCTTGATAATTGGATGCATCAACGCAGCAGGCACCAACTGAATATCTTCATGCCTTTGACATTCTTCACAACCTTTGTAGTACTTAAAACAATCAGCTATCATGGTAGGCCAATAAAAGCAAGCTCGCCTGAGGAGCCACTTCATCTTGGGAGCCGATTGATGAGTACCACAAATACCTTCATGAACCTCTGCCATAGCCAACCTAGCTTGATCAGGACCCAAGCATTTTAAAAGCAAATCATCTGCGGTCTGACGATACAATTCACCATTATCAAGAACAAACTTAAGATCCCATATTCGGACTTTTCTATCAACTGAACTGCTAGGATTTTGTAAATAATCAACCAGAGGCCTCCTCCAATCCTCTACTTCATTTTTGTCACGAAAAATCGAAGAGGATCTTTCACGAGGGGACTGGTCAGACCGGTTGTGGACAACGGTCAGACTGGTGGCGTCAGCCGACCCAGAACCAGGGGACCGGTCAGACTGGTCGGTGACAACGGTCAGACCGGTGTCACCGGTTAGACCGGTCGGCTGCGTCGGTCTGACCGGTGCCTCCAGAGCAAAGCACTCGTCTGTAAGCAATGGTTTGTGTTTTTGAAAATTTCTTTTTCGAACATTATAACCAGATGCTTGCTGAGCCAGAGCGTTAGCTCTAGGATTTTCCTCTCATGGCACATGATATATAACCAATTCATCCATACAAGATATGATGTCTAAACATTTATCAAGATAAGCATTTAAAAAGCCATTTAGATGATATATAACCAATTCATCCATACAAGATATGATGTCTAAACATTTATCAAGATAAGCATTTAAAAAGCCATTTAGACATTGACATACCTTGGAAACTTGCTGCACCCTAATAAAGAATCTCCATATACTTCCACATGTTTCACCCAAATAGAAGAGCCTCATATTCGGTTTGGTTACTAGTACAATCATGATCCAATCGGTTAAGAGCTTCAAAAACAGCCCCTCTTGGCGAAACAATGACAATTCCAACACCACAACCATCTTTGCAAACCGATCCATCAAAATGTAACTTCCATGGAGTAAAAGTAGTATAACCGACATTTAAATCAAGTTGCTTATCTACTCTATGTCCAACAATAAAGTCGGCAACAATTTGACCTTTCATAGAACTTAATGGCTCACAATGCAAATTGTTAGGGAAAATATTTCGCAACTAACCCCCTTGTATCTTCGGCTCATCGGAGAAGAGTGGGGACTATTTTGGCTCGTGTGTTGACCGTTGCAGGAAATGATCGAAACCCTAGCCGGCGAAGAGCATGCGAAGTGTCTTTGTCTGCGGGAGCGATGTCCACACGTGGAGAAAACGAGAAGCGGACGCGATGAAGCTGCGAGAGCGAGGTTCCTGCGCGAAGAGGACGAGAAGTGGACGCGATGAAGATGCTTCATGATTGGGCGAAGAAGAAACGTGCGAAGAGTCCATGTGTGAAACAACCGGGAAAGACGTTGAAGAGTTGCGGAGGGCAAGCGAAGATCTGAGGACAAACGAAGATCAGATGACAAACGAAGAGAGGGCTGTGAAGTTCAGGCCGCAAGAGAAGACCAGTGAAGAGTGAGGTGCCATGCGAGCAGACACGTAGGCGGACAATGAGTAAAGTAAACATCTGTAAAGTGTGTGGGAACGGGCCCTGCGAGGTTACCAAAATACCCTTAAGATTCTTTGCACAATGTGAAAAAGTGTATGATCTAGGATACCGACTAGAGGGGGGTGAATAGGTGGTTTAAAATCTAAAAACACAACACTAGAGAAATTTAATTAGAACCACAAGGGGAATTAAATTTCTAGCTAATCTATTCCTATGTTGGGGTTTTGCAACCTAGGGTGACAAGATACAATTCAATCTCTAGAAAGTAAATGCTCAAAGTAAAGTACTTGAAAGGAAATAAAGCAAAGGAATAACCGAGCACAAGAGACGAATTTTATCCCGTGGTATCGATGACTTGCCGGTCACCCCTAATCCACGTTGAGGTGGATTCAATGTTCAACCGCTCCTCTATCAAGGCACCGCTTGATCTTGAGCCGGTTAGAACCAAAGAACCACTCCACACCTCGATTCCACTAGAGTTGCTCTTCATCGCTCCGGCGAGGAGAGCACAAGACCTCTCACAACAAGAAATCCGGAGCCACGCACAATCTTCTTGCGAGCTTCAACGGATTCTTCCACCACCAAGCCGTCTAGGAAGCGGCAACTTCCAAGAGTAACAAATCAACCACTTGCTTGATGATTCCCTAGTGCCACAAAGATCAAAACCTTGATGCAATGCACTAGATGCTCTCAATCTCACCAAAGATGCAACTACTAAGCAAAGTGAGTGAGAGAGAGGAGAGGGAGAGCTCTACTATGGAGTATGAACCCGGGCATGGAGTATTTATACTCCCCCTTCCCATTACTAGCCGTTATGTCAAAAACGCGTACCTCGCGGACTGTCCGCGATGGCCTCACGGACTGTCCGCGTTTGAATTCCAACAGTAAAAATGCGAAGTCAACTGTTGTCAGAGTTGCCCGTTGGGCCGGGCGGACTGTCCGCTAGGGCCTCGCGGACCGTCCGCGGGTAGGCCGTGGACCGTCCGCCCGGTCCACCCGAGCTGCGCACCATTCTGTATGTTTCGAGGTTAATTTCGGACTGTCCGCCGTGGACCCGCGGACTGTCCGCCCGGAAGAGATTTTTCTCGAAAAACTTTGCCAAAAACCTCAGATATTGAATAAACTTCAAAGGCCCGCGGACCGTCCGCCCCAAGGGCCCGGACTGTCCGCCCCACAGCAGAAAACTGACTTTTCTCAAGATTTTCAACGAAACCTTTTTATCAAAAGAAATCGCCACTCATCTAAATGCAATGCATGCAAATTCTTGATCAAAGTGGCACTATGGAAAGTCAAGCCAATGAAATTGATCCCTCTTGATAGTATGGCTATCTATCCTATCAATCCGGTCATTTATCATCCTCTAACCACCTTATGACCGGCAAAAATAAAAACCCTAGCTTTTACCTTTGCCTTGAGCTTCTTTCCAACACATGACATACAAGACATACTTTTGCATATCTCTTGAGCTCATCATTTCATCGGACTAACCTATTTTTATATCTCAATAAAAATGTTAGTCCACAATGATTGTTATTAATTACCAAAACACGAATTAGGGGCCTAGATGCCTTCAATCTCCCCCTTTTTGGTAATTGATGACAACCATGTAAAGAAGTGATATAAGAAAGGTTTTGAGTTTTGGAATCACTTACTCTTCTCAAAGAAATTCAATAAAAGGATAGAGTGAATGTCTCCAAAACAAAGAAATAGAGAAAAACTCCCCCTACATATGTGCATATAATTTTCACTTCATTTCTACACATATGCATAGATATAGCAATTTTGACGGAGTTTCCCCTACAAAATAGAGATCAAGGCAACAAACACATATATATATCCAATAAAGTTAAGCATAGGAGTTAGCCTCAAAACTCTACAAGAACTAGAACAAGCCATAAGATAAGAAAATTAAAAACACAAACATAGATCATCACATAAACAACCACAAGTTCTAGTTCTCAACCACATCACAAACCACAGAGTCTCACAAATTATTACAAGCAATCCAAAGTTCATGCATGACTGAAATTAAACATGCAAGTGCAATGCAAGAGTTCAAAGTTCCAAATGCATGCAAACAAATGAGCTCCCCCTAAAGATCACATCACTCCTCCAAATTTTTTCTCCCCCTTTGGCATCAAATACCAAAAGGTCTAGTCATCCTGAGGCGGCGGAGGAGGATAGAATGGCGGAGGGGGACAGAACTGCGGTGGTAGAGCTGGTGCTGGGTAGTAGTGATAAAAATGATCTCTGAAATCCCCAAAAGCTGTGTTCAATGTATTGAAGTTGCTCTCAAGCTGGGTCTGGCGATCAGAGATCTGCTGGTACTGCTCTGAAGTGGACAACTCAGAAAATCTATCATTCAAAGCACTGAGGTCATTCTGAAGGCTTGTTTGCATATCATCCAACCTTGTCATTATGGGCTCATGCATGGTGTTATAGACATGATGACCAAAAGTGTTAAGACTAGAATCAATTTGCTGCTGAAAACCATGCTGCATAGTCTGAAATGTATCATTCATTTGCTGCCCATATGCCTCAAAATGGGAGTTGAACCCGGATTGCATCTGCTGAAATTGGGTATTCATTGACTGCTGAATATTAGAGAAATATACATCAAAGTATCCAGCTGGAGGCTCCCACTGTGGCTGCATGGGATGAACTGGAGGAGGAGGAGGAGGTGGCATAGCATAAGCATGCTCATCAATATTAACATGGCCCGTGTCACCAACATTGGCATGCTCAACATTTGCCCCAACATTTTCATCAACATTTTGAGCCTCTGCATCTTGCCCATAAGGTGTCAATGGCTTGTTGAGAAAAGCTTTGGCGTTGTAGAAAGGTCGATAAAGTTCATGCTTCTCATCACATGGACCATTGAACCCAGTCTTAGTCTTGATCAAAGACATAATGTAAGGAGCAAAGTATATGCTATCTCTGACAAGACACTTTTTGACTATCATCTGCTTAAGAATAAGAAGCACAACATCAAACCTAGTTTCATTCATTACATGGTCTATCACATTCCAATAGTGTTCTCGGACCTTGTCCTTATTCCCACTCTTAGGCATGAATGTGTATCTTATGATGTTATTGATGACAGCAGGATGATGTCTAAGCCCTGTTGCTAGCCAGTTCATTATAGATGAAGCAGGTGTACCAGGCTCATAAAAGACAGCAGTGTTTTCAAGAATATCTTCACTATACACATTGACACCAACACTGAAATATTCATAGTCAAGATGATTTGCTGCTGCAAACTCTGCAAAAGTGGCTTCATATTCACTTTTTCCTGTCATCCACTTAATATTCTTTGCATCAAAATCCATCTCATAGGTGGCATAAAATTGTCTAATAATGGTGTCATTCCAATCACACCTATGCTCAAGGAATGATTTCAAGCCTAAATTCTCAAGTTTAGTGGCCACACCAGCTAAAACAGATTTAGACTCAAGATATCCAAAGTCAACCCTTTGATGAGCAAACACAGTGCAATCCATTAAACTACTGAAGAAAGCTTGTTCTTGCACAGAGGTACGGAAATATAGATTGTATGTGTCACGAGGCTCATTATAAGCATTTGCATTCCTAGCAATAGCAAATTCCCTTTGGGTCCACTGCCTCCTAGGGACTGTGTAATTGAGCACATCAATAATGTCAGCAATGTTACCTCCCCCTTGATTGATCTCCTCTTCATCTACCATGAATGATGCACTTGAACTTTCATCAGCCGGATCAAAATCGTTGTCATTGGGATTATCAGGCTCTTCTTCTTCCTCAGATGTATCATTTTTACAACGCCTCTTAGATGTGCCCACATCCTTGGTTTTCTTCTTTGAAGTAGCCTTTTTAGTGACCTTGGTAATCGATGCAATAGCCTTGCGAGCACTGTCATAAATCAGGTACTTGAATGAGTATCAACAATGTGGAACAATTATTAGTAGAATTGAAGCCCAATCCATAAAGCTACTAGCCACATGTGTGGCTGCCAGAGCCGCGCGGACAGTCCGCGCAGAGGCGGCGGACAATCTGCTCTGTCCGGGCAGGCGCACATAGGTGTACAGTAGCGTTTGATTTTTCAATCTCCATTACTCCATAAATACCAAGTGTTGATCCACCAAAAATTAGCCGTAGCATCATAGGAGTATACCAAACTCATTCACCAAGCCAAAAACTTGAAATCATGAACGATTTTTGGATCACAACATCAAACCCTAACAACCTTCTTGCTCAAAATCCGAGAGAGAGAGAGAGTGAATTATTCGATAAAATACCCGGATGACATGGTGGAGAACCTCGCGGAGAGTCCGTGGATGTGCTCGGACGGTCCGGGGAGTGCCCCAATCGAAATCCCCAAGGAGGGGTTCCTTTCTTGAGAAAGAGCAAGAGAGAGAGAGATGGAGATGAAGTGCTTTGCGGGTTGGAGAAGAAAGGAGGCTGCCTGTTGACTTACAACTCGTGACCCCGGCGCGGACGGTCCGAAATAACCTCCAGAGCATCTAGTACCTCCCCGCGCCCCTGAGACCCGCGCGGACGGTCCGTGCTGTACCTGCGGACGGTCCGCCTGGTCAGGCCGGACGGTCCGCTCGGTTGCCGCGGACGGTCCGAGCCCCTCTTTTTTTCAGCTTGAGATACTTCGAGATAAAGATTGGAATGAAGAATATTTTGGGATCATTGCTCATTAAACATGAAGGAAACTTGCCATATGATGCAATGTAGTTAGAATGCAAGGCAATTATGCGAAAAACAAGCTTCACAAAGATTAGAGAACAAAAACATAAAGTAAGCAAGAAAAAATTAAGATAGATAAAACAAAGATAAAACATATGAAGAAACACATGTGCTAGCTCTCAAGCCACATTTGAGAAGTCAATGACATTTAGCTCATTTCTCAATTTGCAAAAACAAGATTCATCCAAAGGCTTGGTAAATATATCTGCTAATTGATCATCCGTGCTTACTCCATCAATTTTGATGTCCCCTTTGCTCACATGATCTCTAAGAAAATGATGCCGAATATCAATATGCTTGGTTCTAGAATGTTGAACCGGATTGTTGGCAATCTTGATGGCACTTTCATTATCACATAGGAGAGGAATTTTCTTGAATTTTACCCCATAGTCTACAAGAGTTTGCTTCATCCATAATAATTGAGCACAACAACTTCCCGCCGAGATATATTCCGCCTCGGCGGTAGAAAGAGCTACATAATTTTGCTTCTTTGATGACCAAGATACAAGAGAACATCCAAGAAGTTGACAACCACCGGAAGTATTTTTTCTATCAACCTTACAACCAGCATAATCGGAGTCCGAATAACCAACCAATTCAAATTGAGCACCCTTTGGATACCAAAGACCAATGTTAGGAGAATACTTCAAATATCTCATTATACGCTTTACAGCGGTCAAATGACATTCTTTAGGTGCGGCTTGAAATCTAGCACACATGCACACACTAAACATGATATCGGGTCTAGATGCGGTAAGGTAAAGCAAACTACCAATGATAGACCTATAAAGCTTAAGATCAACCGGTTTACCTCCCTCATCAAGATCAAGATGTCCATTAGTAGCCATAGGAGTCTTGATGGGTTTTGCATCTTCCACGCCAAATTTCTTCAAGATGTCCTTCACATATTTAGATTGGCAAACAAATGTGCCCTCCTTTAATTGTTTGATTTGAAGACCAAGGAAGAAGCTCAATTCACCAATCATAGACATTTCAAATTCCCTAGACATCATTTCTCCAAATTCTTTACAAAAATCTTCATTTGTTGAACCAAAGATAATATCATCAACATAGATTTGACAAATAAAGATATCATTTCCAATCTTCTTGGTGAACGTATCAACCTTTACAATTTTGAATCCCTTAGAAAGAAGAAAATCCCTAAGCCTTTCATACCAAGCACGAGGGGCTTGCTTCAACCCATAGAGAGCCTTAGAGAGCTTGTACACATGATTAGGCTTTGTAGGGTCCTCAAAACCGGGAGGTTGTTCAACATATACTAGTTCACTAATTTTCCCATTCAAGAAAGCACTTTTGACATCCATTTGGTATAACTTGATATTGCGAGAACAAGCATAAGCAAGTAAGATTCTTATAGCTTCAAGTCTAGCTACGGGAGCAAAAGTTTCATCAAAACCCAAGCCCTCCACTTGAGTGTAGCCTTGAGCAACCAATCTAGACTTGTTCTTCACCACAATACCATCTTCATTTTCTTTGTTCCGGTAGACCCATTTAGTACCAATGACATTATGATTCTTGGGTCTTTCAACCAATTCCCAAACTTGATTTCTAGTAAAATTATTTAATTCTTCTTGCATGGAAATCACCCAATCCGGATCATCAAGTGCTTCATCTACACGCTTAGGCTCATGAAAAGATACAAACGAGTAATGTTGACAAAATGAAGCAACACGAGATCGAGTTTGAACACCCTTACTGATATCACCCATAATTTGGTCAATGGGGTGATCTTTGGCAACTTGATGGTGAACTCTAGGTTGATCAACCAGTTCTTGAGTTGATGTAGAAGGTGTAGTCATAGAGGTCATTTGATCATCTTCTTGAGGTGAGTCATTTGTTGTGGAAGTAGATGGATTTGCTTGAATAGAAATTGATGGACCTTCATCATCATCTTCTTCTCTAGGTATGATATCCCCAATAGCCATGGTCTTCATTGCCTTACTCAATTCTTCACCTCTCACATCATTTGAGTTTTCTTTCTCATCTTGAGAGCCCATTGTTTCATCAAATTGCACATCATAAGCTTCCTCAACAAATCCCTTGGACTTGTTGTATACTCTATAAGCCTTGGAATTTGAAGAATATCCAAGAAGAAATCCCTCATCATACTTGCTTTGGAATTTAGATAACAGAGAGCCTTTCCTCAAAATATAGCACTTGCAACCAAAAACCCGAAAATAAGAAATATTTGGCTTCCTTCCATTGAGAAGTTCATATGGTGTCTTGTTGAAGAATCTATGACAATATAGCCTATTTGAGGCATGGCAAACGGTGTTGATAGCTTCGGCCCAAAAAGAATCCAAAACTTTGTACTCATCTAGCATTGATCTTGCCATCTCAATTAAGGTCCTATTTTTCCTCTCAACCACACCATTTTGCTCCGGTGTATATGTAGTTGAGAATTCATGCTTGATCCCTTTCTCATCACAAAACTGTTCAACATTTGTATTCTTGAATTCACTACCATTGTCACTTCTCACTTTCTTCAATTTTAGCTCAAATTCATTTTCGGCCCTTCTCACAAATGTCTTGAAAATGTCACAAGTATTAGATTTGTCATGAAGAAAGAATACCCCTGTGTTTCTTGAATAATCATCCACAATCACAAGACAATAGGTATTTCCACCAATACTTCTATAGGTAGTGGGACCAAATAAATCCATATGTAATAATTCCAATGGTCTTGTGGTTGACATAATGCTCTTGTTAGAATGTGGGTTGGCAACTTGCTTTCCGGCTTGACAAGCACTACACAATTTATCTTTCTCAAATTTGACATCTTTCAAGCCAAGAACTAAGTCATGCTTCACTAATCGGTTGAGTTGTTTCATGCCAACATGACCAAGTCTTCTATGCCATAACCAACCCATAGAGGCCTTTGAGAATAAGCAAGTAGTCAAACTAGGCTTCTTAGATGAGAAATCCACTAGATATATGCTCTCATGACGAAAACCCTTAAAAATAGAATCTTTCCCATCAAGTGAGGTGACCTCAAAATCATTGCTAGTGAATGTGCATTTATAACCATTGTCACAAAGTTGAGCAATAGATAGCAAATTGAAATTGAGAGAATCAACTAACAAGACATTTGAGAGATTGTAATCCTTAAAGATAAGTACTTCACCAATGCCTTTTACACCTCCCTTACTATCATCTCCAAAAGTAATGTTGTCGAAGTCGGAAATATCTTCATCAAGATGAGAGAATATTTTTCTTTCGCCGGTCATGTGATTTGTACAACCACTATCAATAACCCAATGTCTTCCTCCGGCTTTATAGTTCACCTACAAAAGAAATTACTTCGTTTTAGGTACCCAAATTTTCTTGGGTCCTTCAATGTTAGTAACCAAAATTTTTGGCACCCAAATGGACTTCTTTTTATTACTACCAAGAGAGCGACCAACAAATTTAGCACAAACAACACCCTTAGAATCTTTCTTAAGAATATAGGAAGGATCCAAGGATACGGTCTTCTTGCTCTTGCATTGATGATTCACGTCAACTTTTGTCTTGCACTTATGACACATCTTGACTTTTTCTTCTTCCTCATATGTCCCATTTGAAGTCACAAAAATTTTCTCCTTAGGAATGAAAGCCTCTTTTCCTTTCTTGGGCAAATAGCCAAGCCCATTTTTCTCCAAGGTGAATTTTTGATTTGTCCAAATATGATTAAACCGGACATGACTTCCAAAATACCGTGCAAGATCTTTTGACAAACACTCAATCTCCTTCTTCAAAGATTCATTTTCCAACAATAGAGAATCACAAGACATATCCCCACTAATGCAAGAGCTAGTGCTTGTGCTACAAGATGGGTTAGTTGCACATGGAGAAATATTCAATATATTACATTCAACACCCATGCTCATTTTTCCTTTAACCTCTTGTGCAAGGAGAGAGTTGTGAGCTTCCTTAAACTCCTCATGCTTCTCTTTAAGAGTTCCCCACGAAGTGTTAAGTGTTTCATGGGAAATCTTAAGATTTTCATGAGTAGTCTTTCGCTCCTCAAAAGAATTTTGAAGTGAAACATTTTTCACCTCCAAATCCCTCAACTTTGATCTCTCCATGCGTAATTTGTCATCGGACTTAATGACCATGGCAACTAGATCATCATAAGATAAAGCATTATCATCCTTATCACTATCACAATCACCATCATCATCCTCAACTATTACCTTTGATTCACCTTTTGCCATGAGACAATATGGCTTGGAGAAGAGTATAGGAGCTTCCTTGATAGCAACCCCGGCAAGACCCTTTGAAGGCTTGTCATCATCATCTTCATCGGAGCTTGCATCGGAATCTCACTCAACAAAGTAGGCTTGGCCATTCTTCTCCTTCTTGTAATATTTCTTCCTCTTAGGCACACTTTTCTTGTGTTTCTTCTTGCCATATTTTTCTTCTTTCTTGTTTGGACAATTAATTGAAATATGTCCTATTTCACCACAATTGAAGCAATCTTTGCCTTCAAAAGGATTCTTCTTTGATGATTGTCCCTTCTTGCCAAACTTCTTCTTGTTCATAATTCTTTTGAGCCCTCTTACAATAAGAGTCATTTCCTCTCGGAGTCAATCTCTTGGTTCTCATCATCATTTTCTTCTTGAGTAGCCTTGGCCTTGAGAGCAATATTTTTCTTCTCTTCACTAGTTGATGGACCTTGAACTTCATTTTGTGATTGCTTGAACAAGTCATGAGTTCGCACTCACCAAGCACTTCCGTAGGAGTCATTTTATTCAAATCGGTCTTCACAAGCAAAGTCACAATTGTCTCATACTTTTCGGGAAGTCATCTAAGAAACTTATGAGAGAAGTCTTTGTTTGTAACATTGAAATCAAGACACCTAAGTTCATTCACAATATCATTCAACTGGTTGAACATGGTTGAAACATCTTCATCCTTCTTCATAGTGAACTCATTGAACTTGCCCTTGTACACATAGAGCTTTGCTTCTTTCACGGTGGATGTTCCTTCATAGATTTCCATAAGCTTCTCCCATATCTCATTTGCTTTTTCAAGTCCCTTCACTCTATTGAATTGACTAAGAGCAAGAGCATTATAGAGTACACTCAAAGTTCGATCATTGAGTTTTTCATTTTTATCATCATCATCCGTCTTATTCTTAGGATCCAAAATGACATATCCTTCCATTACAATTCTCCACAAATTTCTTCCCAAGGCCTTGAAGTGAATCTCCATTCTTTTCTTCCAATAATCATAATTGTTCCCATCAAAGATCGGAGGCTTCCCAACATGAAACTTTTCTTCCTCAGCCATTTATCCTACTCCGAGATGGTTAAATCTCTCAAATAAGGAGTCCTTAGCTTTGATACCACTTGTAGGATCTAGGATACCGACTAGAGGGGGGGTGAATAGGCGGTTTAAAATCTAAAAACACAACACTAGAGAAATTTAATTAGAACCACAAGGGGAATTAAATTTCTAACTAATCTATTCCTATGTTGGGGTTTTGCAACCTAGGGTGACAAGATACAATTCAATCTCTAGAAAGTAAATGCTCAAAGTAAAGTACTTGAAAGGAAATAGAGCAAAGGAATAACCGAGCACAAGAGACGAATTTTATCCCGTGGTATTGATGACTTGCCGGTCACCCCTAATCCACGTTGAGGTGGATTCAATGTTCAACCGCTCTTCTATCAAGGCACCACTTGATCTTGAGCCGGTTAGAACCAAAGAACCACTCCACACCTCGATTCCACTAGAGTTGCTCTTCACCGCTCCGGCGAGGTGAGCACAAGACCTCTCACAACAAGAAATCCGGAGCCACGCACAATCTTCTTGCGAGCTTCAACGGATTCTTTCACCACCAAGCCGTCTAGGAAGCGGCAACTTCCAAGAGTAACAAATCAACCACTTGCTTGATGATTCCCTAGTGCCACAAAGATCAAAACCTTGATGCAATGCACTAGATGCTCTCAATCTCACCAAAGATGCAACCACTAAGCAAAGTGAGTGAGAGAGGAGAGAGGGAGAGCTCTACTATGGAGTATGAACCTTTCAAAGTGCCAAGAGAGACTCTCCCAACCCGGGCATGGAGTATTTATACTCCCCCTTCCCGTTACTAGCCGTTATGTCAAAAACGTGTACCTCGCGGACTGTCCGCGATGGCCTCACGGACTGTCCGCATTTGAATTCCAACGGTAAAAACACGAAGTCAACTGTTGTCAGAGTTGCCCGTTGGGCCGGGCGGACTGTCCGCCAGGACCCCGCAGACTGTCCGCCAGGGCCTCGCGGACCGTCCGCGGGTACGACGCGGACCATCCGCCCGGTCCACCCGAGCTGCGCACCATTCTGTATGTTTCGAGGTTAATTTCAGACTGTCCGCCGTGGACCCACGGACTATCCGCCCGGAAGAGATTTTTCTCGAAAAACTTTGCCAAAAACCTCATATATTGAATAAACTTCAAAGGCCTGCGGACCGTCCGCCCCAAGGGCCTGGACTGTCCGCCCCACAGCAGAAAACTAACTTTTCTCAAGATTTTCAACGAAACCTTTTTATCAAAAGAAATCGCCACTCATCTAAATGCAATGCATGCAAATTCTTGATCAAAGTGGCACTATGGAAAGTCAAGCAAATGAAATTGATCCCTCTTGATAGTACGGCTATCTATCCTATCAATCCGGTCATTTATCATCCTCTAACCCCCTTATGACCGGCAAAAATAAAAACCCTATCTTTTACCTTTGCCTTGAGCTCCTTTCCAACACATGACATACAAGACATCCTTTTGCATATCTCATGAGCTCATCATTTCATCGGACTAACCTATTTTTATATCTCAATAAAAATGTTAGTCCACAATGATTGTTATTAATTACCAAAACACGAATTAGGGGCCTTGATGCTTTCAAAAAGCGATGGCAAGTGTTGTAAAGCGTAATGGTTACGGGCCTATAAAAAGGACCCGACGGTAATGAAATGGAGGTGATTGAAAGGCGGCTAGGTTTCATTACGCCTAGTCGAATTTGAGTTTCATTCTCTTCGGTATTGCGAGCGTTCTTTCCTTCCCTTAGTTCGTTTCGACCGTTGGCCCCTTTTCGGGGAAGGTTTTTATCCCAACAGTTAAGGCGCCCACCGTGTTTCGTCCCAGCCATGCCATCGAAGAAGCAACCGAAAAACCCACAACCACATCCAAATAGAGCGACCGATGATCCGTCGGAAGCAGAGAGTGAAAACCCCAGAGAGAGACAGATACCAGATAACACAAACAGGACATGGGACATGGTCCTAAGTCCACGAAACCACAGAGCAGAAGAAGATCAAGAGCAAGAAGCGGAAGATGTAGCTGAAGGAAATTTCGAGGTCGGGTTAGCAGATGTGGGAGTCGAAGACGAGGACATTGCTGCGTTGAGAAGAATCGAAGAAAGACTTGCTGTGAAGATGAGAGAAAGACCAATGCCATCGAACATTCGTACAAGAGCTCAGGCGGAGGCCGCTATACTCAGGGCGAAAGAAATACAGAATGAAGACCCAGCACAAGAAAAGGCAAGATACAATGAAATGTTGCAGCAAGTCAAGAAGAAGAGAATGCTACTGCAGCAATTGCGGGAAGACGAAGAGCAGCAAGCAATAAGAAGCAAAACATTACAGCTACATGAACAAATGGCAATCTTGCAAGCTCAGTTGAACTCAATCCACCAGCAAGAATAGACCCAACAACCTCGCAAAGTGCAAGGACAAAGCAAGAAACGAAGACCTTTAATTGTTGACGAAGACACCGACGAAGAAGAGGAAGAGTATGAAGAAGACTCTTTGTACTATGATTCAGAAGAAGAGGCATATGTGGAACGCAGGCCACAAAAAAGATACAGAGAGGTGCTCTCAAACAAGGCGAAGCCCGCTTCCCCTCTTTCTTCAGAACTTGAGATGGCTGATTGGCCACCAAAGTTCAAGTTACCTGCATCCTTGCCAGAGTATGATGGTGAGTCAGACCCAAGACAGTTCCTCCAGAAATACACTGTTGCAATATCTTCGGGTGGGGGAGATGATGTAGCGATGGCAAGAGCCATGATAATGGCCTTGAAAGGCTCGGCGCAGCAGTGGTACGCTTCGCTGCCAAAAGGAAGCATCAAGTCATGGGAACAGCTTCGGCAAAGAATAGAGAACGACTCTAGGGGTATCAGCCCCAAGATCTTACATCAGGTGATCTTCACCTCATAAAATAAGGAGACAAAGAACCACTACAAGAGTACATCAAAAGATTTGCCAAAGCCAGAGCCAAAGCACCACATGTACAAGCCACAACTGTAATTGACGCAGCAATAGATGGACTCAAGGTAGGACTTGCGGAGAGTATCTTGACCGAAGAAGACCTAAAACAGAGAAGCAGCTGTTCGACATAATGCAAGAGTACTGCAAATCAGACAGGGGCAAACAGCGAAGAGTAGATGAGTACAACAAGAGAAAGAGTCAAGCGAAGTCTCAGCCAGAATGGGGAAATAGGCCCCAGAACAATCAAGGACCTTCGGCAAGGTCAAACTTTTACAACAGAAGTAATGTGAACAATGTTTAGGGAACAATTCGCAAATGGCATCTTCGGCAGCAACAGGAAGCAGAGGTCAAAATTCAGGCAGGGGCCCACCACCTCAATCCATGTGTTCCTTGCATGGCCTCAACAAGGGGCATTAGTCATATGAATGCAGAACGTTACTTCGCAAGAAGCAGATTGAAGAAGACAAGAAGAGAACAACACAGAGCTAGGCAAAGACAGTCAATCACACATCATCAGCGGCACCTTCGATGGCTCAGAGTTCAATGCAAAACTTGCAACCATATATCCCACAACCATGCTTCGAACAAATGCCACTCCCACCTCCTCTGATGTTCAACCCAAACATGATGCAACTACAGCAGCAAAGCACCGCATCATACCAGCCAAAACTAGAGCCTGCTCATCAGGCACCTTCGCAAGGAAATCAAAACAGAGAAGATGAAGACCGCTACCGAAGAATGAACATAATAAACGCTATCACAGGTGGTTACAACTCACCCGAACACCTGACGAAGAGACAGAAGAAAGATCAACAAAGAGAAGTGAGCCATGTATGTGCAGGGAAAGTTTTCAAAATAGAGTGGTCACACATTCCAATCACCTTCACAGAAGCAGATCTCAAGCTGAAGAGGTACCCTCACGAAGATCCTCTAGTCATCAGAGCAGTACTAGGAAAGAACACAAAGTACTTGTTGGGCAATGAAGTGGGAGGCATCCTCGTAGATAACGGCAGTTCCGCAGACATCATAACTTATGAACTATTCAATAGGATGGAGTTTAGAGATGATCAGCTTCAGAAAACTTCAAAGCCATTATATGGCTTCGGCAACAAGAAGGTTGAAGCTCTGGGAACAATTGAAATGAACGTAAGTCTTGGGACAGGAGCACTGATGAGAACAGAGATGGTGACCTTTGATGTAGTGGACATTCCATACGCATACAAAGCAATCTTCGGAAGGGGAATCATAAACAAGTTCGCAGCAGTTATACACATGTCGTTCTTGTGTATGAAGATTACAACTGCCAACAACATTCTCACAATATACGGAGATCAGGAAGATGCACATGACAGAGAATACAATGTGGGCAGCAATTAGAAACCGATTCATGTAGTCGGAAACAGCGAAGACACATTAGAGAGAGAAGAAGAAGAAGAGCCCGAAGAGCTCGAAATGAAAAAGAGGCTTTGCCAAGATGCAAAGAAGAGAATACAACCTCACGAGCACACAAAGAAGGTGCGTGTTTGCGAAGATGTTCATGACAAACTGGTAACCATAGCAAGGGGGATGACCGAAGAAGAGGATAATGCACTGATCACGTGCCTTTGCAACAATCAAGATGCATTTGCCTGGAGCAAGGGGGATCTCAAGGGAGTGCCTCGCGAAGTAATAGAGCACGCACTGCGCTTAGATCCAAAGATCCCACCGAAGAGACAAAAGCTCAGAGTCATCTCACCTCAGAAAGAATTTGCAGCGCAAAGCGAAGTAGGGAAACTGTTACATGTTGGGGTCATTAGAGAAATACAGTTCACAACTTGGCTTTCCAACATAGTGATGGTACCGAAGAAGAATGGGGGACAGAGAATGTGCATTGACTTCACACTTTTGAACAAGGCTTGCCCAAAAGATGACTACCCTTTACCAAGAATCAACGTATTGGTGGATGCAACAGCAGGATGTGAGAGAATGTCCTTGTTAGATTGCTTCTCTGGATATCACCAAATCTGGATGAAGAAGGAAGACGAAGACAAAACAAGTTTCATAACACCCTTCGGGGTATACTGCTTCGTCAGGATGCCCGAAGGCCTACGCAATGCTGGCCCAACGTTTAACAGAATGGTGAAGATTGTACTTGGCCCGCAACTGAGAAGAAATGTATCAGCTTATGTAGATGATGTGGTCATACACAGCAAAAAGAAAGATCAACACATCGAAGACCTCAGAGAAACCTTCGCGAACTTGAGGAAGTATGGCCTCATGTTAAATCCAGAAAAGTGTATCTTCGGGGTATCTAGGGGAAAGCTCTTAGGCTGCATGGTGTCAAAGTCCGGCATAGAAGCAAATCCAGAGAAGATAGAGATAATACAAAACATGAGAACACCACAAACAAAAAGAGATATTCAGAAGCTCACGGGAAGAATAGCAGCACTGGGTCGCTTCATAGCGCGATCAGCAGAACGAAGCTTACCATTCTTTAAGTTGTTGTCTGCGAAGAACAAAATAACTTGGGGTCCCGAAGAGCAGGAAGCATTTGAGCAGTTTAAGTCATACTTGGAGAATTTGGCAGTGCTAACAAGTCCAGGAGACAAAGCG
This sequence comes from Cenchrus fungigraminus, assembly GCA_036936925.1. Lineage (NCBI taxonomy): Eukaryota > Viridiplantae > Streptophyta > Magnoliopsida > Poales > Poaceae > Cenchrus > Cenchrus fungigraminus. The sequence goes on from CM072780.1 coordinate 51,096,291, forward strand.
AAGTTGTTGCTGTATATTGCAGCTTCCGCAAGTGCAGTAAGTGCAGCTCTAGTGGAGGAGAAGTGCGAAGAGGGGCAACTCAAACAAGTGCCAGTATACTTCGTCTCCGAGGCTTTATCAGGAGCGAAGAAGTTCTACTCTGAGCTGGAGAAAATGACATACGCAGTGGTAATTGCGGCAAGAAAGCTAAAGCATTACTTCCAGAGTTACTCAATCACTGTCCCAACATCATATCCTCTTCGCGAAATACTAGAGAACAAGGAATCTTCGGCACGGATAGGAAAATGGGCTACAGAGCTATCCCAATATGCCAAAGAATTCATGGCCAGAACAGCCATCAAGTCTCAAGTTCTAGCAGACTTCATTGCAGATTGGACACCAAGTCAAGGCGACGAAATGAACGAAGACAGGCCAAAAACACCATGGGTCATGTATTGTTGAAGGACCGGAACAGCGAACCAGAGAGGGGGGAGTGAATGGGAGCCGATAAAAATTCTACTTAAGAATTCAGCCTATGAACCCAATTTCACTCGGACACCTCCGCAAGCTTCTCTTGCCAAGTCCACGTAACCACTGGAGTGCTACTGGACCTAGGAGCAAGATCCAACCAACAGCAACACGAAACACGCAGCGAAAAACAACTCGAGACTGCTGCTGGCAACCAAAACCGGTCAGGCTGATTTCTGAAACCGGTCAGACCGATCTTCTGGGACTTAGCCTCTCGCAGGCAGGGAAAACCGGTCAGGCCGGTCTGGCAAACCGGTCAGGCCGGTTTTGTCCAGGAAATCCCCAAAAGACCTTCGAGACCAAAACTGCCCCAAAACACCTCAAGAACCTCTCCACCTTTGAACAAGAAAAGCCATAGCAAGAACAAGACTCTCCTGCTCAAAAACCTTCACGACAGCCCACTGGGGCTAAACCGGTCAGACTGGTTTGGGAAACCGGTCAGGCCGGTTTTGCCTGGACAGTCGGGAAGAACTCAGCCCGCGGGAAAAACCTAGCCTTCACCTCGATCGATCTCCCGATTCGTTCCACGGATCAAAGTGAGACTTTGGGGATAGCTGGGGTACCTCGTGGGCTACCTTTGGCTAGAAGCTCGGTCCCCAAAACCTACTCAATCAAGAGGAATCGAAAGTCAACCCTCAAGAACACCTTCCCAAGAACTCCACCGAAAACCCCAAATTGAAGCTGTTTCGGAGGGTTTGTTGGAGCAAGATCACCAAGCAAAGAGGCACAAGGTCCTCATACGTGACATCCAACAAGAATCCCTCAAAGAAACGCCCCCAAAACTTTCCCACGGAAATTCCAAGAAAAGGCTCCGAAAATCACCAAAAAGGAAAAACGGGAAGAACACAATCAAGCCTTGAGGAACCACGCCGAATCATCTATACATACCATGAAGGTTCATACAAGGTCTAGCTTCCGCCCGATCATCCTTCCCTCTCACAAGATCTCACCATGAAGCTCTCAAGCTAGTCCTAGAAATCCTAAGGAAAATAGGAAGGAAAATAGCAAAGGGAAAATGAGCTAGGGTTCCAAGAGATGGCTGCCATCCTCTCACCACTTGGGTTATATGGAGGCAAGCCGAAAGACTAAAATACCCCTAAAGCCTAAACTAGGATACACGCCCACCAAGGGCACTTTGGGAAATTGTCTTCGCAGCACCATCGGACGGATGCTCGGCAACCGCACTTCGCTTAGCCTCGACGCAAGCCTTGCGATCCCGACGCGTGTCCTCCGCTTTGAAGCTTCCGGCGCCCTGTGACCCCAAACCGGTCAGACCGGTTTCCCAAACCGGTCAGGCCGGTTTTGGCCTGACAACCACGCCCAGTCTTCGGCCTCGGCTTTGTGGCTCAGCCGAGTAACCCGGTGGTTTTCTGGTGAACCACCGCAAACCCCGCGAACTTGATGTAGCCTCCGCCAATCACCACTCATGACTCGGCTCCCACGAAGTCCCGGCTCGACCTTGGTTTTGAGGCTCAACCAAGAAACCGTCCACCGACTTCATCTTGCTGTTCTTGCCACCATGCGGCCCGCACATGACCCCGCTGGCCACCGGGTCCCTCGAACCAAGCCTACTTGTCTTCTCCACGCCTGGAGGCCTCACTGGCGACGACCTTTCGCGCTTGTTCTTCACCTGCACCAACACCAGTCAAGCCGCAACCTGCACCTGCAACACTTAGCCAAGAATCAGTCCACACAACGTTGTCAATCACTCATCACACCAGGAAGCGACCATCCACCGGTCCTCGAACCACACATGGTCCTCAATCTCCCCCTTGATGAGTGCATTGACAACACACACATTTGGTAACCAAAGAGAAAAGGAAAAATAAAAGAAACTACTAAAAGAAACTGCAACAAGCGATTGAAAACCAAAGGAAAGGCAAAGAGCAAGATCACTTGAAGAAGACAAGTCTCGGACCCCTTAGGCAAGGGCAACGACTCGACACATCCGAGACAAAAACATGCTCAAGCAAAGAGCACAAACCACCAAAGCATACAAGAGCTCCCCCTGCACATATGCATACTCCCCCTGAACATGTGCCAACACTAGGCACAAACCTGTCAGACCGGTTCTCCAAACCGGTCAGGCCAGTTCCCAAAACCGGTCAGACCGATTTAACTCGGTAGAAACACCCCCCCAAAAGCCAAAAATGCAAAAGAAATGCACAAGCTCCCCCTTGACTGTTGGAATATGTTCTAGGGATGCAATGCAACTTTTCTCAACCAACATTTCTCCCCCTTGTTGCCAATGCATGAATCAAGGCTCAAATTTGGAAAAGATGCTACTAGAGCTTCTCAAATAGACAAAATTCATCACAAGATGCTACACATGATCAAATGAGCAAGTTAGATACTCTACAGCATCGTATGAACATCAACTACATGATCACCAAGTTTCACAACCATTGGATAAAGCTAAGAGAGAATTGAGCATTTTTGCGAAAAATCACCCTCTCATGAGCAAAGTCCTAAACATGAGCAAAACATGTCAAAATGGCAAAGCCACACAAACTTCATGCTAGGACAACCATTCTAAGCATAAGACCATCATAAACACCCACAAGCACCTCATGTCATGTCAAAGCATACCGAGCCATGTGCTTACTTCTATGTATGAGACTTCTCATTGGTAAGCAACATGCAACGGTTTAGCACCCAAAAGCAAGTAAATTAAGCACATATGACATGGGAGCACATTTTCCAAGCAATTCACATTTCATTTTCAGATTTATGATTGGTACATGAAATGTCTTTACGACAAAAAGGAACTTATGCCCCTCCACAAGATGAAGCATGAGGGCTAAACATTCATGATGGCAAATGAGTCTTTGGCCCCATATGATCAAAATAAGCTATCCAACCACAAATTAAGCATAGCCAAGCCACAACAACATGTCAAGATCATATAAAGGCATTTACTCACAAGAGAGCATACATGTGACATTTTTCAAAAAATATAGCTATCAACCATGGATATAAATCAAGATCATCAAGAGCTAAGCCACACTAATCCATATCATACCAAACTAGCTCACAAGATCATATATAGCATATCGTGGTGAACAATGTATATAGGAGAAGCTTTTCCTACAAAATGCATATGGTACAAAATGTATGCAATCTAAGATACAAAGATGCCTATACATCATGTTACACATGCCATGCAAATGCAAACAATGCACAAAGGAAACTATACATATGCTACAAAGGAGCTCCCACACACTCAACTCAAGAAATCAAACAAACACCAAGCTCCCCCCGCAAACGAGTGAAAGTTGCCTGATATAGGGGTTTGGTGAAAATATCGGCTAGCTGGTCATGTGTGGGTACATGGATCAAAGCGATTTTTCCTTTCTCTACGTTGTCTCTCAGGAAATGATATCTCACTTCTATGTGCTTGGTTTTGGAATGGAGCACTGGGTTCTTTGCAATGCTTATGGCACTTGTGCTATCACATTGAAGTGGGACATGGGTATACTCCTCACCAAAGTCGCTCATGGTGTATGTGATCCAAAGGAGCTGAGAGCAACAACTAGCTGCGGCCACATACTCTGCCTCGGTAGTGGATTGAGCAACACTCGACTGTTTGCGGGAAGACCAAGACACCAAAGAAGAACCTAAGAACTGGCAAGTCCCAGAAGTGGACTTCCTATCCAACCGACACCCGACAAAATCCGCGTCTGAAAATCCATGAAGAGCCAAAGAAGAAGACGCGGAGTACCAAAGGCCGAAGTCGGGAGTGTGTCGCAAATACCTGAATATGCGCTTGACTGCTTGCCGATGCGAAGTCCTCGGAGACGCTTGAAAACGAGCGCACAGACATACCGAGAATTGGATGTCCGGCCTTGTCGCCGTCAAGTAGAGGAGTGACCCGATCATGCTTCGGTACTCCTTCTGGTCCACGTGTTCACCTTCCTCGTCCGCATCAAGAGCTGTAGTCGTACTCATAGGCGTCGCCATGGCCTTGGAGTCCTCCATCTTGAACTTCCTCACAATGTCCTTGGTGTACTTAGCTTGGTGCACAAATGTTCCTTCCTTTGATTGCTTGATCTGTAGCCCGAGGAAGAACTGCAACTCACCCATCATGCTCATCTCAAATTCCCTGCTCATGTCTTCTGCAAACCTTGCAACAAGAGAGTTAGACGAGCCACCAAAGACAATATCATCCACGTATACCAGCACAATCAGGATATCTTTGCCCTGCCTGAGGAGAAACAAGGTCTGATCGACCTTCCCCATCTCAAACCCTCTCTCAAATAGGAACCCCCTCAGTCTACCGTACCAAGCTCTAGGCGCCTGCTTCAGCCCATACAACGCCTTCCTCAACTTGTACACCCGGTGGGGGTACTTCTCACTCTCAAACCCCGGTGGTTGCCTCACATACACTACTTCCTCCAAGACACCATTTAGGAAAGCACTCTTGACATCCATCTGGTACAACTTAAAGCCTTTAGCCACGGAAAAGGCTAGAAGGATCCTGATCGCCTCCAAACGAGCTACGGGAGCAAAGGTCTCCTCGTAGTCGATCCCCTCTTTCTGTGAGTACCCCTGAGCAACAAGCCTCGACTTGTTCCTCACCACTTCTCCTTTCTCTCCCTCTTTGTTTTTCCACACCCATTTTGTCCCAATCGGCTTACACCCTGGGGGAGGGTCAACCAATTCCCAAACTTGGTTCCTCTCAAAATTCTCCAACTCCTCATGCATCGAATTAACCCAATTACGATCAGATAGCACGTGTCCAATGTCTTTGGGCTCAAAGGTAGCAACAAAAGCAGCATGAGCGAAATGAGAATTGTTCCGAACCCTCGACCGTGTAGTACGTTCATTCATGTCACTGATGATCCTCAAAGTTGGGTGATCCACTTGCACTCGCCGGGGAGGTTCTCGCCTTGATGCTACCTCCCCCTCAACAGCAGCTTCTTCTTGAACTGGGTTTGTCGTTGTAGGTGTGGGAGAAGGTCCGTCAACCACCGTAGTCGAAGTAGTAGGTACATGCTCAGCCGCGGGCACCACACCGCCATCTTCATCATCTCCATGTTCATGCTCCTCCTCCTGGAAAATCTCCTCGCCAAGTTCGTCGTCACCTGCACACTCAAAGACAAGCTGACTACGTGGCTGTGTCTCGTCGAAGGTTACCTCGCAAGTCTCCACGATTTGGTTAGTTTCAAGATTGAGCACTCGAAAGGCTCTAGAATGAGTTGTGACCAAAGAAAATGCCATCGACAGATCTAGCCTCGAACGTGTCCAACTTCTTACCTTTCTTCAGGATGAAGCATTTGCACCCAAACACATGGAAGTGACTCAAGTTGGGTGTGCGCCTGTGCATCAACTCATAGCACGTTTTCTTCTTGTGAACCCTGAGGTAAATCCTGTTCGACACATAGCACGCGGTATTCACCGCCTCAGCCCAGAACCTTCTCGGAGTCCTATGCTCATCAAGCATCGTCCAAGCCATCTCGCACAAGGTTCTATTTTTCCTTTCCACCACGCCGTTCTGGGGAGGCGTATACGGACTCGAAAACTAGTGTTCAAGACCCAAGTCATGGCAAAAGGTTACGAAGCGAGAGTTTTTAAATTCCGAGCCATTGTCACTGCGAATCGCTCGTATGGCATCTCCGTGCCTCTCGTTTCTTAACCTCAAGACAAGATCTCGAACAAAACCAAATGTCTCCCCTTTCTCCTCAAGAAAGAAAACCCATGCATACCGAGAGTAGTCGTCCACCACAACCAAGACGTAGCACTTCCCACCCACAGATCCCACACGAGCTGGGCCAACAAGGTCCATATGGAGCAGCTCGCATGGACGCTCCGTCATCACATCGGTGAGGGGTGGATGGGAAGAAGCTACCATCTTAGCATGCCGACACGGCGCACAAACCAACTCTTTTTCAAACCTCAGCCGTGGCAATCCTCGGACCAAATTGAGTTTACTCAAGCGAGACAAAAGGTCAAAGCTTAGGTGACCCAACTTCCTATGCCACTTCCACAACTCACTCGACGATCCAGCCAAGAAACAACGCTCCACATTAGAAGACTGAGAAAAATCAGCTCGAAACACTTGACCCTCGGGAATGACCATGCAAACTAGGTCCCCTCGAGAATCCAAAATCCGAGAACCACCAGGCCGAAACAACTCCTCAAAGCCCTCATCCAAAAGCTGGGACACGGAAAGCAAATTGAACCCGAGCGATTGAACAAGAGTAACACGCCTGAGAGTGACCTTGTCACTTACCTTGATCTCACCTTCTGAAAGCACTCGCCCTCGCCCATTGTCCCCAAAGGTGATGTATGTCTTGGACACCACCGTGACGAGACTTGAGAACCACCCCTTGTCCCCGGTGATGTGCCTCGAGCAACCGGAGTCAATCAACCAAACGTTCCTCAAGTCTCCCACCTGAAATTCAAAAACGAGAACGTGAGTGAACAAACGACTCTGCATTGGGATTAGTACCAAAAGAGTAAAACCAGTGCCGAGCCATTTGCTCCAAAGTGGGGTTAGCACAAACCAAATCATCACGCCTATCAAAGCTACCACCACGAAAACCACCATGAGAACCACCACTAGGGAACCACCTTTGTCTCGCTGGAGGAGAACGAAAACCACGAAAGGAAGACCGTGGACCGTTCCTCCTCTCCATCTCAAAACTACGACTCCTCCCACCATCGTATTGAGCACGAGGTGGAGAACGTCTAGCAAACTGACCACCACCAGACTCTCCATGCCAAACATCTGGACCACGATCAAAGGACCTGAACCCAGCCTCATCCCGAGCACGAAAACCAAACTGGTCACCCTGGTGTCTCCAAACCGGTCTGACCGGTTTCGCTGTGCGAGCAGCCCAAACCGGTCTGACCGGTTTCCAAACCGATCTGGCCGATTTAATTCCTCCAGCAAGGTCCCTTCCACCCAAAGCACTCTTTTCTCCCCAAGCCGGAACTGTGCGAACAATGGCCTTACCCCTAGGCAGTGGCATACGAGACTCAGGCACACCATGAGATGGGTTGTACCTGTCCTTGTTTGCCCACTCCTTAGCCATTCTCTCCTCTCGCTTCCTCTTGAAGCAAAACTCTCCTTTGTGACCATCTCTCCCACAATAGTCACAATGAAACCGAATAGATTTTGGCTTTGGTTTTGGTTGGGGTTGCTCACTCGGTTTCTCGTCGCTTGACTTCTCACCCTTCTCCTCACTAGGCTTCACACTCTCTTTCCCAAAGAACTCATTCCCCAAGTTACTCTTGAACTTAATGGGTTTCTGGAAATCATTTGTGGAGTGAGGGAATATGGGAGGATCTAGGGTTGTGTCAAGTTTGTTTCTCAGTGGGTTGGGCTTAGGAGCATAGGCATTTTTGTGGTTGGTTTTTGGTGGAGCTTGGATATCACCAATCTTCTCTCCTCCCTCACCACTAGACTCTCCAACTTTCTCTGAGCCAAGCGCTTGCCCATCATAGCGCTTGTACTCCTCAATCATCATCCTAAGCTGCGGTTCGTGACCCGACAACCAACCCATCATTTCTCTCAACTCATCATTCTCATCCTGCAAGCGATCCACATAATGTGCAAGTTCCAGATTTTTCAAAGCATGCACTTCACAAGTAGAACAAGAAGTGGGAACAGGTTCTTTCAGCTTAGCCTCAAGCGAAACAGTATAAGCATGCATCTCATCAATCTTTCTATGCAAAACAGGGCAAGAAGTGCAAGCACCTAGCAAAGCAGGTCTAGACTTAAGCTCAGCCACTTCAACCCTAAGCACATCTAGTTCATCACAAGTAGATGCATGCTTATCCTTAAGAGCAGTAAGATCAGCTAGGTACACAGAGCAATCACAACAATCAATCTCATCAGAAACCACAGGTGAAGCCTTAAGCAAATCAATCTCAAGCTTAGCATCTAGGTTCTGGGTTTCTAGCTCAGCCACACGGTTCCTAGCATCTTCTAGTGAGGCTCTAAGTTCTTTCCTCATCTTCTTGGCCTCTCTAAGCATGTCATCACGGTTATCAAGCAACTTGCCAAGACGCTCGTTCTCCTCACGCAAGAAGGGAAGCTCATCACGTACCTCGTCCTCGGAGTCGGAGTCCGAGTCCGAGTCGCTCTGGTGACTCTTCTTGCTACCGGAGCTACGAGCCATGCCGCAGAAGCCATCTCATGCAAAGCAGCTCAGCCCGCTCAAATTCTTGGATGACTTCTTGTTCTTGCGCCGATCACTTTTGTCTTCACTACTACTCGAGCTCGAGGAAGAGTTGGCGGAGCTGGAGTCGACGTCGCTCGCTACGACCATCGCTCGGGCCTTCCTGCCGCGGCCGTCCTTCTTCCTCGACCGTCGCTTGTCCTTGTGCTTGTTCTTGTGCTTGTGATCGCGCCTCGATCGGTACTTGCCCTCCTAGCTTGACCGGTGCTTGTAGCCGTCCTTGTAGTCGTCCTTGTTCTCCATCTTCTCCGGACAATCGGCGACGAAGTGTCCCGGCTTGCCACACTGAAAGTACGTCCGTGCTGTCCTCCTTGTGTTCACCCGGTTCTCGTGCGGCCTCTCGAACCGCCTGGTCAGCAACGCCAGTTCGTCCTCTCCAAGCACGTCGAACTCCTCATCTGGCAAAGTCATCAAAGAAGACAAAGAGTACATCCTGGAAGATGTGTTAGCATTAGACTTAGCACCTTTACCACCGACGAGAGCAAGACTATGGGAATCAGTCGTGCTCTCAAGATGGGCTGTCAAACCCCGATCAACCTCAGCAGACTTGAGCTTAGAAAACAGCTCGTTCACCGTCAGAGTGGTGTACTTCTCGGACTCAAGAATGGCCTCGACCTTTCCATCCCACACCGTGCGATCCAGCGCGTGTAAGAGCTTCACAGCCCTATCATGGTCATCGTACGGGAGGATGTCGACATTGGCCCTCATGTTGTTCACAACCACCGTGAACCGCTGGAACAAGGCATCAATAGACTCACCAGGGAGATGAGTGAAGTTCTCGTACTCTCTCCGGTAAGTCGCATACAACCGTGCCTGAACCTCAGCATTCCCAGCATGAGCATTCTTCAGCTCCAACCAAATCGTACATGCAAGGTCCTCTGTCTGAACCCGATCAAATTCGGATTGACACAGAGCATGAAACAAGTAGTCGACCGCCTTGTTGTTGGTGTCGAACATGTCTCTCGATCTCGGAGCAAGGAAGTTCATCGGATGAACATAAGCTGTGTTCACCGTGACATCCCAAAGGATCTGTCCCTTACCACGGAGGAACGCAGCCATCCGTCTCTGCCACATCTGGTAGTTCTTTCCATCGAAGTGCGGAGGACCCGATCCCCGTTCCTGGTATGCTATCTTTGGATCTTAGACTGGTTAGAGTCAATCAAGACCCGTAACCGGCTCTGATACCACTTGAAGGACCGGAACCGCGAACCAAAGAGGGGGAAGTGAATGGGAGCCGATAAAAATTCTACTCAAGAATTCGGCCTATGAACCCAATTTTACTCGGACACCTCCGCAAGCTTCTCTTGCCAAGTCCACGTAACCACTGGAGTGCTACTGGACCTAGGAGCAAGATCCAACCAACAGCAACACGAAACACGCAGTGAAAAACAACTCGAGACTGCTGCTGGCAACCAAAACCGGTCAGGTCGGTTTCTGAAACCGGTCAGACCGATCTTCTGGGACTTAGCCTCTTGCCGGTTTGGCAAACCGGTCAGGCCGGTTTTGTTCAGGAAATCCCCAAAAGACCTTCGAGACCAAAACTGCCTCAAAACACCTCAAGAACCTCTCCACCTTTGAACAAGAAAAGCCATAGCAAGAACAAGACTCTCCTGCTCAAAAACCTTCACGACAGCCCACTGGGGCTAAACCAGTCAGACCGGTTTGGGAAACCGGTCAGGCCGGTTTTGCCTGGACAGTCGGGAAGAACTCAGCCCGCGGGAAAAACCTAGCCTTCACCTCGATCGATCTCCCGATTCGTTCCACGGATCAAAGTGAGACTTTGGAGATAGCTGGGGTACCTCGTGGGCTACCTTTGGCTAGAAGCTCGGTCCCCAAAACCTACTCAATCAAGAGGAATCGAAAGTCAACCCTCAAGAACACCTTCCCAAGAACTCCACCGAAAACCCCAAATTGAAGCTGTTTCGGAGGGTTTGTTGGAGCAAGATCACCAAGCAAAGAGGCACAAGGTCCTCATACGTGACATCCAACAAGAATCCCTCAAAGAAACGCCCCCAAAACTTTCCCACGGAAATTCCAAGAAAAGGCTCCGAAAATCACCAAAAAGGAAAAACGGGAAGAACACAATCAAGCCTTGAGGAACCACGCCGAATCATCTATACATACCATGAAGCTTCATACAAGGTCTAGCTTCCGCCCGATCATCCTTCCCTCTCACAAGATCTCACCATGAAGCTCTCAAGCTAGTCCTAGAAATCCTAAGGAAAATAGGAAGGAAAATAGCAAAGGGAAAATGAGCTAGGGTTCCAAGAGATGGCTGCCATCCTCTCACCACTTGGGTTATATGGAGGCAAGCCGAAAGACTAAAATACCCCTAAAGCCTAAACTAGGATACACGCCCACCAAGGGCACTTTGGGAAATTGTCTTCGCAGCACCATCGGACGGATGCTCGGCAACCGCACTTCGCTTAGCCTCGACGCAAGCCTTGCGATCCCGACGCGTGTCCTCCGCTTTGAAGCTTCCGGCGCCCTGTGACCCCAAACCGGTCAGACCGGTTTCCCAAACCGGTCAGGCCGGTTTTGGCCTGACAGCCACGCCCAGTCTTCGGCCTCGGCTTTGTGGCTCAGCCGAGTAACCCGGTGGTTTTCTGGTGAACCACCGCAAACCCCGCGAACTTGATGTAGCCTCCGCTAATCACCACTCATGACTCGGCTCCCACGAAGTCCCGGCTCGACCTTGGTTTTGAGGCTCAACCAAGAAACCGTCCACCGACTTCATCTTGCTGTTCTTGCCACCATGCGGCCCGCACATGACCCCGCTGGCCACCGGGTCCCTCGAACCAAGCCTACTTGTCTTCTCCACGCCTGGAGGCCTCACTGGCGACGACCTTTCGCGCTTGTTCTTCACCTGCACCAATACCAGTCAAGCCGTAACCTGCACCTGCAACACTTAGCCAAGAATCAGTCCACACAACGTTGTCAATCACTCATCACACCAGGAAGCGACCATCCACCGGTCCTCGAACCACACATGGTCCTCAATTGTGATGGAGCTTGCTGTGATGATGGAGCCGCATCTTCGGCAATCTTAATGTCACCATCAGGCATAAAGATGAGATACGCTGTAAGGCTCGACTTCGAGGGCAAGACAAATAATGTGGCAGAATATGAGGGGTTGTTGCTGGGACTTCGCAAAGCAAGAGCCATAGGGGCAAGAAGTGTAGTCATAAACACAGACTCTGAGTTGATCACAAGGCAGATTTGCAAGACATACAAAACAAAACACTATGAAATGGCAAAGTACTTGAAAACTGTGCGAGGCATGGAAAAATTCTTCTTCGGCTTCACAGTCAAAAAAATACCAAGAGATCAGAACAATGAGGCAGACATGCTAGCAAAGGCAGCAGCACAGAAAGAACCATTACCACCAGATGTCTTCTACAAAGTTCTCAAGTGCAAATCAGTAGATTGTGATGAAGCACGAGTGAGATACATAAATGCGATATCAAGCGAAGATTGGAGGTCTACGATAATGGCATTCCTGAGAGGGCACTATGAACCACAGTCAAAGGAGGAGAACAAGATAATGGCCTTGAGGGCGAGATCATATGAAATAAGAGGAGACAACTTGTACAAAAGTGGAGTGTGCGCACCACTGCTTAAGTGCATCTCCACAGAAGAGGGGCAAGACTTGTTGCAGCAGATCATTCTGGAATGTGTTCTTCTCACATTGGAACACGAAGACTAGTAGCGAAGGCATTCCGCCAGGGATTCTACTGGCCAACGGCAGTCCGCGATGCCGAAGATATAGTGCGAAGATGTGATAACTGTCAAAAGCATTGCAACTACACAAAAACTTCTCCATATGAGATACAATTGCTACCACCAATTTGGCCCTTCGCAAGATGGGGAATTAACATTGTGGGACAGTTGCCAACGGCACCAGGCAATTACAAGTACGCAATAGTGGCAGTGGAGTACTTCTCGAAGTGGATAGAGGCAAGAGCAGTGCAAAGAATCACTTCGCACGTGATACAAAAAATTTTCTGGCAAAGCATCGTGTGCAGATTCGGAGTCCCTTACGAAGTGACAGTAGACAACAGCAAGCAATTTGACAGCACAGATTTCAGAAGATTTTGCTTCAACTTGGGCAATAGGCTATGCTTCGCTTCAGTGTACCACCCAGAGTCCAACGGAGCAGTAGAAAGGGCAAATGGCATTATCTTCACCAGAATCAAAAAGAACTTGACAGGAATGGCTAGGGGGAAATGGGTCGAAGAGCTGCCTAGAGTGGTGTGGTCTCACAACACAACTACATCCAGAGCTACAAACTTCACACCCTTCAGATTGCTGTACGGAGAGGAGGCCGTCATTCCAGAAGAGATAAAGTTGGGGTCATTGAGAGCGGACCAAGAACCACAAAACGAAGAGGACGCAAATCTAGCAATTGATACAAGAGAAGAAGACAGGCTCCAAGCACTAAGCAACATAGAGAAATATCAAGATGAAACAAGGAAGTGGAGAAACAAGAAGGTTCGCGAGCAAAAGATATCCACGGGAGACATGGTTCTCCGAAGAAAGACAAGAGGAGTAGGAAAATTAGAAGAAAAATGGGAGGGTCCATTCTTAGTATCAGAAACAAGGCAGGGGGCTTACAGATTACAAACTTTGGAGGGAGAAGAGGTTCCTTACTCATCAGCACAAGTTGCAGAAGTACTGGCTCTAAGAATAAAGTGTATCATCTACTAGATATTATCGTTTTTTAGTTTCTTTTCATTTTCAACTTTTGTAATCTTCATTTCAGTTTCTTTTGCACTTTCAACTTTTGTAAATATGTAGTGAAGTTCGTACTCTTTTACTCGTGGGGAGAGTCTTCAGTGATCTCACAACGGGAACACCGAAGATGTGAGGTTTTTAACGAGGCGGACTTGTGTAATATCCCCTTGAGAAATATAACAAGGGCTCCCCAAAAAGACAGTCGTTATCTATCATCGGTCCCGAAGTAACAATCATCCGAAGAGATTGTTACTTTCAGGAAAACATTGCAAAAGTAAGTGAACACATGCGCCTGGCCTCGCGAAGACAAGTCGCATTTAGTTCATTTAAGAAAAAATTGATAGAGGGGGCGCATGTGGGAACTGTTTTGCAAAAGTCGCGAAGATGTTAAGGAGCATGCAACAATCTGTTCCAAAGAGGAGTGCATGACTCGCTTAAAGGCCTACTTTCCGTGAACAAAAAGTCTTCGACGGTCAATGTGCGAAGCCCCTCAGTAAAATGCTGCAGGGATAAGTCGACCCGTTAAACGGCATTGTCGCAAAATCATCCGCTTTATCACAAGCGAAGAAGCCTTCGGCGGTGAATGCGCGAAGCAATTTGAGGCAGGGCTAACAAGCCGCCTCGAGGTCACATCTCTAAGAGAATATTTGAAGTTGAGCTATCACGCCACTTCGCATAGTTGAAATTCATATGCAAGATAGAATAATCATTTTATGTGCATGATTTGTTTTCATCTTATATACGATACAGCGCGCGATCGAAAGAAAACGAGCAGCGAAGATTAAAACAGGAAACTGGGGGGAGGCGCTTTTCAAGCGTAGTTCCCATGTTTCAATCTTCGGAAGAAGAAAAACAGCGAAGGCCAAATGCACGTGAAAACAAAGAAGACGATTTCCATCATCTTCGCACAAACACGATTACAGCAAAGTCATGGCATACATCTTTGTCGAAAAAATACATTACAGGCACATCAGTTCGGTATTTCGGTACAACAACATAGTTCAAACGATTACTAGCATAACAACACACGCGGTAAAGACATACACATCGCAGTACATATCAGCGGGGGCGCTTGTACATGTACTCATATTCCGCCTCTTCGGTGAGATCAATAACTTCAATCTTCGGGAGAACAAGGGGGCTCGAAGACGAAGATGTGTCTTCGCAGGCAGGCACAACAGAAGATGGTTTAGATCCTTGAATTTAGCGACGATGGGCACCATCGTGACAGAGACGGTTGCGAGCATGTTCGAAGACAAGTTTTGCGTCAAGATTCTTCTTCTCGTATTTCTCTATCTTACGCGACATAAACACATCGAAAGGCACATCGGGAAATTTAGAGTTAAACTTGCGCCAAATAGAGCCGGACATAAAATAATCACCAAAGTTAATAGTTACAGGACAAACATCTTCGGCAACCTGCGCAGGATACACCTCCGGCACCTGCGCAGAGTTGCAAATGTTTCAGACGAATTGTTCACAAAATACCCCAAGTGCCAAAACCACCAAGACTACACACTCTCTCACACCTCTGGGGCTCCCGAAGTGACGTCGGTTGTTCGAACTTCATGCGAAGAAGCAGCCTGGGTAGATGGTGCAGCCGAAGACACCGCAGCCGAAGAAGGACCACCTCCAGAAGATGCAACAGTGGGTGAAGGCGTGGGCGCAGAACCAGGCTAAAACATATAAGAAAAAGTATGAACATAAGAAAAAGAGAGGTTGACGAAGTAAAAGGAGATCAAGCTAAGATAGAATAATAGAAACCTTGCGAAGCACATGGCGACCTTCGGCAACAGTTAACCCAAAGCCAAACTTCTTGAAGAAGGTTTGCATAAAGTTCTTAACTATATTCTTGGGTAGGACAGGGATCTTCTCGACTGATGCCTCGGTTGGCCAAGCAAAGTTCGCTTCACGAAGTTGCTGAAGATCACTTTTTGTAATGCTGGGCTCATTGTCACCAGAAGTTTTGAATAAAGAGTAAATGGCGTGAGCAAGACTTCGGGCAGCAACTGCAGCACCAAGCTCTCCAAAAGAACGCCCAGCAGATGCAAGAGAACCAACACCAGTAGACAACCAGTCAAAAACTTGACCTATGAACATTTCTTTCACATCATAGGGAGCAGGGCTGAGTCCATAGTCCACGAGGAGATCATGAACCTTTTTGCAAAGAGGGGCAACATGACGCTCAATTTCATCACAGTAAGTTTCATGTTCCGCAGTCAAGATGTCATGTGACCGCCGAAGATCAGTAAGCTCAACAACTTTAGCATCATACAGCTTCTGCAACCCTTCGGCCTTCTTTTTCTCGTCCTCAGCAGTAGAAGCCAAACGACGAAGTTCAGTCAACTGAAGCTCCAATTCAGCATTCTTCTTCAATAGCTCGTCTTTTTCACCAAAAATTTCACATGTGTGGGTATGGGCCCTGCGAGGTTACCAAAATACCCTTAAGATTCTTCGCACAATGTGAAAAAGCGATGGCAAGTGTTGTAAAGCGTAATGGTTACGGGCCTATAAAAAGGACCCGACGGTAATGCAATGGGGGCGATTGAAAGGCGGCTAGGTTTCATTACTCCTAGTCAAATTTGAGTTTCATTCTCTTCGGTATTGCGAGCGTTCTTTCCTTCCCTTAGTTCGTTTCGACCGTTGGCCCCTCTTCGGGGAAGGTTTTTATCCCAACACAAATCATACTCAACTAAAGCATAAGCCCATTTGCTAACTCTACCACTTAAAATTGGTTTATGCAACATGTATTTAATTATGTCGGTTTGACATGCTACTATGTAAGTACTTGGTAATAAATAATGCCTAAACTTGGTACAAGTATGATATAGCGATAAACACAACTTTTCAATAAAAGTGTACCTTGTTTCAGCGTCCAATAATCTTCTACTCTCATATGCAACAATGTACTCTTTGCCTTCGGTCTCTTGAGTTAAAACACCTCCAATGACATCCTTCTCAGCCGCTACATACAACTTGAAAGGAATACCACTCTTGGGTGCTTGAAGAACGGGTGGCGAAGTCAAATAACTCTTAATCTCATCAAATACCTCTTGCTGCCTTGCCCTCTAAGTGAAGTCAACATCATTTTCAACCGAAGTAAAGGAGTAAAAGCATTCACCTTCCCGGACAAGTTACAAATAAACCTCCTCAAGTAATTTACCTTGCCCAAGAACTTTTGCAAATCCTTTTTACAAGTAGGCGCTTTAACATTCTGGATTGCCTCAATCTTTTTAGGATCTATCTCTATGCCTTTCTCATGCACAATGAAGCCCAAAATGATACACCAAAAGCACATTTGAGTGGGTTCATCTTTAATTTGTATCGACGCATCTTTTCAAATGCAAGTCTTAAATCAGCAAAATGAGAATCATCTCCAGCTGATTTGACAACAATGTCGTCGATATAAACCTCTACTATGATGCCAAGCAAATCATGAAGGATTAAATTCATAGCCCTTTGATAACTAGCACCCGCATTTTTCAATCCAAAAGTCATAACAACCCACTCAAACAAGCCAACAAAACCCGAACAAATGAAAGCCGTTTTGGATATATTCTCTTCGGCCATAAAGATTTGATTGTAACCAGCATTACCATCAAGAAAGCTAAGAATTCTATGTCCGAATGCAGCATTAACAAGAAAATTGGCTATAGGCATATGATATTCATCTTTAGGAATAGCTCTATTAAGATCTCTAAAATCAATGCAAACACGAAGCTTTTTTGTTCCTTTTTTTCTCAACAGGCACAATATTAGAGATCCAATCAGCATAGCGACAAGGCCTAATAAACTTTGCATCAAGTAACTGATTGACTTTCTCTTTCACTCGGTCATAAATATCAGAGTTTCTACGAGGTTGTTTATAAGGCCTAAAACCATGTTTATAGGTAAACGATGCTCAACTAAATCACGACTTAAACCAGGCATTTCATTATAATTCCATGCAAAGCAATCAACGTACTCCTTTAACAACTTTATTAAATCAGATTTAAACAAAGGATCAAGATTCTTGTTTACAAATGTCGGCCTAGGTACAGTGCCATCACCAATATCCACCTCCTCTAAAGGATCAGCCGACGTAAACCCTTGTCCTAACTTGCTCAAATCATCAAATTCTTCGATGGCTTCACACATATCGTTCTTATGCGCCCGATAGTGCACTCGTCTCTGTTGCAACCACTCTAGATTTGCATCCATCAAATCAAAAGAGAAGTTCTAGCCTGATCAATGATCGGCTTCATGACAACAGTAGCAAAGGCATCTTTGGTGGAATCAATAAGCCTTAAATTAGATAAATCTAAACTAGTTAAGCCCTTAAGATTCTCATGATTATCCATGGTAGAACTATCAGCCACTGCAACACAAGCCGACGTATCACCATGAACAATCTCTACCTCATCGCCTACCCATTGGATTAAGAATTGATGCAAAGTAGAAGGCACACATTGATTTGCATGAATCCAATCACGACCAAGGATTAGGCTGAAGTTACATTGTGTCTCAGCGACGAAGAATGCCGTAGCCAACATCTTGCTCCCAACGGTGAGCTCCATAGAGACGACGCCTTTAGCTCCCATCGGCTCGCCTCCTCCCACACCGTTGACGGTCATGTTGGTCTTGATCAGCTCATCATCTGAACCTCCCAGCTTCTTGAACAAAGAATACGGCATCAAGTTGACGATCGCTCCTCCGTCCACTAGCACACGAGAGATAGGCTTCCCGTTGATGTGACCCTTCATGTACAAAGCCTTCAAATGATTTTCAGTAGCATTAGGCTTCTGGAAAATAGCTTCCTTTGGCCCAAAGTCAAGATGCGTGACATCCTCCTCCGAGAGCAAATAACCATCCATAGACATATGGATCACATTAATGTCCAAATTCATGCGCTCGGGCGAGGAACTGTAATCAACAAGCTCCTCATCGTCTTCTGGTGCAGGATCCGATGCGGACTTGTCATCACAAACCATAGGAACTGAAGAAGAGAAACCGGGCGCCGTCTCTGGGTCATCGGTCTGACCGACGACCACCACCGGTCTGACCGGTGTGACCGGTCTGACCGACTCCTCCACCAGTCTGACCGGTGCTGGTTGGGAGCTGGTCTTGACTCTCCACTCCTATCCCTGAGGTACCATGGGCCTATACTGGTTGAAAGCTTCGTCCCTCTGCTTCTCTAGCTCCTTCTCCCTCTTCTCTTGAAACCTCAGGCGTTGAAGATTTCTCCTTTGTGTGCGAGTCAAACCGGGAGGACACCACCTTGGCAAGAAATTTTTGGAGTTCGAACCACTCCCACTGGCCTCATGATCGTTAACAACAGTAAACACTCCTGGAGTTGATGTCACAACCTTATTGTTTGGAACAATCGGTCTTTTGCCATCTTCTCGAATAGGAACATCCATTGATCCAATCTGAATAACATCTTGATTTGTAGTCCTCTCTGGATCAATATCCATTTTCTGCACCTCCTCCTTCTGTTTTGGCCTGTAGACTTGCTTCACGGGAGGTGGCACAGCTTTCCTGGCTGCACCGGTCTGACCGGTGCCAGCGACCGGTCTGACCGGTCGGGCCTGGTGACCCTGACCAGAACGGCGAGGAGCCAATCGGTCTTGGATAGGCCTGGAGATTCTATCCAAAGCTGATCTCGGTCCTCCCTATCTAGGATGAAAAGCTTGTTGATATGGCACCCACATCACTCCATTGTCATCATAGATCGGGCGCGGAGCATTTGAACTTGATGACGCCCACTGTGGAGTAAAGCATTGCCCTTGCTGTGATGATTCACCCTTGAGTCTTGTAGCAGCTCTTACAGGTGAAGATGACCCTCCTTGTTGTGTAGGTGACCTCATCCTTTTTTTAACGACCGATCACTTGTAACGGCCTTTTGCTTGGAATACTTGTCAAATAGCATGTCGAAAGTGACCTTTGGCTTAGGACCACTCCCCTGATTCTTTGCTACATTAAGCTTCAATTTCCAATCTCCGGACGGCTTGGTTTGATCATCCTCGGGTGACCTGGGGGCGCACCGGTCTGACCGGTCACCTCCACCGGTCTGACCGGTCTGGCCAAAGACGGCTCAGACGGTCGTTGATCGGCGGGTGTGAACGACCCTTGCCCCCCCATGTCCAGAGGCGCTCACAGTAACCTTGAAGGTCTCTTTACCATCAGGAGTCTTCTCATACTCAACTTTACGAACCAGCTCCTTTCCTCTCAAATCGGACTTAGCCTCCCCGATTACCACGTTCTTGCCCTTAGTTGCTTCAGCTTGATGCGGCCGAACCAGTACCTTAGGCTACTGTAAATCCATGGTGTTGATTGGAAAAGGAGTCTTATCCACTTGCATCTCATGAAAAGTTAAATGACCTTCGTTTATGGCCGATTGAACCTGTCGACGAAACACATTGCAATCATTAGTGGTATGAGAAAACAAATTATGAAACTTGCAATATGCACGCCTTTTCAATTCATCAAGTGGAGGAATAGTATGAGTTAACTTGATATTTCCAGATTTAAGCAATTCATCAAATATACGATCACATTTGGAAACATCAAAAGTAAATTTAATTTCTTCTTGCCGATCTTTACTAGTCGGCTTAAGAGATGAGCAAGAATAAGCTTTTTCTTTAGAGGGCCAAACAAATTCAGCAGCATAAATTTCTTTATCACTATCGTTCGAACTATCAGAATCATAATCAATAATATGAACATTAGAACGACGTGACTTAAAGTTATCGTTTTCTTTATTCATTCGGTTTTCAACAACTAAAGCTCTTACTTGAACTTGTGAAACTGAAAGAAAATCAGTACCCTCTATTTTATCCCTAATAGATGACCTTAAACCTTTCAGACAAATGTCTGCAAGGTCCATATCAGTGATTGACAAATTAAAGCACCGATTTTTAGTTTCTTTAAACCTTTTAATGTAAGCAGAGGCAGTCTCATCTCTTCCTTGCCTAACCGATGTTAAATCTATCAATTTTAATTACATGCTCCCACTATAAAAGTGATCATGAAATTTTCGTTCTAACATATCCCAAGATATAATAGAACCAGGAGCAAGCGAAGAAAACCAAGCAAAGGCGGTGCCAGTTAAAGATAAAGAAAACAAGCGCACTTTTAAAGCATTATAGACACCAACTTCACCTAGTTGTGCAGTGTATTGACTAATATGCTCACATGTGGTTCGGTCATCATCACCACTAAATTTGATTAAATCAGGCATATGCCAACCATGTGGGAGAGGAAATATATCAAACTTAGGATCATATGGCTTTTGATACAAATTAGTATTACCAATATCCACACCAAGTTTGGTTTTAACCACATTAGCCAAATCTTCCTTAAATTTATTAAATTCCGCCCAATTAGGATTATTTGGTTTTGGTGGCTGAGGATTCTCCAAATTTATCTTATTGAAATAGGGAGCTATCTTAGCTTGAGCTAGCCTGTAACTTTCAAACACATCATCCGGAATAATGTTTTTGGGGGCCGATGTTTTCATTGTCGTACTATAATGAGGTCCAACATTACTAATTGTATTAGAAAAAGCAAGGACCATCTGATTTGGCACAACAGAAATTGGCAATGGCTGATCTGGCACCATCTCCGTTGCACCGGTCTGACCGATACCCTGCACCGGTTCAACCGGTGCGGCCATATTTGGCCTGTGCGGTTGAAACTGAGGGTACTGACCAGATGCTGAATTTGGTGTCAAACCATATGCATAATTATTATTAACAGGCAGAGGTGCTAAGCTAGGATAGGACCCATGAGGATTAGCTTTAGGAGTACTACTATTAGTTTCATTATTAGTATAGCCTAAACTCCTATCTATTTCAAGATCCTCTAAGCGTTCTAAACGAGCAATGTACGAAGCAAGTAATTCATCACTTTCCACTGTAGATTTCATAGGAGAAGGTTCAGGTGGGGGTTTCTTACTTACAGTGGGAATTACCTCAACGTTGTTGTCGTTTAGCCTGATTGCTGGCAGCTCGAACTCTTTCAGTCTTGCCACCTTGCCGGATCGATCTTTCTTGACGCCAGCTAGAAATTGCACCATTTATTCTTGTAGCGCCTTGAATTTCTGCTGCTCCTCTGGAGAGAGATCTTCCAGCGATGCGATGACAATGTTGTTCATGCCTAGATCACACCGAGCACCCATCTGGCTGAGGTTAGATTGAACGGTTTTAGCAACCTGATCTTTCTTCCCCAGCGGAGTCGCCAAAAGTATGTTAACGCTTTTCTGGTCAACACACACGAGCGCTAGATCGCACGGAACGTCAAAACGCTGAACTCGCCGAGCTCCTGCCCAGACCGGTCTGATCGGTCAGGGGCACCGGTCTAACCGGTGGCTGCAGAGGCGCGGTGAAAGCCTAAGATCACCACCTCGGGAGGGACCCCGTCAGAGGTGGCGCGCATAGGGTTGCTCTAAGGTCGGCAAGGCCACTCAGAACATCCCTGATCGTTGTCGAGACAAACAAGGAAAGCACGAGGTTGGAAAAGCTAGGGTTTGAGAGATAAAAGTTGTAAAAAGTAATGATCAATTGGGTGATAGGACCTCAACCGGCTGTGGCCCTTTATATTTATAGGGTGGGGAGGTCTTGCCCCGCAAGGAAACCCTTTGCAAGTCGAAATTCGCTAGGATTCCTCAATTCTATTCGGACTCGGGGTCCACCGGTCAGACCGGTCAGGCCCACCGGTCAGACTGGTGTGGCCATCGCCAGATCGGCTACAGGACCCACAACCGATCAGACTGTCCAGGGACACCGGTCTGACCGGTAGTGTCAGCCTGATCGGCTTTGTGCCAATTTTGGGTGCGAACAGCAACACTTCATTCGCGGCCTCGACCGCTCGTCGGCCGGTTGGCCTCGCAGCCTCCGCAATGCAGATTCCATGGCCTCGATGGTCGGCGGTGTCGCAGCCTGGACGCTCAGCGGTGTAGACATTGGAGGCGGCCGCACGTGCGGGAGCCTCGGGTGGTTTCCGTCGACGTGCTCCGCGCACCAGGGTGCGACGGGGATGGCCGCGGAGCAAACGAATCTGGGATTGTAGGCGCCGGTGACAATGGCGCCACCGGCTGCCGGTCTGCATCGAGAAGAAAGGAAGAGCGACGCTGTTGTGGGTTGTGTTGTCCGTAGCGTGTGGCCTGGGAGTTTAGCATCGACAGTGTTGCGCCGTAGGATGTTATTGGACGGACCTGATGCCGTGACTGTAGTTTGCCCTCAAGCCGTGTGACAGTAGAGGATCTCATTCCCCCATCCACTAGTGCAGCGCGGGCTACAGGTCGCCCGCAAAGCGGCGGAGCGAGCGGGCCGCGAGGTTGTCGACGCGCGAACGTCGACGAGCTCCACGCCAGCTCCATCTCCACCTCGCGCCCCTCTCTCACTCAAAAAACATGCGTGGCAGTGGCAGGCACAGCCGCACAGGGCAGCTTGCGTGCACGTCCTCATCCTCTTAATCCCCGCGCGGATTCACCAGGGCAATCTCACCAACGTCGTGCTCCAGTGCTGATTCCGTGCTCTGTAGGTCCATCCAATTGTTCACCTCCGACCCAACCAACTACGGCCGCGCGTGCTAGGAGCTCGAGCTGATTAGCTCGGGTTGCTTTGCTTGGTTTGGTTCAGTTCGTGTCCGTGAAGGTGCAAGAGAGCTCTTGGGATTGGATTTGAGGTCGGCCGTCGGGAGCGGCAGACGGGGAGTCAAGGTCAGACCGCCTCCGCTTCTGCCTCCTCCTTGCCCCTCTTTGTCACCTTCAGCTTGGCGGCCACCGGCACCGCCTCGTCCTTCTTGGCCCTCTTCCTCTCCTTGGGAGTAATTTTTTTGCGTTTTAGTCCTTTTTCGGTAAGAATTTTACATATAGACCCTTGGAGGAAACAATTTGTAGAAATAGACCCAAAACACGGCGCCAAGAGCTGTGGCGCCGTCCTGTGCCACGTCAGGTCCCCCATGGCACGGGAGAAATTCGGTAAAAAATAACGGCGCCAAAAGCCACAGCATCGTGCCATATCTTAGTACAGTGCCAAAGGCCGTGGCGCCGTGCTATGTACGTACGACGCTAAAAGGTATGGCGTCGTGCTTCGGCACTGAACCCCGCACACGGCCCGCCCGACCTTTATTCAAAAACACTCATGGATCATTCAATAAGAGTTTAACTAACACTAGAGATTGTCTGTTGATAAAAGTTTTAAACTCCGCCCAAAAAACTAATACTAAATATTACTTTGTAGGAGTTGTTCCAAGGAAAAGAGAGCTCAGTTCTCTTAGACTGACTTCAGCAATACTGCCCATTTGCATGCGCAAAGAGGTGGGATGTGCACAGGAGAGAGGAGTAGGTACGGAAAAAAAGAGTCCTCCAGCAACACCTCGCGACCCCGCGTGCATCCCTATTGACAGTTGATTCCCGTGAGGATGGGGAGAGGGAGAGGACCGCGACCGCTCTTGGGGCTCCTCCGCACCGGTGAGCTCCAGCCCCGAGGCCACTCGAGGAGAGGGGAGGAAAGGGACCCACCACCGCTGAACTACTCCATCTTCGAGGGAGGCAGGGCCCTGCTTGCCATGCTGCCCTGCTCGAGCTCGAGGTCACCTCCGATACGGGCCTGGGAGGAGCAGAGAGGGAAGGAGTTGAGAGAAGAGGAGCCACCGCCGGAGTCCAGAGCGCTACGTCCGCTATTGGAGCTCACTTCTTGACGGCTCCTCTGCGGCCTCGGGGAGCTCCGGAGAGGAGATGGAGGGAGGACACACGCCCTCGAGACCACCGCCGCTAGGAGCCCCACCCTCGCCACACCACCCTGAGCTGAGGAAGGCCACCGCGGGACGCCACCACTGAGAAGCCGCAGGGAAGAAGCGATCGGGAGGAGATCTGCCAGCCGAGAATTAGATCTAGCCGATGCCGCTAGACACGAGACGCCTCTGCTCCGCGGCCGCTGCTCCGCCGCGCCTGCCTCTGCTTGGATGGGCCGGCCGAAGAATGGAGAGATCTCACTGGTGAAGGGAACATGACTTTTGGGAGGGAGAGGCCGCCACGCCTGTGCCGCTCCTCCCTTCGTCGCTGTGGAGAGAAGATGGGGAGGGAGGCCGATGGAGAGTGAGATGGAGGGCTGGCGCAGGGAGGGAGCCACCGTTGCGCCCAGCTCAGCCGCCGTCGGGGGCGGAGGGAGAGTGGCGGACGGAGAGGAGAGTGCCGGAGAAAGGGAATGGGGAGGGGTGGAGCGGTGGGAAGAGAACAGGGAGAGAGAGGACCGACGTGGGTGGTTTTGATGAGAGGAGAGAGAATATCCAGGAGCAGGGGTGGGAAAAGCGGTCACCACATAATGAGGATGGAGATGAATGAATTATTGGAGCCTATAGAGTGACGATTTCTTCCTCATTCTGCGCAAGGGGTTGGTAAACACCTGTTGTTAGAGTCAGCCTTAGAGAGTGATTGGTTGCTCGAATATGGTTTAGCTAGCCCCGTTTAGTTCGTGAGGTGAAACTTTTGGGTCCTCTTTTAAGGTCTATTAGGAGTATAAACGTGGACTAGTTATAAAAATAATTACATGAATGTACCGAAAATTGCGAGACGAATCCATTAAGTATAATTAATGAATCATTAGAGATTGGTTACTGTAGCACGACGTTGTCTAATCATGACATAATTAGACTCATTAGATTCATCTTGAAAATTAAAGAAGGGGTTGTGGAATGAGTTTTGTCATTAATCCACATTTAATACTCTTAATTAGTGTCTAGAGATTCATGCAATGTCAGAGTTGTTTGGTCACCTGGATATGAGTTGGACCTGACTCCATGGACACAAAATGTTCCTTTGACTCCACAGAAACGAAAATGAATTGCAATGCTTGCAAGCCTGGCTGGTAGGGATGGAAATATGGAAATGAAATTCAAATTGTCATATATCCATATTTGAATTCAAATGTGGTAGTAAAGTGGATACATCCGAATTCGTTTTTGTCGATTTTTTCTCTATCCGATTCCATGCGTATTTAGCAATATCCGGCACTATCCATATTCGACTATATAAAACTGTAGGTTATCTCTATAACTAATGGCAAATTATGTTCAATAGAATACTAATAATGATAATGTATAATTGAAAAAAATATATCCATAACTAATGATTATGACATTAATTTTAATATTAATATATTGCATCCATAAAATAATTTAAAAGTTTTATTTAAATTTATTGACCATACAATTAATTTATATAATAAAAATACATTAATATAAAGTTTAATTTTAATTACTCTAGTTTATTTATGTATTGATGAATTATTTGTTTGATAAATGTATATATATTAAAAATATGTATTTATTAATAGTTGTATTTATTATATGATTAATTATTAATATAAATATGGATGAATGTGATATTCTTAATGAGGGATCTTTGTTATGTACTAATACTTTAGTCTTTACATGATTTTGTAATTGTTAATTATCAATAAAGAAAATTGGTAAATGTTATCTTCCAAATCGAGTAAATATCGAATGCGTTTCCGAAATCGAGACATGCGTTTTGTATTCGTATTTAAGAACATTCGAATCTATATCCGTATTCGAGTAAAAATATGGTAAAATGTGTTATCCAAATCCGATCTGTTTCCACTTATGCATGCAGGCAACGTAACCAAACGCGCTACTTGCATGTGCAGTCAGCTTGATCAGGACTCAAGAGGGACATTATTCATTTAGGGGCTGTTTGGATGCCTGAATTCCATCCACCCAGGCTCGCGGGATGCGACTTCAACTTGATTGGTTGTCTGCACCACCGATTGTGCCTGGCCCTCCGCATGCAAAATGTGCCCTCCGCATGCAAAATGTGTCCGGCAACCTGGCTCGCGGGATACGGTGGATTTGGGCGTTTCCGCGGAGCATGGCAGGAGCGGTGCGAGTGGAGGGCATGCACAAGTCTAAAACAACTGTTTTACATGACCATTCAGGTATCCAAACATATTCACTGCACAGTCATGTTGCGTACACTCAGACAAGCAAACACAGAGCAGTTGCATGACTCGACCTGGCTACTGCCGGCCAGGCTCGCTGGTGCTTCAACCATCCAATGAGGCTCCTCGACTCTTCTTTCAAAATTGTTGCTCTTTACAGAATCATCACAACACAACACAAAGAACTTTCTTCGGCACAGGAATATGATTCTTGCAGCTATGTTTCATGTGGCACAAGAGTTGAAGAGCCCTGCATGGATTTTTTTTTTGGAAGGACAATCGTAGAAAAGAAAAAAAGAATGAAGTTCTTAAAAAAAAAGAATGAAGGATTCATTAGGGCCGGTTGCTGGAATCTCATGAACAAAGGTTGGGATTATCCTCACTGCTCGAAATGCTTTTGGGAGTCATATTTTCACGAAAATTATGATGTTTGTCTGGTGCATATGGCATCATCGCAACGAATATCATTTTTTGTAATGGTTTGTTCACCCCTAGGATGTCTCAATGTATGGATGTAACCCTGGTTGCATTTTGGAGCATCTGCAATCTAATGAAAATCGCACAATGTATAGGGTCAGAGTGAGGTGTTCGCGCGGCTCGGGTACATGGAAACCAATCATTGAGGGGGTCCAACATGAATCTCAAATATCGAAAGGTACAAAAAAAAAAATCTTGCATAGTATCTTCGTGTGTCAGAACAAAGCTGCTCTAATCTACTCCCTCCGTCCCATATAAAAGTGCAATTCTAGCTTTTGAAAAAAATCTCACAAAGAATGCAATTCTAGAAAATAGATCTAATCACCTTCTTAATTAAGTGGTCAGATTTGATTTGCATGGCAAAACTTACTGCATTTGACAAACAAATGAGGGTATTAGAGTCTTTTCATTCCTCCATTAATCTGTCCTAGAAAAAAAATTGCACTCTTTTATGGGACAGAGGGAGTACTTGGTTACAAGGGATGAGGTATGGTCGTAACCTCCGGGTTTAGTTTTTTTCTTCTTCGTGTGTCAGCGAAAACAATGCCTGAAAAAATTCCTTCTTCTTGATGAAAACCTGTGGGGCGGTCTTACCCCACCTGGTCTATTTTCTTTTGTCTTCCTGTGTCAGCGAAAACAATGGTCTGAAAAAATTCCTTCAATGAAAACCCGTGGGGCGGTCTTACCCCACTGGGCTTAGTTTTTTTATCTTCGTGTGTCAGCGAAAACAATACCTGAAAAAATTCCTTCTTCTTAATGAAAACCCGTGGGGCGGTTTTACCTCACTGAGCCTAGTTTTTTTTTATCTTTTTGTGTTAGCGAAAACAATGCCTGAAAAATTCCTTCTTAATTAAAATCCGTGGGACGGTTTTACCCCCACCGGGTCTAGTTTTTTTATCTTCGTGTGTCAGCGAAAACAACGCTTGAAGAAAATTCGCAACGGATGAACTCACTAAATAATTTATTTGATTTATTTTCAACTATAAAAAAGAGCGGGAAGTTCAGACGCGATCCGTACCGGCCTGAAAAAATTAGGTCGACAACGAATTTTCAGCTCGAAATGAATCGGCAATATTTTGTCTTGTCAAAAAAAATGCTCAGGTCTATTTTTACAGCACGGTTGGCACAGTACAATTTTTTTAATGGTACTCCTTTTATTTTGTAATACTTGACGTTTTGATTTTTCAATATATATTTCTTTCGCTATGCATCTAAATATATAGTAAAATAAATGTATTTAGAAAAGTCCAAAACGACAGAGGAAGTAGTGAGAAAAGATACACGTGATTTGAAACAAAAATTTTTTATGACATGTGAAAAATTGAGTTCCAATTTTGAAATAGGCGTGGCATACCGGCAACTGGCCCACGGGCTCGGATGTTACAAATATTTTTGTTAAAAAAGTACTAGTGAAAAATCCAAAATATTTTTTTTGTGACGGGTGGAAAATTAAGTTCGAATTTCGAATCTGAAATGGGCGTGGCATACTGGCATGCCCCACAATCACTCAACTGCTGGATAGTAGTTGTGTACTAGTGGTATTAATTGCAGCGAAAAAGAAATTGGCTTTCTTCCCCCTACGACTCACTCGATCACTCCCCTCTACCTCAAGGAAAACCCCACGCGCTCGTGTTGGCGCTAGAGACTCGCCGCCGTCGCCGACGGCTACCTCTCCTCCGTTTCAGCCGCCTCGCCTTTCCAATCTTCCCCTTGCGCGCGCCGCCCCCCTCCACCACGACGCCCCTGGTGGGCACTGGGCATTTACCTCACGCGCGCCGTTACCACCCGCACCCGACTCCGCCGTCGGTGCCCTAGCTAACCGATCGCCGGGAGCTTCGCCAAAAATCATCCGCTCAGCCTCGACAATTTCCGGACGCCTCCGCCGCTACGCCACTACAGGTCTCCAGAGCTCGTGAGTTTTCATGCCACTGTTGCGATTACGCGAATAAATGGGCGGATTTGTGTAGCCCGATTAATTCGGTTAACTTTTTATCCTTTTGTTATAGTTCATACGAATAATTGTGCGTGCGATGGATAGGGGAATCTCTTGGGTTTTACTGTGAGATAACACATAGTAATAAATCTACTCCCACTGGTGTGACAGACTGACAGTTCACAGTCAGATGAATGCATCAATATAACGACAATTTTCTAGTGACCTGGAATTTGTTATTTGTACTATATTCATTTTCTCTTTTGATCGTTTCTCGAGGCTCAGTATTTCAAAGGTAGCCAGGTTATGCTTGAGCAGGTTTGTGCCGAAAGAATGCTTACCGTTGCGCAACTTTTTTTTCCCGTCTTTTGCACTTGTAGGAATAAGTGACTTTCGTTTCACTAGCATTTTGAGGATGTCAGCCTTTGGAAGGCTGTGTGACAGGGTTCCTCTTTCGGATATTACTAAACGAAGTGGCCAGCATGAGAATTATGAGAACTCACTGTATGGACAAAAGGGTAATGGTTCATGTCATACTGATGCAGGTGAGCCTAATCCATCATCGACTTAGATGCAGGTGTGCTACCTAGCTAGCAGGATGTGGTGCCTAAAACCATTATCCTTCTATTATGCATATCTTACTGTTTTTTTAACCCAGGTGGAAGTTGCACTAAACTTGTTGATGATAGATGCCAAACGGATAATGCTGATTGTGCAGCGCATAGTGCAGCTATTGTGACGGGTAATCCATATATGCCCCGTGTGATGAGATTTCAGGAGCAAGGGGGTTCAGAACCATATGAATTGAATAATAGATACAATGCTCTTACAGCAAAGGACATAGGAGATTTGCACGGCATGCATTCCTGGGTTCAGACCCATCCAGAAGGTGAAAAATAACATCCATCTGATTGGTGATTGGTGCCTTAAATATTAATCCCATTTACATGTGAAATGTTTCCGCAGAACATAAGATGATTCAGATGTCGTTGGAGCTGCTGAGGTCCCAAAGCAAAACTGTTCAACCCCCAATTTTCTCTGGTTCTTATGGTGGGGATCTGACAAATGCGTCAAGCTTGCAAGTTCAAGGTACTGCATATTCATCCAAGGGTAAGCATGAGTTGTCGTGTAGATAGAAGTATAGAACTTTTGTTTTATCATTTATGGTGTCTGCTTTTGTGATCTTGCTTATTGCTTTAATTGTGGAATTTCTAATTGGCGCTTTATGTCTTAACCTTGCACTTTCCACAGGACATAAGATGGTTTAAATGCCGCCGGAGATGCTGATGGCCCAAAGCAGATATGTTTGCCCACCGAATTTGTCTGGTTCCACTTATTCATCCAATGGTACGCATAGTTCTTGTATAGGTGGAACCTTCATTTGCAATGATGGTGTGTGCTTGTGATCTTACTGATGGCTCTAAATTGAGGGAACGTCTTCTAGGTTTTGCCAAATGCAGAAAGTGAAAATAACAACTTTCTGATTGGCAACTTAAACATTAATTATAACTTATACTTGAAATACATGTGCGCATTTCCACAGGACATAGGATGATTCAAACACCGTCAAATCGGCTGATGTCTGAGAGCAGAAATGTTGGCCTAACAAATTCTACTGGTTCTGTTGGTGGGGAATCAACAAACATTCCAAATTCGCAAGTTAATGGTACTGCGTATTCATCCAGAGGTAAGCATGGTTTGTTGCTTAGACAGAAACCTTCATTCTGAATTCTACTTGATCTAATTGCAAAAATTTCTAATTGATGCTTTATATATTAACTATGCATGTTTTACAGGACACAAGATGATTCAGACACCATGGCAGATGCTGATGTCCGGAAGCAGAAATGTTTGCCCACCAAATTTGTCAGGTTCTACTTATGCAATGGAGATGTCAAGTCTTGTGAATCCACAAGTTCACATTACTTCTTCATATTCATCCAGGGGTAAGCTGTTAGCATGGTTTGTTGTGTAGGAGTCACCTGTATTTTATAATGATGTGTCTTGCCATGTGTGCTTGTGATCTTACTGATGGCTCTGAATTCTGAGAACTGAGAACCTCTTCTAGCTGTGCCAAATGCAGAAAGTGGAAAATAAAAACTTTCTGATTGACCTGAAATATTGACTATACACTTATACTTATAATACGTGGGCATGCTTCCCAGGAAACAGGATGGTTCAAACACCAACTGATCTGCTGATGTCTGAGAGCAGCAATGTTGGCCTACCAAATTCTACTGGTTTTGCTGCTGGTGGAAAATCAATAAGTGTTCCAAGTTCGCACGTTCATGGTACTGTGTATTCATCCACTGGTAAGCATGGTTTGTTGTGTAGGAAGAACCTTCATTCTGCTGTTGTGATATTGCTGACTGCTGATGGTAATTGTGAAAATTTCTTATTGGTTCTTTTCGTAACAAACACGCACTTTGCATAGGATACCAGATGATTCAGAGACCATTGGAGATGCCGATTTCCCAAAGCAGAAATGGTTACCCACTAAATTTATCTGATTCCACTTATGGGGTGGAGCTTGCAAGTCTTGCAAATTCACAAATTCATAGTACAGCATATGCATCCAGGGGTAAGCATGGTTTCTTGAGTAGGTGTCACCTTCACCATTTTATAATGATGTTATCTGCTTGCGATAGCTTTTAATTGTGAACTTATTCTAGGTTGTGCAAAATGCAGAAGGTGAAGATTAACAACTTTCTGATTGGCACCTTAAATATTAACTGTACATCTTACTTAAAATACATGGGAATGTTTCCACAGGACAGAGGATGATTCAAACACCTACGGATCAGATGATGTCCGAGAAATTTAATGTTGCACTACCAAATTCTACTGGTTCTGCTTTTGGTGGGGAACCAACAAACATTCCAAGTTCGCAGGTTCATGGTACTGTGTATTCATCAAACAGTAAGCATTTTTTTTGTATAGGTAGAACCTTCGCTTTATAATTTATGGTGTCTGTGCTCTAATTTTGGAAATTACTAATTGGTGCATTATGCGACCATGAACTTTACACAGGACACAAGATGATTGAGACACCAGTGGAGATGCTGATGTCCCAAAGCAGAAAACCAAATTTGTCTGGTTCCACTTTTGGTGTGGAGTTGGCTAGTGGTGCAAATCCACAAGTTCATAATACTGCATATTCATCCATAGGTAAGGATAGTTTGTAGTGTAGGTGGCACCTCATTTTATAATGATGGTATGTGCTTCTGGTATCACTGATGGCTCTAAATTGTGAAAACTCCTGGGTTGTGCCAAATACAGATGGTGAAAAATATCAACTTTCTGATTGGCACGTTAATTATTAACTGCACACTTAACCTTGAAATACATGGGCCTGTTTCCACAGGACACATGATGATTCAAACACCAATGGATCTGCTGATACCCGAGAGCAGAAATGTTGGCCCACCAAATTCCACTGTTTCTGCTGTTAGTGTGGAACCCAGTAATGTTCCAAGTTCACAAGGTAATGGTTCTACTTATTCATCCAGCGGTAAGCATGGTTTTTTGCATTGTTATAACCTTGTTCTGTTATGATTTGGTGCCTTGTTATGATTTTGCTGATTGCTTTAAATTGCTGGAATTTTCTCTTGGTTGTTGGTTTATAACTTCAATTTTTTACTTCTTGCAGGAACTGATGATGACAATGATCTTCCACCACCATCCCTGAATGGTAGGGACACGAAAGGCCATGGACATGTTAGTGGCGAAGGAAGAGCTACTGTCCCTGCCAGTTCGCATGCTAGGGTACAAACAGATATGGAAGTACAAATTCATCAGATTGAGCATGGTTTGTTGCATAGTTATAACCTTGTTATGTTATCGTTTGGTGTCTGGTTATGATCTTGCTGATTGTTTTAAGTTATTGGAATTTCTCTTGGTTGTTGCTTTATAACCTAAACCTTTTTCATGTTGCAGGAACTAACAATGACGATGATCTTCCACCGCTATCCCCGAATGGTAGCGATATGAGAGGCAGTGGACATGTCAGTGGCGATGGAAGAGCTATTGTCCCTGCTAGTTCATATGCTAGGGCACATATAGATATGGATGCACAAATTCATCAGCTTGACCATGGTTTGTTGCATACTTATTACCTTGTTATGTTATCATATGATTTGGTTTCTGGTTATAATCTTGCTGACTGCTTTAATTGTTGAAATTTCTCTTGGTTGTTGTTTTATAACCTCAGTTTTTTCTTGTTGCAGGAACTGACGGTGACGATGATCTTCCACCACCATACTCGAATAGTAGGGATTTGAGAAGCAGTGGACATGTCAGTGGCGATGGAAGAGCTATCATCACTACCAGCTCACATGCTAGGGCACCGACAGATATGGAGGCAGAAATTCATCAGCTTGAGCAGCAAGCATACTGTTCTGTTCTTCGTGCATTTAAAGCACGATCTGATTCTATTACATGGGTTGGGAACATTAAACTATTTTGATGCATTTGGTTGTTGTGATTATTTTAGATATTATTTCTTAGAGTTGACCTGAGATCAGTTTATCATTTTTCAGGAGAAGGAAGATCTCATAACTCAACTTAGGGAGGAGCTAAGGGTATCTGACGAAGCACATCGGCAGCTATTAAACAGGATCAACAATGATGAATTAACTCATAGCATAAGGTACCATATAGATGGTTTCTTGATTTTATTAACGGCAACGTACAAATTTGGGTTCTTTTTAGCATTCTGAATTTCTGCCACAAAATTAAGGGAACAGAGAACAACAGGAATGATTGGGAAAAGCTTGCCTAATAATCCTAGTCATGACTCTGTGTCCAATCATACCACCTCTGCTCGCAAGAGGCAAAAGACATCTAAATCTATTACTGCTTCACTTGCTACACCAACACAACCATCATCTTCAGCAGCTATAAAAGCAATTTCTCTTGGGATTAAAGACAAAAGGACAAAACCAGTAAGAAGATAATCCCAATAACTTGTTCCCTAAAGAAAACTTCTGTTTTTTATTCTGAATTAATTTGACATTCTTCCAGTGCCAGGAGGTACCTGGAGGCTCTGCAGCGAAGCCCACGTCATCTTCAGAAGGTCCTAGTGCAAGAGGACCACTTATGAATCGATATTTTTCTGGTGGTCCTTCTGCTGAATTTTCTCAAACAAAGAATGTTAACCCGTTAATAGGCCGTAAAGTCATGAATCGTTGGCCTGATGACAATAGTTTCTATGAAGTAGTTATATCTGATTATAATCCAGAAACAGTGTGTTTCTTCTCAACAATTGATTACATTTACTTTTGGATTGAAGCATCCAGCTCTTTTACCCACAAAAAAAGGCATCCGGCTCTTTCTTAGAGATTTTTTGCAGGGACTTTATGCACTGGTTTATGATATCAATACATCAAATGAGACCTGGGAATGGGTTGATCTGGAGAAGGTATGTAGTCTCTTTTTTTAACATGGACATTCATCCTATATGTTTTTATGAAATCTAGTTCTTTTGGATTTTATTCCTTCGAAATCTGCATATTGTACTGAAAATTCTTTCCCTTTGCTAATGTGCCAAAGGGTCTACATTAAGATTAATTGGTTTAGTAATATCCACTTCAACAAAAAATTTAAATCTTTTTAGATGCTAGCATTTAACCACAATGGATCTCATGTGAAGCAAAGACAGCACAAACTGTGTAAAGGAGCCAACCTTGGTCATATCACGTATAGCAATAACTTGTTTAAGCATGGTCATGTGCCAATGAAAATATGCAATAGAACTAATCTGCTAGGAGTACACATGCCAAATAGCTGAACATGAGTTCCTATAAGCTTACTCTTATGTAATGTGGTCCAGATGGTAGAATATTTATCCGACTATATAGATGTGGTGACCTTGTATTTAATCAGCTACTAGATTTTTATTCGGTATGTTTAATTTGGAGAGTTACAATGTGTGTTCTATGATGTAACCAGTTATAGTCCAATAATCAATTTTGTTCATTGATATAGTTGGTGTTGAACTTTGAACTGCAACTAATATGTTTTTGCTCCACTCCGGATAGCATTTTTTTGTGGGTAGAATTATGGGCAAACATTTAGGTTGAAGCTTTGTCGCCTCACATCAGCTCATTTTTACTGAGTGGGTGAAACTGTGACTTCGAGAATCTGTCAGATTCTTGTTGTTAGTATCATTTGATTGAGATTCCAGCAGTAACTTTGTTGACATCCTGCCAATCATGTTTGATGTTTGTGCTGATACGTAATATTGTATACATGGAAGAGGAGGATGGTTAATCATATTTGTGTTTGCTAGTTTTATATGCTTATTAGTGATTGTACTCAATTTCATTGACAAATTGACTTTGCATCATGGAAGCTTTTATATAACATAAGAAGCACAGCCAGATAACATATATTTATTAAGTACATTTAATTCTGGATCAAATCACATATATCAGAAAATAAGTTGTTAACTTTTCCATATTGGAGAATATATTGAGCTGTCCCTTTACTACTTTCATGTTTGTCATGTCTATTCTGAAGAAGCATTATTGATTGCTAATGTCAACCAAACTCTTCTACCTGGCATTGTTTTGATTATTGGTTTTTCCTCTGAGAAAAGATGGGACCTGAAGATATAAGATGGCTAGATAATGACTCTGGGATAGACCCTGTGATGTATCTACGAAGCCAAGGTGCTTCAAGTTGTGGTGCTAGGAAATCAACTAGCTGTGGTGGGTTGATGCGAGGTCATGGTACAGGAAGAAGTTTCCAAAGGAATGTGTCCAAAAAGGATTTTCCACCTCTACAAAAAAATGCTAGAAAGAGAGGTTCCGGAGACATTGATATACTTCACACACAGAGCCTCATAGAACAGGTTAGTGTGGACGAACTTAACCATTTTTTCTGATTAGTAAGAACCGCAGACCTTGTGCCTTTTTCAGAAAAATTAATTTTATATGCTCATGCAGGTGGAGAAAGTTTTTAGCGTTAGCAATCCTGATCCCCTGGAAGTAAAGAAGGCAAAGAAAGCACTGGAAGTAAGCCAGAATTCCTTAGCATACAAATTATATTACCAGGAATTTTTCACTGTGTCTAACTGTCAATGTCTGCAGGAGCAAGAACATTCTCTAGTTGATGCAATAGCAAGGCTTGCTGAGGCATCTGCTGATGAAACTGGTAAGTACTGATGATCCATTTATGCTCTTACCATAAAATATATGAAATTTTTGCAATTTAGGTTGGTAATCCCAAACAGCGTGGATATATTTGAGGTTGCTTCAGATGTAAACCATTTGTTCCGCATACTGCATTTCCACCATGAGGTGTGCCTGCTACAGAATGACCTTTTCTTTTCTGAAGGGGAAAATTAGATCCATAGCATCGAAAGAACCAACATGTAGACATATACCATCAAAAGATTGACTTAAATTGACCATCAAAAGAACCAACATTATGGCTATCTACCATTTTCGTTGCCTCCTGTCAGTTTGCGTCATTAGCTCCCTCGACAAGCTCGAGTTTGTCGTTAGTATTGATTGCATGCACCAACCAATTCAACCCAAAAGCTTAAGCTGATGGGGAAAGGTGGGCAATTCACTTATACTCCAACACTCCCCCTCATGTGCAGGCTCCCCCAGGCCGCATACGTGGATATTGGAGGGGGCTGTAATTATTTTAATTAACGCGCCCGCCAGGACTCGAACTCGAGACCTCTGGCTCTGATACCATGTTTGGGAAATAATTTCCTGTGTATACTTCCAACCCTAGAAGGGTGGGTATATAGAGTTAGCTATACATGGGCCTCTATGGGCTACACAGGCCATATGGGCCACTCATACATATATACACTAACATTATTTCCCAAACAGTTAGCTTCCTCGATGAGCTCGAGTTCGTTGCTTGCACAGCTACCGGCAAGTTGCGACGGACGTAGGGTTATGCAGCTGCACTGCCAGGCACCGTCCTGGTTCGCAGAAATCCCTACTTGCACCCTGTGCCCCAAGCAGAGATAATCACAAAGACACGTTGCCGCAGAGGTCTGTCGCATCCAAATCTGAATAGAGATTAGACTCAAGAAAATGAGAGTCCAACATCTTTATCCTCCGACTGTGTTTCGTAATAGGAGGATTTCTAGAAATTGGCACCGATTCACAAACTTCAAAAAAAATCATTCTGAAGAAAAGTGGAGGCGGAGGTATGTGCAGTGTTTGTCATTGGTGGTAACCTGCTGGTGCTGGCGAACAGGGCGCGGATGGCTCGGCCTGCAGCTGCAGCGACGAGGGGGGAGGTTTGGGACTCACCCGACGCATGTTTTTTTGATCGTGGAGTAGAGGTGTAGAACTCCCCAGCGTCGTACAGGAAAAGGAGACGGCGGAGGGAGCTGAATCTTGTCGGAATCTGGAGGCTCCTGGTGGACAGTGCGAGAGGATAGCACAGAGCTGCTGGATTTGCCTCTTGGTGGCTAGGCGGCGGCTTTGTGGGAGTGAACAGGGGAGGGCGCGAACTCGAGCTCGTGGAGAAAGCTACCGACGGCAAACTGACGGAGTCAACAGAAATGGTAGACAGCCATAACGTTGGTTCTTTCAGTGGTAAATTTCTACAAATAAATCTTTTGATGGTATATGTCTATATGTTGGTTCTTTTGATGCTATGATCTAATTTTCCCTTTCTGAAGGTTCGCACACATAACAGGAAGCATATGTTTATTGGCAGTCTTCTTGGACGTATGTGCAGCATGCTGCTTCAATTGTTGCAGATATTAGTACATGCCCAATAAACATAGAAATGCATAATGAAATGAACCAAGTTGCCAAGCATTTTTCCCCCGAAAGATGCCTTGCCAAGCATATTTGACTTCTCCCTTTCTTTGGTGTGAACAGATGGGCACAATCGAGGTCATACAAAGAAGACTGTCAGGAGTTGATGCCATGTATATATTCCTGGAACATGCATAAATAAATTTGTGTGGGACTCTATCTGTGATCTTGTTGCTGATGTTTATTCCAAATTTAGGTCTCAGTAGGTTAAAGTATGTATGTGAGTAAATGAAGCATTCTTATTCGAGGAATTGCAATTCAACATTCTGTCAATGTAAAGCTTCTAGAACTGGATATGTAAAGTTGACATACCTTTTGTTTTGCTCACTTGTATGCACTAGGAAACGGCCAAAGATTTGGAGTAATATAATAGTGAGGATACATTCTAAACTGCAGCAAGCATTTCTAGCGTACAAGGCTTCTGCACAAATGACCTCTGATTGAACAACATAATTTATGATGTCAAGAATCCAATACAATCAAGATTTAGGATGTGTTTCGTGTTATTTCTGGACCGAAGAAAGAACTGGAACTTTGAATATTTCCAAGCTGATTTGAATTTCAAGAAGGGGGTCCGACAAAGATCAATTTAAAAGTCTGGCAAGTCTGGTGAACGTTGCTACCAATCAAGCATTGCCAAAATTGGCGCTGAAATGAAAATCCCTTGTTCTACCAAACGTGGAGAATTAGGCTCTTGATTCCATTGGTGATATGAAAGCCCCTGGCCCGGATGGGATGCCGTCCATTTTCTACAAAAGATTTTGGGAAACTGTAGGGGGAGAAGGTGACTGAGGAAGTCCTGCAGGTGCTGAA
This sequence comes from Cenchrus fungigraminus, assembly GCA_036936925.1. Taxonomy (NCBI): domain Eukaryota; kingdom Viridiplantae; phylum Streptophyta; class Magnoliopsida; order Poales; family Poaceae; genus Cenchrus; species Cenchrus fungigraminus. The sequence continues at coordinate 51,134,677 of CM072780.1, forward strand.
TGGTGGGGCGATCCCAAATGGGTGGAATGATATAACTATTGTGCTCATACCAAAGGTGTCAAAACCAGAAAAGATGAAAGACCTACGACCCATAAGTTTGTGCAATGTTCTATACAAAATTGTGTCCAAGGTTCTGGCCAATCGACTGAAAAAGGTACTCCCTGATATAATCTCTCCCTCTCAGAGTGCTTTTGTCCCGGGTAGACTGATCTTAGATAACATTTTAGTAGCATATGAGATAACACATTATATGAGAAATAAGAGGAAGGGGAAAGGGGGCTTTGCAGCAGTGAAATTGGACATGAGCAAGGCATATGATAGGGTCGAATGGCCCTTCTTGCATGATATGATGGTTAAGCTGGGCTTTTGTTTGCAGTGGATAAACTCAATTATGAAGTGTGTTTCCTTGGTGTCTTATCGGATCAAGGTTAATGGTGAACTCTCAGAAACTTTTACTCCAGAGAGATGCCTCAGGCAGGGGGATCCATTGTCACCATATCTATTTTTGCTATGTGCTGAAGGCTTCTCAGCTCTACTAGACAAGGCCAAGAGGGAGGGGAGGTTGAAAGGTGTTAGAGTGTGCCTAGGTGCTCCCAGTGTATCCCATTTGCTATTTGCCGACGACTCGTTGATTTTGTTTCGTGCATATAGGGGGGATGTGCAGCAGCTACAAAGCATTTTACAGTTATATGAGGAGTGTTCCGGACAAATGATAAACAAGGACAAGTCGGCAGTGATGTTCAGTGCAAACACAGCCACACAAAATAGGAGAGTGGTGATGCAGGGCCTGCAAATACAGAGGGAAACAATGAGCGAAAGGCATTTGGGGCTGCCCGTGTACATAGGGAAGTCTAGAACAAATACATTTGCATATTTGAAGGAAAGGATTTGGCAGCGGATACAAGGATGGAAGGAGAAGCTGCTGTCGAGTGCGGGCAAGGAGATCCTAATTAAGGCTGTGGCACAGGCCATTCCAACTTTCGCCATGGGGTGTTTTGATATAACAAAGGAAATGTGTGAACAAATAAGCACGATGATTGCAAGATTTTGGTGGAGTAACCAAGATGAGGAAAACAAAATGCATTGGATAAGTTGGGAGAAGATGATCAAACCGAAGGGAAAAGGGGGCCTGGGATTCAGGGATATCCACACCTTCAATTTAGCTATGCTGGCAAAGCAGGGATGGCGGTTAGTTCAACACCCAGATTCCCTGTGCGCACGTGTTTTACGTGTGAAGTATTTTCCGAATTGCAGCTTGTGGGAGGCTAGGAATACACTTGGGATTTCCTACACATGGAGAAGCATATTGAAAGGAGTTCAAGTACTGAAAGAAGGTGCTATTTGGCGAGTTGGGAATGGCAGCAACATTAAAATTTGGACTGATCCATGGCTCCCAAGAAGCTGGACCAGAAGGCCAATAACCCCTCGGGGGAGAAACTTGCTGAGCACTGTTGATGAACTCATTGATCCAGGCACCGGCCAATGGGATTCTTCGCTGGTGACACAAACTTTTGTTGAGCAAGATGCAAAGCTGATCTTATCCTTACCTGTACACACTGATATGGATGATGTGATTGCGTGGCATTATGATAACAGGGGGTTGTTCACTGTGAGGTCAGCATACAAACCGCAAAGGGAGCTGGTTGGCCTTCGAAGCCGCAGCACTGCACAATCGTCTGGACAAGGCGATGAATGGGATGAGAGATTTTGGAAGGGGCTGTGGAAATTAAGTGCCCAGGGAAGATCAGGGTGTTTCTATGGAAGCTCGCACACAACTCCATCGCGCTAAGAATGGGTCTAGAAAGAAGAGGGATGGAACTAGATACAAGGTGTGTGATGTGCGGAAGGTTCAATGAGGACGGTGGCCACCTGTTTTTTCAGTGCAAGAAGGTGAAGCCGGTGTGGCAGGAGCTAAATCTTGGAGACTTAAGATGTACATTAGCAATGAAGCAATCACCGAAGGAGTTGCTGCAACACATTCTGGAGTTGAAGGAAGATGCCCAACTGAAAGTGATCAATTTACTTTGGCACTAGTGGCTGGAACGGAATGCAGTCTGGAAGGGAGAAAGACCTTGCACCCCAGCAGGCCTAGCGACTGTCATTGCAAAGTTGGCTGACGAATTCCCGACAATAGGAAGGCACGAAGCAGCCCCTGCACCTCGGCGACAGAAGAACTGGAGCAGACCTACATGTGATGTATATAAAGTGAATACTGATGGGTCCTTTTCGCCTAACACAGGTGAAGGCGGCTTGGGCTGTGTCATCAGGGACTATGAGGGGGAGGTGATTAAAGCAGGAGCTGGGAGATGCGAGCACCTGTTAGACGCATTTCACTCAGAGGTTTTAGCGTGTAAGGCAGGTGTTCGGGCAGCTGAAGAACTGGGCGTAACCCGGGTAGTAGTGGAGACAGACTCACTGCTATTGAAGCTCGCCTTGGATTCAAACTCCTTTGCTCTAGCACCAACAGGAGGTATCATACATGAGATCAAAAGCATGCTGAATATATCTTTTTCATCTTGGCGTTCAAGTTATTGTCCTAGAGAATGTAATAGGGTGGCGCATGCTGTGGCGGCGCAAGGTTGTATGTGTCCTCATAACACGTTTCTCTCTTGGAACGGTACGCCTCCGGGTGTAGAGGACCTGGTTGCTAGGGATTGTACTAGCCCTTGAGTTAATGGATGTTTCCATTTCAAAAAAAAAGGACTATTCCTCTGTTTCTAGTGTAGAAGCAATGACACAATCATCACCCATAGCTTATGAAAGAACTTGCCTCCAACAGGCAAAATTCCTCTGTTTCTAGTGCATAGAAGTTGGTACTCTTGCTGAACTTTATTTGACTGCTTGTAGAGTTGCAGAAAAAGTAGAACCCAAGGCGCAATCATCACGCAAGTTATTACTGATCATCACACAGTAGCACATCATACATTATAATGAAAATGTTATTGAACAAGGGTAACCTGTTAAACATGGTTTCTAATTTTGATCTGATGTTAACTAGAAGCAGTAGATTATTACCAGCCGACTAACTACAGCTACCATTATACATAACCTACCTACTGAAAAGTGAAAACATAAGATTATAATGATGGAGCTACAAATAATGGAGTAAGTTATTACAATATGTCAATTTGGTCCTAAATCTCAACAGTGCTCTCTGACAGTCTGCACTTGATCAGGCATCCTCTGCTTCCTCTGCGAACCACCGGTGCTTGAGCGCTTCTTCTGCGGTGAGCCTCTTGTCGTTGTCGATGCACAGCAAGCCGCACAGGACCTCACCAGCAGCCTGCGACAAGTCCTGCGGCAGGCCCTTGAACGCCGCCACACCATCCGAGTCGATCTCGTGCCCCAGGTGCAACACATCCATGAGCAGGTCATCACCTGTCTCGACGTCAACGAACAGGGGCTCGCCGGCGAGGAGCTCGAACATGACGCACCCGAGTGCCCAGATGTCGACGGCCGTGCCGTACCAGCGGCTGCCCATAAGCTGCTCCGGCGCGAGGTACCAGAGCGTGCCGACCGTGCACGGGTCCTCCTGGTAGGGCGAGCGCGCCGGCGTGGCCATCCCTAAGTCGCAGATCGTGAGCTCGCCGCCGGGGCCGACGAGCACGTTCTCCGGCTTGATGTCGCGGTGCAGCGTGCCCGTGGCGTGCACCGACGCCGCGCCGCGCAGGAGCTGTCGCATGGCCGCGCGCGCCCGGGGCTCCGGGAAGCGGCCAGCGAGGTTGAGCCGGTCGCGGAGCGTGGTGCCCTCGACGAGCTCCGTGACGAGGAAGAGGTCCCCCGTGGCCGCGTCGGTGGCCACGTCGCGAATCTGCAGCACAGAGGGCGCGCCGCGGCAGGCGGCCAGGCAGGCGGCCTCGCGGAAGGCCGCGCGGAGGGCGTCCCCGTCGCCGCCGCGGGTGGCGCGAACCCACTTCACAGCCACCGTCTCGCCCGTGCGGCGGTGGCGCGCCCGCACCACGACGCCGTACGTGCCCTTCCCGAGTACCCCGAGCTTCTCGTAGTCGTAGATGGATCCGAAGTTGTACTTGGGGCGCTTCTTGCTGCCGCCGCCGCCGGCCGCCGCGGGGCAGGGCCCGTCGGGCGCCGCCCGCTTCCTGGGCGCCGGCACAGCCACCGCCGCCGCCGCGCGTGGAGGGGACGAGCCGAGAGGAAGGGGACAGGGGAGCGACAGAGCAGAGAGATCGGACGCGCGGTGGTGGGAGGCGGAAATTTTGGAAAGATTCCGCGCGGAACCGGGGAATATTTGCAAGCGAATCGGACGGTGGATTGGATGAGGTGTCGGAATCGGTTGGCGTAGGCGTCACGCGGATCCGGACGCGGGTTGGAGCGTTGCGACAACTCAGCAGAGGCAGGGCAAGGTGACCGCGTTTGAATCTCTGTTGAGTCCTTGATAAGGCTGGATGAAAAGTTCGAAACTCGTTAACTTGCTCGTTAGTGTGGCTCGGTTCGTTAGTAAATTTGAACCGAGCTGAGCTTAGATTTTAGCTCGTTACGATAACGATCCGAGCTCGAGCTAGCTCGCGAGCCTAACGAGCCAGTGCAACAGCGAGCAAACGAGTTGATTGCTTGTTGACAGAGTAGTTAGAGTTGTAATTTTCTTAAGTACCATATTGCTTGTTGGCTATGTGGTTTCATGGTTTGTTATCTTGTAAACAAATTGTATTTCTTGATTCCATACTTACTTGTTAGCTATGATTTTTGAATTTTTAACTGCTGACGAGCTGGCTCACGAGCTTAACGAGCCAACTCGAGCTTCTTAACGAGCCGAGCCGAGCTGAGTTTCTAACTTGCTAAGATAACGAGCTAGAAACGAGTCGAGCTATAACGAGCCGAGCCATAACGAGCCGAGTCAGGCTCGATATCCAACCCTAGTCATTGACTTAGTTATTTTTTTTAACGATCTATCTCCTTGTCAAACGATTGAGAATAAGGTTTCTTTCAATCACTTTTTTTTAGCCGTGAATCCTGGATCCTATGGTTGGGTTGATGGAATAAAAGCAAAAGTGATTGATTTTTAAAGTTTCGTCAATCACTTTTTCTTGTTCTGTCTTTTCTTCAAAAGAAATTGGGTCGGTTTGTCTCCAGTCAATTTTGGTTTGATTGCAACCCGTTAAGGTTACAAGGCCCGTTTAGGAAAAGGTTTCTTTTTCCAACCCGATTGATCTTTTTTCTTCTGAGGTAGGAATCGGTTCCGGAGGAAAGAAAACACAGGAACGCGTCTGGAACACAGGAGCGATGGCTTCCGTTCCAGAGAAATCGCAAAAGCCTTCAAGCAAAACGCAGGAATCAGAAAATCCACCCGAACTCAAAGGAATGAGTCTTGCTCTCCCTCCGTTCTTCTCCTACCTCCCGCGCTCGTATCCTCCCTCCCGCCATGGCTGTGCCGTAGAGGAAAAAATGCCGCGAATCATTGGAGAAGACCAATCCGTGGTTGTGTCGTAGAGGAAAAAATGGCGCGAACCTTTGGTCCCGGACGGAAGAGAAGGCAAGCGCGGAGCTCGCCCCACCCCGACGGCGAAGACAGGACGAGCCTCCGCAGGGAGGAGCGGCGCCGATGAGGCCACCCGCGGGGAGGAGAAGGGGCAGCGGGCATGGGGTGGAGAAGGGGCCGCGGGCATGGGGATGAGTGAGAGCCTGTGTGGTTCGAGGACTGGTGGATGGTCGCTTCCTAGTGTGATGAGTGATTAACAATGTTGTGTGGACTGACTCTTGGCTAAGTATTGTAGGTGCAGGTTGCGGCTTGACTGGTGTTGGTGCAGGTGAAGAGCAAGCGCGAAAGGTCGTTGCCGGGTAGGCCTCCAGGTGTGGAGAAGACAAGTAGGCTTGGCTCGAGGGACCCGGTGGCCAGCGGGGTCAAGTGCGGGCCGCATGGTGGCAAGAACGGCAAGATGAAGTCATGGACGGTTTCTTGGTTGAGCCTCAAAACCAAGGTCGAGCAGGGACTATGTGGGAGCCGAGTCATGAGTGGTGATTGGCGGAAGCTACACCGAGTTCGCGGGGTTTCCAGTGGTTCACCAGAAAACCGCTGGGTTCCTTGGTTGATCCACAAAGCCAAGACCGAAGACCGAAGGCAGCAGCACTGGACCGATCTAACCGGTGTGCGACAACGCGTTCCGGAGACTTCGAAGCGGAGGACACGCGTCGGGATTGCAAGGCTTGCGTCGAGACTAAGCAAGTTTGCAGTCGCCGGGCATCCGTCCGATTGTGCTACAACGAAGTTTCCCAAAAGGCCCTTCGGGGGCGTGTATCTTAGTTTAATATAATAGGGGTAGTTTCATCTTTCGGCTAGCCTCCATATAACCCAAATGGTGAGAGGATGTCAGCCATCTCTTGGAACCCTAGCTCATTTGCTTTTGCTATTTTCCCTTCCTATTTTCCTTAGGATTTTCAGGACTAGCTTGAGAGCTTCATGATGAGATCTTGTGAGAGGGAAGGATGATTGGGAGGCAAGCTAGACCTTGTATGAACCTTCATGGTATATATAGATGATTCGGCGTGGTTCCTTAAGGCTTGATTGTGTCTCTCCCATTTTCCCTTTTTGGTGATTTTCGGAGCCTTTTCTTGGCGATTTTCTTATGGCGGTTTTGAGATCTTTCTCTTTGGGATTTGGTGGGGGATGTATGCATGAACCCTTCGTGGTTCTTTTCCCTTTGATTCCCCTCCCAAATCTGTGAGTAAAGAGGCTCAATTTTGGCATTTTCTTCGGTCTAGGGTTAGAGGCGTTCGTGGTGGAAATCCTTCGATTCCTCTTGATTTAACAAATTTTGGTGGACCAAATCATGGCTATGGAATGCTTATGAGGTACTCCTACTATCCCCAAAGTCTTGTGCGAATCCGTGGAGCGAATCGGAAGATCGAGATTTGGATTTGGAGGGGTTGACCCGTGGGTTGCTGTTCATCTCGAGTGCCTATGTCTTGACCGGTCTGACCGGTGCCGACCCCTTGTTGGGTTTTGCTCGGGTGAACGTCTTGGTGAGTTCCCTAGTCTCTGGGTTTGCTGCTGTTTCGAGTTTGGAGTGTTTTGGAGCTCGGGAGGTTGGTTTCTTGGATTTGGGATTTTCAGGCTCAGACCGGTCTGACCGGTGAGCTGCACCGGCCTGACCGGTGCAGGGGCTTTTCTGTGGAAATTGTCAAAGTCCTGCTTGGATGACCCGGCTCGGGGTCCAGGGTGACCTAGTGTGTCTCTGGAGGGTGTCGGGTGATCCGACGGCTTAGTCCGGGTGATCCGGCCTTGACCGGTCTGACCGGTGTAGGTGACCGGTCTGACCGGTGTGGTCTGTGGCTGCTCGAGTTGTTTGTTCCGCTGCGTTCTCGAGTAGGTTTCGGTGGGTGTTGGTTGCTAGGACCAGTAGCACTCCAGTAGCTACGTGGTCTTGGCCAACTTGGGTAGTTGAGTCGGAGACATGTTTTGGTTAGCCGTTCATCTTGTTGGAGTAGCCATCTCCTTCGAGAAGAATTTTTATCGGCTCCCATTCACTCCCCCCCTCTGGTCACCAGTTCAGTCCTTCAAGTGGTATCAGAGCCGGTTACGGGTCTTTCGGGACTCTAACCAGTCTAAGATCCAAAGATGGCGTACCAGGAACGGAGATCAGGTCCTCCGCACTTCGGTGGCAAAAACTACCAGATGTGGCAGAGGCGGATGGCAGCGTTCCTCCGCGGTAAGGGTCAGATCCTTTGGGACGTTACGGTAAACACAGCTTATGTTCATCTGATTAACTTCCTTGCTCCGGGATCGAGGGACATGCACGGCACCAACAACAAGGCGGTCGACTACTTGTTTCGTGCTTTGTGTCAATCCGAATTCGATCGGGTTCAGACAGTGGACTTGACTTGTAGGATTTGGGAGCAGTTGAAGAATGCTCACGCTGGAAACGCTCAGGTTCAGGCTCGGTTGTACATGACTTACTGGAGAGAGTACGATAACTTTACTCATCTCCCCGGTGAGTCAATTGACACCATGTTCCAGCGGTTCACGGTGATTGTGTACAACATGAGGGCTAATGTGGCCGTGCTCCCGTACGATAATCATGACAGAGCTGTGAAGCTCTTGCACGTTTTGGATCGTACAGTTTGGGATGGAAAGGTCGAGGCCATTCTTGACTCCGAGAAGTATGACACTCTGACGGTAGACGAGCTATTCTCTAAGCTCAAGTCAGTTGAGGTGGATCGTGGTGTGACAGCCCATCTTGAGAGCCCGACTGATTCCCGTAGTCTTGCTCTCGTCGGTGGCTCAGGTGCTAAGTCTAACGTTAACCCATCCTCTCAGATATACTCTTTGTCCTCTTTGATGTCTTTGCCAGATGAGGAGTTCGACGTGCTTGGAGAGGACGAGCTGGCGCTACTGACCAGGGGGTTCGAGAGGATGCACGAGAACCGGGTGAACACAAGGAGGAACACGAGGACGTGCTTTCAGTGCGGCAAGCCGGGACACTTCGTCGTCGACTGCCCCGAGAAGATGGAGAACAAGGACAACTACAAGCACCGGTCGAAGACGGAGGGCAAATACCGATCGAGGCGCGATCACAAGCACAAGCACAAGCACAAGGACGGGCGATGATCGAGGAAGAAGGACAGCCACGGCAAGGCCCGAGCGATGGTTGGAGCAAGCGACATCGATTCCAGCTCCGCCTACTCTACCTCAAGCTCGAGTAGCAGTGAAGACGAAGGTGATCGGCGCAAGAGCAAGAAGTCATCCAAGAACTTGAGTGGGCTGAGCTGCTACGCGAGAGATGGCTTCTGCAGTATGGCACGTAGCTCCGGCAGCAAGAAGAGTCACAAGAGCGACTCGGACTCCGACTCCGAGGATGAGGTACGTGACGAGCTTTCCTTCTTACGCCAGGAGAATGAGGAGCTAGGAAAATTTCTTGATAATCGTGATGACATGCTTAGAGAGGCGAAGAAGATGAGAAAGGAGCTTAGGGCCTCGCTTGAGGATGCTAGGACTAGAGTGGCTGAGCTAGAAACACAAAACCTGGATGCTAAGCTTGAAATTGATTCGCTTAAGGCTTCACCTGTTGTTTCTGATGAGGTTGATTGTGCTGATTGCTCTGTGTTCCTAGCTGATCTTACTGCTCTTAAGGAAAAGCATGCCTCCAAGTGCGAGGAACTAGATGTGCTTAGGGTTGAAGTGGCTGAGCTTAAGTCTAGACTTGCTTTGCTAGGTGCTTGCACTTCTTACCCTGTTTTGCATGGAAAGATTGATGAGATGCATGTTTACATTGTTTCTCTTGAGGCTGAGTTGAAAGCACCTTTTCCCAGTTCTTGCTCTACTTGTGAATTGCATGCTGTGAAGAATCTAGAACTTGCACATTATGTTGATCGCTTGCAGGATGAAAACGATGAGTTGAGAAAAATGATGGGTTGGTTGTCGGGTCATGAACCACAGCTTAGGATGATGATAGAGGCATACAAGCGCTATGAGGGGCAAGCGCTTGGGTCAGATAAGATTGGAGAGTGTAGTGGTGAGGGAGGAGAGAAGATTGGAGATATCCAAGCTCCACCAAAAACCTTCCACAAAAATGCCTATGCTCCTAAACCAAACCCATTGAGAAACAAACTTGACACAACTCCAGATCCACCCATATTCCCTCACCCCACAAATGATTTTCAAAAACCCATCAAGTTCAAGAGCAACTTAGGGAATGAGTTCTTTGGGAAAAAGGGTGAGAAGCCTAGTGAGGAGAAACCGAAAGAGAAGCCGAGTGAGGAGAAACCAAATGAGAAACCAAGTGAGCAGCCCCAACCCAAGCTTAAACCTAAGCTCATACAGTTTCATTATGACTATTGTGGGAGAGATGGTCACAAGGGTGAGTTTTTCTTCAAGAGGAAGCGTGAGGAGAGAATGACTAAGGAGTGGGCTAACAAGGACAGGTACCGCCCCTCAAATGGTGTACCTAAGCCTCGTATGCAAATGCTCAGGGCCAAGGTGATTGTGAGGACGGTTCCGGCTTGGGGAGATCGAAAAGTGGCAGGTGGTGCTGCTGGCTGAGCACCACCGGTCAGACCGGTCAGGGGGACCGGTCAGACCGATGCTGGTCTGGGTGCCAGGCAGTTTGGTTTCTGTGCTCGAGAGGATGGTCGGTTCAGTTCCTTTAGTCGTGGTACAGGTGGTTGGCATGGTGAGTCTGGTGGTGGTCAGTTTGCTAGACGTTCTCCACCTCGTGCTCAATACGATGGTGGGAGGAGTCGTAGCTTTGAGTTGGAGAGGAGGAACGGTCCACGGTCTTCCTTTCGTGGTTTTTGTTCTCCTCCAGCGAGACAGGGTTGGTTCCCTCGTGGTGGTTCCCATGGTGGTTTTCGTGGTGGTAGCTTTGATAGGCATGATGATATGGTTTGTGCTAACCCCACTTTGGAGCAAATGGCTCGGCACTAGTTTTACTCTTTTTTTTACTAACCCCAGTGCTAAGTCGTTTGTTCACTCACGTGCTCGCTTTTGTTGATGGATAAAACTCGTATACACCTACGATCCGCAAGCGTACGGACCTACACCTTTTTCACCACGGGGATTCCCTAGATTCTTGTCAATACGCGGAGCTTGGGGATTACAAGCGTTTGATCTAGCACTACTAACTAAGTTATCCAAACCCTAAACTACGGTTAAACTAGAAAACTACTACGCTACACTAGAGAGGGTTGTGAGACTCACAAGATATATAAAAGACACTTGCCCAAGGTGTAACACCCTAATTTTCCAAGTTTAGCTTTTAATAAAATTTGCTAGCAACATTTAATTGTGCTCTTAAGGCTATAGGGTTGCATTTAATTTCTTTTAGGCATTTAAGTTTTTCTGAAATTAAATAAATGAACTATAGGAATTTATTGTTGCATTCATGCTGATGCATTGCTTTTAGTTGTTTGAATTCAAATTTGAGTTTGAATTCATTTGCTTGTTGCCTTTTCAAAAATGCCAAAACCCTTTCTCCTTCTCCCTTTATCCCCTATCCTCTTCTGGCCTGTTTTGGCTTCGCAGCCCAGCAAGCAAAGTCTGTCGCCGCCCCTCGATCTCCTTTGCCAGTTTGCGCGTGCCACAGTCCTCTTGGCCCAGCTTGGCCCAGCCGGCCCAGCAGCCGCCGCCAGCCCATCCCGCTCTCTCCCGCGCCCGCAGCTGCCGACAGGTGGTCTCCACATGTCATCCCCCTCCTCCCGACCGTCCCCGAGCCGGACTCGAGTCCGCGCCCCGGCCGCGTCCGAGTCTGCCCTGTGCGTGCCTTCCCAGGCGTGGCTCGCACGCCAAGGGATCGTCCGGCCCTATTTAAGGCCGTTGCCGCCCCAGAGCTGAGCCACGGAAACCCTAGCCGCCGCCTGTGCCCTTGCACCCGAGCTCGCGAAACCCTAGCTTGCGCCGCCGTCTTCGATCCGCACCGCCGTCGCCTCCCCGCTGTCGTGAGGCCGCCCCGGAGCTGCACAAGGAGGTGAGGAGTCTCTCGGTGCCGCTTTTCGTCGATCTCGTGCCTCGTGTCGCCTAGACGTGCTCGTCGGAGTTGCGCCGCTGCGTTGTTCCGCCCCGCCAAGCCCGGCGCCGTCTCCGCCGCGTGTCAGCCAACCGCGCCGCCCTAGATGAGTTCGTCGCCTCGCCAGCTACACCCTGGTGCCGTCCACGCATTCAATCGGGCACCCCAGCTCAATCCCGAGCCGCGCCGACGAGTCCGCCGCCGCTCGCCGTCCGGTCGCCGCCGCCGCGCGCTTGCGTGCTACCGCAGCTGTTGGATCTAGATCCAACGGATCAGATCCATCTTGACTGGAGTCAATACCGGTCAACCGACCCGGTCCTCACCTTTTTGCTAGAAAGCCCCTTCGCTTCTTAGTTTTACAAATAGGTCCTCCCGCAGTAGTAGTTTCTTTACAGTTTAGTCCTTTTTCTTCATTTAAGCCCTGAAGTTTTAGTTTTGTTTACAGATAGGTCCTTGTACCTTCTTTAGTGCATATCTTGATCGTTTTAGCTCCATTTTTAGCGTTCTTTATGTCCATGCGATTGTCTCGAAGCGTAGATTAGTTTTATGTCTCTGTTTTGTTCTGTTAGTATTGTTTGATGATTGTTTCTCATTTATTCTTGTTGTATACTTGTATGTGAATGTTGTGGTACGTAGAGAGTGAAGCGTTCGAAGGATTTGAAGATCAAGACGTGCCAGAGTTTGAGCAGCGGCAGGGTCTTGTTGAAGGCAAGTCTCCCTTGATGCATACCCACTTGTCCTATATAACATGCATTAAATTCATCGTATTTATTTTTATTGCTTGCATTAACTTTGACGGGAACCTTTATGCTCTATGTTCCGTTTTATGTTATTTTAATTGCAAGACCACCTTTGCTATGTTAATTGGAACGTGGAGAACCACCCAGGAAAACAGTACAACCACAAGAACTAAACGGGCAATGGTCTTGGCCAAGTAATTAGGAACTTTAGCTTGGGGGTGATCTTACCTGATAAGGGCAAGGGATCAGCGGTACTGCGGGGTATGGACTCGCTCTAGCAGGGGGCTGGGTGAGTTATTTTCTATGGTGGGGTATTGACCTGCTAGGGGACTTTATACCTTGCTAACTGATCCGGACCTTGTGGGTCACATCTTGCTGGGGAACCTTTGTAAAGGCCTCGTAGCGTCCCTATGCAACCACACCTCGGTAGTGTGGTATGGTGCCTTGCAAACACCGCATGGTTGGGTTCAAAGTTCTTCGGAGCTTTTACGCTGCTTGTGGTGAAAGTGTACAACCTCTGCAGAGTGTAAAACTAACCGGTTAGCCGTGCTCACGGTCAAGAGCGGCCTGGACCCTCACATGACTAAGTTATGGAACTTGATATTAAATCGTTGCTCTATCTTTATTTATGATGTATATGCTTTATATTAATTGTGGGTTGGTATAAACTTGTACTCTTTAGTAATTATGTTGCTAATAAAACTTGACCAACTAAAATGCTAATCTGCTTGAACCTTAGCCATCCACCATATGGCCATGCATGTTATATGTTGATTTCCCCTTGCTGAGTACGACACGTGCTCACGCTTGTCTATTTCTTGTATCTACAACACTCGGATTGCTGCTCAGACTGGGAGAGATTTGAAGACTATCCTGGTGATTTCCAGGAGTTCTAGGTGTGCGTGTCTTCAGTCAGCTGCCTGTGGAGGCATCTCTATCCGCTGCGAGAACTCGTTATTTATGTTCGTTTAAGACTTTTGGTCATGTAATAACTCTATATTCGTGTGGCACTGATTTTGGTATTCACAATGTCATTACGTGTGTGTAACTTGATCCTGGTGCACATGTAATCAATGCATTCGGTTTTGCCTTTAAAACTGGGTGCGTTAAAGTGGTACCAGAGCCGTGTTGACTGTAGGACATTAGCCTAGTTAGAATGGTCGAATTTAAGGATTATAAAATCTTAGAAGCCTTTCTCAACACATGCTTGCTTTATTTCTAATATTCTTATACTTACCCTTGTTTTAATCTTGGTTCTTTACCTTGTGCTTGCTATCTTTTGTCTCTTACCCCTTTTTGTCTTACCATCTATCTCACTCTGCACGTATTCACTACACTTACAGATGGTTCGTCGCTTGAAGATCTCTCACGCTGGTGCCGCCCACCAGTATGCCTCCCAGGAAGAGTACAATGACTACCATAATGGTGACACCGACGAGGAGATAGTGATGAAAGCTGCCCCTGTAGCCGCCCCTGGGCCCATCATTGTGTCAGATGATGAAGAGGATCCAGAGGAGGTGGTTCCAGAAGGGAAAGAGCAAGCTGACTAGTAAGACCAGGAAGAGCAGGCTCCAGGTGAAGACCATGGTGATCACCACGATCCAGTGGAGGAGGATGGAGTGCAAGAGTAAGCTGAACAGCAAGGCCCAGCAAAAGATGAACCAGCTGAGGAAGTGATCTGGGAGGTGTACCACTACAGGGTTGATGGGGTAGGCATCCCCATGGCTGATAACCTGAGAGCAATGGTACTTCGCTTGGGCTATGACAAGGTCCCAGTTTACCACTGCGAGCTCTGGACTCACCCATGGTTTGAGCCCCACTGGGAGGTTGCAGCTATCCTGGAGGAGTATGCTCCATTCCAGGGAGTGAAGGAGATCTCTAGGCATAATGATGTGGCTCACAGGACCACCATGGACGCAGGCATCGCAGAAGCAGCACGGAGGGCACTCTATGTACTCTGCCACAAAGAGCGTGATAGGTTGGAGGACGCCCACTGCAGATACACACCTTACAGAGCAAGTGGGGAGGCCAAGACCTACATCGCTCCAGCTCCAGCTTATGAGGGAACGCTGAACAACGTCCGGAGTCTGCTAGCTGCTGTCAATACCACCCTGGATGACACCAACAACACCCTCTATGCGGCACAACAGCAGATCTTCACTCTGGAGTTGCAGAAGCGTGCCTTGGAGGCTGCATTGTTGAACAGGGAGCAACCAGTGGTCCATGACGCTGCAGAAGCATGTACCTCCCCGTCACCCAAGAGGCCATGCTACGACTCCCCCGACGCTCGCACGGATGCCATGACAGGGGAAGATAGTCCTTAGGTTTAAGTTTAAGTTAGGGTCTTTTGTAATTGCTAGTAGACGAACGGTTAAAGTGTGCTTAGTTTAGGAGTGTGGTTGAATGCTTGGTTTTGTGTTAAATGATTGAGCTGGATTTTGTTTGAGTGCAATGTGTTGTGGAGTGATGACCGCAATGACATTGGTTTAGTAGTAAGTTTGTGGGGGTCAACCTTCTGTCTCAATCAATTTTCTATCATAATCTTTGTGTTCCTTTAAAGTTCACTCTTAATATGAGATCCAACAAGTTACCCAACGTGGGGGACAAAGAGAAACAAAACGAAGACCAAAAAAAAGTGCTACAGAGGCCTCAAAGGCCGGACGCCGAGGAGGCGAGCAATCGGGAGGAAGCCTGCGCGTGCCCAAGTCTTGGTTTCATCAAGGATTGCTGGTGCGAGAGACACCGGCATTAGGGCCTCCCTGTCGTGAACGTGCCGATTGCGCTCCCTCCAAATCGACCAAGCGACCAACCAGACAAAGGCATCGAAACCTTTTCGTCGGGTTTTAGCGACCAACTTCCTGGCGGAGCACCACCAAGTAGCAAGAGACATGGGATGATCCGGGGCGAGCTGAGGTAGAAGAATATGCCCGAGGGTTCGAAACCACGTCTCTCGACTGAAGACACAGTCGACAAGCAGGTGATCCAGAGTTTCGACCTCTTGTGCACAGAGTGCACATGTATCAGAGTCCTTCAAGCCATGGTGATGAAGTCTGTCAGAGGTCCAACATCGACCATGCAACACTAACCAGGCAAAGAACTTGCATTTTCCTGGCATCTGAGTGTTCCAAATTTGACGGGCGCCCAGAATGTCAACGCGACCAAGGAAGAGTGCGTCATAGGCGGAAGAGGAGGAGTACTGACCGTTTGGCGACCACTTCTAAATAAACTTGTCGGGCTCCGACGACAGCCTTACGACCCGCACCAGGTCCCAAATAGAAAGGAACTAGACGATGACTTTTTTCTCTTCTCTGAATGAAAAACGTGCTTTGCACGTCTTAAAAAAAGTTCACTCTTAATACAAATCAAAAGCTTCTAATCTGTTTGCGCAGCTCTCTGAGTCAGCTGCACTGTTTTAATTTTATCTCAGGCTACAGTACTCCGATTGCAGTAAATACAATTGGAGAAGTTCAGAAATTTCGTGACTGATTTTCTGTGAAAAATTCAGAATTTTAGGATATATAGTCAGAGAGATATGCCCGAAACATTGGAGCCACTCGAATCTGTCAACACTGCTGATATACCTGACTTGTTTATTTTATAACTGGAGTTACAGAGCTCCGATCGAGGTGATTCCAGTTGGAGTAGTTCCGTAATTTCATTATCTTATACTGGTTAAAAGCTCATAATTTTTGGTTATCCATGCTGAGAGTTATACCTGATTGTTTGGAACCAACAGAATTTGTCTAAAGCTGAATATCTTTGTTATCTTATCTTTCTGGGTTTAACTCTTGGCACAATCATCTAAAGTGATGTCCCTAACACTCAGATGGTGAACACCAGGTCAGGATCCGGAGTCGATCAACCACCAGAGAATCGTCAAGGCAGAGCACCTCGGCAAGCACAGATGGATCCCGCCATGCAGCAATTCATCGAGACGCGGACCCAGCTCCTCCAGAACCTGACCAACACTGTGGCGAATCTGCAAGCCCAAGCCAATAATCCACCTGTGCAGCAGTAGGCACCTCGCAACAAGCACCGAGAGTTCATGAGCCACCACCCCCTATGTTCACTCATGCTGCTGATCCACTTGAAGCTGAGGATTGGCTGAAGACAGTGCTGAAGATGCTCACCACCTCCCAGTGTGATGACAGAGAGAAGGTCTTGTGTGCTGCAGGACGACTTCAGGGGTCCGCATCCGCTTGGTGGGATGCTTATGTCGCTGCTCACGCTGCCCCAGACACTATCACCTGGGACGAGTTCACCACCAACTTCAGGAGCCACCACATACCTTCAGGGGTCATGAAGATCAAGGAGAAGGAGTTCCTTTCTCTCAAGCAGGAGGGAATGTCAGTGGCTGAGTACAGAGACAAGTTCATTGAGTTGTCTTGCTACGTATCTGAGGAAGTTGCTGAAGATAGGAAGAAGTAGGAGCTGTTCCTGGATGGGTTGGCTAGACCACTACAGTACCAGCTGATGTCTCACTCTTTCCCCAGGTTCCAGCACCTGGTAGACAATGCTATCCGCTTGGAGCACAAGCGCAAGGAGCTCGGAGAGCAGAAGAGGAAGGCCACCAGCTCAGGACAGTCTGGGAGTGTTTCTCGCCTGCGCTTCACCCCACAGCAGAGCACACCGTTCCGCTTTGGAGGGCCTGGTGGAAATTTTGGGCAGCAGCAGTCTTAGCGTCCCGCTCAGTAGTTCCAGCAGTCTGCTCAGCAGTTTCAGCGTTCTGCCCCTCAGACACCACGCCCCACCTTCCAGCAGAGTTGGCAGAGAGCTCCAGTTGGTACACCGGTGAGGTCCGTTGCGCCTCCCAATCCTTTGACCACCACTTGCTTCAAGTGCGGAGAGCTTGGTCACTATGCTAATGCGTGTCCCAAGAGGAATCCTCCAAACACCCCAGTGCGGAACCAGCAGATGCAGCAGATGAGGAATGGGAATCAGACCCCGCAGGCCAACAAGGGACAGCAGAGCTATGCACGTGGCAAGGTGATGCACGTCGAAGTTGAAGCCGCTCAGGAGAACCCCAGAGTTGTGCTCGGTATGTTCCTAGTCAACTCCACTCCCGCCTCAGTTTTATTTGATTCTGGAGCATCCCTTTCTTTCATTACATCTTAGTTCGTAGCTCAACATAACATACCCATTAGTCCCATGCCTCGCCATATTCTAGTTAGTTCACCAGGGGGGAATTGAAAGATCATATAAGTGTGACAACGTCAGTCTCAAGATTTTGGGCAGAGATTTCCGGGCTAACCTTATAATACTGGAATCAAGAGGGA
Organism: Cenchrus fungigraminus; assembly: GCA_036936925.1. Taxonomy (NCBI): domain Eukaryota; kingdom Viridiplantae; phylum Streptophyta; class Magnoliopsida; order Poales; family Poaceae; genus Cenchrus; species Cenchrus fungigraminus. The sequence goes on from CM072780.1 coordinate 51,152,146, forward strand.
TTGATGTGATACTGGGAATGGGATGGTTGACCACGTGTGATGCGGTGATTCAGTGTGCTAAGAGGTCAGTGCTTCTCACTAGTCCAGCTGGGGAAAGAATCGAGTTTGCGGCAGATCCACCACCACCAACAGCCAGTGCACTGAATCAGCTCAATGGAACGGCCTTGGAGGACATAAGAGTGGTGTGCGACTACCCTGATGTGTTTCCTGAGGAGTTACCATGTATGCCCCCTGACCGAGACGTTGAGTTCGTTATTGATCTATTGCCTGGTATTGCTCCTATCTCTAAGCATCCATATAGAATGTCTAGTGATCAGTTAGAAGAACTTAAAGCACAGATTAAAGAGTTAATGGGTAAAGGGTTCATTCATGCTAGTTCATCACCTTGGGGAGCACCGGTTATCTTTGTGGGAAAGAAGGATGGTACACAGAGGATGTGTGTTGATTACATGTCTCTTAATGATGTTACTATCAAGAACAAGTATCCTTTGCCTCGTATTGAGGATTTATTTGATCAGATGAGAGGAGCCAAGGTATTCTCTAAGATTGATCTGCGTTCCGGTTATCATCAGATGAAGATCAGACCTTCAGGTATTCCTAAGACAGCGTTCACCACAAGGTATGGACTTTATGAGTATACAGTTATGTCCTTTGGGTTGACCAATGCACCTGCCTACTTCATGTATCTGATGAACAAGATTTTTATGGAGTATCTGGACAAGTTTTTTGTGGTGTTTATTGATGATATCTTGATCTACTCCAAGAATGAAGAAGAGCATGAGGAGCATTTGAGGCTTGTGTTGCAGAAGCTGAGAGAGCATCAGTTGTATGTGAAGTTCCGCAAGTGTGAGTTCTGGCTTAATGAAGTGGCTTTTCTGGGTCATATTATCACCAATGGAGGGATTGCAGTGGATCCAAGCAAGGTCAGTGATGTGTTAAAGTGGGAACCCCCTCGTACTGTGGCTGGATCAGGAGTTTTCTGGGACTCGCTGGCTACTATCGTCGCTTCATCGAGGGATTCTCCAAGTAGTGAAGCCTCTCACCTCACTATTAGAGAAGGACAAAGAGTTCAAGTGGACCAATGCATGTCAGGCTAGCTTCGAAGAGTTGAAGAAGAGGTTGACCACAACACCAGTTCTTGTGATGCCAGATCTGCAGAAGAGCTTTGATATCTATTGTGATGCATCTCGACAGGGCTTGGGTTGTGTGCTTATGCAGGAAGGACATGTTATAGCCTACGCATCTCGACAGTTGAGGAAGCATGAGCTGAATTATCCTACCCACGATCTGGAGTTAGCAGCAGTGGTTCATGCTTTGAAGATTTGGAGGCACTATGTCATGGGAACTAAGTGTCAGATTTATACCGATCACAAGAGCTTAAAGTACATCTTCACTCAGAAGGATCTCAATCTGAGACAACGCCATTGGTTGGAGTTGATCAAGGACTATGACTTGGAGATTCACTATCACCCCGGTAAAGCGAACTTGGTCGCCGATGCCTTGAGTCGGAAGGGTCATGCTAACATGGCTATGGTCTTCCAACTGCCTGATGAGTTGGTAAAAGAGTTTGAGACACTCAACCTGGAGAACGTTGCCCACATAGAGGGAGTGACTTTGGAAGTGCAGTCTACACTGGAGCAAGAGATCCGTAAAGGACAACTAGAAGATGTTGGGATCAAGAAAATCAAGGAAAGCATGAAACAAGGAGAAGCTCTAGAATTCACAGAGAATGATCAGGGAACTATATGGTTCAAGAACCGGATTTGTGTACCAGAAACAAGAGATCTCAGAGAGACTATCTTGAGGGAAGCTCACGATTCCGCCTACTCTATCCATCAAGGCAGTACCAAGATGTACCAGGATCTCAAACAGAGGTATTGGTGGTACGAAATGAAGAGGGATGTGGCCGCACATGTGGCTTTGTGCGATACTTGTCATCGGGTTAAAGCTGAACACCAGAGGCCAGCTGGATTGCTTCAACCTTTGAAGGTGCCTGAGTGGAAGTGGGAAGAGAAAGGTATGGATTTCATTGTGGGTTTACCTCATACCCGGGATGGTTATGATTCGATATGGGTTATTGTGGATCATTTAAACAAGGTTGCTCATTTCATTCCGGTGAAGACCACTTATACAGGAGCAAAGTTGGCAGTGTTATACACGTCCAGGATCATGTGTTTGCATGGTGTGCCAAAGAAGATAGTGTCAGACAGAGGTACCCAGTTCACATCTCGCTTCTGGGAGAAACTGCACCAGTCTATGGATACAAAGTTGAACTTCAGCTCAGCCTATCACCCACAAACAGATGGACAGACTAAGAGGACCAATCAGATTCTAGAGGACATGCTGAGAGCATGTGCGCTTAAGCATGATGGTAGTTGGGATAAGAGCTTGCCGTACGCTGAGTTCTCTTATAACAACAGCTACCAGGCTAGTCTCAAGATGGCACCCTTTGAGGCTTTGTATGGAAGGAAGTGTAGAACTCCATTGTATTGGAGTGAGACAGGTGAAAGACAGTTGTTTGGTGCTGACATCATTAGAGAGGCAGAGAAGTAGGTTCAGGTTATCAGAGAAAATTTGAGGATCGCTCAGTCTAGATAGAAGAGTTATGCAGACGGGAAAAGGAGAGACATGGTCATTCAGGAGGGTGATTACATGTATCTAAAGGTATCACCAATCAGAGGTTTGCGTCGATTCAAGGTCAAGGGAAAGTTGTCACCTCGATTTATTGGACCATTCAAGATTCTAGAGAGAGTGGGAGAAGTAGCTTACAGGTTGGAGTTGCCAAATCAGTTAGCAGATGTACATGATGTGTTCCATATCTCTCAGTTGAAAAGGGGTCTCAATCCTCATGACAAGGAGCCGTTACCTATGGATGGGCTAAACATTAAGGAGGATCTCACCATTGCTGAACATCCTATTCGGATTTTAGACACTATGACATGAGTCACCAGGAATAGTGTGATTAAGATGTGCAAAGTACAGTGGAGTAACCATGTAAAGGATGAGGCAACATGGGAAAGAGAGGATGAATTGAAAGCAGAATTTCCATATCTTTTCGCCAATCTATCCGAATCTCGAGGACGAGATTCATCTTAAGGGGGGTAGGATTTGTAACACCCTAATTTTCCAAGTTTAGCTTTTAATAAAATTTGTTAGCAACATTTAATTGTGCTCTTAAGGTTATAGGGTTGCATTTAATTTCTTTTAGGCATTTAAGTTTTTCTGAAATTAAATAAATATAGGAATTTATTGTTGCATTCATGCTAATGCATTGCTTTTGGTTGTTTGAATTCAAATTTGAGTAAAAAATTCATTTGCTTGTTGCCTTTTCAAAAATGCCAAAACCCTTTTTCCTTCTCCCTTTATCCCCTATCCTCTTCTGGCCTGTTTTGGCTTCGCAGCCCAGCAAGCAAAGTCTGCCACCGCCCCTTGATCTCCTTTGCCAGTTCACGCGTGCCGCAGTCCTCATGGCCCAGCTTGGCCCAGCAGCTGCCGCTGGCCCATCCCGCTCTCTCCCGCGCCCGCAGCCGCCGACAGGTGGTCCCCACCTGTCATCCCCTCCTCTCGACCGTCCCTGAGCCGGACTCGAGTTCGCGCCCCGGCCGCGTCCGAGTCCGCCCCGTGAGCGCCTTCCCAGGCGTGGCCCGCACGCCAAGGGATCGTCCAGCCCTATTTAAGGCCGCCGCCGCCCCAGAGCTGAGCCACGGAAACCCTAGCCGCCGCCTGTGCCCTTGCACCTGAGCTCGCGAAACCCTAGCTTGCGCAGCCGTCTTCGATCCGCGCCGCCGTCGCCTCCCCGCCATCGTGAGGCTGCCCCAGAGCTGCGCAAGGAGGTGAGGAGTCTCCTGGTGGCGCTTGTCGTCGATCTTGTGCCTCGTGTCGCCTAGACGTGCTCGCCGGAGTTGCGCCGTCGCGCTGTTCCGCCCCGCCGAGCCCGACGCCGTCTCCGCCGCGTGTTAGCCAACCGTGCCGCCCTAGATGAGTTCGCCGCCTCGCCAGCTACACCCTGGTGCCGTCCGCGTGTTCAATCAGGCACCCCAGCTTGATCCCGAGCCACGCCGGCGAGTCCGCCGCCGTCCGCCGCCGCTCATCATCCGGTTGCCGCTGCCGCGCGCTTGCATGCTACCGCAGCCATTGGATCTAGATCCAACGGATCAGATCCATCTTGACCGGAGTCAATACTGGTCAACCGACCCGGTCCTCGCCTTTTTGCTAGAAAGCCCCTGCTCTTCTTAGTTTTACAAATAGGTCCTCCCACAGTAGTAGTTTCTTTACAGTTTAGTCCTTTTTCTTCGTTTAAGCCCTGAAGTTTTAGTTTTTTATACAGATAGGTCCTTGTACCTTCGTTAGTGCATATCTTGATCTTTTTAGCTCCGTTTTTAGCATTCTTTATGTCCATGTGATCGTCTCGAAGCATAGATTAGTTTTATGTCTCTGTTTTGTTCTGTTAGTACTGCTTGATGATTGTTTCTCATTTATTCTTGTTGTATGCTTGTATGTGAATGTTGTGGTACGTAGAGAGTGAAGCGTTCGAAGGATTTGAAGATCAAGATGCGCCAGAGTTTGAGCAGTAGCAGGGTCTTGTTGAAGGCAAGTCTCCCTTGATGCATACCCACTTCTCCTATATAACATGCATTAAATTCATCATATTTATTTTTATTGCTTGCATTAACCTTGACGGGAACCTACTAAGGATCATGCCTAGTCTTTTATGACCTTTGCCTTGTAACTGGGTTATTAAATTAATCTTGATGGTAGCTATTGCTTAGCATGCTTAATTGGGATGGTGTTAACCTACATGGATACCTTTATGCTCTATGTTCCGTTTTATGTTATTTTAATTGCAAGACCACCTTTGCTATGTTAATTGGAACATGGAGAACCACCCAGGAAAACAGTACAACCACAAGAACTAAACGGGCAATGGTCTTGGCCAAGTAATTAGGAACTTTAGCTTGGGGTGATCTTACCTGATAAGGACAAGGGATCGGCGGTACTGCGGGGTATGGACTCGCTCTAGCAGGGGGCTAGGTGAGTTATTTTCTATGGTGGGGTATTGACCTGCTAGGGGACTTTATACCTTGCTAACTGATCCAGACCTTGTGGGTCACATCTTGCTGGGGAACCTTTGTAAAGGCCTTGTAGCGTCCCTATGCAACCACTTTAGTTTGTTTAGAAAATGTAGAAAATTAGTTTATCTATTTTAGAAATTACTTATCCGGTTATTTTAGTTGTATATTTAATTTTTGTATGCAGCTGCAGCTATGGACCAGGCTCAGTACCAGGCTCAGGCTGAGGCCGAGGCTCAGGCTCTGGCTCTGGCCCAGTCTCAGGCTCAGGCTCTGGCTCAGGCTGAGGCTCAGGCTGCTCGTGCTGAGGTTGAGGCGTACGTGACGCCTGAGTTGCTGGACAGGGAGATCATCCGCAGGCACCGCTCGTTCCTGTCCGCCGTCCTCGGAGAGGATGTTGGACACGTGCGTTCCCGCACTACACGGACGTTGCTGCCGATCCATGACCTTTGGGTTCCCAAGTACGTGAACTGATGTTATGTTATTGTTTGTACCTTCATTTATCCTTTTGTTGTAACTAATAAATTATCTTATTTGTTTCAGGCTACGCGCTGCAGGACTCCTGCCTGTACAAAATGGTTTCGCAACGAAACTATCCATTCTACTCCAGTAGACCCAAAATGATGTTTAGGAGTGTTCAGAATCATTTCGCAGACCTTCAACATGTCAAAAGATGCAAAACTTGTGTTTCGAGCCTAAATGCACTATTTCGTGGTAACGAAGTTGCAAAAATGGATTCGCAACGAAACTAACCATTCTACTCCAGTTAACCCAAAATGATGTTACGAGTATTTAGGAGCAATTCGCAAACCTTCGACACATCAAAAGATACAAAACTTGTGTTTCTAGCCTAAATGCACTATTTTGGGTACGTTATTGGCGAAAATTGTTTCGCAACAACAGCATGCATTCCACTCCCTTAGACCCAAAATGATGTTTAGAAGTGTTTTGGAGCATGTCACGAGCTGTCGGCACGTAAAAAGTTAAAAAACTTGTGTTTCGACCCCGAATGCACTATTTTGTGGTACCGAAGTTGCGAAATTGATTTCACAACGAAATTAACCATTCTACTCCAGTAAATCCAAAATGATGTTTAGAAGTGTTTCTGTCGACACGTAAAAAGTTAAAAAACTTGTGTTTCGACCCCGAATGCACTATTTTATGGTACCGAAGTTGCGAAAATGGCTTCGCAACGAAACTAACCATTCTACTCCGGTAAACCCAAAATGATGTTTACGAGTGTTTAGGAGAAATTTGCAAACCTTCAGCACGTCAAAAGATACAAAACTTGTGTTTCGGGCCTGACTGCACTATTTTGGGGTATGGCTAAAATTGTTTCGCAACAAAAGCATGCATTCTACTCCCTTGAACCCAAATGATGTTTAGGAGTGTTTTGGAGCATTTCGCAAGCAGTCGACACGTAAAAAGATGCAAAACTTGGGTTTCGACCATGAATGCACTATTTTCTAGTATCGAAGTTGCAAAAATGGTTTCGCAACAAAATCATGCATTCTACTCCAGTAAACCCAAAATGATGTTTATGAGTGTTTAGGAGCAATTCGCAAACCTTCGGCACGTCAAAAGATACAAAACTTGTGTTGGGGGCCTGAATGCACTATTTTGGGCTACCAAAGTGGCGAAAATAGTTTCACAACAAAAACATGCATTCTACTCTGTTAGACCCCAAATGATGTTTAGGAGTGTTTTGGAGCGTTTCGCAAACCGTCGTCACGTAAAAAGATGCAAAACTTGTGTTGGGGCCTAAATGCACTATTTTGGGGTACCGAATTGGCGAAAATTGTTTCGCAACAAAAGCATGCATTCTACTCCCTTAGACCCAAAATGTTGTTTAGAAGTGTTTTGGAGCATTTCGCAAGGCGTCGACACGTAAAAAGTTGCAAAACCTGTGTTTCGACACTGAATGCACTATTTTGTGGTACTGAAGTTGCGAAAATGGTTTCACAACGAAACTAACCATTCTACTCTAGTAAACCCAAAATGATGTTTGAGAGTGTTTAGGAGCAATTTGCAAAGCTTCGGCACGTCAAAAGAAACAAAACTTGTGTTTCGGGCCTGAATGCACTATTTTGGGTACCGAAGTGGCGAAAATGGTTTCACTGCAATAGCATGCATTCTACTGCGTTAACTCCAAATGATGTTTAGGAGTGTTTTGCACCATTTCGCAAATCGTCGCCATGTAAAAAGATGCAAAACTTGTGTTTTGACCCTGAATACACTATTTTGTGGTAATGAAGTATTGAAAACGGTTTCGCAACGAAACTATCCATTCTACTCCAGTGGACCCAAAATGATGTTTAGGAGTGTTCAGAATCATTTCGCAAACCTTCGGCATGTCAAAAGATTAAAAACTGGTGTTTGGGGGCACGTTAAAAGTTGCAAAACTTGTGTTTCGAACCAGAAAGCACTATTTTGTGGTACCGAAGTTGCGAAAATGGCTGCACAATTGTTGATGGTCGATTTTGGTACACCTAGCTATGAGTTTACCGTCAACATTTGAACGTATTTGATATTCTAACTAATGGTACTAACCCCCCGGAGGTATCAAGTTCAATCTTGCATGTTGATTTTGGAGTTTATTGTTTACGTAGGAAACTAACATTAAAGAGGAGACTTTCGCGATAAGTTCATAAAGCACTTCAAGAGAAGATCATAAAGCCCGGCACCAGTCAAGACACATGATGAACATGACTCCAAATGGCCCAGGGACCGAAGCATGAAGCCGTAAAACTCCAGAGACCTGAACAGAAGATGCTGAAGCTTGCGCGACAAGGAGCTCTATCTAAACCGTGGAGAAGACAACGTCAAGGGTCCACATGCAGAAGGAAGCAAGTCAACAATTGACCGAGAAGCATCGGGGGGCGAGACGGGGCCGAACCAGGCCGAAACGGGCCTGGGCCGGTGGGCCCAGGCCGGCCGGCCTGGCCTGTTCTGATCCGGGTTCACGACGCCCTTTGACCTAGGTGGTCCTCTATATATTGCCTCTGCCTCTGACGGCCGCCACATCCATCCATTCATCAGAGAGCTGCCGACACGAAGGAGAAGCACCGGGAGGAAGCCGATGGTGCCGCAAGTCCTCAAGTTGCCTAGGAGATGGCTTAGGCCATGCCCTAGCCGCCATGGTTGGCCCTGCGTGGTGAAGCCATGGTGGAGTTCCGGAGCCACGACTTGAATTCGTCAAGTCATTTGTACCTTCAACATTCGATGGTGATGTAATCATATCTTGTCCTACTTTGATCTACATCGATGAGTGTTTTATCCATATGTGTAGCTAGCATATGATTTTAGTAGGAATAGGTCTAATCGTGGTGGTTAGTCTATCTCTTGCGGATACATCGTTGTAGTGCACGGACCGAGGTTGTCGTTCGGTGATGAATATCCTTGCGTAGTGACAGTACGGTAGAGGAGAAAGCGGCGAATGAACGTATATCGGACCACTCCATATCGGGTTACTCCATATCGAGTGTACTCCTTATCATAGTATAGGTTTAGATTGGTTTGTCACCTTTGCCGGAACGGCAACAAGAAGACGATAGGCTAGGGTTACCCTTTGGTGTTTACCTTTATGGCTAGGTGGATGAGATCCATACATCCCTTCGTGTTTGTATGTTACCTTTATGCAATCAACGCTTCATGATAGGTTAGATCATTAGATTAGATGGATAGACTTAGGAGTTTGCTTCTAATCCTTGGATTGACAAATCTAGGGAGGACCATCCTTGTGAAAAAGGCACCAAGTCACCCGTATGCTTGCGGCGAACTTCAACATGGTTTTGCACCGTCAACAAGCCCCTTTTTCTGGCGCTGTTGCCGGGGATCGGCAACTCGAACCCTAGGGCGATCTATCTTTCTTTTTAACTAACCCTAATTTTATTATTGCATGTACCCTGTGTTTCTTGTTTGTGTCCTTGAATGCAGGTAAAACCCTAGACACAAAGCGATCGGGAAGATTTCGACATTCGGACTTCGATAAGTCCAACCTCCTTCAACCAAGTTGATGGCTACGCAAAGATTTGCTCTTTAGGGGTTGGTGCTAACCTTGGTTAGTGGCCCAACATCCGCTATTGAGCCCCCATCCAAAGCAAACGAAGATGAACAAGGTATGCCTATGTGTGTCAATTAAGTTTTTGGACTAATGTATTTTGGAGGTTTGCTTGTTCGAGCTATAGGTTTCGGAAACGACCATGTCAAAGCACTATGGAGAAGGATTCCATTACCATCATGCCCATGCAGCGATGGTAATGATATTTGAAGCAAAGGGGTGTGCGACATGGTGCCCTAAAAGACTACAAGATGAAGACCACACGCACATCTCCGAATCAATGGACGAGAAAGTATAATGATGCCATCAAGATGCTTACACAACCTCAGCAGAAAACAATTGGATATATTTGAATTTTCAGAAGCCCCATTAAGTCTACGTTCCAACGAATCAAGCAGCAAGGCAATCGGAGGTTCCTACAAGTGGATATGGCCGAATCACCGAAGGTCGCACGTGCTGAAATTCTGGACAGCAAGCAATGCTGAAGTGAAACAGCCATAGCTCCCTCATTCAGACTCCGATTAAGACGAATGAGTACCCATTGGAAAGGTAATTTTATAAATTTTTCAATAGAACTATATTTTGGTATATGTTCTGTTCTGGATGCAGGGGTAAATCCACGAAGAAGAGGCAACAGCAAGGCGATGATGACAAGATAGAGGAGATGGACATGGTGTTAATGAAGAGAAGATGGGGCAACGGTTCCACAACACGTACATGATGAAATTCAGAAGCTAAGGACTAAAACAAACCCTTTGGAGTAAGGATGAATGAAAACACAAGAGGCACCACTCAACGCATGATGATGTTGGAAGCAAACCGCTACCGATTTCATAAGGCAACATCAAGCTGCATGGATACTTTGGATTCTCGTACAAGGAACCATGGCTTCACGACGATGAAAAGGTACGTGAGAAAGTCGAGCTCTATGACTTAAAATGAAGCGCTTTGCGGGAGGCAACCCGATCTTTTTATATCTATATAAACTATGACAAGTCTACATTGTGTTCTTTATTTGAAAACTTCAAGTAACATCGTACCAATGCTCTAATAAATGTCACAACCACATGTTGTATGCTTTAAATAGATATTGAGTGAGCACTATGCTACTTGATTTTGGAAAACTTGTAGACTACTTTTTTGTGTGCTTATGAGTATTTAGAGCCTTTTTATTTGTGTGTTTTTAGAGAGAAATATGAAGCATGATCCCTTTGATTCTAAACATGTGGCTAGTTAACTTAGGCTAACTTTTGCTTTTGGTTTAGATCACCACCATATCATGTCATACCTTTTTGTTCATTCATAATCATGTTGCACTTCTTTCCACTTTGTTCTCCACCTTTGCATTGTGTTGCATTTTGCATCTCATCTTTTATAACCCATCCCCTTAAAAAACATCTTCGCCTAAACCTTCCTATCAAACCACACCTAACCCAAGCCAACAAAGGTAGGGTCAACTTGTGTCAAGTCGACCAAGTCTATCTCTATCCCTTTCTAATTAAAATTTTGACTAGCCTGATCCTAAACCCTTACGGAAAACCTCTCATACCTTTAGTAATCCTAAAACCATAAGTTTGTTTTTCATTCGAAAATCTAACCCTTGTTTTCTTTTGTTTTCCAAAATCACCTTAGATAGATTTTCTTTACCCGACTTATCTTTTCAAAACTCTTATCTTATGCCAAAAATATAGGATACCCATAAGCCTTACCTTAAAACCGTGTTAGCATGTTTGATTAGGTCTTTTGGTAAAAGATTTTTGTTGCTAAGACTCTACCTCTCATAAAGTGACTTGCTTGTCATTATTGAGGAACAACATCGAAAGCCTTTTTCAAACATTGCTGACCCCTTTATACTAACCCATTTGCATTTGCATTTTGCATCAACCCCTTTGTTCTATCATGCATAGCTTAGCTTGGCTTCTTTGCGAAACTTTTTGATGAATGCTTTATTTCCATGATAATGCTTCACACGTGGCATTTTCTTTTGCAATCTTGTGTAAACATGGTGTTTAGGCATGATTGGAGACCCCATCATTCAGTTTTATATACCTTGCTATCATATTGCATTAGGTTGGTTTATAAACTTTGCAATGCGCTTTAATTTTCTTGCGGCATAAAGAATTATTAACCTTGAAATGAACATGGTGTTTTGACCTTGGTTAAATCTTTATGGTTATATAGAAATAAAGCAATCTAGTTGTAAACATGGTGTTTAGAACTTGGTGCAAGCATTGTCATTGTTTATATCCCTTCCTTTCATTTGCATTCACCTATGCGCACGTACACTCATTAGGTTCTCTTTTCTTTTTACTAGGTAAGCTATGCCACAAGATAAGATCTTAGGGATGTATTTGGTTTGTTGGCAATTGTTTCTACTCCCGACCATCACCACGGGGGTAGAATGTGAAGGACCGATTAGGCGAACCAGAGAGGGGGGAGTGAATGGGAGCCGATAAAAATTCTTCTCGAAGGAGATGAGAACTCCAACAAGACGAACACGGCTTCCAACTCACGTATCCGACTCAACTACCCAAGTTGGTCAAGACCACACAGCCACTGGAGTGCTACTGGTCCTAGGAACCAACACTCAACCTTCCGAGCCAAAACTCACCAAACCACACAGCGGAAACTTGCACGGCTTGCTGCCTGTGCTACACCGGTCAGACCGATGGCCTGCGCCGGTCAGACCGGTGACACCGGTCAGACCGGTGGACAGAGCCGGTCAGGCCGGTGGCTACAGCAGCCGCACAGCAAACGTTCCAGGAAGCCTCAGTGACTCCTCTAGGCCCTGGAACAAAAACCACCACGAAACACAACCTGTGAGGAAGAAGAACCCCTCACAAAACCTAGCAAAACAACTCCAAACACGCCAAGAACTGATCAGCAGGACCACAGGACAAAACCACAGGGACAAGGCTATTCCCCGAGACAAAAACCCACCAAGGGCTAGCACCGGTCAGACCGGTCGCGCCTGGGCAGCTCGGGATGAACAACGCCCGCGAGTCAACTCCCCCAAATCCAACTCCCGATCTACCGATTCGCTCCACGGTTTTGCACAAGACTTTGGGGATAGTAGGAACACCTCATGGGTACTCCATAGCCAAGATTTGGTCCACCAAAACTTGTCAAATCAAGAGGAATCGAAGAAATCCCACCAAGAACGCTTCTAACCCTAGAGCCACGAAAACCCCAAAATCGAGCCCCTTTGCTCACGGATTTGGAAGGGGAATCAAAGGGAAAAGAACCACGAAGGGTTCATGCATACATCCCCCACCAAATCCCAAAGAGAAAGGCCTCGAAATCGCTCCAAGAAAATCGCCAAGAAAGGGCTCCGAAAATCACCAAAAAGGAGAAACGGGAAAGACACATCCAAGCCTTGAGGAACCACGCCGAATCATCTATACATACCAAAGAGGTTCATACAAGGTCTAGCTTGCCGCCCGATCATCCTTCCCTCTCACAAGATCTCACCATGAAGCTCTCAAGCTAGTCCTACGAAAATCCTAAGAAAATAGGAAGGAAAATAGGAATACCAAATGAGCTAGGGTTCCAAGAGATGGCTGCCATCCTCTCACCACTTGGGTTATATGGAGGCAACCGAAAGACGAAAATACCCTTACTAGCTAACTAGGGATACATGCCCCTCGAGGGCGAAATTGGAAGTCTTTGTCTTCGCACCATCGGACGGATGCCCAGCGACCGCAAACTTGCTTAGCCTCGACGCAAGCCTTGCGATCCCGACACGTGTCCTCCGCTTCGAAGATTCCGGACTGCGTCGTCGCACACCGGTCAGACCGGTGCTCCTCACCGGTCAGACCGGTACCCACCGGTCAGACCGGTCAGACCCACCGGTCAGACCGGTCTGGAGCTGCTGCACCTCCGTCTTCGGTTCTTCGGTCTTGGCTTTGTGGATCAAGCAAGGAACCCAGTGATTTTCTGGTGAACCACCGGAAACCCCGCGAACTCGGTGTAGCCTCCGCCAATCACCACTCATGACTCGGCTCCCACGTAGTCCCGGCTCGACCTTGGTTTTGAGGCTCAACCAAGAAACCGTCCATGACTTCATCTTGCCGTTCTTGCCACCATGCGGCCCGCACTTGACCCCGCTGGCCACCGGGTCCCTCGAACCAAGCCTACTTGTCTTCTCCACACCTGGAGGCCTCACCGGCAACGACCTTTCGCGCTTGTTCTTCACCTGCACCTGCACCAGTCAAGCCACAACCTGCACCTGCAATACTTAGCCAAGAATCAGTCCACACCACGTTGTCAATCACTCATCACACCAGGAAGCGACCATCCACCGGTCCTCGAACCACACCTAGCTCTCAATCTCCCCCTTGATGAGTGCATTGACAACACACACGTTTTGGTAACCAAGAGAAAAGGAAAAGAAAAGAAACGACTGAAAGAAACTCCAACAAGCGATCGAAAGCCAAAAAAAAGGCAAAGAGCAAGATCACTTGAAGAAGACAAGTCTCGGACCCCTTAGGCAAGGGCAACGGCTCGACACATCCGAGACAAAACATGCTCAAGCAAAGAGCACAAACCATCAAACCAAAGCTCGAAAATCACAAAGAGCTCCCCCTGCACACATGCAAGCTCCCCCTGAACCAATGCAACTCCCCCTGGACGAATGCATGCGAACCACTTCACGAAACAGAGCAGCTGCAACAGCTCAGCTCTGACCGGTCAGACCGGTCGACACCACCGGTCAGACCGGTGCTCAACATGTGAACAGGACCAGCACTCTGATCGGTCAGACCGGTGACCTCAACCGGTCAGACCGGTGCACAACAGAGCCCAGAAATGGCTCGAAACCACCTGAAAACCTTCTAGATGCATTCAGTAGGCCAAAACATGCTCAAACTTCCCCCCCTTGTTGACAATGCATGAATCAAGCCAAAAATGCAAAAATTGCAACCTAAAGCTTCTCAAATAGACAAAATTCAACATAGGATGCTACACATGTCCAAACGAGCAAGTTAGATACTCTATAGCTTCGTAATGACATAAACTTCATGATCACCAAGTTTCGCAACCATTGGGCGAAGCTAAGATAGAATTTAGCAATTTTGCGAAAAATCACCCTCTCATGAGCAAAGTCCTAAACATGAGCAAAACATGTCAAAATGGCAAAGCCACACAAACTTCATGCTAGGACAACCATTCTAAGCATAAGACCATCATAAACACCCACAAGCACCTCATGTCATGTCAAAGCCACCGAGCCATGTGCCTACTTCTATATATGAGACTTCTCATTGGTAGGCATCATACAACGATTTAGCACCCAAAGCAAATTAAAATTAGCACATATGACAAGGGAGCACATTTTTCAAGCAATTTACATTTTATTTTCAGATTTATAATTGGGACATGAAATGTCTTGCGACAAAAAGGAACTTATGCCCCTCCACAAGATGAAGCATAGGGGCTAAACATTCATGATGGCAAATGAGCCTTTGGCCCCATATGATCAAAATAAGCTATCCAACCACAAATTAAGCATAGCCAAGCCACAAAAACATGTCAAGATCATGTAAAGGCATTTACTCACAAGAGAGCATACATATGAAATTTTCAAAAACATAGCCATCAACCATGGATACAAACCAAGATTATCAAGAGCTAAGCCAAACTAACCATAGCTTACCAAATTAGCTCACAAAGACATATATATCATTCCATGGTGAACAATGTATATAGGAGAAGCCTTTCCTAAACAGTGCATATGATACAAAATGCATGCAACCTAAGATACAAAGATGCCTATACATCATGTTACATATGCCATGCCAAATGCAAGAAATGCACAAAGGAAAGCTATACATATGCTACAAAGGAGCTCCCACACGCCAACTCAAGAAATCAAACAAACACCAAGCTCCCCCCGCAAACGAGTGAAAGTTGCTTGATCTAGGGGTTTGGTGAAAATATCGGCTAGTTGGTCATGTGTGGGTACATGGATCAAAGTGATTTTTCCTTTCTCTACGTTGTCTCTCAGAAAATGATACCTCACTTCTATGTGCTTGGTTTTGGAATGGAGCACTGGGTTCTTTGCCACGCTTATGGCACTGGTGCTGTCACATTGAAGTGGGACATGGGTATACTCCTCACCAAAGTCACTCATGGTGTATGTGATCCAAAGGAGCTGAGAGCAACAACTAGATGCGGCCACATACTCTGCCTCGGTAGTGGATTGAGCAACACTCGACTGTTTGCGGGAAGAACAAGACACCAAAGAAGAACCCAAGAACTGGCAAGTCCCAGAAGTGGACTTCCTATCCAACCGACACCCGGCAAAGTCCGCGTCTGAAAATCCATGAAGCGCCAAAGAAGAAGACGCAGAGTACCAAAGGCCGAAGTCGGGAGTGTGTCGCAAATACCTGAAAATGCGCTTGACTGCTTGCCGATGCGAAGTCCACGGAGACGCTTGAAAACGAGCGCACAGACACACCGAGAATTGGATGTCCGGCCTGGTCGCCGTCAAGTAGAGGAGTGACCCGATCATGCTCCGGTACTCCTTCTGGTCCACGTGTTCACCTTCCTCGTCCGCATCAAGAGCTGTAGTCGTACTCATAGGCGTTGCCATGGCCTCGGAGTCCTCCATCTTGAACTTCCTCACAATGTCCTTGGTGTACTTAGCTTGGTGCACAAATGTTCCTTCCTTTGATTGCTTGATTTGTAGCCCGAGGAAGAACTGCAACTCGCCCATCATGCTCATCTCAAATTCCCTGCTCATGTCTTCTGCAAACCTTGCAACAAGAGAGTTAGATGAGCCACCAAAGACAATATCATCCATGTATACCTGCACAATCAGGATATCTCTGCCCTGCCTGAGGAGAAACAAGGTCTGGTCGACCTTCCCCATCTCAAACCCTCTCTCAAACAGGAACCCCCTAGGCGCCTGCTTCAACCCATACAGCGCCTTCCTCAACTTGTACACCCGGTGGGGGTACTTCTCACTCTCAAACCCCGGTGGTTGCCTCACAAACACCTCTTCCTCCAACACACCGTTCAGGAAAGCACTCTTCACATCCATCTGGTACAACTTGAACCCTTTAGCCACGGAAAAGGCTAGAAGGATCCTGATCGCCTCCAAACGAGCTACAGGAGCAAAAGTCTCCTCGTAGTCGATCCCCTCTTTCTGACTGTACCCCTGAGCAACAAGTCTTGACTTGTTCCTCACAACTTCTCCTTTCTCTCCCTCTTTATTTTTCCACACCCATTTTGTCCCAATCGGCTTACACCCTGGAGGAGGGTCAACCAACACCCAAACTTGGTTCCTCTCAAAATTCTCCAACTCCTCATGCATCGAATTAACCCAATTATGATCAGATAACGCATGTCTAATGTCTTTGGGCTCAAAGGTGGCAACAAAAGCAGCATGAGCGAAATGAGAATTGTTCCGAACCCTCGACCGTGTAGTACATTCATTCATGTCGCCGATGATTCTCGAAGCTGGGTGATCCACTTGAACTCGCCGGGGAGGTTCTCGCCTTGATGCTACCTCCCCCTCAACAGCAGCTTCGCCTTGATCTGGGTTTGTCGTTGAAGGTGCGGGAGAGGGTCCATTCTCGATCGTCGTCGAAGTAGTAGGTACTTGTTCAGCCGAGGGCACCACACCGCCATCTTCATCATCTCCATGTTCATGCTCCTCCTCCTGAAAGATCTCCTCGCCAAGTTCGTCGTCACCTGCACACTCAAAAACAAGCTGACTACGTGGTTGTGTCTCGTCGAAGGTTACCTCGCAAGTCTCCACGATTTGGTTAGTTTCAAGATTGAGCACACGAAATGCTCTAGAATGGGATGCATAACCAAAGAAAATGCCATCGACAGACCTAGCCTCGAACTTGTCCAACTTCTTCCCTTTCTTCAGAATGAAGCACTTACAACCAAAGACATGGAAGTGACTCACCTTGGGTGTGCGACCGTGCATCAACTCGTAACAGGTTTTCTTCTTATGAACCCTGAGGTAGATCCTGTTCGACACATAGCACGCGATATTGACCGCCTCAGCCCAGAACCTTCTCGGAGTCCTATGCTCGTCGAGCATCGTCCGAGCCATCTCGCACAAGGTCCTATTTTTCCTTTCCACAACGCCATTCTGGGGAGGCGTATACGGACTCGAAAACTGGTGTTCAAGACCCAAGTCATGGCAAAAGGTTTCGAAGCGAGAGTTTTTGAATTCCGAGCCATTGTCACTGCGGATCGCTCGTATGGCATCTCCGTGCCTCTCGTTTCTTAACCTCAAGACAAGATCTCGAACAAAACCAAACGTCTCCCCTTTCTCCTCAAGAAAGAACACCCACGCATACCGAGAGTAGTCGTCCACCACAACAAGGACATACCACTTCCCACCCGCAGATCGCACACGAGCTGGGCCAACAAGGTCCATATGGAGCAGCTCGCATGGACGCTCAGTCATCACATCAGTGAGAGGCGGGTGAGAAGAGGCTACCATCTTGGCATGCCTACACGGCGCACAAACCAACTCTTTCTCAAACCTCAACCGTGGCAATCATCGGACCAAATTGAGTTTACTCAAGCGAGACAAAAGGTCAAAGCTCAAGTGACCCAACTTCCTATGCCACTTCCACAACTCACTCGAAGAACCAGCCAAGAAGCAACGCTCCACACCAGAAGACTGAGAAAAATCAGCTCGGAACACTTGACCCTCGGGAACGACCATGCAAACAAGATCCCCCCGAGAATCTAAAATCCGAGAACCACCAGGCCGAAACAACACTTCAAAACCCTCATCCAACAACTGGGACACAGAAAGCAAATTGTATCCAAGCGATTGAACAAGAGCAACACGCCTGAGAGTGATCTTGTCACTTACCTTAATCTCACCTTCTGACAGCACACGCCCTCGCCCATTGTCCCCAAAGGTGATGTACTTCTTTGTCACCACCGGGACGAGACTTGAGAACCACCCCTTGTCTCCGGTCATATGCCTCGAGCAACCGGAGTCAATCAACCAAATGTTCTTCAAGTCTCCCACCTCATCCTCGGAGTCAGAGTCCGAGTCACTCTGGTGGCTCTTCTTGCTGCCGGAGCTACGGGCCATGCCGCAGAAGCCATCTCCCGTGAAGCAGCTCAACCCGCTCAAGTTCCTGGATGACTTCTTGTTCTTGCACCGATCACCTTCATCTTCACTGCTACTCGAGCTCGAGGAAGAGTAGGCGGAGCTGGAGTCGACGTCGCTTGCTCCGACCATTGCTCGGGCCTTCCTGCCGCGGCCATCCTTCTTCCTCGACCGTCGCTCGTCCTTGTGCTTGTTCTTGTGCTTGTGATCGCGCCTCGATCGGTACTTGCCATCCTTGCTCGATCGGTGCCTGTAGCCGTCCTTGTTCTCCGTCTTCTCCGAGCAGTCGGCGACGAAGTGTCCTGGCTTGCCGCACTGAAAGCACGTCCGTGCTGTCCTCCTCGTGTTCACCCGGTTCTCGTGCAGCCTCTCGAACCGCCTGGTCAGCAACGCCAGCTCGTCCTCTCCAAGCACGTCGAACTCCTCGTCTGGCAAAGACATCAAAGAAGACAGAGAGTACATTCTGGAGGATGCGTTAGCGTTAGACTTAGCTCCTTTGCCACTAACGAGAGCGAGACTATGAGAATCAGTCGGGCTCTCGATCTTGGCTGTCATACGACGGTCCAACTCAACCGACTTGAGCTTCGAGAACAACTCGTTCACCGTCAAGGTGTCATACTTCTCGGACTCAACAATAGCCTCAAACTTCCCGTCCCATACGGTACGATCCAACGAGTGCAAGAGCTTCACGGCTCTATCATGATCATTGTATGGGAGGACGTCCACATTGGCTCTCATGTTGTTCACAACGACCGTAAATCGCTGGAAAAAGGCATCGACGGACTCGCCGGGGAGATGAGTGAAGTTCTCGTACTCTCTCCGGTAAGTCGCGTACATCCGAGCCTGAACCTGAGCATTCCCAGCATGAGCATCCTTCAACTGCTCCCAAATCCTACAAGCTAAGTCCTCTGTCTGAACCCGATCGAATTCAGGCTGACACAGAGCACGAAACAAGTAGTCGACAGCCTTGTTGTTGGCTTCGAACATATCCCTCGATCCTGGAGCAAGGAAGTTCATCGGATGAACATAAGCTATGTTCACCGTGACATCCCAAAGGATCTGACCCTTTCCACAGAGGAACGCCGCCATCCGCCTTTGCCACATCTGGTAGTTCTTCCCATCGAAGTGCGGAGGACCCGAACCCCGTTCCTGGTACGCCATCTTTGGATCATAGACTGGTAAGAGTCAATAAAGACCCGAACCGGCTCTGATACCAATTGAAGGACCGATTAGGCGAACCAGAGAGGGGGGGAGTGAATGGGAGCCGATAAAAATTCTTCTCGAAGGAGATGAGAACTCCAACAAGATGAACACGGCTTCCAACTCACGTCTCCGACTCAACTACCCAAGTTAGTCAAGACCACACAGCCACTGGAGTGCTACTGGTCCTAGGAACCAACACTCAACCTTCCGAGCCAAAACTCACCAAACCACACAGCGGAAACTTGCATGGCTTGCTGCCTGTGCTACACCGGTCAGACCGATGGCCTGCGCCGGTCAGACCGGTGACACCGGTCAGACCGGTGGACAGAGCCGGTCAGGCCGGTGGCTACAGCAGCCGCACAGCAAACGTTCCAGGAAGCCTCAGTGACTCCTCTAGGCCCTGGAACAAAAACCACCACGAAACACAACCTGTGAGGAAGAAGAACCCCTCACAAAACCTAGCAAAACAACTCCAAACACGCCAAGAATTGATCAGCAGGACCACGGGACAAAACCACACGGACAAGGCTATTCCCCGAGACAAAAACCCACCAAGGGCTAGCACTGGTCAGACCGGTCAAGAGCACCGGTCAGACCGGTCGCGCCTGGGCAGCTCGGGATGAACAGCGCCCGCGAGTCAACTCCCCCAAATCCAACTCCCGATCTCCCGATTCGCTCCACGATTTTGCACAAGACTTTGGGGATAGTAGGAACACCTCATGGGTACTCCATAGCCAAGATTTGGTCCACCAAAACTTGTAAAATCAAGAGGAATCGAAGAAATCCCACCAAGAACGCCTCTAACCCTAGAGCCACGAAAACCCCAAAATCGAGCCCCTTTGCTCACGGATTTGGAAGGGGAATCAAAGGGAAAAGAACCACGAAGGGTTCATGCATACATCCCCCACCAAATCCCAAAGAGAAAGGCCTTGAAATCGCTCCAAGAAAATCGCCAAGAAAGGGCTCCGAAAATCACTAAAAAGGAGAAACGGGAAAGACACATCCAAGCCTTGAGGAACCACGCTGAATCATCTATACATACCAAAGAGGTTTATACAAGGTCTAGCTTGCCGCCCGATCATCCTTCCCTCTCACAAGATCTCACCATGAAGCTCTCAAGCTAGTCCTACGAAAATCCTAAGAAAATAGGAAGGAAAATAGGAAACCAAATGAGCTAGGGTTCCAAGAGATGGCTGCCATCCTCTCATCACTTGGGTTATATGGAGGCAACCGAAAGACGAAAATACCCTTACTAGCTAACTAGGGATACATGCCCCTCGAGGGCGAAATTGGAAGTCTTTGTCTTCGCACCATCGGACGGATGCCCAGCGACCGCAAACTTACTTAGCCTCGATGCAAGCCTTGCGATCCCGACGCGTGTCCTCCGCTTCGAAGATTCCGGACTGCGTCGTCGCACACCGGTCAGACCGGTGCTCCTCACCGGTCAGACCGGTACCCACCGGTCAGACCGGTCTGGAGCTGCTGCACCTCCGTCTTCGGTTCTTCGGTCTTCGCTTTGTGGATCAACCAAGGAACCCAGTGATTTTCTGGTGAACCACCGGAAACCCCGCGAACTCGGTGTAGCCTCCGCCAATCACCACTCATGACTCGGCTACCACGTAGTCCCGTCTCGACCTTGGTTTTGAGGCTCATCCAAGAAACCGTCCATGACTTCATCTTGCCATTCTTGCCACTATGCGGCCCGCACTTGACCCCGCTGGCCACCGGGTCCCTCGAACCAAGCCTACTTGTCTTCTCCACACCTGGAGGCCTCACCGGCAACGACCTTTCGCGCTTGTTCTTCACCTGCACCTGCACCAGTCAAGCCGCAACCTGCACCTGCAATACTTGGCCAAGAATCAGTCCACACCATGTTGTCAATCACTCATCACACCAGGAAGCGACCACCCACCGGTCCTCAAACCACACCTGGCTCTCAGAATGTGCATTTGATTTGTTTTGTAGGCATGACAAAGTATTCTCATGAGTTCTTGACCAATTGCAATCAAGATCGTTAGTCATCTACAAGGCTTGAGAAGGAAGTCGCTGTTTCCATTGAGATTTGAGCACGTGTTCAGAGATGTACAATGGAGGAAAAGTTCATATTCAGAAGCTCCTTCAAACCTTCTTTCCAACGCATCAAGGATCATCAATTTTGAAGACCCGTACAAGGAGATATGACAGTAACATTAAGCGCTGCAAATTCTGAAAATTACAGATTGCATCGCCGGAATAAAAAAGACACAACTCTCTTGTTCGGAACCCATTTCATGCGTATGATGGCTCGTTGGAAAGATAATTTCATGAACTTCAACTTGGAGGGGTGTTTCAGTACATGTTCTGTTTAGGAAGTAAAAGAAAATCTGTGGAAGATGAGGCAGCGACAAGGCGGGATGGAAGTCGGTGATGACGATATGATGAAGGATTGGAACCATGGATTGATGATTATGAGAAGAAGTTGAAGGACAATTGGGTAACAAAGGCAAGAAGTGAAGATGATCCTCAAACACATGGAAATAGGGAATTACAAGCGATTCAAGTTCTTCCACACTTAGCAACATGCTAAGCATGGGGGAGGATTTGAAAGACGAAAGGGAAAAAGGTCACGTGGAGTACAAGGATCACCTTCACCACAAGATGCCCATCATTCCTTTTCCATGCTAAGCACAATGCTTAAGTATGGGGGAGGCCACGCTACACTTCAATACGAGCATCGAAGAGGACGGTAACTCGCCCTTAACTTTATCTTTGTTCATCACCTTCTAAATGCTTGCACATATATGCTTTCAACCATAAACAAACTTTGTATTTATCTCTTGATCAATAACATGGCTACTAGGAGGACAACCTAGGTTTGTTAGTTTTATTTTTCAATAAATGAATCACCATCTCTTTTGAGCTTACCGCGAGGATATCATTTTATGCCTTGCTTATGGAAAAGTGATGAAAGTTGCCGCTTTGCTTTACTTGCATGATGTTTTATATGACATGACTTTTTGCTCTCTATTAAACGGAACTTAAATTGACTAAATACCGGCTCTTTCTTTTGTGGAGGTTAAATGACTAATTTTTAGACCCACATACTCTATGTTGCTCTTTGATTTAAGTTTACCGATGGCCTATGCCTTGCTCTTGTTTTATTTAAAATTATTATGCTATCTACATTTGTGAATCTCTTGCAAAATTCTACCTACCAAAGCCTATACACATACAAGTACTTTTATGATGTAACCTTTAGTTTGCAAACTTATATCTTGATGAGTTGGATTAGGATTGATTTCTGTGGTACGAGACTAAGAAGCTGGTCATTCCTTTGCGTATCTTTTTCATGCTAGCCATTTTTGTCCATGCATTGTGAGTTTCTACACTGGAAATTTGACAACCTTCGCTGGGCATCCACCCTAAACCCAAAACATCTTTTTGTGATTACCTCCTTGACCACAACACAAATTGAGTATGGATGATCTTTCGATGAATTTTCTGGCAAAGATTTCAAGATATATAACATATGGAGTGACTCATCAATGCAACCAAGATCATGTGGAGTTTCGACATGGAGGATGCCCCTGAAGACTTCAAAAGATTTATAGAGTGTGTGTCAACAATTGTAACAGTTTCAGAGCTAGACTCCACTCCTGGGCCATAGAGCATTGCCTCCATCACACAAGATACTTTCGCCACATCGGCACGTATCGCTCGTATCACTCGGCATTCTGCACCTACAAGGAACACAACTTCCACAGGGGCTTGGGCTGCAACGCTTTGGCATATGCTTCTTTGCACTGATGGAGGAGGAACTTCAATGCAGTCGTCCTCCAGTACTGAAACAACACATGACATGTGTATGCGATCTTCACTGGATGTCACGCACTCAATGTCATGATGCTCCACCAGACATTCAAATCCTCTTGCTTGTAGATCCCGATTCATGAACCAAACTTCTTTTGTAGCTTGAACTTGAAACGTATCATCTTCATTGTTTGGGTCTTCAGCCATCGCACGCAACAATACTCGCACCTACGTGGAAGCAGACACAGGTTGGACAAACAATAACATAATGCGACCGTATCGCCATGTGTGAGTGTGTGTCTTCATAGTAGCAACGAGGCACGTACCATTTGGGATTTTTGCAGAGGAACGAGGACGATGGCAATGCCGTCTGGAACAACCATCCACTGATGATCATTCATACCTGTAGGATAGCAACGTAGTTTCCATTGACGGCCTCCGACCATGAAAGTACCGGATTCCTTGAAGTTGCTCGCGGTTCCTTCGGCTTTCGCTTCCTGGCTTGAGACTGAGAAGTCGACTTGCATGGAAGGAATCATTTTAGCATCTAAAGTCATTAACACAAATGGCCTACATTGATCGTCTCATGCCTAAAGTGTCTCTTATTATAGTGGAAGCTAGTGAATGTGTCGTTCCAAAACGTCCGTTCGTGGACATCAGTTACCACCCGGAATGGACGCGTCCCTTCAGATCGAGTGTGGCCACGTTCGGGTCATGAACTTCCTGGTTCTAGTCCTTAAGTGCGATTCATAATGATCGACACATCCGTTCAGAGGGGGTGTGCTGCGTGTGCACACAAGTTCATCGGTTAACGCCCGGTGCCAGTGCTTAACTGCAATTCTCAATGATCGACACGTGGATCAACTTGTGAGAGCGTGTCGTTCCCAAACGCCCATTTGAGATGCCCTTCTGTGCTTATATGCATGTTAATATTACACACACACAAAAAAAACATATATTGCTATTCCAATTCCAGCTTATTTCGTTTTGGTCTTGTCGCGTCAACAAGTTCATCATGTTTCTCGGTCTCCAAGGCCAGCGGGAACCATCAAGTGCGAATCCAGACCATTCGTAGACCTTTACAGTCACGATTCCCGCAGCGTACCTGATCGAGGAGGTCTTGTCAAGTCATCCCGCACCCTGCGTATTGCAACGCAAGGACCATTCAGTCCATCTGATTACAGCGCCCAATCTTGTTCTCCAGATGCAATTGACACCTAAACCATTACATAATTAAATGGTAGAGAGTTGTCTCATTGTTGATGCGGCATGAGCTGACGTAGTGAGACGGCCATTAGATGCAGCTGATGCGGTGTGATTTGTCCGCAGGACTTTCTTGTGCTCTACAAAGAGGAAAGTCCGGAAGTAAACACATACCTAGACACGTCGGGCTCATCCCATGATACCATCGTCCACACATGTAATCGATGCACGCCACTGAAGATTCTGACCTAGATAGATTCCTATCACGCATAGGCCTGACCATATTCCGAGCATCTCATGTTTTCCTTAGTAACTTTAGCAATGCTACACCGAGCTCACGTGACCGTTGTAGTCCTCGATAAATAGGCGAGTGCAGCACAGCGCTCTTGAAAGGCAAGGCCAACACTCATCGGTTCCCCGTTTTGCGTTTCTCTACTTCAGTGGTCTACAAGGGTGAGATCATTTTGTTGGCTAATCTTGTTTACTTTATGTATGCATGGTATCGAGACGGTCACATTGTTAGCTTATGTAGGGTTTGTTCTTCGTTTGTGTATGTGGTACGTGGGGAATGGCCAAGCAAGGAAGGGACGGAGCATGGAACTTGGAGGACTCAGGGAAGGGGGAGCTGTCGGGCGCAATAGCACCTCACCACCACCCGCTTCAGCCGCTGCCATCAGCACCGCAGCAGCACCCGGCCCCAATGGCACCTCTACTTCCGCTGGTATCGGCACCTCAGCAGCATCCGGCCCTAATGACACCTCCACTTCCGCTGGCATCGGCACCTCAGCAACACCCGAGGGTGATGCCACCTCCAGTTCAGCCGCTGGCAACAGCAGCTCAGGATCAGCTGAACCTCATGGCACCACCTTTTCGCCCACGGCCCAGGCCGCCACGTCTGCTGTTGCCCGTTGAAATGCCACCACCACGGCCAGTGCTCATTGAACAAGATGAAACGCATGACCTGAAATGGTCTGTGTTGCTTTGGCTTCAGCAGGGCGGGCTCGCCCATGTTTATCATGAAGCAATGTGGGTGTGCCCTTTTTGCCACAGGGGTCACAAGCAATGGACCATTCGTGACCTGCTGTTACACGCGCATAACATCGCCGTTTCGCCTGCCTGGGTTTGGGATACAAGGGCGAGGCATAATGCTTTGGAGGAGTATCTGATCCAGGAGCCACGTTTTGCTGCACTCTGTGCAGCGGCTGGATTTCCATGAGCCCGTGATGGTAGTAGTATGTGGTGATGGTAGTAGTATGAGCCGTGATGGTAGATGCTAGTAGTATGTGGTGATGGTAGTAGTATGAGCCGTGATGGTAGATGCTAGTAGTATGTCGTTCAGAGTATGTCGCTGTAGTTCCAACTATGGTGGATCGATCCATCCTCATGTGTAATCAATGCGTATGCATGCATTTGTGTCGTTTGTATTTGGATTGTGTTGTTTCTAATAAAAATGGTAATGTGTGTGTACTCCCTCGGTATAAATTCGTTGTATACGGAAAGTCCATTCCATTAATTTCTTAAATACCGGATGAACACAGGACGAAAGTCCGGTTTGTAGTTTTCAGTCGGACCGGATTAAACTGTCACTGCTACGCAATGAGAAAACCAACATCTTACAAGGAAAAACAGTAGTAGTAGTATTCAGTCAGACCAGACTTCTACTTCTACATCTTCTACTCCTACTTCTACTAGTAGGAGTTACCACTAATCCACTAATCAAGGCACCGCTTCTTTGTCGATGGTGCACCCGACGCCTTGTTGCTGCTGCTCATGGACGAGGATGTCGCTCTGTTGTCGCCGCCCGTGGAAGATGGTGGCGGACCTCCCAGGGCGCCGCCCGCGGATGAGGCCATCCCTCCAATGCCGCCGCCAGAGGATGATGTCGCCGCTCCATGGCGGCCGGTCGAGCACGGCCTTGGCGTCGCTCCATGGCGGATGATGACGGCCGGTCGACGATGGCCTCTGATCGGCGAGGATGGCAGATATCGACTGCCGCCGACCGATGAGGATGAGAGAGGATGACGGCACTTGGAGACGACAGTTTCCCGGCGAATGGTGGTGCTTCCACGCCCCTGACCCCTGGCACCTCTTGCTGACTTGCGAGGGGTGCGATGTTTCAGAGGCACATGATCTTGGATTTCATTTTGTTCCGCAAACTCCAAATCATAAGAGGATGTGTCAACCACCACCCGAATGGGCCTCCGCTCTGCCTCCTCTTCATCAGACCACTGGAGATCCTCCCTTTCATCAGAAGAGGAGGAGGATGTGGCTTGCGCCGCACCTCTACGAGACAATGGCTCCATGGGGAGAGGAAGAGAGCGCTGTGCGAGGATGGAGTTTTTTTGTTGGTTGCAAGAGTTGGGAGAGGAAGAGGGCACTGTGAGAGAATGGGGTTTTTTGTTGGTTGCAAGAGTGGGGAGAGGAAGAGGGCGCTGGGAGGAAGGGGGATATTTATGGCCAGAGGAACCCATTCAGCCATTATTGAAAAAACTGCTCCCGAAAAGATTAGAGTAGTTGTGGGATCCGTTCAGTTCAAACTAATTCAATTTTGACCAAATTTACACTTATATCTTCATATAAACTTATCGGGAAGTGAGAATTGCATTCTTTTGTGGATGGAGGGAGGACGTTCTGAGGAAGGGGGAAAGACCGTTCAGCGGAATCTTAATAGACCAGAAAAAATAATTGTAGTCCAGAAGGTCCTTTTAGCAATACATCAGTATACCGGACCTTCTGGACTACCTTTTCCACTCATTTGTCTTTGTTGGAGCTGTAACTCCTCCATTGTTTTCCCACAACCTTGTTCTTTGGCTATCCTGTCAATGATGCCTCGTCCCTGGGCAAATCTTATTCCTGACATTGTTGTGAGAGTCGCCAATAATATCAGTGATGCAAGAGATTTCATCATGTTTAAAGCTGTCTGCAAGGGTTGGAACTGTGCTCGTTCAGGTGAGGCACACCCGTTTGACCCTTGGATTCTGAAATCTGAATTTATTGGTGAATCTGGAGCAATGACATTCGCATCCATCGCTGATATGCGGCTTTTTGAGGTCTCCTTTCCTGCATTGGCTGGGAAAAAGACTAGATTGATTGGTTGCGGTGGATCTAGAAGCCTAGTCGCCTTAGATTGCAAAGATTGGTGCGACGCGCTCATGCTGAATCCTTTGTCTCCTCGGAAGCACATTCGCCTTCCTCGACTTTCGAAATGGAGCCAAATGGCTACTCTCCAAGCTTGTATCTTGTGCCTTGAAATAGCAACTGGTGCAGAGTCATTTGTCGTGATTACTTTTTTTTGGCCAGAGAAATCTTTTGCAGCGCTTGGGTCATTGCCCGTTTCCATGTGGCATTTGGAAAGCCAATCCGACTGGACTACACTTCCTTCGGAAGATTTCTGGTGCAGTTCTTCTGAACACATGCGGATCTACTTGGGGCAAGATCTTCCAGCACCTCCCCATCCTGTTGGACTTCGGTTGTCATGGGTTATTGGCATGGGCAACTCTTCTCTACTCAAAGGTGAAGACCAATTGTTCTTTGTTGTTCTAAAGGAGAAAGAAGCTGAGGTGGTAGAATTAACTTTGCATTCATTCATGGGGGACATTTGGCAGCCGATTCCCTGGGAGAGAGCTCCTGAGTTCCGGAATAAGATCATCTTATTTGGTCCTGGCAAGTGCATTGTTACAGAAGAGCATGCCATTTCTGGTTTGGTTGACCTGAGGGCAAATCACATTTAGTTCCTACAAACTTATCATCATGATGAAAAGAATGAGTACTGGATCTACCAGCAGGGAATAGGTATTGTTCCAGGCGTCAACACTTCTCCGGTGATCCGCATTAAGCAGGTTCGTGGGGACTGGATTTGGTCGCGAGGAACATGGCTGTTGCCTAGCTATCCGTAATGAGGAACTTCGATTGTGTACCACCTGTAACGCAATTCAATGTACAAATATATATATTATCATCCTTCATCAATTATTCTGCGCATATGTATGAGTTTCTACCACAATCACTGTACGGAACAAGCAGTTACGCATTCGATAATCAGGAAGGTCCTTCCCGCAAAGCATCAACAGAGCGGACAAGTATCAAACATCATAAGATGGCATCTCACAGCTACTCATCACCACAAAGTTCACACCACCAACAAGTAGCAAATACCAAAATACAAGCATGATTAGCACCTCTAAACCGTCTACCTAGCAATAACACCATGAATCACATTATGCCTCATTGTTGTCCTTGATGAGTGACCACTTATATGAAGCCTGTCTCAGCAATTCCCTCACCTTCTTCACCACAAGTGTTGTAGAATCCAGGAGCTGCTTGACCGTCTACAGCTCAGCGGCAGTCTCTTGAATCTCCCTGTTAGACTTTGCACATTCTTCCTTCCACATCCTTGCCTCCCTTTCAGCTTTTAGGTACCTATTGGCTTCACCCTTTTCTATAGGAGACAACAAAGCATCATTTCTCATTTTCTTTCTCGTCTCAAACAGGTTATGGGTTACCTCCCCGTAGTATCGCATTATCGTCTGCGGCTCAACTGCTTTCACATTGGCCTCCTCCTTAGCAGTTGTACATGCTTCTTTCCACGACCTTGATTCCTCTTCTGCTTTTCCCTTCATTTCCATCAGTTTCTCTAGAACTTTTAGAGTCCTAATATCCCATTCAGGATCTATCCACCTAAATGACGTGCACTTCATGCCATCAGTCTGCAGTCACCGATTTCGTTCATATAATTAGTGATTGACCACACTAACATCAAACGCAGAAGCAACATTTATTAGAAGTGATACAGGTTATCGTTTACCTCACAGCAGCATACATATTGACGCCCAGGGTTGGCGCCTGTCCAGTCATACCTCAGATGGACAGGGAACCCGTCCTTGCACTCGTTTTCATCAGGATTTATAACGATAAATTCATGAGGACCAGGCGTCGGTGATCTGGAGCTTTCGGAGTCTACTCCAAACACCTTTAAAATACATGAATATAGTTTGTTAACCCAGATCCCCAAATCCAGAATTCCCCTTAACTAGTATGATAGATCAAAGTAGCATGGCTAAACAGAGGACTAACCCGACCGGAGCGAGTCCTGCTTCTCCGTTCGCCGCTAGGGCCGCTACGATTCGCCATTCCCGCCACTGGCAACAGCAGATCTAAGCACCGATGCTAGCTCTAGTCTTTGCCACAAGGAAAAGGAGCATGGTGCCGGTGAGTCTCTTGCAGAGTTGCAGTAGTGTATGCCGCGTTGTCGAGAGAAATGAGATATATACACTTGTACGCGGGAAAACTTTTTTTTGGCTGTCGCGCGCGCTTTTCTCCCATCAATTTACCAGAACCGCTCCATGCTATTGTTGGGGCAGACATGTCCAGTTTCCAGGCGCGCGGCGGCCGGACACGTGGAATAGTCGGCACTTGGAAACAAGCAGTTACACAATTGTTTCTCAGGAAGGTCCTTCCTGCAAACCATCAAAAGGACGGACGATCCGATTCTGGATCAATCCAAACAAACAACATCTTAACTTTTCCTTTCTTTTTACCACTAGGAAGGTCCTCCTTGCGAAACATCAACAGGCTGGAGTTTCCTCAATCAAAACTTCCCCCTTCTCTATCTATTATCACCAAACCTCCATTGTTCTTCCTCTACCTCCATTGCAATGTGTATGAATTCCGAATGGTGAGTATGCTCGAAACAAATGAGTTTGGATCTTCTATGGAGATTATGCATAAATTCGGGATGATCAGTGCATACAACCGCCCAATGATATGTGAGTATTCCTTGAGGAAAGATTCGCTCTAAGAGAGACATGCACTTGTCCTGCAATTGTGTGCAGTTAGCCTGAATTGCCCATTGTAGAAATGAAGTCACAGTTTCCTAGCTTGCCATGTCCCACATCTTTGACGTACAGTGCAGCTTCAACCTTTCGACTTGGTACATGTCAGCGACCGAGAGTAAATAAGGCCAGGCATTGCGATTCACAATGATCGACACGTCCATTCAGAGGGGGTGTGCACACAAGTTCGTCGGTTAACGCCCGGTGCCAATCCTTAACTGCAATTCTCAATGACCTCCATTGCAATGCGTATGAATTCCGAATGGTGAGTATGCTCGAATCAATTTGGAATAGATTAAACCAAATCGGCATAATAAGATGACTTCTCATAGCAACTCATCACCACAAAGTTCACACCACCAGTCCACCAACAAATAGCAAACATCATACGATGATCCGGTAGCCAACACCAAAACACAATCATGATACAAGTTTCACAATAATCATCACTACACATTCATAATCATAACTCCATCTCATGTTTGGCCTCCTGCAGCTGTTCCTTCACCTTCTGCACCTCCTACCTTGAATTTTGTGGCCTTGAGGGACTCTCTTGCATTTCTTAAAGTTTTTTCAGAAGATCTGGATGTCTCATCTCAGGGCGAGGACTCTATAGGATCTCGAAAGAGATTGAAAACATCATAGAACAATTAGCAGAAAAAGAGAAAGAGCTTCAGTACACACCTAAGGACAAGACAACTGAGGGCGGAGATCATTCCTCTTACCATATACATTGGAATAAATGCGTCAATGAATGGGTAGGATATTGAGTTTGTTTGGTCAGTCTTTTTTGTTAAATTTTCAAGATGTTCATTGTCAGTTGGACTGAAACAGATACTAATTGGCAAGGGTACCCGTTTCAGTCCAACTGACAACGAACTTCTTGAACATTTAAAAGAAAAGACGGACCAAACAAACGCAATGTCCTACCCATTTATTGACGCTTTTATTCCAATGTCTATGGTAAGAAGAATAATCTCTGCCATTAGTTTTCTTGTTCTT
Source organism: Cenchrus fungigraminus (assembly GCA_036936925.1). Taxonomy (NCBI): domain Eukaryota; kingdom Viridiplantae; phylum Streptophyta; class Magnoliopsida; order Poales; family Poaceae; genus Cenchrus; species Cenchrus fungigraminus. Next base: position 51,183,394 of record CM072780.1, read on the forward strand.
AGGTGTGTACTGAAGTTGTTTCTCTCTTTCAGCTAGTTGTTCTATCATGTTTTGGATCTCTTTGGAGATCCTAATAGAGTTCTCCCCCGAGACAAGGCATCCAGATCTTCTAAAATAACATTAAGATGTTCTTGTAGAACTAAACTCATCCTTGGAGAAAACTCATCTCGATCTAAAAAATAAAGTCATCTCAGTCTATAAAAAAACCCTGAATCCCTTGAACCCAGTTGTATGAGTACAGTAAAACAACCACCACACGCCATAAAACCTGGTTGTTTGCTACCTACATAAACTCAGCAAGGGCATGGTTGTCCTAAATGAACCTATCGATCCATCGAACGATGCAAATTGGAAACTAACTGAATCTAACACCTGTGAATTGTGCAAACGCTAACAATCGTGGCAGAATCTAGATGTCCCTTCAACGACCTGCAGCTCCGAAATAGTATCTTCAATCTACCAATTCATAAAACGATGGACCTATCAGTCCTATCAATTGTGCACCTCCACAAAAATTAAAAAAACTAGTGGCTTGAAGCACATCTAGAAGCTACTAAAATACAAAACCTACTGTAAGATGATGCAAATTGAAAACTAACTGAATCTAACATGAATTGTCTATAGTCTATCAACTTCTAACACCTATCAAAGTGCAAATCTAAAAGTAGGATAATGAAATCTAAATCTACCAAATATGCTCATCAATCCTCCAGATCCCCAAATCTAGATATCCCCAACCCTAGTAAGATAGGGAAAATATAGCGGCTCAAACCAGAGGACCAACCTCGTCTTGCTGTCTCATCCTCTTGTTGATGGGATGTGGCGGCGCAACCATCTTCCCGTCACCGCTAGGATCCGCCATTCCTACCACGAACTATTGCAGATCTGTATAGCGGATGTCAAAAGTCTTTGCGAAGTCTGAGTGAAGTGTCTGTTGACATCGTTTTTTGGAAAAACAGGTCAAAAAAGGATAAGGAGAGGTAGCCAATGAAAACAGAGTGCAATATGCCGATTAAAGGGGAGAGAAGGATGGTCAACGAGACTCGCCGATGGTCAAAGAGGATCAACCCTGACAGTAGGCCAGTTGGTCAAAGCGATCGGCCGATGGTCAGCCAGAAGATCGACCGATGAAGAGGAAGAAGGTGGAAATCGAGATACGCCAAAAGGAAAGCATGGTGGAGGCAGGTCAATCCACGATTGGCAATGGGTCAAGAGTCAGTTTTAGAAAGTTTTTTTTGACTCCTGTGAGAGTCCTTTTCTATTTCTAGTGGTTTTTGTCCTTAGATACAAGTAAACAGTGCCGTAATCGGCTAGGAGTCGGGTTTGTCCTCAGGACATAAATAGCGACCCTGCGTGGTCAGAAAAAGTGTACATACCAATATCAAACAAACCGCCTCCGGGCAAACCTTTTACTTTTACTACATCTACTTTACAGCATCTACCTTTACAGCATCTACTTTTCGGCGACTTCGCCATTGCGTTTTTCTCTTTTCTACAACGCCGTGCTTCGAGTTCGTCGGGCTGCATCAACTGATCTTCGGCAAGCTTGTGAGTACTGTTTTATCGAATAATCCTAGGCTTTAACCTCCAGGCGCATCGCTGAGGTTTCGTCTAGTTCTTTATTCACCCCTTACCGATATTAGCTAGATCTACAAGTTTTCGTACCAATTCTTGTGGTTTTAGCTATTATCATTATCATCCGCTCTATCTAGATCCTATCGGCTTCTAACACCGCAGCCGATCCCGACCTACTCGAGCGCTGACGTCACGATCGGCCGATCCAGCCGATCCATCTGTTTACGCACCCGCGCTTCGGTCGCTCTCGAGCCGGCCGATCCTGCTTCATCTTGTATCGGCCGATTGGCTGGTACACGTGTCGCTGAAAGGCCATCGGTTCTCTAGCCGATCCCTAATATTTTCCAATGTCAATCAATAGGTCAGATTGGCTGGCACGCCTCGCTACAGACCGAGGAGTCACGTGTGCTACGCGCGGAGGTGACGTCCTATTTTCGCGTCAACACACTTTTGGCACGCCCAGTGGGACACGAAAAAGGTCAACAATGACGAAAACTACGAAGACTGGTCCTCATGAAGTTGATCCAGAGAACGTCCAACCAATGACCAAGGATCAGCTGAAAGATACGTACAAAGCTGAGCTCGAAGCTTACATGAAGCATTATGAAGAGCTTTGCCTGGCATCATTTGGTCAGACTAAAGGTGGAGTCTTCAAGAAGAATCCTTTGCCAACACCTAAGCAAGTCACCTTCTCAGCCGATCCTGAAGGGCTTCAAGACATGATGACCAAGGCGATGCATCAAACAATGACTGATCAATCTAAGGTATTCGCAAATACTATTCAGAATGCCATAATTGATGCACTCAAGAAAGGAGCAGAAGGAGGATATCTGGGGCCTGCGTATTTTCAACCAAACCGAACTCCTCCAATGTTCCAGCAAGACCAATCGGCTACACCACTGATTGATGACTCAACAGTGAAAGTTACACCATCTCCACAGGCTGCTACTGGTTCTTCATCGGACGTCCAGCCGATTTAGAATCAAAGTGGTGATGGAAAAGCTAAAGACCCTGCCGTCACAACGCCAGCGCAATCCAACGTCCAGGATTAGGTGCTTCCAGTGCAGAATCAGCAAAAATATCCTGCGATGAGAGATGAAGATGGAAGGCTTGCAGGATGGGATTTGCCTTGTGATCATTTTGAGAATAACATCTCAAATTTCTTTGAACCCTTGCCCGAGGAAATTCAAGAAGTGAAGTACCCGCAATCTTACCAAGCTACATTTGGAGGTACTCCAGGGACTATGCACATGAATGGGGAAGGAGTGGTGTTCGTCTACTTCAATCATGGGAGCAAGAACTTTGAGAGAGTCAAGATCAGCCCAGCTCATGCTCATATGGTCATACCAACAGAGAAAAGGGCTCTCATTCCACCTCAGAAGCCAACTCCCACTCCACCTCAGAGATCGGCTCAGCAGCCGATACTAGGGATGCCCATGCAAACTGCTCCACTACAGCAGCCAACGCTAGGGATGCCTGTGCAGACTGCCCCACTACAACAGTCAATGACAATGCAGGCTGTCTTAACCCCAGGTAATACGGTGGCTCATACAAGATCATCGCCTCAACAGCCGATCAACCAAGGGGCAATAGGGCAGCCAGTGGTCCCACAGGTGGATTCCGTGCAATTGCTGCAGACACTTCTAAATCAATTAGCTATTTCAAGCCAGTTGAATGCGCAGCAATCAGCCCCATCGGCTAGTCAGCCGATTGGACAAACCCCACCTACTACAGGTCATTCAAACACTCAAGGTTCGGCTGAAGCAAGGACATCAACAGCTCCAGATCCACAGCCAAGAATCTTAGAAGAACAGCCTCCAGAAACTCCAGCTGAGATACAAGCAATTGAGCAAGTGTCTGCTGAATTGAAGTCTCATGTGAAGCAGGAGTTGATCGACCACTTCTCGGAGATGCTACTAGAGAAATATGGGATAAAGCCCAAGCAGCAGTCCTGCATGTACAGGACACCGTATCCCTCTGGCTATGATCAAATACCGTTCCCGCCAAGATTCAAAGTGCCAGACTTCACCAAGTTCTCTGGGCAAGATGAAACATCAACTATGGAGCATAGCACTCGATTTATCACTCAATGTGGAGAAGCAAGGAACGTTGATGCACTGAGGATACGTCTGTTCTCTTCATCCCTGTCAGGGCCAGCATTTTCATGGTTCACATCATTGCCAGCTAACTCTATCATCAAGTGGTCCGATTTGGAACAGCAGTTCCATAACTACATCTCTGGCATCCATGAGATGAAAATCACTGATCTGACCAGACTTAAGCAAAGGAACGATGAAACAGTAGCTGGATTTGTTCAAAGATTCAGAGAGGTCAGAAACAAGTGCTACAGCCTGAATCTGGGAGACAAACAATTGGCTGAGCTAGCTTTCCAAGGTCTCTTGCCAACCTTGAGGGAGAAATATGCATCACATGACTTCGAGAGCCTCAGCCAGTTGGTCAGTCGGATGAGTCAGGAAACTGCAAAGTCCTATGAGCCTAGAAGAAACTTTCAGAAGAAGGTGTCCTATGTGGATTACTCTGATTCAGAAGATGAAGATAATATGATAGGGCTTGCAGAGTGGGTCAAAGGCAAGAAGACAGTGTCCTGTCCCTTTGGCAAGAAGGAGCTTGAGAAATTCGGCTTTGATATCACTAAGGCCGATAAGATATTTGATCTGTTGCTTCAGCAAGGGCAGATTAAACTATCCCAGTTCCATACCATACCATCTACAGAGGAGCTGAAGAGGATGAAGTATTGCAAGTGGCACAATGCAACTTCGCACGATACCAATGATTGCAAGATCTTCAGGCAACAGATCCAATCAGCTATTGAGCAAGGAAGGCTTAAATTTGAAACTCCTGCCAAAGCTGAGAAGCCGATGAAGATTGATCAGCACCCCTTCCCAACTAACACAGTTGAGGTGTCTAGCAAAGGCACGTCACAAGTTAAGTTGCTGACATCTGATTCGGCTCAAAATAAAGGAGCTGTTGATCCCAAAGTACAAGTAACCACTGCTGATGTCAAAGGGAAAGGGTTACTACTTGAAGAAGAAGACTTGGAGCCACGCCGACCTGTCACGTCCCAGATGCTGATCAACAAATTCCAGCGTCGACAAGAGAAAGCAAGGGAAAGAGAAGAGTGGGCACGGCGTAATGAAGGACATTGGAGATGTCCGTTCTTCAAGTACTGCTGGGAAGAAGGGATCAAGCTACCAACGGCAGAAAACTGTCCAGAATGCAATGGGGCTTACAATAATAGCAACTCATCCAAAAGGGTTTGCTTTAATGATGGAAGACCTGTAGCCAGAGATCACCGTGAATTCAATAATCAACGGGTCTCAGTCCATGATCAGCTGGGGGGCAAAGCCAGCGTCCACGATCGGCTAGGGGGCAAAGCTAGTGTTCATGATCGGCTGGGTGGCCGAGTCAATGAAGGGTCAAACAATCGGCTGGAAGAGATGGCCGACTCTCTAGTCCCTAATGAAGATATCATGTGCCGAGCTCCTGAACGTCGACGCACATTGCAACTGGATGATGAAGGGTCAAGCCAAACACGTAAGAAGCCCAATCCGTAGTGGTGTCTAGATGGCTTGACCAAGTCCCAAAAGAGAAGAGTCCAGCGCCTGCGGCAGCTAGAATAGCATGAAGAAGTAGAGAGACACGTGTTGGACAAGAAGAAGGTGCGGTCCAAGGTTTGGCGCCCAAAGCCTAAGGCCGATGAAGTAAAGGATGACAAACCACACGCTGATATAAATATGGTTGTCTTCCTACCAAAAGAGTTCATGGCTCCAATTGATTCGGATTTGTCTGATGAAGAACTTGGCATGGCTCAGCTAACACTGGAACCTAGACAAGCTATCTTTGAGAAACCAAAAGATGAGAAGAGACAACACTTGAAAGCTTTGTTTCTCAAGGGATTTGTCAACGGAAAGCCAGTTACCAGGATGCTAGTAGATGGAGGAGCAGCAGTCAACCTGATGCCATATACCATGCTGTGCAAGATTGGGAAATTTGATGAAGATTTGACCCAAACCGACATGATGTTGGTGGACTTCGAAGGCAACGTCTCTCCGGCTCAAGGAGCAATCTGCGTGGAGCTCACCATCGGCAGTAAGACCCTTCCAACTACTTTCTTTGTCATTAAAGGGAGGGGATCTTATAATCTGCTGCTGGGTCGGGATTGGATACATGCCAATTGTTGCATACCATCTACCATGCATCAATGCATCATCCAATGGATCAGAGATTCAGTAGAGGTGGTGCAAGGAGAAACCTCTTTGACAGTAGCAGCTACCGAAGCACAAGGATGGACTTATGATCAAGTGAGCTGCATATCTGGAAAAGCCTGGGATACCAAGTATCTCAAAGTGTCTAATTTTGGACTAAAGCCGGTTCAAGCAGTCGGCTCTAAAGACAAGATTTAATGGATCAGTTCATTGAAGATGAAGGGAAGCTCGGACACGGATTTACGTTGGCTGATGAATTGGAAAAGATAGACCTTGGAGATGGAAGCAAACCAAGGCCAATGTACATTAGTGCCAAGCTGGATGCTGAATACAAGAAAGAATTGATCACATTGTTAAAAGAATTCAAAAATTGCTTTGCTTGGTAATATTATGAGATGCCTGGCTTAGACCGATCCATTGTTGAACATCAGTTACCTATTAAACCAGGGTTTCGACCTTTCCAGCAACACCCAAGGCAGTGTAATCCGAAGATTTATCCTGATATAAAAGCCGAGATAACGAAGTTACTCGAAGCTGGTTTTATTCGGCAATGTCGATATGCCGAATGGATTTCTAATATAGTTCCTGTTTACAAGAAAAATGGCAAACTACGTGTATGCATTGATTTCAGGGACTTGAACAAAGCAACGCCGATGGATGGGTATCCGATGCCAGTAGCCGACGCATTAGTTAATGCTGCTGCAGGACACAAAGTCATTAGCTTCATGGACGGTAACGCTGGATACAATCAAATATTCATGGCCATAGAGGATATTGCGAAAACTGCTTTCAGGTGCCCCGGTCATGTCGGATTGTATGAATGGATTGTTATGACCTTTGGGTTGAAGAACGCTGGCGCTACATATCAAAGAGCCATGAATTACATATTTCATGAACTCATCGGCAAGATAGTAGAAATCTACATTGATGATGTAGTTGTCAAGTCAAAGAGTTACAAGGAGCACTTGGCTGATCTACGAAAAACAATGGAATGCACTAGAAGGCATGGCTTGAAGATGAATCCCAACAAATGTGCTTTTGGTGTTTCAGCTGGTCAGTTCTTGGGTTTCTTAATACACGAAAGAGGAATTGAAGTAGGCCAGAAGTCGATCAGCGTAATTGACAACATAAAAGCACCATCAAACAAGAAAGTGCTCCAGTCATTAATTGGCAAGATCAATTTCATTAGAAGATTTATATCTAATCTGTCAGAAAGGATTCAGCCATTTACACCTTTACTGAAGCTCAAGGCCGATCAAAAATTCGTATGGGGAGAAGAACAGCAGAAAGCTCTAGATAATGTCAAGCAGTACTTAAAATCTCCTCCTGTTTTAATGCCTCCTCAAGACAAGAAGCCGTTCAAGATATACTTATCGGCTAATGAGAGGGCTATTGGATTGGCCCTTGTGCAAGAGTTTGAAGGAAAAGAACGAGTTGTATATTTCGTAAGTAGAAGACTCTTGGATGCAGAAACAAGATATTCGGCGGTGGAAAGGCTATGCTTATGCTTATATTTCTCATGCACGAAGTTGAGGCCATACCTATTAACTACCGAATGCACCGTGGTGTGCAAGGATGATGTGGTCAAATATATGTTGTCATTACCGATCTTGAAGGGCAGGATTGGAAAATGGATCTTAGCCTTGTCAGAATTTGATTTGACCTATCAATCGACCAAAGCAATCAAAGGGCAAGTAATGGCCAATCTAGTAACTCAGCATTGTGGACCTGAAGTTGCAGTCATAGAACCTATTCCATGGACTATGTTCTTTGATGGATCATCATGTGGAGTAGGAGCTGGGATCGGAATTGTCCTCATTTCACCTCAAGGAGCAAATTACGAGTTTTCCATCCCGATTGAGAAGACTTCAACAAACAACCAAGCTGAGTACCAGGCAGTATTAAAGGGGATAAAACTACTACGAGAAGTCAATGCTGAAGTCGTTGAGATATTCGGAGATTCTCAACTCGTGATAAATGAATTGGCAGGAGAGTATGAATGCAAAGATGATATATTAAGGGTTTATCATGAAGAATGCCTTCAATTACTTCGAGAGTTCAAGATAGTAAAACTTGAACATATCCCTAAGTGTCATAACAATGAAGCTAATCGGCTGGCCCAAGGGGCATCAGGATATCGGCCGATTCTGGCTATAGAGTTATCAGCTGAAGATTGGAGGAAGGAGATAACAGATTATCTGAAAGATCCATCCAAAAAGGTTGATAGACAATTAAGGTACAAGGCCACTAAGTATGTTCTGCTGGAAGATGAGTTATACTATCGTACCATTGATGGAGTTCTGCTCAAATGTCTTGATGAAGAGGAAGCTAAAACCTTAATGGGAGAAATTCACGAAGGAGTCTGTGGAGCTCATCAATCAGCATTTAAGATGAAATGGATGATCATAAATAATAACTATTATTGGCCAACAATATTGGAAGATTGCTTCAAATATTACAAAGGATGTCAAGAATGTCAGAAATTTGGGAGCATTCAGAGGGTTCCAGTATCGGCAATGAACCCAATAATTAAACCATGGCCATTCAGAGGTTGGGTGATTGATCTGATCGGGCAGATATATCCACCATCAAGCAAAGGTCATAAATTCGTGCTGGTGGCTACCGATTATTTCACAAAGTGGGTTGAAGCCATCCTAATCAAGACTGTGACATCAGGCAATATGATTGATTTTGTTAATGAGCACATTGTCTATCGGTTTGGTATACCTCAAACTATCACAACCGATCAAGGGAGTCAATTCACTTCAGGGGAGTTTGAAGAATATGCAAATTCTTTAGGAATCAAACTGTTAAATTCGTCTCCATATTATGCCCAAGCAAACGGACAGGCAGAAGCAGCAAACAAGGGCATTATCAAATTGATCAAGCGCAAGATTGATGAAAATCCTAAGCGATGGCATATGGTCCTTAATGAAGCACTATGGGCATATAGAATGGCATGCCACGGAGCAACCAAGGTATCACCATATCAACTGGTATATGGTCACGATGCTGTACTGCCTTGGGAACTAAAAACTAGATCTAGAAGGACTTCTTTACAAGATCAGCTATCGGCCGATGATTATTCAGCTATGATGAAAGAGGAATTAGAAGATCTTGCTGGTAATCGGCTGAGAGCTCTGGAAAATATCAAAAAGAATAAAAGAAGGATAGCCAGATGGTATGACAAGAAAGTCAAAGTTAAAGAATTCGCTGAAGGAGATCTGGTTTGGAAGCTCATATTACCAATCGGCTCAAGGGATCCTAAATATGGGATGTGGTCACCTAATTGGGAAGGACCATATCAGATCAGTCAATGCGTGCCAGGCAATGCATATATCTTGGAGACATTGGAAGGAGAAAAGTTTGCCAGAGCACTAAATGGGAAGTATTTAAAGAAATACTATCCAAGCATATTGGTAGACGCTTAGTCCAATCAGAGCCTAAAAGTGGCCGATTTGAGACTCAAGTTACGGCCGATTGCGGATGGAATCATCTCTAGTAGCAGAAAGCCGAATTATCAAAAGCATGTTCGGTTTCATAATATGGCCGATGTACAAATCGCCCTTAGAATAAAATATATATATATATGTATATTTTCTCTCATCTTCGATTACAATGGTGACATTACAGTGCAGATCTGAAAGAATACATTAAGAAGACAAATTTGAATGGTTCATTACAGATCGATTACATTAATCGTCACTGAACAAGCGACGGGGACGAAGAAAGAGAAAAACGAAAAAAGAAAAGCATAGATTTGATGAAGATGAATCACCAGATGCGGTAACTCTCTCCGTCAAGTTTGTTGGGAAAGAAGACATAGGGTTGTTCTTCTTTTCGCAACGCCCAGGAACAACCTCCACCCTCCTCCACCAGCTGATGCACCTAAGTTGCATCACAAGGATTCTTCTAGCTGTTGGACCTCCTGGCTTCACAAAAGGAGACTAGAGAGGGGAGTATGTTCTAGGCTATTTCACAAGAATTCTTCTAGCCATCTTAAGTCAGAGAAGAAGAGAGGAGCCAAAGAGCAAGAGCCTAAAGCTCCCTGGGCCTATATCTTGAGCCATGGGTGAAGATAAAGGTGCGACCTCCGTGAGAGTATTAGATCGGTTACTTATAGCCAGAGCAACAGAAGAGATAAAGACGAAGGAGCCGAGAAAGACGGAAACTGATGATGCCAAATCTAGCAAAAAAGGAAACAGATAACCCGTGAATGGCTCAGTTTCCAAAGATGACCAATTCAAGGGAATCGCCTCTAAATAAAGGATACACGCGCACAAGACGATGGGAAGTTTCTCTGACACGTCCACAAACTGCAGAGCATGGCTCACAGAAATCTTCTACCCAACATTGCAGACAGAGTCTACAAGCTCACTAGCAGCACCTGGGGGAAATGCCATTTCAAGCTAGAGTATGTCAAAGACCAGTGATGATCATCGATGCTCGCAGAGTTTTCCAGGGAAAGATGCCTCTCATACCCAAAGGCTAAAGGGATTAACACCTACATCAGGAAAATCCAAAGGGTTGAAAAGGATGCAGAGAACCCCGGATAGAAGGGTGAGTCTTATAGGGAAGGGGTGCGAAAGAGCCAAAGAGTCACATGGTGAACAACCCTGAGGGTCAGATAGAAAGGACGAGACACTATCAATGGGGATTGATCGCATCGATCACGTGAAGAGATTTGGCCATTATTCGAAAGATGTCAAGCAAATTTTGAAGCAAAAGGATCATTTACTCCGAAACTGGGGGCATGTGTTGACACTGTTTTTTGGAAAAACAGGTCAAAAAAGGATAAGGAGAGGTAGCCAATGAAAACAGAGTGCAATCTGCCGATTAAAGGGGAGAGAAGGATGGTCAACGAGACTCGCTGATGGTCAAAGAGGATCAACCCTGACAGTAGGCCAGTTGGTCAAAGCGATCGGCCGATAGTCAGCCAGAAGATCGGCCGATGAAGAGAAAGAAGGCGGAAATCAAGGAGATACGCCAAAAGGAAAGCATGGTGGAGGCGGGTCAATCCATGATTGGCAACGGGTCAAGAGTCAGTTTTAGAAAGTTTTTTGACTCCTGTGAGAGTCCTTTTCTATTTCTACTGGTTTTTGTCCTTAGATACAAGTAAACAGTGCCGTAATCGGCTAGGAGTCGGGTTTGTCCTCAGGACATAAATAGCGACCCTGCGTGGTCGGAAAAAGTGTACACACCAATATCAAACAAACCGCCTCCGAGCAAACCTTTTACTTTTACTACATCTACTTTACAGCATCTACCTTTACAGCATCTACTTTTCGGCGACTTCGCCATTGCGTTTTTCTCTTTTCTACAACGCCGTGCTTCGAGTTCGTCGGGCTGCATCAACTGATCTCCGGCAAGCTTATGAGTACCGTTTTACCGAATAATCCTAGGCTTTAACCTCCGGGCGCATCGCTGAGGTTTCGTCTAGTTCTTTATTCACCCCTTACCGATATTAGCTAGATCTACAAGTTTTCGTACCAATTCTTGTGGTTTTAGCTATTATCATTATCATCCACTCGATCTAGATCCTATCGGCTTCTAACACCGCAGCTGATCCCGACCTACTCGAGCGCTGACATCACGATCGGTCGATCCAGCCGATCCATCTGTTTACGCACCCGCGCTTTGGTCGCTCTCGAGCCGGCCGATCCCGCTTCATCTTGTATCGGCCGATTGGCTGGTACAGATGTCGCTGAAAGGCCATCGGTTCTCTAGCCGATCCCTAATATTTTCCATTGTCATTCAACAGGTCAAATTGGCTGGCACGCCTCGCTACAGACCGGGGAGTCACGTGTGCTGCGCACGGAGGTGACGTCCTATTTTCGCCAGCCATTCGATACGTAATTATAGACTCAACTGAAACTTACATGTGGGACCTGGTCATAGTCAAGAATTTGCATGAACTATTAGTAGAGTTTCCCATATACCTATCACAACCAACAAGTGGTGCAGTGGTAAACAGCACACCCTTGTTCCTTCAGGTCCCTGGTTCGAACCCATGCCATGGTAAATTATTTTTGCGACATTTCGTGACCTATGCTTACACGTGGGACCCTGGAACTATTTATGACGACTTGGAACACTCTAATTTCAAAAAAATGCTTGCATGTGGGACCCAACTGAATTTTATGACGACTTGGAACACTCTATTTTAAAATAATGCTTACATGTTGGACCAAAGTTGGTTTATGACGCCGCTGACATGGCTAAAATGCTTACATGTGGGACCCTGGCAAACTTTATGACGACTTGGAACACTCTATTTTCGAAAAAATGCTTACATGTGGGACCCTACTGAATTTTATGACGACTTGGAACATTGTTTTTAAAATAATGCTTACATGAGGGACCGATGTTGGTTTATGATGTTTTTTCAGAGCTTATGGCGTCACAAAACAGCATGGAACAGGGAACGCCCAGCTATAGTACCAACTGTAATGATGAAAAAAATTTTTGTCACTAAATTTGCTTGAAAGTGAAATATTATGACGAGATCAGCCGGGAACGTCATAAATCAATGACGCTGAAATGTGGTTGCGTCACTAGTCAATGATTTTCTTGTAGTGCATGTTCCTCTCATGTGTGATAGCACGAGTGCCATTAGTGTTGCCAAAAATTCCATGCTACACTCCAGAACCAAACATATAGAGGTGAGGTACCACTTCCTGAGAGACCATGTTGAGAAGGGAAACATAGACCTCATCCATGTGCCAACCGAGAAACAGCTCGCTAATATCCTGGCAAAGCATTTGGACCAAGCTACATTTGCTTGTTTGCGAGGGGAGCTTGGTGTGGTTTTTCCTTTTTGAGCTTCGGTTGGGAGTCTGATGTACATATGCATATGCATTTTCATTCTTGTATCATATCATGCTTGCATCTTTGTATCATAGACTGCATTTGTATCATATGCTTTAGCGATGTGCTTCTCCTACATACATTTATCACTGTGATATGTTGGATGTGAGTTTATGACTTTGCTAGTAAAGATCTTGTGATGTATAGCTATGCTCTTGGTAGCTTTGGGATGTATATGCATGTGAATGACATATTTTTGTGAATATGCTATATATGATCCTCTCTTGTGAGTTGAATGCCTTTCGTGCTCAAATTGTGCTCATATGGCTATATCTTGCTTAATTTGTGCTTGAGAATCATGCTCTTTTCATTTGGGGTCAAAGACCCATTTGTCATCATGAATGTTTAGCCTACATGTTACCTTGTGGAGAAGCCTAAGCTTTTTTTTGCTGCAAAGCTTCATGTACCATGCTTAATTTTAAATCATGATGTTGGTATATGAAATGTCTATGCTTGAAAAATATGCTTCCATGTCACATGTGCTTTAAATTCCTTATTTTGGGTGCTAAACCGTTGCATGATGTTCACCTTTGAGAAGTCTCATATTTAGAAGTGGACACATGGCTCGGTGGCTTTGACATGACATGAGATAGCTTGTAGGTGTTTGTGATGATCTTGTGATGAGAAATTGTGACCTTGCATGAAGTTTGTGGGCTATATGTTGTTTGTGCTCATTTTGGCCATGTTTAGGTCCTATGCTCATGAGAGGGAAAATTTGTTGAAAATTGCTTCATCTTGATCATGGCTATGTCACATGCTTATATGTCTCTATCTATCTTGTTGGCAATGCTTGTACAGAATTTGTGGCTATCTTGCTTGTCTATGTCTCATTTTTAGCATGTTGTAGTGCTCTTTGTCTATTTGAGAAGCACATGCGTGCATTTGTAGACTCGATTCATGCATTACCAACAAGGGGGAGGAAAGTATCCAATTCATGCATCTAAGGGGAGTCTTGCATCAATGGGGAGAAAAATTAGGAGAAATGCATTTGTTCAGGGGGAGCTTGCATTCATGCTTTGGGAGCTCTTTGTTGCCTGAATTTTAGTTGTGCTCTTTTGCCGATGGTGTCGAGCCCTTTTGCCTCACCTTTAGGAGTCGACAATTTTGGAGCATTTTATCTCGGTTACTACAAGAAAATCGTTGACTAGTGATGCAACCACATTTTAGCATCATTGATTTATGACGTTCCTGGCTGATCTCGTCATAATATTTCACTTCCGAGCAAATTTAGTGACAAAAAAAACTTTCTTCATAACGGTTGCTACTGCAGCTGAGCATTCACTATTCAATGCTTGTTTTGTGACACCATAAGCTCCGCAATAGCATCATAAACCAACTTTGGTCCCACATGTAAGCATTATTTTAAAAATAGAGTGTTCCAAGTCATCATAAAATTTAGTTGGGTCCCACATGTAAGCATTTTTTCGAAAATAGAGTGTTCCAAGTCGTCATAAAATTTTTTAGGGTCCCACATGTAAGCATTTTTGCCATGTCAGCGGCGTCATAAACCAACTTTGGTCCCACATGTAAGCATTATTTTAAAATAGAGTGTTCCAAGTCGTCATAAAATTCAGTTGGGTCCCACATGTAAGCATTTTTCGAAAATAGAGTGTTCCAAGTCATCATAAATAGTTCCAGGGTCCCACGTGTAAGCATAGGTCACGAAATGTTGCAAAAATAATTTGCCATGGCATGGGTGCGAACCAGGGACCTAAAGGAACAAGGCTGTGCTGTTTACCACTGCACCATTTTGTTGGTTGTGATACGTTTATGGGAAACTCTACTAATAGTTCATGCGAATTCTTTACTGTGACCAGGTCCCACATGTAAGTTTTAGTTGAGTCTATAATTACATATCGAATGGCTGGCGAGACACTTCACTCAGACTTCGCAAAGACTTTTGACTTTCGCTACGCAGATCTGCAATAGTTCGTGGTAGGAATGGCAGATCCTAGCAGTGAGGGGAAGATGGTTGCGCCGCCACATCCTAGCAACAAGAGGATGAGACAGCAAGATGAGGTTGGTCCTCTGGTTTGAGCCGCTATATTTTCCTCTATCTTACTAGGGTTGGGGATATCTAGATTTGTTGATCTGGAGGATTGATGAGCATATATGGTAGATTTAGATTTCATTATCGTACCTTTAGATTTGCACTTCGATAGGTGTTAGAAGTTGATAGGCTATAGACAATTCATGTTAGATTCAGTTAGTTTTCAATTTGCATCGTCTTACAGTAGGTTTTGTATTTTAGTAGCTTCTAGATGTGCTTCAAGCCACTCGTTTTATGGATTTTTGTCGAGGTGCTCAATTGATAGGATTGATAGGTCCATCGTTTTATGAATTGGTAGATTGAAGATACTATTTCGGAGCTGCAGACCGTTGAAGAGACATCTAGATTCTGCCACGATTGTTAGCGTTTGCACAATTCACATGTGTTAGATTCAGTTAGTTTCCAATTTGCATCGTTTGATGGATCGATAGGTTCATTTAGGAGAACGATGCCCTTGCTGAGTTTATGTAGGTAGCAAACAACCAGGTTTTGTGGCGTGTGGTGGTTATTTTACTGTACTCATACAATTGGGTTTAAGGGATTCAGGTCTTTTAATAGACTCAGTTGAGTTTATTTTTCAGATTGAGATGAGTTTTCTCCAAGGATGAGTTTATTTCTACAAGAACATCTTAATGTTATTTTAGAAGATCTGGATGCCTCGTCTCGGGGGAGAACTTTCTTAGGATCCCCAAAGAGATCCAAAACATGATAGAACAACTAGCTGACAGAGAAACAACTTGAGTATACACCTAAGAACAAGAAAACTGAGGGCAGAGCTTATTCTTCTTACCATAGACATTGGAATAAAAGCGTCAATAAATGGGTAGGATATTGAGTTTGTTTGGTCCGTCTTTTCTTTTAAATGTTCAAGAAGTTCGTTGTCAGTTGGACTGAAACGGGTACCCTTGCCTATTAGTACCCGTTTCAGTCCAACTGGCAACGAACTTCTTGAAAATTTAAAAGAAAAGGTTGACCAAACAAACTCAATATCCTACCCATTCATTGACGCATTTATTCCAATGTATATGGTAAGAAGAATGATCTCTGCCCTCAGTTGTCTTGTCCTTAGGTGTGTACTGGAGCTCTTGCCCTTTGTCTGCTAGTTGTTGTATCATGTTTTCCATCTCTTTCGAGATCTTATAGAGTCCTCACCCTGAGATGAGACATTCAGATCTTCTGAAAAAACTTTAAGAAATGCAAGAGAGTCTCACAAGATGAAAAATTCACGGTAGGAGATGCAGAAGGTGAAGGAACAACTGCAGGAGGCCAAACATGAGATGGAGTTATGATTATGAATGAGTAGTGATGATTATTATGAAACTTGTATCATGATTGTGTTTTGGTGTTGGCTACTGGATCATCGTATGATGTTTGCTACTTGTTGGTGGACTGGTGGCGTGAACTTTGTGGTGATGAGTTGCTATGAGATGTCATCTTATTATGCTGATTTGGTTTAATCTATTCCAAATTGATTCGAGCATACTCACCATTCGGAATTCGTACGTATTGCAATGGAGGTCATTGAGAATTACAGCTAAGGACTGGCACCGAGCATTAACCGATGAACTTGTGTGCACACCCCCTCTGAACAGACGTGTCGATCATTGTGAATCGCAATGCCTGCCCTCATTTACTCTCGGTTGCCGACATGTACGAAGTCGAAAGGTTGAAGCTGCACTGTGCGTCAAAGATGTGGGACATGGCAAGCGAGGAAACTGTGACTTTATTTCTACGATGGGCAATTCAGGCTAACTGCACACAATTGCAGGACAAGTGCATGTCTCTCTTAGAGTGAATCTTTCCTCACGAAATACTCACATATGATTGGGCAGTTGTATGCACTGATCATCCCGAATTTATGCACAATCTCCATAGAAGATCCAAACTCATTCGTTTCGAGCATACTCACCATTCGGAATTCATACACGTTGCAATGGTGGTAGAGGAAGAACAATGGAGGTATGGTGATAATAGATAGGGAAGGGGGAAGTTATGATTAAGGAAACTCCGGCCTGTTGATGTTTCGCAAGGAGGACCTTCCTAGTGGTAAAAAGGGAGGAAAAGCTAAGATCTTGTTTGTTTGGATTGATCCAGAATCGGATCGTCCGTCCTTTTGATGGTTTGCGGGAAGGACCTTCCTGAGAAACAATTGTGTAACTGTTGTTTCCAAGTACCGACTATTCCACGTGGCTGGCCGCCGCATGCCCGGAAACTGGACATGTTTGCCGCAACAACAGCACGTAGCGGTTCTGGTAAGTTGGCGGGAGAAAAGCGCGTGCGACAACCAAAAAAAAGTTTTCCCGCAGACAAGTGTTTATATCCCATTTCTCTCGACGATGCGGCATACACTACTGCAACTCTGCAAGAGACTCGCCGGCACCACGCTCCTTTTCCTTATGGCAAAGACTAGAGCTAGCGTCGGTGCTTAGATCTGCTGTTGCCCATGGCGGGAATTGCGAATCGTAGCGGCCCTAGTGGCGAACGGAGAAGCAGGACTCGCTCTGGTCAGGTCAGTCCTTTGTTTAGACATGCTACTTTGATCTGTCATCCTAGTTAAGGGGAATTCTGGATTTAGGGATCTGGGTTAATAGACTATATTCATGTATTTTAAAGGTGTTTGGAGTAGACTACAAAAGCTCCTGATCGCCGACGCCTGGTCCTCGTGAAGTTATCGTTATAGATCCTAATGAAAACAAGTGCAAGGACGGGTTGCCTATCCATCTGAGGTATGACTGGATAGGCGCCTACCCTGGGCATCGATATGTATGTTGCTGCGAGGTAAACGATAACCTGTATCACTTCTAATAAATGTTGCTTCTGCGTTTGATGTTAGTGTGGTCAATCGCTAATTATATGAACAGAATCAGTGACTGCAGACTAATGGCATGAAGTGCGCATCGTTTAGGTGGATAGATCCTGAATGGTATATTAGGACTCTAAAAGTTCTAGAGTAACTGATGGAAATGAAGGGAAAAGCAGAAGGGGAAGCAAGGTCATGGAAAGAAGCATGTACAACTGCTAAGGAGGAGGCCAATGTCAAAGCAGTTGAGCTGCAGACGATAACGTGATACTACAGGGAGGTAACCCATAACCTGTTTGAGACGAGAAAGAAAATGAGAAATGATGCTCTATTGTCTCCTATAGAAAAGGGTGAAGCCAACAGGTACCTAAAAGCTGAAAGGGAGGCAAGGATGTGGAAGGAAGAATGTGCAAAGGATAACAGGGAGATTCAAGAGACTGCTGCTGAGCTGCAGACGGTCAAGTAGCTCCTGGATTCTGCAACACTTGTGGTGAAGAAGGTGAGGGAATTGCTGAGACAGGCCTCATATAAGAGGTCACTCAGCAAGGACAACAATGAGGCATAATGTGATTCGTGGTGTTATTGCTAGGTAGACGGTTTAGAGGTGTTAATCATGCTTGTATTTTGGTATTTGCTACTTGTTGGTGGTGTGACCTTTGTGGTGATGACTAGCTGTGAGATGCCATCTTATGATGTTTGATACTTGTCCGCTCTGTTGATGTTTTGCGGGAAGGACCTTCCTGATTATCGAATGCGTAACTGCTTGTTCCCTACAATGATTGTTGTACAAACTCATACATATGCGCGGAATAATTGACGAAGGATGATAATATAGATATTTGTACATTGAATTGCGTTACAGGTGGTACACCATCAAAGTTCCTCATTACGGATAGCTAGGCAACAACCATATTCCTCGCGACCAAATCTAGTCCCCACGAACCTGCTTAATGTAGATCGCCGGAGTAGTGTGGACGCCTGGAACAATACCTATTCCCTGCTGGAAGATCTAGTACTCATTCTTTTCATCATGATGATAAGTTCGTAGGAAGTAAATATGATTTGTCCTCAGGTCAGCCAAACCAGAAATGGCATGCTCTTCTGTAATAATGCACTTGCCAGGACCAACCAAGATGATCTTATTCCGGAACTCAGGAGCTCTCTCCCAGGGAATAGGCTGCCAAATGTCCCTGACGAATGAATGCAAAGTTAATTCTACCACCTCAGCTTCTTTCTCCTCCATAACAACAAAGAACAATCGGTCTTCACCTTCGAGTAGAGAAGAGTTGCCCATGACAACCGAAGTCCAACAGGATGGGGAGGTGCTGGAAGATCTTGCCCCAAGTAGATCCACATGTGTTCAAAAGAACTGCACCAGAAATCTTCTGAAGGTAGTGTAATCCAGTCGGATTGGCTACCCAAATGCCACATGGAAACGGGTATTGACCTAAGCGCTGCAAAAGATTTCTCTGGCCAAAAGAAAGTAATCACGACAAATGAATCTGCACCAGCTGTTGTTTCAAGGCACAAGATACAAGCTTGGAGAGTAGCCATTTGGCTCCATTTTGGAAGTCGAGGAAGGTGAATGTGCTTCCGAGGAGACAAAGGATTCGCATGAGCGCGTTGCACCAATCTCTGCAATCTAAGGCGACTAGGCTTCCAGATCCGCCACAACCGATCAATCTAGTCCTTTTCCCAGCTAATGCAGGAAAGGAGACCTCAAAAAGCCACATATCAGTGACGGATGCGAATGTAACTGCTCCAAATTCATCGATAAATTCAAATTTCAGAATCCAAGGGTCAAACGAGCGTGGCTCACCTGAACGAGCGCAGTTCCAACCCTTGCAGACAGCTTTGAACATGATGAAATCCCTTGCATCACTGATCTTATTGGCGACGCTCACAACAATGTCAGGAATAAGATTTGCCTAGGGACGAGGCATCATTGATAGGATAGCCAAAGAACAAGGTCGTGGGAGAACAATGGAGGAGTTACAGCTCCAACAAAGACAAATGAGTGGAAAAGGTAGTCCAGAAGTTCCGGTATTGAAAGTGCATCTTGACCCCTAATTGTTTTGGTGATAATGACAAACACAATTTGTGGTATTTAATTGTCCAATAAGATGTGTGCAGGATCTACTAAAGATAAAATCATGGTTTTGACCAAAGGAAGGCCCCCAACTCCAATTCGGTGTTTTCAATTCAAGTCAAAGCTTATATTTATTTTGCATTTCGAATTTGAGTATAGGAAACACCATACTATAAAGGGGATGCGAATTGACCGCCAATAGATGCTAAAAGTGCTTAAGAAGATGATCTAAGTGAGTGAGAGGAAACCCGAGCCTACACGAACACTTTGCTCTTCTTTCCTCAAAAGTCCTACCATTGTCGGTAGTACCGATATGGGTTCGCTAGCGAGTTTGAGCCAGGCCCTCGGTAGTACCGACCCGGGGTCGGTAGTACCGATATGGCTTCACTATCTAGTTTTCTCGGTACCCCTCGGTAGTACCGACCCGGGGTCAGAAGTACTAAGGGTCACCGATTCTGCACAGTAATGGCTAGTTTTTGAGGGCTAGTATAAATACCCCACTTCATCTCCCTCATTTGCTGCTAACCTACCACGGGAAAAACACTCACTTGAGCATTCACTCCACTTCTCCTCTCCCTCCTAGAACTAAGTCTTCATCCCTTTGAGCTAGGGCTTGGTTGGAGGAGTGATTCTAGTGCACTTCGATTCCCCTCATCTCAAGAGCACTTGAAGCATCTTCGGGCATCGATTCGCGTTTGTTACTCTTGAAGCTTGCTTCTAGACGGTTAGACGTCTCCCGTCGAGTGCCCTCTTGGTGTGGAGCACCCGAGATTGTTTGTATTACCCTCACCTTGGTGGAGAATTCTTAGTGAGCACCAATCTTCCTTTGTGGGGGTTGGGTGAGGCAAAGAGGCTCTTGGTGATAGCCCTCCCTTTGTGGTCTCCTCAACGGAGACGTAGCTTCCTTTGTGGAAGTGAACTTCGGATTAAATCTCTGGTCTACTTGCTTGTTTGAGTTCTTTGCTTTTTGCTAACCCTAGAAGCTTGTTTGTGCCCGGTCTATATATTTGTTGTGTTCCTATCTATATCTATGATTGCAGGAGGTTCTTAGCATCTATACTCACCTTTTCATTCAAGTAGAATTGCTAGAATTGTCGTGCATTTCAAATTTCCTATTAAGTCATCTCTGTCTGGTCGGTAGTACCTGAGGACCGGAGCGTCCTAGGACCGGTGGATGGTCGCTCCCTAGTGTGATGAGTGATTGACAACGTGGTGTGGACTGACTCTTGGCCGAGTATTGCTGGTACAGGTTGCGGCTTGACTCGTGTTGGTGCAGGTGAAGAACGGGTGCGAAAGGTCTTAGCCTTGCGGGGCCTCCGAGGAGTGGAGAGCCAAGTAGGCTCGGCTCGATGGACCCGGTGGCCGAACGGGGTTCAGTGCGGGCCGCACGGTGGCAAGAAAAGCAAGACGAAGTCATCGACCGGAGCTGGTTTAGGGTAGCGGCTCACGACCGGAGTCTGCACGCGGGGTTTGCGGCGGTTCACCACAAAACCGTCGGGTTACTTGGTTGAGCCACAAAACCAAGACCGGAGGCTCGGCGGACGGAGACGGGATCCGGGCGCGCCGAGAAGCTTCGATGCCAGAGGACACGCGTCGGGATCACAGAGCTTGCGTCGGGAAGATGCGGACTGCGGCAAAGGCGTGGTCGTCTGATGAAGAGGAGTGCTATTTGACCATATTGCCCCTGAGGGGATTGTATCTTAAGTTTAAGTGCTAGGGGTAGCTTGGTCATTTGCCCAACCCAGAGGGACTCATATATATAGCTCTAGGGTTTCTGGGCAAACTATCCTTCCGGACTGCTTCTCATTTCCCTGCTCCATAGGTTTAGATTGTCTTCATGGTTTTGTAGAGAATCTGATCTCCAAGTGTATGGAAGCATTCATGGTTGCGTTGATTTCCTTCTTGTAGCTCGTGTGATTTTCGTGTCTTTTTCGAGCTATTTTCGTTGGATTTTCGTGCGTGCCTTGTTCCTTCGATTCTGAGGTGTTTGGGTTCGGATTTGTTGGTAGGGATGATGGATAGATGTCTTGTGCATCATTGTGCTTGATCTTGACCCCCCAATCTCCGGATTTGGCCTCGGATTGAAGGATTTCGGTTGGAACCCTAGCTTTTTGGTAGAGCTCGCTTGCGATTCGATTCCCGGCGATTTAGTTCGTTTGAGGTCTCAAGTTTTGGGGTATAGCATCTCCTAGGGACGCTTCACATCTCCCCCAAATCTTTCCTCAAGAGCTCAAAGCCATTTGGGAGATCCATGGACGGATAGGTGAAGTCTTGTTCGCGTTTTTGAGTTCGGGCTGCTGTTCCCGTGCCTGGCGGACAGTCCACCCGGGGCACGCAGACAGTCCGCGAGGAGCTGGCAGATCTGGTGTTCGTCATGTTCTTCGCGTGTTCTTGCGTGCTTGTGTTTCGATCTGTTTTGTCCGGTGCTTTTGGTTGCTCGGAGTTTGCCGGACGGTCCGCGAGGAGAGTGCGGACAGTCGCTTCCGCGTGGACGGTCCGCAGGTAGGGCACGGACTGTCCGTTTTTCAGGGTGCAGTACTGGAGGTTCGGGGGCTATTTTCGTACGGTCCACCGCAGACCCGCGGATAGTCCGCCTAGGCCTCGCGGACGGTCCGCCCGGTCCTTACGGACAGTCCGCCCGAAGCCTCGCAGAGTACTAAGTCTTTTGCTTCTTGAGTTGCGTTTTTGCTTGGGGTTTGTTTGAGGCTTGTTCCTAGGGTTGGTTGGTCCGTTGTGACTACACGACCTAGGCAAGCTCGTGTGGGAATCCTAGGTTGTGAAGTTGGGGCATAGGCCGAGTTCTTCCTACGGGAAGAATTTTTATCGGCTCCCATTCACTCCCCCCTCTCTGGTCGCCTAATCGGTCCTTCAATTGGTATCAGAGCTGGTTACGGATCTTCGTGATTCTAACCAGTCTTAGATCCAAAGATGGCGTACCAGGAACGGGGTTCGGGTCCTCCACACTTTGATGGTAAGAACTACCAGACGTGGCAGAGGCGGATGGCTCCTTTCCTCCGCGGCAAGGGTCAGATCCTTTGGGATGTCACGGTGAACACAGCTTATGTTCATCTGATGAACTTCCTAGCTCCAGGATCGAGGGATATGTTCGACGCCAACAACAAGGCGGTCGACTACTTGTTTCGTGCTCTGTGTCATTCCGAATTCGATCGGGTTCAGACAGAGGACTTGGCTTGTAGGATTTGGGAGCAGTTGAAGAATGCTCATGCTGGAAATGCTCAGGTTCAGGCTCGGTTGTTTGCGACCTACCGGAGAGAGTACGAGAACTTCACTCATCTCCCCGGTGAGTCCATTGATAGCATGTTCCAGCAGTTCACGGTGATTGTGAACAACATGAGGGCTAATGTGGTCGTGCTCTCGTACGATGATCATGACAGGGCTGTGAAGCTCCTGCATTCTCTGGATCGTACCGTGTGGAGTGAGAAGGTCGAGGCCATTCTTGAGTCGGAGAAGTATGAGACCCTCATGGTGGACGAGCTGTTCTCCAAGCTCAAGTCGTCCGAGGTGGACCGTGGGGTGCGAGCAAGGATCGAGAACCCGACTGACCCTCATAGCCTGGCTCTCATTTCTGGACCAAGGACTAACGCTAACATGTCTTCGAGACATTTCTCTTTGTGTTCTCTTGTGTCCATGCCAGATGAGGAGTTTGACGTGCTAGGCGAGGAGGATCTCGTGTTGCTGAGCAAGCGGTTCGAGCGCATGTACACGAACCGGAAGAACGCTCGGAGGAGCTCGGGCATGTGCTACCTGTGTGGGAAGCACGAGCACTTTATTGCTGAGTGCCCGGAAGCCATGGAGGTCAAGCCTGAGCACAAGCACCGTCCGAGGACCGACCACAAGCACCGCTCGAGGGACGACCACAAGGGCAAGAACAAGTCCGAGCGGAGGCCGAGGAGGAGTGGTGGTCACAAGGAGAAGGAGCGAGCGATGGTTGCCGGAGCGAGCGACATCGACTCGAGCTCTTGCTATTCTTCATTGAGCTCAAGTGATAAAGATGAGAACCGGCACAAGGGCAAGCGGTCAAGCAAGAACATCAACGGCCTATGCTTCGCCGCCCAAGGCTTTTGCGGCATGGCACATAGCTCCGCAAGCAAGAAGAGCAACAGGGACAACTCAGACTCCGACTCCGAGGATGAGGTAAACAATGATCCATCCTTCTTGGTAGCAGAGAATGCTAGGTTGAATGACTTGCTTGACAACCGTGATGATGTGCTTAGAAAAACCAACAAGGAGAAGAGGGAGTATAGGTCTTTGCTTGGAGAGGCTAAGGAGAAGGTAGTTGAGCTAGAGTCTTTGCTTGTTGATGCTAGGGCTCAAATAGATTCTCTTAAGCTGCTCCTATTGTGACCGATGTACCTGAATGCACTGATTGTTCCACTTTTCTTGGTGATTTGACTGTGCTTAAGGAAAAGTCTGCCTCCAAGGTCGAGGAACTAGATGAGCTTTCACACTATGTTGATCGTTTGCAGGATGAGAATGATGAGTTGAGGAAGATGATGGGTTGGTTGTCTGGTCATGAGCCTCAGCTCAGGATGATGATAGAGGCATACAAGCGCTATGATGGGCATGCACTTGGGGCGGATAAGGTTGGTGAGGGAAGTGGTGAGAATGAGGGAAGATCGGTAATATCCCAGAACCACCAAAAACCTACCACAAAAATACCTATACTCCTAAGCCAAACCCACCCACTTAGGAACCGACTAGACACAACCCCAGCTCCACCCGTGTTTCCTCCACACACAGACAACTTCCAGAAACCCATCAAGTTCAAGAGTGACTTGGGGAATGAGTTCTTTGGGAAGAAGGGCGAGAAACCGAGTGAGGAGAAGCCAGAGCCCAAAGAGAGCCCAAATCCAAAGCCAAAGCCAAAACCCTTCCATTGTGAGCATTGTGGGAGGGATGGGCACCTAGCGGAGTTTTGCTTCAGGAGGAAGCATGAGGAAAGGTTTGCTAGGGAGATGGCAAACAAGGACAGGTACCGCCCTTCTCGTGGTGTGCCTGAGTCTAGGATGGTGCCAAGGGGCGAGGGTGTGGTGCGTACCATTTACCCTCGAGAGAGGCGTGAGTTTGTGCCTCGTGGTGAGCCACCACATAGAGAGGGTGGTAGGCGTGTTGGGTTTGGGCGTGGTGAGTTTGCTGGACGTTCCTTCGCTCGTGGCCAATACGAGTATGGCGGGAATGATCGCAGTTTTAGGTCCCAGAGGAGCTACGGGCCACGGTCTCCACCTCGTGGTACGCGTAGTCCTCCAAGGGGACGTGTGGGTGTTCCACCTAGGGGAGATATGATGGATTTTGCTAACCCCACTTTTGAGCAAATGGCACGGCACTGGTTTGATTCATTTTGTACTAACCCCAGTGCTGAGTCGTTTGCTCACTCTCGCTCTCGTTTTTTATTTTCAAGTGGGAGGCTTGGAGGGCTTTTGGTTGATCGACTCCGGTTGCTCTCGACACATGACCGGAGATCGAAGGTGGTTCTCCAGCCTCACCCCGGTGATGACCAAAGAGTACATCACTTTTGGGGACAATGGGAAAGGTAGAGTGCTTTCAGTGGGCACGGTGAAGGTGAGCGAGTCTGTGACTCTTAGGCGTGTTTCTCTTGTCAAATCTTTGGGGTACAATCTTCTTTCGGTTTCCCAGCTTCTTGATGAGGGTTTTGAGGTCCGTTTCAAAACGGGCGCTTCGCGTGTTTTGGATTCTCGAGGTGATCTTGTGTGCACGATCATCCCCGAGGGTCAGATTTTCAGAGCCGATTTTTCTCAATGTGTCGGCTCTTCTCGTTGTTTGGTTGCTGGTGTTTCGGCGGAGCTTTGGAAATGGCATAGGAGACTAGGTCACTTGAGTTTTGACTTGTTGTCACGCTTGAGTGGGCTAGGTTTGGTCCGAGGATTGCCTAAGTTGAAATACCAAAAGGACTTGGTATGTGCTCCGTGTAGGCATGGTAAGATGGTCGCCGCCTCTCACCCGCCTCTGACATCTGTTATGACAGAGAGGCCATGCGAGCTGTTCCATATGGACTTGGTTGGTCCAGCTCGTGTGTGCTCGGTGGGTGGGAAATGGTATGTCCTGGTGATAGTGGACGACTATTCTCGCTATGCTTGGGTCTTCTTTCTGGCTGACAAGGGGGAGACGTTTGGTTTTGTGAAGGATCTAATCTTGAGGTTGAAGAATGAGAGGAATGGACATGCCATTCGAGCTATCCGTAGCAACAATGGCTCTGAATTCAAAAACTCTCATTTCGAAACCTTTTGTCGTGATTTGGGACTCGAACATCAATTCTCTTCTCCCTATGTGGCTTGTCAGAATGGTGTGGTTGAGAGGAAAAATTGTTCCCTTTGTGAGATGGCTAGGACGATGCTCGATGAGGACTCCGAGGAGATATTGGGCTGAGGCGGTGAATACCGCGTGCCATGTTGGGAACCGGATTTTTCTTAGGGCCTTCTTGAACAAGACGTGCTATGAGCTCATGCACGGGCGAGCACCTAGAGTGAGCCATTTCAGGGCTTTTGGTTGTCGGTGCTTTATTCTCAAGAAGGGTAGGCTTGATAAGTTTGAGTCGAGGTCTTCCGATGGGATCTTTTTGGGTTATGCTAGTCATTCTCGAGCATTCCGTGTGCTCAACCTTGATACTAGCCTAGTCATAGAAACTTGCGAGGTTACCTTCAACGAGACCCAGCCATGCAATTCGTCTGTTTTTGAGTGTGCAAGTGACGACGAGATTGGCAAGAAGATCTTTGAGGATGAGGAGGATGATGCTAGAGAGGATGATGGTGATGATGAAGCTCCAGCCGAGCATGTACCCTCTACTTCCACTGCGACAACTACAGTGCAGGATGGTCCAGCCCCTACACCGACTACGATCCAACAAGATCAAGTGGAAGCTGCAGTTGAGGGGGAGGTTGTCTCCAGGCGAGAGGCACCGAGGCGCGTTCAAGTTGATCATCCTTCTTCAAGAATCATCGGCGACATCAATGAACGTACGACACGGTCAAGGTCCAGGAATGTTTCTCACTTTGCTCATTCGGCTTTTGTTACTACCTTTGAGCCGAAAGACATTGGACACTGTAACGCCCGCGTTTTTAGCTCCAAATAAATCACCTAATAAATCGTGCGTATTTCCAAAACTGTCCAGCCGAGCTCAACTGCCCCCTTCAAACCCTAGCCATCGTCCCTCCTCCTCACCCCGGCGCGCGTGCCGCGAATCCCGCCGGCACCGCCCGCACCCGGGCCAGCATCCACGCGTGCCTTCCCAACACCGCGGTCGGCCACCGTGCCGGGAATCCCGCGCACGCCGCGGTTCCCGCCGGCCGGTCCGCCTCGCCATCGCCGCCGTCCCGAAAATCACGCCGACGCCTGGGAATCGGAAAATCCCGCAAAACCCTTCCCCTAATTTCCCTAGCAATTTTCCTAATTTCCTAAACCTTTTCTATATTTCTTTCCCTTCCTATTTTTTTTTTCTTCCTTTCCTTTCTTTCTTTTTCTTCCTTCCTTTTTCCTTTTCTTTCTTTTCCTTCTTTCCTTTTCTTTTCTCCCTTTCTTTTTCCCTCCCCTCCTTCTTCCTCCCGCGGCCAGGCGCCCAGGCCGCGCCCCCGACACCCACGCCTGGCACCGCTGACCCCTGCGCCGCCCCGGGCCCGTGCAGGCCGGCAGCACGGCCGCCTCCACACGCCACCGCGGCCAGGCCGCGCGACCCCGCCTCGCTGCTCAAGCACGGGCCCGCGACGGGACTTTTCCCTGGCGCCCGACGGCCCGCCGAGCCGTCGCCTCCGCCATACACGCCGCCACGACCGTCGCCTGTCACCGCCTCGCCCAAGCCGATCCGTCCCAGCCCCCTGCGCCGCGTGACCCATCAGCTGCTCGACGACCTCCCCGAACCATCCCGTCGCCCGGCGACCGGACCCGGCCGGCCCCAGCACTGCCCGCCGGCGACCCTCCCCGCCAAAAAAAATCTCCTCCTCCGAACCGACCTACGCGGCCTATAAAAGGCCGGCACCCCTCCTCGCCGCTCCTCACCCCAGCCGCAAGCTTCC
This sequence comes from Cenchrus fungigraminus, assembly GCA_036936925.1. Classification (NCBI taxonomy): domain Eukaryota; kingdom Viridiplantae; phylum Streptophyta; class Magnoliopsida; order Poales; family Poaceae; genus Cenchrus; species Cenchrus fungigraminus. The sequence goes on from CM072780.1 coordinate 51,211,046, forward strand.
AGTAGCACCCAATTGCACCGCCACGCCACCATTCGCGCCGCCGCCATCAACCTCCACCGCCGGCCGCCCCTTGCCGCGGAGGAACCTCCTCAAGCCATCCCTGACCAAGGTGAGCACGGGAGAAGCAAGCCCTCGTCCCCCTCTTCCTTTTTCCCCCTGTCCCTGACCGCCGCCGGCCCCTGGATGCCGCCGTCCGCCGCCGGACCGAGGCCGCCCCTGCCTCCCTCCCCTGTTCTGGATCGGGGGAGGAAGAAGGGCACTTTTGCCCAAAGCCCCCTGGATTTCCTTTTTATCCTGAGCCCCTTTTTAACCCTATTCCCTCCCTCTCCCTATTACTCCAAAATAGTCCCTAGGTTAATAGTAAATTGTAAACTACATACTGTTAAGCCCTAAACAATTTACAACCAGGCCCTTACCAAATTTACATTATCATACTCACACCCCTTTTCCATTAGTAGAAATTACTAATAGGTCCTTAACCCCTGTAACCCCTCTTTAACCCAACATTTCATGCACGATTTTATTCCCGATTAATTCCAAATTTCACCACACCTTTCCCAGTAATATCCCCGCCGAACCAACCCCCCCCCTAGGGCTTATATATTTCCCTCTCCATTTATTTTCCCCTCCTCGAGCTCGGCCGGTAATATGTGTGCTTATAATGACTGCTTGCTTGTGTGTGCGCTATAGCCGACGGAGTAGACGAAGGAAGGTACCTCGAGCCGGAGGTCGGAGCCGACTACTGCGAGCAGGAACCCGAGATCCCGAACGCCGAGCCGGCACTCCCCGAAGACTTCGAAGACGGCAAGTTCAATCTCATCCTTTGATGCATGCTTTGATCCCAGTTTTATAAATACAACCCTATGAACCGTTTTATAAATTGCATATTGTTTTACTGTTAAAACCCGGTAGGATAGCCACCCTTGATTGCTATGATTTAACTTTGTTTGGCCTAAATGATTGCTTTAAAAATGTGTGAGTGTTTTACAAATGGGAATGGGATATTTTGGGAAGTGAGTAAAGAACCGGGTAGACGGGATGGACGTGCGTGTGTCAGGAGTATGGGTGAGCTCGTACCTTTGTGGTTGAGCGAGTTGGAGACGTCCATCTTGTCGTTAAGGACCGGGTTGCGTGACATCTCACCTGACCCAATTATCGTACTACCACTCGACCGTTGTATGTGGCAACGGCTTAGCATAAATCCCACTAGTTAATCTACTTGCCATCAGGAGTGCGGGTGAGCAGCGGGAGACCAAGGAGTAGGGGTACGATCTGTGTGAGGTACGCCCTAGTTACGTGAGATAACCCCTTGGTTGCTCCCGTGGTGGCTCGTAGGGTTAGCTAAGGTGGGTAATGGCTTTGATAGGATCCGCGCCGGCACTACGGTGTTCGTGTGGCGGTACCCTACTTGTGGGTAAAGATGTACAACCTCTGCAGAGTGTAAAACCTATTCGAATAGCCGTGTCCACGGTATTGGACGAGTCACGGTGGGGTCACAAAACTAGTGTTTGGGTTTGGGATGTTTTCATGGCGTGAGTTGTTTTCTGGAAAAGCGTGTGGCTGTGTGCCTAGGCTACTGCGGACGGGGAGTCCGGTAGTCTTCATTTGGTTTTCACAAAACAACTGAGTTACTTGAGTTATAAAAACTGTTTGCGAAAACCTTTTCAAAAACAAACCCTTGAGTGAGTGCGTTTGCAAAATAAACCTTATCCTGATCCTTGATATATCCCGTGCATGATCTGCTTATAAGCCCCTCCGTGGGTGGGGTTGAACTTGTTGAGTACGTATGTACTCACCCTTGCTTAATTAACTGTTTTTCAGAGGAGGATCCCGACTTCGTTCCCGAAGACGTCGAGTAGGTCGCTGTCCTGCACCCAACCCGTGCCTGTGGAATCAGGGTCGCCACAGAGAGCTTCCATGGCGTGGTACTCTGATGAGGCCTTAGAAGCCTTCGCTATCGTAGTTTGGTCTTTAGCTTTTGTGTTGTTTCTCGTGGCAATGGCGCTTCCGTGCCCACTATGCCGCCGTGATGTAAGGGACTGAACCACCTGTTGTAATAAATGTGTTGCCAGCCTCCTGGGACTGGTATTTATGTCACATTTAGTCACCTCTGATGAGGGGACGCATCAGGTGGTATCAGAGCCGTAGGTTGGCCGTAGGACGCGACCCCTAGGATACGAGACCTCCTCTGGCCCCTCTTTAATCTTTCCCTTGCTAAGCTCATCTTTTCCCAAATCTTTACCTTGATCCTTGCCTGATTCCAGATGGCTAACCCCGAATGGAACGGAGGAGTCTGCCCCGTCCAGCCTGGTCTCCCTAACCTGCTGCTACTCAGCTTAGAACGCGTCGGAGTAAGGGATCCGCCGGAGTTCGTTTATCGGGAGTACGAACGCTACGGCACCCTTCTGTGTAAGCTGCTGATCTTCGTGGGAAGAAGCACGCTCTACCCCGACACAGAACCTTGGTTCGTCTCCGCCACTGGGTTTCGCTTCGCTGACACCTACCCAAAGGCTGCTCGGAAAGCCCTGCGACGCCTACGAGTGGTCTATAGGCAACACCTTCGACGGACTCCGATGGGATTTTTCCCACCCTCTGGAGGAAGAGGACGCTCATGGATCGCCCGGATGAGAGGACTCGGAAGGGAAGAAGAAGACCTAGAAGATACGATTTCTCACCTGACCATCTACCTCAGAGGCCTAGACCACCTCTACCAGGAGCAAGCCCAGCAACTGAAGCAACAGATTGACAGAGCGGAAAGAGCGGAGCAAAGGATAGAGCTGGAAAGGATTAAGACAACCATGGCGGAAGTTGAGCTACGCAACATGGAGCGAGACTACGCCAGAGAAAGGGAACGCTCTGAAGTATTCCACAAGAACCTATGGGATGAGCTCCACAAGGAACGTAGGAGAAGAGAAGAAGCTGGGTTGATGGAGGATGAACCCGAAGAAACCCACTGGGATAAGGGAACCCAGACCGAGGATGTGATGTTGGAACAAGATCTTCCACCGAAGAAGCGTCGCATTCAGCCTGAGGAAGAATCCCCATAAGAAGAGTATGGAACGCCTAGGCTAGAACTATCGTCATAATAATAAGTGTACCCCTGAGGAGTGTACCCAACCTTTGTGAATAAATAAAACTATCTATCTTTTGTACCCTACCCTTTGCACAACTTGTTCAACTCTACCCTTGTTTTCAGATGGCCGAAGATGGATGGACCCAAGGCGTGTGCCAGGAGGAGCCTGGTTTTGCTCGCCTTCTTATCAACTCCCTGGAGCGCCTCGGTATCACTGAGCGCCCAAGGTACTACAGTAGAGAGTACGAGCAACTCGGCACTCTTCGCTGTAGGGTGGTCCTCTCCATCGCCAGAAGCACCCGCTACCCCAACGTCGAGCCGTGGCGCGTGACCGCCACAGGTTTTCGACATCGGGATACCTATCCCTTGGCCCTCCGGAAAACTCTCCGTTACCTGTGCAGGATCTACGAGGAACACCTCGTCCCCACACCGATGAGGTATTTTCCTCCCGCCATCAGAACCCCAGTTTGGCAGGCCCGCATGAGAAACCTGGAACGACGCCGCCACCAAGAAGACCTGCTGTACCACGTAGTTGCCTACCTTGTCTCCCTGGATAAGCTCTTCGATGACCAAGCCAAGCACTTGAGGGAGCAAATCAGTCGGGCCGAGCAAGCTGAAGTCACAGTGAGGATGCACCAAGTCCGAGTGGCCCAAGCAGAAGCAAGGACCGCAGCCGCCATCAGCAGTGAAGCCGTTGCCCATGAAAGCCTCAGGCGAATCCAGGACCAACGCATACAGGAATGGACCAACAGTGGAACACCCGTTCCGGCTGTGGGAGAAGCACAAGTCCTAATTGGGACACCCCTCATAGGATGGGGAGGAGTTCCTGAGACTCCAACACCGACTGTAGCCGCCGAGCAACCAACATCAACCGTCGAAGAAGGAACTTCCGCCCAGCCCCAAGAAGACGGGAACCCCCAGGATGATGACGGCGATGAGCTGCTCATTCCACTGGAAGCACACTCCGCCCCAGAAGATGGCTCGCCCCGCGAGTAGCATGCCCCAGAGGCCCTTGCCAAGGAATGAAGCCGTGTTGGTCCAAGCTTAGAGTCGCCCTCTTAGCTTTTGTCATGGTACCAAGTCGTGTAGTGTACCAGCGTTGTATCAGTCGAGTAGTTCGGGATGTATCCTCCTCTCATGGTTGAAATGAAGTTGGTTGTGCTTGTGTGTCATGTGTGCTTGTTGTGTGCTTGACGGCAGGAGTCCGATCCTGTCTTTTCAAAAACCCGTCTTAATCAACTTAAACATCACATAAAATCTCATAGAAACCCGCTCCCCTACAGATGGTTTCAAGGCGTCCCGCCGGGAGCTTCCAAGGCTCCGGTCGTATGGACCCAAATGCGGAAGGATCGCATGCAGAACGAAGGGAGCGCCCTAACGACCAAGAAGTGTATCAGGACGAAAATGGAGGAGAAAACATGGTTCCGCCACCGCCACCACCTGCCGTAGACCTGGCGCAAGTATTGGCTAACCAGACCCTGTTGCTGGAAGCCATAGCCAATGCCATCACCCGCCCAAAGCCCCGTGTTCTGGGCATGAATGAGAAACTGATAGAATTTCTCCGGACAAAGCCACCCACGTTTGGCGGATCCGTGAATCCCTTGGATGCAGATGACTGGCTGAGGGCCATCCTAAGGGAACTAGAGCCATTCAACTGTGAGGATCGGGACAAGGTTCTGTTGGCCACTCACCAGCTCACTGGAACAGCCTTAGCCTGGTGGGAAAACTACTGTGCAGCGGCCAAAGATCCCTCCGCCATCACTTGGGATGAGTTCGTGGAAGAGTTTCGTCGCTACCACATCCCAGAAGCCACACTGAAGCGCAAGGCAGATGAGTTCCGTGAACTCCGCCAGGGCAACAAGTCCGTGGAGGAATACACTTATCAGTTCATAGAGTTGGCTCGTTACGCCCCTGAGGAGGTGGATAAGGACTCCAAGAAGCAGGAGATGTTCAAGAAGGGTTTGACTCCGGAACTGAGGACTCTGCTTACCCCTCAGATCTACCCTGATTTCAACACACTTATGAACATGGCCATCCTCACAGAAAGAGCCAAAGCAGAGGAGAAGAAAGAAAACAAGCGCAAGTTTATGGAGCACAAGGCTCAACAGCAGGAACGTTCCCAGAGGCAGAGAAGCTTCGGACACCCCATGTCCAGATTCCAAGCCCCCATGCAGTACAGAACCCAGTCCCAAGCCACGGGCTCTCAAGGCCCCAGAACCCAGTTCAAACCGTACAACAACCAGAACACCATGAAGCCTCCACAGAGCAACACTAGCCAGGTCACTGCCAACAACAACAACAACTCCAGGGTGTGTTTCAACTGCCGTGAGACCGGACACTTCATCGCCAACTGCCCATATGCCAAAAAGCCAACAGCTTCAGCCTTCTCCAACTCAGTGAATGGGCCGAGACCGGTTGTATCTGGAGCCAACCGCGTGCCAGTTCGCAGCAACAACAACAACTTCGGCAATAACAACCAGCAGATGAGGCAGCCCCAGCAGTCTTATGGACGAGCCCGCGTCAACCACATCAACGCACAGGAGGCTCAAGAAGCACAAGGCGTAGTGCTCGGTGAGTTCCTGGTCAGCTCAGTCTTGGCAACCATATTATTTGATTCAGGAGCATCACATTCATTCATATCCTCAAGTTTTGTGGAAAAACACAACATACCTACAGTACTACTAAAAACACCCCTATTAACTCGAACGCCCGGAGGTGACATTAAGTGTCAACTGGGTTGCTCCCGGGTGAGAATAATTTTAAGTGGGGTAGAGTTCCTAGCGGACCTGGTAGTACTGAAGTCCAAAGGGATAGATGTGATTCTTGGGATGGACTGGTTAAGCCTTCACCACGGCCTTATAAGTTGTGCCGATAAGGTGGTACACCTAACCAACCCAGACGGAGTGCGAGTAACCTGCTGTACCCGAGGAAGCAGACCAGACATAATGGTTTTTAGCATGGAAACCAAGTCCCTAGAAGAAATCCCAGTAGTACGGGAGTACCCAGATGTATTTCCCGAAGAACTCCCCGGAATGCCACCAGATAGGGATATAGAGTTTGTTATCGACCTCGTCCCCGGAACCTCTCCCATAGCCAAGAGGCCCTATAGGATGGCAGCCCCTGAATTGGCAGAGTTAAAGAAGCAGCTGAGAGAACTTCAGCAAAATGGGTTCATCAGACCGAGCTCATCACCATGGGGAGCCCCAGTGCTTTTCGTCGAAAAGAAGGATAAAAGCCTGAGGATGTGCGTGGACTATCGCTCACTAAACGAAGTCACTATCAAGAACAAGTATCCTCTCCCCAGAATAGATGATTTATTTGACCAACTAAAGGGAGCCAAATATTTCTCGAAGGTCGACTTAAGGTCAGGATACCACCAACTCAAGATTAGGGAGAGTGACATCCCAAAGACCGCCTTCGTCACCCGTTATGGACAGTATGAGTTCACAGTGATGTCCTTCGGACTCACCAACGCACCAGCGTATTTTATGAATCTCATGAATAAGGTGTTTATGGAAGAGCTAGACAAGTTTGTCGTGGTGTTCATCGACGACATACTTGTTTACTCCAAAACTGTGGAGGAACATGAACAACACCTTCGAGTGGTACTGGAGAAACTGAGGGCGCACAAGCTGTACGCTAAGTTCAGCAAGTGTGAATTCTGGTTGGAGAAAATATCCTTCCTTGGACATATTCTGACAGCAGAAGGAGTAGCAGTAGACCCTGGGAAAGTCGAAACAGTTTCCAACTGGCAACAACCAACCAATGTGAGCGAAATCAGAAGCTTTCTTGGTTTAGCAGGATACTACCGGAGGTTTATTGAAGGATTCTCCAAGATTGCCCGACCCATGACAGAGTTGCTCAAGAAGGAGAAGAAGTTCGTCTGGACCGAGTCGTGTGAGAAGAGTTTTCAGGAGTTGAAAAGAAGACTGACAACCGCCCCAGTGCTAACCCTGCCAGACATTCAACGGGATTTTGTCGTCTATTGCGATGCATCTCGACAAGGACTAGGATGTGTACTTATGCAAGATGGGAAAGTAGTGGCGTATGCTTCCCGCCAACTCAAACCCCATGAGCAGAACTATCCAACTCATGATTTGGAGTTTGCAGCCGTAGTGCATGCCCTTAAGATTTGGAGACATTACCTGATTGGAAATAAGTGCGAGATCTACACAGACCACAAGAGCTTGAAATACATTTTCACCCAGCCTGACCTAAACCTAAGGCAAAGAAGGTGGTTGGAATTAGTCAAAGACTATAACCTAGAAATCCATTACCACCCAGGAAAAGCCAATGTAGTGGCAGATGCCTTAAGCAGAAAATCCTATGGAAAAGCAGTACCTAGGAGTGCCCAATTGCAAGAGGAAATGGCACGGCTCAATATGCACATTGTTCCCCAGGGTTACATCCGCCAACTAAGTGTCCAGCCCACCCTGGAAGACAGAATCAGAAAAGCCCAAGAATCCGATAAGGAGCTGATGAAGATCCGCAAGCACACGGGAGAGAATAAGGCCCCAGATTTTAGGGTGGACAGTCACGGTACACTATGGTATAAGAACAGGATATGCGTACCTGAAGACGGAGATTTTCGACAGACCATCATGGATGAGGCACACAACTCAGCATACTCCATTCACCCGGGATCCACCAAGATGTACATGGACTTAAAACAGAAGTATTGGTGGAATGGGATGAAAGCAGACATTGCCCGATTTGTCGCCCACTGTGATACTTGTCAGAGGATCAAAGCCGAACATCAGAAGCCCGCAGGACCGCTGCAGCCTTTACCAATCCCGGTATGGAAATGGGACGAGATAGGTATGGATTTCGTAGTAGGGTTGCCAAGAACTCAGAAAGGACATGACTCCATATGGGTGATCGTGGACCGACTCACTAAAGTCGCTCACTTTCTACCCGTACGGACGACTTATGGTGGAGAGAAGTTGGCGAAACTCTACATAGAAAACATAGTAAAGCTGCATGGAGTGCCTAGCAGAATAGTCTCAGATAGAGGGACCCAGTTCACCTCTAGGTTCTGGAAAAGCCTACACAAAGCCATGGGTACCAAGCTAGATTTCAGCTCAGCGTACCACCCGCAGACAGACGGACAGACCGAAAGGGTGAATCAAATCTTAGAAGATATGTTGAGAGCATGCGTCCTCACCTATGGCAAAGATTGGGAGCAGAGCCTGCCATATGCAGAATTTTCTTACAACAACGGCTACCAAGCAAGTCTGGGGATGTCGCCATTCGAAGCACTATACGGGAGAAAATGTAGGACACCCCTGATGTGGTCCGAAGTAGGAGAGCGTGCCCTGGTTGGGCCCGCACTTATAAAGGAAGCCGAAGAGCGAGTAGCCGATATCCGAGAAAAGTTGAAAGCTGCCCAGTCTCGACAAAAGAGCTATGCAGACAGGAAGAGGCGAGAAGTAAGCTTCAATCCTGGAGAGTTCGCTTACCTCAAGGTTTCACCTATCCGAGGGACTCGCAGATTTCAAGTGCACGGGAAGTTGGCCCCTCGGTACATCGGACCGTACAAGGTGCTGAAGAAAGTGGGAGCAGTAGCATACCGGTTGAAGCTACCAGAGGAAATGGCGGATATACATCCCGTGTTCCACGTTTCTCAGCTGCGAAGGTGTTTGAGAGTGATCGAAGAGAAACGAGTGCCGGTGGAAACAATTGACTTACAGCCAGACCTTAGGTACCAGGAGGTGCCCGTCAAGATTTTGGACACAGTGGTCAAAAGGACGAGAACATCAGAAGTACGGGTGTGCAGAGTCCAATGGAGCAGACACGGAGTGGAAGAAGCCACGTGGGAACGAGAAGACGCTTTGAAAAAGGAGTTTCCCCACCTGTTCGAAACCTAGTCGAATCTCGAGGACGAGATTCATTTTAAGTGGGGTAGGTTTGTAACGCCCGCGTTTTTAGCTCCAAATAAATCACCTAATAAATCGTGCGTATTTCCAAAACTGTCCAGCCGAGCTCAACTGCCCCCTTCAAACCCTAGCCATCGTCCCTCCCCCTCACCCCGGCGCGCGTGCCGCGAATCCCGCCGGCACCGCCCGCACCCGGGCCAGCATCCACGCGTGCCTTCCCAACACCGCGGTCGGCCACCGTGCCGGGAATCCCGCGCACGCCGCGGTTCCCGCCGGCCGGTCCGCCTCGCCATCGCCGCCGTCCCGAAAATCACGCCGACGCCTGGGAATCGGAAAATCCCGCAAAACCCTTCCCCTAATTTCCCTAGCAATTTTCCTAATTTCCTAAACCTTTTCTATATTTCTTTCCCTTCCTATTTTTTTTCTTCCTTTCCTTTCTTTCTTTTTCTTCCTTCCTTTTTCCTTTTTCCTTCTTTCCTTTTCTTTTCTCCCTTTCTTTTTCCCTCCCCTCCTTCTTCCTCCCGCGGCCAGGCGCCCAGGCCGCGCCCCCGACACCCACGCCTGGCGCCGCTGACCCCTGCGCCGCCCCGGGCCCGCGTAGGCCGGCAGCACGGCCGCCTCCACACGCCACCGCGGCCAGGCCGCGCGACCCCGCCTCGCTGCTCGAGCACGGGCCCGCGACGGGACTTTTCCCTGGCGCCCGACGGCCCGCCGAGCCGTCGCCTCCGCCATACACGCCGCCACGACCGTCGCCTGTCACCGCCGCGCCCAAGCCGATCCGTCCCATCCCCCTGCGCCGCGTGACCCATCAGCTGCTCGACGACCTCCCCGAACCGTCCCGTCGCCCGGCGACCGGACCCGGCCGGCCCCAGCACTGCCCGCCGGCGACCCTCCCCGCCAAAAAAATCTCCTCCTCCGAACCGACCTACGCGGCCTATAAAAGGCCGGCACCCCTCCTCGCCGCTCCTCACCCCAGCCGCAAGCTTCCAGTAGCACCCAATTGCACCGCCACGCCACCATTCGCGCCGCCGCCATCAACCTCCACCGCCGGCCGCCCCTTGCCGCGGAGGAACCTCCTCAAGCCATCCCTGACCAAGGTGAGCACGGGAGAAGCAAGCCCTCGTCCCCCTCTTCCTTTTTCCCCCTGTCCCTGACCGCCGCCGGCCCCTGGATGCCGCCGTCCGCCGCCGGACCGAGGCCGCCCCTGCCTCCCTCCCCTGTTCTGGATCGGGGGAGGAAGAAGGGCACTTTTGCCCAAAGCCCCCTGGATTTCCTTTTTATCCTGAGCCCCTTTTTAACCCTATTCCCTCCCTCTCCCTATTACTCCAAAATAGTCCCTAGGTTAATAGTAAATTGTAAACTACATACTGTTAAGCCCTAAACAATTTACAACCAGGCCCTTACCAAATTTACATTATCATACTCACACCCCTTTTCCATTAGTAGAAATTACTAATAGGTCCTTAACCCCTGTAACCCCTCTTTAACCCAACATTTCATGCACGATTTTATTCCCGATTAATTCCAAATTTCACCACACCTTTCCCAGTAATATCCCCGCCGAACCAACCCCCCCCCTAGGGCTTATATATTTCCCTCTCCATTTATTTTCCCCTCCTCGAGCTCGGCCGGTAATATGTGTGCTTATAATGACTGCTTGCTTGTGTGTGCGCTATAGCCGACGGAGTAGACGAAGGAAGGTACCTCGAGCCGGAGGTCGGAGCCGACTACTGCGAGCAGGAACCCGAGATCCCGAACGCCGAGCCGGCACTCCCCGAAGACTTCGAAGACGGCAAGTTCAATCTCATCCTTTGATGCATGCTTTGATCCCAGTTTTATAAATACAACCCTATGAACCGTTTTATAAATTGCATATTGTTTTACTGTTAAAACCCGGTAGGATAGCCACCCTTGATTGCTATGATTTAACTTTGTTTGGCCTAAATGATTGCTTTAAAAATGTGTGAGTGTTTTACAAATGGGAATGGGATATTTTGGAAAGTGAGTAAAGAACTGGGTAGACGGGATGGACGCGTGTGTCAGGAGTATGGGTGAGCTCGTACCTTTGTGGTTGAGCGTGTTGGAGATGTCCATCTTGTCGTTAAGGACCGGGTTGCGTGACATCTCACCTGACCCAATTATCGTACTACCACTCGACCGTTGTATGTGGCAACGGCTTAGCATAAATCCCACTAGTTAATCTACTTGCCATCAGGAGTGCGGGTGAGCAGCGGGAGACCAAGGAGTAGGGGTACGATCTGTGTGAGGTACGCCCTGGTTACGTGAGATAACCCCTTGGTTGCTCCCGTGGTGGCTCGTAGGGTTAGCTAAGGTGGGTAATGGCTTTGATAGGATCCGCGCCGGCACTACGGTGTTCGTGTGGCGGTACCCTACTTGTGGGTAAAGATGTACAACCTCTGCAGAGTGTAAAACCTATTCGAATAGCCGTGTCCACGGTATTGGACGAGTCACGGTGGGGTCACAAAACTAGTGTTTGGGTTTGGGATGTTTTCATGGCGTGAGTTGTTTTCTGGAAAAGCGTGTGGCTGTGTGCCTGGGCTACTGCGGACGGGGAGTCCGGTAGTCTTCATTTGGTTTTCACAAAACAACTGAGTTACTTGAGTTATAAAAACTGTTTGCGAAAACCTTTTCAAAAACAAACCCTTGAGTGAGTGCGTTTGCAAAATAAACCTTATCCTGATCCTTGATATATCCCGTGCATGATCTGCTTATAAGCCCCTCCGTGGGTGGGGTTGAACTTGTTGAGTACGTATGTACTCACCCTTGCTTAATTAACTGTTTTTCAGAGGAGGATCCCGACTTCGTTCCCGAAGACGTCGAGTAGGTCGCTGTCCTGCACCCAACCCGTGCCTGTGGAATCAGGGTCGCCACAGAGAGCTTCCATGGCGTGGTACTCTGATGAGGCCTTAGAAGCCTTCGCTATCGTAGTTTGGTCTTTAGCTTTTGTGTTGTTTCTCGTGGCAATGGCGCTTCCGTGCCCACTATGCCGCCGTGATGTAAGGGACTGAACCACCTGTTGTAATAAATGTGTTGCCAGCCTCCTGGGACTGGTATTTATGTCACATTTAGTCACCTCTGATGAGGGGACGCATCAGGTGGTATCAGAGCCGTAGGTTGGCCGTAGGACGCGACCCCTAGGATACGAGACCTCCTCTGGCCCCTCTTTAATCTTTCCCTTGCTAAGCTCATCTTTTCCCAAATCTTTACCTTGATCCTTGCCTGATTCCAGATGGCTAACCCCGAATGGAACGGAGGAGTCTGCCCCGTCCAGCCTGGTCTCCCTAACCTGCTGCTACTCAGCTTAGAACGCGTCGGAGTAAGGGATCCGCCGGAGTTCGTTTATCGGGAGTACGAACGCTACGGCACCCTTCTGTGTAAGCTGCTGATCTTCGTGGGAAGAAGCACGCTCTACCCCGACACAGAACCTTGGTTCGTCTCCGCCACTGGGTTTCGCTTCGCTGACACCTACCCAAAGGCTGCTCGGAAAGCCCTGCGACGCCTACGAGTGGTCTATAGGCAACACCTTCGACGGACTCCGATGGGATTTTTCCCACCCTCTGGAGGAAGAGGACGCTCATGGATCGCCCGGATGAGAGGACTCGGAAGGGAAGAAGAAGACCTAGAAGATACGATTTCTCACCTGACCATCTACCTCAGAGGCCTAGACCACCTCTACCAGGAGCAAGCCCAGCAACTGAAGCAACAGATTGACAGAGCGGAAAGAGCGGAGCAAAGGATAGAGCTGGAAAGGATTAAGACAACCATGGCGGAAGTTGAGCTACGCAACATGGAGCGAGACTACGCCAGAGAAAGGGAACGCTCTGAAGTATTCCACAAGAACCTATGGGATGAGCTCCACAAGGAACGTAGGAGAAGAGAAGAAGCTGGGTTGATGGAGGATGAACCCGAAGAAACCCACTGGGATAAGGGAACCCAGACCGAGGATGTGATGTTGGAACAAGATCTTCCACCGAAGAAGCGTCGCATTCAGCCTGAGGAAGAATCCCCATAAGAAGAGTATGGAACGCCTAGGCTAGAACTATCGTCATAATAATAAGTGTACCCCTGAGGAGTGTACCCAACCTTTGTGAATAAATAAAACTATCTATCTTTTGTACCCTACCCTTTGCACAACTTGTTCAACTCTACCCTTGTTTTCAGATGGCCGAAGATGGATGGACCCAAGGCGTGTGCCAGGAGGAGCCTGGTTTTGCTCGCCTTCTTATCAACTCCCTGGAGCGCCTCGGTATCACTGAGCGCCCAAGGTACTACAGTAGAGAGTACGAGCAACTCGGCACTCTTCGCTGTAGGGTGGTCCTCTCCATCGCCAGAAGCACCCGCTACCCCAACGTCGAGCCGTGGCGCGTGACCGCCACAGGTTTTCGACATCGGGATACCTATCCCTTGGCCCTCCGGAAAACTCTCCGTTACCTGTGCAGGATCTACGAGGAACACCTCGTCCCCACACCGATGAGGTATTTTCCTCCCGCCATCAGAACCCCAGTTTGGCAGGGCCGCATGAGAAACCTGGAACGACGCCGCCACCAAGAAGACCTGCTGTACCACGTAGTTGCCTACCTTGTCTCCCTGGATAAGCTCTTCGATGACCAAGCCAAGCACTTGAGGGAGCAAATCAGTCGGGCCGAGCAAGCTGAAGTCACAGTGAGGATGCACCAAGTCCGAGTGGCCCAAGCAGAAGCAAGGACCGCAGCCGCCATCAGCAGTGAAGCCGTTGCCCATGAAAGCCTCAGGCGAATCCAGGACCAACGCATACAGGAATGGACCAACAGTGGAACACCCGTTCCGGCTGTGGGAGAAGCACAAGTCCTAATTGGGACACCCCTCATAGGATGGGGAGGAGTTCCTGAGACTCCAACACCGACTGTAGCCGCCGAGCAACCAACATCAACCGTCGAAGAAGGAACTTCCGCCCAGCCCCAAGAAGACGGGAACCCCCAGGATGATGACGGCGATGAGCTGCTCATTCCACTGGAAGCACACTCCGCCCCAGAAGATGGCTCGCCCCGCGAGTAGCATGCCCCAGAGGCCCTTGCCAAGGAATGAAGCCGTGTTGGTCCAAGCTTAGAGTCGCCCTCTTAGCTTTTGTCATGGTACCAAGTCGTGTAGTGTACCAGCGTTGTATCAGTCGAGTAGTTCGGGATGTATCCTCCTCTCATGGTTGAAATGAAGTTGGTTGTGCTTGTGTGTCATGTGTGCTTGTTGTGTGCTTGACGGCAGGAGTCCGATCCTGTCTTTTCAAAAACCCGTCTTAATCAACTTAAACATCACATAAAATCTCATAGAAACCCGCTCCCCTACAGATGGTTTCAAGGCGTCCCGCCGGGAGCTTCCAAGGCTCCGGTCGTATGGACCCAAATGCGGAAGGATCGCATGCAGAACGAAGGGAGCGCCCTAACGACCAAGAAGTGTATCAGGACGAAAATGGAGGAGAAAACATGGTTCCGCCACCGCCACCACCTACCGTAGACCTGGCGCAAGTATTGGCTAACCAGACCCTGTTGCTGGAAGCCATAGCCAATGCCATCACCCGCCCAAAGCCCCGTGTTCTGGGCATGAATGAGAAGCTGATAGAATTTCTCCGGACAAAGCCACCCACGTTTGGTGGATCAGTGAATCCCTTGGATGCAGATGACTGGCTGAGGGCCATCCTAAGGGAACTAGAGCCATTCAACTGTGAGGATCGGGACAAGGTTCTGTTGGCCACTCACCAGCTCACTGGAACAGCCTTAGCCTGGTGGGAAAACTACTGTGCAGCGGCCAAAGATCCCTCCGCCATCACTTGGGATGAGTTCGTGGAAGAGTTTCGTCGCTACCACATCCCAGAAGCCACACTGAAGCGCAAGGCAGATGAGTTCCGTGAACTCCGCCAGGGCAACAAGTCCGTGGAGGAATACACTTATCAGTTCATAGAGTTGGCTCGTTACGCCCCTGAGGAGGTGGATAAGGACTCCAAGAAGCAGGAGATGTTCAAGAAGGGTTTGACTCCGGAACTGAGGACTCTGCTTACCCCTCAGATCTACCCTGATTTCAACACACTTATGAACATGGCCATCCTCACAGAAAGAGCCAAAGCAGAGGAGAAGAAAGAAAACAAGCGCAAGTTTATGGAGCACAAGGCTCAACAGCAGGAACGTTCCCAGAGGCAGAGAAGCTTCGGACACCCCATGTCCAGATTCCAAGCCCCCATGCAGTACAGAACCCAGTCCCAAGCCACGGGCTCTCAAGGCCCCAGAACCCAGTTCAAACCGTACAACAATCAGAACACCATGAAGCCTCCACAGAGCAACACTAGCCAGGTCACTGCCAACAACAACAACAACTCCAGGGTGTGTTTCAACTGCCGTGAGACCGGACACTTCATCGCCAACTGCCCATATGCGAAAAAGCCAACAGCTTCAGCCTTCTCCAACTCAGTGAATGGGCCGAGACCGGTTGTATCTGGAGCCAACCGCGTGCCAGTTCGCAGCAACAACAACAACTTCGGCAATAACAACCAGCAGATGAGGCAGCCCCAGCAGTCTTATGGACGAGCCCGCGTCAACCACATCAACGCACAGGAGGCTCAAGAAGCACAAGGCGTAGTGCTCGGTGAGTTCCTGGTCAGCTCAGTCTTGGCAACCATATTATTTGATTCAGGAGCATCACATTCATTCATATCCTCAAGTTTTGTGGAAAAACACAACATACCTACAGTACTACTAAAAACACCCCTATTAACTCGAACGCCCGGAGGTGACATTAAGTGTCAACTGGGTTGCTCCCGGGTGAGAATAATTTTAACTGGGGTAGAGTTCCTAGTGGACCTGGTAGTACTGAAGTCCAAAGGGATAGATGTGATTCTTGGGATGGACTGGTTAAGCCTTCACCACGGCCTTATAAGTTGTGCCGATAAGGTAGTACACCTAACCAACCCAGACGGAGTGCGAGTAACCTGCTGTACCCGAGGAAGCAGACCAGACATAATGGTCTTTAGCATGGAGGCCAAGTCCCTAGAAGAAATCCCAGTAGTACGGGAGTACCCAGATGTATTTCCCGAAGAACTCCCCGGAATGCCACCAGATAGGGATATAGAGTTTGTTATCGACCTCGTCCCCGGAACCTCTCCCATAGCCAAGAGACCATATAGGATGGCAGCCCCTGAGTTGGCAGAGTTAAAGAAGCAGCTGAGAGAACTTCAGCAAAATGGGTTCATCAGACCGAGCTCATCACCATGGGGAGCCCCAGTGCTTTTCGTCGAAAAGAAGGATAAAAGCCTGAGGATGTGCGTGGACTATCGCTCACTAAACGAAGTCACTATCAAGAACAAGTATCCTCTCCCCAGAATAGATGATTTATTTGACCAACTAAAGGGAGCCAAATATTTCTCGAAGGTCGACTTAAGGTCAGGATACCACCAACTCAAGATTAGGGAGAGTGACATCCCAAAGACCGCCTTCGTCACCCGTTATGGACAGTATGAGTTCACAGTGATGTCCTTCGGACTCACCAACGCACCAGCGTATTTTATGAATCTCATGAATAAGGTGTTTATGGAAGAGCTAGACAAGTTTGTCGTGGTGTTCATCGACGACATACTTGTTTACTCCAAAACTGTGGAGGAACATGAACAACACCTTCGAGTGGTACTGGAGAAACTGAGGGTGCACAAGCTGTACGCTAAGTTCAGCAAGTGTGAATTCTGGTTGGAGAAAATATCCTTCCTTGGACATATTCTGACAGCAGAAGGAGTAGCAGTAGACCCTGGGAAAGTCGAAACAGTTTCCAACTGGCAACAACCAACCAATGTGAGCGAAATCAGAAGCTTTCTTGGTTTAGCAGGATACTACCGGAGGTTTATTGAAGGATTCTCCAAGATTGCCCGACCCATGACAGAGTTGCTCAAGAAGGAGAAGAAGTTCGTCTGGACCGAGTCGTGTGAGAAGAGTTTTCAGGAGTTGAAAAGAAGACTGACAACCGCCCCAGTGCTAACCCTGCCAGACATTCAACGGGATTTTGTCGTCTATTGCGATGCATCTCGACAAGGACTAGGATGTGTACTTATGCAAGATGGGAAAGTAGTGGCGTATGCTTCCCGCCAACTCAAACCCCATGAGCAGAACTATCCAACTCATGATTTGGAGTTTGCAGCCGTAGTGCATGCCCTTAAGATTTGGAGACATTACCTGATTGGAAATAAGTGCGAGATCTACACAGACCACAAGAGCTTGAAATACATTTTCACCCAGCCTGACCTAAACCTAAGGCAAAGAAGGTGGTTGGAATTAGTCAAAGACTATAACCTAGAAATCCATTACCACCCAGGAAAAGCCAATGTAGTGGCAGATGCCTTAAGCAGAAAATCCTATGGAAAAGCAGTACCTAGGAGTGCCCAATTGCAAGAGGAAATGGCACGGCTCAATATGCACATTGTTCCCCAGGGTTACATCCGCCAACTAAGTGTCCAGCCCACCCTGGAAGACAGAATCAGAAAAGCCCAAGAATCCGATAAGGAGCTGATGAAGATCCGCAAGCACACGGGAGAGAATAAGGCCCCAGATTTTAGGGTGGACAGTCACGGTACACTATGGTATAAGAACAGGATATGCGTACCTGAAGACGGAGATTTTCGACAGACCATCATGGATGAGGCACACAACTCAGCATACTCCATTCACCCGGGATCCACCAAGATGTACATGGACTTAAAACAGAAGTATTGGTGGAATGGGATGAAAGCAGACATTGCCCGATTTGTCGCCCACTGTGATACTTGTCAGAGGATCAAAGCCGAACATCAGAAGCCCGCAGGACCGCTGCAGCCTTTACCAATCCCGGTATGGAAATGGGACGAGATAGGTATGGATTTCGTAGTAGGGTTGCCAAGAACTCAGAAAGGACATGACTCCATATGGGTGATCGTGGACCGACTCACTAAAGTCGCTCACTTTCTACCCGTACGGACGACTTATGGTGGAGAGAAGTTGGCGAAACTCTACATAGAAAACATAGTAAAGCTGCATGGAGTGCCTAGCAGAATAGTCTCAGATAGAGGGACCCAGTTCACCTCTAGGTTCTGGAAAAGCCTACACAAAGCCATGGGTACCAAGCTAGATTTCAGCTCAGCGTACCACCCGTAGACAGACGGACAGACCGAAAGGGTGAATCAAATCTTAGAAGATATGTTGAGAGCATGCGTCCTCACCTATGGCAAAGATTGGGAGCAGAGCCTGCCATATGCAGAATTTTCTTACAACAACGGCTACCAAGCAAGTCTGGGGATGTCGCCATTCGAAGCACTATACGGGAGAAAATGTAGGACACCCCTGATGTGGTCCGAAGTAGGAGAGCGTGCCCTGGTTGGGCCCGCACTTATAAAGGAAGCCGAAGAGCGAGTAGCCGATATCCGAGAAAAGTTGAAAGCTGCCCAGTCTCGACAAAAGAGCTATGCAGACAGGAAGAGGTGAGAAGTAAGCTTCAATCCTGGAGAGTTCGCTTACCTCAAGGTTTCACCTATCCGAGGGACTCGCAGATTTCAAGTGCACGGGAAGTTGGCCCCTCGGTACATCGGACCGTACAAGGTGCTGAAGAAAGTGGGAGCAGTAGCATACCGGTTGAAGCTACCAGAGGAAATGGCGGATATACATCCCGTGTTCCACGTTTCTCAGCTGCGAAGGTGTTTGAGAGTGATCGAAGAGAAACGAGTGCCGGTGGAAACAATTGACTTACAGCCAGACCTTAGGTACCAGGAGGTGCCCGTCAAGATTTTGGACACAGTGGTCAAAAGGACGAGAACATCAGAAGTACGGGTGTGCAGAGTCCAATGGAGCAGACACGGAGTGGAAGAAGCCACGTGGGAACGAGAAGACGCTTTGAAAAAGGAGTTTCCCCACCTGTTCGAAACCTAGTCGAATCTCGAGGACGAGATTCATTTTAAGTGGGGTAGGTTTGTAACGCCCGCGTTTTTAGCTCCAAATAAATCACCTAATAAATCGTGCGTATTTCCAAAACTGTCCAGCCGAGCTCAACTGCCCCCTTCAAACCCTAGCCATCGTCCCTCCCCCTCACCCCGGCGCGCATGCCGCGAATCCCGCCGGCACCGCCCGCACCCGGGCCAGCATCCACGCGTGCCTTCCCAACACCGCGGTCGGCCACCGTGCCGGGAATCCCGCGCACGCCGCGGTTCCCGCCGGCCGGTCCGCCTCGCCATCGCCGCCGTCCCGAAAATCACGCCGACGCCTGGGAATCGGAAAATCCCGCAAAACCCTTCCCCTAATTTCCCTAGCAATTTTCCTAATTTCCTAAACCTTTTCTATATTTCTTTCCCTTCCTATTTTTTTTTCTTCCTTTCCTTTCTTTCTTTTTCTTCCTTCCTTTTTCCTTTTCTTTCTTTTCCTTCTTTCCTTTTCTTTTCTCCCTTTCTTTTTCCCTCCCCTCCTTCTTCCTCCCGCGGCCAGGCGCCCAGGCCGCGCCCCCGACAACCACGCCTGGCGCCGCTGACCCCTGCGCCGCCCCGGGCCCGCGTAGGCCGGCAGCACGGCCGCCTCCACACGCCACCGCGGCCAGGCCGCGCGACCCCGCCTCGCTGCTTGAGCACGGGCCCGCGACGGGACTTTTCCCTGGCGCCCGACGGCCCGCCGAGCCGTCGCCTCCGCCATACACGCCGCCACGACCGTCGCCTGTCACCGCCGCGCCCATGCCGATCCGTCCCATCCCCCTGCGCCGCGTGACCCATCAGCTGCTCGACGACCTCCCCGAACCGTCCCATCGCCCGGCGACCGGACCCGGCCGGCCCCAGCACTGCCCGCCGGCGACCCTCCCCGCCAAAAAAAATCTCCTCCTCCGAACCGACCTACGCGGCCTATAAAAGGCCGGCACCCCTCCTCGCCGCTCCTCACCCCAGCCGCAAGCTTCCAGTAGCACCCAATTGCACCGCCACGCCACCATTCGCGCCGCCGCCATCAACCTCCACCGCCGGCCGCCCCTTGCCGCGGAGGAACCTCCTCAAGCCATCCCTGACCAAGGTGAGCACGGGAGAAGCAAGCCCTCGTCCCCCTCTTCCTTTTTCCCCCTGTCCCTGACCGCCGCCGGCCCCTGGATGCCGCCGTCCGCCGCCGGACCGAGGCCGCCCCTGCCTCCCTCCCCTGTTCTGGATCGGGGGAGGAAGAAGGGCACTTTTGCCCAAAGCCCCCTGGATTTCCTTTTTATCCTGAGCCCCTTTTTAACCCTATTCCCTCCCTCTCCCTATTACTCCAAAATAGTCCCTAGGTTAATAGTAAATTGTAAACTACATACTGTTAAGCCCTAAACAATTTACAACCAGGCCCTTACCAAATTTACATTATCATACTCACACCCCTTTTCCATTAGTAGAAATTACTAATAGGTCCTTAACCCCTGTAACCCCTCTTTAACCCAACATTTCATGCACGATTTTATTCCCGATTAATTCCAAATTTCACCACACCTTTCCCAGTAATATCCCCGCCGAACCAACCCCCCCCCTAGGGCTTATATATTTCCCTCTCCATTTATTTTCCCCTCCTCGAGCTCGGCCGGTAATATGTGTGCTTATAATGACTGCTTGCTTGTGTGTGCGCTATAGCCGACGGAGTAGACGAAGGAAGGTACCTCGAGCCGGAGGTCGGAGCCGACTACTGCGAGCAGGAACCCGAGATCCCGAACGCCGAGCCGGCACTCCCCGAAGACTTCGAAGACGGCAAGTTCAATCTCATCCTTTGATGCATGCTTTGATCCCAGTTTTATAAATACAACCCTATGAACCGTTTTATAAATTGCATATTGTTTTACTGTTAAAACCCGGTAGGATAGCCACCCTTGATTGCTATGATTTAACTTTGTTTGGCCTAAATGATTGCTTTAAAAATGTGTGAGTGTTTTACAAATGGGAATGGGATATTTTGGGAAGTGAGTAAAGAACCGGGTAGACGGGATGGACGTGCGTGTGTCAGGAGTATGGGTGAGCTCGTACCTTTGTGGTTGAGCGAGTTGGAGACGTCCATCTTGTCGTTAAGGACCGGGTTGCGTGACATCTCACCTGACCCAATTATCGTACTACCACTCGACCGTTGTATGTGGCAACGGCTTAGCATAAATCCCACTAGTTAATCTACTTGCCATCAGGAGTGCGGGTGAGCAGCGGGAGACCAAGGAGTAGGGGTACGATCTGTGTGAGGTACGCCCTGGTTACGTGAGATAACCCCTTGGTTGCTCCCGTGGTGGCTCGTAGGGTTAGCTAAGGTGGGTAATGGCTTTGATAGGATCCGCGCCGGCACTACGGTGTTCGTGTGGCGGTACCCTACTTGTGGGTAAAGATGTACAACCTCTGCAGAGTGTAAAACCTATTCGAATAGCCGTGTCCACGGTATTGGACGAGTCACGGTGGGGTCACAAAACTAGTGTTTGGGTTTGGGATGTTTTCATGGCGTGAGTTGTTTTCTGGAAAAGCGTGTGGCTGTGTGCCTAGGCTACTGCGGACGGGGAGTCCGGTAGTCTTCATTTGGTTTTCACAAAACAACTGAGTTACTTGAGTTATAAAAACTGTTTGCGAAAACCTTTTCAAAAACAAACCCTTGAGTGAGTGCGTTTGCAAAATAAACCTTATCCTGATCCTTGATATATCCCGTGCATGATCTGCTTATAAGCCCCTCCGTGGGTGGGGTTGAACTTGTTGAGTACGTATGTACTCACCCTTGCTTAATTAACTGTTTTTCAGAGGAGGATCCCGACTTCGTTCCCGAAGACGTCGAGTAGGTCGCTGTCCTGCACCCAACCCGTGCCTGTGGAATCAGGGTCGCCACAGAGAGCTTCCATGGCGTGGTACTCTGATGAGGCCTTAGAAGCCTTCGCTATCGTAGTTTGGTCTTTAGCTTTTGTGTTGTTTCTCGTGGCAATGGCGCTTCCGTGCCCACTATGCCGCCGTGATGTAAGGGACTGAACCACCTGTTGTAATAAATGTGTTGCCAGCCTCCTGAGACTGGTATTTATGTCACATTTAGTCACCTCTGATGAGGGGACGCATCAGACACGCCCTCTCTGATCCTAATTGGGTGAACGCAATGCATGAGGAGTTAGAGAACTTTGAGAGATACCAATTTTGGGAGTTGGTAGAGCCACCACCACATTGCAAACCTATCGGGACAAAATGGGTGTGGAAGAACAAAGAGGGTGAGAATGGTGAGGTGGTGAGAAACAAATTGAGGTTGGTTGCTCAGGGGTATAGTCAGAAGGAGGGGATAGACTATGAGGAGACATTTGCTCCTATAGCCCGTTTGGAGGCGATTAGGATCCTTCTAGCCTTTTCCGTGGCTAAAGGGTTCAAATTGTACGAAATGGATGAGAAGAGTGCCTTCTTGAATGGGTTTTTAGAAGAAGAGGTTTATGTGAAGCAACCACCGGGCTTTAAGAGTGTTGAGTTTCCTCACCAGGTGTATAGGTTGAGGAAGGTGTTGTATGGGCTGAAACAAGCTCCCCGTGCTTGGTATGGCCGTTTGAGGGGGTTCTTATTCAGCAAGGGGTTTGAGATGGGCAAGGTTGATAAGACTCTTTTTCTCCTCAGGCAGGGCGATGATATCCTAATTGTTCAGGTGTATGTGGATGACATTGTCTTTGGCGGCTCGTCTCACTCTTTGGTTGCGAGGTTTGCAGAGGACATGAGCAAAGAATTCGAGATGTCTATGATGGGAGAATTGTAGTTCTTTCTCAGGCTACAGATCAAGCAGGCGAAGGAGGGAACATTTGTGCATCAAGCCAAGTACACGAAGGACATCCTCAAGAAGTTCAAGATGGATGACTCGAAGCCCCTGTTGACACCGATGAGTACGACTACAGCGTTGGATGCGGACGAGGACGGAGAGCCCGTGGACCAGAAGGAGTACCGGAGCATGATCGGCTCCCTCTTGTACTTGACGGCGACGAGGCCGGACATTCAGTTTTCTGTGTGTCTGTGCGCTCGTTTTCAGGCATCGCTGAGGACTTCATATCGGCAGGCCATCAAGCGGATCTTCAGGTATCTTTGATACACTCCTGAGATCGGTCTTTGGTACTCAGCGTCCTCTTCTCTTTCACTTCTTGGGTTTTCAGATGCCGACTATGCGGGGTGTTGAGTCGATAGGAAGTCGACTTTGGGGACGTGCTAGTTTTTGGGATCTTCGCTTGTTTCTTAGTCTTCTCGTAAACAATCTAGTGTAGCTCAGTCTACCACAGAAGCCGAGTATGTTGCTGCCGCTAGTTGTTGCTCACAGCTGCTTTGGATCACATACACGCTGAGTGACTTTGGTGAGGAGTGTTCCCATGTACCTCTCATGTGTGACAGCACGAGTGCCATTTGTGTTGCCAAAAACCCTGTGCTCCACTCCAGAACCAAACATATAGAGGCGAGGTACCATTTCCTGAGAGACAGTGTTGAGAAGGGAAACATAGACCTCATCCATGTGCCAACCGAAAAGCAGCTTGCCGATATCCTAACCAAGCCTTTGGACCAAGCTACATTTGCCCGTTTGCGAGGGGAGCTTGGAGTGGTTTTTCCTTTTTGAGCTTTGGTTGGGGGGTTTGATGTACATACTCATATTGCATTTTCATTTATGTATCATATCATGCTTGCATCTTTGTATCATAGACTGCATATGTATCATATGAGATGTGCTTCTCCTATATACTTAGATCACCATGATATGCTGGATATGAGATATGATTTTGCTAGTGATGCTCATAGGATGGATAGCGATGCTCTTGATAGTTTTGGGATATATATGCTTGTGAATGGCTTTCTTTTGTAAAAATGCTATATATGATTCTCTCTTATGAGTTGAATGCCTTTCATGTTAAATTTGTGCACTTATGACTATACCTTGCTTAATTTGTGCTTGGAATCATGTTCTTCTCATTTGGGGTCAAAAACCCATCTATCATCATGAATGTTTAGCCTACATGCTACCTTGTGGAGAAGCCTAAGCTTCTTTTTGCCGCAAAGGCACTTCATGTATCATGCTTAATTTGTAAATCTTGAATTTGGTATATGAAATGCTTGTGCTTGAAAAATATGCTTCCATGTCAAATTTAAATTCCTTATGTTGGGTGCTAAACCGTTGCATGATGTTCACCGTTGAGAAGTCTCACATTTAGAAGTGGATATATGGCTCGGTGGCTTTGACATGACATGAGATAGCTTGTAGGTGTTTGTGATGATCTTGTGGTGAGAATTTGTGACCTTGCATGAAGTTTGTGAGTTATATGTTGTGTGTGCTCATTTTGATCATGTTTAGGTCCTATGCTCATGAGAGGGAAATTTTTGTGAAAAATGCTTTATTTTGATCATGGCTATGTCACATGCTTATATGTCCCTAACTATCGTGTTGGCGATGCTTGTACTAAATTTGTGGCTGTCTTGCTTGTCTATGTCTCATTTTTAGCATGTTGTCGTGCTCTTTGTCTATTTGAGAAGCACATGCTTGCAATTGTAGACTTGATTCATGCATTACCAACAAGGGGGAGGAATAGTACCCAATTCTTGCTTTGGGGAGAAAGTTGCATTCAGGGGGAGTTTTGCATCTAGTGGGAGAAAAATTGGGAGAAATGCATTTGTTCAGGGGGAGCTTGCATTCATGTGCATTGGAGCTCTTTGCGCCTGATTTTAGTTGTGCTCTTTTGCCGATGGTGCCGAGCCCTTTTGCCTCACCTTGAGGAGTCGGCAATTTTGGAGCATTTTATCTCGGTTGTGTCGAGCCGTTGCCCTTGTCTTAGGGGATCGAGATTTTTTCTCTCTCAAGTGATCTCGTTTTGACTTTTGTTTAGCTTTTGATCACTTGTTTGAGTTTTTCTTTCGTTTCTTTTCTTTTTCTCGTTTCCCTGAATTGGTTACTATATGTGTGTTGTCAATGCACTCATCAAGGGGGAGATTGAGGACCGGAGCGTCCGAGGACCGGTGGATGGTCGCTCCCTAGTGTGATGAGTGATTGACAACGTGGTGTGGACTGACTCTTGGCCGAGTATTGCAGGTGCAGGTTGCGGCTTGACTCGTGTTGGTGCAGGTGAAGAGCGGGCGCGAAAGGTCTTAGCCTTGCGAGGCCTCCGAGGAGTGGAGAGACAAGTAGGCTCAGCTCGATGGACCCGGTGGCCGAACGGGGTCAAGTGCGGGCCGCACGGTGGCAAGAAAAGCAAGACGAAGTCATCGACCGGAGCCGGTGCAAGGTAGCGGCTCACGACCGGAGTCTGCACGTGGG
Source organism: Cenchrus fungigraminus (assembly GCA_036936925.1). Classification (NCBI taxonomy): domain Eukaryota; kingdom Viridiplantae; phylum Streptophyta; class Magnoliopsida; order Poales; family Poaceae; genus Cenchrus; species Cenchrus fungigraminus. The sequence goes on from CM072780.1 coordinate 51,236,254, forward strand.
GTTTGCGGCGGTTCACCACAAAACCGTCGGGTTACTTGGTTGAGCCACAAAACCAAGACCGGAAGCTCGGCGGGCGGAGACGGGATCCGGGCGCGCCGAGAAGCTTCGATGCCAGAGGACACGCGTCGGGATCGCAGGGCTTGCGTCGGGAAGACGCGGACTACGGAAAAGGCGTGGCCATCTGATGAAGAGGAGCTACTTGACCATATTGCCTATGAGGGGATTGTATCTTAAGTTTAAGTGCTACGGGTAGCTAGGTCATTTGCCCAACCCAGAGGGACTCATATAAATAGCTCTAGGGTTTCTGGGCAAACTATCCTTCCGGACAGCTTCTCATTTCCCTGCTCCATAGGTTTAGATTGTCTTCATGGTTTTGTAGAGAATCTGATCTCCGAGTGTATGGAAGCATTCATGGTTGCGTTGATTTCCTTCTTGTAGCTCGTGTGATTTTTGTGTCTTTTTCGAGCTATTTTCGTTGGATTTTCGTGCGCGCCTTGTTCCTTCGATTCTGAGGTGTTTGGGTTCGGATTTGTTGGTGGGGATCATGTATAGATGTCTTGTGCATCTTTGTGCTTGATCTTGACACCCAATCTCCGGATTTGGCCTCCAATTGAAGGATTTCGGTTGGAACCCTAGCTTTTTGGTAGAGCTCGGTTGCTATTCGATTCCCGGCGATTTAGGTCGTTTGAGGTCTCAAGTTTTGGGGTATAGCATCTCCTAGGGACGCTTCACATCTTCCCCAAATCTTTCCACAAGAGCTCAAGCCGTTTGGGAGATCCATGGACGGATAGGTGAAGTCGTGTTCGCGTTTTCATGTTCGGGCTGCTGTTCCCGTGCCTGGCGGACAGTCCGCCCGGGGCACGCAGACGGTCCGCGAGGAGCCGGCAGATCTGGTGTTCGTCATGTTCTTGCGTGCTCGTGTTTCGATCCATTTTGTCTGGTGCTTTTGGTTGCTCAGAGTTTGCCGGATGGTCCGCGAGGAGAGTGCGGACAGTCGCTTCCGCGCAGACGCTCCGCAGGTAGGGCACGGACTGTCCGTTATTCGGGGTGCAGTACTGGAGGTTCGGGGGCTATTTCCGGACGGTCCGCCACAGACCCGCGGACAGTCCGCCTAGGCCTCGCGGACGGTCCGCCCGGTCCTTACGGACAGTCCGCCCGAAGCCTCGCAGAGCTGCTAAGTCTTTTGCTTCTTGAGTTGTGTTTTCGCTTGGGGTTTGTTTGAGGCTTGTTCCTAGGGTTGGTAGGTCCGTTGTGACTACGCGACCTTGGCAAGCTCGTGTGGGAATCCTAGGTTGTGAAGTTGGGGCATAGGCTGAGTTCTTCCTCCGGGAAGAATTTTTATCGGCTCCCATTCACTCCCCCCTCTCTGGTCACTAATCGGTCCTTCAGTACCGCCCCAGTACCGGAAGTACCGACCCCACGGTAGTTCCGGCACTGCGTCGGTAGTACCGACCCCCTATTTAACCACTGCAATTGTTTTAGAAATTTGAAGTGATCCTATTCACCCTTCCCTCTAGGCATCACAAGGTCCTTTCAATTGGTATCAGAGCCTAATTCCTTGATTTAGGCTTAACCGCTAAGGGATCAAGAGGTCGGGGAGTGGAGGCAACCAATCCACCGAAGAAATTGCCGCCAAGGAAGCTCACGAAAAAGAGCTTAAGGCAGCCCAAGAAGGTGACATCACCGGGAAGGCTCCAAGCCGTTCCAACGTCGAGAGCTCCGACAACTCTTCATCTGACTCCGACTCGGACTCCGACTCAAGTGATGAAGATGTCAAGGATGGTGATGATTATGTGGCAAGAAAAGCGGCGAAGAAAAGGAGAAAAGCCAAGAAGAAGAAGAAGGCTAAGAAGTTGGCCAAGAAGCTTCTCAAGAAGATGATCAAGAAGGAGCAAGCCAAGTACACTCACTCTGGCTTCTACGAAATGCCCCACAACTACATGCAATTTCCGGGCAATCATTCTAATGACAAATTCTATTCCGTACATTTGGGAAAGCCTCCCCATTTCGATGGGAAGGACTATCCCAAATGGGCTTATGATATGCAAATGCACCTTTACGGGCTTCACCCTTCTCTTTGGAAGATTGTGTGTGTAGGTGTGGCAATCCCCACCGAAGGAGAAGCCCTAACAATTGAGCATGAGCAAGACCTCCACCGCAACGTACTAGCAACAAGAGTCATCACAGGATCCTTGTGTGCTCAAGAATTCAACAAGGTTCGGAACATCCAAATTGCCAAGGTGATTTGGGACACACTAAAGGAGGCACATGAGGGGACCGATCATGTGAGACAAGACAAAATTGATTTGATTCAGGGAGAGCTTGAGCTATTCGTCATGAAGGATGGAGAAATTGTGAGAGAGATGTATGATAGACTTATGCTCCTTGTGTCGGACATTAAAGCACTAGGAAGTGATGATTGGGATGACTCCAAGGTCACAAAGAAGTTGCTAAGAGCTTTCACTCCGAAGAACCCATGTCTTGCAACTTTGATAAGAAGAGACCCGAACTACTACAACATGACCCCCAATCAACTTCTTGGTGAGATCTTGCATCAAGAGTTAGTTGATCAAGATGTGGAGAAGTCACTAAGCTTGAAGGTGAACAAGAGCTTAGCCCTCAATGCTAGCTCTAGTGAAGCGGTGGAAGTGAAGCAAAAGACTTCCAAGACCAAGAATGAAGAAACAAGTGAAGAAGGAAGCACATGTGAAGAAATTGCCTTTGCCATAAGAAAGTACAAGAAATTCTTGAAGTCAAGAGCATCAAGGAAAGGCGGTGATGAAAGGAAGAAGAAGTCTCAACGCAAATGCTATGAGTGTGGAGAGTATGGACACTTCATTGCCGAGTGTCCCAAGAACAAGAACAAGGGTGAAGAAGAGAAGAAGTACAAGGAGAAGAGCAAAGAGTACAAGAACAAGTATCAAGGGCGTGCACACGTGGGTCAACAATGGGACTCAAGTGATGAAGATGAAGAGCCAAAGAAGCAAGGCATGGCAACCATTACCATGGCACAAGGATCATCTTCACCATGCCTCTTCAACAACTTCTCCGACGATGAGGACCACTCTCACTTTTGCCTCATGGCAAGGGGGAGCAAGGTACAAGAATCAACCACCTCATCCTCTCTTACCTCTTCTTCATCCACACCTAGTGACATAGATGATCTAGAAAATAAAGAAGAAATTGAAGCCAACATGATAAAGCAATTTAGTAAAAAGGGCTATAAGGAAATAAAAAGGCTTTTGGAGAAATTAGAGAAAAAGAAAGTGTCTCTCCATGAGCAAGAAGACTTGCTTATCCTTGAGAAGGAAAGAAACCTTGATCTAGAGAGACGCCTTGCCGAAGAGGCGGCTAAGGTGGAGAAGTTGACCACGGACTTGTCCTTGGCCAATAACACCAACAAGAGGAAGTCAAAGAATTACACCTTGGAAAATGAATCTCTAGCTTCCCTAAAGGCCACTCAATATGAGCTTCAAACAAGCTTCTCATGCTTGTCGGATAAACATAAAAATCTTGAAGCAAGCTATAGTGCTCTTTGGGAAAGCACCAAAGCCAATCCTAAGGCAACAATTGACTCTAATGCCTCCTCTAGCAAAACTTGTTCTATTTGCTCTAATGTTGATATAAATGCTCTTAAGACTAACCATGCAAGGCTTGAAGAGACAATAAAGAGCAAAGACAAGGAAATAGCCCGATTGAACATGTTGATCAATCAAGGCAAGATCGGTGCCAAGTCCATTCCTAAGGTAGTTGACAAGCAAGGACTTGTACACTACAAGAACAACAAGGTCAATGGTAGGGTGGTGGTGAAAGGGCATGAGATCCCCTTGTGGAATAAGGGAGGCTACCTCAACACTATTATGGACATAGCACATGGAGTCACCACCTCTACCACAACAATGGACAAGCCCAAGGTTGTGAACATCACAAAATGAAATGGTGGGGTTAATTCTCCATCAAAGGCATCGAAGAATGTGGTGGAACACAAGCCCTCTCCGAACTACACTTGTGACTATGTTGTGACCTTGGACCACAATGGTAAAATGGTGGTCAAGTATGTTGGGGTCTACACCAAGAAGGCTATGAGGAAGAGTGCGTGGGTTCCAAAAATTTATGCTTCTAACCTCCAAGGACCCAAATCTTTTTAGGTACCTAAACCAAAAGCTTAAACTTGTTTTGTAGGCCTACTCCTCCGGTGGAAGCGCATGGTTGATTGATAGTGGTGCCACTAATCATATGACCGGAGATGAAGGCTTATTTGCATCCCTTGATCATTATGACACCCCAACGGAAACTATCATCTATGGAGATAATGGTCAAGGAGATGTTGTCGGTCTAGGTAAAATTGCTATCTCAACAACTAATTCAATTAAAGATGTTTATCATGTTCAAGGGTTAGGATACAACTTGTTGTTGGTTTCACAACTTTGTGAGAAAGGCTACAATTGTTTCTTTACCCATGAGTGTGTGACCGTCTCTAGAAGGGAGGATTCCTCTATTGTCTTTGCGGGTCATCTAAGGGGAAAGCTTTACTATGTGGATTTCACAAAAGTGAAGGTGGACCCTAAGGCTTGCTTAGTGGCAAAATCCGACATGGGTTGGTTGTGGCATCGCTGACTAGCCCATGTTGGCATGAGGAACTTGGCCAAACTTCAAAAAGATGAGCACATCCTAGGACTAACAAATGTTGTATTTGGGAAAGATAGGTTGTGTAGTGCTTGTCAAGCCGGGAAGCAAGTTGGAGCGCATCATCCCGCTAAGGACATCCTATCTTCATGAAGACCGTTGAAGCTACTACACATGGATTTGTTTGGTCCAATAGCCTACATAAGCATCGGTGGTAACAAATATGGTCTAATAATTGTTGATGACTTTTCCTGTTTCACTTGGGTATTCTTTTTGCAAGATAAGAGTGAAGCAAAGGGAGTAGTCTAGAAGTTTATTAGAAGAGTTCAAAATGAGTTCGAGCTCAAGGTCAAGAACATAAGAAGCGACAACAGCTCAGAGTTTAGGAACACTCAAGTTGAAGAGTTCCTAGATGAAGAAGGCATCAAGCATGAACTCTCTGCTCCATATACTCCTCAACAAAATGACATTGTTGAGAGGAAGAACCGTACGTTGATTGAAGCGGCAAGAACAATGCTTGATGAATACAAGACTCCGGACTCATTTTGGGCGGAAGCCATCAACACCGCATGCCATGCCGCCAACCGCCTCTACCTCCACAAGTACTGGAACAAGACTTCCTAAGAGATCATCATCGGTAAGAAGCCTAGTGTGCACTACTTTAGTGTCTTTGGGTGTAAGTGTTTCATACTTAACAAGAAACCCAAAGCCTCAAAGTTTGCATCCAAGGTTGATGAAGGTTTTCTCATTGGTTATGGAACTAACGAACATGCCTATCGTGTTTTCAAAAAAACCACCGGTTGTGTTGAGACCACGGTAGACGTGAAAATTGATGAATCCAACAGCTCTCAAGGAGAGCAAGTTAGTGAAAACCTTGTAGATGATGAAGAGCCTCCATGTGTATCCGTCTTTAGAATGGGCACCGGTGAAGTGATGCCTCGTGAGGTTCAAGTTCAGGCTCCGGTTGACACAAGCAATCAAGATCCATCATCATCAACAAGAGTGGAACCACCAAATTCTCAAGTTCATCAAGAAGAAAGTCAAGTTCATGGTGACGATCTTGGACGGGGCTTTGATCAAGGGGGAGAACAAGGTGGTGAAGCTCAAGGAGAAGCTCCACAAGTTGAAGATGATGATGGACCCATTCAACGTCAATCTCAAGCACCACATCCAAGAGTACATCAAATGGTTCAACGGGATTATTCCGTCGACAACATACTTGGGAGTATCCAAAGAGGGGTAACAACTCGCTCAAGATTGTCAAATTTTTGTGCATTTTACTCGTTTGTTTCCTCTTTGGAACCTCTTAGTGTGGAATAAGCACTTGAGGACCCAAATTGGATTATTGCCATGGAGGAAGAGTTGAACAACTTCAAGAGGAATGAAATTTGGGAGTTGGTGCCAAGACCCAAGCAAAATGTGATCGGCACCAAATGGTTTTTTATGAACAAGCAAGATGAATTTGGTGTCGTCACAAAGAACAAGGCAAGGCTTGTTGGCAAAGGCTACACTCATGTTGAAGGCTTGGACTTTGGAGAGACTTATGCTCCGGTAGCAAGGCTTGAGTCAATTCGTATTCTGCTTCCTTCCACAAGTCAGCATCAGGAGAGGAAAATGCCTATTCAATGGTTCTTGGTGTATCATCCATGAGGTACACAATAAAGTCATCACCAAAAGACTTTGCAGTCCTTTGCCTCTTACTCTTTTGAGTGACTACATTGTCATCCTCCTTAGGATTATGTGCATGAGGTTCCTCAATTTGTTCAATTGGAATTATATGCTCATGAGGAATAACAGAGTCATGACTAGATGCGCTAGGAATATTTTTCATGGGAAAATTAGTCTCAAAAAATGTAGCATCTCTGGACTCAAAAATTGTACCAACCTCCATGTCAGATACTCCAGATTTTACAATTAAAAATTTATAACCCACACTGTTCATAGCAAACCCAAGAAAATGCAATCAACAGTTTTAGGTCCTAATTTGTGCTTCTTGTTAATTAGCACATTCACCATGGCCAAACAACCCCAGGTGCGCAAATATGAGAGATTTACTTTCTTTTTAAACCATTCCTCGAATGATGTGATTTCTTTGTTCTTTGTAGGAACTCTATTCAGGACATGACATGCAGTCAAAATAGCCTCACCCCACCATTCCTTAGATACACCAGCAGTCTCTAACATGGCATCAACCAAATCAGTTAGAGTGAGGTTCTTTCTATCGGCAATCCCATTGGATTCAGGTGAGTATGGAGGTGTCCTCTCATGAATAATCCCATGTTCCGCACAAAACTCAGAAAACTCATTAGAAAATATTCTCCACCTCGATCACACTGTACCCGTTTAATTTTCCTCTCAAGTTGGTTTACTATTTCAGCTTTATAGATTTTAAAATAATGGAACGCTTCATCTTTTGATTTCAACACATAAACATAACAAAATCTAGTGCAATCGTCTATGAGAGTCATAAAGTATCTTTTGCCACCAGTAGTCAAAACACCATTCATTTCGCTCAAATCAGTATGAATGAGTTCTAATGTCGCTAAGTTCCTCGCCTCCGCAGCCTTGTGTGACTTGCGAGGTTGCTTAGATTGCACACATGCATGACATTTCGAACCTTTGACTTACTCAAAATTCGGAATTAAATTTAGTTTTGCTAACCGCGACATACAACCAAAATTAACATGACATAACCGCGAATGCCAAATGTTCGAATTCTCAGGAATTAAAACATTGTTCACAACCTTATTACAAGCATCATCAAGCAAAGAAAGGCGGAACAAGCCTCCGCTCACATAGCCTTTTCCAACAAATGTCCCATACTTAGAAAGTATACATTTATTTGACTCAAGCATAATTTTAAAACCATCTCTACACAGTAGAGAGCCACTAACAAGATTCTTTTTGCTAGATGGGACATGCTGCACGTGCTTCAATAGTACCATCTTTCCCGAAGTAAACTTTAGATTGACCGTACCAACACCAAGGACACGCGCATGCGATCCGTTTCCCATCAACAGCGACCCTGTCAGGCCGGCCTGATAAGAAGAAAACAAAGAAATATCAGCACACACATGAACATTAGCACCAGTATCAAGCCACCACTCAGGTGACTTACAAACGGAAAGAACTTTAGGTAATAAATTACCGTACCCCGATGTTCCTCCAGCTTCGCTAATAATCATGTTCACTGATTTCTTCTCCTGTTTAAATTTGCGGTCTGGGCATTGACTCGCCCAATGCTCCATGCTCCCGCAAACAAAACAGCCCTGTGATTCTTTTCCCTTTTTCTTCTTAAGATTGGTTGTCTGCTCTGGCCTCTCTTTCTTTTCCTTTTTCTTCTTATGAGATGCATTGAAATTGTAATTTTTCTTCTGTACCGCATTGGCACTAGAAGCCTCAACACCCTTTCCATGTGTATCTTTTGCTCTCGCCCTCTCCTCAACATCAAGAGTCCCAATGAGATCAGCCACGCTGAACCGTTGTCTCTTGTGTTTTAGAGAAGTAGCAAAATCCTTCCAAGAAGGTGGTAACTTGGCGATAATACCGCCAGCCACAAACTTGTCAGGCAACACACAAGGAAATTGTTCGAGTTCTTTTGCCAGTGACTGTACTTCATGAGCTTGTTCAACCACAGAACGGTCTTCTACCATTTTGTAGTCATACAACTGCTCCATGAGATACAACTCACTCCCAGCATCAAAAACACCGAATTTAGCATCCAATGCATCCCACAACTCCTTTGCAGTAGTGTGCATCATATAGGAATCAATATACTTGGCATCAAGAGCGCTAATCACAGCACCACGAAATAGGTTATCAGCCGTCTCGGATGAGCTCTCCTCCTCTGGAGTAAATTGTTCCGGCTTTCCCTGTGCAGCGTGATAGCAGTTCATAGCAGTCAACCACAATATCATCCTAGCACGCCACCTCTTGTAAAAAGTGCCATTGAACGGTTCCGGTTTTAATGCAGCAGCAAAACCTCTAACAGAAAATTGCCTATCAGGTTTTTGGATTGTTAGAAAATTAGGCAAATTCTGGTTAAATTGAATCCATGAATATAGCAGCAGTATTGCGATGACATATATATATTCCATTTTATTACCGGTTAACCAAACTAGAAAACCAGTAAATAAAAAGAGGAATACGAAGATATACCCTGTGGAGGGACCGGTGCCGGAGGCACCAGCGGCTCCATTCTCATCATTCATCATGATGAGTTGTTCGATGTAGTCGTTCACAATTGATGCAGGAAGATATTTGCAGTGCCGTTGCGTCCACCGGGAAGTAGTCGTACTCCAATCGCTCGCCGTCGGGAAGTAGTCGTACAACGAGCAATCGGAGGAAGATCGTTGAGCAGTCACGCACTTGTTGCGCTACCCAAATACCTGATTGCCTCGCTATCCCGAGCAGGATCTCTAGCGATGCCGTTTTCGAAGGCTCTGCTCTTCCAATAGCGTGTGCGCGCACGGAGTGGAATGGGAATGCTCTTATTTTCAGCAACTCAATAGAAGAACGAAGGTGCAGCCTGTTCTCTCACATTAGCGACCAAGGACGAACACGTGATATTTATACACAAAGAAAGGTAGAAGATGAAGTGTAGAGGATGAATTTGGACATCATGAAACGTCCATCAATTACTTGTAACCTCTGTCATGAACATGTGAGTTAGTAACCTCAAACATAACTATGGGAGTTACTAGAAACCACAGCCATAAACATGACCGTTACAAGTTTAGTCATCAACTACATTTAGTCTACTATTTTATTGCACCTAGTATTTCATAGGGCCTTAGAAATTATTTGATTTAATTAAATATGACATGAGTCAGACCCATATTAAATCTAACAAACAATGCTGCCGCCCTCGACCCATCATGCGAAGCAAAAAAACCGGCATCGCCTGCCAGCAATGTCGCCCACTCGCTCCACTGTTATTTCACATACGTACACCCTCCCCTCACCTGTGATTTCATCTACGTATCTGAACAGAACCACATCGAAATCATCCTCTCTCGATCCTGTACTCTGATTTGCATCTAGCATCTTTTCTTGTGTGCCTTTGAATTCTTCCTGTCATCGAAGCCTTGCTGTTCGATTTTCCGTTCTGCAACAAAAAGAACCAATATGAAAGGTTAGATCTCTATGATTTGATTTTCCCCCTCACACATGCTTTAAAATTGTACTGTTTTGTGTTGTATCAGGTTCCACATTGTTGGCTTGATGGATGTATATTAGGATGAATCTTACGAAGGCGAGGGATGGAATTGCAACATGAAATCTAGCATACAAATCAAGGGCCAACATATAAAGGTTATTATTATGATATGATTTGATTTTTAAATGACCTTTGCATTGAAGGAATAATCGACATAAAAGGTTCTTACCCTAATTGTAGATGACAATTGACAAGTCTATGTTGAGACCCCGATTGAACAAGTGCTGCCATGGCGGGTTCTCTGATTCCTTCCCCCACTCTTTCCAAGCCCAGGTGGTGGACACGCCGCCTGCCGTTGCTATCTGGTCATGGAGGACACACCACCCCTTCACTGCCTCCACGCCAGCTGACAACATAGGTAAAACATTCATCATATTCTATCTATCGTTAGGTTATAGTCTAAAGTTAGAATTTAATACATACATGTAAATGTATTCATGACATGTCTCTGCTAACATATTCATGACGTGTCTCTACTAATATATTCATGATTGGTCCATTGTGTACACAAACAACATTTACAGCCTAATAAGACTATATTTTCACGCCAACAAACTCTTAAAGGATTGGTAAGAGAAGAAGACTAGGATAACCGGCTATACTTATGTTCCCTTTTCTACAATTATTTGTTCTTCTGCTAACCAGGAAGGCTGTGGAGTAGTATTTGATCTCTCTGGTTTGTAATGACTTGAAAAGTATGGATAGCAGTTTCTCTAGCTCTTCATGGAAGGATTTCTCTGTAAGATGTTACTCTGAAACGTACATGTTACAATTTTTTTGTACTAATCTAAATTCGTTTATTTCCTGACTTATGGTACTCCTTCATCCATTGATTCATGTCACCATAATTAGTTGCCTCATCTTGCTGCAGCTTTTCTAATCAGCACTTGTTACGTAATACCCCTCTAAAACTGTGGTGCGAACCGAGACAATGAGTATTGTCACAGCCCGTCTTCCCAGAGTCAGATGCAGGATTAATGTCCTCACAACTGTGAGTTGCTATTTTTCAACTGGCATCTTTACAGATTCAATCATTTTGTATCACTTGGAAGAATTAATGGTCTCATGCATTCTCATTAGCCAAATGCCATCCATGTTGTAGTGGTTATATAGAATGACTAGCTTTAGTTTAACTTTGAGCCCAGAACCGCACTAAGATCTTCCAATTTTTTTTGTCAACTATGAAGCACTTCCAATTATTTTGTAGGTACTACTAAAATTTACAAGTATTAACTTGATGTAGTATATGACTCTTGAGATGACCCTGTTTGGAGCATATCAACTACACAATTAATTTATATTAGCTATCATTTCTATTTTCAAGATGTTTAGTACAAATCTTGGCATCTAAAGCATGTCATTTCAGGAGGAAGCTTGAGTTTGAGGAGCATACGCATGGTGGACGATGGTGAACATGAAGGCAACCTTTGCTGCTGCAGTAGACATAAGTCATATAATTCGAACGAGTTCAAACTGTGTGCTAGATACATTATGTGTTATACCAATGGTCGTGTCCGAGTTTAGTTTGACATTGGTGTATTTCATTAAAGATTTGTATGAACAAATTATATTTCATTTCAATGGATGTCGATGCTTCATTATGTATATATCATTTTGTGATTATTCATTTAAGCTACCAAACAAAGCGTCGCAACATGAATTATTAATATATTAATTTGGTGTTGCGATATATGAATCAAACCATATTGCGTTGCAACAATTGCACACATAACAACCACATTTAGTCGTGGCAATAGGTGCGATAATCGTGGCAATAGAAAAATTATCTCTTGCAACTACAAAAAAGATGACGGTGGCAATAGAGGAATCTATCTATAGCAACCAGTCAGTAGCGTGGCAATAGAGGACCTCTTTGTAGCAACCAACCTACGCAGACGTTACGATAACCTAAACCACCTATAGCAACCATTTAGGTGACGTGGCAATAGAGAAGCTCTATTGCAATACTTTCTCCGCGTAGCAATAACCACTCTTGCAACACCTATGTTACGTTACGACTGCATTGTGTTGCTACACAACCAGCATGTTTCCATACGTGTCACTAGCAACGTCTAGTTCGTTGCAATTGATACTATTGCCACACTCATTGTGGTTGCAATTGCTTTTGTTACAACACTCACCAAGTGTTGCAAAAGCGTCAAAAGTGTTGCAATAGATGGGTTGTGTGTCGCAACTAAAATCTAACTCGTTGCATTATGCTATTGCTACAGTCACAAGTGCAATGACATTTAACCAAAAATAAAAGGTAGCAAAAGTACTACTGCTACCATTTTTGGGTCTTTTGCTACACTTTTTCGGCGTTGATTTTGACCCAAAACCTTGTAGTGTCTCCTATCCTATGCTACTCATCATGACTTCAAGCTTCATCAAATGGATGTCAAGAGTGCCTTCTTGAATGGACCTCTACAAGAAGAAGTGTATGTTGATCTGATCAACCACCGGGCTTTGAAGATCCAAACTTCCCCAACCATGTGTACAAGCTCCATAAGGCGCTCTATGGGCTTAAGCAAGCTCCTAGAGCATGGTATGAATGCCTTGAGGATTTTCTTCTCAAGAACGGTTTTCAGATAGGCAAAGCCGATTCTACTCCCCTCATTCAAAGAAATGGGAAAGATATCTTTGTTTGCCAAATTTATGTTGATGACATTATCTTTGGGTCTACTAATGATAAATTTTGTGAAGAGTTTAGTAGGATCATGACCAAGAGGTTCGAGATGTCTATAATGGGTGAATTGAAGTTCTTCCTTGGGTTTCAAATCAAATAATTGAAGGAAGGGACTTTCTTGTGTCAAACCAAGTATGTGAAGGATATGCTCAAGAGGTTTGACATGGCCGATTCTAACCCCATCAAGACTCCTATGGCATTAAATGAACATCTTGATCTCAATGAAGAAGGGAAGTCGGTCGACCAAAAGGTATTTCGTTCCATGATTGGCTCCCTCCTTTACCTTTGTGCATCTAGGCCCGATATAATGCTTAGTGTGTGCATGTGTGCAAGATTTCAAGCTAATCCTAAGGAGTGTCATCTAATGTCCGTTAAGAGAATCTTTAGATATTTGGTACACACTCCTAACCTTGGCTTATGGTATCCCAAGGGCTCCACTTTTGATTTACTTGGCTACTCCGATTCGGACTATGCCGGTTGCAAAGTAGATCGAAAGAGCACTACCGGGACTTGTCAATTTCTTGGTAGGTCTTTGGTGTCGTGGAGCTCAAATAAGCAAAATTCGGTTGCTTTGTCCACGACCGAAGCTGAGTATGTGGCGGCCAGTGCTTGTTGTGCACAACTCTTGTGGATGAAGCAAACGTTGAGTGATTACGGTTGTGAGTTTAGTAAGATTCCATTCTTGTGTGACAATGAGAGTGCCATCAAGCTAGCAAACAATCCGGTCCAACACTCTAGAACAAAGCACATAGATATTCGACATCATTTCTTAAGGGATCATGAGGCTAAGGGAGATATTGCTCTATGTCATGTGAGCACCGAGAGGCAACTTGCCAATATCTTCACTAAGCCTCTAGATGAGCAAAGGTTTTGTGCTTTGAGAAGTGAGCTAAATAGCTTGGATTCTCGTAACATGGCTTTACTTGTTGCACACAATTGTTTGATGCCTAGATAGAGAGAAAAATGTTTTATTTTCTTAATTTTGTGTGAGTCTTACAAAAATTGGTTCTTCCCATGATTTTTGGTGATCAGTGCTTTGCTTGATTGATTGTGCCTGATCACCAAATATTGTGGTTGTTCTACATGTCCCTAGCACTATCTCTCTATCCCTTTCAGCTAAATCTCCATATCTTTCCAAAAGAATCAGGAACCCCTCAGTACTATCGGCACAAGGTCGGAAGTACCGTCCTGAGTTCACTGTTGGTTTTTCGAAAACCCTCGGTACTACCGGCACAAGGCCGGAAGTACTGATATGAGCTTACTATTGGATTTTTGAAATCCATCGGTAGTACCGACCCCCCTCGGTACTACCGATAAGCATTCACTGGCTGAATTAAAGAATGGACCTCGGTAGTACCGAGCCAAGGCCGGTACTACCGATAAGGACTCACTGGATGGATTTTCTGAGACCCTCGGTAGTATCGAGCCAGTGCTGGTACTACTGATAAACCCCGTGAGTATATAAAGACGCCAAGGGGCTAGACGAACCCTAACTTCTCCATTCTAACCATTGTGCCTCCTTCTTCCACCCTCTCTCAAATCCACCAAGGAGATCACGAGTTTGGACCGTGAAATCTTGAAGCACTTCGTTTCTTTGGATTGCCCATCCCTCGGAACATCCGATCCTCGCCGGGAGTTCCACGATTCGCGCGGGAAAAGCTCAAGGTATCTAATTCAAAATCTCGGCGCTCGATCTCTCAATGTAGTTGTTTCTAGGAGCAATGGTTTAGGGAATCCTTCTTATATCTATCCTAGAACTCGTACCCATGATCTTGCAAACTTTTGTTGGTCGAATCACTCAAACCGTGGACCATTGCCACTGTAGCGCGCGCCATCGGTACTACCGGCCCCAGGCCGGAAGTACTAACGACCGCCTGGTGCAGGGGTTGTGGTTCAAGGTAGGGGTTGATTCTTCTCAAATCTTTTCCATCACCTTATACAATCATTCCATATCTTCTCAGATGGGTCGTGCGGGCAAGCAAGTGATCCAAGACGGCTCTGACGAAGATGTCCCAATCGCCCAAAGGAAGAGGAAGGTGGGCACAAGTGCTCAACACCCACGTGGTCGTGGCCGCACCGTTCTTCCAGCTGCCCCTCGTCGATCCACCAGTCAAGGTCACCGTGCACGCACCAAGCAAGCTCACGAACCGGATGATGAAGGATCGAAACTGGCGACCAGAGAGGGGGGGAGTGAATGGGAGCCGATAAAATTCTTCTCGAAGGAGATGGCAACTCCAACAAGACGAACACGGCTAGCCAAAACACGTCTCCGGCTCAACTACCCAAGTTGGCCAAGACCACGTAGCCACTGGAGTGCTACTGGTCCTAGGAACCAACAACCACCTAGACCTACTCGAGAACGCAGCGGAACAAGCAACTCGAGCACCACTAGATTGCACCGGTCAGACCGGTCACACACATCGGTCAGACCGGTCCCTGCTGGAGCAATCTGGCAAAACCTTAGAACTTCCACAGAACGCTCCTACACCGGTCAGGTCGGTGTAGCTCGCCGATCAGACCGGTCCAAGCCAGGAAATCCCAAATCCACCAACCAGACCTACCGAGTGCCAAAACTGACCAAACTCAAAACAATAGCAACACGAGACAACAGGGAACTCACCAAGACGTTCACCCGAGCAAAATCCAACCAAGGGTCTGCACCGGTCAGACCGGTCAGGACCTGAGCTCTCGTGATGAACAGCACCCACGGGTCAACTCCTCCAAATCCAACTCCCAATCTCCCGATTCGCTCCACGGATTCGAGCAAAACTTTGGGGATAGTAGGAACACCTCATGGGTACTCCATAACCAAGATTTGGTCCACCAAAACTTGCTAGAACAAGAGAAATCGAAGGATTTCCACCAAGAACGCCTCTAACCCTAGAGCCAAGAAAACCCCAAAGTTGAGCCTCTTTACTCATGGATTTGGAAGGGGAATCAAAGGGAAAAGAACCACGAAGGGTTCAAGTATACATCCCCCACCAAATCCCAAAGAGAAATGTCTCAAAACCGCCACAAGAAAATCTCCAAGAAAAGGCTCTGAAAATCACCAAAAAGGGAAAACGGGAGAGACACAATCAAGCCTTGAGAAACCACGTCGAATCATCTATACATATCATGAAGGTTCATACAAGGTCTAGCTTGCCTCCCAATCTTCCATCCCTCTCTCAAGATCTCACCATGAAGCTCTCAAGCTAGTCCTAGAAATTCCAAAAGAAAAAGGAAGAGGAAAATAGCAAAACAAAATGAGATAGGGTTCCAAGAGATGGCTGCCATCCTCTCACCACTTGGGTTATATGGAGGCTAGCCGAAAGACGAAACTACCCCTATTACATTAAACTAAGATACACGCCCCCGAAGGGCCTTTCGGGAAACTTCGTCATAGCACCATCGGACGGATGCTCGGCGACCGCAAACTTGCTTAGCCTCGACGCAAGCCTTCCGATCCCGATGCGTGTCCTCCGCTTCGAAGACTCCGGAAGCCGTCATCGCACACCGGTCAGACCGGTGCTCCTCACTGGTCAGACCGGCCTGATGCTGCTACACCTCCGTCTTCGGTCTTGACTTTGTGGAAAAACCAAGGAACCCAGCGGTTTTCTGGTGAACCACTGGAAACCCCGCGAACTCGGTGTAGCCTCCGCCAATCACCACTCATGACTCGGCTCCCACGTAGTCCCGGCTCGTCCTTGCTTTTTAGGCTCTACCAAGAAACCGTCCATGACTTCATCTTGCCGTTCTTGCCACCATGCGGCCCGCACTTGACCCTGCTGGCCACCGGGTCCCTCGAACCAAGAATACTTGTCTTCTCCACACATGGAGGCCTACCCGACAACGACCTTTCGCGCTTGTTCTTCACCTGCACAACACTAGTCAAGCCGCAACCTACACCTGCAATACTTAGCCAAGAGTCAGTCCACACAATGTTGTCAATCACTCATCACACCAGGAAGCGACCATCCACTGATCTTCGAACCACACATGGCTCTCAATCTCCCCCTTGATGAGTGCATTGACAATACACACATTTTGGTAACCAAAAAGAAAAGGAAAAGAAAAAAATGACTAAAAGAAACTCAAGCAAGCGATCGAAAACCAAACAAAGGCAAAGAGCAAGATCACTTGAAAGAGGAAAGACTCGGTCCCCTTAGGCAAGGGCAACAGCTCGACACAACCGAGTCAAAAACATGCTCAAGCAAAGAGCAACAAACCACCAAAGCAAAGCTCAAAATCACATGCAAGCTCCCCCTGCACACATGCAAGCTCCCCCTGAACTAATGCAACTCCCCCTGGACGAATGCTGCAAACCACTTCATGAAATAGAGCAGCTGCCTCAGCTTTGCTCTGACCGGTCAGACCGGTCCTCATCACCGGTCAGACCGGTGGATAAGATCGTCCAGCACATGACACTCACACCGGTCAGACCGGTGCATCCCACCGGTCAGGCCGATGACCACCTGGGAAAAACTGGGAACTGCACGAGCTCAAAAATAGCTCGAAACCACTTGGAAACCTTCTACCTGCATGTAGCAAGCCGAAACATGCTCAAACTTCTCCCCCTTGTTGACAATGCATGAATCAAGCCAAAATTTGCAAAAACTCAACCTAGAGCTTCTAAAATAGACAAAATTCAACAAAGCATGCTACACACATCCAAATGAGCAAGTTAGATACTCTATAGCTTCATATGACCAAAAACTACAAGATCACCAAGTTTCACAACCATTGGGCAAAGCTAAGATAGAATTGAGCATTTTTCCGAAAAATTCCCTCTCATGAGCAAAGTCCTAAACATGAGCAAAACATGTCAAAATAGCAAAACTACACAAACTTCATGCTAGGACAACCATTCTAAGCATAAGACCATCATAAACACCCACAAGCACCTCATGTCTTGTCAAAGCCACCGAGCCATGTGCTTACTTCAAAAGATGAGACTTCTCATTGGTAAGCAACATGCAACGGTTTAGCACCCAAAAGCAAGTAAATTAAGCACATATGACATGGGAGCACATTTTCTAAGCAATTTACATTTCATTTTCAGATTCATATTTGGTACATGAAATGTCTTTGCGACAAAAAGGAACTTATGCCCCTCCACAAGATAAAGCATGGGGGCTAAACATTCATGATGGCAAATGAGCCTTTGGCCCCATATGATCAAAATAAGCTATCCAACCACAAATTAAGCATAGCCAAGCCACAAAAACATGTCAAGATCATATAAAGGCATTTACTCATAAGAGAGCGCATATATGACATTTTTCAAAAACATAGCTATCAACCATGGATATAAATCAAGATCATCAAGAGCTAAGCCACACCAAGCCATATCATACCAAACTAGCTCACAAGATCATATATAGCACAACATGGTGAACAATGTATATAGGAGAAGCTTCTCCTACAAAATGCAAATGATACAAAATGCATGCAACCTGAGATACAAAGATGCCTAGACATCATGTTACATATGCCATGCAAAATGCAAGAAACGCATAAGGAAAGCTATACATATGCTACAAAGGAGCTCCCACACACCCAACTCAGGAAATCAAACACACACCAAGCTCCCCCCACAAACGAGTGAAAGTTGCTTGATCTAGGGGCTTGGTGAAAATATCGGCTAGCTGGTCATGTGTGGGTACATGGATCAAAGAGATTTTCCCTTTCTCAACATTGTCTCTCAGGAAATGATACCTCACTTCTATGTGCGTGGTTTTTGAATGGAGCACTGGGTTCTTTGCAACACTTATGGCACTGGTGCTGTCACATTGAAGTGGGACATGTGTATACTCACCAAAATCACTCATTGTGTATGTGATCCAAAGAAGCTGAGAGCAACAACTAGCTGCGGCCACATACTCAGTTTCGGTTGTAGATTGAGCAACACTCGATTGTTTGCGGGAAGACCAAGACACCAAAGAAGAACCCAAGAACTGGCAAGTCCCAGAAGTGGACTTCCTATCCAACCAACACCCGGCAAAATCCGCGTCCGAAAATCCATGAAGAGCCAAAGAAGAAGACGCGGAGTACCAAAGGCCGAAGTTGGGAGTATGTCGCAAATACCTAAATATGCGGTTGACTGCTTGCCGATGCGAAGTCCTTGGAGACGCTTGAAAATGAGCACACAGACATACCGAGAATTGGATGTCCGGCCTCGTTGTCGTCAAGAGCTGTAGTCGTACTCATAGGCATCTGTACTCCTTCTGGTCCACGTGCTCACCATCCTCGTCCGCATCAAGAGCTGTAGTCGTACTCATAGGCGTCTCCATGGCCTTGGAGTCCTCCATCTTGAACTTCCTCACAATGTCCTTGGTGTACTTGGCTTGGTGTACAAATGTTCTTTCCTTCGATTGCTTGATCTGGAGCCCGAGGAAGAACTGCAACTCGCCCATCATGCTCGTCTCAAATTCCCTGCTCAAGTCTTCTACAAGCCTTGCAACCAAAGAGTTAGACGAGCCACCAAAGACAATATCATCCACGTACACTTGCACAATTAGGATCTCTTTGCCATGCCTGAGGAGAAACAAAGTCTGATCTACTTTTCCCATCTCAAAACCTCTCTCAAACAGGAACCCTCTCAACCTACCATACCAAGCTCTAGGCGCCTGCTTCAACCCATACAGCACCTTCCTCAACTTGTACACCCTGTGGGGGTACTTCTCACTCTCAAACCCCGGTGGTTGCCTGTTGACGGTCCTTACGACAAATATTTGACCATCAACATCTCGGCTACGGTAGCGCTTTATAACAAATTTCACGCATGTTTTAGGTGCTAACAAGGTTCCACGAGTTGTGTTGAGATTTTATCTACAGGATCAAGATTAGGGGACAATTCTGGGGCATTGAGCCACATAAGGTAGGCACGGCCGCACCTAGTGGTGCGCCCGACCCTACCTTGCACCACTATTCAGGTTCACATCAAGCGTAGTCCCATGCACCAGCTCCCAAAAGACCAAAATCATCACGACGTGTTGGATCAAGCAAACACACCACAGGCGAGCTGCATCGGGGCCAGGAGGCAGGGCCGGCCGCACCACTAGGGCCGGCCGAACCTTCAGGGCCCGCCGCACCTGCCTGACACGTCCAAGTGTGCCATCGAGCCTTGGTCACTCCAGGGAGCACATCTAGAAATGATCCTGATTGAGGAAACAAGGTTGGTTTGATCCAGAGGCTGAGATTAGCCTCACTTCGATTCATGGACCCACAAGCCAGTGAACAACCGACGTGTGACAAGATCCAAGACTTCTTCTACCCACTAGAGCACGATCCGAAGTGGATGACAAGGGGGCCCAGGGCCGGCCGTACCTCTTCACGAAGCCATCCGACCCACAACCGTCTTCAAACCGCCTCAGGGACCAAATCACGGATGCACGATCGAAGGCGGTGGAAAGGGGAGGGCCGGCCGCACCTAGAGGCACGACCGCACCTCCTTGCCGGGCACTGCACCTCCCCCTCGCCTACAAGTACCCCCTCTTGCAGCCACCGACCCATTGGGGCTATAAATTGAGCCTGGCACCTCGTGGAAGAGTACAAGTGATTAGAAGCAAGTGGCGGAGCCCTACACAAGTTAGTATTCAGAGAGTAGGGAGAGAGAGTTGAGTGTTGGAGTAGAAGCCGGAGTGTCGGTCTTCTTCCCCTAGTGTTGGAGTCGAAGCCGGAGTGTCGGTCTTCTTCCCCTTCCTCGGCGGGTGCGGTACAACTTCGGTTGTCCACACCCGGGGTACTTTGTAAGTTCGGATTCGTGAGTAACTAAGTCTCAAGTCATTTCATTGTTCGCTCTTAGGTTCCTTGATTGTGATTTAGTAGTTTCTACTTATCGTGATTGCTTTGCTCTAGCGCGGAGTAAGGTAGTGCTTGGTTAGTGTAGACGCGGTGTCTAGGCTCTCAAGTACCTTGGAATGCTTCCCGGTTCAACGGAATAGTTGTGGTACCCTAGGGAGGTGATAGCTCCAGTCGGGCTTTGTAGTCCACCACGTTAGTTCCGGCAGGTAGGAGTTACGACATCAGAGCCCCCTTCTCATCCCTTTCTGTGGCTCTTTTCCCTCTGGCCCCGACGACCGACATGTTTTGCCTTGATTCTACCCATGACTCTCACGAGTTCCAAACTTCATCAGCTATCCCCTCTCTACCCCAAATCTACCCTTGCCTTTCTATCCTTCGTCGCCATATCCCCCGAACGAATTAGTTCAGGTTCACCACACTTCTCGTTCCCCGTGGAAATCGATACCTTGGAATACTCCCGGGTGAAAGCTACAGCGGTATCCATGCGCTTGCGGATCTATCTGTGATCGTGTAGTATACCAATAGGCTTTCTGGCGCCGTTGCAAATCTAGTAACGATGTAAGAAGTGCCAACATTGCCTCACATACACTACTTCCTCCAAAACACCGTTTAGGAAAGCACTCTTCACATCCATTTGATACAATTTGAACCCTTTAGCCACGGCAAAGGCTAGAAGGATCCTAATTGCCTCCAAACGAGCTACAGGAGCAAAGGTCTCCTCATAGTCGATCCCCTCTTTCTATGAGTACCCCAGAGCAACAAGCCTTGACTTGTTTCACACCACTTCTCCTTTCTCTCCCTCTCTATTTTTCCACACCCATTTTGTCCCAATCGGCTTACAGCCCGGTGGAGGATCCACCAACTCCCAAACTTGGTTTCTCTCAAAATTCTCCAACTCCTCATGCATCGAATTGATCCCATTGTGATCAGATAGCGCATATCCAATGTCTTTGGGCTCAAAAGTAGCAACAAAAGCAGCATGAGCGAAGTGAGAATTGTTTCGAACCCTCGATCGTGTAGTACGTTCATTGATGTCGCCGATGATTCTCGAAGCTGGGTGATCCACTTGAACTCACTGGGAAGGTTCTCACCTTGATGCTACCTCCCCCTTAACAGCAGCTTCTCCTTGATCTGGGTTTGTTGTCGCAGGTGTGGGAGAGGGCCCGTTCTCGATCGTAGTCAAAGTAGTAGGTACATGCTCAGCCGCGGGCACCACACCGCAATCTTCATCATCTCCACGTTCATGCTCCTCCTCCTGAAAAATCTCCTTGCCAAGTTCCTCGTCACCTGCACACTCAAAAACAAGCTGACTACGTGGCTGTGTCTCATCGAAGGTAACGTCGCAAGTCTGCACGATTTGGTTAGTTTCAAGATTGAGCACTCGAAAGGCTCTAGAATGAGACGCGTAACCAAAGAAAATGCCATCGACAGACCTAGCCTCGAACTTGTCCAACTTCTTACCTTTCTTCAGGATAAATCATTTGCACCCAAACACATGAAAGTGACTCACTTTGGGGGTTCTACCGTGCATCAACTCATAGCAAGTTTTCTTCTTATGCACCATGAGGTAAATCCTGTTCGACACATAGCACGCGATATTGATCGCCTCAGCCCAGAACCTTCTCGGAGTCCTATGCTCATCGAGCATCGTCCGAGCCATCTCGCACAAGGTTCTGTTTTTCCTTTCCACCACGCCGTTCTGGGGAGGCGTATACGGACTAGAGAACTAGTGTTCAAGACCCAAGTCATGGCAAAAGGTTTCAAAATGAGAGTTTCTAAATTCCGAGCCATTGTCACTGCGGATCGCTCGTATGGCATCTCCGTGCCTCTCGTTCCTCAACCTCAAGACAATATCTCGAACAAAACCAAACGTCTCCCCTTTCTCCTCTAGAAAGAAAACCCACGCATACCGAGAGTAGTCGTCCACCACAACCAGGACGTACCACTTCCCACCCACAGATCGCACACGAGCTGGGAAAACAAGGTCCATATGGAGCAGCTCACATGGACGCCCCGCCATCACATTGGTGAGGGGTGGATGGGAAGCAGCTACCATCTTAGCATGCCGACACGGCGTACAAACCAACTCTTTCTCAAACCTCAGCCATGGCAATCCTCGGACCAAATTGAGTTTTACTCAAGCGAGAAAAAAGATCAAAGCTTAAGTGACCCAACTTCCTATGCCACTTCCACAACTCACTTGAAGAACCAGCCAAAAAGCAACGAGCCACACCAGAAGACTGAGAGAAATCTGCTCGAAAAACTTGACCCTCGGGAACGACCATGCAAACTAGGTCCCCTCGAGAATCCAAAATCCGAGAACCACCAGGCCGAAACAACACCTCAAAACCCTCATCCAAAAGCTGGGAAACAGAAACCAAATTGAATCCGAGCGATTGAACAAGAGCAACACACCTGAGAGTGACCTTCTCGCTTACCTTAATCTCACCTTCTGAAAGCATATGCCCTCGCCCATTGTCCCCAAAGGTGATGTACGTCTTGGACACCACCGGGACGAGACTTGAGAACCACCCCTTGTCTCCGGTCATATGCCTCGAGCAACCGAAGTCAATCAATCAAACGTTCCTCAAGTCTCCCACCTGAAATTCAAAAACAAGCACGTGAGTGACCAAACAACTCAGCACTGGGGTTAGTACCAAAACAGTAAAACCAGTGTCGAGCCATTTGCTCCAAAGTGGGGTTAGCACAAACCATATCATCACGCCTATCAAAGCTACCACCACAAAAACCACCATGGCAACCACCACTAGGGAACCACCCCTATCTCTCTGGAGGAGAACGAAAACCATGAAAGAAAGACCGTGGACCGTTCCTCCTCTCAAACTCAAAGCTACGACTCCTCCCACCCTCGTATTGAGCACGAGGTGGAGAACGTCTAGCAAACTGACCACCACCAGACTCACCATGCCAACCACCAGAACCACAACTAAAGAAACCAAAATGAGCATCCTCACGAGCACAGAAACCAAACTGCTATCTGCCCAGACCAGCACCGGTCTGACCGGTCACCCTGACCGGTCTGACCAGTGGTGCTCGGCTAGTAGCACCACCTGCCACCTTTCGATCTCCCCAAGACGGAACCGTCCTCACAATCACCTTGGCCCTGGGCATTTGTATACGAGGCTCAGGTACACCATTTGAAGGGCAGTACCTGTCCTTGTTAGCCCACTCCTTAGCCATTCTCTCCTCACGCTTCCTCTTGAAGCAAAACTCACCCTTGTGACCATCTCTCTCACAAAAGTCACAATGAAACCGTATGAGCTTAGGTTTAGGCTTGGGTTGGGGCTGCTCACTTGGTTTCTCCTCACTCGACTTCTCACCCTTCTTCTCTCCAACCACACTCTCCTTAGAGCTCACAAACTTCACCGGTTTTTGGAAATCATTTGTTGGGTGAGGAAATATGGGAGGATCTGGGGTTGTGTCAAGTTTGTTTCTCAGTGGGTTGGGCTTAGGAGGATAGGCATTTTTGTGGAAGGTTTTTGGTGGAGCTTGGATATCACCAATCTTCTCTCCTCTCTCACCACTACACTCTCCAATCTTATCCGAGCCAAGCGCTTGCCCATCACAGCGCTTATATGCCTCTATCATCATCCTAAGCTGTGGTTCATGACCCGACAACCAACCCATCATTTTCCTCAACTCATCATTCTCATCCTGCAAGCGATCAACATAATGTGCAAGTTCCAGATTCTTCAAAGCATGCAATTCACAAGTAGAGCAAGAAGTGGGAACAGGTTCTTTCAACTTAGCCTCAAGAGAAACAGTGTAAGCATGCATCTCATCAATCTTTCCATGCAAGACAGGGCAAGATGTACAAGCACCTAGCAAAACAGGTCTAGACTTAAGCCCAGCCACTTTAGCCCTAAGCACATCTAGTTCCTCACACTTGGAGGCATGCTTTTCCTTGAATACAGTAAGATCAGCTAGGAACACGGAGCAATCAGTACAATCAATCTCATCAGAAACAACAGGTGAAGCCTTAAGCGAGTCAATCTCAAGCTTAGCATCTATGTTCTGTGTTTCTAGCTCAGCCACTCTAGTCCTAGCATCCTCAAGCGAGGCCCTAAGCTCTTTCTTCATCTTCTTAGCCTCTCTAAGCATGTCATCACGATTATCAAGCAACTTTCCAAGCCGTTCATTCTCCTCACGCAAGAAGGGAAGCTCGTCACGTACTTCATCCTCGGAGTCGGAGTTCGAGTCGCTCTGGTGACTCTTCTTGCTGCCGGAGCTACGCGCCATAGTACAGAAGCCATCTCCAGCAAAGCAGCTCAGCCCGCTCAAGTTCTTGGATGACTTCTTGTTCTTGCGCTGATCACCTTCGTCTTCACTGCTACTGGAGCTCGAGGAAGAGTCGGCGGAGCTGGAGTCAACGTCGCTTGCTCCGACCATCGCTCGGGCCTTGCCACGACCGTCCTTCTTCCATGATCGTCGCTCATCCTTGTGCTTGTGCTTGTGCTTTGGCTTGTGATCACGCCTTGATCGGTACTTGCCATCTGTCTTCGACAGGTTCTTGTAGCCGTCCTTGTTCTCCATCTTCTCAGGGTAGTCGGCGACGAAGTGTCCTGGCTTGCCGCACTGAAAGCATGTCCTTGTGTTCCTCCTTGTGTTCACCCGGTTCTCGTGCATCCTCTCGAACCTCCTGGTCAGCAGCGCCAGCTCGTCCTCTCCAAGCACGTCGAACTCCTCATCTGGCAAAGACATCAAAGAGGACAAAGAGTACATCCTGGTGGATGGGTTAGCATTAGACTTTGCACCTGAGCCACCGATGAGTGCGAGACTATGTGAGTCAGTTGGGCTCTCAAGCTTGGCTGTCATACCCCTATCCACCTCAGCCGGCTTGAGCTTCGAGAACAGCTCGTTCACGGTCAAAGTGTCATACTTCTCAGACTCAACAATGGCCTCGAACTTGCCATCCATAATTGTACGATCCAGAGAGTGCAAGAGCTTGATAGCTCTGTCATGATCATCGTACGGGAGCACGTCCACATTGGCTCTCATGTTGTTCACCACCATCGTAAACCGCTGGAACAAGGCATCAATGGACTCACCGGGGAGATGAGTGAAGTTCTCGTACTCTCTCCGGTAAGTCGCATACATCCGAGCCTGAACCTGAGCATTTCCAGCGTGAGCATCCTTCAACTAACTCCAAATCCTACAAGCTAAGTCCTCTGTCCGAACCCGATCAAATTCGGACTGACACAGAGCACGAAACAAGTAGTCGACCACCTTGTTGTTGGCGTTGTGCATGTCCCTCGATCCCGAAGCAAGGAAGTTAATCGGATGAACTTAAGCTGTGTGCACCGTAATGTCCCAAAGGATCTGACCCTTACCGCGGAGGAAAGCTGCCATCCGCCTCTGCCACATCTGGTAGTTTTTGCCATCGAAGTGTGGAGGACCCGAACCCCGTTCCTGGTACGCCATCCTTGCATCTTAGACTGGTTAGAATCCGAAGATCCGTAACCGGCTCTGATACCACTTGAAGGACCGAAACTGGAGACCGGAGAGGGGGGGAGTGAATGGGAGCCGATAAAAATTCATCTCGAAGGAGATGGCTACTCCAACATGACGAACACGGCTAGCCAAAACACATCTCCGGCTCAAGTACCCAAGTTGGCCAAGACCACGTAGCCACTAGAGTGCTACTGGTCCTAGGAACCAACAACCACCTAGACCTACTCGAGAACGCAGCGGAACATGCAACTCGAGCACCACTGGACTGCACCAGTCAGACCGGTCACACACACTGGTCAGACCGGTCCCTGCTGGAGCAAGCTGGCAAAACCTGAGAACTTCCACAGAAGGCTCCTACACCGGTCAGGATGGTGTAGCTCACCGGTCAGACCGATCCAAGCCAGGAAATCCCAAATCCACCAACCAGACCTACCGAGCTCCAAAACTAACCGAACTCGAAACAGCAGCAACACGAGACAACAGGGAACTCACCAAGATGTTCACTCGAGCAAAACCCAACCAAGGGTCTGCACCGGTCAGACCGGTGAGAGGCACCGGTCAGACCGGTTAGGACCTGAGCATTCGGGATGAACAGTACCCGCGGGTCAACTCCTCCAAATCCAACTCCCGATCTCCCGATTCGCTCCACGGATTCGAGCAAGACGTTGGGGATAGTAGGAAAACCTCATGAGCACTCCATAGCCAAGATTTGGTCCACCAAAACTTGCTAGAACAAGAGGAATCGAAGGATTTCCAATAAGAACGCCTCTAACCCTAGAGCCAAGAAAACCCCAAAATTGAGCCCCTTTACTCACAGATTTGGAAGGGGAATCAAAGGGAAAAGAACCACGAAGGGTTCAAGCATACATCCCCCACCAAATCCCAAAGAGAGAGGTCTCACAACCGCCACAAGAAAATCTCCAAGAAAAGGCTCCGAAAATCACCAAAAAGGGAAAACGGGAGAGACACAATCAAGCCTTGAGAAACCACGCTGAATCATCTATTCATACCATGAAGGTTCATACAAGGTCTAGCTTACCTCCCAATCTTTCATCCATCTCTCAAGATCTCACCATGAAGTTCTCAAGCTAGTCCTAGAAATTCCAAAAGAAAAAGGAAGAAGAAAATAGCAAAATAAAATGAGCTAGGGTTCCAAGAGATGGCTGCCATCCTCTCACCACTTGGGTTATATGGAGGCTAGCCGAAAGACGAAACTACCCCTATTACATTAAACTAAGATACACGCCCCCGAAGGGCCTTTTGGGAAACTTTGTCATAGCACCATCGGACGGATGCTCGGCGACCGCAAACTTGCTTAGCCTCGACGCAAGCCTTGCGATCTCAACGCGTGTCCTCCGCTTCGAAGACTCCGGAAGCCGTCGTCGCACACCGGTCAGACCGGTGCTCCTCACCGGTCATACCGGCCTGATGCTGCTGCACCTCCGTCTTCGGTCTTGGCTTTGTGGATCAGCCAAGGAACCCAGCGGTTTTCTGGTGAACCACTGGAAACCCCGCGAAGTCGGTGTAGCCTCCGCCAATCACCACTCATGACTCAGCTCCCACGTAGTCCTGGCTTGACCTTGGTTTTGAGGCTCTACCAAGAAACCATCCACGACTGCATCTTGCCGTTCTTGCCACCATGCGGCCCGCACTTGACCTCGCTAGCCACCGGGTCCCTCGAACCAAGCCTACTTGTCTTCTCCACACCTGGAGGCCTACCCGGCAACGACCTTTCGCGCTTGTTCTTCACCTGCACCAACACCAGTCAAGCTGCAACCTACACCTGCAATACTTAGCCAAGAGTCAGTCCACATAACGTTGTCAATCACTCATCACACTAGGAAGCGACCATCCACCGGTCCTCGAACCACACATGGCTCTCAGATGATCACTATGATGATTATGACGACATCTCTTTGGCCTCTCTTGCTCAATTTGTGTTGAGGCCATCCCGTCCTCCTCGCCCAGCCACTCAAATGGGTATCTTGAAGATGGTGGACTACAAGAGTGGCACTCACGATGTGTACAAGGAAAGGTACTCCGATCCGGCTCAATATCAAAAGGAGTTTGATGCGGATATTCGTTTTTGGCTCAAGTTCAATGCCGATTGGTATGAGTCTGTCATCTTAACCAAGACGAACATCACCATAGAGATGAAGTCCATTCATTGGGATAACTTGTGGTCACTCAACATCTCGTCCGTCAATGAGGCCATAGATATTTGTCATGCTAAGGGAATGACCTCCATTATGGCCATGAATTGTGATTGGAATGAAGAAGTTGTGGCTCAGTTTTATGCCAATCTCCATGTCCAGCGTGAAACCAAGACATTCCATTGGCTCTTGCAAGGAAAGCCCCTCTCGGTCTCTTATGAGAGGTTTGCTCAAATTCTTGAATTTGGTGAAGAAGATCTTGGTCGCCCAAAGCTTCACGGTGGAGAAATCCCACTTGATAGTGAGATGGCATTCATATATGACACTGCCTATGGGAACATTGAGTTTGGGACTACTCATGGCATGAAGCCCGTCTATAGGATGTTGAATCAACTCTTCCGTTACACTCTCACTCCTAAGATAGGCGACAACTACAATGTCTCCAACATTGCTAAGGAATTACTTGTGAGGATGGGACCGGATGGAGAAGCTTTTAGTGTGTTTAACTTCATTTGGGAAGAAATCATTGTGTGCTCCATGTCTGCTCAAAAGAGTTGCCAATATGCTCCTTGGATCTTTCAGATGATTTGTGAGGTCGCCGAAGTTAACATTCTCACCGACAAGACTCACACTTGGTACAAGCCAAACAAGGGCAATCTAGAGCGTCTTCTTAAGTTGGGCAAGCATGCCCCTCCTAGGCTTTCATCCTCAGCTAGACCTTCTTCAGGTGGTCCTTCCACACATGATGCTCCATCCTCTTCTCATGGACCATCTTCATCCAGAGGCAACCTTCCCCCCGGCAAGAAGAAGAGCATCTTCAACTTTCTATTTCAGGGACTCTTCGCTTGCTTCAATGTTGGGAAGCACAATGCACAGGAGATCTGTGCCCACAGGCAGCATGTGGATGAGCAGCTCCTTAAGTTGGAGACCCGTCAGAAGTCCATGCTCGCTCAACACAACATTGAGCACTCACCCATTCGCGAGCCCATGGACTTCCCTCCTCCAGCGGTCTTCTACAATCCTTGGGAGGTGTATGGCGACACCTCTTTGATATATGGAGCACCTCCGGCCGACATTGATGATGAGGACTTTGGTGGTGGTGAGACCGATGATGAAGACGAAGACTCCCCTCTGGAGGTCCACTCCCCACATGGTAGCGACGATTGAAGGGCCTCCTCCTTTTTGGCGCTTGATGCCAAAGGGGGAGTGAGCTCACTATTGTCCATGTGGATGTGGTGTATCTCGCTTTATCTCGCTTTATTGCTTTATCTATCTATCTTCGCTTGTGGACATGTATGAACTTATTTGTGTGGTGTGATGGATGATGATGTGGTGAACTAGAACCTTTTAAAATTTGTAAGACTTATTTGTGCTAGTGTGGAACCTTTA
This sequence comes from Cenchrus fungigraminus, assembly GCA_036936925.1. Taxonomy (NCBI): domain Eukaryota; kingdom Viridiplantae; phylum Streptophyta; class Magnoliopsida; order Poales; family Poaceae; genus Cenchrus; species Cenchrus fungigraminus. Next base: position 51,265,583 of record CM072780.1, read on the forward strand.
TTATCTCTATTTGTGATGCTATGTAATGGATGATGATGGTTGTTATTTATCACTTTGTTGTTTTGGATATCATGTCATATGCATCATAGTTATTAATTCACACTTATGCACTTGTGTATGCTAATTGAGAGAGAAAACTTTTTCTAAATGTGTGATGGGTATTTGAGGCCTCCATAAAAATCAAGCACACATTTAGGGGGAGCTTCTCTCAAAATTGTTGGATACACACATCTTTATTTGAAAACGAATTGTGTTGCCATCGATCACCAAAAAGGGGGAGATTGAAAGCGCATCTTGGCCCCTAATTGTTTTGGTGATAATGACAAACACAATTTGTGGTATTTAATTGTCCAATAAGATGTGTGCAGGATTTACTAAAGATAAAATCATGGTTTTGACCAAAGGAAAGCCCCCAACTCCAATTCGGTGTTTTCAATTCAAGTCAAGGCTTATATTTATTTTGCATTTTGAATTTGAGTATAGAAACACCATACTATAAAGGGGGATGCGAATTGACCGCCAAGAGATGCTAAAAGTGCTTAAGAAGATGATCTAAGTGAGTGAGAGGAAACCCGAGCCTACACGAACACTTTGCTCTTCTTTCCTCAAAAGTCCTGCCATTGTCAGTAGTATCGATATGGGTTCACTGGCGAGTTTTAGCCAGGCCCTCGGTAGTACTGACCCGGGGTAGGTAGTACCAATATGGCTTCACTATCTAGTTTTCTCGGCACCCCTCGGTAGTACCGACCCGGGACCAGAAGTACCGAGGGTCACAGATTCTGCACAGTAATGGCTAGTTTTTGAGGGCTAGTATAAATACCCCACTTCATCTCCCTCATTTGCTACTGACCTACCACGGGAAAACACTCACTTGAGCATTCACTCCACTTCTCCTCTCCCTCCTAGAGCTAAGTCTTCATCCCTTTGAGCTAGGGCTTGCTTGGAGGAGTGATTCTAGTGTGAGATTGAGAAGCTTTGAGAGCCTCGTCGATTCCCCTCATCTCAAGAGCAATTGAAGCATCTCCGGGCATCGATTCGCGTTTGTTACTCTTGAAGTTTGCTTCTAGACGGTTAGGCATCTCCCGTCGAGTGCCCTCTTGGTGTGGAGCACCCTGGATCGTTTGTATTACCCTCTCCTTGGTGGAAATTCTTAGTGAGCACCAATCTTCATTTGTGGGGGTTGGGTGAGGCAAAGAGGCTCTTGGTGATAGCCCTCCCTTTGTGGGATCCTCAACGGAGACGTAGCTTCCTTTGTGGAAGTGAACTTTGGATTAAATCTCTTGTCTCCTTGCTTGTTTGAGTTCTTTGCTTTTTGCTAACCCTAGAAGCTTGTTTGTGCCCGATCTATATATTTGTTGTGTTCCTATCTATATCTGTGATTGCAGAAGGTTCTTAGCATCTATACTCACCTTTTGATTCAAGTAGAATTGCTAGAATTGTCATGCATTTCAATTTTTTTAAGTCATCTCTGTCTGGTCGATAGTACCACCCCAGTACCGGAAGTACCGACCCCTCGGTAGTTCCGGCACTACGTCGGTAGTACCGACCCCCTATTTAACCGCTGCAATTGTTTCAGAAACTTGAAGTGATCCTATTCACCCCCCCTCTAGGCACCACAAGGTCCTTTCAGGTATACTGATGTATTGCTAAAAGGACCTTCTGGACTACAATTATTTCTTTTGGTCCGTTAACATTCTGCTGAACGGTCTTTCCCCCTTCCTCAGAACGTACTCCCTCCGTCCACAAAAGAATGCAATTGTCATTTTCCGATAAGTTTATATGAAGATATAAGTGTAAATTTGGTCAAAATTGATATAGTTTGACCAGAACGGATCACACAACTATTCTAATCTTTTCGGGAGCAGTTTTTTCAATAATGGCTGAATGGCAACAGAGCGGCATCCTCGTCTATGAGCAGCTACAACAAGGCGCCGGGTGCACCATCAACAAAGAAGCGGCACCTTGATTAGTGGATTAGTGGTAACTGCTAGTAGTAGAAGTAGGAGTGAAGAAGTAGAAGTAGAAGTCTGGTCTGATTGAATACTACTACTACTGTTTTCCTTGTAAGATGTTGGTTTTCTCATTGCGTAGCAGTGACAGTTTAATCCGGTTCGACTGAAAACTACAAACCGGACTTTCGTCCTCTGTTCATCCAGTATTTAAGAAATCAATGGAATGGACTTTCCGTATACAATGAATTTATACCGAGGGAGTACACACACATTACCATTTTTATTAGAAACAACACAATCCAAATACAAACGACATCAATTGCATGCATACGCATTGATTACACATGAGGATGGATCGATCCACCATAGTTGGAACTACAGCGACATACTCTGAACGACATACTACTAGCATCTACCATCACGGCTCATACTACTACCATCACCACATACTACTAGCATCTACCATCATGGCTCATACTACTACCATCACGACATACTACTACCATCACAGGCTCATGGAAATATAGCCGCTACACGGAGTGCAGCAAAACGTGGCTCCTGGATCAGATACTCCTCCAAAGCGCGATGCCTCGCCCTTGTATCCCAAACCCAGGCAGGCGAAACGGCGATGTTATGCGCATGTAACAGCAGGTCACAAATGGTCCATTGCCTGTGACCCCTGTGGCAAAAAGGGCACACCCACATTGCTTTGTGATAAACACGGGTAGGCCCGCCCTGCTGAAGCCAAAGCAACACAAACCATTTCAGGTCATGTGTTTCATCTTGTTCAATGAGCACTGGCAGCGAGGGTGGCATTTCAACGGGCAACAGTAGAAGTGGCGGCCTGGGCCGTGGGCGAACAGGTGGTGCCATGAATCGGGATCTACAAGAAAGAGTGTAGATCCCGATTCATGAACCAAACTTCTTTTGTAGCTTGAACTCGAAACATATCATCTTCATCGTTTGGGTCTCCAGCCATCGCACGCAACAATACTCGCACCTACGTGGAAGCAGTCACAGGCTTGACAAACAATAACATAATGCGACCGTATCGCCATGTGTGAGTGTGTGTATTCATAGCAGCAACGAGACACGTACCATTTGGGATTTGTGCAGAGGAACGAGGACGACGGCAATGCCGTCTGGAACATCCATCCACTGATGATCATTCATACCAGTAGGATAGCAATGTAGCTTCCATTGACAGCCTCCCACCATGAACGTACCGGATTCCTTGAAGTTGCCTGCGGTTCCTTCTGCTTTCGCTTCCTGGCTTGAGACTGAGAAGTCGACTTGCATGGAAGGAATCATTTTAGCATCTAAAGACATTAACACAAATGGCCTGCAATGATCATCTCGTGCCTAAACTATCTCTTATTATAGTGGGAGTGAATGTGTCATTCCCAAACGTCACCTCCGCGTGCGACACACTTGACTCCCCGGTCTGTAGCGAGGCGTGCCAGCCAATCTGACCTGTTGATTGACAATGGAAAAATATTAGGGATCGGCTAGAGAACCGATGGGCCTTTAGTGATACGTGTACCAGCCAATCGGACGATACAGAAAAGCGGGATCGGCCGACTCGATAGCGACTGAGGAGCGAGAACGTGGATAAAGAGATCGGCTGGGTCGGCTGATCGTGACGTCAGCACTCGAGCATTTCTGAATCGGCTGTAGTGTTAGAAGCCGACAGGATCTAGATCGAGTGGGATAAATTTGTGATAAAAGCTAAAAACCACCAGAATTGGTATGAAAACTTGTAGATCTAGCTAATATTGGTAAGGGGTGAATAAAGAACTAGACGAAACCTCAGCGATGCGCCCAGAGGTTAAAGCCTAGGGTTATTCGGTAAAACGGTACTCACAAGCTTGCCGGAGATTGATTGATGCAGCCCGACGAACTTGAAGGATGACGTTGAAGAAAAGAAAAAACGCAATGGTGAAGTCGCCGAAAGTAGATGCTGTAAATTGTAAAGGGTTTGCACGGAGGCGGTTTGTTTGATATTGCTGTGTACGATTTTCCCGACCACGCAGGGTCGCTATTTATGTCTTGAGGACAACCCGACTCCTAGCCGATCATGGCACTGTTTACTTGCGTCTAAAGAAAACAAACTCTACTAAAAATAGAAAAGGACTTATGTAAGATTCCAACTCTCCTAAAATTGACCCGTCGTCAATCATAAATTGACTCGCCTCTTCCGTGTCTTGCCTTTGGCGTATCTTCTTGATCTCCGCCTTCTCCTTTCCATCGGCCGATTCCCAGTTGACCATCGGCCGGTCGTTTTTGACCCGCCAGCCCATCGATAGACAGGGTTGGACCCTTTTGACCATCGGCGTGTTCTGTTTGACTACCGTGTTTTCTCTTCAATCGGCCGATTGCGTTGCTTTCTCATCGGCTTCTCCTTTTTATCCCTTTTGACCTATTTTTCAAAAAAACGGTGTCAACAGTCTGTTCGTGGACATCTGTTACCACCCGGAATTGACGCATCCCTTCAGTGCGGGTGTGGCCACGTTCGGGTCATGAACTTCCCTGCTCTAGTCCTTAAGTGCGATTCACAATGATCGGCACGTCCGTTCAGAGGGGGTGTGCACACAAGTTCGTCGGTTAACGCCCGGTGCCAGTGCTTAACTGCAATTCTCAATGATTGACACATGGATCAACTTGTGAGAGCGTGTCGTTCCCAAACGCCCATTCGAGATGCCCTTCTGTGCTTATATGCATATTAATATTACACACACAAAAAAAACATATATTGCTATTCCAGTTCCAGCTTATTCTGTTTTGGTCTTGTCGCGTCAACAAGTTCATCACGTTTTCCAGTCTCCAAGGCCTGCAGGAATCATCAAGTGCGAATCCAGACCATTCCTAGACCTTTACAGTCACGACTCACGCAGCGTACCTGATCGAGGAGGACTTGTCAAGTCATCCCGCACCCTGCGTGTTGCAATGCAAGGACCATCCGGTCCATCTGATTACAGCATCCAATCTTGTTCTCCAGATGCAATTGACACCTAAACCATTACATAAATAAATGTTAGAGAGTTGTCTCGTTGTTGATGCGGCATGAGCTGATGCAGTGAGACGGCCATTAGATGTAGCAGATGCGGCGTGATTTGTCCGCAGGACTTTCTTGTGCTCTAGAGAGGAAAGTTCGGAAGTAAACACATACCTAGACATGTCGGGCTCATCCCGTGATACCCATCATCCACACATATAATCGATGCATGCCACTGAAGATTCTGACCTAGAAAGATTCCTATCACGCGTAGGCCTGACTATATTTCGAGCATCTCACGTTTTCCATAGTAACTTTAGCAATGCTACATTGAGCTCACATGATCGTTGTAGTCCTCGATAAATAGGCGAGTGCAGCACAGCGTTCTTGAAAGGCAAGGCCAACACTCATCGGTTCCCCGTCTTGCATTTCGCTACTTCAGTGGGATACAAGGGTGAGATCGTTTTGTTGGTTAATCTTGTTTACTTTATTTATGCATGGTATCGAGACGGTCACATTGCTAGCTTATGTAGGGTTTGTTCTTCGTTTGTGTATGCAATACGTGGGGAATGGCCGGGCAAGGAAGGAACGGAGCATGGAACTTAGAGGAGTCGGGGAAGGGGGAACTGTCGGGCGCAATAGCACCTCACCACCACTTGATTCAGCCGCTGCCATTGGCACCGCAGCAGCACCCGGCCCCAATGGCACCTCCACTTCCGCTGGTATCGGTACCTCAGCAGCACCCGGCCCCAATGGCACCTCCACTTCTGCTGGCATCGCCACCTCAACAACACCCGGGGGGGATGCCACCTCCAGTTCAGCCGCTGGCAACGGCAGCTCAGGATCAGCTGAACCTCATGGCACCACCTTTTCGCCCACGACCCAGGCCACCACGTCTGGTGTTGCCCGTTGAAATGCCACCCCCGCGGCCAGTGCTCATTGAACAAGATGAAACGCATGACCTGAAATGGTTTGTGTTGCTTTGGCTTCAGCAGGGCGGGCCCGCCCATGTTTATCACGTAGCAATGTGGGTGTGCCCTTTTTGCCACAGGGGTCATATGCAATGGACCATTTGTGACCTGCTGTTACACGCGCATAACATCACCGTTTTGCCTGCCTGGGTTTGGGATCCAAGGGCGAGGCATCACGCTTTGGAGGAGTATCTGATCCAGGAGCCACGTTTTGCTGCGCTCTGTGCAGCGGCTGGATTTCCATGAGCCCGTGATGGTAGTAGTATGTCGTGATGGTAGTAGTATGAGCCGTGATGGTAGATGCTAGTAGTATGTGGTGATGGTAGTAGTATGAGCCGTGATGGTAGATGCTAGTAGTATGTCGTTCAGAGTATGTCGCTGTAGTTCCAACTATGGTGGATCGATCCATCCTCATGTGTAATCAATGCATATGCATGCATTTGTGTCGTTTCTATTTGGATTGTGTTGTTTCTAATAAACATGGTAATGTGTGTGTACTCCCTCGGTATAAATTCGTTGTATACGGAAAGTCCATTCCATTGATTTCTTAAATACCAGATGAACACAGGACGAAAGTCCAGTTTGTAGTTTTCAGTCGGACTGGATTAAACTGTCACTGCTACGCAATGAGAAAACCAACATCTTACAAGGAAAAAACAGTAGTAGTAGTATTCAATCAGACCAGATGAACAGAAGGTGAATCTTCGTTCTGCTGCTTCTACTCCTACTTCTACTAGTAGAAGTTACCACTAATCCACGAATCAAGGCGCCGCTTCTTTATCGATGGTGCACCTGGCACCTTGTTGCAGCTGCTCACGGACAAGGGTGTCGCTCTATTGCCACCGCCCGTGGAAGATGGTGGCGGACCTCCCAGGGTGCCGCCCGCGGATGAGGTCGTCCCTCCAATGCCGCCGCCAGAGGATGATGTCGCCGCTCCATGGCGGCCGGTCAAGCACGGCCTTGGCGCCGCTCCATGGCGGAAGATGACGGTCGGTCGATGAAGGCCTCTGCTCGGCGAGGATGGCAGAGATCGACTTGAGGACCATGTGTGGTTCGAGGACCGGTGGATGGTCGCTTCCTGGTGTGATGAGTGATTGACAATATTGTGTGGACTAATTCTTGGCTAAGTATTGCAGGTGCAGGTTGCGGCTTGACTGGTGTTGGTGCAGGTGAAGAACAAGAGCGAAAGGTCGTTGCCGGTGAGGCCTCCAGGTGTGGAGAAGACAAGTAGGCTTGGTTAGAGGGACCCGGTGGCCATCGGGGTCAAGTGCGGGTCGCATGGTGGCAAGAACAGCAAGATGAAGTCAATGGACAGTTTCTTGGTTGAGCCTCAAAACCAAGGTCGAGTCGGGGCTTCATGGGAGCCGAGTCATGAGTGGTGATTAGCAGAGGCTACATCAAGTTCGCGGGGTTTGAAGTGGTTTACCAGAAAACCACTGGGTTACTCGGCTGAGCCACAAAGCCAAGGACGAATACCGGGCGTGGCTGTCAGGCCAAAACTGGTCTGACCGGTTTGGGGTCGCAGGGCGCCGGGAAGCTTCAAAGCGGAGGACACGTGTCGGGATCGCAAGGCTTGCGTCGAGGCTAAGTGAAGTGCGGTCACCGGGCATGCGTCCGATGGTGTTACGACGATAATTTCCCAAAGTCCCCTTGATGGGTGTGTATCCTAGTTTATGTAATAGGGGTAGTTTCGTCTTTCGGCTAGCCTCCATATAACCCAAGTGGTGAGAGGATGGCAGCCATCTTTTGGAACCCTAGCTCATTTTCCCTTTGCTATTTTCCTTCTTATTTTCCTTAGGATTTCTAGGACTAGCTTGAGAGCTTCATGGTGAGATCTTGTGAGAGGGAAGGATGATCGAGTGTAAGCTAGACCTTGTATGAACCTTCATGGTATGTATAGATGATTTGGTGTGGTTCCTCAAGGCTCTATTGTGTTCTTCCCATTTTCCCTTTTTGGTGATTTTCAGAGCCTTTTCATGGAATTTCTGTGGAGAAGTTTTGGGAGTGTTTCTTTGAGGGATTCTTGTTGGATGTCACATATGAGGACCTTGTGCCTCTTTGCTTGGTGATCTTGCTCCAACAAACCCTCCGAAACGGCATCAATTTGGTGGTTTTCGGTGGAGTTCATGGAAGGGTGTTCTTGAGGGTTGACTTTCGATTCCTCTTGATTGGGTAGGTTTTGGGGACCGAACTTCTAGCCAAAGGTAGCCTACAAGGTACCCCAGCTATCCCCAAAGTCTCACTTGAATCCGTGGAACGAATAGGGAGATCGATTGAGGTGAAGGTTGGGTTTTTCCCGCGGGCCGAGTTCTTCCCGACTGCCCAGGCAAAACCGGCCTGACCGGTTTCCCAAACCGGTCTGACCGGTTTAGCCCCAGTGGGCTGTCGAGAGGAGTTTTTGAACAGGAGAGTCTCGTTCTTTCTATGGCTTTTCTTGTTCAAAGGTTGAAGGGGTTTTGGGGTGTTTTGGTTAAGTTTGGTCTTGAAGGTCTTTTGGGGATTTTCTGGACAAAACCGGCCTGACCGGTTTCCCCTGCCTGTGAGAGGCTAAGTCTCAGAAGGTCGGTCTGACCGGTTTCAGAAACCAGCCTGACCGGTTTTGGCTGCCAGCAGCTGTTTCGAGTTGTTTTCCGCTGCGTGGTTTGAGTGGTTGTTGGTTGGATCTTGCTCCTAGGTCCAGTAGCACTCCAGTGGCTACGTGGATTTGGCAAGAGAAGCTTGCGGAGGTATCCGAGTGATATTGGGTTCATAGGCCAAATTCTTGAGTAGAATTTTTATCGGCTCCCATTCACTCCCCCCTCTTTGATTTGTCGTTCCGGTCCTTCAAGTGGTATCAGAGCCGGTTACGGGTCTTTATTGACACTAACCAGTCTAAGATCCAAACATGGCATACCAGGAATAGGGGTCGGGTCCTCCGCACTTTGATGGAAAGAACTACCAGATGTGGCAGAGATGGATGGCTGCGTTCCTCCGTGGCAAGGGACAGATCCTTTGGGATGTTACGGTGAACACAGCTTATGTTCATCCGATTAATTTCCTTGCTCCGGGATTGAGGGACATGTTTGTTGGTGTTTTAGACCGGCAACCTACCAAGGGGAGTACCCAAGGTAGATGTTTGTGGCCTCGCCGAGATCGGGAACTCCAAGGAGAGACACGTGGCACACAATTTAGACAGGTTCGGGCCGCGAGGTGCGTAATACCCTTCGTCCTGTATGCTGCGTAGCTCTGTATTGATTGGGTATATTTACAAGATGATGCGGATGAAGAGATAGGGGTTCCTGCCTCGCCTTATATAGTTCGGGAGGCAGGGTTACAAGTCGGTTTGCCAGAGGAGTACTAGTCGTGTACGGCTAGGAGTACTCTACATGGATCTGGACATGTCTAGCTTCCTAACCAAGTACTAATCCTCTGTAAGCCTTGCGCTCCACGCCAGCAGGTGCTGTGTTGCCCAAGTCGAGTAGTCCCAGGGGCCCACGGAGTAGTTGGTCCCAGTACCCACCTGAGTAGTGGGCCCAGGGATGTCCGTACGACAAGCCCCCGAGTACTTTGTAGTCAAGCAGGATGTCTTAGAGTAGTCTTGATGGCCTTGGCGAGTAGTCCTTGAGCGTCCCCGAGTCCCACAAGCCGAAAGTCCTCAAGAATGCTTGAATTATCCTGAGGCTGGAAGGTACTCTAGCTGATCTTTGAGTAATCTTGAAGTCTTCTCGAGTAGTCCCCAAGCGTCCCCGAGTGCTTCTCTCGAAGGTCTTCAATAGTACTCATGTTGTCTTGATGAAAAAACCATATGGAAAATGTGATTCAGAGAATTGCATTCCATATGGAATGTAGCCCCCGAGCCTTAGGTCGAATCGCAGATTCAAGCTGAGGGTCAATCTGAAGTTTTGCCAATCTTATCCCGAAAAATTCGGAGAAAAAACCGAAGGACACGTGGCACGGAGCCCCTGAGCCTTGAGTCGAGTACTTTCTCTCGAATTGAAGGGTCATCTTGACTGTAGAATGTGTCCTGAGTGGGATCTTGATCTGGTGTCCCCCACTGAGTCCATCTGATGTAGTCAAGCCCCCGAGACTGAGAGCATCGAGTATTGGAATATGAAGAGTCAGGCTGCTGTCGCTGAGTCACCCGCCTGGCGCCCATTCGGAACTGATCTGCTCGATGGCTTATAAATAAGCGGTGAGCCCCTTAGGGTTTTTGCACTCCCAGTAGTTGCATTCACAGATTAGATCTGTGCCCCTGCTCCTCTGTTCCTCTGTCACCACCGCCGCTGCTAAGTAGTTTTGGATCTACACCAGCGCGCCGCCGTAGTCCACCCACCTCCATAGCCCCCGAGCGAATGCGAGTGAAAACACCCATGACTTGGAGGATGAAGGGGTCCCCGGCGAAGAGCTCAAAGACCGGCACGTCGAAGAAGAGGAGTCACGATGAGGCCGGAGATGCCAGCCAGTCGTCATCGTCGCCGCCCTCCTCCCCTCGCCCCAATCCAGCGAAGGAGTGGAAGAAGGTGAAGTTGAAGACCGAGGACCTCCTTGCCCTGGTCAACAGCGGGTTCCTCCATGAAAAGGAGATGGATCTGTGGCGCACTGCCACCGGCGACCCATACCCGATGGAGAAGAACCCGGACGAGATCCCGATGTTCGCGCGGTTCGTGGAGCGTGGACTCGCGCTGCCGGCCAGCGATTTCTTCAAGGGGATGCTCAGGTACTATGGCATCGAGTACCTCAACCTCAACCCCAACGGTATCTTCCATGTCTCCATCTTCGTACATTTCTGCGAAGCGTTCGTGGGGATCAAGCCCCACTGGATCTTGTTCTAGAAGTTCTTCTGGGTGAAGCCGCAGCCAAGCACGGATGATCCGCGGGTAGTCGGAGGCGCCAGGATCCAGATGCGCGAAGACGCCGCCGGCCAGTACCTGCCGTACAAGCTCATCGACTCCAATCGGGACTGGAAGGCGAAATGGTTCTACATCAGCAATCACCATCCCGAGCTGCCGAAGCCGAGCGGGCGTCAACCGAAGCACGCGCCGTGGTGGAACACGGAGCCCACCATGCAGGAAGGTATCTAGCTACCTCCCCTGCTGAAGAAGATCAAGGCCCTGCGAGAGGTCGGACTGAGGGCCGAGCACGTGGCCTTCAGTTTCATGAAGAGGAGGGTGCAGCTACTGATGGCGCGAGACACCCTCGGGTACCAGTACACCGGCGACGAAGATACGTCCCGGATGCCTGGCGAGGAGATTGATGATGACGTCATCATCGACAGGCTGGGCAGGATCTTCAAGGACATGCCCCCGTACACACCGTGCCCAGTACCCGAGTACTCCACGGCACGGCCGCCAAACCAGGTCAGTAGTCGTGACATAAGCCCCCGAGTACTGATTTGCTTGACGTAGTCGTACTGATGCTTTGCTTGATGTTATAGGACGATGTGACGAAGTATGTCTCCGTTCCGCCCTCCCCTCCACGACTTAAAGGACAAGCGCAGGGGAAGGCGGAGCCCAAGGGGAAGGAGCACCGCGAAGTCGGTGAGGGCGACGATGCCGTCGTCATCGAAGACAGCTCTGATGACGAGGATGAGGAGACGCTGCAGCAGCGGTTCCAGCTCTGCTCAAGGTTCAGCCAGGCTGGAATGCCTAATATTCCCGTCATCGAGAAGCCATCTAGCTTGGAGGCTAGCTTGCTGGCGCCACCAAGGAAGCCACGCAACGCGGCGCATAAACACGCCGTGAAGAAGTTGAAGCTTTCGGAGGTGACCAGCCAAGAGGTAAGTACCACAACCACTAGTAGTCGCTTGATGACCAGGGTAGTCGAGTACCGCCGATGAGTAGTCTGTGGCTAACTCTATAACTGTGTTGGTGCAGGACATCCCCCCGTCGGACCCCGCTGAACAGGGTGATGAGGATGCCTGGGAGACGGTGGGGGCGGCAGCTGAGAGAAGCATCAACCCGCCTCCATCCACTGAAGACGTGGTGCCAGAGGAGGCGCAACAACAGACCGGCGCCATGGAGCCGCAGGCATCGGCTGAAGAAGGACAGGGCCCTCCTCCAGCTGTGGCCGTAGCTATAGAGCGGCCAGAGGAGGCTCCTGTGGAGGCCGGAGCCGTAAGCGAGGCCGGCATAGTTGATATTGCCAGGATACTGGGTGCTCTGACCGTGACCGTCGTGTGGTCAACTCTATAAGTTCTCTGAAGTCTCGAGTAGTCGTGTAGTCGTCAAGCTTATTGTGGTTGACTGAGTACTTCGTGATGCAGGAAATCCACAGACTTGTCGTGGGATGGTGAGGAGACCAGCACTCCAGCCGATGGAGAAGACCGCTCGACGGAGGTGCGTGAAACCACACCACCATCACAAGCTGGTGCCGCAGTAGAGCCAGCGCTTGAAGAGGCCACCTTGGTCGAAGGTATGCTTCCTGCCACCACGAGTGGTCATCATGGAGGGTAGTCGTAGCTGTTGCTGACTTGTTGATTTGATCCTGACAGGAGCACAAGCCGAGGGGCCCACGGTCCCTAAGGCAGTAGCCATTGAGATGGCTGTTGTGGAGACAACGGCCGCAGAGCCAGTCGTTGGGGCGGTGACAGCAACAGCTCCCGGGCCGGGGACTACGATAGCCCCCGAACCGAGCGCGGAAGCGCGGATTGATCCGCTCCCCGAGGTGAGTACTGACACCATCGTCCGCGAGGCGATCATAAAAGAAGCTGCGCCGCTACGCTCGGTGCCCATGCCAGAGGCGGCATCTTCCAGCCGTGGAGGACTTGAGTTGCTGGAGTACAACCTTATTGACCCGGCCGTTGTCGCTCTGAGCATGGAGTCGTGGTGCCGCACCGAGCAGTGGGTCAAGGTACGTTGCGAGTACCCTGAGTAGTTTTGCCTTGATGAATACTGAGTACCCATTGACTGTTCTGTCTTGCGCAGGATGTGATTGACAGGTCTCGCCAGAAGTCCAAACTTCTGAAGGGGTATGGCGACACGGTTCTTCGTGCCGAGGGCTTGGAGAAGGAGCTGGACAAGTCGAGGAAGCATGCAGCCTTGCTCCAGTCCAAGCTTGATGGCGCCTTCGCCCAGTACCACAACGAGGTACAAGAGATGCAGGCGAAGAGGGACGACTTGGTCCGGAAGAACAAGTCTTTGCGCCAGAAGAACAAAGGTACATCTTCCGCCAAAGCCGCCGAGTACTTATTGTAGTACGTGTGAGTAGTCTGACCTCGCAATGAGTTGTCTGCAGATCTTGAGGCAAAGGTTGACCAGCTGAAGGCGTCGGAGACGGACCTCAAGAACATTGTGTATCGTGAAACCGACAAGAGAGAGGTACTTGAATATGAGTACGCTCAGTTGCGCCATGAGTGTATCAAGCACATGGAGCTCCGTGAAGCCTCAGATTATGACCTTGTCAATTGTTATAAATCTCTGCAGAAGCTCAATGAAGACTGCGAGAAGCTTCGAGGCCAGCTGAAAGAACTTGAAGAAGCTTCGCTACCCATTGCGAGGCTACTGGTACCACATCCGGGAGGACCCAAGATAGCCCCACTGGTAGACAGGCTGAAGCAAGCCCCCGGGCGCTTGGCAACATACGTCAAGCATCTAGCGAAGTCAATCCAGAACTAGGTGTTAGTGTACATGAAGTCGTACTTCCCAAAGGCACTGGTGGATGTGGTAGCAGGTGGTCTGGCAGTGAACTGCACCGATGAGCAGTACAAGGCTCTCCTTGAAGAGATAGCGCCCATTGCTGAGCAGGTGGCGGAGAAGCTGAATCTCCAGTAGGTGTACCTGTAGAGATAACCTAGTGTAATTGATGTAAAACAAACAAAGTAATCAGTGACTTGTTTGAAATATCAATGAAAGTTGTCCACTGCTTGTATATGTAATGACTACTCGTGGCCGCCACTTGTAGCGAAGTGTGTGGAGTACCAAGCCATGGGAGGGGTTGCGAGTAGTACGGGGTAGTGTCTGCCTAGTTAGAAGGCACAGTAAATGAGTTGAGTAAAATCAAACTTTATTACTGATGAAGAAGTACACCTGGATGGCCAGGGCCGTTACAAATGAGTAGTCGCCAGGACCCGTAGGCCGCCTACAGCTAAGTGTTTGCTAGGGCCCTTGAGCTGTTTACATCTGGAGATCCGTTAGTAGCCGTATAGGCTGGATCTAGAGTACATGGTCTGTAGACCGCCGCCAGAGTCCTTCTGCTCTGACCGGCCCAAGATCCGTTAGTAGCCGTTGACGCTGGATCTTGGAGAAGAGTAGTCCAGAGACTAGTGCTAGAACCGAGAGGCCGCTTACAGCGAAGAGTCCGTAAGTAGCCGTATAAGCTGGACTCGTAGAGGAGTAGTCGAAGGACTACGCGTAGAAGCGACACAGTTGGTCGATGTTCCACGAGTTGCTGATGTCGTCGCCTTCAAGTGTTTGGAGGCGATATGAGCCTAGTCCGGTCACCTTGGAGACTGAAAAGGGACCTTCCCATGGCGAGCTGAGCTTGTGTAGTTCGTCTGTGTTCTGGATACGACGGAGGACTAGATCACTGACGTTGAAGGAGCGTTCCTTGACGTTGCGATCATGGTAGCGTCGGATACCCTCTAGGTACCTTGCTGATTAGACGAGGGCGGCGCAGCGGGCTTCTTCGAGGCTGTCGATGTCAACCCGTCTGCTGTCTTCTGAGATGCCTTCGTCGTATTGTTCTACCACCGGGGATTCCCACATCACGTCGGCGGGTAGAATAGCCTCGGAGCCGTAGACTAGGAAGTAGGGCGACTGCCCCGTTGGCTTGGTAGGTTGAGTACGAAGCCCCCAGAGTGCATTGGGTAGTTCCTTGATCCACTTGCCTCCTTTGGTGTTAGCTGCGTCGTGCAATCGCTTCTTGAGGGCATCGAGTACCATCCCGTTGGCGCGCTAGACTTGTCCGTTGGCGCGCGGGTGAGCAACTGAGACGTACCGGACGTCGATCCCACTGTTTTCGCAGTATTCCCAGAACTGATGGTTGTTGAAGTTGGAACCCAAGTCTGTGATGATGCGATGGGGTAGCTCGTAGCAATGCATGAGTTCATCTAAGAAGTCGAGTACTCTGTCGGCCTTTGGGCAGGTAACCGGCTTGACTTCGACCCACTTGGTGAACTTGTCGATGGCCACCAAGATTCTGTTGAATCCTCCTGGTGCAGTTGGCAGAGGCCCAATCATGTCGAGCCCCCAGCATGCAAAGGGCCTAGTCGGTGGTATGGTGACTAGCTTGTAGGCCAGGACGTGTTGCTGCTTGGCGAAGAATTGACATCCTTGGCACTTTTGGACGAGTTCTTCAGTGTCGGCCAGAGCTATGGGCCAGTAGAAAGCTCGTCGGAAAGCCTTGCTCACCAGCGTGCGAGAAGACGCGTGATTGGAGCAGACGCCTTTGTGGATCTCCTCCAAGATGTCCTTGCCTTCATCCCGAGGTACGCACTTCATGAGTACTCCAGAAGCGGCACCCCGCCTGTAGAGCATGTCTCCGACTAGTACGTAGGTCTTGGCTCGGCGGACGAGTTGTTCGGCCATGTTCTTGTCGGAGGGGACCTTCTGCTCGAGGATGTAGTCGATGAAGGGTTGTCTCCAGTCCATGTCGATCATCATGACCTCCTGACCGGGTTGTGGTGGCATAGGGTTAGTGGTCGTTGGCGCTGGCTCCGGGATGGATGGCGCGTGAAGCTCGTGGACGAAGACTTCGACAGGTACTTTGTTGTCGCGGACGACGTGGTGGAACTCAAGACCATAGAATTTGTTCTCGAGCTTGCGGACTTCAAGATAGTAGGCATCCATGTTCTCCTTGTTGCGATCCCAAGACTTGTTGACTTGATTGATGACCACTGCGGAGTCGTCGTAGACTAGTAGTCGTTTGATGCCTAGTGAGATTGCGAGGCGGAGCCCATGCAGCAGGGCTTTGTACTCAGCTTCGTTGTTTGAGACCTTCCAGAAGATCTGTAGGACGTACTTTAGTTGCTCGCCCTTTGGAGAAATTAGGAGTACTCCTGCGCCCGAGCCTTCGAGCTTGAGTGAGCCGTCAAAGTACATCACTCAATGCTCTGGTCGCTCTATAGGAGTTGGTAGCTGATTCTCCCGCCACTCTGGCATGAAGTCGACTAGTGCTTGAGACTTGATAGCGGTGCGTGGCTTGAAGTCGATGTTGAGGGCGCCAAGTTCGACCGCCCACTTGGAGATTCTTCCAGTAGCATCTTGATTGCGGAGGATGTCGCCGAACGGATAGTCGGTGATGACGACAACCGAGTACTCCTGGAAGTAGTGTCGTAGCTTCCGCGAAGTGATAGTGATGAGTACTGCGTAGAGTAGCTTCTGGACCGGCTGGTACCATGACTTGGACTCTGACAGAACCTCGCTGACGAAATAGACTGGTTGCTGGACTGGGTAAGCGTGGCCTTCTTCCTGCCGCTCGACGACGATGGCAGTACTGACCACATGAGTAGTCGCAGCGAGGTAGAGCAGTAGCTGCTCCTTTTTGCGAGGAGCTGTGAGGACCGGTGGCTTGGACAGGAAGCCTTTGAGCTGCGTCAGAGCTTGATCAGCCTCCGCGGTCCACACGAACTTCTCTTGATGCTTGAGTAGTTTGAAGAAGGGTAGTCCCCATTCTCCGAGCTTCGAGATGAATCTGTTCAGTGCCGCCATGCACCCAGTCAGCTTCTGGACATCCTTGATGCAGGTTGGAGCTTTCATATTGGTGAGGGCGGAGATCTTCTCGGGGTTGGCTTCGATGCCGCGATGGCTGATGATGAAGCCGAGTAGTTTCCCAGATGGTACGCCAAAGACGCACTTGTTGGGATTGAGCTTCCATTGGTACTCTCACAGGGATGCGAAAGTCTCTTCAAGATCGGTGATGAGCGTGTCAGAGTTTCTGGTCTTGACGACCACGTCATCCACATAGGCTTCGACGTTCTTGTTGAGCTGCTTCTTGAAGCAGGCCTGGATAGCTCGCTGGTAAGTGGCGCTGGTGTTCTTCAACCCGAACGACATTGTCATGTAGCAGTAGGCGCCGAACGGAGTGATGAACGCGGTCTTCTCCTGGTCTTCTTCCTTGATAGCAATCTGGTGGTAGCCGGAGTAGCAGTCGAGGAAGCAGAGTAGGTCGCAGCCCGCCGTGGAGTCGATGACTTGATCAATCCGTGGCAACCCGAAGGGGTCCTTGGGGCAGTGCTTGTTGAGGTCGGTGTAGTCGACGCACATCCTCCACTCGTTCGTGTTCTTCTTGCGGATGAGGACGGGGTTGGCGAGCCACTCAGGATGGAAGACTTCTCGAATGAAGCCAGCCGCGAGTAGTTTGGCGAGTTCCTTCTTGATGGCATCCCGTCGATCGTCAGCAAAACGGCGGAGGTGTTGTCGCTTGGGGGTAGCTTTAGGGTCGACATTGAGTGAGTGCTCGATCAGCCTCCTAGGCACACCTGGCATGTCCGCTGGCTTCCATGCGAAGATGTCTCGGTTAGCTCGGAGGAAGCTGATGAGCGCGTCTTCCTATTTTGGGTCGAGGCCCGCCCCGATCATGGTAGTCTTGCTGCTGTCGCCCGTCCCGAGGTCGATGGCCTTCACCTATACTTCCTCTATTGGCTGAGGCTTGTTTGCGGTGTCAGTCTTCTCAGGTATCTCGAGTTCGGTTGGGGCAAGCTTCTTGGACGCAGCGAAGATTTCCATCATTGCATTGGGTACTTGATTGGTCGCTGCGAGTTCCACGGCTTCGGTGTCGCAGTCGAAAGAAATCTTCAAGTCCCCTTGCAGCGTGAGTACTCCGGCAGGACTTGACATGAGTACCAAGTAGGTGTAGTGAGGCACCGCCATGAACTTGGCGATGGCTGGTCTGCTGAGGATGGCATGGTAGGAGGTCTCGAAGTCCGCAACCTCGAACTTGATGTACTCGGTGCGGTAGTTTTCCCTTGAGTCCCCGAAGGTAACTGGCAGGACCACTGAGTCAAGTGGTATAGCCGCGTTACTAGGGACGATGCCGTAGAAGGGTGACGCGCTCTTGGTGAGCATGTCGGTGATGTCGAGCTTCATCTTCTTCAAGGTCTTGGTGAAGAGGACATTGAGTCTGCTCCCGCCGTCGATGAGTACCTTGTTGAGTCTGGAGCCCGCGACTACTGGTTTTAGGGTGAGTGGGAAACGTCCTGGCTCAGAGAAGCTTGTCCATTGATCCGCGCGGGAGAAGGTGATGGGTACCTCCGACCACCTTAGAGGTGTCGGCACCGCTGGTTCAATGCTCAAAACTTCCCGTCGAGTGAGCTTCTGAGATCGTCTGGTGGGTAGTCCGCCAAAGAGGACATTCACCGTCTTGTCGGGTTCTTGGAAGTCGCCGTTGCCTTCATCGACTTTCTTCTTGCCCTTCTTGTCGTGAGGAGGCCATGGCTCGGGAATATCTTTGAGTGCTCGCCGGAGTTGGTAGCACTGGTCGGCTGTATGATTGCCATCCAGATGCCATGGGCACTTCTCTTTGAGCAAGTCTCTGAAGCCGCTGGAGGTCTTTTTCGAGTTGTCCTTTGCAGGGCGCTGTATAGCCGCGACTATATTGTCTGGCTTGCGCTTGCGGTTGGAACCCGAGTAATTGTTGTTGTTGCGACCCCCTTGATCCTTGTTGTTGTTGTTGCCGCCCGTGTTGTTTTTGCTCTTGCCGCGATGGAGTCGTACTTGGCGTTCGCCTTGTCCTCTTCATCGGCCCATGATGTGATCATGTCCTTGAGCTTGGTGATGGAACTCGGGTGGCGGCGACCGAAGTCTTCGAAGGTGCGACGGTGATAGAGCCCGTCTTGGAAGAGGTCGATGACTTCTTTGTCGGTGACGTCGACTACGGTCGCGCGTTTGTCGAAGAAGCGACGCATGTACTGGCGGAGCGTCTTGCCTTGCTCTTGCTTGACCATTGCTAAGTCCATGCGAGTTCCTGAGTGTCCCATGGCGCCTGCGAAGTTCTGGTGAACTGGGCCTTCAGCTGGTCCCACTCGTCAATCGAGTTCTTTTCGAGTGACTAGAGCCATGTGAGTGGAGCTTGATCCAGACAGAAGGGGAAGAAGAGGCACTTTGTGTCATTGTTGCCACCAGCATTTTCGAAGGCCAGGGCATAACACCTGAGCCACTGAACTGGGTCTTGCTTTGCGTCGTACTTGGTGATCCCGAGAGGTTTGAATTTCTCAGGAAGGAGCAGGTTGGGAAGTCGTGCAGAGTAGGCGGGGAAGCCGTCGCTGTCGCTTGCTTTAGTAGCCTTCTTGCGGCGGATCTCGTCGATCCTGCGGCGGGTGTCGTAGCCACCGTGTGCATTGCCGGTGGCATGGCTATTCGCGTGGCCTCGGCCTCTGCGATCGCCGCCGCCACCAGCTCTTCTACCGGCGCCGTGGGATGAACTTCCACCGCTGCTGCCGCCACCACCGCTGCCACAGCGACTACCGCCGGTGCCTGCTTGGCTGTTGCCGCCCTGTGAGGGTCCTCCTGCCGAGGCTCTAGAGCGGTTGGGGTTTGGCAGGTGTTCGCCACGAATGCGGTTGCGTCCACCGTCTGCTGGGCTGCGACTAGTGGCTTCGTGGTTTCCAGCGGGGGGGACTGGGGCGACTCTGTTGTCGACCCGCATAAAGTAGGCGTCTTCAGCAAGCTCAGCGATGAGTTCGCCTGCACGGTACCCCTGAGCTATTCGTGCTATCGTAGTGATAGACATGAGGCATTGCTCAGGGGTGGTGTGTACCCGGTTTTTGACTTGATCCAGAGCCTCTGTGAGGTTCCGGATGGGAAAAGCTTCTCGAAGCCGCCTGCGCCGATCAGCTCGTCTTCTGTTGTGCTCGTGCCGGGCATTTTTGGCCTCCGTAATCTCATCTGGAGGTGCATTGGCTGATTCCTCATCTACTGAGATGTCGTCTAGGTACCGATCGACTTGGTTGCCTGAGGTTCCAACTTCTCCGGCAGCCATGAATACTTCGCGATCGGGGGTGCAGAGTCCAGATCGGTAGTCGCCACCTCGGTTGGCGTGTGCTCTTCCTCAGCCGGAGTCAGCGGTGTCCCCTCCTGGAAGGGGAGTGTCTCGAGGTAGGTGACGCAGTGTGAGTTGTCGTTGATCAGGTCTGCGGGCTTGTGGTCGGGCCAGTAAACAAATCTACCGGCAGGAGTAGACGTGATGACCAAGCCAGCAGCAGGACCTGACAGCGGTTCCTCGATGGAGTTGAGCTCGGACATGATGACCGACGCGCGGTGAGAGCTTCTGCGTGGGCCCTGTTGGAGTTGCAGAGGCCGTATGGGAAGTGCTCATGGAGGAGGACCGCTTCCACACGATGGCTCAGGAGCCAGCTCGCATGATTCGATCCATGGTGACATCGAGTTCGAGTTGGAGGCGGATCCCATCTCAAAGTCGGCGACTTGGTTGCAGAGCGAAAATTCATCGAATTTCTCGACGAGTTGGCCCGTGACGGCTTCGGGAAGCGTCACGAGTCCAGTCTCCAGGTCCGGGGTCATGGTGAGGTAGCACTGGAACGATCCAGCGCCATCAGCGGTGCAGACCCAGGAGCCGAAGACGAAAGTGTCACCGCGGTTGAAGGCGGCGGTTGGCCTGATGACGATTGAAGCCGTCGAGTTCGCCATGAGATCTTCGGCGAGATCCCCTACCTGGCGCGCCAGCTGTCGGTGTTTTAGACCGGAAACCTACCAAGGGGAGTACCCGAGGTAGATGTTTGTGGCCTCACTGAGATCGGGAACTCGAAGGAGAGACACGTGGCACACAATTTAGACAGGTTCGGGCCGTGAGATGCGTAATACCCTACGTCCTGTATGCTGCATAGCTCTGGATTGATTGGGTGTGTTTACAAGATGATGCGGATGAAGAGATAGGGGTCCCTGCCTCGCCTTATATAGTCCGGGAGGCAGGGTTAAAAGTCGGTTTGTCAGAGGAGTACTAGTCGTGTACGGCTAGGAGTACTCTACATGGATCCGGACATGTCTAGCTTCCTAACCGAGTACTAATCCTCTGTAAGCCTTGCGCTCCACGCCAGCAGGTGCCGTGTTGCCCAAGTTGAGTAGTCCCAGGGGCCCACAGAGTAGTCGGTCCCAGTACCCACCTGAGTAGTGGGCCCAGGGATGTCCGTACGACAATGTTCGACGCCAACAACAAGGCGGTCGACTACTTGTTTCGTGCTTTGTGTCAATCCGAATTCGATCGGGTTCAGACAGAGGACCTATCTTGTAGGATTTGGGAGCAGTTGAAGGATGCTCATGCTGGGAATGCTCAGGTTCAGGCTCGGATGTATGTGACTTACCGGAGAGAGTACGAGAACTTCACTCATCTCCCCGATGAGTCCATTGATGCCTTGTTCCAGCGGTTTACGGTGGTGGTGAACAACATGAGAGCCAATGTGGCCATGCTCCCATACGACAATCATGATAGAGCCGTGAAGATCTTGCACTCGCTGGATCATACAGTATGGGACAGAAAGGTCGAGGCTATTCTTGAGTCCGAGCAGTATGACACTTTGACGGTGAACGAGCTATTCTCGAAGCTCAAGTCGGCTGAGGTGGATAGGGGCATGACAGCCAAGCTCAAGAGCACGACTAACTCTCATAGTCTCACTCTCGTCGGTGGCTCAGGTGCTAAGTCTAACGCTAACCCATCCACCAGGATGTACTCTTTGTCCTCTTTGATGACTTTGCCAGACGAGGAGTTCGACGTGCTTGGAGAGGATGAACTGGCGCTGCTGACTAGGCATTTCTAGAGGATGCACGAGAACCAGGTGAACACAAGGAGGAACACGAGGACATGCTTTTAGTGCGGCAAGCCAGGACACTTCGTCGCCGACTGCCCCGAGAAGATGGAGAACAAGGACAACTACAAGCACCGGTCGACGACGGACAACAAGCACAGATCGAGGCGCGATCACAAGCACAAGCACAAGAACAAGGTGTTGACGCTTCTTAGCCTCACTACTAGGTTTATACCCCTCATAATGGAGCTAGGAACGTCTTTGGTAAAACACACATCACAGAAAGGTCCGCAAGCGCACGGATTACCGTTGTAGCACTTCAGCCGGTGGTATTCGGGTTATCGTATTTATATTTTCCCAGAGGAAGCACTATGGCATAGATGATCGGAAGAACGGTAGAGAGGATCAAGGTTCGGTAAAAGAGACTTATAGCGGGGGTAACGATAAAGATATACGGGGTTTAACTTGACACGCGAGGAGATCTTGATAAAAGAACTAGAGAGGTCCTAGTGAGTTGGTGAGGACTGGAGCGTCCGAGGACCGGTGGATGGTCGCTCCCTGGTGTGATGAGTGATTGACAACGTGGTGTGGACTGACTCTTGGCCGAGTATTGCAGGTGCAGGTTGCGGCTTGACTCGTGTTGGTACAGGTGAAGAGCGGGCGCGAAAGGTCTATGCCTTGCGCGGCCTCTGAGGAGTGGAGAGACAAGTAGGCTCGGCTCGAGGGACCCGGTGGCCAGTGGGGTCAAGTGCGGGCCGCATGGTGGCAAGAAAAGCAAGACGAAGTCGTAGACAGGAGCCAGTGCAGGGTAGCGGCTCACGACCGGAGTCTGCACGTGGGGTTTATGGCGGTTCACCACAAAACCGTCGGGTTACTTGGTTGAGCCACAAAACCAAGACCGGAGGCTCGGCGGGCGGAGACGGGATCCGGGCACGTCGAGAAGCTTCGATGCCGGCGGACACGTGGCGGGATCGCAGGGCTTGCGTCGGGAGGACGTGGACTGCGGCGAAGGCGTGGCCGTGCAATGAAGAGGAGTGCTACATAACCTATTTGCCCCTGAGGGGATTGTATCTTAAGTTTAAGTTCTAGGGGAAGCTTGGTCATTTGCCCAACCCAGAGGGACTCATATATATAGCTCTAGGGTTTTCTGGGCAAACCATCCATCCGGACTGCTTCTCATTTCCTTGCTCCATAGGCGTAGATTTTCTTCACCGTTTTGTAGAGAATCTGACCTCTGAGTGTATGGAAGCATTCATGGTTGCGTCGATTTCCTTCTTATGGCTCTTGTGATTTTCGTGTCATTTTCGAGCTATTTTCGTTGGATTTTCGTGCGTGCCTTGTTCCATCGATTTTGAGGTGTTTCGGTTCGGATTTGTTGGTGGGGATCATGGATAGTTGCCTCGTGCATCTTTGTGCTTGATCATGACCCCTCAAACTCCGAATTCGGCCTCTGATTGAAGTATTTCGGTTGGAACCCTAGCTTTTTGGTAGAGCTCGGTTGCGATTCGATTCCCGGCGATTTAGTTCATTTGAGGTCTCAAGTTTTGGGGTATAGCCTCCCCTAGGGACGCTTCACATCTCCCCCAAATCTTTCCTCAAGAGCTCAAGCCGTTTGGGAGATCCATGGATGGATAGGAGGGGTTGACTTCTCGTTTTCAGGCTCGGGGTGCTCTGTCCGCACCTGGCGGACCGTCCATCTAGTAGGCACGGACAGTCCGTGAGGCCAGCTGTTTGTCCAGTTCATCGCTTGTTCGTGCGCGTTCGTGGTTCAATCCGTTGTGAAAGTTGGTTTTGGTTGCAAGAAGTTTGCGGACCGTCCGCCTGGGTGTCGCGGACCGTCTGCGCGGCACAAGTTGCTCTCGGACCGTCCGTGGGTAGGGTACGGACCGTCCGAATTTTGAGGTGCTGTTCTGTTTGCTCGGTGAGCATTTGCGGACCGTCCGCCGAGGTCCCGCGGACCGTCCGCCAACCCATCACGGACTGTCCGCCCGGTCACTGCGGACCGTCCGCCAGGGGCTTTGCAGATCGCCTAAGTCCTTTGCTTCTTGAGTTGCGCTTCCGTGTTGCTTTGAGTTTGGGTTTGTTCCTAGGGTTGGTAGGTCCGTTGTGACTACGTGACCTTGGCAAACTCGTGTGGGAATCCTTGGTCGTGAATTTGGGGCATAGGCCGAGTTCGACCTTAGGGAAGAATTTTTATCGGCTCCCATTCACTCCCCCCCCCTCTCTGGTCGCCTAATCGGTCCTTCAGTTGGGAGGACAACGAGACGAGAAAGGATCCTAAGGCAATCTATCTAATCTTGTCAACTTCGAGAAAAGAGCTAAGGTAAAGCAGAGCCAAGGCAAGATAGGATCAACAAGCTCTTCTAGTGCTGCAGGGGCATGCAAAGCCGCGCTCTCGGACTGGGATGAGAAGGGAGAACGACGACACGCTGAATCCTACCGGCCCGAACTAACGTGCTGGACTACAAAGCCCGTCCGGAGCTGTCACCTCCTTAGGGTACCACAACTACTCCGTTGAACGGGACACCAATCTAAGACTAAGGCAAGCTCTGAGCACTGCGCTCACAACGAACCAAAGAACCTTCCCTAAGGTCTTTAGGGAGAGGTCTCTCTCTCTAATGAAACACCGGAGATCAAGCGAAGAACGACCACAACACAATAGGGTTCAAGAGAGCTACGCTAACCAAGGCCAAACTCACTTTAGTCTAAACCTAGAATAAAGCTTCTATTAGCTAAGTAAAAGCTGAATGTAATTGAATCAGAATATAAGATAGAAAGCTAACTTGAATTGCACTTAAGTCTTATAAAGGAAAGATACAAGAGTAGTACCTGAACTCTGAAGAGGACTTCTCCGGAACCCTGAGACTAGCTCGACTCGACTCTAACTCCCAAACTACACTATTTCCTACTCTAAGATACAAAAGTGGACAATAGTGATGCTCCTACGGTGTGTCTTCTGTTCCAGCGAGTGGAGGGTCCTTTTTATAGTAGTGGGAGGTCGGTGGAGCGCTGAGGCGGCGGGAGCCAGGCACAGCCGCACCTCTAGGTGCGGCCACACCTATGATGTGCCGCCTTTCATCGTGGATGGTCCGGAAAATCGCTCCTTGGTCGGTTGTGAGTCCGTATCCTCGGTCGGTTCTGTCGGATTTGACGCTTCGTAGGTGTGGCCGTATCTCTTGATCCGGCCGTGCCTACTCCAAGCCGTGTGATGCACCGCCAATGATAGGGGATGCTCAGGATTGCTTCGGAGTGGCAGTTGGTTGCATGTAGAGGTGGGCCCATGGATCCAAGTGCCTCTTTTCTACTCCTTTGGATCAAACCGACATAACCCCGGCACATCCCATCCATCCATGGTGTGTTTGTGGGAGTGATGGTCGCCTGGACTCAAGACGTGGCGGGGTGCAGGGCCGGCTAGTGCGGCCGCACCTGCTGGTCCGGCCGCACCAGCAGAGCCGGCCGCACATGATGGTTTGGCCGTGCCAGCTCGGTGTGACCTGGTGACTCCTGATTTTTCCCAAATGTGAACCTACATATAAAATTTACAACACAACTCGTCCACCCTAACCGTTCTAAACTCGACTCTTGGGGCAATAATGCCCGAAATGAGCCGATGGAGGAAACGAAGAGTAGGGTTGTGGATCAAGTTGATCCGAGGAGCGGGATTCAACCCTCTCCCCGAAATCTTTTTCCAGAACGTCCCTCTCGAAAAGGCCCTCATACCTCTATGCATAGACCACTCAATCAAACAATTTGAGTCAAAACCTAAAGCAACACTCAACTGATCCCAGGTTAAGTCGTACTCTCCATTGAAGAGATGAAACTTAACGCCATTGCTATCAGCGCTCAAAGTTGAGAGGAACTCTAGGCTGAGAAATTTTGAACCCTCTTCCCAAGCGTGCCAAAAATTTCCCCATCCTATGGCATCAAATGCTGCCCCAAACTCTCCTATCATACCGGTTTCTTTAAGCAGGTTATTATCATATACCTTTGTGTGTGCGAATTCCCGGTCCTTTAGTTGCTGAAATAATCTCCGCTCTTGATCGGTACGCAAGATGATTTGTGTTTCGGAGGTAAGGAAACGCGTCCTTTCCTCTAAACCCGAACCATCATAGTGCACCAAGCTCGCGAGCATGTCCTGGGCAGACCCATGGACATATTGTCCTGAGGCTCGAAACCCAGTGGCGCCGAATGATCTTGCCAACCTGAGGCATTGGAATGGCCACTGCGGCTCAAGTCCGAGTCGCTGGACCAGAACCTGATGTGTTTCTCCTTAACCACCTTAGCGGCCTTGCGGATCCACGACATCCTGCAAAAGGTTAGTGCAGCAGATACCCGAAGGATGATGGTTAGGAAAGTTAGCCGTTCGAGGATTAGTGGTCCAAAGGTTAGCGGTCCTTGTGGGGTAACGAAACCTCCTCAAAACTTGAGAGATTTGCACTACGAAAGACACGCTCTTGGTACTTCTCTCCACTAATTACGAACGAGCTTAAACGAGGGAGCAAAGGGGCTAACTTCGGAGTTTGATTGTGGTGCTTTGGGAGAGTGCACGGGGAGTCTCGTTTTATAGGTAGGTGGAATGAGGCAGGCGCGGCCGCACCTGCTCATCCGGCCGTGCCAACCAAAAATGGGGGACACACTCAGTGCTTACTCAGGAACCTAGGGGTAGGTTGCGGCGATCTGGAAGTGACAACTTGGTGGATTTCACAGGTGCGGCCACACCTATAGGGCCGGTCGGCCCTAGTGTGTCCACCAAAAATGCTGCCAGGCAGCTCCACACCCTCTAGTGCTAGGCTGCTCGAAAACTTTGCGCACTCAAACGTCCAAAGGTTGCTGGTAATGCTATTAGTGGTGGGGAACATGCTACTGCAGATTGGACTTGCTCCCACACAAACTAAAGCACTTCCATGCAACTAGTGGCTGCTCCACGCACTCACCCAGGCAAAGGAGGTGGTGCGCCCGTGCCAAGTGGGCCGGCCGCACCGGGCAAAATGCCTGAAACTGCTCCCGAATCCTTCTAAACACTAAATCATGCAGTGGCTAAAAGGATTTCAAAAATTAAGCATGCTTGATGCATTAGACAAAATTAGGAAGGGAAACAAGGGGTACATACCGGTTTATCTCACGGCGAGAGCATCGAATTTATAGTCCTCGAGCTGGACTTGTTGATGATCATTCCTTCTTTGAGTGATTCTCTCGATTAGAGAGGTAACTCGCTAGAGCTCGGAAAAAAAATGATAGATAGACAATAATCCTATATATCCAAGATTGGGAATGGTCCTTGATTTCTTCGCCCTGGGATTCTTTTCTGACGGGCATAGCTAAAATCCTCTCTAGAATTTCTAGCCCCTCAGTTGGATTTTTGTCAAAAAGTGATCCCTTTGTGAGTGCAAGCAAGCGGAAAACGTTGTCTCGAAAGAGGCTGTGCTGAAAATGTTGAATCAACACTATATCTAGAAGGCCATGATCGGGACAAATGTGTATGAGATCATATAATCTAGTCCATGCTTGATTTAGGGATTCAGTCTTCATCTGTTGGAAAATGATAATCTATTTTCGAATGTTCATGAGACGAGATAAGGGGAAGTACTTAGCGCAGAACTTGTCGCGCAAATTTCTCCAATCCGTGGTGACTTCCTTCTCTTGCTGGATGTACCAAGCCTTTGCTTTTCCCGCTAGTAAGAATGGGAAAAGTCTGACTCTGAATTCGTCGGGAGAAAGATCGGAGCATGAACGAGTAGATCATAATTGCTGGAAATTCCTCAAGTGATTTTATGGATTTTCCCCTCTGAATCCTGAAAAAGGATTTTTCTAGGCGATGGAAAGGAATTTTCGAGGAATAGTTCCATTGGGAAAGAACCTTGGTTTGAGATTTCCATTTCCGACTGGGATTGCCACCTTAGTCGGAGTGTGGGATTGATCAATAGAGAACTCAAGGTTGGCTTCCTTGGCCATGAAAAAGATGGTTCTGTCTACGGGATCGACTGGGTTCGTCGCGATAAATCGAGAGAAACTTTTCAAAGGGTAGTGACACGAGGTTAGAATACCCTTCACAAATGACTCTGAATAGATATGAAAGCGGGACGGAACTGTCGAAGCCGGATACTACTCCGTACACTAGGAACGGAGTAGGGATAAACCCGCTAAAAGACGGTTCACCGAACTGAAATAACTCTGCCGAAAAGATATCTAGTGCCTATTGCTTCCCCTGCAACGGCGCTAGAAATGCTTGTTGACGCTCCTTAGCCTCACTACTAGGTTTATAACCCTCGTAATGGAGCTAGGAACGTCTTTGGTAAAACACACGTCACAGAAAGGTCCGCAAGCGCACGGATTACCGTTGTAGCACTTCACCCGGTGGTATTCAGGTTATCGTATTTATATTTTCCCAAGGGAAGCACTATGGCATAGATGATTGGAAGAACGGTAGAGGATCAAGATTCAGTAAAAGAGATTTATAGCGGGGGTAACGATAAAGATATACGGGGGTTAACTTGACACACGAGGAGATCTTGATAAAAGAACTAGAGAGGTCCTAGTGAGTTGAGAGGACAATGAGACGAGAAAGGATCCTAAGGCAATCTATCTAATCTTGTCAACTCCGGGAAAAGAGCTAAGGTAAAGCAGAGCCAAGGCAATATAGGATCAACAAGCTCTTCTAGTGCTGCAGGGGCATGCAAAGCCGCGCTCTCGGACTGGGATGAGAAGGGAGAATGACGACGCGCTGAATCCTACCGGCCCGAACTAACGTGGTGGACTACAAAGCCTGTCCGGAGCTGTCAACTCCTTAGGGTACCACAACTATTCCGTTGAACGGGACACCAATCTAAGACTAAGGCAAGCTCTGAGCACCACGCTCACAACGAACCAAAGAACCTTCCCTAAGGCCTTTAGGGAGAGGTCTCTCTCTCCGGTGAAACACCAGAGATCAAGCAAAGAATGACCATAACACTATAGGGTTCAATAGAGCTACGCTAACCAAGGCCAAACTCACTTTAGTCTAAACCTAGAATAAAGCTTCTATTAGCTCAGTAAAAGCTGAATGTAATTGACTCAAAATATAAGATAGAAAGATAACTTGAATTGCACTTAAGTCTTATAAAGGAAAAATACAAGAGTAGTACCCAAACTCTGAAGAAGACTTCTCCGGAACCCCGAGACTAGCTCGACTCGACTCTAACTCCCAAACTACACTATTTCCTACTCTAAGATACAAAAGTGGACAATAGTGATGCTCCTGCGGTGTGTCTTCTGTTCCAGCGAGTGGAGGGTCCTTTTTATAGCAGTGGGAGGTCGGTGGAGCGCTGAGGCGGCGGGAGCCAGGCACGGCCGCACCTAGGTGCGGCCGCACCTATGATGTGCCGCCTTTCGTCGTGGACGGTCATGATGCTCGCTCCTTGGTCAGTTGTGAGTCGGTATCCTGGGTCGGTTCCGCCGGATTCGACGCTTCATAGGTGCGGCCGTATCTCTTGATCTGGCCGTGCCTACTCCAAGCCGTGTGATGCACCGCCAATGATAGGGGATGCTCAGGATTGCTTCGAAGTGGCGGTTGGTTGCATGTAGAGGTGGGCCCATGGATCCAAGTGCCTCTTTTCTACTCATTTGGATCAAACCGACATAACCCCGACACACCCATGCATCCAAGGTGTGTTCGTGGGAGTGATGGTCGCCTGGACTCAAGACGTGGTGGGGTGCAGGGCCGGCCGCACCTGGTGGACCGACCGCACCAACAGAGCCGGCCGCACCAGCAGAGCCGGCCACACCTGATGGTTCGGCCGTGCCTGCTCGTTGTGGCCTGGTGACTCCTGATTTATCCCAAATGTGTACCTGCATAAAAAACTTACAACACAACTCGTGGAACTTTATTAGTACTAAAAATATGCATGAAACTTGTCATAGACCCTTCTCATTTCTGAGATTTTGATGGTCGGATTTTTGTTGTAAGGATCATCAACAAACTCCCCCAAGATAAACGTTTGCTCATCCTCGAGCAAAGCGTAGACTTGGTCTCGGACGATCAGGAGTTGCATTGATGTTACCGCTCTGCAAGTTTCTATGCACAATCCCATACTCTACTTGCTATAGAAAAGATTGGTACGAGAGAAACTTAGCCTTGTTTTACCTGTGGGGCTTGTAACTTTCCACCTTGCCTTCGGAGGTTGAAGAGTAGAATGGTTTTGACTTTGCATCACTCACTCTTCTCTTTTTTGGATCCAATCTCAGAGTTTTGAAATTTTGCAAAGAGAGACAAAGTTCCTCGGATGGTTCCCTCGATCGCTCAAGTGGTATTTGTTACCTCACCAAAGGCTTTTGAATGAGCCTCAACTTCCTACTCTATGCCTTGTATGTGGATCTTTGGGTAGGATAAGCATGAGACTCACTTGTGCCACATGATGTTGTTGAGCCAAAGACCGGATCCAAGAAGAAACTAGTCATGCAACTTGATCGAGATGTGCAAGTGTGTGCAATATTTTTGTTTGTTTTTCTAAGTACTCCTTGTTTTGAGATTCTCTTCTTGCTTTTATTTTGGAGGTGGGTCGTGCTTCATTTTTTTCTATGCTCTTTGATTGGAGCACATTTTTTCTATGCTTCTTGAGCATATACTCTTTTTTTTACGACCCCTCTCTCCTTTTGCAAGAGTACAAGAAGAGAAATCTCTTTGGAACTTTGGAGGATTTATTTTTGGTGGGTGGAAGGCATGTTTTGCGTAAGTCCCGGTGTAGGAGTTAGCTTGTATATGTGGGTGTACGTGATCTCGATCATGGAAGCACGAAAAGATTCTACCAAGGGTCACAACAATTTGGCAAAACTCAAAGGGTCGCAAGCAAGGATATGTAGAAGGATTATACTTTGATATCGACATATGGCTTTGGTAGGTGATATAACCATTGACGAACTTGTCTTGTTTTTTTTTCAAAAGAAATCATCCGAGATTTTCACCATACTATGAGATAGAGCAAGATTAACATTATCGCACCATATCATACTAGCCAACACCCTAGGTTTGGTCATAAGCATTTGCTTCCCACAAAGTTTTATTTCGACTCTTGTTTCAACACATACCAACAATTTCAAAAGCTCGTAGAGTACAAAGTTGTACGCTAGGTTCTTGCAAAGCTTTAACATGGCAACTTTTCATTATTTCCAAAAGAGGGTGTATAGACAAGATTTCAAGCACATGATGAGAGCAAATGTTTTTATTGTTTTTCTTTTATTCCATATGATGTTGGGACTGGATGGGCATACCTTCTTTAATTAAATAGGGGCTCTCCCCCAAGCTGATTTCTGATCTTCTGGATGATATGTCCTTCCTTGTGATGCTTAGTGGAGCACTTGGGACTCGATGCTGAAGTTGCTGGACAATTCTGTGTAATTTCATAGGTACGGCCGGACCTACTACTTCTGTTCCAAGTGCTCACTTCCCCTCCTGCAAGTGTTCTGCACAAAAATTTTATCGAGGGGAGGTACGGCCATACCTCATGGTTCGGCCGTACGCAATCTTTCCAAAACAGAACTGGTGGAACTCTAACTAATCTCCTGAACATTATTACCGTTCGAAAGACTCCTTCTCCCTTGAAACTTTTTTTTGAAAGAAAGAAAAACAACTTAAGCAAAGGGAATGAAAAAGAAAAGCTAGTTGGTTCTTACCTGGAGGGGGATTCCTCTCCCCCAAGCTGGTTTGTAAGCGGGACTAACAGTCGGGCGGTTGTTGATAAGGGTTCCATGAACCGAAGAAGTTGTGCACTGCTTGGAAACCCTCTTGCGTGGTCGAGGTTAGGGTGTAAAGCTGGCCGTCTGTCTCCTGCTGCCGTCTAGCGGTGTCCTGGAGGCCTTGTTCTATTCGCTCGGTGTGGGCATCGACACTACGGAGGCGGTTGTCGATGTTGAAAAGGCATTGATCAATGATGCCATACTGCTCCTCATGGTAGCCGTATGGTAGCTCTGAGGATAGCTTCCGCCATAGGTTTGGTAGTCCCCAAAACGAGCTGACTGAGAGGGTGACGAGCTGGAGCAGATGGAGGCACTGGGGGGTTGGCTCCCGCTGGACTGCTGTTGCTAGTGGCTGCCAGAGGGTCCTGCCCTGCCGGATGCCGGAGCTTGCTGCGTGGTGTTCTCCAGGATGAGGTTCTTATCGCTCCTACGAGTGTGTGATCGGGTTGCTGGCCCGGGTCCCGAGATGCTGTGTCTCGAAGGCCTCACCGTTTCCACATCGTTCTCAGATGTCAGGTTCAAGGTGTACTTCTTAACTTGGTATAAACCAAGCCCTGGACACGGGAGGACGATGGTGGCCCCTCTACACACTTCAGCAAGTGGGCTTGCACGAAGTGATCCTCATCAAAAGTTTCACGGGGCGTCTCTAAGTAAGTGACCTGAGCTCCCTCAAGAGCTCTGAGGTACGTAGCAATCCGAGTCACCAAAGAGGTGATCTCGATTTTGCCAGTCCTCGTGGTCATGGTGCGCCAGTGCTCGACCATGGTGACGACAGGGGCAAGCTTTATCTTGTGGATGATGGCAAACAAGCATTGCAACTCATCCACCCTTACTGTTCTAAACTCGACTCTTGGGGCAATCATGCTCGAAATGAGCCGATGGAGGAAACGAAGAGTAGGGTTGTGGATCAAGTTGATCCGAGGAGCGGGATTCAACCCTCTCCCCGAAATCTTTTTCCAGAATGTCTCTCTCGAAAAGGCCCTCATACCTCTATGCTTAGACCACTCAATCAAACAATTTGAGTCAAAACCTAAAGCAACACTCAACTGATCCCAGGTTAAGTCGTACTCTCCGTTGAAGAGACGAAACTTAACGCCATTGCTATCAGCGCTCAAAGTTGAGAGGAACTCTAGGGTGAGAAATTTTGAACCCTCTTCCCAAGCATGCCAAAAATTTCCCCATCCTATGGCATCAAAGGCTGCCCCGAACTCTCCTATCATACCGGTTTCATTAAGCAGGGTATTATCATATACCTTTGTGTGTGCGAATTCCCGGTCCTTTAGTTGCTGAAATAATCTCCGCTCTTGATCGGTACGCAAGATGATTTGTGTTTCGGAGGTAAGGAAACGCGTCCTTTCCTCTGAACCCGAACCATCATAGTGCACCGAGCTCGCGGGCATGTCCTGGGCAGACCCATGGACATATTGTCCTGAGGCTCGAAACCCAGTGGCACCGAATGATCTTGCCAACCTGAGGCATTGGAATGGCCACTGTGGCTCGAGTCCGAGTCGCTGGACCGGAACCTGATGTGTTTCCCCTTAACCACCTTAGCGGCCTTGCGGATCCACGACATCCTGCAAAAGGTTAGTGCAGCAGATACCCGAAGGATGATGGTTAGGAAAGTTAGCCGTTCGAGGATTAGTGGTCCAAAGGTTAGCGGTCCTTGTGGGGTAACGAAACCTCCTCAAAACTTGAGAGATTTGCACTACGAAAGACACGCTCTCGGTACTTCTCTCCACTAATTACGAACGAGCTTAAACGAGGGAGCAAAGGGGCTAACTTCGGAGTTTGATTGTGGTGCTTTGGGAGAGTGCACGGGGAGTCTCGTTTTATAGGTAGGTGGAACGAGGCAGGTGCGGCCGCACCTGCTCATCTGGCCGTGCCAACCAAAAATGGGGGACACCCTCAGTGCTTACTCAGGAACCTAGGGGTAGGTTGCGGCGATCTGGAAGTGACAACTTGGTGGATTTCACAGGTGCGGCCGCACCTACAGGGCCGGTCGGCCCTATTGTGTCCACCAAAAATGCTGCCAGGCAGCTCCACACCCTCAAGTGCTAGGCTGCTCGAAAACTTTGCGCACTCAAACGTCCAAAGGTTGCTGGTAATGCTATTAGTGGTGGGGAACATGCTACTGCAGATTGGACTTGCTCCCACACAAACTAAAGCACTTCCATGCAACTAGTGGCTGCTCCACGCACTCACCCAGGCAAAGAAGGTGGTGCGCCCATGCCAAGTGGGCCGGCCGCACCGGGTAAAATGCCTGAAACTGCTCCCTAATCCTTCTAAAGACTAAATCATGCAGTGGCTAAAAGGATTTCAAAAATTAAGCATGCTTGATGCATTAGACAAAATTAGGAAGGGAAACAAGGGGTACATACCAGTTTATCTCACGGCGAGAGCATCGAATTTATGGTCCTCGAGCTGGACTTGTTGATGATCATTCCTTCTTTGAGTGATTCTCTCGATTAGAGAGGTAACTCGCTAGAGCTCGGAAAAAAATGATAGATAGACAATAATCCTATATATCCAAGATTGGGAATGGTCCTTGATTTCTTCGCCCTGGGATTCTTTTCTGACGGGCATAGCTAAAATCCTCTCTAGAATTTCTAGCCCCTCAGTTGGATTTTCGTGAAAAAGTGATCCCTTTGTGAGTGCAAGCAAGCGGAAAACGTTGTCTCGAAAGAGGCTGGGCTGAAAATGTTGAATCAACACTATATCTAGAAGGCCATGATCGGGACAAATGTGTATGAGATCATATAATCTAGTCCATGCTTGATTTAGGGATTTAGTCTTCATCTGTTGGAAAATGATAATCTGTTTTTGAATGTTCATGAGACGAGATAAGGGGAAGTACTTAGCGCAGAACTTGTCGCGCAAATTTCTCCAATCCGTGGTGACTTCCTTCTCTTGCTGGATGTACCAAGCCTTTGCTTTTCCCGCTAGTGAGAATGGGAAAAGTCTGACTCTGAATTCGTCGGGAGAAAGATCGGAGCATGAACGAGTAGATCATAATTGCTGGAAATTCCTCAAGTGATTTTATGGATTTTCCCCTTTGAATCCTGAAAAAGGATTTTTCTAGGCGATGGAAAGGAATTTTTGAGGAATAGGTCCATTGGAAAAGAACCTTGGTTTGAGATTTCCATTTCCGACTGGGATTGCCACCTTAGTCGGAGTGTGGGATTGATCAATAGAGAACTCAAGGTTGGCTTCCTTGGCCATGAAAAAGATGGTTCTGTCTACGGGATCGACTGGGTTCGTCGTGATAAATCGAGAGAAACTTTTCAAAGGGTAGTGACACGAGGTCGGAATACCCTTCACAAATGACTCTGAATAGATATGAAAGCGGGACAGAACTGTCGAAGCGGGACAGAACTGCAGGGGCATGCAAAGCCGCGCTCTCGGACTAGGATGAGAAGGGAGAATGACGACGCGCTGAATCCTACCGGCCCGAACAAACGTGCTGGACTACAAAGCCCGTCCGGAGTTGTCACCTCCTTAGGGTACCACAACTATTCCATTGAACGGAACACCAATCTAAGACTGAGGCAAGCTCTGAGCACCGTGCTCACAACGAACCAAAGAACCTTCCCTAAGGCCTTTAGGGAGAGGTCTCTCTCTCCGGTGAAACACCGGAGATCAAGCGAAGAACGACCATAACACTATAGGGTTCAAGAGAGCTACGCTAACCAAGGCTAAACTCACTTTAGTCTAAACCTTGAATAAAGCTTCTATTAGCTAAGTAAAAGCTGAATGTAATTGACTCAAAATATAAGATAGAAAGATAACTTGAATTGCACTGAAGTCTTATAAAGGAAAAATACAAGAGTAGTACCCAAACTCTGAAGAAGACTTCTCCGGAACCCCGAGACTAGCTCGACTCGACTCTAACTCCCAAACTACACTATTTCCTACTCTAAGATACAAAAGTGGACAATAGTGATGCTCCTGTGGTGTGTCTTCTGTTCCAGCGAGTGGAGTGTCCTTTTTATAGTAGTGGGAGGTCGGTGGAGCGCTGAGGCGGTGGGAGCCAGGCACGGCCGCACCTCTAGGTGCGAGGTGCGGCCGCACCTATGATGTGCCGCCTTTCGTCGTGGACGGTCCTGATGCTCGCTCCTTGGTCAGTTGTGAGTCGGTATCCTGGGTCGGTTCCGCCAGATTCGACGCTTCATAGGTGCGGCCGTATCTCTTGATCTGGCCGTGCCTACTCCAAGCCGTGTGATGCACCGCCAATGATAGGGGATGCTCAGGATTGCTTCGAAGTGGCGGTTGGTTGCATGTAGAGGTGGGCCCATGGATCCAAGTGCCTCTTTTCTACTCCTTTGGATCAAACCGACATAACCCCGACACACCCATGCATCCAAGGTGTGTTCGTGGGAGTGATGGTCGCCTAGACTCAAGACGTGGTGGGGTGCAGGGCCGGCCGCACCTGGTGGACCGGCCGCACCAGTAGGGCTGGCCGCACCAGCAGAGCCGGCCACACCTGATGGTTCGGCCGTGCCTGCTCGGTGTGGCCTGGTGACTCCTGATTTATCTGAAATGTGTACCTACATATAAAACTTACAACACAACTCGTGGAACTTTATTAGTACTAAAAATATGCATGAAACTTGTCATATACCCTTCTCATTTTCAAGATTTTGACGGTCGGATTTTTGTTGTAAGGATCGTCAACACAAGGACGAGCGACGATCGAGGAAGAAGGACGGCCGCGGTAGGTAGGCCCTAGCGATGGTCGGAGCGGGCGACATCGACTCCAGCTCCGCCTACTCTTCCTCGAGCTCGAGTAGCAGCGAAGATGAAGGTGATCGGCGCAAGAGCAAGAACTCATCCAAGAACTTGAGCGGGCTGAGCTGCTACGCGAGAAATGGCTTCTGCGGCATGGCTCGTAGCTCGGGCAGCAAGAAGAGTCACCAGAGCGACTCGGACTCTGACTCCGAGGATGAGGTACGTGACGAGCTTCCCTTCTTGCGTGAGGAGAACGAGCGTCTTGGCAAGTTGCTTGATAATCGTGATGACATGCTTAGAGAGGCAAAGAAGATGAGGAAAGAGCTTAGGGCCTCACTAGAAGATGCTAGGAACTGAGTAGCTGAGCTAGAAACCCAGAACCTTGATGCTAAACTTGCGATAGATTCGCTTAAGGCTTCACCTGTGGTTTCTGATGAGATTGACTGTTGTGATTGCTCTGTGTACCTAGCTGATCTTACTAGTCTTAAGGATAAGCATGCTTCTACTTGTGATGAACTAGATGTGCTTAGGGTTGAAGTGGCTGAGCTTAAGTCTAGACCTGCCTTGCTTGGCGCTTGTACTTCTTGCCCTGTTTTGCATGGAAAGATTGATGAGATGCATGCTTACACTGTTTCGCTTGAGGCTAAGTTGAAAGAGCCTATTCCCACTTCTTGCTCTACTTGTGAATTGCATGCTTTGAAGAATCTGGAACTTGCACATTATGTTGATCACTTGCAGGATGAGAATGATGAGTTGAGGAAAATGATGGGTTGGTTGTTGGGTCATGAACCACAGCTTAGGATGATGATAGAGGCATACAAGCGCTATGATGGGCAAGCGCTTGGGTCGGATAAGATTGGAGAGTGTAGTGGTGAGGGAGGAGAGAAGATTGGTGATATCCAAGCTCCACCTAAAACCTACCACAAAAATGCCTATGCTCCTAAGCCCAACCAACTGAGAAACAAACTTGACACAACTCCAGATCCACCCATATTTCCTCACCCAACAAATGACTTCCAAAAACCGGTGAAGTTTGTGAGCCCTAAGGAAGTGTGGTTGGAGAGAAGAAGGGTGAGAAGTCATGTGAGGAGAAACCGAGTGAGCAACCCCAACCAAAACAAAAGCCAAAACCAATCCGGTTTCATTGTGACTATTGTGGGAGACATGGTCACAAAGGGGAGTTTTGCTTCAAGAGGAAGCGAGAGGAGAGAATGGCTAAGGAGTGGGCAAACAAGGACAGGTACAACCCATCTCATGGTGTGCCTGCGTCTCGTATGCCACTGCCTAGGGGTAAAGCCATTGTTCGCACAGTTCCGGCTTGGGGAGAAAAGAGTGCTTTGGGTGGAAGGGACCCTGCTAGACGAATTAAATCGGTCAGACCGGTTTGGAAACCGACCAAACCGGTTTGGGCTGTTCATACAGAGAAACCGGTCAGACCGGTTCCAGAACTGGTCAGACCGATTTGGAGGCAGCAGGGTGACCAGTTTGGTTTTTGTGCTCGTGATGAGGCTCGGTTCAGGTCCTTTGGTCGTCGTCCAGATGTTTGGCATGGTGAGTCTGGTGGTGGTCAGTTTGCTAGACATTCTCCACCTCGTGCTCAATACGATGGTGGGAGGAGTCGTAGCTTTGAGATGGAGAGGAGGAATGATCCACGGTCTTCCTTTCGTGGTTTTCATTCTCCTCCAGCGAGACACGGGTGGTTCCCTAGTGGTGGTTCTCATGGTGGCTTTCATGGTGGTAGCTTTGATAGGCGTGATGATTTGGTTTGTGATAACCCCACTTTGGAGCAAATGGCTCGGCACTGGTTTTACTCTTTTGGTACTAACCCCGGTGCTGAGTCGTTTGTTCACTCACGTTCTCGTTTTTTAATTTCAGGTGGGAGACTTGAGGAACGTTTGGTTGATTGACTCCGGTTGCTCGAGGCATATGACCGGAGACAAGGGGTGGTTCTGAAGTCTCGTCCCGGTGGTGTCCAAGACATACATCACCTTTGGGGACAATGGGCGAGGGTGTGTGCTTTCAGAAGGTGAGATTAAGGCGTGTACACTCAGGCGTGTTGCTCTTGTTCAATCGCTCAGGTTCAATTTGCTTTCGATGTCCCAGCTTTTGGATGAGGGTTTTGAGGTGTTGTTTCGGCCTGGTGGTTCTCAGATTTTGGATTCTCAAGGGGACCTAGTTTGCATGGTCGTTCTCGAGGGTCAAGTTTTCCGAGCGGATTTTTCTCAGTCTTTGGGTGTGGCTCGTGTTTCTTGGCTGGTTCTTCAAGTGAGTTGTGGAAGTGGCATAGGAAGTTGGGTCACTTAAGCTTTGATCTTTTGTCTCGCTTGAGTAAACTCAATTTGGTCCGAGGATTGCCACGGCTGAGGTTTGAAAAAGAGTTGGTTTGTGCGCCGTGTCGGCATGATAAGATGGTAGTTGCTTCCCATCCACCCCTCACCGATGTGATGACGGAGCGTCCATGCGAGCTGCTCCATATGGACCTTGTTGGCCCAGCTCGTGTGAGATCCGTGGGTGGGAAGTTGTACATCTTGGTTGTGGTGGACGACTACTCTCGGTATGCGTGGGT
Organism: Cenchrus fungigraminus; assembly: GCA_036936925.1. Lineage (NCBI taxonomy): Eukaryota > Viridiplantae > Streptophyta > Magnoliopsida > Poales > Poaceae > Cenchrus > Cenchrus fungigraminus. The sequence goes on from CM072780.1 coordinate 51,304,170, forward strand.
TTTCTTCTTGGAGGAGAAAGGGGAGACGTTTGGTTTTGTTCGAGATCTTGTCTTGAGGATGAAGAACGAGAGGCACGAAGATGCCATACGAGCAATCCGCAGTGACAATGGCTCGGAATTTAGAAACTCTCATTTCGAAACCTTTTGCCATTACTTGGGTCTCGAACACCAGTTCTCTAGTCCGTATATGCCTCCTCAGAACGGCGTGGTTTAAAGGAAAAACAGAACCTTGTGCGAGATGGCTCGGACGATGCTCGATGAGCATAGGACTCCGAGAAGGTTCTGGGCTGAGGCGGTGAATACTGCGTGCTATGTGTCGAACAGGATTTACCTTAGGGTGCATAAGAAGAAAACTTGCTACGAGTTGATGCACGGTAGAACCCCCAAGGTGAGTCACTTTCACGTGTTTGGGTGCAAATGCTTTATCTTGAAGAAAGGTAAGAAGTTGGATAAGTTCGAGGCTAGGTCTGTCGATGGCATTTTCTTTGATTACACGTCTCATTCTATAGCCTTTCGAGTGCTCAATCTTGAAACTAACCAAATCGTGGAGACTTGCGAGGTTACCTTCGACGAGACACAGCTGCGTAGTCAGCTTGTTTTTGAGTGTGCAAGTGACGATGAACTTGGCGAGGAGATTTTTCAGGAGGAGGAGCATGAACATGGAGATGATGAAGACAGCGGTGTGGTGCCCGCGGCTGAGCATGTACCTACTACTTCGACTACGGTGGTGAACGGGCCCTCTCCCACACCTACAACGACAAACCCAGATCAAGGAGAAGCTACTGTTGAGGGGGATGTAGCATCAATGCGAGAACCTCCCCAGCGAATTCAAGTGGATCACCCAGCTTCGAGGATCATCGGCGACATCAATGAACGTACTACACGGTCGAGGGTTCGAAACAATTCTCACTTTGCTCTTGCTGCTTTTGTTGCTACCTTTGAGCCCAAAGACATTGGACACACGCTACCTGGTCATAATTGGGTCAATTCGATGCATGAGGAGTTGGAGAATTTTGAGAGGAACCAAGTTTGGGAGTTAATGGATCCTCCACCGGGTTGCAAGCCGAATGGGACAAAATGGGTGTGGAAAATAAAGAGGGAGAGAAAGGAGAAGTGGTGAGAAACAAATCAAGGCTTGTTGCTCAGGGGTACTCACAGAAAGAGGGGATCAACTACGAGGAGACCTTTGCTCCCGTAGCTCGTTTGGAAGCGATTAGGATCCTTCTAGCCTTTTCCGTGGCTAAAGGGTTCAAATTGTACTAAATGGATGTGAAGAGTGCTTTCCTAAACGGTGTTTTGGAGGAAGTAGTGTATGTGAGGCAACCACCAGGATTTGAGAGTGAGAAGTACCCCCACCAGGTGTACAAGTTGAGGAAGGTGCTGTATGGGCTGAAGCAGGCACCTAGAGCTTGGTACGGCAGGTTTAGGGGGTTCCTATTTGAGAGAGGTTTCGAGATGGGGAAGGTAGATCAGACCTTGTTTCTCCTCAGGCAGGGCAGAGAGATCCTGATTGTGTAGGTATACGTAGATGATATTGTCTTTTGTGGCTCATCTAACTCTTTGGTTGCAAGGTTTGCAGAAGACATGAGCATGGAATTTGAGATGAGCATGATGGGTGAGTTGCAGTTCTTCCTCGGCCTCCAGATCAAGTAATCGAAGGAAGGAACATTCGTGCACCAAGCCAAGTACACCAAGGACATTGTGAGGAAGTTCAAGATGGAGGACTCCAAGGCCATGGCGACGCCTATGAGTACGACTACAGCTCTTGATGCAGACGAGGAAGGTGAGCACGTGGACCAGAAGGAGTACCGAAACATGATCGGGTCACTCCTGTACTTGATGGCGACGAGGCCGGACATCCAATTCTCGGTATGTCTGTGCGCTTGTTTTCAAACGTCTCCAAGGACTTCGCAACGGCAAGCGGTCAAGCGCATATTCAGGTATTTGCGACACACTCCCGACTTCGGTCTTTGGTACTCTGCGTCTTCTTCTTTGCCTCTTCATGGATTTTTGGACGCGGATTTTGCCGGGTGTCGGTTGGATAGGAAGTCCACTTCTAGGACTTGCCAGTTTTTGGGTTCCTCTTTGGTGTCTTGGTCTTCCCGCAAACAATCGAGTGTTGCTCAATCCACTACCGAGGCAGAGTATGTGGCCGTAGCTAGTTGTTGCTCTCATCTCCTTTGGATCACATACACCATGAGTGACTTTGGTGAGGAGTATACCCATGTCCCACTTTAATGTGATAGCACAAGTGTCATAAGTGTTGCAAAGAACCCAGTGCTCCATTCCAAAACCAAGCACATAGAAGTGAGGTATCATTTCCTGAGAGACAACGTTGAGAAAGGGAAAATCGCTTTGCTCCATGTACCCACACATGACCAGCTAGCCGATATTTTCACCAAACCCCTAGATCAAGCAACTTTCGCTCGTTTGCGGGGGGGAGCTTGGTGTTTGTTTGATTTCTTGAGTTGGTGTGTGGGAGCTTCTTTGTAGCATATGTATAGTTTCCTTTGTGCATTGTTTGCATCTTGCATGGCATGTGTAACATGATGTATAGGCATCTTTGTATCTTAGATTGCATGCATTTCGTAGGAAAAGCTTCTCCTATATACACTGTTCACCATGATATGCTATATATGATCTTGTGAGCTAGTTTGGTATGATATGGCTTAATGTGGCTTAGCTCTTGATGATCTTGATTTATATCCATGGTTGATAGCTATGTTTTTGAAAAATGTCATATGTATGCTCTCTTGTGAGTAAATGCCTTTATATGATCATGACATATTTTAGTGGCATTTCTATGCGTAATTTGTGCCTGGATAACTTGTTTTGAGCATATGGGGCCAAAGGCTCATTTGCCATCATGAATGTTTAGCCCCCATGCTTTATCTTGTGGAGGGGCATAAGTTCCTTTTTGTCACAAAGACATTTCATGTACCAAATATAAATCTGAAAATGAAATGTAAATTGCTTGGAAAATATGCTCCTATGTCATAAGTGCTTAATTTACTTGCTTTTGGGTGCCAAATCGTTGCATGTTGCTTACCAATGAGAAGTCTCATATCTAGAAGTAAGCACATGGCTCGGTGGCTTTGACATGACATGAGGTGCTTGTGGGTGTTTATGATGGTCTTATGCTTAGAATGGTTGTCCTAGCATGGAGTTTGTGTGGCTTTGCCATTTTGACATGTTTTGCTCATGTTTAGGACTTTGCTCATGAGAGGGTAATTTTTCGCAAAAATGATCAATTCTATCTTAGCTTTACCCAGTGGTTGTGAAACTTGGTGATCATGTAGTTGATATTCATACGAAGCTGTAGAGTATGTAACTTGCTCATTTGATCATGTGCAGCATTTTGTGATGAATTTTGTCTATTTGAGAAGCTCTAGTTGCATCTTTTCAAAATGTTGATTCATGCATTGGCAACAAGGGGGAGAAATGTTGGTGGAGAAAAGTTGCATTGCATCCCTAGAACATATCCCAACAGTCAAGGGGGAGCTTGTGAGCATTTCTTTTGCATTTTTGGCTTTTGGGGGTGACTTCTGCCGAGTTTAATCGGTCTGGCCAGTTTTTGGAACCGGCCTGACCGGTTTGGGAAACCGGTCTGACCGGTTTGTGCCCAGTGCTGGCACATGTTCAGGGGGAGTATGCATATGTGCAGGGGGAGCTCGTGTATGCTTTGGTGGGTTGTGCTCTTTGCTTGAGCTTGTTTTTGACTTGGTTGTGTCGAGCCGTTGCCCTTGCCTAAGGGGACCGAGTCTTTCCTCTTTCAAGTGATCTTGCTCTTTGCCTTTGTTTGGCTTTCGATCGCTTGTTTGAGTTTCTTTTAGTCGTTTCTTTTTCTTTTCCTTTTCTCTTTGGTTACCAAATGCGTGTGTTGTCAATGCATGTGTGGTTCGAGGACCGGTGGATGGTCGCTTCCTGGTGTGATGAGTGATTGACAACGTTGTGTGGACTGATTCTTGGCTAAGTATTGCAGGTGCAGGTTGCGGCTTGACTGGTGTTGGTGCAGGTGAAGAACAAGCACGAAAGGTCATTGCCGGTGAGGCCTCTAGGTGTGGAGAAGACATGTAGGCTTGGTTTGAGGGACCCGGTGGCCAGCGGGGTCAAGTGCGGGCTGCATGGTGGCAAGAACAGCAAGATGAAGTCGGTGGACGGTTTCTTGGTTGAGCCTCAAAACCAAGGTTGAGCCTTGACTTCGTGGGAGCCGAGTCATGAGTGGTGATTGGCGGAGGCTACATCAAGTTTGCGGGGTTTGCAGTAGTTCACCAGAAAACCACTGGGTTACTCGGTTGAGCCACAAAGCCAAGGCCAAAGACCGGGTGTGGCTGTTAGGCCAAAACCGGTCTGACCGGTTTGGGAAACCGGTCTTACCGATTTGGGGTCGCAGGGCGCCGGGAAGCTTCGAAGCGGAGGACACACGTCGGGATCGCATGGCTTGCGTCGAGGCTAAGCGAGGTGTGGTCGCCGGGCATCCATCCGATGGTGTTACGAGGACAATTTCCCAAAGTGCCCTTGGTGGGTGTGTATCCTAGTTTATGTAATAGGGGTAGTTTCGTCTTTCGGCTAGCCCCCATATAACCCAAGTGGTGAGAGGATGGCAGCCATCTCTTGGAACCCTAGCTCATTTTCCCTTTGCTATTTTCCTTCCTATTTTCCTTAGGATTTCTAGGACTAGCTTGAGAGCTTCATGGTGAGATCTTGTGAGAGGGAAGGATGATCGGGCGGAAGCTAGACCTTGTATGAACCTTCATGTATAGATGATTCGGCGTGGTTCCTCAAGGAATGATTGTGTTCTTCCCGTTTTCCCTTTTTGGACATTTTCGGAGCCTTTTCTTGGAATTTCCATGGAGAAGTTTTGGGAGCGTTTGTTTGAGGGATTCTTGTTGGATGTCACATATGAGGACCTTGTGCCTCTTTGCTTGGTGATCTTGCTCCAACAAACCCTCCGAAACGGCATCAATTTGGTGGTTTTCGGTGGAGTTCATGAAAGGGTGTTCTTGAGGGTTGACTTTCGATTCCTCTTGATTGGGTAGGTTTTGGGGACCGAGCTTCTAGCCAAAGGTAGCCCACGAGGTACCCCAGCTATCCCCAAAGTCTCACTTGAATCCGTAGAACGAATCGGGAGATCGATCGAGTTGAAGGTTGGGTTTTTCCCGCGGGCTGAGTTCTTCCCGACTACCCAGGCAAAACCGGCCTGACCGGTTTCCCAAACTGGTCTGACCGGTTTAGCCCCAGTGGGCTGTCGAGAAGAGTTTTTGAACAGGAGAGTCTCGTTCTTGCTATGGCTTTTCTTGTTCAAAGGTTGAAGGGGTTTTGAGGTGTTTTGGCTAAGTTTGGTCTCGAAGGTCTTTTGGGGATTTCCTGGACAAAACCGGCCTGACCGGTTTGCCAAACTGGTCTGACCGGTTTCCCCTGCTTGTGAGAGGCTAAGTCTCAGAAGGTCGGTCTGACCGGTTTCAGAAACCGGCCTGACCGGTTTTGGCTGCCAGCAGCTGTTTCGAGTTGTTTTTCGCTGCGTGGTTTGAGTGGTTGTTGGTTGGATCTTGCTCCTAGGTCCAGTAGCACTCCAGTGGCTATGTGGATTTGGCAAGAGAAGCTTGCGGAGGTATCCGAGTGATATTGGGTTCATAGGCCGAATTCTTGAGTAGAATTTTTATCGGCTCCCATTCTGCCGTTCCGGTCCTTCACAACTATCGCCGACCGATGAGGACGAGAGAGGATGACGGCGCTTGGAGACGACAGTTCCCCGGCGAGTGGCGGTGCTTCCGCGCCCCTGACCCCTGGCACCTCTTGCTGACTTGTGAGGGGTGCGATATTTCAGAGGCACATGATCTTGGATTTCATTTTGTTCCACAAACTCCGAATCATCAGAGGATGTGTCAACCACCACCCGAATGGGCCTCCGCTCTGCCTCCTCTTCATCAGACCACTGGAGATCCTCCCTTTCATCAGAAGAGGAGGAGGATGTGGCTTGCGCCGCACCTCTAGGAGACAATGGCTCCATGGGGAGGGGAGAGGAAGAGGGCGCTGGGAGGAAGGGGGATATTTATGGCCAGAGGAACCCATTCAGCCATTATTGAAAAAAACTGCTTCCGAAAAGATAAGAGTAGTTGTGGGATCCGTTCTGGTCAAACTAATTCAATTTTGACCAAATTTACACTTATATCTTCATATAAACTTATCAGGAAGTGAGAATTGCATTCTTTTGTGGACGGAGGGAGTATGTTCTGAGGAAGGGGGAAAGACCATTCAGCAGAATGTTAACGGACCGGAAGAAATAATTGTAGTCTAGATGGTCCTTTTAGCAATACATCAGTATACCGAACCTTCTGGACTACCTTTTCCACTCATTTGTCTTTGTTGGAGCTGTAACTCCTCCATTGTTCTCCCACAACCTTGTTCTTTGGCTATCCTGTCAATGATGCTTCGTCACTGGGCAAATCTTATTCCTGACATTGTTGTGAGCGTCGCCAATAAGATCAGTGATGCAAGAGATTTCATCGTGTTCAAAGCTGTCTACAAGGGTTGGAACTGCGCTCGTTCAAGTGAGGCATGCCCGTTTGACCCTTGGATTCTGAAATCTGAATTTATCGGTGAATCTGGAGCAGTGACATTCGCATACGTCGCTGATATGTGGCTTTTTGAGGTCTCCTTTCCTGCATTAGCGGGGAAAAGGAATAGATTAATTGGTTGCGGCGGATCTGGAAGCCTAGTCACCTTAGATTGCAGAGATTGGTGCAACGCACTCATGCTGAATCCTTTGTCTCCTCGGAAGCACATTCGCCTTTCTTAGACTTCCAAAATGGAGCCAAATGGCTACTCTCCAAGCTTGTATCTCGTACCTTGAAACAGCAGCTGGTGCAGAGTCATTTGTCGTGATTACTTTCTTTTGGCCAGAGAAATCTTTTGCAGCGCTTCGGAAGATCTCTGGTGCAGTTCTTCTGAACACATGCGGATCTACTTGGGGCAAGATCTTCCAGCACCTCCCCATCCTGTTGGACTTCGGTTGTCATGGGTTATTGGCATGGGCAACTCTTCTCTACTCGAAGGTGAAGACCAATTGTTCTTTGTTGTTCTGGAGGAGAAAGAAGCTGAGGTGGTAGAATTAACTTTGCATTCATTCGTCGGGGACATTTGGCAGCCTATTCCCTGGGAGAGAGCTCCTGAGTTCCGGAATAAGATCATCTTGTTTGGTCCTGGCAAGTGCATTTTTACAGAAGAGCATGCCATTTCTAGTTTGGCTAACCTGAGGGCAAATCATATTTACTTCCTACGAACTTATCATCACGATGAAAAGAATGAGTACTAGATCTACTAGCAGAGAATAGGTATTGTTCCAGCCGTCAACACTACTCCGGCGATCCGCATTAAGCAGGTTCGTGGGGACTGGATTTGGTCGCAAGGAACATGGCTGTTGCCTAGCTATCCGTAATGAGGAACTTCGATTGTGTAAAACCTGTAATGCAATTCAATGTACAAATATCTATATTATCATCCTTCGTCAATTATTCCACGCATATGTATGAGTTTCTACCACAATCATTGTAGAGAACAAGCAGTTACGCATTCGATAATCAGGAAGGTCCTTCCCGCAAAACATCAACAGAGTGGACAAGTATCAAACATCATAAGATGGCATCTCACAGCTACTCATCACCACAAAGTTCACACAACAACAAGTAGCAAATACCAAAATACAAGCATGATTAGCACCTCTAAACCGTCTACCTAGCAATAACACCACAAATCACATTATGCCTCATTGTTGTCCTTGCTGAGTGACCCCTTATATGAGGCATGTCTCAGCAATTCCCTCACCTTCTTCACCACAAGTGTTGCAGAATCCAGGAGCTGCTTGACCGTCTGCAGCTCAGCGACAGTCTCTTGAATCTCCCTGTTAGCCTTTGCACATTCTTCCTTCCACATCCTTGCCTCCCTTTCAGCTTTTAGGTACATGTTGGCTTCACCCTTTTCTGTAGGAGACAACAGAGCATCGTTTCTCATTTTCTTTCTCGTCTCAAACAGGTTATGGGTTACCTCCCTGTAGTATCGCGTTATCGTCTGCAGCTCAACTACTTTGACATTGGTCTCCTCCTTAGCAGCTGTACATGCTTCTTTCCATGACCTTGCTTCCTCTTCTGCTTTTCCCTTCATTTCCATCAGTTTCTCTAGAACTTTTAGAGTCCTAATATCCCATTCAGGATCTATCCACCTAAATGATGCGCACTTCATGCCATCAGTCTGCAGTCACCGATTTCGTTCATATAATTAGCATTGACCACACTAACATCAAATGCAGAAGCAACATTTATTTGAAGTGATACAGGTTATCGTTTACCTCGCAGCAGCATACATATCGACGCCCAGGGTTGGCACCTGTCCATTCATACCTTAGATGGACAGGCAAACCGTCCTTGGACTAGATTTCATTAGGATCTATAACGATAACTTCACGAGGACCAGGCGTCGGCGATCTGGAGCTTTCGGAGTCTAATCCAAACACCTTTAAAATACATGAATATAGTTTGTTAACCCAGATCCCCAAAATCCAGACTTTCCCTTAACTAGTATGACAGATCAAAGTAGCATGGCTAAACAGAGGACTGACCTGACTAGAGCGAGTCTTGCTTCTTCGTTCGCCGCTAGGGCCGCTACGATTCGCCATTCCCGCCACGGGCAACAACAGACTAAGCACCGACGCTAGCTCTAGTCTTTGCCACAAGGAAAAGGAGCGTGGTGCCGGCGAGTCTCTTGCAGAGTTGCAGTAGTGTACGCCGCGTCGTCAAGAGAAATGAGATATATACACTTATCTGCGGGAAAACTTTTTTTTTGCTGTCGCGCATGCTTTTCTCCCGCCAACTTACCAGAACCGCTCCGTGCTGTTGTTGGGGCAGCCATGTCCAGTTTCCGGGCGCGTGGCAGCCGGCCACGTGGAATAGTCGGCACTTGGAAACAAGCAGTTACACAATTATTTCTCAGGAAGGTCCTTCTTGCAAACCATCAAAAGGACGGACGATCCGATTCTGGATCAATCCAAACAAACAGCATCTTAGTTTTTCCTCCCTTTTTACCACTAGGAAGGTCCTCCTTGCGGAACATCAACAGACCGGAGTTTCCTCAATCATTACTTCCCCCTTCTCTATCTATTATCACCATACCTCCATTGTTCTTCCTCTACCTCCATTGCAACGCGTATGAATTCCGAATGGTGAGTATGCTCGAAACGAATGAGTTTGGATCTTCTACAGAGATTGTGCATAAATTCGGGATGATCAGTGCATACAACCGCCCAATCATATGTGAGTATTCCGTGACGAAAGATTTGCTCTAAGAGAGACATGCACTTGTCCTGCAATTGTGTGCAGTTAGCCTGAATTACCCATCATAAAAATGAAGTCACAGTTTCCTCGCTTGCCATGTCCCACATCTTTGACGCACAGTGCAGCTTCAACCTTTTGACTTCGTACATGTTGGCGACCGAGAGTAAATAAGGCCAGGCATTGCGATTCACAATGATCGACACGTCCGTTCAGAGGGGGTGTTCACACAAGTTCGTCTGTTAACGCCCGGTGCCAGTCCTTAACTGTAATTCTCAATGACCTCCATTGCAATGCGTATGAATTCCGAATGGTGGATATGCTCGAATCAATTTGGAATAGATTAAACCAAATCGGCATAATAAGATGACATCTCATAGCAACTCATCACCACAAAGTTCACACCACTAGTCCACCAATAAGTAGCAAATATCATACGATGATCCGGTAGCCAACAGCAAAACACAATCATGATACAAGTTTCACAATAATCATCACTACTCATTCATAATCATAACTCCATCTCATGTTTGGCCTCCTGCAGCTGTTCCTTCACCTTCTGCATCTCCTACCGTGAATTTTTGGTCTTGCGAGACTCTCTTGCATTTCTTAAAGTTCCTTCAGAAGATCTGGATGTCTCGTCTCAGGGTGAGGACTCTATAGGATCTCGAAAGATATCGAAAACATGATACAACAACTAGCAGACAAAGAGAAAGAGCTTCAGTACACACCTAAGGACAAGACAACTGAGGGCAGAGATCATTCTTCTTACCATATACATTGGAATAAATGCGTCAATGAATGGGTAGGATATTGAGTTTGTTTGGTCAGCCTTTTCTTTTAAAATTTCAAGAAGTTCGTTGTTAGTTGGACTGAAATGGGTACTAATAGGCAAGGGTACCCATTTCAGTCCAACTGACAATGAACTTCTTGAACATTTAAAAGAAAAGACGGACCAAACAAACTCAATGTCCTACCCATTTATTTACGCTTTTATTCCAATGTCTATGGTAAGAAGAATAAGCTTTGCCCTCAGTTTTCTTGTTCTTAGGTGTGTACTGAAGTTGTTTCTCTCTGTCAGCTAGTTGTTTTATCATGTTTTCGATCTCTTTGGAGATCTAAGAGAGTTCTCCCCCGAGACGAGGCATCCAAATCTTCTAAAATAACATTAAGATGTTCTTGTAGAAATAAACTCATCCTTGGAGAAAACTCATCTCGATCTGAAAAATAAACTCAACTCAGTCTATAAAAAAACATGAATCCCTTGAACCCAATTGTATGAGTACAGTAAAACAACCACCACACACCACAAAACCTGCTTGTTTGCTACCTACATAAACTCAGCAAGGGCATGGTGGTCCTAAATGAACCTATCGATCCATCAAATGATGCAAATTGGAAACTAACTGAATCTAACACCTGTGAATTGTGCAAACGCTAACAATCGTGGCAGAATTCAGATGTCCCTTCAACGATCTGCAGCTCCGAAATAGTATCTTCAATCTACCAATTCATAAAATGATGGACCTATCAATCCTATCAATTGTGCACCTCGATAAAAATCCATAAAACGAGTGGCTTGAAGCACATCTAGAAGCTACTAAAATACAAAACCTACTGTAAGACGATGCAAATTGAAAACTAACTGAATCTAACATGAATTGTCTATAGCCTATCAACTTCTAACACCTATCAAAGTGCAAATCTAAAGGTACGATAATGAAATCTAAATCTACCATATATGCTCATCAATCCTCCAGATCCCCAAATCTAGATATCCCCAACCCTAGTAAGATAGGGGAAAATATAGCGGCTCAAACCAGAGGACCAACCTCGTCTTACTGTCTCATCCTCTTGTTGTTGGGATGTGGCGGCACAACCATCTTCCCCTCACCGCTAGGATCCGCCATTCCTACCACGAACTATTGCAGATCTGCGTAGCAGAAGTCAAATGTCTTTGCGAAGTCTGAGTGAAGTGTCTCGCCAGCCATTCGATACGTAATTGTAGACTCAACTGAAACTTACATGTGGGACCTGGTCACAGTAAAGAATTCGCATGAACTATTAGTAGAGTTTCCCATAAACGTATCACAACCAACAAGTGGTGCAGTGGTAAACAGCACAGCCTTGTTCCTTCAGGTCCCTGGTTCGAACCCATGCCATGGCAAATTATTTTTGCAACATTTCGTGACCTATGCTTACACGTGGGACCCTATAACTATTTATGACGACTTGGAACACTCTATTTTTGAAAAAATGCTTACATGTGGGACCCAACTGAATTTTATGACAACTTGGAACACTCTATTTTAAGATAATGCTTACATGTGGGACCAAAGTTGATTTATGACACCGCTGACATGGCGAAAATGCTTACATGTGGGACCCTGGAAAATTTTATGACGACTTGGAACACTCTATTTTCGAAAAAATGCTTACATGTGGGACCCAACTAAATTTTATGACGACTTGGAACACTCTATTTTTAAAATAATGCTTACATGTGGGACCAAAGTTGGTTTATGACGCTATTGCTGAGCTTATGGCGTGACAAAACAAGCATGGACCAGTGAACACTCGGCTACTGTAGCAATCGTTATGACGAAAGTTTTTTTTTTTGTCACTAAATTTGCTCGGAAGTGAAATATTATGACGAGATCAGCCAGGAACGTCATAAATCAATGACGCTAAAATGTGGTTGCATCACTAGTCAACAATTTTCTTGTAGTGTAAGCGCCATGCTTACAACTAGGTAGCTGAATTTCTCCATAGACATAAAGATTTATTAACCAAGGTTAAAACACCATGTTTATTCCAAGGTCAATAATTCTTTATAGCACAAGAAAAATAAAGCATATTACAAAGCTTATAAACCAACCAATGCAATATAGAGTTTAGCAAGGTTTATTAAGTTAGAAGATGATGGTCCGCAAGCAAGTTTAAACACCACGGTTACACAAGATTGCTAAGGAAAAAAGCCCATGGAGCATTAACACAAATATGAAAGCATTCATCATACTAAGTGTAGCAACCAAGCCAACTAAATGCAAAACATGTGTGGAGTGCAAAAAGAATGATGATGAAAAGAAAGCTATGCATGCATAAGACAAACATGAATCATGATCATGGTGATGGTCTAAAAAGAAAATTTAAAACTAGATTAAATATCCACAAGCTTAGAATCAAAGGGTAGTGCCACACTTCATATTTCTCTCTAAAAGGACAAAAATAAAAAGACTCTAAACACTAATAGACACACAAAAAGGGTCTACAAGTTTTCCATGATCAAATAACAAGGTGCTCTCTCAATAGCAATTAAGACATACAACATAATGTTGTGGCATTTATTAGAGTAATGGTACAATGTTACTTGATGGGTTTAATTTAAGAGCACAATATATATATGGATAAATAAAAAGAACGGGTTGCCTCCTGCAAACCACTTCATTTAAAGTCATAGAGCTTGACTCTCTCACATACCTTATAATTGTTGTGAAGCCATGGTCCTTCGTGCGAGAGTTCGAATTGTCCATGCAACTTGTATTGATGTCGCCCTTTGTAATCCATCATGGTTTGCTTTTAACATCTTCATTTGTTGAATGCTGTCACTTGTGCCTTCATTTGTAAATGTTCTTGAGGCCCTTATTTTGTCCTGAGCTTCTGAATTTGATCATGTATGCTTGATGAAACCACAGCCCAAGCTCCTCTTCATTGTTGTCATCCTTTTCTTCTTCACCTTGTTCTCGTCAGTTGCTCTTGCCTTTTCTTCATAGATTTTCCCCTGCGTCCAGAATAGAATATATAAAAAATATAGCACTATTGAAAAGTATATGAAATTACCTTTCCAACGAGTGGTCATTCATCTTAAACGGAGCTTGAATGAAGGAGTTATGCCCATTTTACTTTAGCGCTGCGTGCTGTCAAGAAATTTCAGAACGCACGACCTTCAATGTTTTGGCTATAACCGCTTGTAGGAATCTTCGATTGACTTGGTTTTTGATTCATTGGAACCTGAATTTCATGGTGCCCCTTAATATCCAAAAATATTCTGTAGCTTTCTTCAGAGGTCTTGCAGAATTTAGATGCAATCGGTACCTTCTTGAGAATTGATCCGGAGATGTTGATGACCTTGATCTTGTGGTCTTCAAGCGTCATGTGTGCATCCCTAGGCTTCAAGTTCTTCACCATTGATCCACCAGCGAGTAGCATGGTTCCAATGGTGTATCTTCTCCATTGCTTGAATTACCTAGGGTGTTGGGATCATAGGGGGCTCGAGGCTCTCTAATATTCCTTCTACATCGTCACCGCCTTCTCTATTGTTTGCTCCTGCCTCTTCTTCGTTGAATTACTCTTCATCCAGTACAGAACATGTACCAAACTTTCACTCCGTTGCAATGTGTATCAAATTCCCTTTCCAACGAGTGCTCATTCACTCCAAACGGACTCCAGATGAAAGAGCTATGCTCGTATTACTACGGCACTACAATCTGTCCTGAAGAATTTCAGAATGTGTAGCGTTGAAAGATGTTACCTTGACTCTTTGTACCGGTGTCCAAAATTGACGATTCTTGATGCATTGGAAAGAAGAATTGATGGAGCTTAATGATCTTCAATTTTCCTCCATGGTACCTCTCTGATTATGGGTGAAAAACTTGGTCATAACAGCGACTTTCCAGAGACGTTGATGATCGGATGTCACGACTTCTTCGGGGCTTGATTCATCACCTATAGCTTGGACAAAGAAATCTCCAAGAGACATTAGCCAAAATCAATTGACACGGTGACATACCTTTTTCATCTTTTACTTGTTTTAAGTGTGGGCTCGATAGCGGATGTTTGGCCACTAACAAAAGTTAGCACCTACCACTAAAGAGCGGGTCTTCACGTAGCCATCAACTTGCTTGAGCGAGTCTGGACTTTGTCGAAGTACGAACGTTGAGAACTTTTTGATCGCTTTGTATCTAAGGTTTTACCTGCATTCATGGACACAAACAAGAAACATAGGATATATGCAATAATAAAATTAAGGTTAGTCCAAAAAGATAGATAGATCTCCCTAGGGTTTGTGTTGCCGACCCCGGCAACGGCGCCAGAAAACCTTGTTGATTGTTAAATACGCATCAAGTTTCGATCCGCAAGCGCACGGGTCGATTGTAGCTCTTCCCTCGGAGTACTCCCCCAAGGTTTATCAATCTGTGGATAGACAAAGAACTACCTAGGGTTTTCCATCTAATCTATCAAATCTAACCTAACATGAAGATTGCATATGAAAGGTAACACTTCAAAGATATGAATGAAATATAAGTGTTGATCACATTCATAGCCATAGATGAGATAACACAACCAAGGAACTAGGGCCTATCGTCTCTAGGTACAGTTCTAGTAAAAAGATGATCAAAACATAGATTGCATCTTAACTAAAGGTACACAGAATCATCTCTCCGAAAGGCGGCTCGCAAGCGGCCTACTTTCTCAAGGTCACCGGTGCGAGGTTCTCGTTGACGCCTAAGGTTTCCCAAAGCTTTACCCCAAACGCCCACCAAGCGCTCTTACTCGTAGCTCCTCCTTTTGGTGACTACTGCACCGACTCCTGTGGTACTCGCCATCGAGATCCTATTCCACATCATGTCATCACTAGAACTTTTCCCTCCTGTATGCTGACACAACACGAGGGTAATCAACCAACTTGAAGGACCGGAACGGCGAACCAGAGACGAGGGGGAGTGAATGGGAGCCGATAAAAATTCTACTCAAGAATTCAGCCTATGAACCCAATATCACTCGGATACCTCCGCAAGCTTCTCTTGCCAAATCCACATAGCCACTGGAGTGCTACTGGACCTAGGAGCAAGATCCAACCAACAGCCACTCAAACCACGCAACGGAAAACAACTCGAAACAGCTGCTGGCTGCCAAAACCGGTCAGACCGACTTTCTAAGACATAGCCTCTCACAGGCAGAGGAAACCGGTCAGGCCGGTTTGACAAACCAGTCAGACCGGTTTGACAAACCAGTCAGACCGGTTTTGTCAAGGAAATCCCCAAAAGACCTTCGAGACCAAACCTAGCCAAAACACCTCAAAAACCCTTCAACCTTTGAACAAGAAAAGCCATAGCATGAACGAGACTCTCCTATTCAAAAACTCCTCTCGACAGCCCACTGGGGCTAAACCGGTCAGACCGGTTTGGGAAACCGGTCAGGCCGGTTTTGCCTGGGCAGTCGGGAAGAACTCAGCCCGCGGGAAAAAACCAACCTTCACCTCGATCGATCTCCCGATTCGTTCCACGGATTCAAGTGAGACTTTGGGGATAGCTGGGGTACCTCGTGAGCTACCTTTGGCTAGAAGGTCGGTCCCCAAAACCTACCCAATCAAGAGGAATCGGAAGTCAACCCTCAAGAACACCCTTCCATGAACTCCACCGAAAACCACCTTGAAACCGTTTCAGAGGGTTTGTTGGAGCAAAATCACCAAGCAAAGAGGCACAAGGTCCTCATATGTGACATCCAACAAGAATCCCTCAAAGAAATGCTCCCAAAACTTCCCCACGGAAAATCCAAGAAAAGGCTCCGAAAATCACCAAAAAGGGAAAACGGGAAGAACACAATCAAGCCTTGACGAACCACGTCGAATCATCTATACATACCATGAAGGTTCGTACAAGGTCTAGCTTCTGCCCGATCATCCTTCCCTCTCACAAGATCTCACCATGAAGCTCTCAAGCTAGTCCTAGAAATCCAAAGGAAAATAGGAAGGAAAATAGCAAAGGGAAAATGAGCTAGGGTTCCAAGAGATGGCTGCCATCCTCAAACCACTTGGGTTATATGGAGGCTAGCCGAAAGACGAAACTACCCCTATTACATAAACTAGGATACACACCCACTAAGGGCACTTTGGTAAATTGTCGTCGTAACACCATCGGACGGATGCCCGGCGACCGCACTTCGCTTAGCCTCGACGCAAGCCTTGCGATCCCGACGTGTGTCCTCCGCTTCGAAGTTTCCCGGTGCCCTGCGACCCCAAACCGGTCAGACCAGTTTCCCAAACCGGTCAGACCAGTTTTAGCCTGACAACCACGCCCGGCCTTCGGCCTCGGGTTTGTGGCTCAGCCGAGTAACCCAGTGGTTTTCTGGTGAACCACTGCAAACCCCGCGAACTTGATGTAGCCTCCGCCAATCACCACTAATGACTCGGCTCCCATGAAGTCCCGGCTCGACCTTGGTTTTGAGGCTCAACCAAGAAACCGTCCACCGACTTCATCTTGCTGTTCTTCCCACCATGCGGCCCGCACTTGACCCCGCTGGCCACCGGGTCCCTCGAACCAAGCCTACTTGTCTTCTCCACACCTGGAGGCCTCACTAGCAATGACCTTTCACGCTTATTCTTCACCTGCACCAACACCAGTCATGCCGCAACCTGCACCTGTAATACTTAGCCAAGAATCAGTCCACACAATGTTGTCAATCACTCATCACACCTGGAAGCGATCATCCACCAGTCCTCGAACCACACAAGGTCCTCACAACTAGATAAAACATGCTACCTCAACGTATCTGTAAGATGTAGACTAATCACCACTAATAGATCTAATCTTACTATGAACATATGGATGCATCACATATGAGGAAGCAAGCATGCATTGAAGTAGACTAAAGTAGAGACAACTAGGAAGAGTAGATTAATATCACCATCGTGTGCGTACATACCCCGACGAATGTTGGGGGTGACTCCTGAACTCCACCATGGCACAACCTCGCAGGGAGGCCATGGCGGTTAGGTGTGGCCTCAGCCATCTCCTAGGTACCCTCGAAGACTTGCAGCGGCCGTCAGCTTCCTTCGGTGTATCTCCTTCTTTCGGCGGCTCTCTGGTGAATGGATCTGAATGGTTCACCATCTTGGGGTGCCTAGGGGGTTGTATTTATACCCTCGGGGAGCCTTGGGGAGTGCTCCACCTTACCTTGCATGAGACCTTCCTTGGGAGAGAAGCGAACATGCACTACGTGAAAACCTCAAATAGGTCACGCAACATTAGTAACGGACCTATAATGTCCATTACAAGGTTCTAGATCAGTAACGGACATCAAAGAACGCCCGTTACCTATAACATCTTATAAGATATTTCAGCTTCAAAAGATCCGACGACATAAAATAAGTAACGAACATTGTTTGGGGACCGTTACTTGAGGACCGGAGCATCCGTGGACCGGTGGATGGTCGCTCCCTGGTGTGATGAGTGATTGACAACGTGGTGTGGACTGACTCTTGGCTGAGTATTGCAGGTGCAGGTTGCGGCTTGACTCGTGTTGGTGCAGGTGAAGAGCGGGCGTGAAAGGTCTATGCCTTGCGGGGCCTCCGAGGAGTAGAGAGACAAGTAGGCTCGGCTCGAGGGAACCGGCGGCCAGCGGGGTCAAGTGCGGGCCGCATGGTGGCAAGAAAAGCAAGACGAAGTCGTCGACCAGAGCCGGTGCAGGGTAGCGCCTCACGACCGGAGTCTGCACGCGGGGTTTGCGACAGTTCACCACAAAACCGTCGGGTTACTTGATTGAGCCACAAAACCAAGACCGGAGTCTCGGCGGGCGGAGACGGGATCCGGGTGCGCCGGGAAGCTTCGATGCCGGCGGGCACGTGGCGGGATCGCAGGGCTTGCGTCGGGAGGACGCGGACTACGGCGAAGGCGTGGCCGTGCGATGAAGAGGAGTGCTACATGACCTTTATGCCCTTGAGGGGATTGTATCTTAAGTTTAAGTGCTAGGGGTAGCTTGGTCATTTGCCCAACCCGGAGGGACTCATATATATAGCTCTAGTGTTTTTTGGGAAAACTATCCATCCGGACTGCTTCTCATTTCCTTGCTCCATAGGCATAGATTTTCTTCACCGTTTTGTAGAGAATCTGACCTCCGAGTGTATGGAAGCTTTCATGGTTGCGTCGATTTCCTTCTCGTGGCTCTTGTGATTTTCATGTCATTTTCGAGCTATTTTCATTGGATTTTCGTGCATGCCTTGTTCCTTCGATTCTGAGGTGTTTGGGTTCGGATTTGTTGGTGGGGATCATGGATAGTTGCCTCGTGCATCTTTGTGCGTGATCATGACCCCTCAAACTCCGAATTCAGCCTCTGATTGAAGGATTTCGGTTGGAAACCTAGCTCTTTGTGTGAGCTTGGTAGAATCTCGATTCCTCTCGATTCAATGGGTTTGAGGCTACAAATTCGTAGGTATAGCATCTCTTAGAGGCGCTTCATCTTCACCTATGATTTGGTAGCAATCCCTTGGTTGATTTGGGAGATCGAGCAAAGGGAAGAAGGGTTTGACCTTTGGGAGGTCGGGCTCGGGCTGCTATTCTCGCGCCTGGCGGACTGTCCGTGTGGGGTCGGCGGACCGTCCGCGAGGAGCTCAGCAGCCGGCTGTTCTTCGTGTTCTTCGCGAGTTCTTGTTTCGCTTCGTTTCAATCTGTCATGTCGGCAGTTTTTGGTTGGAAGGAGTTGGTCGGACAGTCCGCCTGGGGTGGTCGGACAGTCCGCGAGGCTCGGACCGTCCGCGGTGCTCACCCGGACCGTCCGTTTTTGAAGGTGTGCTACTGGAGGTTCGGTGTTCATTTTCGGACTGTCCGCCCCTGACCCGCGGACCGTCCGCCCATCCCACGCGGACCGTCCGCCCGGTCACCGCGGACCGTCCGCCTGGGACTTCGCAGATTGCCTAAGTCCTTTGCTTCTTGAGTTTCGCTTTCGCTTTGGGATTGTTTGGGGCTTGTTCCTAGGGTTGGTAGGTCCGTTGTGACTATGCGACCTTGGCAAGCTTGTGTGGGAGCCCTAGGTTGTGAAGTTGGGACATAGGCCGAGTTCGTGCTTCGGGAAGAATTTTTATCGGCTCCCATTCACTCCCCCCCTCTCTGGTCGCCTAATCGGTCCTTCAATTGGTATCAAAGCCGGTTACGGATCTTCGGGATTCTAACCAGTCTAAGATCCAAAGATGGCGTACCAGGAACGGGGTTCGGGTCCTCCACACTTTGATGGTAAGAACTACCAGATGTGGCAAAGGCGGATGGCTGCTTTCCTCCGCGGCAAGGGTCAGATCTTGTGGGATGTCACGGTGAACACAGCTTATGTTCATCCGATGAACTTCCTAGCTCCAGGATCGAGGGATATGTTCGACACCAACAATAAGGCGGTCGACTACTTGTTTTGTGCTCTGTGTCAATCCGAATTCGATCGGGTTCAGACAGAGGACTTGGCTTGTAGGATTTGGGAGCAGTTGAAGAATGCTCATGCTGGAAATGCTCAGGTTCAGGCTCGGTTGTTTGCGACCTACCGGAGAGAGTACGAGAATTTTACTCATCTCCCCGGTGAGTCCATTGACAGCATGTTCCAGCGGTTCACGGTGATTGTGAACAACATGAGGGCTAATGTGGCCGTGCTCCCGTACGATGATCATGACAGGGCTGTCAAGCTCCTGCACTCTCTGGATCGTACCGTGTGGAGTGGAAAGGTCGAGGCCATTCTTGAGTCGGAGAAGTATGACACCCTCACCGTGGACGAGCTGTTTTCCAAGCTCAAGTCGTCCGAAGTGGACCGTGGGGTGCGTGCAAAGATCGAGAACCCGACTGACCCTCATAGTCTGGCTCTTGTTTCTGGTTCAAGGACTAACGCTAACATGTCTTCGAGACAGTTCTCTTTGTCTTGTCTTGTGTCCATGCCAGATGAGGAGTTTGACGTGCTAGGCGAGGAGGATCTCGCGTTGCTGAGCAGGCGGTTCGAGCGAATGTACATGAACCGGAAGAATGCTCGGAGGACCTCGGGCATGTGCTACCGGTGCGGGAAGCACGGGCACTTTATCGCTGAGTGCCCGGAAGCCATGGAGGTGAAGGCCGAGCACAAGCACCGTCCGAGGACCAACCACAAGCACCGCTCGAGGGACGACCACAAGGGCAAGAACAAGTCCGAGCGGAGGCCGAGGAGAAGCGGTGGTCACAAGAAGAAGGAGCGAGCGATGGTTGCCGGGGCGAGCGACATCGACTCGAGCTCCTGCTACTCTTCATCAAGCTCAAGTGATGAAGATGAGAACCGGCACAAGGGCAAGCGGTTAAGCAAGAACATCAACGGCTTGTGCTTTGCCGCCCAAGGCTTTTGCGGCATGGCACATAGCTCCGCAAGCAAGAAGAGCAACAAGGATGACTCGGGCTCCGACTCCGAGGAAGAGGTAAACAATGATCCATCCTTCTTGGTAGCAGAGAATGCTAGGTTGAATGACTTGCTTGACAACCGTGATGATGTGCTTAGAAAGACCAACAAGGAGAAGAGGGAGTATAGGTCTTTGCTTGGAGAGGCTAAGGAGAAGGTGGTTGAGCTAGAATCTTTGCTTGTTGATGCTAGGGCTCAAATAGATTCTCTTAAGAGTGCTCCTATTGTGACCGATGAACTTGAATGCACTGATTGTTCCACTTTTCTTGGTGAATTGACTGTGCTTAAGGAGAAGTATGCCTCCAAGGTTGAGGAACTAGATGTGCTTAGGGTTGAGCTAGATGAGATGAAATCTAGGCCCTCCTTGCTTGGTGCTTGCACTTCTTGTCCTGTTTTGCATGAAAAGCTAGATGTTTCGCTTGTTTATGCTAGATCACTAGAGGTTCAGCTGAAAGCTCCTATTCCTACATCATGCTCTACTTGTGAAATAAATGCTGTGAAGAATGTGGAGCTTGCACACTATGTTGATCGTTTGCAGGATGAGAATGATGAGTTGAGAAAGATGATGGGTTGGTTGTCTGGTCATGAGCCTCAGCTCCGGATGATGATCGAGACATACAAGCGCTATGATGGGGAAGCGCTTGGGGCAAACAAGGTGGATGAGGGGAAGATTGGAGATATCCCAGAGCCACCAAAAACCCACCACAAAAATGCCTATGCTCCTAAGCCTAACCCACTTAGGAACCGACTAGACACAACCCCAGCTCCACCCGTGTTTCCTCCACACACAGACAACTTCCAGAAACCCATCAAGTTCAAGAGTGACTTGGGGATTAAGTTCTTTGGGAAGGAGGGAGAGAAACCGAGTGAGGAGAAGCTGGATCCCAAAGAGAGCCCAAAACCAAAGCCAAAACCAAAACCCTTCCATTGTGAGCATTGTGGGAGGGATGGGCACCTTGCTGAGTTTTGCTTCAGGAGGAAGCGTGAGGAGAGGTTGGCTAGGGAGATGGCCAACAAGCACAGGTACCGCCCTTCTCGTGTTGTGCCTGAGCCTAGGTTGGTGCCAAGGGGTGAGGGTATGGTGCGTACCATTTACCCTCGAGGGAGGCGTGTGTTTGTGCCTCGAGGTGAGCCACCACATAGAGAAGGTGGTAGGCGTGTTGGGTTTGGGCGTGGTGAGTTTGCTGGACGTTCCTTCGCTCGTGGCCAATACGAGTATGGGGGGAACGATCGCAGTTTTAGGTCCTAGAGGAGCTACGGGCCACGGTCTCCACCTCGTGGTGCGCGTAGTTCTCCAAGGGGACGTGTGGGTGTTCCACCTAGAGGAGATAGGATGGATTTTGCTAACCCCACTTTTGAGCAAATGGCACGGCACTGGTTTGATTCATTTTGTACTAACCCCAGTGCTGAGTCGTTTGCTCACTCTCGCTCTCGTTTTTTATTTGCAGGTGGGAGGCATGGAGGGCTTTTGGTTTATCGACTCCGGTTGCTCTCGACACATGACCGGAGATCGAAGGTGGTTCTCCAGCCTCACCCCGGTGATGACCAAAGAGTACATCACTTTTGGGGACAATGGGAAAGGTAGAGTGCTTTCAATGGGCACAGTGAAGGTGAGCGATTCTGTGACTCTCAGGCGTGTTTCTCTTGTCAAGTCTTTGGGGTACAATCTTCTTTCGGTTTCCCAGCTTCTTGATGAGGGTTTTGAGGTCCGTTTCAAAACGGGCGCTTCTCGTGTCTTAGATTCTCGAGGTGATCTTGTGTGCACGATCATCCCCGAGGGTCAGATTTTCAGAGCCGATTTTTCTCAGTGTGTTGGCTCTTCTCGTTGCTTGGTTGCTGGCGTTTCGGCGGAGCTTTGGAAATGGCATAGGAGACTAGGTCACTTGAGTTTTGACTTGTTGTCACGCTTGAGTGGGCTAGGATTAGTCCGAGGATTGCCTAAGTTGAAATACCAAAAGGACTTGGTATGTGCTCCGTGTAGGCATGGCAAGATGGTCGCCGCCTCTCACCCGCCTCTGACTTCCGTTATGACAGAGAGGCCATGCGAGCTGTTCCATATGGACTTGGTTGGTCCAGCTCGTGTGTGCTCGGCGGGTGGGAAATGGTATGTCCTGGTGATAGTGGACGACTATTCTCGCTATGCTTGGGTCTTCTTTTTGGCTGACAAGGGGGAGACATTTGGTTTTGTGAGGGATCTAATCTTGAGGTTGAAGAATGAGAGGAATGGAGATGCCATTCGAGCTATCCGTAGTGACAATGGTTCTGAATTTAAAAACTCTCATTTCGAAACCTTTTGTCGTGATTTGGGTCTTGAACATCAATTCTCTTCTCCCTATGTGGCTTGTCAGAATGGTGTGGTTGAGAGGAAAAATTGTTCCCTTTGTGAGATGGCTCGGACGATGCTCGACGAGCATAGGACTCCGAGGAGATATTGGGCTGAGGCGGTGAATACCGCGTGCCATGTTGGGAATCAGATTTTTCTTAGGGCCTTCTTGAACAAGACGTGCTATGAGCTCATGCACGGGTGAGCACCTAGAGTGAGCCATTTCAGGGCTTTTGGTTGTCAGTGCTTTATTCTCAAGAAGGGTAGGCTTGATAAGTTTGAGTCGAGGTCTTCCGATGGGATCTTCTTGGGTTATGCTAGTCATTCTCGAGCATTCTGTGTGCTCAACCTTGATACTAACCTAGTCATGGAAACTTGTGAGGTTACCTTCGACGAGACCCAGCCATGTAGTTCGTCTGTTTTTGAGTGTGCAGGTGACGACGAGATTGGCAAGAGGATCTTTGAGGACGAGGAGGATGAAGCTGGAGAGGATGATGGTGATGATGAAGCTCCAGCCGGGCATGTACCCTCTACTCCCACTACGACGACTACAGTGTAGGATGGTCCAGCCCCTACACCGACTACGATCTAGCAAGATCAAGTGGAAGCTGCAGATGAGGGGGAGGTTGTCTCCAGGCGAGAGGCACCGAGGCGCGTTCAAGTTGATCATCCACCCTTAAGAATCATCGGCGACATCAATGAATGTACGACACGGTCAAGGTTCAGGAATGTTTCTCACTTTGCTCATTCGGCTTTTGTTGCTACCTTTGAGCCGAAAGACATTGGACACGCTCTCTCTGATCCTAATTGGGTAAACGCAATGCATGAGGAGTTAGAGAACTTTGAGAGAAACCAAGTTTGGGAGTTGGTAGAGCCACCACCACATTGCAAACCTATCGGGACAAAATGGGTGTGGAAAAACAAAGAAGGAGAGAATGGTGAGGTGGTGAGAAACAAATCGAGGTTGGTTGCTCAGGGGTTTAGTCAGAAGGAGGGGATAGACTATGAGGAGACATTTGCTCCTGTAGCCCGTTTGGAGGCAATTAGGATCCTTCTAGCCTTTTCCGTGGCTAAAGGGTTCAAGTTGTACCAAATGGATGTGAAGAGTGCCTTCTTGAATGGGTTCTTAGAAGAAGAAGTTTATATGAAGCAACCACCGGGCTTTGAGAGTGCTGAGTTTCCTCACCGGGTGTATAGGTTGAGGAAGGCGTTGTATGGGTTGAAACAAGCTCCCCGTGCTTGGTATGGCCGTTTGAGGGGGTTCTTGTTCAGCAAGGGGTTTGAGATGGGCATGGTTGATAAGACTCTTTTTCTTCTCAGGCAGGGCGATGATATCCTAATTTTTCAGGTGTACGTGGATGATATTATCTTTGGCGGCTCGTCTCACTCTTTGGTTGCGAGGTTTGCAGAGGACATGAGCAAAGAATTCGAGATGTCCATGATGGGAGAATTGCAGTTCTTTCTCGGGCTTCAGATCAAGCAGGCGAAGGAGGGAACCTTTGTGCATCAAGCCAAGTACACGAAGGACATCCTCAAGAAGTTCAAGATGGACGACTCGAAGCCCCTGTCGACACCGATGAGTATGACTACAGCGTTGGATGCGGACGAGGACGGAGAGCCCGTGGACCAGAAGGAGTACCGGAGCATGATCGGCTCCCTCTTGTATTTGACGGCGACGAGGCCGGACATTCAGTTTTCTGTGTGTCTGTGCGCTCGTTTTCAGGCGTCGCCGAGGACTTCACATCGGCATGCTGTCAAGCGGATCTTCAGGTATCTTCGATACACCCCTAAGCTTGGTCTTTGGTACTCGGCGTCCTCTTCTCTTTCGCTTCTTGGGTTTTCGGATGCCGACTTTGCGGGGTGCCGAGTCGATAGGAAGTCGACTTCGGGGACTTGCCAGTTTTTGGGATCTTCGCTTGTTTCTTGGTCTTCTCGCAAACAGTCTAGTGTAACTCAGTCTACCACAGAAGCCGAATATGTCGCTGCCGCTAGTTGTTGCTCACAGCTGCTTTGGATCACATACACGCTGAGTGACTTTGGTGAGGAGTGTTCCCATGTACCTCTCATGTGTGATAGAACGAGTGCCATTAGTGTTGCCAAAAATCCCGTGCTCCACTCCAGAACCAAACATATAGAGGTGAGGTACCACTTCCTGAGAGACAATGTTGAGAAGGGAAACATAGACCTCATCCATGTGCCAACCGAAAAGCAGCTTGCCGATATCCTAACCAAGCCTTTGGACCAAGCTACATTTGCCCGTTTGCGAGGGGAGCTTGGAGTTCTTTTTCCTTTTTGAGCTTTGGTTGGGGGTTTGATGTACATACTCATGTTGCATTTTCATTTATGTATCATATCATGCTTGCATCTTTGTATCATAGACTGCATATGTACCATATGAGATGTGCTTCTCCTATATACTTGGATCACTATGATATGCTAGATAGGAGATTATGATTTTGCTTTTGATGCTCATATGATGGATAGCAATGCTCTTGATAGATTTGGGATGTATGTGCTTGTGGATGGCTTATTTTTGTGAAAATGCTATTTATCATCCTCTCTGATGAGTTGAATGCCTTTCATGCTAAATTTGTGCACTTATGGCTATAGCTTGCTTAATTTGTGCTTGGGATCGTGTTCTTTTCATATGGGGTCAAAGACCCATCTATCATCATGGATGTTTAGCCTACATGCTACCTTGTGGAGAAGCCTAAGCTTCTTTTTGCCGCAAAGGCACTTCATGTACCATGCTTAATTTGTAAACCTTGAAATTGGTATATGAAATGCTTGTGCTTGAAAAATATGCTTCTATGTCATGAATGCTTTAAATTCCTTTTTGGGTGCTAAACCGTTGCATGATGTTCACCGTTGAGAAGTCTCACATTTAGAAGTGAACACATGGCTCGGTGGCTTTGACATGACATGAGATAGCTTGTAGGTGTTTATGATGATCTTGTGATGAGAATTTGTAACCTTGCATGAAGTCTGTGAGTTATATGTTGTTTGTGCTCATTTTGATCATGTTTAGGTCCTATGCTCATGAGAGGGAAGTTTTTGTAAAAAATGCTTTATTTTGATCATGGCTATGTCTCATGCTTGTATGTCCCTATCTATCTTGTTGGCGATGCTTGTGCTAAATTTGTGGCAATCTAGCTTGTCTATGTCTCTTTTTAGCATGTTATAGTGCTCTTTGTCTATTTGAGAAGCACATGCTTGCATTTGTAGACTTGATTCATGCATTACCAACAAGGGGGAGGAATAGTACCCAATTCTTGCATCCAGGGGGAGTTTTGCATCAAAGGGGAGAAATGCATTTGTTCAGGGGGAGCTTGCATTCATATGCATTTGGGAGCTCTTTTTCGCCTGACTTTTAGTTGTGCTCTTTTGCCGATGGTGTCGAGCCCTTTTGCCTCACCTTGAGGAGTCGGCAATTTTGGAGCATTTTATCTCGGTTGTGTCGAGCCGTTGCCCTCGTCTTAGGGGACCGAGATTTTTCTCTCTCGAGTGATCTTTTCTTGGCTTTTGTTTGGCTTTTGATCACTTGTTTGAGTTTTTCAGTTGTTTCTTTTCTTTTTCTCTTTTCTCAAAATTGGTTACTATGTGTGTGTTGTCAATGCACTCATCAAGGGGGAGATTGAGGACTGGAGCATCCGTGGACCGGTGGATGGTCGCTCCCTGGTGTGATGAGTGATTGACAACGTGGTGTGGACTGACTCTTGGCTGAGTATTGCAGGTGCAGGTTGTGGCTTAACTCGTGTTGGTGCAGGTGAAGAGCGGGCGTGAAAGGTCTATGCCTTGCGAGGCCTCTGAGGAGTGGAGAGACAAGTAGGCTCGGTTCGAGGGACCCGGTGGCCAGCGGGGTCAAGTGCGGGCCGCATGGTGGCAAGAAAAGCAAGACGAAGTCGTCGACCAGAGCCGGTGCAGGGTAGCGGCTCACGACTGGAGTCTGCACGCGGGGTTTGCGGCGGTGCATCACAAAACCGTCGGGTTACTTGGTTGAGCCACAAAACCAAGACCGGAGGCTCGGCGGGCGGAGACGGGATCTGGGCACGCCGAGAAGCTTCGATGTCGGCGGGCACGTGGCGGGATCGCAGGGCTTGCGTCGAGAGGACGCGGACTGCGGCGAAGGCGTGGCCGTGCGATGAAGAGGAGTGCTACATGACCTTTATGCCCCTGAGGGGATTGTATCTTAAGTTTAAGTGCTAGGGGTAGCTTGGTCATTTGCCCAACCCAGAGGGACTCATATATATAGCTCTAGGGTTTTCTGGGAAAACTATCCATCCGTACTGCTTCTCATTTCATTGCTCCATAGGCGTAGATTTTCTTCACCGTTTTGTAGAGAATCTGACCTCCGAGTGTATGGAAGCTTTCATGGTTGCGTCGATTTCCTTCTCGTGGCTCTTGTGATTTTCATGTCATTTTCGAGCTATTTTCGTTGGATTTTCGTGCGCGCCTTGTTCCTTCGATTCTGAGGTGTTTGGGTTCGGATTTGTTGGTGGGGATCATGGATAGTTGCCTCGTGCATCTTTGTGCTTGATCATGACCCCTCAAACTCCGAATTCGGCCTCCGATTGAAGGATTTCGGTTGGAACCCTAGCTCTTTGTGTGAGCTCGGTAGAATCTCGATTCAGTGGGTTTGAGGCTACAAATTCGTAGGTATAGCATCTCTTAGAGGCGCTTCATCTTCACCTATGATTTGGTAGCAATCCCTTGGTTGATTCGGGAGATCGGGCAAAGGGAAGAAGGGTTTGACCTTTGGGAGGTCGGGCTCGGGCTGCTGTTCCCGCGCCTGGCGGACTGTCCGCGCGGGGTCGGCGGACCGTCTGCGAGGAGCTCAGCAGCCGGCTGTTCTTCGTGTTCTTCGCGAGTTCTTGTTTCGCTTCGTTTCGATCTGTCGTGTCGGCAGTTTTTGGTTGGAAGGAGTTGGTCAGACAGTCCGCCCGGGGTGGCCAGACAGTCCGCGAGGCTCGGACTGTCCGCAGTGCTCGCCCGGACCGTCCGTTTTTAAAGGTGTGCTACTGGAGGTTCGGTGTTCATTTTCGGACTGTCCGCCCCTGACCCGCGGACCGTCCGCCCATCCCACGCGGACCGTCCGCCTGGGACTTCGCAGATTGCCTAAGTCCTTTGCTTCTTGAGTTTCGCTTTCGCTTTGGGATTGTTTGGGGCTTGTTCCTAGGGTTGGTAGGTCCGTTATGACTACGCGACCTTGGCAAGCTTGTGTGGGAGCCCTAGGTTGTGAAGTTGGGACATAGGCCGAGTTCGTCCTTCGGGAAGAATTTTTATCGGCTCTCATTCACTTCCCCCCTCTCTGGTCGCCTAATCGGTCCTTCATTACTGAATAGGGATCCGGACCCAAACTTTTGTTTCAATGCAGTTTATTTTCCTTCGCGTCCGCCGCACTCCCACAACCCCTTGCGTCCGCTCGTCCCCGCCGCTCTCCCACACCTCTCCCTCTCCCTCTCCTTCGCTCTCGCTCCCCTCCTCCCTTCTACCCCGGCGAGTGCGGACTACCACGAAGGCCGCCTTGCCCCCACACGACCCCGCCAGCCGCCGCCGCCTCACCCCGCCGTCGCGCCTCCGTCCCTCCCTCCCACCACGTGCTCCTCCTCAACCCAAGGTGGAAGGCGCAAGGGCGGGCGAGATCCAGATCTGGGGGCTCCTTCTCGTCCTCCATCCCACGGACCCTCCCCCCCGCTTCTCTTTCTCTGGGTCAGTAGCAACACGCGAGGATGAGGAGGCCTCGCCTTCTCCGCCTCCAACGCACGTCATCTGCCTCCTGCGCCACCGGCCACTGAAGGGACTACGCACCAGCCACTGACGAGAGCTCGCGTCGCTGTCCGCCACCGAGACCTCCTGCCGCCGGCCACTGAAGTGCCCCCAAGCGCCGGCCACTGAAGGTAAATGGATTCCCCATGCCCTCTCTTGAATCCCTTCCTTCCGCCGGATTCTCGATCCTCCTCTATCTGTTCGTCGTCGATCTATTGCTTAGGGTTAGAGTTGCAGATCTGCGCCACGCAGATGGCATTGCACTTCTGCCTTTTCTGACCAGATCGGGTGACTATCTCTTGTTCCTTTCTTTTTGGAAAATTGACAGCGTCTGCACCTTTACCTCTACCAATATTGTGTGCTGAAGATCCTTATGGTGGCATTACTAAATTTCTTTTGGTTAACTTTGGTAACTGTTCAAATTGGCTTAAAATTATCCAAGAAAATTGCTTGCTGTTGCACCACGGTAATTTATACCCTCCGATTATGTTTAGCATGTACATTGTTAGGTTTACAAAATAAACAACTTTCTCTGAGTGTTTGGGTTCGTTATAAGTCAGGCATCAGAAAGTCATGAAGGTTTTGCTTTTCTTTTCTGATAATTGTAGAACTTTATTGGCATTGCCGGGAAGGATGTTGATTGAAAGAGTTGAAGACCCTACTACGGTAAGTTGCATCGCCTTGTCATATGCTTGATGTTATTGGGAAAGATGTGATATGCTGTGAAGCAAGTTGCTGACAAACCAATGGTAGCTGTTGAATGCACACATTCTGTGCAATAAAATATTTTTCTTATAATTCAGTTTCTACAATTCCATAGATTTTGATTTTGTCCAACAGTAGCAGTACTTGTTTGCAAAAGTGTAAAACAGAGTACCTCATACTAGCCTGCCAATGATGCTTTGAACAAAATTGAATGCTCATAAAGATATGAAGTTCTCTTCTAGAACTGACCATTGAGTAAATATAATGTTAAAACCATATGTGCTATGTGATTGTAGTACCACTGAAAATTAAATTGCCAACTATTATGCTCTGTTATCCTTATTTGAAAATTAAGCAGACCAGGAACTCATGCTTGATTCCAAATCGTTTTAATGCTTAATCTTGTTGGAACAGTGCCTAATTTGTTTTTTCCACTTCACAATGTTAAAGCTTGGGGTATCTGATCCTTCTGGTGTTAGAATTTTTCCACTACTAGTCATAATTTTTCAAGTGTTATAAACTTATTTACTTATATCATTTTTGTCAAGAGCTCTCTCAAAACTGTGTGTAGGCAAGTTATTTCACCCACTTATAGTATTCTTGCATTTTAACTTGGGCCTAAGTTCTGCAGTACCATATTCACTGAACAGTGGTGCTGGTACTTGTGCATACTGTATTATGGATGTTTGCACTCATGATTACTAATATTTGATGAATACATTGGCATGATCATTTAGGAAGTTCTGTATGATGTGTACAGAATCCATACTTGTTTACTTTCCTCCAACATGATTGTTTAAATTTGATTTTGAATTATCAGGGGTCTTTCGATGAGTTGTTCCAAGAATTGACGCTGCTCAGATCTATGTACCAACAGGCCATTCCGCAAGGATAAGAAAATTAAAATTGTGAAGGTAGATTTCTTGTCAATGATATGATATTTTATTTGCTTTTCCAGGAACTTATGCCACCAATTTATTCACTCCATATTTCCTTTTAGCACATAATAGCATGCATGTTTTGATATCACATAAAGTTTCCAAACTTTTTAAATTTGGATGTTTATTCTTTCTCAAGAGTTTGTGTATCAAAGTGGTAGGTCGGTGTCGCCAATCTTTGAAACACTGGTTTATTTAGGAATGGTATTAAAGGTCATATGATCAGGAGTGTTACTACCCTGTAGTGGTTCGGTTTAAACTCTGAGAATCAGCTAGGTGGTTCAGAAACCAGCGGGTTTCATTTTTGAGTGCAGTTTTACTTAGCATTAGGTTTCATTTGATTATGACCACAGCAGCATTTTCCGTTTACAGACAGAGCATTGTGGATGGGGTGCTGTTTCATCGGAGCCATTGGAGAAAGGTGATTTTGTAATTGAGTATGTTGGTGAAGGTAAGAT
This sequence comes from Cenchrus fungigraminus, assembly GCA_036936925.1. NCBI lineage: Eukaryota > Viridiplantae > Streptophyta > Magnoliopsida > Poales > Poaceae > Cenchrus > Cenchrus fungigraminus. Next base: position 51,334,855 of record CM072780.1, read on the forward strand.
TTTATTTTAGTTTAGTTGAAAATAGAACCAACAGAAATAGCAAGCTCTTGATAGATGACCCTTCTGTGTAACATATGTGGTGGTGGGCTCACATTTTGCTATGTTCTCAAATATGGTCACATTTTAGGTAATTGTTGCATACTTGCATGTCACAGTTTGAAGTACTTCTGGACTAGCTCATCTATGCAACTTGCAACTTGATCTGCTGACTATAGGGCAATGATGATTATTTGTGCAAATTTTGCTTATATGACTTCTCTTTAATTCTCTTGCACTTTTGCTAACAAGTCTCATAAGTCATGCTTGTATTTTGTGTAGAAGGCCAGGAGAGCTGCTTGCTGATGTTTTTTTTTGCTCTTGTTTCTTTATTTGTTCCTAACTGAGATCATATGAACAGATGTACTATGTTGTATGAGCATAGATGTATGAACAACTGTATATGTGTGTAAATTTGAGATTTGATTGTAAACATCTGTATGTAAATAAAGGAAAAAATAGCATTTGTAAATTCTTTTTTTTTTGTTTTTTAATTCCACATTGGTAACGGGCATTATGGTAATGCCCGTTACCAATGACTTGTATTGGTAACGGGTGCCATTGAGGCCCGTTACCTATATCTGGTTATTGGTAACGGGCATTACCATAACGCCCGTTACTGGTGGCAGTTATTGGTAACGGGCAAAATGCTCGTTACCGATGTTGGGTTATTTGTAACGCTTGAAAGGTAACGGGTGCTAACCCCGTTACCAATGACCATCCGTGCCCGTTACGAACGACTATTTTTCACGTAGTGATGGTTTCCATAAACTCAGTCTCGTCCAGATTTTCCTGATTCGCAGCCCTTCCTTGCTGGCAGCATATCTCCCGCGTCCGGACTCCAAATAATGCAAATTCGGTGTCCAGGTTGTGTGCCACGAAAGTATCTCCAACTTTGGTATTCATTGCTTTCCTTGGAAACGAAGATAAGATCCCCAAAACAGCCTCGGAAGATAATATGTCTGATTTCAGACTTATCTGCGCAGCAGGTATTTCGGCGGCCATATCTCCTAGCTCCTTGACCTGAATTGAGCCTTCCATATGTCCAAATCGAAGCTATCGTCGAGGCGCACAACTTTGGTATTCAAACTTTTGCCATTAGAGGCCGTTCATGTCTCCGAATCTACACGAACGATCATGTTGTTTTGGGCTGTGAGAATATCTCTCGGGCTGAGTTGATCTCGTTGGTAAACCTCCAAGCCCCCAGAGTTTTACATGTTGATGCTTCGGTCCTTGGCCATTTGGAGTCATGTTCATCATGTGTCATTACTTGTGTCGGGCTTCATGATATTCTCATGAACTCTACCTAGAAATCATCATTTAGGCGCTTAAATCCTGCGTAAATAACATACTACAAAAACCACATGCAAGTGTGAACTTGTTACATCATTAGTATGCCTAGTGGCGGTTTCCCAAAAAAAAAGTATGCCTAGTGGCGGGTTAGTTATAATTCAAAGCTTAAACCAAAGTGTAACAAGTGCTCTTGGTTGACGGAAATCAACCGTCAACACCCAACCCGGGGAGACTTCATATATATAGCTCTAGGGTTTCAGGGCAACTCATCCATCCGGACTGCTTCTCATTTTCTTGCTCTTTAGGCTTAGATTTTCTTCACCGTTATGTAGAGAATCTGACCTCCGAGCCTATGGAAGCATTCATGCTTGCGTCGATTTCCTTCTTCTGGCTCGAGTAATTTTCGTGTCTTTTGCGGGCTATTTTCGTCGGATTTTCGTGGGCGGCTTGTTCCTTCGATTCTGAGGCGTTAGTGTATGGAAACAAAGCGGAAGCAAGCACGAAAGAGCTCGAGCAATACAGAGGAAGGCTGAGAACTACTGGGTCACCCGGCCACAAAGTTCGGGTCACCCTCAGGCAAACAGAGCCGCACCGGGTCACCTAACCACAAATGTCCGAATCAACCTACCCCTTCGGGTCACCCGGCCCCATTGACCAGATCACCCAGGACAGCCTAGAAAACCGCCCGTGAATCCGCCCCAAACTTTCAATCGATGGATCTCCCAAACTACTTGGATTCTTGAGACGAAACTTTGGGGAGATGATGAACACCCCAAGGGAAAGATATGTCCCAAAAATTTCGGCCTCTAACTCCCTACAACTCCCGGAATCGCGAATCTTGGCTAAGAACACTATGAAATAGGGTTCATCCAAAAACCACCGAATCAGAGAGCTTTCCATGGGTTGGAGGGGCAATGTCACCAAGAAAAGAGGCACAAGGTCCTCATGTGTGACTCCCACAATAAATCCCACAAAGAAACACCCTCAAAATCCCTCCACGAAAATCGCAAGAAAAAGCTCCGAAAATCACAAAAAAGGGAAAACACCGGGAGACAAAGGGACACAAGATGAACCACGCCGAATCTTCTATACATACCATGAAAAGTTCATACAAGGTCTAGCTAGCCGCCCGAATATCCAACCCTCTCTCAAGATGAATCATGAAGCTCTCATCCTAGCCTAGAGAAAAACTAGGAAGGCAAATGAACTAGGGTTCTAAGAGATGGTTGCCATCCTCTCCCCTCTAAGTTTATATGGACGCAACCGAAAGACGAAACTACCCCTATTACATCATACTAGGATACACGCCCTCGAAGGGCACTTTGGGAATTCTTGTCGTAGCACCATCGGACGGATGCCCGGCAACCGCACCTTGCTTAGCCTTGACGCAAGCCTTGCGATCCCGATGTGTGTCCTCCGCTTCGAAGTCTCTCGGCGCGCCTGGATCCTGTCTCCAGCCACCGAGCCGTCGGTCTTGACTTTGTGGCTCAACTACGGAACACGACGGTTTTGTGGTGAACCGTCGCAAACCCCCGCGGACTCGGTGTTGCCTCCACGCCAAGCTCCTCTTGACTTGACCACCACGTCGTCCCGGTTCGGTGTTGGTTTTGTGGAGTAAACCAACTAAACCCCACGTGCAGACTCCTGTTGTGAGCCGCTACCCTGCACCGGCTCCTGTCCACGACTACGTCTTTCTTTTCTTGCCATCATGCAACTCGCACTTGATCCCGTTCGACCACCGGGTCCATCGAGCCAAGCCTACTTGTCTCTCCACTCCTCGGAGGCCCTGCAAGGCTAAGACCTTTCGCGCCTGTTCTTCACCTGCACCAACGCAAATCAAACCGCAACCTGCACCTGCAATACTCAGTCAAGAGTCAGTCCACAACACGTTGTCAATCACTCATCACACCAGGAAGCGACCATCCACCGGTCCTCGGACGCTCCGGTCCTCAGCCTCCCATGCCGGGGAAAATCCCATCATGGCCTGACAGTATGGATCCTCCCGCCACACGTCCCCAGGGGCGGGCAGAGCCGCCCGTGCCACGTTGTGGCCCTCGTCGAGAGGGGGCGTCGTTGGGTTGCGTGTGGCAGAGCCTTAGGTCGTGCGAGGCGGAGCCTTCTCCCGAGGTAGCTGCGATGCCAGGGCGCTCCCTTAGGTCGCGCGGGGCGAGCGTCTAAGTCGGAGCTGAGCCCTTGGACGATACCGGGCTGCCGTCTGCCGGAGATGATGGGCCTGTATTGCTGATGTTGATGCTGGGCTATGGCGGCCGCGGGCCGTTCTTAGTCTTCATGGACTGGGAATTAGGGGCTAAGTTGATTACCTCTGGTTTATCCTCTAGTCACCTGCCTCGCCTTATATTCACCGGGAGGCAGGGTTACAAGTCGGTTCATGTACAGGAGTACCAGTCGATCACGGCTAAAAGTACTCTACATGGGTTCGGACATGTCTGGCTTTCCTATCCGAGTACTAGTCCTCCGTTGCCTTGTAGCCCACTTGTACCATGGTCCACAAGTTGGGTAGTCCCGGAGGCCCACGTAGTAGTCGGTGCCTCTACCCGCCTATCTGGTGGGCTCAGGTTTGTCCGTACGACAAGTACTCCCTCCATAAAAAAAACTTTACGTTTAGAACAGCAACACAGTCTCCAAAACATATTTTTGACTTCTCATTTTTATGAAAATATTTATCAAAAACTGAAATATGTATACTTTTATAAAAATATTTTTCAAGACAAATCTACTCATATAGTTTTCATATTTCTAAACATAACAACTTAAAAGTTATTCATGATTTATGTTTCCAATGTTAGACCAAAACTTTGTCCAAAACGTCAAACTTTTTGAGTATAGAGAGAGTACTAAACGTGAATTAATGAAAAACTCAATTCACCTTACCTTAATTTTTGAGACGAATTTAACGAGGCTAATTATGTCATGATTAGACAACGTCGTGCTACAATAACCAATATTTCATGACGGATTCATTAGGCTTAATGAATTCGTCTCGCGATTTTCAATCTATTCGTGTAATTACTTTTGTAATTAATCTACATTCAATAGTCCTAATAGATCTTGGAAGTGGATTAAAAATTTCAACAAAATTTTCAGGCGAGAGTTCTAGAAACCTCCTTGTGGTAACATAATATTCCTACTATTTTATATTTTATATAAATTTTTCATGGTCACCGGCGCACCGCAGACCGGTAACTTGCCGACCGGCGCACCGCAGACCGGTAACTTGCCGACCGGCGCGGCTGTGCCCCGTCGCACGGTCGCAGGCGCACCCGCACTCGAAGCTCACTGTCTCGACACGTCTCCTCCTTGTTCCACGCCTCTTCCTCTCGTTAACTTTACCTGTCAGTCACCTAGCGTGAGCAACTCAAAACAAAGAGGAAAAAAGAACCCACGAAATCTTGGAAGCTCGCGCAAGAAACCATGGCGGGAGTTGCGTCCCTCAACGCCCTCGCTCTCCGCGCACCTTCCCCATCACCCGCGGCCCCGTCACCGCGCCGCCGCGCCGGTGCCCTCGCGTTCCCGGCGGGGCCGCCGCGCTTCCCGTCGCTGCGCGCCGCGCGCCGCGTCCTCCTCGCGCGCGCGGTGGCGGCCGGCGGCGACTCCGAAGACGAGTGGGGGCCGGAGCCTGAGGGTGGGTCCGCGGTCACGGCCGGGACGGCGGTGGCCGAGGCGCCGGCGCCCGAGCCGGAGCCGGAGCCGGAGGCGAGCGAGGTGGCGGAGCTCAAGGCGCGGCTCAAGGAGGCGCTGTACGGCACGGATCGGGGTCTTCGCGCGTCCAGCGAGACGCGGGCGGAGGTAGTCGAGCTCATCACCCAGCTGGAGGCGCGCAACCCCACGCCGGCGCCCACCGAGGCGCTAACGCTCCTCAACGGCAAGTGGATCCTCGCGTAAGAAGCCGCCTTCTGATCCCGATCCCCTTTTCTTTCTCCCCTCATCAGCTGCTGCTTTGTTTGCGGTCGCCGGTTGCCGCTGAAATTTATCTTATGTCTTCTGAACGTGTACTACTAGAAGCGGCTAATTTTGATGCACAATTTGATAAGCGAGTTACACATTCGCATTTGCATTGGGTGCTAATCTATTAATCACTTAATTCATACTGAAAACTACATACTCCCTCCGTCCCTAAGTGATGGTCGTCCGGGAAGCGAGTTTGTTGTGAGGGAAACACGGTTTGCGAGAGACAATCATTTAGGGACGGAGGGAGTAGTTGAGAGCTACCTTTTACATCTGAGATTGAGATTGGCTGATGAAAATTGGGTACAAACTTCTGCCAATAGTGTTGTCCAAAGTAATAAATTTCACTTTTGTGGTTAACTAGGCTAATTCGCTAGGTGGGCACGGCCGATTTGCTGCCATTGAAGGTGCCACCATCCCTTATTTGCCACTGCCAGTACAAAAAGATGAGTCCCATGCGTCACTGAGACATTGATAGCAAATAAGGGATGGCAGAATTTTGCAGTGGCGAGTAAGGGATTCACTCAAACTTTTTTTAAGATTACAGAACACACTTGCCTAAGTGCTGTTCAAGTGGTTGGATTATGTTTTACTGGGTGGTTGCACGAAACTGTTTGAGCCATTGCTATCTGTCAATATGGAATGAACTGTAAGAGGACATGGGATATGCTGCTGATAAACCAGGAGAGGACAAGTATGTGCCAGTTATGATAGCTTCACTGCTTTGATAACTGAACTGTCATGATTAAACACAGTTCTGACTTCTGAAACTGACTAAATGGAATTTTGAGGAAGTTCATTGAAGTGGAACTCTTTTTGAATGAGACTGCAGCAGCCGTAAGAAATTTAGGAGTCTGATAACCATGTGATTTCAGGTACACATCATTTTCTCAACTATTCCCTCTTCTGGGGTCTGGAAGGCTACCTGAGCTTGTAAAGGTGGAGGAGATATCACAGACTATTGATTCAGAGACTTTCACAGTGCAAAACTGCATCAAGTTTTCAGGACTATTGGCTACAACCTCAGTTTCCACCAATGCTAAATTTGAAATTAGAAGCCCCAAGCGTGTGCAGGTGAAGTTCTGTCATCCTCATCCAAGTTGTCATTTTAAACCTCTGATTGAATGCATTTTATCACCTTTCTTGAACCCACATGTGGCACTTGTAATACATAACCTTGAGTGAATTTAGCATAATGTTATTAACAAATTCATATTGTTCTCAATCTATCCAGATCAAATTTGAAGAAGGTGTCATCGGAACACCACAACTGACTGACTCCATTGTGCTACCTGAGAAGTTTGAGCTCTTTGGACAGAACATCGACCTGAGCCCATTGAAAGGCATATTTTCGTCCATTGAAAATGCAGCATCCTCAGTTGCAAATACCATCTCTGGTCAGCCACCACTGAAGATACCAATTGGAACCAACAATGCTGAGTCCTGGTTGCTCACAACCTACCTTGATGAAGAGCTAAGGATCTCCAGGGGTGACGGTAGCAGCATCTTTGTGCTGTTCAAGGAGGGAAGCACCCTTCTAAACTAGGATCCACATCCTGGGTATTGGATTCGATGTTGGAGGGCGAACCTTGGAAGCAATATGCTGCATTATGCTGACCACGGTTCCTTTTACTTGATTTGTGTTTATAGCATATTTGTTGGCTGTTTGCTCTAGAATTTGTACCTTACGGGTAAATGTTTGTAATCGATGCTGTTAGTTTCTCTATACTGAAATGTGGATATACTTGCAGCTGTGCAGTTGCTTCAAATACTTGGTCCCAATTGCATATAGTCTGCTGCGAAGTACCCAAAAACATGATTTCATGCTAAATAAAGTGCGACAAGAGGCTAAACTGGCCTGAAATACGTAGGGAGTGAACGAGTTTCACCCAAAAACATGTTGCGTAACCTATTCAACGCGCGTGTGCCATCGTAACTTGCCCGCATTGATCGCTCGCCCCGCGGCTCCCACAGCGCGGCCTTCGTCTCCCACGGTGCGGCTCAACTTCATCTCCCACAGCGCGGCCTTCGTCTCCCACAGCTCTGGCCGATTAGAACTCGCCGCAGCCGCAGATAGGAGCTAGGGTTAGGGTTCGCCATGGAACTAGGGTTAGGGTTCGCCGCGGACCGGGATCGAACCGTGGCGCTCAAGCACCACGCTCACGCCAACTCAGATGACTTTGTTTCTTGGAAGAAATGCACTTGCAGCCCTATTTAATAAGGGTAGACAGGGAAAAATACACCCTAATTAACTCCACCTTAGTTATCGTAATCATGTCCTAAACGTCTGTTTTTTTCCAGAACAGAGGGAGTATACCTCTAAAATAAAAAAAAGGAAAAACAGAGAACTGATGGGTCTTAAGTTGAAAAGAAGGCCTAAGAAGGTCCATCAAAGCAGCAAAGCAGACCGGCAGCCCACCTTATCCTCACCTCATCCTTATCCGTTACCCGACACCTCCCTTTCTCTTTCCGTCACTGTCCACGCCATCTCGACTACTACGCGTCTCCTGCCTCTTCCGTCTCGTAGTTTCCTCGTCTCTGCCGCTGCTTGGGGTCGACATATCGGCATCCTCCCCGCCACCGCCACTACGGATCGACGTCCCCTGCCTCCTCCTCCTCCTCCTCCTCAGCGCACCCGCCCCTGCCTCCTCCGCCGTCGGGGGTCAACATCCTGCCCCCCTCCCGCCGCGCCACAGATCGATGTCCACTACCTCCTCCTCCTTCGTGCACCTGCCCCTCCCTCCTCCATCATTGCTGCCAGTCCCTACGCTCGTCCTGGACTCCGCCGCCACCACAGCCACCTAGGGTACCACCTACCCCCTAGACGAGGCAGTACCCCTCCGCCTAGCAACTAATCGCGCCTAGGCGCCCCACTAATCACCGCCTTTTTGAACCTTGCTTAGGCCTCCTTCAACAATAACACAACTCACAGAAACGCACATCACCATTCCCCCACATGGAAGAGAGAAGGTAAGGAGAAATAGTGTATTATCTCTGAGAATTAGTTCATTGAGGCCATATTCTTGGAAGCTGGCTTATTATTATTGCTGCAAAAGAGGTTGTGGGATCAAAAAGTAATACTTTCATTTTTGGATCAAATCAGTGAAATTTATATGATGCCTTATGAACGTCATCCCGTCATCCCAAATTACTATTCGTGATACAAAATTTTGATATAGATCTAGATGTATATAGATCAAGCTATGTTATGTCCCAAATTACTAGTCGTGATAGAAGACTTCTGATATAAATTACTAGTCACGATAGAAAACTTCTGATATAGGTATAGATGTATGTATATCAAGATACGTAGCAAAATCGTTGGAGAATTGCATCAAGGTCCTCCTTCGGGGTAGGGTGGGGGCATTAGATAAAGAGTCCCTGACGCTGGGACGTGACAGGAACGAAATCCCCTTCGTCTCCCGCAGAAAAAAACCTTCGGGGGACGGGAACGAGGTGGAGGGGCCGGATATTGAGGAAGACTCCCGTTTCCCAACGGTGAACCTCCAACTGCCATGGTACGGGACATGCTAGGGAGGAGGTGGAAACCCTTCATTGACCTCAAGAGTCTCCTCTATAGAGGTGATGAGACTCGATCTCAATTTTTATGACATAGGATGCAATCAAGATAACTAGATGTAAAACAACCAATATAACTTGTTGCAAGCAGCGATAACTATTATAACCTAACAAATAAAAGTCGAAGCTAACCACCGTGTCTAATCGGCAACCTGAATCAGGCACTCGTCCAACCACACTCTTAAAAAACCGAGCAACAATCTAAAATCAATGGACCATGAGCACCAATTGCGAGCCGATAAAGTGATCGCTTTTGTAATCTCTCAAGAAAAATTACAAAAGCAAAGGTGTAGAGAACACTTTTTGAATTTGTTAGAAAAAGAGTTCTATTTCATTATCAATGTTTTGTCTAATTTCTGAGATACATGAGATTTATACAAGGAACAACCCTCCTAGTTGGGTGTGAATGGACCTTTCAGTTTGTAGAGATATACTATCTCAAAGGTCACCACCAACTGAAATCCTGAGGAGCCTTGAGGTTGTTGGGGTTCTATGTTGTCCTCACTAAATCAGTAGTAACTCCTTATTGGGAAGTCCAAAAGGCATGAGGATACCAAAAACTGATGATAGAATCAAATATAACTAGTAGCTATCTTAATAGGATAAAAGTTTATGCAATGTATAGAATTGGTTTCTTTTTTATGTGTATTTTCATATATATGAGAAAGACACAAAAGGATATGTAAAGGATGATATGATCAATAACTACAAAGACACTAATGGACTATAACAATATAAATAAATCGAAACAAAAGGCTATTATCAATTTTTATATATGGCTTTTTGGTGGAGAGGACAAAGACAAAATTTATGTAGATAAGTGTAAAGAATCCTACTGTGGCAAGACATGCTCTTGATAAAATGATAAGACTCGGGCCCTATTGGTATTTCTTAAGGTTGATACTAGGTTTGTGTATACCAGCAACGAAGAGTAGAAATGTGTATCAGTAAATCTTAACGATCATGAACAAATCTGGAAGCGTACGAATATACCATTGTAGCATTTTTCCTAAGAGTATTCCAAGGGTATTGAATCAAAGAAAGGCATGTAGTTTAATAGGGTCTTGCTATAAAAACTCAGTATATTCATGGATAGGATGGCTCAAAGCTGATAGCAGGGGTAAGATATATGATATATTGGTAGTGTGAGTGTGTGACACACAAGATTCATCTCTAGATAACTAAGGCATAGGAAGAGACATCTATGAGCTAGCATGTTTTAATGTACTAAATATATACTGCATAGATTCTACATGGGGTGATATACATGCACATTGTATAGACTATCGGTCTAGCACCCAAGAACACAACATGAAGATAGCCTCCTGCACCGCTTCCGCACGGCAGCAGTGACTACACATTTACGAACTCCTACATCATATCCGAACATGAATGAGTACAAATTAAGGACCAATAGGCTATCACTACTTGTGGCCTACCTCTATCTATCCATGGGGCATACTCATAATCAACAAAGTCAAGCAACCCAAGCATCATGCTTGCATTGTTAACAACACTCTAGCCGGCCCGAGCTATTGTGAGCTAGAATAGATCCACCAAAGATATGGCCATTGAAACTGTGTCATTGCTTAGAACATCGATGCTACACAAGGCATATATATACAAACTAGAACAAAGTGAGGCTAGACATATATTAGAGCATATGTATTCATACCACAAGATCAAAAGGGTTGTGTTGCTTAAGAACACACTCCTCTAAATCAAGAACAGAGCAAGAACACATGATCACATCACACATATATGAACCAAGCACAACATTATATAAGAAAGATGTATAAATTACTAAGTAGATCAAAGTCATCCTAAGAACAAAAGACACAAGAGCCATACCCTTTGATTCCAAGGAGACCAGGAACCTGAGATAGAGCTACTCTACTAGCCTATAGAAACTAAAAGGAAGAGAATAAACCAAAAGTTGTGTGTCTTCATTTAGAGACCCACTTCAATTTATAGGTTCCGAGCACCAACAACTCAATGGGGGTGCTAAGGCACCCTACACTTGCCACTGCCTTCAAGGAGTCAACACAGACTGCTAGGTGCAAAGCAGATGGCGAGGGGGCACAAAGACGGTTCGAACGACCCCACGTGTCCCCTCTGTCCTCTAGCTTCACGTGGGTGGCTGTCCTATGGGTCCTCATGACAGTTGTGAGTGTTATTCTATGAATTGAGGCGGTTTGGGTCATTATGGTCCCTTCAATCCAAGGGATGCATATGTGGCGGGAACTCATTCGTCGATGTTGTGTTACTTGGATCGACCAAGTTTGTTTTCTCCATTATTTATGCTTATTCACCTATAACCAAATAATCTCCAAAGACAAGTGAAACTACACTACTCTAATAAAATATGCATGTAAAAAATGTCATTCCTCCTTTATTTTTTAGTATATTGATAGCTATATTTGGTAATTAATAGCCATCAATAGCCCCAATCTTCATGATGTTGGATCCTAATCAAGATAACAATTTGTAGAATAACCAAGATAACTTGTTGCAAGCAACAATAACTATTGCAACCTAAAAAATAAAACTCAAACCCAATCACTATCTTTAACTGGTATCCTGATTCAAGGATTCACCCAACCACACTCTTAAATAACAAACCAACACAACCTGGAATCAAATGGACCAAGAGAACCAATTGGGAGTCGATGAAGCTGCCAATCTTGTAACCCCTCAAGGAAATCAAAAGTGCAAAGGAGTAGAGACCACTATCTAAATTTGTTAGCACACAACTGAACAAAAGGGGTCCTACTTCATTATCTAACCCTTGTCTAATCTCTGAGGTACATGGGGTCATTTATACAAGGACCAACACTCCTTGGTGGGTGTGAATAAAACTTTGAGTTTCTAGAGTTATGCTATCTCAAAAGTCACCGCCAACTGAAATTTCAAAAGGAGCCTCGTGGTTGTTGGGCTTTTGTGTAGTCTTCACTAAATCAGTCATAACTTCTTATCGCGAAGTCCTAAAGACATGAGGTCTGATGCATTGGAATGATTTCAAACCTGTTCCATAAAGTACTCATTAGCCTTCAGATCTATCAGGAATAAAAAGATATGGTAAATTCATTATGCAAGTCCAAATAGCTCAAAAATGCATGAACAACTCATTTCTTGTGTTTTGCTTCTTCTTCATATATAGATGCATTGTCCTCTTCGCCCACATACCTAAGTAAAACCAATGTAAAGCATTTATGTAGTCTAAAAGATTCTTGTTTGTTGAAGTTGATTTTAGCTAGCTAGGAGTGATGTCACCTTTTGTTGTAACCTATAAGCATATCTTGGTGCATGCTCTCTTTGATTTGGGTATTGCTACACTATTGATTAAATCATGATCTTGGTCATTTAAATAAGCATTGTAGCAGAAGTGAAGTGTTGATGGTTGAAACACGCGTCGAGTTTCGATCCTCAAGCGTACGGACCACCTATAGCCTTTTTCACCACGGGGTGACCCCCAAGGTTCTTGTCAATCCGCAGAGCAAGGGGATTGCTAGCGCTTAACCAAGTACTAATCTAGTTGATGGAAAACCTTTAAAAGCGAGATTAATCTAAGGTAAAGACAAACTAACCTATGTTAATCTAAAGATTAAACTAGATGGCAAGGGTTGAGACAAGAGAGAGATCAAGATAGATAAGGGTTCTCTCCCTAGGGTCTAGGATCTCATGAGCATGCATCTACCACATGAAAGATTTGTTGCCTTCACTAGCTTCATGGCGGTTAAGCGGTCGCTAAGCCTTTTCCCAAAATCGTACTGTCACTATGCAAGGTAATCAACCACTTTCACGTATAACCACATCTATATCTAAGCATCCATAGGGTTAAGGTAATCACCACGATTACCACAAACCCTACTAAGACCACATGTTGCGCAAACATATGTAAACAAAGCATTTGCAAAGACATAGACCATGAAGCATCGATAGGCACAAGATTCATGTAGCAATTACATATCAAAGGTCCATCTAACCCAAGGGATGAATGGAGACATTACCCCATCATCTTACAAGGATTGAAGCACGTAGGGCCTCCGGAGAACATCATCAATGAAGATGGCGGCGATGAAGCTCGGGAAGACCCCTAGGCCGACGGCTTGGAGTCCTCCTCTTTCTTCCTTCCCTCTGCCGGCGTTGATCCTTGCGACAAACTCATCTAACTCTCTCCCTCATCTTGCGATGGCGGCTTTCTGGTGAATGGGTGTCGGTAGAATGATTGGATCCGGCGGCCGTCGGAGGCAGGAGCTACTAATAGACTGAGGAGGGGCTAGGTGAAAGGGGAGGCCGAACCGACACGAAAACGTGCTGGGCCGATCCGACCAGGCTGGTCAGCCCAGGCTGATTTTGGCCCGGTTCCGGCCCGTCTTCCTCCCCGCGGCTCATCTTGACATTTTGGACTTAAACCCCTTTAATTGTGTCATTTTGGCGTTAGGCCTGCGAACGGTTCGGGTCGGCCCATTTACAAGATCACTCCGCTCCTCATTTCAGCCAACAGATCGAAGCGAGTCAACCCTAAAGAAAACAGAGCGAGAGGGTTGTGACCCTGTTGACACGCAGTGACCCTCGAGTCGAACCACAGAGGCCTCCTGCCCCTCGCGAGTCGCGATGACTTCTTCCCGGCCTGCCGCCGCTGCCGCTGCCGCCCTAACTCACCGCTCCCGACGAACTCCATCAGGTAGCGGTTCTCCGGTAGCTTGGCCTCCTAGACGAAGTCCGCCTCCGCCGTGCCGCGCAGAACGCATGGTTGAGCCACGCGAGCCGACATATCTCCGGCGGGTCGAGGCGGAGCATCACCGCAGAGCTCCAGTAGGTCGCCCAGTCCCACAGTAGCAAGCCGTGCTGCCGCCTCCGCGTTCATGCCGTCCGCCCCAGGAGGCCCGACACCGTCCACGCTGGCATCGTCCTCGCTCGCCCGCTGTGTCCGCACCCGCGGGCTGTGCCGAGGCCAAGGCGTCGGCGGCGTATGCGGGAAGGCGTCAGAACGTGGAGGGGGGGACTTCCTCCTCCTCCGCCATCGTCTTCTTATCCCCGCCCCATCCCTCCTCCTCCTCCTCCTCCCCCTACCCACCGCTTCCCCCCTCCCCCTCCCGGCGAATTCACCGCGAGGGGCCAAGAATTTCGCTTGGAGAAAGGAGTCCTTTTGTATCTATTTCTCCGGATCCGCGACCCCGCTGTGTTGTTTTTGTTCGGCTCGATTTAGATTCGTTCGTATTCGTTCTTGCTCGATTGGAGGTCCGCCTCGGACTGCGCGAGGTCCGCCCCGGACTGCGCGGAGGTGGATGAGCCGTGTCCGCCCCCGTCACACCAGCCGCCGACGGCGGCGCATCACCGAGGAGCTTGCGCCGCATCGAGATCGGACGAGCAGCTCAGCAGTTGCCGAGTTTGTGCAGAGAGGGTGCTTGGAGACTAATCGACGAAACGGAATAGGAGGGGGCCGAGCTGCTAGGTGGGCGGGCGGTGGCACGCGGCGCGGGGCAGAACGGGCGTCCGGCGGTGGAGGGCAAACCTTCTTGGCTTCTTCCTCACAAGTCAACATCAGCCTTGCCTCCTGCCCCTAGGATACGTACAACAGCTTGATTGGGAGGTTCGCACCTGGGGTACCCGCGGGTCATGCGGGCCAGGATGATGGAGTGGAGGGTCACCAACAGGAGCGCTCCGCTCCGTGCCGTTGGCAGGCCTATTTGGCGTCATCATCCCTGCCATCAAGATAGGGGGTCTTCTCGCAGGAAGTTTGAACTTTACGTCTTAGTCCTCAGGGATGATCTGTCGTAGCACCTTGGTCATTGCCACCTTTGGAAGTGATTTCGCCTTGCTCTTGAACACGAACGGAACTCCTCATTTACTCCTTTGAACTTGTTGTGACTCCGTGCCTTTTGTCCATGTTTTCCTGCAAAAAAACAACACTTCCAAATGCACATACAAAGTTGAACTTGTTATATCATTAGTGAAGGACCGATTAGGCGACCAGAGAGGGGGGGGGGAGTGAATGGGAGCCGATAAAAATTCTTCTCCGAAAAGATGAACTCGACTATGTCCCAAAATCACAAGCAAGGGTTCCCACACAATCTTTCCAAGGTCCCGTAGTCACAACGGACCTACCAACCCTAGGAACAAGTCCCAAACCAATCCAAAGTGGAAGCACAACTCAAGGAGAAAAGGACTTAGCCTAATCTGCCAGACCAGGACGGACCGTCCGTAAAAGCAGACAGAACCTCCAGTAGCGCACCCGATTTATATGGACCGTCCGATCAGGGATCACGGACCGTCTGACGTGCGTGGACCATCTGTCACTAGAGTACGGACCGTCCGTGAACCGGCAGCAACCAGAAGCAAAAGCCTCAAACGATCGAACGCACGAGCTCACAAGAACACGACGAATTCACAACGAACCTGATGACATTTCTTAACGTCATCACTAGTGTTATATCCCCAGCGACGGCGCCAGAAATGTTTATCGGTAGTAATCCTAACGTTTACAAAGAATCCGCAAGCGCACGGATATACCATTGTAGCATTTCCCCAAAGGAGTATTCCAAAGGGTATTGAATCCAAGGAAGGCCTGGTCGGATTAACATGTGCAACACTATTGTAATGAGTATAGATCAGTGACGAGAATAAGTCAGGTCCCAAACACAGGGTTAAGATATGATAAGGATATGGTAGTGTGAACACACTCGAACTCGTTCTCCCTATGGTACATTGCAGCTTAGGAGGCAACATACGAGTTAGCTCTAGGTTCTAAGGTACTAAACATATAAAGTCAGTAGATACCAGTCAGTCACATAAGCATTGTACGAATATTAGCTCAGCACCCAGGCACAAACGGGGAGCTAACCGCCCGCGTCGCTTCCGCCCGACGTCGGTTGTTAGATTTTTAGACTCCTAAAGCGTACGCCAACGTGGAGGATTGCAAAGGGTCTAACGGCTGTCACTACCGTGGCCTACCTCTATCAATCCGTGGGGCACGCTCATATGCAACACAGCTACTCAACCCAAACACCATGCTTGCATTGTTAACTAGACACTGACCGACCCGGGCTATTGTGACCCAGGTCAGTGCCACCAGATAACTGGCCACTTACACCGAGTACCGTAGCTTGAACTTGAACTTCATACAACACAAACACGTGATCTAACTGGATCAAACTAGGCTAGTCATACAAACGGATTCGTGTTCTACTATGTCTATTCGACAGGATCAAAGGGTCGTGTTCATGAAGAACACAAGCCTCTAACTTATGAACAAACAATGAAGACATGAGTAAATCATCCATCAAGTGGATCGAAAGGCCTTGTTCATCAAGAACAGGAGCCTCTAAATGACGAACGAACGAAGAACACATGAACAAATCACCCATATATGCTAACACTACTTTATATGAAATAGCGGTATAACTGAAGTAGATCAAAGTCATACAATAAAATTAAGATACAAGAGAACTCATACCTAGACCTCAAAGTAGACTTGGAACCTGAAGTAGAGCTACTCTAGCCTACCTGCTAGCCTTGGAAACCAAAAGTGAGAGAGGAGTTGGAAAGTGAGTTGGGTAAGAAATGAGTCCCCTCCCTTCTATTTATAGGCCTTGGACAACTTCGGGAGAATGGCGTGAGCACCCCGGGAGTGGACCAGGAGCCAACCAGGAGACACCATGTGGAAAGCCAGGATGAGCCGACACAAGGTCGGTTCGCCCGACCTGTGGGGTCAGTTGACCCCTTGTGGGCCCACCTCGGCCTGTGCTTTCGCGTGGTGGTTGTCCTGTGGGTCCTAAGGTCGATTCCCGGTGTCCACCCGAGTTTGAGGCGGTTTGCCTGCCCGTGGGCCCTTCAATCCATGTGACGTCCACGTGACACCCTCTGATTCGTCGGGGTTGCTTCCCTTGGATTGGTGACATGGCTTGCATGCATGGGATCCTAGGTGGCAGCCCCTCCTTGGCTGAGGTGACGTGGCATGGACCATAGAAGGTGAGTTGTCACTTCTTTTATGCTTATTTTACCTGCAATCACAAAAGCTCCAAGGACAAGTGGAACTACATTATTTTTAACTAAATGCGTGTAAGAAATGCCTTTTTCTCCTTTATTTATGAGTATATTGACGGCTAAAGTAGGCACTTAACAGCCGTCAACAACTCCCCCAAGCTAGCCTCTTGCTCATCCCGAGCAAGACACTAAGGACTTAGGTTGGTTGATCAGGAGTTGCTACAATATTGTATTCCTAATTTATGACAAGCATACTGCTGGGTATTATATCCAGAGTTGAATGAGTTGGCATTGATCTTACCTTTCGCTTGATCGATACGGGGCATGTAGCTTTACCTTGCCTTGGGCGGTTGAAAGATAGAACGGTTATATAGAGATTGCCAAATACTTGCACCTTGATCAGTTATCCATCCGGAGGTTTTGCAGGTTTTCAAAAGAAATCAAAGTTCCTCAAATGATACTCCCGGATCGCTCAATGTGTATGGTTCCTCACCAAGGCATTGGGTTGCCTTCTTTCACAACCTACTCCTAATAAGCTTATATGTGGAGCTGTAGGTAGGGAAAACATGTGCCATACCTGTTTCTTATGTATTGTCGAGTCGAAAACCAGATCCTTGGGAGCAACGAGTCATACAACCTGATCAAGATGTGCATGTGTGTGTATATGGTGGATGGAGGCTGGACTCCTTCTGGCATGATTTTCCCTTCTCTCCTTTTTGATAATTTTGAGACTTGGGCTATGTTTCTTTATTCTTTTTCTCTCTTTTTTTTATGCATGCCCCTGAGCATGTATTCTTTCTTTGTTTCTTTTTCATATAGCCCATAATCCTTCTCGAATATTTTTGGAGAGGGATAAAATCATGAAGAATGCGCGGAGCTTTATTTGTGGAGTGATCTTGATCATAGGAGCATGACAAGTTTCTCGCCGAGGGTCATGACAATTCGACAAGACTCAATGAAGAAATCAAGTAGCATATGTGGAAGCTTAACACGAGCTAGAATCTACATATGGCCTTGGATAGGAATCTCTCATCATTGAGGAACTTATCATTTTAGCATTTTTCAAAAGAAAACTTCGGAAATCAAACATCACTTGGCACTAGCTCATAGCAACTCTAGGCAAAGGTCATGCTTTTTGCTACCCACAAGCTTCAAGCTAAGGTTTGATCATGCAAGCCAACTAACTCAAAACTTAGATAAGATACTAAGCTGTAAGCAAGGCATACAAGAGGAATAAACAGAGCAATTATTCATCATTTCAACCATGGGAACGAAAGCATTCTTACCGCGCATATGAAAGCAAACTTATTCAGGAAAGCAAATAAATGTTTTTGGTCTTTTTAATTTTGCAGATTTTTATGTGTTTTTAGCATATGAGGTTCTGAAAACAAATGAAGATACAAGTTACCTCAGAGTGGGAGTCCTCCCCCAAGCTAGCTTCAGGCTCACTACTGTGGAGGGGGATATCCCATCCACCGATAGTAAGCCCTCTGCTCCTCCAACTGCTGCTGCTGTGCCTGCTCGATGGCGTAAAGTATCTCGCTTGACATACGCTGCCAGTCCCGGGTGGACTCAGCGTGCTGGTGGACAGTCTCCTCCACATCGCCGACTCGGATGTTGAGCTCGCTCATCTGCTTAGTGAGGGTAACCCCACGAGATGACGCAACCCGGACGACGAAGATGTCGCATCTCCGTAGGCAGTACTGGCAGGCATAGCCCACTCGCCACTGCCTGCACCAGCCCAAGCCGAGCTACTCGCACCCTACTGGTACATGGGCTGATCCCAACTGGGAGCATATCTGGGAGTAACCCTAGGCATGTACTCGGTAGAGGTCCATGTGCCAGGCGGAGGTGTGGTAGGCTGAGGCAACGGCTGCGGAGATGGATGTGGTGGTGGCTATTATGCCCTGGCTGCTCTCCTTGATGCACTCCTAGCAACCCTGTCACCAGAGACACTAGAACGACGAGGTTCCTCGAGAGGAATGGTCAGTGGCCCTTGGCCGTACAACCTGAAATCTGGGTTAGGTAACCGAATTTGGTTTGCATAGCCAGGGTAAAAGAAAACCAAAGAATCGTCCGGACCCTTCTTAAGAATATGCTCCTGAGTCAAATAAGCCTCATCGATCAGAGTCCGGGGATTATTAGCAATGTAGGGCACATTGGGCCCTTGCGTAACCCCTAGATTCGTGAAGATACGCGAAACCAAAGACGTACAATCAATAGAACCCGTCATCTTAAAGTTCGTCTACCACTACCGAATCATAGCTTGAACGGGAGAGACCTTGATCCATCTGACCGCGGCGTATATAATCATCATCTCGTCAGTGCGCACGGTTCGAACATCGTCCCTTGGAAAGAGAGTGATGGCGAGCCAATTGTGCCACAGTCGGAGAGTGGGATGCAAAATATCATTGCACTGAGGTGTCAACTTGCGGCGAACAAGCCGACCAGAAAGTTCTTCCCAAAAACTTTCACGAGTAAAATCACTGCAAGGTTGCTCAAGAGGAATAGCACAACGACGATGAAAACCAAGGGTGCAACTAAGATCCTTCCATGAAACCCGATATGGAACTCCATGAAATCGAAATGAAATACCAGATGCATCCTCTTGAAGAGTGCAGAGAAACTAGATGGTAATAGGCCTATAACCGATCTCCTAAACCAAGACAAAACCTTCCCAACCAAGAGCTTGCCAAATGGAATCGAACTCGGAGTCCATACCTGTCCTTTCCAGAAGGGTCGGGTCGAATTCCCTCGTGTTGGAGAAGACTCGAACCTTGAGGATGGCGTAGGCTTGTCTCTCTCGTTCGTCCCTCAAGTCGATGAAGGGGGCGTTAATGGCGTACACTCCTTCGGCTTGTGGCGTAGGGAGCTCTTCCTCTTCCTCTTATTCTTCATGCTCCGTTGACATTGGGTTTGGTGTAGCTCCGGAGTGGCAGGATGAGCTTCCTCCGTCTAGCGAACGGTGGGAGCGAGTCACCTTCCGGAACACACCGGCGGCCCAACTCATGGTGCACAACGAACAACACAAGCAACTCGGTCATGGATTAATGAAAACTAAATGAAATTCTTATCGAGGTTGCTCCACTAATGATTAATACTCAGCAACAACTTGGAGAGGATGCTGATCACTTCAACCTTGAGCAAGAAATCCAATAAAACCAAAGAGCCAAAGAGTAGAGAGGGGGAGTGTGGTCAAAATGAGTGAATGGGTGAAGAACCCCCTCAATCCTCCTTCTATTTTTAGGCAAACGAGCCAGGCACCGGGGTAAAGGCCGAGAGTAACGGCTAGGAGCCGTCGGAGGAGGCGGGGCCCGTCCGACTGTTGGGCTGGGTCGGCCGACCTGTGGGGTCGGCCGACACCCTGTCGGGCCCGCTCGCCCCCGGCTTTTGCCAGCTGCTCTCTAACGGCTACCTGGTGTCTTGCCCAAGTGCCTCGGTCCAAATTCACCCACAAAGTGGCTCAAATAATTTTTCAAGGTTTTTCCAAGCTCAAAAATTATTTTCAGAAATTTTATTTAAAAGGGAAAAATGGCTAGAAAAATTCTAGCATGCAGATGCACTGTTGGAAATTAAAACATGCATTTTGGAGAATTCAAATAAATATTTGGAAGGGGAAATATGAGATAAATACCAATTTTACCTTTTGGTAAAAAGGACTTATCATTTAAAGTCCGAGAGTGAGACTTTTCTCAGTTATTAATTCCACTCGTCACCCCACTCCCGAGAAGTAGAGGGGTATGAATTATGTACCTTCCGCCACACATTCTTTATTTTCTCTGGTTTTACTAGTGTGGTCAGAGGTTGCTTGAGCTGGGGTCGTGGCTCGGTCCATTCCTCGGATTGCTCATCATTTCCTTGCACTGAATAACATTGCTCTTCTGTTGGTCGAAATCGGAACATCAAGTTCTTCTTCCCAATGCGGAAGCAGATCGTTCCATTTCCCACATTGATCCTCGCCTTTGCGTCACTTAAGAATGGCCTCCCAAAATGAGCAGCATTTCCGCATCATCCTGCATATCAAGGACCACGAAATCCGCAAGGATGAAAGAACCTTGGACGAATACCAATAAGCTCTCCACTATCCCCTCTAGATGCCGGATCGACGCATCAACAAGTTGAACTGTCTTCGAGGTTGGAGAAAGAGCAGGATATCCCAATTTCTCAAACATAGCCTTGGACATGATATTGACACTTGCACCAAGGTCACAGAGAGCATTCCTGATTTTCTGATAGTATATCGTGCAAGTGATAGCCGGATAACCAGGGTCTCTCCTGGGTATAATTGCTGAACATTCCCATGGATCAAGAACCTGCTGTACTGGCTTCCCTGCATAGTCAGTAGGTCGCGTCCACCGAGATGGCTCACCCCATCTGGTGGACACTACACAAACATCTTCACAGGAGGATACGGGTTGCCTCGGGATCTTCCCGTCTTCAGCAGAGGGAACCAAAGCAGCTAACTGAGCCAACTGAGTTTCTATCATCTTATTAAAGCTTAACTGACTCTTAAGAGCAGAAGAGAGGCTATCAACCATAGTGCTAAGGCTTTCCAGAGCCTTATCATAGGCAGCTAACTTCTTATTGAAACTATCATTGATTTTAGCTTGCCCAAAAACAAGATCTTTCAAGGAAGGTTGGTTGGGATTGAAAGAATTACCTTGATTACCTCCTTGATAATAAGGGTGTTGATTCCACGTTTGACCTCCCAGTGGACGATAACCATTGTTATTGCCGTTCATGAACATCACATCCTCCTGGGTATTAGGGTAGTAATTCCCTGAATGCCCAGTGTTACCACAGACTTCGCAGGTCATGTGAGTATCCATAGCTTGAGTAATGGTGGCCATGGCAGCCTTCTCATTAGTTAGATCATACATTCGCTTCATCAATAGGTCTATCTTGGCGTTCAACATATCTACTTCCTTGACAGTATGTGTACCCCTTTGACGTGGCTGGAGTCGACCATCACTCCACTCTTGGTTGAAGACCATCTTCTCAATAAGCTGAGTTGCATTAGCAATAGTGAGTGAGAAGAAAGCTCCTCCAGCAGCAGCATCATCATGTCCTCGGGCTGTCGGAGTCAGCCCATTATAGAAATTCTACAGAATAAGCTAGTTGTCCATCCCATGATGAGGACAGGCCAAGATGTACTCTTGAAGCCTCTCCCAAGCTTTTGGAATAGTCTCATCTGCTACTTGCTGAAAGCTTGAAATTCTTCCCCCCAGGGTATTGGTTTTACCCAATGGAAAGAACTTCGCGAGGAATGCCGCTGAGCATTTTGCCCAAGTATTAATCTCCTCATGGTTTGCATAGAACCACTGCTTCACCTTTCCCAGAAGTGAGAATGGAAATAGTCACAGAGAATAGCATCTTCCTCCACTCCTCGTATGGTGAAGGTGCTGCATAGTTCCAGGAACTGTTGCAAATGGGTGCTCGCGTCTTCATTAGGCTTGCCACAGAATGGGCTAGCCTGTACCATCGTAATGAGGCCAGTCTTGATCTCGAAGTTTCTGCTCCCAGTGTTGATCTTGGGGCCTGTAGGCACCTGATCAGCAGAGGGAGCAGAGTACTCATGGAGAGTCTTCTCGACATTGGGGTTGGCAATAGGAGTTGATGTAGATGGCACAAAGGAAGCTGAGTCGACTTCCATACGTACACGCTGGGGAGAACCGAAATGAGTTCTAGCTCTCCTTACAAGTGACTTAGGATCTTCAGTGAAATTCGGCGGTAAGTCGAAACCAGTCAAGCACTACCTGTCTTCATCATCTAAAGACAAAGAAGACAATCAAGGTTAGCCTACATTGAGAACTGCTTTACCCTGTCATGATTATAAACATATGCAAAGTGTTGTCATGTTATCCTTTAGCCTTCCCCGGCAACGGTGCTAGAAATGCTTGTGGACATTTCTTAACATCATCATGTTGACACCTTTTTTTTTTGGAAAAACATATCAAAAGGATAAGGAGTAGCTGATGAAGAAACGAGGCAATCGGCCAATTGAAGAGAGAGAAGGATGGTCAACAGGACTCACCGATGATCAAAGGAGCTCAAATCCGTCGATGGGCTAGCGGGTCAAACCGATCGGCTGATGGTCAAACGGAG
Source organism: Cenchrus fungigraminus (assembly GCA_036936925.1). Lineage (NCBI taxonomy): Eukaryota > Viridiplantae > Streptophyta > Magnoliopsida > Poales > Poaceae > Cenchrus > Cenchrus fungigraminus. The sequence continues at coordinate 51,357,823 of CM072780.1, forward strand.
GGTCGGCCGATGGAAAGAGAAGAAGGCGGCAATCGATAAGATGCGCCAAAAGGAAAGCACGGCGGAGGCGGGTCAATCTACGATTGACAACAGGTCAAGAGTCAGTTTTTTAGAGAGTTTTTGACTCCTGCGAGAGTTTTTTTTTCTATTTTTAGAAGTGTTCATTTTCTTTAGATGCAAGTAAACGGTTCCGTAATCGGCTAGGAGTCGGGTTGTCCTCAGGGCATAAATAGCGGCCCTGCGTGGTCAGAAAAAAGTGTACACACCAATATCAAACAAACCGCCTCTGGGCAAACCCTTCACAATTTACAGCATCTACTTTACAACATCTACTTTTCGGCGACTTCGCCATTGCGTTTTTTTCTCTTTTCTACAACGCCGTCCTTCAAGTTTGTCGGGCTGTATCGATCGATCTCCGACAAGCTTGTGAGTACCGTTTTACCGAATAACCCTAGGCTTTAACCTCCGGGCGCATTGCTGAGGTTTCGTCTAGTTCTTTATTCACCCCTTACCGATATTAGCTAGATATGCAAGTTTTTGTACCAATTCTTGTGGTTTTTAGCTATTATCACCAATTATCCCACTCGATCCAGATCCTATCGGCTTCTAACACCGCAGCCGATTCTGACCTATTCGAGTGCTGACGTCACGATCGGCCGATTCCAGCCGATCTCTTATCCGCACCCTCGCGCCTCGGTCGCTCTCGCACCGGCCGATCCTGCTTTACTCGTATCGGCCGATTGGCGGGTACACGTGTCGCTAAAAGGCCATCGGTTCTCTAGCCGATCCCTAATATTTTCCATTGTCAATCAACTGGTCAGTTTGGCTGGCACGCATCGCTACAGACCGGGGAGTCACGTGTGTCGCGCGCGGAGGTGACGTCCTATTTTCGCGTCAACACACTTTTGGCACGCCCAGTGGGACCCGAAAAAGTCAACAATGTCGAAGACTTTGAAGAATAACAACGAAGTTGACCAGAGCAACGTTCAGGCAATCACTAGGGATCAGCTGAAAGATGCAAATAGAACAGAGTTCGAAGCTCACATGAAGCATTATGAAGAACTATGCTTAGCGTCGTACGACCAGACTAAAGGTGGAGTTTACAAGCAAAATCCTTTGCCAACACCTAAGCAAGTCACCTTTTCAGCAGATCCCGAAGGGCTTCAAGATATGATGAACAAGGTGATGCATCAAACAATGATTGATCAAGCTAAAGTCCTCGCCAATACTATCCAAAATTGCCTGACTGAAACGCTCAAGAAAGGAGCAGAAGGAGGATACCTGGGACCTGCATACTTCCAACCAAATCGAACTCCTCCAGTGTTCCAAAAAGACCAGTCGGCTTCCCAGCCGATTGACGATCCAACAATAGGGGTTACATCATCTCCACAGGTCAATGCTGTCGATCCTGGTCCTTCATCGGCTGCCCAACCGATTCAGAGTCACAATATTGGGGATATGTCCAAAGTCTCTACTGCTATAATGCCTGTGGTCCAAACTTACTCAGCACAGCCCAATCAGCACCAGCAGTATCATGGGAAGAGAGATCAGAATGGAAGAACTATAGAGTGGAGCCTCCCTCATGATCACTTTGAAGCTGATATCTCAAGTTTCTTCGAATCTCAGCCTTAGGAGATTCCAGAAGTGAAGTACCCGCAATCTTATCAAGCTATGTTTGGAGGTACCCAAGGGACTGTGCATATGACCAAGGAAGGAGTAGAGTTTATCTACTTCAATCACGGGAGCAAGGCTTTTGAAAGAGTCAAGACTAGTTCAGCTCATACTCATATGGTCATACCAATGGAAAGGAAGGCTCCTGTTCCACCTCAGAAATCTGCTCCTCAGCCGATGCTAGGGATGCCTGTGCAGACTGCTCCAGTGCAGCAATCACCATCAATGCAGCCTGTCTTAACCCTAGCTAACACAGTTGCTCATACAAGATCATCTCCTCAGCAGCCGATCAACCAGAGAATGACAGGACAGCCTACAGCACCACAGCAACAGGTGGATCCTACACAAGTGATGCAAATGCTCCTGAATCAATTGGCTATCTCGGGTCAGTTGAACTTGCATCAGTCAGCTCCATCGGCTAGTCAGCTGATCGAACAAATTCCACCTATTACAAGTAAATCAAATGCACAAGGTTCTTCTGGAGCAGGAACATCAATGGCACCAAATCCACAGCCAAGAACCTCAGAAGAACGGTCTCCAGAGACTCCATCGGCTGAGATACACGCAATCGAGCAGGTGTCGGCTGAGTTGAAGTCTCACATGAAGCAGGAGTTGATTGACCATTTTTCAGAGATGCTGCAAAAGCAATATGGGATGAAACCTAAGCAGCAATCTTGCATGTACAGAACACCGTATCCATCTGGCTATGATCAGATACCTTTCCCTCCAAGATTCAAAGTGCCAGACTTCACTAAGTTCTCTGGACAGGATGATACATCCACAATGGAACATATCACTCGGTTCATCATCCAGTGTGGGGAAGCAGGGAATGTTGATGCACTCAGGATACGGTTATTCTCTTCATTTCTCTTAGGGCCAGCATTCTCATGGTTTACCTCATTGTCAGCTAACTCCATCATCAAGTGGTCTGATCTAGAGCAGCAGTTCCACAATTATTTCTTCTCTGGCATCCATGAGATGAAGATTACTGATCTGACCAGACTCAAGCAAAGGAACGATGAAATAGTTGCTGGATTCATTTAGAGATTCAGGGAGGTCAGAAACAAATGCTATAGTCTGAACTTGGGAGACAAACAACTGGCTGAATTGGCATTCCAAGGTCTCTTGCCGACCTTGAGGGAGAAATATGCATCACACGACTTCGAGAGTCTCAGCAAGCTGGTCAGTCGAATGAGTCAAGGGACTGCAAGATCTTATGAGCCTAGGAAGAATTTCCAAAAGAAGGTGTCTTATGTGGATTACTCTGACTCAGAAGATGAAGATAACATGATAGGGCTCGCAGAGTGGGTCAAAGGTAAGAAGACAGTATCCTGCCCCTTTGGTAAGAAGGAACCAGAAAAATTCGGCTTTGACATCACTAAGACTGATAAGATATTTGATCTGTTACTTCAACAAGGACAGATCAAACTCTCCCAGGTCCATACCATACCATCTGCGGAGGAGCTCAAGAGGATGAAGTATTGCAAGTGGCACAATGCAACGTCGCACGACACCAATGACTGCAAAATCTTCAGACAACAGATTCAATCAGCTATTGATCAAGGGAAACTCAAGTTTGAAACTCCTGCCAAAGCTGAAAAGCCGATGAAGATTGATCAGCACCCCTTCCCAACTAATACAGTTGAGGTGTCTAGCAAAGACACATCACGAGTTAGGCTGCTGACGTCTGAATCGGGTTAAAATAATGGAGCTGTCGATCCCAAGGTACAAGCAATCGTTGCCGATGTTAAAGGAAAAGGGTTGCTACTTGAAGAAGGAGACATAAAGCTACGCCGGCCTGTCACGTCCCAGATGCTGATCAACAAGTTTCAGCGCCGACAAGAGAAAGCAAGAGGAAGAGAGGAGTGGGCACGGCGCAACGAAGGACATTGGAGATGTCCGTTCTTCAAGTACTGTTGGGAAGAAAGGGATTAAGCTACCGACGGCACAAAATTGTCTAGAGTGAAACGGGGCTTACAGCAACAGCAACTCATCTAAGAGGGTTTGTTTCGACGACAGAAGGCCTGCAGTTGAGGATCACCGTGAATTCAGCAATCAACGGGTCTCAGTCTACGATCGGCTGGGGGGCAAGGCCAGCGTCCACGTTCGCCTGGGGGGCAAGGCTAGTGTTCATGATCGGCTGGGAGGCCGAGTTAATGAAAAGTCAAACAATCGGCTGGAAGAGATGGTTGATTCTTTGGTCCTTGATGAAGATATCATGTGCCGAGCTCTTGAACGTCGGTGCACCATACAACTGGACGATGAAGAGTCAAGCCAATCATACAAGAAGCCTAATCCACAATGGTGCCCAGAAGGTTTGACCAAGTCCCAGAAGTGGAGAGTCCAGCGCCTACGCCAGCTAGAATAGCAAGAAGAAGCAGAGAGACATATGCTGGACAAGAAGAAGGTTGGGTCTAAAGTGTGGCGCCCCAAGCCTAAGGCCAACGATGGGAAGGATGATAAACCACAAGCTGATATAAATATGGTCGTCCTTCTGCCAAAAGAGTTCATGGCTCCAGTTGATTCGGATGCGTCTGATGAAGAACTCGGGATGGCTCAGTTAACACTGGAACCTACACAAGCTATCTTTGAGAAGCCAGATGATGAAAAGAGACAACTCATGAAGGCATTATTTCTCAAAGGTTTTGTCAATGGCAAACCAGTCACCAGGATGCTAGTGGATGGAGGAGCGGCAGTCAATCTAATGCCGTACACCATGCTACGCAAGATTGGGAAGTCTGATGAAGATTTGACCGAAACCGACATGATGTTGGTGGACTTCGAAGGCAACGTCTCTCCGGCTCAAGGTGCAATCTGCGTGGAGCTCACCATCGGCAGTAAGACCCTTCCGACTGCTTTCTTTGTCATTAAGGGGAGGGGATCTTATAATCCGCTGCTGGGTTAGGATTGGATACATGCCAACTGCTGCATACCATCTACAATGCACCAATGCATCATCCAATGGATTAGAGATTCAGTGGAGATGTTCAAGGGAGAAACCTCCTTGACGGTAGCAGCTACAGAAGCACAAGGATGGACCTATGATCGAGTAAGCTGCATATCTGGAAAAGCTTGGGATACTAAGTATCTCAAAGTGTCCGATTTTGGACTAAAGCCGGTTAAAGCAGTCGGCTCTAATGACAAGATTTAATGGATCAGTTCATTGAAGACAAAGGAAAGCTTGGGTGTGGAATCACAACAGCCGATGAATTGGTCGCCCATGTATATCAACAGTTGTATGAGCCGATTGTCGTATCGAGCCTATCAGCCGATTAGATTTTCGAGCTGTAGCTGATTGCAAATGTAATCATTTCTAGTAGAATAGCCGATATCTATAAAGAATCGCCTTTAGTACAAAAAATGTAAAACCCATGTACAATTAATATATTCAGTTGTGGCTGATACACATATCGCCCTCAGAATAAAATGAATGTATTCTCATTTCCTCTGTTTTGGATTACAACCATGATATTACAACTCAGGTCTGAAGATTACATGCGTTCTCAAGAAATTACAAGGGGTGCGTTGTCCTATCTCCAGTATGATGAGGATATTGAATCGATGAATGAGAGAAGGACACAGCAAAGAGGAAACGAAAGATTAAGATCTTCACTAGATTCTGTAGTCTTCCGCCAGAAGGAGTCCGAGTTGATGGCCAAAATGGCTGTTCCTTTGGCACGCTCCTCCGCTGATAAATGTGTAGCAAGACACCCTACCTTGCTCCTTCCCCTAAAGCCAGATCCTCACAAGGATTCTTCTAGCTATAGTGCCTCCTGGCTTTTCGAAAGGAGACGAAGAAGAAGAGGGGTCACTACACTACTTCACAAGAATTCTTCTAGCCATGAAAGAGAGAGAGAGGAAAAGGGAACAGTCATACAACAAAAGTCTATAATCTATCTGAGTTGGTTGCGCCACGGCCGATGAGTGTGAGTTTTCTCCATCGAGCTTCAGGCCTATTTATAGCCCCAGATGGCAGAAGGGATAACTACAAGAGGGAATTGAAAAAAGGGAAATGAAGGGCATCCGATGCAGTCAAAGCAAGAACAGGGAAATGAAGGGCATCCGATGCAGTCAAAGCAAGACCAATTTCCCCGTGAAAGTCTCAGACTGAGCAATGGACAGTTATGCAGTGATGCGTTTCCCGAAAATCAGGGGCTGGCTTTGAAGATGGATTGAATAACAATGTGTGGCCCCACTCTGTACTCCAGAAGAGGAGACTATCAGGATTCCCCTCTCTCAACATTTCCAGCAACAACGTCAAGCTTTGATGCATCATTTGGATGCAATAAACAATTCAAAAAGGAATTGGCCAAGGAATGGGGATGACTGCATTTTCCTAGAAGCACTCCGGAGGAGGCCTACCTCTTATTCCTAATGGAAGCTGATCTGGTTCATAGTCAGAAGATTGTGATGCCGCATAAGGAGCAAGCTACATTTTTATAGCAGGAAAGTCGAACCAGATCATAATGGGCACCTACAAGCATGGGTGGGAATTCATTAACGAGAAATAATACATTCAAAATCCATCAATATCAAAGGATAGTGATTTTATTCATAAAAGCCGATTGCATCGGCTGATAGTACATCAAGATTCAAAGGAGACTCTTTGCCTTATTTAGCTCTACTCTAACTTGGGCTATCTCTTCACCCACGCAATCCAGTTCCTGAAGAAGAGCAGTCCTCCTAGCTCCAAGAACTTCTAGCTTCTTCTCATCATTTGCAATCACCAGGCGAAGACCGCATTCTTGCTTGGACATTTGGGATGGCTGGTTTACACCAAAGGCATTGATGCTCGACACGATTCTTTCCACGGTATCATGATTTGAAGACTGAGAAAAAAGGAAACGTCAGAGAAAAAATCATGAAGAATGAAAGAATAAAAGAGAACCAACCTGATTCACAGAGGAGGAAGAAGAAGAGGAAGCCATTGCAAAAGAGAGGTAACAGTTCAAAGGGCAAAAGAGATCTTGCGATATATAAAGGCCGATTGAAACGTTCTGTCAAAACAATAAATGCCAAGTGTTGGAAGTTGGCCAGTAAAGGCCAATTACAGTTCAGAAAATTAGAAGTAAAAGACTAAACTATGCCCAAAAGATGGATGGCATCAATGAGATCTAGGCGTAGCTGGTCGACCGCTTCTATCTCCTGACGATCGGCATCGGCCTAACCAGAAATCAGCTGCTCTTGTTCACGTAAAACTTGGGCTTGACGTGCAGCAAAATCCCTCTATTCTTGCATAGTAGCTATGGTGCCTGGGAGATCTGCGAGCTTATGCTCTTCAGCTGCCAAATCTTGCTCAACCTGACCGAACTCCTTCATCAAATCAACACGACGCATCTTCAGATGATCAATGCTGCTGACAATATCAGAACGAGAAGAAGTCAGGAATTCAATCTTGCTGTCAAGGTCGGCCATACTACTGTCCAGATTCTCCCTGTCCTGGGTAAGTTGCTCTTGGCGTTTCCTTTCATCCAGCCGATCTTGGGCTTCCTGGATTATGAGCTGCCGATTTTCAATGAAAGCAACTTGGAGCATCTTCGCCTTGAGATCTCTGGGCAACTGGCTTTGGATCTATTTGAAGATAGTCTTGATCGGCTCAGCATCTTGCACGAGTTGGCCGATGTCCTAGTTCAGTAATGGAAGCACCTCGATCAGCCTAGCTTTCACATCATCTGGGAGAATAGCTGCTGACGCGTCCTGAACAACAAGAAGCAAGGTTGGTGGAACCTGCAGAGAAAGTAAGAATAATCAAAAGGAGTTGAAAAAGAAATCTGAGAAGATCAAGAAATTTACCTCTGCAGCAGAAGTTGTATGCACTACAATAATCGGATTTTCAGCCGATTCTGATTCAGGAGCCTCGACAACGGGCAATTGTGATTGATCACCAGTATCCTGCTGAAGGTCATCCGAGGGCTTGTCATGAATCTCAGTTGGTGTCTCAACAACGTCCTGGAACAAAGGCGAAGGATTAAAGATAGAAAGAATGAGAAAACAGCTAAATGAAGGATTTACCTCAATTGGTTGTTCAATATGAAGATCAACCCACTTAGGGGAACGCTGAGGTTGGCCAATGGAAGCATCTGAAACATCAGCCCTTTGATGAGTTCCAGTCGACGAAATCAAAACATCATCAGCCGGGTTTTCTTGAATCGATTCTAGAGTCTTGTCCTGACCAAGAACAGTAGTGGTGGCCTGTTCTGATTGCCCGATTAATCCCGAAGACTACACAAAAGGCAGATTGGTTAAGAATGATGAAAGAAAAAAGAAAGGCTAAAAGATGATTGATACCTCAAAAGCACTTGCCAATACTCCAGCCATATCCGAGACATTGACAACCTTAGTATCAATCTTCTTCTTTGTTCTACGGGAAAGAACTTTGCTAGTCACACCTTTCCTCTTAAGGGTCGACAGAGGTAGATTGTCTGGAGCAGGATTGATCTTGGAACCCTGCATAACTGAGGAAATCGAAGGGGCCTTGTGGCTGATATACGGTACCCACCTTGGTGGCCAATATTGAATCGGCTCTCCACTTCTACTGACAGCGGGAGGCTCTGTAGTTTCAGGCTGAAAAAAGGATGTAGCAATCAGGGCATAGTCAAGCAAATGCATAAACCAATCAAAAGAAAATTACGTCATCAGCCGGTGCATGATACGCAGGATCCAACTTCTCACAATAAATTCTTGGGGAAACACAGAAGAGATGATCACACCATTTCGCCCACCAGATGTTAAAAAGGGGAGAAATAAAGCTGGAAAATCTCCAAGAATCAAGATTAACGGTGGCAGAATCAGGGACCCGATCCAAGAGACACTGATAATAAGTACCACTAGGAATAACCTCCCGTGGTTTAATCAGGTCGAAAAAGTAAAGGCCAATCGGCAACTGTCCAAACCCCAGCTGACGAGCACACACCGAGGGGTTGTAGAATTCGTAAGTGGACGATTGATCCTTTCCAAAGACATAAGAGGGGAGAAACCCTGGCTTAATCATTTCCACGAAGGCAATCCAGTCTTCATCATCCTTGTGAATGTCATTAAAGTTCAATGTGGTCTCAAAATGGGTATCATCATCTCTATATGCAAACCAGATAATAGATCCCGGAGTGAAACCGAGATAAAAGATCTTGAAGTGCTCTGCTATACTAGAGGGAGTTCTCTTATGTCCTGGGAAAGCACAAATGACCTCTCCAAAGTTCATACATCGACGCCTCACAATCGGAACGCCATCTGGTTGATCTCCTGGGAAGGTCATGTTAAAAATATTCTGCTCCAACCTATCTCGAAGATGAAGGTTTAACCACGTATTGATGAACCACTAGGGACCTCCCGGGGTGCCTATTGGGGAGTTGGTTGATAAACTAACCACCACTTGGTGAAGAAGATTGTAAACTGCACCTAAGAGGTATTTTCCAAGGGGGATGCAATCGCCGTCAGCCAGCCGTTCAGCTACTATCGAATAGTTGGCAGTAGGACCAAAAGTTTTGCCACAAAAGACAAATTTCTCAAGCCACATGTTCAGAAAAGCAACATGTTCCTTGTGGCCCACAGTTCCCTCTTTCTTGTGCTCAGCAATATAATCAGACCATCCACCTATTTCCTTAGTTTTCAGCTGGTGAGAAGGTTTATCATTCTGGCAGCTAAAAAGAATATCCGAGGAAGAGACATCTAGGCCAGTCAGCAGGAGAACATTGGCCAAAGTTGGAGCCATTGGCCCATGGCCAAACAAGAAGGCGTTAAGTGCATCAAACCAGAAATAAGAGGCAGCTATCAGAAGAGATTCGTTCCGGGACATCTCAGAAAAAGATAGGGTGATGCATTGATTGGTTTTATATTGCTCCCAAGAATCCCTATTCTTCGCAGAAACTCTACGGTACCAATCTCTCCACCCTTTGACGTAACCTGTCCAAGACCTAAAGTAGTTGTCCCAATCGGCTAGATCCAAAGAAGCATACTTGAAGGGGATTCGGCCGGTTTCAAAATTAATCATTTCAATAGGGTCAGCATCACCGATTGGGCCGAGAAAAGCAAGTTCAGGTTTGTCATCAACAGGGATCACGAGATTAGATCTAAATTCCTGAAGAAATAAACGAAGGAAGTCTGGACTTCAGACAAAACAGAACGGCGACATTTAGGGACAAATAAAAGCAAAGGAACAGAAGAAATACCGGGGGAACTGAAGAAAGAGACGCCTTTGGAGGCACAGGGGCAGAACGTTCGGCAGAGCCTGAAGACGCCATGAATCAGTAAGAACTCTGAAGCTTAGGGTTCGTCACCTGGAAGCTTGAGCTATTGAGCAACAAAACTCGGGAGAAAAGAAGAATCGAGGCAGTTGTATTTATGGCCCCTAAGATTTGTTTGGATTCTTCGGCCGACTTCGAATCAAGGAAGATAACGGATTCAAGGAAATTTCGGAGCAAAAGATTATTTATTCCGAAACTGGGGGGCATGTGTTGACACCATTTTTTTGGAAAAACAGATCAAAAGGATAAGAAGGAGTAGCCGATGAAGAAACGAGGCAATCAGCCGATTGAAGAGAGAGAAGGATGGTCAACAGGACTCACCGATGATCAAAGGAGCTCAAATCCGTCGATGGGCTAGCGGGTCAAACCGATCGGCCGATGGTCAAACGGAGGGTCGGCCGATGGAAAGAGAAGAAGGCGGCAATCGAGAAGATGCGCCAAAAGGAAAGCACGGCGGAGGCGGGTCAATTTACGATTGACAACAGGTCAAGAGTCAGTTTTTAGATAGTTTTTGACTCCTGCGAGAGTTTTTTTATATTTTTAGAAGTGTTCATTTTCTTTAGATGCAAGTAAACAGTGCTGTAATCGGCTAGGAGTCAGGTTGTCCTCAGGGCATAAATAACGGCCCTGTGTGGTCGGGAAAAAGTGTACACACCAATATCAAACAAACCGCCTCCGGGCAAACCCTTTACATTTACAGCATCTACTTTTCGACGACTTCGCCATTGCGTTTTTTCTCTTTTCTACAACGCCATCATTCAAGTTCATCGGGCTGCATCGATCGATCTCTGGCAAGCTTGTGAGTACCGTTTTACTGAATAACCCAAGGCTTTAACCTCCGGGCGCATCGCTGAGGTTTCGTCTAGTTCTTTATTCACCCCATACTGATATTAGCAAGATTTGCAAGTTTTTGTATCAATTCTTGTGGTTTTTAGCTATTATCACCAATTATCCCACTCGATCTAGATCCTATCGGCTTCTAACACCACAGCCGATTCTGACCTGTTCGAGTGCTGACGTCACGATCAGCCGATTCCAGCCGATCTCTTATCCGCACCCTCGCGCCTCGGTCGCTCTCGAGCCGACCGATCCCGCTTTACTCGTATCGGCCGATTGGCTGGTACACGTGTCGCTAAAAGGCCATCGGTTCTCTAGCCGATCCCTAATATTTTCCATTGTCAATCAACAGGTCAGATTGGCTGGCACGCCTCGCTACAGACCGGGGAGTCACGTGTGTCACGCGCGGAGGTGACGTCCTATTTTTGCGTCAACACATCACTAGGGTTTTATCCCCAGCGACGGCGCGAGAAATGTTTATCAGTGGTAAACCTAACGTTTACAAAGAATCCGCAAGTGCACGGATATACCATTGTAGCATTTCCCCAAATGAGTATTCCAAAGGGTATCGAATCCAAGGAAGGCATGGTCGGATTAACATGTGCAACACTATTGCAATGAGTATTGATCAATGATGAGAATAAGTCAGGTCCTAAACACAGGAGTAAGATATGATAAGGATAGGGTAGTGTGAAAACACTCGAACTTGTTCTCTCTATGGTACACTACTGCTTAGGAGGCAACATACGAGTTAGCTCTAGGTTCTAAGGTACTAAACATATAAAGTCAGTAGATACCAGTCAGTCACATAAGCTTTGTATGAATATCAGCTCAGCACCCAGGCACAAATGGGGAGCTAACCGCCCGCGTTGCTTCTGCACGACGTCGGTTGTTAGATTTTAGACTCCTACAGCGTACCCGAATGTGGAGGAGTGCAAAGGGTCCAACGGCTGTCACTACCGCAGCCTACCTCTATCAATCCGTGGGGCACGCTCATATGCAACGCAGCTACTCAACCCAAGCACCATGCTTGCGTTGTTAACTAGACACTAACCGGCCCGGGCTATTGTGACCCAGGTCAGTGCCACCAGATAACTAGTCACTTACGCCGAGTACCGTAGCTTGAACTCGAACTTCATACAACACAAACACGTGATCTAACTAGATCAAACTAGGTTAGTCATACAAACAGATTCGTGTTCTACTACGTCTATTCAACAGGATCAAAGGGTCGTGTTCATGAAGAACACGAGCCTCTAACTTATGAACAAACAACGAAGATATGAGTAAATTATCCGTCAAGTGGATCGAAAGGCCTTGTTCATCAAGAACAGGTGCCTCTAAATGATGAACGAACGAAGAACACATGAACAAATCACCCATATATGCTAACACTACTTTATATGAAATAGTTGAATAACTGAAGTAGATCAAAGTCATACAATAAAATAAAAATACAAGAGAACTCATACCTAGACCCCAAAGTAGACATGGAACCTGAAGTAGAGCTACTCTAGCCTACCTCCTAGCCTTGGAAACCAAAAGTGAGGGAGTAGTTGTAAAGTGAGTTGGGTAAGAAATGAGTCCCCTCCCTTCTATTTATAGGCCTTGGACAACTTCGTGAGTAATGGCGTGAGCACCCCGGGAGTGTACCAGGAGCCAACCAGTAGACACCACGTGGAAGGCCAGGATGAGCCGACACAAGGTCGGTTCGGCCGACCTGTGGGGTCGTCCGACCCCTTGTGGGCCCACCTCTGCCTGTGCTTTCGCGTGGTGGTTGTCCTGTGGGTCCTAAGGTCGGTTCCCGGTGTCCACCCGAGTTTGAGGTGGTTTGCCTGCCCGTGGGCCCTTCAATCCATGTGACGTCCACGTGTCGCCCTCTAATTCGTTGGGGTTGCTTCCCTTGGATTGGTGACATGGCTTGGATGCATGGGATCCTAGGTGGCAGCCCCTCCTTGTCTGAGGTGACATGGCATGGACTATAGAAGGTGAGTTGTCACTTCTTTTCTGCTTATTTTATCTGCAATCACAAAAGCTCCAAGGACAAGTGGAACTACATTATTCTTAACTAAATACGTGTAAGAAATGCCTTTTGCTCCTTTATTTATGAGTATATTGACGGCTAAAGTAGGCACTGGACCGTCCGTGAGCACTGGACGGACCTTCCGTCCCACTCGCAGAGCTCGAATAAAACTGCGAACTCGGAAGTCAACTATCCCTAGGCATCCATGGATCTCCCAAACGGCTGCACGGTTTATGACAAGATTTTGGGGAAAGGAGAAGCGTCCCTAGGGGATGCTATACCTAAAAACTTGGAGCCTCAAACACGCTAAATCGCCGGGAATCAATTACGAACAGAGCTCAAGAACAAAGCTAGGGAACCACCCGAAATCCACAAATCGGAGGCCAAATCCGGAGTTTGAGGGGTCAAGACCAAGCACAAAGATGCACAAGACATCTATCCATGATCCCCACCATGAAATCCGAGCACAAATGCCTCAGAATCGAAGGAACAAGCCACGCACGAAAATCCCACAAAATAGCCCAAAAAGACACGAAAATCACTCGAGCCACAAGAAGGAAATCGACGCAACCATGAATGCTTCCATACAACCAGAGGTCAGATTCTCGACAAAATCATGAAGAAAATCAAGCCTAAAGAGCAGGAAAAATGAGGAGTAGTCCGGATGGATGAGTTGCCCTGGAACCCTAGAGCTATATATATGAAGTTTCTTCAGGTTCGGAAAATGACCAAGCTACCCCTAGAACATAAAGGAAGATACATACCCCTCAGGAGAAATATGGTCAACTAGCGATCCTTTTCATCGGGCGGTCATGCCTTCACCGCAGTCCGCGACCTCCCGACGCAAGCCCCGCGATCCCACCGCGTGTCACCTAGCATCGAAGCTTCTCGACGCGCCCGAATCCCGTCTCCACCCTCCGAGCCTCCGGTCTTGGTTTTGTGGTTCAACCAAGTAACCCGACGGTTTTGTGGTGAACCGTCGCAAACCCCGCGTGCAGACTCCGGTCGTGAGCTACTACCCTGCACCGGCTCCAGTCCACGACTTCATCTTGCTTCTCTTGCCACCATGCGGCCCGCACTTGATCCCGTTCGGCCCCGCAAGGCTAACACCTTTCGTGCCCTCTCTTCACCTGCACCAACGCAATTCAAGCCACAACCTACACCTGCAATACTCGGCCAAGAGTCAGTCCACACCACATTGTCAATCACTCATCACAAAAGAAAAGAAATGAACCAAAAATTCAAACAAGTGATCAAAAGCCAAACAAAAGCCAAAACAAGATCACTTGAGAGAGAAAAATCTCGGTCCCCTATGGCAAGGGCAACAACTCGACACAACCGAGGTAAAATGCTCCAAAATTGCCAACTCCTCAAGGTGAGGCAAAAGGGATCAACACCATCGGCAAAAGAGCACAAATCAAAATTCAGGCGACAAAGAACTCCCAAAGCATGAATGCAAGCTCCCCCCTGAACAAATGCATTTCTCCCAATTTTTCTCCCCCTTGATGCAAAGCTCCCTCGGGATGAATGAATTGGATATTTTCCTCCCCCTTGCTGGTAATGCATGAATCAAGTCGACAAATGCAAACATGTGCTTCTCAAATAGACAAAGAACACTACAACATGCTAAAAATGAGACATAGACAAGCAGGATAGCTACATATTCAGTACAAGCATCGCCAACAAGATAGATAAGAACATATAAGCATGTTACATAGCCATGATAAAAATGAAGTATTTTTCAACAAGATTTCCTTATCATGAGCATATGACCTCAACATGGCCAAAATGAGCACAAACAACACATAGCCCACAAACTTCATGCAAGGTCACAAGTTCTCATCACAAGATCATCACAAACACCTACAAGCTATTTCAAGTCATGTCAAAGCCACCGAGCCATGTGTCTACTTCTAAACATGAGACTTCTCAATGGTAGACATCATGCAACGATTTAGCACCCAAGATAAGGAATTTAAAGTATATGTGACATGGAAGCATATTTTTCAAGCATAGGCATCTCATATACCAATTTCATGATTTAAAATTAAGCATGGTACATGAAGTGTCTTTGCGGCAAAAAGAAGCTTAGGCTTCTCCACAAGGTAACATGTAGGCTAAAAATCCATGATGACAAATAGGTCTTTGACCCCAAATGAAAAGAGCATGATACCCAAGCACAAATTAAGCAAGATATAGCCATTTGAGAGAGCATGAAAGGCATTCAACTCACAAGAGAGGATCATATATAGCATTTTTTCTAAAAAAGCCATTCACATGCATATACATCCCAAAGCTACCAAGAGCATAGCTATACATCACAAGAGCTCACTAGCAAAGTCATAAACTCACATCCATCATATCACAGTGATCAATGTATATAGGAGAAGCACATCTCTGAAGCATATGATACAAATCCAGTATATGATATAAAGATGCTAAACATGGTATGATACAGAAATGAAAATGCAACATGCATATGTACATCAGACTCCCCAACCCAAGCTCAAAAAGGATAAATCACCCCAAGCTCTCCCCGCAAATGAGCAAATGTAGCTCGGTCCAAAGGCTTTGTCAGGATATCAGCGAGCTGTTTCTGGGTCGGCACATGGTAGAACTTGATTTTTGGCAACACTAATGGAACTCATGCTATCACACATGAGAGGAACATGGGTACACTCCTCACCAAAGTCACTCAGTGTGTATGTGATCCAAAGCAGCTGGGAGCAAAAATTAGTGGCAGCTACATACTCGGCTTCTGTAGTAGACTGAGCTACACTTGATTATTTGCGCGAAGAGCAAGAAAAAAGCGAGGAACCCAAAAACTGACATGTCCCCGAAGTCGACTTCCTATCGACTTGACACCCTGCAAAGTCGGCATCTGAAAAAACAGGAAGAGAAAGGGAAGAGGATGCCGAGTACCAAAGACCAAGCTCAGGAGTGTATCAAAGATACTTGAAAATCCGCTTGACGGCTTGCCGATGTGAAGTCCTCGGCGACACCTGAAAATGAGTGCATAGACACACAGAAAACTGAATGCCCGACCTCGTCGCCGTCAAGTACATGAGGGAGCCGATCATGCTCCGGTACTCCTTCTGGTCCATGGGCTCTCTGTCCTCATCCGCATCCAGCGCTGTAGTCGTACTCATCGGTGTTGACAGGGGCTTCGAGTCGTCCATCTTGAAATTCTTGAGGATGTCCTTCGTGTACTTGTCTTGATGCACAAAGGTTCCCTCCTTAGCCTGCTTGATCTGAAGCCCGAGAAAGAACTGCAATTCTCCCATCATAGACATCTCTAATTCTTTGCTCATGTCCTCTACAAACCTTGCAACCAAAGAGTGAGATGATCTGCCAAATACAATATCATCCACATACACATGAACAATTAGGATATCATCACCCTGCCTGAGGAAAAATAGAGTCTTATCTTCTTTGCCCATCTCAAACCACTTGCTGAAAAAGAACCCCCTGAACCGGCCATACCATGCCCAGGGGGCTTATTTCAGCCCATACAATGCCTTCCTCAGCTTATACACTCGATGGGGAAACTCAGCACTCTCAAAACCCAGTGGTTGCTTCACGTAAACCTCTTCCTCCAAAAACCCATTCAAAAAGGCACTCTTCACATCCATTTTGTACAATTTGAACCCTTTAGCCACAGAAAAGGCTAGAAGGATCCTAATCGCCTCCAAACGGGCTACAGGAGCAAATGTCTCCTCATAGTCTATCCCCTCTTTCTGGCTATAACCCTGAGAAACCAACCTCGATTTGTTTCTCACCACCTCACCATTCTCACCCTCTTTGTTTTTCCACACCCATTTTGTTCCGAAAGGTTTGCAATGTGGTGGTGGCTCTACTAACTCCCAAACTTGGTTTCCCTCAAAGTTCTCTAACTCCTCATGTATAGCGTTCACCCAATTAGGATCAGAGAGTGCGTGTCCAATGTATTTCGGCTCAAAGGTAGCAACAAAAGCCGAATGAGCAAAGTGAGAGACATTCCTGGACCTTGACCGTGTCGTACGCTCATTGATGCCGCCGATGATTCTTGAGGGGGGCTGATAAACTTGAACGCATCTCGGTGCCTCTCGCCTAGAGACGACCTCCCCCTCAATAGTAGCTTCCACTTGATCTTGCTGGATCGTAGTCAGTGTAGGAGATGAACCATCCTGTACCGTAGTCGTCATAGTGTGGCTGGAGCTTCACCGTCTTCACCAGCATCATCATCCTCATCATCAAAGATCCTCTTGCCAACTTCATCATCACCTGCACACTCAAAAATAGACGAATTGCATGGCTTGGTCTCATCGAAGGTAACCTCGCAAGTTTCCATGACTAGGTTAGTATCAAATTGAGCACACGAAATGCTCGAGAATGACTAGCATAACCCAAAAAGATTCCATCGGAGGACCTCGACTCAAACTTATCAAGCCTACCCTTCTTGAGGATAAAACACCGACAACCAAAAGCCCTGAAATCACTCACTCTAGGTGCTCGCCCATGCATGAGCTCATAGCACGTCTTGTTCAAGAAAGCCCGAAGAAAAATACGATTCCCCACATGACAAGCGGCATTCACCGCCTTAGCCCAATATCTCCTCGGAGTCCTATGCTCGTCGAGCATCGTCTGAGCCATCTCACAAAGGGAACGATTTTTCCTCTCTACCACACCATTCTAACAAGCGACATAGGGAGAGGAAAATTGATGTTCGAGACCCAAATCACGACAAAAGGTTTCGAATCGAGAGTTTTTAAATTCTGTGCCATTGTCACTACGAATAGCTCTAACAGCATCTCCATTCCTCTCATTCTTCAACCTCGAGATTAGATCTCAGACAAAACCAAATGTCTCCCCGTTGTCTGCCAAAAAGAAGACTCAAGCATAGCAAGAATAGTCATCCACTATCACCAGGACGTACCATTTCCCACTCGCCGAGGACACACGAGCTGGACCAACCAAGTCCATATGGAACAGCTCGCATGGCCTCTCTGTCATAACCGATGTCAGAGGCAGATGGGAGGCGGCAACCATCTTGCCATGCCTACACGGAGAACATACCAAATCTTTTTGGTACTTCAACTTAGGCAATCCTCGGACCAGACAAGCCCACTCAAGCGTGCCAACAAGTCAAAACTCAAGTGACCTAGCCTCTTATGCCATTTCCAAAGCTCCGCCGAAACACCAGCAACCAAACAACAAGAAGAGCCGACACACTGAGAAAAATCGGCTATGAAAATCTTACCCTCGGGGATGATCGTGCACACAAGATCACCTCGAGAATCCAAAACACGAGAAGCACCCATTTTGAAACGGACCTCAAAACGCTAATCAAGAAGTTGGGACACCGAAAGAAGATTGAACCTCGAAGACTTGACAAGAGCAACACGCCTAAGAGTCACGCTCTCACTTACCTTCATCGTGCCCACTGAAAGCACTCTACCTTTCCCATTATCGCCAAAAGTGATGTACTCCTTGGACACCACTGGGGTGAGGCTGGAGAACCACCTTTGATCTCCGGTCATGTGTCGAGAGCAACCAGAGTCGATCAACCAAAAGCCCTCCATGCCTCCCACCTGCAAAATCCAAAACGAGAGCGAGAGTGAGCAAACGACTCAGCACTAGGGTTAGTGTAAAAGGAATCAAACCAGTGATGTGCCATTAGCTCAAAAGTGGGGTTAGCAAAATCCATCCTATCACTCCTAGGTGGAACACCCACATGTCTCCTTGGAGGACTACGCGTACCATGAGGTTGAGATCGTGGCCTGTAGCTCCTCTGAGACCTAAAGCTGTGATCATTTCCCCCATACTCGCATTGACCACGAGTGAAGGAACGTCCAGCAAACTCACCACACCCCAACCCAACACGCCTACCACTGTCTCTCTAAGGAGACACAACCCGTGTAGGAAACTCACACCTCTCCCGAGGGTAAATGGTACGTACCATACCTTCACCCCTAGGCACAACACGAGACTCAGGCACACCACGAGAAATGCGGTACCTGTCCTTGTTTGCCATCTCTCTAGCAACCCTCTCCTCACGCTTCCTCCTGAAGCAAAACTCAGCTAGATGCCCATCCCTCCCATAATGGTCACAATGGAAGGGGATTGGTTTTGGTTTTGGCTTTGGGCTCTCTTTGGGCTGTGGCTTCTCCTAACTAGGTTTCTCTCCCTTCTTCCCAAAGAACTCGTTCCCCAAGTCACTCTTGAACGGGTTTCTGGAAGTTGTTGGTTTGTGGGGGAAACACGGGAGGATCTGGGGTTGTGTCTAGTCGGTTTCTAAGTGGGTTTGGCTTGGGAGTAAATGCATTCTTGTGGAAGGTTTTTGGTGGATCTGGTATATCACCTATCTTCTCCTCCTTATGACCACTACACTCCCCAATCTTATCCGACCCAAGCGCTTGCCCATCATAGTGCTTGTATGCCTCAATCATCATCCTAAGCTGAGGCTCCTAACCCTACAACCAACCCATCATTTTTCTCAACTCATCATTCTCATCATGCAAGTGATCAACATAGTGTGCAAGCTCCAAATTCTTCACAGCATGTATTTCACAAGTAGGGCATGAAGTAGGAATAGGAGCTTTCAGCTCAGCCTCTAGTGATCTAGCATAAGCATGTGATTCATCCAACTTCACATGCAAAACAGGACAAGAAGTGCAAGCACCAAGCAAGGAGGGCCTAGATTTCATCTCATCTAGCTCAACCCTAAGTACATCTAGTTCCTCAACCTTGGAGGCATACTTTTCCTTGCGCACAGTCAAATCACCAAGGAAAGTAGAACAATCAATGCATTCAGGTTCATCAGTCACAATAGGAGTAGACTTCAGAGATTCTATTTGAGCCCTAGCATCAATAAGCAAAGATTCTAGCTCAACCACCTTCTCCTTAGCCTCTCCAAGCAAAGACCTATACTCCCTCTTCTCCTTTTTGGTCTTTCTAAGAACATCATCACGGTTGTCAAGCAAGTCATTCAACCTAGCATTCTCCGCTACCAAGAATGCAGGATCATTGTTTACCTCATCCTCAGAGTCGGAGTCCGAGTCATCCTTCTGGCTCTTCTTGCTCTCAGAGCTGCGTGCCATGCCGCAAAAGCCTTGGGCGGCGAAGCACATGCCTTTGATGTTCTTGCTAGACTGCTTGCCCTTGTGCCGGTCCACCTCTTCTTCACTGCTTGAACTCGATGAAGAGTATCAGGAACTCGAGTCGATGTCGCTCGCTCCGGCGACCATCGCACGCTCCATCTTCTTCTTGTGGCTACCACTCTTCCTCGGCCTCCGCTCGGACTTGTTCTTGCCCTTGTGGTCATCCCTCGAGAGGTGCTTGGGGTCGGTCCTCGGACGGTGCTTGTGCTCGGGCTTGATCTCCATGGCCTCCGGGCACTCAACGATAAAGTGCCCGTGCTTCCCGCACCGGTAGCACATGCCCGAGCTCCTCCGAGCGTTCTTCCGGTTCGTGTTCAAGCGCTCGAACTGCCTGCTCAATAACGCGAGATCATCCTCGCCCAGCACATCAAACTCCTCATCTGGTATGGACAAAAGACAAGACAAAGAGAACTACCTAGAAGACAGTTAGCGTTAGTCCTCAGTCAAACTATGAGGGTCAGTCGGGTTCTCGATCCTTGCTCGCACCGCACGGTCCACCTCAGACGACTTGAGCTTGAAAAACAGCTCGTCCACTGTGAGAGTCTCATAGTTCCCCGACTCTAGGATAGCCTCGACCTTCTCACTCCACACGGTATGATCCAGCGAGTGCAGGAGCTTCACAGCCCTGTCATGATCATCGTACGGGAGCACAGTCACATTGGCTCTCATGTGGTTCACAATCACAGTGAACCGCTAGAACATGGCGTCCATGGATTCACCGGGGAGATGAGTGAATTTCTCGTACTCTCTCCGGTAGGTCGCAAACAAGCGCGCCTTCACCTGGTTGTTCCCAGCAAAGTGTTCTTCAACTTCTCCCAAATCTTGCACGCCAAGTCCTCTGCTTGAACCCGATCGAATTCAGGCTTGCAAAGGGCACGAAAGATACAGTCGACCGCCTTGTTGTTGGCGTCATGCATATCTCGAGAACCTGGGGCAAAGAAGTTGATGGGGTGGACATAGGAGGTGTTCTCCGTCACATCCCATATGATCTGACCCTTGTCGCGAACAAAAGCAGACATACGACACTGCCACATGTGGTAATCCTTACCATCAAAGTGTGAAGGACCCGAACCCCGTTCTTGGTACACCATCTTTGGATCTTAGACTGGTTAGAATCATGAAGATCCGTAACTGGCTCTGATACCAATTGAAGGACCGATTAGGCCACAGAGAGGGGGGGGGGGAGTGAATGGGAGCCGATAAAAATTCTTCTCCGAAGAGATGAACTCGACTATGTCCCAAAATCACAAGCAAGGGTTCCCACACGAACTTGGCAAGGGCATGTAGTCACAACAGACCTACCAACCCTAGGAACAAGTCCCAAACCAATCCAAAGCGAAAGCACAACTCAAGGAGCAAAGGACTTAGTCTAATCTGACGAACTCGCGACGGACCCTAGCCTCATGGACCATCCGTGAGCACTGGATGGACCGTCCGTCCCACTCGCAGAGCTCGAACAGAATTGCGAACTCTCAAGTCAACTCTCCCTAGGCATCCATGGATCTCCCAAATGGCTGCATGGTTGTTGATGGCTGTTAAGTACCACTTTTACACCGTCAACTCCTGCATAAAATAAATAAAAAGTGAGCATTAACACTAGGATAGGTCTTTATACTGATAATTTGCACAAGTGTTGGTGTCTCTAGCATTTGTTACAGGGCACACCGAAATACGTGCTAAATGGTACAGTTAAGAGCAACTGATCTAATGGCTTATATAGGACGTCATCATAAACAACCTCAAATGCCAATTTAGACTGCACCATTGCGACGAGCTCATCAAGATGATAGAAATGGATATATTATTAGCCTACATCGGAGTTCGTATGCACGAGATATGAAATAAACAAACAAAGGATAGATGATGTCACCTAGGGCCCACACCTCATCATGCAGGACCCACCAGCAGGGCCCACACCTAGCGCGGGTCCAAGCCACATCAGCAGCATGGGGTGCTGTTAACAGTCGATTTTGGTACACCTAGCTATGAGTTTACCGTCAAGGTTTGCACATATTTGATATTCTAACTAATGGTACTAACCCCCCGAGGTATCAAGTTCACTCTTGCATGTCAATTTTGGAGTTTATTGTTTACGTAGGAAACTAACGTTAAAGAGGAGACTTTCGGGATAAGTACATCAAGCACTTCAAGAGAAGATCATAAAGCCCGACACAAGTCAAGACACATGATGAACATGACTCCAAATGGCCCAAGGACCGAAGCATGAAGCCGTAAAACTCCAGGGACCTGAACAGAAGATGCTGAAGCTTGCATGACTAGGAGCTCTATCTAAACCGTGGAGAAGACGACGTCAAGGGCCACATGTAGAAGGGAGCAAGTCAACAATTGACCGAGAAGCATTGGGGAGCGAGATGGCGCCGAACCGGGCCTGGGCCGGTCGGCCCAGGCCGGCCGGCCTGGCCTGTTCTGAGCCCGGTTTGCGACGCCCTTTGCCCTAGGTGCTCCTCTATAAATTGCCTCTGCCTCCGTTGGTCGCCGCATCCATCCATTCATCAGAGAGCCGCCGACGCGAAGGAGAAGCACCGGGAGGAAGCCGATGGCCGCTGCAAGTCCTCGAGTTGCCTTGGAGATGGCTTAGGCCATGCCCTAGCCACCATGGTTGGCCCTACGTGTTGAAGCCATGGTGGAGTTCCGGAGCCGCGACTTGAATTCGTCAAGTCATTTGTACCTTCAACATTCGATGGTGATGTAATCATATCTTGTCCTACTTTGATCTACATGGATGAGTGTTTTATCCATATGTGTAGCTTGCATATGATTTTAGTGGGAATAGGTCTAATCGTGGTGGTTAGTCTATGTCTTGCGGATACAATGTTGTAGTGCACAGACTGAGGTTGTCGTTCGGTGATGAATATCCTTGCGTAGTGACACTACGGTGGAGGAGAAAGCGGCGAATGAACGTGTATCGGACCACTCCATATCGGGTTACTCCATATCGGGTGTACTCCTTATCATTGTATAGGTTTAGGTTGGTTTGTCACCTTGGCCGGATCGGCAACAAGAAGACGACAAGCTAGGGTTACCCTTTGGTGTTTACCTTTATGGCTAGGTGGATGAGATCCATACATCCCTTCGTGTTTGTATGTTACCTTTATGCAATCAACGCTTCATTATAGGTTAGATCATTAGATTAGATGGATAGCCTTAGGAGTTTGCTTCCGATCCTTGGATTGACAAATCTAGGGAGGACCCTCCTTGGTGAAAAAGGCACCAAGTCACCCGTATGCTCGTGGTGACTTGTTTGTGTCCTAATTATATTATTGCATATACCCTAATTATATTATTGCATATACCCTGTGTTTCTTTTTTGTGTCCTTCAATGCAGGTGAAACCCTAGACACAAAGCGATCGAGAAGATTTCAACATTCGGACTTCGACAAGTCCAACCTCGCTCAACCAAGTTGACGGCTACGCAAAGATTTGCTCTTTAGTGGTAGGTGCTAAACTTGGTTAGTGGCCCAACATCCGCTATCGAGCCCCCACCCAAAGCAAACAAAGATAACAAGGCATGTCTATGTGTCGATTAAGTTTTTAGACTAATGTCTTTTGGAGGTTTGTTTGTTCGAGCTATAGGTTTCCGAAACGACCATGTCAAGCACGATGGAGAAGGATCCCATTACCATCATGCTCATGCAGTGATGGTAATGATTTTTGAAGCCAAGGGATGCGTGACATGGTGCCCTAAAAGACTTGAAGATAAAGACCACACGTACGTCTCCGGATCGATGGACAAAAGGATAATGATGTCATCAAGATGCTTTGCACAACCTCAACAGAAAACAATTGGATATATTTGAATTTTCAGAAGCCCCATGAAGTCTACGTTCCAACGAATCAAGCGGCAAGGCAATCGGAGGTTCCTACAAGTGGATATGGCCGAATCACCGAAGGTTGCACGTGCTGAAATTCTGGACAGCAAGCAATGCTGAAGTGAAACAGCCATAGCTCCCTCATTCGGACTCCGACTAAGACGAATGAGTACCCGTTCGAAAGGTAATTTTATAAATTTTTCAATAGACCTATATTTTGGTATATGTTCTGTTCTGGATGCAGGGTAAATCCACGAAGAAGAGGCAGCAACAAGGCGATGACGACAATTTAGAGGAGATGGACATGGTGTCAATAAAGAGAAGATGGGGCAACAGTTCCACAACACGTACATGATGAAATTCAGAAGCCAAGGACTAAAACAAACCCTCTGGAGCTTGGATGAATGAAGACACAAGAGGCACCACTCAACACATGATGTTGGAAGCGAACCGCTACCGATTTCATAAGGCAACATCAAGCTGCATTGATACTTTGGATTCTCGCACAAAGAACCATGGCTTCACAACGATGAAAAGGTACGTGAGAAAGTCGAGCTCTATGACTTAAAATGAAGCACTTTGCGGGAGGCAACCCGATCTTTTTATATATCTATATAAACTATGACAAGTCTACATTGTGTTCTTTATTTGAAAACTTCAAGTAACATCGTACCAATGCTCTAATAAATGTCCCAACCACATTTCATATGCTTTAATAGCTATTGAGTGAGCACTTTGCTACTTGATTTTGGAAAACTTGTAGACCCCTTATTTTTGTGTGCTTATTAGTATTTAGAGTCTTTTTATTTGTGTCTTTTTAGAGAGAAATATGAAGCATGATCTCTTTTGATTCTAAACTTGTGGCTAGTTAACTTAGGCTAACTTTTGCTTTTGGTTTAGATCACCACCATATCATTCATGTCTTGTTCTTTCATATCATGTTGTACTTTATTCCACTTATTCTCCACCTTTGCATTGTGTTGCATGTTGCATCTCATCTTTTATAACCCATCTCCTTAAAAAAACATCTTTGCCTGAACCTTCCTATCAAACTCCTCCGAGCTCCTCCGAGCGTTCTTCTGGTTCGTGTTCAAGCGCTCGAACCGCCTGCTCAATAACGTGAGATCATCCTCACCTAGCACATCAAACTCCTCATCTGGCATGGACACAAGACAAGACAAAGAGAACTGCCTAGAAGACAGTTAGCGTTAGTCCTCAGTCAAACTATGAGGGTCAGTCGGGTTCTCGATCCTTGCTCGCACCGCACAGTCCACCTCGGACGACTTGAGCTTGGAAAACAGCTCGTCCACCGTGAGAGTCTCATAGTTCCCCGACTCTAGGATAGCCTCGACCTTCTCACTCGACACGGTATGATCCAGCGAGTGCAGGAGCTTCACAGCCCTGTCATGATCATCGTACGGGAGCACGGTCACATTGGTTTTCATGTTGTTCACAATCATAGTGAACCGCTAGAACATGGCGTCCATGGATTCACCGGGGAGATGAGTGAATTTCTCGTACTCTCTCCGGTAGGTCACAAACAAGTGCGCCTTCACCTGGTTGTTCCCAGCAGAGCGTTCTTCAACTTCTCCCAAATCTTGCACGCCAAGTCCTCTGCTTGAACCTGATCGAATTCAGGCTTGCAAAGGGCATGAAAGATACAGTCGACCGCCTTGTTGTTGGCATCATGCATATCTCGAGAACCTGGGGCAAGGAAGTTGATGGGGTGGACATAGGAGGTGTTCTCTGTCACATCCCATATGATCTGTCCCTTGCCGCGAACAAAAGCAGACATACGACACTGCCACATGTGGTAATCCTTACCATCAAAGTGTGAAGGACCCGAACCCCGTTCTTGGTACACCATCTTTGGATCCTAGACTGGTTAGAATCATGAAGATCCGTAACTGGCTCTGATACCAATTGAAGGACCGATTAGGCCACAGAGAGGGGGGGAGTGAATGGGAGCCGATAAAAATTCTTCTCCGAAGAGATGAACTCGACTATGTCCCAAAATCACAAGCAAGGGTTCCCACATGAACTTGGCAAGGGCACGTAGTCACAACGGACCTACCAACCCTAGGAACAAGTCCCAAACAAATCCAAAGCAGAAGCACAACTCAAGGAGCAAAGGACTTAGTCTAATCTGCCAGACCAGGGCAGACCGTTCGTATGGAGGTCTCGGACCGTTCGTGAGTGAAGGACAGACTGTCCGTAAAAAGCAGACAAAACCTCTAGTAGCGCACCAGACTTATATGAACCATCCGATCAGGGATTACGGACTGTCCGACGTGCGCGGACCATCCGTCACTGGAGTACGGACCGTCCGTGAACCGGCTTTAACCATAAGCAAAAGCCTCAAACGATCGGACACGCGAGCTCACAAGAACACGATGAACTCGCGACAGACCCTAGCCTCATGGACCATCCGTGAGCACTGGATGGACCGTCCGTCCCACTCGCAATGCTCGAACAGAATTGCAAACTCTCAAGTCAACTCTCCCTAGGCATCCATGGATCTCCCAAATGGCTGCACGGTTGTTGACGGCTGTTAAGTACCACTTTTACACCGTCAACTCCTGCATAAAATAAATAAAAAGTGAGCATTAACACTAGGATAGGTCTTTATACTGACAATTTCCACAAGTGTTGGTATCTCTAGCTTTTGTTACAGGGCACACCGAAATACGTGCTAAATGGTACAGTTGAGAGCAACTGATCTAATGGCTTACATAGGACGTCATCATAAACAACCTCAAATGCCAATTTAGACTACACCATTGCGACAAGCTCGTCGAGACGATCGAAATGGATATATTATTAGCCTACATCGGAGTTCGTATGCACGAGATATGAAATAAACAAACAAAGGAAAGATGACGTCACCTGGGGCCCACACCTCATCATGCAGGACCCACCAGCGGGGCCCACACCTGGCGTGGGTCCAAGCCACATCAGCAGCATGGGGCGCTGTTGACGGTCGATTTTGGTACACCTAGCTATGAGTTTACTGTCAACATTGGCACATATTTGATATTCTAACTAATGGTACTAACCCCCCCGAGGCATCAAGTTCACTCTTGCATGTCGATTTTGAAGTTTATTGTTTATGTAGGAAACTAACGTTAAATAGGAGACCTTCGGGATAAGTACATCAAGCACTTCAAGAGAAGATCATAAAGCCCGACACAAGTCAAGACACATGATGAACATGACTCCAAATGGCCCAAGGACCGAAGCATGAAGCCGTAAAACTCCAGGGACCCGAACAGAAGATGCTGAAGCTTGCACGACAAGGAGCTCTATCTAAACCGTGGAGAAGACGACGTCAAGGAACACATGTAGAAGGGAGCAAGTTAACAATTGACCGAGAAGCATCGGGGAGCAAGACGGCGCCGAACCGGGACTGGGCCGGTCGGCCCAGGCCGGCCGGCCTGGCCTTTTCTGAGCTCGGTTCGCGGCGCCCTTTGACCTAGGTGCTCCTCTATAAATTACCTCTGCCTCCGTTGGCCGCCACATCCATCCATTCATCAGAGAGCCGCTGACACGAAGGAGAAGCACCGGGAGGAAGCCGATGGCCGCCGCAAGTCCTCGAGTTGCCTAGGAGATGGCTTAGGCCATGCCCTAG
Organism: Cenchrus fungigraminus; assembly: GCA_036936925.1. Taxonomy (NCBI): domain Eukaryota; kingdom Viridiplantae; phylum Streptophyta; class Magnoliopsida; order Poales; family Poaceae; genus Cenchrus; species Cenchrus fungigraminus. The sequence goes on from CM072780.1 coordinate 51,385,191, forward strand.
CCGCCATGGTTGGCCCTGTGTGTTGAAGCCATGGTGGAGTTCCGGAGCCGCGACTTGAATTCATCAAGTCATTTGTACCTTCAACATTCGATGGTGATGTAATCATATCTTGTCCTACTTTGATCTACATCGATGATTGTTTTATCCATATGTGTAGCTAGCATATGATTTTAGTAGGAATAGGTCTAATTGTGGTGGTTAGTCTATGTCATGTGGATACAATGTTGTAGTGCACAGACCGAGGTTGTCGTTCGGTGATGAATATCCTTGCGTAGTGACAGTACGGTGGAGGAGAAAGCGGCGAATGAACATGTATCGGACCACTCCATATCGGGTTACTCCATATCGAGTGTACTCCTTATCATTGTATAGGTTTAGGTTGGTTTGTCACCTTGGTCGGATCGGCAACAAGAAGACGACAGGCTAGGGTTACCCTTTGGTGTTTACCTTTATGGCTAGGTGGATGAGATCCATACATACCTTCGTGTTTGTATGTTAGCTTTATGCAATCAACGCTTAATTATAGGTTAGATCATTAGATTAGATGGATAGCCTCAGGAGTTTGCTTCCGATCCTTGGATTGACAAATCTAGGGAGGACCCTCCTTGGTGAAAAAGGCACCAAGTCACCCGTATGCTCGTGGTGAACTTCAACACGGTTTTGCACCGTCAACAAGCCCATTTTTTTGGCTCCGTTGCCGGGGATCGGCAACTCGAACCCTAGGGCAATCTATCTTTCTTTTAACTAACCCTAACTATATTATTGTATATACCCTGTGTTTCTTGTTTGTGTCCTTCAATGCAGGTGAAACCCTAGACACAAAGCGATCGAGAAGATTTCAACATTCGGACTTCGACAAGTCCAACCTCGCTCAACCAAGTTGATGGCTACACAAAGATTTGCTCTTTAGTGGTAGGTGCTAACCTTGGTTAGTGGCCCAACATCCGCTATCGAGCCCCCACCCAAAGCAAACAAAGATGAACAAGGTATGCCTATGTGTCGATTAAGTTTTTACACTAATGTCTTTTAGTGGTTTGTTTGTTCGAGCTATAGGTTTCCGAAACGACCATGTCAAGCACAATGGAGAAGGATCCCATTACAATCATGCTCATGCAGCGATGTTAATGATTTTTGAAGCCAAGGGATGCGTGACATGGTGCCCTAAAAGACTTCAAGATAAAGACCACACGTACATCTCCGGATCGATGGACAAAAGGATAATGATGTCATCAAGATGCTTTGCACAACCTCAACAGAAAACAATTGGATATATTTGAATTTTCAGAAGCCCCATGAAGTCTACGTTCTAACGAATCAAGCGGCAAGGCAATCGGAGGTTCCTACAAGTGGATATGGCCGAATCACCGAAGGTTGCACGTGCTGAAATTCTGGACAACAAGCAATGCTGAAGTGAAACAGCCATAGCTCCCTCATTCGGACTCCGACTAAGACGAATGAGTACCCTTTGGAAAGGTAATTTAATAAATTTTTCTATAGAACTATATTTTGGTATATGTTCTGTTCTAGATGCAGGGTAAATCCATGAAGAAGAGGCAGCAACAAGGCGATGACGACAATATAGAGGAGATGGACATGGTGTCAATAAAGTGAAGATGGGGCAACGGTTCCACAACACGTACATGATGAAATTCAGAAGCCAAGGACTAAAACAAACCCTCTGGAGCTTGGATGAATGAAGACACAAGAGGCACCACTCAACACATGATGTTGGAAGCGAACCGCTACCGATTTCATAAGGCAACATCAAGCTGCATGGATACTTTGGATTCTCGCACAAAGAACCATGGCTTCACAACGATGAAAAGGTACGTGAGAAAGTTGAGCTCTATGACTTAAAATGAAGCACTTTGCGGGAGGCAACCCGATCTTTTTATATATCTATATAAACTATGACAAGTCTACATTGTGTTCTTTATTTGAAAACTTCAAGTAACATCGTACCAATGCTCTAATAAATGTCACAACCACATTTCGTATGCTTTAATAGCTATTGAGTGAGCACTTTGCTACTTGATTTTGGAAAACTTGTAGACCCCTTATTTTTGTGTGCTTATTAGTATTTAGAGTCTTTTTATTTGTGTCTTTTTAGAGAGAAATATGAAGCATGATCTCTTTTGATTCTAAACTTGTGGCTAGTTAACTTAGGCTAACTTTTGCTTTTGGTTTAGATCACCACCATATCATTCACGTTTTGTTCTTTCATATCATGTTGCACTTTATTCCACTTGTTCTCCACCTTTGCATTGTGTTGCATGTTGCATCTCATCTTTTATAACCCATCTCCTTAAAAAAACATCTTTGCCTGAACCTTCCTATCAAACCACACCTATAACCCAAGCCAACAAAAGGGGGGGTCGACTTATATTAAGTCGACAAAGTCTATCGCTATCCCTTTCTAATTAAAATTTTGACTAGACTTATCCTAAACCCTTAGGGAAAACCTCTCGTACCTTTAGTAATCCTAAAACCATAGGTTTGTTTTTCATCCAAAAAAATCTAACCTTTGTTTTCTTTTCTTCTTTTACAAAAACAACCTTAGATAGAATTTCTTCACCTGACTTGTCTTTTCAAAATTCGTATCTTAAGCCAAAATATAGGATACCCATAAGCCTTACCTTAAAACCTATTTAGTATGTTTGATTAGGTCTTTTGATAAAATTTTTTGTTGACAAGACTCTTCCTCTCATAAAGTGATTTGCTTGTCTTTATTGAGAAACAACATCGAAAGCCTTTTTCCAACAATGCTGACCCTTTTTACTAACCCCTTTTTGCATTTGCATTTTGCATCAACCCCTTTGTTCTATCATGCATAGGTTAGCTTGGCTTCTTTGTGAAACTTTTTGATGAATGCTTTATTTCCATGATAATGCTTCACGCGTGGCATTTTCTTTTGCATTCTTGTGTAAACATGGTGTTTAGACATGATTGGAGACCACCATCATTCAGTTTTATAAACCTTGCTTTCACGTTGCATTGGTTGGTTTATAAATTTTGCAATGTGTCCTACTTCTCTTGCACTTTAAAGAATTATTAATCTTGGGATGAACATGGTTTTTTGACCTTGGTTAATAAATCTTTGTAGGAATGGAAAGTTTGGCAACCACTTTGTAAGGATGGAGCTTAGAATTTGGTAAAAACATTGTTTTGTTTATATCCCTTCCTTTCATTTGCATTTTTCACCTACACGCACGTACACTCATTAGGTTCTTGCTTTTCTTTTTACTAGGTAAGCTATGCCACAAGTTAAGAGCTTAGGGATGTATTTGGTTTGTTGGCAATTGTTTCTACTCCCGACCATCACCCTGGGGGTTGAATGTGCATTTGAATTGTATTGCAGGCATGACGAAGTGTTCCCATGAGTTCTTGACCAATTGCAATCAAGATCGTTTGTCATCTACAAGGCTTGAGAAGGAAGTCGCTGTTCTATTAAGTTTGAGCACGTGTTCAGAGATGTACAATGGAAGAAAAGTTAATATTCAGAAGCTCCTTCAAAGGCTCTTTCCAACGCATCAAGGATCATCAATTTTGAAGACCCGTACAAGGAGATATGGCAGAAACATTGAGCGTTGCGCGGTCTGAAATCAGCTTTGGACAGATTGCATCACCGGAGTAAAATAGGCACAACTCTCTTGTTCGGAACCCATTTCATGCGAATGATGGCTTGTTGGAAAGATAATTTCATGAACTTCAACTTGGGAGGGTGTTTCAGTACATGTTCTGTTCAGGAAGTAAAAGAAAATCTGTGGAAGATGAGGCAGTGACAAGGACGGGATGGAAGTCGGTGATGACGATATAGGATTGGAACCATGGCTTGATGATAATAAGAAGAAGTTGAAGGACAACTGAGGTATCGAAGGCAAGGAAATGAAGATGGTTCTCAAACACATGGCAATAGGGGATTACGAGCGATTCAAGTTCTTCCACACTTAGCAACATGCTAAGCATGGGGGAGGATTTGAAGGACGAAAGGGAAAAAGGCCACGTGGAGTACAAGGATCACCTTCACCACAAGATGCTCATCATTCTTTTTCCATGCTAAGCACAATGCTAAGCATGGGGGAGGCCACGCTGCACTTCACTACGAGCATCAAAAAGGACGGTAACTCACCCTTAACTTTATCTTTGTTTATCTCCTTCTAAATGCTTGCACATATATGCTTTCAACCATAAACAACCTTTGTATTTATCTCTCGATCAATAACATGGCTACTAGGAGGACAACCTAGGTTTGTTAGTTTTACTTTCCAATAAATGAATCACCATCTCTTTTGAACTTACCACGATGATATCATTTGTATGCCTTGCTTATGGAAAAATGATGAAAGTTGCCGCTTTGTTTTACTTGCATGATGTTTTATATGACATGGCTATTTGCTCTCTATTAAAAGGAACTTAAATTGACTAAACACCGGCTCTTTCTTTTGTGGAGGTTAAATGACTAATTTCTAAGACCCACATACTTTATGTTGCTCTTTGATTTAAGTTTACCAATGACCTATGCTTTGCACTTGTTTTTATTTAAAATCTTTATGCTATCTACATTTGTGAATCTCTTGCAAGGCTCTACCTACCAAAGCCTATACAAATACAAGTACTTTTATGATGTAACCTTTAGTTTGCAACCTTATATCTTGATGAGTTGGATTAGGATTGATTTCTGTGGTACGAGACTAAGAAGCTGGTCATTCCTTTGCGTATCTTTTTCATGCTAGCCATTTTTGTCCATGCATTGTGAGTTTCTACACTGCAAATTTCACAAACTTCGCTGGGCATCCACCCCAAACCCAAAACATCTTTTTGTGACTACCTCCTTGACCACAACCCAAATTGAGTATGGATGATCTTTCGATGAATTTTCTGAAGATTTTTTTGCAAGATTTCAAGACATATAACATATGGAGGGACTCATCAATGCACCCGAGATAATACAAGTTTCGACATGGAGGATGCCCTTGCAGATTTCAAAAGATTTATAAAGGAATATAAGGATTTCGTACTTCTCTAGCAGCCATAGGTCCCCTCACTTCTATGCTCGAGACGAGCAATCATTTAAGCATGGGGGAGGACTGCTATAGCAAGTACTATGTTTCTTAAAAGTTCGGAGGAGCATAAAAAATGATGAATAAAAAAAAGAAAAAAAGAGAAGAAAAAATGAATGAAGAAAAAAAGAAGAAGAAGAAAGAAAAAATAAGAAAAGAAAAAAACAAAAAAGAGAAAAATAAAAATGCTCCTCGGTTCTTTTTAGCTTCGTTTAAATCTTTGAGAGTTTTGAAGACAAGTCCATACTCAATCTTTTCCAACCATGTGCAATCCGATAACGAGAACTTCATTCGTGTCTCGGGATCACCCATTTGCCACTTGCACATGTCCACCTTTCTAAATGTGTGTTTTCCATCTCTCTCTCTCTCTCTTTCCAACATTTATTTTCCATGGCCTTTTTGACTAGTCTCGATAATTCCAATAGATCTCTCTCTTAGGTTGACAATATTTCAAGTATAATGTTTTGCTAGGATTATTTTTACCTACCAAGCTCCACATAAGCTTTCCACTTTCATATATGAGTAGAATAGGTTGAGAATAATCTAGTGTAGGCTTGAGTGTCTTGACGAGATGAGTGTTCCCATGAGCTTTTGCAAGAGAACCTCACTTATGTTAGATGTGCAACTTTTTGAAAACTCTTCACGATGCAACAAGGTAAAGGTTTGAAGTTTGCTTAAGTTCGAGAGCACTATATTTGTTTTATTGTGGCATGTTCGTTAATTATAGTCTATCTTCCATGATGAATTAGCCGGTCAACACTTGAACCTTAAATGCTAAACACTTGAGAGACCAATATGTCTTGTTGTGTATAACTAAGTGTAGGGAAGACATTGAAGGGCAACGCTGATTTCCAAGTTAAGCAAAGATCTTGGACTTGCTCGAGGATGAGCAAGGTTGAAGCATGGAGGTATGTTGACGGTCGATTTTGGTACACCTAGCTATGAGTTTACCGTCAACATTTTCACATATTTGATATTCTAACTAATGGTACTAACCCCCCGGAGGTATCAAGTTCACTCTTGCATGTCGATTTTGGAGTTTATTGTTTACGTAGGAAACTAACATTAAAGAGGAGACTTTTGGGATAAATTCATCAAGCACTTCAAGAGAAGATCATAAAGCCCGGCACAAGTCAAGACACATGATGAACATGACTCCAAATGGCCCAGGGACCGAAGCATGAAGCCGTTAAACTCAAGGGACCTGAACAGAAGATGTTGAAGCTTGCGCGACAAGGAGCTCTACCTAAACTGTGGAGAAGACGACGTCAAGGGCCCACATGTAGAAGGGAGCAAGTCAACAATTGACCGAGAAGCATCGGTGAGCGAGACGGGGCCGAACCGGGCCGAAACAGGCCTGGGCCGGCCTGGCCTGTTCTGAGCCCGGTTCGTGATGCCCTTTGACCTAGGTGCTCCTCTATAAATTGCCTCTACCTCCGTCGGCCGCCACATCCATCCATTCATTAGAGAGCCGCCGACACGAAGGAGAAGCACCGGGAGGAAGCCAACGGCCGCCGCAAGTCCTCGAGTTGCCTAGGAGATGGCTTAGGCCATGCCCTAGCTGCCATGGTTGGCCCTGCGTGGTGAAGCCATGGTGGAGTTCCGGAGCCGCGACTTGAATTCGTCAAGTCAGTTGTACCTTCAACATTCGATGGTGATGTAATCATATCTTGTCCTACTTTGATCTACATCGATGAGTGTTTTATCCATATGTGTAGCTAGCATATGATTTTAGTAGGAATAGGTCTAATCGTGGTGGTTAGTCTATCTTTTGCGGATACATCGTTGTAGTGCACGGACCGAGGTTGTCGTTCGGTGATGAATATCCTTGCGTAGTGACAGTACTGTGGAGGAGAAAGCGGCGAATGAACGTGTATCGGACCACTCTATATCGGGTTACTCCATATCGAGTGTACTCCTTATATAGGTTTAGAATGGTTTGTCACCTTGGCCGGATCGGCAACAAGAAGACGCTAGGCTAGGGTTACCCTTTGGTGTTTACTTTTATGGCTAGGTGGAAGAGATCCTTACATCCCTTCGTGTTTGTATGTTACCTTTATGTAATCAACGCTTCATGATAGGTTAGATCATTAGATTAGATGGATAGCCTTAGGAGTTTGCTTCCGATCCTTGGATTAACAAATCTAGGGAGGACCCTCCTTGGTGAAAAAGGCACCAAATCACCCGTATGCTCGTGGTGAACTTCAACACGGTTTTGCACCATCAACAGGCGCATGGACAAGTGTGGTTGCAATGGGTAGCTTCCCAGAAGCTTACACCGCAAGATTCAGTAGCTTACGCAGGAAGGAAGCCGCATCAAGCTCCTTCTCACGCAAGATACAACAACTTGGCCCCCACTCCTCTTCGCCACATGTCACCACACTACTAGTGGCGCCCATGGCAGCCAGGGGGGCTCCTCCTACTCTCCTTGGCCTATAAATAGAAGTGGAGGGGTAGAGAATAAGACACACAACTCCTCTCCTCCGCTCTCATTTTCTCTCTTGAGAGGGGAGGCTCTCCTCTCCTCCATCTAGAGTGTAAGTGTGGAGTAGTTGATTAGATCAAAGCTATGGAGAGAGTGAGAGGTATGTACCTCTATGGATGCTTGTTCTTCAATTAGAGTAAAGTGAGTATTTCTGCATTTTCTATTTTGACTAAAGTGCAAGTGATACGTCCTTGTGTTCTTCACCTGTTCATCATTTGGATGCACGTGTTCTTCACGAACACGCCTCCTCGATCTAGTTGATTAGGTGCACAAGTTTGTATCCCGTTTGTATGACTAGTCTATTAGAATAAAGTGGAATGCTTGCATGCTCTGATTAGAATAAAGTGTGTTCAGATTCCTTTCTAATAGTTTATGCTAGGTTGCATGAGTAGCCTTTTTCCTCTGCTAGTGCGTAGATCCTGGGTTTATGCGTTCGTCTGTTGCAAGTCGTTCGTATACATTGTAAGCATAGTACAGGACCGAGTGCTCTCTCGTATGCTTTTAGTATAAGCTAGTAGCTTCTATAGTTGAGTGAGATCAGTTCTCCTCCTTGTGGGTTCGTTGCTCTATATTTAATATAGAGTGTCGTAGGTTGCTACGCACCGCGGGATAGCGTAGTCAAACTACGGTAGTAATCAGTAGCATAGACGTAGTGCCTAGGCTAAGGGTTATCCTTCGTTTGCCCTATATCCCACGAATTGGTAGAGGTAGATCGCAGGTGGTGACAACCCTGTTGATCCTTTGAAATCCTCCACGTTTGGATATAGTGCAGGTTGAGGTTCATCTTAGATCTGTAGGCCGGAGTCTCCTGATAGATCAGGGGTTAGCCAGTGCCCGAAGCAAGTTCTCTAGAGATCGACCTTTAACCTTATCTGTAGAGCTATCCACAGGAATCCTCTCTCCCAGTGCCTCATATCGTGGTGTGTCCTTGGACCATTAGAACGAAGTTAGTACACACAAGTTCCCTTGGATTCGATACCCTTGGAATACTCTAAGGTGAAAGCTACAACGGTATCCGTGCGCTTGCGGATTTATTTCGTTTGTCGCTAAAATACCCAACAAGCTTTCTGGCGCCGTTGCCGGGGAACAGTTGCTGTATCTATCTTCGTACCTAGTGGTCCTTGTATCTTTTCATTTTTCTTTATTCTACCTTTACCCCCATTACCCATGGAGAGGCCATCCTTTCACGACCTCTCCACCTCAACTTACGAGTTCAATGATCCATCAACGTCTTCATCCAACCATGAACTTCATTTCCACATTATGGGCATGGTTTAGGATCGACCCTTCTTTGGAGCGATCAATGAAGACCCCTACTTTCATTTGGAAGAATTCGAGGAACTGTGTTCGCGTCTGGTTCTCCCAGGCATGACACAGGAATCCATAAGGTGGAAGTTGTTCCCCCTCTCTCTGTCAGAAAGGGCGAAGCAATGGTACACTGACACTGTAAAAAGTGTAAATGGTGATTGGGGCAAACTTCGAGATAACTTTTGAAACTCATTCTCTTTCGTGGAGAGGACGGTGCAATGGTATACTCATATGGCCTCTCTCCCAGGGGATATTCTTGATTTCGAATAATTAGAGGAGGAGTCTATAGGAGCAACGTGGGCTAGGTTCATACGCCTTTGTGCATCTGGACCCGGCTCATTTCTACCCGATGATGTCTTGCTTTACACATTTTGCATGGGTTTAGACATGGACGCTGCCCAAGATCTTGACATCGCTGCTGGTGGTTCGTTTGCACACAAAACTCTAGTGGAAGGTAGAGCAATCCTAGATAGCCTCTTAGAACACTCTTCCCTTCTTACCTACCATAACGAACCCCACCAAAAATCAGAGTCGATTCATGAGTCGCTCAACAGCTGAACCTGAGCCTTTGACTTCCACATCCCAAGATTCGTCCGCTGAGCCCTCTCCCGAACCAGGAACAATGGAGGAAGAAGAAATTCAGCCTCTAGAGTTCCTCTATCGATTCGAGGATGACCCTTTTGAAAATCTCAGAAACACCTCGAATTTCTTAGATGTCCAACTAGGGAAGGAGCCCTCTTTTGTCCAAATCCAGCCAGCTAGAGATCCTTTGACAGAACCTTCCCCTAGGCCTACGGTACCTCCTTTGCCTCCCGATTCTCCAAATGAAACATCTATCATGGAGGCCATGGAAAAGAAGTGGTCGACTAGAGCGGAAAACTTTTCTGAAGCACTTTGGATTAGTTCACCCTCTATGATCGTTCCTTGTTCCATAAAAGGAATTACCGTAGAATCCCACCTTAACCCCGTCATGGAGGTTAATGTCATGCCATGGCACCTAGCGTACACTTTGTTGGGCAACGTTACGCTAAGACCATCTGACAAACTCCTCAAGAGTTGTCCCTCCAGACATATTCTTGAGTGTCGGGGGGTTGCATGTGCTGTGCCGCTCCTAGTAGACAAGATCAAGGTTAATCTAGACTTCCACATCTTCGATGTCCTCGATCTTGATCTCCTCCTAGGCTCCCCAACAGAAAAACTTCTCGATGCATCCCGAGGGAGCCTTGATGAAAAGCTTAGGGAAGCCCCTTCTGCCATCATTCCCTTGTTTTCAGAGAATTCTATGAAGAAGCCTCTTCCCAAGCAAAACCCGCTTGAGGGGATGGGGCATGTATCTCCGTTTGCATCCTCCGAGGCCGTTGTCATTGAGGTTGTAGAATTTTCTATTCCTCAAGGGTACGACTCGGAAGATCCTCTTCACCTTTGTGAAGGCGAACGATCCTCATCACCCTCGATCGAGTTTGAGCCTCTTCCCATTGGCCCATATCATGTTGCTCTCGACCTTGATCGAGAATCAACATCGATCTTACACGATGAACCTCTTGAGGTGGAGAATTCATGGGCCATGGAAATGTATGAGGTGCCGGCTTTGGAGTCCACAGGAAAGGATTCCATTAACGAGCATGGTAGCTTCATTCTTGAAACACCATATGAACCATGCTCGCATAATTCCTCTCCAGAGTCAGCAATGCTTAGTGCACGGAGCATGCATGAGGGCTACAACCACCTTCTGGTCCTCTTTTGCAAAATGTTTAGAAGGTTGATTGTGGATGCATATGTTTACCATAAGCATATCAGATTTCGTGCATGCACTGTGGCACTAAACTTGCAGCTAAAGCTTCACTGATACATTCAAGATTGGTGGTGAGATGGGAATGACACCACCAATGATAGCTGCAAGATGAAGTTCCCCTGGTCGAGCTTATGACCAAAAACAAAGCACTACCAGGAGATAGCCTGGATTAGGTTAGATTTTATTTCCCTTTTTCAAATAATAAAGAGCAAGAGCATGTTTTTAGGATAAGGTTGTCCTTCAGGTATTTTTGGTCGCTAACCTTTCAGGTGCAGATTGAAAAGAATGATGGACAGGTGATGCCTAACAACATGCGATCTACATCACTACTACACCTTTATAAGTTTTTGTTGAGAGAACATTTACAAAAGGAAGCTTGATCTCCACACACTTGAGTTTTGTTGCCTAGCAATGCAAACTTCAAGTGTGGGGGAGGTATGTGAGCATCCCGAGTAAAGTTCCTCTCATACCAGATCTTATCTTGGTTTGGAGATGATGTTAGCTCTTGCCTCTTGCCCAGTTAGGTACATCTTGCTTTTGACATTAAACAAAGCCCTTTCGGGAGGTTGCCTGATGTTCACCATCTTCTGCTCATGTTTATGTCCCTTCGAAAATAGCTTGATCATGCTTTCATGCTTCCTTTATCTATGTTTGTAATGCTATGGTTTGAGTGCATGTTTAGCTACGTGCTTTCATAGGTTGTTTTAAATTAAGCATGGTGCTTAGGTTAAAACTGTCTTGTTCAATCAAATAAGACATGGTGTCGAGTTTGATTGATGAACCTTATAGTTAATGCTTGCATGGATATTGGTTGTATATGCGGACTAACCCTTGCAGGAATTTTGAATCCAAATGGGGTAAGTCATCGAGCTTGATTCAAAAGGGAAGGTAAGCCAAGGCATGCCACCCTTGTTTGAGCTAGGACTCATGGTGAATTTATATTTGAATTTGAATAAAGGCTCCCTGGTTCTTGAACCAGTAGAGTCCCTCTTTTGTTTTTTTCCCATTTTGTTTGAAGACAGGACCAGGTACATGAACAAGTGTGGGAGAGATCTCCCAAGTTTATCATCGACATACACACTTGATCTCCCACACAGGCGTTGCACAACATCGACTGCACTTTCATGATAAGGGACAATGTAAACTAGAGTGATCCGTCTACCTCATGGGTCAGCTGAACCACCACTGGTCTTCCTTGTCTCTCATATTCTTCAGAAGTGATGGTATGTGCACCCTTTATCTCACTCTCTTTGATTTATGAGCTTGAATGAGTTTCGATTCTTATCTGCTAAAATCAAACTCTTGGAATCTTGCTCTACCTGCTATACATGTTTCCTATGGTTGGCTTGCATATGTTTTATTCCATGCTTATCATCTTGATGCTTGTGAACAGATATCATTAGGGAACTCATGCTCATCTAAGTAGTTGGTGTTTGTGATATGGTGTGATGATATGATCTTCTCTCTAAATGTTTGAGTGATTGGGATTTTTATTTTGAAAATTTGAAAACCCTTTGCAAAGCTCTTGTTTGATATGCAAAGTCCTACCAAAGCCATATGATGAGTTATCTCGAAAACCTTATACTCATATGTTGCTTGTCATTTCATTGAGCTTTGTCAAATTGTTGTGACCCTTGTGAAAATTCTTTTCATGCTTTCACGATCAAGATTCATGTGCACTCTGTTTTCCCCTTGCTATGCTTCTACACTGGAAGTTAGCATTGTATCATCCATTCATTTCACAAAATAAAGCTCCATGTGTGGTATGACCTCTCTCTCCAAAGTATCCATGAAAAAGGGCATGGGCTCCGCACAAAAAACACATGATCAAGGCATGATCAAAAAAAGAAGAAGAGATAAGGATAGCCCATGTCCAAAATAAAAAAGAAAAAGGAGAGAGATGGAATCATGCAAAAAGGAGTTCTAATAAATTTGATGGTAATAACTTGTACCCGTTCCGGGCCTAGTGTCCACCTTACCATCACCACAACATTCATCATATATATGGTAATATCTAGCACTGATTCCGGGCCTAGTATCCACCTTACCATATCCATCACATCCATATATGTGCACATCTTGATCTGATTGTATGATTTGATTTTCTCCTTGGATCCGGTTTTTGACTTTGCAATATATGTGATGCAAGTATGCTATATCTTTATCCTACCCTGAACTCCACATATAGCCATTACTAGAAGTAGGATGAAAGAAAGGCAAAACTAATGCCTTGGTGAGGACATATACACATTGAGTGATCTGAGAGAATCAAATGAGGAGCTAAGCAAGGTTTGTTCTGAAAATTTATTGCAAAACCCCAAGTTACTTGACATGTTGAGCAGAGGTGATTTGATTTATTACTGTTCCATTCCTCAACTACCCAAGATGGCATGATAGACACTCCACAGAGTTCACAAGTAAAAGGTATGGTTTGGAATATCTCTTATGCTCGGTTCATACCTTTGGATATCATGTCCCACTTGATTTGTTCTCCCTTCACTCGGGACGAGCAAAGGTCAAGTGTGGGGGTGTTGTTGATGACTGTTAAGTACTACTTTTACACCGTCAACTCCTACATAAAATAAATAAAAAGTGAGCATTAACACTAGGATAGGTCTTTATACTGACAATTTCCACAAGTGTCGGTGTCTCTAGCTTTTGTTGTATAGGGTACACCGAAATACGTGCTAAATGCTACAGTTGAGAGCAACTGATCTAATGGCTTATATAGGACATCATCATAAACAACCTCAAATGCCAATTTATACCGCACCATTGCGACGAGCTCGTCGAGATGATCAAAATGGATATATTATTTGCCTACATCGGAGTTCGTATGCACGAGATATGAAATAAAGAAAGGATAGATAACGTAACTTGGGGCCCACACCTCATCACGCAGGACCCACCAGCGGGGCCCACACCTGGCGTGGGTCCACTCCACATCAGCAGCATGGGGCGCATGGACAAGTGTGGCTGCAATGGGTAGCTTCCGAGAAGCTTACACCGCAAGATTCAGTAGCTTACACAGGAAGGAAGCCGCCTCAAGCTCCTTCTCACGCAAGATACAACAACTTGGCCCCCACTCCTCTTCGCTACGTGTCACCACCCTACTGGTGGCGCCCATGGCAGCCAAGGGGGCTCCTCCTACTCTCCTTGGCCTATAAATAGAAGTGGAGGGGTAGAGAATAGGACACACAATTCCTCTCCTCCTCTCTCATTTTCTCTCTTGAGAGGGGAGGCTCTCCTCTCCTCCTTCTAGAGTGTAAGTGTGGAGTAGTTGATTAGATCAAAGCTATGGAGAGAGTGAGAGGTATGTACCTCTATGGATGCTTGTTCTTCAATTAGAGTAAAATGAGTATTTCTGCATTTCCTATTTAGATTAAAGTGCAAGTGATATGTTCTTGTGTTCTTCACCTGTTCATCATTTAGAGGCACGTGTTCTTCATGAACATGCCTCCTCAATCTAGTTGATTAGGTGCACAAGTTTGTATCCAGTTTGTATGACTAGTCTATCAGAATAAAGTGGAATGCTTGCATGCTATGGTTAGAATAAAGTGTGTTCATGATTCCTTTCTAATAGTTTATGCTAGGTTGCATGAGTAGCCTTTTTCCTCTGCTAGTGCGTAGATCCTGGGTTTATGCGGTCGTCTGCTGCAAGTCGTTCGTATACGTTGGAAGCATAGAACAGGACCGAGTGCTCTCTCGTATGACTTTAGTATAAGCTAGTAGCTTCTATAGTTGAGTGAGATCAGTTCTCCTCCTTGTGGGTTCGTCGCTCTATATTTAATATAGAGTGCCATAGGTTGCTACGCACCGCGGGATAGTGTAATCAGGCTATGGTAGTAATCAGTAGCATAGACATAGTGTCTAGGCTAAGGGTTATCCTTCGTTTGCCCTATATCCCACGGATTGGTAGAGGTAGATTGCAGGTGCTGACAGCCCTGTTGATCCTTTGAAATCCTTCACGTTCAGATATAGTGCAGGTTGAGGTTCGTCTTAGATCCGTAGGCGGAGTCTCCTGACAGATCAGGGGTTAGCCGGTGCCCGAAGCAAGTTCTCGAGAGATCGACCTTTAACCTCATCTGTAGAGCTATCCATAGGAATCCTCTCTCCCAGTGCCTCATATCGTGGTGTGTCCTTGGACCATTAGAATGAAGTTAGTACACACACGTTCCCTTGGATTCGATACCCTTGTAATACTTTGAGGTGAAAGCTACAATGGTATCCGTGCGCTTGCGGATTTATTTCGTTTGTCGCTAAAATACCCAACAATGGTTTGAGACAAGATTTTGGGAAAGGAGAAGCGTCCCCAGGGATGCTATACCCAAAAACTTGGAGCCTCAAACACACTAAATCGCCGGGAATCGATCACGAACCGAGCTCAAGAACAAAGCTAGGGAACCACCCGAAATCCTCAAACCGGAGGCCAAATCCGAAGTTTGAGGGGTCAAGATCAAGCACAAAGATCCACAAGACATCTATCCATGATCCCCACAAAGAAATCCAAACACAAACACCTCAGAATCGAAGGAACAAGCCATGCACGAAAATCCCACAAAATAGCCCAAAAAAGACATGAAAATAACTCGAGCCACAAGAAGGAAATCGACGCAACCATGAATGCTTCCATACAACCAGAGTTCAGATTCTCTACAAAATCATGAAGAAATCTAGCCTAAAGAGTAGGAAAAATGAGAAGCAGTCCGGATGGATGAGTTGCCCTAGAACCCTAGAGCTATATATATGAAGTCTCTCTGGGTTGGGCAAATGACCAAGCTACCCCTAGAACATAAAGGAAGATACACACCTCTCAGGGGCAAGATGCTCAAGTAGCAATCCTTTTCATCGGGCGGTCACGCCTTTGTCGTAGTTTGTGTCCTCCTGACGCAAGCCCCGTGATCCCGCCGCGTGTCCCCCAGCATCGAAGCTTCTCGGCGCGCCCGGATCCCGTCTCCGCACGCCGAGCCTCCAGTCTTTGTTTTGTCGCTCAACCAAGTAACCCGGCGGTTTTGTGGTGAACCGCCGCAAACCCTGCAGCAGACTCCGGTCGTGAGCTGCTACCCTGCACCGACTCCTGTCCACGACTTCGTCTTGCTTTTCTTGCCACCATGCGTCCCGCACTTGATCCCATTCGGCCACCGGGTCCATCGAGCCGAGCCTACTTGTCTCTCCACTCCTCAGAGGCTCCGCAAGGCTAAGACCTTTCGCGCCCGCTCTTCACCTGCACCAACGTAAATCAAGCCGCAACCTACACCTGCAATACTCGACCAAGAGTTCGACCAAGAGTCAGTCCACACCACATTGTCAATCACTCATCACAGCAAGGAGCGACCATCCAGTGGTCCTCGGATGCTCCGGTCCTCAATTAGTGGGCCTAGTGGCTGGTTAGTTCCATAATCGAGCTCAAACCAAAGTGTAACGAATATGTTTGGAGTACCAAAATTCACCATCAACATCTCCCCCATGTCTGCTAGAGAAGTAAAAAATCCTTATGTTCCTTTATAAATCTCTTGAAATCTTCAGGGGTGTCCTCCATGTCGAAACTCCACATGATCTTGGGTGCATTGATGAGTCCCTCCATATGTTATATATCTTGAAATCTTGCCAGAAAATCTTCAGAAAATTCGTTGAAAGATCATCCATACTCAAATTGGGTTGTGGACAGGGAGGTGATCACAAAAAGATGTTTTTGGTTTAGGATGGATGTCCAGCGAAGTTTGTGAAATTTTCGATGTGAAAACCCACAATGCATTGCTAAGAGGCTAGTATGAAAAAGTTACACAAAGGAATGACTAGCTTCTTAGTCTCGAACCATAGAAATCAATCCTAATCCAAGTCATCAAAACATATGTTTGCAATCTACAGGTTTTGTAATCATAGAACATGTATGTATATGGCTTTGGTAGGTAGAACTTTGTAAGAGCATCACAAATATGTAGATAGCATAAAAGTTAAGTTTTCAATAAAAACAACAAGTTATCTGGCTATCCATAAACTCAAATCAAAGAGCAAAGATATGTATGTGGGTATAGAGTATAGTCATTTCACCTCCACAAATAAAAGAACTGGTATTTAAATTAATTATAGATCAAGTTATAGAGAGCAATTAGCCAAGACATGTATAACTTCATGTAGGTAAAACATAGTGGCAACTTTCATCATTTTTCCATAAGCATAGGCAATATAAAACATTGAGGTGAACACATGGTCATACCTATTTATTGAAAATAAAAAAGAAATCTAGGTTTTCCTCCTAGTAGCCATGTTATTGTTAAAAAGAAAAGCAAAAGTTGCACCTAAGGTTGAAGGCATACTAACAAGCATTTATTTTTCGAAAAATAGAAGGTCCATGGAGCTGTTACCATCTTTTGTAGTTCTTCGTTATCTTCTCCCGACATCTCCATGTATCGAATGTGGCTTTGCTTTTGTCTTGATTTTCCAATGCTCCTATACTTCTAAATTTGATCATGTATGCTTAATGGAGCCAATGGTCGCCCTTCTTTTCAAGGTTGTCATCACCATATCCTCTTTCTTATTCTCATCATCTCCTTGCTGTCTCTTCTTCATGGGTTTCCCCGCTGTCCAGAACAGAACATATATCGAAATATAGATCTATTGAAAGGTTATGAAATTACATTTCCAACGTGTGGTCATTCATCAAAAACAGAGGTCAAACAAGGGAGCTATGTCCGTTTTACTTCAGCGCTGCGTGCTGGTCAAAACTGATTTCCGGACGTGTTGCACTCGGTGATTCAGCCATAACCGCTTGTAGGAACCTCCAATTGCCTTGATTCTTGATTTGTTGGAATCGTAACTTCATGAGGCTTCTAAACATCCAAAAGTACTCAGCGTTTTCCCTTTGAGACCACATAGAATTTTGATGAGATCAATAGCTTCTTGTGCATTGATCCGGAGATGTTGATGATCTTGATCATTCTATCTTCTAGAGCATCATGTTTCATTTCCGTGTTGAAGATTCAGAGCTTCCCCCATGCTTAGCATTTTTCTAGGCATGGAAGAAGAAGATAAAGCATTTTTACTTAGTCATCCTTCAATTTCCTTGTCGTGAGAGTCTTTATCTTACCTGCAAAACATTTTAAGTGCACATTCTACCCCCAAGGTGACGGTTGGGAGTAGATAAAATTGCCAACAATCCAACAATATTTTCTAAGACTCCTATCTTGTGGCATAATTAGTATAATGAGGAATTAAAACCTAATGGGTTTATGTGGGTGCAAAGTGTGTATGCACATAAAAGGAAAGCATATAAACAAAGACAATATTTTCACCTAGTTCTAAACACCATGTTTACAACTAGGTTACCGAATTTATCCATAGCCATAAAGGTTTATTTATCTAGGTTAAAACACCACGTCTATTCCTAGATCAATAACTCTTATAGCACAAGAAAAATTAAGTGCATTGCAAAGCTTATAAACAAACCAATGCAACATGAAAACATATGAAAAGATAGCAAGGTTTATCGAACTTAACGATGATGGTCCGCAATCATGTTTAAACACCACATTTACACAAGATCGCAAAAGGAAAATACACAGCTAGAGCATTAACATGGATATGAAAGCATACATCATTGAGCCTTAAAATAACCAAGCCAACTATATGCAAAAACATGTATATTTAAAGAAAAAAACATCACGTTGATAACAAAATGCAATGCATGGAAATAAATAAATATGAGAATGAACATGATGGTGGTTCTAAAAAGAAAAATTAAACTTAGATCAATTAGCCACAAGTTGATCATCATAGGATGGTGCCATTCTTTATTCTCTTTAAGAAAGGGAAAAAAACATAAAGAAACGGGTTGCCTCCCAAAAAGCGCTTCATTTGAAGTCATAGAGCTCGACTTTCTCACATACCTTCTTTTCGTCGCATAGACTTGACCCTTCATGCAAGAAGAAAAGGTGCCAATGCAGCTTTAATTCACTTCCCATGTTGTGCTTGATCATTTATAGAAGACTTGCCCAAGCTATCTGTCATCATCACTTTTTCCTTCTTTGTCGCCCTTTGGTGCTGCCTTCACTCCACGAATTTTTCTTTAATGTGCTGAAAAGAAGGTACACCCAAGCTATACTCCATTGCACGGTGAACAAAATTTCCTTTCCACAAGTCTTTATTTGCCCAAATTCGACTCCGAACAAGAGAGTTACGTTTGTTTTACTTCGGCGATGAAATATGTCCTGAAATTTCAGAACGTGCAACACTCAATATTTTCTCCATAACTCCTTGCACAGGTCTTCAAATTCGATGGTTCCTGATGCGTTGGAATGGAAACTTGATGGAGTTTCTGAATATCTCATTTTCTTCATTGTACACCTCTGAACAAGCTCTCAAATTGATGAAGACAGCAGCATCCATCGCGGGATTTGGAGAGGTTGATGATTTATCTTGCAACTCTTTAGGCATGACTTCTCTTTTCATTATTTAATCCTTGTCTACATGGTTAGTGAAAATTGGGCCTTTCCCGACATGTGCTTCTGTAAGGTCATTAGCTTGACCAAGCACAAAGCATGATCGAGATTTGCAAAACTTACTGTAAACATACGTGTCCATAATTAACATCACATGCAAATTATAGCAACAAGACGAGGTGTAATCAAAAGAAGCATATGTTTCATGCATAGCACTTAGCTCATTAGGCAAAGGTTCTTTAGGCATAGAATCAATTAGTTCAAACATAAATATTTGTTGACACTCAAAACTGGCAGCTAATCCAGATCAGGCTGGGCCAGCCGGTTAGACCGGGTTCACCATGCGGTCTGACCGGGTACCCTGTAGACGGTCTAGCAATAGTGTCAGGCGTTCTAACCGCGTGACCCAGGCAGTTAGACCGCCCTCCCCTAAGCCCGAACCAAATTGAGGAGTCCTAATAGAATTCGAGTTATAAAGGATTTCCTTGCGGGACAAGACCTCCCCACCCTGTAAATATAAAGGGCCCGTGGCCAGTTGAGGGCTATCACCCAATCGAACAACAGTTATCTTACTTTTATCTCCAAACCCTACTTTTCCAACCCCTTTGCTTCCTTCTTTGTCTCTACGGTGATTTAGCGTGTTCTAAGTGGCCTGCCGATCTTAGAACAACCCTAGGCGCGTTGTCCCTGACGGGGTCCCTCCCGGGGCAGCGATCTTAGGTTTTCGGCGACATCCTTGACCAAGGCGGTTAGACCGCCCCCTATATGCGGTTGGACCGGCTCGTGCCGGGGATTTCGATGAGGTGCGATTTCTACTACCGCGTGATCTAGTGCACTCATGTGTTCGACCGGAAAAAGCGTCAACACACATTTGACGACTCCGCTGGGGATAGATCTGGTTTTACAACCAATTTGTCAAACATCATCATGGTGAACATCGAAGAACTCAGCGAAGAAGACCAGAGGAAGTACATTGAGCTTTAGGAGTACATGAAGTAGCAGTTCCTCTCTGGCGCTAGAAAAGATCGCTCAGGCAAGGTGACGACAACTCAAGAATTCAAGTTGCCGGCAATCAAGGTCAACGACGACAAGATTGAGGTAATCACCGCTGTAAGCAAACCTGAAACTGATCTATTTACGAAGCTTACTGAATTATCTGATAAATCTGAGCATGCTTTTAGTAATTACCATAGTCAGGTTGCTAGTATGATTACTCGCTTAGAAAAAGTTGATGGTAAAAGTAGTAGCTTTAATTTCCCTAATGATTCTATCCCTCAATTAGATTCACAAGGGGTATTGCAAACAATTTTGTCGGCAGAATCAGGAACCTCAATTGAGACACATGTGTATGGCATGCCGACTGGTTTTTATCTCGGACAATCATCATCGTCAAAACCGACCCCGGTCAGACCACCCCCCATTAGCCAGTCTGACCGCCCCGTCTGGCCAGATGATGGGTGTTTCAGGAAACCCACCCCCAGTGAATAGAGTTGATTTATCAGTTACAATGTTGTTCCAACTCGCTGCTATGAGTGAATTTTCTAAATTTAAGGAAGAAGTAGCTAGCATGGTCAAAAACAAACTCTGCATTGATATGGGTAATTCTAGGTTATACCAAAAACTTTATAAAGCCGACTTTGATCTTATGGCTTATCCCCCTGGTTGGTGTATACCCGATTTGATTAAATTTAGCGGTGAGGATAATCGTACAACATGGGAGCACATAAGCCAATACATTGCTCAACAAGGTGAAGCAAGTGCCCATGATTCTTTTAAAGTGCGGTTGTTCTCTTTATCTTTAACAGGTACCGCCTTTGCTTGGTTTTCATCTTTATCCCCCAACTGAATTGATTCTTGGAATCAATTAGAACAAATATTTCATGATCACTTCTTTAGTGGGAATTATCAACTAAAATTGACAGATTTGACATAAGTTAAGCAAAGTAAAGACGAGACGGTCTCTAATTACCTTAAGCGTTTTAAAGAGGTTAAAAACCGGTGTTTCAATTTGTTGCTTTCTGATTCTGACCTAGCTAATCTTGCTGCTAAAGGTTTAAAATCTGCTCTTAGAGAAAGATTAGAAGGTGCAGATTTTTATTCGCTTGATTCTATTCTTGTGAGAGGCATGGCACAAGAATTGAAATTGAACAAAGAAAAAAGAAAAACTTGAGTCTCATCGGTCTGATGTTCATGTGATTGATTATGTTTCTAATAATTTGAACAATGAGAGTGAAGTTTATAGTGCCAAATTTGTATGGTCTTCTGAAGATAAATCTTTTTCTTGTGCATCACTTAAGCCGGCTAGTAAAGGTCGGCAACAAGAATTAAAATTTACTTTTGCTGTTTCTAACTGTGATCGCATTTTTTATGAATTGCTTAAACTTGGAAATATTAAAATAAATCATACCATGCCTCCACTTGATGAGATAAAGCGACGTGCATATTGTAAATATCATCATTCTTATTCTCATGCTACTAATAATTGCAATGTGTTTCGTCGCAAGATTCAATCGGCCATAAATGAAGGCCGTTTGGTACTTCTTGAAATGAAATTTAACAAGCATCATTTTCCTATCAATACCATGGAATTGCAGCAACCCAAGGTTCTGGTTCAGCCACATCAAGTCGAAGCAACCAAGGGCAAGAATGTGCTGGTCGGGGAAGCGAAGCCCGATTTGAGAGGAAAAGAGTTAACAAGAGAAGTTGCTTATGAGAAGACCCTTGATGGCAGAGAAGCATTCAAGATCACTGTCAAAGCTTCTGAACATGGGGGGCATGGGTCATCCGTGACTGTCAGTCGGCAACCACTTAAGCCTAAAATGGCCGAGGCGGTTAAACCGGCTTAGGCAGGCGGTCAGACCGCCCCTGTCTATGGTCACCCAAGGATGCTTAAACCAAAGTGACTGGAGATTGGAATTAGGAAGCTTAACATGGGAAAGAATCAGGGAAGTGTTCCAAAGCCAAAGATCACATTTGACATGCTATTCGACAAATACTCTAAACAAAAGGCCGTTACGAGCGATCGGCCGTTAAAAAAAAGGATGAGGTCATCCACACATCAAGAGAGGCCATCATCACCTCCCAGAGCAACTGTCAGGATTAGGGGTGAATCATCTCAACAAGGGTGACACTTTACTCCAGTTTGGACTCCAGATCTGTTTCGTCTGATCTACGACGACAATAGAGTGATGTGTGTGCCATACCAGTAGTCCTTCCATCCTGGATGGGGAGGACCAAGGAGACCAGCTTTGAACCGGATTTTGTAACCTACACAAGATCACTGGATGCCACGTCAGTCTAGACAAGGTCACCAGGACCACCTGGTTAGACCGCCCCCTATAGGCGGTCAGACCACCCTGCCTAGAAACATTCAACTTCCTCCGAAACAGGTGTACAAGCCCAAGGTCAGAGAGGTGGAGTTCAGAAGATGGACATTGACCCAGAAAGGACTACAAGCTTCAACATTATCCAGATCGGGACAATGGACGTTCCCATTGAGAAAAGTGGTCAAGGACCATTTGTGATGAACAATCAGGTTGTGACACCTACTCAAAAGGGATCTGTTGCTAATGATCATAAGGCTAGCAGAAGCAAATCTCGTCCATAATATTTCTTACCAAGATGGTGTCCTCTCGGTTTGACTCATCCTCAAAGGAGGAAGCTTCAACGATTGAGGCTGCGGGACAAAAGAGAGAAAGAGCTGGAGAAATAGAGGGACGAGATCTTCAACAGCTACAGGCTGATGGTGCCACAAGGGAAGGAGTGGAGAGCCAAGACAGCACCTCAGACAGAGGCGGTCAAACTACCAGAGGAGGTGGTTAAACCGCCCATGGCGGTCAAACCGGTTGATTAGGAGGTCAGACCGGGTTCACCAGAGACACCGCCCGGTTTCGCTTCTTCAGTCCCCATGGCTTGTGATGATAAGTTGTTGTCGGTACCTGCTCCAGAAGACGATGAGCAACTTATTGACTATAGTTCTTCTCCAGAGCGCATGGACCTTGAAGACAATTGAGAAGACGTGGCCGATTTCAATGAGAATCGTCCTTAGGATAAAATGGTCGGTGGAAAGTGTTACATCGACCTTAGAATTGTTCTTTAGTACACAAGCCTTACTAAAAACCGGGGGGCATATGTTGAAACTCAAAAATGGCAGCTAAGCCAGACAGGCTGGGCCAGTCGGTCAGGCCAGGTTCACCATGTGGTCTGACCGGGTGCCTTGTAGCCGGTCCGGCAAAAGTGCCAGGGGGTCTAACCGCGTGACCTAGGCGGTTAAACTGCCCTCCCCTGAGTCCTAACCAAATTGAGGAGTCCTAATAGAATTTGAGTTGTAAAGGATTTCCTTGCGGGGCAAGACCTCCCCACCCTATAAATATAAAGGGTCCGTGGCCGATTGAGGGCTATCACCCAATTGAACAATAATTATCTTACTTTTTATCTCCAAACCCTACTTTTCCAACCCCTTTGCTTCCTTCTTCGTCTCTATGGCGATTTAGGGCGTTCTAAGTGGCCTGCCAATCTTAGAACAACCCTAGGCGCATTGTCCCTGACGGGGTCCCTCCCGGAGCAGCAATCTTAGGTTTTTGGCGACATCCCCGACCAAGGCGATCAGACCGCCCCCTATAGGCGGTTAGACCGGCCCGTGCCGGGGATCTCGACGAGGTGCGATTTCTACTACTGCGCGATTTAGTGCACTCGTGTGTTCGACCGGAAAAAACGTCAACAATATTACCTCTTTTTAATTCTCAAGAAAATCTAGCCTATCAACATGATCCTTATTGGCACAAGGCATAGAATTTAAACTATCATTTATTCTATTGGTTGAGCATGAGTATTTGAATATATCATTAATATCAATAATATCTTGAGATTTCAGCGTGTACCTTTGCCTCAGAACTTCCTTGACAAGAGTGATTTTTGATTCGTCTTCTAGAGTTGAAAGCGAGTCAATCTCAACAAGTGGAGTTGTCTCTTTGTTACCTTTTTGAATCTCCTCCATCTCATCATGTGGAACATGTAATCCATCAGCAATCTACACATTCATCTCTTCGTTGAAGTCTTCATTATCAACCAAATCTTCATCTTCAAAGTCTTTTATGTTGCTTTCTTTATCTTCCGTGTACCACATGTCGTCGAGATTGCTCATCGTTGGTTCACTCTTTTCTTCATCCTTGAGCATTTCCATGTCTTGATTTGCTAGTGTGTAAGCTTCAATAGCACACAAGCTATAACCTTGTGGAGAGGGGCCTTCTTGGAGTATTTGCTCTATGTCATCTCCCGCCCATTCATCTTATAGCTTGAGTCCTATCTTCTCCCATTTATCCTTCGAGTCACTAGGCTCATCACGGTTGTACTCTTCTCTTCCTTCATTATAAATCTTCGATTTGTCAAATCGATCGATCCATCCTTCATCTTCTTCTTCTCTTTATTCTTCAAATATCTTTTGGATCGACTCTCCACTCAACTCTTGATCAAATATATCTTCAACTCTTTTAGCGACATGTCGGTGTTCCTCCTTCATTCAGTAGTTGATTAGGGGGGAGGGCAAAATCAACTTGAATCCAATCGAATTGATTGAACTCTGCCAATGGTCCAGTATTCCCCATACTTCGGCCTACATTCATGTTAGTTTCAATATTTTTAATATCCGAAATGACTTCTCTTACCTTGGAAAGTGGATCTTCAACTCCTTGTATGGTTGGCTCATTTTTCTTGACCTCCGGTTCAACTTTTCAGAAATTTCACAAAGCACCTCAGCCTTGCTTTTGTCGTTTTGCTCCTCTCGATAACATATTTGCCAATCTCGTTGTGTTCTTTTCCATTACTTATCCTTTGTAAGATTTGTGCGCCTTCACTAATCGTTTTATCCATTAAATCACCGCCTGCACACATGCTTACAAAACAAGAAGAGTTAGGAGTTAGTGAAAAATAAAATGTATGCAACATCAAGTAACCGGAAAATCCCAAGTTCGGGCCTTGCTCAATTCCTTCATCCTCTCATTGTTTGAAATTGATCACTTGCCTCCTTGAGTCTTGAACCTTGTTATGGGAAAGAACTTCAAAAGAAATTTCTTCACTAGCTCATCCCAATTTCCTTTTGCTTCATCAGACGCAAGTGTGTACCATCTTCGCACTTCATCTTCGAGAGAGAACGGCAAAATATTCCACTTGAACCGAGCGGTCGGAACTCCTTCTTGTTGCACTGTGTTGCATATCATCGTGAATTCCTTAATGTGTCTATATGGGTTGTCATCCTCCAATCCTCTAAAGGGATTTGTCACCACTAAGTTGATAATTCTAGGCTTCACTTCATAGTTGTCACACCCTAAAATTTCCCAATTTCAGGATGTGAATAGAAAGAATAACTAAACAAGAATTTTCTCATAATTTTAAAAATTTTTCCCAACATTTATTTTCTTTATAGGAAATATAGTATAGGAAAAAGCCTTTGTTTGTTTTTCAGAATTAAATAAATTGGTTTTGTGTGTATTGCATTCATGTCGGTGCATCTAGGTGTTCATGTGTGCAAAAGGTTTCAAAAATGCATTTAGATGCTGACCAAATCCTTCCGAGAAATTTTCAGCTTTTTCTGGAATTTATTCTTTTTTCTCTTGAGCTAATTCTATTTATTAGTAGGCTCTAAAATCTTTTTCATGAGCTCCAAATACTTTATTTGGATTGTTCATGTTCCAACCCGTCTCTGGGAATTTTCCTGGAAGTTCTGAGATTTTCGGAACCATTTTCGTGCTTAAAATGAATTCTCTAGCTTTTTTTCCTAGAATTTTCTTTGCAAGAAAACGTTTTCTGGAAATAAAAAAGAAAACCCTATCCTATCTATTTGGGCCGAGCCCAAAGGCCAGACCCACACCACTCCAGCCTGCCAGGCCCAGCGAAGCCCATCTGGGCCCATCGGCCACCGTGAGTCCGTGACCTTCACGGCCATGGCCGCCACCGTCCTCGGCGTGCGCACCACGCCAAGGCCTCAGCCACGCCCCTATAAAAGCCGCAGCCTGAAGCCCCGCGTGCCCTAGCCGCACCACCGCTGCCTTGCGCCCTCGCCCATGCGCCAGAGCACCGCCGCGCTGCCATGCTGGAGCCGAGCGCCTCCCGCCGTATCTTCAATTCACTGCGGTGGAGCGCCGATGGAGCGAGCCCCGGTCACTAGGAGCTCCAGGACGTCAAGCCACACCCACTCCACCGCTTCCTGTCGCGAGTTGGCCACCGGAATGTCGCCACCATAGCAAACACAAGCCGGCCGCCCGAGCTCCGCCCGCCGCCAGATTCCGGCCACTGCAGTTGCCGTCCGCTGCTGGTGAGCACCCCTTCGAGCTCCCCTCCTTCTCCTCTCTCGATTCCCCACCTCACCGCCAACTCTAGGCCGCTGGAGCACTCTAATCCCGCCGGCCAGAGCATTACCTATGGGTAGAAGAAAGCTCTCCTGTTTTTGCATCTAGGCCCCTTGAGAAAGTTGTAATCTTTCGGTTACTTCTTGTGTCTTGGTGGATCTGTAGAAAATCCCCTAGATCTTTTTAGATCCTTAAAACTAGATCCAATTCATGTACTTTTTCAGATATAACCCCAGGTTTAGATCTATTCGCGAGCACTATTCGATGTGTCTCGGGAATCTTGTTTGGTAGCCCCTGAAATATGTAGATATCATATCTAGGTCCCTGTATCGTGTTTATCTCATAGTTTCCATGTTTTAGTTCCGTTTTAATCCGTTCAAGTTGCGTTAGGTTTATAATAGCATAAAGTACACGTTAGCAGTGAGTTTTGATCATGCATGTTTTCTGAAAATTATTTTTATATTAATTTTATTAATGCCTATTAAACATGTTTCCTTTATTTTAAAGATATTTAGTGTTATACACCATTTTTATGATCAATGCTAATTTGATTAATATTTACTTCATATTCTTTTATGAATAAAAGATGATTAGTGTCGCATCTCGGTTTTCTTAAACTAATGTTAATCTTGCTTAATGTTTAACATTTAATTAAATTTTCTAATTAAAAGTTTATTAGACTTTTACACCGGCTTTTATAAAAAATATTAATTTGATTACTATCAACACAAATGTGTTTCAAGTATAACTTGGGTAGTTATTTACGAATCATAAAGTTGTGCGCTTAGACATTTTCATCTAAGTTGTTTATCAATTAATGTTCAAATTGGTGTAATTTATACACGAACATTTATAAATAAAAGTTGACTAGTTCTCTACGTCGGTTTTGTAAATAAAGTTTAACTTGCTTTAATAACTCAGGGTATTTCCTTAATATCCTTTACACCCGATTTGTTAATTAAAATGAACCTAAGCTCATAGTTATGTTCTCTCATAAATGTGAATCATTCGTTAGATGTTCTCTATCAGCTCTATCTCAGTATCTCTTTTGATCAAGTTTGTCTGAAGCTCTAAACCTTTCTAGTGTTAGATCAAGCTCGAACCGTGTGCATCTAATCAAGTCTTAGAGTTTCCGTTCTACCTATTAGCTTTATCTGTGTGAGTAGTTTGCACTGCTCATTTGCCTATCAAGTGATCTTATCATGTTGTTTCATGTTTCTCTTAGAATCTTGTTTATTAATACCTAGTTCATGTCTATCCTATCTTAGCTAGGTTGTCTCTTTATGAATTAGCTCGTTCCTGTGCCTAATCTTTCATAGCCAACTGTCTTTAGAACTAATCTTGTTATATGTTTCTTTATCAACTAGTTTAGTTTACCTTTTACTTAGTTGTCATCCGTTCAACCTAGCTCTCTCTATAGACTAGTTCTCCTAACCCTAGCTTAAGGTTTCTTTTGTGTTTGATAGTTCGTTTCTACCTTTCTCGTTCGTTTCACCATAACTTGTGCGTTAGCATGTGTATCACTTGTTACTTGTTTTAACATCAAAGTTGCATGTTAATCTTGACTAATTCTTATTCCATTTGTTTTCTAAATAAAATTAATTAGGTTCTATCTCGGTTTTTATAAAGCTAAGATATAATTGGTTAATGCTTATTTATAACTAGCTTTTGTAAATAAAAGATGATTACTGTTAAACATCGGTTTCCATAATAAATTTAATATGCTTAGTTGAACACGCAATATAAAGTTATTCGATTAGATTCTTTCACATGCTTTGTCTTTTTATTGTTAATTGTTAATTTTGCATAACTTGTACTTAAATATCTGCAAATAAAATACGATTAAGTTTATCATGTTTTCTTAATTAAATATAACTTGCTTTGAAATATTCTTGTCACATGATTTTCTAATTAAAACATATGAAGCACATAGTCTCTTGTTGTTTGATAATAATCTTTCGGAAGCTTTGTCTTTTCGACCTTAGATTCGTTTTCAGCATTTCTTTCGTTAGTGTGTAACCATAGAATCGAGCCTATCCATTATTAGTGCGTTCTTTTAAAGCTTTTCTTTTGATAGGTGCATCGTTCTTAGTTATACTTGTTGCTTTGTATGTTGTGCCCGATGATTGCTTCCAATAGAAGGATCGTTGTTCGTTTGCTTTGAGGATGAAGAGTTTCAAGAAAGCAAGAGCTGAAGAAAGAGCAGTAAGAGTAGCTTATATTTGGAGAAAGGCAAGTGTCCCTAACCACCTTTTACCTATGCTTTATTTACAAGATTACTATGCATTAATTGGAACATGGAGCGACCACCTAAGAAAACAGTGCAACAACAAGACATATGGTTCTGTCTTGGCTAATTAATTAGAAACCTTAGTGTTTGGTATGCTTTACCTTAAAGGGGGTTAGGGGGTGCCGGTAGTTGGTGTATAGCCCAGCCCTTAGACTGATCTGCTCTATGGTAGCTTCGCAATCTCTAGAGAGGTTTATGCATCGCACTGTCATGTAACCTAGTGAGCAGCCTACATTACGGATTTTTGTAAAGGCCTCGTAGCGTCTCTATGCAATCACACCTAGGTAGTGTGGTATGATGTGTGATCCGCATCGCATGGTTGAGTCCAAAGTTCTTCGGGACTTTTATGCGACTTATGGTGAAAGTGTACAACCTCTGCAGAGTGTAAAACTAATCGATTAGTCATGCTCACGGTCAAGAGCGGCCTGGACCCTCACATGATTAATAAACTTAAAGATGGACTTAAATAACTTTCTGGTTATATCTTGTGGCCTTGCTGAGTACCAACCATATGTGTACTCATCCTTGCTTACTACTGCTCAGAAGAAAAAGGTGTGAAGCTGTTGAAGATGATGATGATGCTAGGCGTACGCAGCCCCCAGTCGATTGCTTGTGGAGTTGGCGCCTCCGTTTCTAGGATTGAGTTGTATAACTCTGATAGATTTGTAAGTTTGTTTATGTTATTTTACGTGATACTGTAACTATTATTCACTTATGTCTACTATATGTATGAAACTAGATCCTGGCATACATATAGGTATGCACTTGGTTTGTTTTTCTAAAACTAGGTGTGACAGTAGTTGGTTGTAGCATTGACGGCATTGCTAGCTCCCTTGGAGACATCTCGTCATGTTCCAATGGTGAGGTGAACAAATCCATCTAGGCACAAAAAATAGAAAGAAAACAAAAAAAATGATTTTTCTAGAAAACAAGGGTTAGATGTTAGTAATCAACAAAATTAATACTAAATTAGACGTAGCAAACTGGTTTGCTCCTCGCCAACGGCGCCAGAAAAAGTGTCTTGTTGATGGTTGAAACACGTGTCAAGTTTCAATCCGCAAGCATACGGACCACCTATAGCCATTTTCACCACGGGGTGACCTCCAAGGTTCTTGTCAATTCGCGGAGCAAGAGGATTGCTAGCGCTTTACCAAATACTAATCTAGTTGATGGAAAACCTTTAAAAGAGAGATTAATCTAAGGTAAAGACAAACTAACCTATGTTAATATAAGATTAAACTAGATGGAAAGGGTTGAGACAAGAGAGAGATTAAGATAGATAAGCGTTCTCTCCCTAGGGTCTAGGATCTCATAAACATGCATCTACCACATGAAAGAGGTGTTGCCTTTGCTAGCTTCATGGCTGTTATGCGGCCACTAAGCCTTTTCCCTAAATCGTACTGCCACTACGCAAAGTAATCAACCACTTTTACATATAACCGCATCTATATCTAAGCATCCATAGGGTTAAGCTAATCACCAAGATTACCACAAATCCTACTAAGACCACATGTTGCGCAAAAATATGTAAACAAAGCATTTGCAAATACATAGACCATGAAGCATCGATAAGCATAAGATTCACGTAGCAATTACATATCAAAGGTCCATCTAACCCTAGGGATGAATGGTGACATTACCCCATCATCTTACAAGGATTGAAGCACGTAGGGGTAATGGAGCCTCCGGAGAACGTCGTCGATGAAGATGGCGGTGATAAAGCTCGGGAACACTCCTAGGCCGTCATCTTGGAATCCTCCTCTTGCTTCCTTCCCTCCGTCGGCGTTGATCCTTGTGATGAACTCATCTAACTCTCTCCCTCATCTTGCGGCGGTGGCTTTCTGGTGGATGGGTGTCGGTAGAATGACTGATTCCAGCGGCCGTCGGAGGCAGGAGCTACTAATAGACCGAGGAGGGGCTAGGTCAAAGGGGAGGCCGAACTGGCATGAAAACGTGATGGGCCGATCCGACCAGGCCGGTTGGCCTAGGCTGTTTTTGGCCCGGTTCAGGCCCGTTTTCCTCCCCATGGCTCATCTTGACATTTTGGACTTAAACCCCTTTAATTGTGTCATTTTGGTGTCGTCATTCCCGCGGTCAAGATAGGGGGTCTTCTCGCATGAAGTCTGAACTTTACGTCTTAGTCCTCGGGGATGATCCGTCGTAGCACCTTGGTCCTTGTCACCTTTGGAAGTGATTTCACCTTGCTCTTGAACATGAATGGAACACCTCATTTTCTCCTTTGAACTTGTTGTTGGGGTAAATAATTCGCAACTAACCCCTCCCCTGTATCTTCGACCCGTCGGGGAAGACCAAGTGTCATTTCTGTGTTCGCTTTGGCCGTTTCAGGGCAAAATCCAAAACTGATAAGCGCAGACCCGGTGAAGCTCAGGATCTTCGCTCGAAGAAGATGGAGTTGGCCTGAGTAGAGAAGGGGAAGCGGCCGCCACGAAGACACGTCGCGTTCACGCGAAGATGACCTGTGAAGAAGCCCAACCAAGAGAATAAGTGCGCGACTTTCGTGGGAAGAACGGCTAGCGAGAGGCCCGAAGAGTTACGTTCAGGGCAAAGACTACGACAAGGGCGTGATAAGGCAAAGCGTTGAAGTGACTTCGGATGCGGGCAAAGATGAGGTCCCGAAGAAGGGGCAGAAGGAGCTCAGTCCGAAGGTGAAGGCAAGCGAAGGTTGGGTTGCCACGGTGGCCGACACGTAGTTCGCTAAGGTGTAAAGTGAACATCTGTAAAGTGTGTGAGTACGGGCCCTGCGAGGTTACCAAAATACCCCTGAGATGCTTCGCACAATGTAAAAAAGCGATGGCAAGTGTTGTAAAGCGTAATTGTTACGGGCCTATAAAATGGACCCGACTGTAATGAAAGGGGGGCGATTGGAAGGCGGCTGAGTTTCATTACACTCAGCTGAGTTTGAGTTCCGTTTCTTCGGTGTCCTTAGTATCTTTCTTTTGCTTAGTTAGTTTCGACTATTGGCCCCTCTTCAGGGAAGATTTTTATTCCAACAGTTAAGGCGCCCACCATGTTGCGTCCCAGCCATGCCACCGAAGAAGCTACCGAAGAACCCACAACCACATCCAAACAGAGCGACCGATGATCCGTCGGAAGCAGAGAGTGAAAACCCTAGAGAGAGACAGATACCAGACAACACAAATAGGACAAGGGACATGGTCCTAAGTCCGCACAACCACAGGGGCGGAGAAGATCAAGAACGAGAAGCTGAAGATGTAGCAGAAGGAAACTTCGAGGTCGGCTTAGTGGATGCAGGAGTCGAAGATGAGGACATTGCTTCGCTAAGAAGAATCGAAGAAAGACTTACCGCGAAGATGAGAGAAAGAACAATGCCAGCAAATATCCGAACAAGAGCTCAAGCAGAGGCTGCCATCCTCAGGGCGAAAGAAATACAGAACGAAGATCCAGCACAAGAAAAAGCCAAGTACAATGAGATGTTGCAGCAAGTCAGGAAGAAGAGAATGCTACTGCAGCAACTGCAGGAAGACGAAGAACAGCAAGCAATAAGAAGCAAAACACTACAGCTACAAGAGCAAATGGCAATCTTGCAGGCTCAATTGATTTCTATTCAGCAGCAAAAATAGACCCAGCAACCTCACAAAGCGCAAGGGCAAAGCAAAAAACAAAGACCCATAATCATTGACGAAGAAACTTATGACGATGAGGAGGAGAATGATGAAGCTCCTTGTATTACGACTCAGACGAAGAGGCGTATGTGGAACGTAGGCCACAAAAAAGATACAGAGAGGTGTTCTCAAGCAAGGTGAAACCCGCTTCCCCTCTTTCATTAGAGCTCGAGAAGGCCGAATGGCCACCAAAGTTCAAGTTACCAGCATCCTTGCCGGAGTATGATGGTGAGTCAGACCCAAGACAATTCCTCCAGAAATACACTGTGGCCATATCTTCAGGTGGGGGAGATGATGTAGCAATGGCAAGAGCTATGATAATGGCCCTGAAAGGCTCAGCGCAGTAGTGGTACGCTTCGCTACCAAAAGGAAGCATCAGATCATGGGAACAGCTTCGGTAGAGAATAGAGAACAACTTTTAGGGGTACCAACCTCAAGATCTCACATCAGGCGATCTTCACCTCATAAAACAAGGAGACAAAGAACCATTGCAAGAGTACATCAAGCGATTTGCCAAAGTCAGAGCTAAAACACCACACTTGCAAGCCACAACTGTAATTGACGCAGCAATAGATGGTCTCAAGATAGGACCCTGCGAGGAGTTGACCGAAGAAGACCCCAAAACAGAGAAGAAGTTGTTCGACATAATGCAAGAATACTGCAAGTCAGATAGGGGCAAGCAGCGAAGAATAGATGAATACAACAAAAGAAAGAATCAAGCGAAGTCTCAACCAGAATGGGGAAGCAGGCCTCAAAGCAATCAAGGACCTTCGACAAGATCAAACTTCTACAACAGAAGTAATGTAAACAATGTTTTAGGGAACAATTCACAAATGGCATCTTCGGCAGCCACGGGAAATAGAGGCCAAAGTTCTGGTAGGGGCCCACCACCTCAATCCGTATGTTCCTTGCATGGCATCAACAAAGGGCACTAGTCGTACGAATGCAGAACATTACTTCGAAAGAAGCAGGTTGAAGAAGATAAGAAGAGAACAGCACAGAGCCAGGCGAAGACAGTCAATCACACGTCATCAGCGGCACCTTCGATGGCTCAGAGTTCAATGCAAAACTGGCAACCATACACTGCACAACCATGCTTCCAATAAATGTCACTCCCACCACCACCAATGTTTAACCCAAGCATGATGCAACTACAGCAACAAAGCACCGCGTCATATCAGCCAAAACCAGAGCCTGCTCACCAGGCACCTTCGCAAGCCAATCAAAACAGAGATGACGAAGATCGCTACCGAAGAATGAACATAATCAATGCCATCACAGGCGGGTGCAATTCACCCGAACATCTGACGAAGAGGTAGAAAAAAGATCAGCAAAGAGAAGTGAGCCATGTATGCACAGGAAAAGTTTTCAAAACAGAGTGGTCACACATTCCAATCACTTTCACAGAGGCAGATCTCAAGCTGAAGACGTATCCTCACGAAGATCCTCTAGTCATCAGAGCAGTGTTGGGAAAGAACACAAAATACTTGTTGGGCAATGATGTGGGAGGCATCCTGGTAGACAATGGCAGTTCCGCAGACATCATAACTTATGAGTTATTCAAGAGGATGGAGTTCAGAGACGACCAATTGCAGAAAACGTTGAAGCCGTTATATGGCTTCGGTAACAAGAAAGTTGAGGCTCTTGGAACAATTGAAATGAATGTAAGTCTCAGGACAGGAGCACTGATGAGAACAGAGATGGTGACCTTCGATGTAGTTGACATCCCATATGCATACAAAGCAATCTTCTGTAGGGGAATCATAAATAAGTTCACAGCAGTGATACACATGCCATTCTTGTGCATGAAGATTCCAACTAGCAACGGCATTCTCACAATATACGGAGATCAGGAAGATGCACACGACATAGAATACAATGTAGGCAGGAACTAGAAACCAGTACACACTGTTGGAAACAGCGAAGACACATTAGAAAGCGAAGAAGAAGACGAGCCCGAAGAGCTCAAAATATAAAAGAGGCTTGGACAAGATGAAAAGAAGAGGATGCAACCCCATGAACACACAAAGAAGGTGCGTCTTTGCGAAGACGTTCATGACAAACTGGTCACCATAGCAAGGGGGATGACCGAAGAAGAGGAAAATGCTTTGATCACATGTCTTCGCAACGATCAAGATGTATTTGCCTAGAGCAAAAGAGCTCTTAAGGGAGTGCCTCGCGAAGTGATAGAGCATGCATTGTGCCTAGATCCAAAGATTCCACCGAAGAGACAAAAGCTCAGAGTCATTTCACTTCAGAAAGAATTGGCAGCACAAAGTGAAGTAGAGAAGTTGTTGGATGCTGGGGTCATCAGAGAAATACAGTTGACAACCTGGCTTTCAAACATAGTGATGGTACCAAAGAAGAATAGGGGACAAAATGTGCATCGATTTCACACTTCTGAACAAGGCTTGCCCAAAAGATGACTACCCTTACCAGGAATCAATGTGTTGGTGGATGCAGCAGCAGGTTGCGAGAGAATGTCCCTGTTAGATTGTTTCTCTGGATATCACCAAATCTGGATGAAGTGGGAAGACGAAGACAAAACAAGTTTAATAACACCTTTTGGGGTATATTGCTTCGTAAGAATGCCCGAAGGCCTGCGCAACACTGGCCCAACATTTAACAGAATGGTGAAGATTGTACTTGGCCCGCAACTATGGAGAAATGTATCAGCCTATGTAGATGATGTTGTCATACACAGCAAAAATAAAGAGCAGCACATCGAAGATCTCAGAGAAACCTTCGCGAACTTAAGGAAATACGGCCCCATGCTAATCCCAGAAAAGTTATCTTGGGGAATCCAGGGGAAAATTGTTGGGCTGCATGGTGTCAAAGTCAGGCATACAAGCAAATCCAGAGAAGATAGAGGCAATAAGAAACATGAGAACACCACAG
The DNA here is from genome assembly GCA_036936925.1 of Cenchrus fungigraminus. NCBI lineage: Eukaryota > Viridiplantae > Streptophyta > Magnoliopsida > Poales > Poaceae > Cenchrus > Cenchrus fungigraminus. Next base: position 51,420,449 of record CM072780.1, read on the forward strand.
ACAAAAAGAGATATTCAGAAGCTCAGTGGAAGAATAGCAGCATTGGGTCACTTCATAGCGTGATCAGCAGAACGAAGCTTACCATTCTTCAAGCTGTTGTCTGCGAAGAATAAGATCAATTGGGGTCCCGAAGAGCAGGAGGCATATGAACAGTTCAAGTCTTACCTGGAAAATTTGGCAGTTTTAACAAGTTCGGGAGACAAAGCGAGGTTATTGTTGTACATTGCAGCTTCAGCCAGTGCAGTAAGCACAACTCTAGTGGAAGAGAAGTACAGAGAGGGGCAACTTAAACAAGTGCCAGTATACTTCGTCTCCGAGGCCAGCGAAGAAGTTCTACTCTGAACTCGAGAAGATGACATACGCAGTGGTAATGGCGGCAAGAAAGCTAAAGCACTACTTCCAGAGTTATTCAATCACAGTCCTAAACATCGTATCCTCTTCGCGAAATACAAGAGAACAAGGAATCTTCGGCGAGAATAGGAAAATGGGCCACAGAACTATCCCAATATGCCATAGAATTCACGGCACGAACAGCCATCAAGTCGCAAGTCCTAGCAGACTTCATCGCAGACTGGACTCCAAGTCAGGGTGAGGAAATGAAAGAAGAGAAGCCAGAAACACCATGGATGATGTATTGTGATAGGGCTTACTGCGATGATGGAGCCGCATCTTCGGCAGTCCTAATGTCACCATCAGGCATAAAGATGAGGTATGCTGTGAGACTGGACTTCGAAGGCAAGACAAACAATGTGGCAGAATACGAAGGATTGTTGCTGGGGCTTCGCAAAGCAAGGGCAATAGGGGCACGAAGAGTGGTCATAAACACAGACTCTGAACTCATCACAAGGCAGATTGGCAAAACATATAAGGCAAAACATGATGAAATGGCAAAGTACTTGAAAACTGTGCGAGGCATGGAAAAATACTTCTTTGGCTTCACGGTCAAGAAAATACCAAGAGATCAGAACAATGAGGCAGATATGCTAGCAAAGGCAGTAGCACAGAAAGGACCACTACCACCAGATGTCTTCTATGAAGTCCTGAAATGCAAATCAGTAGATTGCGACAAAGCACCAGCGAGATACATAAATGCGATATCTAGCGAAGACTAGAGGTCTTCGATCATGGCATTTCTAAGAGAGCACTAGGAACCACAGTCAAGGGAGGAGAGCAAAAGAATGGCCTTGAGGGCAAGATCATATGAAATAAGAGGAGACAACTTATACAAAAGCGGAGTGTGTGCACCACTACTTAAATGCTTCTCCACAGAAGAAGGACGAGACCTGTTGCAGCAAATTCATTCTGAATGTGTTCATCTCACATTGGAACAAGAAGACTAGTCGCAAAGGCATTCCGTCAAGGTTTTACTGGCCAATGGCAGTCCGTGATGCCGAAGATATAGTGCGAAGATATGACAACTGTCAAAAGCATTGCAACTACACAAAAACCCCCTCCTTACGAGATACAGTTGCTACCACCAGTTTGGCCCTTTGCAAGATGGGGGATTGACATTGTGGGACAATTACCAACAGCACCAGGCAACTACAAGTACGCGATAGTGGCAGTGGAGTATTTCTCAAAGTGGATAGAGGCAAGGGCAGTGCAAAGAATCACTTCGCAAGTGATACAAATGTTTTTCTGGCAAAGCATCGTGTGCAGGTTTGGAGTTCCCTACGAAGTAACAGTGGACAATGGAAAACAATTTGACAGCAGAGATTTCAGAAGATTTTGTTTCAACTTGGGCACTAAGTTATGCTTCGCTTCGGTGTATAACCCAAAGTCCAACAGAGCAGTAGAAACAGCCAATGGCATCATCTTCACGGGAATCAAAAAGAACCTAACAAGAATGGCTAGGGGGAAATGGGCCGAAGAGCTGCCTAGAGTTGTATTGTCTCACAACACAACTACTTCTGGAACCACAAACTTCACACCATTCAGATTTCGGTACGGAGAAGAAGTGGTCATTCCCGAAGAAGTCAAGTTGGGATCATTGAGAGCAGATCAAGAGCCACAAACCGAAGAGGATGCAAATTTGGCAATTGATACAAGAGAAGAAGACAGGCTTCAAGCACTAAGCAACATAGAAAAATATCAAGGTGAAACGAGAAAGTGGAGAAATAAGAAGGTCCGTGAGCAAAAAATATCCACAGGAGACATGGTTCTCCGAAGAAAAACAAGAGGAGTAGGAAAATTGGAAGAGAAGTGGGAGGGTCCATTCTTAGTATCAGAAACAAGGCAAGGGGCTTACAGATTGCAAACTCTGGAAGGAGAAGAGGTTCCTTACTCATGGAATCAGCACAAGTTGCAGAAGTACTGGCTCTAAGAATAAGTGTATCATCTACTAGATTTCATCATTTTTTATTTTCTCTTCATTTTCAACTTTTGTAATCTTCATTTCAACTTCTTCTGCCCTTTCAACTTTTGTAAATACACAGTGGAGTCCGTACTCTTTTCCTTGCGGGGAGAGTCTTCGGTGATCTCACAATGGGAACACCGAAGTTGCGAGGTTTTTAACGAGGCAGACTTGTGTAATATCTCCTTCAGAAATATAACAAGGGCTCCCCAAAAAAGACCATCGTTATCTATCATCGGTCCCGAAGTAACAATCATCCAAAGAGATTGTTACTTTCGGGAAAACATTGCAGAAGTAAGTGAACACATGCACCTGGCCTCGCGAAGACAAGTCACATTTAGTTCACTTAAGAAAAATTGATTGAGGGGGTGCTTGTGGGAAATATTCTGCAAAGGTCGCGAAGATGTTAAGGAACATGCAACAATCTATGCCAAAGAGGAATGCATTATTCCTTAAAGGCCCACTTTTCCACAAACAAAAAGCCTTCGACGGTCAATGCGCGAAGCCCCTCTGTAAAATGCTGTAGAGATAAGTCGACTCGTTAAACGGCGTAGTCGCAAAATCATCCGCTTTATCACAAGAAAAGAAGCCTTCAGCGGTGAATGTGCGAAGCAAATTGCGAGGCAGGGCTGACGAGCCACCTCGAGGTCATATCCTCCAGAGAATAACTGAAGTCGAGCTATCATGCCACTTCGAGCAGCTGAAATTCGTTTTAATTACTTTACATGCATGACTTGTTTTCATCTTATCATGATACAACGTACGCTTGGGGTTAAATGAAATGCGAAAATTAAAACAGGAAACTTGGGGGAGGCGCTTTTCGAGCGTAGTTCCCATGTTTCAATCTTCGAAAGTAGAGAAAAAGCGAAGCCAAAACAGACTTAAAAACAAACATACAAATGCATCGTCAAGCAAATTAGAAACATCAACTTTGCACACAAGCGGTTACAATAAAGTTATGATTTACATCGTCATAGAAAAAAATAGCATACAGACACAGCATTTCAGTACAACAGCATAGCTTCAACGATTACAAGTGTAGCAGAATACAAGGCAAAGACAGACACATCACATCACAAATCAGCGAGGGCGCTTGTACATATACTCGTACTACGCATCTTCGGTGAGATCAATAACTTCGATTTTAGGGAGGACAAGGGGGCTCGAAGATGAAGAGGCATCTTCGCGGGCAGGCACAACAGAAGATGGTTCAGATCCACAAATCCGATGACGATGAGTACCATCATGACAGAGATGGTTGCGAGAATGTTCGAAGACACTTTTTGCATCGAGGTTCTTCTTCTCGTATTTTTCTATCTTACGCGACATAAAAGTATCGAAGGGCACATCGGGAAATTTAGAGTAAAATTTGCGTCATATAGAACCAGACATAAAGTAATCACCATAGTTAATAGTTACAGGGCAAACATCTTTGGCAACCTGCGCAGGATACACCTCCGGCACCTGCGCAGAGTTGCAAATGTTTCAGATGAATTGTTTACAAAATATCTCAAAGGCCCACATCGCTAAAGCTACACACTCCCTCACACCTCAGGGGCTCCCGAAGTAACATCGGTTGTGCGAACTTCGTGTGGAGAGGCAGCTTGTGCAGAAGGGGCAGCCGAAGATACAGCAGCAGAAGAAGGATCACCCCCTCCCCCAGAAGATGCAGCAGTGGCCAAAGGTGTGCCCACAGAACCAGACGCCACTTGAGGGCCCTGAAACAAAGAAAAAGTCAGACACAGATACATAGGAAACCAAAAGAGACAAAAAGGAGAAGAAGCATTGTGAACCTTGCGAAGCACACGCCGACCTTCGGCTACAGTTAACCCAAAGCCAAACTTCTTAAAAAATGTTTGCATAAAGTTTTTCGCTATGTTCTTAGGCAAGACGGGGATCTTCTCAACAGATGTCTCGGTTGGCCAGGCAAAGTTCGCGTCACAAAGTTGCCGAAGATCAGTCTTAGTAAGGACAGGCTCGCCATCTCCAGAAGATTTGAATAGAGAGCATATCGCGTGAGCGAGACTTCGGGCGGAAACAGCAGCTGCAAGCTCTCCAAAAGAGCGCCCAGCGAATGCAAGTGAACTAACACCATTAGACAACCATTCAAACACTTGACCTATGAACATCTCTTTGACATCATAGGGGGTGGGGGTGAGTCCATAGTCCACGAGGAGATCATGAACTTTCTTGTAAAGAGGTTCCACATGACGCTCAATATCATCGCAGTAGGTTTCGTGCTCTGGAGTAAGGGTGGCATGTGACTGTCGCAGTTCACCAAGCTCAGCAACTTTAGCATCGTACAATTTTTGCAAATCTTCGGCCTTCTTCTTCTCAGCCTCCGCAGTAGAGGCTAAAAGACGAAGTTCAGTCAGTTGAAGTTCCAGTTCAGCGTTGTTCTTAACTAGATCATCCTTTTCCTTGGAAACTTCAAGACACTTTAGCGAAGAAGAAAGAGAAGTCTTTTCAGCCTGCAGGGCCTTCACAACGTCAATCTCTTTGTTTAGCGCAGTAGCAGAGGTCCTCTCAGAAAGTTGCTGGGACCGAAGGTCAGCACGACATCGACGTTGAGCAGCACGACAAGCCAAGAAGGACTTCATACTTAGATCTTGAGCTTGATATAAAATTTCATCGGCACTCTCCTTCATGAGTTCATTTTCCATGAAGGGAAAGCCAAAGCTATCACCAGCCACCTGAAGCAAGGTGCGCTCGCGATCGTCACTGCAGAATTGAAGCACTTTATGCATAGAATCACCGAAGATGCGAGCGCTAGGCTTCATACCAAGACGTCGGGCAACAAGACTGGGAGATTCATTGCTAACAAACACACCACCACTTCGGGTGTCACTCTCAGTTTCTGATGAAGACCCATCGCCTTGTTCCACACGAGCTAAAGTTTTCTGATGAATAGCAGAAACAGCTTTGCTGCTACCAGGAAGATCAGCAGCACAAGGCACCTCAGCTTCAGCTGCAGAAGGTGGAGGAATTGGAGACTTCTCCTTAGCAGGTTTGGCTCGAGGAGCACAATCTTCATCACTTTCAGGCTCAAGTTCGCTGTAGCCGATGTCGAGAGGATCAGCAATCGTAGCACCAGTAGCAGCGCCAGGAGAAAGAGAGATAATATCTATTATCTCCTCAGGACGGTCAGCCGATGGAGCTTCGATGTTGGTACCAGAGCCTACAACAACTTCGGAGGGATGTGTCTCAGCATCACTCTTCGAATGATCAGACTCTTTGGGGCTGGACGACACAACTTCAGAAGTCATCATACGAGAAGTTTTCTATCGCTTTGAAACATTTCGCCCGGTACCACGGCCATGGCGCTTCCTAACTGCCTTTGGGCGCGCTGAAGGGGCTGCAACTTTGGAACCACCCTCACCACCCTTATTCACCAAATGCTTTGCTTGCGCTGCGCGGCGGCCAACGGTGACAGCGCGGTCACCAGCATGAATACTGCAAAAGAAGAAGAGACGGTTGTCTCGAGTACCACCAAGACTCTCTTGAATCTCAGCGTCTTCTCTGGTGGAGATAGGCCCAAGAATTTCATTGGCTCTCGCTTCAATCTCAGAATCATTAATATCTACACAACAAAATAAAAGCAAGGAATCAATAAAAACTATGGGGAAAAGAGGACAGAAACATAAAAGAGATAAGAGATAGTTATCATTCTTCTCCAAGCGGAAGCTTTGGGTGAAGTCCGGAATCTTAATAGGGGAAGCGAAGTCATTCCATGCGACAATGGACCATCCAGCACGAACAGGGAACACCTTCGCACCAATATATTCTTCGACCAAATCACGAGTTGCATAGGTCTTCGCCAGCTCTTGGAAAGTAGCGAGGAAAAGGCGATCCGCATCACCATCTTCGTAGGTGGTGCCAACGCCCTTAGGCAGGTTCTCAAATCGAGTGCAGATGAGGGGTAGCTCTTCATCTTCAACGGTGTGGTAAAATCAATAATGATTCCAATTTTCATCCCACTTGTTCTTATAGCAAACAACGGGCACTTCGGTATCACTGCGATACTTGAAGTTCAGAGAAGCAAACTGCGCTTCTTTGCGAACTAGAGAACCATCAACGAGTCGTTCAATCTTCAAAGGCCAATGGTGCACTGTATGAGCTCTAACAAAGTTGGCAGTAGTGGGAGCCACACCCATTGTCTTGCAAGACCACATGTACACGCTGAGCCGAAAAATGGCATTTGGAGTGAGATGATGAAGATACATCTCAAAGTTGCGAAGAATGGAGACAATAGCACCATCGAGAGGGAAGCGGAGTCCAGCAGTGAACAGATCGCGAAAAACTACCACTTCGTTAGAGTGAGGTGTTGGAACAGTCTCAGAGCCAGGGCCTCTACCCTTCCCTTCCTTGATAAAACCGGAGGTCACATACTCAGCTAACAGACCTTCGGAAACTTTGCTCCGACCGAAGACGAAAGTAGCAGGAGGCCTATCAGCTTTGGGGTCCATCACCTAAAAAAAGTAGAGAAGACGAGGAGGGAAACTACACGAGCATAAAAGAAAAGTAAGGAACAAAAACGAAGAAAGGAATACAAAAAAGAAGGAGGAAAATTACCAGGGCCGCAAGAGAATCGAAGGCAGACCAGAAAGCACCCGCGAAGGCAAAGGTCAACTAGTCAAGATTTACCGCAGTGAAAAAACAAGGTGAAGGGTCGGAACTTATATAGGCTGCCAAAGGAGGAAATCTCGGAGATCGTGTAGCGAGAAACGTGGCGAGGATCAAGGATCTCCAGCGTAAGGTGGCAAAAATCACAGAGCTTCGTAGATAAACATGCAAAATAGTAAAAACAAAAAAAATGTAAAATCTGGCGACGAGCCGAAGAGGGGAGGCGCTTGGGAGCGAAACATTTCCACCCATCACGAAGAGGTTTTGCTAGTTCGGCTCGTCCTTGGATAGAACCCTCACTAGCAAGGGGCTGAATGTTGGGGTAAATAATTCGCAACTAACTCCTCCCTATATCTTTGGCCCATCGGGGAAGAACATGTGTCAATTCTGTGTTCACTTTGGCCGTTTCAGTGTGAAATCAAAAACTGATAAGCGAAGACCCGGTGAAGCTCGGGATCTTCGCTCGAAGAAGATGGAGTTGGTCTGAGTAGAGAAGGGGAAGCGGCCACCGCGAAGACGCGTCGCGTTCGTGCGAAGATGACCTGCGAAGAAGCCCAACCAAGAGAAGAAGCGCGCGACTTTCGTGGGAAGAACGGCTAGCGAGAGGCCCGAAGAGTTACATTCAGGGCAAAGACTACGACAAGGGTGTGATAAGGTGAAGCGTTGAAGTGACTTCGGATGCGAGTGAAGATGAGGTCCCGAAGAATGGGCCGAAGGAGCTCAGTCCGAAGGAGAAGGCAAGCGAAGATTGGGTTGCCCCGGTGGCTGACACGTAGTTCGCTAAGGTGTAAAGTGAACATCTATAAAGTGTGTGAGTAGGGGCCCTGTGAGGTTACCAAAATACCCCTGAGATGCTTCGCACAATGTAAAAAAGCGATGGCAAGTGTTGTAAAGTGTAATTGTTATGGGCCTATAAAATGGACCCGACTATAATGAAAGGGGGGCGATTGGAAGGCGGCTGAGTTTCATTACACTCAGCCGAGTTTGAGTTCCGTTTCTTTGGTGTCCTTAGTATCTTCCTTTTGCTTAGTTAGTTTCGACTGTTGGCCCCTCTTCGGGGAAGATTTTTATCCTAACACTTGTTGTGACTCCGTCCCTTTTGTCCATGTTTTCCTGCAAAAACACAACACTTCCAAATGCACATACAAAGTTGAACTTGTTACATCATTTGTGTGCCTAGTGGCAGGTTAGTTTCATAATCGAGCTCAAACCAAAGTGTAACGAATATGTTTGGAGCACCAAAATTCACCGTCAACATGAAGCTTCGATGTTGTAGTTGTATTTATCTTTTCAAGTATAGCAAGGTGCTTTAACTTGTAACTATACAATCCAAGTACTAGCGTTGCCAAAGGAAAACAATAAGATTTGGAGTTAATAACAACTTTAACTTTGTGTAAAGTTCAAGATTAAGAATATTTGTTGAAGTCCTTGAGATGATCTCACCATGAGGGGCCAAAGGGTTAGGAGAGCCTTAGAAGGTCAGAAGCTAGGGTCGACCTGGAGGTGCCAAATGCTAGGGCATGCATCAGTCCTAGTTGGGGGTACGATGCATAGGCCACTCTGTACGAAAACTCCCCATACCAGGTAGCTACGTTCGCCTTTTATTTGTACGGAGGGACTCCGTACAAAGGAAGGAGAAAACAAAGACCACAATTTCCCCTCAGGAAATCATCACCGGATGAGGGGGTCGTAGCGGGGTAGGATGGTCTTTAACACAAGAAGACCTAACATCCTGAGCCTATAAATGGATGAGCTCAGGGCTTCTTCAAGATACAACATTCTAGCCACTAAGTCCCCTAGAAGCTCTTTGGAAAATTGTCTTGTTCTAGAGCCATCCTCTATTGTTTGGGACTCATATAAGCACAATAGTTGGCACCTTCAGTGGGAACGAGAGTGATGATTGAGAAGCAACATGGTGTTGTTCACAAGAATGCAATTGTTTTTCTCGCATAGGTAGGTTTATCGATGCAGGGAAGTAGTGTTGGTATTTCTTAATGTCACCACTAACGGCGCCTTGTTAGCATTTGGGTAGAGAGGATCCGGCAGGTAGAAACAGAATCTAGAACAACTTCTCAGATATGATCACTTAATACGGGCACCGACCCTACCTGGCTCTAACAGTTGGTTCTGGTATGTGGCTCAACACCGTATCTGAACGCGAAGGAGTACAAAGGGTCCAACAGCTGTCACTACGGTGGCCTACGTCTATCTAAACGTGGGATACGGGGCAAATAGAGGATAACCCATAGTCTGGACACCACGTCCACACTACCGACTACTACTATAGTGAGCTACGTCAAGTACTCCCGTAGCCCTACCATAGCACTTCATATAAATACGAAGCAACGAACCCATGAGGGAGAAGTCAGAACTAGATCAGATAAACTCTACCACTAGCAAGGACCACAGATGCAACTTTGATCTACTTAAGAAATGTAAGTACTCTCACTATGCTCTAATAGACAAGCACCCACATAAACTGAATGCAAACTGAGGACCGAAGCATCCGAGGACTAATGGATGGTCGCTCCTTAGTGATGAGTGATTGACAATGTGGTGTGGACTGACTCTCGGCCGAGTATTGCAGGTGGAAGTTGCGGCTTGGTTTGCGTTGGTGCAGGTGAAGAACAGGCGTGAAAGGTCTATGCCTGTGTGGCCTCCAAGGTGTGGACAGACAAATAGGCTTGGTTGAGGGATCCTGTGACAACCCGCCTGAGAAAATACCGTACTATCGCCCAAACCAATCCACTTTGGCCATTAAGTGATAATAAAGTACCATCCCGTCATAAGTTGCCGGGTCCAAGCCCGGTAAATCACTTGGATATCACACAGAGGATCGAACATATGCATTAAAACTCACACGAAGGCGAGTCCAGAGTACATTACACAATTTAAATCCAATGTATCCCGAAGGGTTTAATGATTACAAACCATGGTTCATGACATGATAAGTAAAGGTTCAAAGTTTGAAAACAGCGGAAAAATAAACTAGCGATACGATAGGCATCACAGGAGGCCGCGTGATGCCATCACTCGTCGTCATCCACCCATTCCAGCTCCCAGCCGGGTGGAATCTCTCCAGGCCAAACAACATCACCTGCAACAACATTTATATAGCAAGGCTGAGTATACTAATACTCAGCAAGACTTAACCGTCGGGTGATAACTACATCACTGAACTCTAGACATGAGAGGCTGGCCGGTGGGTTCTTTTGCTGAAAAGCAACAAAGAGTAGGTCCTTACTTTCAATATTTTAGCTCAAATTCTAGTTAATTACCTTTTCTAAATGAGCCATCTATTGCAATCAAGAATTGTACAATACAATTAATCCACGCAGTAATATTCACATAGTTCTATCATTAAGGGATATCATGGCCAGTTGATTAAGCAGTCTCAGATAACAGTGAGAGGCCGACAATCGATTGATTAAATCCTTGCAAGGTAAACCTAAACACACGGAGCGGTGCCATCACAAAGTTGGCACCGACCAAGCGGTTCCCGTAGATCTTCGGTTCGGGATAAGGATTATAGTCCTGAGTACACGGCTATCAGGTATGCCCCACACAGTGCATCCAGCCTCACACATTTACCTACCTCCCGGTTGCAAGTCAGGCAGGTGACTACTCAAGATTAGTAACAACAAATCCCTTGCCGCCTCAATCGGGTACTAGGCTTACCAGTCCCATTCCCGACAAGTGCTTAGTACGTTCAAAAGCTTAGCCCACGAAAGCCACTGGACCGGAGCCCAAATCCCATGCTCTTACCACAAGAGCAATCCATTTATAAAGATCTTATGATTCCAACATAAGAACCTATTCTCGCGAGTGACGAACATCACTCGACTTTTATCGGGTCCTATAGCATAGCAGCTATCAACCTAGCATACTAGTGATAGAGCATAGGTACCTAAGGATCATCATCTAGGGTTTCCATTCAACTCCTGAAACGTAAATGCACAAACATAGCAAAAGGTAATTGCATAATTTTAAAAAGAAGGGTTAATGATCCGGGGCTTGCCTTCCTCGGCAAGGTTGGTCTTGTGCCCTTCTGGACTTTGGTCCAGGTCCTGAGCTACGTCCACGTACTGCGACTCACCGTCAGCACCTTCGTCTCCTCCTTCCGGCACGAGCGTATAGCTACTATCAGGAAGATCTACACGAGAATGCAAATGCAAGATTTAATTGACGGTTCTGATTTAATTAATTACAAAACAACACATGACCACCATGGGGTGCATGGTTGACCACGTTCACCTAGATAATAATACATTCAGCATAATCTTCCAATAAAGGAACAATATGTGGTTCTTTATTAATTATTCTTTTTGATAGTGACTTTGTACATATTTATGCAATTAAATTAATTTAATTTCACAAAACAACAAAGGGAGTGGTCTCAAGCTTCTTAGCATGTTTCACATCATAACCATGAGGTCATTAGGTGTGGTGTTGGTGGTTTTCCAATTTAACTTATTAATAAGCTTTAATTGGCCTCCATAGCTTTTATTCATAAATAATTTCAAAAAATATGGTAGGTGGTGTTTCTGAAGCACTATAGACCTAAACAAGGCCACTGCACAAAACTTCACCTTTGAAAGAGCTATAAATTAATTATACCAAAAATGACAAGTTTTATCATCCAAAGCAAGATAAATGCATATAAAAATAATTATGCAACAAAAGGATCCAAACTTTCTCACACATGACCTATGGTCCAAAACTAAGCTATGCAACCAACATATACATCAAGGGCTACTCTAGATCTTGAGCTATGCAAATAGATTGAAAATTAAGCATAAATCAAGAACAAATATTTCTGACAGATATAAAATCATGATTAATTCACCAAAGTTGTATTTAGTCATAAAAAGATCATATCCATAAGTTGAGCACAAAAATCGTTTTATTTTAAGCTATAAAAATTATTAAGGCAGATTCAGCATAATTGCAAAATAAATCATATTAAAAGATTTACTAAGTAACGTTGTGCAATTTACCGGGTCCTATAGCATAGCAGCTATCGACCTAGCATACTAGTGATAGAGCATAGGTACCTAAGGACCATGCATCTAGTGTTTCAATTCAACTCCTGGAACGTAAATGCACAAACATAGCAGAGGTAATTGCATAATTTTAAAAAGAAGGGTTAATGATCCGGGGCTTGCCTTCGTCGGCAAGGTTGGCCTTGGGCCCTTCTGGACTTTGGTCCAGGTCCAGAGCTACGTCCACGTACTGCGACTCACCGTCAGCACCTTCGTCTCCTCCTTCCGGCACGAGCGTATAGCTACCGTCGGGAAGATCTACACGAGAATGCAAATGCAAGATTTAATTGATGGTTCAGATTTATTCAATTACAACACAACACATGACCACCATGGGGTGCATGGTTGACCACATTCACCTAGATAATAATACATTCAGCATACTCTTCCAATAAAGGAACAATATGTGGTTCTTTATTAATTATTCTTTTTGATAGTGATTGTGTACATATTTATGCAATTAAACTAATTTAATTTCACAAAACAACAAAGGGAGTGGTCTCAAGCTTCTTAGCATGTTTCACATCATAACCATGAGGTCATTAGGTGTGGTGTTGGTGGTTTTCCAATTTAACTTATTAATAAGCTTTAATTGGCCTCCAAAGCTTTTATTCAAAAATAAATTCATAAAATATAGTAGGTGGTGTTTCTGAAGCACTATAGACCTAAACAAGGCCACTGCACAAAACTTCACCTTTAAAAGAGCTATAAATTAATTATACCAAAAATGACAAGTTTTATCTTCCGAAGCAAGATAAATGCATATAAAAATAATTAAGCAACAAAAGGATCCAAACTTTCTCACACATGACCTATGGTCCAAAACCAAGCTATGCATCCAACATATACATCAAGGGCTACTCTAGATCTTGAGCTATGCAAACAGATTGAAAATTAAGCATAAATCAAGAAAAAAATATTTCTTATAGATATAAAATCATGATTAATTCACCAGAGCTGTATTTAGTCATAAAAAGATCATATCCAGAAGTTGAGCACAAAAATCTTTTTATTTTAAGCTATAAGAATTATTAAGGCAGATTCAGCATAATTGCAAAATAAATCATATTAAAAGATTTACTAAGTAACGTTGTGCAATTTACCGGGTCCTATAGCATAGCAGCTATCGACTTAGCATACTAGTGATAGAGCATAGGTACCTAAGGATCATGCATCTAGTGTTTCAATTCAACTCCTGGAACGTAAATGCACAAACATAGCAAAGGTAATTGCAAAATTTTAAAAACAAGGGTTAATGATCCGGGGCTTGCCTTCGTCGGCAAGGTTGGCCTTGGGCCCTTCTGGTCTTTGGTCCAGGTCCTGAGCTACGTCCACGTACTGCGACTCACCGTCAGCACCTTCGTCTCCTCCTTCCAGCACGAGCGTATAGCTACCGTCGGGAAGATCTACACGAGGATGAAAATGCAAGATTTAATTGATGGTTCTGATTTAATCAATTACAACACAACACATGACCACCATGGGGTGCATGGTTGACCACATTCACCTAGATAATAATACATTCAGCATACTCTTCCAATAAAGGAACAATATGTGGTTCTTTATTAATTATTCTTTTTGATTGTGACTGTGTACATATTTATGCAATTAAATTAATTTAATTTCACAAAACAACAACGGGAGTGGTCTCAAGCTTCTTAGCATGTTTCACATGATAACCATGAGATCATTAGGTGTGGTGTTGGTGGTTTTCCAATTTAACTTATTAATAAGCTTTAATTGGCCTCCAAAGCTTTTATTCATAAATAAATTCATAAAATATAGTAGGTGATGTTTTTGAAGCACTATAGACCTAAACAAGGCCACTGCACAAAACTTCACCTTTAGAAGAGCTATAAATTAATTATACCAAAAATGACAAGTTTTATCTTCCGAAGCAAGATAAATGCATATAAAAATAATTAAGCAACAAAAGGATCCAAACTTTCTCACACATGACATATGGTCCAAAACCAAGCTATGCATCAAACATATACATCAAGGGCTACTCTAGATCTTGAGCTATGCAAATAGATTGAAAATTAAGCATAAATCAATAACAAATATTTCTTACAGATATAAAATCATGATTAATTCACCAGAGCTGTGTTTTGTCAAAAAAAGTTCATATCCAGAAGTTGAGCACAAAAATCTTTTTATTTTAAGCTATAAAAATTATTAAGGCAGATTCAGCATAATTGCAAAATAAATTATATTAAAAGATTTACTAAGTAACGTTGTGCAATATTTAGTGCAGAGCCTAGAAATGACATTACTCACAACATATCCAAATTGCAGCTTGAGATCCTATGTAGATTTTGAACTACAATAGATCTAGTTTGAACTGGTTTCAATTTTTCATGCAAAATCTATCACTCAACAGTATGGTCATGCTTTGCAAAAGTTGTAGAGTTACTCACAAGGAAACCAACAAAATTGGTTTTGCATTTGTCTGATTTTCCTGTGAATTTCTACATATTTTACAAGGTTCAGCCAAAATCCACAAAACTTATAAGAATCTATTTTCACCTAAGTGCCTGGAACTACTCTCAGTTTCACAACCATGCCCTCGGGGAACTTTCCCTCACACAACAGCCCCCGGTGGCGGGGCGAGTTTGCCACCAGCGTGGTGGGGCCGGAGGTGGCCAAAAGCAAGCTGTAGATGCGATTGGGCTCACCACGAGTTGACTGGTGGCGGTGGATTGGTCGGGGAGGTCGCCGGAGACGGCGCGCGGCGGGCCAGGGGGCGGTGGGCGCTGCGGCGTGTAATCCAGCGAGGAGCGAGGCAATGCAGAGTAATTTGTGGTGGTGGGAGCTCGAGTGTGGTGTGGGGGAGGTGCTAGGGTGCACGGGAGGCGGTGGCGAGGAGCGGCGGAGCGGGAGGTCCGTGGCGGCGACAATGGCGGGCGGCGGAGCTTGCGTGCGTGAGAGGATGGGGCAGCACCTTTTATAGAGCGGGGAGGGGAGAGGAGTTGACCGTAGCTTCGCCGCGAAGGGAGTGCAACGAGGTGAGGGACCTGACCTGCTGTGGGGTGCGTGCGGCATGGCCGGCGGGCAGCGTGACAGGGGGGTGGTGTCACGGGCGCGCGTACGCGCCGCGTGGCCTGCGCGGCTCCCCCGGCCGAGGCGCGGGCTCGAGGCGCGCACACGGCTGACGCCAGCGCCGGGCACTCACTGTGCCCGCGGCCGGGCCCTGGTACGACGGAGCACGGCAGCGTGGCGGCGGCGACGAGTGGCGGCGCGCACGGGCGCGCTCTGGAGCGCGGTAGCGCGGCGCGGCGTCGCGGTTCGTCGTTTCTTTTTGCATTAACACTGTTTGACTAGCCCGAATCTTGAAATTCTCAAACAAAACTTCAAAAACTTTGAATACCAAAGTTGTAGAGCATCTATAGGAGATCATTTTCTGTAAAGGCCGACATATCATTTGATCAATGGTTTGAGCACAAAAGGCTGGCAAAGATCATGTTTTTCTCGGCTTAGTCAAACAGCAAAGGCTGGCGTTGACCTCGTTTTTGAACCTCTTCCACTCAAAATCTCCAATGCCGCCAATTATGAAAAGTGTGTCCCTCTAAAAGACAAACAACTTCTATATTGGCTAATTTTGAAGTGTTTAAGTGAAAATTGGAGAACGCAGCAAAAGTTCTAGGGAAGGCTCAAAGACATTAGGTTTTAACTAGGGTTTGACTAGATCTTTGACCAAGCTTTGACTAAGGGTGTGTGTTGACTTGTTTAAGAAGATCATTAGTGATTGTTGGCTATGTTTTCGAGGTGATGACCCAGGTTGACCAAGGTTTGACTCAATGCTTGACTCGGTCATTAGCACTAATAATGCTAATTAAAAACCTAGGGCATCACAGCCTACCCCCCTAAAAAGAATCTCGTCCCGAGATTCAAAAGTAAAAGATGAAAATAAGAAGGTGTTCTCGGATAGAGATGTTACCCATGAAATTAAGCTGGCCTTGCTTTATTTGAATTGTCGGCTTCTTGCCGTGATTGCCCTTATCGGTTCCGGGGTTCTGATTCTGCTGCTGGGGTTTGTGCTGCTTAGGGTTCGGGCACTCATTTGCATAATGCCCGGGCTGTCTACAGTTGTAGCAAATGCGGGGTGGAAGTTCCTTTGGCTTGGACACTTGTTGTTGCTCCTTCCGGTACTGGAAATTTCCCAAAGGCTTATTCTAGGAAGGGGTCACTCTCCAGTGCACAGATGAAGAGGAATGGGAAGACTCATGAGTATTCTTCTTGACAAAGCGGAACTTCTTGCCCGATCCACTTCCTGAAGTAAAATCAGCTTGTCGCTTCCTATCTTTCTGTGCCTTCCTCATGGCATCCTCCTGAGAGATAGCTTTGTTTACCAACTCATGATAACTATTGGGCTCTAGCAGGTTTAGCCTTTCGTACAAGTCACCATTTAAACCCTCACGGAAACGTTCCATCTTCTTGTCATCGGTGTCCATGTGGTGTCCTCCGTACTGGCAGAGACTGTTGAACTTCTGTGCATATTGATACACCGTATCGACTCCCTGTTTAAGAGCCAACAACTCTTTCATTTTCCGATCCATGAGTCCTTTAGGGATATGGTGGTCCTTGAAGGCTTGCTTGAATTCAGCCCAAGTGACTTCGTGTCCAGCAGGTTGCATGGACTTGTAATGCTCCCACCACATCAAAGCTTCACCACAAAGCTGCAAGGTCGCAAAATTGGTCTTGCGCTCCTCAGAGCAAGGCAGGGTAAATGCTAAAAATTTGGCCTCTATGGCCCTGACCCATGCATCAGCTTCAAGGGGCTCTTCTGCCTTAGCAAACGTTGGGGGCTTCATCCCAAGAAACTGGGTGTAGGTGGTGACCGTATATGGTCCATCATGATTAGCCCCATGTGGAGGTCTCTGTTGCAGCTGCTGGGCCATCTGCTGCTGCGTCTGTAGGATCTGGCGCAACACTTCGGTTTGCGTTGCCATGAATGCTTCCGCTGGCGTCATGGGCGGTGGCGGCGGTGGGTCACCACTATCCGACGCACCAAAACCATTGGGAGTACTGCGTGTCGGTCTGACCATCTGAAAATTTGAGTTCTCATTAATCACATATTCATAAGCTTGCTCATAAAAATTAACAAGTAGAATATGCACGACGAAAACAGCACAGCGGCCATAAGCATAAAATTCATAAATCTCTGCTCATGTACCGAAAAATTCTCATTTTTGGTCAGTAGGTGTAGGATTTCATAAGCTCCAATGTTGGTATTCAACTCCGAGGCAACTCCGAAGTTAACATGCCTGAAAAATTCCATCACCGAGGTTTTGCCTAGCTGGTTTGGACAGCGAGCAGAGTTTCACTAAAAATTTCATAACTCCCGGTATGGATGTGCAAAAATGCTGAAATTTGGCGATCGTGACCATCACAATATTTCACACCACTTTGGTATTCAACTCGAGGTCCAAATTTGATCACAACTAGCTTAATTCAAGCATTCAACACACCGCAACTGAGGGGTGTTCAACCATAGCATTACATCGACGCCAAGCTTTGGGATCACCATAATAATATATGGGGGTTACAATGCAGCCTAACCGCACAAAAGAAAGCTCCTAATTCAGCCTACCACAGAAACCAACCAAAACGCGGCTGCACACACTAGGGGATTCCTTCTTGCTACCACACTCGTACAACTCATTACTTTATTACAAGCGTACCAACTTCCAACTAGATGACAAGCTAGTCTTAGGTTTACTTCCTACTGGTTGAGCTTCCTAAGCCGAAGAAAGGCTCAAGGTGAAGCAGGTCCAGACTCTACTCCAGATTCTCCTTGAATGTCCTCAACATCTTCTTCTTCTTCTGGTCCGGGAATGACAGGTTCCGGAGGTGGGGCTGCTATCACTTCTAGTTGATTCTCTAGTTCGAGCATATATTGGTCATTATTCTCTAAAATGAAATTCTGCGCATGAATAACTTCACTCAATTCTCGTATCTTTGCCTTATCCTTGCGTCTTCCCTTCTTGAGATTGGCTATCATTGCTCTGGCTTCCTTCAACTCTTGAGTGGTACTTTCCATTTCTTTAACTCGTTGCCTATAAATTTGGCATCTATAGAATGCACTTTCTCCCACCATCAGTCGGTAGGTGTCATACATGGCTTCGGAAAAGCGAACTGAGGTGACGAGATCCGGATTGTGTCGAGAGTTTTCTTGATCGGAGAGGAAAGCTTCTCATTCGACCCATGGTCCAGTGTGTCGCTCAGGTAAAGGAATCACTTTGGCTGCAGCGCCAGCGATCGAGTCAGGATGCTTCCCACAAAAAGTTGTGAGCGCTTCAAGAGCAGCCTTTTGCACAGTGTCAGCTAGGTTCAACCCTTGTGTCTTACTCTCCCATGCTTCCCAAGCAGGATTTGTCGGGCACACGGGGGCTTTCACCTTCACTTCACAACAAAGGAGTTGGCCTGTGGTCATGACCTCACGTGCCAAGTACTCTGGATATGCGGTATACCCAAAGTCCCTCAGGGTGTCCCACAAGAGCGTAGGGAATCCACCCTCCTTGAGGCAGTTCACGAGAGTCCATGCTTCCACATCAGCCGACGCAGATCCAAAGTTGTCCATCTGGACATAATGACAAAAGTGAGAACCAGACAGATGTGAGTGTACAAGGATAGATTCAGTCAATGATAAAAACAGAATATGTGGTTAAGAAATGGGGTAGCCATTGGTACGAACATACAACTTGGCAAAGTTCTGGTAGTTGTGAACAAAAATTCATAACTTAAAAACTAGAGCCCCAAAAATTTCCAAATTTTTGTAGCAACTCAGCAAGGTTAGGAGGCACATCTTTGGTATTCAAAAGATGATCTAGAAAGATTAGGAAGGTGCTTCAATTAAGCAAGGTTTCAGATTAGGTTCCCAGAAAAACAGCATGATAGAGGTTCACTAATCTGAGTATAACTTGAGATATACAGAAGCTATGACCGTGAATTTTTGCGAGCAAAAACTAGATTTGATATGGAGCAATTTTGGTATAGGTCATCTAGTCAATTAAATTATTGAACAGGGCACAAAAATTCAAGCAAACAGCTATACTAGATCTTTGGACAGCACAACATGTACACATTTGAGAGGCTATGCGAGAAATCACACACTAGCAAAATTTTCTCCTAGAGATCACACAAAACATGTATGGGGTTCAAATTTTAAATTTACACAATTTTTAACATGATGCATGACGTCCTATTCGTCCTCACAAGGCGATCAATCCAAAATCGAAGTTAGTGCCGGTGGCAAGGCTTTTATTCGTCTCTCCCTATAATAACTATTCGAGAACTATCCGATGCTCACTTAGCGACTAACGGAACGTTGTTAGTGTACCTGTAGAAAAGAACCTTCCGTGCCAGCACGTCACGGAAGCGTCCACATACATTACCGTTCACTATAGAAACGGCACTCATGCATTTACCACTGCATGGACAACGTCCAACCTCAGACACCCTCCGTTCGAATGGAGTGTATCCTTGCCTCGCATATTCGTAATGCGGAACGCACACGTATGGCAAAACGTGGCGACATCACAACCCATGACATGTTCATCTTGAATAGAGCATGTCATCCCTCGTATGACTCGCATACGGAAAGCACACGTATAAAACACGTGGGCATCCAACCGAGAAGATAGGATTCGTGGAATGGATTGCCCTATCGACCCTCGCATACTCGTGATGCGGCACAGGCACGTTTAAAACACGTGGCTTAAGAAGTGCTGGAAGTTAGCAAAATAAACCATAGATTTGTAAGCCACCTGAAAGAACCCAAAAAATTCCCTCTAGGGCCTCTCGGTCTATTTCCATCCTTAACGGACCAACGTATTTTGCAAATACAATCAATCTTGGCAAGTTTTATTCAAAAACCTATGATTAAGATTGTTAATTAAACTCTGATGCATATTAACCTGGCTCTGATAGCACCTGTGACAACCCGCCTGAGAAAATACCATACTATCGCCCAAACCAATCCACTTTGACCATTAAGCGACAGTAAAGTACCATCCCCGTCGTAAGTTGCCGGGTCCAAGCCCGGTAAATCACTTGGATATCACACAGAGGATCGAACATATGCATTCAAACTCACGCGAAGGTGAGTCCAGAGTACATTACACAATTTAAATCCAATTTACCCGGAAAGGTTTAATGATTACAAACCATGGTTCATGACATGATAAGTAAAGGTTCAGAGTTCGAAAACAGCGGAAAAATAAACTAGCGATACGATAGGCATCACAGGAGGTCGTCCGTGATGCCATCACTCGTCGTCATCCACCCATTCCAGCTCCCAGCCGGGTGGAATCTCTCCAGGCCAAACAACATCACCTGCAACAACATTTATATAGCAAGGCTGAGTATACTAATACTCAGCAAGACTTAACCGTCGGGTGATAACTACATCACCGAACTCTAGACATGAGAGGCTTTTTTGCCGGTGGGTTCTTTTGCTGAAAAGCAACAAAGAGTAGGTCCTTACTTTCAATATTTCAGCTCAAATTCTAGTTAATTACCTTTTCTAAATGAGCCATCTATTCCAATCAAGAATTGTACAATACAATTAATCCATGCAGTAATATTCACATAGTTCCATCATTAAGGGATATCATGGCCAGTTGATTAAGCAGTCTCAGATAACGGTGAGAGGCCGACAATCGATTGATTAAATCCTTGCAAGGTAAACCTAAACACACGGAGCGGTGCCATCACAAAGTTGGCACCGACCAGGCGGTTCCCGTCGATCTTCGGTTCAGGATAAGGATTACAGTCCCGGGTACATGGCTATCTGGTATGCCCCCACAAAGTGCATCCAGCCTCACACATGTACCCACCTCCCGGTTGCAAGTCGGGCAGGTGACTACTCAAGATTAGTAACAGCAAATCCCTTGCCGCCTCAATCGGGTAATAGGCTTACCGGTCCCATTCCCGATAAGTGCTTAGTACGTTCAAAAGCTTAGCCCACGAAAGCCACTAGACCGGAGCCCAAATCCAATGCTCTTACCACACGAGCAATCCATTTATAAAGATCTTATGATTCCAACATAAGAACCTATTCTCGCGAGTGACGAACATCACTCGACTTTTACCGGGTCCTATAGCATAGCAGCTATCGACCTAGCATACTAGTGATAGAGCATAGGTACCTAAGGATCATGCATCTAGGGTTTCAATTCAACTCCTGAAACGTAAATGCACAAACATAGCAAAGGTAATTGCATAATTTTAAAAAGAAGGGTTAATGATCCCGGGCTTGCCTTCCTCGGCAAGGTTGGCCTTGGGCCCTTCTGGACTTTGGTCCAGGTCCTAAGCTACGTCGACGTACTGCAACTCACCGTCAGCACCTTCGTCTCCTCCTTCCGGCACGAGCGTATAGCTACCACCGGGAAGATCTACACAAGGATGCAAATGCAAGATTTAATTGACGGTTCTGATTTAATTAATTACAAAACAACACATGACCACCATGGGGTGCATTGTTGACCACATTCACCTAGATAATAATACATTCAACATACTCTTCCAATAAAGGAACAATATGTGGTTCTTTATTAATTATTCTTTTTGAGAGTGACTGTGTACATATTTATGCAATTAAATTAATTTAATTTCACAAAATAAAAAAGGGAGTGGTCTCAAGCTTCTTAGCATGTTTCACATCATAACCATGAGGTCATTAGGTGTGGTGTTAGTGGTTTTCCAATTTAACTTATTAATAAGCTTTAATTGGCCTCCATAGCTTTTATTCATAAATAAATTCATAAAATATGGTAGGTGGTGTTTATGAAGCACTATAGACCTAAACAAGGCCACTACACAAAACTTCACCCTTAAAAGAGCTATAAAATAATTATACCAAAAATGACAAGTTTTATCTTCCAAAGCAAGATAAATGCATATAAAAATAATTAAGCAACAAAAGGATCCAAACTTTCTCACACATGACCTATGGTCCAAAACTAAGCTATGAAACCAACATATACATCAAGGGCTACTCTAGATCTTGAGCTATGCAAATAGATTGAAAATTAAGCATAAATCAAGAACAAATATTTCTGACAGATATAACATCATGATTAATTCACCAGAGGTGTATTTAGTCATAAAAAGATAATATCCAGAAGTTGAGCACAAAATCTATTTATTTTAAGCTATAAAAATTATTAAGTCAGATTCAGCATAATTGCAAAATAAATCATATTAAAAGATTAACTCACTAACTTTGTGCAATTTTTGGTGAAGGGCCTAGAAATGACATTACTCACAACATATCCAAAATGCAGCTTGGGATCCCTTGTAGATTTTGAACTACAACAGATCTAGGTTAAACTGGTTTCAATGTTTCATGCAAAATCTATCACTCAAAAGTATAGTCATGCTATGCAAAAGTTGTAGAGTTACTCACAAGGAAACCAACAAAATTGGTTTTGCATTTTTCTGATGTTTCTGGGAATTTCTACGGATTTTACAATGTCCAGCCAAAATCCACAAAACTTATAAGAATCTATTTTCACCTAGGTCCCTGGAACTACTCTCAGTTTCACAACCATGCCCTCGGGGCAACTTTCCCTCACACAACAGCCCCCGGTGGCGGGGCGAGTTCGCCGCCGGCGAGGTGGGGCCAGAGGTGGCCAACAAGCAAGATGTAGATGTGATTGGGCTCACCACGAGTTGATTGGTGGCGGTGGATTGGTCGGGGAGGTCGCCGGTGACGGCGCGCGGCGGCGCCAGGCGGCGTCGGGCGATGCGGCGTGTAATCCGGCGAGGAGTGAGGCAATGCGGAGCAATTTGTGGTGCTGGGAGCTCGAGTGTAGTGTGGGGGAGGTGCTAGGGTGCACGGGAGGTGGTGGCGAGGAGCGGCGGAGCGGGAGCTCCGTGGCGGCGACAATGGCAGGCGGCGGAGCTTGCGTGCGCGAGAGGATGGGGCAACACCTTTTATAGAGCGGGGAGGGGAGAGGAGGTGACCGTAGCTTCGCCGCGAAGGCAGTGTAGCGAGGTGGGGGACCCGACCTGCCGTGGGGTGCGTGCAGCATGGCCGACGGGCAGCGCGGCAGGGGGGGCGGCGTTGCGGGTGCGCTTGCGCGCCGCGTGGCCTGCATGGCTCCCCGGGCCGAGGCGCAGGCTCGGGGCGCGCGCACGGCTGACGCTAGCGCCGGGCGCGCACAGTGCCTGCGGCCGAGCCCTGGTACGGCGGCGCACGACGGCGTGGCGGCGGCGACGTGTGGCGGTGCGCGCGGGTGCGCTCTGGAGAGCGCGAGCGCGGCGCGGCGTCGCGGTTCGTCGTTTCTTTTTGCATTAGCACTGTTTGACTGGCCCGAATCTTTAAATTTCCAAACAAAACTTCAAAAGCTTTGAATACCAAAGTTGTCGAGCATCTATAGGGGATCATTTTCTGTAGAGGCCGATGTATCTTTTGATCAATGATTTGAGCACAAAAAGTTGGCAAAGATCATGTTTTTCTCGGCTCAGTCAAACAGCAAAGGCTGGCGTTGATCGCGTTTTTGAAACTCTTCCACTCAAAATCTCCAATGCCACCAATTATGAAAAGTGTGTCCCTCTAAAAGACGAACAACTTTTATATTGGCCAATTTTGAAGTGTTTAAGTGAAAATTGGAGAACGCGGCAAAAGTACTAGGGAAGGCTCAAAGACATTAGGGGTTTAACTAGGGTTTGACTAGATCTTTGACCAAGCTTTGACCAATGGTGTGTGTTGACTTGATTAACAAGATCATTAGTGATTGTTGGCTAGGTTTTCGAGGTGATGACCCAGGTTGACCAAGGTTTGACTCAAGTCAACGTGTTTGACTTTGCTTGACTTGGTCATTAGCACTAATAATGCTAATTAAAAACCTGGGGCGTCACAGACCCGGTGGCCGACGGGATCAAGTGTGGGCCGCACGGTGGCAAGAAAAGCAAGATGAAGTCATGAACAAGGAACCGGTGAACGGTAGAAACTAACAACCGGAGTTTGCACGCGGGGTTTGGTTGGTTTACTCCACAAAACCAACACCGAGCCGGGACAACATGGCTGCCGAGTCAAGAGGAGCTTGGCGTGGAGGCTACACTGAGTCCGCAGGGTTTGCGGCGGTTCACCACTAAATCATCGGGTTTCTTGGTTTCTTCACAAAGACAAGACCGAACGCTCGGCGGGCGGAGACGGGATCCGGGCGCGCCGAGAAGCTTCGAAGCAGGTGACACGCAACATGATCGAGGTGCTTGCATCAGGAGGATGTCAAGGTCTGATGGTTGTGTGGCCGTCTGATGGAGAACTTCATGTGTAGACCAAAATGCCCTTGTGAGGGCTTGTGGTGTAACTCCTAGTGTAGGGGTACTTCGGTCATTTTACGGAGGACCTATATATAGGAGGATTGGCTGAATTGCAGCCAACTCTTTGGCTAGTTGTGGGAGTGCTTTTTCATTTTGTGGTGCTCTTGGGGAGAGAGGGAGAGAGGGGAGTGTGGATGTTTGTTTGAGCTTTTTGCCATCCAAGATTTGTGATTCTTGAGAGTGGCTTGTAATCCAACATTAGATGAATATTCATAGTGAATTCGTTCCTCAAATCTTGTGCCAATTCCTCGAGCAAATTCTACATCCTTCTAAATTCCCAAGTTGGTTTTTGTGCATTTTTAGACCTTTCGGTTTGATTCATGTTCTCGATTTCTGGGCCATTTTCTTTCGGGTTACTTTGAGGAGATCACGGGTAAGTGCCTTGTGCCTCTTTGTGGATGATCTTGACTCCTCAAACACTGGGAATCAGTCTCGATTTGGTGAGGATTGGTTGAACCCTAGTTCTTGGCTTGTGAGCGTGAGATTTGCAATTCCTCGATTTTGGGTTGGTTTGAGAATCCAATTTGTTGGGCATAGCTTCTCTTAGAGACGCTTCTCATCTACCCAAAATTTGGGCTCAAACCATCTAGAGGTTTGGGAGATCCATCGATCACAAGTTGGGGTTGACTTCGCGGGTGGCTCAGGCTGTGCTTCTGCGTGACGGAGGGACGGTCCGCGGTGTGGTGGCGGATAGTCCATGCTCCCCCAGTTCGTCGCATGTTCTTCGTGATTTATTGAGCTGCGTCATTCGATCTGTGAGAGTTATGGGTTTGGTTTGGAAGAGGTTTGACGGACAGTCCGTAGTAGAGGGTTGGACAGCCTGTGGGCGTTGGACGGTCTGTAGTGAACCATCGGACGGTCCATTTTGGTCGGGGAGTCACTGGATGTCCCTGAGTTAATTTCGGATAGTCCGTAGTACCACGACGGACAGTCCGTGGGCGCAGGTCAGATAGTTCGCGGTACCTTCGCGGACAGTCCGCCTCTGGCAGGTACTTTTGTGCAAGTGCTTTACCTCTTGGTTTGTGCTTCCACTCTTTGTTCCGAGGTTTGTTTCTAGGGCTTGTAGGCTTGTTATTTGTCTAGTTTTGGGTTCCTCCTTTGCGTGCAAGTACCCGTAGTTGAATTTAGGGCATAGGACAAGTTCATCTCTTTGGAGTGAATTTTTATCGGCTCTCATTCACTCCCCCCCCCCTCCATGGTCGCCAATCCGGTCATTCACACAATTATAAACCTGATCCACTGGATCAGAAGGATTGTGTTTGAAGAACACAAGCCTCTAAATGATGAACAAGCAAAGAACATAAGAACACAAGCAATTATGTAAGAATGTCACTTTAGTCTAAATAAAGAAATGGAAATACTTACTTTATTCTAGATGAAGAATAGCACAATCCGTAGAGGTTCATTCTTGAGGAAAGTTGCAAAAGATTATGGCAAGGCCCCAAGAATCCCCCTCACTCTCCTCCTAAATCTCCAAAAAATCACTAGCAAGCTAGCACGAATCCTATGCAATAAATCTCTCCTCTTCTAAAGAGAGTAGCCAAAGGCTAAAATGAAGAATGAGAAGAAGAAGTGTGTATGTCTAAAATGAGATGTGCATCTTCTATTTATAGGCCAACTGGTTCACTGATGAAGGACCGATTAGGCGACCAGAGAAGGGGGGAGTGAATGGGAGTCGATAAAAATTCTTCTCCGGAGAGTCGAACTCGACTATGCCCCAAACTCACAACCAAGGATTCCCACATAAGCTTGCCAAGGTCACGTAGTCATAACGTACCTACCAACCCTAGGAACAAGTCCCAAACAAACCCCAAGCGAAAGCACAACTCAAGAAGCAAAGGACTTAGGCAATCTACGAAGTCCTGGGCGGACAATCCACAGTGACCAGGCGGACGGTCCACGAGGGCCAGGGGGACGGTCCGCGGGTCAGGGACGGACAGTCTGTAAAACGACCCCGAACCTCCTGTAGGTACCCTCTGAAATTCGGACGGTCCGCGAGCTCACCGTGAACGGTCCGCGCCACGTGGACGGTCCGGCCACCCCGGGCTGACAGTCCGGCAAACTCCACGCAAACAAAACCTAACCACCCACCAAATCGAAACAAAGCAGCTCAAGAACTCGAGAAGAACTCGACAAACACCTGGCCAGTCAGCACCTCGCGGACAGTCTGCATGAGGCCTGCGGACGGTCCGCCAGGGTCGCGGACAGAAACTCGAGCTCGACCCTTTGAAGATCAAACCTTCCTCCCCTTTGACCGATCTCCTGAATCAACCAAGGGATTGCTACCTAATCATAGGTGAAGGTGAAGCGCCTCTAGGAGATGCTATACCTACGAATTTGTAGCCTTAAACCCACTGAATCGAGAGGAATCGAGATTCTACCGAACTCAACCAAAAAGCTAGAGTTCCAACCGAAATCCTCGAATCGGAGGCCAATTCCGGAGTTTGAGGGGTCAAGATCAAGCACAAAGATGCACAAGACATCTATCCATGATCCCCACAAAGAAATCCGAACCCAAACGCCTTAGAATCAATGGAACAAGCCGCGCATGAAAATCCAACGAAAATAGCCCAAAAATACACGAAAATCACTCGAGCCACAAGAAGGAAATCAACGCAACCATGAATGCTTCCATACACTCGGAGGTCAGATTCTCTACAAAACGGTGAAGAAAATCTAAGCCTAAAGAGCAGGGAAATGAGAAGCAGTTCGGATGGATGAGTTGCCCTGAAACCCTAGAGCTATATATATGAAGTCTCTCCGGGTTGGGCAAATGACTAAGCTACCCCTAGAACATAAATGAAGATACACACCCCTCAGGGGCAATATGGTCAAGTAGCACTCCTCTTCATCGGGCGGCCACGCTTTCACCACAGTACGCGTCCTCCCAACGCAAGCCCTGCGATCCCGCTGCGTGTCCCCGGGCATTGAAGCTTCTCGGCGCTCCCGGATCCTTTCTCTGACCGCCGAGCCTCCGGTCTTGGTTTTGTGGCTCAACCAAGTAACCCGATGGTTTTGTGGTGAACCGCCGCAAACCCCGCGTGCAGACTCCGGTCGTGAGTTGCTACCCTACACCGGCTCCAGTCGATGACTTCGTCTTGCTTTTCTTGCCACCATGCGGCCTGCACTTGATCCCGTTCGGCCACCGGGTCCATCGAGCCGAGCCTACTTGTATCTCCACTACTCGGAGGCCCCGCAAGGCTAAGACCTTTCGTGCCCGCTCTTCACCTGCACCAATGCAAATCAAGCCGCAACCTGCACCTGCAATACTCGGCCAAGAGTCAATCCTCACCACGTTGTCAATCACTCATCACACCAGGGAGCGACCATCTACTGGTCCTCGGACTCTCTGGTCCTCAATCTCTCCCTTGATGAGTGAATTGACAACACACATAGTAACCAATTCAGAGAAAAAAGAAAAAGAAAAGAAACGAACCAAAAACTCAAACAAGTGGTCAAAAGCCAAAATAAGATCACTTGAGAGAGAAAAATCTCGGTCCCCTAAGACAAGGGCAATGGCTCGACACAACCGAGATAAAATGCTCCAAAATTGTCGACTCCTCAAGGTGAGGCAAAAGGGCTCGACACCATCGGCAAAAGAGCACAACTAAAATCAGGTGACAAAGAGCTCCCAAAGCATGAATGCAAGCTCCCCCTGAACAAATGCATTTCTCCCAATTTTTCTCCCCTTGATGCAAATCTCCCCCTAGATGAACGAATTGGGTACTTTTCTCCCTCTTGTTGGTAATGCATGAATCAAGTCTACAAATGCAAGCATGTACTTCTCAAATAGACAAAGAGCACTACAACATGCTAACAATGAGACATAGACAAGCAAGATAGCCACAAATTCAGTACAAGCATCACCAACAAGATAGATAGGAACATATAAGCATGTGACATAGCCATGATCAAAATGAAGCATTTTTCAACAAAGATTTCCCTCTCATGAGCATAGGACCTAAACATGGCCAAAATAAGCACAAACAACATATAACCCACAAACTTCATGCAAGGTCACAAGTTCTCATCACAAAATCATCACAAACACCTACAAGATATCTCATGTCATGTCAAAGCCACCGAGCCATGTGTCCACTTCTAAAAATGAGACTTCTCAATGGTGAACATCATGCAACGGTTTAGCACCCAAGATAAGGAATTGAAAGCACATGTGACATGGAAGCATATTTTTCAAACATAGGCATCTCATATACCAATTTCCTGATTAAGCATTGTACATGAAGTGCCTTTGCGGCAAAAAGAAGCTTAGGCCCCTCCACAAGGTAACATGTAGGCTAAACATTCATGATGACAAATGGGTCTTTGACCCCAAATGAAAACAGCATGATTTCGAAGCACAAATTAAGCAAGTGTTGACGGTCGATTTTCGTCAACCAAGAGCACTTGTTACACTTAGGTTTGAGATTTGAATTATAACTAACCCTCCACTAGGAATACTAATGATGTAACAAGTTCACACTCGCATGTGGTTTTTGGAGTTTATTGTTTACGCAGGAAATCAACGTTAAATAGGAGACTTTCGGGATAAGTTCATCAAGGACTTTATGAGAAGATCATGAAGCCCGTCACAAGTCAAGACATGAAGTAAACACGACTCCAAATGACCCAAGGACCGAAGCATCAACACGTAAAACTCCGGGGACTAGGAGGTTTACCAACGAGATCAACTCAGTTCGAGAGATATTCTCGCAGCCCAGAACAGCATGATGTTTCAGTGCAGATTCGGAGACTTAAATGGCCTCTAATGGCAAAAGTTTGACTACCAAAGTTGTGGGCCTCGACGCTAGCTTTGATTTGGACATATGGAAGGCCCAATTGGGGTCAAGTAGCTAGGAGATATGGCCCCCGAAATGCCAACTGCGCAGACAAGTCCAAAATCAGACAGATTATCTTTCGAGGCTATTTTGGGATCCTATCTTCGTTTCCAAGGAAAGTAATGAATACCAAAGTTGAAGCTAATTTCGTGGCACACAACCTGGACACCGAATTTGCATTATTTGGAGTCCATACGTGGGAGATATGGTGTCGGCAAGGAAGGGCTACGGATCAGGAAAATCTGGACGAGGCTGAGTTTATGGAAACCAAGTTCGCTTCTCTCCCAAGGAAGATCTCGTGCAAGGCAAGGTGGAGCACGTCCCAAGGCTCCCTAAGGGTATAAATACAACCCGCTAGGCACCCCAAGATGGTTACCCATCGATCCATTCATCACAACTCGGCGAAACCTAGAAGCAAGCACCGGAGGAAGACGACGGCCGCCACGTGTCCTCGAAGTTGTCTACGGAATGGCCTAGGCCTACCTTAGCCGCCATGGCCGCCCTACGTGGTTGTGCCATGGTGGAGTTCTGGAGCTAGTTGAGGTCATCAATGGTATGTACTCGGTGGTGGTGACCAAAACACATCTACTATGTGAGTAAAGCAATTCATGTCATCCGATCTTTTAGCGACTCGATTCCTCCTTTTACGATCTTGTACTCTCTTGGGTTTGCCTTATTTCAATCTATTGCTAGGATAGATTGCATGGGGGTGCTCTTGTAGCCATGGTGGCTAGAGGTGCATACCAGATTTACCATGGAGTGCAACACGTTCTTAACGAGCGTGCTCCCGTGAGCCAACCGCACGAATATCCTTGAGTAGTGACAGTACGGTGGAGGAGAAAGGCGGAGCTGGGCTAGGGTTTGACCGGAGGATAGTAGTTTAAAGACGGCTTTAGATGAGATACATGCTACTTTTGCTCTTTTGGCTAGAACAACAACTAGATGCCGATAGGCCCTAGTTACCCTTGCTTGCTCTTTCATGTTGCCTATGCTATGGATGTGATCAACCTTGAGCTATAATATACATATCTCTTAGGTTTATCTTTGTATGAAATCAACCTTAATGTTTGTGAGACATGGGTACCCCTGGGTCCCCACCGACCAGGCTCACGGCCGTCCCCGACAAGTGGGTCCGGCCTATCAGAAGACCCGCGGACCTGTCAGTGGGCCCAACCGACTTAGTTGGTGGCCCACACGACCTCCTGAAGACCTTCTAGAAGATTTCCCAGAACGACCTTATCCGGAACGACCTCAAGACTTGGCGTGCAAGACAAGACTTCGGTGGATTCCAACCAAAGCAGATCAAAGAATATGGCAAGCGATGTAGTTAACTAGACTTAGGTCTCCTGGTCGTAACCGACTAGGAATCTGGGAACCGACCTTGTCCGCTGGCCAATATAAGGCGGGCAGGGCGACCCTTGTATGATCACATAATTCTCAAGCAATCTACACCAACAACTAGACGTAGGGTTTTACTCTCCGGAGGCCCGAACCAGTATAAACTCACCGTGTTTTCTGTGTTCCGTGTGCTCGTGCGCAACCTTCGAGTTCTTAGCCTTAGATTCCCCCTCGCCGAACAACTAAACCACCAGGGTTAACCCCCCTGTGGGCTGTACAGATCTAAACATCTGACAGTTGGTGTGCCAGGTAGGGGAGGAATCCAGGGTTCTTCGTGCAACTCAATGGCTTCGACCAACGGCGTCATCTTCCCGGAGAGCATGGCGGACCTCCTCGCCAACCCCGTCGACATTTGATTTGGCTCCATGCAGGCGGAATCCACTGCTCCAGCCGCTTGCCTCGTCATCGAGAGCAATGCGGTCACCTCTAACCAGTAGGTCAGGATAGATCTGGTGGCGGAAACCCACCCACCCACTCGTGATCTGATCGCGGGACTTGATCTGTCGAAGACATGCTCTCTAACACGATCAAGGTCTGTGAGCGTGTCAAACACCCTCGCAGGACCCCTCCATCCTTATCCAGCATGCCTCTTGGTCTGCGGAACGCAGCTCACATAGCGTCTCGCTACATGAAGCGCAAGATTCAGATCGAATCTGGACCCAAGACTCCAGATCGTGGGAACCGCAGGGGTCACCTCAACGACCCTTGCCCCATCCACGAAAACTCCAAACACACGGCCCGCCAGTGCCATGTGCTCAAGAAGCTTCGCCGACCTCTCACCGCGGCTCATCGCCGCCAGCTCAACCGCGAGCCGTCTCCGAACAGCCTCACGTTTCAGATTGCTCGTACGACCATCTCCCCGAATTATCCGGGAGAAGCGTTTGAGATCTCAGACCGAGAGGTCCTCGTGGTCTCTGCAGATGTACCTCCTCAAGATGGAGAGACAGATGAGCAACGCATAGAGCGTGAGAACGCCAACGCCGCACGGGCCATACGCCGTTAGCAAGAGTTAGCTGCAGCTGCCCCAGGTGCAGGTCAGCATGCGGGCAACGTCGGGCAAGGTGCCGGCAACCAACCCGCAGACAACGTCGTCATCGGGGCGCAAGCCCCTGCACCTCAAGCCGCCCCTCAGCAGCAACAGAATCGTAATGAGCCTCATCAAAACTGCCTACGTGCTAGAGACCTCCTGAGAGACTTTGAGCAAGATGGCCATGAAGTCTACAACTCCAGTCATGACGACGCACAGAAGCACAGAAGGGCTAGGTCGTTTCATCAGCAAGCTCGGCGAAAAAGGTCTGCCTTTCTTCAAGCTATTGAAGAAAGCAGATAAGTTCATATGGGATGAAGAAGCACAGAAGGCGTTCGAGGCTCTCAAAGAGTCCTTGACCACACCTCCAGTCATGACGCCACCGATACCAGGGGAAACCCTCCTACTCTACATCTCCGCCACCACACATGTGGTCAGCATGGTCCTCATTGCAGAACGAGAAGAAGAAGGGCAGACCTACCCTATTCAATGACCTATGTATTACGTGAGTGAGGTCCTTGCCAACGCTAAGACACGTTATTCACAGCCTCAGAAGTTGCTCTACGCACTCCTGATCACATCAAGAAAGCTGCGCCACTACTTCCAAGCTCACAAGATCACGGTACCATCGTCGTTCCCGCTGGGAGAGATCATCCGCAACCGCGACGCTAACGACTGCATCGTCAAGTGGTCGGTAGAGCTTGGAGAGTTCGACATCGAGTTCTGCCCCAGACAGGCAATCAAGTCCCAGATCCTAGCTGATTTTGTATCAGAATGGACAGAGATCCAGATGCCCCCTCCCAAGGAGCGGCCAGAACACTGGATAATGTACTTCGACGGTGCCCTTAACCTCGAAGGTACAGGAGCAGGAGTGCTGTTCATCTCTCCTCAGGGAGGGCAGCTCAAGTACATCCTGCAGATACACTACAAGGCCTCCAACAATGGAGCAGAATATGAAGCTCTAATTCATGGGCTCCGTATAGCAGTGTCCCTTGGCATCAAGCGACTACTGGCGTACGGCGACTCCAAGGTCATCATCGAGCAAGTCAACAAAGAGTGGGATTATGTCAAAGACACAATGGATGCTTACTGTGCTGAGATCCGCAAGCTCGAAGGCCACTTCGAGGGAATCGAGTTTCAGCACGTGCCATGCAACAACAATGTGGCAGCCGACGTACTATCTAAACTAGGCTCTCAACGAGCTTTAGTCCCGGCAGGCGTGTTCGTTCAAGACCTACGCAAGCCGTCAATCAAGCTGTTGGATCCGGACAATCCAGATCAAGTACAGCCCGACCCAACTCCAGCACCTCCCCGCGACGTGCTAATGACAGATAAAGACGACGATTGGCGCGAGCCTTTCCTGGCCTTCCTACTCGACCAACGAGTCCCAGAAGACAAGGCTGAATGAGAGCGTATCACACGACGAAGTGCCAACTACGTCGTGATTGGAAGTGACCTATACAGGAAAGCCGCCTCTACCGGCGTCTTGATGAAGTGCACCTTGCGATCAGAAGGGCTCCAGCTCTTGGCTAAGATTCACGGCGGTGAATGTGGCTGCCACGCGGCATCTGTCAATCTGGTCGGCAAGGCGTACCGATCCGGCTTTTACTGGCCCACGGCCATGGCTGACGCTAAAGACCTCGTCAAGAGATGCAAAGGATGCCAATTCTTTGCCAAGCAGCAGCACCTGCCAGCTCAGGCCCTGCGCACAATTCCCCCATCTTGGCCTTTCGCCATGTGGCGCCTCGACTCTGTAGGTCTGTTCCGAACCGCCCCAGGCGGCTACAGGTATATCCTTGTGGCCGTCGACAAATTCACCAAGTGGATTGAAGTCCGACCTATTGCAAAAGTCACGTCGGAAGAAGCGGCCAAATTCATGCAAGACATAACACATCGCTTCGGTGTGCCTAATAGGATCATCACCGACCTAGGGTCAGCCTTCACAGGGTCGGCCTTTTGGGATTTCTGCCAAGATAATACGATCGATGTCTACTACTCCTCGGTCGCCCACCCTAGGTGCAACGGCCAGGTCAAACATGCCAATGGCATGGTTCTTCAAGCTCTCAAAGATCGTATCTTTGATGACGCTTCAAACTACGCTACCTGGTGGTTAGCCGAGCTACCACATGTAATCTGGGGTCTAAGGACCCAAGTCAGTTCTGCTACGGGCTTCTCGCCCTTCTTCCTGGTCTACGGCTCTGAGGCCATCCTGCCCACCGATGTTACCTTCGGAGCTCCACGCATACAGTTCTACGAGGAGGGAGAAGCCGAGCAGACTCGTCGTGTCGACCTCGACAGCCTTGAAGAGCAGAGAATGGCAGCCGTCATGAGGCAAGCTCATCACGACCAGCAACTCCGTCGGTATCATGATCGCAACGTCAAGGAGACCTCCTTCAACGTCGGCGACCTAGTCCTAAGGCGCACCCAGAAAACCGACGGCATGCACAAGCTCTCTGCCCCTTGGGAAGGACCCTTTATCATCATTGAAGTCCTCAGCCCATCCACATATCGCCTCCAGTGGGGCGACGGGCAAGACGTGCCCAACCCTTGGAACGTGGAGCATCTACAATGATTCTACCTGTAGAATAGTTTTTATTACAGCTATGTATTCCTCATCCTTGTACTTTTTTTCAGTTTAATAAATATTAATTCAAGCAGTCATCTGCTGTGTCCCAAGCCCTACCTTCCCCTCCTTCATGTCACCAACCCTCCCCCTCGACATGCTCAGGGGCTTGGCCAAAGCCAATACAAAGGTCGAAAGACCTGGGGGTTAAAATTCCTGCTCCTCCCCCTCGGTATGCTCGGGGGCTTGGCTCAAGCCAACATAAGGGTCGTTCAACCTAAGGACGTCATCCCTCATGACTACCTACTTTGTGTTGTTGCGAGCCTGCTTGGTCGTAAAGGTTGCAAAACCTGAGTCCTAGACTCCCTCCCATGCGCCGATCACACGTAAGCCTCCCCGCTGAGCTGTGGTGGTCGGTAAGCCAGCCTCTCCGTGAGTAGTGGTTAGCGGGGTATGATAAAGACACAACGCTTCAAGGCTACCAAGTTCGCGCAAACACAAAACAAGTACATCATACATGCCAAAAGAAGGTTATGAAGCAATGTTTTACATGACTGGAGGAAGGGAAGGGGTACAACTCTAAGACTACGACTACTCTTCCCCGTCGTCGCCCTCATAATCTATGGCGTCCATCACCGCCATAGCGGCTTCACGAACTTCAAACTCGACGACCTTGGGATCTTTCGTCGCGTCTGGGCCTTCTCCGACCTTGACCATGTCAATGTCGGGATAATGAGACTTCACCCAGACCAATGCCTCCGTAGACGCCGCTAAGCTCGTTGCCTTCAAGAGGTTGAGCAGCTTCTCGGGTGCAGCCAGAAGATGGTCGATAGCAGGCTTGGGCTCTTCCCCCTCAACCTGTGAAGCCAATATGTCCATCACAAAGTTGGCAGCATTCTTCAGGTCGTTAAGCTCCACCTCTTGCCCTGCAATGGTCACCTTGTCATTCTGCAGTGCCTTTAAAGCTACCTCAAGACTGACCTCAAGGTCCCTTCGAGCCTGTTTCTCATAAGCTAGCTTTTGAGATACAGCGTACTCACTATCTATGGTCTCCTTCATCGCCCGCTTCAGCTCTTCAGCACCAGCTTCGGCCTCCCTGAGGTTCACCTCCAAGCTTCGAACTTTCTCCTTTGTGTTCTTCAGCTCGTTTTTAAGGTCATCCTCTCGCCTGTGGAAATCTGCAAAATACAAGAAAATCCTGAGGTTCAGCCCTCAACAGTGGAAGCCAATGAAGGAAAAAGTTGCAAGAAAGTTGGTCTTACCAATATTCGCGGCGTTGAACTGCGAGTTGGCCTCTCGGAACTTCCGCCTTTCCTTGGCCAGCTCGTCCTCGAGCTTCTTCTTGTCCGCCGCCGCCGCTTCACGGACCTACTTGAGTTCATGCTCAAGCTCGGCCACCCGCAGCTGCACAGCTGCAGCACTCCTAAGCTGGTCGGCCCTGCCCTTGGCACGGTCGGCCAGCGACTGTTTTGAAAAACAAAGCAAGTCGTTAACCACATCCAAAACACCAAGTCACATATCCAATTCAAAGACAGCGGCTTACCGTGAGAGACTGGTTGAGAGTCAAGATCGAGCTATGGACCGACCTCATGTCCTCATCGTCTTCAAAGATATCCGCCTCCTAGGGAGTGCCAGTCCAGTCAATGTTTTCACGCTGTAAATTCGGCCCCGTCGACGTCGAACCCGGTGCCTGCACGCCGATTGTTTCTGGGTTTCCCTGCGGCGGCTCGATCTGTGTCAGGTCCGCAGTTGGGCCCTGAGCTGACGTGCTATGCACTGAGTTGATGGGGTCCACGTCGATAATAGGCGGAGAAGACGAAGCCCCGACGTCACCCACAGAACCTCGTGTTCCGACCTCTGTGACAGGCGGAGGAGCCGCCGTCCCCGCGTCGTCGACCGAAGCGTGAGTTTCGGCCTCATGGTCGGACGACCTTGTCCGTGAAGGTGAATCTTGAGCACCCAAGGCGCTTTGAGGTTGGATGTCCAGCCTACAGCAATCCTTATCAACACAATACAAGAACCAATAAAAAAATTAGCAAATGAATCAACTTTAGTGCCACGATCTCACCTCACAGTGGTCGGGGCACGTAACTTCGGCCTGAAGGGTCGTACTCGAATCTTCACAGGCATCCTCGCCTGCGCACCAGTAGCAGCCTGCTGCGCCTCCCTCATCTGACGGAGGTCGTCTTCCGTCGTCTTCTACTCTAACTCCCGCTGCCTCTTGGCCGCGGGACTCAACGACCTCCTCGCCGTATGATCTTCTACAACCGGCGGATCATCGGTAGCTTCATCTTCATCATCTTCGACCTCCTTGGTCAAAGGTATGGGAATCGTCAGCGTCTGGACCACCGGCGGAGGGCTCGCCCTCCTCTTCCTTTTCTTCTTGTCAGCCTCGAGTTTGGCGGTCTTCGCCGTCTCGGCCTTGGGAGCAGCCCTCGAGGTCGGCTGCTTTGCCGTCGCTGCCCTTGTCTTACGCTTGAGCTTTGTGGCACTGCTTGCCTCTGGGCGGTTCGCCACATCATCATCAACCTCTGGGTCGGTATCTTCGTCAGCCCCAACCGATGAATCTGACTGATAATTCTCCAGCAGCGCAGCTGCTGGAGGCTGGTAGTCCTCCGACCTCAACTTCCGGCGTGGCTCTTCGCCGGCTGGCAAAGGTGCAGGGCACCAAAATTGCATCTGTCAAGCCTGTAAACACAAGTAACAAGATATAAGAGGTTTTTCTCTAGTCACACGAAGCAAACAAACAGGTCGCTACGACCTCATTGTCCCAGAACTTACAGGATCAGCAGGTCGGGAGAGAGAATAAGGCTTCGGGCATTTCTTGTTCTGGATACACCCAGAGTACATCTGTGTCACCCTGGCCATCATCTCCTCTTGGGAGACCTTGCGGTTAACTTCACGAGTAGGGTCCGTCTGGCCCCAGCACTCATACGCCGGATGAACCCGATCCTTGATCGGCTGAATCAAACGACGACAAAAAGACATTGCCACTGCGCCTCCCGTCAGGCCTTTCTTCTTGAGGTCGCCCACCAAGGTCAGCACCTCCTTGATGTCGTCCATCTCATGGGAGGTGAGCTGCATGTCCCACTCATTTATCTTCACGGGCTTGTGCCCGGTGCGCTTCGGGAGCGCTGGCTTCTGGTCGGCGATATAAAACCACTCCGACCTCCACCCTGCGGTATTGTCCGGTAGATCCA
Organism: Cenchrus fungigraminus; assembly: GCA_036936925.1. Classification (NCBI taxonomy): domain Eukaryota; kingdom Viridiplantae; phylum Streptophyta; class Magnoliopsida; order Poales; family Poaceae; genus Cenchrus; species Cenchrus fungigraminus. Next base: position 51,457,826 of record CM072780.1, read on the forward strand.
TATCCAACCATGCTGCCTTGAGACCCAACCTCAGACAGAACATTACCGCTCCTACCACACCAGTACGCTTGTCGGTGAACTTGACGTTGAAGAAATACCGCCACAACACAAAGTGTGGCGGGATCTCGAGGAAAGCCTCGCACATGTGAATGAACGACGAAACTACAGTTATAGAGTTGGGGACGAGGTGTACCAACTCCAGCTTGTAGTAGTACAGAAGGCCCCGGAAGAAGTCACCGGCGGGCACGCTAAACCCGCGCTCGAAGAAGGAAGCGAAGACGACCTGCTCCTTGTCGTCCTCCGTCGGGAACCTCTGGCCGGTGGCCGGTGGGCACGCTGAACCCGCGCTCGAAGAAGGAAGCGAAGACGACCTGCTCCTTGTCGTCCTCCGTCGGGAACCTCTGGCCTGTGGGCGCCTTCCACTCCAACTCCGCCTTGGGCCTCAGGAGCCCACACTCTACCAGGCCTTGGATCTTCTCCTCGATTATTGTCGAAGAATCCCACACCGTCTTCGGGGACGGGATCGTGGGAGCCGAGGCCGCCATTTCTTGAGCTCGGGTGGATTTGGATCTAAAGTTCACTAGGGTTTTGATGCACATGTGAAGCGGAGCGGCGCGCGGATGGCGGAGCCAGCACACGGCCTGCTACAGACGGCGGCGGACTGAGGGTTCTAGGGCGGAGGCTGGATGCGGAGCGCGCGGCGGCTAAGGTGCGGCGATTCCGACGGAGATGGCGAGAGGAAGAAGACGATGGAAAGGGACGGTCAACGCCGGTCCCCGCCGCTCTATTTATAAGGGCCCCACCACGGGCACCCGTTGCGGATCCTTCTGCTGCAAGGAGCTCGCCCTAACGGCTATGTGCCACTATTCTCGTGAGACGATCTCGCCGGATTTCATGCCAACGGATAGTCTGACGACCTTCACCCTGAGTTTAGGTCGTAAGAACAAACAAAATGTCAGGTCGTCCTGATGGAACATTCGATCTCCACGAGGTCGATAAGCCCCCAAACGCCATCACTATTGGTCATTGATGAATAATTTCTTCAAAACGACCATTACATGACAAAAGAGAGTGAACATTACATGGGAACTTCGAAGGTACACAAGTCGCCTGCGACCTTATTGGATCCAGAACCTGTCACAAAAATACAAATGTACTCAAAGACCTTATCTACCTAGAGCAATCCTTGAGGTGTACCTAGCTACAGCCGGGCACATCACAAGAATTCTTCTAGCCTCAGGACCTCAATGGTGGCCTTGCAGTGAACAACTGCACGACACTGCACATAGCAAGGCACGCTCTGTGCCGGACTATGGAATGCAGACACGAGCTTGCTCTTTGGCGCGGGCCACAAGCCTTTGACGAGCATCACATGCTCCCCAAAGACTTACAGCTTCACCTCGGGCCTCTACAGCATCACCTCCAAACTTTCCTTGATTCCTTGCTGAGGCACGATACAAAGAGTGGGTGTGCTGTCTACATTTCGCAAGAGTTCTTCTAGCTCCAAGCTTCTACAAACATAGCATCCTACAATCTGGTGGACGAACACATGCCCATGGCGTGACCTCAATACTACCCTGCGGCTTCATAGCTCAACAATGCTCGGTGCTTGCCTCCTTCAGCCTTATGGTGCTATTTATAGCCAGAGCCAGGCCTCAAGCAGCCGGCGAAGTAGTGACACTGTCACCATGTGGTCTAGAGGGCCTGCACACATGTGCATGTTTAAAGGTGATGACTTTACCCTGCCTCACAACGTCTTTGTCGCTAGTGCATCAATGATGTTTGAGCCCGCCGCAGCGTCACATGGCTACAATGCACTCCTTGATTCGTGGGTAGTTTGTCGTTTTCTGGGTGGTAAGAGAATCTCCGACCACTGTTGACCCGTGACCCAGCAGTTCACGGAGAAGATAAGCTTGACTCTGCGACAGAAGGCCTGGCGCCTCACTACACCTACGGATAATGACGATGATCAAACACAGTATTTATGGTTTTTCGTCTTCATTGCACCCGCTAGGCTCTGCGTCCTAGTGCACCTACTATGGCTCTGCACGTAAACGGACCTATTCCAATCAGCCTATATTTCTGTTTCCTGAGCAGAATGGTCGTAGGTTTGATTGAAGACCTTCCGGGGTAGGCATGCCTCGCTGCTCTGCTGGATCCATCTAGACGCCTGGAGATCATCAATTTCACATTTAATTTTCATCGGGCCCCCGTGGTCGGTGTGCCTATTGCTGAGGTCGTCAATACCTTAGTGCTATGGCTCCGCCGGATGGTCAGCAGCTATGTTGGTCATCTGGGCACCACGATGGCCTCCCTGAGGTCGGCGTGCCTCAATACCTAGGTCTTGCAATACCTCGGTATGTCTATGGCCCTGCCAACCTAGTTGGGTGCCCTGGATCCGTGCCCTTCATAAGGTTGGTGTGCTTTTATAGCTCCGTCAGCCCGCTCTGGACACCCAGGATTTTACGTCAGAAATGAAGGCGTCTCCGTGGGGTGCGTGTCTAATGGCCCTGCCAAGTATCTCCGGGTGCTTGGCGCTTCTAGATTTGAGACCTTCTTAAGGTCGGCATGCCTCGGGTGGCTCTGCCAGACTCTTTGCAGCCATGCAAGATATCTGGGTGTCTTTACACTCCATACGTTGAAGATCTATATATTTTCTACAAATTCGTCGGCAACGGCTCTGGACATTACGACTTCAAGCTACGACATCATCAAACGACCTCTTCATGCGCCTTTCAAGATTCTGCTGGGTATCCTCAGATACTGAACATTGTTGACTTGAGGCCTCTTTGAGGTCGGCACGCCTACAAGGCCTCCTTGAGGTTGGCCCTGCCAGACTCCTTGCAGCTATGTAAGGAGATCTGGGTGTCTCTACACTCCATTTGATCAAAACCATGACTCAGTTTTCTTCTCTTTTCGGAGCATCAAACCAGCCATGCTGCTTGCTTCAATGCTCGGGGACTACTCTACGAGAGCGCCTTCGACGCCCTCTTGATTTCTTTGTCGTACCGACCTGTTGGGAAACCTGTTTCTCATCACGTCGTTACTTGACCTACCTTTTCTTCTTTTCTCTTTCTTTTTTGGATCATCATACCGGCCATCCTGCCCACCACGATGCTCGGATACTACTCTACGAGTGCATCCTTGATGCTCTCTGAAAATTTTTCATCATCGTTTCGATCTATTGGAAGCCTGCTTCCTATAGGTTGTCACTTGACCTTTCTTCGTTCGGCAAAATTGTAAACAGGTCGGCTATTCGACCTGTCGATAGCTCTATGACTTTGTCATGACCTTTCTAAGGTCGCTGCGGCTACACCTCGCTCGGGGGCTTGTGAGACATGGGTACCCCTGGGTCCCCACCGACCAGGCTCACGGTCGTCCCCGACAAGTGGGTCTGGCCTATCAGAAGACCCGCCGACCTGTCATTGGGCCCAACCGACTTAGTTGGTGGCCCACACGACCTCCTGAAGACCTTCTAGAAGATTCCCCAAAACGACCTTATCCGGAACGACCTCAAGACTTGGCGTGTAAGACAAGACTTCGGTGGATTCCGACCAAAGCAGATCGACGGATATGGCAAGCGATGTAGTTAACTAGACTTAGGTCTCCTGGTCGTAACCGACTAGGAATCTGGGAACCAACCTTGTCCGCTGGCCAATATATGGCGGGCAGGGCGACCCTTGTACGATCACGTAATCCTCAAGCAATCTACACCAATAACTGGACGTAGGGTTTTACTATTCGGAGGCCCGAACCAGTATAAACTAGCCCTGTTTTCTGTGTTCCGTGTGCTCGTGTGCAACCTTTGAGTTCTTAGCCTTAGATTCCCCCTCACCGAACAACTAAACCACCGGGGTTAACCCCCCTGTGGGCTGTCCAGATCTAAACATCTGACAATGTTAGGTTACTTTGGCTAGACAAGGTAGAGAACCTTAGCAGTTTGCTTCCGATCCTTGGATTGACAAACCTTGGGGACCCTCCTTAGTGAAAAAGGCACCAAGTCACCCATACGCTTGCGGTGAATTTCAACACGGTTTTGAACCGTCAACAAGCCCCTTTTTCTAGTGCCATTGCCGTGGTTCGGCAACTCGAACCCTAGGGTGATCTACCTTTCTATTTTACTAACCCTAATTCTTAGTATTGCATATACGCTTGTTTTCTTGTTTGTGTCCTTGAATGCAGGTGAAAAGCTAGACACAAGACGTTCGAGAAGTTCTCAACATCCGCACCCTAACAAGATGATCTCAACATCAAGATTCGCTCATTAGTGGTACGTGCTAACTTTTGTTACTGGCCCATCATCCGCTATCGAGTCCACATCCTACACGAGAAATGATAAACAAGGTAAGTCAACGTGTCAATTAAAATTTTAAGACTAATGTCTCGTGGAGAATCGTTTGTTCGAGCAATAGGTATTGGAAGCAATCACAGTGCCCCCAGGACAGCCATAACTCCCTCATATGGACTTTGATTTAGATGCATGAGTACCCGTTGGAAAGGTAATTTTATAAATTTTTCAATAGAATTATATTTTGGTATATGTTCTATTATGTATATAGGGAAAATCCACGGGGAAGAGGCAGTAGCAACGCGATCAGAACAAGATAGTGGAGATGAGGACGACAACAACGAAGAGAAGTTTGGGCAATGCTTCCACTAGACCATACATGAAGAAATTCTGAGGCTTGGAACAAAACAAAGACCCCTGGAGCATTGGTAAATGAAGACACAAGTTGGCAACATCCGACGCAAGGAGTTGTTTGGAGCAAACCACGAAGGATTTGACACAAAGGACAACATCCAATGGCGCGGGCACTTTGGGCTCTCACACGAAGGCTCATGGAGTTACATGAAGACAATTAAGAGATGTGTGAGCCCACAAATGAAGAGGAGTGATCCTACATAAAGTGACCTTGACGACATGTGGCACGAAGGGAGAGATTGAAGAAGTCTACGCAAGCCACCTCCGATCATCAAGGATCGTTCGTTTTCAACTTCGAAGGACCAGTCACACTGAAAAGCTCGAAGGCTAAGGTACACATTAAACTCTCAAGGTACTTTTGGATATGATAACTTTCTTTTGAAACATTCATGTTCATATCCAATTGTATGATTTGATTCTATGCCTTGCACTTTTGATGATCATGATAGGCTAGAATTTCTTGAGAATGATAAAGAGGTCATGTTGTGCTTAAATTTTGTTAATTACTTGCCTAATGAACCCATGCCTAATGAGAGCCTTAGTGCTGAGCAAGAAACTTATGCAACCTTTAATCACATTTTTTCATCTAACTTTTAAATTGTGGTTATGATTGCATATGTTTATATTACGTTTTGCAAATTCTAGACTTGCTTTGTGCTTGGTCAAGCTCGTGACCTTAAAAGAGCATGTGTTGGGAGAAAACCCGAGTTTCACTAACCATGCAGGTCATTAAACCTTAATAAAGAGGGGAGAAGCCATGTCCCAAAAAAATTGCAAGCTCATGCATCGCCATCACCAAACCTCGAAGACGGCGTCGCTGTTTTCATCAGTTTTGAGCACCTGGTCAGATATGTAGAAGAAGGCAAAAGTTGAAAATCAGAAGCTCCATCAAGTGCCGATTCTAACGCCTCCAAGATCGACGAATTTGATGACCCGTATAAGGAGATATGGTAAAAACATTAGGGATTGAGCAGTCTGAAATCAGATTTGGAAGATGGCAGCGTTGGAGTAAAACGGGCGTAACTCACTCGATCGGAGTCTGTTGGGGGTGAATAAACACTTGATGGAAAGAAAATTTCATGTGCCACGCATTGGAGAAGTTGTTTGCTACATGGTCTGATCTGGATAGAGAGTAAAACTCATGAAAGGAGAAGCAGCAACGAAGAGCAAAGGAGGAGGGGATGATGATGCAAGAGACGATCGGGGAAGCCTCTCATCAAGCAAAATGATCGTGTCAAGCATGGAGAGTGGATCAAAGCTGCATGGACATCTTCAAATCTTACATGAAGGACCATGGCTTCACAACCATGATGAGGTACGTAAGAAAGTCGAGCTCTATGACTTTAAATGAAGCACTTTGCGGGAGGCAGCCCGTTTTCTTTTGTTTATGTATATAAATATTATGACTGTCTACATTGTGACCTTAAACTGAAACATCAAGTAACATTGTACCATTGCTCTAATAAATACCACAACACCATGATGTTTGATTTAATTGCTATTGAGGGAGCACTTTGTTCTTGATCTTGGAAAACTTGTAGACCCTTTTGTGTGCCTATTAGTGTTTAGAGTCTTTTTCTTTTGTGTCTTTTTAGAAAGAAATATGAAGTTGGCACCATCCTTTAATTCTAAACCTTGTGGCTAGTTAATTTAGGCTAACTTTTGCATTTGATTTAGACAACCACCATATCATGTTGTTTTGTTCATCCATGTCATATTGCATTGCATGTTTTGTTTCGATCTAACTTTTTGTCCAACCAACCTAAGCCTTCCCATAGCCCCCACCAAAAACCACAGCCAATAGAGGTAGGATTGCTTGTGTTGACCATTTGCCATCACCATCCGGATTGGACAAGTCTATCTCTTTCCTCTTTTCTAACTAAAAACTTTGACTAGCCTCCCCATAAAATCCTTGGGAGATCCTTTCACACCTTTAGCCATCCTAAAACCATAGGTTTGTTTTTCATTAAAAGACTCGTAGCACACCCTTAGTTAGAATTTCTATACTTGACTTCCTCTCTTCAAAATCCTTGTTTGAGCCAAAATATAGGATACCTATGACCTACCCTTAAACCTTGTTAGTTTGGTTGATTGATTCTTTTCGATGGGTGACTTCCTTGTTGACAATGCTTACTTCGTATAAAGTGTGAGATCAAGCTTTGTCCTTTTCTTATTGTAGACCACATCGAAAGTGTTTTTCAAACCTTGCTAATGTTTGTTTGTGCTAACTTTTTGCATTTGCATTTTGCATCCATCTCTTTGTCATCATCCACTTTATGTTAGCTTGGGACTTTTTGTGAAACTTTATGATGAATGCTTTTATACCTATGTTAATGCTTCATATGACGATATGGGCATTTTTATTTTTTCCAATCTTGTGTAAACATGGTGTTTAGACATGATTGGAGACCCACATCATTCAGTTTTATATACCTTGCTATCATATTGCATTGGATTGTTTATAAACTTTGCAATGCGCCCTACTTATCTTACACCATGAAGAGTTGTTAATCTTGGGATAAGCATGGTGTTTTGACCTTGGTTAATAAATCTTTTTGGCAATGGAGAAGTTTGGCAACCACTTTGTAGGCATGGAGCTTAGAATTTGGTGTAAACATTGTTTTGTTTTTATACCATCCCATCATTTGCACGCACTCTTGCACACACGTACACCCATTAGGTTCTTAATTTTTCTTTCACTAGCTTAACTAAGCCACAAGTTAAGATCTCAGGGGATGTCTTTTGGTTTGTTGGCATAGAGTGAGTATTCCCGACCGTCACCTCGGGGGTACTTTATGCTTTAGAGTTTTTTTGTAGGAATGATGAATCGCTCCCATGAGTTGGTGATAAAAGATGGAAATAAGATTGTCAACACCTCCAAATTCCCAGAAGAAACACCGCTGCCTTCATCAAGATTAGGCACATGTTCAGAGATGTACAAAAGAGAAAAATTTGGATATTTAGGAGCTCCACTAAGTCTTCTTTCCAACGCATCGAGAATCAACATTTTAGAAGATCCGTGCAAGGAGTTACAACCAAATCATTGGGCGTCACACGTTCTGAAATCAGCCCGGGACAGTTTGCATTGATGGAGTAAAAAGGGCGTAACTCTCTAGTTCGGAGTCCGACTGGGGTGAATGACCACTCGTTGAAAAGATAATTTCAATAACTTTACAATGGAGTAATGGTTCAGTACATTCTCTGTTCTGGAAGTTGAAGAAAAATTCATGGAAGTTGAAGCAGCGATAAAGGACAACATGGAAGGAGGTGAAGACGAGTTGAGAAACGATTGGGACTAAGGCTTGTGACAAAGGGTGGACGTTGAAGGATGATCAAGGCAACAAAGGTGAAGAGTACGATGATGATCTCCACATATGGCGGTAGGACTTCAATAATTACAAGATGGTTCATTACCTTCCATGCCTAGCAACATGGACTAGTCACCTTCCATCGTATTTATATTTTCCCAAGGTCTCTCTCTACGACTAATCACCTTCAATAATTACAAGATGGTTCATCACCTTCCATCGTATTTATATTTTTCCAAGGTCTCTCTCTACGACTAATCACCAAAGTGCCTAGACGAAGATCAAGCGAAGAACGACCACAACACAATAGGGTTCAAGAGAGCTACGCTAACCAAGGCAAAACTCACTTTAGTCTAAACCTAGAATAAAGCTTCTATTAGCTAAGTAAAAGCTGAATGTAATTGACTCAAAATGTAAGATAGAAAGATAACTTGAATTGCACTTAAGTCATACAAAGGAAAGATACAAGAGTAGTACCCGAACTCTGAAGAAGACTTCTCCGGAGCCCCGAGACTAGCTCGACTCGACTCTAACTCCCAAACTACACTACTTCCTACTCTAAGATACAAAAGTGGACAATAGTGATACTCCTGTTGTATGTCTTCTGTTCCAGCGAGTGGAGGGTCCCTTTTATAGTAGTGGGAGGTCGATGGAGTGTTGAGGAGGTGGGAGCCAGGCACGGCCGCACCTATGATGTGCCGCCATTCGTCGTGGACGGTCCTGATGCTCGATCCTTGGTCGGTTGTGAGTCGGTATCCGGGGTCGGTTCCGCCGGATTCGCCGCTTCATAGGTGCGGTCGTATCTCTTGATCCGGCTGTACCTACTCCAAGCCATGTGATGCACCGCCAATGACCGGGGATGCTCAGGATTGCTTCAAAATGGCAGTAGGTTGCATGTAGAGGTGGGCCCATGGATCCAAGTGCCTCTTTTCTACTCCTTTGGATCAAACCGACATAACCCCGGCACATCCCATCCATCCAAGGTGTGTTTGTGGAAATGATGGTCGCCTCGACTCGAGATGTGGTGGGGTGCAGGGCCGACCGCATGGACCGGCCGCACCAGCAGGGCCGGCCGCACCTGGCGGTTCGACCGCACCAGCAGGGCCGGCCGCACTTGTTGGTTCGGCCGTGCCTGCTAAGTGTGGCCCAGTGACTCTTGATTTCTCCCAATTGCGTACTTGCATGTAAAATTCACAACACAACTCGTGGAACTTTATTAGTACTAAAAATGTGCATGAAACTTGTCATATACCCTTCTCGTTTCCGAGATTTTGACGGTCGGATTTTTGTTGTAAGGACCGTCAACAAGAAGCTGGTCATTCCTATTTTGCATATCTATCTTTATGCCAGCCTTTTCTATCCGTGCATTGTGAGTTTCCACATTGGGAATTTCGTAAACCTCTCTAGATATCCACCTACAAACCCAAAATATCTTTTTGTGTATACCTCCTTGACCACGACCCAAAACTTTGAGTATGGATGAATATTTCGAAGAAGATTACAAGGAAGGTGTCGTCAAGTGGAGCAAGATTTTGGGAGACCTCCATAAAAGGATCCCTAGAAGGTTTCAAGTATCTCTCTTCAAGAAAATACAAGAATTTTAGCACTTACCTTGGCACAATCATCACCTCTTTGCTCCGGGACGAGCAACATCTAAGCATGGGGGGTTTGCAAGGAAGTACTAGTGTAGTCTAGAGTTCAAGGGGAGTAAAAAGAAAAAAGAAAAAAATGATGAAAGAAAAAATATATAAAGAAGGAAAAGTATGATGAGAAAAGGAAGAAAAAAAAGAGAGTGAAGAAAAAAATATAATAAAGCTCCCTGGTTCTCTAGCTACATTTGGAGATTTCAAAAGGATTTCAAGATCAAGACCCATACTCATCTTTCCAACCATGTGCAATCCGATAACGAGGACTTCGCTTGTGCCTCGGGATCACCCTTTGCCAATTGCACATGTCCACCTATCTAAAAGTGTGTGTTTTTCTTTTCCCCCTCCGCGGAACATTATTTTCCAATGACCTTTTTGACGAGTCTTGGTAAGTCCATGAGAAGCTTGTCTTGTTTTGATAATATCTCAACTATAATATCTTGGTAGGACTAAACTTTCCCATAGATCCATATAAAGCCTTCCACCAAATATTTGAGAGAGGAAAGGAGTAGAACAAGTAGGCTTGAGAAACAAGATGAGATGAGAGTTCATGAGCAAGATGCAAGGAGGGTTATTATTGATCTTGGTAAAGCAATTTTCTTTATCCTGCTCTTTATTTTCAAAATTTCTAAGATTTATTTAAAATTTGAGAGCAAGATTAATTACTTGTGGGAAGAGCTTAAACGATATCTACCCTCCATAGAAATGAAAGCTAGCTACATTATGGAACTTTAACAAATATAAACTTGGAGAGCATTATGTTTTCTCATATATAATCAAGTGCAGGGTATGAACATTGAAAGGCAATACTGACATCCATTAAAGGCTTACTCGAGGACGAGCAAAGTTCAAGCATAGGGGTATGTTGACGGTCGATTTCCGTCAACCAAGAGCACTTGTTACACTTTGGTTTGAGCTTTGAATTATAACTAACCCGCCACTAGGCATACTAATGATGCAACAAGTTCACACTTGCATGTGGTTTTTGGAGTTTATTGTTTACGCAGGAAATCAACGTTAAATAAGAGACTTTCGAGGTAAGTTCATCAAGCACTTTATGAGAAGATCATGAATCCTGTCACAAGTCAAGACATGAAGAAAACACGACTTCAAATGACCCAAGGACCAAAGCATCAACACCTAAAACTCTGGGGACTAGGAGGTTTACTAACGAGATCAACTCAGTCCGAGAGATATTCTTGTAGCCTAGAACAGCATGATCTTTCGGTGCAGATTCGAAGACTTAAATGGCCTCTAATGGCAAAAGTTTGACACCAAAGTTGTGGGCCTCGATGATAGCTTTGATTTGGACATATAGAAGGCCCAATTCGGGTCAAGAAGCTAGGAGATATGGCCCCCGAAATGCCAGCTGCGCAGACAAGTCCGAAATTAGACAGATTATCTTCCGAGGCTATTTTGGGGATCTTATCTTCGTTTCCAAGGGAAGAAATGAATACCAAAGAATACCAAAGTTGAAGATAATTTCGTGGCACACAACCTGGACACCGAATTTGCATTATTTGGAGTCCATACGTGGGAGATATGGTGCTGGCAAGGAAGGGCTGCAAATCAGGAAAATTTGGACAAGGCTGAGTTTATGGAAACCAAGTTCGCTTCTCTCCCAAGGAAGATCCCATGCAAGGGAAGGTGGAGGACGCCCCAAGGATCCCCAAGGGCATAAATACAACCCCCTAGGCGCCCCAAGATGGTTACCCATCGATCCATTCATCACAACTCGTCGAAACCTAGAAGCAAGCACCGGAGGGAGACGACGGCCGCCACGAGTCCTCAAAGTTGTCAATGGGATGGCCTAGGCCTACCCTAGCTGCCATGGCCGCCCTGCGTGGTTGTGACTTGGTGGAGTTCTGGAGCTAGTTGAGGTCATCAATGGTATGTACTCGGTGGTGGTGACCAAAACACATCTACTGTGTGAGTAAAGCAATTCATGTCATCCGATCTTTTAGCGACTCGATTCCTCCTTTTACGATCTTGTACTCTCTTGGGTTTGCCTTATTTCAATCCATTGCTTGGATAGATTGCTTGGGGGTGCTCTTGTAGCCATGGTGGCTAGTGGTGCATACTAGATTTACCATGGAGTGCAACGTGTTCTTAACGAACGTGCTCCCGTGAGCCAACCGCACGAATATCCTTACGTAGTGACAGTACGGTGGAGGAGAAAGGCGGAGCTGGGCTAGGGTTTGACCAGAGGATAGTAGTTTAAAGACGGCTTTAGATGAGATACATGCTGCTTTTGCTCTTTTGGCTAGAACTACAACTAGATGACGATAGGCCCTAGTTACCCTTGCTTGCTCTTTCATGTTGCCTATGCTATGGATGTGATCAACCTTGAGCTATCATATATATATCTCTTAGGTTTATCTTTGTATGCAATCAACCTTAATGTTAGGTTAGCTTGGCTAGACAAGGTAGGGAACCTTAGCGGTTTGCTTCCGATCCTTGGATTAACAAACCTTGGGGACCCTCCTTGGTGAAAAAGGCACCAAGTCACCCGTACGCTTGCGGTGAACTTCAACACAGTTTTGAACCGTCAACAGCAAGATATAGTCATATGAGCACAATTTGAGCTTGAAAGGCATTCAACTCACAAGAGGGGATCATATATAGCATTTTCACAAAAGTAAGCCATCCACATGCATATACATCCCAAAGCTACCAATAGCATAGCTATACATCACAAGAGCTTTACTAGCAAAGTCATAAGCTCACATCCAGCATATCACAATGATCAATGTATATAGGAGAAGCACATCCCTAAAGCATATGATACAAATGCAGTCTATGATACAAAGATGCAAACATGATATGATACAAGAATGAAAATACAACATTCATATGTACATCTGACCCCCAACCGCAGCTCAAAAAGGAAAGACCACACCAAGCTCCCCCCCGCAAACGAGCAAATGTAGCTTGGTCCAAAGGCTTTGTCAGGATAGCAGCGAGTTGTTTCTCGGTTGGCACATGGATGAGGTCTATGTTTCCCTTCTCAACATTGTCTCTTAGGAAGTGGTACCTCACCTCTATATGTTTGGTTCTGGAGTGTAGCACGTGATTTTTGGCAACACTGATGGCACTCGTGCTATCACACATGAGAGGAACATGGGTACACTCCTCACCAAAGTCACTCAGCGTGTATGTGATCCAAAGAAGCTGGGAGCAACAACTAGCGGAAGCTACATACTCGGCATCTGTGGTAGACTGAGCTACACTTGACTCTTTGCGAGAAGACCAAGATACAAGTGAGGAACCCAAAAACTGACATGTCCCTGAAGTCCACTTTGTATCGACTCGACACCCCACAAAGTCGGCATCTGAAAAACCAAGAAGCGAAAGGGAAGAGGACGCCGAGCACCAAAGACCAAGCTCATGAGTGTATTGAAGATACCTGAAGATCCGCTTGACGGCCTGCCGATGTGAGGTCCTCAGCAACACCTGAAAACGAGCGCACAAACACACAGAAAACTGAATGTCCGGCCTCATCGCCGTCAAGTACAAGAGGGAGCCGATCATGCTCCGGTACTCCTTCTGGTCCACGGGCTCTATGTCCTCATCCGCATCCAGCGCTGTAGTCGTACTCATCGGTGTTGACAAGGGCTTCGAGTCGTCCATCTTGAACTTCTTGAGGATGTCCTTCGTGTACTTGGCTTGATGCACAAAGGTTCCCTCCTTCGTCTGCTTGATCTGAAGCCCGAGAAAGAACTGCAATTCTCCCATCATAGTCATCTCGAATTTTTTGCTCATGTCCTCTGCAAACCTTGCAACCAAAGAGTGAGACGAGCCGCCAAAGACAATATCATCCACATGCACCTACACAATTAGGATATCATCGTCTTGCCTAAGGAGAAAAAGAGTCTTATCTACTTTCCCCATCTCAAACCCCTTGCTGAACAAGAACCCCCTCAACCGGCCATACCATGCCCGGGGAGCTTGTTTCAGCCCATACAATGCCTTCCTCAACCTATACACCTGGTGGGGAAACTCAACACTCCCAAAGCCCGATGGTTGCTACTCATAAACCTCTTCTTCCAAAAACCCATTCAGAAAGGCACTCTTCACATCCATTTGGTATAATTTGAACCCTTTAGCCATAGAAAAGGCTAGAAGGGTTCTAATTGCCTCCAAACGGGCCACAGGAGCAAATGTCTCCTCATAATCTATCCCCTCCTTCTGACTATAGCCCTGAGCAACCAACCTCGATTTGTTTCTCACCACCTCACCATTCTCACCCTCTTTGTTCTTCCACACCCATTTTGTCCCAATAGGTTTGCAATGTGGTGGTGGCTCTACAAACTCCCAAACATGGTTTCTCTCAAAGTTCTCTAACTCCTCATGCATTGCGTTCATCCAATTAGGATCAGAGAGTGCATGTCCAATGTCTTTCGGCTCAAAGTTAGCAACAAAATCCGAATGAGCAAAGTGAGAAACATTCCTGGACCTTGACCGTGTTGTACGTTCATTCATGTCACCTATGATTCTTGAGGGAGGATGATCATCTTGAGCGCACCTCGGTGCCTCTCGCCGGGAGACGACCTCCCCCTCAATAGCAGCTTCCACTTGATCTTGTTGGATCGTAGTCGGTGTAGGGGATGGGCCATCCTGCACCGTAGTCGTCGTAGTGGAAGTAGAGGGTACATGCATGGCTGGAGCTTCACCATCATCACCATCATCCTCTCCAGCATCATCCTCCTCGTCCTCAAAGATCTTCTTGCCAACTTTGTCATCACTTGCATACTAAAAAACAGACGAAATGCATGCCTTGGTCTCGTCGAAGGTAACCTCTCAAGTTTCTATGACTAGGTTAGTATCAAGGTTGAGCACACGGAATGCTCGAGAATGACTAGCATAACCCAAAAAGATGCCATCAGAGGACCTCGACTCAAACTTATCAAGTCTACCCTTATTGAGAATAAAGCACCGACAACCAAAAGCCTTGAAATGGCTCACTCTAGGTGCTCGCCCATGCATGAGCTCATAGCACGTCTTGTTCAAGAAGGCTCGAAGAAAAATACGGTTCCCCACATGGCACGTGGTATTCACCGCCTCAGCCCAATATCTCCTCGGAGTCTTATGCTCGTCGAGCATTGTCCGAGCCATCTCACAAATGGAACGGTTTTTCCTCTCTACCACACAATTATGAAAAGCGACATAGGGAGAGGAAAATTGATGTTCGAGACCCAAATCACGACAAAAGGTTTCGAATCAAGAGTTTTTAAATTCTTTGCCATTGTCGCTACAAATAGCTCGAACAACATCGCCATTCCTCTCATTATTCAACCTCAAGATTAGATCCTGGACAACCAAATGTCTCTCCCTTGTCAGCCAAAAAGAAGACCCAAGCATAGCGAGAATAGTCGTCCACTATCACAAGGACGTACCATTTCCCACCCGTCGAGCACACATGAGCTGGAAGAACCAAGTCCATATGGAACAGCTCGCATGGCCTCTCTGTCATGATGGATGACAGAGGCGGGTGAGAGGCGGCGACGATCTTTCCATGCCTACATAGAGCACATACCAAGTCCTTTTGGTACTTCAACTTAGGCAATCCTTGAACCAAACCTAGCCCACTCAAGCATGATAACAAGTCAAAACTCAAGTGACCTAGTGTCCTATGCCATTTCCAAAGCTCCGCCGAAACACTAGCAAGCAAACAACAAAAAGAGCCGATACAACGAGAAAAATCGGCTCTAAAAATCTGACCCTCGGGGGTGATCGTGCACACAAGATCACCTCGAGAATCCAAAACACAAGAAGCACCTGTTTTGAAATGGACCTCAAAACCCTCATTAAGATGTTGGGACACCGAAAGAAGATTGAACCCCAAAGACTTGACAAGAGCAACACGCCTAAGAGTCACAGACTCGCTCACCTTCACTGTGCCCACTGAAAGCACTCTACCTTTCCCGTTATCCCAAAAAGTGATGTACTCTTTGGTCATCACCGGGGCGAGGCTGGAGAACCACCTTCGATCTCCGGTCATGTGTCGAGAGCAACCGGAGTCGATCAACCAAAAGCCCTCCATGCCTCCCACCTGAAAATAAAAAACGAGAGCGAGAGTGAGTAAATGACTCAACACTAGGGTTAGTACAAAATGAATCAAACTAGTACCGTGCTATTTCCTCAAAAGTGGGGTTAGCAAAATCCATCCTATCACTCCTAGGTGGAACACCCACACGTCTCCTTGGAGGAGTACGCATACCACAAAGTGGAGACCGTGGCTTGTAGCTCCTCTGAGACCTAAAGCTGCGATCATTCCCCCCATACTCGTATTGACCACGAGTGAAGGAACGTCCAGCAAACTCACCACACCAAAACCCAGCACGCCTACCTATATCTCTTTGAGGAGGCACACCCCATGTAGGAAACTCACGCCTCTCTCGAGGGTAAATGGTACGCACCACACCCACAACCCTAGGCACCACACGAGACTCAGGCACACCACGAGAAGGGCGGTACCTGTCCTTGTTTGCCATCTCTCTAGCAAACCTGTCCTCAGGCTTCCTCCTGAAGCAAAACTCAGCTAGGTGACCATCCCTCCCACAATGATCACAATGGAATGGGATTGGCTTTGGCTTTGGCTGAGGCTTTGGTTTCTCTCTTGGTTGAGGCTTCTCCTCACTCAGTTTCTCTTCCTTCTTCTCAAAGAACTCGTTCCCCAAGTCACTCATGAACTTGATGGGTTTTTGGAAGTTGTTGGTTTGTGGAGGAAACACGGGAGGATCTGGGGTTGTGTCTAGTCAGTTCCTAAGTGGGTTTGGTTTAGGGGCATATGCATTCTTGTGGAAGGTTTTTGGTGGAGCTGGGATATCACCAATCTTCTCCTCCTTCTCACCACTGCACTCCACAATCTTATCCGACCCAAGTGCTTGCCCATCATAGCACTTGTATGCCTCAATCATCATCCTGAGCTGAGGCTCATGACCCGACAACCAACCCATCATTTTCCTCAACTCATCATTCTTATCCTGCAAGCGATCAACATAGTGTGCAAGCTCCAAATTTATCACAACATTTATTTCACAAGTAGAGCATGAAGTAGGAATTAGAGCTTTCAGCTTAGCCTCTAGTGATCTAGCATAAGCAAGCGATACAACTAGCTTCTCATGCAAAACAGGACAAGAAGTACAAGCACCAAGAAAGGAGGGCCAAGATTTCATCTCATCTAGCTCAACCCTAAGCACATCTAGTTCCTCAACCTTGGAGGCATACTTTTCCTTAAGCACAGTCAAATCACCAAGGAACATAGAACAATCAGTGCATTCAGGTTCATCGGTCACAATAGGAGCAGACTTCAGAGATTCTATTTGAGCCCTAGCATCAACAAGCAAAGACTCTAGCTCAACCATCTTCTCCTTAGTGTAACACCCGATTTTATAAACACAATCAGGTGCCACTTTATGTATGCTAGGATCATATTTCATACATAAAGTACAACTTCATCAGTGGTACATTTCCATATCATGTTTACATATTACAAAATGACCCGTTGGTCCAAAGGAAAAGTACAGCTATTGCTTAAAGTCTTGTGCGGAAGCAGGCTCCATGACCACAGGCAATCAACTGGGGGAACACGCACTCCTAGATCTTCATGGCCTCCATAACCTGAACAACATTTATGGGGGAGAGACAACAAGGGGTTGAAAGGGAAGCGGTGAGTACATCGAAATGTACTCTGCAAGTGTAGGAGGTATGGCTATGAGGGCTTAGAACAAGAAAGGCTGACACAACTGGTATGCAGATAGACAATCCTTGCCATATATAGCTCTACCAGCCTTGCTCCCGTATGGGTAGTCTTCACTGGAATGAAATGAGCCACTTTGGTGAAGCGATCCACAATGACCCATATAGAATCATAACCACCTTGCGTGCATGGTAAGCCTACTATGAAATCCATACTTATTTCTTCCCATTTCCATTCCGGTACCTTCAGAGGTTGCAACAATCCTGCAGGCCTTTGGTGCTCTGCTTTCACTCTCTGACATTTGTCACACAAGGACACATATTCTGCAACGTCTCGCTTCATACCGTACGACTAGTATAGGGTCTTCAAGTCTTGATACATCTTCGTGCTCCATAGGTGGATGGAATAAGTGGACTCATGTGCCTCTCGTAGGATGGTGTCCCTGAGGGGCTTCAAGTCTGGCACACAGATCCTATCCTTCAGCCACAAGGTTCCTTGATCATCAACTCTAAATCCTGGGGCTATACCAACCTTAATGAGTTCCTTGATCTACTTGATCTTCTCATCTTCGAGTTGTCCTTTTCTGATGTCTTGCTCTAGTGTTGGCTCTACTTCCAAGGTAATACCCTCCATGTTAGTGATGAATCCAAGGTTGAGACATTCAAACCCTTTGCATAGCTCTGCTCGAAGAGTTCCTGCTACAGCCATGTTTGCATAGCTTTTCCTCCTCAGAGCATCAGCCACCACATTGGCCTTCCCAGGATGGTAATTAATACCAAGATCATAATCCTTGATCAACTCTAGCCAACGGCGTTGCCTCAAGTTCAGATCATTCTGAGTGAAGATATATTTCAAGCTCTTGTGATCTGTGTAAATCTCACAGCAATTGCCAAGGATGTAATGTCTCCAAATCTTTAAAGCATGAACAACCGCTGCCAATTGTAGATCATGAGTTGGATAATTCTTCTCGTGCTTTTGTAACTACCTTGATGCATAGGCTATCACTCGGCCTTCCTGCATGAGTACGCAACCAAGACCAGAATGTGAAGCATCACAATAAATATCGAAAGGCTTATGAATACCTGGAAACTTTAATATCAGTGCTAATGTTAAACGCCTCTTGAGTTCTTCAAAACTAGCATCACAAGTTGCGGTCCATTTGAATTCCCTTGTCTTCTCCAACAATTCTATGAGCGGCTTGGCTATTTTGGAGAAACCCTCAATAAATCTACGATTGTAACATCCTTGAATTTGCTTGAATTCAAAAATATGGATTTCTAAAATTTTGCTTTGAACTTGAGTGCTCATGAAATAATTTAAGGATGTCTTCCTTTTTCCCTTCCCTTATTCCTAGATTTATTTTAAGTCAATTAATAATTTTAGGTCATATAAAATGTTAGTGTGAGAAGTTGGATCTTCTTTGGAATTTATTTGGGATTTATTGGTTGCTATGCAAATTTGAATATAGGTTTATAGTTAAAGTGTGCTGGATAGAAAAAACCTACCAAACCCTGCGTGGGCTGAAGCTACCCCAAGCAAGTTCGCCGAACCACCCTTGGCCCATGCATGGCCCAGCAACCGTGCAGCCTAGCGGCCTGCCTAGCCACCCATCGCGCGAGACGCCGACAGGCGGGCCCGACCGGTCAGCCGCCACGCCGGCACCTTTCTTCCTCCCCTTTTTCCCCTTTCCCCTTCCTCTGCTCTCTCACGCCGGGGCGCCGCCGTGGAAAGACATGGTCGTGCGGCCATGTCTGCCACCGCGGATGAAGCCCACACGTCCCGATGCGCCATCACGCCGTCCAAGCCACCTACCACCGCCTATAAGTACCGCCCCAAGGCGCACAGCTCTAACCCTAGCCGCACCGGGGGATTCCTCCCTATTTCCGTCGCTGCTGACGTAAGGAAAGAGGAGGAGGGGAAGGAGGAGGGGAGGCCATCCGTGGGAGCTGCAGCCGTTCGCCGCGAAGACCGGTGGCCGTTCGAGGAGGAGGAACCGCCCGGGGAGCCAAGCCGCCGCGCTCTGCTTCCTCTGCTCCACGTCGCCGTCTTCTTCCTTGCCGACAACCCCGCTCCGCCTCTCTTCACCAACGCCTGCACGTCGGCCTATGGCCACCGAGGTGAGGACACGCTTCCCCGCTCATCTGTGGATGCCCCGGCCTTCGAGCCGAGGGGGAACGCCGCGTCCGCCATCGCGCCGCGTCGCTCGCCGCTGTGTGAGGCCGGCCTTCGTGCCATGCTGGGAAATCTTTCTTGCAGGTGCCGCAGCCTTCTCCGTCGCGCGCGCAGCCTCGCTCGCCGTTCCTTTTCCCTGTTCGTTTTACCCGTCGCCGTAATGCCGCCGCCGTTCTGGTCGCCGCCGTGGTCTTGACGTCGGCGAGCACACGCACACACACCTGTGTAACCGCGCACGCCCGCGCGCAACCGTGCACCCCCGCACTCGCGCATGCGCCCGCCTAGAGGGGTCAAGGCCGAGCCTTTGGCTCCTTTGCTTGCGCCGGACCTCGCCGGCACGCTGTTCCGCCGCCGCGCATCGAGGCGTCGTCGCCGGGGTAAGCTTTTCGCCCCGGGAGCGCGAGCGCCAGGTCATAGATGAGCTCGCTCACTCGTTCATGTGCACGCCCGCAGGGATCCTCGCCGGCATCGACCACCCCAGTCGCGCCGCCGACACCCCTGTCCTTCCCGCTGCCGGACACCGCGCTGCACGCGCAAGTCCGCCTCTTCGAGCGCCCGTGAGACCGCAGGCGCGCACCCACGTCCACTCTCGTGCCACGCACAGGTGACCCCAGCCGCGCCGCCGGTGACATCTGCTCCCGCCGCCGCGGTCTCGTCGTCGTGGGTCGAATCCCGGCCAAAGGCCGCTCCTTTCTTCGCCCAAACGGACCCTTTGGACCCCCCGAGCCTCGCGGTGGGACGTGTGGATCCGCCGCCGTTGACCCTCGCCGCTGGTGAGAGAATGCCGAGCCGCCGCTCCTCTAGGGCTTTGCGTCGAGCACCTAGGGGCCGCCCCAGAACCCAAGGGGGTTTTTCCCCTTCACATGATGGGGCACATGTGGATCTGGCCGCGGCCGATCCACCGGATCCCGTGCGCCCGGCCACTCCCAGCCAGGCCACACGGGCGCCCACATGGCGCCGCGCCGCAGCGATCCGCCCAGGGATCGGCTGCGCTGCGCCACACCAGGCGCTCTGCTGGCCGCCACGTGTGCTGCGGGTGGCTTATAGCCACCTGCGTGGCAGCCACGTGGGCGACTGGAGCTGGCTTCCAGTCAGCCTGCCGCCAGCTTAAAGCCCCTTAGAGCTGGCCTGTAACTAGTTTAAAGTTATTGCTATTGTGTATGCGTATTTTATTTTCAGAAAACTATTTTATCTTTGGAAAATTATAATAAATCCATTTTTGCTCCAAAAAATACAAAACCTTTTCCAGAAATTCTCTAAAATCTTAAACTCCGTGCTAGGCTAGTGTTTGCTCTCTTTTGGCTCTTAATCGCTATTTGTTTGGAGTTAATTGCAATAGGACTGATGTTTATTTTCTTTTACGCGTTAATAGGAGCAGCTGGAGCCGGGGAGCTGATCCCAGAGTACGACTACGCCAACGACTACGCTGCTGAGGACTACCCGACCCTAGGTTCACGCCCGACTGATTCTGAATACCTATAGACATTGCAATGTAGTATGCTAGCACTTTACTTTATATGCATGTTGATGAACCTTGCACTGCCTACTTTAATTACCTTGTCCTTGATTGTCCTGCTACTATATATGTTTATAAGCGTGTATATACGTTGAGCTTCGCGATGCACGTGTTGGGATGGGAATAGTAGTTCTTGGCGTGTGTGGGGAAAAACCGGCAGAAGAAGGCGTTTTGGGTGCTTTGGCGGGGGTGAGCTCGAAACAACCGATCTGGGATCGGGGACGGGGGTGCACTCCTCAGTGTATTCCCACTTTTACGGTTTTCGGAGCCTAGGTGTTGGGGTTTTACTTGCGCTTAGAGGACATGAGCTCGCCCCAGTCTGAAACCGAGTGGGCCAACCGCTTCACGGGACTTCACGTACACACCACCTCGCCGATCGTGGGGTTAGGGCCTAGTTGAGCTCGGCAAGTGCGGAACCATACCTGCTAGTAGGATAGCAGGGCATCAGTGGGGGAGAGGTGGGAGAGACCACCTTCTCTCAGAGCGACTCCCGTGTGGCCACACGGGAGCATTTCACAATTCCGGTGCAATCCCTTCCGAGGGGGGGGATCGTTTTGAGCACCGAATGCAGGATGGGACCGTAACTACCGAGAGTTCACACGGTAGGATGGGCTCGGTCGGTCGTACTCCGGTCGGGTGCCATTCCGGGTTGGGTACAGGTGTACACGCTCTGCAGAGTTGTTCGATCTATAGCTATAGCCGCGTCCTCGGTCATGGACGAGCCCAGTGGATTGTTGGTTCTCATGTTTTGGGATTTCTACCTTCCCCCTGTAGTGAGAGTGTGGTGAGCCGTGGTTGCAGTCGGGGAGAGGAGAGTGGCTCCTTCTACCTCGCGGATCCGGTTGCAATCATTGAGGTGCGAGGAGAGGAAGTTCTCGCATCGACCCTAGATGGAGGTAGGTTGTGGAGACGGGACTCTGGGTTACTAGGTGGTTTCGAGCTGTGTTGAGAGCTTTGGGTTGGGATCTTGATGGAGATATCTTGTTGTTACTCTGCTGCGGCTGCATAGGAAACCCGAGCTTCTTCCTTGTCTCTTTTCTTCCCTTTAGATGTTAGGCCACTTAAAGCTGCATACAGTTGGTGACGTGGAACTATCCCACTCCTTGGGGATAGACTTTGGGTGTGCAGGGTACGAGTCCGAGTACGACAACAACGCCGATGGATGGTACGACTGAGGGATGTGTCGCTTCGCTCAAGGATGCCTGTGGCGAGAAGAATAAAAGATGGAGACCCTTCTGAGATGCTAGCTACCGCTGCGTAGAATTTCACTCTGATTTAGCCAAGAGGCTTGTAATGATGTACTCCATAATGGACATGTAATAAATTTATGTACTAATGCTTATGTGATGTGATGTATGGCTGTGTTTTACTATCTGTGATACGTTCTGTACGTGATAGCCACTGATCCAGGGTATATCGCGAAGGTACAGGGATTCTGGTTTTCTTTTGAAAATCCGGGGTTTTACAGGTGGTATCAGAGCCAGGTTTGACCGTAGCACGTATCCCTAGAAATGGCCGATAGAAATAGGACTCTATACACTCTATTTCTATATTTATACCCTTGAGCTATGTTATAAAAACTTATCTCTTTTTAAAACATCTCACTTACCTGCGCTAACTAAAATTTCTTACGTGTCACAGGAAATGGAGCGCCAAGTTGCAGAGATCACCCCCGAGACGTGCGGGGCGATCTGCCACTGGATGGAGAGGGCCCTTCTCAGGCTTGGGGTCCCTCCCACCTACGTCACGTACCGCGCTGAGTACGTGCCCGCCGTGACGGGACGGCTGGTGCTCTGGACGGTTGCCGTCCTTCCTCACCCAAACCTTCCAGGGTTCAAGGGGGAGGTCTGCTACAGCACTGCTCTGACCGTCGCGGCTGCGATGGACGTTGCCTACCGCCAGGCACTGGGCTGCCTTCTCGCCCAGTACCGCGCCACGTTCGAGTCCGGGATGCTCCATCTTCTACCCCGGGACTACTGGCACCTGGCACCGCTCGTGGACGGGGTCCCTTCGCACGAGGGGATCTAGGACGACGTTGACGTCGCGCCCTTCCGCGAGTCTGACGAGACTCTGGTGGAGACCACCAGCTACTTGGTCGACCTCGACAAGTACGCCTGTCGCCTGGAGGACGAGTCGCGGACCCTCTTCGACGACATCAGGGACGCCACCGGAGAGGCCCGCCTTCACCTGCTGCGCTGCCTTCAGCTGGAGAGAGAGAATAGCGCACTACGCCACCGTGTTCGCCAGCTTGAGCAGGGGCTCAACCGCGTGACCACCATCCTGCTGCAGTCAGAGAGGGAGCGTGTGGAGACCCGCAAGGAGCTGCTGTACGTCAAGGAGGACCTTCGCAAGACGAGCGCGATTCAGAGCCGGCTGAAGGACAGACTTTAGAGCAAGGACGACTTGCTCACGGTACGCGCCCACCTACTCGACTGTGAGCGGAACAAGGTGGAGAAGCTGGAGAAGAACAGAGCGGAGAACGTCGCCAACCTCGCGTGGCTTACGCGCACGGCTATCTACCTGAGAGACAAGGCCGAGAGACTGAGGAGGACATGGGAGGACGCAGACTCTCTCCGTGTGGACGAGCTCATGGAGCTCAACGGAGAGCTACCCTTCGAGTCGCAGCGTGCGATCCGCGCCGAGACCTTCGAGCTGCACCAGTCCCGCCTCAAGCTACACCTGTGTCCGATGGCTCGGATGCCGACCCCCGTCGGGACCGAGGAGGTACGCGAGGCACACGCCTTGGTGTCCCAGATCTTCCCTCCGGATTACCCCACAGAGGACTGCTACCCCGTCTCGTACAAGAGGGCTCGCACCGAGTAGAGTGCAGAGCGAGGACATGACCTAGAGTAGAGTTGTAAGATAGTAGTTTCCATGAGTTGTTCCATGCAGCCGCGAGCATGTTCTGGTGCGTGAAGAGAGTCATGTCACACCATGTAGGCACCACCCTTTTGAGCATGTAATGATGTATTAGAGCGTTGATTTGAGTTGCTACCCCTAAGGTCTGAGTCAGCCTCGGGGAAGCATATGTACTACTCATGCTTGTTGTATGCTTGGATCTTAATGGAGTTATTTGTGTCTTAATGCTTTTTCTCTTTGAGTGTTGGTTATATAAATAGTTTTATTTTCATGCTTGTCTCAGACTCATATATGATGGTGAGTGATGTTGTGTAAAAGTCTTTTCTTCCCTGGTGATGTTTTCAGAAGGATGTCGATCCGACGGTCCAACCGTCTGCTGGCACGCCTTGAGGAGGCTGCCGCGGAGGAGGAGGAAGCCCCACAGGGCCGTGGCCACGGTCGTGGCCGTGCCGCTGCACGTGGATGTAGTTGTGCACCTGCCCGTGGCCGTAGACACCCGCCCCTACGTGGAGGAGCTCTGGGAGCTCAAGGCCGGGGTGCCGGAGCACCGCCACCGCCGCCCGAGGGCCCAGAAGCTGAAGCTGAGGATGGAGGAGCCGAGCAAGAACAGGAACAAGACCAGCCTGAGCCAGACTAGCCTCCACCGCCGCCACCCAACTTGGTGGATGTGATGGCTGTCCAGACTGAGCTGATGCAGAGGATGGCGGAAGCCATGGAGCACCATGGCAACGGTGGGAACTGCGTCGCTCCGCAGGACAAGGACCTCACGAGGAAGATCGAGAGGTTCATCCGCCTGAAGGCCCCCACCTTCAGCTACTCGGATGACCCACTCGACGCCGACGACTAGCTGAGGGTGATCAAGACCAAGCTCGACCTCACCGTCTACTCCGACGAGGAGTGCATCGCCATCGCCACGCACCAGCTGGAGGGTCCTGCCAAGTCTTGGTGGGATAACTACACTACCAGCCACCCGAACCCAGCCTTCATCACTTGGCTGGAGTTCTGTGAGGCGTTCCACGAGTAGTACCTACCCAGTGAGCTGTTGATCCAGAAGGCGTAGGAGTTCCGCACCATGACGCAGGGTGCGATGAGGGTGGAGGAGTATGAGCGTCATTTCATGAAGATGATGCGGTACGCCCCCGACGACACCAACACCGACCAGAAGAAGCAGTTCTGGTTCCTGCGAGGCCTTCACCACGGCCTTCGCCAGGGACTGAAGGCGAGCGAGCACAAGTCCCTTCGCCACCTCGTCAACCGCGCCATCGCGGTCGAGGAGGAGAGGAGGGGACACGAGGAGCGCATGAAGGGCAAGAAGAGGATGGCAGATCGGGATCACCACGACCGATCCTTCCAGAAGCTGAGGAGCGGACAGAGCAACATGCTGAGGGGGAGCTACCGCCCGGGGCACAACCAGCCTGGGCACAGCTTCGGAGGAGGCCGTGGCCAGTTCCCCGAAGGGAGGAGCCCCGGCTACCTGCAGTAGACTGGAGGCTACAACCTTCCGCCACCGAGCGGCACGAGACCTACCGCTGGAGGCTTCACCGTGACCTGCTTCGCCTGTGGCAAGCCTGGCCACAAGTCCTACGACTGCCCGGACAAGAAGACCGCTGCTACCCCCACGAGAGCTCCTGCTCCAGGAGGACGACCTCCTCAGGCTGCACCACCGCCGACTGCCGGCCGTGGGAGACTGAACCACCTCACTGAGGAGGAGGCTGCCGACGCTCCTGACGTCATGATCGGTGAGTTTTTGGTTTGTGGTTCTACTGCTTTGGTCCTTTTCGATACCGGTGCAACCGGGTCGTATATCACCTCTAGATTCGTGAACAAACTATCCCTCCCTACAACCAACCGATCGATTCCTATCATCACGAGTTCACCTCTCGGAGATATCAGATGCACCTTACTGTGTAGAGGTGTGGAAGTGGTCATTCAGGGCCATAAGTTCTTGGGGGCTCTGACAGTGTTGCCCTCCAATGGCATCGACGTGATTCTAGGGATGGATTGGATCACCGCACACAAGGGTGTCATCTCCACTTCACCGCTACTAGTGACCTTGGTACACCCCGACGGGATGAGGGTCACCTTCGAGCCGATGAAGTCTCGAGACATACCAGCTGTGTACAGTCTTCACACGAAAGCTATCTCAGATGTGCCAGTGGTTTGTGAGTACGAGGATGTGTTCCTAGAAGAGCTACCGGGTTTGCCTCTAGACCGTGACGTGGAGTTCGTGATCAACGTGGTACCGGGGACTGCACCTATAGCTCAGAGTCCGTACAGAATGGCAGATGTTGAGCTGAAGTTGTTGAAGGCAGAGTTAGACTCACTGCTTGAGAAGGGGTTCATTCGACCGAGTGCTTCACCGTGAGGTTCACCAGCTCTGTTCGTGCCAAAGAAAGATGGGACTCAGCGTCTGTGTGTTGATTACCGCGCACTCGATGCGGTAACCATCAAGAACAAGTACCCGCTACCCCAGATAGACGACCTGATGGATTAGCTAAGGCAAGCGAAGTTCTTCAGCAAGATTGATCTCCGATCAGGCTACCACCAGATGAAGATTCGGCCGGAAGACATCTTCAAGACCGCGTTTGTGACCCGGTACGGACAGTACGAGTACACTGTCGTATCGTTCGATCTTACGAACGCCCCGGTGTACTTCATGAACATGATGAACAAGGTGTTCATGGAGGAGTTAGACAAGTGTGTCGTTGTCTTCATTGAGGACATACTGGTCTTCTCCAAGACTGCAGAGGAGCATGAAGAACACCTGAGGATAGTGTTGGGAAAGCTCAGGCAACAGCAGCTGTATGCCAAGTTCAGCAAGTGTGAGTTCTGGATGGAGGAAGTCGCTTTCTCAGTCACGTGTTGTCAGCTGAAGGAGTGGCCATAGATCCGAGCAAGATAGAGGCAGTATCCAAGTGGCAGTCACCCAAGTCAGTGACAGAGATCCGCAGTTTTCTCGGTTTAGCCGGTTACTACCGCCGGTTCATCGAGAACTTCTCCAAGATTGCAAAGCCCATGACAGAACTGTTGAAGAGCAACACACCGTATGTATGGTCGGACAAGTGTGAAGCCAGCTTTCAGGAGCTCAAGACTCGCCACACCACTACACCGGTCCTGACTCTTCCCGATGCGAGCAAGGACTTTGTGGTGTACTGTGACGCATCGAGACAAGGACTCGGTTGCGTGCTGATGCAGGGAGGCAAAGTTGTTGCATATGCCTCACGATAGCTTCGGAAGCACGAGGAGAACTACCCCAGACATGACCTCGAGCTAGCCACTGTCGTTCACGCTTTGAAGATATGGAGACACTACCTGATGGGCAACAAGTGTGACATTTACACCGACCACAAGAGTTTGAAGTACATCTTCACACAGTTCGAGTTGAACCTGAGGCAGCGAAGATGGCTTGAACTGATCAAGGACTACGACCTGAACATCCACTACCACCCTGGTAAAGCAAACGTCGTAGCCGATGCCCTGAGCCGCAAGCATTACTGCAACAATCTAATGGTGCAGAAAGAGCAACCGACATTGTACGAGGAAATGGAGAAGCTGAAGTTGGAGATAGTTGAGAAGGGGCAGCTGAATGAACTGCGAGTGAAGTACACCCTAGGAGATCAGATTCGGCAAGCTCAGAAGGGATGTCCAGAAATTGAGGAAGTGAAAGATCTGATGGCAAGAGGCAAGGCAGCTGACTACTGCCTCGACGAGCAAGGCACCCTGTGGTTGAAGGATCGCATTTGTGTACCCTGAAGCAAGGAGATCCGAGACTCGATACTGAAGGAAGCTCACGACTCTCGGTACTCGATTCACCCTGGTTACACAAAGATGTACCAAGATCTGAAGGTACGGTTCTGGTGGGAGAAAATGAGGGAAGACATAGCAGAATACGTTGCTAGATGCGACACTTGTCAGAGAGTGAAGGCAGAACATCAGAGACCTGCTAGTTTGCTATAGCCGCTTGAGATACCCGTCTGGAAATGGGAAGATATCAGCATGGATTTCATAGTGGGACTGCCTCGCACACAGAAAGGGAATGATTCCATCTGGGTGATTGTCGACCGTCTGACCAAAGTGGCACATTTCATACCCGTGAAGACAACCTTCGAGACGCATAAGCTAGCAGAGCTGTACATCGACAACATCCTGAAGCTACATGGGGCACCGAAGAGTATAGTGTCTGACAGAGGACCGCAATTCACCGCCAAATTCTGGAGGAGCTTACATAAAGCTATGGGCACCGACTTGCACTACAGCTCAGCCTTCCACCCGCAGACAGATGGACAGACAGAAAGAGTGAACCAGGTACTTGAAGATCTTCTAAGGGCTTGAGTGTTGACCTATGGATTAGATTGGGAGAAGAGCTTGTCCTATGCAGAGTTCTCGTACAACAACAGCTTTCAAGCAAGTCTGAAGATGGCACCCTTCGAGGCTCTTTATGGCAGAAAGTGTCGGACACCGTTGATGTGGTCGGAGGTGGGGGAGCGAACCTTCTTCGGCCCTGCCACCATAGTCGAAGCCGAGGAGAATGTTGCTAAGGTCAGAGAGAATCTGAAGATAGCTCAGAGTAGGCAGAAGAGCTACGCCGACCCAAAGAGGAAAGACGTCTCATTGGAGGTGGGAGAGCATGTCTACTTGAGGGTTTCACCCCTTCGAGGCACGAAGTGGTTCCACGTCAAAGGAAAGCTAGCACCACGGTACGTTGGGCCGTACCTGATCGTACAGAAGATCGGAAAAGTGGCTTACAAGCTTGAGCTGCCACCGGAGCTCACCGGAGTTCACCTGGTGTTCCACGTGTCTCAGCTCCGGAAGTGTGTGGTTGTCGAGAAGAGAGTGCCCGCTCAGGCACTCAACGTACAAGACACCCTGGAGTACTTGGAGTACCCAGTTAGGATCCTGGACTGGGCGGAGAAGTCAACCAGGAAGACCACCACTTGCTTCTGCAAGGTGCTCTGGAGTAACCACTCCGAGGGCGAAGCGACGTGGGAGAAGGAGTCCGTCATGACGGAGAAATACCCTCATCTCTTCGAACCGGAGGTAACTTCTTTATCTCGGGGACGAGATTCTTGTGAGGGGGGAGTTCTGTAACATCCTTGAATTTGTTTAAATTCAAAAATATGGATTTCTAAAATTTTTCTTTGAACTTGAGTGCTCATGAAATAATTTAAGGATGTCTTCCTTTTTCTCTTCCCTTATTCCTAGATTTATTTTAAGTCAATTAATAATTTTAGGTCATATAAAATGTTAGTGTGAGAACTTGGATCTTCTTTGGAATTTATTTGGGATTTATTGGTTGCTATTCAAATTTGAATTCAATTCAAATTTGAATATAGGTTTATAGTTAAAGTATGCTGGATAAAAGAAAAACCTACCAAACCCTACGTGGGCCGAATCTACCCCAAGCAAGTTCGCCGAACAACCCTTGGCCCATGCGCGGCCCAGCAACCGTGCAGCTCAGCGGTCTGCCTAGCCACACATCGCGCGAGACGCCGACAGGCGGGCCCGACCCGTCAGCCGCCACGCCGGCACCTTTCTTCCTCCCCTTTTCCCCCTTTCCCCTTCCTCTGCTCTCTCACGCCGGGGCACCGCTATAACATACCAGGAATTAGGTGGTGTGAAAATTTCGAAAATTTTAAAACATTTTTGAGTGTCATTGAGTGCTACCAAATTTTAACCAAGTTTGCTAGCCTCCCTCTTAAATTCTCCACAAATAAGACCAAATATAAAAATATAAATTCAAATTATGGTAAAATAAGTGAGTTGGATTTTTTCTTGGATTTTATTTGGATTTAGATGTGTGCTGTTTGAATTTGAAAGTATTACAAAGTCAAACAATAGTTCAAACTATTTTCAAAACCTATTTCAAAACCTAACTTTTAGCTGGGCCTGTTCCTTTAGCCTAAGTCTGTTGAAGGTCCTCAAGTTGCGTAGCCCTGGCCAAGGCCCGACATCGGATCGCAGCTGGTCCACCAAACCCAGCAGGCCGGCCCAACGCAGTAGCCCAGCAGCCAGCACCCCCTTTTCTTTTTCTTTCTCTCTATGGCAACCTGACCCCACCTGTCAGCCGTTATCCTTTCTTCCCCTCACCCTTTTCCCCACCGGGGCGCCACCGCGCCGCACCCGCGCGCGCATGATGGGACGGCCGGGCCACCGGCTGGCACGCACGCCGAGCCAGGGCGCACCTGTGTGCCTGCCTCGGGGTCTCCCCAGGGGGAAAAGACCCCTATGCCCTTCCATTCCATAGCCACACCTAAAGCGACGTCACCGCCCATAGCCGCGTCGCCACGTCGACGACCTCGCCTCGCCGGCCCTCACACCGCTTTGACCAGGCGCATAAACCCCCGGGACCGAGCCCCTCTCGCAAGCCAAGCCACATTGGGGTTTTCCCCTTTCCTGGTCCACCACCGCAAGAAGGAAAAAGGGGGAGCGTGGAGGCGAGTGGGGGAAGAAGGAGGCGGGGCCGAGCACCCCGTCACCGCCGACACGCCGGAGCCGGAGCAGTCGAGGACCAGAGCACCGGGAACCGTTCGAGGGAGCCGCGCCGAGACGCCGTCGCGGGGAAGAAGAAGCAGAGCAAGGACCTCGCCGCCGTGAACCTCTTCATCGCCGCTGCGTACCCCTGCACCGAGCCGGTGATGACTCCACTGTCGACCCGTGGTGAGTAACGCCGTCTCCACTTGCCCAACCTTGTTGTCTGTGATGAAGGGAGCGCACCCCAGCGTTGCGCGGGTCGGCCGTCGTGCCGTGCCCCGTGCCGAGGGCTCGCCGCCGTGTTAGCCCATGTCCAGCCTTCGAGCCGCTTTTGCCTGCTGGTTCCCTTCGCCTTCGCCCAGAACCTAGTCGCCCTGCACCCCAGCACGCAAAGGCCGAACCTTTCTTGTGTTTTCTTCGTGCCGAGGACCACCCCGCGACGCGCCGCCGTGCCATGCGCCGAGCGCCGCGCCGCGCCTCATGTCTATGTGAACCGGCCTTCGCGCCGTGTGAATCGTGTGTAGGTGCCCCGTGCGTGTGCGCCATGGCCGAGCGCACCCCAGCGTTGAGGCCAAGGGGTGGCCTTTGGCCGCCCTGCGCCGTGCCGTCGGAACGCCGTTGGCGTGCCGAGCAGAGCCGAGCCGCACCGCGCGCCGACCGTAAGCAGGGGTTCCAAATCCTGGGCTTTGGCCGCACCGGAGTGGCACCCGTGCCCTAGCCTAACCTCTGGAAACCCCACTTTTCTGCCTTGCGCTGTAGCAGCCGTGCGCCGGACCCCGCCGTCCGCCTGCCGCCGCGCTGGGGCGCGCTGACGTCGCACCCAAGCGGCAGGGAGCGCTGCCGAACCCTTGCCGAGTCCGAGGAGCAGCAGCGAACCCCAGGGAAGTCCAGGGACCGGCGTTAGACTTCTGTGTAGGTAAACCTTAGATCAGCTTCAGCTGTGGTTTAGGCCCAACAAAGCCCGTCTAACCCAGCATTTCTCCAGGCCGTTTGTGCAATAGAATCCAGGGACGTTTTGTGGACTTTGTCCACTGGGCCTGTTGGGCCAGGCCCATTGGGCCACTTTTGGCCCACTAACGGCCCACTAACCGAGAGTCGCTGATGTCACGCTGACCTCATGCTGACGTCAGCGGCATTTTTAATAAAAATCCTTTTCTATTTTCTAAATGATTTTAGAAATGATTTATAAATGTTTTAACCTTTGAAAAATCATAACTATTTATAGGAAGCTCAGAAAAATATGAAACCAACTTCTATAATTTCGTAATTTCAAAACCTTGCTGTTTGCAGCTAGTTTGAGTTCTTTTGGGTTTTCTAAAATGAGGTTTCTATTTGGAGTTATTGCTTAGATGTGTACCGCTTTCTTACGTGCGCGTCGAACCTCGTGCCCACAGGCCCGAGCTTCGACCAGGAGGACGAGGAGGACTCGGAGTACGTCGTCCCGGACAACGAGTGCTACAACGACAATGTAGGTGTCATGTCACTCTCAACCATGTAGAACCCATGTTAATAATTAGATGCTAGTGCTTTACTTTTATGAATGCACTGCTTGGATGAATTGCATAGCCAATTGTTTAGCCTTGCCTTGCTATTTGATATATCATGTTTCCTTGCTCTACCTACCTCGGGACTAGCTACAGACCCCTAGCTAGTCCCATATACTTACTATCCATACTTTTATTGCTTGATTATGGATGGTTCTCTGGGTTTGGACTGAGATGTGGGAGTTCTCGGTGTGCTCTAGCGTGAGTTCTGGGTGTGTTCTTCCTTGATGTGTTACTGGCGGGAGCGAGCCATTTGGTTACTCATGAACACCTACCTCGGGGAGATGCGATCTGACCTCTCGCCCGAGCGGCGTGTCAAACGTGATGGAGATGGGGAGTGCTCGCTCTCGGCCCTTAAGGACCGAGTCGACTTACCACCAGATGCAGTATCTACTTTCGTACAAACTGCCCGCCTTGTTATGGGCGGGGGTGCGGGGTGAGACTAGTAGTGGATAGAACCTTGCCTGTAGGTGGATCCGTGTGATCATGATGGGAGACGGCGTTCCTCCTTAGAAGACTTCGCCCCGGAGAGGCCGGGGAAGGGTTCCACAGCTTCGAGGGACCCCTCGCTGGCAGTACGAGCTCTACAGCAGGGGCTGTGCTAGACTCAGAGACGCAGGAGGGTACTATCCACTTACTTGGACTTCAGCCGTATGGTTGGACTTGGAACCGGTGACGGCCGGTTTCGGCCCTATTCGAGCAGGTACAGTTGTACAACCTTGGCAGAGTGTTTAAACCTATAGCTATAGTCCGTGTCCACTTGTTATGGATAGTACTGCTATCTACCGCTACTTCCGACTAGACTCTTTTCTTGTGCTTCTTCTCTCCCCCGAGTGTGTGAGCCCGGCCTGAGGCCGTTGTGATGTGGGGATAGGAGCAGGTGGGACCCACATCACAGATGAGAGTTAGGAGCTGGATCGTGGTTGTGATTCGGTGCTTTGGTGTGATATCCTTGAGCGGGGTGTGGACCCCAGAGGTGTGGACCTCGGAGGCAAGAGCCTCCCCGAGGTGTTGACCTCGCCGCATATTCTGCTTACCTTGAATGTTGCTTCACTGCTTTGCTTAAGCCTTCTACAGCCAGAGTAGGTTTATATCCTGCATAGTAGAATATACACCACTTTTGCTTCTTTGTTGGGAAGCTGATATGACCTACCCGCTTATCGGGTAGATCCTGGTGTCTCTGACATAGAGCCAGAGTACGACTTCGACAATGACGGATGGGATGATTAGAGCTCTTCCTACGCTTGAGTTGCCTGAGGAGTTGGAGTCTTCCGCGTTTGCATGAAGCCGCTGCTAGACGATTTCTTTCTGTTTGATTCAGTCCCGATGGACTTGTACCCGGCATGAGTCGAAGAGATGTACTCTGATTAATGTAATAAATAAATGTTGTACTCTATTTTATTTCCTGTTTTGTCTGGATTTTGGTATTGCTGAGACAGGGATTGCACGTGAGAGTCTTCCTGGGACTACCACCGAGGTGCAGAGAGTCGGGTTTCCGTTCGCGGAAATTCGGTTCGTTTCAGTTGGTATCAGAGCCAAGCTTGACCGTAGGACGAGCCCTAGGAATGGTCGATAGCATAGGGAGCCTTTTCTAAACCTTGAGCTCTATATAAACTCCTTGAACTTATATGTATATATATCTATACATGTATATATATGTATTCCTTATTTAACTTTAACTAACACCTTACTAACTACCCCTTTAACAACAGTTTGCAGATGGCGGAACGATCGTGGATCTCGATCAAGACTGACGGCAAGTGGGCCGGAGGGTTCTGCTGTATTCTGCTAGAGTGCTTGGAGGAAGCCGGGGTGGAGGTTGACCAGGTGTGCTACGAGGGGAGGACCTTGGGGCCTTTGGACCAGTCCTCCACGTTCCTAACTATCACAGTTCTGGAGGACCCACGAGTGCCGGAGTTCAAGAAGGTGGAGGTTCACTGCTTCGAGAGCTCCACCATGGAGGCACACCAGGTCTGTGCACGTTGGGCACTGAAGGAGGTCTGCAACCAGCTCAGTGGGAGACTCAAGGGTACGCCGTTTAGCGTACTACCGACGACAGTCTACGACCCCAGCCGCTGGGACACAGACGACACCAAGTACTTGGAGGTGACCACAATGGAGGAGAACAAGGATAGGCAGATGGCGAACAGGTGTATACTGGCACAGGACTAGGCGCTGTACGAGGCGGACAGTGAGGTCGCCTTCCTGAGGTGGAAGTGGGATGGTACTCTAGAGCGCAACCTTCAGCTCGAGCGAGAGAAAAAGGGCTTGGAGTACCTACTCGGAGAGGCCCATCGGAGGAACGGTGAGTTGGTGGAGTTGGGGCTAGCAGCCGCCCGAGCCAGCACAGAGCGTGACACCGTAGAGATAGCTACCCTGGAGGCACGGCTGAGAGTTGCCGAGGAGAGACACCGAGCTACCTTGGACGCCACTCGTGCGGACAGGGAGCGTCTTGGAGAGGTCGAGTACCTGGTCGAGTCCCTCGGAGCAGCGTCTATCGACTACCAAGAAAAAGTGTGGGATTTGGAGGAGAGGAGTCGCTACAACTACCACCACCTTTGCCACTTGGGAGGCCGAGTGTACGAGGAGCAAGACCTTGCTGCCAGGACCCGCACGGCCTGGGAGCGCTCCTACCAGAGGAGGCTGGCGGAGATGGAGGAGGTCACAGCACTGCTACCACCGAAGAAGAGACCACGACTACAGGTAGAGACCTTTGAGTTGCCGCCGACACTCCTTCCACCACTACGACAGTACCCGAGAGGCGCCCAGGACACAATTGAGATGGACCGAGCTTTAGAGTACGTCCGTGACTACTACGGAGGCCCGGAGATCAAGTTACCCGACTACCCAGGAGTTAACTCCCCACCGTTCTACGCTGTACCCTCTGACTCCTGCCCAGAGGTGTCACCGGTGACACCCCAGTGCACCCCGTGACCGAGCGTGGAGGTCCAATAGATAGGGCCAGTAGAGGAGATCTAGTAGTAGATTCAGAGCCGTTATGATGATCTAGCTGTAGTTGTTACCACCCATGTTGTTATGTCTGTAGTAGCTTCCCACCATGATGTACCATGCGTTAGCGTGATGTGTTGCTGTGTAATCTTGAAGGTTGTTGGAGTAAACCTCGAGATACACCCCTTTTGTATGGTGGCATTGATTAAGTGACATGGCTCTTCATGGTTTTATTCGGAGTTCATGCTTTTTACATGATTGAGTGAAATTATCTGATTGTTAGCAGGATTACTCCTTTATAGTTAATGACTCTATAGTTTCTTCCCCCTACCAGAGCTGACTTTCAAACATGGAATAGATGTCGGGAGTAAGGAGGTCCGGACGACTTCTGGCCCACTTCGAGGAGGCCGCCGGAGACAACGGAGGGGAGGATGCTCCCAACCCAGTTGGAGCTGGAGCACACGGGCGCCGTGGGGGCCGCGTGCTGAGAGGAGGACGCCGCGGAGGCCAAGCAGGCCGAGGTGTCCGGGGATGACGTGGACCTGTAAACCACGTCAAGGACAACGCAGAACCTGAGCCTGAGCCTGAGCACGGGCCCGAAGGAGAAGGTAACCAAGAGCAGGGTCAGGAAGCACCACCGCCACCACCCCCACCAAACTTGCCCGACGTGATGGCAGTGCAAACTCAGCTAATGCAGACAATCACTCACATGCTAGCTCAGAACAACAACAACAACCACAGAGCGCAATACCGGAACTTACCAGAGGGCTTCCAGAAGAAGGTTGAGAACTTCAACAAGCTGCGACCGCCAACCTTCGACCACTCAGCGGATCCCATGGATGCAGACAACTGGCTGAGGGAGATTGAGAAGAAGCTGGAGTTGACAGAGCTTACGGAGGAAGAGTGCATGACCATTGCAGCGCACCAGCTGATCGGCACTGCAGGTGCTTGGTGGGACAGTTACTGTGACTCACACCCGGACCTGTTGCGTATCGGGTGGGACGAGTTTGTGGAGGCCTTCAGGGACCACCGCATTCCTGAGGCAGTGATGGACCGGTAGGCTGATGAGTTCCGCCACCTCAAGATGGGAGAGATGACTGTGCAGGAGTACGCCAACCGCTTCCAGGAACTGATGAGGTACGCGCCAGATGATACCAACACAAAGAAGAAAAAGGTGTACTGGTTCAGGAAGGGACTACACCGTGGGATGGCACACCACTTGGCCGCTCGTGACTGCCCGACACTTCGTTCCATAATCGACAAGGCACTGATTGTTGAGAGGTCAAGGCTTGAGTACGTGGAGGTCCGCGGAAGCAAGCAGAAGCACACCGACCAGGCAGGACGCTCAGGTCCACCTCAAAGGCAAAGGATAGGTTTTCCACAGGGCCAACAGTCACAGCCGAGGCACTACACTACCCAACCGCAGCAGCAGAACAGAACCAACCCAGGAGGAAGTGGGGGACCAAGCAGCTGGAGGTAGAGACAGCAGCCGCAAGCCGCAGACAGAGCTAAGGTGACCTACTTCAAGTGCTGTCAGGTTGGTCACAAGTCATTTGAGTGCCCGCAGCGAGTTCAACCAGGAGGTCAGAACCGCAACCCGCAGTACCAGACACCGGCCAAGGCACCAGCACCAGGAGGGCAGCCACCTCATACCCAGCAGAGGACCGCGCAGCCGCCAGCTACCCGAGGATGCCTGAACCACCTCACTGCCAAGGAGGGCACAGCTGCACCCGACATCACACTCGGTGAGTTCCTTGTTGACTCAGTTTTGGCAACTGTCTTGTTCGATACCGGAGCTCAGTTTTTGTATATCTCTACAAAGTTTGCTAAAGAAAGGTCGTTACCAACTAAGCCTCGACCAAGGCCTATTATAACTAGCTCTCCACTAGGGGAAAAGAGGAGTACGTTAGAGTGCCGAGGGGTGAAGTTGGTGTTTGAGGGATAGCTGTTCACGGTAGACTTGACCGTTCTGGAGTCAACTAGCATTGACGTGATCCTAGGAATGGATTGGTTGGCAAAGCACAACAGAATGGTGTCATGCAACCCCAGGTTCATACAGTTAGAACACCCTAGTGGAGTGAAAGTGCGGATTGAACCTCAGAGTCCGAAAACTGCTACCATGCTATGCAACATGAGTGGATAAGAAATGGAGGAAATCCCCGTGGTCTGTGAGTTTCCGGACGTGTTCCCAGAGGAGCTTACAGAGTTACCTCCTGACCGAGACGTAGAGTTTGTGATTGAGCTGATGCCAGGTGCTGGACCCATTGCAAAGAGTCCGTACCGGATGTCGTCAGAAGAGCTGGACGAGTTGAAGAAACAGCTCAAGAAGTTGCTAGAGCAAGGGTTTGTCCGGCCGAGTGCTTCACCGTGGGGTTCACCAGTACTTTTTTGTGGAGAAGAAAGATGGCACGAAGAGGATGTGCATAGACTACCGCACGCTCAACTCGATGACAATCAAGAACAAATACCCGCTACCTAGGATTGAAGACCTATTGGACAGGCTCTAGAAAGCAAAGTTCTTTTCCAAGATCGACCTGAGGTCAGTGTCACACCCGAATTTGAAGGCAAACTCGAATGCATAAATTACATGTGTGCCAGGATCAAGTTACACACACATAATGACTCAGTGAATACCAAATACAGTGCCAAAGCGTAAAAGAGAGTATTATAACCATTACAAGACCGAAAGTCTTATAAACGTATCACCAGAGCGAACAACTAGCAGCGGATCTTCAAAATGGAACTCCACAGGTAGCTGACTGGTGGCACGTACGCCTAGTACTCATCAACAATCTTAAAGTCTGAGCAGCAATTCGGGTTGTGTAGTTGCAATAAATAAACAAGCGTGAGCACATGCCGTACTCAGCAAGGGGAGAATAACATAATAAACATGCAAGGCTGTATAAGTGGATGGCCAAAGGGTTTAACCACTTTAGCATTTTAGTTGGTCAAATTTTATTAAGCAACTTACTTACTAGCAAATATAAGTGTATACCATCCGACGATTAAAGTGTAACCTCATAACCATGAACATAAAATAAACAACAATTTAAGTTCATCTTCTGATAGATTAATCATGTGAGGGTCTAGGCCGCTCTTGACTGTGAGCACGGCTAATCGATTAGTTTTACACTCTGCAGAGGTTGTACACTTTCACCACAAGTCGCGTAAAACTCCGAAGAGCTTTAGACCCAACTACGCGATGCTGATTAGGCATCATACCACACTGCCGAGGTGTGATTGCATAGGGACGCTACGAGGCCTTTACAAAGATTCCCTAATGTGCAGCAACCCACTAGGTTTCCGGACGAAGCAGGGCATAAAGCTCCCTAGCGGGTACCGTGTCTTAGAAAAGCCCAACTCCCCGCTAGAGTAGGTCTATACTCCGTCAATGCCTCCCCATTGGCCCCTTTCAGGTAAAATCACTACAACATCAAGGTTTCTAATTATTCCGCCAAGCCAGAGCCATATAGCCTTGTGGTTGTACTGTTGTCCTGGGTGGTTCTCCATGTTCCAATTAAACATATGGTCTTGTAATTAACTTACCATTAAAGAACATAGAGGATAAAGAGTAACATGTTGTGTATTACCAACCCAGTTGAGCAACTAAGCAGCATCTACCATCAAGATTAATTAATCAACCCAGTTACAAGGCAATGGTCAAAAGAAACTAGGCATAGTACTTAATAGGGACCCGTCAAAATTAATGCAAGCAATAAAGTAAATACAATGATTAAATGCATGTTTATATAGGATAAAGCGGGTATGACCAAGGACACTTGCCTTGCACAAGATCCGGAAACTGCACAGAGTCTTCAAAGTCTTCACCTTCAGAAAATCCCTCGAACTGCTCATTTTCTACGCATCACACATTCACATGCAAGAGACAATACAATAAAATAAGAAAACAATACACCAATCATTTCAAACAGGAACAAAAGCTTCACTAAACTAATCTACTCGTCGAGACGAACACATGGATATAAAGAACGCTAAAAACGGTGCTAAAACGCAGAAGATATGAGGTAAACAAGTTCTAAGGGCTTAAGTGCAGGGAACCTAAGCTTCTAGGGGTCTAACTGCAAGAACTCAGGGGCTAAAACATGATTACACATACAAACTCAGGGTCTGCAGCACAAAACTACAGGGCTGGACTTCGGGCACGAAACTTAGAAAGGCTAGGGTCTAAACCATAAGAAACAGGACCTAAAACTAAAGGTTTTTGAACTGTGTAGACTGCGGCTGCAAAAACAAAAGAACCTAGGGTCTCTTTAGCAAAAGAGCCAAAGCTGACCGGTATCCACTGGTTTGACTCTGGGTTGGATCAGATCAGCGCCGTCGATGTTGGATCGAGCGGCTAGTAGCGGCGGGCTACAGCACGCGGCGGCGCAGGCGGCAGCGAGCGGCGGCGCCTCGCCGGAGAGTCTTGATCTTGAGCTCCCGGGCTCGGTTTGACTCGCGGTTCGGCCTGGGACGTAGAGCACGACGTGGCGAACTCAACCAGGGCATCTAAACAGACGGAGAGGCGACGACGTCGATGAGGGGATCATCGAGGCAGACGGCGGCGGACCTACACAGCGCCGGCGAGCTTGCGCGCTGAAGGACGGGCACGGGAGCGAGCGAGGACTTCACCAACGGCTTCCTTACCTCCACACGACACTCCAGAGCTTCTCCACGTCGAAGGAAGGGCGGTGGCCGGCGGAGATCGACGGCGGCGCGGCTGCGCTAGGGTTTGAGCTAGGGCAGCGGCTCTGGATGACGGCTGGGGTTTGGGCAAAAGAGCTAGGGTAGGAGGTGGCGGCGGGTCTTATAGGCAGCCTAGGCGTGCGGGCCTGGGACCAAGACGTGGCGTGGGAGGTGGTGCGGGATCGAGCTCGGGTCCGACTCGAGCTGGGGCGCGAGGTTGGAGATGACGGCGCGGCCCCACCTGCCAGCGAGACGCGGGAGAGAGGCGGCGGAGAGGGCCGGCTTTGGGCCGCTGGTTGCTAGGCTGTAGGCTGAGGGGTAAAGGAAGCACAGAGCAGAGAAGATCAAGGGCCACCAACAGACTTCTTACGTTGGGCCGATTAAACAGAAAGGAAAAGGGGAGGGGAGAAAAGGAAAAGCTTTTGATATTTTTTTTGGAAAAGAATCAAACAAAGAAATCAAATGCGTATTTGAATTCAACCTGCTCCAGCATGAATGCAACAATAAACTCCTATAGTTCATTGATTTATTAAAGAAAATATTTAAATGCCTACGAAAATTAAATAAAACCTTATAATCCTTAAACATGAGCAAGGTTGCTAGCAAAATTTTAATAAAAGCATAATGTGAAATTTAGGGTGTTACAAATCCTACCCCCTTAAGATGAATCTCGTCCTCGAGATTCGGATGGATCAGCAAAAAGATTGGGATAATCTGCCTTCAATTCATCCTCTCTTTCCCAGGTTGCCTCATCTTCTGCATGATTACTCCACTGCACCTTGCACATCTTAATAACCCGATTCCTTGTAACCCGTGCTAGAGTATCCAAGATCCTGATGGGATGTTCTGTGTAGGTGAGATCCTCCTTAACGTTCAATCCGTCCATAGGTAATGGCTCCTTATCATGAGGTTGGAGACCCTTTTTCAACTGAGAGATATGGAACACATCATGCACATCTGAGAGATGATTTGGTAACTCCAATCTGTAAGCTACTTCTCCCACTCTCTCTAAGATCTTGAAGGGTCCGATAAAGCGAGGTGATAACTTTCCCTTTACCTTGAATCTGCGCAAACCTCTGATCGGTGACACTTTTAGGTACACATAGCCGCCTTCTTGTAGAACCACATCTCTCCTGTTTCCGTCTGCATAACTTTTCTATCTAGATTGAGCAATCCTCAAGTTTTCTCTTATGATCTGAACTTGCCTTTCTTCTTCCTTAACGATATCAGTTCCAAACAACTGACTCTCTCCCGTTTGGCTCCAATACAAAGGTGTTCTACACTTTCTTCCATACAATGCCTCGAAGGGTGCCATCTTGAGACTAGCCTGATAGCTGTTGTTGTAAGAGAACTCAGTGTAGGGCAAACTCTTATCCCAGCTACCTCCATGCTTAAGAGCACAAGCCCTCAACATGTCCTCCAGAATCTGGTTAGTCCTCTCAGTCTGTCCATCTGTCTGTGGGTGATAGGCTGAGCTGAAATTTAACTTCATATCCATGGATTCATGAAGCTTTTCCCAGAAATGAGACGTGAACTGAGTACCTCTATCAGACACTATCTTCTTAGGTACACCATGCAAGCACACGATCCTGGACATGTACAACTCAGCTAGCTTTGCCCCTGTATAGGTGGTTCGCACTGGTATGAAGTGAGCAACCTTTGCCAAACGATCCACTATAACCCATATTGAATCATATCCATCGCGAGTACGGGGCAACTCAACAATGAAATCCATACCAATCTCTTCCCACTTCCACTTTGGCACCTTCAACGGCTGAAGCAATCCTGCTGGCCTCTGATGCTCAGCTTTAACTCTATGACAGGTGTCACACAAGGCCACATGGGCTGCCACATCCCTCTTCATTCTGTACCACCAATACCTCTGCTTGAGATCCTGATACATCTTAGTACTGCCTGGGTGAATGGAATAAGTTGAATCATGAGCCTCTCTTAAGATGGTCTTTCAGAGATCTCCCACGTCAGGCACACAGATCCTGTTCCTAAACCATATGGTTCCCTGATCATCTTCTGTGAAATCCGGGGCTTTACCTTTTTCCATAGTCTCTCTGATTTCTTTTATCTCTATATCCTCCAGTTGTCCTTTGCGTATTTCCTGCTCTAAGACAGACTCTACCTCCAGGGTAACTCCCTCAGTATGAGCAACCATTCCCAGATTGAGCTTCTCAAACTCCTTCATCAACTCTTCAGGCAACTGGAATGCCAAAGCCATGTTGGCATGTCCCTTCCGACTCAAAGCATCTGCAACCAAGTTTGCCTTCCCGGGATGATAGTGTATCTCCAGATCATAATCCTTGATCAGCTCTAACCAACGACGTTGTCTCAGATTCAAATCCTTCTGGGTGAAGATGTACTTCAGGCTCTTATGATCAGTATAAATCTGGCACTTGGTTCCCATGATGTAATGCCTCCAAATCTTCAAAGCGTGAACCACCGCTGCTAACTCCAAATCATGTGTAGGATAATTCAGCTCATGCTTCCTCAACTGTCGAGATGCATAGGCTATAACATGACCTTCCTGCATGAGAACGCAGCCTAAGCCCAGTCGAGATGCATCACAATAGATATCAAAGCTCTTCTGCAAATCTGGCATCACGAGAACTGGAGCTGTGGTCAACCTCTTCTTCAATTCCTCAAAACTGGCTTGACAGGCAGCGGTCCACTTGAACTCCTTATCTTTTTCTAGTAGCGATGTAAGAGGCTTCGCTATTTTAGAAAACCCTTCAATGAACCGACGATAATACCCTGCAAGACCAAGGAAACTCCTGATCTCCTTGACAGTCCGTGGCGGTTCCCATTTCATCACATCACTGACCTTTGCTGGATCAACTGTAATACCTCCATCAGTGATGACATGCCCAAGGAAAGAGACTTCCTTCAACCAAAATTCACACTTGCTGAACTTGGCATACAGTTGATGCTCTCTCAGCTTCTGCAACACAAGCCTCAGATGCTCCTCCTCATTCTTGGAGTAAATCAGGATATCATCGATGAACACCACCAAAAACTTATCCAAGTACTCCATAAACACTTTGTTCATCAGATACATGAAGTAGGCAGGTGCATTGGTCAATCCA
The DNA here is from genome assembly GCA_036936925.1 of Cenchrus fungigraminus. Lineage (NCBI taxonomy): Eukaryota > Viridiplantae > Streptophyta > Magnoliopsida > Poales > Poaceae > Cenchrus > Cenchrus fungigraminus. The sequence continues at coordinate 51,500,476 of CM072780.1, forward strand.
AAAGACATGACGGTGTACTCATAGAGTCCATACCTAGTGGTGAATGCAGTCTTAGGAATATCTGATAATCTGATCTTCATCTGATGATAACCAGAACATAAATCAATCTTTGAGAATACCTTAGCACCTCTCATCTGATCAAACAAATCGTCAATACGGGGCAATGTGTACTTATTCTTGATAGTAACATCATTGAGCAATCTATAATCCACACACATCCTCTGAGTACCATCCTTCTTCTCCACAAAGATAACGGGTGCTCCCCAAGGTGATGAACTAGGACGAATGAATCCCTTTTCCAATAACTCCTTAATCTGCTTCTTAAGCTCAAGTAATTGATCACTAGACATTCTGTATGGACGCTTAGAGATAGGAGCAGTACCAGGTAGAAGATCAATAACAAACTCAACTTCTCGATCAGGCAGCATACCTGGCAGCTCATCTGGGAACACATCTAGATAATCACACACCACCTTGATACCCTCTAAAGATTTACGATTCAACTGGTTCACTGAACACCTTGTTGTTGATGGTAGAGCAGCTACAAATTCAATCTGTTCCCCGTCTAGGCTGGTGAGAAGAACTGACTTCTTGGCATACCGAATCTCTCCATTAAACTTACCTAACCATCCCATTCCAAGTACCACATCAATGCCAATAGAATCCAATACTATGGGATCTGCTTGAAAATCCTTCCCCAAGATCTGAAGGTTAACATCATTACACTTGTATAGCGCCTTCATGTTTCCTCTTGCTGAACTAACTAGCATGGGACGTGGCATGGTGCTCATGGGGATGTTAAGTTTAGCTGCACACTAAGAAGTAATGAAAGAATGAGATGCTCTAGAATCAAATAAAACTGAAGTGGGGGCAGAGTTGATAAGACACATGCCGAACACTACTCATGGGTTCTCCTGAGCTGTCTCTGCACTCACGTGGTTCACCCTGCCACGTGCATAGCTCTGTTTTCCCTTGTTGCCCTTCGGGGTCTGGCTCATCTGCCGGCTATGCTGACTCTGTACTGGAGTGTTGGGAGCATTCCTCTTGGGGCAGGCATTTGCATAATGCCCAACCTCTCCACACTTAAAGCAAGCGGTACCTCTAGGGGTGCTAGTCTTCACTGGGGTGACAACTGGTGCCCTCTGACATTTCTGCTGAGAACTGGGCCATGGAGTCTGCTGCACTTAGCACTGAAACTGCTGCTGCTGCCCAAAGTCCTCACTAGGGCCTTCAGAGTGAAGTGTTGTCCCTTGAGGTGGAGTAAGCGGGGGCAAGTGTTACTCCCAGATCGTCCAGAGGTGGTGGCTTTCCTCTTCAGCTCTCCCAACTCCTTGCGCTTATACTCTAAGCCAATGGCCTTGTCTAGCAACGTCTGGAATGATGGGAAGGTGTGAGGTATGAGCTGGTACTAGAGTGGTTCAGCTAATCCCTCCATGAACAACTCTTGCTTCTTCTCATTATCAGCAACATCCTCAGGGGCATAGTGAGACAACTCAACGAACTTGTCCCTGTACTCTATCACAGACATCTCTCCCTGCTTGAGAGCCAGGAACTCTTTCTTCTTTAACTTCATAAGGCTGGCCGGTATATGATACTCCTGAAGCTGGTGGTGAACTCCTGCCAAGTGATAGCATCAGGGGTGGCATGAGCAGCAATGTAGGCGTCCCACCAAGCTGACGCTGTCCCCTGAAGTCGACCTGAAGCATACAGGACCTTCTCCCTATCAGTGCACTGTGTGATGGTGAGCATCTTCTCCACTATTTTCAGCCAATCTTCTGCCTCCAATGGATCAGCTGCATGGGAAAACATTGGCGGGCAATGACTCATGAACTGCTGGTGCTTGTCCTTGTGTGGCTGGTTCTGGTTCATCTGAGCCTGCATGCTTGCCATGTTGGTGGACATGTTCTGGAGAAGCTGCATTTGTGCAGCAAGGAACTGCTACATCGCCGGATCCATCTGACTCTGCTGTTGAGTGTTACTAGAACTACCACTCCTCCTCTGATGTGGATCTGGACCTGGTGTTCACCATCGGAGTGTTAGGATCATGAGATTTAGATACTAGAACAAAGAGATAACTCCGAAAGATGAAGCCACATAAACTTCCAGATTAAGACAGATTATGTTGGTCCCAGTAAATCAGGTGTAACTCTCATTATTGATATCCATAAATTATGAAATTTCACCAGAATAGGGAGTATGAAATTATGAAACTAATCCAACTGGAATCAACTCAATCGGAGATCTAGAACTCCAGATATAAAATAAGTAAGGCGACAGAGTCAGTAGAGTTTCCAGATTCTGATAGCTCCAATGTTTCGTGCATATCTCCCAGAATATTTATCCTATGTTGCTGAATTTTTTGAGAGTAAATCACATAGGAAATTTGTGAACTAACCCAACTGGTTTCATGTCATTTGGAGTTCTGTAGCTTGAGATATAACTAAAACACTACTGCTATGTCAGAGAGCTGTGTGAACAGATTTTGTACCAACCAGATTTGTTTGAGAGATAAAGAAGATAGATAAAGGAAAGATTATTCAAGGTTATATGGATTGGGAAAGAATTACACCCCAACTAAGCAAACTAGCTACTAAAACTGATGTCATTGTGGTCCACAACACACCGCACTCCAAACAAAGATCCAAATCAAGCATTTATCACAAAATCAAGCATTCAAGCACACTTTTGAACTAAGCACACGTTAAGACGTTCGTATCTATCGATTATACTAAGAAAGATCTTAAAGCTCCTATATCCTATTAAGGAAGATCTTTGAGATAAACATGATGGGGCCACTTGATTACTGAGAACGGTTATGAACACGGGTAGGTTAAAGATAGGAAAAGTTAAGAGGGACTAGAACAGACATAAAAGAACAAGAAAGCATAGAGAGAAAAGATTGGTCAAGATAAGGTAGAGAACAAGTAGATTATCAAGGATGGGGGTCAAAGTAAGGATAAGTATATTAAAATAGAATTAAAGCATAGCATGAAGTGAGAATGGCTTCTATGATATTATAATCCTTAAATTCGACCATTTTCTAACAAGGCTAAAGTCCTACAGTCAACACGGCTCTGGTACCACTTTGTCACACCCGAATTTGAAGGCAAACTCGAATGCATAAATTACATGTGTGCCAGGATCAAGTTACACACACGTAATGACTCAGTGAATACCAAATACAGTGCCAAAGCGTAAAAGAGAGTATTATAACCATTACATGACCGAAAGTCTTATAAACGTATCATCAGAGCGAACAACTAGCAGTGGATCTTCAAAATGGAACTCCACATGCAGCTGACTGGTGGCACGTACGCCTAGTACTCATCAACAATCTTCAAGTCTGAGCAGCAATCCGGGTTGTGTAGTTGCAATAAATAAACAAGCGTGAGCACATGCCGTACTCAGCAAGGGGAGAATAACATAATAAACATGCAAGGCTGTATAAGTGGATGGCCAAAGGGTTTAACCACTTTAGCATTTTAGTTGGTCAAATTTTATTAAGCAACTTACTTACTAGCAAATATAAGTGTATACCATCCCACGATTAAAGTGTAACCTCATAACCATGAACATAAAATAAACAACAATTTAAGTTCATCTTCTGATAGATTAATCATGTGAGGGTCCAGGCCGCTCTTGACAGTGAGCACGACTAATCGATTAGTTTTACACTCTGTAGAGGTTGTACACTTTCACCACAAGTCGCGTAAAAACTCCGAAGAGCTTTAGACCCAACCACGCGATGCTGATCAAGCATCATACCACACTGCCGAGGTGTGATTGCATAGGGACGCAACAAGGCCTTTACAAAGATTCCCTAATGTGCAGCAACCCACTAGGTTTTAGGACGAAGCAGGGCATAAAGCTCCCTAGCGGGTACCGTGTCTTAGAAAAGCTCAACTCCCCGCTAGAGCAGGTCTATACTCCGTCAACGCCTCCCCATTGGCCCCTTTCAGGTAAGATCACTACAACATCAAGGTTTCTAATTATTCAGCCAAGCCAGAGCCATATAGCCTTGTGGTTGTACTGTTGTCCTGGGTGGTTCTCCATGTTCCAATTAAACATATGGTCTTGTAATTAACTCACTATTAAAGAACATAGAGTATAAAGAGTAACATGTTGTGTATTACTAACCCAGTTGAGCAACTAAGCAGCATCTACCATCAAGATTAATTAATCAACCTAGTTACAAGGCAATGGTCAAAAGAAACTAGGCATAGTCCTTAATAGGAACCCGTCAAAATTAATGCAAGCAATAAAGTAAATACAATGATTAAATGCATGTTTATATAGGATAAAGCGGGTATGACCAAGGACACTTGCCTTGCACAAGATCCGGAAACTGCTCAGAGTCTTCAAAGTCTTCACCTTCAGAAAATCCCTCGAACTGCTCGTTTTCTACGCATCACACATTAACATGCAAGAGACAATACAATAAAATAAGAAAACAATACACCAATCATTTCAAACAGGAACAAAAGCTTCACTAAACTAATCTACTCGTCAAGACGAACACATGGATATAAAGAACGCTAAAAACGGAGCTAAAACGCAAAAGATATGAGGTAAACAAGTTCTAAGGGCTTAACTGCAGAGAACCTAAGCTTCTAGGGGCCTAACTGCAAGAACTCAGGGGCTAAAACATGATTACACACACAAACTCAGGGTCTGCAGCGCAAAACTACAGGGCCGGACTTCAGGCACGAAACTTAGAAAGGCTAGGGTCTAAACCATAAGAAACAGGACCTAAAACTAAAGGTTTTTTTGAACTGTGTAGACTGCGGCTGCAAAAACAAAAGAACCTAGGGTATCTTTAGCAAAAAGGGCCAAAGCTGACCGGTATCCTCTGGTTTGACTCCGGATCGGATCAGATCAGCGCCGTCGATCTTGGATCGAGCGGCTAGCAGCGGCGGGCGACAGCACGCGGCGGCGCAGGCGGCGGCCAGCGGCGGCGAGCGGCGGCGCCTCGCCGGAGAGTCTCGATCTTGAGCTGCCGGGCTTGGTTTGACTCGCGGTTCGGCCTGGGATGTAGAGCACGACGTGGCGAACTCAACCAGAGGGTCTAAATGGACGGAAAGGCGACGACGTCAACGAGGGGATCGTCGAGGCGGACGGCGGCGGACCTGCACAACGCCGGCGAGCTTGCGCATTGAAGGACGGGCACGGGAGCGAGCGAGGACTTCACCAGTGGCTTCCTTACCTCCACGCGACACTCCAGAGCTTCTCCACGTCGAAGGAAGGGCGGTGGCCAGTGGAGATTGATGGCGGTGCAGCTGCGCTAGGGTTTGAGCTAGGGCAGCGGCTCTGGATGACGGCTAGGGTTTGGGCGAAAGGGCTAGGGTAGGAGGTGGCGGCGGGTCTTATAGGCAGCCTAGGCATGCGGGCCTGGGACCAGGACGCGGCGTGGGAGGTGGCGCGGGATCGAGCTCGGGTCTGACTCGAGCTGGGGCGCGAGGTTGGAGATGACGGCGCGGCCCCACCTGGCAGCGAGACGTGGGAGAGAGGAGGCGGAGAGGGCCGGCTTTGGGCCGCTGGTTGCTGGGCTGTAGGCTGAGGGGTAAAGGACGCACAGAGCAGAGAAGACCAAGGGCCACCAACAGACTTCTTACGTTGGGCCGATTAAACAGAGCAGGGAAGAAAAGGAAAAGCTTTTGATACTTTTTTGGAAAAGAATCAAACAAAGAATTCAAATGTGTATTTGAATTCAACCAAACAAACATAATGCTCGAGCATGAATGCAACAATAAACTCCTATAGTTCATTGATTTATTAAAGAAAATATTTAAATCCCTACGAAAATTAAATAAAATCTTATAATCCTTAAACATGAGCAAGGTTGCTAGCAAAATTTTAATAAAAGCATAATGTGAAATTTAGGGTGTTACAGTCAGGGTACCACCAGATGAAAATCCGGGAGCAGGATATCCCCAAGACGGCTTTTACCACACGGTACGGGTTGTACGAGTTTGTGGTGGTTTCTTTCGGGCTGACCAACGCCCCCGCTTACTTCATGAACCTAATGAACAAAGTCTTTATGGAGGAGTTGGACTTGTTCGTAGTGGTGTTCATCGACGATATCCTGATTTACTCAGAAACAACGGAGGAACACGAGGAGCACCTTATGATCGTGCTAGAAAGGCTGAGGCAGCAAAAGCTTTACGTAAGTTCAGCAAGTGCGAGTTCTGGATGGAGAAGGTCATGTTCTTGGGACACGTGTTGTCGGCAGAAGGGATCGCCATGGATCCATCCAAAGTGGAGTCGGTTACCAAGTGGGAGCAGCCGCTGAACGTGACAGACGTCAGAAGCTTCCTTGGGATGGCAGGATACTACCGGAGGTTCATTGAAAACTTCTCCAAGATTGCAAAGCCGATGACGGAGCTGCTAAAGAACAGCACCAAGTTCGAGTGGTCAGAGGCGTGTGAGAGAAGTTTCCAGGAGCTGAAAAGGAGACTCACCACAGCCCCAGTACTTACCCTGCCAGATATTAAGAAGTATTTCGTGGTCTACTATGACGCTTCAAAGCAAGGACTCGGATGCATCCTGATGCAAGAGGGAAAGGTTGTGGCTTATGCTTCGAGACAGCTGAAGAAACACGAGGAGAACTACCTGACTCACGACTTGGAGTTGGCAGCTGTCGTGCACGCACTTAAGATCTGGAGGCACTACTTGATGGGGAACAAGTGTGAGCTATACACCGACCACAAAAGCCTAAAGTACTTCTTTACCCAGACAGAATTGAACATGAGGCAGAGGAGATGGTTGGAACTGATCAAGGACTACGACCTGGAAATCAACTACCACCCGGGCAAAGCTAACATCGTGGCCGACGCACTGAGCCGAAAAACGTATTGCAACAACCTCATGGTGAAAGAAGAGCAACCTGCCCTGCACGAGGAGCTAGAAAAACAGAGGATTGAGATCATGGACCGAGGACAAGCCAACGAACTACGTGTGACCTACGACTTAGAGGATCGCATCCGAAAGGCTCAAAAGTCGTGTGCAGAAATAGGAGCTCTGCGGGAACTAATGAAAGAAGGGAAAGCGGAGGACTACCGCTTAGATGAATAGGGCACAGTGTGGCTAAAAGATCGGATTTGTGTACCGCAAGACAAGGAGCTCTTGGAACAGATCATGAGAGAAGCCCACGACTCAAGATACTCTATCCACCCTGGGAGCACAAAAATGTACAAAGACTTGAAGATAAGGTACTGGTGGAAGGACATGAGGAGAGATATAGCACACTACGTGGCCTGTTGTGATACTTGTAGCAGAGTAAAGATCGAGCACCAAAAGCCCACAGGTTTGCTGAAGCCGTTGGAAATTCCGGTGTGGAAGTGGGAGGACATTTCCATGGACTTCATTGTAGGGTTACCTCGGACACCAAAAGGGAATGACTCCATTTGGGTGATCGTGGACCGATTGACGAAAGTAGCTCACTTCGTACCTGTCAAGACCCAATACCGAACCGAGAGACTAGCAAAGTTGTACGTTGAACACATTCTGAAGCTGCACGGGGCACCCAAGAGTATCGTGTCCGATCGCGGACCGCAGTTTGTCGCCAAGTTCTGGAGGAGCTTTCACAAGCTTATGGGCACCACTCTTAACTACAGCACAGCTTTTCACCCGCAGACGGACGGGCAAACTGAAAGAGTCAACCAAGTTCTGGAAGATATGCTACGAGCGTGTGCCCTCACATACGACACCGATTGGGAGGGCAGTTTACCGTATGCAGAGTTCTCGTACAACAACAGTTATCAAGCAAGTCTCCAAATGTCACCTTTTGAGGCTCTCTATGGAAGAAAGTGCAGGACCCCTCTAGCTTGGTCAGAAGTGGGAGAAAGAACGCTCTTTGGGCCAGCTATCATAGAAGAGGCAGAAGAGAAAGTGGAGAAAGTTCGTGAGAACCTAAGGATCGCTCAAAGCCGTCAGAAGAGCTATGCCGACAAGAGAAGGGCGTTGACCTTTGCAGTCGGAGATCGCGTGTACCTGAAGGTCTCACCACTTCGAGGAACTAAGAGGTTCCTAGTGAAAGGGGAGCTTGTTCCGAGATACGTAGGGCCATATCAAATCACCAAGAGGATCGGAAGTCTCGCATACCAGCTCGCGCTACCCGAGACAATGACCGGAGTACACCCCGTGTTTCACGTGTCACAATTGAAGAAGAGCGAAAAGGAAGTGGAAGAAAAGCAAGTGTCCATGGAGTTGCTTGACCTGCAAGATACCCTTGAGTACGCTGAGTACCCCGAGAGGATTCTGGATCGAGCAGTCAAAGAGATGAGAAGGACCACCATTCCTTTCTGCAAGGTGCTGTGGAGTAACCACACTGAGCGAGAAGCCACATGGGAGAAGGAAGCTAATCTTAGGAAGGAGTACCCTCACTTGTTCGAGGCGGAGGTTGGAGCTTAAATCACGAGGATGAGATTCTTGGTGATGGGGGAGAATGTAACATACCAGGAATTAGGAGGTGTGAAAATTACGAAAATTTTAAAAGTTTTTGAGTGTCATTGAGTGCTACCAAATTTTAACCAAATTTGCTAGCCTCACTCTTAAATTCTCCACAAAAAAGACCAAATATAAAAATATAAATTCAAATTATGGTAACCAAATTTAAATGTATGCTGTTTGAATTTGAAAGTATTACAAATTCAAACAATAGTTCAAACCATTTTCAAAACCTATTTCAAAACCTAACTTTTAGCTGGGCCTGTTCCTTTAGCCTAAGTCTGTTGAAGGCCCTCAAGTTGCGTAGCCCTGGCCAAGGCCCTACCTCGGATCGCAGCCGGTCCACCAAACCCAGCAGGCCGGCCCAACGCAGCAGCCCAGCAGCTAGCACCCCCTTTTCTTTTTCTTTCTCTCTATGGCAACCTGACCCCACCTGTCAGCCGTTATCCTTTCTTCCCCTGACCCTTTTCCCCACCGGGGCGCCATCGCGCCGCACCTGCGCGCGTGCGATGGGACGGCCGGGCCGCCGGCTGGCATGCATGTCGAGCCAGGGCGCGCCCGTGTGCCTGCCTCGGTGTCTCCCCAGGGGGAAAAGACCCCTATGCCCTTCCATAGCCACGCCTAAAGCGATGTCGCCGCCCATAGCCGTGTCGCCACATCGACGACCTCGCCTCGCCGACCAACCAGGGCGCGCCGCCGTGTCCTTGCCCTCGCACCGCTTTGACCAGGCGCATAAACCCCCGGGACCGAGCCCCTCTCGCAAGCCAAACCGCATTGGGGTTTTCCCCTTTCCTGGTCCGCCGCCGCAAGAAGGAAAAAGGGGGAGCGTGGAGGCGAGTGGGGGAAGAAGGAGGCAGGGCCGAGCACCCCATCACCGTCGACACGCCAGAGCTGGAGCAGTCGAGGACCAGAGCACCAGGAACCGTTCGAGGGAGCCGCGCCGGGACGCCGTCGCGGGGAAGAAGAAGCAGAGCAAGGACCTCGCCGCCGTGAACCTCTTCATCACCGCTGCGTACCCCTGCACCGAGCCGGCGACGACTCCACCGTCAACCCACGGTGAGTGACGCCGTCTTCCCTTGCCCAACCTTGCTGTCTGTGACGAAGGGAGCGCACCCCAGCATTGCGCGGGTCGGCCGTCGCGCCGTGCCCCGAGCCGAGGGCTCGCCGCCGTGTTAGCCCATGTCCGGCCTTTGAGCCGCATTTGCCTATAGGTTCCTTCGCCTTCGCCCAGAACCTAGTCGCCATGCACCCCAGCACGCAAAGGCCGAACCTTTCTTGTGTTTTCTTCGTGTCGAGGACCACCCCGCAACGCGCCGCCGTGCCATGCGCCGAGCGCTGCGCCGCGCCTCATGTCTCTGTGAACCGGCCTTCGCGCCGTGTGAATCGTGTGCAGGTGCCCCACGCGTGTGCACCGTGGCCGAGCACACCCCAGTGCTAAGGCCAAGGGGTGGCCTTTGGCCACCCTGCGTCGTGCCGTCGGAACGCCGTTGGCGTGCCGTCGGAACTCCGTTGGCGTGCTGAGCAGAGCCGCACCGCACGCCGACCGTAAGGGGGGTTCCAAATCCTAGGCTTTGGCCGCACCGGAGTGGCGCCCGTGCCCTAGCCTAACCTCTGGAAACCCCACTTTTCTGCCTAGCGCCGAAGCGGCCGTGCGCCAGACTCCGCCGTCCGCCAGCCGCCGCGCTGGGGACGCGCCGACGCCACACCCAAGCGGCAGGGAGCGCTGCCGAACCCCTGCCGAGTCCGAGGAGTAGCAGCGAACCCCAGAGAAGTCCAGGGACCGGCATTAGACTTCCGTGTAGGTAAACCTTAGATCGGCTTCAGCTGTGGTTTAGGCCCAACAAAGCCCGTCTAACCCAGCATTTCTCCAGGCCGTTTGTGCAATAGAATCCAGGGATGTTTTGTGGACTTTGTCCACTGGGCCTGTTGGGCTAGGCCCATTGGGCCACTTTCGGCCCACTAACGGCCCACTGACCGAGAGTTGCGGACGTCACGCTGACATCAGCGGCGTTTTTAATAAAAATCCTTTTCTATTTTCTAAATGATTTCAGAAATGATTTATAAATGTTTTAACCTTTGAAAAATCATAAGTATTTATAGGAAGCTCAGAAAAATATGAAACCAACTTCTATAATTTCGTAATTTCAAAACCTTGCTGTTTGTATCTAGTTTGAGTTCTTTTGGGTTTTCTAAAAAGAGGTTTCTATTTGGAGTTATTGCTTAGATGTGTACCGCTTTCTTACATGCGCGTCGAACCTCGTGCCCACAGGCCCGAGCTTCGACCAGGAGGACGAGGAGGACCCGGAGTACGTCGTCCCAGACAGCGAGTGCTACAACGACAATGCAGGTGTCATGTCACTCCCAACCATGTAGAACCCATGTTAATAATTAGATGCTAGTGCTTTACTTTTATGAATGCACTGCTTGGATGAATTGCATAGCCAATTGTTTAGCCTTGCCTTGCTATTTGATATATCCTGTTTCCTTGCTCTACCTACCTCGGGACTAGCTATAGACCCCTAGCTAGTCCCATATACTTACTATCCATACTTTTATTGCTTGATTATGGATGGTTCTCTGGGTTTGGACTGAGATGTGGGAGTTCTCGGTGTGCTCTAGCGTGAGTTCTGGGTGTGTTCTTCCTTGATGTGTTACTGGCGGGAGTGAGCCATTTGGTTACTCGTGAATGCCTACCTCGGGGAGATGCGATCTGGCCTCTCGCCCGAGCGGCGTGTCGGACGTGATGGAGATGGGGAGTGCTCGCTCTCGGCCCTTAAGGACCGAGTCGACTTACCACCAGATGCAGTATCTACTTTCGTACAAACCGCCCGCCTTGTTATGGGTGGGGGTGCGGGGTGAGACTCGTAGTGCATAGAACCCTGCCTGTAGGCGGATCGGTGTGATCGTGATGGGAGACGGTGTTCCTCCTTAGAAGCCTTCGCCCCGGCGAGGCCAGGGAAGGGTTCTACAGCTTCGAGGGACCCCTCGCTGGCAGTACGAGCTCTACAGCAGGGGCAGCGCCAGACTCGGAGACGCAGGAGGGTACTATCTACTTACTTGGACTTCAGCCGTATGGTAGGACTTGGAACTGGTGACGGCCGATTTCGGCCCTATTCGGGCGGGTACAGTTGTACAACCTCTGCAGAGTGTTTAAACCTATAGCTATAGTGCGTGTCCAATGGTTATGGACAGTACTGCTATCTACCACTACTTCCGACTAGACACTTTTCTTGTGCTTCTTCTCTCCCCCGAGTGTGTGAGCCCGGCCTGAGGCCGTTGAGATGTGGGGATAGGAGCAGGTGGGCCCCACATCGCAGATGAGAGTTGGGAGCTGGATCGTGGTTGTGATTCAGTGCTTTGGTGTGATATCCTTGAGCGGGGTGTGGACCCCAGAGGTGTGGACCTCGGAGGCAAGAGCCTCCCCGAGGTGTTGACCTCGCCGCATATTCTGCTTACCTTGAATGTTGCTTCACTGCTTTGCTTAAGCCTTCTACAGCCAGAGTAGGTTTATATCCTGCATAGTAGAATATACACCGCTTTTGCTTCTTTGTTGGGAAGCTGACATGACCTACCCGCTTATCGGGTAGATCTTGGCATCTCTGACACAGAGCCGGAGTACGACTTCGACAATGACGGATGGGATGATTAGAGCTCTTCCTACGCTCGAGTTGCCTGAGGAGTTGGAGTCTTCCGCGTTTGCATGAAGCCGCTGCGAGACGATTTCTTTCTGTTTGATTCAGTCCTGATGGACTTGTACCCGGCATGAGCCAAAGAGATGTACTCTGATTAATGTAATAAATAAATGTTGTACTCTATTTTATTTCCTGTTTTGTATGGATTTTGGTATTGCTGAGACAGGGATTGCACGTGGGAGTCTTCCTGGGACTACCACCGAGGTTCAGAGAGTCGGGTTTCCGTTCGCGAAAATTCGGTTCGTTTCAGCCGCCGTGGAAAGACATGGCTGTGCGGCCATGTCCGCCGCCGCGGATGAAGCCCACGCATCCCGATGCGCCATCGCGCCGTCCAAGCCACCTACCACCGCCTATAAGTACCACCCCAAGGCGCACAACTCTAACCCTAGCCGCACCGGAGGATTCCTCCCCATTTCCGCCGCCGCTGATGTAAGGAAAGAGGAGGAGGGGAAGGAGGCGGGGAGGCCGTCCGTGGGAGCTGCAGCCATTCGCCGCGAAGACCGGTGGCCGTTCGAGGAGGAGGAACCGCCCGGGGGAGCCAAGCCACCGCGCTCTGCTTCCTCTACTCCGCGCCGCCGTCTTCTTCCTCGCCGACGACCCCGCTTTGCCTCTCTTCACCAACGCCTGCACGTCGGCCCGTGGCCACCGAGGTGATGACATACTTCCCTGCTCATCTGTGGATGCCCTGGCCTTCGAGCCGAGAGGGAACACCGCGTCCGCCATCGCGCCGCCGCGCTCGCCGCTGTGTGATGCCGGCCTTCGGGCCGTGCTGGAAAATCTTTCTTGCAGGTGCCGCAGCCTTCTCCATCGCGCGCGCAGCCTCGCTCGCCGTTCCTTTTCCCTGTTCGTTTTACCTGTCGCCGTAATGCCGCTGCCGTTCTGGTCACCGCCGCGGTCTTGACGTCGGTGAGCACACGCACGCACACCTGTGTAACCGCACACACCCGTGCGCAACCATGCACCCCCGCACTCGCACGTGCGCCCACCTGGAGGGGTCAAGGCCGAGCCTTTGGCTCTTTTGCTTGCGCCGGACCTCGCCGGCACGCTGTTCCGCCGTCGCGCATCGAGGCGTCGTCGTCGGGGTAAGCTTTTCGCCCCGGGAGCGCGAGCGCCAGGTCGCTGATGAGCTCGCTCACTCGTTCACGTGCACGCCCGCGGGGATCCTCGCCGGCATCGACCACCCCAGTCGCGCCGCCGACGCCCCTGTCCTTCCCGCCGCCGGGCACCGCGCTGCACGCGTAAGTCCGCCCTTTCGAGCGCCCGTGAGACCGCACGCGCGCACCCACGTCCACTCTCGCACCACGCATGGGTGCCACCGCGCTGGTACAGGCCACCCCAGCCACGCCGCCGGTGACCTCTGCTCCCGCCGCCGCGGTCTCGTCGCCGTGGGTCGAATCCCGGCCAAAGGCCGCTCCTTTCTTCGCCCAAACGGACCCTTTGGACCACCCGAGCCTTGCGGTGGGACGTGTGGATCTGCCACCGTTGACCCTCGCCGCCGGCGAGAGAATGCCGAGCCGTCGCTCCTCTGGGGCTTTACGTCGAGCACCTTGGGGCCGCCCCAGAACCCAAGGGGGGTTTTTCCCCTTCACATGATGGGCCACATGTGGATCTGGCCGCGGTCGATCCACCGGATCCTGTGCGCCCGGCCACTCCCGGCCAGGCCACACGCGCGCCCACACGGCGCCGCGCCACAGCGATCCGCCCAGGGATCGGCTGCTCCGCGCCACACCAGCCGCTCTGCTGGCCGCCACGTGTGCTGCGGGTGGCTTATAGCCACCTGCGTGGCAGCCACGTGGGCGACTGGAGCTGGCTTCCAGTCAGCATGCCACCAGCTTAAAGCCCCTTAGAGCTGGCCTGTAGCTAGTTTAAAGTTATTGCTATTGTGTATGTGTATTTTATTTCCAGAAAACTATTTTATCTTTGGAAAATCATAATAAATCCATTTTTGCTCCGAAAAATACAAAACCTTTTCCAGAAATTCTCTAAAATCTTAAACTCCATGCTAGGCTAGTGTTTGCTCTCTTTTGGCTCTTAATCGCTGTTTGTTTGGAGTTAATTGCAATAGGACCGATGTTTATTTTCTTTTACGCGTTAATAGGAGCAGTTGGAGCCGGGGAGCTGATCCCGGAGTACGACTACGCCGACGACTACGCTGCTGAGGACTACCCGACCCCAGGTTCACGCCCGACTGATTCTGAATACCTATAGACATTGCAATGTAGTATGCTAGCGCTTTACTTTATATGCATGTTGATGAACCTTGCACTGCCTACTTTAATTACCTTATCCTTGATTGTCCTACTACTATATATGTTTATAATCGTGTATATATGCTGAGCTTCGCGATGCACGTGTTGGGATGGGAATAGTGGTTCTTGGCGTGTGTGGGGAAAAACCGGCAGGAGACGGCGTTTTGGGTGCTTTGGCGGGGGTGAGCTCGAAACAACCGATCTGGGATCGGGGACGGGGGTGCACTCCTCAGTGTATTCCCACTTTTACGGTTTTTGGAGCCTAGGTGTTGGGGTTTTACTTGCGCTTGGAGGACATGAGCTCGCCCCGGTTTGAAACCGAGTGGGCCAACCGCTTCACGGGACTTTACGTACACACCACCTCGCCGAGCGTGGGGTTAGGGCCGAGTTGAGCTCGGCAAGTGCGGAACCATACTTGCTAGTAGGATAGCGGGGTATCAGTGGGGGAGAGGTGGGAGAGACCACCTTCTCTCAGAGCGACTCCCGTGTGGCCACACGGGAGCATTTCACAGTTCCGGTGCAATCCCTTCCGAGGGGGGGATCCTTTTGAGGGCCGGATGCAGGATGGGATTGTCACTACCGAGAGTTTGCACGGTAGGATGGGCTCGGTCGGCCGTACACCGGCTGGGTGCCATTCTGGGTTGGGTACAGGTGTACACGCTCTGTAGAGTTGTTCGATCTATAGCTATAGCCGCATCCTCGGTCATGGACGAGCCAGTGGATTGTTGGTTCTCATGTTTTGGGATTTCAACCTTCCCCCTGTAGTGAGAGTGTGGTGAGCCGTGGTTGCAGTCGGGGAGAGGAGAGTGGCTCCCTCTACCTCGCGGATCCGGTTGCAATTATTGAGGTGCGAGGAGAGGAAGTTCTCGCATCGACCCTAGATGGAGGTAGGTTGTGGAGACGGGACTCTGGGTTACCAGGTTGTTCCGAGCTGTGTTGAGAGCTTTGGGTTGGGATCTTGATGGAGATATCTTGTTGTTACTCTGATGCTGCTGCATAGGAAACCCGAGCTTCTTCCTTGTCTCTTTTCTTCCCTTTAGATGTTAGGCCACTTAAAGCTGCATACAGTTGGTGACGTGGACCTATCCCACTCCTTGGGGATAGACTTTGGGTGTGCAGGGTACGAGTCCGAGTACGACAACAACACCGATGGATGGTGCGACTGAGGGATGCGTCGCTTCGCTCAAGGATGCCTATGGTGAGAAGAATAAAAGATGGAGACCCTTCTGAGATGCTAGCTACCGCTATGTAGAATTTCACTCTGATTCAGCCAAGAGGCTTGTAATGATGTACTCCATAATGGACATGTAATAAATTTATGTACTAATGCTTATGTGATGCGATGTATGGCTGTGTTTTACTATCTGTGATACGTTCTGTACGTGATAGCCATTGATCCAGGGACTATCGCGAAGGTACAGGGATTCGGGTTTTCTTTTGAAAATCTGGGGTTTTACAGGTGGTACCAGAGCCATACTTGACCGTAGCACGTATCCATAGAAATGGCCGATAGAAATAGGACTCTATACGCTCTATTTCTATATGTATACCCTTGAGCTATGTTATGAAAACTTATCTCTTTTTAAAACATCTCACTTACCTGCGCTAACTAAAATTTCTTACGTGTCACAGGAAATGGAGCGCCAAGTTGCGGAGATCACCCCCGAGACGTGCGGGGCGATCTTCCACTGGATGGAGAGGGCCCTTCTCAGGCTTGGGGTCCCTCCCACCTACGTCACGTACCGCGCTGAGTACGTGCCCGCCGTGACGGGATGGCTGGTGCTCTGCACGGTTGCTGTCCTTCCTCACCCGAACCTTCCAGGGTTCAAGGGGGAGGTCTGCTACAGCACCGCTATGACCGTCGCGACTGCGATGGACGTCGCCTGCCGCCAGGCACTGGGCTGCCTTCTCGCCCAGTACCGCGCCACGTTCGAGTCCGGGACGCTCCGTCTTCTACCCCGGGACTACTGGTGCCAGGCACCGCTCGTGGACGGGGTCCCTTCGCACGAGGGAATCCAGGACGACGTTGAAGCCGCGCCCTTCCGCGAGTCTGACGAGACTCTGGTGGAGACCGCCAGCTACTTGGTCGACCTCAACAAGTACACCCGTCGCCTGGAGGACGAGTCGCGGACCCTCTTCGGCGACATCAGGGATGCCACCGGAGAGGCCCGCCTTCACCTGCCGCGCTGCCTTCAGCTGGAGAGAGAGAACAGCGCACTACGCCACCATGTTCGCCACTTGAGCAGGGGCTCAACCGCGCGACCACCGTCCTGCTGCAGTCAGAGAGGGAGCGTGTGGAGACCTGCGAGGAGCTGCTGTATGTCAAGGAGGACCTTCGCAAGATGAGCGCGAGTCAGAGCCGGCTGAAGGACAAACTTCAGAGCAAGGACGACTTGCCTGCTCGGCTGTGAGCGGAACAAGGTGGAGAAGCTGGAGAAGAACAGAGCGGAGAATGTTGCCAACCTCGCGTGGCTTACGCGCACGGCTGTCTACCTGAGAGACAAGGCCGAGAGACTGAGGAGGACTTGGGAGGACGCCGACTCTCTCCGCGTGGACGAGCTCATGGAGCTCAACGAAGAGCTGCCCTTCGAGTCGCAGCGTGCGATCCGCGCCGAGACCTTCGAGCTGCACCAGTCCCGCCTCAAGCTACATCTGTGTCCGATGGCTCGGATGCCGACCCCCGTCAAGACCGAGGAGGTACGCGAGGCACACGCCTTGGTGTCCCGGATCTTCCCTCCGGACTACCCCATAGAGGACCGCTACCCCATCTCGTACAAGAGGGCTCGCACCGAGTAGAGTGCAGAGCGAGGACATGACCTAGAGTAGAGTTGTAAGATAGTAGTTTCCATGAGTTGTTCCATGCAGTCGTGAGCATGTTCCGGTGCATGAAGAGAGTCATGTCACACCATGTAGGCACCACCCTTTTGAGCATGTAACGATGTATTAGAGCGTTGATTTGAGCTGCTACCCCTAAGGTCTGAGTCAGCCTCGGGGAAGCATATGTACTACTCATGCTTGTTGTATGCTTGGATCTTAATGGAGTTATTTGTGTCTTAATGCTTTTTCTCTTTGAATGTTGGTTATATAAATAGTTTTATTTTCATGCTTGTCTCAGACTCATATATGATGGTGAGTGACATTGTGTAAAAGTCTTTTCTTCCCTGGTCATGTTTTCAGAAGGATGTCGATCCGACGGTCCAACCGTCTGCTGGCACGCCTTGAGGAGGCTGCCGCGGAGGAGGAGGAAGCCCCACAGGGCCGTGGCTGCGGTCGTGGCTGTGCCGCCGCACGTGGACACGGTCGTGCACCTGCCCGTGGCCGTGGACGCCCGCCCCTATGTGGAGGAGCTCTGGGAGCTCGAGGCCGAGGTGCCGGAGCACCACCACCGCCGCCCAAGGGCCCAGAAGCCGAAGCCGAGGATGGAGGAGCCGAGCAAGAATAGGAGCAAGACCAACCTGAGCCGGACCAGCCTCCACCGCTGCCACCCAACTTGGTGGATGTGATGGCTGTCCAGACTCAGTTGATGCAGAGGATGGCGGAAGCCATGGAGCACCGTGGCAACGGTGGGAACCACGGCGCTCCGCGGGACGAGGACCTCACGAGGAAGATCGAGAGGTTCATCTGCCTGAAGGCCCCCACCTTCAGCTACTCGGATGACCCGCTCAATGCCGACGACTGGCTGAGGGTGATCGAGACCAAGCTCGACCTCACCGTCTGCTCCGACGAGGAGTGCATCACCATCGCCGCGCACCAGCTGGAGGGTCCTGCCAAGTCTTGGTGGGACAACTACACCGCCAGCCACCCGAACCCAGCCTTCATCACCTGGTTGGAGTTCTGCGAGGCGTTTCGCGAGCAGTACCTACCTAGCGAGCTGTTGATCCAGAAGGCGCAGGAGTTCCGCACCATGACGCAGGGTGCGATGAGGGTGGAGGAGTACGAGCGTCATTTCACAAAGATGATGTGGTACGCCCCTGATGACACCAACACCGACCAGAAGAAGCAGTTCTGGTTCCTGCGAGGCCTTCACCACAGCCTTCACCAGGGACTGAAGGTGAGCGAGCACAAGTCCCTTCGCCACCTCGTCAACCGCGCCATCGCGGTCGAGGAGGAGAGGAGGGGACACGAGGAGCGCATGAAGGGCAAGAAGAGGATGGGAGATCGGGATCACCACGACCGATCCTTCCAGAAGCCGAGGAGCAAACAGAGCAACATGCTGAGGGGGAGCAACCGCCCGGGGCACAACCAGCCTGGGCGCAGCTTCGGAGGAGGCCGTGGCCAGTTCCCCGCAGGGAGGAGCCCCGGCTACCTGCAGCAGACTGGAGGCTACAACTGTCTGCCGCCGAGCGCCACGAGACCTACTGCTGGAGGCTTCACCATGACCTGCTTCTCCTGTGGCAAGCCTGGCCACAAGTCCTATGACTGCCCGGACAAGAGGACCGCTGCTACCCCCGCGAGAGCTCCTGCTCCAGGAGGACGACCTCCTCAGGCTGCACCACCGCCGACTGCCGGCCGTGGGAGAATGAACCACCTCACTGAGGAGGAGGCTGCCGACGCTCCTGACGTCGTGATCGGTGAGTTTTTGGTTTGTGGTACTACTGCTTTGGTTCTTTTCGATACCAGTGCAACCGGGTCGTATATCATCTGTAGATTCATGGACAAACTATCCCTCCCTACAACCACCCGATCGATTCCTATCATCACTAGTTCACCTCTCGGAGATATCAGATGCACCTTACTGTGTAGAGGTGTGGAAGTGGTCATTCAGGGCCACAAGTTCTTGGGGGATCTGACAGTGTTGCCCTCCAATGGCATCGACGTGATTCTGGGGATGGATTGGATCACCGCACACAAGGGTGTCATCTCCACTTCACCGCGACTAGTGACCTTGGTACACCCCGACGGGACGAGGGTCACCTTCGAGCCGATGAAGTCTCGAGACATACCAGCTGTGTACAGTCTTCACACAAAAGCTATCTCAGATGTGCCAGTGCTTTGTGAGTACGAGGATGTGTTCCCAGAAGAGCTGCCGGGTTTGCCTCCAGACCGTGACGTGGAGTTCGTGATCAACTTGGTACCGGGAACTACACCTATAGCTCAGAGTCCGTAAAGAATGGCAGATGTTGAGCTGAAGTTGTTGAAGGTAGAGTTAGACTGACTGCTTGAGAAGGGGTTCATTCGACCGAGTGCTTCACCGTGGGGTTCACCAGCTCTGTTCGTGCCGAAGAAAGATGGGACTCAACGTCTGTGTGTTGATTACCGCGCACTCAATGCGGTAACCATCAAGAACAAGTACCCGCTACCCCGGATAGATGACCTAATGGATTAGCTAAGGCAAGCCAAGTTCTTCAGCAAGATTGATCTCCAATCAGGCTACCACCAGATGAAGATTCGGCCGGAAGACATTTGCAAGACCGCGTTTGTGACCCGGTACGGACAGTACGAGTACACTGTCGTATCGTTCGGTCTTACGAACGCCCCAGCGTACTTCATGAACATGATCAAGGTGTTCATGGAGGAGTTAGACAAGTGTGTTGTTGTCTTCATTGACGACATACTGGTCTTCTCCAAGATTGCAGAAGAGCATGAAGAACACCTGAGGATAGTGTTGGGAAAGCTCAGGCAACAGCAGCTGTATGCCAAGTTCAGCAAGTGTGAGTTCTGCATGGAGGAAGTCACCTTTCTTGGTCACGTGTTGTCAGCTGAAGGAGTGGCCATAGATCCGAGCAAGATAGAGGCAGTATCCAAGTGGCAGTCACCCAAGTCAGTGACAGAGATCCGCAGTTTTCTCGGTTTAGCCGGTTACTACCGCCGGTTCTCCAAGATTGCGAAGCCCATGACAGAACTGTTGAAGAGCAACACACCGTATGTATGGTCGGACAAGTGTGAAGCCAGCTTTCAGGAGCTCAAGACTCGCCTCACCACTACACCGGTCCTAACTCTTCCCGATGCGAGCAAGGACTTCGTGGTGTACTGTGACGCATCGAGACAAGGACTCGGTTGCGTGCTAATGCAGGGAGGTAAAGTTGTTGCATATGCCTCACGACAGCTTCGGAAGCACGAGGAGAACTACCCCACACATGACCTCGAGCTAGCCGCTGTCGTTCACGCTTTGAAGATATGGAGACACTACCTGATGGGCAACAAGTGTGACATTTACACCGACCACAAGAGTTTGAAGTACATCTTCACACAGTCCGAGTTGAACCTGAGGAAGCGAAGATGGCTCGAACTGATCAAGGACTACGACCTGAACATCCACTACCACCCTGGTAAAGCAAATGTCGTAGCCGATGCCCTGAGCCGCAAGCATTACTGCAACAATCTGATGGTGCAGAAAGAGCAACCGGCATTGTATGAGGAAATGGAGAAGCTGAAGTTGGAGATAGTTGAGAAGGGGCAGCTGAATGAACTTCGAGTGAAGTACACCGTAGAAGATCAGATTCGGCAAGCTCAGAAGGGATGTCCAGAAATTGAGGAAGTGAAAGATCTGATGGCAAGAGGCAAGGCAGCTGACTACCGCCTCGACAAGCAAGGCACCCTGTGGTTGAAGGATCGCATTTGTGTACCCCGAAGCAAGGAGATCCGAGACTCGATACTGAAGGAAGCTCACGACTCTCAGTACTCGATTCACCCTGGTTGCACAAAGATGTACCAAGATCTAAAGGTACGGTTCTGGTGGGAGAAAATGAGGGAAGACATTGCAGAATACGTTGCTAGATGCGACACTTCTCAGAGAGTGAAGGCAGAACATCAGAGACCTGCTGGTTGGCTACAGCCGCTTGAGATACCTGTCTGGAAATAGGAAGATATCAGCATGGATTTCATAGTGGGACTGCCTTGCACACAGAAAGGGAACGATTCCATCTGGGTGATTGTCGACCGTCTGACCAAAGTGGCACATTTCATACCTGTGAAGACAACCTTCGAGACGCATAAGCTAGCAGAGCTGTACATCGACAACATCTTGAAGCTACATGGGGCACCGAAGAGTATAGTGTCTAACAGAGGACCGCAATTCACCGCCAAATTCTGAAGGAGCTTACATAAAGCCAAATTCTGGAGGAGCTTACAATGGAATGGGATTGGATTTGGCTTTGGCTGAGGCTTTGGTTTCTCTCTTGGTTGAGGCTTCTCCTCACTCAGTTTCTCTTCCTTCTTCCCAAAGAACTCGTTCCCCAAGTCATTCATGAACTTGATGGGTTTTTGGAAGTTGTTGGTTTGTGGAGGAAACACGGGAGGATCTGGGGTTGTGTCTAGTCAGTTCCTAAGTAGGTTTGGTTTAGGGGCATATGCATTCTTGTGGAAGGTTTTTGGTGGAGCTGGGATATCACCAATCTTCTCCTCCTTCTCACCACTGCACTCCCCAATCTTATCCGACCCAAGTGCTTGCCCATCATAGCACTTGTATGCCTCAAGCATCATCCTGAGCTGAGGCTCATGACCCGACAACCAACCCATCATTTTCCTCAACTCATCATTCTTATCCTACAAGCGATCAACATAGTGTGCAAGCTCCAAATTTATCACAACATTTATTTCACAAGTAGAGCATGAAGTAGGAATCGGAGCTTTCAGCTTAGCTTCTAGTGATATAGCATAAGCAAGCGATACAACTAGCTTCTCATGCAAAACAGGACAAGAAGTACAAGCACCAAGAAAGGAGGGCCAAGATTTCATCTCATCTAGCTCAACCCTAAACACGTCTAGTTCCTCAACCTTGGAGGCATACTTTTCCTTAAGCACAGTCAAATCACCAAGGAACGTAGAACAATCAGTGCATTCAGGTTCATCGGTCACAATAGGAGCAGACTTCAGAGATTCTATTTGAGCCCTAGCATCAACAAGCAAAGACTCTAGCTCAACCATCTTCTCCTTAGTGTAACACCCGATTTTATAAACACAATCAGGTGCCACTTTATGTATGCTAGGATCATATTTCATACATAAAGTACAACTTCATCAGTGGTACATTTCCATATCATGTTTACAAATTACAAAATGACCCGTTGGTCCAAAGGAAAAGTACAGCTATTGCTTAAAGTCTTGTGCGGAAGCAGGCTCCATGACCACAGGCAATCAACCGGGGGAACACGCACTCCTAGATCTTCATGGCCTCCATAACCTGAACAACATTTATGGGGAGAGACAAGAAGGGGTTGAAAGGGAAGCGGTGAGTACATCGAAATGTACTCTGCAAGTGTAGGAGGTATGGCTATGAGGGCTTAGAACAAGAAAGGCTAACACAACTGGTATGCAGATAGACAATCCTTGCCATATACAGCTCTGCCAGCCTTGCTCCCGTATGGGTAGTCTTCACTAGAATGAAATGAGCCACTTTGGTGAAGCGATCCACAATGACCCATATAGAATCATAACCACCTTGCGTGCATGGTAAGCCTACTATGAAATCCATACTTATTTCTTCCCATTTCCATTCTGGTACCTTCAGAGGTTGCAACAATCCTGCAGGCCTTTGGTGCTCTGCTTTCACTCTCTGACATGTGTCACACAAGGACACATATTCTGCAACGTCTCGCTTCATACCGTACCACCAGTATAGGGTCTTCAAGTCTTGATACATCTTCGTGCTCCCTAGGTGGATGGAATAAGCGGACTCATGTGCCTCTTGTAGGATGGTGTCCCTGAGGGGCTTCAAGTCTGGCACACATATCCTATCCTTCAGCCACAAGGTTCCTTGATCATCAACTCTAAATCCTGGGGCTATACCAACCTTAATGAGTTCCTTGATCTACTTGATCTTCTCATCTTCGAGTTGTCCTTTTCTGATGTCTTGCTCTAGTGTTGGCTCTACTTCCATGGTAATACCCTCCATGTTAGTGATGAATCCAAGGTTGAGACGTTCAAACCGTTTGCATAGCTCTGCTCAAAGAGTTCCTGCTACAGCCATGTTTGCATAGCTTTTTCTCCTCAGAGCATCAGCCACCACATTGGTCTTCCCAGGATGGTAATTAACACCGAGATCATAATCCTTGATCAACTCTAGCCAACGGCATTGCCTCAAGTTCAGATCATTCTGAGTGAAGATATATTTCAAGCTCTTGTGATCTGTGTAAATCTCACAGCGATTGCCAAGGATGTAATGTCTCCAAATCTTTAAAGCATGAACAACCGTTGCCAATTGTAGATCATGAGTTGGATAATTCTTCTCGTGCTTCCGTAACTACCTTGATGCATAGGCTATCACTCGGCCTTCCTGCATGAGTATGCAACCAAGACCAGAATGTGAAGCATCACAATAAATATCGAAAGGCTTATGAATATATGGAAACTTTAATATCGGTGCTGATGTTAAACGCCTCTTGAGTTCTTCAAAACTAGCATCACAAGTTGCGGTCCATTTGAATTCCCTTGTCTTCTCCAACAATTCTATGAGCGGCTTGGCTATTTTGGAGAAACCCTCAACAAATCTGCGATAATACTCAGCCAATCCAAGGAAGCTACAAATCTCTGAGACACTGTTAGGTGGATTCCAGTTCAGCACATCCCTGACTTTCCCTGGATTGTTGACGGTCCTTACAACAAAAATTTGACTGTCAAAACCTCAGGTTCGAGAGGAGTATATGACAAGTTTCATGCACATTTTTAGTACTAATAAAGTTCCATGAGTTGTGTTGTGAATTTCATAGGCAGGTACACATTTTGGGAGAATTTGGGACCAACACGCAACATGTGCTAGGCACGGCCAAACCACCTGGTGCGTCCGGCCCTACCCAGTGGCACGGCCCTGGTCCAGAGCAACCCTACTCCCTCGTGCACAACTTGGACGAGCGTGATTCACTGGAGGAATGTCAGTTTGATAAAAGGGTGAATGCTAGGATCACTTGGATCAATGGGTCCACTTATCCAATTGCTCAACCGCCACAACCGTCATCTAGAGGCGATCCTAGGCGTTCCCTAACACGGTCGATGCATCACACAGCACGGGGTCAGGCCGACCACACCTATAGGGCCGGCCGCACCTATCACTTGGCGTGCCGGGTGAACCCGACCAAGGAGTCGACCTACAACCGCCTCAGGAGCAGTGATCAGGAGCGTCCAAGGCGAGAGGCGGCACATCCTAGGGCCGATCGTGCCTAGAGAGCCAGCCGCACCTGGGGTTTTCCTCCCCTGTGCTCCATCGACCTCCCTTGCCTATAAAAGGTACCTCACACTCGCTGGAATGGACACACAACACAGGAGCATCTCCATTTTTCACTTTTGTTCACTTAGAGTAGGATTAGTGTAGTTTGGGAGTTAGTGATAGGTGCCGATTTGGATCAGCACAAGGATGGCCTGATATTCACGGCAGTAGGTTTAAGAACAAGGATAAATTGCTATAAAATAGCGGGGATAACTAGCTTTATACCTGACCAAGGTTGGTTATGACAACACGACGGGGAGAGAGGCACCGAAACTGCGAAGGACTTCGACTCGATCTCCGAACGACCGCAGAACCACAAGCCGGAACTAATCCACACAATACGGCGCAGTCGAACGGAAGCCGTAGAGCACGAAGTATGGGACCTCAGAGAGATCTCTTCACAAGTCCTTGAAGAACAAGGAAGAACAAGGGGTGTGCAAGGCACTCAGCAGCATCGGCTGCAACAAACAATATGAGGCTATCAATTCATGATTATCAAAAACTTAGTTCTCAATGGTACATAGGGGGTATTTATACTAGGAACAACCCTCCTAGATGGGTCAGAATTCGAGATGGAAATGAAAAGGCTAAGCAAGTGAAAAGGGTCCCCAGAAATCAACTCCCGAGGTGGACTCGCGTGGCTGTTGACCTTCTGTGCAGCCTCCACTAAATTTGTCATAACTCTTTATTGGAAAGTCCAATGGACATGCGGTTTCTTGCATTGGAAAGTTGACTTCAAGGACATTCTATCAAGTACTCGTGGAGCTCACAACCAAAGAGTTATGGTCGATTCATTATGCAGGTCTGAACTGGTCTGAAATGGAGATCTGAAGCGAACTTCCTGGATCCTTATTCCGAACGGGTGATTCTTGGTTTCCAAGCTTGTCTGAACAATCATCTGAATGGAATCCTCCTGGATCCTCAATCCAAACGGAAGATTCTTGGTTTCCAGGCTTATCCGCACAGTCATCCGAACGGAATTCTCCTAGATCCTTGGTTTGAGTTGGTGATTCTTGGTCCGACTGTTTCTTGTTGTTTACTTCTTCTCCATGTTTAGTTGTACCGTCCTCTTCATGCATATTCCTAAGGACAACCAAAGTACAACTTTTAGGTAGTATAACATTCTCATATATTTTGGAATTAATTTCAGTAAGGAAAGAATTCACCTTTTGTTGGAGTTCCTTAGCATGGCTACGTGTAATAGGTCCTTGAAGTGCAGGAGCTTGTGTATCTGATGCTTGGTCTTGTGTAACTCGTGGGATGTCCACATCATTCTCCCTCTCTTGAAAAGGAGTCGTCCTCGACTCTATTATGTAAGTGTGGCTTGGCATGTGCACATCATCCTCCTACTCTTGAAAAGGAGTCATCCTCGACTCTATTGTGCAAGTGAGGCTTAGCATGTGCACATCATCCTCCTCCTCTTGATAAGGAGTCGTCCTCGACTCTATTGATCCAAAGAATGGAGCTAGCTCAGCATCGTTGAGGAATGTTGCTGCATTGTACTTACTTTGCATATGAATCTTCTTTTTCTTTCTAGGACACTCAACAACCCCTTCATGGTTGAAATGATTCAAATGAAGATTTGTTGGTGTTGTGGCATTTATTTCCTCCAATATTCCAAGGTGTTTCAATTTGTAATCATACAATCCAAATAGTAGCTTTGCCATAGGAAAATAAGAAGGATGGACGTTTAATTTAGCTTTCACCTTGGATAGTTGTTTGACAATGATGGCTTCTAATATCCATAAGTAATGCTGATCTTTCTCTCCCTCTTGAGGAGAAGCTACTCCAAGCTTTTCATAACCTGAACAAATATTGCGCAAAAGAGTAAAAGTATATGCATGGTATATGAATAGGTCATTTGTTTTGTCATTGTCTTTGTTGCACAAAACATCATTCTTAAGAAAGGAAAAACTGCATAGAGTTGGTCCATATGTCACAATTATCATGATGTTCACATCATTATTCTCCCTTCCTTGGAACAAAGTCGACCTCGACTTTTGATTATACCACAAAAGATTGTTAATTTGAAACATTGTATTAACAACTTTCATCTTACCACGATGAAAAATCATTATTGACTTTTGTGTACCTGCAAATAATTTATATGACGGGAGAACGAAAATTTCATGCAAACAACACAACTGATTTACCATCTCCAATTTTATCATTCCAAGATCATATTGTTCAAAACATAGTGATGAAACATTCATAACAATATCAAAGTATTTGTTGCACAATGTATGGACAGATTTAGTTGTATGCCTTTTAAAGGCAATGCCAATGGATGAGAACAAATGTTCAGCATGTGCACAGATTGCACTTCTTTGCCCATGAGTGTTTTCTTTTGGTGGTTTAGATGAACAAGGGAAAGACATTGAAGGTTCTGAATTACAAGCACTAAACAATTGATGGATCAAATCACACAAATTAACACACATCGGTTTTGACTCCAAATCATCAGGCTTGTCATTGGTTATGCAAATGGCATGAACATAAAAATTATGTACAACATGTTCTCCAATGAGAATAAATGTAAACTTGCAGCTATGAACTGTGTTCAAAGATCTTGAAGATGTTATCACAAAAATATTCTCAAGCATTTTGTTGACATCAATAGGTGTATCAAGCATGGTGTAAAACAAGCAGTTGGTAGGAGATAGCTTGGTAAAGAATTCACCACCACTAATCAACTGAAATTGGTGGTTTTTATTAGCATATAAAATATTGCAAGGATCAATCAAAGTACAAATATTATTATCATCCCAAATTTTATGATCAAATTTATCAACATGTTCTTCAATCAAATTAGCACAAAGGTTTGGATTATGTTCTATTGCTGAAACAATAATATCATGAGTATTCATTTCCATATCACCAAACTTATTTACATGCATAGTACTTGATATATGAGTGCAAAGTATCATGTAAATCAACCATATCAAAGCATAGAAAAGATCATAGATGATTGAACAATGGTTAGCAACTTGCAAACTTTCAGCAAAGGTATGATCATGTGACACTACCAAATCAGCACAAACAATATGATTAAGTCTATTTAAAACATGTGCTTTATCACAATCACTCACCACAATATTTTGCATATTCAGATCTGAATCATTTTCAGTACCTTGTATAAGTTGTGGCAGTGCTAGTATCATGGATGATGTTTCTAAAATCTCACCAATTGCCTCATCATGCATCATGTTGTGGGCTGCATACAGTTGATTCGGTTGCTTGGCTACCTTCTCATCTTTCTCGACAAGTATGGTGACATCATGAACAGCCATGTCTTCCTCATTTTTACTGCAAATCTGGACACTTGGAAAGAAAACATTAGCAGTAGAGATGATACTATTAGATTCAAAAATATCCTCACATGATTTGCATTCAAACTCTCTGTTGGTCTGTGGTGTATCCCTCACATTTTCATTATTTGTACTCTCAAGGTCATAGTGGGTGGAATCACACAACTCACTTTTGGTTTCACTCTCTCTCAATTTGGCTATGTGGCCCTCATTCTCACATAGGTCTTGATGCACAATCACTTCAACATCTTGGGATGCAACATATGCATACGTATCATACTTCACCATGTTTTGTGAAGGCAATGGAGTAGCAGTTGTTGCAAAAGAACCCAGAATTAAATCTTCCTCAAATACTACTGAACTTGCATCAGTTGAATGAGAAGCATTTGCATTATTATTGCCTTCAATCTGATCCTTATGTTGCAAATACAATGAAATTTCATTACCTTTGTCCATGGTCATCACCTGATCTTCTTCATCGAAAATTAGAGGTTGATCATACTGCACCATATTATTTTCTTCAGTAACCTGCAGCACATCAAAAGAAAAACTAGTAGAAATTGTCATGTTAGAAAGAAATGTTTCCTCACAAGACTCCTCTTCTTTGCTCAATTTTTGTGTATCTCTCTCACATATGGTGGATTCTCTCATATTTTCATGTTGAACTCTCACACTCATTTTTTGTTGGTGGAACTCTTCCTCACATATGGTGGAGTCACTCTTCTTTTCATTTTGAACTCTCACACTCAATTTTGGCTGGTGGCACTCCTTCTAACATGGGTGTTGCTGATCATAGGAACTTCTTGGTGTCTCTTGCTGAATTTTTCTTTTTGTGGACACCCAATAATCTTCAGTACCAATCAGCACATGAGGGCGAGAACTATGCCCTCGAGCACCTTTCCCATGCTGTCCTCTATGGTCAAAATGACCATCATGATGGTTTTTGACACATTGATGTCGTACCCCACTATTTGAGATTGGAAGACGTTCATTGAACATCCTCTCCATGGCTGCCACAAGTGAGTTTTCAAAGTGATGTAACTCAGCTCGAGAGATTGGTGGCTCTTTTCCTCTATGTCTACCACCACAAAAACTTGGATTGGATCCTGCCATGTTAGGATATTGCAAGAGAAAGTGGAATAGGAAAAATATGTGGAATCTCACAACCTCACCTCTTGCTTACCCAAGTTCTTACCCGTTCTCAAGGACCATGAGTGTGCTAGTGTGGCGTAACCAAACCTGTGAATAAGCGGTTGAAAGGATACAAGACGAGAGGTCCGGTTTCAGATTTTTGTGGAGCTATAGGTGGCTGATCAAGGCAGGCTATGGTACTATAACCAAGTGCAACAAACCGTTCAAACAAGATGGTAATATTGCTGTCCAGAATCAACACCAACTTAATATATGAACATGAAACTTTTGATAACCGATCCGCAACACAACCCCTTGCAACCTTTCAATTCTCTTTTCTTTCTTTATTTTTTCTTTTCTTTTTTTTGCTCTTCCTTTCACACTTTTTTTTGATTTTTTACTAATAGCAAACACAAAACAATCTAACAGGGGTGCGGAAAAAAAATTATACAAGAGTACGGCGGAAGAACAAAGGCGGTGACTAGCAACACGATGAACGAAATGAACACAAAGTAACAGTACCAACAAAATGGCTATAGGATTTTTTTGTATGGCTTTCCAGTGGACTGTAGGACATGAACAAAAATGTATATGATGGATGAAACTAGTAACAAATTGTAAAGGGTGGGAGGGTGGGTAAAACCCAAACCTACCGTGACAACGATAGCTCTGATACCACTTGATAGGTGCCGATTTGAATCAACACAAGGATGGCCGGATCTTCACGGCATTAGGTTTAAGAACAAGGATAAATTGCTGTAAAACAGTGGGGATAACTAGTTTATACCTGACCAAGGATGATTATTACCAATCGACGGGGAGAGAGGCACCGAAACCGCGAAGGACTTCGACTCGATCTCCGAACGACCGCAGAACCACAAGCCGGAACTAATCCACACAATACGACGCAGCCGAACGGAAGCCGTAGATCATGAAGTAGGGGACCTCATAGAGATCTCTTCACAAGTTCTCGAAGAACAAGGAAGAACAAGGGGTGTGCAAGGCACTCAGCAGCATCGGCTGCGACAAAACATATGAGGCTATCAATTCATGATTATCAAAAACTTAGTTCTCAATGGTACATAGGGGGTATTTATACTAGGAACAACCCTCCTAGATGGGTGTGAATTCGAGATGGGAATGAAAAGGCTAAGCATGTGAAAAGGCTCCCCAGAAATCAACTCCCGAGGTGGACTCGCGTGGCTGTTGACCTTCTGTGGAGCCTCCACTAAATCTGTCATAACTCTTTATTGGAAAGTCCAATGGACATGCAGTTTCTTGCATTAGAAAGTTGACTTCAAGCATGTTCCATCAAGTACTCGTGGAGCTCTAGAGACATCACGACCAAAGAGTTATGGTCAATTCATTATGCAGGTCCGAACTGGTCTGAAGTGGAGATCTGAAGCGAACTTCCTGGATCCTTATTCCGAACGGGTGATTCTAGGTTTCCAAGCTTGTCCAAACGATCATCCGAATGGAATCCTCCTGGATCCTCATTCCGAACGGATGATTCTTGGTTTCCAGGCTTATCCGCACAGTCATTCGAACGGAATTCTTCTGGATCCTTGGTTTGAGTTGGTGATTCTTGGTCCGATTGTTTCTTGTTGTTTACTTCTTCTCCATGTTTAGTTGTACCGTCCTCTTCATGCATATTCCTAAGGACAGCCAAAGTACAACTTTTAGGTAGTATAACTTTCTCATATATTTTGGAATTAATTTCAGCAAGGAAAGAATTCACCTTTTGTTGGAGTTCCTTAGCATGGCTACGTGTAATAGGTCCTTGAAGTGCAAGAGCTTGTGTATCTGATGCTTGGTCTTGTGTGACTCATGGGATGTCCACATCATTCTCCCCCTCTTGAAAAGGAGTCGTCCTCGACTCTGTTATGTAAGTGTGGCTTGGCATGTGCACATCATCCTCCTATTCTTGAAAAGGAGTCGTCCTCGACTCTATTGTGCAAGTGAGGCTTGGCATGTGCACATCAGTTAGAGTCGAGTCGAGCTAGTCTCAGGGTTCCAAAGGAGTCTTCGTCAGGGGTCCGGTAC
This sequence comes from Cenchrus fungigraminus, assembly GCA_036936925.1. Taxonomy (NCBI): domain Eukaryota; kingdom Viridiplantae; phylum Streptophyta; class Magnoliopsida; order Poales; family Poaceae; genus Cenchrus; species Cenchrus fungigraminus. Next base: position 51,531,485 of record CM072780.1, read on the forward strand.
TATTGTATCCTTTCTTTGGTTAAACTCATGTACAATTCAAGTTATCTTTCTATCTTACCTTTCGAGTCAATTACATTCAACTTTTACTTTGCTCTAGAAGCTTTATTCTTGGTTTAGATTAAATTTAGTTTAATCTTGGTTAGCATAGCTCTCTAGAACCCTATAGTGTTGTGGTCGTTCTTCGCTTGATCTTCTACCGAGTACGTTTGTGCTTAGTAGCGGAGAGAGACCTTCTTTCGTGATATCTAGGGAAAGGTTCTTTGGTTTGTTGTGAGCGCGGTGCTCAGAGCTTGCCTTAGTCTTAGATTGGTGTCCAGTTCAATGGAATGGTTGTGGTACCCTAAGAAGGTGACAGCTCCGGATGGGCTCAGTAGTCCACCACGTTAGTTCGGGCCGGTAGGATTCAGCGCGTCGTCGTTCTCTCTTCTCATCCCAGTCCGAGAGCGCGGCTTTTCATGCCCCTGCAGCACTAGAAGAGCTTGTCGAGTTTAGCTTGCATTGGTTATCCTTTGCCTTAGTTCTTTACCTAGAGTTAACAAGAATAGATAGATTGTGTTAGGATCCTTTCTCGTCTCATTGTCCTCCCAGCTCACTAGGTCCTCTCTAACCCTTTATCAAGATCTCCTTGTGTGTGTCAAGTTATCCCCGAATATCTTTATTCGTTACCCCCGCTATAGCTCTTTACTGAGTCTTGTTACTCTCCACCGTTTATCCGATCATCTTTGCCGTAGTGCCTCCCTTGGGAAAATATAAATACGATAACCCGAATACCACCGGGTGAAGTGCTACAACAGTAATCCGTGCGCTTGCGGACCTTTCTGTGACGTGTGTTTTACCAAAGACGTTCCTAGCTTCGTTACTAGGGGTATAAACCCGGTAGCGACGCTAGCGAGTGCCAACAAGCATTTCTGGCGCTGTCGCCGTGAGTGCAAACCTAGTAGTGAGGCTAAAGAATGTCAATAAGCATTTCTGGTGCCATTGCCGGGGAGGCAATAGGCAAAAGGTATCATTTAAACTTCGTGGTAGAGTTATCTAGGTTCGGTGAACCGCTATTTAAGCGGGTTTACCCTTGCTCTACTCTTGTGTACGCAGAATAGTGCATGACCGGTTTCAACCTACCGTCCAACTTTCACGACAATCCGGAGTCACTTGTGAGGAGAGTGCGACCTCGTGTCCTCATTCCTCAGAAGTTTCTCTCGAGTCAAGAAACAAACACCGTCGATCCCGTAGACAGCACCTCGTCAGCACCAATGGCCGAGAGGACGATTCGCGACTTTTCCGCTCCCTCCAACACCAATGTCCCTACCGGACCGAACGTGATGGTGGGAGAAGGAAACTTTGAACTCAAGCCGGCGTTGATCAACATGGTGCAAGCAAGTCCGTTCTGCGGCAAGCCTAATGAAGATGCCAATGCACATCTCCAACATTTCCTAGAGGTGTGTAGGACTTTCACTATCCGCGGAGTGACGGACGACGCAATTCGTCTTTGCCTATTCCCGTTCTAATTGCTCGGGAAGGCGAAGCAATGATTTTATGTGGAGCGAGATGCCATCAACACACGGGATAAGTGCTCTAAGGCATTTCTCGCAAAGTTCTTCTCGGTGGGCAAAACCAATGCCCTCCGCGCTAGAATTTCGGGCTTCCAGCAGCAGAATGATGAGAGTATCCCGGAAGCATGGGAACATTTCCAGGAGTACATCACCGCGTGCCTGCACCATGGCATGCAGGGGTGGTTCTTAATTCAGACCTTCTATCACGGGCTCAAGCGTACCACCCGTGAGCACCTAGATGCAGCCGCTGGAGGAGCCTTCTTCTCGCTACAAGTACCCACCGCCAAGGAATTGATCGAGAAGATGGTGGCAAATCAAGGTTGGGATGGAGATCGTCTCCAACCCCGTAACCGCGATGTACACCAAGTCGATGGAATTGACATGCTCGCCGCCAAGATGGACCTCCTAATGAAGAAATTAGAGGCACCAAGCAATGTGGAGACCGCCAAGATTATGGACGCTCCCATGACGTGCGAGGTTTGTGGTAATGTGGGTCATTCGGGAAATGATTGTCCCGAGACAAGGGAAGAAGCCAGCTTCATCAACAATGGAAACAACAATGGGTTCCGTAACAACAACTACAACAATCAAGGGTGGAACTCAAGGCCCAACTTCTCGTTCAAACAATCAAAATGGAGGTAATTATTCTAACAATTTCAATAATCAGCCCTCCATTAGAGATCTTGTCTTTGGCCAAACTATAATTAATGAAAACTTAAACAAGAAGCCATCTAGGAGGGTGTATGCACCTAAACATGTAGGGAAGCTCATACATCAAATCCAAGACCCATGGGAGGAATCAGTAGTCTTGCACAGGAAAGACAATGGATATCCGGCTATCGCATGCATGATCTACTATCAAAAGATCAAGAATGCTCTTTGTGACCTTGGTGCGAGTGTCAACCTCATGTCCAAGGCCATGTTTGAGGAGTTAGGATATCCTGCTCTCTCTCCAACAATGATGACAGTCCAACTTTCTGACTCATCGATTAAATATCCAGAGGGCATAGTGGAAAATCTCTTGGTGAATGTCAAAGGCTCCTATGTCTTTGCGGATTTCGTGGTCCTTGACACACAAGATGATGGAGAGATGCCACTTATTCTCGAGCGACCATTCCTAAGAGATGTCAATGTAAGGATTGATGTCGGAGCCGGAAAGATTCAATTCCGCATAAGGCGAAGGAACATGACACTCAAATTTCAAGCAAAAGAAGAGCAATGTTACCTAGTGCAAGAAGAGGAATCTAGGGAGTGGAGGAAGCCACGACCCCAATACAAGAAAGAGAAGGTGGCCCCAACCAAGCCCAAGGTGGATAGCCTCATTACAACGATGAGGAAGCATTGGGAGCAAGACAAAGCATTCAAAGGGCGCCACCAACCAAAGAAACCGAAGGCAATCAACAAGGCTAAGGGGGAAAGAAGACGAAAACCAAAAACACCCCCGTTAAAGCCTCACCAACTTCAGCGCCACCGAAGAAAACAAAGAGGGTGTGGCATATGAAGGGAGCATCGTCTGAGTCTTCCACTCTAGGACCAGACGAATCCAAGATCAATTGAGAAAACGGAGGGGTCCCGCTCACGAACTCTAAACTATGAGCCCTCACCATGAGGTAAACCGGTATTTATCTAATATTTCCCTTCCAACATTTTATTTCGTGCATCAAGCCTATTTAAATTTCAAATTTGGTTTCACCATTGTATTACTAAGTAAAAACGACATAGAAAAACAGTTTTGGAGATTTTTGGTGATACGGCCAAATCTAGAGGTACGGCCGTACCCCCCTCGACAAAATTTTGGTGTACGATGTTTACAGGAGGGGAGACGAGTGCTTGGAGTAAATGGAGTAGGGTCGGCCGAACCTAGTGGTACGGCTGCACCTATGGTCTTCCATGAATCCATCCAGCCAACCACTACAAGCTTCCAAGTGCTCAACTCATCACCAAAATGAAGACACGCCCACCAGGTAGCCAAAAATTAGCTTGGGGGAGACCCCATTTTCAATCAAGGAAGGTATGTCCATCCAAACCAATTTTCAACATCTTGTTTATCACATTTGAATAAAAAAACAACAAAAATATTTGCTTCAAACATGTGCATTTGAAATCTTGTCTATATACCCTCACTTTGGAAATGATGAATAGTTGCTATGTTAAAACTTTGCAAGAACCTAGTGTACAACCTTCTGCTCTATGAGCATTTGAATTTGTTGGTATATTTTGAGACAAGAGCCTGAAATAAAACTTCGTGGGAAGCAAATGCTTATGACCAAACCTAGGGTGTTGACTAGTAAGGTATGGTGAGACAATGTTGATCTTGCTCTGTCTCATAGTATGGTGAAAATCTTGGATGATTTCTTTTGAGAAAATAAAACAATACAAGTTACTCAATGGTCACATTACCCACCAAAGCCATATGTCGATATCAATGTACAAACCTTCTACATATGCTTGCTTGTGACCCATTGAGTTTTGCCAAATTGTTGTGACCCTTGGTAGAATCTTTTCATGCTCCCATGATCGAGATCACGTACACCCACATATACAAGCTAACTTCCACACCGGGAGTTACGCAAAACATGCCATCCACCCACCAAAAATGAATACTCCAAAGTTCCTAAGAGATTTCTCTTCTTGTATTGTTGCAAAAGGAGAGAGGGGTCATCAAAAGAAAAAAAAAAGTATATGCTCAAGAAGCATAGAAACAAAAAGAAGTGCTCCAATCAAAGAGCATAGAAATGATGAAGCATGACCCCCTCCAAAATAAAAGCAAGAGGAGAATCTCAAAGCAAGGAGTACTTATAAAAACAAACAAAAATATTCCACACACTTGCACATCTCGATCAAGTTGCATGACTAGTTTCTTCTTGGATCCGGTCTTTGGCTCAACAACATCATGTGGCACAAGTGAGTCTCATGCTTATCCTACCCAAAGCTCCACATACAAGCTCCACATAAAAGCCTTTGGTGAGGTAACAAATACCACTTGAGCGATCGAGGGAACCATCCGAGGAACCTTGTCTTTCTTTGCAAAAATTTCAAAACGCCGAGATAGGATCCAGAAAAGAGAAGAGTGAGTGATGCAAAGTCAAAACAATTCTACTCTTCAACCTCTGAAGGCAAGGTGGAAAGTTACAAGCCCCACAGGTAAGATAAGGCTAAGTTTCTCTCGCACCAATCTTTTCAAATAGCAAGTAGAGCATGGATTTGTGCATAGATACTTGCCGAGTGGTAACATCATGCAACTCCTGATCCACCGAGGCCGAGTCTAGACTTTGCTCGAGGACAAGCAAACGTTTAGCTTGGGGGAGTTTGTTGATGGTCCTTACAACAAAAATTTGACTGTCAAAACCTCGGGTTCGAGAGGAGTATATGACAAGTTTCATGCACATTTTTAGTACTAATAAAGTTACACGAGTTGTGTTGTGAATTTCATAGGAAGGTACACATTTTGGGAGAATTTGGGACCAACACACCACATGTGCTAGGCACGGCCGAACCACCTAGTGCGGCTAGCCCTGCCCGATGGTACGACCCTAGTCCAGAGCACCCCGACTCCCTCGAGCACAACTTGGACGAGCGTGATTCACTGGAGGAATGTCAGTTTGATCAAAGGGTGAATGCTAGGATCACTTGGATCAATGGGTCCACTTATCCAATTGCTCAACCGCCACAACCATCATCCAGAGGCGATCCTAGGCATTCCCTAACACAGTCGGTGCATCACACGGCACGAGGTAGGGCCGGCCGCACCTATCACTTGGCGTGCCGGGCGAACCCGACCCAAGGAGCCGACCTACAACCGCCTCAGGAGCAGTGATCAGGAGCGTCCAAGGTGAGAGGCGGCACATCCTAGGGCCGGCCGTGCCTAGAGAGCCAGCCGCACCTGGGGTTTTCCTCCCCTGCGCTCCACCGACCTCCCTTGCCTATAAAAAGCACCTCACACTCGTGGAATGGACACACAATGCAGGAGCATCTCCATTTCTCACTTTTGTACAATTAGAGTAGGATTAGTGTAGTTTGGGAGTAAGAGTTGAGTCAAGCTAGTCTCGGGGTTCCGGAGGAGTCTTCTTCAGGGGTCTGGTACTACTCTTGTATCCTTTCTTTGGTTAGACTCAAATACAATTCAAGATATCTTTCTATCTTAACTTTCGAGTCAATTACATTCAGCTTTTACTTTGCTCTAGAAGCTTTATTCTTGGTTTAGACTAAAGTTAGTTTAATCTTGGTTAGCATAGCTCTCTTGAACCCCTATAGTGTTGTGGTCGTTCTTCGCTTGATCTTCTTCCGAGTACGTTTGTGCTTAGTAGCAGAGAGAGACCTTCCTTCGTGATATCCGGGGAAAGGTTCTTTGGTTTGTTGTGACCGCGGTGCTTAGAGCTTGCCTTAGTCTTAGATTGGTGTCCTGTTCAACGGAATAGTTGTGGTACCCTAAGGAGGTGACAGCTCCGGACGGGCTCAGTAGTCCACCACGTTAGTTTGGGCCGGTAGGATTCAGCGCGTCGTCGTTCTCCCTTTTCATCCCAATCCGAGAGCGCAGCTTTGCATGCCCCTGCAGCACTAGAAGAGCTTGTCGAGTTTAGCTTGCCTTGGTTATCCTTTGCCTTAGTTCTTTACCTAGAGTTGACAAGAATAGATAGATTGTCTTGTGATCCTTTCTCGTCTTGTTGTCCTCCCAGCTCACTAGGTCCTCTCTAACCCTTTACCAAGATCTCCTTGTGTGTGTCAAGTTATCTCCGAATATCTTTATTCGTTACCCCCGCTATAGCTCTTTACCGAGTCTTGTTACTCCCACCATTTATTCGATCATCTTTGCCGTAGTGCCTCCCTTGGGAAAATATAAATACGATAACCCAAATACCACCGGGTGAAGTGCTACAACGGTAATCCGTGCGCTTGCGGACCTTTCTATGACGTGTGTTTTACCAAAGACGTTCCTAGCTCCATTAGTAGGGGTATAAACCCGGTAGCGACGCTAGCGAGTGCCAACAAGCATTTCTGGCGTTGTCGCCGTGAGTGCAAACCTAGTAGTGAGGCTAAGGAACGTCAACATGGATCAACTTTGACACCTCTTTAGTAATTACGTAACCTAGGAAAGGGACTTCCTTCAACCAAAAGTCACATTTGCTAAGCTTGGCATATAGTTGGAGCTCTCTCATCTTCTGCAATACAAGTCTCAGATGCTCTTCATGCTCTTCTTCATTCTTGAAGAAAACCAGGATATCATCAATGAAAACCACCACAAATTTATCACGATATTCCATGAACACCTTATTCATCAGATTCATGAAGCAGGCTGACGCATTTGTCAATCCAAAATACATAACATTGAATTCATATAGCCCATATCTTGTTGTGAATGCTGTCTTCTGAATGTTAGACTCTCGGATCTTAAGCTGATGGTACCCTGAACGAAGGTCGATCTTGGAGAATACGCATGCTCCTTTCAGCTAATCAAATAAATCTTCAATTATAGGGAGAGGGTACTTGTTCTTGATGGTCACCTCATTCAATGATCGGTAATCAATACACATCCTTTGAGAACCATCTTTCTTCTCGACAAACAAAACTAGGGCTCCCCAAGGGGAGGAGCTCGGACGAATGAATTCCTTATCCAATAATTCCTTCAGTTGCTTCTTGAGTTCCTCCAATTCATTTGCAGCCATTCTGTAATGTCTCTTTGCAATAGGTGTTGTCCTTGGCAGCAGCTCAATTACAAACTCAATTTCATGATCCGGTGGCATTCCTGGTAAGTCATTTGGAAACACATATGGAAATTCACGTACCACTCGAATATCCTCTATAGGGGTTCCCTTCGTCTGATAGAGAATCCCTTCCATGCTCTCAACTTGAGTTTGCTTTCCTTTCCAACCATACAGATATGGGTACCTCTTTGGACACTGATCGGCCTGATGCCCATCTTCCTTGCAACGGTAACTTGTCTTGTTGATCCTTCGGTTGACAGGCTTGTTCCTCTGGGTGTTCGTTATTAGTGTCTGTCGAGTTATCTGTGGGGTCATGTTCAAGAGTCGTGCTTGACATGTGCCTATGTTATGTTTAACTTGAGTGCCTTGGTCTGAGTTGTCTTGGAGTCCCGTTGGAGTGAAAGTCCAGGACGAGTGTTCTTTTGGATTTGTTTCAGTAAGTCACTCTTTTTCCTCTTGTATATCATCTCTTTGCGCTTATTCTCAAGTGCCAATGCTTTTACCGAACAAGTGTTGGAGGTCAGGGTAGTCATCTGGCATCAAGTGGCGTTGTAAATCATCGTTCAATCCCTCGAAGAACAACTCTTGTTTCTTCTCTTCGGTATTTACATCTTCCGAGGCATACCTTGACATCTGAAGGAACCTATCATAATATTCCTCGACTATCATTAATCCTTGCTTCATCTTCAAGAATTTCTTCCTCCTAAACTTCATAACTGCATCTGGCACATATCAGGATGTGAATCTAGCTTTGAACTCCTCCCATTGGATACTTCCAGGATTTTCATGACTCTTGGTATAGCCATCCCACCAATCAGAAGCTAAACCATACAACTGCCCAGTTACATAAAGGAGCTTTTCATTGTCATTACATTGCACCGCATTTAGCTTCTTCTCTGTCCTTCAACCAATCATTTGCAACCACGGGATCTGTTGTGTGTTCAAAGATGGGTGGATTAGATCTCAAGAATTCCTTGCGGGTGTCCCTTGGACGTGGTGCCTGCACTACTTGTGCTATGCCTTGAAGTATCCGAGTCTGGTTGGTCAAGACTTGTTCCATCTAAGTTAAGATAATGGAAAGAGGGTATGAGCAAGGGTATATGATGATAAATAAAAGCAAGAAGATTCCCACTATAAGATGACTTATAAAACTATAAAAGATGACATCATGAGTATGAACCCATAATTCATCACAGTCATTACAGAAGAAGCAAATCACGCTGAGCACAATAACAAGGTCTTAACAAGTAGACTAACACACAATTCACCACACAGGGTGTAGATATTTAAACGATACTAAACGTTCTCATTATTACGACAAAGGGTGCATCCTAATCCATGCGACGAGAGCAAGCGGTGTCCTTCATTGACTCGGTGGTGTCTTCACAAGCAACACTAGTCTCTGTGAGCACGACGAAGTGACCAATATGACGCTAGGGGTCTCCAGCACTGCTATCCTCCAAGTCTTCGGGTGGTGTAGCCTGACGGGGCTCTATAGGTGGCTTGCCCTTCGAGTCGAGGGGCAGTGCTGGAGGCGCTACTTGCTTGAAGTCGTCTTCAAATGCCTTGAGTAGCTCAGGGTACTGGGTGCTGACGCCCTCCATGCGTAAGCGAGGTGCATCTTCGTTGGAGCTGGTAGGTGGGGTAGGAGCTCCCTTGCTCTTGGAGGCGAGACGATGGCGAGGGACACATTCTCCTGTAGACTTGCGAGCTGTCTACTTTGTGCGCGCCATCTATTTCATTTGAAATAGAAGAGACTTAGCAACAATTTATAAAGTCAATTTAAACAAGACAAATAAACGACCAGGACATAATAAGAATGAAAATGGTTTTGGGTGTAAAATACAAGGCGTGTACATAAATGAAATTTCAAAATAAACTAAAATAATACATAACATAGTTTTTATATCAAAAAACCTTAGAAAATGACCATGTCTACCTAGGGCTGCGTCCTACGGTCGATATGGCTCTGATACAACTTCTGTAACACCCGATTCTATAAACACAATCAGGTGCCACTTTATGTATGCCAGGATCATATTTCATACATAAAGTACAACTTCATCAATGGTACATTTCCATATCACGTTTACATATTACAAAATGACCCGTTGGTCCAAAGGAAAAGTACAGCTATTGCTTAAAGTCTTGTGCGGAAGTAGGCTCCAAGACCATAGGCAATCAACCGGGGGAAAACACACTCCTAGATCTTCATGGCCTCCATAACCTGAACAACATTTATGGGGGAGAGAGAGACAGCAGGGGGTTGAAAGGGAAATGGTGAGTACATCGAAATGTACTCTGCAAGTGTAGGAGGTATGTCTATGAGGGCTTAGAATAGGAAAGGCTGACACAACTGGCTGCAAGCATTGATTTTAGTTGGTCATATTTTATTAAACAACCTATTTACTAAGGTGAGAGTCTCCCCAACCCAAACCCAACTTAAAGGTAAAGCATCTATCATCTATGGCCAAACAACCCATCCGAAACCAACCATTCCACCGACTAAACATGTGAGGGTCCAGACTGCTCTTGGCCATGAGCACGACTATCATGATAGTTTTACACTCTGTAGAGGTTGTACATCTTTACCCACGAGTCACGTAAACGTTCAAAGGAACGTTAAACCCAACCATGTTGTGCTTGCAAGGCACTTTCACACTTCCTTTGGTGTGATAGCATAGGGATGCTACGAGGCCTTTACATAGGTTCACCAACGCGTATTAACCGGGTTACAAAGTGTCAGCGACACCCGAGGTTCTATGCTGGACTCTTGGGAACTCGCCCTCATCCAGACAAGACAACTTAACATAGCCCACTGGATTACCCTACTTACACTACAAGAGAAACGCTAACTAGGGACGCAAAAAAGGCCGTTTCTCATCATAAACCGCGATTAATGACGCCGGTTGTTACGAAAACGCTCCGTCATTAATCGAGCATCACAAACCGCAATTAAGGACGAGTCCTTATTTCGCGGTGTCATGAGTTTAATGACGCGTATAAATTCATAACACAAAGGCGTCATAAGGTACATGCCATGTCGGACCAAAATCTGATGTGGCACGGCGTTTTGTGACAAACTGTTTCGTCATTAAGTGAATTCAGCCCATATTTTGTTGGGCCAAGGTCCAAATTCCTTGTCATCGTAGATTAAATTTGGCCCACTTAATGTTAAGCTGAGCCCAATGTTTCTTTCGTCATAAATTGGTTTTAGGCCTTATTAAGGTTGGATAGAGCCCAATATTGTTTGCGTCATTGATTGTTTAAGGCCTATTTATGGTTGGATGGAGCCCAATAATTGTTGTCGTCATAGATACTTTTAGGCCTAATTCTGGTTGGACCGACCCAATAATCGAGATCGTCATAGAATGTTTTAGGCCCAGTTTTAGTATGACCAAGCCCAATAATTGCATTCGTCACTAATTTGTTTTGGGTCCAGTACTGGTTGGATCGAGTTCAATATTTGATGATGTCATAAAATGATTAAGGCCCAACTGATATTGGACCTAGCCCACCATTCGCTGACGTCATTTTTTATACGACCCATTTTATTAGTAAATCATTTTTGAATTCGTAAAAAATAATGGGCCGAGGGGGCAAGCCCACATATTTTTTCCCTGTTATTTTGGGCTGCACTCCAGGTAGCGCTTAATTAAATATAATTTAATCTCATATTACATGCTAATCAATTAAGTAATTGACATCACAGACAATATTTCCATACCACTGATACAAATAAATGTTTCGGATCACACATGACACATTATTATCAATGAACACAGAACAACCACAAGCAAATTGTAAGTAGGAGCTCACAAACCAATACACATGATATCTCCATGCTCACAAATAAAGCTGGTCTTGAAATAGAACCCACTAAGATAACAAAGCTCAGTACTCACAAACCAGCACAACTAGCTGGGAGGACACAAGCAGAAGACTAAGAAACACAGTGGCCATACCCAAGGTGCGAGCTTAGCAGTTGACGAAGGAGGGTCTCAGTAGTTTCTACTTGTTTCTTCAACCTCTCAATCTCATCAGTCTGCACTTTCATTGCTACATCTGATGCTTCTGTCTTGACCTTCAAGTCTGTCAAAACTTGGTGATGTTCAACAAAGATTTCACCAAGGTCAGCAGCTGCATCTAGCCCTCCCAACGAAACTTTAGGTCTTGAGCATGTAGCGAAAGCTGGATAATCTCGAGGCATGTAATCAATGAATGGCTTTGACTTCACATTGGAGGGACAGGAATTTAATGTTTGAACCGCAAGGATTGTCCTCAACATTTGAGCCTAAAAATGAAAGGAGAAGTCAAACTTGAACCTTAAATGAAGCAAGCAAATAAACTTAAGAATAATCCTAAGAATGAAGTAGCAAGATAATCATGCGTTCTGTTACATACCACGACATGTGATTGAATCTCAGCATTGCAGGAGTGGGATGCTAGGCCCTACACAATAAGTTACAAATCAGGAACTGGATCTAGAGCGGTCAAGGTAAGAGAAGGATCTGAAATCTAAGATAATAAACAAAGTAAATTACTTTCTAAGCTTGGCTGTTCTATTAAGTTGTGTTACACTGCATCTAGAGCGGCTAAGGTAAGAGAAGAATCTCCAATCTAACACAATACACAAAGTAATTTACTTTCAACTCATGGCTCATCGATTAACTTGTGTTCCAAATCAGTGACTGGATCTAGAGCGGCAAAGTTAAGAGAAGAATCTCAGAACTAACACAATACATGAAGCAATTTACTTTCTAAGCCAACGAAAATACTACTAGGGGACTAGAAAGAAAAGGAAATGAGATTCTCACTTGTGAAGCTCCAAGATTTAGGGGCCCATGGATTGAGGGGGCATTGGGAGTCGGTGCTTGCGCTGTATCCTTGCTCAACTGCTCAGCTTGGCCAGCACAGCAGATGCAAGTAGAACACCGATATCTGCCGCCCACCATCTGCTGAGATACCCCTCCCCCTCCACCGACGACGGCAAGGTCGGACCGCCACCGCAAATCTAGCTAAGCAGAGTGATACTTTTTGGAAATGGAAGGAGGGAGTTAAGTGGCACAACACGATAGCAATGGAGTAGAGTATTTATTATCTCGGGGCGGAGAGGGAATACAGAATTTGAAAATCCCGCTTTCGACTTCCTGACCGCGAAATGAAAATTTGGTAAGCTGCACTTGCTTCGGGGCCACTGACAAGTGAGGCTGTGCAATCGCGGCTCCATTGTCAGCGAGTTTGGGTGGGATTTTGGTGGTGTACAATATAGGCGGGAGATAGATATCTAGAAGAGGCCCACGCTTCAGTGAAGCTGGGTGCATTTGAAGATCGGAGCGTCCGAGGACCGGTGGATGGTCGCTCCCTGGTGTGATGAGTGATTGACAAGGTGGTGTGGACTGACTCTTGGCCGAGTATTGCAGGTGCAGGTTGCGGCTTGACTTGTGTTGGTGCAGGTGAAGAGCGGGCGCGAAAGGTCTTAGCCTTGTGGGGCCTCCGAGGAGTGGAGAGATAAGTAGGCTCGGCTCGATGGACCCGGTAGCCGAACGGGGTCAAGTGCGGGCCACATGGTGGCAAGAAAAGCAACATGAAGTCATCGACCGGAGCCAGTGCAGGGTAGCGGCTCACGACCGGAGTCTGCACGCGGGGTTTGCAGCGGTTCACCCCAAAACCGTCGGGTTACTTGGTTGAGCCACAAAACCAAGACTGGAGGCTCGGCGGGCGGAGACGGGATCCGGGCGCGTCAAGAAGCTTCGATGCAAGAGGACACGCGGTGGGATCACAGGGCTTGCGTCGGGAGGATGCGGACTGCGGCAAAGGCGTGGCCGTCTAATAATGAGGAGTGCTACTTGACCATATTGCCCCTGAGGGGATTGTATCTTAGTTTAAGTGCTAGGGGTAGCTTGGTCATTTGCCCAACCCAGAGGGACTCATATAAATAGCTCTAGGGTTTCTGGGCAAACCATCCACCCGGACTTCTTCTCATTTCCCTGCTCCATAGGTTTAGATTTTCTTCACCGTTTTGTAGAGAATCTAATCTTCGAGTGTATGGAAGCTTCCACGATTGCGTCGATTTCCTTCTTGTGGCTCGCGTGATTTTCGTGTCTTTTTCGGGCTATTTTCGTTGGATTTTCGTGCGCGGCTTGTTCCTCCAATTCTGAGGTGTTTGGGTTCGGATTTTCTTGTGGGGATCATGGATAGATGCCTTGTGCATCCTTGTGCTTGATCTTGACCCCTCAAACTCCGGATTCGGCCTTGGATTTGAGGATTTCGGGTGGTTCCCTAGCTTTCTAGTTGAGCTCGGTTTGTGATCCATTCCCGGTGTTTTGGTTGATTTGGTGCCCTAAGATTTTGGGTATAGCCTCTCCTAGAGACGCTTCACCTTTCCCCAAAGTCTTGGCGCAATCCGTTCAACCGTTTGGGAGATCCATGGATGCCTAGGGAGGGTTGACCCTCAAGTTCGTGTTTCTGTGCGTGCTGTTCGTGCACGACGGCCGGTCCGCTCGGTGTCCACGGACGGTCCCTGAGGTTACGGTTCGTCACATGTTCGTCGTGTTCTTGAGCACGTGGCATTCGATGTTGAGAGCCTGTGCGGTTCGAGGACCGGTGGATGGTCACTTCCTGGTGTGATGAGTGATTGACAACGTTGTGTGGATTGACTCTTGGCTAAGTATTGCAAGTGTAAGTTGCGGCTTGACTGGTGTTGGTGCTGGTGAAGAGCAAGCGCGAAAGGTCGTTGTCGGGTAGGCCTCCAGGTGTGGAGAAGACAAGTAGGCTTGGCTCGAGGGACCCGGTGGCCAGCGGGGTCACGTGCGGGCCGCATGGTAGCAAGAACGGCAAGATGAAGTCGTGGACGGTTTCTTGGTTGAGCCTCAAAACCAAGGTCGAGCCGGGACTAAGTGGGAGCCGAGTCATGAGTAGTGATTGGCAGAGACTACACCGAGTTCGCGGGGTTTCCAGTGGTTCACCAGAAAACCACTGGGTTCCTTGGTTGATCCACAAAGCCAAGACCGAAGACCGAAGGCAGCAGCACTGGACCGGTCTGACCGGTGTGTCTGACTGGTCTGACCGATGGGTACCGGTGTGACCGGTGGGGTACACCGATCTGACCGGTGTGCGACGATGCGTTCCGGAGACTTTGAAGTGGAGGACACGCGTCGGGATCGCAAGGCTTGCGTCAAGGCTAAGCAAGTTTGCGGTCGCTAGGCATCTGTCCGATGGTGCTACGACAAAGTTTCCCAAAAGGCCCTTCGGGGGCGTGTTTCTTAGTTTAATGTAATAGGGGTAGTTTCGTCTTTTGGCTAGACTCCATATAACCCAAGTGGTGAGAGGATGGCAGCCATCTCTTGGAACCCTAGTTCATTTGCTTTTGATATTTTCCCTTCCTATTTTCCTTAGGATTTTTAGGGCTAGCTTGAGAGCTTCATGGTGAGATCTTGAGAGAGGGAAGGATAAAAAAGTGGCAAGCTAGACCTTGTATGAACCTTCATGGTATGTATAGATGATTCGGCGTGGTTCCTCAAGGCTCGATTGTGTCTCTCCTGTTTTCCCTTTTTGGTGATTTTCGGAGCCTTTTCTTGGTGTTTTTCTTGTGGCGGTTTTGAGACCTTTCTCTTTGGGATTTGGTGGGGGTGTATGCATGAACCCTTCGTGGTTCTTTTCCCTTTGATTCCCCTCCCAAATCCGTGAGTAAAGGGGCTCAATTTTGGGGTTTTCTCTGGTCTAGGGTTAGAGGCGTTCTTGGTGGAAATCCTTCGATTCCTCTTGATTTAGCAAGTTTTGGTGGACCAAATCATGGCTATGGAATGCCCATGAGGTACTCCTACTATCCCCAAAGTCTTGTGCGAATCCGTGGAGCGAATCGGGAGATCGGGATTTGGATTTGGAGAGGTTGACCTGCGGCTCGCGGTTCATCCCGAGCTGCCCAGGCCTGACCGGTCTGACCGGTGCATGTGACCGGTCTGACCGGTGCAAGGTCCCTATAGGATTTGCCTCGGGTGAGCTGCCTGATCCGTGTGGTTTTGGGCTGTGCTGCTGTTGGTCAGTTCTTGGCAAGTTTCAAGGAGTTTTGCTTAGGTTTGTGGAGTTTCTTCGTCCCCTTCAGTTTGAGTTTTGGAGGTGTTTTTCTTCCAGGGCCTAGAGAAGTCACTGCGGCTTCCTGGAACTTTGCTGTGCATCTGTTGTTGCCACCGGCCTGACCGGCAGAGTCCACCGGTCTGACCGGTGCCATCGGTCTGACCGGCAGGAGCCATCGGTCTGACCGGTGTGACACAGACAGCAGGTTGTGCAGTTTTCCGCTACGTGTTTGGAGTGAGTGTTTCGGTTGGTTGAGTTGTTGGTTCCTAGGATCAGTTGCACTCCAGTGGCAATGTGGTCTTGGCCAACTTGGGTAGTTGAGTCGGAGAGGTGTTTTGGTTAGCCGTGTTCATCTTGTTGGAATAGCCATCTCCTTCGAGAAGAATGTTTATCGGCTCACATTCACTCCCCCCTCTCTGGTCGCCAGTTCGGTCCTTCATGGTTGGGTTGTTTAAGTTCTGTTCAACCGTGTTTGACGGACGGTCCACCGGGTAGTGACGGACGGTCTGCCGAGCTTAGACAGTCCGACGTGCTGTGTCGGACGGTCCGTATTGGCCGGGTGCGGTACTAAAGGTTCTGGTGCTTAATACGGACGGTCCGTCCTTGATCCACGGACGGTCCGCCGTAGCCCACGGACGGTCTGAGACCTCCTCACGGACGGTCTGTCCTAGGCTGCTAGATTTGCCTATGTCCCTCGCCTCTTGAGTCATGCTTCCGCTTTGGGTTGTGTTGGGACTTGTTCCTAGGGTTGGTAGGTCCGTTGTGACTACATGACCTTGGCAAGCTCGTGTGGGAATCCTTGGTAGTAGATTTGGGACATAGGCCGGGTTCGACTCTTCGGAGAAGAATTTTTATTGGCTCCCATTCACTCCCCCCTCTCTGGTCGCTTAATCAGTCCTTCAATTGGTATCAGAGCCGGTTACAGATCTTCGTGATTCTAACCAGTCTAAGATCCAAAGATAGTGTTCCAGGAACGGGGTTCGGGTCCTCCACACTTTGATGGTAAGAACTACCAGATGTGGCAGAGGCGGATGACTGCTTTCCTCCGTGGCAAGGGTCAGATCCTTTGGGATGTTACGGTGAACACAGCTTATGTTCACCCGATTAACTTCCTAGCTCCAGGATCGAGGGATATGCACGACGTCAACAACAAGGCGGTCGACTACTTGTTTCATGCTCTGTGTCAATCCGAATTCGATCGGGTTCAGACAGAGGACTTGGCTTGTAGGATTTGGGAGCAGTTGAAGAATGATCATGCTGGGAATGCTCAGGTTCAGGCTCGGTTGTTCGCGACCTACCGGAGAGAGTACGAGAACTTCACTCATCTCCCCGGTGACTCCATTGACACCATGTTCCAGCGGTTCACTGTGATTGTGAACAACATGAGGGCTAATGTGGCCGCGCTCCCGTACGATGATCATGACAGGGCTGTGAAGCTCCTGCACTCTCTAGATCGTACCGTGTGGAGTGAGAAGGTCGAGGCCATTCTGGAGTCGGAGAAGTATGAGACCCTCACGGTGGACGAGCTATTTTCCAAGCTCAAGTCGTCCGAGGTGGACCGTGGGTTGAGAGCAAGGATCGAGAACCCGACTGACCCTCATAGTCTGGCTCTCGTTTCTAGACCAAGGACTAACGCTAACATGTCTTAGACACAGTTCTCTTTGTCTTGTCTTGTATCCATGCCAGATGAGGAGTTCGAGGTGCTGAGTGAGGAGGATCTCGCGCTGCTGAGCCGGCGGTTCGAGCGCATGTACACGAACTGGAAGAACGCTCAAAGGAGCTCGGGCATGTACTACCGGTGCGGGAAGCACGGGCACTTTATCGCTGAGTGCCCGGATGCCATGGAGGTCAAGCCCGAACACAAGCACCGTTCGAGGACCGACCACAAGCACCGCTCGAGGGACGACCACAAGGGCAAGAACAAGTCCGAGTGGAGGCCGAGGAGGAGTGGTGGTCACAAGAAGAAGGAGCGAGCGATGGATGCCGGAGCAAGCGACATCGACTCAAGTTCCTGCTACTCTTCATCGAGCTCAAGTGATGAAGAAGAGAACCGGCACAAGTGCAAGCAGTCAAGCAAGAACACCAATGGCTTGTGCTTCGCGACCCAAGGCTTTTGCGGCATGGCACATAGCTCCGCAAGCAAGAAGAGCAATAAGGATGACTCGGACTCCGACTCCGAGGATGAGGTAAACAATGATCCATCCTTCTTGGTAGCGAAGAATGCTAGGTTGAATGAATTGCTTGACAACCATGATGATGTGCTTAGAAAGACCAACAAGGAGAAGAGGGGGTATAGGTCTTTGCTTGGAGAGGCTAAGGAGAAGGTGGTTGAGCTAGAGTCCTTGCTTGTTGATGCTAGGGCTCAAATAGATTCTCTGAAGTCTGCTCCTATTGTGACCGATGAGCCTGAATGCACTGATTGTTCCACTTTTCTTGGTGATTTGACTATGCTTAGGGTAGAGCTAGATGAGATGAAATCTAGGCCCTCATTTCTTGGTGCTTGCACTTCTTGTCCTGTTTTGCATGAGAAACTAGATGTGTCGGTTGCTTATGCTAGATCTCTAGAAGCTGCTTTGAAAGTTCTTATTCCTACATCATTATCTACTTGTGAAGTAAATGCTGTAAAGAATTTGGAGCTTGCACACTATGTTGATCGTTTGCAGGATGAGAATGATGAGTTGAGAAAGATGATGCGTTGGTTGTCTGGTCATGGGCCTCAGCTCAGGATGATGATTGAGGCATACAAGCGCTATGATGGGCAAGCACTTGGGTCGGATAAGGTTGGTGAGGGAAGTGCTGAGAATGAGGGAAAGATCGGTGATATCCCAGAACCACCAAAAACCTACCACAAAAATGCCTATGCTCCTAGGCCAAACCCACTTAGGAACCAACTAGACACAATCCCAGCTCCACCCGTGTTTCCTCCACACACCGACAACTTCCAGAAACCCATCAAGTTCAAGAGTGACTTGGGGAATGAGAAGAAGGGAGAGAAACCAATTGAGGAGAAGCCAGAGCCCAAAGAGAGCCCAAAACTAAAGCCAAAACCAAAACCCTTCCATTGTGAGCATTGTGGGAGGGATGGGCACCTAGCTGAGTTTTGCTTCAGGAGGAAGTGTGAGGAGAGGTTTGCGAGGGAGATGGAAAACAAGGACAGGTACCGCCCTTCTCGTGGTGTGCCTGATCCTAGGATGGTGAGTTTGCTGGACGTTACTTCGCTCATGGCCAATACGAGTATGGGGGGAACGATCGCAGCTTTAGGTCTCAGAGGAGCTATGGGCCACGGTCTCCACCTCGTGGTACGTGTAGTCCACCAAGGAGACGTGTGGGTGTTCCACCTAGGAGAGATAGGATGGATTTTGCTAACCCCACTTTTGAGCAAATGGCACGGCACTGGTTTGATTCATTTTGTACTAACCCCAGTGCTGAGTCTTTTGCTCACACTCGCTCTCATTTTTAATTTTCAGGTGGGAGGCTTGAAGGTCTTTTGGTTGATCGACTCCGGTTGCTATCGACACATGATCGGAGATCGAAGGTGGTTCTCCAGCCTCACCCCGGTGATGACCAAAGAGTACATCACTTTTGGGGACAATGGGAAAGGTAGAGTGCTTTCAGTGGGCACGGTGAAGGTGAGCAAGTCTGTGACTCTTAGGCGTGTTGCTCTTGTCAAGTCTTTGGGGTTCAATCTTCTTTCGGTTTCCCAGCTTCTTGATGAGGGTTTTGAGGTCCGTTTCAAAACGGGCGCTTCGCGTGTTTTGGATTCTTGAGGTGATCTTGTGTGCACGATCATCCCCGAGGGTCAGATTTTCAGAGCCGATTTTTCTCAGTGTGTCGGCTCTTCTCGTTGTTTGGATACTAGTGTTTCGGCAGAGCTTTGGAAATGGCATAGGAGACTAGGTCACTTGAGTTTTGACTTGTTGTCATGCTTGAGTGGGCTAGGTTTGGTCCGAGGATTACCTAAGTTTAAATACCAAAAGGATTTGGTATGTGCTCCGTGTAGGCATGGTAAGATGGTCGCCGCCTCTCACCCACCTCTGACATCCGTTATGACAGAGAGGCCATGCGAGCTGTTCCATATGGACTTGGTTGGTCCAGCTCGTGTGTGCTCGGCGGGTGGGAAATGGTATGTCCTGGTGATAGTGGACGACTATTCTCGCTATGCTTGGGTCTTCTTTTTGGCTGACAAGGTGGAGACGTTTGGTTTTGTGCTTGATCTAATCTTGAGATTGAAGAATGAGAGGAATGGAGATGCTATTCGAGCTATTCGTAGCGACAATGGCACTGAATTTAAAAACTCTCATTTCGAAACCTTGGGCATGATTTGGGTCTCGAACATAAATTCTCTTCTCACTATGTAGCTTGTCAAAATGGTGTGGTTGAGAGGAAAAATTGTTCCCTTTGTGAGATATCTCGGACGATGCTCGACGAGCATAGGACTCCGAGGAGATATTGGGCTGAGGCGGTGAATACCACGTGCCATGTTGGGAACCGGATTTTTTCTTCGGGCCTTCTTGAACAAGACGTGCTATGAGCTCATGCATGGGCGAGCACCTAGAGTGAGCCATTTCAGGGCTTTTGGTTGTCGGTGCTTTATTCTCAAGAAGGGTAGGCTTGATAAGTCTGAGTCGAGGTCTTCCGATGGGATCTTTTTAGGTTATGCGAGTCATTCTCGAGCAATCCGTGTCCTTAACCTTGATACTAACCTAGTCATGGAAACTTGCGAGGTTACCTTCGACGAGACCCAGCCATGCACTTTGTCTGTTTTTGAGTGTGCAGGTGACGATGAAGTAGGCAAGAAGATCTTTGAGGAAGAGGAGGATGGTGCTAGAGGGGATGATGATGATGATGGTGAAGCTTCAACCGAGCATGTACTCTCTACTTCCACTATGACGACTACGGTGCAGGATGGCCCATCCCCTACACCGATTACGATCCAGCAAGATCAAGTGGAAGCTGCAGCTAAGGGGGAGGTTGTCTCCAGGCGAGAGGCACCGAGGCGCGTTCAAGTTCATCATCCTCCCTCAAGAATCATCGGCAACATCAACGAGCGTACGACACGGTCAAGGTCCAGGAATGTTTCTCACTTTGCTCATTCGGCTTTTGTTGCTACCTTTGAGCCGAAAGACATTGGACATGCCCTCTCTGATCCTAATTGAGTGAACGCAATGCATGAAGAGTTAGAGAACTTTGAGAGAAACCAAGTTTGGGAGTTGGTAGAGCCACCACCACATTGCAAACCTATCGGAACAAAATGGGTGTGGAATAACAAAGAGTTTGAGAATGGTGAGGTGGTGATAAACAAATCGTGGTTGGTTGCTCAGGGCTATAGTCAGAAGGAGGGGATAGACTATGAGGAGATATTTGCTCTTGTAGCCCATTTGGAGGCGATTAGGATCCTTCTAGCCTTTTCCGTGGCTAAAGGGTTCAAATTGTACCAAATGGATGTGAAGAGTGCGTTCTTGAATGTGTTTTTTAGAAGAAGAGGTTTATGTGAAGCAACCACCGGGCTTTGAGAGTGTTGAGTTTCCTCACCGGGTGTATAGGCTGAGGAAGACGTTGTATGGGTTGAAACAAGCTCCTCGTGCTTGGTATGGCTGTTTGAGGGGGTTCTTGTTCAGCAATGGATTTGAGATGGGCAAAGTAGATAAGACTCTTTTTCTCCTCAGGCAGGGTGATGATATCCTAATTGTTCAGGTGTACGTAGATGATATTGTCTTTGGCGGCTCGTCTCACTCTTTGGTTGTGAGGTTTCCAGAGGACATGAGCAAAGAATTCGAGATGTCTTTGATGGGAGAATTGCAGTTCTTTCTCGGGCTTCAGATCAAGTAGGCGAAGGAGGGAACCTTTGTACATCAAGCAAAGTACACGAAGGACATCCTCAAGAAGTTCAAGATGGATGACTCGAAGCCCCTGTCGACACCGATGAGTACGACTACAGCGCTGGATGCGGATGAGGACGGAGAGCCCGTGGACTAGAAGGAGTACCGGAGCATGATCGGCTCCCTTTTGTACTTGCCGGCGACGAGGCCGGACATTCAGTTTTCTGTGTGTCTGTGCACTCATTTTCAGGCGTCGCTGAGGACTTCACATCGGTAGGCCGTCAAGCGGATCTTCAGGTATCTTCGATACACTCCTGAGTCGGTCTTTGGTACTCGGCGTCCTCTTTTCTATCGCTTCTTGGGTTTTCGGATGTCGACTTTGCGGGGTGTCGAGTCGATAGGAAGTCGACTTCGGGGACATGCCAGTTTTTGGGTTCTTCGCTTGTTTCTTGATTTTCTCGCAAACAATCTAGTATAGCTCAGTCTTCCACAGAAGTCGAGTACGTTGCTGTCGCTAGCTGTTGCTCCCAACTGCTCTGGATCACATACACGCTGAGTGACTTTGGTGAGGAGTGTACCCATATTCCTCTCATGTGTGATAGCACGAGTGCCATTAGTGTTGCCAAAAACCCCGTGCTACACTCCAGAACCAAACATATAGAGGTGAGGTACCACTTCCTGTGAGACAATGTTGAGAAGGGAAACATAGACCTCATCCATGTACCAACCGAAAAACAGCTCGCCGATATCCTAATGAGAGACATGGGTACCCATGAGTCTCGCCGGGATTTCCGTGCTCGTCCTATGTGCAACCATCTACGCTCTTAGTTCTCTGATTCCTCCATTAACCTACAACCGCTTGGGTCGCCCCCTTGCGGATCTGTCCAGGTCTCAACCCCTGACAGTTGGCGCGCCAGGTAGGGGTGATCGGGAGCTCTTCGTGCAGCGTGATGGCAGTTCTCTCCGGCGATTATCTACGGCGACAGCACAAAGAATATCTCCGCGGCAGCCTGTCGCCGCCACTCTCGGACTTGATCGGGAGGTCGGTGTCTTCGTTTTGTGGATGGCGCACCAGAAATTTTTTTGCGCCCACCCACCCACCCGACGTCCATCTGCATGCACCCGACGTCCATCACGTTGGGGAGATGCGATCCGCTTTGCTGGCGACCTCGTAGTAATCTGGTGATATGCGGTGCTTCGCTGCTTCTCTGCTGCATGCCGGTCTCCAGGGGCGGCGGCCTAGCATCTCCGTGGATCTCCGGCGAATATCGACCCCAACGTCGGTACCCTGAAGTTTCAAGGCGGCGCGAGCTGTCTACTCCAAGCCCGGCGCATGGCCCCAGATGCGACCTGGCATCAATGTGTGCATGCATGCCCTCGATGGCCCCGGCCATTGCGTGCGCCAAGGGATGACCGTCGAATCAATCTACGTACATCAGAACGACGACAACACCGATTCCATGTCCGTTGCAAAACCAATCTACAAATTCTTCTATGTAAAAACAGGAAAGTCATCATTACGTTCTTTTTCTTTAATCAATTGTATTTCGATCTGCTATTTTTCCGAGGTTTCCCGACCCGCCAATGATGGCAACTCCTAACAATACGATCTTTCGTATTTGCTTCCCAAAAATATGATTACAAGGATTCGGGAGGAGTTGCGACTACACGGAGCGCCGCTGGGCCGGCGCCGCGCGATGTCCGGAGCCTGGCAGCACATGGGCCAATAGGATCAGATGAGTTCCGCAGCCGCCCGCATGCTCGCCGTATTCAGCGCGCGGCCACTACGGCACCACATGCAGTTATGCATGTACTTGGAGATTATGGCGAGTGGCTCATACAGCAGCCGATCGATTCCTGCGTCCTCCTCCACACGTCGACCTGCATGCGGCCAACAAGACGAATCTACAAGGCAAGATCAATCTACAAGGCATATCCATCAACAGGGAATACTCTATTTAATTTATCCCTTTGTATCCGATTTCTAGTTTATTTGGCCGGAAGGATAAACTAATCTATTGTTGTTTGCCTAACGTGATGCATGCATGACCGTGTCAACATGGAGCTGCCCCGCGCGGCATGCCTCAGAGCTCGGAGCTCATGCGTGCATGGCCCACTGGAAGGATGACGACTAGACGGAACAACATAAGACGATGACGGATCGCACCAAGCGTTGCCGACCTGCTGCAACACACTGCCGCGATCTTCCATGCCTTGAGTTCGGCCAGCCAGCTCATTGTGGACCTTCAACAGCTCATCGTCGACCTACCACGGCTGCTCGCCAAACTCTTTGGTAGCTCGCCGACCTCGTCAACATCTGAGCTTGGCACCGACGGCCACATCCCGACTGTGACCACAACGATCTTCTCAGCTCGCATCAACACCTCGTCGGCCTTCTTCGATTCCTCCGTAGGTCGGCACGGCTTCGGCTTCTCTCGGCGAGCTGCTACGTCATCACGCGCGTGCTGATGACCTCTTCGACATCTTCATAACTCGGCGCAGCTTCGGCTCTTCCGACCTTCAACGACTCATCGCCGACCTCTTCGGCGTCTCGAGCTCGCCACATCGACCTTGGCCACGGCGACACACAAGCTAAGTTTTATTTGTAATTAAATATTTTACTACTCCAATTTCTTTCACCGACCTGCTTTACATGTTTTTCCTACTTTATTTTCCCTCCCCCATCGACACGCTCGGGGGCTTGGCTTTGCCAATCTAAGGGTCGTCAGACCTGAGGGATTTTGAATTTAATTTTGTGTGTTCTTCATTTAAATGCTTTTTACTCGCTATGCGCATTCGTAATTGTGTGGTTGCATGACCTTGAGTATCTGACTCCCCCCGCACGCCGGCTACACTAAGCCTCCATGCTGAGCAGTGTAGTCGATGGCTCTTCGCCTTGCTATATCTACGGACGACAACGACGATCAAACGCATCCTTTACGGCTCTGCATCTTCATTGCACCCGCTAGGGTCTGTGTCCTGGTGCACCCGCTATGGCTCTGCACGTAAATGGACATATTCCAATCAGCCTATATTTCTGCTTCCTGAGCAAAATGGTCGTAGGTTCGATTGAAGACCCTCCGGGGTAGGCGTGCCTCGCTGCTCTACTAGATCCGTCTGGGCGCCTGGAGTCCAGTCTATGATTTCGTCGGGCCCCCGAGGTCGGTGTGCCCGTTACTTAGGTCATCAATACCTTAGTACCATGGCTCCGCTGGATGATTGGCAGCTATGCTGGTCATCTGGGCACCAAAATGGCCTTTCTGAGGTCAGTGTGCTATTATAGCCCTGCCAGCCTATTCTGGACGTCCCCCTTGCTTTAGCATGAAGGCCTCCCTGTGGGGTGCGCGCCTAATGGCCCTGCCAAGCATCTCCGGGTGCTTGGGTGCTGCTAACTTGAGACCTCCCTGAGGTCGGCATGCCATGGGTGGCTCTGCCAGACTCTTTGTATCCGAGCAGGATATCTGGGTGTCTCTACACTCCATTTGTTCAAGACCAACACTTCCCGCGATCCTGTCGTTGCAGACTCAAGGTCCTAAGACCTTCCCGCGACTCTGTCATCACCGACTCAAGGTCCTGAGACCTTCCCGCGACTCTGTCGTCGCCGACTCAAGGTCCTGAGACCTTCCCGCGACTCTGTCGTCGCCGACTCAAGGTCCTGAAACCTTCCCCGACTCCGTCGTCGCCATCTGTAGGTCTACGGACCTTCCGGCGTCTCCGTTGTCGCTCGCTGTAGGTCTACAGACCTCCCGGCGACCCCGTCGTCGACCTCTGAAGGTCCTGATACCTTCCCGTGACTCCGTCGTCGCCTACTTAAGGTCCTGAGACCTTCCCGCGACCCCGTCGTTGACCTCCCAAGGTCCTGAGACCTTCCCGCGACTCCATCGTCGCCTACTTGTTGACGGTGAATTTTGGTGCTCCAAATGTATTCGTTACACTTTGGTTTGAGCTCGATTATGTAACTAACCCGCCACTAGGCACACTAATGATATAACAAGTTCAACTTCGTATGTGCATTTGGAAGTGTTGTGTTTTTGCAGGAAAACATGGACAAAAGGGACGGAGTCACAACAAGTTCAAAGGAGCAAATGAGGAGTTCCGTTCGTGTTCGAGTGCAAGGCAAAATCACTTCCAAAGGTGGCAAGGACCAAGGTGCTACGACGGATCATCCCCGAGGACTAAGACGTAAAGTTCGGACTTCATGCGAGAAGACCCCCTATCTTGATCGCGGGGATGACGACCTCAAAATGACCCAAATGAAGGGGGCCATGTGCAAAATGTGAAGATGAGCCGCGGGGAGAAAGACGGGCCCAAACCGGGCCAAAAACAGGTTGGGCCGACCGGCCTGGTCGAATCGGCCTAGGCCCTTTTTGCCTCGGTTCGCGGTCCCCTTTGACCTAGCCCCTCCTCAGTCTATTAATAGCTCCCTCCTCTGACGGCCGCCGCATCCAATCATTCTACCGACGCCATTCACCAGAAAGCCGCCACCGCAAGTTGAGGGAGAGAGTTAAATGAGCTCGTCGCAAGGATCAACACCGGTGGAGGGAAGGAAGCAAGAGGAGGACTCCAAGCTGCTGGTCTAGGGGTGTTCCCAAGCTTCATCGCCGCCATCTTCATCGACGACGTTCTTCGGAGTCTCCATCACCCCTATGTACTTCAATCCTTTTAAGATGATGGGGTAATGTCTCCGTTCATCTCTAGGGTTAGATGGATACATGTTATGTGATCGCTACATGAACCCTATGCCTTTTGATGCTTAATGGTCTATGTCTTTGCGGATGCTTTATTTACATATGTGTGTACAACATGTGGTCTTAGTAGGGTTTGTGGTAATCGTGGTGATTAGCTTAACCCTATGAATGCTTAGGTATAGATGCGGTTATATGTGAAAGTGTTTGATTACCTTGCGTAGTGACAGTACGGTGGAGGGAAAAGGCTTAGCGGCCGCATAACCACCATGAAGCTAGTGTAGGCAACACCCTTTTCATGTAGTAGATGCATGTTCATGTGATCCTAAACTCTAGGGAGGGAACACTTATCTATCATAATCTCTCTCTTGTGTCCACCCTTTGCCATCTAGTTTAACCTTAGATTTCTTTGATTAACATAGGTTAGATTGTCTCGACCTTTAGATCAATACCCCTTTCAAAGGTTATCCATCAACTAGATTAGTACTTGGTTAAGCGCTAGCAATCCCCTTGCTCCGCGGATTGACAAGAACCTTGGGGGTCACCCCGTGGTGAAAAAGGTGTAGGTCCGTACGCTTGCGGATCGAAGGTTGTTACGTGTTTCAACCATCAACAAGCCCCTTTTTCTGGCGCTGTTGCCGGGGAGCAAGCCAGTTTGCTACATTTAATCTTGTATTAGTTTTGTTGATTACTAACATCTAACCCTCGTTTTCTAGAAGAAAAAAACTTTTGTGTTTTTATTTTTTATTTTTAGTGCCTAGATGGATTTGTTCACCTCACCTTTGGAGGACGAAGAGATGTCGCTAAGGGAGCTAGCAATGCCGTCAATGGAGGACATTGAGATGCAAAAATCAGATTTGGCGCTTGCTACAACCCACTACGAAGTGAAGCCTCGAATCATCAACTTAGTGGCGACAAACCCCTTTAGAGGATTGGAGGATGACAACCCATATAGACACATTAAGGAATTCATGATGATATGCAACACGGTGCAACAAGAAGGAGTTCCGGCCGCTTGGTTCAAGTGGAATCTTTTTCCGTTCTCTCTCGAAGATGAAGCGCGAAGATGGTACGCACTTGCGTCCGTTGAAGCAAAAGAAAATTGGGATGAGCTAGTGAAGAAGTTTCTTTTGAAGTTCTTTCCAATAAGCAAGGTTCAAGTCTTAAGGAGGCAAGTGCTCACTTTCAAGCAAGGAGAAGATGAAGGAATTGATGAAGCTTGGGACCGTTTTAATGAACTACTCGAGCAAGGCCCGAACTTGGGATTTTCCGGTGACTTGATGTTGCATACATTTTATTTTTCACTAACCCCTAACTCTTCTCGTTTTGTAAGTATGTGTGCATGCGGTGATTTAATGGATAAAACGATTAGTGAAGCCGCACAAATCTTACAAAGGATAGGTAATGGAAAAAGAATGCAACGAGATTGGCAAAGACGTTGTCGGGAGGAGCAAAACGACAAAAGCAAGCCCAAGGTGCTTGCTGAATTTTCTGAAAAAGATGAACCGGGCGTCAAGGAAGATGAACCGACCATACAAGAAATTGAAGATCCACTTCCCAAGGTAAGAGAAGTCATTATGGATATTAAAAATGTTGAAACTAACATGAATGTAGGCCGAAGTATGGGGAATGCTAGACCATTGGCGGAGTTCAATCAATCTGGTTGGATTCAAGTTGATTTTGCCCCCTAATCAACTACCGAAGGAAGGAGGAACACCGACACGTCGCCAAGAGAGTTGAAGACATTTTTGATCAAGAGATGAGTGGAGAGTCGATCCAAAAGATATTTGAAGAAGAAAGAGAAGAAGATGATGAAGGATGGATCGACCGATTTGACAACTCAAAGATTTATGATGAAGAAAGAGAAGAGTACAACCGTGACGAGCCTAGTGACTCGAAAGATAAATGGGAGAAGATAGGACTCAAGCTAGAAGATGAATGGGAAGGAGTTGACATAGAGCAAGTACTCCAAGAAGGCCCCTCCCCACAAGGTTATAGCTTGTGTGCTATTAAATCCTACACACTAGCAAATCAAGACATGGAAGCACTCAAGGATGAAGAAAAGAGTGAATCAACGATGAGCGATCTTGACGACATGTGGTACACGGGAGATAAAGAAAGCAACATACAAAACTTTGAAGATGAATATATGGTTGATAAAGAAGACTTCAAAGAAGAGATGAATGCGTACATAGTTGAAGGATTACATGTTCCACATGATGAGTTGAAGAAATTGCAAGATGGTGATGAAGAGACAACTCCACTTGTTGAGATTGACTTGATTTCAACGCTACAAGACGAACCAAAGATCACTCTTGTTGAGGGAGCTCCGAGGCAAAGGTACACACTAAAATCTCAAGATATTATTGGTATTAATGATGATATGTTCAAATATTCATGTTGGACCAATAGTATGAATAATAGTTTAAATTCTTTGCCTTGTTCCAATAATGATCATGTTGATAGGCTAGATTTTCTTGAGAATGAAAAAGAGGAAACATTTATGTTTGAACCAATTAATCTCACACTTAAAGAACCTTTGCCTAATGATGAGCTAAGTACTATGCATGAAACATATGCTTCTTTTGTTTACACCTTGACTTGTTGCTACAATTAGCATGTGGTGTTAATTATGGATGCGTATGTTTACAATAAGTTTTGTAAATCTCGATCATGCTTTGCGCTTGGTCAAGCTAATGACCTTAAAGAAGCACATGTCGGGAAAGGCCCGATTTTCACTAACCATGTAGACAAGGCTCGAATAATGAAAAAAGAAGTCATGCCTAAAGAGTTGCGAGATAAATCATCAACCTCTCCAAATCCCGCGATGGATGCTGCTGTCTTCATCAATTTGAGAGCTTGTTCAGAGGTGTACAAATGAAGAAAATGAGATATTCAGAAGCTCCATCAAGTTGCCATTCCAACGCATCAAGAACCAATGAATTTGAAGACCTGTGCAAGGAGTTATGGAGAAAACATTGAGCATTGCGCGTTCTGAGATTTCAGGACAGATTTCATCGCCGAAGTAAAACGGACGTAACTCTCTTGTCCGGAGTCCGATTTGGGCAAATAAAGACTCGTTGGAAAGGAAATTTTGTACATTGTGCAATGGAGTAGAGCTTAGGTATACTTTCTGTTCTGGACATTAAAGAAAAATTCATGGAGTGAAAGCAGCACCGAAGGGTGATAAAGAAGAGATAGCGATGAAGCAAAAGGATGCCTTGGGCAAGTCTTCTATAAGTGATCAACAACAACATGGGAAGTAAATTAAAGCTGCATTGGTACCTTTTCTTCTTCCATGAAGGGCCATGGCTATGCGACGAAAAGAAGGTATGTGAGAAAGTCGAGCTCTATGACTTTAAATGAAGCGCTTTTCGGGAGGCAACCCGTTTCTTTATATTTTAATTCCTTTCTTAGAGAGAATAAAGAATGGCACCATCTTATGATGATCAACTTGTGGCTAATTAATCAAAGTTTAATTTTCTCTTTAGAACCACCATCATGTTCATGATCATATTTATTTATTTGCATGCATTGCATTTTGTTATCAACGTGATGTTTCTTTGCATATACATGTTTTGCATATAGTTGGCTTGGTTGTTTTAAAGCTCAATGATGTATGCTTTCATATCCATGTTAATGCTCCAGCTGGGCATTTTACTTTTGTGATCTTGTGTAAACGTGGTGTTTAAACATGATTGCGGACCATCATCGTTAAGTTCGATAAACCTTGCTAGCTTTTCATATGTTTTCATATGAAATTGGTTAGTTTATAAGCTTTGCAATGCGCTTAATTTTTCTTGTGCTATACGAGTTATTGATTTAGGGATTGACATGGTGTTTTAACCCTAGATAAATAAATTTTTATGGCTATGGAGAAATTCGGCAACCTAGTTGTAAACATGGTGTTTAGAACTAGGTGAAAACATTGTCTTTGTTTATATGCTTTCCTCTCATGTGCATACACACTTTGCACCACGAACACCCATTAGGTTTTTATTTCTCATTAGACTAATTATGCCACAAGTTGAGAGTCCTAGGAAATATTGTTGGATTGTTGGCAATTCTATCTACTCCCAACCGTCACCTTGGGGGTATAATGTGCGTTTAAAATATCTTGCAGGCAAGATAAAGACTCTCATTACAAGGAAATTGAAGGATGACTAAGATAAAAATGTTTTGTCTTCTTCTTCCATGCCTAGCAAAATTCTAAGCATGGGGGAGACCCTGAATCGTCAACACGGAAGTGCAACATGACGCTCTAGAAGATAGAATGATCAAGATCATTAACGTCTCCGGATCAATGCGCAAGAAGCCACCGATCTCATCAAAATTCTGCGTGGTCTCGAAGGGAAAACACAGAATATTTTTGGATATTTAGAAGCCCCATGAAGTTACGACTCCAACAAATCACGAATCAAGACAATAGGAGGTTCCTAAAAGTGGTTATGCCCGAATCACCGAGTGCAGCACGTCCTGAAATCAGTTTTGGACAGCACACAGCGCTGAAGTAAAACGGACATAGCTCCCTTGTTTGAACTCCGTTTTCGATGAATGACCACATGTTGGAAAGGTAATTTCATAAACTTTTCAATAGAGCTATATTTCAATATATGTTCTGTTCTGGACAGAGGGGAAATCCATGAAAAAGAGACAGCAAGGAGATGATGAGAACAAGAAAGAGGAGATGGTGATGACAACATTGAAGAGAAGGGCGACCAATGACTCCATCAAGCATGCATGATCAAATTCAGAAGTTTAGGAGCATTAGAAAATCAAGACAAAAGCAAATCCACATTTGATACATGGAGATGTCGGGAGAAGATCACGAAAAACTACAAAAGATGGTAACACCTCCATGGACCTTCTCTTTACCGAATATAAATGCTTGTAAGCCTTCAACCTTATTAGGTGCAACATTTTGTTTTTCTCTTCCAACAATAACATGGCTACTAGGAGGAAAACCTAGGTTTCTTTTTATTTTCAATAGATAGACATGACCATGTGTTCACCTCGATGTTTTATATTGCCTATGCTTACGGAAAAATGATGAAAGTTGCCGCTTTGTTGTACCTACATGAAGTTATACATGTCTTGGCTAATTGCTCTTTATAACATGATCTGAAATTAATTTAAATACCGGCTCTTTTATTTGTGGAGGTGAAATGGCTATGCTCTAGACCCACATACATATCTTTGCTCTTTGATTTAAGTTTATGGATAGCCGCATATCTTGTTGTTTTTATGAAAACTTGACTTTTATGCTATTTACATATTTGTGATGCTCTTGCAAAGTTCTACCTACCAAAGCCATATACATATATGTTCTATGATAACAAAACCCGTAGATTGCAAACATATGTTTTGATGAATTGGATTAGGATTGATTTCTATGGTTCGAGACTAAGAAGCTGGTTATTCCTTTGTGTAACTTTTTCATGCTAGCCTTTTTGTCCATGCATTGTGGGTTTTCACATCAAAAATTTCACAAACTTCACTGGGCATCCACCCTAAACCAAAAACATCTTTTTGTGATCACCTCCTTGTCCACAACCCAATTTGAGTATGGAGTAAAATTCTCGATGGAGATTCAAATATTTCGCAAGATTATGGAATTTATGCTTACTTCCCTCTCTTTTATGCTCGAGGACGAGCATCGTTCAAGCATGGGGGAGGAGTCATTACATCATCTCTGACAAATGCTATGTAAGTATTATGTTGCAAAAGTTCTGAGGAGCAAAAGAAAAAAAATACATGAAAAATGAAAAAAATTATGATGAGAAGAAAAGAAAAGTAAGAAAAAAGGAAGAAAAAAGAAAGAGAGAAAAATAAGAAGGAAATAAAATAAAAGTAAATAATAATAATAATAAAGATGCTCCTCGGTTCTTTTGCTTCATAAGTTCTCAAGTGCCTTGATGACAAATCCATACTCAAATCTTCCAACCATGTGCAATCCGATAACGAGGACTTCACTCGTGCCTCGGGATCATCCATTTGCCACTTGCACATGTCCACCTATCTAAATGTGTGTGTTTCATCCCTCTCTCTTTCCAACATTTATTTTCCATGGCCTTTTTGACGAGTCTCGGTAATTCCAGTAGATCTCTCTCTTAATTTGACAATATTTTGGATGTATGTTTTGCTAGGATTGTTTTTTTACCTTCCAAGCTCCACATAAGCCTTCCACTATCACATATGAGTAGAATAGGTTGAAAATAATCTAGTATAGGCTTGAGTGACTTGATGAGATGAGTGTTTCCATGAGCTTTTGCAAGGGATTTTCATTTATGTTGGATATGCATCTTTTTGAAAATTCTTCCATGGAACAAGGTAACAGTTTGAAGTTCACTTAAGTTTGAGAGCATCGTGTTTATTAAATGTGGCTTGTTCTTTATTGTTAGTCTATCCTCCATAATGAAAAGGAAGCCGGTCACAACTTGAACTTTAAAAATAAATTCTTAAGAGAGAGCAATTTGCCTCGTCATGAATGACTAAGTGCCGGGACAACATTGGAAGGCAACACTGATTTCCCTTTTAAGCAAGGATTACTTACTCGAGGACGAGCAAGGTTTAAGCATGGGGGAGATGTTGACGGTGAATTTTGGTGCTCCAAATGTATTCGTTACACTTTGGTTTGAGCTCGATTATGTAACTAACCCGCCACTAGGCACACTAATGATATAACAAGTTCAACTTCGTATGTGCATTTGGAAGTGTTGTGTTTTTGCAGGAAAACATGGACAAAACGGACGGAGTCACAGCAAGTTCAAAGGAGCAAATGAGGAGTTCCGTTCGTGTTCGAGTGCAAGGCGAAATCACTTCCAAAGGTGGCAAGGACCAAGGTGCTACGACGGATCATTGTTGACGCTCCTTAGCCCCACCACTAAGGTTGCACTACGGTGACGGCTCCAGGAATGCTTGTTGGCACTCGCAAGCGTCGCTACCGGGTTTACACCTCTAGTTACGGGGCTAGGGAACGTCTTTGGTAAAACACACGATCATAGAAAGGTCCGCAAGCGCACGGATTACCGTTGTAGCACTTCACCCGGTGGTATTCGGGTTATCGTATTTATATTTTCCCAAGGGAGGCACTACGGCAAAGATGATCGAATAAACAGTGGAGAAAGACAAGACTTGGTAAAGAGCTATAGCGGGGGTAACGAATAAAGATATTCGGGGATAAATTGACACACGCAAGGAGATCTTGATAAAAGACTAGAGAGGATCTAGTGAGCTGGGAGGACAACGAGACGAGAAAGGATCCTAACACAATCTATCTATTCTTGTCAACTCTAGGCAAAGAACTAAAGCAAAGGATAACCAAAGGCAAGCTAAACTCGACAAGCTCTTCTAGTGCTGCAGGGGCATGCAAAGCTGCGCTCTCAGACTGGGATGAGAAGGGAGAACGACGACGCGCTGAATCCTACCGGCCCGAACTAACGTGGTGGACTACAGAGCCCGTCCGGAGCTGTCACCTCCTTAGGGTACCACAACTATTCCGTTGAACGGGACACCAATCTAAGACTAATGTAAGCTCTGAGCACCGTGCCACAACAAACCAAAGAACCTTTCCCCGGGTACCACGAAGGAAGGTCTCTCTCTCCCATGAACCACCGGAGATCAAGCGAAGAACGACCACAACACTATAGGGTTCAAGGGAGCTATGCTAACCAAGACTAAACTAACTTTAGTCTAAACCAAGAATAAGGCTTCTAGAGCAAAGTAAAAGCTGAATGTAATTGACTCGAAAAGTAAGATAGAAAGATAACTTGAATTGTACTTGAGTCTAAACAAAGAAAGGATACAAGAGTAGTACCGGAACTCTGAAGAAGACTCCTCCGGAACCCCGAGACTAGCTTGACTCGACTCTAACTCCCAAGCTGCACTAATCCTACTCTAAGTGAACAAAAGAGGGAAATGGAGATGCTCCTGCATTGTGTGTCCAATCCAGCGAGTGTGAGGTGCCTTTTATAGGCAAGGAGGGTCGGTGGAGCGCGTGGGACCAATATGTCAGGTGCGGCCGGATCAAGAGGTGCAGCCGACCCTATGATCCACCACCTCTTGCCTTGGACGCCCCTGATCACTGCTCCTGAGGCGGTTGTGGGTCGGTTCCTTGGGTCGGTTTCGCCCGGCACACGAATGGATAGGTGCGGCCGGCCCTCTAGGTGCGGCCGGCCCACCTTCGTGCCGTGTGATGCACCGCCTTCGCTCAGGGACGCCTAGGATCACCTTCGAATAACGGTTGTGGCGGTTGAGCGGCCGAACAAGTGGACCCATTGATCCTAGTCTCCACCTTTGGATCAAACCGACGTTCTTCAGCGAATCGTGCTCGTCCAAGTGTTGCTCGAGGGAGAGGAGGTGCTCTAGACCAGGCACGAGCCACGGGGCAAGGCCGGCCGCACCTGGCAGGGCCGGCCGCACCTGCCAGGCCGGTCGGACCTGCAGGGCCGGCCGGACCAGGTGGTTCGGCCGTGCCTTGCTCATGTGGCACGTTGGTTCTAATTTCTCCCAAAATGTGTACCTGCCTATGAAATTCACAACACAACTCGTGGAACTTTATTAGTTCTAAAAATGTGCATGAAACTTGCCATATACTCCTCTCGAACCCGAGGTTTTGACGGTCGAATCTTTGTTGTAAGGACCGTCAACAAACTCCCCCAAGCTAAACGTTTACTCGTCCTCGAGCAAAGTCTAGACTCGGCCTCGGCGAATCAGGAGTTGCATGATGTTATCGCTTGGCAAGTACCTGTGCACAAACTCCATCCTCTTCTTGCTAATTTGAAAAGGTTGGTACGAGAGAAGCTTAGCCTTACTTTACCCGTGGGGCTTGTAGCTTTCCACCTTGCCTTCGGAGGTTGAAGAGTAGAATGGTTTTTGACTTTGCATCTCTCACTCTTCTTCTTTTCTGGATCCTATCTCGGAGTTTTTGAAAATTTTGCAAAGAAAGACAAGGTTCCTCGGATGGTTCCCTCGATCG
The DNA here is from genome assembly GCA_036936925.1 of Cenchrus fungigraminus. Classification (NCBI taxonomy): domain Eukaryota; kingdom Viridiplantae; phylum Streptophyta; class Magnoliopsida; order Poales; family Poaceae; genus Cenchrus; species Cenchrus fungigraminus. The sequence goes on from CM072780.1 coordinate 51,566,294, forward strand.
CTCAAGTGGTATTTGTTACCTCACCAAAGGCTTTAAGCAAGCCTCAACTTCCTACTCTACGGCTTGTATGTGGAGCTTTGGGTAGGATAAGTATGAGACTCACTTGTGCCACATGATGTTGTTGAGCCAAAGACCGGATCCAAGAAGAAACTATTCATGCAACTTGATCGAGATGTGCAAGTGTGTGGAATATTTTTGTTTGTTTTTCTAAGTACTCCTTGCTTTGAGATTCTCCTCTTGCTTTTATTTTGGAGGGGGTCATGCTTTCTTCTTTTTTTTCTATGCTCTTTGATTGGAGCACATTTTTTCTATGCTTCTTGATCATATACTTTTTATCAATGACCCCTCTCTCCTTTTGCAAGATTACAAGAAGAGAAATCTCTTTGGATTTTGGAGTATTTATTTTTGGTGGATGGATGGCATGTTTTGCGTAACTCCCGGTGTAGGAGTTAGCATGTATATGTGGGTGTACGTGATCTCGATCATGGAAGCATGAAAAGATTCGACCAAGGGTCACAACAATTTGGCAAAACTCAATGGGTCACAAGGAAGCATATGTAGATGGTTTGAACATTGATATCGACATATGGCTTTGGTAGGTAATATGACCATTGAGGAACTTGCCTTGTTTTATTTTCAAAAAGAAATCATTCGAGATTTCACCATACTATGAGATAGAGCAGAATCAACATTGTCTCACCATATCATACTAGTCAACACCCTAGGTTTGGTCATAAGCATTTGCTTCCCACAAAGTTTTATTTCAGGCTCTTGTCTCAAAATATACCAACAAATTCAAAAAAGACAGAGCACAAGGATGCACACTAGGTTCTTGCAAAGATTTAACATAGCAACTATTCATCATTTCCAAAGTGAGGGTATATAAACAAGATTTCAAGCACATGATTGAAGCAAATCTTTTTGTTGTGTTCTTTTATTCAAATGAGATAAACAAGATGTTGAAAAATTGGTTTGGATGGACATACCTTCCTTGATTGGAAATGGGGTCTCCCCCAAGCTAATTTTTGGCTACCTGGTTGGCCTGTCTTCATTTTGGTGATGAGTTGAGCACCTGGAAGCTTGTAGTGGTTGAATTGATGGATTTGTGAAAAATCATAGGTACGGCCGTACCACTAGGTTCGGCCGGTCCTACTATATTTTCCCCAGGCACTCGTGTCCCCTCCTGTAAACATCTTGCACAAAAATTTTGTCGATGGGGGAGTACGGCCGTACCTCTAGGTTCGGCCGTATCACAAAAAATCTCCAAAACTGCTTTTCTATGCCTTGTTTACTTACTAATGCAGTGGTGAAAACAAATTTGGAATCTAAATATGCTTGATGCACGAAATAAAATGTTGAAAGGGAAATATGAGATAAATACCGGTTTACCTCTCGGTGAGGGCTCGTGGTTTAGAGTCCATGAGCGGGACTCCTCCGTTTACTTAGTTGATCTTGGGTTCGTCCGGTCCCGGAGTGGAAGACTCGGACGATACTCTCTTCACACGTCACACCTTCTTTGTTATCTTCGGTGGCGGTGAAGTTGGTGAGGCTTTGGCGGGGGTGTTCTTGATTTCTATCTTCTTTTCCCCCTTAGCCTTGTTGATTGCCTTCGCCTTCTTTGGTTGGTGGCGCCCGTTGAATGCTTTGTCTTGCTCCCAATGCTTCCTCATCGTTGTACTGAGGCTATCTACCTTGGGCTTGGTCGGGGCTACCTTCTCTTTCTTGTATTGGGGCCGTGGCTTCCTCCACCCCCTAGCTCCTCATCTTGCACTAGGTAACATTGCTCTTCTTTTGCTTGGAATTCGAATGTCATGCTCCTTCGCCCTATGCGGAATTGGATCTTTCCGGTTCCGACATCAATCCTTGCATTGACATCTCTTAGGAATGGTCGCCCGAGAATAAGCAGAATTTCTTCTTGTGTGTCGAGGACCACGAAATCCGCAAAGACATATGAGCCTCTGACATTCACCAAGAGATTTTCTACTATGCCCTCTGGATATTTGATCGATGAGTCGGCAAGTTGGACTGTCATCGTTGTCAGAGAGATAGCCGGATATCCTAACTCCTCAAACATGGATTTGGGCATGAGGTTGACACTCGCTCCAAGGTCACAAAGAGCATTCTTGATCTTTTGGTAGTAGATCGTGCATGTGATGCCCGGATATCCATTGTCTTTCTTGTGCAAGACTGCTGATTCATCCCATGGGTCTTGGATTTGATGTATAAGCTTCCCTACATGGTTAGGTGCATACATCCTCCTAGATGGCTTACCCCATCTGGTGGATATAGCGCTAACATTCTCTCAGGTAGGCTCAGGTTGCCCCGGGATTCCACCCGACTCGGAAGAAGGTAAAGAAGCAGCAAGCTGAGCAAGTTGAGTTTCTATCATTTTATTAAAGCTTAGCTGATTCTTCATAGCAGAGGTGAAAGATTCTATGGTGGAATTTAAATTTTCGAGAACTTTCTCATTGGCGGCTAGCTTCTTGTTTAAATTCTCATTAATTCTAGCTTGGCCAAAGACAAGATATTTAATGGAGGGCTGATTATTGAAATTGTTAGAATAGTTACCTCCATTTTGATTGTTGAACGGGAAGTTGGGCCTCGAGTTCCACCCTTGATTGTTGCGGAACCCGTTGTTGTTGCGGAACCCGTTGTTGTTGCCATTGTTGATGAAGTTAGCTTCTTCCCTTGTTTCGAGACAATCATTGTCCGAATGACCCACATTGCCGCAAACCTCGCACGTCATGCGAGCGTCCATAATCTTGGCGGTTTCCACATTGCTTGATGCCTCCAATTTCTTCATGAGGAGGTCCATCTTGGCGGCGATCATGTCGATTCCATCGACTTGGTGTACACCGCGGCTACAGGGTTGGAGACGATCTCCATCCCAACCTTGATTTGCCACCATCTTTTCGATCAATTCTTTGGCGGCGGGTACTTGTAGCGAGAAGAAAGCTCCTCCAGCGGCTGCATCTAGGTGCTCACTGGCGGTACGCTTGAGCCCGTGGTAGAAGGTTTGAATTAAGAACCACCCTTGCATGCCATGGTGTGGGCACGTGGTGATGTACTCCTGGAAGCGTTCCCATGCTTCTGGGATACTCTCATCATTCTGCTGCTGGAAACCTGAAATTCTTGCGCGGAGGGCATTGGTTTTGTCCACCAGAAAGAACTTTGTGAGAAATGCCTTTGAGCACTTATCCCATGTGTTGATGGCATCTCACTCCGCATAAAACCATTGCTTCGCCTTCCCGAGCAATGAGAACGGGAATAGGCGAAGACGGATTGCATCATCCGTCACTCCACGGATAGTGAAAGTCCTACACACCTCCAGAAAATGCTGGAGATGTGCATTGGCATCTTCATTCGGCTTGCCGGAGAACGGATTTGCTTGCACCATGTTGATCAGCGCCGGCTTGAGTTCAAAGTTGCCGTCTCCCACCGTCGTGGATGGCCCGGTAGGGACATTGGTGTTGGAGGGAGCGGAAAACTCGCGGATCGTCCTCTCGGCCATCGGTGCTGACGAGGTGCTGTCTACGGGATCGACGGTGTTCGTCTCTTGATTCGAGAGAAACTTCTGAGGAATGAGGACACGAGGTCGCACTCTCCTCACAAGTGATTGAGGATTGTCGTTAAAGTTGGACGGTAGGTCGAAACCGGTCATGCACTACTCCACGTATACGAGAGTAGAGCAAGGGTAAACCCGCTTAAATAGCGGTTCACCGAACCTTGATAATTCTACCACTATGTCTAAATGATATCTTATGCCTATTGCCTCCCCGGCAACGGCGCCAGAAATGCTTGTTGACGCTCCTTAGCCTCACCACTAAGGTAGCACTACGGTGATGGTGCCAGGAATGCTAGTTGGCACTCGCAAGCGTCGCAACCGGGTTTACACCTCTAGTAACGGGGCTAGGGAACGTCTTTGGTAAAACACACGATCACAAAAAGGTCCGCAAGCGCACGGATTACCGTTGTAGCACTTCACCCGGTGGTATTCGGGTTATCGTATTTATATTTTCCCAAGGGAGGCACTACGGCAAAGATGATCGAATAAACGGTGGAGAAAGACAAGACTTGGTAAAGAGCTATAGCGGGGGTAACGAATAAAGATATTCAGGGATAAATTGACACACGCAAGGAGATCTTGATAAAAGACTAGAGAGGATCTAGTGAGCTGGGAGGACAACGAGACGAGAAAGGATCCTAACACAATCTATCTATTCTTGTCAACTCTAGGCAAAGAACTAAAGCAAAGGATAACCAAGACAAGCTAAACTCGACATGCTCTTCTAGTGTTGCAGGGGCATGCAAAGCCGCGCTCTCAGAGTGGGATGATAAGGGAGAACGACGACGCGCTAAATCCTACTGGCTCGAACTAACGTGGTGGACTACAGAGCCCGTCCGGAGTTGTCACCTCCTTAGGGTACCACAACTATTCTGTTGAACGGGACACCAATCTAAGACTAAGGTAAGCTCTGAGCACCATGCTCACAACGAACCAAAGAACCTTTCCCCGGGTACCACGAAGGAAGGTCTCTCTGTCCCGTGAACCACCGGAGATCAAGCGAAGAACGACCACAACACTATAGGGTTCAAGGGAGCTATGCTAACCAAGACTAAACTAACTTTAGTCTAAACCAAGAATAAGGCTTCTAGAGCAAAGTAAAAGCTGAATGTAATTGACTCGAAAAGTAAGATAGAAAGATAACTTGAATTGTACTTGAGTCTAAACAAAGAAAGAATACAAGAGTAGTACCGGAACTCTGAAGAAGACTCCTCCGGAACCCCGAGACTAGCTCGACTCGACTCTAACTCCCAAGCTACACTAATCCTACTCTAAGTGAACAAAAGAGGGAAATGGAGATGCTCCTGCATTGTGTGTCCAATCCAGCGAGTGTGAGGTGCCTTTTATAGGCAAGGAGGGTCGGTGGAGCGCGTGGGACCAATATGTCAGGTGCGGCCAGATCAGGAGGTGCGGACGGTCCTATGATCCACCGCCTCTCGCCTTGGACGCCCCTGATCACTGCTCCTGAGGCGGTTGTGGGTCGGTTCCTTGGGTCGGTTTTGCCTGGCACGCGAATGGATAGGTGCGGCCGGCCCTCTAGGTGCGGCCGGCCCACCTCCGTGCCGTGTGATGCACGGCCTTCGCTCAGGGACGCCTAGGATCGCCTTGGAATGATGGTTGTGGCAGTTGAGCGGCCGGACAAGTGGACCCATTGATCCTAGTCTCCACCTTTGGATCAAACCGACATTCTTCAGTGAATCGTGCTCGTCCAAGTGTTGCTCAAGGGAGAGGAGGTGCTCTGGACCAGGCACGAGCCACGGGGCAAGGCCGGCCGCACCTGGCTGGGCCGGCCGCACCTACAGGGCCGGCCGCACCTGCCAGGCCGGCCACACCTGCAGGGCCGGTCGGACCAGGTGGTTCGGCCGTGCCTTGCTCATGTGGCATGTTGGTTCTAATTTCTCCCAAAATGTGTACCTGCCTATGAAATTCACAACACAACTCGTGGAACTTTATTAGTACTAAAAATGTGCATGAAACTTGCCATATACTCCTCTCGAACCCGAGGTTTTGACAGTCGAATCTTTGTTGTAAGGACCGTCAACAGTCATCCCTGAGGACTAAGACGTAAAGTTCGGACTTCATGCGAGAAGACCCCCTATCTTGATCGTGGGGATGACGACCTCAAAATGACCCAAATGAAGGGGGCCAAGTGCAAAATGTGAAGATGAGCCGCGGGGAGAAAGACGGGCCCGAACAAGGCCAAAAACAGGCTGGGCCGACCGGCCTGGTCGGATCGGCCCAGGCCCTTTTTGCCTCGGTTCGCGGTCCCCTTTGACCTAGCCCCTCCTCGGTCTATTAATAGCTCCCTCCTCCGACGGCCGCCACATCCAATCATTCTACCAACGCCATTCACCAGAAAGCCGCCGCCGCAAGATGAGGGAAAGAGTTAGATGAGCTCGTCGCAAGGATCAACTCCGGTGGAGGGAAGGAAGCAAGAGGATGACTCCAAGCTACTGGCCTAGGGGTGTTCCCAAGCTTCATCGCCGCCATCTTCATCGACGACATTCTCCGGAGTCTCCATCACCCCTATGTACTTCAATCCTTGTAAGATGATGGGGAAATGTCTCCGTTCATCCCTAGGGTTAGATGGATACATGTTATGTGATCGCTACATGAACCCTATGCCTTTTGATGCTTAATGGTCTATGTCTTTGCGGATGCTTTATTTACATATGTGTGTACAACATGTGGTCTTAGTAGGGTTTGTGGTAATCGTGGTGATTAGCTTAACCCTATGAATGCTTAGGTATAGATGCGGTTATATGTGAAAGTGTTTGATTACCTTGCGTAGTGACAGTACGGTGGAGGGAAAAGGCTTAGCAGCCGCATAACTGCCATGAAGCTAGTGTAGGCAACACCCTTTTCATGTAGTAGATGCATGTTCATGTGATCCTAAACCCTAGGGAGGGAACGCTTATCTATCTTAATCTCTCACTTGTGTCCACCCTTTGCCATCTAGTTTAACCTTAGATTTCTTTGATTAACACATGTTAGATTGTCTTTACCTTTAGATCAATACCCCTTTCAAAGGTTTTCCATCAACTAGATTAGTACTTGGTTAAGCGCTAGCAATCCCCTTGCTCCGCGGATTGACAAAAACCTTGGGGGTCACCCCGTGGTGCAAAAGGTGTAGGTCCGTACGCTTGCGGATCGAAGGTTGTTATGTGTTTCAACCATCAACACTACTCAAGGTCCTGAGACCTCCCCGCGACCCCGTCGTCGACCTCCCAAGGTCCTGAGACCTTCCCGCGACTCCGTCGTCACCCACTCGAGATCCTGAGACCTTCCCGCGACCCCGTTGTCGCCCACTCAAGGTCCTGAGACCTTCTCGCGACTCCGTCGTCGCCTACTCAAGGTCCTGAGACCTCCCCGCGACCCCGTCATCGACCTCTCAAGGTCCTGAGACCTCCCCGCGACCCCGTCATCGACCTCCCAAGGTCCTGAGACCTTCCTGCGACTCCGTCGTCACCCACTCAAGGTCCTAAGACCTTCCCGCGACTCCGTCGTCACCCACTCAATGTCCTGAGACCTTCCAGCGACTCCGTCGTCGACCTCCCAAGGTCCTGAGACCCTCCCGTGACTCCGTCGTCGCCTACTCAAGGTCCTGAGACCCTCCCGCCACTTCCCCGTCACCCACTCAAGGTCCTGAGACCTTCCCGCGACTCCGTCGTCACCTACTCAAGGTCCTGAGACCTTCCCGCGACTCCGTCGTCGACCTCCCAAGGTCCTGAGATCTTCCCGCGACTCCGTCGTTGCCTACTCAAGGTCCTCAGACCTTCCCGCGACTTCGTCGTCACCCACTCAAGGTCCTGAGGCCTTCCTGCGACTCCGTTGTTGCCTACGCAAAGTCCTGAGACCATCCCGCAACTCCGTCGTTGACCTCACAAGGTCCTGAGACCTTCCCGCGACTCCATCGTCACCTACTCAAGGTCCTTAGACCTTCCCACGAATCTGTCGTCGCTGACTCACGGTCCTGAGACCTTCCCGCGACTCTATCATCACCGACTCAAGGTCCTGAGACCTTCCCACGACTCTGTCGTCACCGACTCAACGTCCTGAAACCTTCCCGCGACTCCGTCGTCGCCCTCTGTAGGTCTACGGACCTTCCGGCGTCTCCGTCGTCGCTCGCTGTAGGTCTACGGACCTCCCGGCGACCCCGTTATCGACCTCTCAAGGTCATGAGACTTTCCTGTGACTCCGTCGTCGCCTACTCAAGGTCCTGAGACCTTCCCGTGACCCCGTCGTCGACCTCCCAAGGTCCTGAGACCTTCCCGCGACTCCATCGTCGTCTACTCAAGGTCCTGAGACCTCCTCGCGACCCCGTCGTTGACCTCTAAAGGTCCTGAGACCTCCCCGCGACCCCGTCCTCGACCTCTCAAGGTCCTGAGACCTTCCCGCGACCCCGTCGTCGACCTCCCAAGGTCCTGAGACCATCCCGTGAATCCGTCGTCGCCTACTCAAGGTCCTGAGACCTTCCCGCGACTACGTCGTCGCCCACTCAAGGTCCTGAGACCTTCCCGTGACTCCGTCGTCGCCTACTCAAGGTCCTGAGACCTTCCCGCGACTCTGTCGTCGCCCACTCAACGTCCTAAAACCTTCCCGCGACTCCGTCGTCACCCACTCAAGGTCCTGAGTCCTTCCCGCAACTCCGTCGTCGCCTACTCAAGGTCCTGAGACCTTCCCGCGACTCCGTCGTCGCCTACCCAAGGTCCTGAGACCTTCCCGCGACTCCGTCGTCGCCTACTGAAGGTCATGGGACCTCCCAGCGGCTCCATCATCATCTTCTTTAGGTCCACACACCTCCTAGCGTCTCCGTCATCGCTTACTTCAGGCCGGCGGACATCACTACAGCTCTGGCAGTTGGTGCACCTTTCCCCTACAAGATGATATCCTAGTGCCTCTTGTCTCTTACGAGGGAGCAGGCCCGTGGCCGTGCAGTGAGCCGGTGACTCAGGTCTTGGCGGCTTTCGGCGTTTGGCGTATTCGCTCAGTTCATCAGAGCATCATGATGGCTGCAGAAGGCCGTAGGTTCTCTATTTCCTCTTTTCTGGAGCATCAAACTGGCCATTCTGGTCGCTTTACTACTTGGAGGCTACTACACGAGTGCGTCTTACGGTGCCCTGTTCTTCTATGTCGCATCGACCTACCAGAAGCCTTCTTCCACTACTCCTCTACTCGACCTACCTATGGTTGGTGTTGCTTTCTGAAGGTCGCGGAAGCTCCTTTGTGTTACCTGATCTAGGTCAGGTCGGCGGTTCTTCAAGATTGGTGTCTCATCTTCACTTTGACCTCCTGGACATACACTCCAGAAGGTCGATGTTCGACTTCGTATGCACATTGGAGGGGTTTTTCTTTTTTGGATCCACGTGCACGCTACGCGACCTCAGCGGTGCCATGCCCTCGCTTCTCTTCGACATGACCTCGTCTCGGCCGCTATGCCTACACGTCGATCGGGGCTTGAGAGACATGGGTACCCATGGGTTCCCACCGACCAGGGTCTCAGCCGTCCCCGACAGGCGGGCCCGACCTACCAGAAGAACCGCCGACCTGACAATGGGCCCTGCCCGACCTGACATGTGGGCCCAAGGACATGAAGACAGCTTGGAGTACAAGACAAGACAGACCAGCTCGGATAAGCTTTCCCTATTGTAACTGACTAGGATAGATGGAAACCAACTTGTTGCCCAATGTCGTCAGCCAATATAAGGCGGCCTGGGGCGCCCTCCTCGGGGGCAAATGACTCTCATATAATTCCACCACCAAACTGGATGTTGGGTTTTACTCTCCGGAGGCCAGAACCAGTATAAATCGCCGTGTCCCTTGTGTCTCGCCGGGATTTCCGTGCTCGTCCTACATGGAACCATCTACGCTCTTAGTTCCCTGTCCTCCATTAACCTACAACCGCTTGGGTTGCCCCCTTGCGGATCTGTCCAGGTCTCAACCCCTGACACCTAACAAAGCCTTTGGACCAAGCTACATTTGCTCGTTTGCGAGGGGAGCTTGGAGTGGTTTTTTCTTTTTGAGCTTCGGTTGGGGGTTTGATGTACTCATACATGTTGCATTTTCATTTCTGTATCATATCATGCTTGCATCTTTGTATCATAGACTACATTTGTATCATATGCTTTAGAGATGTGCTTCTCCTATATACCTTGATCACCATGATATGCTGGATATGAGATTATGACTTTGCTAGTGATGCTCATGTGATGTATAGCGATGCTCTTGATAGCTTTGGGATGTATATGCTTGTGGATGACTTATTTTTGTGAAAATGCTATATATGATCCTCTCTTATGAGTTGAATGTCTTTCATGTTCAAATTGTGTGCATATGGCTGTATCTTGCTTAATTTGTGCTTGGGAACCTTGTTCTTTTCATTTGGGGTCAAAGATCCATTTATCATCATGAATGTTTAGCCTACATGCTACCTTGTGGAGAAGCCTAAGCTTCTTTTTGCCGCAAAGGTACTTCATGTACCATGCCTAATTTGAATTCATGAAATTGGTATATGAAATGCTTGTGCTTTAAATATATGCTTCCATGTCATTTATGCTTTAAAATTCCTTATTTTGGGTGCTAAACCGTTGCATGATGTTCACCATTGAGCAGTCTCATATTTAGAAGTGGACACATGGCTCGGTAGCTTTGACATGACATGAGATAGCTTGTAGGTGTTTGTGATGATCTTGTGATGAGAATTTGTGACCTTGCATGACTTCTGTGAGTTATATGTTGTTTGTGCTCATTTTGGCCATGTTTAGGTCCTATGCTCATGAGAGGGAATTTCTTTGTGAAAAATGCTTCTTGTTGATTATGGCTATGTCACATGCTTATATGTCCCTATCTATCTTGTTGCCGATGCTTGTACTAAATTTGTGGCTATCTTGCTTGTCTATGTCTCATTTTAGCATGTTGCCGTGCTCTTTGTCTATTTGAGAAGCACATGCTTGCATTTGTAGACTTGATTCATGCATTACCAACAAGGGGGAGAGATAGCACCCAATTCTTGCTTTGGGAGGAAAGTACCCATTTCATGCAGCCAGGAGGAGTTTTGCATCAAGTGGGAGAAAATTTGGGAGAAATGCATTTGTTTAGGGGGAGCTTGCATTCACGTGCTTTGGAGCTCTTTGCGCCTGATTTTAGTTGTGTTCTTTTGCCAATGGTGTCGAGCCTTTTTGCCTTACCTAGGAGTCGGCAATTTTGGAGCATTTTATCTCGGTTGTGTCGAGCCATTACCCTTGTCTTAGGGGACCGAGATTTTTCTCTCTCAAGTGATCTTGTTTTGGCTTTTGTTTGGCTCTTGATCACTTGTTTGAGTTTTTCATTCATTTCTATTCTTTTTCTCTTTTTCTCTGAATTGGTTACTATGTGTGTTGTCAATGCACTCATCAAGGGGGAGATTGAGGACCGGAGCGTCCGAGGACCGGTGGATGGTTGCTCCCTAGTGTGATGAGTGATTGACAACGTGGTGTGGACTGACTCTTGGCCGAGTATTGCAGGTGCAGGTTGCGGCTTGACTTGTGTTGGTGCAGGTGAAGAGCGGGCATGAAAGGTCTTAGCCTTGCGGGGCCTCCGAGGAGTGGAGAGACAAGTAGGCTCGGCTCGATGGACCCAGTGGCCGAACGGGGTCAAGTGCGGGCCGCATGGTGGCAAGAAAGCAAGATGAAGTCGTCGACCAGAGCCTGTGCAGGGCAGCGGCTCACAACCGGAGTCTGCACGCGGGGTTTGCGACGGTTCACCACAAAACCGTCAGGTTACTTGGTTGAGCCACAAAACCAAGACCGGAGGCTCAGCGGGCGGAGACGTGATTCGGGCGGTCGAGAAGCTTCGATGCCAGAGGACACACGACGGGATCGCAGGGCTTGTGTTGGGAGGACGCAGACGGCGGCAAAGGCGTGGCTGTCTGATGAAGAGGAGTGCTACTTGACCATATTGGCCCTGAGGGGATTGTATCTTAGTTTAAGTGCTAGGGGTAGCTTGGTCATTTGCCCAACCCAGAGGGACTCATATATATAGCTCTAGGGTTTCTGGGCAAACCATCCACCCGGACTGCTTCTCATTTCCCTACTCCATAGGTTTAGATTTTCTTCACCGTTTTGTAGAGAATCTGATCTCCGAGTGTATGGAAGCTTTTATGGTTGCGTCGATTTCCTTCTTGTGGCTCGAGTGATTTTCGTGTCTTTTTCGGGCTATTTTCGTTGCATTTTCTTGCGCGGCTTGTTCCTCCGATTCTCAGGTGTTTGGGTTCGGATTTTCTTATGGGGGTCATGGATAGATGCCTTGTGCATTCTTGTGCTTGATCTTGACCCCTCAAACTCCGGATTTGGCCTTGGATTTGAGGATTTCGGGTGGTTCCCTAGCTTTTTAGTTGAGCTCGGTTCGTGATCGATTCCCGGCGTTTTGGTTGATTTGGTGCCCTAAGATTTCGGGTATAGCCTCTCCTAGAGACGCTTCACCTTGCCCTAAAGTCTTGGTGCAATTCGTTCAGCCGTTTGGGAGATCCATGGATGCCTAGGGAGGGTTGACCCTCGAGTTCGTGTTTCTGTGCGTGCTGTTCGTGCAGGACGGACGGTCCGCCCGGTGTCCACGGACGGTCCGTGAGGTTAGGGTTCGTCGCGTGTTCGTCGTGTTCTTGAGCACATGGCATTCGATCAGTCGTGGTGTTTGAGTTCTGTTGCACCGTGGTTGATGGACGGTCCGCCGGGTAGTGACGGACGGTCCGCCGAGCTCGGACGGTCCGACGTGCTGTGTCGGACGGTCCGTATTGGCCGATTACGATACTGGAGGTTTTGGCGCTTAATACAGACGGTCCGTCCTTGATCCACGGACGGTCCGCCGTAGCTCACGGACGGTCCGAGACCTCCTCACGGGCCGTCCATCCTAGGCTGGCAGATTTGCCTAAGTCCCTCGCCTCTTGAGTTGTGCTTCCGCTTTGGGTTGTGTTGGGACTTGTTCCTAGGGTTGGTAGGTCCGTTGTGACTACATGACATTGGCAAGCTCGTGTAGGTATCCTTGGTAGTGGATTTGGGACATAGGCCGAGTTCGACTCTTCGAAGAAGAATTTTTATTGGCTCCCATTCACTCACCCCTCTCTGGTTGCCTAATCGGTCCTTCAGCATTTCCCGTCGAATATCACAAAGCCTAACAACTGCTTCTCCCACTACAATGCCTACACGTCTATTCTTTAAGTCATACGGATATAAGGATCTTCCTTCTGCATTCTTATCTGGACCAAAGCACACTCGTGTACCCACCAAATATTTCGCATGCTACCAGGGAAAAAGCCTGCATATTCCGCCCTATACTTGTGATAGGATTCCTCAGCAGTGTAGGCCTTCGTATTCCGAGCATCCCACGTATTTTCATGGCTACTGTAATCCTGTGAGGCATGCTCTGCCACGAGGTGCACGCTGCCTTATTATCGGTCATGGTTCGATAAATAGGCGTGCCCCCAAGGCCTTTGCTCATCGCCTCTTCATCCTCCACGCATTGTTCTAGCATACCTCTCTATTTGGTTCTGCGCGCTGTGAAAAGAGGTGAGCTCTTAGCTTCCGCGCCGTGTTTTTACAGGTTACAATCATTATTTCTGGTCAGTGCTTATCATGTTTACATTGTTGGCGAGTGTGTAAGAGGATGGCTTCTGATGCGAACGGAGGAACTGCCAACTTCCATGTTGTGCCACCTCCGCAGCGGCCAGGATATATGGATCCATATGATCTGTACAATGTGGACAAAGCGGACGAGGAACAAATGGAGGAGATGAAGAAAGATGCTTTGGCTTGGCTGCAGGAGCAGGGTTACACTCGTGTGCTTTGCCTTGGTCGCTGTGTGTGCCCTTACTACAATCTTGCTCACCGGCAGTGGGGTTTTCATGACATCCTACAGCATGCTTCTGGCATTGGTCGCTCGGGACGTACCATGAAGTCGAGGGGTAGGCACCGTGCATTGGAGGAATATCTCCGCACGGATCCTCGTTATGCTACATTCCGTCGTGCATTAGGTATGGCGGGATAGGCGTGTGCCGTATCCATCTCCATGACCGTGTCTGTTGTCTTCCTCATTGCCAAGTCCAAAGATTTCGTTGCTGGGTGTGTGTTTGTGCGCGCCTGTGCCAGTGCCACTGTACGAGTGTAGGTCTATGGGGATGTATCATGTATGTGCACATTTAAGTTGAATAATTTGGGCAAGGTGACCATCATTTACGTTCTGTATATTCTTGGCAAAACGGTGAATTTAGTCAAATGGTAAATTTGTAAAATCGGTCATCATTTACATGTGTATCTACAATGCAGTACGGTGGGATAAGAATAAAATATCACATGAGACATTACATCTCAGACTATGGCAACGCATCATGACCAAGGAAATCTACTGAAGCAAGGAAGACGATCATGACAAAGAAGAACACCCATGTTTTTCATGGATAACAGAGCAGGAAAACAGGGGATCGATCTTTTCCATCCAAAATAAAACATACCATTGATCTTTCCATCCACAAGACCACCTATTTGAAAGTGAAAAAGAAAACCCAAATCCGAGTAATCTAAGACGACCCCTCCGAGGAGTTCCCCGATGACTCTGGCGTCGAGGGAGCTTCAATGGCTGGGGGAGCCATGGGACCGGGATTGGCGGGGCCAGCATTTGAAGGACCAGTGCTAAGGTCCATCTTCTTCTTGGTCCTCTTCGAGTCCACCTCCTCCTCCTCATCCGCACCCTTCTTCTTCTTCGCCGACGGAATGTCCTTGAACGAACCAAGCTTACTGGCCTTGTCATCCTTCAAAAGCTACCTCACAAACGCCTCCATATGTTGATTCCTCTTCTTGGCCTCCACCCGCTTCCTCTTCTTGGCCGCCAATCGCTTCTTCTCAATGGTCGCCCACGTCTCTTCCTCATCCTCATCCTCATCATCTTCCTCTTCCTCTTCCTCTTCCTCTTCATCCTCTTCCACGTAGTCGTACTCATCCTCGCTGTCCTCGCTCTCCTACCTTTCCATGTCGTCTACATCAGATTCACTCAAGGAGGGCTCGGATGGCTCGCATGCGCTTGGTTGGGGGGAGTCGGGTGGTGTCCCGATGGAGGAGGGGTTGGAAGGGAACGGAGAAGAAGGCATGGTGGTTGTGGTTTTCTGGAGGAAGAGAGTTTGAGAGAAGGAAATGGAGGGAGTTGGGAGAGTCTGGTATATTAATAGATCTCAGTTTCAGGGAAAGTCGGGGCGTCTCTCCGGGAGTTGTATCACGCTAATGCAAGGAGGCGCCTCAATCTCTAATAATGTAACGGTCTTTTGCAAAGAAAAGAACTATGTAAATTTGTAATCTTAGTAAATTTGGAGCAAACTATATTTACAAGCACTTCAACATACAGAGATGAACTGTTTACTGCAATTAAACCGGATGTTCGGGTATGGGATGCATTAACAGACTGGATGTTTCGGTCTAGAAAAATATACAGAAAGGACAAATATTTTCGGACCTGTAAAAGATGCTTATTTTGATTTTGGGCAAAGGTGATCTATGATTTCATAGTTTATGAGAGCGATAAAATAGGATAACATTTATAGGGAGACAAGGAAGAGAGATGGTCAGGGAAACAAAGCATAAACAACTACAAACAAGGGGATTGATCAACAAACAAACGATAACCAGATTCACAAACATGGTTTGGGTTTGGGATGCATTAGCATTTTGGATGTTTGGCAATAACCGGATGCTTGTTTTGAATTTGGTCAAGGTGAGCAACGATCACATTGCTATTTCTTATTAATCGTCCAATATTGATCTTCAACCTCTCCAGATCATGTATCAAGGTAGGAAACACGATTATGTATAAGTACAATAAGAGCAGATGTTCTTGTCTACGAAACATGACCAACCCGGTCAACACATGAGACCATGTTTCATGGAAATGTAAAGTTACTAATTAACATCACGATGTTCACATACATAAGACAATGTTCCCACGAAATCTAAAGATGCTATTTAACATCAAAGATAACATATCGGCATTGGTCTTCCAATGGCGCGGCTCGCTCACTCCATCTACATCCATCCCTCGTTTCTGGCCAGGACGCGGTGGCGGCTCCACTTCTTCATGTTGTCCTCCCTCAGGGCCTTAGACCTGGCCATCCAAAGGACGTGGTCCTTGATCTCATTCAGGTTCCTCCACCGGTGCATACGGTGGGGGCAGACAGAGCACCCGTAGGTGTTGGTAGTGTGCCGAAAGACACGTAGAGCAAAGGTCTTAACATGGTCTATGCCAGTTTGGGTGTTGGAGTTGGAGTCGGAATTGGAGTCGAAGTCCAACTCTGCAAGTGGTGGAGGAGGCTAGGAATCCGACGGCGACATACCAGCGGCTCCGGGCATTGGCGGGTCGACATTGGCGGCGTCGCAGCGGAGCGGCTCCATGCCGTGGAATTGACGCCCTTGCCACTCTATGTAGGAGCGGATGAAGTGGAGGCCGCGCGGTGACAGCCAGGACCTAGATTCGGCTCCTGAGGAGGTGGTGGGCGATAGGCTAGCAATGCCGCCGGACCGACGAGTAAGGGCGGGTATGGCCATGCGCCTGAGCTCTGTGTTTCCGGGGAAGACTGATTGCTTTATTGCGTCGGACGGGCAGTAGGACTGAAACGCAAGTGTTTGGGAAGAGGACTATGGGTAGAGTGGTTCGGAACTGGCGAGGACGCCGATGGTGGTAGGAATACAATGGCCAGCTTCCATGAGAAGTTGTGCAAGCTTATGTGACAAGCTGAGCAACAGGCCTCTAGATCGAGTGGCTGCTATTCATCTACAAGCTTCCATGGGGCGTTGTGGCAAGCTTCCATGGGAAATTAGGCAACGGGTGCCTCGGCCTGTCGAGGAAGGCTACGACCGGATGTTACTGATAAAAAAAGGTGACTAGACCGGACTAAATTCATTGTTGACTTTGTCGGCAAAATAGGATGACAACGGCCAGATCTTACTGATCTGCAAAAGTGACCGGACCAGACTAAATGGTTCATTGAATTGTTATTAGGAAAATACAATCGCATTATTCGAGAACATCCATCCAAAGTAGGAAACAGAGTCCATTCTAAAGTGACTAATTAAACATCACAATTTCCACATACATAAGACAATGTTCCAATGAAATCTAATGATACTAATTAACATCACTGATAACATAACATCACAAAGTTCACCTACATAAGACAATGTTCCAATGAAATCTAAAGATACTAATTAACATCACAGATAACATAACAACATAGATCTTCCACCGGCGCGGCTCGTTCACTCCATCTACTCCATCCATCCCTCATTCCTGGCCACGACGCGGTGGCGGCTCCACTTCTTCTTGTAGTTCTGCCTCAGGGGCGCAGACTTGGCCATCCCAAGGACATGGTCCTTGACCTCGTTCAGCTTGCACCACCGGTGCATAAGGTTGGGGGCAGACAGGGCACCCGTACGTGCTGTTCAAGCGCAGGAAGACACACAAAGCATCGCCCAGGGGGACCAGAGGGATGTAGCTATGGAAACGGTCCTCAGACGAGTCTATGTCAGCTTGGGAGTCAGAGTCAGAGTCGGAGTCAAACTCACTAGCAGGAAGTGTAACCGTAAACGTAAGCTTCCGAGGCGGCGACGGTGGAGGAGGCTGGATATCCGCCGGTGAGACACCAACTGCTCCTGGCAAAGCGCTGGCGATCGACGGCGCGTCGACGTTGGCGTCGTCGGAGGGCGGCGGCAGCGACGGTGGAGGAGGCTGGGAATCCACCGGTGAGCCACCACCAGCTCTTGGGAAATCGCCGACGAGCGACAGAGCTCGACAGCTGCGGGTCGACGTTGGCGGCGTCGGAGCGCGGCGGTGGCGTGCCATGGATGTGGCCCCACAGCGCCTCCGTGAACATGCAGGCGAAGTGCTGGCCGTCGCGCGGCGGCACCCAGTCATGGGCGCGCAAAGAGGATGTGGCGCCGGAGGATCGGTTGAAGGGCGAGGGTGAGAGCCGGCGCGATGGGGAGCCGGTGGGGGATAGCCGGTGCGACGTGGAACCGGTGGGGGATAGCCAGCGTGACGGGGAGCCTGATCGCTTCATTGCGTTGGCCGGGCAGTAGGAGTGTGGTGCAAGTGTTTGGGAAGTGGTAGAGTGGTTCAGAACTAGCGAGGACGCCGATGGTGGGGGGTTGGAATGGCGATTTATGTGGAGTTACTCGCCTTGCCTGGAAAGTTGTGCCGCTTCGGTGAGAAGGTAAGCAATGGGCGCCTCTTGAGTCTTGAATCTTGAGTGCCTTCCAGTCATCTTCCACTGTTGAGGGGCTGATGTGCGGGTCCCCATGCCTTATGACCAACACGCCTGTGATCTCTTGATGATGGCAACCACCTTCTATGAGAAGTTGTGGCACGAGGATGGCAATGGGCGGATGTTACTGTTAAGAAAAAGTGACAAGACCAGACTACATTATTTGTTGGTTTGTTGGCAAAATAGGTTAACATTTTTCGAACGAACATCCATCCAAAGTACTCCGTAGGAGGAAACAGAGTTCTCTGACCATACAATCAGCACAATCAAATAGGGAGGGACCAAACTTAATCAAAAACTACTAATAAGCATTACAGCAAAGTGACACTTGTTATTGTTGGCAATTATCTTTTCATCCAGTCTGGGTCGTCGAGAATCAAAGGCACCGCCTCGCCATCGAGCAGGAACGGGTCCAACATCAGTGGCTGAGCGGCTGGCAACAGTGCCGGCCTTTCAAGCAGGGACAGGAACGGCTGTGCCCCTAAGCTCTCCAGGACAGTCGGCGCGGCGGGCGCACTTGACATCAATGGCTGAGGGGCTGGCAACGCCGCCGGCCTGTCGAGCAGGGACGGGAACGGCCGTGCGCCTAAGCGCTCCGGGACAGTCAGCGCGGTGGGCGCACTTGACATCAGTGGCGGAGTGGACAACCACGAGAGCCACGTGCGGCCAGCCCAGCCTCTCGGGCACTCCACCCACTGCATGCTAGCTTCTGGTGGCGACGGGTACGGCCGTGCGCCTGAGCTCTCCGGGACAGTCAAAGCGGCGGGCGCACTTCACATCAATGGCAGAGCGGCTGGTAACGCCGCCAGCCTCTGGAGCAGGGATGAGAACGGCCATGTGCCTGAGCTCTCCGGGACAGTCGAAGCGGCGGGCGCACTGGACATCAATGGCGGAGTGGAGGGCCAAGGCTGCCACGTGCGACCAGCCCAGCCTCTCGGGCACTCCACCCACTGCACGCCAGCTTCTGGTGGCGACGGTGAGACAAGAATCGTGGTTTGATAGATGCGGAGAGAACACCTGTCCCACCGCTGCCTGGCATGCCAGCGATGAAGGCCGTAGTCGGCACAGAGCATGCCGGGCCCAATCAGCCCGGCCATCCATTATGGTGTTTCTGTCCTGCCCCAGTCGCTGCATATCGACCCCACCGGAGCTTTAGCCGGCGTGGATGATAGGAGAGTGAGCTCCACGGGGGGCACGTGATGATTGTCGCCATCCATTGGGGGAGATGCTCTGAAATGCACATAGAAATTAGTTTGCTCAAAGAGGAGGAAAAGGTCGAAAGAACAAAGAAATCGATTGAATTAGGAGAGAGGATGACGATACTTGGGCCGATAGGAGGCGATGCTGATGGGGTCTTCTAGTGCCGAGAGGAGGAGATGTCGAGAGGAGGAGATGCCGATGGAGTTCTCTTTCACTGAGGAGGAGATGCAAAAGTGTTTTCTAGTATATATAAATAGATCTCATTTGCCAAGGGAAAGTCGCAGGGTCTCATGGGGGTTCGTGTCAGGCAAATGGCCTAGGCGCGTAACTTGCAATCTCATTGAACTTGGAGAGAACTTAACTCACTTGAACATGATGAGATCGAAAGTTCCCACGAGACCGGTTATTCTGGTATACGAGGTCGGATGTTTGGGTTTACGAACCATGAGTTGACCAGAGAATTATTTTTAATCATTTGATGGCAAAAGATGCTTGTTTTAGATTTGGACAAGGTGAGCTATGATATCATCCTTGTTAGGGAGAGCCAAAAACGTGCACAATTAGAACGTGAAGCCGTGGCTTAGGTAGAGCAAATTGAAGTGATAGGCAACAAATTGGCTTTAAGTAAGACAGTGTCTACTCTATCTAGTGTACACTACCCCATCTAGCAAAGATTTGTTTTTCAAAGACTTGGTTAGTAGGAAAGAATCATGAAGACAAGCAAGTTGACTTAGAGTTTGAACCACAGCTTCATTTTTCCTTGTTGACGAGTCATGCTTGGTAACAACAAAATGAAAGCATGCAATGAGATAGGCAATACAACCCAGGCATGACCGGATGTTTGGGTTTACAAAACATTAACAGACCGGACAAAAATTTTCACTCCTTTCCTGGCAAAAGTTGCTTGTTTTGAATTGGGCAAACCTGATTACAGATTTCGTAGTTTCTGATATAGTGAGATCACATTATTTGTTTTTTAATTATCCAATATTGATTTTCCACCTCTCTAAATTGTGATGAACTATTCCAACTACCAGCCGTGGTAAATAAATGGGGGAAGACCAGAAGTTGGTTTCCATCACGTCAATGCATGTGTGAGTATTGCTACACGGGAATCAAGGATGAGAGATAGAAACAGATATTAGTGGATTGATCTAGAAACAAAATATATCCAAAATCACTCTCACATGTCAGGGTAATTTGTTTGGATGCAGATATCCAATTATTTTGCTAAAGAACATATCACCTTCAGCGTGAATTCTACATTCCCCGTTACAAAAATGTGACCATTCTTCCCAGCTCATCTTGAAGTACAGGCGGCCTATGTACTGATGATTGCCGCGCACCACTGGTGGCACCAGCGTTGCACGTCGGCGCCACGTCACTCGCTGGATCACCTCTGAGGCTACCTCATGGCACGGCAGGCAACCCTTGTTTGTCCGCATCATCATCGATGTCACGGCCGCCGATTCGTCCTCGCCCTCGACCTATCTGATGTATCCCTTTGCAGTGTCATCATCACCGGTGCCACCATTGGCCCTATGAAGGACCATGGCGGCTACGTAGGCCGCCACATTGTGCCCGGCCTGTGTGGCCCCCTCGAGCTTGGCGATGGTTGACCAGGAGTTGTAGTTTTCCCCGAACAGGATGTCCATCCCGGAGAGGAAACATGCCTCCGGGTTTCTTATGCGGGTTAGGCAATCGAGGAGGGCGTCGTAGCCCTTGCGGTCAATCCCCTGCAGCTCGACGGCAAATCGCTCTAGCGCCACGCGCCGACCAACAGCCGCGTTCTTGCACACGTGACGCATTTCCCGGCAGGTCGCCCGTAGGCTACGGTGGTCGTCCATGGCCTGCTCCGAGGTCGCAGCGAGGTGGCCGGTGATGTCAATGTTCACCTCTATAAGGAGCACCACCAGCGATAACGGCAACCACCTCGACGACATGATTACTGACCTACCGACATCTTGAAAATAGTTTGATCAAACATCTGAGTGCCAGGTCAAATGCACATTCAAATTGATACAGAGACTTGGAAGAGAGCACTGTACTCTCACGGATCTTCCTTCCGAGAGGAGGAGATGCAATTGTAAAAATGTTTTCTGTACCCCAGGCAGAAGAAGTCGATCAATGCCCCATTTACAACAAATCCACCGTTTTTTTCTCCGCATTTACAGTAAATTCACCGCTCCTTCGCCACCCAAAACAACCTTCACTGCTGCTCTGTTGATTTTGGGATAACAATTATAATTCATTATGACTGTTGGGGAACCTAACGGAAATTACGTTCTTGGAAATGTGAACAGGTCAGACTAAATGGTCAGTACAATGTGGTGGATACTAACTGCCGCGCATTTCTTGGTCGATTTTGGCAATACATCATCAGTACAATGCTCAGAAGCATAGGGAACAATGTCTAGAATACATGATCGACACATTGTTCACAATACCAAAGTGACACTTGTAGAATACATGATCGACACATCTAATTAGCCTTCCCACCGAGCATCAATCCCGCCATTCCCACGAAAACAACAAATAAAACAAGTTTTTGAAGCAAACAGCACATTCCAATTGACTTCAGCTCGGCGGTAGCGTTCTGAAGTTTTTGTCGCGCTATTTTGAGCTCATTCCTAATCTCTCTAAGCTCACAGTTAGCTTTTCCCAATTCCCCTCCCACTGCTTTGCATCCTCTTCAGCTTTTGCTTTCTTCTTCATGAGTTTCAGCATAACAGCATACGACCTTTCATCCCATTCTGGATCAATCCAGCAGAAGTAACCGCATTGCTCTTTTTCTTCCTGCAAATTAAATGACCCATTAGCAATAGCCGTCGACCACAGGCACCACATAAGCAGGTAGCCAACTAGCCATTACCTTTGGGCAGCAAGCAAACCGGCGGCAAGGGTTTAGAAAGGTCCAAGCATACTTCACCACAGCTCTCAACCCGTGTTTGCACTTGTCTTTAGGATGCCAATGACTACTATTGCAGGAAGATGTCTCCGAGCAGTAACTACCAATGGAAGAAGATGCTGGAGTACACAGATGCTTCAAAAAAATTTCTTGCAACTTGAAATCAATGCAGAGGCACTAAAGGATATCAATCAACTTGTAACAACAATCGTGCTTCAACCGAAATCCCCAATTCCAAATATCACTTCCCTCTGACGAAAGGGGAAAGCAGAGGCACAAAACAGGGTACTGACCTGACCGTAGCTCACTCTCCTCCCTTCGATACGAGGATCCGCCATTCCCACCGCGGGCTGTAGATCTGCGCACCAACACCTCTAGGCTAGATATTTACCATGATGACCCACAGGAGCGTGCTGGCAAGCCCCTTGTAGGGTACACGGTTGATATAGTTGTTGGCCGCGGGTTCGACCCCTGCTATTGACATAGTATCCTTTTAATTTTCCTCTATTTTTTTATCAGACTGACTTGTGGGACCTTATTAAATTTTATGACGAATTGGAACCACAGTAGGAAACAAGTAGTTTCACGATCGTTCCTCGGGAAGGTCCTTCCAACAAAACATCAACAGACCGGAACTTTGCCATGCACCGAGCAGCAAACATCATATTATGATCAGGTAGCAACAAGTTTCTCAACTCATGACCACAAAGTTCACAACACCAAGTAGCAACATGTTACAACACCAAGTAGCAAACATCATAGGATGATCATCACACGAAGTAGCAACAAGTTTCTTAACTAATGACCACAAAGTTCACAACACCAAGTAGCAAACATCATACGATGATCATCATTACAATTTTCAAAATAATCATAACCACCCATTTGTAATCATAATGATAAGAACTGATCATCAATTTACATCTGTAGGTGTTGATTCTCCTTCCATAGCTCCATCCTGCAGATGTCTCTTCACCTTCTGCAGCTCAGCGGCAATAGCTTCTAAGGATCCTTCCCATTATTGATCCCTTTTTCACTTGGCTGACCTAAAGAAAACATAAGCACCAACAAGTTTCATAACACTATGTATTATGATCAGGAGGAACAACCAATAATTAAACATCAACAAAGAACAAGTTTCATAATAATCAAGCACTACCTATTTTTATCTTTCTCGCGTAGTATCTTTTGCTTCTCCTTCTCCATCTGGATAACACTCTGTTGTATCGATTGCTTCTCCTTCTCAATCTCGATAACTGGCTGCACAACCGATTGCTTATACACTTCCATCGCATCGATGGCATGTTTCAGCTTTCCCTTCACATTTTCCAGCTCAATGGTAGTTGCTTTAAGCTTGATGTTAGCCTTTGCACATTCTTCCTTCCATGACCTTGCCTCCTCTTCAGGTTTTGCCTTCCTGTCCAGTACTAGGTCTTTCGACTCTTGGTCAAGAATCTCACCTATTTCTTTCAATAAGGCATTGTCCCGGCATAACATATGGGCACACAACTCCTTGTAGTTGTTGGTCTATTGCAATTGTTCATGTAACAATTCGTCAGCCATCTCGTGGAATTTCCTCATCTCTTGCATAGTTGTATTTAAAATTTCACTACAAGAAAAACACCGACTAGTGCCGCAAAAAAAGGCCGTTTCTCGTCATAAACCACGATTAATGACGCCGGTTGTTACGAAAACGCGCTGTCATTAATCGAGCGTCACAAACCGTGATTAATGACGAGACCTTATTTCCTGGCGTCATGAGTTTAATGACGCGTATAAATTCGTAACACAAAGGCGTCATAAGGTACCTGCCACGTCGGACGAAAATCTGATGTGGCACGACGTTTTGTGACAAACTGTTTTGTCATTAAGTGAATTCAGCCCATATTTTGACGGGCCAAGGTCCAAATACCTTGTCATCATAGATTGAATTTGGCCCACTTAATATTAAACTGAGCCCAATGTTTCTTTCGTCATAAATTGGTTTTAGGCCTTATTAAGGTTGGATGGAGCACAATATTGTTTGCGTCATAGAATGTTTATGGCCTATTTATGGTTGGATGGAGCCCAATAATTGTTGTCGTCAGACACTTTTAGGCCTAATTCTGGGTGGACCGACCCAATAATCGAGGTCATCATAGAATGTTTTAGGCCCAGTTTTAGTATGACTGAGCCCAATAATTGCATTCGTCATTAATTTATTTTGGGTCCAGTACTGGTTGGATAGAGTTCAATATTCGATGACGTCATAAAATGATTAAGGCCCAACTGATATTGAACCCAACCCACCATTTGCTGACGTCATTTTTGACACGACCCATTTTATTAATAAATCGTTTTTGAATTCGTAAAAAAATAATGGGCCGATGGGGCAAGCCCACATATTTTTCCCTGTTATTTTGGGCTGCACTCCAGGTACACGAACCGGGAGAACGTACGGAGGACCTCGGGCATGTGCTACCGGTACGGGAAGCATGGGCACTTTATCGCTGAGTGCCCAGAAGCCATGGAGGTGAAGCCCGAGCACAAGCACCGTCTGAGGACCGACCACCAGCACTGCTCGAGGGACAACCACAAGGGCAAGAACAAGTCCGAGCGGAGGCCGAGGAGGGGTGGTGGTCACAAGAAGAAGGAGCGAGCGATGGTTGGCGGGGCAAGCGACATCGACTCGAGCTCTTGCTACTCTTCATCGAGCTCAAGTGATGAAGATGAGAACCGGCACAAGGGCAAGCGGTCAAGCAAGAACATCAACGGCTTGTGCTTCGCCGCCCAAGGCTTTTGCGGCATGGCACATAGCTCCGCAAGCAAGAAGAGCAACAAGGATGACTCGGGTTCCGACTCCGAGGATGAGGTAAACAATGATCCATCCTTCTTGGTAGCGGAGAATGCTTGGTTGAATGACTTGCTTGACAACCGTGATGATATGCTTAGAAAGACCAACAAGGAGAAGAGGGAGTATAGGTCTTTGATTGGAGAGGCTAAGGAGAAGGTGGTTGAGCTAGAGTCTTTACTTGTTGATGCTAGGGCTCAAATAGACTCTCTTAAGTCTGCTCCTATTGTGACCGATGAACCTGAATGCACTGATTGTTCCACTTTTCTTGGTGAATTGACTGTGCTTAAGGAGAAGTATGCCTCCAAGGTCGAGGAACTAGATGTGCTTAGGGTTGAGCTAGATGAGATGAAATCTAGGCCCTCTTTGCTTGGTGCTTGCACTTCTTGTCCTGTTTTGCATGAGACGCTAGATGTTTCGCTTGTTTATGCTAGATCACTAGAGGCTCAGCTGAAAGCTCCTATTCCTACATCATGCTCTACTTGTGAAATAAATGCTGTGAAGAATATGGAGCTTGCACACTATGTTGATCGCTTGCAGGATGAGAATGATGAGTTGAGAAAGATGATGGGTTGGTTGTCTGGTCATGAGCCTCAGCTCCGGATGATGATTGAGGCATACAAGCGCTATGATGGGCAAGCGCTTGGGGCAGACAAGATTGGTGAGGGAAATGGTGAGGATGAGGGGAAGATTGGAGATATCCCAGAGCCACCAAAAACCCTCCACAAAAATGACTATGCTCCTAAGCCAAACCCACTTAGGAACCGACTAGATACAACCCCAGCTCCACCCGTGTTTCCTCCACACACAGACAACTTCCAGAAACCCATCAAATTCAAGAGTGACTTGGGGAATGAGTTCTTTGGGAAGAAAGGAGAGACACCGAGTGAGGAGAAGCCAGAGCCCAAAGAGAGCCCAAAACCAAAGCCAAAACCAAAACCCTTCCATTGTGAGCATTGTGGGAGGGATGGGCACCTTGCTGAGTTTTGCTTTAGGAGGAAGCGTGAGGAGAGGTTGGCTAGGGAGATGGCCAACAAGGTCAGGTACCGCCCTTCTCGTGGTGTGCCTGAGCCTAGGTTGGTGCCAAGGGGTGAGGGTATGGTGCGTACCATTTACCCTCGAGAGAGGCGTGTGTTTGTGCCTCGAGGTGAGCCACCACATAGAGAAGGTGGTAGGCGAGTTGGGTTTGGGCGTGGTGAGTTTGCTGGACGTTCCTTCGCTCGTGGCCAATACGTGTATGGGGGGAACGATCGCAGTTTTAGGGCCCAGAGGAGCTACGGGCCACGGTCTCCACCTCGTGGTGCGCGTAGTCCTCCAAGGGGACGTGTGGGTGTTCCACCTAGAGAAGATAGGATGGATTTTGCTAACCCCACTTTTGAGCAAATGGCACGACACTGGTTTGATTCATTTTGTACTAACCCCAGTGCTGAGTCGTTTGCTCACTCTCGCTCTCATTTTTGATTTGCAGGTGGGAGGCTTGGAGGCCTTTTGGTTGATCGACTCCGGTTGCTCTCGACACATGACCGGAGATCGAAGGTGGTTCTCCAGCCTCACCCCGGTGATGACCAAAGAGTACATCACTTTTGGGGACAATGGGAAAGGTAGAGTGCTTTCAGTGGGCACGGTGAAGGTAAGCGAGTCTGTGACTCTCAGGCATGTTTCTCTTGTCAAGTCTTTGGGGTACAATCTTCTTTCGGTTTCCCAGCTTCTTGATGAGGGTTTTGAGGTCTGTTTCAAAATGGGCGCTTCACGTGTCTTGGATTCTCGAGGTGATCTTGTGTGCACGATCATCCCCGAGGGTCAGATTTTCAGAGCCGATTGTTCTCAGTGTGTTGGCTCTTCTCGTTGCTTGGTTGCTGGCGTTTCGGCGGAGCTTTGGAAATGGCATAGGAGACTAGGTCACTTGAGTTTTGACTTGTTGTCACGCTTGAGTGGGCTAGGATTAATCCGAGGATTGCCTAAGTTGAAATACCAAAAGGACTTGGTATGTGCTCCGTGTAGGCATGGTAAGATGGTCGCGCCTCTCACCCGCCTCTGACATCTGTTATGACAGAGAGGACATGCGAGCTGTTCCATATGGACTTGGTTGGTCTAGCTCGTGTGTGCTCAGCGGGTGGGAAATGGTATGTCCTGGTGATAGTGGACGACTATTCTCGCTATGCTTGGGTCTTCTTTTTGGCTGAAAAGGGGGAGACGTTTGGTTTTGTGAGAGATCTAATCTTGAGGTTGAAGAATGAGAGGAATGGAGATGCCATTCGAGCTATCCGTAGCGACAATGGCTCTGAATTTAAAAACTCTCATTTCGAAACCTTTTGTCCTGATTTAGGTCTCGAACATCAATTCTCTTCTCCCTATGTGGCTTGTCAGAATGGTGTGGTTGAGAGGAAAAAATCGTTCCCTTTGTGAGATGGACGAGCATAGGACTCCGAGGAGATATTGGGCTGAGGCGGTGAATACCGCGTGCCATGTTGGGAATCGGATTTTTCTTAGGGCCTTCTTGAACAAGACGTGCTATGAGCTCATGCACGGGCGAGCACCTAGAGTGAGCCATTTCAGGGCTTTTGGTTGTCGGTGCTTTAATCTCAAGAAGGGTAGGCTTGATAAGTTTGAGTCGAGGTCTTCCGATGGGATCTTTTTGGGTTACGCTAGTCATTCTCGAGCACTCCGTGTGCTCAACCTTGATACTAACCTAGTCATGGAAACTTGCGAGGTTACCTTCGACGAGACTCAACCATGCAGTTCGTCTGTCTTTGAGTGTGCAGGTGACGACGAGATTGGCAAGAAGATCTTTGAGGACGAGGAGGATGATGCTGGAGAGGACGATGGTGATGATGAAGCTCCAGCCGGGCATGTACCCTCTACTTCCACTACGACGACTACGGTGCAGGATGGTCCAGCCCCTACACCGACTACGATCCAGCAAGATCAAGTGGAAGCTGCAGCTGAGGGGGAGGTTGTCTCCAGGCGAGAGGCACCGAGGCGCGTTCAAGTTGATCATCCTCCCTCAAGAATCATCGGCGACATCAATGAACGTACGACCCGGTCAAGGTCCAGGAATGTTTCTCACTTTGCTCATTCAGCTTTTGTTGCTACCTTTGAGCTGAAAGACATTGGACACGCTCTCTCTGATCCTAATTGGGTGAACGCAATGAATGAGGAGTTAGAGAACTTTGAGAGAAACCAAGTTTGGGAGTTGGTAGAGCCACCACCACATTGCAAACCTATTGGGACAAAATGGGTGTCGAAGAACAAAGAGGGTGAGAATGGTGAGGTGGTGAGAAACAATTCAAGGTTGGTTGCTCAGGGGTTTAGTCAGAAGGAGGGGATAGACTATGAGGAGACATTTGCTCCTGTAGCCCGTTTGGAGGCAATTAGGATCCTTCTAGCCTTTTCCGTGGCTAAAGGGTTCAAGTTGTACCAAATGGATTTAAAGAGTGCCTTCTTGAATGGGTTTTTAGAAGAAGAGGTTTATGTGAAGCAACCATCGGGCTTTGAGAGTGCTGAGTTTCCTCAAAGGGTGTATAGGCTGAGAAAGGCGCTGTATGGGCTGAAACAAGCTCCCCGTGCTTGGTATGGGCGTTTGAGGGGGTTCTTGTTTAGCAAGGGGTTTGAGATGGGCAAGGTTGATAAGACTCTTTTTCTCCTCAGGTAGGGCGATGATATCCTAATTGTTCAGGTGTACGTGGATGATATTGTCTTTGGCGGCTCATCTCACTCTTTGGTTGCGAGGTTTGCAGAGGACATGAGCAAAGAATTCGAGATGTCCATGATGGGAGAATTGCAGTTCTTTCTCGGGCTTCAGATCAAGTAGGCGAAGGAGGGAACCTTTGTGCATCAAGCCAAGTACACGAAGAACATCCTCAAGAAGTTCAAGATGGACGACTCGAAACCCCTGTCGACACCGATGAGTACGTCTACAGCGTTGGATGCGGACAAGGACGGAGAGCCCGTGGGCCAGAAGGAGTACCGGAGCATGATCGGCTCCCTCTTGTACTTGACGGCGATGAGGCCGGACATTCAGTTTTCTGTGTGTCTGTGCGCTCATTTTCAGGCGTCGCCGAGGACTTCGCATCGGCAGGACGTCAAGCGGATCTTCAGGTATCTTCGATACACTCCTGAGCTTGGCCTTTGGTACTCAGCGTCCTCTTCTCTTTCGCTTCTTGGGTTTTCGGATGCAAATTTTGCGGGATGTCGAGTCGATAGGAAGTCGACTTTGGGGACTTGCTAGTTTTTGGGATCTTTGTTTGTTTCTTGGTCTTCTCGCAAACAGTCTAGTGTAGCTCAGTCTACCACAAAAGCCGAATATGTTGCTGCCGCTAGTTGTTGCTCACAGCTGCTTTGGATCACATACACGCTGAGTGACTTTGGTGAGGAGTGTTCCCATGTACCTCTCATGTGTGATAGCACGAGTGCCATTAGTGTTGCTAAAAACCTCGTGCTCCACTCAGAACCAAACATATAGAGGTGAGGTACCACTTCCTGAGAGATAATGTTGAGAAGGGAAACATAGACCTCATCCATGTGCCAACCGAAAAGCAGCTTGCCGATATCCTAACCAAACCTTTGGGCCATGCTACATTTGCCCGTTTGCGAGGGGAGCTTGGAGTTCTTTTTCCTTTTTGAGTTTTGGTTGGGGGTTGATGTACATACTCATGTTGCATTTTCATTTTTGTATCATATCATGCTTGCATCTTCGTATCATAGACTGCATATGTATCATATGAGATGTGCTTCTCCTATATACTTGGATCACTATGATATGCTAGATAGGAGATTATGACTTTGCTTTTGATGCTCATATGATGGATAGCGATGCTCTTGATAGATTTGGGATGTATGTGCTTGTGGATGGCTTATTTTTGTGAAAATACTATATATGATCCTCTCTTATGAGTTGAATGCCTTTCATACTAAATTTGTGCACTTATGACTATAGCTTGCTTAATTTGTGCTTGGGACCATGTTCTTTTCATATGGGGTCAAAGACCCATCTATCATCATGGATGTTTAGCCTACATGCTACCTTGTGGAGAAGCCTAAGCTTCTTTTTGCCGCAAAGGCACTTCATGTACCATGCTTAATTTGTAAATCTTGCAATTGGTATATGAAATGCTTGTGCTTGAAAAATATGCTTCTGTGTCATGTATGCTTTAAATTCCTTATCTTGGGTGCTAAACCGTTGCATGATGTTCATCGTTGAGAAGTCTCACATTTTGAAGTGAACACATGGCTCGGTGGCTTTGACATGACATGAGATAGCTTGTAGGTGTTTGTGATGATCTTGTGATGAGAATGTGTAACCTTGCATGAAGTTTGTGAGTTATATGTTGTTTGTGCTCATTTTGATCATGTTTAGGTCCTATGCTCATGAGAGGGATATTTTTGTGAAAATTGCTTCATTTTGATCATGGCTATGTAACACGCTTGTATGTCCCTATTTATCTTGTTGGCGATGCTTGTACTAAATTTGTAGCTATCTTGGTTGTCTATGTCTCATTTTTACCATGTTGTAGTGCTCTTCGTCTATTTGAGAAGCACATGCTTGCATTTGTAGACTTGATTTATGCATTACCAACAAGGGGGAGAGATAGTACCCAATTCTTGCTTTGTGGAGAAAGTTCATGCATCCAGGGGGAGTTTTGCATCAAGGGGAGTAAAATTGGGAGAAATGCATTTGTTCAGGGGGAGCTTGCATTCATGTGCTTTGGAGCTCTTTGTCGCCTGATTTTAGTTGTGCTCTTTTTGCCGATGGTGTCGAGCCCTTTTGCCTCACCTTGAGGAGTCGGCAATTTTGGAGTATTTTATCTCGGTTGTGTCGAGCCTTTGCCCTTGTCTTAGGGGACCGAGATTTTTCTCTCTCAAGTGATCTCGTTTTGTCTTTTGTTTGGCTTTTGATCACTTGTTTGAGTTTTTCATTCGTTTCATTTCTTTTTCTCTTTTCTCTGAATTGGTTACTATGTGTGTGTTGTCAATGCACTCATCAAGGGGGAGATTGAGGACCAGAGCGTCCGAGGACTAGTGGATGGTCGCTCTCTGGTGTGATGAGTGATTGACAATGTGGTGTGGACTGACTGTTGGCCGAGTATTGCAGGTGCAGGTTGCGATGTGACTTGTGTTGGTGCAGGTGAAGAGCGGGCGCGAAAGGTCTATGCCTTGCGGGGCCTCCAAGGAGTGGAGAGACAAGTAGGCTCGGCTCGAGGGACCCGGTGGCCAACGGGGTCAAGTGTGGGCCGCATGGTGGCAAGAAAAGCAAGACGAAGTCGTGGACAAGAGCCAGTGCAGGGTAGCGGCTCACGACCGGAGTCTGCACGCGGGGTTTGCGGCGGTTCACCACAAAACCGTCGGGTTACTTGGTTGAGCCACAAAACCAAGATCGGAGGCTCGGCGGGCGGAGACGGGATCCGGGCGTGCCGAGAAGCTTCGACACCGGCGGGCACGTGGCGGGATCGCAGGGCTTGCGTCGGGAGGACGCGGACTGCGGCGAAGGCGTGGCCGTGCGATGAAGAGGAGTGCTACATGACCAATATGCCCCTGAGGGGATTGTATCTTAAGTTTAAGTGCTAGGGGTAGCTTGGTCATTTGCCCAACCCAGAGGGACTCATATATATAGCTCTAGGGTTTTCTGGGCAAACCATCCATCGGGACTGCTTCTCATTTCCTTGCTCCATAGGCGTAGATTTTCTTCACCACTTTGTAGAGAATCTGACCTCCGAGTGTATGGAAGCATTCATGGTTGCGTTGATTTCCTTCTTGTGGCTCGTGTGATTTTCGTGTCTTTTTCGAGCTATTTTCGTTGGATTTTCGTGCACGCCTTGTTCCTTCGATTCTGAGGTGTTTGGGTTCGGATTTGTTGGTGGGGATCATGGATAGATGTCTTGTGCATCTTTGTGCTTGATCTTGACCCCCCAATCTCCGGATTTGGCCTCCGATTGAAGGATTTCGGTTGGAACCCTAGCTTTTTGGTTGAGCTCGGTTGTGATTCGATTCCCGGTGATTTAGTTCGTTTGTGGTCTCAAGTTTTGGGGTATAGCATCTCCTAGGGATGCTTCACATCTCCCCCAAATCCTACCTCAAGAGCTCAAGCCGTTTGGGAGATCCATGGACGGATAGGTGAACTCGTGCTTGTGGTTTCAGGTTCAGGCTGCTGTTCCCGTGCCTGGCGGACAGTCCGCCAGGGTCACGCGGACGGTCCGCGAGGAGCCGACAGATCTGGTGTTCGTCGTGTTCTTCGCGTGTTCTTGCGTGCTCGTGTTTCGATCCGTTTTGTTCGGTGCTTTTGGTTGCACGGAGTTTGCCGGACGGTTCGCGAGGAGAGTGCGGACAGTCATTTCCACGCGGACGGTCCGCAAGTTGGGCTCGGACAGTCCGTTTTTTAGGGTGCAGTACTGGAGGTTCGGGGACTATTTTCGGACGGTCCGCCGCAGACCCGCGGACAGTCCGCCTAGGTCTCGCGGACGGTCCGCCCCACCCCTGCGGACAGTCCGCCAGGAGCCTTGCAGAGCTGCTAAGTCTTTTGCTTCTTGAGTTGCGCTTTCGCTTAGGGATTGTTTGGGACTTGTTCCTAGGGTTGGTAAGTCCGTTGTGACTACGCGACCTTGACAAGCTCGTGTGGGAATCCTAGGTTGTGAAGTTGGGGCTTAGGCCGGGTTCATCCTTCGGGAAGAATTTTTATCAGCTCCCATTCACTCCCCCTCTCTGGTCGCCTAATCGGTCCTTCATCCATTTGATTCCAAGTTGTGTTGGTTGGTTCTTTGAGAGTGTGGTTGGGTGAATCCTCGATTCAGGTTGCCGGTTCAAGACGGTGGTTGGCTTCGAGTTTTATTTGCCAGGTTGCACTAGTTATCGCTGCTTGCAGCAATTTATCTTGGCTGTTCTACAGCTAGTTATCTTGATCGGGATCCTACGTCGTGAAGATCGGGACCGAGTCTTATCATTTGGTATCAGAGCCTGCGTTGCCACGGTAGGATTCTTTACCCTTAGCTACATATATTTTTGCCTTTGTCCTATCCACAAAAGCCATAAAAAAATCTGTTATAGCCTTTTCTTTCAATCTGTTTATCTAGTGAGATTGGCTAAGTTTCAGTCCATTAGAGTCTTTGTTTAGTTGCTGATCATATCATCCTTTGCGTGTCCTTTTGTGCCTTTCCATATATCTGAAAATCCCCACAAAAAAACCATTTCTATCGTTTGCGAAAACTTTTGTCCTATTAAGATAGCTGCTGGTTATTTTTGGTTCTGTCATCTTAAATTTGTGCAAGTCTTATATCTGATCTTGTTTAGTATTGTGAAAAAAAAGTGTCAAAAAAAGAGAAGAAAGAACGCTGAAAAAAAAACAAGTGTTGAGAAAGTTAAAAAAAAAGAGAAAGTGTTGGAAAGAAAGGAGAACGATCTGATTGTTGGTATGCACAAGTGTTGAACTTTCATATCAATTTGTGTAACCAGTTTGCTATCATCCTTTTGGTGCAATTTTGCTAGGTGATTCTCTTTAAATCAATTATCCCTAGCATATTCCTTGTTTGCATCAAATCTGAAATCTGTCTTTTATTTGTGCGTGTGTTGTTACATCACATCTTTCATATCTTGTGATCAGCACTAGGCTTTGAATCTCTAGTTTGGATTGTTACTTATCTTTACAATAACTAGAATTCAGATTGCTCCTTGTGTTTTATACCCCACCAAGCTCCACAAATAAGCCATTGTAAAACTGAACGCTGATCGTGTATTCGCTTAACCATCACTCTTTTTACCTCCACACATAGTACTTCTGTAACCTACAGGGAACTCATAAGAGCTTTGGTTGGTAAGAGAAGGTGAGGTTGTGAGATCCATCTATTGTCCTATTCCACATATATGCTTTCTCTTTTGTAGACATTAACCATGGCAGGTCGAGTATATACACGACTTCCTTTCTATGGAAGTGTTGATCCGGAGGAATTTCTTGATTGACAAGAACAAATGGAGTATGAACTTGAACTCCAAGATTTTCCAGAAGCAAAGAATGTGTCACGAGCTATACTTGAGTTTGAAGATTATGCTTGTGATTGGTGGAAGCAATATCCCCATAAGCACTTTATCAAGTGTTGGGAAGATTTGAAGAAAGCCATGAGAAAAGAATTTGTTCCACGTGAGTATTAGCTGATTTTACTTCGTCGTTTGAAGCGCATCAAGGAAGGAAGTAAATCTGTTCGGTCATATCATGATGAGTTATCTTTTGCTATGCGTCGGGCAAATATTGTCGATGACATGGATGCAAAAGAATACTTCAAGAAGGGTCTTAATGCTTATATTGCTGCTGCAATTGAGGGAAAGTATGCTAGACGTATGCAAAATCTTTTGGTATATGCAATGAAAGAAGAGAGAAAGATTAAAGAGCTGCGGCAAGAAAAGATTTCAAGGTGCCTTAATTTGTGCGAAGACATTGCTACAAGGTTGCATGCTGATTTGAAGGCCAAAGTGCCATTTGTTGTTAGAAGTAAACAAGCATCAACTCCATACAAGAACAAAGGATCTACTGTCACCAAGTGTGAATCAATTGATGCTTATGCTAAGTGTGTTGAAAATAAGAGCATTGTTGTGCAGCAAGAAGACAAGTGTGTGCCACAATTTGACATGGGAAGTGATATAGTGATTGATCTTTCTACCAATTCTAGTGGTACAACTTATCCTAGTGTTATGTCTGTCCAGAATTTCAATTTGGACTGTGAGTTAGAGAAGAGTGAACTTAGTAAAGTTCTCTCCAATGATTGTTTGAAATCTGAGCATGAACCATTTGGAGATGTTACTGCACATACCACACAAGAAGCGCTTGTGAAAGAGACCGTACAAATTGAGAAGCATCATTCATCAAGAACTGAAGATGGAGAGCCCATTGCTCCATTTGTAGCTGATATTTTGAGTGACCAATTGAAGGAAGATGACAATGGACAGTGCCACAATCATTTACAAGCAAGAGAAATAATTGAAAGCATGAAAGAGATTGTTGATGTTGATTTTCAAAGTGAAAAAGTGCTCATTTTGTTCAGCAAGAACATGAAGAAACATCTTCTCAGGTTCAGATTCTAAGAGTTGATGTTCCTACAAGTTCCATGCCTTTTTCAAGTGCGTTTTGTGATGAAATTAAGTGCTGCAATATTATTGATAGTTGTGATATACAGCAAGGTGGTGAATCAATGTCATTACAAGATTTAGAGTGTGTCTCGACACCCTTTTTTGGAGCTGGATATAATTCGAATAAAAAGATAGATCAAATGTCTGGTTTGAGAGAAGATTTGGAGAAGAAATATGTTACTAGTGCATCACCAAGTATGATTGATAAATCTATCCAAAAGCAAGTTGAACATGTTCCACCTGATATAGGGTTGCGAAATGATGTTGTTCCAAGCTTCGATGAGATGTCAACATGTACTACACCATCAATTGTAGTATGTGAGGGGTTATTGGATTTTAATGCTGAAATTAAGTGTACTAATATGCCTCATGAAGTTCAGATTGAAGGCATAACTGATATTGCATTGACATTAGAAGTTGCTAATGTTGGTTCTTCCACTGTGACCTTTGCTGGCCAAAATTCATTCGAGGAGCTCATGAGTGAAAGTGATCATGAAGTTGCTGCTCCAAATATTGATGTGAAAGTTTTGCAACAAAACCCATGTGAGGATAAGAGCCACATAGCCAAATTGAGTGCAAGAGAAAATAAAAGTGAGTTGTGTGATTCCACAAAATGTGAGATTGAGAGCATCCACAATGAGAGTGAGAGATATACACCACATAAAAAGAGTGAGCTTGATTGCAAGATGTGTGAGGATGTTTAGGAATTTAATCCACTCATCCATACTTCTAGTGTCCTCTCTAAAAGTGTGCATGTTTGCAAAGAAGCTGAGAAAGAGATGATTGCTAATTATACAACACCACTTGATGTGAGAAGTGAGAAGATTGCTACTCCACAAAACCAATTTGTTGTTGCCACCAACATGAAGGATGACAATGAAGGAGGTAAAAATTCGGAAGTGCAAACACCAAAACTGAAAGGTAATCATAATAATTCAGATTTGAATTTGGGAGGTAAATTGTTGTGTAATCATGATGAAACATCTGCTGCAATTTCAATTGAGCTTGCTAATCTTTTTCCTAGTACTATTCATACACAAGTCAATTCAAATGCTGATATTTTGCGAGTTGATAACCTTTGTTCTAGTTTGCATAACTTTTATTCTATTTTGATTGATCATTGCGATACTTCACATGCCAATAATTTTCACCATGTTAAGTTGATTACCCATGCTAAATTATTTGCAAAGACGTCTCCTACTGAATGTTTGTGTTACACTATGCTTGATAAACATGTTGGAATTGATCAAATGCTTGAGAATGTTTCTATAGTAACATCCATGAGATCTTTGAATAGTGTTCATAGCCACAAGTTTATTTTCAATTTAATTGTTGAACATATTGACAATAAATTATTTGTTTGTGCTATGTGCATAACATGTGACAAGCTTGCTGAATTCAAATTGAACATGGTGAATGACAAATATTATGTGCCATATTTTTCTGATATTGAAGTGAATAAATTGTTTAATGCTTATGATTTTGAGAAACAAATATTATTCCCATGCTCATATTCTTCATCAAAAGAAATAAATGATATGCAAAGTGATGGAATCTCTATACAAAATTTTTTTCTGTTCAAATCAAAGACAAATAAGTTTGGAAGTTATGAATGTGAACCTCTGAATAAATTTTGCAACAAGAATTTTTATGATGTAAGAAATGCTCAAGTTTTCAAAATGTTCAATGTTGCAATGATGAAATCTAAAATTTTGAATCAATTGTACTGCTTAGAAGAAATTATTGTTCTTCCATCCACTAAGTTATTTGCAGGATCACAAACAACAAAAAAATTTCATCAAGGTGAGATTAGTGAAGTGAACTTGATGTTTCAAGCTCATCTAAATAAATTTCATAACCCATATACGTCATGTTACCATTGTGAACACATAAATATGGATTGTAAAGGAAGAAATGAGGAAGTTAAAATGATTAATCATGGAAATTATTATATATGTCCACCCTCTGCTTTCTATAGATTAATTTCGGGTCAACAAAAGCCGAGGACGGCTTTTCTTCAAGGGAGGGAGGATGATGAGACCATCTCAAGGACTTCAACAAATACTCTTAATATTCAACATTCATACAAGGTAAAAGCTATACTTGATTCCAAATCTTACTGTTTTCCTTTGGCAAGGCTACTACTTGGTTTGTATAATTACAGGTTTAAGCACCTTGCTATACTCGAAGAGATAAACACAACTACAACACCAAAGTTTCACTTTAGCTACAATTATTATTTCGATGACCAAGATGATGATTTCACCAATCAAGTTTATCCATACCTAAACCCAAGAGAACATGAGCCAAGATATATTTACATGTTACAACAAAAGGTGAACTCAATCCTAGCTGAAATTAACTTCTTTATATATGAGAATGTTATACTACCTAAATGTTCTACATTGGTTGTACTTAGGTATATATGTGAGAGGGGTGGTGCTGCTATACACGGAGAGGAAGCAAAGAAGAAGAAACAAGTGGATCAGTTCGGACCAAGGATGATCCAGCAAAGTTCAGTTCGGACAAGTTCACACAGATCAGTTTGGACAATCAGTTCGGACAAGTTCGGACCTGCATAATGATTTGATCATAACTCTTAAATCCCGATAGCTCTGAAGCTCTATGAGTACTTCATGGAACCGTCTTGAAGTTAACTTTTCAATTCAAGAAACTGCATGTCCATTAGACTTGCCAATAAAGAGTTATGACCGATTTAGTGAAGACTGCGCAGGAAGCCAACAGTCACACGAGGCTGTTCAGGATTTCAGTTCGTGGTGGCTTTTCACGTAGCATAACTCCAGAAACTCAAAGGTCCATTCACACCCAACAAGGAGGGTTGTTCCTTGTATAAATACCCTATGTATCTCTGAAATAATCAAGACTTTTGATAATGAAATAGAACCCCTTTGTTCAGCTGTGTGCTAACAATTTCAGAGAGTGATCTCTACCCCTTTGCTCTTGTGATTTCCTTGAGGGATTACAGAAGCGATCGCGTCATCGGCTCCCAATTTTTGCTCCTGGTCCATTTGATTCCAAGTTGTGTTGGTTGGTTCTTTGAGAGTGTGGTTGGGTGAATCCTCGATTCAGGTTGCCGGTTCAAGACGGTGGTTGGCTTCGAGTTTTATTTGCCAGGTTGCACTAGTTATCGCTGCTTGTAGCAATTTATCTTGGTTGTTCTATAGCTAGTTATCTTGATCAGGACCCTACGTCATGAAGATCGGGACCGAGTCTTATCACACCCCCTCTCCCTCGAGCACAACTTGGACGAGAGTGATTCACTGAAGAAATGTCAGTTTGATCAAATGGTGGAGGCTAGGATCACTTGGATCAATGGGTCCACTTATCCGATCACTCAACCGCCACAACCGTCATCCAGAGGCAATCCTAGGCGTCCCCCAGCACGGTCGATGCATCACACGGCGTGGGGTAGGGCCGACCGCACCTATCAACTGGCGTGCCGAGCGAAACCGACCCAAGGAGCCGACCTACAACCACCTCTGGAGCAGTGATCAGGAGCGTCCAAGGCCAGAGGCGGCACATCACAGGGCCAGCCATGCCTAGAGGTGCGGCCGCACCTAGGGTTTTGCCCCCCGCGCTCCATCGACCTCCCTTGCCTATAAAAGGCACCTCCCACTCGCTGGAACGGACACACAACGTAGGAGCATCTCCATTTCTCACTTTTGTTCACTTAGAGTAGGATTAGTGTAGTTTGGGACTTGGATTCGAGTCGAGCTAGTCTCGGGGTTCCAGAGAAGTCTTCTTCAGGGTTCTGATACTACTCTTGTATCCTTTCTTTGTTTAGACTCAAGTATAATTCAAGTTATCTTTCTATCTTACCTTTCGAGTCAATTACATTCAGCTTTTACTTTGCTCTAGAAGCTTTATTCTTGGTTTAGACTAAAGTTAGTTTAATCTTGGTTAGCATAGCTCTCTTGAACCTAGTAGTGTTGTGGTCATTCTTCGCTTGATCTTCTACCGAGTACGTTTCTGCTTAGTAGCGGAGAGAGACCTTCCTTCGTGATATCCGGGGAAAGGTTCTTTGGTTCGTTGTGAGCGCGGTGCTCAGAGCTTACCTTTGTCTTAGATTGGTGTCCCGTTCAATGGAATAGTTCTGGTCCCTAAGGAGGTGACAGCTCCGGATGAGCTTTGTAGTCCACCACGTTAGTTCGGGCCGGTAGGATTCAGCGCGTCGTCGTTCTCCCTTCTCATCCCAGTCCGAGAGCGCGGTTTTACATGCCCTTGCAGCACTGGAAGAGCTTGTCGAGTTTAGCTTGCCTTGGTTATCCCTTTGCCTTAGTTCTTTACCTAGAGTTGACAAGAATAGATAGATTGTGTTAGGATCCTTTCTCGTCTCGTTGTCCTCCCAGCTCACTAGGTCCTCTCTAACCCTTTATCAAGATCTCCTTGTGTGTGTCAAGTTATCCCTGAA
Organism: Cenchrus fungigraminus; assembly: GCA_036936925.1. Lineage (NCBI taxonomy): Eukaryota > Viridiplantae > Streptophyta > Magnoliopsida > Poales > Poaceae > Cenchrus > Cenchrus fungigraminus. Next base: position 51,605,608 of record CM072780.1, read on the forward strand.
TATCTTTATTCGTTACCCCCGCTATAGCTCTTTACCAAGTCTTGTTACTCTCCACTATTTATCCGATCATCTTTGCCGTAGTGCCTCCCTTGGGAAAATATAAATAAAATAACCCGAATACCACTGGGTGAAGTGCTACAACGATAATCCGTGCGCTTGCGGACCTTTCTGTGATGTGTGTTTTACCAAAGACGTTCCCTAGCCCCATTACTAGGGGTATAAATCTGGTAGTGACGCTAGCGAGTGCCAACAAGCATTTCTGGTGCCGTCACCGTGAGTGCGAACCTAGTGGTGAGGCTAAGGAATGTCAACAGTAATTCCACAGTCTTCCTTCAAATCACTTGCTTCCTCTGGACCATTTTCAACAACCTTTGTCAGCCTCTCCAGAATAGCAGTAGTCCTAGCATCCCATTGAGGATCAATCCAAATAAACGTCCCACATCGTTGTTCTTCAGGCTGTAGACACCAAATACATACATGTTCATACAATTATCCATTTGCAACACTGACATCAAGTGTACAAGTACTGTAAGTCTACCTGACCGCAGATTCCATATCGGCGCCCAAGGCTGCACAAGGGTTCCTTGACAAGGATAGCATACCCATGCTCGCACTTGTTATAGCGATCCACAAGGATAAGATTAGCATCAGGAGGGCCTGATGTAACGAAATCAGTGGGCCGAGCCACCTCCAGAAGCTAGTAAAATACAACAACCTATCAATCTGATGCAAATTGAAAACTAACTGAGTCTAACACCTATGAATTGTCAATATCCTATCAACTTCTAACACCAATCGAAGTGCATATCTGAGGGTACAAAGAAATCTGAATCAATTGTATTTGTATATGCTCATCAATCCGCTAGATCCCCAAATCTAGAAATCTCCATCCCTAGGTTGTAGGGGAAAATGTAGTGGCTCAAACCAGAAGACTGACCTTGTCGTGCTAACCCAGGTAGTGGTAGCCGGGAGGTGCCTCATAACTCACCCTCTCATCACCGCTAGGATTCTCCATTCCTACCACAAGCCGCCATTGCAGATCTGCGTAGCGGATGTCGAAAGTCTTTGTAAAGTCTGACCTTCTGAATGAAGCGTCTCGCTAACCATTCCATAGGCAATTATATTAAAGACTCACCTGAAACTTACTCATGGGACCGGGTCACTGTAAAGAATTATCAAAAATTTTAAGCATAAGGAAAAATTTTCTCGTAAAATTGACACAACAAAGAAGTGGTGCAGTGGTAAATAGCGCAGTCTTGTTCCTATAGGTCTCCAGTTCGAACCATAGCAATGTCAAATTTTTTTGCAACATTTCGTGACCTGGCCTCCGGTGACCTGGCAAAAATGCGCAAGTTGTGGGACCCTGGAATATTTTATGACGACTTGGAACACTCTATTTTCGAAAAATTGCTTACATGTGGGACCCTACTAAATTTTATGACGACTTGGAACACTCTGTTTTTAAAATAATGCTTACATGTGGGACCGATGTTAGTTTATGATATTTTATCAGAGCTTATGGCGTCACAAAACAGTATGAAACAGGGAATGCCCGGCTACAGTACCAACCGTAATGACGAAACTTTTTTTTGTCACTAAATTTGCTCAGAAGTGAAATATTATGACGAGATCAGCCAGGAACATCATAAATCAATGACGCTAAAATGTGGTTGCGTCACTAGTCAACGATTTTCTTGTAGTGTTACTTGGCCAAGACCATAGCCCACTAGTTCTCGTGGTTGTACTGTAAGTCCCGGGTGGTCACTTCATGCATCAAACCTTAAGGTTGCTCAAGCAAGACAAACATCAACCCAAAAACACCGTCCACCGGACAAACACTTGCTCGAGCCCCTAGAGTTCCATGTTTCTAAAAGATCACCCACCCATGTGATTAAATAGTTCATTAGTCAAAGTTAACATTTAAAGCCCAGCCCAGGTGTACAACAAGCTAAGAAAATAACTACCCATAACCATAACCCTTTAAGGGCTTCAAGGAATGTCATAAACAAGATCTAGTAAACCCTATATAGGATTCCCAGCATATTGACTCGAAGCATGCATAAAGCGTAAAATAAAGTGTGATATTAAAGTAAATGCATGGGAAACAAGGAGTATGCATCAAGGACACTTGCCTTCTTCACGCTCTTTCTTGATCTTCATGAGCACTTGATCTTGATCACGGACAGCTACTCGCAGCAACTACCGGAAACAAGGATACATACAAAGTATAAGAAAAGTACACCAAATAGAGACAAAACAGCATGAAAAGAATTTTAAAAGAACGAGCTCGTCACTACAATCGCGTGAGCACAAGAATCAACTGAAATGGAGCTACGAGCAAAAAGTATTAATCATTTTAGTAAAGCAGGGACTAAACTGTAAATCTAATATGTTTGGAATTATTTCAATGCTGGAAAATGGATGAATTATGACGTCACCATGGGGGTTTATGGCATCATCATGAATTTATGGAAAAATAGAATATTCAAACTGGAATTTTGGTGAATATTTCTGGTGATGACGTAAGCATGACATCATAAAGGGTGTGGATGTGATTAACTAAGTAGGATAGGGGGTTACTGGTATGTTTCTCCAGATCGAGGAAACAGTGAAGAGATTACAAGTTTCTACAGGGGCTTTACTGCAAACATGGCACTGATTGCGCGACTACAGCTGATTGGGTGACATGTGGCGCACGGTTATTTGATGGTGGGGCTGACGTGGCGGTGACGTGGTCCATGGACCGGAGGTGGACCACGAGTCCATAGTCCACGGTGGACCGGTTACATACCCTGAAGGGGTATCCAATCTGAGGCGTCCGTGTGGGATCCAACACTCACGAGTGTGCCGCCGGTTTTGGGTCACCGGCGCCGCCCAGAACAGGGTCGTCACCGCGGTGGCGCTTCGCCGGAGAAGTGCGGCGACGTCGTTATGGTGCGCAAAAGTCGACAGGGAGCAGCAATATGGGGACAAGAGAGGTAGGCGGAGCTCACCACAGGCAACAGGTGGGGAGGAGCGGCGTAGACGGCGGTTGATGGTGAGGTGCGCATCGGGTCAGAGCCGAGCAGAGACGGTGATGCTGCGGCTTTGACTTGGAGCTCAGGTCGCGTCTTCGGATGCCTGCATTACCAACGAAGGTTGAGAGGTGCATCAGAGGCGTCCGCGTGGGGAAAGGACAGCGACAGCATCCTTACCAAGAGCTTGGAGCGAAGATGGCTCCGACGAGCGACAGGTGATGGCGGGGCTCTGGATTTAGGGTGTGGTGGCGTGGAGTGGCAAAGGGGAGAGCTAGAGGAGCCGTAGGGGGTTTTATAGGGCCGGGGACCTGCAGGATTTGGCCGGCGAGATCAGTGGGGTGGGCCGGCCATTGACGGCCACTACCTGTCATAGAGAGGGGTGGAGAAGAAGGAAAGGATGGAGGGGAGGGAAATAGGGGCGGCGATCACGGAGGTGGGGCCAGGCGGACGCGGCTTGGCACGGGGCAGCGGCGATTGAAAAATCCCCTGTGGGATTTGTCACGGTGCGTCATCGGGTGGGGAAAAGGAAAGGAGGGGGAGGTGGGAGATTAAGCTGACGGGCGGGGCCCGCGTGTCCATGAGGCGGAGAGAGGGGAAGGGAGGCGGGCTGTGGTGGGCTGGCTCGAGAGAGGGAAGGGGGTGGCGGACAAGGGAGGTGGGTCGGATTCGGCCTTATTGGCTGGCTGGGCATTGGGCTGAAAGGGAAAACAGTTGGGGGAGGGAGAAAGGGAGATTAAATTGGGCTTCGAGATGGAATCAGCCCAATCAAGATTAGGATTTGATTAGCATTCAAACAATTCTAGATATAAGCCTTAATCGAATTTTGAAATACAAATTCATTTTCACACAAGAAATCAATGCATGGCAGCATGTATGCAAACAAACAAAAGTATAACCTATGGTTCATTTAATTTTCTTTAGAAATTAATACTTGCTCATAACTGTTTGAGATTACAAGACAACTAATTCTAGAAAATTTTAAACTATTTCTTGCAAAAATTAGAATTAGGCTGTTACACTTAGCCTCTCCAAGCAAAGACCTATACTCCCTCTTCTCCTTGTTGATCTTTCTAAGCACATCATCGCGGTTGTCAAGCAATTCGTTCAACCTAGCATTCTCCGCTACCCAGAAGGCAGGATCATTGTTTACCTCATCCTCGGAGTCAGAGTCCATGTCATCCTTCTTGCTCTTCTTGCTCCCGAAGCTGTGTGCCATGCGGCAAAAGCCTTAGGCGGTGAAGCACAGGCTGTTGATGTTTTTGCTCGACAACTTGCCCTTGTGCCGATCCTCTTCTTCATCACTTGAGCTCGATGAAGAGTAGTAGGAGCTCGAGTCGATGTCGCTCGCTCCGGCAACCATCGCACGCTCCTTCTTCTTGTGACCGCCACTCTTCCTCAGCCTCCGCTCGGACTTGTTCTTGCCCTTGTAGTCATCCCTCAAGCGGTGCTTGTGGTCGGTCCTCAGATGGTGCTTGTGCTCGGGCTTGATCTCATTGGCCTCCGGGCACTCAGCGATAAAGTGCCCATGCTTCCTACACCGGTAGCACATGCCCGAGCTCCTCCGAGCATTCTTCCGGTTCGTGTACATGTGCTCGAACCGCCTAGTCAGCAATGCGAGATCTTCCTCACTCAGCACATCGAACTCCTCATCTGGCATGGACACAAGACAATACAAAGAGAACTATCTCGAAGACAGGCTAGTGTTAGTCCTTGGTCCAGAAACGCGAGCCAGACTATGAGGGTCAGTCGGGTTCTTGATCCTTGCTCGCACCCCACGGTCCACCTCGGACGACTTGAGCTTCGAAAACAGCTTGTCCACCGTGAGGGTCTTATACTTCTCCGACTCCAGAATAGCCTCGACCTTCTAACTCCACACGGTACAATCAAGAGAGTGCAGGAGCTTCATAGCCCTATCATGATCATCGTACGGGAGCGCGGCCACATTAGCTCTCATGTTGTTCACAATCATAGTGAACTGCGAGAACATGGTGTCTATGGACTCACCAGGGAGACGAGTGAAGTTCTCGTACTCTCTCCGGTAGTTCGCAAACAAATGGTCCTGAACCTGAGCATTTCCAGCGTGAGCATTCTTCAGCTGCTCCCAAATCCTACAAGCCAAGTCCTCTGTCTGGACCCGATCGAATTCGGATTGACACAGAGCACGAAAAAATGAGTTGACCACCTTGTTGTTGGCGTTGTGCATGTCCCTCGATCCTAGAGTAAGGAAGTTAATCGGATGAACATAAGCTGTGTTCACCGTAACATCCCAAAGGATCTGACCCTTGCCGCGGAGGAAAGTAGCCATCCGCCTCTGCCACATCTGGTAGTTCTTACCATCAAAGTGTGGAGGACCCGAACCCCGTTCTTGGTATGCCATCTTTGGATCTTAGACTAGTTAGAATCACGAAGATCCGTAACCAGCTCTGATACCAATTGAAGGACAGATTTGGCGACCAGAGCGGGGGGGGTGGGGAGTGAATGGGAGCCGATAAAAAAATTTCTCCGAAGAGTCAAACTCAACTATGCCCCAAAATCACAAGAGAGGGTTCCTACAAGATCTTGCTAAGGTCATGAGTCACAGCGGACCTACCAACCTTAGGAACAAGTCCCAACTCAAAGCAACACGGAAGCACAACTCAACAAGCGAGGGACTTATGCAATCTGCAGTGCACCTGGCGGACCGTCCGCGGGGACCAGGCGGACCGTCAGTGGGGAGGGCGCGGACCGTCCGCGGGTAGGGGACGGACCGTCCAAAATTGCTGCCCGAACCACTAGTGATGCACCACGAAAAACGGACTGTCTGTGGAGGACCCGTGAACTGTCCACCCCGATACGAACTATCCGCCACTCTAGTGCGGACCGTCTGCGAACTCCGTGCACCAAAAATCCACCGACACAATGGATCGAATGAAAGCCACGCGAGAACTCGTGATGAACACGAATAACAGCCGGGTGGTCAGGCCCCTCGCGGACCGTCCGCCAAGCACATGCAGACCGTCCGCCAGGAGGATTTCCTGCAGCCTGAGCTCGAGTTCTTCAAAGTCAACCCTTCCTTCTGTTTGCCTGATCTCCCAAATCAACCAAGGTAAAGCTACCAAATCATAGGTGAAGATGAAGCGCCTCTAGGAGATGCTATACCTATGAATTTGTAGCCTCAAACCCACTAAATCGAGAAGAATCGAGATTCTACCGAGCTCACACAAAAAGCTAGGGTTCCAACCGAAATCCTTCAATCGGAGGCCAAATCTGGAGTTTGAGGGGTCAAGATCAAGCACAAAGATGCACAAGACATCTATCCATGATCCCCACAAAGAAATCCGAACACAAACACCTTAGAATCGAAGGAACAAGCCGCGCACGAAAATCCAACAAAAATAGCCCAAAAAAGACACGACAACAAATGAGAAGGAAATCGACGTAACCATGAATACTTCCATACACTCGGAGGTCAGATTCTCCACAAACCGGTGAAGAAATCTAGCCTAAACAGTAGGGAAAATGAGAAGTAGTCCGGATGGATGAGTTGCCATGAAACGACCTTGGAACGCCAATTCAGCCAGTTGTTTGTCTCCCAGGTTCAGACTATAACACTTGTTTCTGACTTCCCTGAACCTTTGAACGAATCCAGGAACTGTTTCATCGTTCCTCTGCTTGAGTCTGGTCAGATCAGTAATCTTCATCTCATGGATGCCAGAGAAGAAATAATTGTGGAACTGTTGTTCCAAATCGAACCACTTGATGATGGAATTAGCTGGTAATGATGTAAACCATGAGAATGCCGGTCCTGATAGAGATGAAGAAAATAATTGTATCCTAAATGCATCAACATTCCCTGCTTCTCCACATTGTATGATGAATCGAGTGATATGCTCCTTTGTGGATGTATCATCTTGCCCAGAGAACTTGGTGAAGTCTGGCACCTTGAATCTTGGAGGGAACGGTATTTGAACGTAGCCAGATGGATACGGTGTCCTGTACATGCAGGACAGTTGCTTAGGTTTCATCCCATATTGCTTCTGCAGCATCTCCGAGAAGTGATCCATCAACTCTTGCTTCACATGAGACTTCAATTCAGCAGATACTTGTTCAATTGCTTGTATTTCAACTGATGGAGTCTCTGGAGTCTGTTCTTCTGAGGTTCTTGGCTGTGGATTTGGTGTCATCAATGTCCCTGCCCCAGAAGAACCTTGCGCATTTGGTTGACTTGTAACAAGTGGAGTTTGTCCGATCAGCTGACTAGCCGATGGAGCTGGTTGATACAAGTTCAACTGGATCGAGATAGCCAATTGATTTAGAAGTGTTTGTAGCACTTGTGCAGGATCCACCTGTGGAATCACTGGCTGTCCTATCACCTCTTGGTTGATCGGCTGCTGAGGCGATGATCTTGTATGAGCCACTGTATTAGCCGGAGTTAAGACAGGCTGCATTGGCGTTGACTGTTGTAACGGGGCAGTCTGTATGGGCATCCCTAGTGTCGGCTGCTGTAGCGGAGCAGCCTGCACGGGCATCCCTAGTGTCAGCTGCTGAGCCGATTTCTGAGGTTGAACAGGAGCTTTTCTTTTTGTTGGTATAACCATATGAGCGTGAGCTGGACTGTCTTGACTCTTTCAAAAGCCTTGCTCCCGTGATTGAAGTAGACAAATTCTACTACATCCTTGTTCATGTGCACAATCCCTGGAGTACCTCCAAACATGGCTTGATAAGACTGCAGGTACTTCACTTCTAGAACTTCCTCAGGTTGGGGTTCGAAGAAATTTGAGATGTTAGTCTCAAAATGATCACGAGGCAAATCCCATCCTGCAAGCTTTCCATCCTGGTTTCTCATAGCAGGATACTTTTGATTCTGCACTGAGAATGTTTGATCTTGGGCGTTGTCTTGTACTGAATGTGTTTAGACCACAGGCATAGTAACAGCAGGATCTTTGGCCTTATCTCCAATACTTTGATTCTAAATCGGCTGGGAATCTGATGAAGAACCAAGAGCAACCTGTGGAGATGGTGAAACCCCTACTATCGGGTCATCAATCGGCGGGGAAGCCGATTGGTTATGTTAGAACACTAGAGGAATTCGGTTTGGTTGAAAATATGCAGGTCCCAGGTATCCTCCTTCTGCTCCTTTCTTGAGTGCTTCAATTAGACTATTCTGAACGGTATTGGTGAAAACCTTAGCTTGATCATTCATCGTTTGATGCATCGCCTTAGTCATCATGTCTTGAAGCCCTTCAGGATCAGCTGAGAAGGTGACTTGCTTAGGTGTTGGCAAAGGATTCTTCTTGAAGACTCCACCTTTAGTCTGGCCGTATGATGCCAGACAAAGCTCTTCATAATGCTTCATATGAGCTTCGAAGTCAGCTTTGTCTGCATCTTTCAGCTGATCCCTGGTGATTGCTTGGACGTTGTCCGGATCAATCTCGGAACTACCACGCTTCGTGTTTTTCATCATTGTTGACCTTTTCGTGTGCCACCGAGCATGCCAAAAGTGTGTTGACGCGAAAATAGGACGTCACCTTCGGGCGCAGCACACGTGACTCCCCGGTCTGTAGCGAGGTATGCTAGCCAATCTGACCTGTTGATTGACAATGGAAAAATATTAGGGATCGGCTAGAGAATGAATGGCCTTTTAGTGACACGTGTACCAGCCAATCGGCTGATACGAGTAAAGCGGGATCGGCCGGCTCGAGGGCGACCGAAGCGGGGTGCGTTAGTAGATAGATCGGCTGAGATCGGCCGATCGTGATGTCAGCACTCGAGTAGGTCGGAATCGGCTATGGTGTTAGAAGCCGATAGGATCTAGATCGAGTGGGATAATGGTGATAATAGCTAAAACCACAAGAATTGGTACGAAAACATGCAGATCTAGCTAATATCGGTAAGGGGTGAATAAAGAACTAGACGAAACCTCAGCGATGCGCCCGGAGGATAAAGCCTAGGGTTATTTGGTAAAATGGTACTCACAAGCTTGCTGGAGATCAATCGATGCAGCCCGACGAACTTGAAGGACGGCGTTGTAGAAAATAGGAAAAATGCAATGGCGAAGTCGCCGAAAAGTAGATGCTGTAAAAGTAGATGCTATAAGGTAGATGCTGTAAAGTAAAGGGTTTGCCCGGAGGCGGTTTGGTTGATATTGGTGTGTACACTTTTTTCCGACCACGCAGGGTCGCTATTTATATCCTGAGGACAACCCGACTCCTAGCCGATCACGACACTGTTTACTTGTATCTAAAGAAAACGAATACTACTAAAAATAGAAAAAGACTCGTAGGAGTTTTAATACTTCCTAAAACTGACTCTTTGACCCTTTGTCAATCGTGGATTGACCCGCCTCCGCCGTTCTTTCTTCTTGGCGTATCTTCTCGATTGCCGCCCTCTTCTTCTCCATCGGCCGACCCTCTGCTTGACCATCGACCGATCGGTTTGACCAGCTGGCCCATCGACAGACTTGAGTTTCCTTGACCATCGGCGAGTCCTGTGGACCACCTTTCTCTTTCCTTAATCGGCCGATTGCACTCTGTTCTCATCAGCTGCTTCTCCTTATTCCTTTTGACCTGTTTTTCCAAAAAATTGTGTCAACACCTGGCGACCGCAAACTTGCTTAGCCTTGACGCAAGCCTTGCGATCCTGACACGTGTCCTCCGCTTCGAAGTCTCCGGTAGGCGTCGTCGCACACCAGTCAGACCAGTTAGACCCACCAATCAGATCGGCCTGATACTGCTGCTCTTCGGTCTTCGGTCTTGGCTTTGTGGATCAACCAAGGAACCCAGTGGTTTTGTGGTGAACCACTGGAAACCCCGCGGACTTGGTGTAGCCTCCCGCCAATCTCCACTCATGACTTGGCTCCCATGTAGTCCTGGCTCGACCTTGGTTTTGAGGCTCAACCAAGAAACTGTAACACCCTAATTCTGAATTTTTGGCAATAGTTTAAAATTTGCTAGAATTTGTTGGCTTGTAATATCAAACCGTTGTAAGCAAATATTAATTTCTAAACAAAACTAACACGCGGCCGCACCTTTTCCTTTGAGCCCGCCCAACCGCCGGCCGAGCCTGGCCACCTCCGGCCCACCGCGGCCCAAAACAAGCTCCACCACCCTTCTCTCTATTTCACTGACACGCGGGCCCCGCCTGTCAGCTGCATCTTCCACCTCCCTCCTCCTTTGCTCTTTTCCACCACTGCGCCGCACCGGGAATCCGCCCGGGATTTTGAAATCCCGACGCCCCGCGCTGAGCCGCGTCCACCTGGGCCCACACCCGTGATCACCACCCCTGTTTCCCTCCCATCCATCCTTTCCTTCTTCTCCACCCCTCTCTATGGCAGGTAATGGCCGTCAATGGCCGGCCCACCCCATCGATCTCGCCGGCCAAATCCCGTATGCCCCCGGCCCCTATAAAACCCCTGCGGCTCCTCTAGCTCTCCCCTTTGCCACTCCACGCCACCACACCCTAAATCTGGAGCCCTGCCATCACCTGCCGCTCGCTGGAGCCATTTCCTCTCTGAGCTCCGGGAAAGAACGCCGCCGCCGCCCTTCTTCCCTACGCGGACGCCTCTGATGCCCCTTCTCACCTCTGTTGGCGTCGCAGCCACCTCAAGACGTGAGCCCGACGCCCAGATGCTCCAAGGCGTACCCGCGACGCCCTCCTCCCCGCACGGCCGCGACCGCCCCCGCCACCGTCCACCGTCCGTCGCTTGCACGCCGCCTCCACTCGTCGTTTTCCCTCTGGTGAGCTCGCTGTCCCCTCCTCTCTCTTTTTCCCCACCTCCCGTCATCCCTCGTACACCGCAGCGCCGCCGCCATGCCTCACCAGCGAAGCGCCGCCGCGGGTCTCCTATTTTCGGCGGTGCAGACAACCCAAAGCTGGCGGCGCATCTGTGGCCGCATGATCGCACACGAACAGCCCAGATCACGTACCCCTTCGGGGTGTGTAACCGGTCCACCGTGGACCGTAGACCCGCGGTCCACCGCCGGTGCATGGACCACCATGTCAGCACCACTTTTGCGATCTAGCCCCTGTAAAACCCTGTAATCCAGCCACTATTCCTCTCTATCTTGCACATCTATCAAAACAGTCCCTGTTGAATCTTATAATTACATCCACACCCTTGCTGACGTCATGCTTACGTCATCACCAGAATTATTAACCAAAATTGCAGTTTATATATTCTGTTTTTCCTCAAATTCATGATGACGTCATAAACCACCATAGTGACATCATAAATCATCCTCTTTCCAGTATTGAAATATTTCCAGAAATATTAGATTTACAGTTTAGTCCCTGGTTAGTAAAACGATTAGTACTTTTTGCTCGTAGCTCCGTTTCAGGTGATTCTTGCGCTCACACAATCATAGCGACGAGCTCGTTCTTTTAAAATGCCCTTCATACTGTTTTGTCTATGTTTGGTGCACTGTTTCTTATACTTTGTTTGTATGCTTGTTTCCAGTAGTTGCTACGAGTAGCTGTTTGTGATCAAGATCAAGTGTTCGTGGAGATCAAGAAAGTGCGTGGAGAAAGCAAGTGTCCTTGATGCATTTATTTTACACTTTATCACTACGTGAAAAACTCACTTTGGTAACGGGCATAGATTGCCTTTCGTAACGGGCAAAGCGCTCGTTACCGATCAAGTGTTACAAATGAGCCAAGAAAGGTAACAAGTAGATGCCCGTTACTGATAACAAATATTCGTAACGGGCATCAAACAACGACTGTTACCACAACTAGCCACCGGTCACGTGAAATGGCTGTTTCTCTGGGCCCATAGAGAACTTTGGTAACAGGCACCAAAACAGAGCTCGTCACAGTAACTCAATATCAGAGACGCGTTCTGTGTAACTGCGCCTCCGATGTCTCGACGAAATGAGATGCGTGTCTCAGCACAACTAGGATTCGTAACGGGCATCAAACAACTACCGTTACCACAACTAGTCACCGGTCACGTGAAAATGACTGTTTCTCTGGGCCCACAGGGAACTTTGGTAACGGGCACCAAAACAGAGCCCGTTACTATGAAATCAATATCAGAGACGCGTGCGGTGAACCTGCGTCTCTGATGTCTTGACAAACTGGCCAAGTTCTGGGGCCCACTGTTGACACTCTCTAGCGTCGCACCAGGTTTATATCCCCGGCAACGGCGCCAGAAGGCTTGTTGATGCTTACTAGCGTCGCACCAGGTTTATATCCCCGGCAATGGTGCCAGAAAGCTTGTTGGTATACTATACGATCACAGATAAATCCGCAAGCGCACGGATACCGCTGTAGCCTTCACCCGGGAGTATTCCAAGGTATCGATTTCCTCGGGGAATGAGAAGTGTAGAGAACCTGAACTAATTCATCCGGGGGATATGGTGACGAAGGATAGAAAGGCAAGGGTAGATTTTGGGTAGAGAGGGGATAGCTGATGAAGTTTGGGACTCGTGAGGATCACGGATAGAATCAAGGCACAACTTGTCGCTCGTCGGGGCCAGAGGGAAAAGAGCCACAGAAAGGGATGAGAAGGGGGCTCTGATGTCGTAACTCCTACCTGCCGGAACTAACGTGGTGGACTACAGAGCCTGTCCGGAGCTGTTACCTCCCTAGGGTACCACAAATATTCCGTTGAACCGGGAAGCATTCCAAGGTACCGGAGAGTCTAGACACTGCGTCTACACTAACCATGTACTACTTCACCCCGCGCTAGAGCAAAGCAATCACGATAAGAAGAAACTACTTAAACCACAATCGAGGAACCTAAGAGTGAACAATGAAATGACTTGAGACTTAGTTACTCACGAATCCGAACTTACAAAGTATCCCGGGTGTGGACGACCGAAGTAGTACCGCACCCGCCGAGGTACAAGAGGAAGACCGACTCCGGCTTCTACTCCAACACTCAACTCTCTCACCCTACTCTCTAAATGCTAACTTCTGGAGGGCTCCGCCACTTGCTTCTAATCACTTGTGCTCTTCCACGAGGTGCCTGGCTCAATTTATAGCCCCAGTAGGTCGGTGGCTGCAGGAGGGGGTACTTGTAGGCGAGAGGGAGCTGCAGTGCCCAACAAGGAGGTGCGGCCGTATCTCCAGGTGTGGGCGGCCCTATGATTTCCACCGCCTTCGATCGTGCATCTGTGATTTGGTCCCTGAGGCGGTTGGAAGGCGGTTGTGGGTCGGTTTGCCGAGGGAAGGAGGTGTGGCCGGACCTCTTGGTGCGGCCGGCCCTGGGCCCTCGTGTCATTCACTCCGGATCATGCTCTAATGTGTAGATGAAGTGTTGGACATTGCCCCACGTCGGTTGTTCACTGGCTTCTGGGTCCATGGATCCAAGTGAGGCTAATCTCGACCTCTGGATTGAACCGACCTTGCTCCTTCGATCAGGATCGTTCGCAGCTGTTTTCCCTTGAGTGACCGAGGCTTGGTGGATCGTTTGGGCAAGTTGAGTAGGTGCGGCCGGCCTAAGTGGTGCGGCCGCACCTGGAGGTTCGGTCGGCCCTGATGGTGCGGCCGGCCCTACCTCCTAGTCCTGGTCCATTGCTCCTGTGGTGTATTTGCTTGATCCAGCACGATCGCGACGAGTTTGGTCTTTTGGGAGCCGGTGCATTGGACTATACTCGGTCGGAACCTGAATAATGGTGCAAGGTAGGGCCGGCCGTACCACTAGGTGTGGCCATGCCTACCTTATGTGGCTCGGTGCTCCGGAATTGCTCCCTAATCTTGATCCTGCAAATAAAATCTCAACACAGCTCGTGGAACTTTGTTAGCACCTAAAACATGCATGAAATTGGTGCCTGGCCTATGGACTTGGTCCCCTTGGATATTATGCTAGGTGTAGAGGTATTTGGCAAAGTTTGGTGTTGATCGGAGGAGGTTGATAGGTCCGGCCGAACCTACTAGGTTCGGCCGCACCTACCCCCGACACGTCTCGTGTTACAATCTTCCGTGAGGCATAACTTCTGCATCCGGACTCCGAATTGGGTGAACCAAAACTCCATTTTGATCATCTCGACGAGAACTTCGCAATGGTGCTATCAAACTAAGCATTTGACATTGTTTGTCAAGATGCTTTATTTGTGCTATAATGTCTCATTATGACCTGCATCCAAATATTCACCAAAGCTCGTGGAATCAGTTAGTTTATAACCCTACAACTATGATGCAAGCTTTGATGGAGTGAAATTTGTTCAAAGTTGAGGGTTGAAAAGAGGGACTTAACGACCATCAACACACCCCCACACTTGGCCCTTTGCTCGTCCTCGAGTAAAGGTTAAAGACCAAGGTGAAAACAAAAATTCCTATGGTATGAAGCAAGCATAAGAGATATTCCGAATCATACCTTGCACTTGTGAATTTTGAAGTGTCTATCATGACATCTTGGGTAGTTGAGGAATGGAACGATCTTGAATCAAATCACTTCTACTCCTTATGTCAAGTAGCTTGGGATTTTTTTTCAATAAGTTTTCAAAATAAACCTTGCTTGGCACCTCATTTGATTCTCTCAAATCGCTCAATGTGTATAGTCCTCACCAAGGCATTAGATTGCCTTTCTTCAACCTACTTCTAATGATGGCTATATATGGAGCTCAAGGTAGGGTATAAAGATGAGGCATACTTGCATCACATGTATTGCAAAGTCAAAAACCGGATCCAAGAAGAAAATCAAACCATACAATCTAATCAAGATGTGCATGTGTAGGGATATGATGGATATGGTAAGGTGGATATTAGGCCCGGAATGGGTGCTAGATATTACCATATGTATAATGAACGTTGTGCTGATGGTAAGGTGTACACTAGGCCCGGAATGGGTGCTAGTTATTACCATTTGATTTGTTGTAACTCCATTTTGCATGATCCTCTCTCTCTATTTTGACTCTTTTGTGGACATGGCTATATCTTTTCTTTTTTTTCTTTTTTTTTTCTTGGACCTTCATGTGTCAAACTTTTTTTTCTTTTTTTTCACTTGGACCTGCATGTGTCCATATTTTTTTTCTATAGCCATGCCTCTTTTGTAATATTAACTTGGAGAGAGATCAACACATAGCGTGGAGCTTTATTTTGTGGAATAGATAGATGGTACAATGCTAGCTCTCAACTGAGCATAGCAAGGAGGATGTTGGCGTGTACGTGTATCTTGATCATGAAAGTATGAAAAGAATTCTCACAAGGGTCACAACAATTTGACAAAGCTCAATGCAATGACAAGTAGCATATGTGTATGAGGTTTTCAAGATGTCTCATCATATGGCTCTGGTAGGACTTGGCATATCAAAGAGGAGCTTCGCAAAGGGTTTTCAAAATTTTCAAATAAATTTCCCAAGCACTCAAACATTTGGAGCAAAGATCATTTCATCGGATCATATCTCAAACATCAACTACTTAGATGAGCACGAGTTCCCTAAAAATATGTTGTTCACAAGCATCAAGATAATAAGTACGGAATAAAACTTATGCAAGCCAACCATATGAAACATGTCATTGGGTGCATGAGGATTCAATTGAGTTTGATTTATATGATCGGATTTAAAGCTCATTTAAACTCATGATTTCCAAAAGTAGAGAGGTAGGGGTGTACATACCATCACTCTTGGAGAAAGTAGGGAATGAGGTAGACAAATGGTGATTCGGCCAAACTACAGGGGCGACCGACTTGCTCTAGTGCACTTACCTCATCCCTCGTCGATTAGCGTAGTCGGTGTTGTGCGGCACCTTGGTAGGAGATCTCAATTGTGTGTTTTGATGAGCTTGGGAGATCTCTCCCACACTTATTCTTGTACTTGGTGTTATTATTCAAAGAAAAAGATGGAAACAAAAAGGGAGGCTCTACTAGCTGAAGAGCTAGGAAGCCTTTATTCAAATTCAAATATTTGTGTGTTTTGTTTTTTTAAGAGAGCAAGATGCAAGAACTAACACCATCTTCAAACCAAAATAAGATTTAGTATGAGAGAAACTTACTCGGGGATACTTACATATCTCCCCCACACTTGGAGTTTGCATTGCTAGGCAACACAACTCAAGTGTGCGGAGTTCAAGCTTCCTTCATGATGTTCCCTCACCAAAAATTACCTAGGCATTGCAGTCGGTGTAGCTCTCATATTTTTGGGCATTGCCTATCCATCGGTCATTTCAATCTCCACCTGAGACGGTTAGCGACCAAAAATACCCGAAGGATGACTAATCCTAAAGAGATGCTCTTGCTTTTATTTGAAAAGGAAATCTAAATGATTATTCGGGCTATCTCCCGATAGTGCTTTGTTTTTGGTCATAAGCTCGACCCCTTGAGACCTTCATCTTGCAGCCAATCGAGATGATGGAACCATCATAGCTCTAGCTGCAAGGTTAGTACCAAAAATGACCACGAAATTTGCAATGTTTATGGTAAACAAAAGTATCTACAACCTTCCTTTCAAAGTTAGCATGCAAAAGGAAAATGAGGAGGTTGTAGGTTTCGTAAAGGTCATTGGTAATGGGGCTTGATAACTCTGGAAGCTTTTGATGTGAGCATGGGATTTGTGAACCCTCTAGTGTAAAACCTTCATGCTCGA
Organism: Cenchrus fungigraminus; assembly: GCA_036936925.1. Lineage (NCBI taxonomy): Eukaryota > Viridiplantae > Streptophyta > Magnoliopsida > Poales > Poaceae > Cenchrus > Cenchrus fungigraminus. The sequence goes on from CM072780.1 coordinate 51,622,130, forward strand.
GTCTGTTTTGAGAATCCAGTGTCGACGCCTCAAGAATGTCCATAGACCACACATGTTCTTTCTTAACCTCAGGTCTATGACATTAGAGATGTGTATCTCGAACCTCAAGATGATATGGCTGCTTTTCATGGTCGAGCACACTACTCAGTACCCCTTCAATGGGTCTTCCAATGAGAATGAAGGGTGGATCTCCTTTTGGGATGTCAAAGATATGATAATCTAGGAAGATCCCATACTCTCCAATCTTTGTTTTGACGACTCTAAGGATTCCCTCCGTCTCTATGGTTTGACCCGAAATCCATTGGAGACGCTTCTGAGAGAAAGAGAGGGGTTCGTCGGGAAAGGCCTCTAATACTAAGGATTTAGGAATGATATTGATACCAACCCTAGGGTCGTAGAACACATCCTGGTAAGAGAGGTTTCCTACTTGGCACGAGAGTAACTTTAGCTCGGGATATAGCTGAATGACTTGATCCATGACTTCTATTTCTCTCAACCACTCCCGACTACTGATTGCGGAGACATATTCCAACCTTTCTCTCCGTCTTTCTACCTCTTCTGGGTTAGGTATGAGTACTTCTTCTCCCTCGTGTGTTGAGTCTCTTTCCCTTCTCAGGAAGGATTTCTCCGTCCAATGTTTATCAAACAACTCATCATAATATTCATAGACGAAGTCACACGAGGGGTGATCGAACTCTTGATAAGGATGGAATGGTTCATTGGTGAACCATGTTTTGTTAGAGGAGTGCAATCCTCTACGGATTGGATGGTTGGGAAAATGGGTTCCTCCTCTATGGGTTTTGGTTCCGAGAGAGCGTTTGGCATGGGTTCTTCTTCTTCGTCTGGGAATTCGTCAAAAACCCCCGTGTAGGGAGTGTTTTCTAGGATTTTTCCTAGAATGTCCTTACACTCAGACAAGGTGAGATGAGCGAAAGATCCCTCGGAAGAAGAGTCTAAGAAAACTACTGACTCTGGTCCAAGACCATCGCGAAAATGTTGCAAAAGAATGGGCTCTGTGATACCAAGGTCTGGACCAGACTCTACAGTCTTCATAAATCTTGCCCATGCGGCTCCTAGAGATTCGGTCTTCTGTTGCTCAAAACAGATGACCTCTCATCGGAGTTTCACTACTTGGGGAGTCGGGAAGAATGTTAGGCAAAAAGTCTTTCGTAAACTTTCCCAGTCCCCCTCCATACTTCTCACATTGAGCGAATACCATTGTTTAGCTCTCCCTGTTAATGAAAACGGAAAGAGTTTCCATTTCAAGGTATCTTGGCTCATTCCTGCGATCACAAGACATGAGCAAAGTTGTTCGAACTCGCGCAGGTGGGAATAAGGACTTTCATCCTTATCACCGGAGAAGCTTTGCTCTCGGACCATAGCTATGAAGCCGGGATGTAGCTCATAGCAAGATGTTGTAATGTAATGTGATGAAGGTGGAGGCTCCAAATGATCGCCCTTTGGAGTGGAAATCTCAAAAAGGGTTGGATCAAAATCCATGAGATAAATGGGGTGATACACGGATGAACTGGGTTCGGGATCAAAACAGCTACCGTTCCCCGGCAACGGCGCCAGAAAGCTTGTTGACACTCTCTAGCGTCGCACCAGGTTTATATCCCCGGCAACGGCGCCAGAAAGCTTGTTGATGCTTACTAGCATCGCACCAGGTTTATATCCCCGGCAACGGCGCCAGAAAGCTTGTTGGTATACTATACGATCACAGATAAATCCGCAAGCGCACGGATACCGCTGTAGCTTTCACCAGGAGTATTCCAAGGTATCGATTTCCTCGGGGAACGAGAAGTGTAGAGAACCTGAACTAATTCGTCCGGGGGATATGGTGATGAAGGATAGAAAGGCAAGGGTAGATTTCGGGTAGAGAGGGGATAGCTGATGAAGTTTGGGACTCGTGAGGATCACGGATAGAATCAAGGCACAACTTGTCGCTCGTCGGGGCCAGAGGGAAAAGAGCCACAGAAAGGGATGAGAAGGGGGGCTCTGATGTCGTAACTCCTACCTGCCAGAACTAACGTGGTGGACTACAGAGCCTGTCCAGAGCTGTCACCTCCCTAGGGTACCACAACTATTCCGTTGAACCGGGAAGCATTCCAAGGTACCGGAGAGTCTAGACACCGCGTCTATACTAACCAAGCACTACTTTACCCCGCGCTAGAGCAAAGCAATCACGATAAGTAGAAACTACTTAAACCACAATCGAGGAACCTAAGAGCAAACAATGAAATGACTTGAGACTTAGTTACTCACGAATCCGAACTTACAAAGTATCCCGGGTGTGGACGACCGAAGTAGTACCGCACCCACCAAGGTACAAGAGGAACACTGACTCCGGCTTCTACTCCAACACTCAACTCTCTCAACCTACTCTCTGAATGCTAACTTCTGGAGGGCTCCGCCACTTGCTTCTAATCACTTGTGCTCTTCCATGAGGTGCCTGGCTCAATTTATAGCCCTAGTAGGTCGGTGGCTGCAGGAGGGGGTACTTGTAGGCGAGAGGGAGCTGCAGTCCCCATCAAGGAGGTGCGGCCATATCTCCAGGTGCGGTCGGCCCTATGATTTCCACCGCCTTCGATCGTGCATCTGTGATTTGGTCCCAGACGCGGTTGGAAGGCGGTTGTGGGTCGTTTTGCCGAGGGAAGGAGGTGCGGCCGGACCTCTTGGTGCGGCCGGCCCTGGGCCCTCGTGTCATTCACTCCGGATCATGCTCTAATGTGTAGATGAAGTGTTGGACATTGCCCCACGTCGGTTGTTCACTGGCTTGTGGGTCCATGGATCCAAGTGAGGCTAATCTCGACCTCTGGATTGAACCGACCTTGCTCCTTCGATCAGGATCGTTCGCAGCTGTTTTCCCTTGAGTGACCGAGGCTTGGTGGATCGTTTGCGCAAGTTGAGTAGGTGCGGCCGGCCTAAGTGGTGCGGCTGCACCTGGAGGTTCGGCCGGCCCTGATGGTGCGGCCGGCCCTACCTCCGAGTCCTGGTCCATTGCTCCTGTGGTGTATTTGCTTGATCCAGCACGATCGCGACGAGTTTGGTCTTTTGGGAGCCGGTGCATTGGACTATACTCGGTGGGAACCTGAATAATGGTGCAAGGTAGGGCCGGCCGTACCACTAGGTGCGGCCGTGCCTACCTTATGTGGCTCGGTGCTCCGGAATTGCTCCCTAATCTTGATCCTGCAAATAAAATCTCAACACAGCTCGTGGAACTTTGTTAGCACCTAAAACATGCATGAAATTGGTGCCTGGCCTATGGACTTGGTCCCCTTGGATATTATGCTAGGTGTAGAGGCATTTGGCGAAGTTTGGTGTTGATCAGAGGAGGTTGATAGATCCGGCCGAACCTACTAGGTTCGGCCGCACCTACCCCCCGACACGTCTCGTGTCACAATCTTCCGTGAGGCATAACTTCTGCATCTGGACTCCGAATTGGGTGAACCAAAACTCCATTTTGATCATCTCGACAAGAACTTCGCAATGGTGCTATCAAACTAAGCATTTGACATTGTTTGTCAAGATGCTTTATTTGTGCTATAATGTCTCATTATGACCTGCATCCAAATATTCTCCAAAGCTCGTGGAATTCGTTAGTTTATAACCCTACAACTATGATGCAAGCTTTGATGGAGTGAAATTTGTTCAAAGTTGAGGGTCGAAAATAGGGACTTAACGTCCATCAACACCCACCGGTCAGTACTGGTAACGGGCTTTTACGCTGCCCATTACATTGTTTGCATGTTTGTAACGGGTGTTCCGAATGAAGCCCGTTACTCAGTGATCAGTGTTTGTAACAAGCTTTAATTAACACCCGTTACAGATACGTAGGCCTCCCCTACAGTAACCTGTTGCCTGCTTGCCGGCTGCATCCTGGAACCAGCCAGGATTTGGCAGCCATTAGGGGCTGCATCCTGGAACCAGCCAGGATATGACTAAATTCACAAAAATTAGATCCAGCATCCAAATTCACAGAAATCCACATAATTCACATGCATCATATGACAAAATTCAGCATCATCATCTCACAAGTAAAGAAGCACCACTGGCATGCCAACAATATCACAGCCATAGTTAACTAGCTTGACAGCAACATCACACAATTCATGGACAAGGAGGAATGCAAAAATTTCCTAGTCACCATGTATAATATGAGCCCACACAGTTTCATCAGCATGAAATTTTCCTCTGACTGTGATCACCTGTTCCATGAGGAATGTGGCAATTCTTTCACGAACATAGACCAGCGTTGATTTATGGAGAGGATGCTCATCTAGCCCTAATCTCTGGATATAACAATGTCACCAGTCAGCTCACATATATAGGTGGTTACCAAACATGTGCAGTGCTAATAAGCAAGAACTGTGCTCAGTTACAGGTTTTACAAATGAAGATCCCAAGAAAGTACCTCCATATCTGGGCCTCTATCTTTTAATTTAAGCATGTGATAGGCACAATAGAAGCCGCAGAGTTTGGATTCAGTAGGCTGTTGGTGGCACTGCAATAAATGTATAAAGAAAAATAGTGGTGATCAAGAAGAAATAAACTCAAGCTTTAGTACTAGCTTCCACAGGAAGGAAATAAGTGGTATGTACCTTAACATCTTTGACATGTTCCAAGGTGCTAAGGTGCGACTTCTTATTGCTGCAGTAACGTTCCCAACCCCTACAACGAAACATGCAACAATTGTTAGGGCACTATTAATTAATATACTCTGCACAGTTTGTTGAGGAACGTCCGCAGGTTAAGAAAGAAATAACTTACTCATTAATGATTTGTTCGAAAGGTTTAGTATCAGTCTTAACTCTCTTCAATGAATCAACATAGTAGACCTTCCGCTGCTTTGGAACGATCGCCACTGCAATCCAGTGGTTCGTACTGAGATAAGCGGTAAGGATGAATTTCTTTTTAGCATATTGTTTGAAGGCATTGCACATATAGGACACAGAGAAAGCAAGAGTGTTATCCGTGCTGTTCAACATTGTCGAGCAAAGACATTCAGGATCAAGGAAGCCAACTGCAGCGCCCGTCTTCTCAACTTCTACAGCCATATTCCTATTAGTAAGAAAAAACAAAGTGTAAGGAGGCAAAATACATGGTAAAGATGATGTGAGGCAAAAAGCACATTTCGATAGAGAATGATTAGTGAGAAGCAGATTAAATTTTCAAGCAACTTACAGGATGAAGCAGCGGAGAAGTGTCAGATCCAAAGCATCCAAGTTGAAGAGATCGTACAAATCACTGAGTTGCACAGGTATCTGCTCGAGTCCGTTTGACGATTCATCTCTCTTAGGCCATGCACTGGTCCCAGGCCGAAGTGCGACCATAATCAGAGAATCATCATCTGACTTACCACGTTGCATGTAGAATGTGTGGAGCTCTCTGGTACAAGGAACAGCCTTTTTGAGATCATCACTGAGAAGGCTCTTTCCGAATTTGTAATTTGGGTTAACCATAGCCCAAGGATTCTTCTGGGTGTTTCTCACAGATCGCTTTGGGTTAGTCATAGACCAAGGATTCTTCTTGGTGTTTCTCTCATATCACTTTCTTGTAGGCCTCTTAGAGGTTTTATTTACAGTAATTTTCTTTTCCTGCTGCTTTGAGATGGCTGAAGAAGGTTTCTTAAGGGCTTGTTTGCCTGCTGTAGGTGGTGTAGAGCTGTTATTTTTGGCAAGTTTCTCTTCTTGCAGCTTTGAAATGGCTGAAGGTTTCTCAAGGGATTTCTTACCTGCTGTACGTGGTGTAGAGATTTTATTTTCGGTAAGTTTCTTTCCTTGCTGATTTGAAATGGCTGAAGGTTTCTCAAGGGCTTTCTTGCCTAGTGGTGTCTCACCAGGAGCTATTACAGAGGTATTGGGCCCAGATGTACCTACAGCTTTCTTCGAAATGTCATCGACAGATTTATCAGCACCAGCCAACACATCACTCTGGTTGACTGGTAATAGTGGTGTCTCACCAGGAGCTATTACAGAGGTATTAGGCCCAGATGTACCTGCTTTGGCATGATTGTTTTGAGCACTTTCGTTTCGGGGTGTTGGTTTTGTTGTTTCATGAGGAGAAGGAGGAGGAGGAGGTGGTGGTGGGGATGGAATATTTGGTGTCTCTTGCGGATGTGGGGATGCAAGTTTTTCTGTTTTTTCAGGACTAGTAGTAGGTGGGGATGGAATATTTGGTGTATCTTGCGGATGTGGGGATGCAAATTTTTCTGTGTTTTCAGGATGACGAGGAGGTGGGGATGCAAGTTTTTCAGGACGAGGAGGAGGTTCGAATGGAATGTCTTGCGGATGTGGGGATTGAGGAGGAGAAGGAGGAGGAGGATGTGGGGAACCATGTGAGGAAGGAACCTGTACCGTACTCTGTGAACTACAAGAAATCTCTACCGTAGCCTGTGAACGAGATTTACATGTTGGTGCTCCCTTGATGTCAATCCGACACCTTCTCCACTATAACCTCTGTCCTTCAGCTTGTCCGAGTTTCATCACCTCGTCATTAGGAGGGTATTCCACCAGTTCATCCGCAAAGATAGTATATACAGTGAGCACTTCAACCACAACACAGTCTTCATGAATCGGGACTGTTTGTAGCATAGTCTGCTCTAGATGAACAAGACCAATTGCAGCCTCACATTGAAGACCCCTCCATGTGATCCATAGGCCATAGTGTGTGGGTTCAGTCAACATGACTATAAGGTCTTCGTGTGTACGATCATCACAGCGCACCTCTGTCGCCAACTCTGCAGTGCCATCAATCAAACCTACATTATCTGCAGACGCACAGCTGCTCTTCAGTGTCGTGGGTGAAGGGCTTGCGTGATTGGACACTGGTGACAACACCATCTGGTGACAACACCATCTGGTGACAACACCACCTCTTCATCTGCTTGTTGTGCATCTGCATCTCAGCCACCAGTTCGTTCTTGATTTGTTCCTTTATCTTTTCTGTATCAACTGATGCGTCGGTCTTCATCCTCTTCCTCTTCCTGTACATGGAAGCGTGCTGAGGCCATGCATACTTCCAGCCCTGGTAGCTGGAGACACCACGCACGTGACCTGGTTGTTCAGGGTGGCCCAAGCACTAACTTAGCACATCATACTCCCTCAGCCCTGCCATTCCTGAAGATTCTGCACATGCAATCTTCTCCTTGATGTCTGCAGCCAATTTTTCTGCCTCTTTGTTGTTGAACACTATTATGGCAACACGGTCTTTAATCACTAGCTTACTCCTTGCTCGCAGCCAATTCTTGGAACGATCGTCAGGGTAGGCGTCATGTGGGTTGGGGATACCAGCCCAGCTAATTGTCTGCATCTTCCTCCTATTGTTCTAGTTTCACAGTATAATCAGCTGGACCCATGCTGTGCTCGCTTGTGTTCCGGCTTCGGAGTTCTTTGAACTTGACACTGACAGATGAGGCTTCCTCGGTTTCCTCCTATTTCATGAACTCCTTCCACTGTTCCGGGACGATAAACGGGTGCCTTGTAACTGGCTCAAGTCCTTTTCTGATAAAATCTCACCTAAGCTGAAATCTGAATTGTCTCCATGCCTTGGCTGCCGTCTTCCAGAAAAGCTTGAATGCCTGCGGTTTCGCGTCTTCCTGGAACTTCAAGTGTTTCTGCACATGCTTATCAAACAAGTCCCACTTTTCATCATTGCTTAGTTCTTTGAATTTTGCAAGTGCAAAGGTATCTTTTGTCTAGCAACGAGCCCCGCAAGCGCCCTGAACCTGCGCTTTTGAGTCAATGGTACTGGCATCCCCCCTATGTCGACCTCAGTGACTATCATTGTTTCACTTGGCCACTTTGTGGATGTCCTTAGTGCTCTGCCTCGGCGCTGAGCCCCACCCACCTGGTCTTGTTGTGCACTAGCAGTGCCATAACCCTCTTCTTCATCTTGTCGCCCAGGTCTATAGTCCTCGTCAGATTTATCCTGTGAATTAATAGTCAAGGGAATTACAGTAAATACTTTAGCCCACTGTAATATCATTGGTTCTTGGTAAACCATTAACATAAATGCAAAATTCAGTAACCAAAAAGTTAGTTCAGGCAATGCGACCTTACCATTTTAAAGAGGAAGATGCAGGCTGTCTCTGTTGCTGATGAGGTACTTATTCAACTTGGAGAGAATGTGCACATGTACATAGGAACAAGAGCAAAACCAAATATAAGAGTCAATCTAAAGGGAAATGCTAAGTATGTATGCCATCAATAGCTAAGTATGTCCACATGTACTTATACAAAGGAGCCACGGCATACCCTGCAATTCCCACAAGTACAAGTATATTTATATGCATTTATATAAAAAGAAAAGCATACGCACGCATATGTTGTATACTTGATTATCTGAACGCATGTGTGCTGCATACGCTCGCTTGGCCTAATTGCATAAACTCGAGCAAATATACCAAATTACGTTGTTAATTTTACAGTTATTACTGAATTGTTGTTAATTTTACAATTATTACCGAGTTGGTAGAATGCATTTACCGAATTGTATAAGACATTTTTAGAGCGGCATACCATAAACTCAAATCCTAGATTCGCCACTGACCTTGTCACTATCGGAGCGGAGGGATCTCTACTCCTCGTCGTTGCCTGCTCGCCGCCACGTCCTCGTCCTCGCGTCGACCTCGTGGCGGGATCCCTCCTTCTCCTAGTCGTCGTCGTCGTCGTCATCGCTGGAACCCTCCTCTAGTCGTCGTCGTCGTCGCCGCCGCTGCTGGGTCCCTCCTCCTCCAGAGGTGTGGTGCGCGTCACGCTGAGCGTGGTGTGGCACACGTCTCAGCGAAGGGGTGTAGCGTGCGTCGCGGTGTGGGGGGAGGTGAGGGGGACGAAGGCGAGGTGAAGAAAGCGGCGGCGGCGGAGCGAGGGGAGAGTGGGAGGAGACTGCGTGAGGGAGGCGTCCCTCCCTACTAACCTATAGCGTGAGTGGGCTTGTGTGGGCCTTAAAACGAGTAATGTAGTCAAGTACTACTCTGCTACTAGTATAGTATATCATAAACATGAGATTAAAAAAATCTAATTTTAAGAAATTTGGTTAAACAAGTGTGGCTGTTAATATTTTATTCAATTACTAAATTACCAACTATGAATTTTTCGTATTTTTTTACGAATTTTTAGGTGCTGTTTATGGGCTCAAATATGACATGCATTACAAGTTCACATCACCAAAGCAAACAAGTGTGACTGTTGATATAGCATCACATGTTCACATATGACATGCATCACAAGTTCACATCACCAAGCAAACTAACTCATAACAAACATATTCACATCTGACATGCATCAGCAGGGCACATCACCAAAATAAGACTGCATCAGCTGGGCGCATCACCAAACTAGATTGTAGCTGCAAGGGAACTAGTTAGCTAGATGGCTTCTTTTGTGCTGCTGCCTCAAGTTCAGCTAGCATTGTCTCTAGTTTTGCAACTCTTTCTGCCAGCTCAGCATTCTTCTTTAGAAGTTCATTCTCCTGCCTCTTTTGTGCGGCTTTAAGCTACTCATCCTACTTGTCGATTTCTTTCCAGATGTAGTCAATGTCATCCCGAGTAACAGCACGTTCCTAAAACAAAGGAAAAAATTATATTGATGCAAGCTTCATAACAGTTGTAATTTACAAGAAAGCTGTTTAGCTCTAACTGGTTTCAAAACTTGCCTGCTTCTCTTCAGCCGATTCCTTGAGCTTGTTGATTTCATTCCAAATCCTGTCAATGTCATGTGCAGCAACTTCCTACAACAAATGGAAATTGATGTATTAGAACAATTGATCAGTGAAGATGTGAAGGTATAAGGACAAATCGTGCATGATGGTTTCAGAACTTGCCTCATGGTCTTCAGAATCATCGCCGGAGTTGTTGCGGACTCGTCGCCGGAGTAGTTGCCGGAGTCGTCGCAGGAGGAGATGAGGTCTACCACCACTCTTCTGCCCGGGTCGTCACCGGAGGAGTCCGCGCTCACCTCAATGCGCGTGGACCGCTTCTTTCTTCGCGTTGAGGAAAAAAACCCTGCCTTTCCATGGTGGGCGTCACTGGAGTCCGCCAACTTGGCCCTTGCGCGCGTGTACGGCTTCCTCCCCCGGGCTGACGAAGAACCGGCCTCTTCCATGGAGCGCCGAGGAAGATGCACGGGGGCGGCACGCTGGGACGGCTCCTCTTCGTCACCGCAGAACCTCACACTCTTGGCGGGGGTGGTGGACAGCACTGAGGAAGACGGACGGGGACGTGGCCGCGGGGCCTCCTCCTTGCAGAACCTCCCCCTAGAGTCGCGGGCCATCCCTGCGACGGAGACGAGGCTGCGACGGAGACGAGGAAGGCAGAAGCCGGAGAAGGGGATAGAAGGAGGAAGGCGGGGCGGAGCATTTATTAAAAAGGTTTGGATGCACAAATGATACGAAGATTAACAACAACCCATCGCCAATGAAGGGGCGGGGCCAGGTCTATTCGAATGAATAACAGTTTGCTTTTCCTCTTTTAATCTGTAATCAAATTTTGTATCACGTATTTCTCCATCAACCGTAATCCAAATTTGATGATATTTGTTTCTGAATTTTTCTAAAATCAACATCTATTCATTTATGACATTTTTTCGTATGTAATTCCATTTCTTGGATGTTGTTTATACGCCTTATATTGTTCCATATAAGTACAACATAGAAATAATATTTATTTTACACAACCATTACTAATGAAACTTTGCATTTCATAATCTTATGGTGAACATAAGGTTATGTTAAAATTTCAAATGCATATGAGTTCGAACATGTTTTAAAGTGTGGAAAACATCAATGTTGAAGTAACATTCTAAGAAACTATGTGAGAGATGTAGACATTTGTACACAAGTATAATCTTCCGTTTTCGAAACCATTTGAATTTTTGTAGACAAGCTTAGGGATTTAAATTATGTTGCCAAGTCAATTTGTAGAATTTTTAGAACACACTAAGACGTTATTATAATTATTATATCATAAACAAGAGATAAAAAATCTAATTTTAAGAAATTTGGTTAAACAAGTGTGGCTGTTGATATTTTATTCAAATACTAAATTACCAACTATGAATTGTACGTATTTTTTACGAATTTTTTGGTGCTGTTTATGGGCTCTAATATTTGAGGGAAGCAAGTTTCAATTCAGAAAAAATAGTGTCGGGCCCACGCGTCAGCGTCAGAAGCCTATATAAAAAAGATAACCGTAGCCTACCCGACCGACAAAGCCGATGCGGGTAGACTAACCCTCGTCGCCAACAAGTGCTCCATTGTCCGAAATGCCCCTGGCCGAATAAATATGCATCCGCCCCGGCAGAGTGAAGGAGACGAGGCTATGACGGAGACGAGGAAGGCGGAAGCCGGAGAAGGGGATAGAAGGTGGAAGGCGTGGCGGAGCGGAGCGTTTATTAAAAAGGTTCGGATGCGCTAATGATACGATGATTAATAACCACCCATCGCCAATGAAGGGGCGGGGCCAGGTCTATTCGAATGAAGAACAGTTTGCTTTTCCCCTTTTAATCTGCAATCAAATTTTGTATCACGTATTTCTCTGTCAACCGTAATCCAAATTTGATGATATTTGTTTCTGAATTTTTCTAAAATCAACACCTATTCATTTATGACATTTTTTCGTATGTAATTCCATTTCTTGGATGTTGTTTATACGCCTTATATTGTTCCTTATAAGTACAACATAGAAACAATATTTGTTTTACACAACCATTACTAATGAAACTTTGCATTTCATAATCTTATGGTGAACATAAGGTTATGTTAAAATTTCAAATGCATATGAGTTCGAACATGTTTTAAGGTGTGGAAAACTTCAATGTTGAAGTAACATTTTAAGAAACTATGTGAGAGATGTAGACATTTGTACACAAGTATAATCTTCCGTTTTCGAAACCATTTGAATTTTTGTAGACAAGCTTAGGGACTTAAATTATGTTGCCAAATCAATTTGTAGAATTTTTAGAACACACTAAGACGTTATTATAATTATTATATCGTAAACAAGAGTTAAAAAATCTAATTTTAAGAAATTTCGTTAAACAAGTGTGGCTCTTGATATTTTATTCAAATACTAAATTACCAACTATGAATTGTTCGTATTTTTTACGAATTTTTTGGTGCTGTTTATGGGCTCTAATATTTGAGGGAAGCAAGTTTCAATTCAGAAAAAATAGTGTCGGGCCCACGCGTCAGCGTCAGGAGCCTATATAAAAAAGATAACCATAGCCTGCCCGACCGACAAAGGCGATGCGGGTAGACTAACCCTCGTCGCCAACAAGTGCTCCATTGTCCGAAATGCCCCTGGCCGAATGAATATGCATCCGCCCCGGCAGAGTGAAGGAGACGAGGTTGTGACAGCGACGAGGAAGGCGGAAGCCGAAGAAGGGGATAGAAGACGGAAGGCAGGGCAGAGCGTTTATTAAAAAGGTTCCGATGCGCAAATGATGTGATGATTAACAACCACCCGTCACCAATAAAGGGGCGGGGCCAGGTCTATTCGAATGAAGAACGGTTTGTTTTTCCCCTTTTAATCTGCAATCAAATTTTGTATCACGTATTTCTCCGTCAACCGTAATCCAAATTTGATGATATTTGTTTCTGAATTTTTCTAAAATCAACATCTATTCATTTATGACATTTTTTCGTATGTAATTCCATTTCTTGGATGTTGTTTATACGCCTTATATTGTTCCTTATAAGTACAACATAGAAATAATATTTGTTTTACACAACCATTACTAATGAAACTTTGCATTTCATAATCTTATGGTGAACATAAGGTTATGTTAAAATTTCAAATGCATATGAGTTCGAAGATGTTTTAAAGTGTGGAAAACTTCAGTGTTGAAGTAACATTTTAAGAAACTATGTGAGAGATGTAGACATTTGTACTCAAGTATAATCTTCCATTTTCGAAACCATTTGAATTTTTGTAGACAAGCTTAGGGACTTAAATTATGTTGCCAAGTCAATTTGTAGAATTTTTAGAACACACTAAGACGTTATTATAATTATTATATCATAAACAAGAGTTAAAAAATCTAATTTTAAGAAATTTGGTTAAACAAGTGTGGCTCTTGATATTTTATTCAAATACTAAATTACCAACTATGAATTATTCGTATTTTTTACGAATTTTTTGGTGCTGTTTATGGGCTCTAATATTTGAGGGAAGTAAGTTTCAATTCCGAAAAATAGTGTCGGGCCCACGCGTCAGCGTCAGAAGTCTATATAAAAAAGATAACCGTAGCCTGCCCGACCGACAAAGGCGATGCGGGTAGACTAACCCTCGTCGCCAACAAGTGCTCCATTGTCCGAAATGCCCCTGGCCGAATGAATATGCATCCGCCCCGGCAGAGTGAAGGAGACGAGGCTGTGACGGCGACGAGGAAGGCGGAAGCCGAAGAACGGGATAGAAGGCGGAAGGCGGGCGGAGCGTTTATTAAAAAGGTTCGGATGCGCAAATGATGCGATGATTAACAACCACCAGTCGCTAATGAAGCGGCGGGGCCAGGTCTATTCGAATGAAGAACAATTTGCTTTTCCCCTTTTAATCTGCAATTAAATTTTGTATCACGTATTTCTCCGTCAACCATAATCCAAATTTGATGATATTTGTTTCTGAATTTTTCTAAAATCTACATCTATTCATTTATGACATTTTTTCATATGTAATTCCATTTCTTGGATGTTGTTTATACGCCTTATATTGTTCCTTATAAGTACAACATAGAAATAATATTCGTTTTACACAACCATTACTAATGAAACTTTGCATTTCGAAATCTTATGGTGAACATAAGGTTATGTTAAAATTTCAAATGCATATGAGTTCGAACATGTTTTAAAGTGTGGAAAACTTCAATGTTGAAGTAACATTCTAAGAAACTATGTGAGAGATGTAGACATTTGTACAAAAGTATAATCTTCCGTTTTCGAAACCATTTGAATTTTTGTAGACAAGCCTAGGGACTTAAATTATGTTGCCAAGTCAATTTGTAGCATTTTTAGAACACACTAAGATATTATTATAATTATTATATCATAGACAAGAGATAAAAAATCTAATTTTAAAAAATTTGGTTAAACAAGTGTGGCTGTTGATATTTTATTCAAATACTAAATTACCAACTATGAATTGTTCGTGTTTTTTTAGTATTTTTTGGTGCTGTTTATGGGCTCTAATATTTGAGGGATGCAAGTTTCAATTCAGAAAAAATAGTGTTGGGCCCACGTGTCAACGTCAGAAGCCTATATAAAAAAGATAATCGTAGCTTGCCCGACCCACAAAGGCGATGCGGGTAGACTAAACCTCATCGCCAACAAGTGCTCCATTGTCCGAAATGCCCCTGGCCGAATGAATATGCATCCGCCCTAGCAGAGTGAAGGAGACGAGGCTGTGACGGAGACGAGGAAGGCGGAAGCCGGAGAAGGGGATAGAAGGCGGAAGGTGGGGCAGAGCGTTTATTAAAAAGGTTCGGATGCGCAAATGATACTATGATTAACAACCACCCGTCGCCAATGAAGGTGCGAGGCCAGGTCAATTCGAATGAAGAACAGTTTGCTTTTCCCCTTTTAATCTGTAATCCAATTTTGTATCACGTATTTCTCCGTCAACCGTAATCCAAATTTGATGATATTTGTTTCTGAATTTTTCTAATATCAACATCTATTCATTTATGACATTTTTTCGTATGTAATTCCATTGCTTGGATGTTCTTTATACGCCTTATATTGTTCCTTATAAGTACAACATAGAAATAATATTTGTTTTACACAACCATTACTAATGAAACTTTGCATTTCATAATCTTATGGTGAACATAAGGTTATGTTAAAATTTCAAATGCATCTGAGTTCGAACATGTTTTAAAGTGTGGAAAACTTCAATGTTGAAGTAACATTTTAAGAAGCTATGTGAGAGATGTAGACCTTTGTACTCAAGTATAATCTTCCGTTTTCGAAACCATTTGAATTTTTGTAAACAAGCTTAGGGACTTAAATTATGTTGCCAAGTCAATTTGTAGAATTTTTAGAACACACTAAGACGTTATCATAATTATTATATCGTAAACAAGAGTTAAAAAAATCTAATTTTAAGAAATTTGGTTAAACAAGTGTGGCTCTTGATATTTTATTCAAATACTAAATTACCAACTATGAATTTTTCATATTTTTTACGAATTTTTTGGTGCTGTTTATGGGCTCTAATATTTGAGGGAAGCAAGTTTCAATTCAGAAAAAATAGTGTCGGGCCCACGCGTCAGCGTCAGAAGCCTATATAAAAAAGATAACCGTAGCCTGCCCGACCGACAAAGGTGATGCGGGTATACTAACCCTCGTCGCCAACAAGTGCTCCATTGTCCGAAATGCCCCTAGCCGAACGAATATGCATCCGCCCCGGCAGAGTGAAGGAGACGTGGCTGTGACGGAGACGAGGAAGGCGGAAGCAGAAGAAGGGGATAGAAGGCGGAAGGCGGGGCGGAGCGTTTATTAAAAAGGTTCGGATGCGCAAATGATGCAATGATTAACAACCTTCCGTCGCCAATGAAGGGACGGGGCCAGGTCTATTCGAATGAAGAATAGTTTGCTTTTCCCCTTTAATCTGCAATCAAATTTTGTATCATGTATTTCTCCGTCAACCTTAATCTAAATTTGATGATATTTGTTTCTGAATTTTTCTAAAATCAACATCTATTCATTTATGTCATTTTTTCGTATGTAATTCCATTTCTTGGATGTTGTTTATACGCCTTATATTGTTCCTTATAAGTACAACATAGAAATAATATTTGTTTTACACAACCATTACTAATGAAACTTTGCATTTCGAAATCTTATGGTGAACATAAGGTTGTGTTAAAATTTCAAATGCATATGAGTTCGAACATGTTTTAAAGTGTGGAAAACTTCAATGTTGAAGTAACATTCTAAGAAATTATGTGAGAGATGTAAACGTTTGTACACAAGTATAATCTTCTGTTTTCGATGCCATTTGAATTTTTGTAGACAAGCTTAGGGATTTAAATTATGTTGCCAAGTCAATTTGTAGAATTTTTAAAACACACTAAGACGTTATTATAATTATTATATCGTAAACAAGAGATAAAAAATCTAATTTTAAGAAATTTAGTTAAACAAGTGTGGCTGTTGATATTTTATTCGAATACTAAATTACCAACTATGAATTGTTCGTGTTTTTTACGAATTTTTTGGTGCTGTTTATGGGCTCTAATATTTGAGGGAAGCAAGTTTCAATTCAGAAAAAATAGTGTCAGGCCCACGCGTCAACGTCAGAAGCCTATATAAAAAAGATAACCGTAGCTTGCCCGACCGACAATGGCGATGCGGGTAGACTAACCCTCATCGCCAATAAGTGCTCCATTGTCCGAAATGCCCCTGGCCGAATGAATTTGCATCCGCCCCGGCAGAGTGAAGGAGACGAGGCTGTGACGGAGATGAGGAAGGCGGAAGCCGGAGAAGGGGATAGAAGGCGGAAGGCGGGGCAGAGCATTTATTAAAAAGGTTTGGATGCGCATATGATACGATGATTAACAACCACCCATCGCCAATGAAGGGGCGGGGCCAGGTCTATTCGAATGAAGAACAGTTTGATTTTCCCCTTTTAATCTGCAATCAATTTTGTATCACGTATTTCTCCGTCAACCGTAATCCAAATTTGATGATATTTGTTTCTGAATTTTTCTAAAATCAACATCTATTCATTTACGACATTTTTTCGTATGTAATTCCATTTCTTGGATGTTCATTATACGCCTTATATTGTTCCTTATAAGTACAACATAGAAATAAAATTTGTTTTACACAACCATTACTAATGAAACTTTGCATTTCATAATCTTATGGTGAACATAAGGTTATGTTAAAATTTCAAATGCATATGAGTTCGAACATGTTTTAAAGTGTGGAAAACTTCAATGTTGAAGTAACATTTCAAGAAACTATGTGAGAGATGTAGACATTTGTACACAAGTATAATCTTCCGTTTTCGAAACCATTTGAATTTTTGTAGACAAGCTTAGAGACTTAAATTATGTTGCTAAGTCAATTTGTAGAATTTTTAGAGCACACTAAGACGTTATTATAATTATTATATCGTAAACAAGAGATAAAAAATCTAATTTTAAGAAATTTGGTTAAACAAGTGTGATTGTTGATATTTTATTCAAATACTAAATTACCAACTATGAATTGTTCATATTTTTTACGAATTTTTTGGTGCTGTTTATGGGCTCTAATATTTGAGGGAAGCAAGTTTCAATTCAGAAAAAATAGTGTCGGGCCCACGCGTCAGCGTCAGAACCCTATATAAAAAAGATAACTGTAGCCTGCCCGACCGACTAAGGCGATGCGGGTAGACTAACCCTCGTCGCCAACAAGTGCTCCATTGTCCGAAATGCCCCTGGCCGAATGAATATGCATCTACCCCGGCGACGCTGGTAGACTAACCCTCGTCGCCAACAAGTGCTCCATTGTCCGAAATGCCCCTGGCCGAATGAATATGCATCCGCCCCGGCGACGCTGGTACACTAACCCTCGTCGCCAACAAGTACTCCATTGTCCGAAATGCCCCTAGCCGAATGAATATGCATCCGCCCTGACCCCGGCCCCCTTCTTCTTTCCCGATCTGAGCTCCACCGCCGCCGCCCGCCCGTCCTTCCCCGCCGTCGCGCACATGTCGTACTACGCCGATTCATCTGGAGGTGCACGTGCGAGGAGCAAGGTTCAAGGTTGCCGGAGCAGCCGCAATCACTCCATCGGCTTGGATCCAGTCGGTGAGCTAAGCGGCTTTCCACTGGTCCCTTGCCCGGACTGTGGTATGGCTCGAGTGGTGGAGGGGCGGATGCAGAAGGAAGGTGAAAACCACGGTCATCTTTATTTCAAGTGTGCAAGGAACTCGGTGAGTAGTCTGCTGTGTCTCCCAAATCTGAGTTAGGGTTCTTATGTGCTTTTGATTCTGCAGTACACCAAGAATTGTGGATTTTATCGTTTCCACAAGGAGTATCTCCAGATGCTGAAGGATGCTGGCGTCGTTGTTTTTTGACTGTCGAACTGGGCAAACGCGGTCAATGAAGTAGTTGATTCAGTGGAATGTCAAATTAGGACCGGCGAGCAGAGGCAAGCACTGGAGGACAAGCAGAGGAAGAAAGCACTAGAGGAGAAGATGGACAATGTGATCTGGAAGATGAACTTGATTATTGTGGCTGTTGTTTGTGTAGTATTTGGATGTTTACTGGGGATGTATACTGCAAAGAAGTAATTCTGATGTTAAATGTGGTGCTTTTGCTTCATCTGTGTGGATGAAGAATGAAAAATTTGTCACATATGACAAACTTAAATGTATGAATGAAGAATGGATGGAATGACAATTGGGTCACAAATCTTAATGTGTCACACATCACAAAATTCATCAATTCATCTGTGCTGACATTTCATTGAAGCACGAGGCAAAGGAAACGCGGATTAACACAAACAGAGTAACAAACTTCTGGCATAACTCTGGCATACACATTGCAATTCATTGTGAACTGCTGCCATATAATGACACAAATAGAGTAACAAACTTTTGGCATACACATTGCAATTCATTGTAAGCTGCTGCCATAGACATTGCAATACGTTATAGGAGACATGGATTGATCTACCCGCGTCTCTTAGATCTACTAGTTCATCACAAGTTCAACATACACACAGGAGGAACATATTAACAGAGGATCTACTAGTCCATCACAAGTTCAACAAACACACAGGAGGAACACATTAACAGAGGAACAAATTAATTAAGCAGAGGTAGTCACCGCCGGAGGAGCCCCACCGTCGGAGTCGGAGTCGGAGCCGGAGCCGTCGAGCCTGCCATCGTCGCTGCCGTCGTCGTCGACGGGAGCAAGCACTCCTCTCTCCAGGTCCCCAGCCAAGATATTGATCTTGAAGGCGTAATCCTTCACGGTCATCTGCAGCAGATCATTGGGTACTGGGACCCCGAGATGAACGGCCACCTTTCGAAGCTTCACGAAAGCATCGCGGAACAAGTTCACTGACCAAGTGGCTTTGTCAGCATTTAGTGGAGGAGCACGCACGACCGCCATGGGCTGCGGCGCCAGCGCCTCCTCGGGCTCATCGGGCGGGGGCGGCGGCACCTCCTCGGGCTCGTTGGGCGGGGGTGGCGGCACTTCCTCGGGCTCGTCGGGCGGGGGCGGCGGCACTTCCTCCCTCCTCCACTTCCTGGATGGCTCGCTTGACGATGCCATGCACGCGCTTGAGGAAGAAGAAGCTCTTGGATTCACTTCTTGGTGACCGGAGACGGTGGTGCTGGGGTTTTCTTAGTGTCGTGGTTGACAAAGTTCTTGGCCGGCCGGGATTTATATTGACAAGACGGCGAACCGTCAGGCGGCCGGTCACGCGCCTCGGAACCCGTGTCCGCTCAGGAGAGCTCTTGGCCACAAAATAGTCATGTGGTCACAAGGAGACGTGTGACTGTTCATATTTTATTCAAAATACCAAATGCCCAACTATGAGTTGTTCGATTCTTAAAAAAAACTATGAATTGTTCGTATTTTTGTTAATTTTTAGGTGCTGCTTTATGGGCCCTAATTTTTGAGGGAAGCAAGTGTCATTTCAAAAAAAAGTGTCGGGCCCACGCGTCAGCGTCAGCAGCCTAGTATAAAGAAGGTAACCATTGCCCGCCCGCGCACCAGCCAACAAAGCGACGTGGGTTTGCTAACCCGCGTCGGCATGGACTATCCATTTTGCAAAATGAATATTCAACCGCCCCAGCCCATTCTGTCTCCCCTTCTTCTTTCTGAATGGATAAGCGCAACACTTTCCTTAAAAAAGCGTAGAGGAGGTGTGAGAGGAGGCTTGGAGACAGAGACGACGATGAGCGCTGGTAAGGGGCCAAGCAGCGGATGACCCCGCGCACCCGGGATCGAGGAGAACCGAAACGCGAAGCAGTGCCGCAACTGGATCCGCACGCGTGCCGGTGAGATGGCGGCGAAGAGGGAGACGACGATGAGCGCCGGAGAGGGGCCAAGCGGTGGTGCAGTGAACCCAATGCCGGAGACGAGGGTCCTCGACTGGATCCTCTCAGATTCCGACGAGGGGCCAAGCAGCAGGAAGGAGGAGCGTGCCGGCAAGGGGGCAGTGAATTGGGCAAGAGGCCTGCCTCACGTTTGCGAGCACAAGTGTCTGGCAATGACGAAGAGGGGTCGAGGGAGCGGCGAAGGTGTAGAGGACCTCATCTCTGACTCTGGCAACGACCACGACGACGGTGAGGCAAGTTTCTCTGAATCTCACTGCCTTTTTACTTGTTCTATAGATGGAGCTTAAGCTAGCTTGAGCTTGAGCTTGATAAAGTTAATTAGTGCCTATGATGATGTCTTCCATGCTTGTCATGATCTTATACCAAGTTCTGAGGCAAATCAGTTCTGAACTAAGTTCTGCTTTTACTTGTCACACCCTGCTATGAAGCCTAGTAAAATTTTCAAGTTCTTATATAATTTTCCTATGATGATTACTGTTCCTATACTGCTCCAAGTTCTGAGGCAAATTAGTTCTGAATTAACTATGTTATTCTTATACCATGTTTAACCCTGTTTCAGGCAAAACTCTTTGAGTCGCGAGCAGAGCTTGAGTTACTTCTAAACCTTAATGTATGGGATTATGTGAAACCTGAGTTTGAAAAAATCACGAAAGAAGTGAACATCCTCATCAAAAAGGCTAAGCACATAAGGAGGTACAAGTATACTACTGAACAAAATCTTGAGCCCACTGAAGATGCGCTCGAAGGGCTTCAAGAATCCTTGGTTGCTTACGAAGAAGATGCAAAAAGAGCCAATCTTGATGGGGCATGATCTAGTTCAATCTTGTTGATGTGTAGGGTCAGTAACCATACTTTTGTGAATGTTCAAGGGGCATGCCTTTGTTGATGTGTATGGTCAGATAGCATGACCATAGTAAATAATGTGATGGACAAGTTAAGTCCTAGCCTGATGGACAAGTTAATCTTTTGTAATAATTATCTTTATTCCTGTGGACAAGTTATCTTCATCTTCGTGGACAAGTTATCTCTCTTATGATGTCTGTTTTGTCTCAAAAGATATGTGTGTTGATTGTGCCTGTATGTCGAAATGGAAGCAATGAGAGATCGAGTTGACCTGTCAATGAGGATAGACTCAAAGGAGACGAGGATTCACAAACCTCCGTCTCCTTTCTTCACAAAGGAGACACGGATTAACAAACCTCCGTCTCATTTGTTCACTGCCGCCGCGCTCCCGCTTCATGGCAGTGAAGAGTGCTATTAGACTTTAATTATTGAGCTCTCAGTCTAGTAACGGGCGTCAAATCCTCATCGGTAACGGACTTTATAGCCCATTACCAATACGGTAGTGATCAGTAACGGACTTAAACAGCCTGTTTCCGATAGGGCATTGATCAGTAACGGACTTTACGACCTCATTACCGATAGGTTTAACTTGTGTAACGGACTCGATTTAACGTCCGTTACAAAGAATTCTTGTAATGGGCGTTTAAGAAGACTGTTACCAGAAGTCCACATTGGTAACGGGCGTTGCGGAGGCCAACCCCAGGGTCGGCCTGCCGCGCTTATCTGTAATGGGCGCCAAACAACAACTGTTACAAATGTGGGTGCATGTAACGGGTGTTAAGAGCCCGTTACAAATGCAGCGTGACCTATTTGAGGTTTTCACGTAGTGTATGAATGCTTCGAGTCAATATGTTGGGAATCCTATATAGTGTCTATCATGTCATCTTGGGTGGTTGAAAGGTCTTAGCCTTACGGGGCCTCAAGACAGGCCGAGAGATATACCGGATTTGCAGGATTCTGCCAGGCATAAAGTATACGACTCCCTTATATGGAAATAAGTGGGAGAATCGTGCCCGTTTGGGTTAAAAGTACAGAATGGAAGCCATGAGAATGTGGCTAAGTTCACTAATGATAAATTTTGGAATGAGCTAAATTAATAAGAAGTATGTAACCTCGAACGCGAGGATTGGAATAACATGAGAAGGCCATATTCTACCACCGGAGATATTAATCCTAAGCTGACCAAGCTTAGCTAACATGACTAGATGAGATGGATTGAGATAAGGGGAGCCATAGTTGGAATTCCTCACGTGCTTAAACCAACGTATAGTCGTGAGATATATGCATTATTTTGGAGAATGCTTATGGATCCTGACGGAAAAAGGGCACACCAGAGCACTTAGCTTCAGAAGCCCTCGCTAGGAAACAAGATACATTGAGACTAAGCTCAAATGGAACCTTGGAAGAGAGGCACTGTCCATGTAGACACACGTCGTCAAAGACATCAACATTTGGAACCTGAACTTAAAGAGAAAACGGGAGGCATGCCGAAGTGAAGACCCTCACCACACTTGGTATGAGCTTAATCTCGAGGACGAGATTCTCGTGAGGGGGGTAGAATGTAACATACCAGAAATTTGAATGATTTACCATGCATGGATTTTCGCAAAAATTTAAAACTGTTTGCTTGAATATGTGTGCTACCAAATTTTAACCAATTTGCTAGCCTCTCATCTTAAATTCCATATAAATTAAAACCATATAAAATTTATTTTCAAATTATGGTATAAATGCGAGTTGGATTTCTTGGATTTTATTTGGAGTTCAATGCTGTGGAGTTTGAATTTGAAAGTAATTCAAATTCAAACTATATTCAAACATATATTTAAAACTATTTGCAAAAGAACTAACTACTAACATGGGCCATATCTGTGAACCGAGTCTACTCGAGGCCCCTCGAGTCATCAATCTTGGACCGAAAAACACCCTGATCTCAACCGGGCCTTCCTCTCCATCAACACCCGCGCAGAGCCTAGCAGCCGGCCCATCACCGCAGCCCAAAACAGCCCAGCTGGCCACCCCACTCTTTTCCCTGAGACGCTGCCATCCGAACCCCACCCGTTGGCGCCCTTCTTCCCCTTTTCCTCTTTCTCGTGACTGCGGTGACGCAGGCCGATGGCGACCCGGCCGCGGCACACCACGAACCCTGGGGCGCGCCCATGGAGCCGCCCTTGGGAGCGCTAGCGCACCTGGATGGGGGCCACGTGCTCCGCTTCGCATCCCAGTCGCCCGTGCTTGCTAAACCCTAGCCGCCATTGCATATAAAGCCAACCCACACCTGGTCTCTTCCTTGTGCGCAGCCGCAATGGGGTTTTCTCCCCAAATCCGCCCACCGCTAGTGAAGAGGGAGCAGGAGAGGGAGCCGAGGAGCGGAAGCGCTCGCCGGAGTTGCCGAGGAGCTGGAGCTGCCCGTGCCATGTCCCGCGACGCCGCTGCCTCCACTGCTCTATTCCGTGTTAGAGAAGGCGTCGGGTGCCATCACGCTGGGGACGACGCCGAGGGGCCGCTGCTGCCAGTCCAAGAGGAGGAGCCTGTCGAAGCCTTTGAGGTCTCGCACTACGGCAAGCTAGAGGAGGTCGCCGTGGAGCTCTAGAGCGCCGCCAAGGACGTCGAGGCAACCGTCGCCACATCGTCAACACTAAGCCCACGACGCCGACTCCCGTCTTCACCTCGTGAATGCCACCGCACCGGGAGGAGCCAAGCCGCCAGGACCGTCGTTGCCGTTCGAGGGAGAAGCCAGAACCTCGAGCAGAACCACCACGCCAAGGACACCGCAGCCACAAGAGGAATCAAAGATGTCATCGCCATACCACAAGTCTTCACCGCGCCGGCCACGACTACACCGCCGACCCGCCGTGAGTGCCGTCGTGTCCCTCTCGCCCTTAGACTGCCTGAGATGTATGAGAGCACACCCCAGCGATGCGCCGGTCGGCCTTTGTGTCGTGCCCCGAGCTGTGAGCTCGCCGCTCTGTGTACCGAGCTTCGACCCGCACCCTTGCAGGTACCCAAGCCTTCCCCTTCACCCAAAGCCACCGCCTTTGTTGCCCTTCGGCACCTCCTCGTCGTGCGCCGACGAGGTGCGACGCTGTCGAGCTGGAACCGCCGAACCCGCCGTCGCCCGGCCTTCGTGTCGCTTCGTCTTGCATGAACCTTGCCACCACGACCCACAAAACCCATGGCCTTGCATCTCTGCACACGGAGGCCGCACCTTTGCCTCAGAAAACCCCATCGCCGCGCACCGAGCTTCAACCCCGGGGCGCCGCGCCGTGCTCTGTGCCGTGTCGCGCCCCCCGCCCGCCGGAGAGGTCCAAAGGTGCAACCTTGAGTGCGCTGTGGAGACCGCCGACCCCAGCCGGACCTAACCCTAGCCTCGTCGTGCCTTGGAACCCAGATCCAGCCCACCGCCGCTTTCACCGCAGCGCCGGCGGTGCGCTTTGGCCGCAACGCCGCGCCGGTGGCGTGCGGTCGCAGTGGCAAGGGTAACCACCGAACCCCAGCAAAGCCTAGGGAGCCGCATCGAACCCTAGTAGAGTCTGGGGTGCAGAACCGAAGCTCAGTGTAAACCTTGTATGGGCTACAGTTTGAGCTTGGCCCATCAAAGCTATCTTGGCCCGAAGCTAACTAGGCCGAACCAACTTAGTTCGAGGACCTTTTCTGGACTTTGTGTACTTTGGGCCAAACTGGGCCAGCCCAATGGGCCACTACCACTTCGGGCCCATTAATGACCAACTAACTGACAACCTGGGCCCAGCGCTGACGTCATGCTGACATCAGCATGTTTTTAATAAAATCCTTTTCTGATTTAATAAATGATTTAATAAATGTTTTATAAATGCTTTTGCCTTTGAAAAATCATAACTCATTATCGGGAGCTCCGAAAAATATGAAACCAATTGCGTTGGTTTCGTAATTCCGAGATGCTCGTTGCTATCCTGTCCTTCTCTACTCTTGCCCTTGAACCGAGCCCTTTTTGCCCCGTGTTCTTGGTGTAGAATTCGTGGCCGCTGCCCGCCACTGCGCTATTGTGGGTCTGGGACACCGGAGACCCACAACTAGCCATTGACGTGCCGCGGGCAGGAATCCTTCCCCAAGTCCGCATCACTTGCCTTTCCTCTGCTTCCTCCACTTTGTGCTGCTTCGCACATAACCCGCTCCCGCTCTACGTTGCTATGTGCTATGAAGCGTGTACCGTGCCATGTGCTTGAAACTAGGATGCCGCATGTGATGGACGACCGTGTCGTGAGCAGAGGCCTCTGCTTCACGCACGGCAACCTCGAGTCACAAGTTGATCTTTTCATCTCCTCTGAGCGGTCGCCACATATCTTGGCATGGTAATGCCTTTTCTTTGCCTCACTCTGCTATCATCATCCATTGCGCTACCGCTTTGATCATCCGAGGGCTAAACCTTGCAAGTGTTGATCTCAGCCTCTCCGCTTCCCGCTTGCGAGCTTGATCTCTAGAGATCTTAGCCGTGAGACCCGTAGACTAACTTTGATCTGACTCTTGCTCCTATCTTGTTATCTAGTATATAAAAACTAGTTGCTTAAACTACTTTTGTTTTGAAACCAATTGCTCTATTTTCATTATTTAAACAGTGCTGCTTGCATTTAGCTTGGGGTTTAATTGGATCTTCTAAATTGGTTCTTATTGGTGTTTTTGCATTAGATGTAATGCTCGTTATTTATTTCCACGTTGCATCTCATGTAGGCTTATGTTCTCGTTTGAAGACCCGAGCTGCGATGACCGAGAAGACCCTTCTACCTCGACATTGACCGAGAGGACGCTCAGCCTCTACTACTCTACGACGACTACCGCACAGGTGTCATGTCACTCCCAACCATGTAGAACCCATGCATGCTATTAGATGCTAGTGCTATATTTATGTTACTTGATTTGATGGATTGCATAGCCATTTGTTTAGCCGTACCTTGATATTTGATTTATCCTATTTCATTGCTTCACCTACCTCGGGACTAGCTACAGACACCTAGCTAGTCCCATATGCATACTATCCATACTTTTATTACTTGATTATGGACGGTACTCTGGGCTTGGACTGAGATGTGGGAGATCTCGGTGTGTTCTAGCATGAGTTCTGGGTGTGTTCTTCCTTGACGTGTTGCTGGCGGGAGCGAGCCATTTGGTTACTTGTGAACGCCTACCTCAGGGAGATGCGATCTGGCCTCTCGCCTGAGCGGCGTGTCGGACGAAATGGAGATGGGGAGTGCTCGCTCTCGGCCCATAAGGACTGATCGTCAGTTGACCTTGCTTCAGTGGACTTTTACCGTACAAACCGCCCGCCTTGTATTGGGCGGGGGACGGGGTGAGACTCATAGTGGATAGCATTCCGCCTGTACGTGGATCGGTGTGATCGTGTTCCTCCTTAGAAGACTTCGCCCCAGCGAGGCCGGGGAAGGGTTCCACAGCTTTGAGGGACCTCTCGCTGACAGTATGAGCTCTACAACAGGGGTTGCGCCAGACTTGGAGACGCAGGAGAGTGCTATCCACTTACTTGGACTCCAGCCGTATGGTAGGGTTCGGACCCGGTGACGGCCGGTCCCGGCTCTATTCAGGCGGGTACAGTTGTACAACCTCTGCAGATTGTAAAACCTATAGCTATAGTTCGTGTCCATAGGTTATGGACAGTCTTCTGATCTCTCACCTAACTAGACTCTTTTCTTGTGCTGCTTCTCTTCCCCGAGTGAGTGAGCCCGACCTGAGGCCGTTGAGATGTCGGGATAGGAGCAGGTGGGCCCCACATCGCAGATGAGTGTTGGGAGCTGGATCGTGGTTGTGATTCAGTGCTTAGGTGTGGACTTCCTTGTTGAAGGGTGTGGACCCCGGAGGTGAGGACCTCAGAGGTGTGGACCTCCCGGAGGTGTGGACCTCGCTACTTATTCTGCATACCTTGATTGTTGCTTTCGCGCTGCTGCATGCATAGCTTTCTACAGCCAAATATAGGTTTTATCCATGCATATTAGATTCAACCACCGCTTTTGCTCTTTGTTGGGAAGCTGACATGACCTACCCTCTTATCAGGTAGATGCTGGCGTTTCAGACTTGGTGACCGTCTACGACTACAACTTCAACGACGAAGGTGTGAAGACTAGAGCTGGTCCTATGCTCGAGATGCCTGTGGAGCTGGAGTCGCTTCACTTCTATAAACCCGCTGCGTAGATGTTTTACCTTTCTTGATTCAGTCCCGTTGGACATGTACCCGGCTTGTGCCGAAGAGTTGTACTCTGATGTTGTAATAATATTATGCAAGGTCTCTTTTATTTCCGTGTTGTATGGATTTGTACCACTTGAGACAAGGATTGCACGTGATAGCCACTTCCTGGGGCTATCATGGAGGTGCAGAGAGTCGGGTTTCCGTTTGCAGAAATTCAGTTCGTTTTAGGTGGTATCAGAGCTGTACTTGACCATAGGATGAGCCCTAGCAATGGCTGATAGTTTAGGACATCATGAATATCCTTGATTGAGTATATACTCCTTGATTTTTATATAAACCCCTTGAAATCTACTATTACAACCTTGAATTCTCACTAACTGAGCTACTAACTACCCCATCACTCGGTTGGTCACCAAAAGAGAACAACATGTGTCACATGCTTCAAGGCCCTGCAACTCTATGGAATGACGTCTGGGACAGGAGAAAGACAACTACATCAGTGACACCCATGAAGATGGAGTATGGGGACGAGATGAAGCTGAATCTACAGGACTCAATTGGATTATCCTCGATGACTTTGCAGCGTAATTTTACGCCAAAACGGTTGTCTCTACTTTGGAACTCAATCTACCGAAGATTGATCAGATTGCCTCGTGATACATGAAGACTGCATATAGATGAAGTTACAACAACAGGATGCACCCTTCCACCTTTTGCTTGGAATGGAGCTTGGATAACACAAGGTGCCTACTCCGAGGATAATGAGGAGTTAAGAATTTAATTCCAAGTGTGCCGACATAAGAAACCTGCAGCCTATTATATGGAACTGGTACACATAAGTTTGGATGAGGGAGTTGGAGACTCCTGAGATGCCCGTAGCTCAGCAGTTGGATGATGACCCAAAGACTCGAAGCGATATGGATAGCCGAGTCGCAGAGGATCAAGATATTATAACGAGCTGTAGCTACATGAGGTAACCAATGGATTAAACAGTTAAGTTAACACCATCTTACAAGCAAGCATCACATACTTGGAATAACCGCTTGATAATCGACCCTATGGACTTTTTCCCCTGATAAGAAGTGTGAAACGTGAATGCTTGCCAAGGAACCCCTTTTTGCCTACAATAGTGTGCGTTTGGACTAAGGGTGAACAAATGAGAAACATGGGGGCAAGGATTGAATTGGACTGAAAGAACCCCCTTCTGCAAGGATAACTCCATGAGAGCCAGCACAGAGAAGATTATCACCAGCTTGATTCGGATGTTTTGAGGACCGGAGCATCCGAGGACCGGTAGATGGTCACTCCCTGGTGTGATGAGTGATTGACAACATGGTGTGGACTGACACTTGGCCGAGTATTGCAGGTGCAGGTTGCGGCTTGACTCGTGTTGGTGTAGGTGAAGAGCGGGTGCGAAAGGTCTATGCCTTGCGGGGCCTCCGAGGAGTGGAGAGACAAGTAGGCTCGGCTCGAGGGATCAGGTGGCCAGCGGGGTCAAGTGCGGGCCGCATGGTGGCAAGAAAAGCGAGATGAAGTCGTGGACAGGAGCCGGTGCAGGGTAGCGGCTCACGACCAGAGTCTGCACGCGGGGTTTGCGGCGGTTCACCACAAAACCGTCGGGTTACTTGGTTGAGCCACAAAACCAAGACAGGAGGCTCGGCGGGCGGAGACGGGACCGGGCGCGCCGAGAAGCTTCGATGCCGGCGGACACGTGGCGGGATCACAGGGCTTGCGTCGGGAGGACGCGGACTGCGGCGAAGGCGTGACCGTGTGATGAAGAGGAGTACTACATGACCTATTTGCCCCTGAGGGGATTGTATCTTAAGTTTTAGTGCTAGAGGTAGCTTGGTCATTTGCCCAACCCAGAGGGACTCATATATATAGCTCTAGGGTTTTCTGGGCAAACCATCCATCCGAACTACTTCTCATTTCCTTGCTCCATAGGCGTAGATTTTCTTCACCGCTTTGTAGAGAATCTGACCTCCGAGTGTATGGAAGCATTCATGGTTGCGTTGATTTCCTTCTTGTAGCTCGTGTGATTTTCGTGTTTTTTTCGGGCTATTTTCGTTGGATTTTCGTGTGCGCCTTGTTCCTTCGATTCTGAGGTGTTTGGGTTTTGATTTGTTGGTGGGGATCATGGATAGATGTCTTGTGCATCTTTGTGATTGATCTTGACCCCCCAATCTCCGGATTTGGCCTCCGATTGAAGGATTTCGGTTGGAACCCTAGCTTTTTAGTAGAGCTCGGTTGTGATTCAATTCCTGGCGATTTAGTTCATTTGAGGTCTCAAGTTTTGGGGTATAGAATCTCCTAGGGACGCTTCACATCTCCCCCAAATCTTGCCTCAAGAGCTCAAGCCGTTTGGGAGATCCATGGACGGAAATGTGAAGTTGCGTTCTCGTTTTCAGGCTCGAGCTGCTCTGTCCTCACCTGGTGGACAGTCCGCCTGGTAGGCGCGGACAGTCTGCGCGGCCCGGCGTTCGTCCAGTTCGTCGCTTGTTCTAGCGTGTTTGTGGTTCGATCCATCGTGAAAGTTGCTTTTGTTTGCAAGGAGTTTGCGGACAGTCCGCCCGCTCGTCGCGGACAGTCCGCGTGGTACGAGTTGCCTCGGACGGTCCGCAGGTAGGGCACGGACGGCCTGTTTTTCGAGGTGCAGTACTGGAAGTTCGGGTGACATTTTCGGATGGTCCGCCCTGTGCTTGCGGACGGTCCGCCTGGCCCCCGCGGACAGTCTGCCGCCTCCACGCGGACGGTCCGCCCCAGGCTGTGCAGATTGCCTAAGTCTTTTGCTTCTTGAGTTGCGCTTCTGTGTTGCTTTGAGTTGGGGTTTGTTCCTAGGGTTGGTAGGTCCGTTGTGACTACGCGACCTTGGCAAACTCGTGTGGGAATCCTTGGTTGTGGATTTAGGGGCATAGGCCGAGTTCATCCTTCGGGAAGAATTTTTAATGGCTCCCATTCACTCCCCCCTCTCTGGTCGCCTAATCGGTCCTTCAATTGGTATCAGAGCTGGTTACGGATCTTCGTGATTCTAACCAGTCTAAGATCCAAAGATGGCGTACCAGGAACGGGGTTCGGGTCCTCCACACTTTGATGGTAAGAACTACCAGATATGGCAAAGGCAGATGGCTGCTTTCCTTCGCGGCAAGGGTCAGATCCTGTGGGATGTCACGATGAACACAGCTTATGTTCATCCTGTGAACTTCCTTGCTCCAGGATCGAGGGACATGTTCGACGCCAACAACAAGGCGGTCGACTACCTGTACCGTGCTCTGTGTCAATCCGAATTCGATCGGGTTCAGACAGAGGACTTGGCGTGCAGGATTTGGGAGCAGCTGAAGAATGCTCATGCCGGGAACGCTCAGGTTCAGGCTCGGCTCTTTGCGACCTACCGGAGAGAGTACGAGAACTTCACTCATCTCCCCGGTGAGTCCATAGATGCTATGTTCCAGCGGTTCACGGTGATTGTGAACAACATGAGGGCTAATGTGGCCGTGCTCCCACACGATGATCATGACAGGGCTATCAAGCTCCTGCACTCTCTGGATCGTACCATGTGGA
This sequence comes from Cenchrus fungigraminus, assembly GCA_036936925.1. Classification (NCBI taxonomy): domain Eukaryota; kingdom Viridiplantae; phylum Streptophyta; class Magnoliopsida; order Poales; family Poaceae; genus Cenchrus; species Cenchrus fungigraminus. The sequence goes on from CM072780.1 coordinate 51,652,759, forward strand.
GTGAGAAGGTCGAGGCCATTCTTGAGTCGGAGAAGTATGAGACCCTCACGGTGGACGAGCTGTTTTCCAAGCTCAAGTCGTCCGAGGTGGACCGTGGGGTGCGTGCAAAGATCGAGAACCCGACTGACCCTCATAGTCTGGCTCTCGTGTCTGGATCAAGGACTAACGCTAACATGTCTTCGAGACAGTTCTCTTTGTCTTGTCTTGTGTCCATGCTAGATGAGGAGTTTGACGTGCTTGGCGAGGAGGATCTCGCATTGCTGAGCAGGCAGTTCGAGCGCATGTACACGAACCAGAAGAACGCTCGGAGGAGCTCGGGCATGTGCTACCGGTGCGGGAAGCACGGGCACTTTATCGCTGAGTGCCCGGAAGCCGTGGAGGTGCAGCTCGAGCACAAGCACCGTCCGAGGACCGACCACAAGCACCGCTTGAGGGACGACCACAAGGGTAAGAACAAGTCCGAGCGGAGGCTGAGGAGGAGTGGTGGTCACAAGAAGAAGGAGCGAGCGATGGTTGCCGGAGCAAGCGACATCGACTCGAGCTCTTGCTACTCTTCATCGAGCTCAAGTGATGAAGATGAGAACCGGCACAAGGGCAAGCGATCAAGCAAGAACATCAACGGCTTGGTGCTTGCACTTCTTGTCCTGTTTTGCAAGAGAAGCTAGATGTTTCACTTGTTTATGCTAGATCTCTAGAGGCTCAACTGAAAGCTCCTATTCCTACATCATGCTCTACTTGTGAAATAAATGCTGTGAAGAATATGGAGCTTGCACACTATGTTGATCGCTTGCAGGATGAGAATGATGAGTTGAGAAAGATGATGGGTTGGTTGTCTGGTCATGAGCCTCAGCTTAGGATGATGATCGAGACATACAAGCGCTATGATGGGGAAGCACTTGGGGCAAACAAGGTTGATGAGGGAAGTGGTGAGGATGAGGGGAAGATTGGAGATATCCTAGAGCCACCAAAAACCCACCACAGAAATGCCTATGCTCCTAAGCCAAACCCACTTAGGAACCGACTAGACACAACCCTAGTTCCACCCGTGTTTCCTCCACATACCGACAACTTCCGGAAACCCATCAAGTTCAAGAGTGACTTAGGGAATGAGTTCTTTGGGAAGAAGGGAGAGAAACCGAGTGAGGAGAAACCAGAGTCCAAAGAGAGCCCAAAACCAAAGCCAAAACCAACACCCTTCCATTGTGAGCATTGTGGGAGGGATGGGCACCTTGCTGAGTTTTGCTTCCGGAGGAAGCATGAAGAGAGGTTGGCTAGAGAGATGGCCAACAAGGATAGGTATTGCTCTTCTCGTGGTGTGCCTGAGCTTAGGTTGGTGCCAAGGGGTGAGGGTATGGTGCGTACCATCTACCCTCGAGAGAGGCGTGTGTTTGTGCCTCGAGGTGAGCCACCACATAGAGAAGGTGGTAGGCGTGTTGGGTTTGGGCGTGGTGAGTTTGCTGGACGTTCCTTCGCTCGTGGCCAATACGAGTATGGGGGTAACGATCGCAGTTTTAGGTCCCAGAGGAGCTACGGGCCACGGTCTACACCTCGTGGTGCGTGTAGTCCTCCAAGGGGACGTGTGGGTGTTCCACCTAGAGGAGATAGGATGGATTTTGCTAACCCTACTTTTGAGCAAATGGTATGGCACTGGTTTGATTCATTTTGTACTAACCCCAGTGCTGAGTCATTTGCTCACTCTCGCCCTCGTTTTTGATTTGCAGGTGGGAGGCTTGGAGGGCTTTTGGTTGATCGACTGCGGTTGCTCTCGACACAAGACCGGAGATCGAAGGTGGTTCTCCAGCCTCACCCTGTTGATGACCAAAGAGTACCTCACTTTTGGGGACAATGGGAAAGGTAGAGTGCCTTCAGTGGGTACGGTGAAGGTGAGCGAGTCTGTGACTCTTAGGCGTGTTTCTCTTGTCAAGTCTTTGGAGTACAATCTTCTTTCAGTTTCCCAGCTTCTTGATGAGGGTCTTGAGGTCCGTTTCAAAACGGGCGCTTCGCGTGTCTTGGATTCTCGAGGTGATCTTGTGTGCATGATCATCCCCGAGGGTCAGATTTTCAGAGCTGATTTTTCTCAGTGTGTTGGCTCTTCTCGTTGTTTGGTTGCTGGCGTTTCGGCGGAGCTTTGGAAATGGCATAGGAGACTAGGTCACTTGAGTTTTGACTTGTTGTCACAATTGAGTGGGCTAGGATTAGTCCTAGGATTGCCTAAGTTGAAATACCAAAAGGACTTGGTATGTGCTCCGTGTAGGCATGGTAAGATGGTCGCCGCCTCTCACCCGCCTCTGACATCCGTTATGACAGAGAGGCCATGCGAGCTGTTCCATATGGACTTGGTTGGTCCAGCTCGTGTGTGCTCGGCGGGTGGGAAATGGTATGTCCTGGTGATAGTGGACGACTATTCTCGCTATGCTTGGGTCTTCTTTTTCGCTGACAAGGGGGAGACGTTTGGTTTTGTGAGGGATCTAATCTTGAGGTTGAAGAATGAGAGGAATGGAGATGCCATTCGAGCTATCCGTAGCGACAATGGCTCTGAATTTAAAAACTCTCGTTTCGAAACCTTTTGTCGTGATTTGGGTCTCGAACATCAATTCTCTTCTCCCTATGTGGCTTGTCAGAATGGTGTGGTTGAGAGGAAAAATCGTTCCCTTTGTGAGATGGCTCGGACGATGCTCGACGAGCATAGGACTCCGAGGAGATATTGGGCTGAGGCGGTGAATACCGCGTGCCATGTTGGGAATCGGATTTTTCTTAGGGCCTTCTTGAACAAGACGTGCTATGAGCTCATGCACGGGCGAGCACCTAGAGTGAGCCATTTCAGGGCTTTTGGTTGTCGGTGTTTTATTCTCAAGAAGGGGAGGCTCGATAAGTTTGAGTCGAGGTCTTCTGATGGGATCTTTTTGGGCTATGCTAGTCATTCTCGAGCATTCCGTGTGCTCAATCTTGATACTAACCTAGTCATGGAAACTTGCGAGGTTACCTTTGACGAGACCCAGCCATGCAGTTCGTCTGTCTTTGAATGTGCAGGTGACGACGAGATTGGCAAGAAGATCTTTGAGGACGAGGAGGATGATGCTGGAGAAGATGCTGGTGATGATGAAGCTCCAGCCGAGCATGTACCCTCTACTTCCACTACGAGGACTACGGTGCAGGATGGTCCAGCCCCTACACCGACTACGATCCAACAAGATCAAGTGGAAGCTGCAGCTGAGGGGGAGGTTGTCTCCAGGCGAGAGGCACCGAGGCGCGTTCAAGTTGATCATCCTCCCTCAAGAATCATCAGCGACATCAATGAACGTACGACACGGTCAAGGTCCAGGAATGTTTCTCACGTTGCTCATTCGACTTTTGTTGTTACCTTTGAGCCGAAAGACATTGAACACGCCCTCTCTGATCCTAATTCAGTGAACGCAATGCATGAGGAGTTAGAAAATTTTGAGAGAAACCAAGTTTGGGAGTTGGTAGAGCCACCACCACATTGCAAACCTATCGGGACAAAATTGGTGTGGAAGAACAAAGAGGGTGAGAATGGTGAGGTGGTGAGACACAAATCGAGGTTGGTTGCTCAAGGGTATAGTCAGAAGGAGGGGATAGACTATGAGGAGACATTTGCTCTTGTAGCCCGTTTGGAGGCAATTAGGATCCTTCTAGCCTTTTCCATGGCTAAAGGGTTCAAATTGTACCAAATGGATGTGAAGAGTGCCTTCTTGAATGGGTTTTTAGAAGAAGAGGTTTATGTGAAGCAACCACCGTGCTTTGAGAGTGCTGAGTTTCCTCACCGGGTGTATAGGTTGAGAAGGCATTGTATGGGCTGAAACAAGCTCCCCGTGCTTGGAATGGCCGTTTGAGGGGGTTCTTGTTCAGCAAGGGGTTCGATATGGGCAAGGTTGATAAGACTCTTTTTCTCCTCAGGCAGGACGATGATATCCTAATTGTTCAGGTGTACGTGGATGATATTGTCTTTGGCGGCTCGTCTCACTCTTTGGTTGCGAGGTTTGCAGAGGACATGAGCAAAGAATTCGAGATGTCTGTTGACGGACCTTACAACAAAGATTCGACCGTCAAAACCTCGGGTTCGAGAGGAGTATACGGCAAGTTTCATGCACATTTCTAGTACTAATAAAGTTCCATGAGTTGTGTTGTGAATTTCATAGGCAAGTACACATTTTGGGAGAATTTGGAACCAACGTGCCACACGAGCAAGGCACGGCCGAACCACCTGGTCCGGCCGGCCCTGCAGGTGCGGCCAGCCTGGCAGGTGCGGCCGGCCCTGCACGTGCGGCCGGCCCTACCCCGTGACACGTCCCCGGTCCACAGCAACCCCTCTCCCTCGAGCAATACTTGGACGAACAAGATTCAACGAAGAAACGTCGGTTTGATCCAAAGGAGAAGGCTAGGATCAATGGGTCCACTTGTCCGGCCGTTCAACCGCCACAACCATCATTCCAAGGCAATCCTAGGCATCCCTGAGCGAAGGCGGTGCATCCCACGGCACGGGGGTGGGCCGGCCGCACCTCCCAACCGTCATGCCGGCCGAAACTGACCCAAGGAACCGACCCTCAACCGCCTCAGGAGCAAGGATCAGGAGCGTCCAAGTCGAGAGGCGGTGGATCATAGGGCCGGCCGCACCTCCTGATCCGGTCGTACCTGTGATCTTGGGCCCACGCGCTCAACCGACCTCCCTTGCCTATAAAAGGCACCTCACACTCGCTGGAATGGACACACAACGCAGGAGCATCTCCATTTCTCTCTTTTGTTCACTTAGAGTAGGATTAGTGTAGCTTGGGAGTTAGAGTCGAGTCGAGCTAGTCTCGGGGTTCCGGAGGAGTCTTCTTCAGAGTTCCGGTACTACTCTTGTATCCTTTCTTTGTTTAGACTCAAGTACAATTCAAGTTATCTTTCTATCTTACCTTTCGAGTCAATTACATTCAGCTTTTACTTTGCTCTAGAAGCTTTATTCTTGGTTTAGACTAAAGTTAGTTTAGTCTTGGTTAGCATAGCTCTCTTGAACCCTATAGTGTTGTGGTCGTTCTTCGCTTGATCTCCGGTGGTTCACCGGAGAGAGAGACCTTCCTTCGTGATATCCGGGGAAAGGTTCTTTGGTTCATTGTGAGCACGGTGCTCAGAGCTTACCTTAGTCTTAGATTGGTGTCCCGTTCAACAGAATAGTTGTGGTACCCTAAGGAGGTGACAGCTCCGGACGGGCTTTGTAGTCCCCCACGTTAGTTCGGGCCGGTAGGATTCAGCGCGTCGTCGTTCTCCCTTCTCATCCCAGTCTGAGAGCGCGGCTTTGCATGCCCCTGCAGCACTAGAAGAGCTTGACGAGTTTAGCTTGCCTTGGTTATCCTTTGCCTTAGTCCTTTGCCGAGAGTTGACAAGAATAGATAGATTGTGTTAGGATTCTTTCTTGTCTTGTTGTCCTCCCAGCTCGCTAGATCCTCTCTAACCTTTTATCAAGATCTCCTTACATGTGTCAAGTTATCCCCGAATATCTTTATTCGTTACCCCCGCTATAGCTCTTTACCAAATCTTGTCTTTCTCCACCGTTTATTCGATCATCTTTGCCGTAGTGCCTCCCTTGGGAAAATATAAATACGATAACTCGAATACCACCGGGTGAAGTGCTACAACAGTAATCCGTGCGCTTGCGGACCTTTCTGTGATCGTGTGTTTTACCACCAGACGTTCCCTAGCCCCGTTACTAGAGGTGCGAACCCGGTAGCGACGCTTGCGAGTGCCAACAAGCATTCCTAGCGCCGTCACCATAGTGCAACCTTAGTGGTGAGGCTAAGGAGCGTCAACAAGCATTTCTGGCGCTGTTGCCGGGGAGGCAATAGGCATAAGATATCGTTTAAACATTGTGGTAGAATTATCAAGGTTCGGTGTACCGCTATTTAAGCGGGTTTACCCTTGCTCTACTCTCGTGTACGCAGAGTAGTGCATGACCGGTTTCGACCTATCGTCGAACTTTAACGACAATCCGGAGTCACTTGTGAGGAGAGTGCGACCTCGTGTCCTCATTCCTCAGAAGTTTCTCTCGAATCAAGAGACGAACACCGTCGATCCCGCAGACAGCACCTCGTCAGCACCAATGGCCGAGAGGACGATCCACGAGTTTTCTGCTCCCTCCAACACCAATGTCCCTACCGGACCAACCACAACGGTGGGAGACGGAAACTTTGAACTCAAGCCGGCATTGATCAACATGGTGCAAGCAAATCTGTTCTCCGGTAAGCCTAATGAAGATGCCAATGCACATCTCCAGCATTTTCTGGAGGTGTGCAGGACTTTCACTATCCGTGGAGTGACGGATGATGCAATCCGTCTTCGCCTATTCCCGTTCTCATTGCTCGGGAAGGCGAAGCAATGGTTTTATGCGGAGCGAGATGCCATCAACACATGGGATAAGTGCTCAAAGGCATTTCTCGCAAAATTCTTCCCGGTGGGCAAAACCAATGCCCTCCGCGCAAGAATTTTGGTCTTCCAGCAGCAGAATGATGAGAGTATCCCAGAAGCATGGGAACGCTTCCAGGAGTACATCACCGCGTGCCCGCACCATGGCATGCACGGGTGGTTCTTAATTCAAACCTTCTATCACGGGCTCAAGCGTACTTCCCGTGAGCACCTAGATGCAGCCGCTGGAGGAGCCTTCTTCTCGCTATAAGTACCAGCCGCTAAGGAATTGATCGAGAAGATGGTGGCAAATCAAGGTTGGGATGGAGATCGTCTCCAACCCCGTACCCGCGGTGTACACTACGTCGATGGAGTCGACATGCTCGCCGCTAAGATGGACCTCCTCATGAAGAAATTGGAGGCATCGAGCAACATGGAAACCGCCAAGATTATGGACGCGCACATGACGTGCGAGGTTTGCGGCAATGTGGGACATTCGGGAAATGATTGTCCCGAGACAAGGGAAGAAGCCAGCTTCATCAACAATGGCAACAACAACAGGTTCCGCAACAACAGCTTCAACAATCAAGGGTGGAACTCGAGGCCTAACTCCCCGTTCAACAATCAAAATGGAGGTAACTATTCTAACAATTTTAATAATCAGCCTTCCATTAAAGATCTTGTCTTTGGCCAAGCTAGAATCAATGAAAGTTTAAACAAGAAGCTAGCCGCCAATGAGAAAGTTCTTGAAAATTTAAATTCCACCATAGAATCTTTCACCACTACCATGAAGAATCAGCTAAGCTTTAATAAAATGATAGAAACTCAACTTGCTCAGCTTGCTGCTTCTTTACCTTCTTCCGAGTCGGGTGGAATCCCGGGGCAACCCGAACCTACCCGAGAGAGTGTTAGCGCTATATCCACCAGATGGGGTAAGCCATCTAGGGGGATGTATGCACCTAACCATGTAGGGAAGCTCATACATCAAATCCAAGACCCATGGGACGAATCAGCAGTCTTGCACAAGAAAGACAATGGATATCCGGGCATCACATGCACAATCTACTACCAAAAGATCAAGAATGCTCTTTGTGACCTTGGAGCGAGTGTCAACCTCATGCCCAAAGCCATGTTTGAGGAGTTAGGATACCCAGCTATCTCTCCGACAACGATGACAGTCCAACTTGCCGACTCATCGATCAAATATCCAGAGGGCATAGTGGAAAATCTCTTGGTGAATGTCAGAGGCTCATATGTCTTTGTGGATTTCGTGGTCCTCGACACACAAGAAGAAATGCCGCTTATTCTTGGACAACCATTCCTAAGAGATGTCAATGCAAGGATTGATGTCGGAGCCGGAAAGATCCAATTCCGCATAGGGCGAAGGAGCATGACATTCAAATTCCAAGCAAAAGAAGAGCAATGTTACCTAGTGCAAGATGAGGAAGTTAGGGGGTGGAGCAAGCCACGGCCCCAACACAAGGAAGATGAGGTAGCCCCAACCAAGCCCAAAGACAAAGCATTCAATGGGCGCCACCAACCAAAGAAGCCGAAAGCAATCAACAAGGCTAAGGGGGAAAAGCAAACGGAAATCAAGAACACCCCCGCTAAAGCCTCACCGACTTCAGCACCACCGAAGAAAACAAAGAAGGTGTGGCATGTGAAGAAAGCATCATCCGAGTCTTCCACTCCGGGACCGGACGAACCCAAGATCAACTAAGCAAACGGAGGAGTCCCGCTCACGAACTCTAAACTACGAGCCCTCGCCGAGAGGTAAACCGGTATTTATCTCATATTTCCCTTTCAACCTTTTATTTCGTGCATCAAGCATGTTTGAATTTCAAATTTGTTTTCACCATTGCATTAGTAAATAAACAAGACATAGAAAAGTAGTTTTGGAGATTTTTGGTGATACGGCCGAACCTAGAGGTACGGCCGTACCTCCCCTCGACAAAATTTTTGTGCAGGATGTTTACAGGAGGGGACACGAGTGCCTGGGGAAAATACAGTAGGACCGGACGTACCAAGTGATACGGCCGTACCTATGATCTTCCACATATCCATCAAGACAACCACTGCAAGCTTCCAGGTGCTCAACTCATCACCAAAATAAAGACACGCCAACCAGGTAGCCAAAATTTAGCTTGGGGGAGACCCCATTTTCAATCAAGGAAGGTATGTCCATCCAAACCAATTTTCAACATCTTGTTTATCTCATTTGAGTAAAAGAAAAACAATAAAAATATTTGCTTCAACCATGTGCTTGAAATCTTGTTTATACACCCTCATTTTGGAAATGATGAATGGTTGCTATGTTAAAACTTTGCAAGAACCTAGTGCATATCTTTGTGCTCTGTGCCTTTTTGAACTTGTTGGTATATTTTGAGACAAGAGCCTGAAATAAAACTTTGTAGGAAGCAAATGCTTATGACCAAATCTAGGGTGTTGACTAGTATGATATGGTGAGACAATGTTGATCTGCTCTATCTCAAAGTATTGTGAAATCTCTGATGATTTCTTTTGAAAATAAAAACAAGGCAAGTTCCTCGATGGTCATATCACCTACCAAAGCCATATGTCGATATCAATGTTCAAACCTTCTACATATGCTTGCTTGTGACCCATTGAGTTTTGCCAAATTGTTGTGACCCTTGGTAGAATCTTTTCATGCTTCCATGATCGAGATCACGTACACCCACATATACATGCTAACTCCTACACCGGGAGTTACGCAAAACATGCCATCCATCCACAAAGAAATAAATACTCCAAAGTCCAAAGAGATTTCTCTTCTTGTAATCTTGCAAAAGGAGAGAGGGGTCATTGAAAAAAAAGAGTATATGCTCAAGAAGCATAGAAAAAAAAATGTGCTCCAATCAAAGAGCATAAAAAAAGAAAGCATGACCCCCGCCAAAATAAAAGCAAGAGGAGAATCTCCAAGCAAGGAGTACTTAGAAAAACAAACAAAAATATTCCACACACTTGCACATCTCGATCAAGTTGCATGACTAGTTTCTTCTTGGATCCGGTCTTTGGCTCAACAACATCATGTGGCACAAGTGAGTCTCTCTCTTATCCTACCCAAAGCTCCACATACGAGCCGTAGAGTAGGAAGTTGAGGCTCGCTTAAAGCCTTTGGTGAGGTACACAAATACCACTTGAATGATCAAGGGAACCATCCGAGGAACCTTTTCTTTCTTTGCAAAATTTTCAAAAACTCTGAGATAGGATCCAGAAAAGAAGAAGAGTAAGAGATGCAAAGTCAAGAACCATTCTACTCTTCAACCTCCGAAAGTAAGGTGGAAAGCTACAAGCCCCACGGGTAAAGTAAGGCCAAGCTTCTCTCGTACCAACCTTTTCAAATTAGCAAGAAGAGCATGGAGTTTGTGCACAGGTACTTGCCGAGCGATAACATCATGCAACTCCTGATCCACCAAGGCCGAGTCTAGACTTTGCTCAAGGACGAGCAAACGTTTAGCTTGGGGGAGTTTGTTGACGGTCCTTACAACAAAGATTCGACCGTCAAAACCTCGGGTTCGAGAGGAGTATATGGCAAGTTTCATGCACATTTCTAGTACTAAAAAAGTTCCACGAGTTGTGTTGTGAATTTCATAGGTAGGTACACATTTTGGGAGAATTTGGAACCAACGTGCCACACGAGCAAGGCACGGCCAAACCACCTAGTCCGGCCGGCCCTGCAGGTGCGGCCGGCCTGGCAGGTGCGGCCGGCCCTGCCCCGTGACACGTCCCCGGTCCACAGCAACCCCTCTCCCTCGAGCAATACTTGGACGAACAAGATTCAATGAAGAAACGTCGGTTTGATCCAAAGGAGAAGGCTAGGATCAATGGGTCCACTTGTCCGGCCATTCAACTGCCACAACCGTCATTCCAAGGCAATCCTAGGCGTCCCTGAGCGAAGGCGGTGCATCACACGGCACAGGGGTGGGCCGGCCGCACCTAGAGGGCCGGCCGCACCTCCCAACCGTTGTGCCGGCCGAAACCGACCCAAGGAACCGACCCTCAACCGCCTCAGGAGCAAGGATCAGGAGCGTCCAAGTCGAGAGGCGGTGGATCATAGGGCCGGCCGCACCTCCTGATCTGGCCGCACATGTGATCTTGGGCCCACGCGCTCAACCGACCTCCCTTGCCTATAAAAGGCACCTCACACTCGCTGGAATGGACACACAACGCAGGAGCATCTCCATTTCTCTCTTTTGTTCACTTAGAGTAGGATTAGTGTAGCTTGGGAGTTAGTGTCGAGTCGAGCTAGTCTCGGGGTTCCGGAGGAGTCTTCTTCAGAGTTCCGGTACTACTCTTGTATCCTTTCTTTGTTTAGACTCAAGTACAATTTAAGTTATCTTTCTATCTTACCTTTCGAGTCAATTACATTCAGCTTTTACTTTGCTCTAGAAGCTTTATTCTTGGTTTAGACTAAAGTTAGTTTAGTCTAGGTTAGCATAGCTCTCTTGAACCCTATAGTGTTGTGGTCGTTCTTCGCTTGATCTCCGGTGGTTCACCGGAGAGAGAGACCTTCCTTCGTGATATCTGGGGAAAGGTTCTTTGGTTCGTTGTGAGCGCGGTGCTCAGAGCTTACCTTAGTCTTAGATTGGTGTCCCATTCAACGGAATAGTTGTGGTGCCCTAAGGAGGTGACAGCTCCGGGCGGACTTTGTAGTCTACCACGTTAGTTCGGGCCGGTAGGATTCAGCGCGTCGTCATTCTCCCTTCTCATCCCAGTCTGAGAGCGCGGCTTTGCATGCCCCTGCAGCACTAGAAGAGCTTGACGAGTTTAGCTTGCCTTGGTTATCCTTTGCCTTGGTCCTTTGCCGAGAGTTGACAAGAATAGATAGATTGTGTTAGGATCCTTTCTCGTCTCGTTGTCCTCCCAGCTCGCTAGATCCTCTCTAACCTTTTATCAAGATCTCCTTGCGTGTGTCAAGTTATCCCCGAATATCTTTATTCGTTACCCCCGCTATAGCTCTTTACCAAATCTTGTCTTTTTCCACCGTTTATTCGATCATCTTTGCTGTAGTGCCTCCCTTGGGAAAATATAAATACGATAACCCGATTACCACCGGGTGAAGTGCTACAACGGTAATCCGTGCGCTTGCGGACCTTTCTGTGATCGTATGTTTTACCACCAGACGTTCCCTAGCCCCGTTACTAGAGGTGCGAACCCGGTAGCGACGCTTGCGAGTGCCAACAAGCATTCCTGGCGCCGTCACCGTAGTGCAACCTTAGTGGTGAGGCTAAGGAGCGTCAACAATGTCCATGATGGGAGAATTGCAGTTCTTTCTCGGGCTTCAGATCAAGCAGGCGAAGGAGGGAACCTTTGTGCATCAAGCCAAGTACACGAAGGACATCCTCAAGAAGTTCAAGATGGACGACTCGAAGCCCCTGTTGACACCGATAAGTACGACTACAGCGTTGGATGCGGACGAGGACGGAGATCCCGTGGACCAAAAGGAGTACCGGAGCATGATCGGGTCCCTCTTGTACTTGACGGCGACGAGGCCGGACATTCAGTTTTCTGTGTGTTTGTGCCCTCATTTTCAGGCGTCGCCGAGGACTTCACACCGGCAAGCCGTCAAGCGGATCTTCAGGTATCTTCAATACACTCCTGAGCTTGGTCTTTGGTACTCGGCGTCCTCCTCTCTTTCGCTTCTTGGGTTTTCGGATGCCGATTTTGCGGGGTGTCGAGTCGATAGGAAGTCGACTTCAGGGACTTGCCAGTTTTTGGGATCTTCACTTGTTTCTTGGTCTTCTCGCAAACAGTCTAGTGTAACTCAGTCTACCACAGAAGCCGAATATGTTGCTGCCGCTAGTTGTTGCTCACAACTGCTTTGGATCACATACACGCTGAATGACTTTGGTGAGGAGTGTTCCCATGTACCTCTCATGTGTGATAGCATGAGTGCCATTAGCATTGCCAAAAACCCCGTGCTCCACTCCAGAACCAAACATATAGAGGTGAGGTACCACTTCCTGAGAGACAATGTTGAGAAGGGAAACATAGACCTCATCCATGTGCCAACCGAGAAGCAGCTTGCCGATATCCTAACCAAGCCTTTGGACCAAGCTACATTTGCCCATTTGCGAGGGGAGCTTGGAGTTCTTTTTCCTTTTTGAGCTTTGGTTGGGGGTTTGATGTACATACTCATGTTGCATTTTCATTTATGTATCATATCATGCTTGCATCTTTGTATCGTAGACTGCATATGTATCATATGAGATGTGCTTCTCCTATATACTTGGATCACTATGATGTGCTAGATATGAGATTGTGACTTTGCTAGTGATGCTCATATGATGGATAGCGATGCTCTTGATAGCTTTGGGATGTATGTGCTTGTGGATGGCTTATTTTTGTGAAAATGCTATATATATAATCCTGTCTTATGAGTTGAATGCCTTTCATGCTAAATTTGTGCACTTATGGCTATAGCTTGCTTAATTTGTACTTGGAACCATGTTCTTTTCATTTGGGATCAAAAATCCATTTATCATCATGAATGTTTAGCCTACATGCTACCTTATGGAGAAGCCTAAGCTTCTTTTTGCCGCAAAGGCACTTCATGTACCATGCTTAATTTTTAAATCTTGAAATTGGTATATGAAATGCTTGTGCTTGAAAAATATGCTTCCATGTCATGTATGCTTTAAATTTTTTTTTGGTGCTAAACCATTGCATGATGTTCACCGTTGAGAAGTCTCACATTTAGAAGTGAACACATGGCTCGGTGGCTTTGACATGACATGAGATAGCTTGTAGGTGTTTGTGATAATCTTGTGATGAGAATTTGTAACCTCGCATGAAGTTTGTGAGTTATATGTTGTTTGTGCTCATTTTGATCATGTTTAGGTCCTATGCTCATGAGAGGGAAGTTTTTGTGAAAAATTGCTTTATTTTGATCATGGCTATGTCACATGCTTGTATGTCCCTATCTATCTCGTTGGCGATGCTTGTGCTAAATTTGTGGCAATCTAGCTTGTCTATGTCTCTTTTTAGCATGTTGTAGTGCTCTATGTCTATTTGAGAAGGACATGATTGCATTTGTAGACTTGATTCATGCATTACCAACAAGGGGGAGAGATAGTACCCAATTCTTGTTTTGGGGGAGAAATGCATTTGTTCAGGGGGAGCTTGCATTCATATGCATTTGGGAGCTCTTTTTCGCCTGATTTTAGTTGTGCTCTTTTGCCGATGGTGTCGAGCCCTTTTTGCCTCACCTTGAGGAGTCGGCAATTTTGGAGCATTTTATCTCGGTTGTGTCGAGCCGTTGCCCTTGTCTTAGGGGACCGAGATTTTTCTCTCTCGAGTGATCTCTTCTTGGCTTTTGTTTGGCTTTTGATCACTTGTTTGAGTTTTTCAGTCGTTTCTTTTCTTTTTCTCTTTTCTCTGAATTGGTTACTATGTGTGTGTTGTCAATGCACTCATCAAGGGGGAGATTGAGGACCGGAGCGTCCGAGGACCGGTGGATGGTCGCTCCCTGGTGTGATGAGTGATTGACAACGTGGTGTGGACTGACTCTTGGCCGAGTATTGCAGGTGCAGGTTGCGGCTTGACTCGTGTTGGTGCAGGTGAAGAGCGGGCACGAAAGGTCTATGCCTTGCGGGGCCTCCGAGGAGTGGAGAGACAAGTAGGCTCGGCTCGAGGGACCCGGTGGCCAGCGGGGTCAAGTGCGGGCCGCATGGTGGCAAGAAAAGCAAGATGAAGTCGTGGACAGGAGCTGGTGCAGGGTAGCGGTTCACGACCGGAGTCTGCGCGCGGGGTTTGTGGCGGTTCACCACAAAACCGTCGAGTTATGTGGTTGAGCCACAAAATCAAGACCAGAGGCTCGGCGGGCGGAGACGGGATCCGGGCGCACCAAGAAGCTTCGATGCCGGCGGACACGTGGCGGGATCGCAGGGCTTGCGTCGGGAGGACGCAGACTGCGGCGAAGGCGTGGCCGTGCGATGAAGAGGAGTACTACATGACCTATTTGCCCCTGAGGGGATTGTATCTTAAGTTTAAGTGCTAGGGGTAGCTTGGTCATTTGCCCAACCCAAAGGGACTCATATATATAGCTCTAGGGTTTTCTGGGCAAACCATCCATCCGGACTGCTTCTCATTTCCTTGCTCCATAGGCGTAGATTTTCTTCACCGCTTTGTAGAGAATCTGACCTCCGAGTGTATGGAAGCATTCATGATTGCGTTTATTTCCTTCTTGTAGCTCGTGTGATTTTTGTGTTTTTTCAGCCTATTTTCATTGGATTTTCATGCGCGCCTTGTTCCTTCGATTCTGAGGTGTTTGGGTTCGGATTTGTTGGTGGGGATCATGGATAGATGTCTTGTGCATCTTTGTGCTTGATCTTGACCCCCCAATCTCCGGATTTGGCCTCCGATTGAAGGATTTCGGTTGGAACCCTAGCTTTTTGGTAGAGCTCGGTTGCGATTCGATTCCCGGCGATTTAGTTTGTTTGAGGTCTCAAGTTTTGGGGTATAACATCTCCTAGGGACGCTTCACATCTCCCCCAAATCTTGCCTCAAGAGCTCAAGCCGTTTGGGAGATCCATGGACGGATAGGTGAAGTTGCGTTCTCGTTTTCAGGCTCGAGCTGCTCTGTCCGCACCTGGCGGACAGTCCGCCTGGTAGGCGCGGACAGTCCGCGCGGCCCGGCGTTCGTCCAGTTCGTCGCTTGTTCTTGCGTGTTCGTGGTTCGATCCGTCGTGAAAGTTGCTTTTGTTTGCAAGGAGTTTGCGGACAGTCCGCCCGCTCGTCGCGGACAGAGCAGTACTGGAAGTTCGGGTGGCATTTTCGGACGGGCCGCCCTGTGCTTGCGGACGGTCCGCCTGGCCCCCGCGGACAGTCCGCCGCCTCCACGCGGATGGTCCGCCCCAGGCTATGCAGATTGCCTAAGTCTTTTGCTTCTTGAGTTGCGCTTCCGTGTTGCTTTGAGTTGGGATTCGTTCCTAGGGTTGGTAGGTCCGTTGTGACTACGCGACCTTGGCTAACTCGTGTGGGAATACTTGGTTGTGGATTTAGGGGCATAGGCTGAGTTCATCCTTTGGGAAGAATTTTTATCGGCTCCCATTCACTCCCCCCCCCCCCTCTCTGGTCGCCTAATCGGTCCTTCAAGTTTCAATACCGGAACATCGGATGAGATGTATCCTTTCAAGTGATGTGTCACTAACATTAGGAAAAGTCCCTCAAGTGCCCACGATATACTAGTATGTTTGCGCCGGTGTAACCTCGAAGGTCTTAGGAGTCAGCCTCAAGGTACACATTTGTTTTGGTGCACTGCTTGAGTGATTGGATCTTTATGGTTTTATGGTTGTTATGCCTCTTCATGTTTGTGTGAAATTGTGTTGAGTGCTTATGCTTGCTAGATTTTTAGATGATTCCTTTAGAGGCCATAGCTACCCATCCTGCAAGATCAAGCTCACAGAATGAAGGTCGACGTGCTCAAGCCAACTTAACAAGGTCAAGCTTCAGAAGCTGCGAAGGATATCTTGCAGCCTCGGCGAATCAGACCAGGACTTTGGATGAGATATCCTTTGAGCATTGGACTCGAGTTCGTAAACCAGAAAATGAGTACCTCAAGAGTGCAACTTTTGAAGCTCGAAAGTGCATGTACCTCTATGGACGCATATATTGGTTAAGATTAATTGAGTACCCTAAGATGTTAGTGACACATTTTGGATAATTTCAGTTGGAACTCAATTATCGGATAAAGATGAAGTACTCCATATGGAACAACAATCAATACGGGAAATTTTATTCGAGTACTTTAGCTTCCGTAAGGTACCTTATGAATGTCCACCTTTGGAATTTGCTAATGGAATACATAGTTTGTCGATAAGGTTCTTCGCACTAAACGCGAATTGACCCATGTGGAGACTTGAAGGACATGGTAACCTCATATCTTGGTAATGGATTCATTGATGAGAACGACTAACATATCAGAAGACAACACAAGATAATGAGGGCATGGATATAAGTGCATCGAACTCTCC
Source organism: Cenchrus fungigraminus (assembly GCA_036936925.1). Lineage (NCBI taxonomy): Eukaryota > Viridiplantae > Streptophyta > Magnoliopsida > Poales > Poaceae > Cenchrus > Cenchrus fungigraminus. The sequence continues at coordinate 51,669,150 of CM072780.1, forward strand.
ACGGATGGACAATCACGTATGTTTTATGGAATTGCACCCCTGACCATGCACTCGGAAGTCACGAATCCATGCATAAGGAATTACCCCTAAGTAGACAATACCTCGACCTGGAAGGTATTGTTGAGGTTTTGGATTTGATTCGGATGACTCAACTCAAAGGATACAAGGTTTGCACTACACGAGTAGTCATCCTAGAGTCATTTTTATTGGATTAATCCCTCTTACACCCCTAAGCAGTTGTTTTGGAAACTACTGTGTAAGTGGTAAACAGCTGCGCACCACAAGTTGTGCTTCTGGAAAGGATGCCTGGAGGGTATCTAAAGGAATTACGAGGTTGATAACTGGAGTGAGATGTGGAGTTCGGTCGATCCCACTTTTGGAATAAACCAATGGTAAAGAGTCTCTACTGGACACCGTAGATTGAACTAGTAGGAAGGAGAATTACTCCGACAACTACTAGACATAAGTTATATATTCGACCTCGTAGATGGAACCTACCACCCTATTGGAAAATAGGTAATAAGAGTTTGTGAGCATAAGTGAGGAAAATTGCTCACTTAAACGGGTGACATTATTTGGAATTGTTGAATAAGCATGGCAAGGCCATGAAGCTATGAATATTTCCAGGATACCTAAAGGTGAGAATACCATCATGAGGAGTAGGTCAAAGGAATGGTAACGGATCATGGTCTACACTAAGGTTGCACAAGTGAACCGATCCTTCCTTAAGGTTACGATAACTACGAACGTTCTGAGGATTTAATTAAGCTTTGATGGTATTCCTAAGGAATGACATCAACCATGTATCCTGAGGTTGCTAAACGAGCGTGAGTAAGATAGATGTGACTTCATCGAGAAGGTCCATCTGAAGAAGTTGGAATCCAAGGGACCAGTGTGAGATTTCGGATGGACAGAGTCTCTCACACGGTCGAGGGTGTTGAAGATGACCCCTCTCAACATGGACTATCACGAGTTGAAAGTAGCTATGCACAGTGTCTTCGACCAGAAGCGGATCGATCATGTCGGGTATCGCTAGCACTCGGATGAGAATCGTTGCAGATGTGCTAAAGCCAACAAATGGATTGCTACAAGGGCACTAATACCTTGGAAAACTAAGATACCTGCCCATGGATCAAGAGATAATATTTTATATCTTCAACATATCCCAGATGGATATGGCTTTAAGAAGATTCCCTGGATGAACTAGGGAAACCTAGAGAATATATAAGAAAATATGGATGAAGAAGGTGGAGATTTGGTAACCGAGGGTATGAGATAAAGCTACCCACTTTACCGATTACCATGGAGAATGCTATGAACTGCCACAATGGACATCGACCCCTAGAAGTACCTGTGCAACCTTTGGAATTGGACCCAGGTACTGCTTAGTGTACCACTTTTGGATAAGCAGACAAATTTGGACAAAGATAACCTTATGGGTATGCTAAGAATGCAAGCCTTAGTATATGGCGACAAGATGGATAAAATCTTGCCATATGAGATCGCACTATGTACATGCCTCAAGACAGGCCGAGAGATATACCGGATTTGCATGATTCTGCCAGGCGTAAAGTACATGACTCCCTTATATGAAAATAAGTGGGAGAATCGTGCCCATTTGGGTTAAAAGTACAGAATGGAAGCCATGAGAATGTGACTAAGTTCACTAATGATAAATTTTGGAATGAGCTAAATTAATAAGAAGTATGTAACCTCGAATGCGAGGATTGGAATAACATGAGAAGGCCATATTCTACCACCAAAGATATTAATCCTAAGCTGACCAAGCTTAGGTAACACGACTAGATGAGGTGGATTGAGATAAGGGGAATCTAGCTGTAGTTGGAATTTCTCATGTGCTTAAACCAAGGTATAGTCGTGAGATATATGGATTATTTTGGAGAATGCTTATGGATCCTGACAGAAAAAGGGCACACCAGAGCACTTAGCTTCAGAGGCCCTCGCTAGGAAACAAGATACATTGAGACTAAGCTCAAATGGAACCTTGGAAGAGAGACACTGTCCATGTAGACACACGTCGTCAAAGACATCAACATTTGGAAGCTGAACTTAAAGACGAAACGGGAGTCATGCCGAAGTGAAGACCCTCACCACTCCTGGTATGAGCTTAATCTCGAGGACGAGATTCTCGTGAGGGGGGTAGAATGTAACATACCAGAAATTTGAATGATTTACCATGTATGGATTTTCGCAAAAATTTAAAACTTTTTGCTTGATTATGTGTGCTACCAAATTTTAACCAATTTGCTAGCCTCTCATCTTAAATTCCATATAAATTAAAACCATATAAAATTTATTTTCAAATTATGGTATAAATGTGAGTTGGATTTCTTGGATTTTATTTGGAGTTCAATGTTCTGGAGTTTGAATTTGAAAGTAATTCAAATTCAAACTATATTCAAACATATATTTAAAACTATTTGCAAAAGAACTAACTACTAACATGGGCCATATCTGTGAACCGAAGTCTGCTTGAGGCCCCTCGAGTCATCAGTCTTGGACCGAAAAACACCCTGATCTCAACCGGGCCTTCCTCTCCATCAACACCCGCGCGGAGCCCAGCAGCCGGCCCATCACCGCAGCCCAAAACAGCCCATCTGGCCACCCCACTCTTTGCCCTGAGACGCTGCCATCCGAACCCCACCCGTCGGCGCCCTTCTTCCCCTTTTCCTCTTTCTCGTGACCGCGGTGACGCAGGCCGATGGCGACCCGGCCGTGGCGCACCATGAACCCTGGGGCGCACCCATGGAGCCACCCTCGGGAGCGCTGGTGCACCTGGATGGGAGCCACGTGCTCCGCTTCGCATCCCAGTCGCCTGTGCTTGCCAAACCCTAGCCGCCGTTGCATATAAAGCCAACCCACACCTGGTCTCTCCCCTGTGCGCCGTCGCAATGGGGTTTTCTCCCCAAATCCACCCACCGCTAGTGAAGAGGGAGCAGGAGAGGGAGCTGAGGAGCGGAAGCGCTCGCCGGAGTTGCCGAGGAGCTGGAGTTGCCCGCGCCATGTCCCGCGACGCCGCCGCCTCCACTGCTCTGTTCCACGTCAGAGAAGGCGTCGGGTGCCATCACATCGGAGACGACGCCGAGGGGCCGCTGCTGCCAGTCCAAGAGGAGGAGCCCGTCGAAGCCTTTGAGGTCTCACACCACGGTAAGCTAGAGGAGGTCGCCGTGGAGCTCTAGAGCGCCGCCAAGGACGCCGAGGCAACCGTCGCCACATCATCAACACTGAGCCCGCGACGTTGACGCCCATCTTCACCTCGTGAACGCCACCACACCGGGAGGAGCCAAGCCGCCAGGACCGTCATTGTCGTTCGAGGGAGAAGCCAGAACCGCGAGCAGAACCACCACGCCAAGGACACCACCGCCACGGGAGGAATCAAAGACGTCGTCGCCATACCACAAGTCTTCACCGCGCCGGCCACGACTACACCGCCGACCCGCCGTGAGTGCTGTCGTGTCCCTCTCACCCTTAGACTGCCTGAGATGTATGGGAGCGCACCCCAGCGATGCGTCGGCTGGCCTTTGTGTCGTGCCCTGAGCCGTGAGCTCGCCGCTCTGTGTACCGGGCTTCGACCCGCGCCCTTGCAGGTACCCAAGCCTTCCCCTTCACCCAAAGCCACCGCGTTTGTTGCCCTTCGGCACCTCCTCGTTGAAGGACCGAAATGGCGAACCAAAGAGGGGGGGTGAATGGGAGCCGATAAAAATTCTTCTCGAAGGAGATGGGAACTCCGACAAGACGAACACAGCTTCCAAAACACCTCTCCGACCCAACTACCCAAGTTGGCCAAGACCACGCAGCCACTGGAGTGCTACTGGTCCTAGGAACCAACAACCACTTATACCTACTCGAGAACGTAGTGAAACTAGCAACTCAAGAACCACTGTCCTGCACCGGTCAGACCGGTGAGCAGCACCGGTCAGACCGGTCCCTGCTGGAGCAACCTGGCACAACTTGAGAACTTCCATAGAAGGCCCCTACACCGGTCAGGCCGATGTAGCTTGCCGGTCAGACCGGTCCAAGCCAGGAATTCCCGAATCCACCAAACAGACCTACCAAGCTCCAAAACAGACCAAACTCGAAACAGCAGCAACACGAGACAACAGGGAACTTACCAAGATGTTCACCCGAGGCAAAACCCACAAATCCCCCGCACCGGTCAGATCGGTGAGCAGCACCGGTCAGACCGGTCAGGCTGGGACACTCGGGATGAACAGCACCCGCGGGTCAACTCCCTCAAATCCAACTCCCGATCACCCGAATCGCTCCACAGATTTGCGCAAGACTTTGGGGATAGTAGGAACACCTCATGGGCACTCCATAGCCAAGATTTGGTCCACCAAAACTAGCTAAATCGAGAGGAATCGAAGAAATCCCACCAAGAACGCCTCTAAACCCAGAGCCAAGAAAACCCCAAAATCGAGCCCCTTTGCCGCCATCCTCTCACCACTTGGGTTATATGGAGGCAAGCTGAAAGACTTAAATACCCCTAAGGCCTAATACTAGGATACACACCCCTGAGGGGCACTTTAGGAATCTTTGTCTTCGCACCATCGGACAGATGCCCAGCGACCGCAAACTTGCTTAGCCTCGACGCAAGCCTTGTGATCCCGACGCGTGTCCTTCGCTTCGAAGTCTCCGGACTGCGTCATCGCACACCGGTCAGACCGGTGCTTCTCACCGGTCAGACCGGTCAGACTCACAGGTCAGACCGGTCCGATGCTGCTGCGCCTCCGTCTTCGGTCTTCGGTCTTGGCTTTGTGGATCAACCAAGGAACCCAGTGTTTTTCTGGTGAACTACCGAAAACCCCGCGAACTCGGTGTAGCCTCCGCCAATCACCACTCATGACTCGGCTCTCACGTAGTCCCGGCTCGACCTTGATTTTGAGGCTCAACCAAGAAACCGTCCATGACTTCATCTTGCCGTTCTTGCCACCATGCGGCCCGCACTTGACCCCACTGGCCACTAGGTCCCTCGAACCAAGCCTACTTGTCTTCTCCACACCTAGAGGCCTCACCAGCAACGACCTTTCGTGCTTGTTCTCACCTGCACCAACATCAGTCAAGCCGCAACCTGCACCTGCAATACTTAGCCAAGAATCAGTCCACACCTCATTGTCAATCATTCATCACACCAGGAAGCGACCATCCACCGGTCCTCGAACCAGACATGGCTCTCACTCGTCATGCGCCGACGAGGTGCGACGCTGTCGAGCTGGAACCGTCGAACCCGCTGTTGCCCGGCCTTCGTGTCGCTTCGTCTTGCATGAACCTCGCCACCACGACCCACAAAACCCATGGCCGTGCGTCTCTACACACGGAGGCCGCACCTTTGCCTCAGAAAACCCCATCGCCGCGCACTGAGCTTCACTCCCAGGGCGCCGAGCCGTGCTCTGTGCTGTGTCGCGCTGCCCGCCCGCTGGAGAGGTCCAAAGGTGCGACCTTGAGTGCGCCGTGGTGACCGCCGACCCTAGCCGGACCTAGCCCTATCCTCGTCGTGCCTTGGAACCCAGATCCAGCCCACCGCTGCTTTCACCACCGCACCGACGACGCGCTCTGGCCGCAACACCGCGCCGACGGCGTGCGAGCGCAGTGGCAAGGGTAACCACCGAACCCCAGCAAAGCCTAGGGAGCCGCATCGAACCCTAGTAGAGTCCCGGGTCCAGAACTGAACCTTAGCGTAAACCTTGTATGGGCTCCAGTTTGAGCTTGGCCCATCAAAGCTATCTTGGCCCGAAGCTAACCAAGCCAAACCAACTTAGTTCGAGGACCTTTTCTGGACTTTGTGAACTTTGGGCCAAACTGGGCCAGCCCAATGGGCCACTGCCACTTTGGGCCCATTAACGGCCCACTAACCGAAAACTTGGGCCCAGCGCCGACGTCATGCTGACGTCAGCATGTTTTTAATAAAATCCTTTTCTGATTTAATAAATGATTTAATAAATGTTTTATAAATGCTTTTGCCTTTGAAAAATAATAACTAATTATCGGGAGCTTCGAAAAATATGAAACCAATTGCGTTGGTTTCGTAATTCTGAGATGCTCACCACTATCCTATCCTTCTCTGCTCTTGCCCTTGAACCGAGCCCTTTTTGTCCTGTGTTCTTGGTGTAGAATTCGTGGCCGCTGCCCGCCACTTCGCTATTGTGGGTCTGGGACGCCAGAGCCTCGCAACTAGCCATTGACGTGCCGCAGACAGGAATCCTTCCCCAAGTCTGCATCACTTGCCTTTCCTCCACTGCCTCCGCTTTGTGCTGCTTCGCGCATAACCTGCTCCCGCTCTACATTGCTATGTGCTATGAAGCGTGTACCGTGCCATGTGCTTGAAACTAGGATGCCGCATGTGATGGACGACCGTGTCGTGAGCAGAGGCCTCTGCTTCACGCACGGCAACCCCGAGCCGCAACCTAGCTGCCTTGCCATGGACGTTACCGCATCACCAGTACATGCCTCGTAGCGCTCTTCAGCACACCTTACCTCATCGCCACTCAATATCGGTCACAAGTTGATCTTTTCATCTCCTCTGATCGATCGCCACATATATTGGCATGGTAATGCCTTTTCTAGATTATCTTTGCCTCACTCTGCTATCATCGTCCTTTCGGCTACGCTTTGATCATCCGAGGGCTAAACCTTGCAAGCGTTGATCTCAGCCTCTCCGCTTCCCACTTGCGAGCTTGATCTCTAGAGATCTTAGCCGTGAGACCCGTAGACTAACTTTGATCTAACTCTTGCTCCTATCTTGTTATCTAGTATATAAAAACTAGTTGCTTAAACTACTTTTGTTTTGAAACCAATTGCTCTATTTTCATTATTTAAACCAGTGCTGCTTGCATTTAGCTTGGGGTTTAATTGGATCTTCTAAATTGGTTCTTATTGGTGTTTTTGCATTAGATGTAATGCTCGTTATTTATTTCCGCATCGCATCTTGTGTAGGCTTGTGTTCTCGTTTGAAGACCCGAGCTGCGACGACTGAGAAGACCCTTCTACCTCGACATTGATCGAGAGGACGCTCAACCTCTACTACTCTATGACGACTACCGCGCAGGTGTCATGTCACTCCCAATCATGTAGAACCCATGCATGCTATTAGATGCTAGTGCTATATTTTTGTACTTGATTTGATGGATTGCATAGCCATTTGGTTAGCCGTACCTTGATATTTGATTTATCCTGTTTCCTTGCTTCACCTACCTCGGGACTAGCTATAGACCCCTAGCTAGTCCCATATGCATACTATCCATACTTTTATTACTTGATTATGGATGGTACTCTGGGCTTGGACTGAGATGTGGGAGATCTCGGTGTGTTCTAGCGTGAGTTCTGGGTGTGTTCTTCCTTGAGGTGTTGCTGGCGGGAGTGAGCCATTTGGTTACTTGTGAACACCTACCTCGGGGAGATGCGATCTGGCCTCTCGCCCGAGCGGCGTGTCAGACGAGATGGAGATGGGGAGTGCTCGCTCTCGGCCCATAAGGATCGATCGTCAGTTGACCTTGCTTTAGTGGACTTTTACCGTACAAACCGCCCGCCTTGTATTGGGCGGGGGACGGGGTGAGACTCGTAGTGGATAGCATTCCGCCTGTAGGCGGATCGGTGTGATCGTGCTAGGAGACGTCGTTCCTCCTTAGAAGACTTCGCCCCGGCGAGGCCGGGGAAGGGTTCCACAGCTTCGAGGGACCCCTCGCTGGCAGTATGAGCTCTACAGCAGGGGCTGCGCCAGACTCGGAGAAGCAGGATAGTGCTATCCACTTACTTGGACTCCAGCTGTATGGTAGGGTTCGGACCCGGTGACGGCCGGTCCCGGCTCTATTCGGGTGTTGACGGTGTATTTTGGTACACCAAACATGTTCATTACACTTTGGTTTGGATTTGATTATGAAACTAACCCGCCACTAGGCACACTAATGATATAACATGTTCATCTTTGTATGTGCATTTGGAAGTGTTATATTTTTGTAGGAAAACATGGACATAAAGGACGGAGTCACGACAAGTTCAAAGGAGCAATTGAGGAGTCCCGTTCGTGTTCAAGAGCATGATGAAATCACTCCCAAAGGTGGCAAGGACTGAAGTGTTACAAAGGAACATCCCCGAGGATTGAAGCATAAAAGACCGAACTTCATGCGAGAAGACACTCCATCTTGGATGCGAGGATGACATCGTCAAAATGGTGCAAATGGAGGAGGCAAAGTGCATAATGACAAGAGGACCAACGTGCGCGAAGGGGCGACTGAACCGGGCCGAAATGGGCCTAGGCCGGTCGGCCTGGCCCATTCCGACGTCGGTTCGGCCCCCCATTTCTTGAGTGTGAAGATGATTCAACCCTAAACACGTGGAGGTGCCGCCATTCACAGGGAGAGAGCCATTCGCCCGTGAGGCTATCCATAAGCTAGAGAGAGAGAAGAAGAGGGAGATCATTCGCAAGGAGGATCGCTCTACTCGAAGGAAGCAACCACACGTGGAGGAGGACGTCGAGGCCCTGCCAAGACACCCCCGGAGGAGAAGGAAGACACCGTCGAAAGCGTCACCATGATCAACGGTGCTATGCCTAGCACCTTGATGGGGTAATCTTCTCATTTGTCCATGGGTTGTAATCGATCTTGAGATGTAATCGCTACTTTGTATGGTTATCTATCTATCATCTAGTGTTGAAGATGCCTTTTTATTTAAGGTTAGCTACCATGCCGTGTAGGGAGTAAAGATCTCAATGCTCCCTTGGAACCATTCAACACGCCATGTCCATCATAGGTCTAGTCACGAATACCTCCGCGTAGTGACAGTATGGGGGGAGGGAAAGGGCGAAACCGTGGTCACAACCCCCGATAGATGAGATCGGTTTTCTTATCTTAAGCGGTTGCATGTTCAAGTATCGTAGACCCTTGGGCAAGTGTCTTTTATATATCTTGTTGGTTTAATCGTTCTCTCTAGTGTAGCGTAGTAGTTCTCTAGATTAACCATAGATTAGGGTTTGGTTAAGTTAGTGAGTAGTGCTAAATCAAACGCTTGTAATCCCCTTGCTCCGCGGATTGATAAGAACCTAGGGAATCCCCGTGGTGAAAAAGGTGTAGGTCCGTACGCTTGCGAATCATAGGTGGATACGAGTTTTATCCGTCAACATCGGGCGGGTACAGTTGTACAACCTCTGCAGAGTGTAAAACCTATAGCTATAGTCCGTGTCCACAGGTTATGGACAGTCTTCTGATCTCTCACCTGACTAGACTCTTTTCTTGTGCTGCTTCTCTCCCCCAAGTGAGTGTGCCCGGCCTGAGGCCGTTGAGATGTGGGGATAGGAGTAGGTGGGCCCCACATCACAGATGAGTGTTGGGAGCTGGATCGTGGTTGTGATTCAGTGCTTTGGTGTGGACTTCCTTGTTGAGGGGTGTGGACCCCGGATGTGAGACCTCAGAGGTGTGGACCTCCCGAAGGTGTGGACCTCGCTGCTTATTCTGCATACCTTGATTGTTGCTTTCACGTTGCTGCATGCATAGCTTTCTACAGCCAAATATAGTTTATATCCATGCATATTAGATTCAACCACCGCTTTTGCTCTTTGTTGAGAAGCTGACATGACCTACCCGCTTATCGGGTAGATGCTGGCGTTTCAGACTTGGAGACAGTCTACGACTACAACTTCAACGACGAAGGTGTGAAGACTAGAGCTGGTCCTATGCTCGAGATGCCTGTGGAGCTATAGTCACTTCGCTTCTATAAACCCGTTGCGTAGATGTTTTACCTTTCTTGATTCAGTCCCGTTGGACTTGTACCCGGCTTGTGCCGAAGAGTTGTACTCTGATGTTGTAATAATATTATGCAATGTCTCTTTTATTTCCGTGTTGTATGGATTTGTACCACTTGAGACAGGGATTGCACGTGATAGCCACTTCCTGGGGATATCACAGAGGTGCAGAGAGTCGAGTTTCCGTTTGCGGAAATTCGGTTCATTTCAGATTTCCACGGGGAACAAGAAGTGTTGTGAACCTGAACTAATTCTTCCGGGGGATATGGTGACGAAGGATAGAAAGCCAAGGGTACATTTTGGGTAGAGAGGGGATAGCTGATGAAGTTTGGGACTCGTGAGAGTCACAGATAGAATCAAGGCAAAACTTGTCGCTCGTCGGGGCTAGAGGGAAAAGAGCCACAGAAAGGGATGAGAAGGGGGCTCTGATGTCATAACTCCTACCTGCCGGAACTAAAGTGGTGGACTACAAAGCCCGTCCAGAGCTGTCACCTCCCTAGGGTACCACAACTATTCTATTGAACCGGGAAGCATTCCAAGGTACTGGAAATCCTAGACACCGTGTCTACACTAACCAAGCATTACTCTACTCCGCGCTAGAGCAAAGCAATAACGATAAGTAGAAACTACTAAACCACAATCAAGGAACCTAAGAGCGAACAATGAAATGACTTGAGACTTAGCTACTCACGAATCCGAACTTACAAAGTATCCTGGGTGTGGATGACCGAAGTTGTACCGCACCCGCCGAGGTACGAGGAGAAGACCGACACTTCGGCTTCTACTCCAACACTCAACTCTCTCTCCCTACTCTCTGGATACTAACTTGTGTAGGGCTCCGCCACTTGCTTCCAATCACTTGTTGTCCTTCTACGAGGTACCAGGCTCTATATATAGGCCCTCTGGGTCGGTGGCTGCAGGAGGGGGTACTTGTAGGTGAGAGGGAGGTGCAGTAGCCGGCAAGGAGGTGCGGCGGTGCCTCTAGGTGTGGCCGGCCCTCCAATTTCCACCGTCTTCGATCGTGCGTCCGTGATTTGGTCCCTGAGGCGGTTTGTGGGTCGGTCGACTCTGTGAAGGAGGTGCGGCCGGCCCTGGGCCCCCTTGTCATACGCTTTGGATCATGCTCTAGTGGGTAGATGAAGTCCTGGATGATGTCCCACGTTGGTTGTTCACTGGCTTGTGGGTCCATGGATCCAAGTGAAGCTAATCTCAACCTCTGGATCAAACCGACCTTGTTTCCTCGATCAGGATCATTTCTAGCTGTGCTCCCTGGAGTGACCGAGGCTTGGTGGCCCATTTGTGCGTGTCAGGCAGGTGCGGCCGGCCCTAGTGGTGTGGCCGTCCCTGCCTCCCGGCCCTGGTGCATCTCTCCTGTGGTGTGGTTCCTTGATCCAACATGATTGTGATGATCTTGGCCTTTTTGGGAGCTGGTGTTCGGGGCTATACTTGGTGTGAACCTGAATGGTGGTGCAAGGTAGGGCCGGGCGCACCACTAGGTACGGCTGTGCGTACCTTTTTTGGCCCAATGCCTCGGAATTGTTACCTAACCTTGATCCTACAGATAAAATCTCAACACAGCTTGTGGAACCTCATTAGCACCTAAAACATGCATGAAATTCGTTATAAAGTGCTACCGTAGCCGAGATGTTGACGGTCAAAAATTTGTTGTAAGGACCGTCAACAAACTCCCCCACGCTAGACGTTTGCTCGTCCTCGAGCAAAGCCTAGGCTTGAAAGGTGGATCAGACATTGCTTCGTGTTACCTCCCTGCAAGTACTAGTGCACAATTCCATGCCCTACTGGCTATTTGAAAGTATTGGTACCAAAGAAACTTAGCCTTGCTCTTACCTGTGGGGCTTGTAAGTTTTCACCTTGCCTTTAGAGGTTGAGGAGTAGCACGGCTTGACTTTGCATCTCCCACTCCTATCTTTTCGGGATCCCATCTCGGAGTTTTGAAAAAAAATTCTTTTGTACGCAAGAAGACAAAGTTCCTCGAATGGTTCCCTCGATCGCTCAAGTGGTATTTGTTGCCTCACCAAAGACTTTTGATTGAGCCTCAACTTCCTACACTATGGCTGTATGTGGAGCTTGGGGTAGGATAAGCATGAGACTCACTTGTGCCACATGATATTGTTGAGCCAAAGACCAGATCCAAGAAGAAACTAGTCATGCAACTTGATCGAGATGTGCAAGTGTGTGGAATACTTTTCCTTTTTTTATAGATACTCCTTGTTTTGAGATTCTCCTCTTGCTTTTATTTTGGAGGGGGTCATGCTTCATATTTTTCTTTCCTATGCTCTTTGATTGGAGCACATTTTTCTATGCTTCTTTGAGCATTTTTTTAATGACCCCTCTCTCCTTTTACAAGAAGAGAAATCTCTTTGGAACTTTGGAGCATTTAATTATTTATTTATTTTTGGTGGACGGATGACATGTTTTGCGTAACTCCCGGTGTAGGAGTTAGCATGTATATGTGGGTGTACGTCATCTCGATCATGGGAGCATGAAAAGATTCTACCAAGGGTCACAACAATTTGGCAAAACTCAATGGGTCACAAGCAAGCATATGTAGAAGGTTTAACTTTGATAGCAACATATGGCTTTCGTAGGTGATATGGCCTTTGAGGAACTTGTCTTGTTTTATTTTCTCAAAGGAAACCATCCGAGATTTTCACCATACTATGAGATAGAGCAAGATTAACATTGTCGCACCATATCATACTAGTCAATATCCTAGGTTTGGTCATAAGTATTTGCATCCCACAAAGTTTTAATTCGGGCTCGTGTTTCGAAGAGTACCAATAAATTCATCAAGCCTATAGAGTATAAAATTGTATACCAGATTCTTGCATGGGTTTAACATAGCACTTATTCCTTATTTTCGAAGTGAGGATGGGTAGGCAAAATTTTCAAGAGCATGTTAATGTAGTTTTTGTTACTAAGAAAGATTAATAGGATAGTCATAAGATAACATCACGAGATGAGTTAGGGATTCAAACCAACGTGACTTAGCACGAAGATGTTCGGTTCGTGAGGAAATGACAGGTGCAGCCGGCCCAAGGTGGTGCGGCCGGCCCTCCCAAACTTTGTGTCATGCTTCGCGAGCTGTCTCTGGTGCATCTCGGTTACCTGCGCGTTGTTCGGTTCGCAATTGTGTGACGAAGGTAGGTGCGGCCGGCCCTCTAGGTGCGGCCGGCCCTACCTCCTTTCATTCTTCCTGCGCACTCGTGAACCGGATGAAATAACATTCTCTGGCTGGCACAAATCCTACACCTGGAGATCTAAGGCAAAACGCAGTCCTAGAGATCCGGACGCCCTAGTTCCTTCAAAAGGCGCCTAAACTTGCTGTAGAGGCCTTTGCGAAGAATTTCCATCTTGTCGTCCATGTCAATCCGCCATAGTTCGGCCTCGGCTACGTGTTCCTCCAACAAGTTGTTCTTCATCTTTAGCTCGGCGACCTCATTACGAAGACCCTCGTAAGGATCCTCGTCCTCAAAATCCTCCTCTGAATCTTCAAACTGGCCAGGAGGACCATGGAGCGGTGGAGGCTTGCTGATAGAGGGGGAGTGCCCGATCTTTCGGTGAGTGGAGATAACTTCGATTTGTTGGTTGTTGACCCTCACGATCCGACTACGACGAGTGAGACTCGAAGCGCCAATGCAATCGCTGAACCAACTCCCGATGGTTACCAACCTTGCCGGCGCAAGATCAGCCTGATCACGAAGATCAATTCCTGTACGCAATTGAAGAACGAACAAGAATCTAAGGCGAGCAATCTTAATATCACTCGAAGGTGGATCTGCAATACACGAAGGCAGCGCTATGCGGCTGTTCGGTTGTAGCTAAAGCTAACTTGTAAAATAAACTCAAGTCTGAAAATAAATGAGGAGTCTATCTAAATAGGGGGCGCAGCCCCTGGCGGCCGCGAGGGGCGACGCTACAGTACCCGCGGGTACTGTTCAGGCGCGTGAACAGTACCCTAGGCCCACATGGGCCTCCTGTTGGGCCAACAGCCCAAAAGGTATTGGTGCAGCACCCTGACAGATTCTAGACGTCCACTTCTTACGATGATTCCTGTTGATTCAGAACGAATTTTGGCATGAGACTAGTGTCATTGGAAGCTCTATGAAATTGTGCTTCCAACCATATATAGAACGTCCAAAACCGACTCCGTATGCGACTTGGGCGTCCGTTTTATTGCGCACTGCTCCTGGACTCCGAACTGGGCTCGAACTTGAATTGCTTTTGGCCTCCACCTTGGGGACTCGAACCGGATTAGCCTCGTGCCTCCTCTTCAACGTGGACACCCTTGTTGGACTTCTTCTACTCCATTCCATGCACCAATCATGGTCGTATGCATGGGTGTCATGTCCTCATCATGTAGTACCATGGACATTACCTGTGTTCTCAGTAGGAGTATATGGTGCATTGTAAAATGATGGTTCAGAATTGGCACATGAGGATGTGACCTCATTTTCTTTCATGTCGTCCGTGTCCGCTTGCTGGTGGTGAGCATCCTGGTGCGGGATCGCCTTCGACTCAGCCCTCTCGTGGGATGTAGGTGTGGACGTGGATGGTGCAAGGGAAACGGATGCTGAACTGGGTGTCGAACCGCTGCCTGCAAAAGAGTTAGAATATGTCTTCGAGCGGCGTCCCTGCACTTCACGTTCAGCGTTGCGAGCATAATATGAAGGCACAAATCTACGTCGCATTGCAGCTTTTAATTCAGCCCAAGTGGTGGTAGTGGTAATGGGATTTTTTGTTCATAACGCCACCAATGTAAAGCAAGATCAGTAAAAGCACTAATAGCAGCTTTAACTTGAGAACTAGCAGGAAGATCATGGCATGAAAATTTCTGTTCGACCGCTAACTCCCAATCAAGATATGCAGCTGGATCATAGTTGCCATTGTAAGGTGGAATTGTAAATGGAAGCTTAGCAAAAGAATCATTACCACCATGGTTGCACGCACAACGGGCGCGTCCACTGAAGTCTCCAGCATCCATCTCCTTCTGTAAACTTGTGATCAACGTTTTCATTGCATCGAGGTGTGACACAATGGTGTCGAGCTTGGTCTTAGTGGCCTGCGGCTGTTCATCCTTCTTGTCTACGTCTTCTGCCATGGTTAGAGCAAACACAAAACAAAATCGACGACAAAACAGGGGTGTAACGGCACACAAGACACTCAAACTAGTGCTATTATCAAATTCTTATCCGTTCTTACCACGCACACAGGGGCGACCTGCAATCAACCGATGGAACTCGCGAAAGATTGGAGGAGCGATTGCCTGGCGGGACAAAACCTGCTCGTCGGAGAATTATGTGGTGTTCTAGGAAGGCTGCACTCAATGGAAGGATTAGCACAATCAAACAATAATACGAAATTGAATAAGGATGCTAAACACGATCAAACGTTGCTGGAAACGAGTGCAAAAGTGGATGAGAACAAAAAGCAAACCGTGGGAGGGGGAGCCGCCGGTGGGAGGGAAGATTGCGGTGCTTCCCAAGAGAAAAAAAAATACAATTATGGCGAAGGGAAAAAAAATACAGCGTGTGTCAGAAGTTCGTGGTGTTGCGTGGGGCAATCGCGTGGCCAGAGGGGGATCACGACAGAGGGGGTGGGGGGGGCGAACCAGGGCGACCACTGGCTCACGGCGTGGTCACGGAGAAAACCGCGAGGGAGGGGGTCGGCGTTTTCCACGACTCGGGGAAAGGGGCGGCGCATGTGAGGCTACCGGGATCGCTTCCTTCTCCTGGACTCCCGGTTCCTTTTTTTTCTTTCCTTTTTTGACTTTCCTTTTTTTTGTTGACTTCCTTTTTTTTACTTGCCAACCAATCTACAGGGAGGAGCGATCTCGGGCGTGCGGCGGGCCCTGCCACGGCCGGTTCGGCGCGAGGGAAAATCGCGCGAGGGAGTCCCACGGTGCGGAGGCACGAGGGGAGTCCGAACCGTGGACTTCTCTTTCTTTTTTTGACTTGCTAAACCACGAGACAGGAAGGCCGAGCGCAAGAGGGGCGGCGCGGCCCAGGGGGCGGCGTGAGGGAATAAAAAAAACAGCCGGGGGAGGCTCGGTGGGAAAGGTCTCCACCGAACCGATCTCTCTTTTTTTTAACTACTTCTTTTCTTTGGACTATTTTTTTATTGCTTTCCAAAAACAAATCACGGCTCAAGAGGAAAGGGTCGCTGGGGGATTGGCGCGATGGGTTTGCCGTGGGAAAAAAAACAAGGAAGAAAAAAGTTTGTACGTGGTGGGGAAAAAAAGCGAAACGGCGGCGATGAAACTATGGTTTGGAAGAAAAACAAGAAAACAAGGAGAGAACGCAAGTAACCAGCAACAATTGAACGAGCAAGCACACAAACTCAACAAAGCAAATTATTGAATAAACGTGCAAGGCTAAAACGGGTTGCTGGGACAAAGATCTAACCTAAACAAATTTTTGTTTGGTTTTGGTGGACTATAGGAATTAAAAAAAACACTCGATAAACTCACCGATCAACCTGGAAAGCTGATACCACTTGATAGAGGGGGAGTGCCCGATCTTTCGGTGAGTGGAGATAACTTCGATTTGTTGGTTGTTGACCCTCACGATCCGACTACGACGAGTGAGACTCGAAGCGCCAATGCAATCGCTGAACCAACTCCCGATGGTTACCAACCTTGCCGGCGCAAGATCAGCCTGATCACGAAGATCAATTCCTGTACGCAATCGAAGAACGAACAAGAATCTGAGGCGAGCAATCTTAATATCACTCGAAGGTGGAGTTCTGAATCACAGAGGACAGCACGTATTTGTGCGTGTTCTGGTGTAGCTAAAGCTAGATGTAAAACAAAACTCAAGTCTGAAAATAAACGAGGGGTCTATCCAAATAGGGGGCGCAGCCCCTGGCGGCCACGAGGCGTGAACAGTACCCTAGGCCCACATGGGCCTCCTGTTCGGCCAACAGCCCAAAAGGTATTGGCGCAGCGCCCTGGCAAATTCTGGACGTCCACCTCTTTTGATGATTTCTGTTGACTCGGGACGAATTTGGGCCTCAAACCAGTGCCATTGGAAGCATTATGAAATTCTGCTTCCAGCCATATAAAGAACGTCCAAAACCGACTTCGTATGTGACCTGGGCGTCGTTTTTAGTGCGCACTGGTCCGGGACTCCGAACTGGGCTCGAACTTGAATTCTTTTGGGCCTCCACCTTGGGGACTCGAACCGGATCAACCTTGGACCTCCTTCTTGACTTGGAAAACCTTGCTGGACC
Source organism: Cenchrus fungigraminus (assembly GCA_036936925.1). Lineage (NCBI taxonomy): Eukaryota > Viridiplantae > Streptophyta > Magnoliopsida > Poales > Poaceae > Cenchrus > Cenchrus fungigraminus. The sequence goes on from CM072780.1 coordinate 51,686,155, forward strand.
CCATCTTCTCCAATCCATGCACCACGCATGGACATAAGCATGGTTGCCATGTCCGCATCACTTGCGGTGGCGTATCCCGCTAGTAGGCGTGGAGAAGATGGACTCATCTGGCTCCAAATCGTCCCTGTCTAACCGAGGGACTAGCTGCTTCTCATACCCACGGGGAGTCTTGCGCCTAATGATCTTTAATTTCCCCTCTGTTGGGGGCTTGAAGAATTCTGTCCTGGCCGTCTTTATGGCGAAGATGTTCTCCCTTGGCAACTTGTTGAAGAGCCGCCTAGAGATTGGCATCTTCGGCTCCTTCAGCCTCAGCTAGCCCGTTCTAGGGCGTGCCGGTGACTCTGAACGTCGGGGTTTTCCTTTCCCGATCGTTCTCCTGGGGGACAAGGACCTCCCGTGCACATTGGCTGGGCTGGCGGAACGGGCCTGGTGCGGCCGGACCTAGGTGGTGCGGCCGGTCCTACCCCCTCCTTGGGTTGCCTCTTGATATGCATGAGCAAGGGCTAGGGACCCCTGGTGTGGCAAGTTTTGGCTCAATCCCACCCCGGAACCTCCTACCAGTGCTTTCGAGGACGCACCGCCAGGGGTGGTTGTTGACGCTCCTTAGCCTCACTACTAAGTTTGCACTTACGGTGACGGTGCCAGGAATGCTTGAGGCACTCGCAAGCGTCGCTACCGGGTTTACACCCCTCGTAACGGGGCTAGGGAACGTCTTTGGTAAAACACACGATCACAGAAAGGTCCGCAAGCGCATGGATTACCGTTGTAGCACTTCACGCGGTGGTATTCGGGTTATCGTATTTATATTTTCTCAAGGGAGGCACTACGGTAAAGATGATCGAATAAACGGTGGAGAAAGACAAGACTTGGTAAAGAGCTATAGCGGGGGTAACGAACAAAGATATTCGAGGATAACTTTGACACACACAAGGAGATCTTGATAAAAGGTTAGAGAGGACCTAGCGAGCTGGGAGGACAATGAGACGAGAACGGATCCTAACACAATCTATCTATTCTTGTCAACTCTAGGTAAAGAACTAAGGCAAAGGATAACCAAGGCAAGCTAAACTCAACAAGCTCTTCTAGTGCTGCAGGGGCATGCAAAGCCGCGCTCTCAGACTGGGATGAATGGGACACCAATCTAAGACTAAGGTAAGCTCTGAGCACCGCGCTCACAACGAACCAAAGAACCTTTCCCCAGATATCACGAAGGAAGGTCTCTCTCTACCGTGAAACACCGTAGATCAAGCGAAGAATGACCACAACACTATAGGGTTCAAGAGAGCTATGCTAACCAAGATTAAACTAACTTTAGTCTAAACCAAGAATAAAGCTTCTAAAGCAAAGTAAAAGCTGAATGTAATTGACTAGAAAGGTAAGACAGAAAGATAACTTGAATTGTACTTAAGTCTAAACAAAGAAAGGATACAAGAGTAGTACCAGAACTCTGAAGAAGACTCCTCCGGAACCCCGAGACTAGCTTGACTCGACTCTAACTCCCAAGCTACACTAATCCTACTCTAAGTGAACAAAAGAGAGAAATGGAGATGGTCCTGCATTGTGTGTCCAATCCAGCGAGTGGGAGGTGGCTTTTATAGGCAAGGAAGGTCGGTGGAGCGCAGGGGGGCCACATGCCAGGTGCAACCGGCTCAGCAGGTGTGACCGGCCCTGGGATGTGTCGCCTCTCGCCTTGGACGCCCCTGATCACTGCTCCTGAGGCGGTTGTAGGTCGGCTCCTTGGGTCGGTTTCGCCCAGCACGCGAGTTGATAGGTGCGGCCGGCCCTCTAGGTGCGGCCGGCCCACCCCCTTGCCGTGTGATGCACCGACTATGCTCAGGGATGCCTAGGATTGCCTCTGGATGACGGTTGTGGCGGCTGAGCGGCCGGACAAGTGGACCCATTGATCCAAGTGATCTTAGCCTCCACCATTTGATCAAACCGACATTTCTTTAGTGAATCTTGTTCGTCCAAGTTGTGCACTAGGGAGAGGCAGTGCTTAGGACCAGGGACACGCCACGGGGCAGGGCCGGCCGCACCAGGCAGGGCCGACCGCACCTGCAGGGCCGGCCGCACCTGCAGGGCCGGCCGTGCCTGGTGGTTCGGCCGTGCCTAGCACGTAGGGTGTGTTGGTCCCAAATTCTCCCAAAATGTGTACCTACCTATGAAAATCACAACACAACTCGTGGAACTTTATTAGTACTAAAAATGCGCATGAAACTTGCCGTATACTCCTCTCGAACCTGAGGTTTTGACAGTCGAATTTTTGTTGTAAGGACCATCAACAAACTCCCCCAAGCTAAACGTTTGCTCGTCCTCGAGCAAAGCCTAGACTTGGCCTCGGCAGATCAGGAGTTGCATGATGTTACCACTCGGCAAGTACCTATGCACAAACTCATGCTCTTCTTGCTATTTGAAAAGATTGGTACGACAGAAATTTAGCCTTATCTCACCTGTGGGGCTTGTAGCTTTCCACCTTGCCTTCGGAGGTTGAAGAGTAGAATGGTTTTTTGACTTTGCATCTCTTACTCTTCTTCTTTTCTGGATCCTATCTCGGAGTTTTTTGAAAATTTTTTCAAAGAAACACAAGGTTCCTCGGATGGTTCCCTCGATCGCTCAAGTGGTATTTGTTACCTCACCAAAGGCTTTGAGCGAGCCTCAACTTCCTACTCTATGGCTTGTATGTGGAGCTTTTTGTAGGATAAGCATGAGACTCACTTGTGCCACATGATGTTGTTGAGCCAAAGACCGGATCTAAGAAGAAACTAGTCATGCAACTTGATCAAGATGTGCAAGTGTGTGGAATATTTTTGTTTCTTTCTTTCTAAGTATTCCTTGCTTTGAGATTCTCCTCTTGCTTTTATTTTGGAGGGGGTCATGCTTTATATATATATATTTTATGCTCTTTGATTGGAGAACTTTTTTCTATGCTTCTTTGAGCATTTTTTTCGTCTTTTGATGACCCCTCTCTCCTTTTGCAAGAATACAAGAAGAGAAATCACTTTGGAACTTTGGAATATTTATTTTTGGTGGATGGATGGCATGTTTTGCGTAACTCTCGGTGTAGAAGTTAGCTTGTATATATGGGTGTACGTGATCTCGATCATGGGAGCATGAAAAGATTCTACCAAGGGTCGCAACAATTTGGCAAAACTCAATGGGTCACAAGCAAGCATATGTAGAAGGTTTGTGCTTTGATATCGACATATGGCTTTGGTAGGTGATATGACCATTGAGGAACTTGTCTTGTTTTATTTTTCAAAAGAAATCATCCGAGATTTTCACCATACTATGAGATAGAGCAAGATTAACATTGTCGCACCATATCATACTCGTCAACACCCTAGGTTTGGTCATAAGCATTTGCTTCCCACAAAGTTTTATTTTAGGCTCTTGTCTCAAAATATACCAACAAATTCAAATGCTCATGGAGCACAAGGTTGTACACTAGGTTTTTGCAAAGTTTTAACATAGCAACTATTCATCATTTCCAAAGTGAGGATATAGACAAGATTTCAAGTGCACATGGTTGAAGCAAATATTTTTGGTGTTTTCTTTTATTCAAATGTGGTAAACAAGATGTGAAAATTGGTTTAGATGGACATACCTTCCTTTATTGAAAATGGGGTCTCCCCCAAGCTAATTTTTGGCTACCTGGTTGGCGTGTCTTCATTTTGGTGATGAGTTGAGCACTTGAAAGCTTATAGTGGTTGGCTTGATGGATTCGTGGAAAATCATAGGTACGGCCGTACCACTAGGTTCGGCCGGCCCTACTATATTTGCTCCAAGCACTCGTGTTCCCTCCTGTAATCATCTTGCACAAAAAATTTGTCGAGGGGAGGTACGACCATACCTCTAGGTTCGGCCGTATACCAAAAATCTCCAAAACTGTTTTTCTATGTCTTGTTTACTTACTAATGCAATGGTGAAATCAAATTTGAAATTTAAATATGCTTGATGCATGAAATAAAATGTTGGAAGGGAAATATGAGATAAATGCCGGTTTACCTCTTGGCGAGGGCTCGTAGTTTAGAGTCTGTGAGCGGGACTCCTCCGTTTGCTCACATGATCTTGGACTCATCTGGTCCCGGAGTGGAAGACTCGAACGATGCTCCCTTCACACGCCACACCTTCTTTGTTTTCTTTGGTGGCGCTGAAGTTGGTGAGGCTTTTTGCGGGGATGTTTTTGGTTTCTGTCTTCTTTTCCCCCTTAGACTTGTTAATTGCCTTAGGCTTCCTTGTTTGGTTGGGGCTACCTTCTCTTGGGGCCATGGCTTCCTCCACCCCCTAGCTTCCTCGTCTTGCACTAGGTAACATTGGTCTTCCTTTGCTTGGAATGGGAATGTCAAGTTTCTTTGCCCTATGTGGAACTGAATCCTTCCGGCTCCGACATCAATCCTTGCATTGACATCTCTTAGGAATGGTCGCCCAAGAATAAGCGGCATTTCTTCTTGTGTGTCGAGGACCACGAAATCCGCAAAGACATATGAGCCTTTGACATTCACCAAGAGATTTTCCACTATGCCCTCTGGATATTTGATCGATGAGTCGACAAGTTGGACTGTCATCGTTGTCGGAGAAAGAGCAGGATATCCTAACTCCTCAAACATGGCCTTGGACATGAGGTTGACACTCGCACCAAGGTCACACAGAGCATTCTTGATCTTTTGGTAGTAAATCGTGCATGTGATAGCCGGATATCCGTTATCTTTCTTATGCAAGACTGGTGATTCCTCCCAAGGGTCTTGGATTTGATGTACAAGCTTCTCTACGTGGTTAGGTGCATACATCCTCCAAGATGGCTTACCCCATCTGGTAGATATAATGCTAACATTCTCTCGGGTAGGCTCGGGTTGCCTCGGGATTCCACTCGACTCAGAAGAAGGTAAAGAAGCAGCAAGCTGAGCAAGTTGAGTTTCTATCAATTTATTAAAGCTTAGCTGATTCTTCATAGCAGTAGTGAAGGATTCTATGGTGGAATTCAAATTTTCAAGAACTTTATCATTGGTGGCTAGCTTCTTATTTAAGTTTTCATTAATCCTAGCTTGTCCAAAGACAATATCTTTAATGGAAGGCTGATTATTGAAATTGTTAGAATAATTACCTCCATTTTGATTGTTGAATGGGAAGTTGGGCCTCGAGTTCCACCCTTGATTGTTGTAGTTGTTGTTGCAGAACCCGTTGTTGTTACCATTGTTGATGAAGCTGGCTTCTTCCCTTGTCTCGGGACAATCATTACCCGAATGACCCACATTGCCGCAAATCTCGCACGTCATGCGAGCGTCCACAATCTTGGTGGTCTCCATATTACTTGGTGCCTCCAATTTCTTCATTAGAAGGTCCATCTTGGCGGCGAGCATGTCGATTCCATCGACTTGGTGTACACCGCGGGTACGGGGTTGGAGACGATCTCCATCCCAACCTTGATTTGCTACCATCTTCTCGATCAATTCCTTGGCAGCGGGTACTTGTAGCGAGAAGAAGGCTCCTCCAGCAGCTACATCTAGGTGCTCACGGGCGGTACGCTTGAGCCCATGGTAGAAGGTTTGAATCAAGAACCACCCCTGCATGCCATGATGCTGGCACGCGGTGATGTACTCTGTTGACAGTCGTTAAGTCCCTATTTTTGACCCTCAACTTTGAACAAATATCACTCCATCAAAGCTTGCATCATAGCTGTGGGGTTATAAACTAATGGATTCCACGAGCTTTGGTGAGTTATCAAGCCCCATTACCAATGACCTCTACGAAACCTACAACCTCCTCATTTTCCTTGTGCACGCTAACTTTGAAAGGAAGGTTGTCGATGCTTTTGTTTACCATAAACATTGCAAATTTCATGGTCATTTTTTGGTACTAACCTTGCAGCTAGAGCTATGATGGGTTCATCATCTCGATTGGCTGCAAGATGAAGATCTCCAGTGGTCGAGCTTATGACCCAAAACAAAGCACTATCGGGAGATAGCCTGAATAATCATTTAGATTTCCTTTTCAAATAAAAGCAAGAGCATCTCTTTAGGATTAGTCGTCCTTCGGGTATTTTTGGTCGCTAACGTTTCAGGTGCAGATTGAAAGGACCGATGGATAGGCAATGCCTAAAAACATGAGAGCTACACCAACTACAACACCAAGGTAATTTAGGGAGAGAAAGTATTACGAAAGAAGCTTGAACTCTGCACACTTGAGTTGTGTTGCCTAGAAATGCAAACTCCAAGTGTGGGGGAGATATGTGAGTATCCCGAGTAAGTTTCTCTCATACTAAATCTTGTTTTGGTTTGAAGATGGTGTTGGTTCTTGCATCTTGCTCTCTTAAAAAACACAAAAATATTTGAATTTGAATAAAGGCTTCCTAGCTCTTCGGCTAGCAGAGCCTCCCTTTTTGTTTCCATCTTTTTCTTTCAATAATAACACCAGGTACAAGAATAAGTGTGTGGGAGATCTCCCAAGCTCGTCGAAACACACAATTGAGATCTCCCACCAAGGTGCCGCACAACATCGACTACGCTAATACGACAAGGGATGAGGTAAGTGAACTAGAGCAAGTCGGTCACCCCTTGTGTCCTTAGCCATTCTCACCGTATTCCGAGTTCTCCCTGCGAACTACCACCTATGCTCTTAGTTCCCGATCCCCTCCATTAACCTACAACCGCTTGGGTAGCCCCCTTGCGGATCTCTCCAGGTCTCACCCCCTGACAGTTGGCGCACCAGGTAGGGGTGATCGGGAACTCGCTGTGCAGCATGGTGGCCCGATCTGGCGTCATTTTCCCGACGAGCATGGCGGACGTCCTCGCCAACCCCGTGGAGATCTGCTTCGGTTCCTTCACGGCGACCTCAGCTACATCGGCGGTCGCGACCTCTTCGGCGACCGCAGTGAAGGTTCCGGCGGTGCCTGTCGCCACTCCAGTTTCCGATCTGTCATCAGAGACCCACCCGCCCAAACCATATAACATCGTCCAGGGAATGGAGCGCGTCATCGACATGATGGAGGAGACCCTCCAGATCTGCGAAAGAGCCCAGCGCTCAACGCAGACTGCGTCGCGCCGCAAGACCTCCCCCTTAGGTCTGCGACCATCCAGCGATGCTTACATCCGTCAGGCGGCCAAGTCCTCCCAGATCCAATCTGGGCGGCAGGAGTCATCTGGCAACCCCAAGCCCGAGCTCCGCGCTCGCCGCGATCCGCTCGACGTACCGTGCACCTACCACAAGGGCGCGCGACACACCCTCCGCGGCTGCCGGCTGCGAAAGAAGATCAACCAGAAGCGTACTGCTCCTCGCAGCACGCGAACTCCCACGTCTCTGGACGTCGGTGAGTTTCAGAAGGTCCAGATCCACGTCTCCCCCAACGACCAGAACTCCATCCGGCGGCGGGTCCTGGTGGTTTCGGCAAACGAACCATCGCGGGTCGGCGCGACGGACTCCAAGGAGGCGCGTCGAATCCAGGGCAACGCCAACCACGCTCAGCGACGAGCGGAGGAGCAGCGCCAGGCGGTACCTCCGTGCGCCCGAGACCTGCACCTCGAGTTCGAGGAGGCAGGGCTGCCGACGTTCAATAGCCCTCAGGCCAACCTAGGTGCTGCTACGGCACGTCTCCAGCAAGCTAACCCCTCACCCGAGGGTGATGCAGCCATGGCCTACCTTCGGGTTGCTACAACCTTGGTAGAAGAAAGGAGCGCGGCATCCAAGTCTGCGGCGTCCTCATCAAGCCGGCATTTGCGCAGTCGATCTAATCGACCTGCGCAAAGCAAACTTCCCACCATCCAGGAAGAAGTCGACCAGCACAACCCCGACCAGCCTCGGGCGAATGCCGCGAAAGACGGTGACCTCCGCGCCAACCTTGACAATAACAGGCATGGCCGCGACGCTCGCGGCTACATCGATCAGCGCCATCGCGAGCGTGAGGAGCGGGAGCTGTGACGTCGCCTAGTCTACGATCGCAAGTATGGACCTCCGGGCGCCGTCCATCGCATCATGGAGTGTGAGGAGCGCGACCGCCATAACGTCGAGAACAGGCGACGTGTCCAGTACGAGGCGGACTACGGCCACCCTGAGGGCCCTGTCCCGAACCCAGATTGCCAGCCCAGATCCCAGGTCGTGGCCCCTGCACAGAACGGAGGCGGCGCTCAGGTCGGAGATGGTGGTGACGACATGGTCATCACCTTCTTCCCTGCGTTGGTCCCCCGCCTCCGATCGGTCGCCTACCCCGACAACTTCAAGCCGAACATCCAGAAGTGCGATGGCCGCTCCGACCCCAACATCTAGTTGTCGACCTACTACGTCGCCGTCAAGGCGGCCGGCGGCAACTTCGACCACATGGCGGCCTACTTCCCGCTAGTGATGGGCGACGCGCCGTCGCTCTGGCTCAACAACCTCCCGGCAGGCAGCATCAAGTATTGGGCCGACCTATCCCAGGCCTTCACGTCAAATTTCTAGGCGACCTATAATCGCCCTGGGAATGCCTTCAACCTCGGGAGGGTCACCATGAAGGCCAACGAGCGGCTCCGCGACTACACCAACCGGTTCTTCGAGAACCGCAACACCTGTGTCGGCGTCCGGGAACCGCTACAAGAAGGGCATCAGAGACCGCAAGGTCTTCGAGAAGATCCACGAGTCAGGCGCCACCATAGTCGCGTCACTCATGGATGTCGTGAACAAGCCTATCGACACCGACGAGGCGCTGGTCAATCAGTTTGACTCTGACGCTAAACGTGATGCGGGCGTCTCTGGCACTGCTGGCGATTCAAGCTCCAAGCTCCGCAAGCGACCTTCAGAGGTGCTCGTGGCGGAAGGACGTCGACCGTCGACATTCAACGTCGACGAGTTCAACACGGTGCTCGACAGCCCCCGCACGTTCCACGAGGGGGCCACCCACACAGTTCGTGAATGCTCACAGTTCAAGAGAGCGTTCCGTACGCCCGATGACCCGAAGTGATCCAGATATGACGGTGATTGATCGTCTTCTCACCGCTACAACAACAACCGCCGAGACGACCGACGTGGCCGAGGCGACGACGACCGCCGCGACGACCGGCGACGTGATAACCAGCAGCCGGAGGACCGCCGCGACGAGCGCGACCTGCCTCCTCCACCAGTGGTGGGCAACCCTAATGGCCCCTTTCAGCAGGCCAAGAGGTCGATCAACATGATCGTCGGTGGCCTAAAAGCTAGCAAGCAGGATGCGCTATCGCAAGGATAAGCGCGAGATACAGCTCATCCACACCAAGCCGTCGCAGCCCCTTCGGTGGTCGGAGCAGCCGATCACGTTCTCCAGGCTGATCACTGGGTCCACATCCCAGATCCTGGGTCCTACCCACTCGTCGTCAAGCCCATAGTTGAGGGCGCCCTGCTCCCTCAGACCCTCATCGACGGGGGAAGCGGCCTCAACGTTATCTTCGTCGAGACCTTGAAAAAGATGGGCTTCGACTTCAAGTGGATGACAGAATGCACCGAGCCTTTCTTCAGCATCGTCCCCGGCAAGGCAGCCTACCCCATGGGTCGGGTCTCCCTCCCGGTGACGTTCGGCATGGAAGAGAACTTCCGCACGGAGTATCTCAGCTTCGAGGTCGCAGACTTCAAGTCTTCGTACCACGCCATCCTAGGTCGCCCCATGCTGGCCAGGTTCATGGCTATCCCGCACTACACCTACTTGGTGTTAAAGATGCTGGCCCCCAACGGGGTCCTCACTGTCTACGGCGACCTCATCGTCTCGTTCAAGTGCGACAATGAGGCCCTGGACATCGCTACGACGAACGCCTGCATCGACGCCTCGGCAGTCATGATCACCGAGGCAGTGAAGGTCGCCCCAAGCGACCTCACCGTCCCAGAGTAGAAGCGCACCGACACCGCCCTGGATGCCATGCCAGCGACAAAGAAGGTCTGTCTCGGCCTTGCCGACCCAGAGAAGACGGTGGTCATCGGTGACAACCTCGGGGAGAAATAGGAACTCACGCTCACCAGTTTCCTCCGGGACAACGCCGACATATTCGCATGGACCCCATCGGATATGTCGGGTGTTCCAAGGGAGCTGGCTGAGCACTCCTTGGATGTAAGCAAGACGGCCAAGCCTGTCAAGTAGAAGCTACGCCGCTTTGTGAAGGATCGCAAGGAGGTCATTAGGGTAGAGATAATAAAGCTCCTAGCTGCCGGATTTATCCGTGAGTGTAAAAATCCGGTTTGGCTCGCCAACCTGGTGCTTGTACCCAAGAAAACCGGTCAATGGAGAATGTGTATCGACTACACTGATCTCAACTGGCACTACCCTAAAGACCCCTTCCCTCTTCCGCGCATCGACCAGGTCATCGACTCCACAGCCGGAAGCGTCCTGTTATGCTTCCTCGACTGTTACTCAGGGTATCACCAGATAGCCCTGAAGGTCTCTGACCAAGATAAAACGGTGTTCATAACGCCGCACGGCATCTATTGCTACACCGCCATGACGTTCGGCCTCAAGAACGCTGGAGCGACCTACCAGAAGGCCATCCAGAAGTGCTTGGAGTCCCAGATCGGCGACAACGTCGAAGCATACGTCGACGACGTAGTTGTCAAGACCACGGTGGAGGACAACCTCATTGCCGACCTCGCCCAGACCTTCGCCAACCTCCGGCGCTACCGCTGGAAGCTCAACCCGGAGAAGTGCGTCTTCGGTGTCCCGTCCGGCAAGCTCCTGGGCTTCATGGTCAGCCACCGAGGCATCGAGGCGAACCCCACTAAGGTCGATGCCATCCGCAGGATGAAGAGACCTACCGGGAAGAAAGACGCCATCCCAGAGCACTGGAAGATGTACTTTGATGGTTCCCTGAACCTCGAAGGAGCAGGCGCGGGCGTACTCTTCATCTCCCCCCAGGGCGATCACCTAAAGTACGTCTTGCAGATACACTACAAGGCATCCAACAACGGCGCCGAATATGAGGCCTTGATCCACGGACTGCGCATCGCTGTTTCCCTGGGAATCAAGTGGCTCATCGCTTACGGTGACTCCAAGGTCGTCATCGACCAGGTCAACAAGGCGTGTGACATCAAGAAGGACTCGATGAATGCCTATTGCGCCGAGGTACGGAAGCTCGAGGCTCACTTCGAAGGCTTGGAATTCCACCACGTCTGACGCGACAACAACGTGGTGGCCGACGTCCTCTCCAAGTTAGGATCTAAGCGTGCACTGGTCCCGGCTGGCGTGTTCGTCCAAGACCTGTGCAAACCGTCAATCAGACTCCTCAGCGACCTAGATACATTGTCCGGCGACGTGCTCCCTCCGGGTGGCCGCGACGTCCTCATGGCAGAAGCCGAAGATGACTGGCGCCTCGACTTCATCGCCTATATCTTAGAGCAGCACGTCCCTGAAGACAAGGTCGAATGTGAGAAAATCATTAGGCACAGCGCCAACTACGTCGTCATCGGCAAGGAGCTCTATCGGAGGTCCGCCTCCAACGGCATCCTGATGAGATGCATTCTCAGATCCGAAGGTCTCCAGCTCCTGCAGGAGATTCACGGTGGAGAGTGCGGCAAACACGCAGCCTCCGCCAACCTGGTGGGAAAAGCCTTCAGGTCAGGCTTCTACTGGCCTACCACCCTAGCCGACGCTCAAGCCCTGGTCCGGCAATGCAAAGGGTGCTAGTTCTTCGCCAAGCAGCAGCACGTGCCGGCACAAGCTCTGAGGACAATCCCTCCGTCCTGGCCTTTCGCCATCTGGGGTCTAGACTCAGTGGGACCCTTCAGAATGGCCCCTGGCGGCTACAGGCACGTCCTGGTGGTGGTGGACAAGTTCACAAAATGGATCGAAGTCCGAGCTGTCGCCACTGTTACATCGAAGGAGACGACAAAGTTCATGGAAGACATTACCCACCGCTTCGGTGTCCGCAACAGGATTGTCACCGACCTATGTACGGCCTTCACAGGATCTGACTTCTGGGACTTTTGCCAAGACAGCCTCATCGACGTCTACTACTCCTCGGTGGCGCACCCACGCTGCAACGGCCAGGTCGAGCGCGCGAACGGCATGGTGCTCCAAGGCATCAAGGACCACGTCTTCGACGACGCCTCCCAATATGCCACCAAGTGGCTAGCTGAACTTCCGCACATGATCTGGGGTCTCCGGACCCAGGTTAGTTCAGCCATGGGTTATTCACCATTCTTCCTAGTGTATGGGTCGAAGGCTGTCCTCCCTACCGACAAAGCCTTTGGCGCCCCGCGTATCCAACACTACGAAGAAGGGACAGCCGAGGAGATGCGCAAGGTCGACCTCGACTGCATTAATGAACACCGTGTGGCCGCGCTGATGCGGCACACACGCCACGAGCAGTAGCTACGTCGTTACCACGATCGCAACGTGCGTGAACGATCCTTCAACGTGGGCGACCTCGTCCTGCGACGCATCCAGGACACCAAGGGAATGCACAAGCTCTCCGCGCCCTGGGAAGGCCCCTTCATCGTAATGGAGGTCGTCGGTCCGGCGACCTACCGCCTCCAGTGGGCCAACGGTCAAGGCATTCTGAACGTCTGGAGCATTGAGCACTTGCGTCGCTTCTATCCTTAGAAGATGTGTACTAAAATAAAAGCTATGTACTCTTCCCTTTTGCAATTTCCATTTAATAAAGAAAGAGACTCCTTTCAGCAGCCCTCCTGTCGACCTGCATCTTGGTCTCCCTTTTACTTTCTGTTTTTACCCTTCCCCCTCGAAACACTTGGGGGCTTGGTCTAGGTTAGGTCCCGAAGCTCTCGGGGGCTTGGCTTTGCCAACCTAAGGGTCTCACGACCTGAAGGGGTTTTCGCATACCTTACGCTTATATGTATCCATCACACGTTTGGCTTTTACTTTCTTTATGAATGTTCCTAAGTCACTGGGTTCCGAGACCTAGGGTCCATGACCCCCCTCCGCGCGTCGGCTGTGCCTAAGCCTCCACGCTGAGCCGCGCAGTCGGTAAGCCGTTCCTCCACTGAGTTGGGTTAGCGGAGGGCACCCCTCGCGGCCTAGTTATTTTTGAGCTTACATAACGACTGTCCTCGCTAATCAAATGATGTGCACATTTTATATAGTTTGCAAAAGCTTCATTACGGCAAAAGTTTCTTTACATTTGCTAGGCCTCGGCCTAACTTACACCTGCAATATGTTACAGCTCGACTTCTTAGTCAGTGTCGAAATCGAACTTGTTGACGACCTCCTGTGCGGTCGCCACGACGTCCTCGCGCCTCACCAAGCCGGACAGGTCGACATCCTCCGAGACCTTTTGCAGGTCGAACGATGGCTCGTGATACTTCACCGTCGACAACGCTGCAGCCGCTGCAAGCTTGGCGGTGTCCAGCTGAAGGTCCTTGATCCGGCCCTCGGCTTCATCCAGCCGGTCGACCAGCCCTTTTGGCGGCGCCCCTTCCTCTTGGGGGACGTAGATGTCCATCACGTACTGCGCAGCCTCCTTGAGGTCGGTGAGCTCCCTCCCCAGACCTGCGTTACCAATTGGGAGAGACCTATTATTTCGCCGGAGCAATGGCGGCAGGTCAAAATACACCACTGTGGCGAAAGAACTACCCACCTTGCTGGACCTCCGCGGTCCTCTCCTTAAGGATCTTCACTTGATCCTTGGTTTTCGCCAACTCCTTCTTCAGGGCGTCCTCGGACTCCTTGGCACCTGAATTCATCCAAGGTCGAGAAGTTAGAAAAAAGACCTACGGGGTACACAGATTCAACCCTTGGCGACCTAGCGAACTTACCCTCTACCACGGCTTGGAGGTCGTCAGCCGCATCCTTCGCCTTCCGTTCGGCGACCTCCAGCTTCTTCTTTAAGGAGGCCACCTCCTTCTCCGCCTGGCGAGCCATGGCCTCCTTCACATGCTGGATCTCCTGCGCGGCCTCGATCTTGGCCTGCAAGGTAGCCTCTCGAGCCGCGGCAGCTTCTGCGTGGGCGTAGGCCGCCACCCTCACTAGACTTGCCCGAGCCTGAGCTCGTTCGGCAAGCGACTACAACAGAAGGAAACAAGATTCGACCTGAGACCTTACAAGACGACCATGATCGAGGACAAGGATTGAAGTGTCAAGACACGAATCATTACCGCGAGTGTCTGCCCGATCGTGCGCGACGCCTCCTTAAATTCATTGACGTCGCGGCGGTCGGCGATGATGTCACCCTCCCACGGGGTCCCGACATACAGGCATCAGCGATCGTCACCCTCGACGTTGGCCTCGCCCGCCTCGCTGGCCTGCGGATCCAGTGTCGGCTGCGGGTCGGCCATGCAGAGGTCGTCCTGCTCGCTCCCAGCGGCCGGAGCGGCGCTGGCCCCGTCCTTCTCCGCCGCAGACGCCGCCGCTGCCCCAATCCCGGTGGTCGAGCTCGTGACTTCAGCCGTTGAGACCGCCGGCGATTGCTCCACCGGCACCTCCTTCCCCTTGCTCCCAGACGCCTATTTGCCTGAGGCATTCTTGGCGCTCTCCGACGTGGTCGGGGGTGCTCTGTGTTCAAGCAGCAGCCTAAACGATCAGAAGCAGTAGAGGAATTTGTGTACAAAGCAAGAATGGGAATAAGTCTTGTGACTCACTTGGTCGCCGACCTCAGCCCGGGCTTGCAGGGCTTAGGAGGGGCCTTCCTCGCCCTCTTCTGCGACCCGGCGTCGCCCAATGTGTCCGTGCCCGACCTGGGGCGCTCCTCCGCCGTGGCAGTCCTACGGGGCGTCTCCGTCGCCCCCTCTTCCGTTGATGCCGCTCTACGGGGTGTCCCCGCGGATGGGACAGTCGCCGTGCTCGGCGACTTGGCGTCGTCCTCCTCATCCTCGACGTTGATGGTCTCAACACTGGAGCTGACCGTTGCCGTGTCCGCCGACACAGCGGGCCCGGTCCTCTTCCTCTTCTTCTTCTTGGCCTCCGCCGTCTGCGTGGCGGCGATCGTAGCCGCAGCCCGATAGGCGGACATCTTTCCAACCGTCTGCCGCGTGCGCCGCGGCGCCGGCGCGGCGACCTTGAGAGGTGCCCTCCTCGCGGCGGGAGCGTCATTATCACTCCCCACTGAAGAATCGGAGATATACTCCTCTATACACTACTGCGGGGTCGCTTGCGCATCCGCCACAGCACGGACTTTGTAACTGCGCTCCTCCTCATTGCGCAGTGGTGCAGGGCACCAGTAGATGCCTTCACGATGCTGAAAACAAGACAAGATACAAAACAGATAAAAAGACCTGCATCGCAATGGTTTGAGATCTAAGCTAGATGAAAACTGAGGTCGAAGACTCACCGCATCGGAAGGTCGATACACTCCGAGCACCTTAGTGCACTCTCGATCGCGAATGCGCCCGCCGAAGATGTTCTTCACCCGCGCCGCCATCTCCCCTTTGGAGACCTTGTGCCTGGCGACCCGGGTGGGGTCGCACTAGCCCCAGTACTCAAAGGCCGGGTGGACCCGGACCTGGATGGGCTGAATTAACCGACAGCAGAAGCTTGTAGCTACCGCGCCGCCGGTCAGCCCCTCCTCCTTCAACCTCTCCAGGTCGTCCAGTAGGGGGCGCAACTCTTTAGTCTCGCGTGACATGAGCTGCTTGGTCCACTCAGGGAAGGGGACAGGAACTCGCCCCGTCCTGTCAGGAAGCGCCGGTGCAGGGTGTCGAGGTAGAACCACCCCTGCTTCCAGCCGCTAGTGTTGTCGGGGAGCACGAGGTCGATGTACTCCGGCTTCATGTACCGACGTAGCATGAAGCCGACGCTGCCCACGACCTCGGCCTTCCCGGTCTTCTTGAGCTTGAAGAAATGGTGCCACAAATGGAAATGTGGCGCTATGCCGAGGTAGGCCTCGCAGAGGTGAGTGAATGAGGAGACGATGGTGATGGCGTTGGGGATGAGGTGCACCGGCTCGATCCTGTAGAAGAAGAGGAGGCCGCGGAAGAAGTCACCCGCCGGGACCCCGAATCCGCGCTCGATGTGCGCGATGAAGACGACGGTCTAGCCGGTCCCCTCCTTCGGGAACTCCTCGCCCGCCGCCAGCCTCCAGCCGACCTCTGCCTTGGGCCTCAGCAACCCGCGGGTCACCAGGACCTGGATCTGCTCCTCCGTCACCACAGACGGCTCCCAGACGGTCTGCGGCGGCGGAACCAGCGCCCGCTCCATCTTCTCTTCCTCGAAGCCGGTGGACTTGGATCTAAACACTACGAGGGTCTTGGTTCGCATGCGAGGTCGCGGTGCGTTGCTGACCTAA
Organism: Cenchrus fungigraminus; assembly: GCA_036936925.1. NCBI lineage: Eukaryota > Viridiplantae > Streptophyta > Magnoliopsida > Poales > Poaceae > Cenchrus > Cenchrus fungigraminus. Next base: position 51,702,315 of record CM072780.1, read on the forward strand.
GCACGGCGGCGCTACTGTTCTCGCTGAGCAATGGAACGGCAGCGGAACCCTAGCGCGGAGTGGAAATGAAAGCAAGTAAAGGTCCCCAGCCCATGGACCGGCCTTATATAGTTCGGCCCCAGCGGCGCAATGGGCGGCCACGCCCAACGTCTCTTTGGCACAAATCACGGCGACCCAACGGCTCGGCGCCTCCCGCGGATCTTCTGCCCAACGGCTCTTTCGGCCTAACGGAAAAATGACAGTAACGGCTAGTTCCGTACGGGAATCTGCGTCCGCCGGCCTTCGATCAGCGCTCCGGCCGACGTGGACTCGTTATGCCCCACATTCAAGCCCCAAAACATAAGTCTCTCCAGTGTGACATCCAAGGTCGCCAAGACCCACGGACGACCTATGGGCCAGCCCTATCGCCCATTCAAGGTCGGCAAGGTACCGGCAACCTTCTAGGTCGCCTCGGCCTCCCCACTGCGGGTTTGCACCACGTCTTCTAGGCCCAGCTGCCTACATGCCTTCTAGGTCGCCCCCGACCTACAGCGGCGACATCCTATCAACGGCCCCGTGCTTAAAGGCTCTACCGCCTGTTGACGACCTCTCGGTCCTTTTCACAGCTTTTAGCTGAGGCCCTGTTGCCTTCTAGGTCGGCTACGACCTACAGAGTTCAGGACTGACACCCTGCGTTGTGCCACTACGCAGCGGCCGTGTTGACCCAGGTCGACACGAGTCTTCTTGTCGGTTACTATGGCCTTCTGAAGGTCGGCGTGCTAACTTAGCCCCGCTGGGACCTTGGCCATGCCATTGCTGCCCGGGCACCTCATCACAATGGTCCAGACACATCAGTTGCCATGCAAGCATGTGTATAAAAGCTTCGTAAGCTACAACAGACTTTGGCCCAAGGCCAATTACAAGATACAAACATATTAAAGGTCCTGATCTACCTTATATAGTGCCTACGGCGCAACCTAGACTGATGAAGCGCGTCGCAAGCTTTCTTCTAGCTTCAGGACCCACTTGGAGACCTCCACCACCGCCGAGGTCGCGACTTCCACACAGCCACCTCTACTCTAGCCCCAGAAGGTTTCCTATGGAGTCCCATCTTTTGCTAGGGTGCTCTCACAAGATCCCAAATGGGACCAGGTTCACCTCGGGCCCCTCCCGGCGCAGCATGACGGTTTCCAACACCACATTAGGCCCCCGCTCAGAAGGCCTGTCAAGGTTGTACTGCCCCATGCTGCACCTGGATTCCTCGCTGGGCGTGGGCGCAGAGATTGGTGGAGTTCTCCTAACTTCGCAAGCATTCTTCTAGCTCCAAGAGATGATACTCTAGCACTATGCTCGGGTGGACGCACACAAGACCAGGGCACTGCATAATTATCAAGCGGCTTTGCCATGGTACTCCTACTTGGTTCAAGAAGTAAGTCAAGAGACCCCCTATTTATAGCAGTGGAGCTCGGCCTTGGCTGTCATCTGCTCCTTAGCTGGCGTGGCGTCCTTATCTGCAACATTGTTACCACGTGGAGCGCGAGGTCTTTGTCTGCTACCGGAAGCGCTGACACGTCTGTCACGGGCCTGATGACAACTTTTTAGTTTTTGTCTCGTAGTGGCATCGACTGCATCTCTGCTTGAGGCAGGTCCTGTGCTCGTACAGTACGCCTGTGGGTCGCTACACGACAAGATTCCTGGCGCCCGGTACTGCCCTGCAAAGATTCTGGATAGTTTGTCTTATTCAACGGGAACAACAACTTGAAGCACAAGCAGAAGGCCGTAGGTTCTCAGTCTCTCCTTCGAGCATCAACCTGACCTTGCAGATCGCCTTACTGCTCGGGGGCTACTCCACGAGTGTGTCTTGTGACGCCCTCTTTACCTACGTCGCGTCGACCTACCAGAAGCAAGCTTCCACCATCCCTCCGCTCGACCTCCCTTTGGTCAGCACAGGGACCTTCCTCGACGGCATTATGATCTTCCCTGACTCCGGTCAGGTCGGTGGTTCTTCAAACAACTACAGCGCCTTGTCTTCACTTCAAACCCGTGGATCTGCGTTCCAGGAGCTTGAGGTTCGACTTCGTGTGCGCTCAGAAGATTTTCTTTTTTGGATCCCCGTGCACCTTGCGCGACCTCGATGGTGCCATGACTTCGTCTCAGCCGCTACGCCTACACGTCGATCGGGGGCTTGAGAGACATGGGTACCCATGGGTCCCCACCGACCAGGGTCCCAGCGGTCCCTGCCATGTGGACCCGACTTATCAGAAGCCCCACCGACCTGCAAATGGGCCCGGAGACCTTATCCACAACCCCGGTGACCTTGTAAGACTCCGGAAGACCTTATCCAGATCCTAGAAGACATGCTGGGCTTATGGGGCAAGTTTCTCCCCCTGGTCGCGGCTCAGCGCCGCCAGTAGGTCCGCAGATCACGGGATTCACCCTGTAATCACGGAAGTTGATCTTCCTAACATGTAACCGACCCCGATGAGGGTCCACCGACCTCGAATGGAAGCCCTAGCCCGTTGACCATATAAGGCGGCCTAGAGCTCCATTCGAGGGGACTTCCCCATTTCACGCATAATTCCACCGCATACTGGATGTAGGGTTTTACTCTCCGGAGGCCTGAACCAGTCTAAACCCTTGTGTGCTTAGCCATTCTCGCCGTATTCCGAGTTCTCCCTGCGAACTACCACCTACGCTCTTAGTTCCCGATCCCCTCCATTAACCTACAACCGCTTGGGTAGCCCCCTTGCGGATCTGTCCAGGTCTCACCCCCTGACAGAGAGCTAGCATTGTACCATCTATCTATTCCACAAAATAAAGCTCCACACTATGTGTTGATCTCTCTCTCTCTCTCCAAGTTCATATTACAAAAGAGACATGGCTATAGAAAAAAAAGGACACATGAAGGTCCAAGAAAAAAAAGAAAAGAAAAGATAGCCATGACCACAAAAGAGTCAAAATAGAGAGGACCATGCAAAATAGAGTTACAACAAATCATATGGTAATAACTAGCACCCATTCCGGGCCTAGTGTACACCTTACCATCATCACAACGTTCATTATACATATGGTAATATCTAGCACCCATTCTGGGCCTAGTATCCACCTTACCATATCCATCATATCCCTACACATGCACAACTTGATCTGATTGTATGATTTAATTTTCTCCTTGGATCCGGTTTTTGTCTTTGCAATACATGTGATGCAAGTATGCCTCATCTTTATACCCTACCTTGAGCTCCATATATAGCCATCATTAGAAGTAGGTTGAAGAAAGGCAATCTAATGCCTTGGTGAGGACTATACACATTGAGCGATTTGAGAGAATCAAATGAGGTGCCAAGCAAGGTTTATTTTCAAAACTTATTGAAAAAAAAGAAAATCCCAAGCTACTTGACATGAGGAGTAGAAGTGATTTGATTCAAGATCGTTCCATTCCTCAACTACCCAAGATGGCACGATAGACACTTCAAAGTTCACAAGTGCAAGGTATGATTCGGAATATCTCTTATGCTCGCTTCATACCATAGGAATTTTTGTTTTCACCTTGGTCCTTAACCTTTACTCGAGGACGAGCAAAGGGCCAAGTGTGGGGGTGTGTTGACGGTCGTTAAGTCCCTATTTTTGACCCTCAACTTTGAACAAATTTCACTCCATCAAAGCTTGCATCATAGCTGTGGGGTTATAAACTAACGGATTCTACGAGCTTTGGTGAATATTTGGATGCAGGTCATAATGAGACATTATAGCACAAATAAAGCATCTTGACAAACAACCTTAAATGCTTAGTTTGATAGCACCATTGCAAAGTTCTTGTCAAGATGATCAAAATGGAGTTTTGGTTCACCCAATTCGGAGTCCGGATGCAGAAATTATGCCTCACCAAAGATTGTGACACGAGACGTGTCGGGGGGTAGGTGCAGCCGAACCTAGTAGGTTCGGCTGGACCTATCAACCTCCTCCGATCAACACCAAACTTTGCCAAATGCCTCTACACCTAGCATAATATCCAAGGGGACCAAGTCCATGGGTGAGGCACCAATTTCATGCATGTTTTAGGTGCTAACGAGGTTCCACGAGTTGTGTTGAGGTTTTATCTGCAGGATCAAGATTAGGGAGCAATTCCGGAGCACCGAGCCACATAAGGTAGGCACGGCCGCACCTAGTGGTGCGCCCGGCCCTACCTTGCACCACTAATCACGTTCACACCGAGTGTAGTCTCGTGCACTAGCTCCCAAAAGTCCAAAATCATCATCATCATGTTGGATCAAGCAAACACACCACAGGCGAGCAACATAGGGGCCAGGAGGCAGGGCCGGCCGCACCACCAGGGCCGGCCGAACCTCCAGGGCCGGCCGCACCACTAGGGCCAGCTGCACCTGCCTGACTCGCCGAAACGTGCCACCAAGCCTCGGTCACTCAAGGGAAAACAGCTACGAATGATCCTGATCGAAGGAACAAGGTCGGTTTGATCCAGAGGTTGAGATTAGCCTCACTTGGATCCATGGACCCACAAGATAGTGAACAACCGATGTGGGACAGCATACAAGACTTCATCTACCCACTAGAGCACGATCCGGAGTGAATGACAAGGGGGCCCAGGGCCGGCCGCACCAAGAGGTCCGGCTGCACCTCCTTCACTCAGCAAACTGACCCACAACCGCCTTTTAACCGCCTCAGGGACCAAATCACGGACGCACAAACGAAGGCGGTGGAAATCACAAGGCTGGCCGCACCTGGAGATACGGCCACACCTCCTTCCTTGGCACTGCAACTCCGTCTCTCCTACAAGAACCCCCTCCTGCAGGCACTGACCCATTGGGGCTATATATAGAGCCTGGCACCTCGTAGAAGGATGTACAAGTGATGAGAAGCAAGTGGCAGAGCCCTCCATAAGTTAGTATTCAGAAAGTAGGGAGAGAGAGTTGAGTGTTGGAGTAGAAGCAGGAGTGTCGGTCTTCTTCCCCTAGTGTTGAAGTAGAAGCCGGAGTGTCGGTCTTCTTCCCCTTCCTCGGCGGGTGCGGTACAACTACGGTCGTCCACACCCGGGATACTTTGTAAGTTCGGATTCGTGAGTAACTAAGTCTCAAGCCATTTCATTGTTCGCTCTTAGGTTCCTCGATTGCGGTTGAGTAGTTTCTACTTATCGTGATTGCTTTGCTTTGGATCCGAGTAAAGTAGTGCTTGGTTAGTGTAGACGCGGTGTCTAGGCTTTCCAGTACCTTGGAATGCTTCCAGGTTCAACGAAATAGTTGTGGTACCCTACGGAGGTGACAGCGCCGGACGGGCTTTGTAGTCCACCACATTAGTTCCGGCAGGTAGGAGTTACGACATCAGAGCCCCCTTCTCATCCCTTTCCGTGGCTCTTTTCCCTCTGGCCCCGACGAGCGACAAGTTTTGCCTTGATTCTATCCGTGACTCTCACGAGTCCCAAACTTCATCAGCTATCCCCTTTCTACCTAAAATCTATCCTTGCCTTTCTATCCTTCGTCACCATATCCCCCAGATGAATTAGTTTAGGTTCACAACACTTCTCGTTCCCCGTGGAAATCGATACCTTGGAATACTCTCAGGTGAAAGCTACAACGGTATCCGTGCGCTTGCGGATCTATCCGTGATCGTGTAGTATACCAACAGGCTTTCTGGCGCCATTGCAAATCTAGTAACGACGTAAGAAGTGCCAACATACTCCTGGAAGCGTTCCCATGCTTCCGGGATACTCTCATCATTCTGCTACTGGAAACCCGAAATTCTTGCGCGGAGGGCATTTGTTTTGCCCACCGGGAAGAACTTTGCGAGAAATGCCTTTGAGCACTTATCCCATGTGTTGATGGCATCTCGCTCTGCATAAAACCATTGCTTCGCCTTCCCGAGCAATGAGAATGGGAATAGGCGAAGACGGATTGCATCATCCGTCACTCCACGGATAGTGAAAGTCCTACACACCTCCAGAAAATGCTGGAGATGTGCATTGGCATCTTCATTGGTCTTGCCGAAGAACGGATTTGCTTGCACCATGTTGATCAACGCCGGCTTGAGTTCAAAGTTTCCATCTCCCACCGTTGTGTTCGGTCCGGTAGGGACATTGGTGTTGGAGGGGGCGGAAAAATCACGGATCGTCCTCTCGACCATCGGAGCTGACGAGGTGTTGTCTACGGGATCGACGGTGTTCGTCTCTTGATTTGAGAGAAACTTCTGAGGGATGAGGACGTGAGGGCGCACTCTCCTCACAAGTGACTCCGGATTGTCATTAAAGTTGGACGGTAGGTCAAAACCGGTCATGCACTACTCTGCGTACACGAGAGTAGAGAAAGGGTAAACCCGCTTAAATAGTGGTTCACCGAACCTTGATAATTCTACCACTAAGTTTAAACAATATCTTGTGCCTATTGCCTCCCCAGCAACGGCGCCAGAAATGCTTGTTGACGCTCCTTAGCCTTACTACTAAGTTTGCACTCACTGTGACGACGCCAAGAATGCTTGAGGCACTCGCAAGCGTCACTACCAGGTTTACACCCCTAGTAACGGGGCTAGGGAACGTCTTTGGTAAAACACATGATCACAGAAAGGTCCACAAGCGCACGGATTACCGTTGTAGCACTTCACCCGGTGGTATTCGGGTTATCGTATTTATATTTTCCCAAGGGAGGCACTACGGCAAAGATGATCGAATAAACGGTGGAGAAAGACAAGACTTGGTAAAAAGCTATAGCAGGGGTAACGAACAAAGATATTCGGGGATAACTTTGACACACACATGGAGATCTTGATAAAAGGTTAGAGAGGACCTAGTGAGCTAGGAGGACAGCGAGACGAGAAAGGATCCTAACACAATATATCTATTCTTGTCAACTCTAGGTAAAGAACTAAGGCAAAGGATAACCAAGGCAAGCTAAACTTGAGAAGCTCTTCTAGTGCTGCAGGGGCATGCAAAGTCGTGCTCTCAGACTGGGATGAGAAGGGAGAACGACGACGCGCTGAATCCTACCGGCCCGAACTAACGTGGTGGGCTACAAAGCCCGTCCGGAGCTATCACCTCCTTACGGTACCACAACTATTCCATTGAACGGGACACCAATCTAAGACTAAGGTAAGCTCTGAGCACCGCGCTCACAACAACCAAAGAACCTTTCCCCGGATATCACGAAGGAAGGTCTCTCTCTATCGTGAAACACCGTAGATCAAGCAAAGAACGACCACAACACTATAGGGTTCAAGAGAGCTATGCTAACCAAGATTAAATTAACTTTAGTCTAAACCAAGAATAAACCTTCTAGAGCAAAGTAAAAGCTGAATGTAATTTACTCAAAAAGCAAGATAGAAAGATAACTTGAATTGTACTTGAGTCTAAACAAAGAAAGGATACAAGAGTAGTACCGGAACTCTAAAGAAGTCTCCTCCGGAACCCCGAGACTAGCTCGACTCAATTCTAACTCCCAAGCTACACTAATCCTACTCTAAGTGAACAAAAGACAGAAATGGAGATGTTCCTGCGTTGTGTGTCCAATCCAGCGAGTGGGAGGTGGCTTTTATAGGCAAGGAAGGTCGGTGGAGTGCAGGGGCCACATGCCAGGTGCGGCCGGCTCACCAGGTGCGGCCAGCCCTGGGATGTGCCGCCTCTCGCCTTGGACGCCCCTAACCACTGCTCCTAAGGCGGTTGTAGGTCGGCTCCTTGGGTCGGTTTCGCCCGGCACGCGAGTTGATAGGTGCGGCCGGCCCACGCCCGTGCCATGTGATGCACCAGCTATGCTCAGGGACGCCTAGGATTGCCTCTGGATGACGGTTGTGCGGTTGAGTGGCCGGACAAGTGGACCCATTGATCCAAGTGATCCTAGCCTCCACCATTTGATCAAACCGACGTTTCTTCAGTGAATCTCGTTCGTCCAAGTTGTGCTCGAGGGAGAGGTTGTGCTTAGGACCAGGGACACGCCACGGGGTAGGGCCGGCCGCACCTGCCAGGCTGGCCGCACCTGCAGGGCCGGCCGTGCCTGGTGGTTCGGCCGTGCCTAGCACGTGTGGTGTGTTGGTCCCAAATTCTCCCAAAATGTGTACCTGCCTATGAAAATCATAACACAACTCGTGGAACTTTATTAGTACTAAAAATGCACATGAAACTTGCCATATACTCCTCTCGAACCTGAGGTTTTGACGGTCGAATTTTTGTTGTAAGGACCGTCAACAGTGGTGGGTGCCAAGCTCTTGGAGAGGTTGCTACGGCCATCACCACCCATGGTTTGCTGGAGATGGCAAGAAGGCTAGGGTTGTTGGAAAGGAGATGGGTTTCTGGAGAAGAACTCATTATGCGAGGTTTTCAGGGGTTATCTGGATAGCACACGAGGAGCTACTAGATACCCTGGCTCACGCGCAGCCTAGAGCCAGATGGGGGAGGTGCGGCCGGCCCACTAGGTGCGGCCGGTCCTAGCCTATTACCCCAAAAGGCTGGCTTCATGGCAACTAAGAAAGGAGAGCAAAAAGAAACAGGAAAACAAACAAGAAACACTCCATATACACAAGACAAGCAAGACTCCAATCATTCCAAGTTAATGACCTCGATAACATCAAGTTCTTCAAGGTTAGGCATGTTTGGTTCAAGGAAGATTTTAAGTCTTTGCCCATTTACTTTAAAAGTGTTTCCGTCTGAATCTTGTAGGGTTATGGCCCCATGCGAAGCAGAATTCACAATCGTGAAAAGGGTCGTCCCATTTACTTCTAAGCTTTCCACGACCAAAAAGTTTAAAGCGGGAGTTAAAGAGTAGTACCTTATCACCCGGATCAAAGGATTTCTTCTTGATCCTCTTATCGTGCCACCTCCTTGTTTTCTCTTTATACATGTTTGCGTTGTGATATGCCTTCTCCCTCTATTCCTCGAGTTCACCAAATTGCATTTGTCTTTTAATTCCGGCGGTGGGAAGATCCATATGCCACTTCTTGATAGCCCAATATGATTTGTACTCCAATTCCACAGGCAAGTGACATGTCTTCCCATAGACCAATTGGTATGGTGTCATACCAATGGGAGTTTTGTAAGCCGTGCGATATGCCCACAATGCTTCGGGAAGTTTATCTTTCCATCCTCTTCCCATCTCGTGGACGGTCTTCTGAAGGATGTTTTTGATTTGCTTGTTTGATCTTTCAACTTGGCCACTTGTTTGGGGATGATATGGAGTAGCGACTCGGTGCTCCACTCCTTGAACTTTCAAGTATCTTCTGAAGTTCCCATCAATGAAATGTGATCCCCCGTCACTGATGACTACCTTTGGTACTCCGAATCTTGGGAATATTATGTCGTGGAACATTTTCTTCGAGCTTCGAGAAGCTGCTGTATGACAAGGTATTGCTTCCACCCATTTTGACACATAATCCACGGCCGCTAGTATATATTCACAATTCCCTGACATTGGAAAAGGTCCCATGTAGTCAATCCCCCAGACATCAAAGATTTCGACTTGAAGATTGGCGGTGAGTGGCATGGCGTCCCTTGTACTAATGTCACCATGCTTCTAACATCTTGGGTACCTTCTCACGAAATCCTTGGCATCTTGGTACATAGTGGGCCAACAGAAACCACACTGCCAAACTTTCGCATTGGTACGGAATGCTCCATAGTGTCCTCCATATTCTGACGAGTGACACCTTTCTAAGATGCCGTTCACTTCCCATGATGGTATGCAACGTCGTAGAAGACCGTTTGCGCATATGCGGAATAGATAGGGCTCATCCCACATGTGGAGTCTACTCTCGTATATTAACTTCCTCTTATCTCCCTTGGGTGGCACATATCCTGATGCCATAAACTTGACAATGTCTGCATACCAAGGATCATTGTTGTCTACCCTGAGGAGTGTATCGTCCCTCAAGAAATCATTGATTGGCAGCGATGAATCATGCTCTAGATGAAGCCTTGATAAGTGATCTACTACTGAATTTTCCACTCTTGGTTTATCCTTGATTTCTATGTCAAATTCTTGGAGTAGTAGAATCCATCGGATCAATCTTGGCTTTGCATCTTTCTTGGTGAGGAGATACTTTATAGCGGTGTGACCTGTAAAGACAATTACCTTGGCCCCCACTAGGTAGGACCTAAACTTGTCTATTGCAAAAACCACAGCTAGGAGCTCCTTTTCGGTGGCAGCATAATTCAGCTGAGCACCATTGAGAGTCTTGCTAGCGTAAGCTATAGCATGGTGTTTCTTGTCCTTAGTTTGTCCTAGGACCGCCCCAACGGCATAATCGCTAGCATCGCACATGATCTCAAAAGGCAAACTCCAATCGGGAGGTTGGATAATTGGGGCTGAGATCAAGGCTTTCTTGAGGGTATGGAATGCGATAAGGCACTATTCATCAAACACGAAAGGGGTATCCTTGGCTAAGAGTTTGGTCAAAGGACGGGCAATCTCCGAGAAGTTTTTGATGAACCTACGGTAGAATCCTGCGTGGCCTAAGAAACTACGGATGCCCTTGACATTAGCCGGAGGTGGAAGTTGTTCAATAACCTGTATCTTAGCTCTATCCACCTCTATCCCTCGTTCGGACACCCTATGTCCGAGAACAATCCCTTCTCTTACCATGAAATGGCGTTTTTCCCAATTGAGGACAAGATCCTTCTCGACACACCTTCTAAGAACTTTATCAAGATTTTTAAGGCATTCCGAGAAGGTCTTTCTATAAACCGAGAAATCGTCCATGAATACTTCCATGATTTGCTCGATCATATCCGAGAAGATTGACATCATGCAACATTGAAAAGAGGCTGGAGCATTACATAGCCCAAAGGACATTCGCCGGTAGGCGTAAGTTCCGTAAGGGCATGTAAATGTGGTTTTATCTTGGTCATCAGGATGGATAGAAATTTTGTGATAACCAGAATAGTCGTATAGGAAGCAAAAGAAGGAATGCTTCGCTAACCGTTCCAACATCTCATCTATGAAAGGAAGGGGAAAGTGGTCTTTCTTGGTGGCCTTGTTAAGCTTGCGATAATCTATGCACATACACCACCCTGTGACGGTGCGCTGAGGGATGAGCTCATTCTTATCATTGTGCACCACCGTCATGCCTCCCTTCTTTGGCACAACTTGAACGGGACTAACCCATTCACTATTGGGTACTGGGTAGATAATCCTGGCATGAATGAGTTTTAAGACTTCCTTTTTCACTACCTCCCTCATATTGTTGTTGAGCCGACGTTGAGGTTCTCTTGAAGGGGTTGCGTCGGGTTCGATGGGAATCCTATGTCTGCAAAGAGTGGGGCAAATTCCCTTGAGATCTTGAAGAGAATATCCTAGTACTGATCGATGGGTTTCAAGAATAGTGATGAGCTGCTGAGCTTCTACCTCAGATAGCTTATCACTGGTGATCACTGGAGTTTCTCGATTCCCAAGGAGAAACGTGTACTTTAATCCCGGAGCGAGAGGTTTGAGCTCTATTGGTGGTTGTTCCGGCTTCTCAGTTGGGTCAAGCTTGAATGAGACTGGGCCTCATCCTCCTCTGTGAAGAACAGGATTTCCTCTTCAAAGTTTGGTTGAGCTAACTCTGCTAGGGAAGCGGCCATTACCTCCTCTAGTAGATCTGGTTTGGGTTCGGCTTCTACGGGGGTGTTTTCGGTTCTAAGGTAAGACACTGGTAGGAAGTCATCACCGATCTTTAGCTCCAAAACTGGTTTCCTTGGGGATTGCTCTAAGATTTTCATGATAGGTCTACCGATGATGATTGAATGGGTGTGAAGACAAGGTAGATCAAAGAGATGAAAATCAAGATATAGTGTTAAGGAGTTTCGAAGATTTTGAGAAACTTCGAAAATCAAGATATGGGCATGAAACTTCTATGGGAATGTTAAGGAGTTTCGAAGATTTTGAGAGAGAAAATATGGCTGCTAGGGATTTCGCTAAGGATGAACTGATAATGTTGATCCCCAGGCTAGGATCATACCCGACATCATGCTTATTCCCCATGAGTTCACATATAGTGTGCCTCATTTTGGTTGGGAGTTTTTATGACATTGGTCGAGGCTTCCGCCTCATCCAACCATTCTCTACTCATGATGGCCGAAAGATTTGTAATGAGCCTAAAATGCTCGGCTCGTTCCTCTGAGCAAGAGATAGGAATTTCCGGCTCCTCTTGTGCTTTTGGTCTCTCTACTCTTTGGTAATTCCAAGTATTCCCAAAGTTAGCAAATAGCTCATCGTAAAATTCGTAGACGAAATCGCACGAGGGGTCGTCAAACTCTCTATATGGTTGAAATGGTTCATCGGTGAACCATGTTTTTGTTAGAGGAGTGCAATCCTCTACGGATTGGATAGTTGGGAAAGTGGGTTCCTCCTCAATGGGTTTCGGTTCCGAGAGAGTGTTTGGCATGTGCTCCTCCTGAGTGATCTCTTCCTCATCCGGGAATTCATCATAAACTCCCGTGTAAGGGGTATTTTGAAGGATTTTTGTTAGAATGTCCTTACACTCAGACAAGGTGAGATGAGTGAAAGATCCTCCGGAAGAAGAGTCTAAGAAAATTGCTAACTCTGGTCCAAGACCATCGCGAAAATGTTGCAAAAGAATGGGCTCTGCGATACCAAGGTCTGGACCAGAATCTACGATTTTTGTAAATCTTACCCATGCGGCTCCTGGAGATTCGGTCTTCCGTTGCTCAAAACAGATGACCTCTCATCGAAGTTTCACTACTTGGGGAATCAGGAAGAATGTTAGGCAAAAAGCCTTTTGTAAACTTTCCCAGTCCCCCTCCATACTTCTCACACTGAGTGAATACCATTGTTTTGCTCTCCCCATTAATGAAAACGGAAAGAGTTTCCATTTCAAGGTATCTTGACTCATTCCTGCGATCACAAGACACGAACAAAGTTGTTCGAACTCGCACAGGTGGGAATAAGGACTTTCATCCTTATCTCCGGAGAAGCTTTGCTCTCGAACCATAGCTATGAAGCCGAGATGTAGCTCACAGCTAGATGTTTCAATGGAATGCGATGAAGGTGGAGGCTCCAAATGACTGCCCTTTGGAGCGGAAAAATCGAAAAGGGTTGGATTGGAATCCATGTGATAAATGGGGTGATACACGGACGAACTGGGTTCGGGATCAGAACAGGTACCGCTCCCCGGCAACAGCGCCAGAAAGCTTGTTGGAACTTCTTACGTCATTACTACATTTGCAACGGCGCCAAAAAGCCTGCTGGTATACTACACGATCACAGATAGATCCGCAAGCGCACGGATACCGTTGTAGCTTTCACCCGAGAGTATTCCAAGGTATCGATTTCCACGGGGAACGAGAAGTATTATGAACCTAAACTAATTCGTCCAGGGGATATGCTGATGAAGGATAGAAAGGAAAGGGTAGATTTCAGGTAGAGAGGGGATAGCTGATGAAGTTTGGGACTCGTGAGAGTCACGGATAGAATCAAGGCAAAACTTAAAACTTGTCGCTCGTCGGGGCCAGAGGGAAAAGAGCCACGGAAAGGGATGAGAAGGGGGCTCTAATGTCGTAACTCCTACCTGCCGGAACTAACGTGGTGGACTACAAAGCCCGTCCGGCGCTGTCACCTCCGTAGGGTACCACAACTATTTCGTTGAACCGGGAAGCATTCCAAGGTACTGGAAAGCCTAGACACCGCGTCTACACTAACCAAGCACTACTCTACTCCGCGCTAGAGTAAAGTAATAACGATAAGTAGAAACTACTAAACCGAAATCAAGGAACCTAAGAGCGAACAATGAAATGACTTGAGACTTAGTTGCTCACGAATCCGAACTTACAAAGTATCCTGGGTGTGGACGACCGAAGTTGTACCGCACCCGCCGAGGTACGAGAAGAAGACCGACACTCTGGCTTCTACTCCAACACTCAACTCTCTCTCCCTACTCTCTGAATACTAACTTGTGTAGGGCTCCGCCACTTGCTTCCAATTACTTGTTGTCCTTCTACGAGGTGCCAGGCTCTATATATAGGCCCTCTGGGTCAGTGGATGCAGGAGGGGGTACTTGTAGGAGAGAGGGAGGTGGAGTGGCCGGCAAGGAGGTGCGGCCGTGCCTCTAGGTGCGGCCGGCCCTCCAATTTCCACCGTCTTCGATCGTGCGTCCGTGATTTGGTCCCTGAGGCGGTTTGTGGGTCGGTCGGCTCTGTGAAGGAGGTGCGGCCGTACCTCTTGGTGCGGCCGGCCCTGGGCCCCCTTGTCATACACTTTGGATCATGCTCTAGTGGGTAGATGAAGTCTTGGATGCTGTCCCACGTCGGTTGTTCACTAGCTTGTGGGTCCATGGATCTAAGTGAAGCTAATCTCAACCTCTGGATCAAAGCGACCTTGTTTCCTCGATCAGGATCATTTCTAGCTGTGCTCCCTGGAGTGACCGAGGCTTGGTGGCTCATTTGGGCGTGTCAGGCAGGTGCGGCCAGCCCTAGTGGTGCGGCCGGCCCTGGAGGTTCGGCCGTCCCTAGTGGTGTGGCCGGCCTTGCCTCCCGGCCCCAGTGCATCTCTCCTGTGGTGTGGTTCCTTGATCCAACATGATCGTGACGATCTTGGCCTTTTTGGAGTTGGTGTTCGGAGCTATACTTGGTGTGAACCTGAATGGTCGTGCAAGGTAGGGCCGGGCGCACCACTAGGTACGGCCGTGCATACCTTATTTGGCCCAATGCCCCGGAATTGTTCCCTAATCTTGATCCTGCAGATAAAATCTCAACACAGCTTGTGGAACCTCATTAGCACCTAAAACATGCATGAAATTCGTTATAAAGTGCTACCGTAGCCGAGATGTTGACGGTCAAAAATTTGTTGTAAGGACCGTCAACAAGCGCCGGTCTGGGCGGTGGCTACAGCAGGTGCACAGAAACGTTCCAGGAAGCCTCAGTGACTTCTCTAGGCCCTGGAACATAGACCACCTCCAAACCTCAAACTGAAGGAGAAGAGAAACCTTCACAAAACCTAGCAAAACACCTTGGAACCTGCCAATAACTGACCAGAAACACAACACCCAAAAACCACACGAACCAGGCCGTTCACCCGAGCCAAAACCCAACAAAGGGCTCCACCGGTCAGACTAGTGGGAGGCACCGGTCAGACCGGTCAAGGCCTGGGCTCTCGGGATGAACAGCGGGCCGCAGGTCAACCCCTCCAAACAACCTTCCCGATCTCCCGATTCGCTCCACGGATTCGCACAAGACTTTGGGGATACTAGGAGTACCTCATGGGCATCCCATAGCTACGATTTGGTCCACCAAAACTTGTTGAATCAAGAGGAATCGAAGAATTTCCACCGAGAACACCACTTTTCTGAAACCTAAGAAAACCCCAAAATCGAGCACCTTTACTCACAGATTTGGGAGGAGAATCACAAGGAAAAGAACCATGAAGGGTTCATGCATACATCCCCAATCAAACCCCAAAGAGAAAGGCCTCAAATCCACCAGAAGAAATTCGCCAAGAAAAGGCTCCGAAAATGACCAAAAAGGAAAACGGGGGAACAACACAAGGCCTTGAGGAACCACGCCGAATTATCTATACATACCATGAAGGTTCATACAAGGTCTAGCTTGCCACCCGATCATCCATTCCTCTCTAAGGATCTCACCATGAAGCTCTCAAGCTAGTCCTAAAAAATCCTAAGGAAAATAGCAAGGGAAAATAGCAAAAGCAAATGAGCTAGGGTTCCAAGAGATGGCTGCCATCCTCTCACTGCTTGGTTTGTATGGAGGCGACCGAAAGACGAAACTACCCCTAAGACATAAAACTAAGATAGACACCCCTGAGGGGCAATTTGGGAATCTTCGTCGTAACACCATCGGACGGATGCCCGGCAACCGCAAACTTGCTTAGCCTCGACGCAAGGTTTGCAATCCCGACGTGTGTCCTCTGCTTCGAAGTATCAGGAAGGCGTCGTCGCACACCGGTCAAACCGGTGCTCCTCACCGGTCAGACCAATACCGGCCGGTCAGACCCACCAGTCAGACCGGCTTGATGTTGTTGCTCTTTGGTCTTCGGTCTTGGCTTTGTGGATCAACCAAGGAACCTAGTGGTTTTATAGTGAACCACTGGAAACCCCGCGGACTTGGTGTAGCCTCCCGCCAATCTCCACTCATGACTTGGCTCCCACATAGTCCCGGCTTGACCTTGGTTTTGAGGCTGAACCAAGAAACCTTCCATGACTTCGTCTTGCTGTGCCACCATGCGGCCCGAACTTGACCCCGCTGGCCACCGAGTCCCTCGAATCAAGCCTACTTGTCTGCTCCACACCTAGAGGACTCACCGACATCGACCTTTCGCGCTTGTTCTTCACCTGCACCAGCACCAATCAAGCCACAACCTGCACCTGCAATACTTAGCCATTCAGTCCACACAACGTTGTCAATCACTCATCACACCAGGAAGCGACCATCCACCGGTCCTCGAACCACACAAGCTCTCAATCTCCCCCTTGATGAGTGCATTGACAACACACACATTTGGTAACCAAAAAGAAAAGGAAAAAGAAAAGAAACGAACAAAAAAAACTCAAACAAGCAATCGAAAGCCGACCAAAGGCTAAAAGTAAGATCACTTGAAAGAGGAAAGTCTCGGTCCCCTTAGGCAAGCGCAACGGCTCGACACAACCGAGACAAAACAAGCTCAAGCAAAGAGCACAAACCACCAAAGCAAAGCTCGAAAACTACAAAGAGCTCCGCTTGCACACATGCAAGCTCCCCCTGAACCAATGCAACTCCCCCTAGACGAATGCATGCAAACCTCTTCACAAAACAGAGTAGCTGCACCAGCTCAGCTCTGACCGGTCAGACCGGTCCACAGCACCACATCTGCACAGGTTCTGACACTTACACTGATCAGACCGGTGACCACCACCGGCCAGGCCGATGACCACCTGGGAACAGCAAGAGCCCAAAAATGGCTCGAAACCACTTCGGAAAACTTCTAAATGCATTCAGTAGCACTTTTCCTTCACAACCATCCCCCCCTTGTTGCCAATGCATGAATCAAGGCAAAATTAGTAGAAATTCAACCTAGAGCTTCTCAAATAGGCAAAATTCAACACAAGATGCTACACATGTCCAAGTGAGCAAGTTAGATACTCTATAGCTTCGTATGGACATCCGATACAAGATCACGAAGTTTCACAACCATTGGGCAAAGCTAAGATAGAATTGAGCATTTTTGCGAAAATTTACCCTCTCATGAGCAAAGTCCTAAACATGAGCAAAACATGTCAAAATGGCAAAGCCACACAAACTTCGTGCTAGGACATCCATTCTAAGCATAAGATCATCATAAACACCCACAAGCACCTCATGTCATGTCAAAGCCACCGAGCCATGTGCCTACTTCTATATATGAGACTTCTCATTGGTAAGCAAAATGCAACGATTTAGCACGCAAAAGCAATTTAATTAAGCACATATGACATGGGAGCACATTTTCCAAGCAATTTACATTTCATTTTCGGATTCATATTTGGTACATGAAATGTCTTTGCGACAAAAAGGAACTTATGCCCCTCCACAAGATAAAGCAAGGGGACTAAACATTCATGATGACAAATGAGCCTTTGGCCCCATATGATCAAAATAAGCCATCCAAGCACAAATTAAGTATAGAAATGTCACTAAAACATGTCATGATCATATAACGGCATTTACTCATAAGAGAGCATACATGTAGCATTTTTCAAAAACATAGCTATCAACCATGGATATAAATCAAGATCATCAAGGGCAAAGCCAAACCAAACCATATCGTACCAAACTAGCTCACAAGACCATATATAGCACATCATGGTGAACTATGTATATAGGAGATGCTTTTCCTACAAAATGCATAAGGTACAATATGCATGCAACCTAAGATGCAAAGATGCCTATTCATCATTTTACATATGCAATGCAAAATGCAAGAATGCACAAAAGGAAACTTTACATATGCTACACAAGGAGCTCCCACCACCAACTCAAGAAATCAAACACACACCAAGTTCTCTCCGCAAACGAGTGAAAGTTGCTTGATCTAGGGGCTTGGTGAAAATATCCGCTAGTTGGTTTTGCGTGGGCACATGGATCAAAGCAATTTTCCCTTTCTCAACATTGTCTCTCAGAAAATGGTATCTCACTTCTATGTGCTTGGTTTTGGAATGTAGCACTGGGTTCTTTGCAACACTAATGGCACTCGTGCTATCACAAAGAAGTGGAACCTGCGTATAGTCCTCACCAAAGTCACTCATGGTGTATGTGATCCAAAGGAGCTAAGAGCAACAACTAGCTGTGGCAACGTACTCGGCTTCGGTTGTAGATTGAGCAACACTCAACTGTTTGCAGGAAGACCAAGACACCAAAGAAGAACCCAAGAACTACTGGCATGTCCCAGAAGTGGACTTCCTATCCAACTGACACCCGGCAAAATCCGCGTCTGAAAAACCATGAAGCTCCAAAGAAGAAGACGCGGAGTACCAAAGGCCAAAGTCGGGAGTGTATCGCAAATACTTGAAGATGCGCTTGACTACTTACCGATGCGAAGTCCTTGGAGACGCTTGAAAACGAACGCACAGACATACCGAGAACTAGATGTCAGGCCTCGTCGTCGTCAGGTATAGGAGGGAGCCGATCATGCCCCGCTACTCCTTCTAGTCCACGTGTTCACCTTCCTCATCCGCATCAAGGGCTATAGTCATACTCATCGGCGTCATCATGGCCTTGGAGTCCTCCATCTTGAACTTCCTCACAATGTCCTTGGTGTCCTTAGCTTGGAGCACAAATGTTCGTTCCTTTGACTGCTTGATCTGGAGGCCGAGGAAGAACTACAACTCACCCATCATGCTCATCTCAAATTCCCTGCTCATCTCTTTTGCAAACCTTGCAACCAAAGAGTTAGACGAGCCACCAAAGACAATATCATCCACGTACACCTGCACAATTAGGATCTCCTTGCCCTGCCTGAGGAGAAACAAGGTCTGATCTACCTTCCCCATCTCAAAGCCTCTCCAAATAGGAACCCTCTCAACCTACCATACCAAGCTCTAGGCGCCTGCTTCAACCCATACAGCGCCTTCCTCAACTTGTACACCCTATGGGGGTACTTCTCACTCTCAAAACCCGGTGGTTACCTCATAAACACTTCTTCCTTCAACACACCATTCAGAAACGCACTCTTAACATCCATTTGGTACAATTTGAACCCTTTAGCCATAGAGAAGGCTAAAAGCATCCTAATCGCTTCCAAACGAGCCACAGGAGCAAATGTCTCCTCATAATCTATCCCCTCTTTTTGTGTGTACCCCTGAGCAACCAGCCTCGACTTGTTTCTCACTACTTCACCTTTCTCTCCCTCTTTATTTTTCCGCACCCATTTTGTCCCAATCGGCTTACAATCTGGTGGTGGCTCCACTAACTCCCAAACTTGGTTTCTCTCAAAATTCTCCAACTCCTCATGCATAGAATTGACCCAATTATGATCAGATAGCACATGTCCTATGTCTTTGGGCTCAAAAGTAGCAACAAAAGCAGCATGGGCAAAGTGAGTGTCATTTTGAAACCTCCACCATGTAGTTCGTTCGTTGATGTTCCCGATGATCATTGAAGCTGGGTGATCCACTTGTACTCGCCTCGAAGCCACCTCCCCCTCAGTTGCAGCTTCCTCTCGATCTCGGCACGTCGTCGTAGGTGTGGGAGAAGGCCCGTCCTCAATCGTAGTTGAAGTAGTATGCACATGCTCAGCCGTGGGCGCCACACCACCATCTTCCTCGTCTCCTTGCTGCTGCACCTCATCCTCAAAAATCTCCTCGCCAAGTTCCTCGTCACCTGCACACTCAAAAACAAGCTAACTACGTGGCTGTGTCTCGTCGAAGGTAACCTCGCAAGTCTCCACGATTTGGTTAGTTTCAAGATTGAGCACCCGAAAGGCTCTAGAATGAGACGCGTAACCAAAGAAAATGCCATCGACAGACCTAGCCTCGAACTTGTCCAAACTCTTGCCTTTCTTACGAATGAAGCATTTGTAGACAAAGACGTGAAAGTGACTCACCTTGGGAGTTCTACCGTGCATCAACTCATAGCAAGTCCTCTTCTTATGGACCCGGAGATAAATCCTGTTCGACACATAGCACGCGTTATAGACCGCCTCAGCCCAGAACCTTCTCGGAGTCTTATGCTCATCGAGCATCGTCCGAGCCATCTCACACAGGGTTCTGTTTTTCCTTTCCACCACGCCGTTCTAGGGACGAGCATATGGACTCGAGAACTGGTGTTCAAGACCCAAGTCATGGCAAAAGGTTTCGAAGCGAGAGTTTTTAAATTCTGAGCCATTGTCACTACGGATCGCTCGTATGGCATCTCCATGCCTCTGGTTCTTCAACCTTAAGACAAGATCTCGAACAAAACCGAACGTCTCCTCTTTTTCATCCAAAAAGAAAACCCAAGCATACCGAGAGTAGTCGTCCACCACAACCAGGACGTACCACTTCCCACCCACAGATCTCACAAGAGCTGGGCCAACAAGGTCCATATGGAGCAGCTCGCATAGACGCTCCGTCATGACATCGGTGAGGGGTGGATGGGAAGCAGCTACCATCTTAGCATGCCTGCACGGCTCACACACCAAATCCTTTTCGAACCTCAAACGGGGCAATCCTCGGACCAAGTTGAGTCCACTCAAGTGTGACAAAAGATCAAAGCTCAAGTGACCCAACCTCGTATGCCACTTCCACAACTCACCCGAAGAACCAGCCACGAAACATCTCGAAACACCTGAACTCTGAGAGAAATCTGCTCAGAATATTTGACCCTCAGGAATGACCACATAGACAAGGTCACCTCAAGCATCAAGTATCCGAGAACCACCCGACTTAAACAACACCTCAAAACCTTCCTCAAGAAGCTGGGAAACAGAAAGCAAATTAAACCCCAACGACTTGACCAAGGCAACATGCTTCAACACCACTTTGTCACTTACCCTCACTTCACCTTCCGCAAGTACATGCCCTCGCCCATTGTCCCCAAAGGTGATGTATGTCCTGGACACCACTTGGGTGAGGCTGGAGAACCACCCCGGATGTCCGGTCATGTGCCTCGAGCAACCGGAGTCGATCAACCAAACGTTCCCCAAGCTTCCCACCTGGAAATAAAAAAACGAGCACATGGATGAGCAAACGACTCAACACTGGGGTTGGTACCAAAAGAGTAAAACCAGTGCTGAGCCATCTGCTCCAAAGTGGTGTTAGCACGATCCATCCTAGCATTCCTACCAAAGTGGGCATTAAACCTACCACGAGCACCAAACCTCAGACCCATCCTACCATCTCCACTAGAACTGAAACCTTCACAGGGAAACCACTCTCATCTCGCTGGAGGAGCACGAAAGCCACGAAAGGAAGATTGTGGACCGTAGCTCCTGTCCACCTCAAACCTACGACTCCTCCAACCCTCGTATTGAGCATGAGGTGGAGAACATCTAGCAAACTCAACACCAGCACACTCTCCATGCCAACCACCTGTACCACGACCAAAGGAACTGAACCTAGCATCACCACGACTACGAAACCCAAACTGGCCAGCACCCAGACCTACGCCGGTCTGACCGGTCCCCCTGACCGGTCTAACTGGTCGTGCTCGGCCAGCAACACCACCAGCAGCCATTCTATCTCCCCAAGCCGGAATCATCCTCACAGTGGCTTTTGCCCTGGGCATTTGCATATGAGGCTCAGGTACACCATTAGAAGGGTGGTTCCTGTCCTTGTTAGCCCACTCCTTAGCCATTCTCTCCTCACGCTTCCTCTTGAAGCAAAACTCACCCTTGTAACCATCTCTCCCACAATACTCACAATGGAACCGTATGGGTTTAGGTTTAGGCTTGGGTTGGGGCTGTTCACTTGACTTCTCTTTTGGTTTCTCCTCACTAGGTTTCTCTTCCTTCTTCTCTCTAACCACATCTCCCTTTGAGCTCAGAAATCTCACCGGTTTTTGAAAGTTGTTTGTTGGGTGAGGGAATATGGGTGGATCTGGAGTTGTGTCAAGTTTGTTTCTGAGATGGTTAGGCTTAGGCTCAAACTTGTTCTTATGTGTTGTTTGTGGTGGGATAGGAATCTCTCCAATTTTCTCATCTTTCTCACCACTGCTCTCTCCAATCTTGTTGCCCGAAGTGCTTGACCATCATAGCATTTGAAAGCCGCTATCATGATACCAAGCTGAGGCTCCTAACCCAACAACCAACTCAAACACTTTCTCAACTCATCATTCTCATCCTACAAGCGATCAACATAATGTGCAAGTTTCATATTTTTCACAGCATGCAATTCACAAGTAGAGCAGGAAGTAGGAATAGGAACTTTCAAATCAGTCTCAAGTGAAACAATGCGAGCACGAAGTTCATCAATCTTTTCATGCAAAACAGGACAAGATGTGCAAGCACCTAGCAAAGAAGGTCTAGACTGCAGCTCAGCCAACTCAACCCTAAGCACATCTAGTTCCTCACACTTCGAGGCATGCTTTTCCCTAAGAGCAGTAAGATTAGCTAGGAACACAGAGCAATCAGCACAATCAACCTCATCAGAAACAACAGGTGAAGCCATAAGCGAGTCAATCTCAAGTTTAGCATCTAGGTTTTGTGTTTCTAGCTCAGCTACTCTACTCCTAGCATCTTCAAGTGAGGCTCTAAGCTCCTTTCTCATTTTCTTAGCCTCTCTAAGCATATCATCACGATTATCAAGCAGTTTTCCTAGTTCCTCATTCTCCTGGCACAAGAAGGAAAGCTCATCACGTACCTCATCCTTGGAGTCAGAGTCTAAGTCGTCCTTCTGGCTCTTCTTGCTGCCAGACCTATGTGCCATGCCGCAGAAGCCATCTCTAGTGAAGCAGCTCAGCCCGCTCAGGTTATTGGACCCCTTCTTGCTCTTGCGCCGATCACCTTCGTCTTCACTACTACTCGAGCTCGAGGTAGAGTAGGCGGAGTTGGAGTCAACGTCGCATGCTCCGACCATCGCTCGGGCCTTCTTGCCGTGGCCGTCCTTCTTCCTCGATCTTCACTCGTCCTTGTTCTTGTGCTTGTGCTTGTGATCGCGCCTAGACCGGTCCTTGCTCTCCGTCCTCGACCGGTGCTTGTAGTTGTCCTTGTTCTCCATCTTCTCAGGACAGTCGGCGACGAAGTGTCCTGGCTTGCTGCACTGAAAGCACATCCTCGTGTTCCTTATTGTATTCACCCGGTTCTCGTGCATCCTCTCGAACCTCCTGGTCAGCAGCGCCAGCTCGTCCTCTCCAAGCACGCCGAACTCCTCATCTGGCAAAGACATCAAGGAAGACAGAGAGTACATCCTAGTGGATGGGTTAGCGTTAGACTTTGCACCTGAGCCACCGATGAGGGCGAGACTATGAGAGTCAGTCGGGCCCTTGATCTTGGCTGTCACACCCCGGTCCACCTCAGCCGCCTTGAGCTTCGAGAACAGCTCGTCTACCGTCTGAGTCTCATACTTCTTAGACTCTAGAATGGCCTCGACCTTTCCGCCCCAAATAGAATGATCCAACGAGTGCAAGAGCTTCACGGCTCTGTCATGATCATCATTCGGGAGCGTGGTCACATTGGCCCTCATGTTGTTCACAATCACCGTGAACTGCTGGAACATCGTATCGATGGACTCACTAGGGAAATAAGTGAAGTTCTCATACTCTCTCCGGTAAGTCGCAAACAACCGAGCCTGAACCTGACTATTCCCAGCGTGAGCATTCTTCAGCGTCTCCCAAATCCTACAAGCCAACTCCTCTGTCAGAATCCGATCGAATTCGGATTGACACAAAGCACGAAACAAGTAGTCGACCGCCTTGTTGTTGGCGTCGTGCATGTCCCTCGATCCCAGAGCAAGGAAGTTAATAGGATGAACATAAGCTGTGTTCATTGTAACGTCCCAAAGGATCTGACCCTTACCGCGGAGGATGAGTGATTGACAACGTGGTGTGGACTGATTCTTGGCTAAGTATTGCAGGTGCAGGTTGCGGCTTGACTGGTGTTGATGCAGGTGAAGAACAAGCGTGAAAGGTCGTTGCTGGTGAGGCCTCCAGGTGTGGAGAAGACAAGTAGGCTTGGTTCGAGGGACCCGGTGGCCAGCGGAGTCAAGTGCGGGCCGCATGGTGGCAAGAACGGCAAGATGAAGTCATGGACGGTTTCTTGGTTGAGCCTCAAAACGAAGGTCGAACCGGGACTACGTGGGAGCCGAGTCATGAGTGGCGACTGGCGGAGGCTACACCGGGTTCGTGGGGTTTCCGGTGGTTCACCAGAAAACCATTGGGTTCCTTGGTTGATCCACAAAGCCAAGACCGAAGACCGAAGACGGAGGTGCAGCAGCATCGGACCGGTCTGACCGGTGGGTACCGGTCTGACCGGTGAGGAGCACCGGTCCGACCGGTGTGCGACGACGCAGTCCAGAATCTTCGAAGCGGAGGACACGCGTCGGGATCGCAAAGGTTGCGTCGAGGCTAAGCAAGTTTGCGGTCGCTGGGCATCCATCCGATGCAGCGATGACAAAGACTTCGGAATTCGCCCTTGAGGGGCATGTATCCCTAGTTAGCTAGTAAGGGTATTTTAGTCTTTCGGCTTGCCTCCATATAACCCAAGTGGTGAGAGGATGGCAGGAATCTCTTGGAACCCTAGCTCATTTTGTTTTGCTATTTTCCTCTTCCATTTTTCCTTTGGAATTTCTAGGACTAGCTTGAGAGCTTCATGGTGAGATCTTGTGAGAGGGAAGAATGATCGGGCGGAAGCTAGACCTTGTATGAACCTTCATGGTATGTATAGATGATTCGGCGTGGTTCCTCAAGGCTTGATTGTGTTCTTCCCGTTTACCCTTTTTGGTGATTTTCGGAGCCCTTTCTTAGCGAATTTCTAGTGGCGGTTTTGAGACCTTTCTCTTTGGGATTTGGTGGGGGATGTATGCATGAACCCCTCGTGGTTCTTTTCCCTTTGATTCCCCTCCCAAATCCGTGAGTAAAGGGACTCAATTTTGGGGTTTTCGTTGTCCTAGGGTTCGTGGTGCTCTTGGCGGAAATCCTTCGATTCCTCTTGATTCAATGAGTTTTGGTGGACCAAATCTTGGCTATGGAGTGCCCATGATGTGTTCCTACTGTCCCAAAGTCTTGTGCGAATCCGTGGAGCGAATTGGGAGATCGGGAGTTGGATTTGGGGGAGTTGACCCGCGGGCGCTGTTCATCCCGAGCTGCCCAGGCACGACCGGTCTGACTGGTGCCCCTAACTGGTCTGACCGATGAGAGCCCCTTGCGGGATTTGTCTCGGGGAACTGCCTTGTTCGTTTGGTTTTGGCCCTTCGTTCTGCTGGTCAGTTCTTGGCTTTTTTGGAGTTGTTTTGCTAGGTTTTGTGAGGGGTTTTCCTTCCTTGCAGGTTGTGTTTTGGAGGTGGTTTTTGTTCCAGGGCCTAGAGAAGTCACTGAGGCTTCTTGGAACTTTGCTGTGCATCTACTGTTCTCCACCGGCCTGACCAGCAGAGTCCACCGGTGTGACCGGTGCCATCGGTCTGACCGGCAGAAGCCATCGGTCTGACCGGTGTGGCACAGGCAGCAGGCTGCGCAGTTTTCCGCTATGCGTTTGGGGTGTTTGGTTCGATTGGTTGTGTTGTTAGTTCCTAGGACCAGTAGCACTCCAGTGGCTACGTGGTCTTGGCCAACTTGGGTAGTTGAGTCGGAGACGTGATCGGGTTTGTCGTGTTCGTCTTGTTGGAGTTTCCATCTCCTTCGAGAAGAATTTTTATCAGCTCCCATTCACTCCCCCCATCTCTGGTCGCCAGTTTCGGTCCTTAAGAGGAAAGCTGTCATCCGCCTCTGCCACATCTGGTAGTTCTTCACATCAAAGTGTGGAGGACCCGATCCCCATTTCTGGTACGCCATCTTTGGATCTTAGACTGGTTAGAGTCCCGAAAGACCCGTAACCGGCTCTGATACCACTCCGATCCCCGTTTCTGGTACGCCATCTTTGGATCTTAGACTGGTTAGAGTCCCGAAAGACCCGTAACCGGCTCTGATACCACTTGAAGGACCGAACTGGCGACCAGAGAGGGGGAGTGAATGAGAGCCGAAAAAAAATCTTCTCGAAGGAGATGGCTTCTCCAACAAGTCGAACACAGCCTATCCAATACTTCTCCGACTCGAACTACCTAACTTTGCCAAAGTCTCGTAGCCACTGAAGTGCTACTGACCCTAGGAGCAAACCACTCAACAAACCAAAACAACCACTACCAACACGTAGCGGAAGTCTGCACAGCCTCCTGTCTGTGTCACATCGGTCAGACCGATGGCTCTAGCCGGTCAGACCGATGGCACCGGTCAGATCGGTGGACAGCGCTGGTCAGGCCAGTGGCTACAGCAGGTGCACATAAATGTTCCAAGAAGCCTCAGTGACTTCTCTAGGTCCTGGAACACAAACCACCTCCAAACCTCAAACTGAAGGAGAAGAGAAACCTTCACAAAACCTAGCAAAACACCTTGGAACCTGCCAAGAACTGACCAGAAACACAACACCCCAAAGCCACATGAACCAGGCCATTCACCCGAGCCAAAACCCAACAAAGGGCTGCACTGGACTGGTGGGAGGCACCGGTCAGACCGGTCAAGGCCTGGGCGCTCGGGATGAACAGCGGGCCGCGGGTCAACCCCTCCAAAGAACCTTCCCGACCTCCCGATTCACTCCACGGATTCGCACAAGACTTTGGGGATACTAGGAGTACCTCATGGGCATCCCATAGCTACAATTTGCTCCACCAAAACTTGTTGAATCAAGAGGAATCAAAGGATTTCCACCAAGACCACCACTTTCCCGAAACCTAAGAAAACCCCAAAATCGAGCACCTTTACTCACAGATTTGGGAGGGGAATCACAAGGAAAAGGACCACGAAGGGTTCATGGATACATCCCCAATCAAATCCCAAAGAGAAAGGCCTCAAATCCACCACAATAAATTCGCCAAGAAAAGGCTCCGAAAATCACCAAAAAGGAAAACGGGGGAAATAACATTTTGACGCTTTTCTGGTCAACACACACGAGCGCTAGATCGCGCGAAACGTCAAAACGCTGAACTTGCCGAGCTCCTGCCTGGACCGGTCTGACCGGTCAGGGGCACTGGTCTGACCAGTGGCTGTAGAGGTGCGATGAAAGCCTAAGATCGCCGCCTCAGGAGGGACCCCGTCGGAGGTGGCGCGCCTAGGGTTGCTCTGAGGTCGGCAAGGCCACTCAGAACTTCCCGGATCGTCGTCCAGACAAACAAGGAAAGCACGAGGTTGGAAAAGCTAGGGTTTGAGAGATAAAAGTTGTGGAAAGTAATATTCGATTGGGTGATTCCACCTCAAACGGTCGTGGCCCTTTATATTTATAGGGTGGGGAGGTCTTGCCCGGCAAGGAATCCTTTTACAACTCGAAATTCGCTAGGACTCCTCAATTCTACTCGGACTCGGGGTCCACCGGTCAGACTGGTCAGGCCCACCGGTCAGACCGGTGTGGCCGTTGCCGGATCGGCTACAGGACGCCCGACCGGTCAGACCGTCGAGGGACACCGGTCTGACAGGTGGCGTCAGCTTGATCGGCTTTGTGCCAATTTTGGGTGCGAACATATGCCCCCCTATTTTTAGTAAAGCTTACTGTCTAAAAAATAATTCTAAGGTCGATGTGACACTTCACCGGTCATTTTTTGGTCTAAGGGCTATTTTTGCTTTAAATCGGCCATATCCTATTAAGCATCTTGCCAGACACTTGGATGAAATTTCTTCAAGTACCTCCCGTTGAGAGCCCTTGGAAGTCGCTGTCCTTGCAAAGTCTCCACCATGTAAGAATTCCCAGAACAAACCTTGACAACCTTGTGCGGACCTTCCCAACTTGGAGACCACTTGCTGAACTTGTTACTCTTAGATCTAATAGGTAAAATCATCTTCCAAACCAAGTCACCTACCTGAAAAGATTTGGCTTCTACCTTCTTGTTGTATGCTCTAGCAAATCTCCTCTTGTCCTTTTCAATTTCCTCCAAAGCTTCCATACGCTTGTCGGTCACTTCATCAATATTGTCCATCATCAAAGCATAATATGACTCAACATCAAGATTATTCTGCTTTGCGAGTCTATATGCGCCTAGATTCACCTCAACAGGCAAAACGGCCTCTTGACCATACACAAGCTCAAAAGGAGTAACCTTAGTAGCACCATGTCTAGAAATACGATGAGCCCATAAAGCTTCAGATAATACCTCATGCTATCTTCTAGGATTGTCTTCTATCTTCTTCTTGATGAGCTTCACCAATGTCTTGTTGCTAGACTCGGCTTGACCATTGGCTTGAGCATAATATGGAGATGAATTGAGCAATTTAATACCATAGGAATCAACAAACTCACGCACCTCTTTGGATATGAACGAAGTCCCTTGATCTATAGTCAAAGTCTGCGGAATACCGAACCTATGTACGATATGCCCAGTAATAAACTCAATCACCTCTCTATGTGTCATATTCTTCAAAGGAATAGCTTCAGTCCACTTGGTGAAGTAATCAGTAGCCACGATCACAAAACAATACCCCTTTGACGACAAAGGATGAATTTTGTCAATAAAATCCATACCCCATCCTCTGAAAGGCCAAGGCTTGATGATCGGATGCATCAACGCAGCAGGCACCAACTGAACATCTCCATGTTTTTGACACTCTTCACAACCTTTGTAGTACCTAAAACAATCAGCTATCATGGTAGGCCAATAAAAGCAAGCTGGCCTGAGGAGCCACTTCATCTTGGGAGCCGATTGATGAGTACCACAAATACCTTCATGAACCTCTGCCATAGCCAACCTAGCTTGATCAGGACCCAAACACTTTAAGAGCAAATCATCCGCGGTCCGACGATACAATTCACCATCATCAAGAACAAACTTAAGAGCCCATCGTCGGACTTTTCTATCAACTGAACTGCTAGGATTATGCAAATAATCAACCAGAGGCTTCCTCCAATCCTCCACCTCATCTTTGTCACGAAAAACCGAGGAGGAACTTTTACCAGGGGACCGGTCAGACCGGTCATGGGCATCGGTCAGACCGGCGTCATTAGCCGACCCAGAACCAGGGAACCGGTCAGACCGGTCGGTGACATCGGTCAGACCGGTGTCACCGGTTAGACCAGTCGGCTGCGTCGGCCTGACCGGTGCCTCCAGAGCAAAACACTCAGCTGTAAGCAACAGTTTGTGTTCTTAAAAATTTCTTTTTCGAACATTATAACCAGATGCTTGCTGGGCCAGAGCATTAGCTCTAGGATTTTCCTCTCGTGGCACATGATAGATAACAAATTTATCCATACAAGATATGATGTCTAAACATTTATCAAGATAAGCATTTTAAAAGCCATTTAGATATTGACATACCTTGGAGACTTGCTGCATCACTAATAAAGAATCTCCGTATGCTTCCACATGTTTTACTCCCATGTCATTCAAAATCTCCAAGCCAAATAGAAGAGCCTCATATTCAGTTTGGTTGTTAGTACAATCATGATCCAATCGGTTAAGAGCTTCAAAAATAGCCCCACTTGGCGAAATAATGACAACTCCAACACCACAACCATCTTTGCAAACTGATCCATCAAAATGCAATTTCCATGGAGTAAAAGTAGCATAACTGACATTCAAATCAAGTTGGTTATCCACTCTATGTTCAACAATAAAGTCGGCAACAATTTGACCTTTCATAGAACTTAATGGCTCACAATGTAAATCACACTCAACTAAAGCATAAGCCCATTTGCCGACTCTACCACATAAAATTGGTTTATGCAACATGTATTTGATTATGTCGGTTTGACATGCTACTATGCAAGTACTAGGTAATAAATAATGCATCAACTTGGTACAAGTATGATATAGCGATAAACACAACTTTTCAATGAAAGTGTACCTTGTTTCGGCGTCTAGCAATCTTCTACTTTCATATGCAACAATGTACTTCTTGCCTTCGGTCTCTTGAGTTAAAACACCTCCAATGACATCCTTCTCAGCCGCTACATACAACTTGAAAGGAATACCACTCTTGGGCGCTTGAAGAACGGGTGGCGAAGTCAAATAGCTCTTAATCTCATCAAATGCCTCTTGTTGCTTTGCCCCCCAAGTGAAGTCAACATCACTTTTCAACCGAAGTAAAGGAGTAAAAGCATTCACCTTCCCAGACAAGTTACAAATGAACCTCCTCAAATAATTTACCTTGCCCAAGAACTTTTGCAAATGCTTTTTACAAGTAGGTGCTTTAACATTCCGGATTGCCTCAATCTTTTTAGGATCTATGTCTATGCCTTTCTCATGCACAATGAAGCCCAAAAACTTCCCAGCCGATACACCAAAAGCACATTTGAGTGGGTTCATCTTTAATTTACACCGACACATTTTTTCAAATGCAAGTCTTAAATCAGCTAAATGAGAATCATCTCCAGCCGATTTGACAACAATATCATCGATATAAACCTCTACTATGATGCCAAGCAAATCATGAAAGATTAAATTCATAGCTCTTTGATAAGTAGCACCCACATTTTTCAACCCAAAAGTCATAACAACCCACTCAAACAAGCCAACAAAACCCGGACATATGAAAGCCGTTTTGGATATATCCTCATCGGCCATAAAGATTTGATTGTAACCAGCATTACCATCAAGAAAGCTAAGAATTCTATGTCTGGATGCAGCATTAACAAGAAAATCGGCTATAGGCATAGGATATTCATCTTTAGGAGTAGCTCTATTAAGATCTCTAAAATCAATGCAAACACGAAGCTTTTTTGTTCCTTTTTTCTCAACAGGCACAATATTAGAGATCCAATCAGCATAACGACAAGGCCTAATAAACTTTGCATCAAGCAACCGATTGACTTCCTCTTTCACTCGGTCATAAATATCAGGATTAAAGTTTCTACGAGGTTGTTTATAAGGCCTAAAACCAGGTTTAATAGGTAAACGATGCTCAACTAAATCACAACTTAAACTAGGCATCTCATTATAGTTCCATGCAAAGCAATCAACATACTCCTTTAACAGCTTTATTAACTCAGATTTAAACAAAGGATCAAGATTCTTGTTCACAAATGTCGGCCTAGGTAAAGTACCATCACCAATATCAACCTCCTCTAAAGGATCAGCCGACGTAAACCCTTGTCCTAACTTGCTCAAATCATCAAAGTCTTCAATGGCCTCACACATATCGTTCTTATGCGCCTGATAGTGCTCTCGCCTTTGTCGCAACCACTCTAGATTTGCATCCATCAAATCGACAGGGAGGTTCTAGCCTGATCAACGATCGGCTTCATGACAACAGTAGCAAAGCCATCTTTGGTAGAATCAATAAGCCTTAAATTAGATAAATCTAAACCAGTTAAGCACTTAAGATTCTCATAATTATCCATAGTATGACTATCGGCCACTGCAACACAAGCCGATGTATCACCATGAACAATATCTACCTCGTCGCCTACCCATTGGATTAAGAACTGATGCAAAGTAGAAGGCACACACTGATTTGCATGAATCCAATCACGACCAAGGATGAGACTGAAGTTACCTTGTGTCTCAGCGATGAAGAATGCCGTAGCCAACGTCTTGCTCCCAACGGTGAGCTCCATAGAGATGACACCTTTAGCTCCCATCGGCTCGCCTCCTCCCACACTGCTGACGGTCATGTTGGTCTTGATCAGCTCATCATCCGAACCTCCCAGCTTCTTGAACAAAGAGTACGGCATCAAGTTGACGATCGCCCCTCCATCCACCAGCATGCGAGAGATAGGCTTCCCATTGATGTGTCCCTTCATGTACAAAGCCTTCAGATGATTTTCAGTAGCTTTAGACTTCTGGAAAATAGCTTCCTTTGGCCCAAAGTCGAGATGCAAGACGTCTTCCTCCGAGAGCACATAACCATCCATAGACATATGGATCACTTTGATGTCCAAATTCATGCGCTCGGGCGAAGAACCGTAATCAACAAGCTCCTCGTCGTCTTCTGGTCCAGGATCCGATGCGGACTTGTCATCACAAACCATGGGAACCGAAGAAGAGAAACCGGGTGGCGCCTCTGGGTCATCGGTCTGACCGTTGCCTGTCACCGATCTGACCGGTCTGACCAGCCCCTGAGGACCGGAGGGTCCGAGGACCGGTGGATGGTCGCTCCCTGGTGTGATGAGTGATTGACAACGTGGTGTGGATTGACTCTTGGCCAAGTATTGCAGGTGCAGGTTGCGGCTTGACT
Organism: Cenchrus fungigraminus; assembly: GCA_036936925.1. Lineage (NCBI taxonomy): Eukaryota > Viridiplantae > Streptophyta > Magnoliopsida > Poales > Poaceae > Cenchrus > Cenchrus fungigraminus. The sequence continues at coordinate 51,734,509 of CM072780.1, forward strand.
CATGTTGGTGCAGGTGAAGAGCGGGCGCGAAAGGTCTATGCCTTGCGGGGCCTCCGAGGAGTGGAGAGACAAGTTGGCTCGGCTCGAGGGACCCGGTGGCCAGCAGGGTCAAGTGCGGGCCGCATGGTGGCAAGAAAAGCAAGACGAAGTCGTCGACCGGAGCCGGTGCAGGGTAGCGGCTCACGACCGGAGTCTGCACGCGGGGTTTGCGGTGGTTCACCACAAAACCATCGGGTTACTTGGTTGAGCCACAAAACCAAGACCGGAGGCTCGGCGGACGGAGACGGGATCTGGGCGCGCTGAGAAGCTTCGATGCCGGTGGGCACGTGGCGAGATCGCAGGGCTTGCGTTGGGAGGATGCGGACTGCGGCGAAGGTGTGGCCGTGCGATGAAGAGGAGTACTACATGACCTATTTGCCCCTGAGGGGATTGTATCTTAAGTTTAAGTGCTAGGGGTAGCTTGGTCATTTGCCCAACCCAGAGGGACTCATATATATAGCTCTAGGGTTTTCTGGGCAAACCATCCATCCGGACTGCTTCTCATTTCCTTGCTCCATAGGCATAGATTTTCTTCACCGCTTTGTAGAGAATCTGACGTCCGAGTGTATGGAAGCATTCATGGTTGCGTTGATTTCCTTCTTGTAGCTCGTGTGATTTTCGTGTCTTTTTCAGGCTATTTTCGTTGGATTTTTGTGCACGCCTTGTTCCTTCGATTCTGAGGTGTTTGGGTTCGGATTTGTTGGTGGGGATCATGGATAGATGTCTTGTGCATCTTTGTGCTTGATCTTGACCCCCCAATCTCCGGATTTGGCCTCCGATTGAAGGATTTCGGTGGGAACCCTAGTTTTTGGTAGAGCTCGGTTGCGATTCGATTCCCGGCGATTTAGTTCGTTTGAGGTCTCAAGTTTTGGGGTATAGCATCTCCTAGGGACGCTTCATATCTCCCCCAAATCTTACCTAAAGAGCTCAAGCCGTTTGGGAGATCCATGGATGGATAGGAAGGGTTGACTTCTCATTTTCGGGCTCGAGCTGCTCTGTCCGTACCTGGCGGACAGTCCGCCTGCTAGGCGCGGACAGTCCACGTGACCCGCAGTTCGTCCAGTTCGTCGCTTGTTCTTGCGCGTTCGTGGTTTGATCCGTCGGGGAAGTTGATTTTGTTTGCACGGTGTTTGTGGACGGTCCACCCGCTTGTCGCGGACAGTCCGCGCGGCACAAGTTGCTCTAGGACCGTCCGCGGGTAGGGTACAGACCGTCCATAATTCGAGGTGCAGTACTGGTTGTTCGGGTCGTTTTTGCGGACCGTCCGCTGTGACCCCGCGGACCGTCCGCCCGGCCCTCACGGACTGTCCGCCTGGTCTTCTCGGACCGTCTACCCCAGGCACTGCAGATTGCCTAAGTCCTTTGCTTCTTGAGTTGTGCTTCCGTGTTGCTTTGAGTTGGGGTTTGTTCCTAGGGTTGGTAGGTCTGTTGTGACTACGTGACCTTGGCAAACTCGTGTGGGAATCCTTGGGTGTGAATTTGGGGCATAGGCCGAGTTCATCCTTCGGGAAGAATTTTTATCGGCTCCCATTCACTCCCCCCCTCTCTGGTCGCCTAATCGGTCCTTCAATTGGTATCAGAGCCGGTTACGGATCTTCATGATTATAACCAGTCTAAGATCCAAAGATGGCATACCAGGAACGGGATTTGGGTCCTCCACACTTTGATGGTAAGGACTACCAGATGTGGCAAAGGCGGATGGCTGTTTTCCTCCGCGGCAAGGGTCAGATCCTGTGGGATGTCATGGTGAACACAGCTTATGTTCATCCTGTGAACTTCCTTGCTCTAGGATCGAGGGACATGTTCGACGCCAACAACAAGGCGGTCGACTACCTGTACCGTGCTCTGTGTCAATCCGAATTCGATCGGGTTCAGACAGAGGACTTGGCGTGCAGGATTTGGGAGCAGCTGAAGAATGCTCATGCCGGGAACGCTCAGGTTCAGGCTCGGCTCTTTGCAACCTACCAGAGAGAGTACGAGAACTTCACTCATCTCCCTGGTGAGTCCATAGATGCTATGTTCCAGCGGTTCACGGTGATTGTGAACAACATGAGGGCTAATGTGGCTGTGCTGCCGTACGATGATCATGACAGGGCTATCAAGCTCCTGCACTCTCTGGATCGTACCGTGTGGAGTGAGAAGGTTGAGGCCATCCTAGGGTCAGAGAAGTATGAGACCCTCACGGTGGACGAGCTGTTTTCCAAGCTCAAGTCGTCCGAGGTGGACCGTGGGGTGCGTGCAAAGATCGAGAACCCGACTGACCCTCATTGTCTGGCTCTCGTTTCTGGATCAAGGACTAACGCTAACATGTCTTCTTCTTTGTCTTGTCTTGTGTCCATGCCAGATGAGGAGTTTGACGTGCTTGGCGAGGAGGATCTCGCGTTGCTGAGTAGGCGGTTTGAGCGCATGTACACGAACCGGAAGAACGCTCGGAGGAGCTCGGGCATGTGCTACCGATGCGGGAAGCACGGGCACTTTATCGCTGAGTGCCCGGAAGCCATGGAGGTGAAGCCCGAGCACAAGCACCGTCTGAGGACTGACCACAAGCACCGCTCGAGGGACGACGATAAGGGCAAGAACAAGTCCGAGCGGAGGCCGAGGAGGAGTGGTGGTCACAAGAAGAAGGAGCGAGCGATGGTTGCCGGAGCAAGCGACATCGAGTCGAGCTCTTGCTACTCTTCATCGAGCTCAAGTGATGAAGATGAGAACTGGCACAAGGGCAAGCAGTCAAGCAAGAACATCAACAGCTTGTGCTTCGCCGCCGAAGGCTTTTGCGGCATGGCACATAGCTCCGCAAGCAAGAAGAGCAACAAGGATGACTCGGGCTCCGACTCCGAGGAAGAGGTAAACAATGATCCATCCTTCTTGATAGCGGAGAATGCTAGGTTGAATGACTTGCTTGACAACCGTGATGATGTGCTTAGAAAGACCAACAAGGAGAAGAGGGAGTATAGGTCTTTGCTTGGAGAGGCTAAGGAGAAGGTGGTTGAACTAGAGTCTTTGCTTGTTGATGCTAGGGCTCAAATAGATTCTCTTAAGTCTGCTCCTATTGTGACCGATGAACCTGAATGCACTGATTGTTCCACTTTTCTTGGTGAATTGACTATGCTTAAGGAAAAGTATGCCTCCAATGTTGAGGAACTAGATGTGCTTAGGGTTGAGCTAGATGAGATGAAATCTAGACCCTCTTTGCTTGGTGCTTGCACTTCTTGTCCTATTTTGCATGAGAAGCTAGATGTTTCGCTTGTTTATGCTAGATCACTAGAGGCTCAGCTGAAAGCTCCTATTCCTACATCATGCTCTACTTGTGAAATAAATGCTGTGAAGAATATGGAGCTTGCACACTATGTTGATCGCTTGCAGGATGAGAATGATGAGTTGAGAAAGATGATGGGTTGGTTGTCTAGTCATGAGCCTCAGCTTAGGATGATGATCGAGACATACAAGCACTATGATGGGGAAGCGCTTGGGGCAAACAAGGTTGGTGAGGGAAGTGGTGAGAATGAGGGGAAGATTGGAGATATCCCAGAGCCACCAAAAACCCACCACAAAATGCCTAAGCTCCTAAGCCAAATCCTCTTAGGAACCGACTAGACACAACCCCAGCTCCACCCGTGTTTCCTCCACATACCGACAACTTCCAGAAACCCATCAAGTTCAAGAGTGACTTGGGGAATGAGTTCTTTGGGAAGATGGGAGAGAAACCGAGTGAGGAAAAGCCAGAGCCCAAAGAGAGTCCAAAACCAAAACCAAAACCAAAACCCTTCCATTGTGAGCATTGTGGGAGGGATGGGCACCTAGCAGAGTTTTGCTTCAGGAGGAAGCGTGAGGAGAGGTTGGCTAGGGAGATGGCCAACAAGGACAGGTACCGCCCTCCTCGAGGTGTGCCTGAGTCTAGGTTGGTGCCAAGGGGCGAGGGTATGGTACGTACCATTTACCCTCGAGAGAGGCGTGTGTTTGTGCCTCGAGGTGAGCCACCACATAGAGAAGGTGGTAGGCGTGTTGGGTTTGGGCGTGGTGAGTTTGCTGGACGTTCCTTCGCTCGTGGCCAATACGAGTATGGGGGGAACGATCGCAGTTTTAGGTCCCAGAGGAGCTACGGGCCACGGTCTCCACCTCGTGGTGCGCGTAGTCCTCCAAGGGGACGTGGAAGTGTTCCACGTAGAGGAGATAGGATGGATTTTGCTAACCCCACTTTTGAGCAAATGGCACGGCACTGGTTTGATTCATTTTGTACTAACCCCAGTGCTGAGTCGTTTGCTCACTCTCGCTCTTGTTTTTGATTTGCAGGTGGGAGGCTTGGAGGGCTTTTGGTTGATCGACTCCGGTTGCTCTCGACACATGACCGGAGATCGAAGGTGGTTCTCCAGCCTCACCCCGGTGATGACCAAAGAGTACATCACTTTTGGGGACAATGGGAAAGGTAGAGTGCTTTCAGTGGGCACGGTGAAGGTGAGCGAGTCTGTGACTCTTGTTTCTCTTGTCAAGTCTTTGGGGTACAATCTTCTTTCGGTTTCCCAGCTTCTTGATGAGGGTTTTGAGGTCTGTTTCAAAATGGGCGCTTCGCGTGTCTTGGATTCTCGAGGTGATCTTGTGTGCACGATCATCCCCGAGGGTCAGATTTTCAGAGCCGATTTTTCTCAGTGTGTTGGCTCTTCTCGTTGCTTGGTTGCTGGCGTTTCGGCGGAGCTTTGGAAATGGCATAGGAGACTAGGTCACTTGAGTTTTGACTTGTTGTCACGCTTGAGTGGGCTAGGATTAGTCCGAGGATTGCCTAAGTTGAAATACCAAAAGGACTTGGTATGTGCTCCGTGTAGGCATGGTAAGATGGTCGCCGCCTCTCACCCGCCTCTGACATCCGTTATGACAGAGAGGCCATGCAAGCTGTTCCATATGGACTTGGTTGGTCCAGCTCGTGTGTGCTCGGCGGGTGGGAAATGGTATGTCCTGGTGATAGTGGACGACTATTCTGGCTATGCTTGGGTCTTCTTTTTGGCTGACAAGGGGGAGACGTTTGGTTTTGTGAGGGATCTAATCTTGAGGTTGAAGAATGAGAGGAATGGAGATGCCATTCGAGCTATCCGTAGCGACAATGGCTCTGAATTTAAAAACTCTTGTTTCGAAACCTTTTGTCGTGATTTGGGTCTCGAACATCAATTCTCTTCTCCCTATGTGGCTTGTCAGAATGGTGTGGTTGAGAGGAAAAATCGTTCCCTTTGTGAGATGGCTCGGATGATGCTCGACGAGCATAGGAGTCCGAGGAGATATTGGGCTGAGGCGGTGAATACCGCGTGCCATGTTGGGAATCGGATTTTTCTTAGGGCCTTCTTGAACAAGACGTGCTATGAGCTCATGCACGGGCGAGCACCTAGGGTGAGCCATTTCAGTGCTTTTGGTTGTCGGTGTTTTATTCTCAAGAAGGGCTGGCTGGATAAGTTTGAGTCGAGGTCTTCCGATGGGATCTTTTTGGGCTATGCGAGTCATTCTCGAGCATTCCGTGTGCTCAATCTTGATACTAACCTAGTCATGGAAACTTGCGAGGTTACCTTCGACGAGACCCAGCCATGCAGTTCGTCTGTCTTTGAGTGTGCAGGTGACGACGAGCTTGGCAAGAAGATCTTTGAGGACGAGGAGGATGATGCTGGAGAGGATGATGGTGATGATGAAGCTCTAGCCGGGCATGTACCCTCTACTTCCACTACGACGACTACAGTGCAGGATGGTCCAGCCCCTACACCGACTACGATCCAGCAAGATCAAGTGGAAGCTGCAGCTGAGGGGGAGGTTGTCTCCAGGCGAGAGGCACCGAGGCGCGTTCAAGTTGATCATCCTCCCTCAAGAATCATCGGCGACATCAATGAACGTACGACACGGTCAGGGTCAAGGAATGTTTCTCACTTTGCTCATTCAGCTTTTGTTGCTACCTTTGAGCCGAAAGACATTGGACACGCCCTCTCTGATCCTAATTGGGTGAACGCAATGCATGAGGAGTTAGAGAACTTTGAGAGAAACCAAGTTTGGGAGTTGGTAGAGCCACCACCACATTGCAAACCTATAGGGACAAAATGGGTGTGGAAGAACAAAGAGGGTGAGAATGGTGAGGTGGTGAGAAACAAATCGAGGTTGGTTGCTCAGGGGTATAGTCAGAAGGAGGGGATAGACTATGAGGAGACATTTGCTCCTGTAGCCCGTTTGGAGGCAATTAGGATCCTTCTAGCCTTTTCCGTGGCTAAAGGGTTCAAGTTGTACCAAATGGATGTGAAGAGTGCCTTCTTGAATGGGTTTTTAGAAGAAGAGGTTTATGTGAAGGAACCACCGGGCTTTGAGAGTGCTGAGTTTCCTCACCGGGTGTATAGGTTGAGGAAGGCGTTGTATGGGCTAAAACAAGCTCCCCGTGCTTGGTATGGTCATTTGAGGGGGTTCTTGTTCAGCAAGGGATTTGAGATGGGCAAGGTTGATAAGACTCTTTTTCTCCTCAGGCAGGGTGATGATATCCTAATTGTTCAGGTGTACGTGGATGATATTGTCTTTGGCGGCTCGTCTCACTCTTTGGTTGCGAGGTTTGCAGAGGACATGAGCAAAGAATTCGAGATGTCCATGATGGGAGAATTGCAGTTCTTTCTCGGGCTTCAGATCAAGCAGGCGAAGGAGGGAACCTTTGTGCATCAAGCCAAGTACACGAAGGACATCCTCAAGAAGTTCAAGATGGACGACTCGAAGCCCCTGTCGACACCGATGAGTACGACTACAGCGTTGGATGCGGACGAGGACGGAGAGCACGTGGACCAGAAGGAGTATCGGAGCATGATCAGCTCCCTCTTGTACTTGACGGTGACGAGGCCGAACATTCAGTTTTCTGTGTGTCTGTGCGCTCGTTTTCAGGCGTCGCCGAGGACTTCACATCGGCAGGCCGTCAAGCGGATCTTCAGGTATCTTCGATATACTCCTGAGCTTGGTCTTTGGTACTCGGCGCCGTCTTCTCTTTCGCTTCTTAGGTTTTCGGATGCCGACTTTGCGGGGTGTCGAGTCGATAGGAAGTCGACTTCGGGGACTTGCCAGTTTTTGGGATCTTCGCTTGTTTCTTGGTCTTCTCGCAAACAGTCTAGTGTAGCTCAGTCTACCACAGAAGCCGAGTACGTTGCTGCCGCTAGTTGTTGCTCACAGCTGCTTTGGATCACATACACGCTGAGTGACTTTGGTGAGGAGTGTTCCCATGTACCTCTCATGTGTGATAGCACTAGTGCCATTAGCGTTGCCAAAAACCCCGTGCTCCACTCCAGAACCAAACATAAAGAGGTGAGGTACCACTTCCTGAGAGACAATGTTGAGAAGGGAAATATAGACCTCATCCATGTGCCAACCGAAAAGCAGCTTGCCGATATCCTAACCAAACCTTTGGACCAAGCTACATTTGCCCGTTTGCGAGGGGAGCTTGGTGTTCTTTTCCCCTTTTGAGCTTTGGTTGGGGGTTTGATGTACATACTCATATTGCATTTTCATTTATGTATCATATCATGCTTGCATCTTTGTATCATAGACTACATATGTACCATATGAGATGTGCTTCTCCTATAAACTTGGATCACTATGATATGCTAGATAGGAGATTAAGACTTTGCTTTTGATGCTCATATGATGGATAGCGATGCTCTTGATAGATTTGGGATGTATGTGCTTGTGGATGGCTTATTTTTGTGAAAATGCTATATATGATCCTCTCTTATGAGTTGAATGCCTTTCATGCTAAATTTGTGCACTTATGGCTATAGCTTGCTTAATTTGTGCTTGGGACCATGTTCTTTTCATATGGGGTCAAAGACCCATCTATCATCATGGATGTTTAGCCTACATGCTACCTTGTGGAGAAGCCTAAGCTTCTTTTTGCCGCAAAGGCACTTCATGTACCATGCTTCATTTGTAAATCTTGAAATTGGTATATGAAATGCTTGTGCTTGAAAAATATGCTTCTATGTCATGTATGCTTTAAATTTCTTATCTTGGGTGCTAAACCGTTGCATGATGTTCACCGTTGAGAAGTCTCACATTTAGAAGTGAACACATGGCTCGGTGGCTTTGACATGACATGAGATAGCTTGTAGGTGTTTATGATGATCTTGTGATGAGAATTTGTAACCTTGCATGAAGTTTGTGAGTTATATGTTGTTTGTGCTCATTTTGATCATGTTTAGGTCCTATGCTCATGAGAGGGAAGTTTTTGTGAAAAATGCTTTATTTTGATCTTGGCTATGTCACATGCTTATATGTTCCTATCTCTCTCGTTGGCAATGCTTGTACTAAATTTGTGGCAATCTTGCTTGTCTATGTCTCTTTTTAGCATGTTGTAGTGCTCTTTGTCTATTTGAGAAGCACATGCTTGCATTTGTAGACTAGATGCATGCATTACCAACAAAGGGGAGAGATAGTACCCAATTCTTGTTTTGGGGGAGAAATGCATTTGTTCAGGGGGAGCTTGCATTCATATGCATTTGGGAGCTCTTTTTCGCCTGAATCTTAGTTGTGCTCTTTTGCCGATGGTGTCGAGCCCTTTTGCCTCACCTTGAGGAGTCGGCAATTTTGGAGCAATTTATCTCGGTTGTGTCGAGCCGTTGCCCTTGTCTTAGGGGACCGAGTTTTTTCTCTCTCAAGTGATCTCTTCTTGGCTTTTGTTTGGCTTTTGATCACTTGTTCGAGTTTTTCAGTCGTTTCTTTTCTTTTTCTCTTTTCTCTGAATTGGATACTATATGTGTGTTGTCAATGCACTCATCAAGGGGGAGATTGAGGACCGGAGCGTCCGAGGACCAGTGGATGGTCGCTCCCCGGTGTGATGAGTGATTGACAACGTGGTGTGGACTGACTCTTGGCCGAGTATTACAGGTGCAGGTTGCGGCTTGACTCGTGTTGGTGCAGGTTAAGAGCGGGCGCGAAAGGTCTATGCCTTGCGGGGCCTCCGAGGAGTGGAGAGACAAGTAGGCTCGGCTCGAGGGACCCGGTGGCCAGCGGGGTCAAGTGCGGGCCGCATGGTGGCAAGAAAAGCAAGACGAAGTCGTCGGCCGGAGCCGGAGTAGGGTAGCGGCACACGACCGGAGTCTGCACGCGGGGTTTGCGGTGGTTCCCCACAAAACCGTCGGGTTACTTGGTTGAGCCACAAAACCAAGACCGGAGGCTCGGCGGGCGGAGACGGGATCCGGGCGCGCCAAGAAGCTTCGATGCCGGCGGGCACGTGGCGGGATCGCAGGGCTTGCGTTGGGAGGACGCGGACTGCGGCGAAGGCGTGGCCGTGCGATGAAGAGGAGTACTACATGACCTATTTGCCCCTGAGGGGATTGTATCTTAAGTTTAAGTGCTAGGGGTAGCTTGGTCATTTTCCCAACCCAGAGGGACTCATATATATAGCTCTAGGGTTTTCTGGGCAAACCATCCATCCGGACTGCTTCTCATTTCCTTGCTCCATAGGCGTAGATTTTTTTCACCGCTTTGTAGAGAATCTGACCTCCGAGTGTATGGAAGCATTCATGGTTGCATTGATTTCCTTCTTGTAGCTCGTGTGATTTTCGTGTCTTTTTGGCGCTATTTTCGTTGGATTTTCTTGCGCGCCTTGTTCCTTCGATTCTGAGGTGTTTAGGTTCGGATTTGTTGGTGAGGATCATGGATAGATGTCTTGTGCATCTTTGTGCTTGATCTTGACCCCCCAATCTCCGGATTTGGCCTCCGATTGAAGGATTTCGGTGGGAACCCTAGTTTTTGGTAGAGCTCGGTTGCGATTCGATTCCCGGCGATTTAGTTCGTTTGAGGTCTCAAGTTTTGGGGTATAGCATCTCCTAGGGACGCTTCATATCTCCCCCAAATCTTACCTAAAGAGCTCAAGCTGTTTGGGAGATCCATGGATGGACAGGAAGGGTTGACTTCTCATTTTCGGGCTCGAGCTGCTCTGTCCGTACCTGGCGGACAGTCCACCTGGTAGGCGCGGACAGTCCGCGTGACCCGCAGTTCGTCCAGTTCGTTGCTTGTTCTTGCGCGTTTGTGATTTGATCCGTCGGGGAAGTTGATTTTGTTTGCACGGTGTTTGCGGACAGTCCGCCCACTTGTCGCGGACAGTCCGCGCGGCACAAGTTGCTCTCGGACCGTCTGCGGGTAGGGTACGGACCGTCCGTAATTCGAGGTGCAGTACTGGTTGTTCAGGTCGTTTTTGCGGATCGTCCGCCGTGACCCCGCGGACCGTCCGCCCGGCCCTCGCGGACTGTCCGCCTGGTCTTCTCGGACCGTCCGCCCCAGGCACCGCAGATTGCCTAAGTCCTTTGCTTCTTGAGTTGCGCTTCCGTGTTGCTTTGAGTTGGGGTTTGTTCCTAGGGTTGGTAGGTCCGATGTGACTACATGACCTTGGCAAACTCGTGTGGGAATCCTTGGTTGTGAATTTGGAGCATAGGCCGAGTTCATCCTTCGAGAAGAATTTTTATCGGCTCCCATTCACTCCCCCCTCTCTGGTCGCCTAATCGGTCCTTCAACCCCACCACCGGTCTGACCGGTGCTGGCTGGGAGCTGTTCTTGACTCTCCACTCTTTCCCCTGAGGTACCATGGGCCTATACTGGTTGAAAGCTTCGTCCCTCTGCTTCTCTGGCTCCTTCTCCCTTTTCTCTTGAAACCTTAGGCGTTGAAGCTTCCTCCTTTGTGTGCGAGTCAAACCGGGAGCACACCACCTTGGCAAGAAGTACTTGGAGTTAGAACCACTTCCACTGGCCTCATGGTCGTTAGTAGCAACAAACACCCTGGAGTTGATGTCACAACCTTATTGTTTGGAACAATCGGTCTTTTACCATCTTCTCCAATGTGAACATCCATTGACCCAATCTGAATAATATCTTCGCTCGTAGTCCTCTCTGGATCAACTTCCATCTTCTGCATCTCCTCCCTTTGCTTCGGCTTGTAAGCTTGCTTTACTGGAGGTGGCATGGCTTTTCTGGCTGCACCGGTCTGACCGGTGGTAGCGACCGGTCTAACCGGTCGGGTCTTGGATAGGCCTGGAGATCCTGTCGAAAGCTGATTTCTGTCCTCCCCATCTAGGATGAAAGGCTTGTTGATATGGCACCCACATCACTCCATTATCATCATAAATCGGGCGTGGTGCATTTGAACTTGATGACGCCCATGGTGGAGTAAAGTGTTGCCCTTTCTGCGATGATTCACCCTTAAGTCTTGTAGCAGCCCTTGGAGGTGAAGATAACCCTCCTTGGTGTGTAGGTGACCTCATCCTTTTTTTTAACGGCTGATCACTTGTAACAGCCTTTTGCTTGGAATACTTGTCAAATAGCATGTCGAAAGTGACCTTTGGCTTAGGACCACTCCCCTGATTTTTTGCTACATTAAGTTTCCAGTTTCCAATCTCCGGACGGCTTGGCTTGATCATCCTCGGACGGCCTGGGGGTGCACCGGTCTGACCGGTCACCTCCACCGGTCTGACCGGTCTGGCCAGAGACGGCTCAGACGATCGCTGATCGGCGGGTGTGGACGACCCTTGCCCCCCATGTCCAGAGGCACTCACTGTAACCTTGAAGGTCTCTTTGCCATCAAGGAGTCTTCTCATACTCAACTTTGCGGACTAGCTCCTTTCCTCTCAAATCGGGCTTAGCCTCCCCGATTACCACGTTCTTGGCTTTAGTTGCTTCAGCTTGATGTGGCCGAACCAGTACCTTAGGCTGCTGTAAATCCATAGTGTTGATTGGAAAAGGAGCCTTATCCACTTGCATCTCATGAAAAGTCAAACGACCTTCATTTATGGCCGATTGAACCTGTCGACGAAACACATTGCAATCATTAATAGCATGAGAAAATGAATTACAAAATTTGCTATATGCGCGTCTTTTCAATTCTTCAAGTGGAGGAATAGTATGAGTTAATTTGATATTTCCAAATTTAAGCAATTCATCAAATATACGATCACATTTGGAAACATCAAAAGTAAATTTAATTTCTTCTTGCCGCCCTTTACTAGCCGGCTTAAGAGATGAACAAGAATAAGCTTTTTCTTTAGAGGGCCAATTAAATTCAGCAACATAAATTTCTTTATCACTATCGTCCGAGCTATCAGAATCATAATCAATAATATGAACATTAGAACAACGTGATTTAAAATTATCCTTTTCTTTATTCATTCAGTTTTCAACAACTAAAGCTCTTACTTGAACTTGTGCTACCGAAAGAAAATCATTGCCCTCTATCTTATCCCTAATGGATGACCTTAAACCTTTCAGACAAATGTCTGCAAGGTCCATATCAGTGATTGACAAATTAAAGCACCGGTTTTTAGTTTTTTTAAACCTTTTAATATAGGCCAAGACAGTCTCATCTCTTCCTTGCCTAACCGATGTTAAGTCTATCAATTTTAATTGTATGCTCCCACTATAAAAGTGATCATGAAACTTACGTTCTAACATATCCCAAGATATCATAGAATCGGGAGCAAGCGAAGAAAACCAAGCAAAAGCGGTGCCAGTCAAAGATAGAGAAAATAAATGTACTTTCAAAGCATTATAGACACCAGCTTCACCTAGTTGTGCAGTGTATTGACTAATATGCTCCCATGTGGTTCGGTCATCATCACCACTAAATTTAATCAAGTCAGGCATACGCCAACCACGTGGGAGAGGAAATCTATCAAACTCGGGATCGTATGGTTTTTGATACAAATTTGTGTTACCAATATCAACACTAAGTTTGGTTTTTACCACATTAGCCAAATCTTCCTTAAATCTGTTAAATTCCACCCAATTAGGATTATTTGGCTGTGGTGGCTGAGGATTCTCAAATTCATCTTATTTAGATAGGGAGCTATCTTAGCTTGAGCTAGCCTGTAACTTTCAAACACATCGTCCGGAATAATAGTTTTAGGGGCCGATGTATTCATTGTCGTACTATAATGAGGTCCAGTATTACTAATTGTATTAGAAAAAGCAGGAACCATCTGATTTGGCACGATAGAAATTGGCAAAGGTTGGTCAGGCACCAACTCCATAGCACCAGTCTGACCGGTACCCTGCATCGGTTCAACCGGTGCGGCCATGTTTGGCTTGTGCAGTTGAAACTGAGGGTACTGACCAGATGGTGAATTCGGTGTCAAACCATATGCATAATTACCATTATTTACAGGCAAAGGAGCTAAGCTAGGATGAGACCCCTGAGGATTAGCTTTAGGAGTACTACTATTAGTTTCATTATTATTAAAACCTAAAGCCCTATCTTTTTCAAGATCCTCTAACCATTCTAAACGAGCAATGTAAGAAGCAAGTAATTCATCACTTTCCACTGTAGATTTCATAGGAGGATTTCAGACGGGGGTTTCTTACTTACAGTGGGAACTACCTCAACATTGTTGTCGTTTAGCCTGATCGCCGGCAGCTCGAACTCTTTCAATCTTGCCACCTTGCCAGATCGATCCTTCTTGACGCCAGCTAGGAATTGTACTTGCATGTACTCTTGTAGCGCCTTGAACTTCTGCTGCTCCTCCAGAGAGAGATCCTCCAGCGACGCGGTGACAATGTTGTTCATGTCAAGTTCACACCGAGCACCCATCTGGCTAAGGTTAGATTGAACGATTTCAGCAACCTGATCTTTCTTCCCCAGCGGAGTCGCCAAAAGTATGTTGATGCTTTTCTGGTCAACACACACGAGCGCTAGATCGCGCGGAACGTCAAAACGCTGAACTCGTCGAGCTCCTGCCCGAACCGGTCTGACCGGTCAGGGGCACCAGTCTGACCGGTTGCTCTGAGATCGCCGCCTCGGGAGGGACCCTGTCGGAGGTGGCGCGCCTAGGGTTGCTCTGGGATCGGCAAGGCCACTCAGAAGGTCCCAGATCGTCGTCCAAACAAACAAGGAAAGCACGAGGTTGGAAAAGCTAGGGTTTGAGAGATAAAAGTTGTGGAAAGTAATGTTCGATTGGGTGATTCCACCTCAAACGGTCGTGGCCCTTTATATTTATAGGGTGGGGAGGTCTTGCCCCGCAAGGAATCCTTTTACAACTCAAAATTCGCTAGGACTCCTCAATTCTACTCGGACTCGGGGTCCACCAGTCAGACCGGTTAGGCCCACCGATCAGACCGGTGTGGCCGTTGCCAGATCGGCTACAGGACGCCCGACCGGTCTGACCGTCGAGGGACACCGGTCTGACCAGTGGTGTCAGCTTGATCGGCTTTGTGCCAATTTTGGGTGCGAACACAACACAAGGCCTTGAGGAACCACGGCGAATCATCTATACATACCATGAAGGTTCATACAAGGTCTAGCTTGCCACCCGATCATCCATCCCTCTCTAAGGATCTCACCATGAAGCTCACAAGCTAGTCCTAAAAATCCTAAGGAAAATAGGAAGGGAAAATAGCAAAAGCAAATGAGCAAGGGTTCCAAGAAATGGCTGCCATCCTCTCACTACTTGGTTTATATGGAGGCAACCGAAAGACGAAACTACCCCTATGACATAAAACTAAGATACACACCCCCAAGGGGCAATTTGGGAATCTTCGTTGTAGTACCATCGGACGGATGCCCGGCGACCGCAAACTTGCTTCGCCTTGATGCGAAAGCCTTGCGATCCCGACGCATCCTCCGCTTCGAAGTCTCCGGTAGGTGTCGTCGCACACTGGTTAGACCCACCAATTAGACCGGCCTGATACTGCTGCTCTTCGGTCTTCGGTCTTGGCTTTGTGGATCAACCAAGGAACCTAGTGGTTTTGTGGTGAACCACTGGAAACCCCGCGGACATGGTGTAGCCTCCCGCCAATCTCCACTCATGACTTGGCTCCCACGTAGTCCCGGCTCGACCTTGGTTTTGAGGCTCAGCCAAGAAACTGCAACACCCTAATTCTGAATTTTTGGCAATAGTTTAAAATTTGCTAGAATTTGTTGGCTTGTAATCTCAAACCGTTGTAAGCAAATATTAATTTCTAAACAAAACTAAAAGAACCATAGGGTATACTTTTGTTTGTTTGCATACATGCTGCCCTGCATTGATTTCTTGTATCAAAAAAATGAATTTGTATTTCAAAAATTCGAATAAGGCTTATATCTGGAATTGTTGAATGCTAAAACCAATCCTAACCTCGTTTGGGCTGAATCCATCTTGAAGTCCAAACTCTCTCCCCCAACTTTCCTTTTTCCTTTGAGCCCAACAGTCAGCCGAGCCTGGCCACCTCTGGCCCACCGCGGCCCGAAACCAGCTCCACCACCCTTCTCTCTCTGTTTCACTGACACGCGGGCCCCGCCTGTCAGCTGCATCTTCCACCTCCCTCCTCCTTTCCTCTTTCCCCCACCGCGTCACACCGGGAATCCGCCCGGGATTTTGAAATCCTGTCGCCCCGCACTGAGCCGCGTCCACCTGGCCCCACACCCGTGATCACTGCCCCTGTTTCCCTTCCCTCCATCCTTTCTTTCTTCTTCACCCCTCTCTATGGTAGGTAATGGCCGTCAATGGCCGGCCCACCCCATTGATCTCGCCGGCCAAATCCCGCATGCCCCCAGCCCCTAAAAACCCCCTGCGGCTCCTCTAGCTCTCCCCTTTGCCACTCCACGCCACCGCACCCTAAATCCAGAGCCGTGCCGTCACCTGCCGCTCGCTGGAGCCATTTCCTCTCTGAGCTCTGGGTAAGAACGTCGTCGCCGCCCTTCTTCCCTACGCGGACGCCTCTGATACCCCTCCTCACCTTCGTTGGCGTCGCAGGCACCTCAAGATGTGAGCCCGACGTCCAGATGCTCCAAGGCGTACCCGCGACGCCCTCCTCCCCGCACGGCCGCGACCGCCCTCGCCACTGTCCGCCGTCCGTCGTCGGCACGCCACCTCCACTCGTTGTTTTCCCTCTGGTGAGCTCGCCGTCCCCTCCTCTCTCTTTTTCCCTACCTCCCGTCGTCCCTCGTACACCGCAGCGCCGCCGCCATGCCTCACCGGCGAAGCGCCGCCGCGGGTCTCCTGATTTCGGCGGCGCATCTGTGGCCGCACGATCGCGCACAAACGGCCCAGATCCTGTGCCCCTTCGGGGTGTGTAACCGGTCCACCGTGGACTGTAGACCCGCGGTCCACCGCCGGTCCATGGACCACCACGTCAGCACCACTTTTGCGATCCAGCCCCTGTAAAACCCTGTAATCCAGCCACTATTCCTCTTTGTCTTGCACATCTATCAAAACAGTCCCTGTTGAATCTTATAATTACATCCACACCCTTGCTGATGTCATGCTTACGTCATCACTAGAAATATTCACCAAAATTTCAGTTTATATATTCTGTTTTTCCTCAAATTCATGATGACGTCATAAACCCCCATAGTGATGTCATAAATCATCCTCTTTCCAGTATTGAAATATTTCCAGAAATATTAGATTTACAGTTTAGTCCTTGGTTGGTAAAATGATTAGTACTTTTTGCTCGTAGCTCTGTTTCAGGTGATTCTTGCGCTCACACGATCGTAGCGACGAGCTCATTTTTTAAAATGCCCTTCATACTATTTTGTCTCTGTTTGGTGCACTGTTTCTTATACTTTGTTTGTATGCTTGTTTCCGGTACTTGCTACGAGTAGCTGTTTGTGATCAAGATCAAGTGTTCGTGGAGATCAAGAAAGAGCGCGAAGAAGGCAAGTGTCCTTGATGCATACTCCTTGTTTCCCATGCATTTACTTTAATATCACACTTTATTTTACACTTTATGAATGCTTCGAGTCAATTTGTTGGGAATCCTATATAGGGTCTACTAGATCTTGTTTATGACATTCCTTGAAGCCCTTAGAGAGTTGTGGTTATGGGTAGTTAATTGCTTAGCTTGCTGTACACCTGGGCTGGGTTTTAAATGTTAACTTTGACTAATGAACTATTTAATCACATGGGTGGGTGATCTTTTAGAAACATGGAACCCTAGGGGCTCGAGCAAGTGTTTGTCCGGTGGACGGTGTTTTTGGCTTGATGTTTGTCTTGCTTGAGCCACCTTAAGGTTTGATGCGTGGAGTGACCACCCAGGCCTTATAGTACAACCACGAGAACTAACAGGCAATGGTCTTGGCCAAGTAAGTAGGGTAACCCAGTGGTCTGCATTAGGCTGTTAGGGCTGGATGAGGGCGTAGTTCCCAAGAGTTCGGCAAGGCTCAATGATGGGTCGTGCACCCTGAGACTGGTTAATGCGCGCTGGGGAACCTATGTAAAGGCCTCGTAGCTTTTGACACATTTTATCTATAAATATTTCCCCTCATATTTACTGGAAAAATGGCTAAAATATAATTAGATCACCTTATTAGGGTTTGCACTGACAATTTCCACGAGTTTTGGTGAATTCATAAAATTACGGGGACTATTCAGAAATACAAGAAAAGAAACAAGTATAAAAGGTTCCAGAACACTCCCGAACTCAACGTGACTTGGCTTGCAAGAAAGAAGCAACTGGAAGGGGCAAGGACCGTCCTAGCCAAGGCTGACCCCGAGGGGGGCCCACCACAGGCCGATCGGTCCCATGGTGGGGCCGACCGGACCACCCCCCCCCTCGCCAAATCAGCCCTACTCCTGGAATGTTCTTCCACCGCCTATGAGAAGCAATCTAAACCGATATTAGGTCGGTTTGATCTTACGGCGGCAAGGCACCTCCTCAGGACTATATAAACAGGCCCCCTGACCCCAGGGTAGGGGAACAAATCATTCTAGATCATCAATGCCTACCTGAGATAGAAGCTCTAGACTAGAATTAGAGTTGGAGAGTTAGTATCAAGTTGAGAGATTAGAGCCACGATCTATTCAGATCTAGCTAATCTAGTTTGAGTGAATTAGAGAGCGGTAGAGGAGGAACTAAAGGAAGGCCCGGATCTGTCGGTGCCTCCTCTTCATCTTCTTCCTGTGGGATCAACTCCATTGGAGCCTGATCTTGAGACCTTGTGGAAAGATCAACTTCTTATTCAAGTGAGTAACATTGTTATTATTGTTCTTACGGTTCATAACTCTTTTGTGAGTACTTTAATTCCTGTCGCTCTTGAGTTAAAGTTGCATGTTTAGTGTAAGTGTGGTGCTTAAACTAGCTAGCTTGTGAATGCCTTCTATATTCCGGATCGTGTGGTAGAAGCGGGAAATGACCTCGTTCCCGTCTATCCTTTGCAGTCCACCTCCCGTCTATAGAAATCGTAGGACTCCCCCCATAGATTGTCAGAAGTTTCCCTTTCCCAAGTGTGCCTTCAGACAATCACCCTATAAGAACAATAATAGCATAGCTTGTGCGAGTAAGAACTAGACATCCTAAAGTTTTCCTTATCTCTCTTTCTATCAAGTCCTTGATAACTACTCAGGGATTAGTTATACATCTCGGATCACTCTACCCTTCTCCCTGTGGATTCGATATTTAAAACCCTCTTCCCGGGTGAAGTGCTCACCGGTTGATGAGTCCGGCCCAGGTGGGATTGGATTTATGGTAAGCCCGATGCACCGATTACGCAGTTTGGCCTCGGCGCCCGAATTTCGATGCAAACTTAGCACCGTCCTTCGACGCACCCCTCAGGGAAAGGCCCAATCACCCCAAAAGACTAGTCCGTTAGGGGATGGGTGGCTCTCCCCTTTAAGGTGGCTTCCTCCTCCCAAGCTAAGCAAGGTGGGCTAATGAGGCTCACACGGTCACCATCCGACTACAGCTGGGTCACATGGCCCATTTATGTTGCGTCTTTGCCAACGGATAATAGTGGAGGAAGATGTCCTCATCATTCTCCCCTTCTTAACATGGGCCCAGCTTTGATACCAAATGATGAGTCCGACCCAGGTGGGATTGGATTTATTGTAAGCCCGATGCACCGATTACGCAGTTTGGCCTCGGCGCCCAAATTTCGATGCAAACTTAGCACCGTCCTTCGACGCACCCCTCATGGAAAGGCCCAATCACCCCAAAAGACTAGTCCGTTAGGGGAAGGGTGGCTCTCCCCTTTAAGGTGGCTTCCTCCTCCCAAGCTAAGCAAGGTGGGATAATGAGGCTCACACGGTCACCGTCCGACTACAACTGGGCCACATGGCCCATTTATGTTGCGTCTTTGCCAACGGGTAATAGTGGAGGAAGATGTCCTCATCACCGGTATCCGTGCGCTTGCAGATTATCCATCATAATATTTCTGTAGGCTTAACAAATACCAACAAGCATTTCTGGCGCCGTTGCCGGGGAGAACGGTTAAGAGAGAACTCGTAAGTATAACTATATCTTGTACGTATACTTTTATATTTTCCTTTTTAGTTTTAGATTTTTTCTTTTCTACTGTCCTTATGGATACTACTCTCATTAAAGACTTTTCGTCACCCTCAGAGCTCAGCCTTAGGCCCATACCTTCATCAAAGCCAATCTTATCTGATGCCTATGACCTGCGCCCATGGTTAATAGAGATGGTCCAAACCAACACTTTCTCAGGAATAGAAGACGAAGACCCTTAACATCATCTCCAACAGTTCAAACAAACTTGTGACTGCCTTCATATTGAGGGTATGTCTGACGAGACCATCCGTTGGAAGCTTTTTCCATTCACATTGAAAGGAAAAGCTCGCCAGTGGTATGACAGAACCAAAGGGAAGAAGAACGGCGATTGGGGAATTCTCCGTGCGGATTTCTGCATGGATTTCTACCCGTTATCCAGAGTAGTCAACCTCAGAACCAAGATCATATCCTTCAAACAGGGGGATAGTGAGTCTATGAGTTCATCCTGGGAACATTTTGAACTCCTTTACAAATCCGGACCAGATCTAGGCCTTCAAGACCAAATTATCCTTCAACATTTCTATATTGGTCTTAATAAGGAATCTAGAGCCCATTTAAATACCTCCTCACATGGATCATTCATACACCTTACATCCAGTGAAGCTAGAACCGTCCTAGATAATATTCTAGCCAGCACCAATGATGATCCATTAGAAGAGAAAACTTTAAAAGAAGAGATTCCAGAGATAGCTACACCAGAGCCTATGCCAGAACCATCTCAGCCTATAGCTATCCCTCTACCTGATTTTATAAATGATATCGAGGATGATTTATTTTTTGATTATGGAAACACCTCGAATTATCATAAAGAGAAGAGGCCTCAAAAGTACACATCATCTTCGCATGACAAAATAGACTGTTTTGAGCAGACCATCTCAAGAGAACACACTGTGGAGCTTGCATCCATCATGAGTGGGGAATGGTTAGAAGAATCAGAGCTTTCCTCTGACGTGGTCATTTGGATTGACCTTCTACACCAATTCAATGTACAATCTATGGAACTGTCGTACGGACATCCCTGGGCCCACTACTCAGGTGGGTACTGGGACTGACTACTCTGTGGGCCCCTGGGACTACTCGACTTGGGCTGCACGGCACCTGATGGCGTGGAGCGCAAGGCATACAGAGGACTAGTACTCGATTAGGAAGCTAGACATGTTCGGATCCATGTGGAGTACTCCTAGCCGTACACGACTAGTACTCCTCTGACAAACCGACTTGTAACCCTGCCTCCCGGACTATATAAGGCGAGGCAGGGACCCCTATCTCTTCATCTGCAATCACCCAGTAAGCACACCCAATCAATCCAGAGCTACACAGCATACAAGACGTAGGGTATTACGCACCTCGCGGCCCGAACCTATCTAAATTGTGTGCCACGTGTCTCTCCTTCGAGTTCCCGATCTCGGCGAGGCCACAAACATCTACCTCGGGTACTCCCCTTGGTAGGTTGCCGGGTTAAAACACCGACAGCTGGCGCGCCAAGTAGGGGATCTCGCCGAAGATCACATGGCGAACTCGACAGCTTCAATCGTCATCAAGCCAACCGCCGCCTTCAACCGTGGCGACACCTTCGTCTTCAGCTATTGGGTCTGCACTGCTGATGGCGCTGGATCGTTCCAGCACTACCTCACCATGACCCCAGACTCGGAGACTGGACTCGTGACGCTTCCCGAAGCCATCACGGGCCAACTCGTAGAGACATTCGACGAATTTTCGCTCTGCAATCAAGTCGCCGACTTCGAGCTCGGATCCACCTCCAACTCGAACTCGACGTCGCCCTGCATCGAACCGCGCGAGCTGGCTCCCGAGCCATCGTGCGAACCGGTCCTCCCCCATGAGCACTTCCCGTACGGCCTTTGCAACTCTAGCAAAACCTACGTGGAAGCGCTCACCTCGCGTCGGGCCGGCAATGAGATCGTCTTCTTGTACTCCTCGGACTCCAACACCGTCCCCGACTAAAACTCGGACTCCTCCTACGAGTTTGACTTCGGTCTCGATCCGATCGAGTCTGAGTCCGAGCTCAACACCATTGAGGAACCGTTGTCAGGTCCTGCTGCTGGCTTGGGCATCACATCTACTCCCGCCAGCAGATTCATCTACTGGCCCGACCGCAAGATCGCAGACCTGACCAATGACAACTCATGCTGCGTCGCCTACCTCGAGACACTCCCCTTCCAGGAGGGGACACCACTGACTCCAAACGAGGAAGAGCACACACCAACCGAGGTGGTGACTACCGACTCCGGACTCTGCACGCCTGACCGTGAGGTATTCATGCCAACCGGGGAAGTTGGAACCTCAGACAACCGAGTCGATCGGTATCTTGATGACATCTCAGAAGACGAGGTATCAACCAATGCACCTGCAGATGAGACAACTGATGCCAAGAATGCCCGGCACGAACGCAACAGAAAGCGAGTTGATCGACGCAAGCGCCTCCGGGAAGCTTTTCCCATCCGGAACCTCACAGAGAACCGAGTACACACCACCCCTGACCAGTGCCTCATGTCTATCACCGCGATAGCATGGACAGCTCAGGGGCACCGTGCAGGCGAACTCATCACCAAGCTTGCTGAGGACGCCTACTTCATGCGGGTCAACAACAGAACCGTCGGAGCCGGAAACCACAAAGCCATTAGTCGCAGCCCAGCAGATGGCGGACGCAACCGCGTCCGTGGCGAACACCAACCAACCCCCAACCGCTCTAGAGCCTCTGCAGGAGGACCCTCACATGGTGGCCACAACGGTGGGGGCGGGGGCGGTGGCGGAGGCAGCAGCGGCGGTCGTTCCTCCCACTGCAGCGGCAGAAGAGCTGGTGGCGGTGGCGACCGCGGAGGCCGAGGCCACGCGAATAGCCATGCCACCGGCAACGCACGTGGTGGCTACGACGCCCGCAACAGGATCGACGAGATCCGTCGCACCAAGAAGACTACCGAAGTCAGCGACAGCGACGGCTTCCTCGCCTACTCTGCACGACTTCGCGATCTGCTTCTTCCCAAGAAATTCCAACCTCTCGAGATCACCAAGTACGACGCGAAACAAGACCCAGTTCAATGGCTTAGGTGCTATGCCCTGTCCATCGAAAACGCTGGTGGCAACAACGACACGAAGTGTCTCTACTTCTCCTTCTGTCTGGACCAGGCTCCACTCACCTGGCTCGAGTCACTTGACAAGAACTCGATCGACCAGTGGGACCAGCTGAAGGCCCAGTTCACCAGCAACTTCGCGGGCGCCATGGGGCGCTCAGGTACTCGCATGGACCTGGCGATAGTCAAGCAGGAGCAAAGCGAGACCCTCCGCCAGTACATGCGCCGCTTTTTCGACAAGCGTGCGACCGTAGTCGACGTCACCGACAAAGAAGTCATCGACCTCTTCCAAGACGGGCTCTATCACCGTCGCACCTTCGAAGACTTCGGTCACCATCGCCCGAGTTCTATCACCAAGCTCAAAGACATGATCACCTCATGAGCCGACGAAGAGGACAAGGCAAACACCAAGTACGACTCCATTCGCGGCAAGAGAAAAAACAACACGGGCGGCAACAACAATAACAGGGATCAAGGGGGTCGCAACAACAACAACAACTACTCGGGTCCTAACCGCAAGCGCAAGCCAGACAACACAGTCGCAGCTATACAGCGCCCTGCGAAGGATAGCTCCAAAAAGACCTCCGGCGGCTTCAGAGACTTGCTCAAAGAGAAGTGCCCGTGGCATCTGGATGGTAACCACACAACTGACCAGTGCTACCAACTCTGGCGAGCACTCAAGGATATTCCCGAGCCACGGTCTCCTCACGACAAGAAGGGCAAGAAGAAAGTCGACGAAGGCAACGGGGACTTCCAAGAACCTGACAAGACGGTGAATGTCCTCTTCGGCGGACTACCCACCAGACGATCTCAGAAGCTCACTCTACGGGAAGTCTTGAACATTAAACCAGCGGTGACGACACCTCTAAGGTGGTCGGAGGCACCCATCACCTTCTCCCGCGCGGATCAATGGACAAGCTTCTCTGAGCTAGGACGTTTCCCACTCGTCCTGAAACCAGTAGTCGCGGGCTCCAGACTCAACAAGGTACTCATCGACGGCGGGAGTGGACTCAACATCCTCTTCACCAAGACCTTAAAGAAGATGAAGCTCGACATCACCCACATGCTCACCAAGAGCACGTCACCTTTCTACGGCATCGTCCCGGGTAACGCGGCTATTCCACTTGGCTCAGTGGTCCTGCTAGTTACCTTCGGGGAGACAAGGGAGAACTACCACACCGAGTACATCAAGTTCGAGGTTGCGGCCTTCGAAACCTCCTACCATGCCATCCTCGGCAGACCAGCCATCGCCAAGTTCATGGCGGTCCCTCACTACACCTACTTGGTACTCAAAATGCCAAGTCCTGCCGGAGTACTCACGCTGCAAGGGGACTTGAAGATCTCTTACGACTGCGACACCGAAGCCGTGGAACTCGCATTAACCTATCAAGTACCCAATGCAATGATGGAAATCTTCGCTGCGTCAAAGAAGCTCGCGCCAACCGAACTCAGGATACCCGAGAAGACCAATACCGCAAACAAGACTCAGCCAACAGAGGAAGTACAGGTGAAGGCCATTGACCTCGGGACGGGCGACAGCAGCAAGGCTACCATGATCGGCACGGGGCTCGACCCGAAATAGGAAAACACACTCGTTAGCTTCCTTCGGGCTAACCGAGACATCTTCGCGTGGAAGCCAGCGGACATGCCAGGTGTGCCCAGGAGGCTGATTGAGCACTCACTCAACGTCGACCCTAAAGCTACCCCAAGCGACAACACCTCCGCCGTGTTGCTGACGATCGACGGGATACCATCAAGAAGGAACTCGCCAAACTACTCGCGGCTGGCTTCACCCGAGAAGTTTTCCATCCTGAGTGGCTCGCCAACCCCGTCCTCGTCCGCAAGAAGAACACGAACGAGTGGAGGATGTGCGTCGACTACACCGACCTCAACAAGCATTGCCCCAAGGACTCCTTTGGGTTGTCGCGGATTGATCAAGTCATCGACTCCACGGCGGGCTACGACCTGCTCTGCTTCCTCAACTGCTACTCCGGGTACCACCAGATTGCTATTTAGGAAGAGGACCAGGAGAAGACCGTGTTCATCACCCCGTTCGGCGCCTATTGCTACACGACAATGTCGTTCGGGTTGAAGAACGCCGGCGCTACCTACCAACGAGCTATCCAGGCCTGCTTCAAGAAGCAGCTCAACAAGAACGTCGAAGCCTATGTGGATGACGTGGTGGTCAAGACCAGAAACTCCGACACGCTCATCGCCGATCTTGAAGAGACCTTCGCATCTCTGCGAGAGTACCAGTGGAAGCTCAACTCCAACAAATGCGTCTTCGGCGTACCTTCGGGGAAACTACTCGGCTTCATCATCAGCCATCACGACATCGAAGCTAATCCCGAGAAGATCTCCGCCATCACCAATATGAAAGCTCCAACCTGCATCAAGGATCTCCAGAAGCTGACCGGGTGCATGGCGGCCTTGAACAGATTCATCTCGAAGCTTGGAGAATGGGGACTACCCTTCTTCAAACTACTCAAGCACCAAGAGAAGTTCGTGTGGACCGCGGAGGCTGATCAAGCTCTGACGCAGCTTAAAAACTTCCTATCGAAGCCACCGGTCCTCACGGCTCCTCGCAAAAAGCAGCAGCTACTGCTCTACCTCGCTGCGACTACTCATGTGGTCAGTACTGCCATTGTTGTTGAGCGGCAGGAAGAAGGCCACGCCTACTCAGTCCAGCGATTAGTCTACTTCATCAGCAAGGTCTTGTCCGAGTCCAAGGCACGGTACCAACCGGTCCAGAAGCTACTCTATGCAGTACTCATCACCTCGCGGAAGCTACGACACTACTTCCAGGAGTACTCGATCACCATCGTCACCGACTACCCACTCAGCGACATACTCCATAATCAAGATGCTACTAGAAGAATCTCCAAATGGGCGGTCGAACTAGGCGCCCTCAACATCGACTTCAAGCCACGCACCGCTATCAAGTCTCAAGCACTAGTCGACTTCATGGCAGAGTGGCGGGAGAATCAGCTACCAACTCCTACAGAGCGGCCAGAGCACTGGATGATGTACTTCGACGGCTCACTCAAGCTCGAATGCACGGGCGCAGGAGTACTCCTGATTTCTCCAAAAGGCGAACAACTCAAGTACATCCTACAGATCTTCTGGAAGGTCTCAAACAACGAAGCCGAGTACGAAGCCCTACTACATGGGCTCCGCCTCGCAATCTCACTAGGCATCAAGCGACTACTAGTCTACGGCAACTCCGCAGTGGTCATCAACCAAGTCAACAAGTCTTGGGACCGCAACAAGGAGAACATGGACGCCTACTGTCTTAAGGTCCGCAAGCTCGAGAACAAATTCTATGGTCTCAAGTTCCACCACATCGTCCGCGACAACAACGTTGCAGCGGACGTCCTGTCGAAGCTTGGCTCTACTCGCGCACAAGTACCCGTCGGAGTCTTCGTCCACGAGCTTCACGCGCCATCCATCCCGGAGCCGGCGCCAATGATCACTGACCCTGGGCCACCACAGCCCGGGCAGGAGGTCATGATGATCGATGTGGACTGGAGACAACCCTTCATTGACTACATCCGCGAGCAGAAGGTCCCCTCCGACAAGAACAAGGCCGAACAACTCGTCCGCCGAGCCAAGACCTACGTACTAGTCGGAGACAAGCTCTACAGGCGGGGTGCCACTTCTGGAGGACTCATGAAGTGCATACCTCGAGATGAAGGCAACGACATCTTGGAGGAGATCCACAAGGGCGTCTGCGGCAACCACATGTCTTCTCGCACGCTGGTGAGCAAAGCTTTCCGATGAGCCTTCTACTGGCCCACAGCTCTGGCCGACGCCGAAGAACTCATCAGAAAGTGCCAAGGATGTCAATTCTTCGCCAAGCAGGAACATGTCCCGGCCTACAAGCTAGTCACCATACCACCGACCTGGCCCTTTGCCTGCTGGGGGCTCGACATGATTGGGCCTCTCCCAAATGCGCCAGGAGGATTCAATAGAGTCTTGGTGGCCATCGACAAGTTCACCAAGTGGATCGAAGTCAAGCTGGTTACCTACCCAAAGGCCGACAGAGTACTCGACTTCTTGGATGAACTCGTGCATCGCTATGGGCTACCTCATCGCATCATCACACACTTTGGTTCCAACTTCAACAACCATCAATTCTGGGAATACTGTGAGAACAGCGGGATCGACGTCTAGTACGTCTCAGTCACCCACCCGCGCGCCAACAGCCAAGTTGAGCACGCTAACGGGATGGTACTCGACGCCCTCAAGAAGCGATTGCACGACGCAGCTAACACCAAAGGAGGCAAGTGGATCAAGGAACTACCCAATGCACTCTGGGGGCTTCGTACTCAACCTACCAAGCCAACAGGGCAGTCACCCTACTTCCTGGTCTACGGCTCTGAAGCTATTCTACCTGCCGACGTGATGTGGGAATCCCCGGCAGTAGAACAATACGACGAAGGCATCTCAGAAGACAGTCGATGGGTTGATATCGACAGCCTCGAAGAAGCCCGCTGCGCTGCCCTCATCCAGTCCGCAAGGTACCTAGAGGGTATCCGACGCTACCATGATCGCAACGTCAAGGAACGCTCCTTCAACGTCGGTGACCTAGTCATCCGTCGCATCCAGAACACGGACGGACTACACAAGCTCAGCTCGCCATGGGAAGGTCCCTTCTCAGTCTACAAGGTGACCGGACCAGGCTCATATCGCCTCCAAACACTTGAAGGTGACGACATCAGCAACTCATGGAACGTCAACCAACTGTGTCGCTTCTACGCGTAGTTGCTCGACTACTCATCTATGGGTCCAGCCTATACAGCTACTCACGGACTCTTCGCTGTAAGCGGCCTCTCGGTCCTAGCACAAGTCTCCGGACTACTCTTATCCAAGATCCAGCGTCAACGGCTACTAACGGATCCTGGGCCGCTCAGAGCAGAAGGACTCTGGCGGCGGTCTACGGACCATGTACTCTCTAGATCCAGCCTATACGGCTACTAACGGATCTCTAGCTGTAAGCGGCTCAAGGGCCCTAGAAATCACTTAGCCGTAGGCGGCCTACGGGTCCTGGCGACTACTCATTTGTAACGGCCCTGGCCATCTAGGTGTACTTCCTCATCAGTAATAAAGTTTGATTCTACTCAACTTGTTTACTGTGCCTTCTAACTAGGCAGATCCTACTGAGTACTACTACTCACCACATCTCCCTGTTGACGGTGCAAAACCGTGCTCAAGTTCACCGCAAGCCTACGGGTGACTTGGTGCCTTTTTCACCAAGGAGGGTCCTCCCTAGATTTGTCAATCCAAGGTTGGAAGCAAACCACTAAGGTTCTCTATCTAACCTACCGGTCTAACCCTATGTGAAGTGTTGATTGCATAAAGGTTAATCATACATGGAAGGATGTATGGATCACATCCACCTAGCCATAAAGGTAAGCAAACCAAAGGTAACCCTAGCCTATCGTCTTCTTGTTGCAGCTCCGGCCACGATAACAAACCAATCTAATCTTATACTATGATAAGGACTACACTCGATATGGAGTAGCCCGATATGGAGTGGTCCGATACACGTTCATTCGCCGCTTTCTCCTCCACCGTACTGTCACTACGCAAGGATATTCATCACCGAACGACAACCTCAGTCCGTGCACTACAATGACGTATCCACAAGACATAGACTAACCACCACGATTAGACCTATTCCTACTAAAAGCATATACTAGCTATACATATGAATAAAGCACTCATCGATGTAAATCAAAGTAAAGAAAAGACATGATTTATATCACCATCGAATGTAGGATGTGCAATTGCCTTGATGGAATCAAGACATGGGCTCCGGAACTCCACCATGGCTTCACCACGCAGGGCCAACCATGGCGGCTAGGGCATGGCCTAGGCCATCTCCTAGGCAACTCGAGGACTTGCGACGGCCGTCGGCTTCCTCCCGGTGCTTCTCCTTTGTGTCAGCAGCTCTCTGATGAATGGATCGATGTGGCGGCCGACGGAGGCAGAGGCAATATATAGAGGAGAACGTAGGTCAAAGGAGGGCGCGAACCGGGCTCAGAACAGGCCAGGCCGGCCGGCATGGGCCTACCGGCGCAAGCCCGTTTCGGCCCGGTTCAGCCCCGTCTCTCTCCCCGATGCTTCTCGGTCAATTGCTGACTTGCTCCCTTCTGCATGTGGGCCCTGGACGTCGTCTTCTCCACGGTTCAGATAGAGCTCCTTGTAGCAGCATCTTCAGTTCAGGTCCCTGGAGTTTTACAGCTTCATGCTTCGGTCCCTGGGCCATTTGGAGTCATGTTCATCATGTGTCTTGACTTGTGCCGGGCTTTATGATCTTCTCTTGAAGTGCTTGATGAACTTATCCCGAAAGTCTCCTCTTTAACCTTATTTTCCTGCGTAAACAATAAACTCCAAAATCGACATGCAAGAGTGAACTTGATACCTCCGGGGGGTCAGTACCATTAGTTAGAATATCAAATACGTGCAAATGTTGATGGTAAACTCATAGCTAGGTGTACCAAAATCGACCGTTAACACTCCCACGGCTTGGTACTCCGCACACTTCGCTGCAAGTGGCGGCTACGAGTACTCATTACAAAATACAAGCAGTGGACAACTTTCATTGATATTTCAAACAAGTCTCTGACTACTGTGTTTGTCTTACATCAACTACTCTAAGCTACCTCTACAGGTACATCTACTGGAGATTCAGCTTCTCCGCCACCTGCTCTGCAATGGGCGCCATCTCTTCCAGGAGAGTCTTGTACTGCTCATCGGTGCAGTTCGCCGCAAGACCACCAGCCACCACATCCACCGGTGCCTTTGGGAAGTATGACTTCATGTATGCCAGCACCTGGTTCGGGATGGGCTTCGCCAGATGCTTGACATATGTCGCCAAGCGCCCGGGGGCTTCCTTCAGCCTGTCTACCAGTGGGGCTATCTTGGGTCCGCCCGGATGTGGCACCAGCAGCCTCGCAATGGGCAGTGCGGCTTCTTCAAGTTCTTTCAGCTGGCCTCGAAGCTTCTCGCAGTCTTCATTAAGCTTCTGCAGAGATTTATAACAATTGACAAGGTCACGATCTGAGGCTTCACGAAGCTCCATGTGCGTGATACACTCATGGCGCAGCTTGGCGTACTCATACTCAAGTACCTCTCTCTTGTCGGTCTCACGGTATACGATGTTCTTGAGGTCCGTCTCAGATGCCTTCAGCTGGTCGACCTTTGCCTCAAGATCTGCAGACAACTCGCTTCAGTGTCAAATTGCTCACAAGTACTACAATAAGTACTCAGAGGCCTTGGTGGAAGACATACCTTTGTTCTTCTGGTGCAGCGACTTGTTCTTCCGGATCAAGTCGTCCCTCTTCGCCTGCATCTCCTGTACCTCGTTGTGGTACTGGGCGAAGGCGCCATCTAGCTTGAATTGGAGCAAGGCCGCATGTTTATTCAACTTGTCCAGTTCCTTCTCCAAGCCTTCGGTGTGAAGAACTGTGTCACCGTACCCCTTCAGAAGTTTCGACATCTGGCGGGACCTCTCCACCACATCCTGCACAAGACAGAACGGTCCATGAGTAATTAGTACTCAACAAGGCAAGATTACTTAGGGTACTCGCAACATACCTTGACCCATCACTCGGTTCGGAGCCACGACTCCATGCTGAGAGCTACGACGACCGGGTCAATCAGATTGTCATCCAACAGCTCAAGACCCCCGCGGCTTGACGATCCTGTCTATGACATGGGTGCCGAGCGAAGCGGCGTAGCCTCTTCTATTATCGCCTCGCGGACGACAACGTCTATACCCGCCTCTGGGTGCGAGTCAACCCGCGGTTCCGCGCTCGGCTCGGGGGCTAACGTAGTTCCCGACCCGGGGGCTGTTGCTGTCGCCGCCTCATCAACTGGGTCTACGACCATCGTCTCCACCGTAGCCGCTTCAATGGCTATGACCTCAGGGATCGCAGCTCCTTCGGCTTGTGCTCCTGCCAGGATCAATTCAACAAGTCAAGTATCGGCTACGACTACCTCCTTCTATAACTACTCGTGGTGGTAGGAAGCGTACCTTCAACCAGGGTAGCCTCTTCGAGCATCAGCTCCACTGCGGCCTCAGCTTGTGGTGGTGGCGTGGGTTCTCGCACCTCTGCCGAGTGGTCTTCTCCATCGGCCGGAGCGCTAGTCTCCCCCCATCCCACGACAAGTCCGTGGATTTCCTACACCATGAAGTATCCAGTCAACAACACCCGCTTGACGACTATACGACTACTCGAGAGTTCCGGGAACTTACAGAGTTGGCCGTACGACGGTGATGGTCGGAGCGCCTAGTATGATGGCAATGTCCACGATGCCAGCCTCGCTAGCGGCTCCGGCCTTGACAGGAGGCTCTTCTACCCTCTCCTCTGGGTGCTCAACGGCCATGGCCGCAGCTGGAAGAGGGTCCTGTACCTCTTCAACCGACGCCTGCGCTTACACGGTGCCGGTTTGCTGTTGTGCCCCTTCCGGCACGGCATCTTTAGTGGCTGGAGGCGGGCTAGTGTTTCTTTCAGCCGTCACCCCCACAGTTTCCCTGACATCATCCTCACCCTGGTCAGCGGGGTCCGAGGAGGGGATGTCCTACTACAATACAAGTCAAAAAGTCAGCAACAGACTACTCATTGGCGGTACTCAACTACACTAGCCGTTGTACTCACCTCTTGTCTGGCGGCTTCAGACAGCTTCAACTTCTTCATGGCGCGTTTCCACGCCACGTTGAGCGGCTTCCTGGGCAGCGTCGGCAGGCTAGCCTCCAGGCTTCTCGATGACGGGGATGTGTGGCATCCCAGCTCGGCTGAACCTCGAGCGGAGTTGGAACCACTGCTGTAGCGTCTCCTCATCTCGTCGTCTGAGGTATCCTCAATGACAACGGCATCATCGCCTTCGCCGACTTCACGGCGCTCTTCACCTTCCCCTGTGCTGGTCCTTCAAGTTGAGGTGGGCAAGGCGGCATGGAGATGTACTTCTTCACATCGTCCTACAACACCAAGCAAGCATGAGTACGACTACATCAAGCAAATCAGTACTTGGGGGCTCCAGCCACGGCTACTGACCTGGTTTGGCGGGCGCGCCGCAGAGTACTCTGGCACCGGGCATGGTGTGTACGGGGGCATATCTTTGAAGATCCTGCCCAGCCTCTCGATGATGATATCATCTTCAATCTCCTCGCCAGGCATCCGGGACGTGTCTTCATCACCGATGTACTGATACCCGAGGGTGTCTCGCATGATCAGCGGCTGCACCCTCCTCTTCATGAAGCTGAAGGCCACGTGCTCGGCCCTCAGTCCGGCCTCCCGCAAGGCCTTGATCTTCTTCAGCAGTGGAGGTAGCTGAATACCTTCCTGCATGGTGGGCTCCGTGTTCCACCACAGTGCGTGCTTCGGTTGATGGCCGCTGGGCTTCGGCAGCTCGGGGTGGTGGTTGCTGATATAGAACCACTTCGCCTTCCAGTCTTGGTTGGAGTCAATGAGCTTGTACGACAAGTACTGCTCGGCGGCGTCTTCGCGCATTTGTATCCCGACACCTCCGACTACTCGTGGGTCATCCGTACTCAGCTACGGCTTCACCCGGAAGAATTTCCGGAACAAAATCCAGTGGGGTTTGATCCCCACAAAAGCTTCACAGAAGTGCACGAAGATGGAGACGTGGAATATACCGTTGGGGTTGAGGTTGAGGTACTCGATGCCATAGTACCAGAGCCGCCCCTTGAAGAAGTCGCTGGCCGGCAGCGCAAGTCCACGCTCCACGAACCGCGCAAACATCGGAATCTCGTCCTGATTCTTCTCCACCGTGTACGGATCCCCAGTGGCGGCGCGCCACAGATCCATCTCCTTCTCACGAAGGAATCCGCTGTTGACTAAGGCGAGGAGGTCTTCGGTCTTCAGTTTCGCTTTCTTCCACTCCTTCGCCGGATTGGGGCGAGGGGAGGAGGGCGGCTACGACGACGACTGGCCGGCGTCTCCGGCCTCATCACGGCTCCTCTTCTTTGACGCGCCAGTCTTCGAGCTCTTCGCTGGGGACGCCTTCATCCTCCAAGTTACGGGTGTCATCACTCGCATTCGCTCGAGGGTTGCAGAATCAGGCGGACTACAGCGGTGGGCGACTGTAGATCGAATCTACTTTGCGGCGGCGGCGGCAACAGAGGAGCAGGGGGGCAGTCACTCAGATCTAATCTATGGGAATGCAACTGCTGGGGGTGCAAAAACCCTAAGGGGTTCACCGGTTATTTATAAGCCATCGGGCGGCTCAGTTCTGAACGGGCGGATAAGCGCCAGGCGGGTGACTCAGCGGTGGCAACCTGACCCTTCACATTCCAGTACTCGACGCTCTTGGTCTCGGGGGCTCGACTACATCAGATGGACTCAGTGGGCTACACCAGATCAAGACTCCACTCAGGACACATTCTACAGTCAAGATGACCCTTCAATTCGAGAGAAAGTACTCGACTCAAGGCTCGGGGGCTCCGTGCCACGTGTCCTTCGGTTTTTCTCTGGATTTTTAGCGATAAGATTGGCAGAACTACAAATTGACCCTCAGCTTGAATCTACGATTCGACCTAAGGCTCGGGGGCTACATTCCATATGGAATGCGATTCTCCGAATCACATTTTCCATATGGTTTTTCATCAAGACAACACGAGTACTATTGAAGACCTTCAAAAGAAGCACTCGGGGACGCTTGGGAACTACTCGAGAAGACTTCAAGACTACTCAGAGATCAGCTGGAGTACCTTCCAGCCTCGGGATGATTCAAGCATTCTTAAGGACTTTCGGCTTGTAGAACTCGGGGACGCTCAATGACTACTCGCCAAGGCCGTCAAGACTACTCGAAGACATCCTGCTCGACTACAAAGTACTCAGGGGCTTGTCGTACGGACATCCCTGGGCCCACTACTCAGGTGGGTACTGGGACCGACTACTCCGTGGGCCCCTGGGACTACTCGACTTGGGCTGCACGGCACCTGATGGCGTGGAGCGCAAGGCATACAGAGGACTAGTACTCGGTTAGGAAGCTAGACACGTCCGGATCCATGTAGAGGACTCCTAGCCATACACGACTAGTACTCCTCTGACAAACCGACTTGTAACCCTGCCTCCCGGACTATATAAGGCGAGGCAGGGACCCCTATCTCTTCATCCGCAATCACCCAGTAAACACACCGAATCAATCCAGAGCTACGCAGCACACAGGACGTAGGGTATTACGCACCTCGCAGCCCGAACCTACCTAAATTGTGTGCCACGTGTCTCTCCTTCGAGTTCCCGATCTCGGTGAGGCCACAAACATCTACCTCGGGTACCCCCCTTGGTAGGTTGCCGGGTTAAAACACCGACAGGAACCCCCTTTGATGCCCTTTATAATCCAGTTGTGGGAATCAATATAATGGCCTTATCCTTTTTCTATCAGTTTATTAAAAACACGCCATTATCCCCCACAACGAAATTATTAAAGTGCTCCTCAGGACAAATTATTCAAAGTTCAGGAATTCTTTATGTCCTACCCGTTTCGGTAAACGACATGCAATTCACCTGAGCTTTCACATTTGTGATATTAAGGAGTTTGACCTTTGAATAGGCCATCCTTTGGAAAGACTCCTTAAGGAAGGACACACAGGGAACCTTGACATTTGCCTAGGCAAAACCATTAGAGTTCCCTTACACTTCGCACACTCGATCCATACTAAGACCGAACCCAGTCCAGAACCAGACCCAATGGAAGAGGTGAATGAAGCATCTCTAGAACATTTTGTAGAATCCAATCAAGAAGATGTCATTGAATTCTTCATCAAGGAGGAAGAAGAAAATCCTACAGAATCTGAACCCCTTGATGAACTCGAGGAACCCTCGAGACCTCCCATTGAACTCAAACCATTACCACCTGGTCTTAGATATGCCTTTTTGCATAATGATCCTGAGTCTCCTATGATCATTAATGACAAGCTCACTCAGGAAGAGACTCATAGGCTGATAACTATCTTAGAACAACATCGCTCAGTCTTTGGCTACTCACTCCACGACCTTAAGGGCATCAATCCTGCCCTTTGCACACATTGCATTCCTACAGACCCTGATGTTCTACCATCTAGAGAGCCCCAACGAAGACTCAATAATGCAATGAGAGAGGTAGTGAAGAAAGAAGTTCTAAAACTTTTACACACCGGGATTATATATCCTGTGCCACATAGTGAGTGGGTGAGCCCTGTGCAAGTCGTGCCTAAAAAGGAAGGCATGACAGTTGTGAAAAATGAGAGGAATGAATTGATTCCTCAAAGAACTGTCACTGGTTGGCGTATGTGCATAGATTATAGGAAACTCAATAAAGCCACAAGGAAAGATCACTTTCCACTGCCCTTCATTGATGAAATGTTAGAGCGGTTGTCAAATCACTCTTTCTTTTGCTTTCTTGATGGATATTCTGGGTATCACCAAATCCCAATCCATCCCAGTGACCAGAGCAAAACCACTTTTACATGTCCTTATGGAACTTATGCTTATCATAGAATGTCTTTTGGACTATGCAATGCTCCAGCTTCTTTTCAAAGATGCATGATGTCTATATTATCTGATATGATTGAAGAGATCATGGAAGTTTTCATGGATGACTTTTCTGTATATGGAAAAACTTTTGATGGTTGTCTAGAAAACTTAGATAAGGTTTCGCAAAGATGTGAAGAAGCACTTAGTCCTTAACTGGGAAAAATGTCATTTCATGGTTAGAGAAGGAATAGTGCTAGGCCATGTAGTTTCTGAAAGAGGACTTGAGGTAGATAGAGCTAAGATAGAAGTAATTGAACAACTACCTCCACCTGTTAATGTCAAAGGAATCAGAAGTTTTCTTGGCCATGTTGGTTTTTATAGAAGGTTTATAAAGAATTTTTCTCATATTGCTAGACCCTTTGATGATGCTTGTCTTAAATCTTTTGAAATTCTGAAAAATGCTCTTATTTCCGCACCCATTATTCAACCCCCTGATTGGTCTTTACCTTTTCAAATTATGTGTGATGCAAGTGATTATGCTGTGAGGGCTGTTTTGGGGCAAACAAAAGACAAGAAACATTATGCCATTGCTTATGCTAATAAAACTTTGACGGGACCTCAACTTAATTATGCTACAACTGAAAAAGAGCTGCTAGTTGTTGTTTATGCCATTGACAAGTTTAGACCTTACTTAGTAGGAACAAAAGTTATTGTTTACACTGATCATGCTGCTTTAAAATATTTGCTCACTAAGAAAGATGCTAAACCTAGATTAATAAGATGGATCTTGCTGCTCCAAGAGTTTGACTTAGAAATAAAGGATAAGAAGGGAGTAGAAAATTCTGTTGCCGATCATTTGTCTAGAATGTATTTTGAGAAACCGCAGGAACTACCCATCAATGACATAATGAGGAACGACATGCTCTATCGGATCGCCTGATCCGACCCCTGGTATGCAGATATTGTTAATTTTATGGTTGCAGGATATGTACGACCAG
Organism: Cenchrus fungigraminus; assembly: GCA_036936925.1. NCBI lineage: Eukaryota > Viridiplantae > Streptophyta > Magnoliopsida > Poales > Poaceae > Cenchrus > Cenchrus fungigraminus. The sequence goes on from CM072780.1 coordinate 51,770,356, forward strand.
GGGCTGACAAGAAAAAGCTCATTTACGAGAGTCGCCATCACCTGTGGGATGAACTATACCTCTTTCGAGTATGCTTTGACGGGTTACTCAGGAGGTGTGTACCGGCAGAAGAAGGAACGAACATCATTGAGAAGTGCCACTCATCACCATATGGAGGTCATTATGGAGCTTTCCGCACACAAGCAAAGATCTGGCAAAGCGGATTTTTCTGGCCAACCAAGTATCAAGACACAAAAGATTTCGTACGAAGGTGCAACTCTTGTCAGAGGCACGAAAACATCTATTCCAGAAATGCCATGCCACTGACGACCAACCTTCAGGTCGAGCTCTTTGATGTCTGGGGAATTGACTACATGGAACCATTCCCAAAGTCCGGAAAATTAGAATACATCTTGGTGGCAGTTGACTATGTCTCTAAATGGGTTGAAGCCCTGCCATGCAGATCTGCTGACCACAAGAGCTCAATAAGAATGTTTGAAGAGACAATATTTCCAAGGTTCGATACGCCAAGGCTAGTGATAAGTGATGGAGGATCCCATTTCATCGATAAGCGCTTCGAGAAATACCTCACGGACCATGGGATCCAACACAATGTCGCTACTCCTTATCACCCGCAAACAAGTGGCCAAGCAGAGACGTCAAATATGTAGATCAAGAACATTCTACAGAAAACTGTGGACCAAATGGGAATAAAATGGAAGGACAAGCTACCCGAAGCGCTCTGGGCTTGTCGGACGGCTTATAAGACTCCCATTGGAATGTCTCCCTACCTAAAGGTTTATGGGAAGACATGTCACTTGCCGGTTGAACTAGAATTCAGGGCTCATTGGGCAATCAAGAGATGGAACATGCACTTTGAAGCAGCCGGAACAAAACGGAAAATGCAACTGTCCGAGTTAGAAGAATGGAGAGAGAAGGCATACCACAATGCCAAGATCTACAAGGAAAGAACCAAAAGATGGCACGACAAGAGAATCACGAAGACGAAATTCAACCCAGGCGATCAGGTACTACTTTTTAATTCCAGGGTATGACACTTTGGGCACGGGAAGCTACGAAGTAAGTGGGACGGACCATACAAGGTGGTGAGTTCATCGTCACACGGGGCCATCACTCTTCAAGACGACGAAGGTACGTTATTCAAGGTAAATGGTCAACGCCTTAAAATATTTTTAGAGCCCAACAAAGAGTCTGAGGATTTAGATGTGATAGAATTCTTCTTTTTACCTAAGAATATTAATTTTAGGCTCTAATGGGCCAACTTAGGGTTTTAAGGGATCATCACACGGTTAGAGCACCTCGCGTCGAAGTGCGTCACGAGGCGACGCGGTGGAGGACCGATCGCCCCCCCTCTGGACCGGTCGGCCCCTGCCCGCCTCCTCTCGCCACCAGCTTTCGCCCACGCTATCTCTTAGGTGTTTAGATTTGGAAAAACCACCTTCGGGGATCATTCTCGAGATATCCCGCAGCCTTTCCAATCTAGGTCAACCCCTTGTGCAAGATTGCACCAATATTTAACCAAGGGCAGACCTCCCCCTTTTTCTCATCTAAACCTCCCAAGGAGCAGCCATGGCCGAGAAATAGCTTGTTCCCTTCAACAATGAAGCCAAGGCAATCATCCTCTTCGTGAAGGAAGCAAAGCCACTTGCCATCATACCACCTGATCGCAGCCCTCTCTCACCTGCTCCACCGAGTCGTCCACGTTAGCCGCCACTACCTGAAGGAAGCAAGCAAGTGATGTACGCTCAGTCGTACGATCGCCGTTGCGAAGCAGCCCTGAAGAAACGGATCCTTGTTCCTAGCAACATGGACCTGAAGGAGCCCAGGGATGGCGAGCGACTCACCGAGGTGCGCATGGACATGCACGGCAACACAAGAGTGCACAAGTACACTACTTCTCCAGGCCGTGTCATCATTGACGGAATCCGCGCTAAGGAATCACAAATTAAAAGAATTCTTGTCATTGAGGCCGGCCAGCGAATGCCACAAAAGCAGAAGACTAGAAAGACCGTAGCCGAGCTTGCGCAGGAAGTAGCAAGCCTTGCAGAAACTTGCAAGGAGATCCATCGCGTGAATAGCTCCCTCACCAAAACCGTCCTCCATCTGCTAAAAACAAAGAAGCGTAGGGACGAAGAGGGAGACGCTAGCTGGGACCCAAAGAAGGGCAAGCGCCCTTTGTAAGCACCTTAGTTAGAGAGCACATTAGTCTTAGTTAGTTCGATTTAATTAGTTTGCTTTAATAGTAGGAGTCGTGTAATAAAGTGCTCTCTCTCTTATCAATGAAGTGATCCACAAGTTGAGTTATATTTTCTATCTATATTTTTTGGATATATTTTTGTCTCCACCATACTGTGTATGCAAGATAACTGAAAACAAGTGTGGGGGAGAAAAATCGACGACCAAATGGCATCTTCCACGACCAAAGTCAAGAAAAACGGAAAAAGAACGGAACAATCAACTCGCACGACGAAACACACCCTGAACCACGGCAGGGGGAGACCGATCGGTCCCCTCCCTGGGCCGGCCGGCCTGCTATAGGGCCCACTTCGGCCAAGTTTCGTCCACAACTCGCTTTGCTTTCTAAACTTTTTAATTTTTTGCAAATTACTTTCCATTTCGAATTAAAACAAAGATACCTTGTTAAGATGTCCTGTAACCCAAAGGATAAAGTTTTGCATAATTATTCTCCAAGAAATATTTGTTGCTTTTGGGATGCTTTAGAATAATGAGAACCATCTTTCTTTTATCTTGTCTCTGGAGAGTTCTTTATTTCAAAAAGATTAAAATCATTAGCTATGCTTCTCCTTTCGGATCAATAAGAGCTTTAGCAATCATTGAAAATAAATTTAATTTAATTGCTGCTTACTTGTATTAAGCTTTGTCAAATCTACGACCTATGTTGAAGTTTTGTCTAAGTCTAAGATCAAGATCACGTACACTGCTTTCACTAAAGTATCTATGCTCTAAATTTTTGATCTCTATCTCCCATATCGTGAAAAAGGTATAGCTATAAGAAAAAAAAAGAAGAGAAAAAGCCAAAGATCGAAAAAAAATTTTAGAGTGGAGAGAAAAGTGAGCGAGAGGAGAAAATGGACAAGTATTCTACAGGTCAGAAGAACCCCCCTCTCTGAAAAAGAAAAGGCATAAATAAGAGAAGAAAAATGGACGTGTGTCCGAGGGTGAGTAGGGCCCACTTCTCTAATAAAAGTGAGAGAGTAATAATGGACGCGTGTCCGAGGGTGAGTAGAACCCAACTCTCCACAAAATAGCTGAATACCTTGTTCTAAAAAAATAATATGGGAAAAAGATAGAAGATTCTAAAAAGTCAGAGCAGTGGTTTTAAAGTTGACACACGCACATATCTTGATCTATGACTCATGACACACCTCTCCATGGATCCGGTTTTGACTCGGCAATATATGCACGGTAAGTTTGCTACATCTTTACATTCTAAAAACTCCACTTATACTTCGAAATAAATGCTCAAGTAAGGATATGATATATTTTGAAAGTATCACAAAGGAGTAAGTAAGGCTATATTTTTCTTTTCAAAACTTATTCAAAAGCTCTCCATTGGCTTGATTTGAGAATTAAAGGTAATCTGTTCCTAACTGTTTCATGCTTAGATATCCCATAAGTGCATATATGACTAAGGAGTATGATTATGTTGATTCTTTGTCTCTACGGTTGTTAGACCATCCTTTTATCGAGGACGAGTAAAAGCCTAAGTGTGGGGGAGTTTGTTGACACATTTTATCTATAAATATTTCCTCTCATATTTACTGGAAAAAGAGCTAAAATATAATTAGATCACCTTATTAGGGTTTGCACTGACAATTTCCACGAGTTTTGGTGAATTCATAAAATTACAGGGACTATTCAAAAATACAAGAAAAGAAACAAGTCTAGAAGGTTCCAGAACACTCCCAAACTCAACGTAACTTGGCTTGCAAGAAAGAAGCATCTAGAAGGGGCAAGGACCGTCCTGGCCAAGGCGGACCTCGAGGGGGGCCCACCACAGGCCGACCGGTCCCATGGTGGGGACGACCGGACGCCCCCAGTGCCAACTCAGCCCTACTTTTGGAATGTTCTTCCACCGCCTATGAGAAGCAATCTAAACCGTATATTAGGTCAGTTTGATCCTACGGCAGCAAGGCACCTCCTCAGGACTATATAAATAGGCCCCCTGACCCCAGGGTAGGGGAACAACTCATTCTAGATCATCAATGCCTACCTGAGATAGAAGCTCTAGACTAGAATTAGAGTTGGAGAGTTAGTATCAAGTTGAGAGATTAGAGCCACGATCTATTCAGATCAAGCTAATCTTGTTCGAGATAATTAGAGAGCGGTAGAGGCGGAATTAAAGAAAGGCCCGGACCTGTCGGTGCCTCCTCTTCATCTTCTTCCTCTAGGATCAACTCCATTGGAGCCTGATCTTGAGACCTTGTGGAAAGATCAACTTGTTATGCAAGTGAGTAATATTCTTATTATTGTTTTTACGGTTCATAACTCTTTTATGAGTACTTTAATTCATGTCGCTCTTGAGTTAAAGTTGCATGTTTAGTGTAAGCGTGGTGTTTAGACTAGCTAGCTTCTGAATGCCTTCTATATTCCGGATCGTGTGGTAGAAGTGGGAAGTGACCTCGTTCCCGTCTATCCTTTGCAGTCCACCTCCCGTCTATAGAAATCGTAGGACTCCCCCCATAGATTGTCGAAGTTTCCCTTTCCTAAATGTGCCTTCAGACAATCACCCCATAAGAACAGTAATAGCATAGCTTGTGAGAGTAAGAACTAGACATCCTAAAGTTTTCCTCATCTCTCTTTCTATCATGTCCTAGATAACTACTCAGGGATTAGTTATACATCTCGGATCACTCTACCCTTCTCCCTGTGGATTCGATATTTAAAACCCTCTTCCCGGGTGAAGTGCTCACCGGTATCCGTGCGCTTGCGGATTATCCATCATAATATTTCTGTAGGCTTAACAAATACCAAAAGTAGCGTCCCTATGCTATCACACCAAAGGAAGTGTGAATGTGCCTTGCAAGCACGGCATGGTTGGGTTTAACGTTCCTTCAAACGTTTACGCGACTCGTGGGTAAAGATGTACAACCTCTGTAGAGTGTAAACTATCATGATAGCCGTGCTCACGGTCAAGAGCGGCCTAGACCCTCACATGTTTAGTCGGTGGAATGGTTGTTTTCGGATGGATTGTTTGGCCATAGAAGATAGATGCTTTACATTTAAGTTGGGTTTGGGTTGGGAAGACTCTCACCTTAGTAAATAGGTTGTTTAATAAAATGTGACCAACTAAAATCAATGCTTGCAGCCAGTTGTGTCAGCCTTTCTTGTTCTAAGCTCTCATAGCCATACCTCCTACACTTGCAGAGTACATTTCGATGTACTCACTGTTTCCCTTTCAACCCCCTGCTGTCTCTCTCTCCACCATAAATGTTGCTCAGGTTATGGAAGCCATGAAGATCTAAGAGTGCGTGTTCCCCCGGTTGATTGCCTGTGGTCATGGAGCCTGCTTCCGCACAAGACTATAAGCAATAGCTGTACTTTTCTTTTGGACCCATGGGTCGTTTTGTAATACTACCTCCGTTCTTAAATATATGACACCATTGACTTTTTTCGTTCGTTTGACTATTCGTCTTTTCTACAAATATTTTAGCAAATTGATCAACCAACAAGTTAAATCTAAAGTGCATTGGATAATAGATGTAATGATATACATTTTGCTTTAGTTAACTAATTTGTTCAATATATATTAGTGGTCAAAGTTGGAGTAAAAAGTCAATGGTGTCATATATTTAAGAGCGGAGGGAGTATGTAAACGTGATATGGAAATGTACCATTGATGATGTTATACTTTATGTATGAAATATGATCCTGGCATACATAAAGTGGCACCTGATTGTGTTTATAAAATCCGGTGTTACAGAAGTGGTATCAGAGCCATATCGACCGTAGGACGCAGCCCTATGCTTTATTTCAGTTTATTTCAAAATTTACTTTATGTATACACCTTGTATTTTACACCCTAAACAATTTTCATTCTTATTATATCCTTGTTATTTATTTGTCTTGTTTAAATTGACTTTATAAAATTGTTGCTAAGCCTCTTCTACGTCAAATGAAATAGATGGCGCGCACAAAGAAAACAGCTCGCAAGTCTACTAGAGGACGTGTCCCTCGCCATTGCCTCGCCTCCAAGAGCAAGCCTCAGAAGGGAGCTCCTACCCCGCCTACCAGCTCTAACGAGGATGCACCTCGCTTATGCAAGGATGGCATCAGCTCCCAGTACCCCGAGCTACTCAAGGCATATGAAGACGACTTCAAACAAGAAGAGCCGCCAGCACCGCCCCTCGACTCGAAGGGCAAGGCACCCATAGAGCCCCGTCAAGCTACACCACCCCCACCACCACTCGAAGGCTTGGAGGATAGCACTGCTAGAGACCCCGAGCGTCGTATTGGCCGCTACGTCGTACTCACACAAACGAGTGTTGCTTCTGAAGACACCACCGAATCAATGAAGGATACCGCTTGCTCTCGTCGCATGGATTAGGATGCACCCTTTGCCTTTTAATAAGAACGTTAGCATCGTTTAAATATCTACACCCTATGTGGTGAATTGAAGTGTTAATTTGCTTGTTAAGACCTTGTTATTGTGCTCAGTGTGATTTGCTTCTTCTGTAATGACTGTGATGAATTATGGGTTCATACTCATGATGTCATCTTTTACAGTTTTGTAAGTCATCTTATAGTTGGGAATCTTCTTGCTTTTATTTGTCATCGTACACCCTTGCTCATACCCTCCTTCTGTTATCCTAACTCAGATGGAACAAGTCTTGACCAACCAGACTCAGATACTTCAGGGCATAGCACAAGTAGTGCAGGCACCACGTCCAAGGGACACCCGCAAGGAGTTCTGGAGATTTAATCCATCCATCTTTGAACACACAACTGATCATGTGGTTGCAAATGATTGGTTGAAGGACACAGAGAAGAAGCTAAATGTTGTGCAATGTAATGACAATGAAAAGGTCCTTTATGCAACCGAACAGTTGTATGGTTTAGCTTCTGATTGGTGGGATGGCTATACCAAGAGTCTTGAAAATCCTAAAAGTATCCTATGGGAAGAGTTCAAAGCTAGATTCACGTCTCGATATGTGCCAGATGGAGTTACGAAGTTTAGGAGAAAGGACTTCTTGAAGATGAAGCAAGGATTAATGACAGTCGAGGAATATTATGACATGTTTCTTCAGATGTCAAGGTATGCCCCAAAAGATGTAAATATCGAAGAGAAGAAACAAGAGTTGTTCTTGGCGGGATTGAACGACGATTTACAACACCACTTGATGCCGCATGACTACCCTGACCTCCAACACTTGTTCGGTGAAGCATTGTGAGAGCCATGTGTGGTTCGTGGACCGGTGGATGGTCGCTTCCTGGTGTGATGAGGGATTGACAACGTGGTGTGGATTGATTCGTAGCTAAGTATTGTAGGTGCAGGTTGCGGCTTGACTGGTGTTGGTGCACGTGAAGAACAAGCGTGAAAGGTCGTTGCCGGTGAGGCCTCCAGGTGTGGACAAGACAATTAGGCTTGGTTCGAGGGATCCGGTGGCCAGCGGAGTCAAGTGCGGGCCGCATGGTGGCAAGAACGGCAAGATGAAGTCGTGGACGGTTTCTTGGTTGAGCCTCAAAACCAAGGTCGAGCCGGGACTACATGGGAGCCGAGTCATGAGTGGCGACTGGCGGAGGCTACACCGAGTTCGCGGGGTTTCCGGTGGTTCACCAGAAAACCACTGGATTCCTTGGTTGATCCACAAAGCCAAGATCGAAGACCAAAGACGGAGGTGCAGCAGCATCGAACCGGTCTGACCGGTGGGTACTGGTCTGACCGGTGAGGAGCACCAGTCTGATCGGTGTGCGACGACGCAGTCTGGAGACTTCGAAGCGGAGGACACGTGTCGGGATCGCAAGGCTTGCGTCGAGGCTAAGCAAGTTTGCGGTCGTCGGGCATCCGTCCGATGGTGCGAAGACAAAGATTCCCAAAGTGCCCCTCGGGGGTATGTATCCTAGTATTAGGCCTTAGGGGTAGTTTTGTCTTTCGGCTAGCCTCCATATAACCCAAGTGGTGAGAGGATGGCAGCCATCTCTTGGAACCCTAGCTCATTTTGTTTTGCTATTTTCCTCTTCCATTTTTTCTTTGGAATTTCTAGGACTAGCTTGAGAGCTTCATGGTGAGATCTTGTGAGAGGGAAGGATGATCGGGCAGAAGCTAGACCTTGTATGAACCTTCTTGGTATGTATAGATGATTCGGCGTGGTTCCTCAAGACTTGATTGTCTTCTTCCCGTTTTCCCTTTTTGGTGATTTTCAGAGCCTTTTCTTGGCGAATTTCTCATAGCGGTTTTGAGACCTTTCTGTTTAGGATTTGGTGGGGGATGTATGCATGAACCCTTCATGGTTCTTTTCCCTTTGATTCCCCTCCCAAATCCGTGAGCAAAGGGGCTCGATTTTGGGGTTTTCTCCTCTCTAGGGTTAGAGGCGTTCTTGGTGGGATTTCTTCGATTCCTCTCATTCTAGCAAGTTTTGGTGGACCATGTCTTGGCTATGGAGTGCCCATGAGGTGTTCCTACTATCCCCAAAGTCTTGTGCGAATCCGTGGAGCGAATCGGGAGATCGGGAGTTGGATTTGGAGGAGTTGACCCGCGGGCGCTGTTCATCCCGAGCTGCCCAGGCGTGACCGGTCTGACTGGTACTCTTGTCCAGTCTGACCGGTGCCAGCCCTTTGTGGAATTTGCCTCGGGTGAACGTCTTGGTGTGTTCCCTGTTGTCGTGTGTTGCTGTTGGTCAGTTCTTGGCAGGTTTCGTGGAGTTTTGGTACGCTTTGTGTAGGGTTTTCTTCTCTTGCAGATTGGGTTTTCGAGGTAGTTTTGTTCCAGGGCCTAAGGAGTCACTGAGGCTTCCTGGAACGTTTGATGTGCGGCTGCTGTAGCCACCGGTCTGGCCAGCGCAGGCCATCGCTCTGACTGGTGTAGCACAGGTAGCAAGCCGTGCAGGTTTCCGTTATGCGTTTGGTGTGTTTTGGTTCGGAAGGCTTTGTGTTGGTTCCTAGGACCAGTAGCACTCCAGTGGCTACGTGGTCTTGGTCAACTTCGGTAGTTGAGTCAGAGACGTGTTTGGTTGCCGCGTTCATCTTGTTGGAGTAGCCATCTCCTTCAAGAAGAATTTTTATCGGCTCCCATTCACTCCCCCCTCTCTAGTCGCCAGTTTCGGTCCTTCAATTGGTATCAGAGCCGGTTCGGGTCTTTCGAGGCTCTAACCAGTCTAAGATCCAAAGATGGCGTACCAGGAACGGGGATCGGATCCTCCGCACTTCGATGGGAAGAACTACCTGATGTGGCAGAGACGAATGGCTGTGTTCCTCCATGGAAAGAGTCAGATCCTTTGGGACGTTACAGTGAACACAGCTTATGTTCATCTGATTAACTTCCTTGCTCCAGGATCAAGGGATATGTTCGACGCTAACAACAAGGCGGTCGACTACTTGTTTCGTGCTCTGTGTCATTCCGAAATCGATCGGGTTCAGACAGAGGACTTAGCTTGTAGGATTTGGGAGCAGTTGAAGGATGCTCATGCTGGGAATGCTCAGGTTCAGGCTCGGATGTATGCGACTTACCGGAGAGAGTACGAGAACATCACTCATCTCCCCGGCGAGTCCGTCGATGCCCTTTTCTAGCGGTTTACGGTTGTGGTGAACAACATGAGAGCCAATGTGGCCGTGCTCCCATACGATGATCATGATAGAGCCGTGAAGCTCTTGCACTCGTTGGATCGCACCGTATGGGACGGAAAGGTCGAGGCTATTCTTGAGTCCGAGAAGTATGACACCCTGACCGTGAACGAGTTGTTCTCGAAGCTCAAGTCAGCTGAGTTGGACCATGGTGTGACTGCCCGTCTTGAGAGCCCGACTGACTCTCATAGTCTTGCTCTCGTCGGTGGCAAAGGTGCTAAGTCTAACGCTAACGCATCCTCCAAGATGTACTCTCTGTCTTCTTTGATGTCTTTGCCAGACGAGAAGTTTGACGTGCTTGGAGAGGACGAGCTGGCGTTGCTGACCAGGCGGTTCGAGAGGTTGCACGAGAACCGGGTGAACACAAGGAAGAATCCACGGACATGCTTTCTGTGCGGCAAGCCAGGACTCTTCATCGCTGACTGTCCGGAGAAGATGAAGAACAAGGACGGCTACAAGACCGGTCGAGGACGGACGGCAAGTACCGATCGAGGCGCGATCACAAGCACAAGAACAAGCACAAGGACGAGCGACGATCAAGGAAGAAGGATGGTCGCGGCAGGAAGGCCCGAGCGATGGTCAGGGCGAGTGACGTCAAGTCCAGCTCTGCCTACTCTTCCTCGAGCTCGAGCAGCAGTGAAGATGAAGGTGATCGGCGCAAGAACAAGAAGTCATCCAAGAACTTGAGCAGGCTGAGCTGCTACGCGAGAGATGGCTTCTGCGGCATGGCTCGTAGCTCTGGCAGCAAGAAGAGTCACCAGAGCGACTCGGACTCCGACTTCGAGGATGAGGTACGTGACGAGCTTCCCTTCTTGCGTGAGGAGAATGAGCATCTTGGCAAGTTGCTTGATAATCGTGATGACATGCTTAGAGAGGCAAAGAAGATGAGGAAAGAGCTTAGGGCCTTACTAGAAGATGCTAGGAACCGAGTAGCTGAGCTAGAAACCCAAAACCTTGATGCTAATCTTGAAATAGATTCGCTTAAGGCTTCACCTGTGGTTTCTGATGAGATTGATTGTCGTGATTGCTCTGTGTATCTAGCTGATCCTACTACTCTTAAGGATAAGCATGCCTCTACTTGTGATGAACTAGATGTGCTTAGGGTTGAAGTGGCTGAGCTTAAGTCTAGACCTGCTTTGCTAGGTGCTTGCACTTCTTGCCCTGTTTTGCATGGAAAGATTGATGAGATGCATGCCTACACTGTTTCTCTTGAGGCTAAGTTGAAAGAACCTGTTCCCACTTCTTGCTCTACTTGTGAATTGCATGCTTTGAAAAATCTGGAACTTGCACATTATGTGGATCGCTTGCAGGATGAGAATGATGAGTTGAGGAAAATGATGGGTTGGTTGTCGGGTCAAGAACCACAGCTTAGGATGATGATAGAGGCATACAAGCGCTATGATGGGCAAGCGCTTGGTTTGGATAAGATTGGAGAGTGTAGTAGTGAGGGAGGAGAGAAGATTGGTTATCTCTAAGCTCCACCAAAAACCTTCCACAAAAATACCTATGCTGCTAAGCCCAACCCACTGAGAAACAAACTTGACACAACCCCAGATCCTCCCATATTTCCTCGCCCTACAAATGACTTTCAAAAACCAGTGAAGTTTGTGAGCTCCAAGGAGAGTGAGGTTTGAGAGAAGAAGGGTGAGAAGCCGAGTGAGGAGAAACCAAGTGAGCAGCCCCAACTCAAGCCCGAACACATGTTTTGCATCTTTTTACGTGCTGAAAGTTAGCGAAATGCTCCGAAACACTCCAAAACATCATTTTGTTTCCAATGGAGTAGAATGGATGCTTCGCAACTTTGGTACCTCGAAATAGTGCATTCAAGCTCGAACACAAGTTTTGCATCTTTTACGTGACGAAGGTTAGCGAAATGCTCTGAAACACTCCCAAACATCATTTTTGGTCGAATGGACTAGAGTGGATGCTTCCCAACTTTGGTACCCGAAATAGTGCACTCAGGCTTGAACACAAGTTTTGCATCTTTTTACGTGCCGAAGGTTAGCGAAATGCTCCGAAACACTCCCAAACATCATTTTGGTTCCAATGGAGTAGAATGGATGCTTCGCAACTTTGGAACCCCGAAATAGTGCATTCAGGCCCGAAACACAAGTTTTGCTTGTTTTTACGTGCTGAAGGTTAGCGAAATGCTCCGAAACACTGCCAAACATCATTTTGGTTCCAATGGAGTAGAATGGATGCTTCGCAAATTTGGCACCCCGAAATACTGTATTCAGGCTCGAACACAGGTTTTGCATCTTTTACGTGCCGAAGGGTAGCGAAATGCTCCGAAACACTCCCAAACATCATTTTGGGTCGAACGGACTAGACTGGATGCTTCCCAACTTTGGTACCCCGAAATAGTGCACTCAGGCTGGAACACAAGTTTTGCATCTTTTTACATGCCGATGGTTACGAAATGCTCTGAAACACACCCAAACATTATTTTGGTTCCAATGGAGTAGAATGGATGCTTCGCAACTTTGGTACACCGAAATAGTGCATTCCGGCTCGAACACAAGTTTTTCATCTTTTACGTGCCGAAGCTTAGCGAAATGCTCCGAAACACTCCCAAACATCATTTTGGGTCCAATGGAGAAGAATGGATACTTCACAACTTTGGTACCCCATATTAGTGCATTCAGGCTCGAACACAAGTTTTGCATCTTTTACGTCCCAAAGGTTAGCGAAAATGCTCCGAAACACTCACAAACATCATTTTGGTTCCAATGGAGTAGAATGCTTTTTACGTGCTGAAGGTTAGCAAAATGCTCCGAAACACTCCCAAACATCATTTTGGTTGCAATGGAGTAGAATGGATGCTTCACAACTTTGGTACCCTGAAATAGTGCATTCAAGCTTGAACACAAGTTTTGCATCTTTTACATGCCGAAGGTTAGCGAAATGCTCCGAAACACTCCCAAACATCATTTTGGGTCTAATGGACTAGAGTGGATGCTTCACAACTTTGGTACCCCGAAATAGTGCACTCAGGCTTAACACAAGTTTTGCACCTTTTTACGTGCTAAAGGTTAGCGAAATGCTCCAAAACAGTCGCAAACATCATTTTGGTTCCAATGGAGTAGAATGTATGTTTCGCAACTTTGGTACCGCGAAATAGTGCATTCAGGCCCGAAAACACAGTTTTGCATATTTTTACGTGCTGAAGGTTAGCGAAATGCTCCGAAAAATTCCCAAACATCATTTTTGTTCCAATGGGGTAGAATGGATGCTTCGCAACTTTGGTACCCCGAAATAGTGCATTCAGGCCCGAACACAGTTTTTGCATCTTTTACGTGCCGAAGGTTAGCGAAATGGTCCGAAAGACTCCCAAACATCATTTTGGTTCCAATGGAGTAGAATGGATGCTTCGCAACTTTGGCACCCCGAAATACTGTATTCAGGCTCGAACACAGGTTTTGCATCTTTTACGTGCCGAAGGGTAGCGAAATGCTCCGAAACACTCCCAAACATCATTTTGGGTCGAACGGACTAGACTGGATGCTTCCCAACTTTGGTATCCCGAAATAGTGCACTCAGGCTGGAACACAAGTTTTGCATCTTTTTACGTGCTGAAGGTTACGAAATGCTCCGAAACACTCCCAAACATCATTTTGGTTCTAATGGAGTAGAATGGATGCTTCGCAACTTTGGTACACCGAAATAGTGCATTCCGGCTCGAACACAAGTTTTGCATCTTTTACGTGCCGAAGGTTAGTGAAATGCTCCAAAACACTCCCAAACTTCATTTTGGGTCCAATAGAGAAGAATGGATGCTTCACAACTTTGGTACCCCGTATTTGTGCATTCAGGCTCGAACACAAGTTTTGCATCTTTTACGTCCCAAAGGTTAGCGAAATGCTCCGAAACCCTCCCAAACATCATTTTGGTTCCAATGGAGTAGAATGGATGTTTCGCTACTTCGGTACCCCGAAATAGCATATTCAGGCCCGAACACAAGTTTTGCATCTTTTTACGTGCTGAAGGTTAGCGAAATGCTCCGAAACACTCCCAAACATCATTTTGGTTCCAATGGAGTAGAATGGATGCTTCGCAACTTTGGGACCCTGAAATAGTGCATTCAAGCTTGAACATGAGTTTTGCATCTTTTACATGCCGAAGGTTAGCGAAATGCTCCGAAACACTCCCAAACATCATTTTGGGTCGAACGGACTAGAGTGGATGCTTCCCAACTTTGGTACCCCGAAATAGTGCACTCAGGCTTGAACACAAGTTTTGCATCTTTTTACACGCCGAAGGTTAGCGAAATAGTGCATTTAGGCCCGAAAACACAATTTTGCATCTTTTTACGTGCTAAAGGTTAACGAAATGCTCCGAAACATTCCCAAACATCATTTTGGTTCCAATGGGGTAGAATGGATGCTTCGCAACTTTGGTACCCCGAAATAGTGCGTTCAGGCCCGAAACACAAGTTTTGCATGTTTTTACGTGGCGAAGGTTAGCGAAATGCTCCGAAACACTCCCAAACATCATTTTGGTTCCAATGGAGTAGATTGGATGCTTCGCAACTTTGGCACCCTGAAATACTGTATTCAGGCTCGAACACAGGTTTTGCATCTTTTACGTGCCGAAGGGTAGCGAAATGTTCCGAAATACTCCCAAACATCATTTTGGGTCGAACAGACTAGACTGGATGCTTCCCAACTTTGGTACCCCGAAATAGTGCACTCAGGCTGGAACACAAGTTTTGCATCTTTTTACGTGCCGAAGGTTACGAAATGCTCTGAAACCCTCCCAAACATCATTTTGGTTCCAATGGAGTAGAATGGATGCTTCGCAACTTTGGTACACCGAAATAGTGCATTCCGGCTCGAACACAAGTTTTTCATCTTTTACGTGCCGAAGGTTAGCGAAATGCTCCGAAACACTCCCAAACATCATTTTGGGTCCAATGGAGAAGAAAGGATGCTTCACAACTTTGGTACCCCGTATTAGTGCATTCAGGCTCGAACACAAGTTTTGCATCTTTTGCGTCCCAAAGATTAGCGAAATGCTCCGAAACACTCACAAACATCATTTTGGTTCTAATGGAGTAGAATGCTTTTTACGTGCTGAAGGTTAGCGAAATGCTCCGAAACACTCCCAAACATCATTTTGGTTCCAATGGAGTAGAATGGATGCTTCACAACTTTGGTACCCTTAAATAGTGCATTCAAGCTTGAACACAAGTTTTGCATCTTTTACATGCCGAAGGTTAGCGAAATGCTCCGAAACACTCCCAAACATCATTTTGGTTCCAATGGAGAAGAATGGATGCTTCGCAACTTTGGTACCTCGAAATAGTGCATTCAGGCCCGAAAACACAGTTTTGCATCTTTTTACGTGCTGAAGGTTAGCGAAATGCTCCGAAACATTCCCAAACATCATTTTGGTTCCAACGGGGTAGAATGGATGCTTCGCAACTTTGGTACCCCGAAATAGTGCATTCAGGCCCGAAACACAAGTTTTCATCTTTTTACGTGTCGACGGTTAGCGAAATGCTCTGAAACACTCCCAAACATCATTTTGGTTCCAATGGAGTAGAATGGATGCTTCGCAACTTTGGCATCCCAAAATACTGTATTCAGGCTCGAACACTCCCAAACATCATTTTGGATCGAACGGACTAGATTGGATGCTTCCCAACTTTGGTACCCCGAAATAGTGCACTCAGGATGGAACACAAGTTTTGCATCTTTTCACGTGCTGAAGGTTACGAAATGCTCCGAAACACTCCCAAACATCATTTTGGGTCGAATGGACTAGAATGGATGTTACCCAACTTTGGTATCCCGAAATAGTGCACTCAGGCTCGAACACAAGTTTTGCATCTTTTTACGTGCCGAAGGTTAGCGAAATGCTCTGAAACACTCCCAAACATCATTTTGGGTCCAATGGAGTAGAATGCATTCTTTACAACTTTGGTACCCCGAAATAGTGCACTCAGGCTCGAACACAAGTTTTGCATCTTTTTACGTGTCGAAGGTTAGCGAAATGCTGCGAACCACTCCCAAACATCATTTTGGTTCCAATGGAGTAGAATGGATGCTTCGCAACTTTGGTACCCCGAAATACTACATTCAAGCTCGAACACAGGTTTGGATCTTTTACATGCCGAAGGTTAGCGAAATGCTCCGAAACACTCCCAAACATCATTTTGGGTCAAATGGACTAGAGTGGATGCTTCCCAACTTTGGTACCCCGAAATAGTGCACTAAGGCTCGAACGCAAGTTTTGCATCTTTTTACGTGCCGAAGGTTAGCGAAATGCTCCGAAACACTCCTAAACATCATTTTGGTTCCAATGGAGTAGAATGGATGCTTCGCAACTTTGGTACCCCGAAATACTGCATTCAGGCTCGAACACAGGTTTGGATCTTTTACATGCCGAAGGTTAGCGAAATGCTCCGAAACACTCCCAAACATCATTTTGGGTCAAATGGACTAGAGTGGATGCTTCCCAACATTGGTACCCCGAAATAGTGCACTAAGGCGCGAACGCAAGTTTTGCATCTTTTTACGTGCCGAAGGTTAGCGAAATGCTCCGAAACACTCCCAAACATCATATAGGTTACAATGGAGTAGAATGGATGCTTCGCAACTTTGGTACCTCGAAATAGTGCATTCAGGCCCGAAAATACAAGTTTTGCATCTTTTTACATGCCGAAGGTTAGCGAAATGCTCCGAAACATTCCCAAACATCATTTTGGTTCCAATGAAGTAGAATGGATGCTTTACAACTTTGGTACCCCGAAATAGTGCACTCAGGCTCGAACACAAGTTTTGCATCTTTTTACATGTCGAAGGTTAGTGAAATGCTACGAAACACTCCCGGACATCATTTTGGTTCCAATGGAGTAGAATGGATGCTTCGCAACATTAGCACCCCGAAATACTGCATTCAGGCTCGAACACAAGTTTTGCATCTTTTACGTGCCAAAGGTTAGCGAAATGCTCTGAAACACTCTCAAACATCATTTTGGGTCGAACAGACTAGACGGGATGCTTCCCAACTTTGGTACCCCGAAATGGTGCACTCAAGCTCCAACACAAGTTTTGCATCTTTTTACGTGCCGAAGGTCAGCGAAATCCTCCGAAACTCTTCCAAATATCATTTTGGTTCCAATGGAGTAGAATGGATGCTTCGCAACTTTGGTACCTCGAAATAGTGCATTTAGGCCCGAAAACACAGTTTTGCATCTTTTTACGTGCTGAAGGTTAGCGAAATGCTTCGAAACATTCCCAAACATCATTTTGGTTCCAATGGAGTAGAATGGATGCTTCGCAACTTTGGTACCCGAATTTGTGCATTCAGGCCCGAACACAAGTTTTGCATCTTTTTACGTGCTGAAGGTCAGCGAAATGCTCCGAAACACTCCCAAACATCATTTTGGTTCCAATGGAGTAGAATGGATGCTTCACAACTTTGGTACCCTGAAATAGTGCATTCAAACTTGAACACAAGTTTTGCATCTTTTACATGCCGAAGGTTAGCGAAATGCTCCGAAACACTCCCAAACATCATTTTGGTTCGAATGGAGTAGAATGGATGCTTCGCAACTTTGGCACCCCGAAATACTGTATTCAGGCTCGAACACAGGTTTTGCATCTTTTACGTGCCGAAGGTTAGCGAAATGCTCCGAAACACTCCCAAACATCATTTTGGGTCGAACGGACTAGACTGGATGCTTATCAACTTTGGTACCCCGAAATAGTGCACTCAGGCTCGAACACCAGTTTTGCATCTTTTACGTCCCAAAGGTTAGCGAAATGCTCCGAAACACTCTCAAACATCATTTTGGTTCCAATGGAGTAGAATGGATGCTTTGCAACTTCGGTACCCCAAAATAGTGCATTCAGGCCCGAAACACAAGTTTTGCATCTTTTTACGTGCTGAAGGTTAGCGAAATGCTCCGAAACACTCCCAGACATCATTTTGGTTCCAATGGAGTAGAATGGATGCTTCGCAACTTTGGCACCCCGAAATACTGCATTCAGGCTCGAACATAGGTTTTGCATCTTTTACGTGCCGAAGGTTAGCGAAATGCTCCGAAACACTCCCAAACATCATTTTGGTTACAATGGAGTAGAATGGATACTTCAGAACTTCAGTACCCCGAAATAGTACATTCTGGCCCGAAACACATGTTTCGCATCATTTTACGTGCTGAAGGTTAGCGAAATGCTCCGAAACACTCCCAAACATCATTTTGGGTTGAATGGACTAGAATGGATGCTTCCCAACTTTGGTACCTCGAAATAGAGCACTCAGGCTAGAATACAAGTTTTGCATCTTTTTACGTGCCGAAGGTTAGCGAAATGCGCCGAAACACTCCCAAACATCATTTTGGTTCCAATGGAGTAGAACGGATGCTTCGCAACTTTGGTACCCCGAAATAGTGCATTCCGGCTCGAACACAAGTTTTGCATCTTTTTACGTGCCGAAGGTTAGCGAAATGCTCCGAAACACTCCCAAACATCATTTTGGGTCCAATGGAGTAGAATGGATGCTTCCCAATTTTGGTACCCTGAAATAGTGCGTTCATGCTCGAACACAAGTTTTGCATCTTTTACGTCCCAAAGGTGAGCGAAATGCTCCGAAATACTGCCAAACATCATTGTGGTTCCAATGGAGTAGAATGGATGCTTCGCAACTTCGGTACCCCGAAATAGAGCACTCAGGCTCGAACACAAGTTTTGCATCTTTTTACATGCCGAAGGTTAGCGAAATGCTCCTAAACACTCGCAAACAAGATTTTGGTTCCAATGGAGTAGAATGGATGCTTCGCAACTTCGGTACCCCGAAATAGAGCACTCAAGCTCGAACATAAGTTTTGCATCTTTTAACGTGCCGAAGGTTAGCGAAATGCTCTGAAACACTCCAAAACAACATTTTGGGTCCAATAGAGTAGAATGGATGCTTTGAAACTTTGGTACCCCGAAATAGTGCACTCAGGCTCGAACATAAGTTTTGCATCTTTTACGTCCCAAAGGTTAGCGAAATGCTCCGAAACACTCTCAAACATCATTTTGGTTCCAATGGAGTAGAATGGATGCTTTGCAACTTCGGTACCCCAAAATAGTGCATTCAGGCCCGAAACACAAGTTTTGCATCTTTTTACGTGCTGAAGGTTAGCGAAATGCTCCGAAACACTCCCAGACATCATTTTGGTTCCAATGGAGTAGAATGGATGCTTCGCAACTTTGGCACCCCGAAATACTGCATTCAGGCTCGAACATAGGTTTTGCATCTTTTACGTGCCGAAGGTTAGCGAAATACTCCGAAACACTCCCAAACATCATTTTGGGTCGAATGGACTAGAATGGATGCTTGACAACTTTGGTACCCTGAAATAGAGCAGTCAGGCTCGAACACAAGTTTTGCATATTTTTACGTGCCGAAGGTTAGCGAAATGCTCCGAAACACTCCCAAACATCATTTTGGTTACAATGGAGTAGAATGGATACTTCAGAACTTCAGTACCCTGAAATAGTACATTCTGGCCCGAAACACATGTTTCGCATCATTTTACGTGCTGAAGGTTAGCGAAATGCTCCGAAACACTCCCAAACATCATTTTGGGTTGAATGGACTAGAATGGATGCTTCCCAACTTTGGTACCTCGAAATAGAGCACTCAGGCTAGAACACAAGTTTTGCATCTTTTTACGTGCCGAAGGTTAGCGAAATGCGCCGAAACACTCCCAAACATCATTTTGGTTCCAATGGAGTAGAACGGATGCTTCGCAACTTTGGTACCCCGAAATAGTGCATTCCGGCTCGAACACAAGTTTTGCATCTTTTTACGTGCCGAAGGTTAGCGAAATGCTCCGAAACACTCCCAAACATCATTTTGGGTCCAATGGAGTAGAATGGATGCTTCCCAATTTTGGTACCCTGAAATAGTGCGTTCATGCTCGAACACAAGTTTTGCATCTTTTACGTCCCAAAGGTGAGCGAAATGCTCCGAAATACTGCCAAACATCATTGTGGTTCCAATGGAGTAGAATGGATGCTTCGCAACTTCGGTACCCCGAAATAGAGCACTCAGGCTCGAACACAAGTTTTGCATCTTTTTACATGCCGAAGGTTAGCGAAATGCTCCTAAACACTCGCAAACAAGATTTTGGTTCCAATGGAGTAGAATGGATGCTTCGCAACTTCGGTACCCCGAAATAGAGCACTCAGGCTCGAACATAAGTTTTGCATCTTTTAACGTGCCGAAGGTTAGCGAAATGCTCTGAAACACTCCCAAACAACATTTTGGGTCCAATAGAGTAGAATGGATGCTTTGAAACTTTGGTACCCCGAAATAGTGCACTCAGGCTCGAACATAAGTTTTGCATCTTTTTCGTCCCAAAGGTTAGCGAAATGCTCTAAGAGCCAGGTGTGGTTCGAGGACCGGTGGATGGTCGCTTCTTGGTGTGATGAGTGATTGACAACGTGGTGTGGACTGATTCTTGGTTAAGTATTGCTGGTGCATGTTGCGGCTTGACTGGTGTTGGTGCAGGTGAAGAACAAGCGCGAAAGGTCGTTGCCGGTGAGGCCTCCAGGTGTGGAGAAGACAGGTAGGCTTGGTTCGAGGGACCCGGTGGCCAGCGTGGTCAAGTGCGGGCCGCATGATGGCAGGAACGGCAAGATGAAGTCATGGACGGTTTCTTGGTTGAGCCTCAAAACCAAGGTCGAGCCGGGACTACGTGGGAGCCGAGTCATGAGTGGTGATTGGCGGAGGCTACACCAAGTTCGCGGGGTTTCCGGTGGTTCACCAGAAAACCACTGGGTTCCTTGGTTGATCCATAAAGTCAAGACCGAAGAATCGAAGACGGAGGTGCAGCAGCTCCAGACCGGTCTGACCGGTGGGTACCGGTCTGACCGGTGAGGAGCACCGGTCTGACCAGTGTGCGACGACGCAGTCCGGAATCTTCGAAGCAGAGGACACACGTCGGGATCGCAAGGCTTGCGTCGAGGCTAAGCAAGTTTGCGGTCGCTGGGCATCCGTCCGATGGAGCGAAGACAAAGATTTCCGAATTCGCCCTTGAGGGGCATGTATCCCTAGTTAGCTATTAAGGGTATTTTAGTCTTTCGGTTGCCTCCATATAACCCAATAGGTGAGAGGATGGCAGCCATCTCTTGGAACTCTAGCTCATTTGCTTTCCTATTTTCTCTTCCTATTTTCCTTAGGATTTTCTTAGGACTAGCTTGAGAGCTTCATGGTGAGATCTTGTGAGAGGGAAGGATGATCGGGCGGCAAGCTAGACCTTGTATGAACCTCTTTGGTATGTATAGATGATTCGGTGTGGTTCCACAAGGCTTGGATGTGTCTTTCCCGTGTTTCCTTTTTGGTGATTTTCGGAGCCCTTTCTTGGCGATTTTCTTGGAGCGATTTCGAGGCCTTTCTCTTTGGGATTTGGTGGGGGATGTATGCATGAACCCTTCGTGGTTCTTTTCCTTTTGTTTCCCCTCCCAAATCAGTGAGGAAAGGGGCTCGATTTTGGGGTTTTTGTGGCTCTAGGGTTAGAGGCGTTCTTGGTGGGATTTCTTCGATTCCTCTTGATTTAGCAAGTTTTGGTGGACCAAATCTTGGCTATGGAGTGCCCATGAGGTGTTCCTACTATCCCCAAAGTCTTGCACAAATCTGTGGAGCGATTCGGGAGATCGGGAGTTGGATTTGGGGGAGTTGACCCGCGGGTGCTGTTCATCCCCGAGCGGCCCAGCCTGACCGGTCTGACCGGTGCTGCTCACCGGTCTGACCGGTGCAGAGGCTCTGTGGGTTTTGCCTTGGGTGAACATTATGGTGAGTTCGTTGGAGTCCCGTGTTGCTGCTGTTTTGAGTTTGGGCCAGTTTGGAGCTCTGTAGGCCTGTTTGGTGGATTTGGGGTTTCCTGGCTTGGACCGGTCTGACCGGCGAGCTACACCGGCCTGACCGGTGTAGAGGCCTTCTATGGAAGTTCCTAGGTTTTACCAGCAGGGACCGGTCTGACCGGTGCTGCTCACCTGCCTGACCGGTGTAAGTCAGTGGTGCTCGAGTTGGTGTTCCGCTGCGTTCTCGAGTCTGTGAAGGTGGTTGTTGGTTCCTAGGACCAGTAGCACTCCAGTGGCTGCGTAGTCTTGGCCAACTTGGGTAGTTGAGTCGGAGACGTGATTTGGAAGCCGTGTTCGTCTTGTTGGAGTTCTCATCTCCTTCGAGAAGAATTTTTATCGGCTCCCATTCACTGCCCCCTCTCTGGTTCACCTAATCGGTCCTTCAATTGGTATCAGAGCCGGTTTGGGTCTTCATTGACTCTTACCATTCTAAGATCCAAAGATGGCGTACCAGGAATGGGGTTCGGGTCCTCCGCACTTCGATGGGAAGAACTACCAGATGTGGCAGAGGCGGATGGCAGCGTTCCTCCACGGAAAGGGTCAGATCCTTTGGGACGTCACGGTGAACACAGCTTATGTTCATCCGATGAACTTCCTTGCTCCAGGATCGAGGGATATGTTCGAAGCCAACAACAAGGCTGTTGACTACTTGTTTCGTGCTCTGTGTCAGCCTGAATTCGATCGGGTTCAGACAGAGGACTTAGCTTGTAGGATTTGGGAGCAGTTGATGGATGCTCATGCTGGGAATGCTCAGGTTCAGGCTCGGATGTACGCGACTTACCGGAGAGAGTACGAGAACTTCACTCATCTCCCCGACGAGTCCGTTGATGCCCTTTTCCAGCGGTTTACGGTCGTTGTGAACAACATGAGAGCCAATGTGGCCGTGCTCCCATACGATGATCATGATAGAGCCGTGAAGCTCTTGCACTCATTGGATCGCACCGTATGGGACGGGAAGTTTGAGGCTATTGTTGAGTCCGAGAAGTATGACACCTTGACGGTGAACAAGCTGTTCTCGAAGCTCAAGTCGGCTGAGTTGGACCGTGGTATGATAGCCAAGATCGAGAGCCCGACTGATTCTCATAGTCTCGCTCTCGTTGGTGGCAAAGGAGCTAAGTCTAACGCTAACGCATCCTCTAGGATGTACTCTCTGTCTTCTTTGATGTCTTTGCCAGACGAGGAGTTCGACGTGCTTGGAGAGGACGAGCTGGCGTTGCTGACCAGGCGGTTCGAGAGGCTGCACGAGAACCGGGTGAACACGAGGAGGACAGCACGGACGTGCTTTCAGTGCGGCAAGCTAGGACACTTCGTCGCCGACTACCCGGAGAAGACGGAGAACAAGGACGGCTACAGGCACCGGTCGAGCAAGGATGGCAAGTACCGATCGAGGCGCGATCACAAGCACAAGAACAAGCACAAGGACGAGCGACGATCGAGGAAGAAGGACGGCTGTGGCAGGAAGGCTCGAGCGATGGTCGAAGCGAGCGACGTCGACTCCAGCTCCGCCTACTCTTCCTTGAGCTCGAGTAGTAGTGAAGATGAAGGTGATCAACGCAAGAACAAGAAGTCATCTAGGAACTTGAGCGGGTTGAGCTGCTTCGCGGGAGATGGCTTCTGCGGCATGGCTCGTAGCTCCAGCAGCAAGAAGAGTCACCAGAGCGACTCGGACTCTGACTCCGAGGATGAGGTATGTGATGAGCTCTCTTCTTTGCGCAAGGAGAATGATGAGTTGGTTGACTTGCTTGATAATCGCGATCACATGCTTAGAGAGGCCAAGAAGATGAGGAAAGAGCTTAGGGCCTCACTAGAAGATGCTAGGAACCGTGTGGCTGAGCTAGAAACCCAGAACCTAGATGCTAAGCTTGAGATTGATTCGCTTAAGGCTTCTCCTGTGGTTTCTGATGAGATTGATTGCTGTGATTGCTCTGTGTACCTAGCTGATCTTACTGCTCTTAAGGATAAGCATGTTTCTACTTGTGATGAACTAGATATGCTTAGGGTTGAAGTGGCTGAGCTTAAGTCTAGACCTGCTTTGCTAGGTGCTTGTACTTCTTGCCCTGTTTTGCATGGAAAGATTGATGAGATGCATGCTTACACTCTTTTGCTTGAGGCTAAGTTGAAAGAGCCTATTCCCACTTCTTGCTCTACTTGTGAACTACATGCAGTTAAGAATTTGGAGCTTGCGCATTATGTTGATCGCTTGCAGGATGAGAATGATGAGCTGAGAAAATGTATGAGCTGGTTGTCGGGTCAGGAGCCTCAGCTTGGTATCATGATAGCGGCTTTCAAACGCTATGATGGTCAGGCACTTGGGGCTGACAAGCTTGGAGAGAACAGTGGTGAGGGAGTTGAGAGAGTTGGAGAGATTCCTATCCCACCACCAAACAGATACAAGAACAAGTTTGAGCCCAAGCCTAACCATCTCAGAAACAAACATGACACTACTCCAGATCCACCCATATTCCCTCACCCAACAAATGATTTCCAGAAACTGGTGAAGTTTGTGAGCCCAAAGGGAGGTGAGGAAGGAGAGAAGAAGGGTGAGAAACTGAGTGGGCAGCCCCAACCCAAGCCTAAGCCTAAGCCACAGCCCATGAAGTTCCATTGTGGGTATTGTTGGAGAGATGGTCACAAGGATGAGTTTTGCTTCAAGAGGAAGCGTGAGGAGAGAATGGCTAGAGAGTGGGCTAACAAGGACAGGTACCACCCCTCTAATGGTGTACCTGAGCCTCGTATGCAGATGCCCAGGGCCATGGCGATTGTGAGGACGGTTCTGGCTTGGGGAGACCGGAAGGCAGTAGGTGGTGCTGCTGGCCGAGCTACACCGGTCAAACCGATGCACTACACCGGTCAGACCGGTGCAGGTCTGGGCAGACAGCGAGTTGGGTTTCGTGCTCGTGAGGATGCTCGGTTTGGTTCTGGTGGTCGTGGTTCTGGTGGTTGGTCTGGAAAGTTTGCAGGTGGTCAGTTTGCTAGGCGTTCTCCACCTCGTGCTCAATACTAGGGTGGGAGGAGTCGTAGCTTTGAGGTGGAGAGGAGGAACGATCCACGGTTTTCCTTTCGTGGCTTTCGTCCTCCTCCAGCTAGAGAGGGTTGGTTCCCTCATAGTGGTTACCGTGGTGGTGTTCGTGGTGGTAGCTTTGATAGGCGTGATGATTTGGTTTGTGCTAACCCCACTTTGGAGCAAATGGCTCGGCACTGGTTTTACTCTTTTGGTACTAACCCCAGTGCTGAGTCGTTTGTTCACTCACGTGCTCGCTTTTGAATTTCAGGTGGGAGACTTGAGGAATGTTTGGTTGATTGACTCCGGTTGTTCGAGGCATATGACCGGAGACAAGGGGTGGTTCTCAAGTCTCGTCCCGGTGGTGTCCAAGACATACATCACCTTTGGGGACAATGGGCGAGGGCGTGTGCTATCAGAAGGTGAGATCAAGGTAAGTGACAAGGTCACTCTCAGGCGTGTTGCTCTTGTTCAATCGCTGGGGTTCAATTTGCTTTCTATGTCCCAGTTGTTGGATGAGGGTTTTGAGGTGTTGTTTCGGCCTGGTGGTTCTCGGATTTTAGATTCTCGAGGGGACCTTGTTTGCATGGTCGTTCCCGAGGGTCAAGTGTTCCGAGCTAATTTTTCTCAGTCTTCTGGTGTGGAGCGTTGCTTTTTGGCTGGTTCTTCGAGTGAGTTGTGGAAGTGGCATAGGAAGTTGGGTCACTTGAGCTTTGACCTTTTGTCTCGCTTGAGAAAACTCAATTTGGTCCGAGGTTTGCCACGGTTGAGGTTTGAGAAAGAGTTGGTTTGTGCACCGTGTAGGCATGCCAAGATGGTAGCCTCTTCTCACCCGCCTCTCACTGATGTGATGACTGAGCGTCCATGCGAGCTGCTCCATATGGACCTTGTTGGCCCAGCTCGTGTGCGATCTGCGGGTGGGAAGTGGTATGTCCTTGTTGTGGTGGATGACTACTCTCGGTATGCGTGGGTGTTCTTTCTTGAGGAGAAAGGGGAGACGTTTGGTTTTGTTTGAGATCTTGTCTTGAGGTTACAAAACGAGAGGCACGGAGATGCCATACGAGCGATCCGCAGTGACAATGGCTCGGAATTCAAAAACTCTCGCTTCGAAACCTTTTGCCATGACTTGGGTCTTGAACACCAGTTTTCGAGTCTTTATACGCCTCCCCAGAATGGCGTTGTGGAAAGAAAAAACAGGACCTTGTGCGAGATGGCTCGGACGATGCTCGACGAGCATAGGACTCCGAGAAGGTTCTGGGCTGAGGCGGTCAATACCGCGTGCTATGTGTCGAACATGATCTACCTCAGGGTTCATAAGAGGAAAACCTGTTACGAGTTGATGCACGGTCGCACACCCAAGGTGAGTCACTTCCATGTCTTTGGTTGTAAATGCTTCATTCTGAAGAAAGGGAAGAAGTTGGACAAGTTCGAGGCTAGGTCTGTCGATGGTATTTTCTTTGGTTATGCATCTCATTCTAGAGCATTTCGTGTGCTCAATCTTGAAACTAACCAAATCGTGGAGACTTGCGAGGTAACCTTCGATGAGACACAGCCACGTAGTCAGCTTGTTTTTGAGTGTGCAGGTGACGACGAACTTGGCGAGGAGATCTTTCAAGAGGAGGAGCATGAACATGGAGATGATGAAGATGGCGGAGTGGTGCCCGCGGCTGAACATGTACCTACTACTTCAACGACGATTGAGAACGGACCCTCTCCCACACCTACAACGACAAACCCAGATCAAGGCGAAGCTGCTGTTGAGGGGGATGTAGCATCAAGGTGAGAACCTCCCCGGCGAGTGCAAGTGGATCACCCAGCTTCGAGAATCATCGGCGACATGAATGAACGTACTACACGGTCGAGGGTTCGGAACAATTCTCATTTCGCTCATGCTGCTTTTGTTGCCACCTTTGAGCCCAAAGACATTGGTCACGCGTTATCTGATCATAATTGGGTTAACTCGATGCATGAGGAGTTGGAGAACTTTGAGAGGAACCAAGTTTGGGTGTTGGTTGACCCTCCCCCAGGGTGTAAGCCGATTGGGACAAAATGGGTGTGGAAAAATACAGAGGGAGAGAAAGGAGAAGTGGTGAGGAACAAGTCGAAACTTGTTGCTTAGGGGTACAGTTAGAAAGAGGGGATCGACTACGAGGAGACTTTCGCTCCTGTAGCTCGTTTGGAGGCGATCAGGATCCTTCTAGCCTTTTTCGTGGCTAAAGGGTTCAAGTTGTACCAGATGGATGTGAAGAGTGCTTTCCTGAACGGTGTGTTGGAGGAAGAGGTGTTTGTGAGGCAACCACCGGGGTTCGAGAGTGAGAAGTACCCGCACCGGGTGTACAAGTTGAGGAAGGCGCTGTATGGGTTGAAGCAGGCGCCTAGAGCTTGGTATGGTAGGTTGAGGGGGTTCCTGTTTGAGAGAGGGTTTGAGATGGGAAAGGTCGATCAGACCTTGTTTCTCCTCAGGCAGGGCAGAGATATACTAATTGTGCAGGTATACGTGGATGATATTGTCTTTGGTGGCTCATCTAACTCTCTTGTTGCAAGGTTTGCAGAAGACATGAGCAGGGAATTTGAGATGAGCATGATGGGCGAGTTGCAGTTCTTCCCGGGCTACAAATCAAGCAATCAAAGGAAGGAACATTTGTGCACCAAGCTAAGTACACCAAGGACATTATGAGGAAGTTCAAGATGGAGGACTCCAAGGCCATGGCGACGCCTATGAGTATGACTACAGCTCTTGATGCGGACGAGGAAGGTGAACACGTGGACCAGAAGGAGTACCGGAGCATGATCGGGTCACTCCTCTACTTGATGGCGACGAGGCCGGACATCCAATTCTCGGTATGTCTGTGCGCTTGTTTTCAAGCGTCTCCGAGGACTTCGCATCGGCAAGCGGTCAAGCGCATTTTCAGGTATTTGCGACACACTCCCGACTTCGGCCTTTGGTACTCCGCGTCTTCTTCTTTGGCTCTTCATGGATTTTCGGACGCGGATTTTGCTGGGTGTCGGTTGGATAGGAAGTCCACTTCTGGGACTTGCCAGTTCTTGGGTTCCTCTTTGGTGTCTTGGTCTTCCCGCAAATAGTCGAGTGTTGCTCAATCCACTACCGAGGCAGAGTATGTGGCTGCAGCTAGTTGTTGCTCTCAGCTCCTTTGGATCACATACACCATGAGTGACTTTGGTGAGGAGTATACCCATGTCCCACTTCAATGTGACAGCACCAGTGCCATAAGCGTTGCAAAGAACCCAGTGCTCCATTCCAAAACCAAGCACATAGAAGTTAGGTATCATTTCTTGAGAGACAACGTAAAGAAAGGGAAGATAGCCTTGATCCATGTACCCACACATGACCAACTAGCTGATATTTTTACCAAACCCCTAGATCAAGCAACTTTCACTCGTTTGCGGGGGGAGCTTGGTGTTTGTTTGATTTCTTGAGTTCGCGTGTGGGAGCTCTTTTGTAGCATACGTATAGCTTTCCTTTGTGCATTTCTTGCATTTGGCATGGCATATGTAACATGATGTATAGGCATCTTTGTATCTTAGGTTGCATGCATTTTGTATCATATGCATTGTTTAGGAAAGGCTTCTCCTATATACATTGTTCTCCATGGAATGATATATATGTCTTTGTGAGCTAGTTTGGTAAGTTATGGTTAGTTTGGCTTAGCTCTTGATGATCTTGATTTATATCCATGGTTGATGGCTATGTTTTTCAAAAATCTCATATGTATGCTCTCTTGTGAGTAAATGCCTTTACATGATCTTGACATGTTTTTGTGGTTTGGCTATGCTTAATTTGTGGTTGGATAGCTTATTTTGATCATATGGGGCCAAAGGCTCATTTGCCATCATGAATGTTTAGCCCCCATGCTTCATCTTGTGGAGGGAGTTGCATTGGTTCAGGCGGAGCTCTTTGTGGTTTTCGAGCTTTGGATTGTTGGCTTGTGCTCTTTGCTTGAGCATGGTTTTGTCTCGGATGTGTCGAGCCGTTGCCCTTGCCTAAGAGGTCCGAGACTTATCTTCTTCAAGTGATCTTGCTCTTTGCCTTTTCTTTGGCTTTCGATCGCTTGTTGGAGTTTCTTTTAGTCGTTTCTTTTCTTTTCCTTTTTTCTTGGTTACCAAAATGTGTGTGTTGTCAATGCACTCATCAAGGGGGAGATTGAGAGCCAGGTGTGGTTCGAGGACCGGTGGATGGTCGCTTACTGGTGTGATGAGTGATTGACAACGTGGTGTGGACTGATTCTTGGCTAAGTATTGCAGGTGCAGGTTGCGGATTGACTGGTGTTGGTGCAGGTGAAGAACAAGCGCGAAAGGTCGTTGCCGGTGAGGCCTCCAGGTGTGGAGAAGACAAGTAGGCTTGGTTCGAGGGACCCGGTGGCCAGCGGGGTCAAGTGCGGGCCGCATGGTGGCAAGAACGGCAAGATGAAGTCATGGACGATTTCTTGGTTGAGCCTCAAAACCAAGGTCGAGCCGGGACTACGTGGGAGCCGAGTCATGAGTGGTGATTGGCGGAGGCTACACCAAGTTCGCGGGGTTTCCGGTGGTTCACCAGAAAACCACTGGGTTCCTTGGTTGATCCACAAAGCCAAGACCGAAGAACCGAAGACGGAGGTGCAGCAGCTCCAGACCGGTCTGACCGGTCTGACCGGTGGGTACCGGTCTGACCGGTGAGGAGCACCGGTCTGACCGGTGTGCGACGATGCAGTCCGGAATCTTCGAAGCGGAGGACACGCGTCGGGATCGCAAGGCTTGCGTCGAGGCTAAGAAAGTTTGCGGTCGCTGGGCATCCGTCCGATGGAGCGAACACAAAGATTTCTGAATTCGCCCTTGAGGGGCATGTATCCCTAGTTAGCTAGTAAGGGTATTTTAGTCTTTCGGTTGCCTCCATATAACCCAATAGGTGAGAGGATGGTAGCCATCTCTTGGAACACTAGCTCATTTGCTTTCCTATTTTCTCTTCCTATTTTCCTTAGGATTTTCTTAGGACTAGCTTGAGAGCTTCATGGTGAGATCTTGTGAGAGGGAAGGATGATCGGGCGGCAAGCTAGACCTTGTATGAACCTCTTTGGTATGTATAGATGATTCGGCGTGGTTCCTCAAGGCTTGGATGTGTCTTTCCCGTTTCTCCTTTTTGGTGATTTTCGGAGCTCTTTCTTGGCGATTTTCTTGGAGCGATTTCGAGGCCTTTCTCTTTGGGATTTGGTGGGGGATGTATGCATGAACCCTTCGTGGTTCTTTTCCTTTTGATTCCCCTCCCAAATCAGTGAGTAAATGGGCTCGATTTTGGGGTTTTCGTGGCTCTAGGGTTAGAGGCGTTCTTGGTGGGATTTCTTCGATTCCTCTTGATTTAACAAGTTTTGGTGGACCAAATCTTGGCTATGGAGTGACCAAATCCGTGGAGCGATTCGGGAGATTGGGAGTTGGATTTGGGGGAGTTGACCCGCGGGTGCTGTTCATCCCCGAGCGGCCCAGCCTGACCGGTCTGACCGGTGCTGCTCACCAGTCTGACCGGTGCAGAGGCTCTGTGGGTTTTGCCTCGGGTGAACGTTCTGGTGAGTTCGTTGGAGTCCCGTGTTGCTGCTGTTTCGAGTTTGGGTCAGTTTGGAGCTCTGTAGGCCTGTTTGGTGGATTTGGGGTTTCCTGGCTTGGACCGGTCTGACCGGCGAGCTACACCGGCCTGACCAGTGTAGAGGCCTTCTGTGGAAGTTCCCAGGTTTTACCAACAGGGACCGGTCTGACCGGTGCTGCTCAACGGCCTGACCGGTGTAAGTCAGTGATGCTCGAGTTGGTGTTCCGCTGCGTTCTCAAGTCTGTGAAGGTGGTTGTTGGTTCCTAGGACCAGTAGCACTCCAGTGGCTGCGTAGTCTTGGCCAACTTGGGTAGTTGAGTCGGAGACGTGATTTGCAAGCCGTGTTCGTCTTGTTGGAGTTCTCATCTCCTTCGAGAAGAATTTTTATCGGCTCCCATTCACTCCCCCCACTCTGGTTCGCCTAATCGGTCCTTCATGCTCTGAAACACTCCTAAACATCATTTTGGTTCCAATGGAGTAGAATGGATGCTTCGCAACTTCGCTACCCCAAAATAGTGCATTCAGGCCCGAAACACAAGTTTTGCATCTTTTTACATGCTGAAGGTTAGCGAAATGCTCCGAAACACTCCCAAACATCATTTTGGTTCCAATGGAGTAGAATGGATGCTTCACAACTTTGGCACCCCGAAATATTGCATTCAGGCTCGAACACAGGGTTTGCATCTTTTACGTGCCAAAGGTTAGCGAAATGCTCCGAAACACCCCCAAACATCATTTTGGGTCGAATGGACTAGAATGGATGCTTTCCAACTTTGGTACCTCGAAATATAGCACTCAGGCTTGAACACAAGTGTTGCATCTTTTTACGTGCCGAAGGTTAGCGAAATGCTCCGCAACACTCCCAAACATCATTTTAGGTCCAATGGAGTAGAATGGATGCTTCACAACTTTCGTACCCCGAAATAGTGCATTCAGGCTCGAATAGAAGTTTTGCATCTTTTACGTCCCAAAGGTTAGCGAAATGCTCTGAAACACTCCCAAACATCATTTTGGTTCCAATGGAGTAGAATGGATGCTTCGCAACTTCGCTACCCCAAAATAGTGCATTCAGGACCGAAACACAAGTTTTGCATCTTTTTACGTGCTGAAGGTTAGCGAAATGCTCCGAAACACTCCCAAACATTATTTTGGTTCCAATTGAGTAGAATTGATGCT
Organism: Cenchrus fungigraminus; assembly: GCA_036936925.1. Lineage (NCBI taxonomy): Eukaryota > Viridiplantae > Streptophyta > Magnoliopsida > Poales > Poaceae > Cenchrus > Cenchrus fungigraminus. The sequence continues at coordinate 51,801,767 of CM072780.1, forward strand.
TCATAACTTTGGCTACCCGAAATACTGCTTTCAGGCTCGAACACAGGATTTGCATCTTTTACGTGCCGAAGGTTAGCGAAATGCTCCGAAACACTCCCAAACATCATTTCGATTCCAATGGAGTAGAATGGATGCTTCGCAACTTTGGTACCCCAAAATACTGCATTCAGGCTCAAACACAAGTTTTGCATCTTTTACGTGCCGAAGGTTAGCGAAATGCTCCGAAACACTCCCAAACATCATTTTGGGTCGAATGGACTAGAATGGATGCTTCCCAACTTTGGTACCTCGAAATAGAGCACTCAGGCTTGAACACAAGTTTTGCATCTTTTTACGTGCCGAAGGTTTGCGAAATGCTCCGAAACACTCCCAAACATCCTTTTGGTTCCAATGGAGTAGAATGGATGCTTCGCAACTTTGGTACCCCCAAATAGTGCATTCAGGCTCGAACACAAGTTTTGCATCTTTTTACGTGCCGAAGGTTAGCGAAATGGTCCGAAACACTCCCAAACATCATTTTAGGTCCAATGGAGTAGAATGGATGCTTCCCAATTTTGGTACCCTGAAATATTGTGTTCACACTCGAACACAAGTTTTGCATCTTTTACGTCCCAAAGGTTAGCGAAATGCTCCGAAATAATGCCAAACATCATTGTGGTTCCAATGGAGTAGAATGGATGCTTCGCAACTTCGGTACCCTGAAATAGAGCACTCAGGCTCGAACACAAGCTTTGCATCTTTTTCCATGCCGAAGGTTAGCGAAATGCTCCGAAACACTCCGAAACATGATTATGGTTCCAATGGAGTAGAATGGATGCTTCGCAACTTTAGCACCCCGAAATAGTGCATTCAGGCTCGAACACAAGTTTTGCATCTTTTACGTGCCGAAGGTTAGCGAAATGCTTCGAAACACTGCCAAACATCATTTTTTTTGGGTCGAATGAACTGGAATGGATGCGTCCAACTTTGATACCCCAAAATAGTGCACTCAGGCTCGAACACAACTTTTGCATCTTTTTACGTGCCGAATGTTAGCGAAATGCTCCGAAACACTCCCAAACATCATTTTGGGTCCAATGGAGTAAAATGGATGCTTCACAACTTTGGTACCCCGAAATAGTGCTTTTAGGATCGAACACAAGTTTTGCATCTTTTACGTCCCAAAGGTTAGCGAAATGCTCTGAAACACTCCCAAACATCATTTTGGTTCCAATGGAGTAGAATGGATGCTTCGCAACTTCGCTACCCCAGAATAGTGCATTCAGGCACGAAACACAAGTTTTGCATCTTTTTACGTGCTGAAGGTTAGCGAAATGCTCCGAAACACTTCCAAACATCATTTTGGTTCCAATGGAGTAGAATGTATGCTTCACAACTTTGGCACCCCGAAATACTACATTCAGGCTCGAACACAGGGTTTGCATCTTGTACGTGCCGAAGGTTAGCGAAATGCTCCGAAACACTCCCAAACATCATTTTGGTTCCAATGGAGTAGAATGGATGCTTCACAACTTTGGCACCCCGAAATACTGCATTCAGGCTCGAACACAGGGTTTGCATCTTGTACGTGCCCAAGGTCAGCGAAATGCTTTGAAACACTCCCAAACATCATTTTGGGTCGAATGAAATAGAATGGATGCTTCCCGACTTTGGTACCTCGAAATATAGCACTCTGGCTTGAACACAAGTTTTGCATCTTTTTACGTGCTGGAGATTAGCGAAATGCTCCGAAACACTCCCAAACATCATTTTGGTTCCAATGGAGTAGAATGGATGCTTCGCAACTTTGGTACCCCGAAATAGTGCATTCAAGCTCGAACACAAGTTTTGCATCTTTTTACGTGCCGAAGGTTAGCGAAATGCTCTGAAACACTCCCAAACATCATTTTGGGTCCAATGGAGTAGAATGCATGCTTCCCAATTTTGGTACCCCGAAATAGTGCGTTCACGCTCGAACCCAAGTTTCGCATCTTTTACGTCCCAAAGGTTAGCGAAATGCCCAAAAATACTGCCAAACATCATTGTGGTTCCAATAGAGTAGAATGTATCCTTCGTAACTTCAGTACCCCGAAATAGAGCACTCAGTCTCGAACACAAGTTTTGCATCTTTTTACATGCCGAAGGTTAGCGAAATGCTCCGAAACACTCCCAAACATGATTTTGGTTCCAATGGAGTAGAATGGATGCTTCGCAACTTCGCTACCCCAAAATAGTGCATTCAGGCTCGAAACACAAGTTTTGCATCTTTTACGTCCCAAAGGTTAGCTAAATGCTCTGAAACACTCCCAAACATCATTTTGGTTCCAATGGAGTAGAATGGATGCTTCGCAACTTCGCTACCCCAAAATAGTGCATTCAGGCTCGAAACACAAGTTTTGCATCTTTTTACGTGCTGAAAGTTTGCGAAATGCTCCGAAACACTCCCAAACATCATTCTTGTTCCAATGGAGTAGAATGGATGCTTCACAACTTTGGCTACCCGAAATACTGCATTCAGGCTCGAACACAGGGTTTGCATATTTTACGTCCCAAAGGTTAGCGAAATGCTCTGAAACACTCCCAAACATCAGTTTGGTTCCAATGGAGTAGAATTGATGCTTCGCAACTTCGCTACCCCAAAATAGTGCATTCAGGCCCGAAACACAAGTTTTGCATCTTTTTACGTGCTGAAGGTTTGCGAAATGCTCCGAAACACTCCCAAACATCATTTTTGTTCCAATGGAGTAGAATGGATGCTTCACAACTTTGGCTACCCGAAATACTGCATTCAGGCTCGAACACAGGGTTTGCATCTTTTACGTGCCGAAGGTTAGCGAAATGCTCCGACTCACAAACATCATTTTGGGTCGAATGGACTAGAATGGATGCTTCCCAACTTTGGTACCTCGAAATAGAGCACTCAGGCTTGAACACAAGTTTTGCATCTTTTTACGTGCCGAAGGTTTGCGAAATGCTCCGAAACACACCCAAACATCATTTTGGTTCCAATGGAGTAGAATGGATGCTTCGCAACTTTGGTACCCCGAAATCGTGCATTCAGACTCGAACACAAGTTTTGCATCTTTTTACGTGCCGAAGGTTAGTGAAATGGTCCGAAACACTCCCAAACATGATTTTGGTTCCAATGAAGTAGAATGGATGCTTCGCAACTTTGGTACCCCGAAATAGTACATTCAGGCTCGAAGACAAGTTTTGCATCTTTTACGTGCCGAAGGTTAGCGAAATGCTCCGAAACACTGCCAAACATCATTTTGCGTCGAATGGACTGGAATGGATGCGTCCAACTTTGGTACCCCAAAATAGTGCACTCAGGCTCGAACACAAGTTTTGCATCTTTTTACGTGCCGAAGGTTAGCGAAATGCTCCAAAACACTCCCAAACATCATTTTGGGTCCAATGGAGTAGAATGGAAGCTTCACAACTTTGGTACCCTGAAATAGTGCATTCAGGCTCGAACACAAGTTTTGCATCTTTTACGTCCCAAAGGTTAGCGAAATGTTTTGAAACACTCCCAAACATCAGTTTGGTTCCAATGGAGTAGAATGGATGCTTCGCAACTTCGCTACCCCAAAATAGTGCATTCAGGCCCGAAACACAAGTTTTGCATCTTTTTACATGCTGAAGGTTAGCGAAATGCTCCAAAACACTCCCAAACATTATTTTGGTTCCAATGGAGTAGAATGGATGCTTCACAACTTTGGCACCCCGAAATACTGCATTCAGGCTCGAACACAGGGTTTGCATCTTTTACGTGCCGAAGGTTAGCGAGATGCTCCGAAACACTCCCAAACATCATTTTGGGTCGAATGGACTAGAATGGATGCTTCCCAACTTTGGTATCTCGAAATAGAGCACTCAGACTTGAACACAAGTTTTGCATCTTTTTACGTGCCGAAGGTTAGCGAAATGCTCCGAAACACTCCCAAACATCATTTTGGGTCCAATGGAGTAGAATGGATGCTTCACAACTTTGGTACCTCGAAATAGTGCATTCAGGCTCGAACAGAAGTTTTGCATCTTTTACGTCCCAAAGGTTAGCTAAATGCTCTGAAACACTCCCAAACATCATTTTGGTTCCAATGGAGTAGAATGGATGCTTCGCAACTTCGCTACCCCAAAATAGTGCATTCAGGCTCGAAACACAAGTTTTGCATCTTTTTACGTGCTGAAGGTTTGCGAAATGCTCCGAAACACTCCCAAACATCATTTTTGTTCCAATGGAGTAGAATGGATGCTTCACAACTTTGGCTACCCGAAATACTGCATTCAGGCTCGAACACAGGGTTTGCATATTTTACGTCCCAAAGGTTAGCGAAATGCTCTGAAACACTCCCAAACATCAGTTTGGTTCCAATGGAGTAGAATTGATGCTTCGCAACTTCGCTACCCCAAAATAGTGCATTCAGGCCCGAAACACAAGTTTTGCATCTTTTTACGTGCTGAAGGTTTGCGAAATGCTCCGAAACACTCCCAAACATCATTTTTGTTCCAATGGAGTAGAATGGATGCTTCACAACTTTGGCTACCCGAAATACTGCATTCAGGCTCGAACACAGGGTTTGCATCTTTTACGTGCCGAAGGTTAGCGAAATGCTCTGAAACACTCTCAAACATCATTTTGGGTCGAATGGACTAGAATGGATGCTTCCCAACTTTGGTACCTCGAAATATAGCACTCCGGCTTGAACACAAGTTTTGCATCTTTTTACGTGCCGAAGGTTAGCGAAGTGCTCCGAAGCACTCCCAAACATCATTTTGGTTCCAATGGAGTAGAATGGATGCTTCGCAACTTTGGTACCCCGAAATAGTGCATTCAGGCTCGAACACAAGTTTTGCATCTTTTTACGTGTCGAAGGTTAGCGAAATCCTCTGAAACACTCCCAAACATCATTTTGGGTCCAATGGAGTAGAATGGATGCTTCCCAAATTTGGTACCCCGAAATAGTGCGTTCACGCTCGAACCCAAGTTTCGCATCTTTTACGTCCCAAAGGTTAGCGAAATGCTCCGAAATACTGCCAAACATCATTGTGGTTCCAATGGAGTAGAATGGATGCTTCGCAACTTCGGTACCCCGAAATAGATCACTCAGGCTCGAACACAAGTTTTGCATCTTTTTACATGCTGAAGGTTAGCGAAATGCTCCCAAACATGATTTTGGTTCCAATGGAATAGAATGGATGCTTCGCAACTTTGGTACCCCGAAATAGTGCATTCAGGCTCGAAGACAAGTTTTGCATCTTTTACGTGCCGAAGGTTAGCGAAATGCTCCAAAACACTGCCAAACATTATTTTGGGTCGAATGGACTGGAATGGATGCGTCCAACTTTGGTACACCAAAATAATGCACTCAGGCTCGAACACAAGTTTTGCATCTTTTTACGTGCCGAAGGTTAGCGAAATGCTACAAAACACTCCCAAACATCATTTTGGGTCCAATGGAGTAGAATGGATGCTTCACAACTTTGGTACCCCGAAATAGTTCATTCTGGCTCGAACACAAGTTTTGCATCTTTTACGTCCCAAAGGTTAGCGAAATGCTCTGAAACACTCCCAAACATCGTTTTGGTTCCAATGGAGTATAATGGATGCTTCGCAACTTCGCTACCCCAAAATAGTGCATTCAGGCCCGAAACACAAGTTTTGCATCTTTTTACATGCTGAAGGTTAGCGAAATGCTCCCAAACATGATTTTGGTTCCAATGGAATAGAATGGATGCTTCGCAACTTTGGTACCCCGAAATAGTGCATTCAGGCTCGAAGAGAAGTTTTGCATCTTTTACGTGCCGAAGGTTAGCGAAATGCTCCAAAACACTGCCAAACATCATTTTGGGTCGAATGGACTGGAATGGATGCGTCCAACTTTGGTGCACCAAAATAATGCACTCAGGCTCGAACACAAGTTTTGCATCTTTTTACGTGCTGAAGGTTAGCGAAATGCTACAAAACACTCCCAAACCTCATTTTGGGTCCAATGGAGTAGAATGGATGCTTCACAACTTTGGTACCCCGAAATAGTTCATTCTGGCTCGAACACAAGTTTTGCATCTTTTACGTCCCAAAGGTTAGCGAAATGCTTTGAAACACTCCCAAACATCGTTTTGGTTCCAATGGAGTAGAATGGATGCTTCGCAACTTCGCTACCCCAAAATAGTGCATTCAGGCCCGAAACACAAGTTTTGCATCTTTTTACATGCTGAAGGTTAGCGAAATGCTCCGAAACACTCCCAAACATTATTTTGGTTCCAATGGAGTAGAATGGATGCTTCACAACTTTGGCACCCCGAAATACTGCATTCAGGCTCGAACACAGGGTTAGCGAAATGCTCCGAAACACTCCCAAACATCATTTTGGGTCGAATGGACTAGAATGGATGCTTGCCAACTTTGGTACCTCGAAATATAGCACTCAGGCTTGAACACAAGTTTTGCATCTTTTTACGTGCCGAAGGTTAGCGAAATGCTCCGAAACACTCCCAAACATCATTTTGGTTCCAATGGAGTAGAATGGATGCTTCGCAACTTTGGTACCCCGAAAAAGTGAATTCAGGCTCGAACACAAGTTTTGCATCTTTTTACGTGTCGAAGGTTAGCGAAATGCTCCGAAACACTCCCAAACATCATTTTGGGTCGAATGGAGTAGAATGGATGCTTCCCAATTTTGGTACCCCGATATAGTGCGTTCACGCTCGAACACAAGTTTCGCATCTTTTACGTCCCAAAGGTTAGCTAAATGCTCCGAAATTCTGCCAAACATCATTGTGGTTCCAATGGAGTAGAATGGATCCTTCGCAACTTCGGTACCCCGAAATAGAGCACTCAGGCTCGAACACAAGTTTTGCATCTTTTTACATGCCGAAGGTTAGCGAAATGCTCCGAAACACTCCCAAACATGATTTTGGTTCCAATGGAGTAGAATGGATGCTTCACAACTTCGTTACCCCAAAATAGTGCATTCAGGCTCGAACACAAGTTTTGCATCTTTTTACGTGTGAAAGGTTAGCGAAATGCTCCGAAACACTCCCAAACATCATTTTGGTTCCAATGGAGTAGAATGGATGCTTCGCAACTTTGGTACCCCGAAATAGTGCATTTAGGCTCGAACACAAGTTTTGCATCTTTTACGTGCCGAAGGTTAGCGAAATGCTCCGAAACACTCCCAAACATCATTTTGGTTTCAATGGAGTAGAATGGATGCTTCGCAAGTTTGGTACCCGAAATACTGCATTCAGGCTCAAACACTGGTTTTGCATCTTTTACAAGCCGAAGGTTAGCGAAATGCTCCGAAACACACCCAAACATCATTTGGGTGAATAGACTAGAATGGATGCTTCCCAACTTTGGTAGCCCGAAATTGTGCACTCAGGCTCGAACCCAAGTTTTTGCATCTTTTTACGTGCCGAAGGTTAGCGAAATGCTCCGAAACACTCCAAAACTTCATTTTGGTTCCAATGGATAGAATGGATGATTTGCAACTTTCATACCACGAAATAGTGCATTCAGGCTCGAACACAAGTTTTGCATCTTTTACATGCCGAATGGTAGCGAAATGCTCCGAAACACTGCCAAACATCATTTTGGGTCGAATGGACTAGAATGGATGCTTCCCAACTTTGGTACCCCGAAATAGTGCATTTAGGCTCGAAGACAAGTTTTGCATCTTTTACGTGCCGAAGGTTAGCGAAATGTTCCGAAACACTCCGAAACATCATTTTGGTTTCGATGGAGTAGAATGGATGCTTCGCAACTTTGGTACCCGAAATACTGCATTCAGGCACAAACATAGGTTTTGCATCTTTTACATGCCGAAGGTTAGCGAAATGCTCCGAAACACTCCCAAACATCATTTGGGTCGAATAGACTAGAATGGATGCTTCCCAACTTTGGTAGCCCGAAATTGTGCACTCAGGCTCGAACCCAAGTTTTTGCATCTTTTACGTGCCGAAGGTTAGCGAAATGCTCCGAAACACTCCAAAACTTCATTTTAGTTCCAATGGATAGAATGGATGCTTTGCAACTTTCATACCACGAAATAGTGCATTCAGGCTCGAACACAAGTTTTGCATCTTTTACATGCCGAATGGTAGCGAAATGCTCCGAAACACTGCCAAACATCATTTTGGGTCGAATGGACTAGAATGGATGCTTCCCAACTTTGGTACCCCGAAATAGTGCATTTAGGCTCGAACACAAGTTTTGCATCTTTTACGTGCCGAAGGTTAGCGAAATGTTCCGAAACACTCCGAAACATCATTTTGATTTCGATGGAGTAGAATGGATGCTTCGCAACTTTGGTACCCGAAATACTGCATTCAGGCACAAACACAGGTTTTGCATCTTTTACATGCCGAAGGTTAGCGAAATGCTCCGAAACACTCCCAAACATCATTTGGGTCAAATGGACTAGAATGGATGCTTCCCAACTTTGGTAGCCCGAAATAGAGCACTCAGGCTTGAACACAAGTTTTGCATCTTTTTATGTGCCCAAGGTTTGCGAAATGCTCCGAAACACTCCCAAACATCATTTTGGGTCCAATGGAGTAGAATGGATGCTTCACAACTTTGGTACCCCGAAATAGTGCATTCAGGCTCGAACACAAGTTTTGCATCTTTTACGTCCCAAAGGTTAGCGAAATGCTCTGAAACACTCCCAAATATCATTTTGGTTCCAATGGAGTAGAATGGATGCTTCGCAACTTCGCAACTTTGGTACTCGAAATACTGCATTCAGGCTCAAACTCAAGTTTGCATCTTTTTACATGCCGAAGGTTAGCGAAATGCTCCGAAACACTCCCAAACATGATTTTGGTTCCAATGGAGTAGAATGGATGCTTCGCAACTTTGGTACCCCGAAATAGTGCATTCAGGCACGAAGACAAGTTTTGCATCTTTTACGTGCCGAAGGTTATCGAAATGCTCCGAAACACTGCCGAATATCATTTTGGGTCGAATGGACTAGAATGGATGCTTCCCAACTTTGGTACCTCGAAATAGAGCACTCAGGCTTGAACACAAGTTTTGCATCTTTTTACGTGCCGAAGGTTAGCGAAATGCTCCGAAACACTCCCAAACATCATTTTGGTTCCAATGGAGTAGAATGGATGCTTCGCAACTTTGGTACCCCGAAATAGTGCATTTAGGATCGAACACAAGTTTTGCATCTTTTACGTGCCGAAGGTTAGCGAAATGCTCCGAAACACTCCCAAATATCATTTTGGTTCCAATGGTGTAGAATGGATGCTTCGCAACTTTGGTACCCCGAAATAGTGCATTTAGGCTCGAACACAAGTTTTGCATCTTTTACGTGCCGAAGGTTAGCGAAATGCTCCGAAACACTCCCAAACATCATTTTGGTTTCAATGGAGTAGAATGGATGCTTCGCAACTTTGGTACCCGAAATACTGCATTCAGGCTCAAACACAGGTTTTGCATCTTTTACATGCCGAAGGTTAGCGAAATGCTCCGAAACACTCCCAAACATCATTTGGGTCGAATAGACTAGAATGGATGCTTCCCAACTTTGGTAGCCCGAAATTGTGCACTCAGGCTCGAACCCAAGTTTTTGCATCTTTTTACGTGCCGAAGGTTAGCGAAATGCTCCGAAACACTCCAAAACTTCATTTTAGTTCCAATGGATAGAATGGATGCTTTGCAACTTTCATACCACGAAATAGTGCATTCAGGCTCGAACACAAGTTTTGCATCTTTTACATGCCGAATGGTAGCGAAATGCTCCGAAACACTGCCAAACATCATTTTGGGTCGAATGGACTAGAATGGATGCTTCCCAACTTTGGTACCCCAAAATAGTGCATTTAGGCTTGAACACAAGTTTTGCATCTTTTACGTGCTGAAGGTTAGCGAAATGCTCCGAAACACTCCCAAACATCATTTTGGATTCGATGGAGTAGAATGGATGCATCGCAACTTTGGTACCCGAAATACTGCATTCAGGCTCAAACACAGGTTTTGCATCTTTTACATGCCGAAGGTTAGCGAAATGCTCCGAAACACTCCCAAACATCATTTGGGTCGAATGGACTAGAATGGATGCTTCCCAACTTTGGTAGCCCGAAATAGAGCACTCAGGCTTGAACACAAGTTTTGCATCTTTTTATGTGCCCAAGGTTAGCGAAATGCTCCGAAACAATCCCAAACATCATTTTGGGTCCAATCGAGTAGAATGGATGCTTCACAACTTTGGTACCCCGAAATAGTGCATTCAGGCTCGAACACAAGTTTTGCATCTTTTACGTGCCGAAGGTTAGCGAAATGCTCCGAAACACTCCCAAACATCATTTTGGTTTCAATGGAGTAGAATGGATGCTTCGCAACTTTGGTACCCGAAATACTGCATTCAGGCTCAAACACTGGTTTTGCATCTTTTACATGCCGAAGGTTAGCGAAATGCTCCGAAACACTCCCAAACATCATTTGGGTCGAATAGACTAGAATGGATGCTTCCCAACTTTGGTAGCCCGAAATTGTGCACTCAGGCTCGAACCCAAGTTTTTGCATCTTTTTACGTGCCGAAGGTTAGCGAAATGCTCCGAAACACTCCAAAACTTCATTTTGGTTCCAATGGATAGAATGGATGATTTGCAACTTTCATACCACGAAATAGTGCATTCAGGCTCGAACACAAGTTTTGCATCTTTTACATGCCGAATGGTAGCGAAATGCTCCGAAACACTGCCATACATCATTTTGGGTCGAATGGACAAGAATGGATGCTTCCCAACTTTGGTACCCCGAAATAGTGCATTTAGGCTCGAACACAAGTTTTGCATCTTTTACGTGCCGAAGGTTAGCGAAATGTTCCGAAACACTCCGAAACATCATTTTGGTTTCGATGGAGTAGAATGGATGCTTCGCAACTTTGGTACCCGAAATACTGCATTCAGGCACAAACACAGGTTTTGCATCTTTTACATGCCGAAGGTTAGCGAAATGCTCCGAAACACTCCCAAACATCATTTGGGTCGAATGGACTAGAATGGATGCTTCCCAACTTTGGTAGCCCGAAATAGAGCACTCAGGCTTGAACACAAGTTTTGCATCTTTTTATGTGCCTAAGGTTTGCGAAATACTCCGAAACACTCCCAAACATCATTTTGGGTCTAATGGAGTAGAATGGATGCTTCACAACTTTGGTACCCCGAAATAGTGCATTCAGGCTCGAACACAAGTTTTGCATCTTTTACGTCCCAAAGGTTAGCGAAATGCTCTGAAACACTCCCAAATATCATTTTGGTTCCAATGGAGTAGAATGGATGCTTCGCAACTTCGCAACTTTGGTACTCGAAATACTGCATTCAGGCTCAAACACAAGTTTGCATCTTTTTACATGCCGAAGGTTAGCGAAATGCTCCGAAACACTCCCAAACATGATTTTGGTTCCAATGGAGTAGAATGGATGCTTCGCAACTTTGGTACCCCGAAATAGTGCATTCAGGCACGAAGACAAGTTTTGCATCTTTTACGTGCCGAAGGTTATCGAAATGCTCCGAAACACTACCGAATATCAGTTTGGGTCGAATGGACTAGAATGGATGCTTCCCAACTTTGGTACCTCGAAATAGAGCACTCAGGCTTGAACATAAGTTTTGCATCTTTTTACGTGCCGAAGGTTAGCGAAATGCTCCGAAACACTCCCAAACATCATTTTGGTTCCAATGGAGTAGAATGGATGCTTCGCAACTTTGGTACCCCGAAATAGTGCATTTAGGCTCGAACACAAGTTTTGCATCTTTTACGTGCCGAAGGTTAGCGAAATGCTCCGAAACACTCCCAAATATCATTTTGGTTCCAATGGTGTAGAATGGATGCTTCGCAACTTTGGTACCCCGAAATAGTGCATTTAGGCTCGAACACAAGTTTTGCATCTTTTACGTGCCGAAGGTTAGCGAAATGCTCCGAAACACTCCCAAACATCATTTTGGTTTCAATGGAGTAGAATGGATGCTTCGCAACTTTAGTACCCAAAATACTGCATTCAGGCTCAAACACAGGTTTTGCATCTTTTACATGCCGAAGGTTAGCGAAATGCTCCGAAACACTCCCAAACATCATTTGGGTCGAATAGACTAGAATGGATGCTTCCCAACTTTGGTAGCCCGAAATTGTGCACTCAGGCTCGAACCCAAGTTTTTGCATCTTTTTACGTGCCGAAGGTTAGCGAAATGCTCCGAAACACACCCAAACATCATTTTGGTTCCAATGGAGTAGAATGGATGCTTCGCAACTTTGGTACCCCGAAATAGTGCATTTAGGCTCGAACACAAGTTTTGCATCTTTTACGTGCCGAAGGTTAGCGAAATGCTCCGAAACACTCCCAAATATCATTTTGGTTCCAATGGTGTAGAATGGAAGCTTCGCAACTTTGGTACCCCGAAATAGTGCATTTAGGCTCGAACACAAGTTTTGCATCTTTTACGTGCCGAAGGTTAGCGAAATGCTCCGAAACACTCCCAAACATCATTTTGGTTTCAATGGAGTAGAATGGATGCTTCGCAACTTTGGTACCCGAAACTGCATTCAGGCACAAACACAGGTTTTGCATCTTTTACATGCCGAAGGTTAGCGAAATGCTCCGAAACACTCCCAAACATCATTTGGGTCGAATAGACTAGAATGGATGCTTCCCAACTTTGGTAGCCCGAAATTGTGCACTCAGGCTCGAACCCAAGTTTTTGCATCTTTTTACGTGCCGAAGGTTAGCGAAATGCTCCGAAACACTCCAAAACTTCATTTTAGTTCCAATGGATAGAATGGATGCTTTGCAACTTTCATACCACGAAATAGTGCATTCAGGCTCGAACACAAGTTTTGCATCTTTTACATGCCGAATGGTAGCGAAATGCTCCGAAACACTGCCAAACATCATTTTGGGTCGAATGGACTAGAATGGATGCTTCCCAACTTTGGTACCCCGAAATAGTGCATTTAGGCTCGAACACAAGTTTTGCATCTTTTACGTGCTGAAGGTTAGCGAAATGCTCCGAAACACTCCCAAACATCATTTTGGATTCGATGGAGTAGAATGGATGCATCACAACTTTGGTACCCGAAATACTGCATTCAGGCTCAAACACAGGTTTTGCATCTTTTACATGCCGAAGGTTTGCGAAATGCTCCGAAACACTCCCAAACATCATTTGGGTCGAATGGACTAGAATGGATGCTTCCCAACTTTGGTAGCCCGAAATAGAGCACTCAGGCTTGAACACAAGTTTTGCATCTTTTTATGTGCCCAAGATTAGCGAAATGCTCCGAAACAATCCCAAACATCATTTTGGGTCCAATCGAGTAGAATGGATGCTTCACAACTTTGGTACCCCGAAATAGTGCATTCAGGCTCGAACACAAGTTTTGCATCTTTTACGTCCCAAAGGTTAGCGAAATGCTCTGAAACACTCCCAAATATCATTTTTGTTCCAATGGAGTAGAATGGATGCTTCGCAACTTCGCAACTTTGTTACTCGAAATACTGCATTCAGGCTCAAACAGAAGTTTGCATCTTTTTACATGCCGAAGGTTAGCGAAATGCTCCGAAACAATCCCAAACATGATTTTGGTTCCAATGGAGTAGAATGGATGCTTCGCAACTTTGGTACCCCGAAATAGTGCATTCAGGCACGAAGACAAGTTTTGCATCTTTTACGTGCCGAAGGTTATCGAAATGCTCCGAAACAGTGCCGAATATCATTTTGGGTCGAATGGACTGGAATGGATGCGTCCAACTTTGGTACCCCAAAATAGTGCACTCAGGCTCGAACACAAGTTTTGCATCTTTTTACGTGTCGAAGGTTAGCGAAATGCTCCAAAACACTCCCAAACATCCTTTTGGGTCCAATGGAGTAGAATGGATGCTTCACAACTTTGGTACCCCGAAATAGTGCATTCAGGCTCGAACACAAGTTTTGCATCATTTACGTCCCAAAGGTTAGCGAAATGCTCTAAAACACTCCCAAACATCATTTTGGTTCCAATGGAGTAGAATGGATGCTTCGCAACTTCGCTACCCCAAAATAGTGCATTCAGGCCCGAAACACAAGTTTTGCATCTTTTTACATGCTGAAGGTTAGCGAAATGCTCCGAAACACTCCCAAACATTATTTTGGTTCCAATGGAGTAGAATGGATGCTTCACAACTTTGGCACCCCGAAATACTGCATTCAGGCTCGAACACAGGGTTTGCATCTTTTACGTGCCGAAGGTTAGCGAAATGCTCCTAAACACTCCCAAACATCATTTTGGTTTCAATGGAGTCGAATGGATGCTTCGTAACTTTGGTACCCCGAAATAGTGCATTTAGGCTCGAACACAAGTTTTGCATCATTTACGTCCCAAAGGTTAGCGAAATGCTCTGAAACACTCCCAAATATCATTTTGGTTCCAATGGAGTAGAATGGATGCTTCGCAACTTCGCAACTTTGTTACTCGAAATACTGCATTCAGGCTCAAACAGAAGTTTGCATCTTTTTACATGCCGAAGGTTAGCGAAATGCTCCGAAACAATCCCAAACATGATTTTGGTTCCAATGGAGTAGAATGGATGCTTCGCAACTTTGGTACCCCGAAATAGTGCATTCAGGCACGAAGACAAGTTTTGCATCTTTTACGTGCCGAAGGTTATCGAAATGCTCCGAAACAGTGCCGAATATCATTTTGGGTCGAATGGACTGGAATGGATGCTTCCAACTTTGGTACCCCAAAATAGTGCACTCAGGCTCGAACACAAGTTTTGCATCTTTTTACGTGTCGAAGGTTAGCGAAATGCTCCAAAACACTCCCAAACATCCTTTTGGGTCCAATGGAGTAGAATGGATGCTTCGCAACTTCGCTACCCCAAAATAGTGCATTCAGGCCCGAAACACAAGTTTTGCATCTTTTTACATGCTGAAGGTTAGCGAAATGCTCCGAAATACACCCAAACATCATTTTGGTTCCAATGGAGTAGAATAGATGCTTCGCAACTTTGGTACCCCGAAATAGTGCATTTAGGCTCGAACACAAGTTTTGCATCTTTTACGTGCCGAAGGTTAGCGAAATGCTCCGAAACACTCCCAAACATCATTTTGGTTTCAATGGAGTCGAATGGATGCTTCGTAACTTTGGTACCCGAAATACTGCATTCAGGCTCAAACACAGGTTTTGCATCTTTTACGTGCCGAAGGTTAGCGAAATGCTCCAAGACACTCCCAAACATCATTTTGGGTCGAATGGACTAGAATGGATGCTTCCCAACTTTGGTAGCCCGAAATAGTGCACTCAGGCTCGAACTCAAGTTTTTGCATCTTTTTACGTGCCGAAGGTTAGCGAAATGCTCCGAAATACTCCCAAACATCAATTTGGTTCCAATGGATAGAATGGATGCTTTGGAACTTTCGTACCACGAAATAGTGCATTCAGGCTCGAACACAAGTTTTGCATCTTTTACATGCCGAATGGTAGCGAAATGCTCCCAAACACTGCGAAACATCATTTTGGGTCGAATGGACTAGAATGGATGCTTCCCAACTTTGGTACCCCAAAATAGTGCACTCAGGCTCGAACACAAGTTTTGCATCTTTTTAGGTGCCGAAGGTTAGCGAAGTGCATCGAAACACTCCTAAACATCATTTTGGTTCCAATGGAGTAGAATGGAGGCTTCGCAACTTTGGCACCCCGAAATACTGCATTCAGGCTCGAACACAGGTTTTGCAACTTTTACGTGCCGAAGGTTAACGAAATGCTCCGAAACACTCCCAAACATCATTTTGGGTCGAATAGACTAGAATGGATGCTTCCCAACTTTGGTACCTCGAAATATAGCACTCAGGCTTGAACACAAGTTTTGCATCTTTTTACGTGCTGAAGGTTAGCGAAATGCTCCGAAACACTCCCATCATGATTTTGGTTCCAATGGAGTAGAATGGATGCTTCGCAACTTTGGTATCCCGAAACAGTGCATTCAGGCTCGAACACAAGTTTTGCATCTTTTACGTCCCAAAGGTTAGCGAAATGCTCTGAAACACTCCCAAACATCATTTTGGTTCCAATGGAGTAGAATGGATGCTTTGCAACTTTGGTACCCCGAAATAGTGCATTCAGGCTCGAACACAAGTTTTGCATCTTTTACGTGCTGAAGGTTAGCGAAATGCTCCGAAACACTCTCAAACATCATTTTGGGTCCAATGGAGTAGAATGGATGCTTTGCAACTTTGGTACCCCGAAATAGTTTATTCAGGTTCGAACTCAAGTTTTGCATCTTTTACGTGCCGAAGGTTAGCGAAATGCTCCGAAAACCTGCCAAACATCATTTTGGGTCGAATGGACTGGAATGGACGCGTCCAACTTTGGTACCCCAAAATACTGCACTCAGGCTCGAACACAAGTTTTGCATCTTTTTAGGTGCCGAAGGTTAGCGAATTGCTCCAAAACACTCCCAAACATAATTTTGGGTCCAATGGAGTAGAATGGATGCATCACAACTTTGGTACCCCGAAATAGTGCATTCAGGCTCGAACACAAGTTTTGCATCTTTTACGTCCCAAAGGTTAGCGAAATGCTCTGAAACACTCCCAAACATAATTTTGGTTCCAATGGAGTAGAATGGATGTTTCGCAACTTCGCTACCCCAAAATAGCGCATTCAGGCCCGAAACACAAGTTTTGCATCTTTTTACATGCTGAAGGTTAGCGAAATGCTCCGAAACACTCCAAAACATTATTTCGGTTCCAATTGAGTAGAATTGATGCTTCACAACTTTGGCACCCCGAAATACTACATTCAGGCTCGAACATAGGGTTTGCATCTTTTCCGTGCCGAAGGTTAGCGAAATGCTCCGAAACACTCCCAAACATCATTTTGGGTCAAATGGACTAGAATGGATGCTTCCCAACTTTGGAACCTCGAAATGGAGCACTCAGGCTTGGACACAAGTTTTGCATCTTTTTACGTGTCGAAGGTTAGCGAAATGCTCCGAAACACTCCCAAACATCATTTTGGTTCCAATGGAGTAGAATGCATGCTTCGCAACTTTGGTACCCCGAAATGGTGCATTTAGGCTCGAACACAAGTTTTGCATCTTTTACGTGCCGAAGGTTAGCGAAATGCTCCGAAACACTCCCAAACATCATTCTGGTTTCAATGGAGTAGAATGGATGCTTCGCAACTTTGGTACCCGAAATACTGCATTCAGGCTCAAACACAGGTTTTGCATCTTTTACATGCCGAAGGTTAGCGAAATGCTCCGAAACACTCCCAAACATCATTTGGGTCGAATAGACTAGAATGGATGCTTCCCAACTTTGGTAGCCCGAAATTGTGCACTCAGGCTCGAACCCAAGTTTTTGCATCTTTTTACGTGCCGAAGGTTAGCGAAATGCTCTGAAACACTCCAAAACTTCATTTTGGTTCCAATGGATAGAATGGATGCTTTGCAACTTTCGTACTACGAAATAGTGCATTCAGGCTCGAACACAAGTTTTGCATCTTTTACATGCCGAATGGTAGCGAAATGCTCCGAAACACTGCCAAACATCATTTTGGGTCGAATGGACTAGAATGGATGCTTCCCAACTTTGGTACCCCGAAATAGTGCACTCAGGTTCGAACACAAGTTTTGCATCTTTTTATGTGCCGAAGGTTAGCGAAATGCTCCAAAACACTGCCAAACATCATTTTGGGTCCAATAGAGTAGAATGGATGCTTCACAACTTTGGTACCCCGAAATAGTACATTCAGGCTCGAACACAAGTTTTGCATCTTTTACGTCCCAAAGGTTAGCGAAATGCTCTGAAACACTCCCAAAAATCATTTTGGTTCCAATGGAGTAGAATGGATGCTTCGCAACTTCGCTACCCCAAAATAGTGCATTCAGGCCCGAAACACAAGTTTTGCATCTTTTTACATGCTGAAGGTTAGCAAAATGCTCCGAAACACTCCCAAACATTATTTTGGTTCCAATGGAGTAGAATGGATGCTTCACAACTTTGGCACCCCGAAATACTGCATTCAGGCTCGAACACAGGGTTTGCATCTTTTACGTGCCGAAGGTTAGCGAAATGCTCCGAAACACTCCCAAACATCATTTTGGGTCGAATGGACTAGAATGGATGCTTCCCAACTTTGGTACCTCGAAATATAGCACTCAGGCTTGAACACAAGTTTTGCATCTTTTTACGTGCTGAAGGTTAGCGAAATGCTCCGAAACACTCCCATCATGATTTTGGTTCCAGTGGAGTAGAATGGATGCTTCGCAACTTTGGTATCCCGAAACAGTGCATTCAGGCTCGAACACAAGTTTTGCATCTTTTACGTCCCAAAGGTTAGCGAAATGCTCTGAAACACTCCCAAACATCATTTTGGTTCCAATGGAGTAGAATGGATGCTTTGCAACTTTGGTACCCCGAAATAGTGCATTCAGGCTCGAACACAAGTTTTGCATCTTTTACGTGCTGAAGGTTAGCGAAATGCTCCGAAACACTCTCAAACATCATTTTGGGTCCAATGGAGTAGAATGGATGCTTTGCAACTTTGGTACCCCGAAATAGTTTATTCAGGTTCGAACTCAAGTTTTGCATCTTTTACGTGCCGAAGGTTAGCGAAATGCTCCGAAAACCTGCCAAACATCATTTTGGGTCGAATGGACTGGAATGGACGCGTCCAACTTTGGTACCCCAAAATACTGCACTCAGGCTCGAACACAAGTTTTGCATCTTTTTAGGTGCCGAAGGTTAGCGAATTGCTCCAAAACACTCCCAAACATCATTTTGGGTCCAATGGAGTAGAATGGATGCATCACAACTTTGGTACCCCGAAATAGTGCATTCAGGCTCGAACACAAGTTTTGCATCTTTTACGTCCCAAAGGTTAGCGAAATGCTCTGAAACACTCCCAAACATAATTTTGGTTCCAATGGAGTAGAATGGATGTTTCGCAACTTCGCTACCCCAAAATAGCGCATTCAGGCCCGAAACACAAGTTTTGCATCTTTTTACATGCTGAAGGTTAGCGAAATGCTCCGAAACACTCCAAAACATTATTTCGGTTCCAATTGAGTAGAATTGATGCTTCACAACTTTGGCACCCCGAAATACTACATTCAGGCTCGAACATAGGGTTTGCATCTTTTCCGTGCCGAAGGTTAGCGAAATGCTCCGAAACACTCCCAAACATCATTTTGGGTCAAATGGACTAGAATGGATGCTTCCCAACTTTGGAACCTCGAAATGGAGCACTCAGGCTTGGACACAAGTTTTGCATCTTTTTACGTGTCGAAGGTTAGCGAAATGCTCCGAAACACTCCCAAACATCATTTTGGTTCCAATGGAGTAGAATGCATGCTTCGCAACTTTGGTACCCCGAAATGGTGCATTTAGGCTCGAACACAAGTTTTGCATCTTTTACGTGCCGAAGTTTAGCGAAATGCTCCGAAACACTCCCAAACATCATTCTGGTTTCAATGGAGTAGAATGGATGCTTCGCAACTTTGGTACCCGAAATACTGCATTCAGGCTCAAACACAGGTTTTGCATCTTTTACATGCCGAAGGTTAGCGAAATGCTCCGAAACACTCCCAAACATCATTTGGGTCGAATAGACTAGAATGGATGCTTCCCAACTTTGGTAGCCCGAAATTGTGCACTCAGGCTCGAACCCAAGTTTTTGCATCTTTTTACGTGCCGAAGGTTAGCGAAATGCTCTGAAACACTCCAAAACTTCATTTTGGTTCCAATGGATAGAATGGATGCTTTGCAACTTTCGTACTACGAAATAGTGCATTCAGGCTCGAACACAAGTTTTGCATCTTTTACATGCCGAATGGTAGCGAAATGCTCCGAAACACTGCCAAACATCATTTTGGGTCGAATGGACTAGAATGGATGCTTCCCAACTTTGGTACCCCGAAATAGTGCACTCAGGTTCGAACACAAGTTTTGCATCTTTTTATGTGCCGAAGGTTAGCGAAATGCTCCAAAACACTGCCAAACATCATTTTGGGTCCAATAGAGTAGAATGGATGCTTCACAACTTTGGTACCCCGAAATAGTACATTCAGGCTCGAACACAAGTTTTGCATCTTTTACGTCCCAAAGGTTAGCGAAATGCTCTGAAACACTCCCAAAAATCATTTTGGTTCCAATGGAGTAGAATGGATGCTTCGCAACTTCGCTACCCCAAAATAGTGCATTCAGGCCCGAAACACAAGTTTTGCATCTTTTTACATGCTGAAGGTTAGCGAAATGCCCCGAAACCCTCCCAAACATTATTTTGGTTCCAATGGAGTAGAATGGATGCTTCCCAACTTTGGTACCTCGAAATATAGCACTCAGGCTTGAACACAAGTTTTGCATCTTTTTACGTGCTGAAGGTTAGCGAAATGCTTCGAAACACTCCCATCATGATTTTGGTTCCAATGGAGTAGAATGGATGCTTCGCAACTTTGGTACCCCGAAACAGTGCATTCAGGCTCGAACACAAGTTTTGCATCTTTTACGTCCCAAAGGTTAGCGAAATGCTCTGAAACACTCCCAAACATCATTTTGGTTCCAATGGAGTAGAATGTATGCTTTGCAACTTTGGTACCCCGAAATAGTGCATTCAGGCTCGAAAACAAGTTTTGCATCTTTTACGTGCTGAAGGTTAGCGAAATGCTCCGAAACACTCTCAAACATCATTTTGGGTCCAATGGAGTAGAATGGATGCTTTGCAACTTTGGTACCCCGAAATAGTTTATTCAGGTTCGAACTCAAGTTTTGCATCTTTTACGTGCCGAAGGTTAGCGAAATGCTCCGAAAACCTGCCAAACATCATTTTGGGTCGAATGGACTGGAATGGACGCGTCCAACTTTGGTACCCCAAAATAGTGCACTCAGGCTCGAACACAAGTTTTGCATCTTTTTAGGTGCCGAAGGTTAGCGAATTGCTCCAAAACACTCCCAAACATCATTTTGGGTCCAATGGAGTAGAATGGATGCATCACAACTTTGGTACCCCGAAATAGTGCATTCAGGCTCGAACACAAGTTTTGCATCTTTTACGTCCCAAAGGTTAGCGAAATGCTCTGAAACACTCCCAAACATAATTTTGGTTCCAATGGAGTAGAATGGATGTTTCGCAACTTCGCTACCCCAAAATAGCGCATTCAGGCCCGAAACACAAGTTTTGCATCTTTTTACATGCTGAAGGTTAGCGAAATGCTCCGAAACACTCCAAAACATTATTTTGGTTCCAATAGAGTAGAATTGATGCTTCACAACTTTGGCACCCCGAAATACTACATTCAGGCTCGAACATAGGGTTTGCATCTTTTCCGTGCCGAAGGTTAGCGAAATGCTCCGAAACACTCCCAAACATCATTTTGGGTCAAATGGACTAGAATGGATGCTTCCCAACTTTGGAACCTCGAAATGGAGCACTCAGGCTTGAACACAAGTTTTGCATCTTTTTACGTGTCGAAGGTTAGCGAAATGCTCCGAAACACTCCCAAACATCATTTTGGTTCCAATGGAGTAGAATGCATGCTTCGCAACTTTGGTACCCCGAAATAGTGCATTTAGGCTCGAACACAAGTTTTGCATCTTTTACGTGCCGAAGGTTAGCGAAATGCTCCGAAACACTCCCAAACATCATTCTGGTTTCAATGGAGTAGAATGGATGCTTCGCAACTTTGGTACCCGAAATACTGCATTCAGGCTCAAACACAGGTTTTGCATATTTTACATGCCGAAGGTTAGCGAAATGCTCCGAAACACTCCCAAACATCATTTGGGTCGAATAGACTAGAATGGATGCTTCCCAACTTTGGTAGCCCGAAATTGTGCACTCAGGCTCGAACCCAAGTTTTTGCATCTTTTTACGTGCCGAAGGTTAGCGAAATGCTCTGAAACACTCCAAAACTTCATTTTGGTTCCAATGGATAGAATGGATGCTTTGCAACTTTCGTACTACGAAATAGTGCATTCAGGCTCGAACACAAGTTTTGCATCTTTTACATGCCGAATGGTAGCGAAATGCTCCGAAACACTGCCAAACATCATTTTGGGTCGAATGGACTAGAATGGATGCTTCCCAACTTTGGTACCCCGAAATAGTGCACTCAGGTTCGAACACAAGTTTTGCATCTTTTTATGTGCCGAAGGTTAGCGAAATGCTCCAAAACACTGCCAAACATCATTTTGGGTCCAATAGAGTAGAATGGATGCTTCACAACTTTGGTACCCCAAAATAGTGCATTCAGGCTCGAACACAAGTTTTGCATCTTTTACGTCCCAAAGGTTAGCGAAATGCTCTGAAACACTCCCAAAAATCATTTTGGTTCCAATGGAGTAGAATGGATGCTTCGCAACTTCGCTACCCCAAAATAGTGCATTCAGGCCCGAAACACAAGTTTTGCATCTTTTTACATGCTGAAGGTTAGCAAAATGTTCCGAAACACTCCCAAACATTATTTTGGTTCCAATGGAGTAGAATGGATGCTTCACAACTTTGGCACCCCGAAATACTGCATTCAGGCTCGAACACAGGGTTTGCATCTTTTACGTGCCGAAGGTTAGCGAAATGCTCCGAAACACTCCCAAACATCATTTTGGGTCGAATGGACTAGAATGGATGCTTCCCAACTTTGGTACCTCGAAATAGAGCACTCAGGCTTGAACACAAGTTTTGTATCTTTTTACGTGCCGAAGGTTAGCGAAATGCTCCGAAACACTCCCAAATATCATTTTGGTTCCAATGGAGTAGAATGGATGCTTCGCAACTTTGGTACCCCGAAATAGTGTATTTAGGCTCGAACACAAGTTTTGCATCTTTTACGTGCCGAAGGTTAGCGAAATGCTCCGAAACACTCCCAAACATCATTTTGGTTTCAATGGAGTAGAATGGATGCTTCGCAACTTTGGTACCCGAAATACTGCATTCAGGCTCAAACACAGGTTTTGCATATTTTACATGCCGAAGGTTAGCGAAATGCTCCGAAACACTCCCAAACATCATTTGGGTCGAATAGACTAGAATGGATGCTTCCCAACTTTGGTAGCCCGAAATTGTGCACTCAGGCCCGAACCCAAGTTTTTGCATCTTTTTACGTGCCGAAGGTTAGCGAAATGCTTCGAAACACTCCAAAACTTCATTTTGGTTCCAATGCATAGAATGGATGCTTTGCAACTTTCGTACCACGAAATAGTGCATTCAGGCTCGAACACAAGTTTTGCATCTTTTACATGCCGAATGGTAGAGAAATGCTCCGAAACACTGCCAAACATCATTTTGGGTCGAATGGACTAGAATGGATGCTTCCCAACCTTGGTACCCCGAAATAGTGCATTTAGGCTCGAACACAAGTTTTGCATCTTTTACGTGCCGAAGGTTAGCGAAATGCTCTGAAACACTCCCAAACATCATTTTGGTTTCGATGGAGTAGAATGGATGCTTCGCAACTTTGGTACCCGAAATACTGCATTCAGGCTCAAACACAGGTTTTGCATCTTTTACATGCCGAAGGTTAGCGAAATGCTCCGAAACACTCCCAAACATCATTTGGGTCGAATGGACTAGAATGGATGCTTCCCAACTTTGGTAGCCCGAAAAAGAGCACTCAGGCTTGAACACAAGTTTTGCATCTTTTTATGTTCCCAAGGTTAGCGAAATGCTCCGAAACACTCCCAAACATCATTTTGGGTCCAATGGAGTAGAATGGATGCTTCACAGCTTTGGTACGCCGAAATAGTGCATTCAGGCTCGAACACCAGTTTTGCATCTTTTACATCCCAAAGGTTAGCGAAATGCTCTGAAACACTCCCAAATATCATTTTGGTTCCAATGGAGTAGAATGGATGCTTCGCAACTTCGCAACTTTGGTACACGAAATACTGCATTCAGGCTCAAACACAAGTTTTGCATCTTTTACGTGCCGAAGGTTAGCGAAATGCTCCGAAACACTCCCAAACATCATTTTGGTTTCAATGGAGTAGAATGGATGCTTCGTAACTTTGGTACCCGAAATACTGCATTCAGGCTCAAACACAGGTTTTGCATCTTTTACATGCCGAAGGTTAGTGAAATGCTCCAAAACACTCCCAAACATCATTTTGGGTCGAATGGACTAGAATGGATGCTTCCCAACTTTGGTAGCCCGAAATAGTGCACTCAGGCTCGAACTCAAGTTTTTGCATCTTTTTACGTGCCGAAGGTTAGCGAAATGCTCCGAAACACTCCCAAACATTATTTTGGTTCCAATGGATAGAATGGATGCTTTGGGACTTTCGTACCACGAAATAGTGGATTCAGGCTCGAACACAAGTTTTGCATCTTTTACATGCCGAATGGTAGCGAAATGCTCCCAAACACTACCAAACATCATTTTGGGTCGAATGGACTAGAATGGATGCTTCCCAACTTTGGTACCCTGAAATAGTGCACTCAGGCTCGAACACAAGTTTTGCATCTTTCTAGGTGCCGAAGGTTAGGGAAGTGCATCGAAACACTCCTAAACATCATTTTGGTTCCAATGGAGTAGAATGGATGCTTCGCAACCTTGGCACCCCGAAATACTGCATTCAGGCTCGAACACAGGTTTTGCATCTTTTACGTGCCGAAGGTTAGCGAAATGCTCCGAAACACTCCCAAACATCATTTTGGGTCGAATAGACTAGAATGGATGCTTCCCAACTTTGGTACCTCGAAATATAGCACTCAGGCTTGAACACAAGTTTTGCATCTTTTTACGTGCTGAAGGTTAGCGAAGTGCTCCGAAACACTCCCAACATGATTTTGGTTCCAATGGAGTAGAATGGATGCTTCGCAACATTGGTACCCCGAAATAGTGCATTCAGGCTCGAACACAAGGTTTGCATCTTTTACGTCCTAAAGGTTAGCAAAATGCTCTGAAACACTCCCAAACATCATTTTGGTTCCAATGGAGTAGAATGGATGCTTTGCAACTTTGGTACCCCGAAATAGTGCATTCAGGCTCGAACAGAAGTTTTGCATCTTTTACGTGCTGAAGGTTAGCGAAATGCTCCGAAACACTCTCAAACATCATTTTGGGTCCAATGGAATAGAATGGATGCTTTGCAACTTTGGTACCTCGAAATAGTGCATTCAGGCTCGAACACAAGTTTTGCATCTTTTACGTGCCGAAGGTTAGCGAAATGCTCCGAAACACTGCCAAACATCATTTTGGGTCGAATGGACTGGAATGGATGCGTCCAACTTTGGTGCCCCAAAATACTGCACTCAGGCTCGAACACAAGTTTTGCATCTTTTTAGGTGCCGAAGGTTAGCGAATTGCTCAAAAACACTCCCAAACATCATTTTGGGTCCAAAGGAGTAGAATGGATGCTTCACAACTTTGGTACCCCGAAATAGTGCATTCAGGCTCGAACACAAGTTTTGCATCTTTTACGTCCCAAAGGTTAGCGAAATGCTCTGAAACACTCCCAAACATCATTTTGGTTCCAATGGAGTAGAATGGATGCTTCGCAACTTCGCTACCCCAAAATAGTGCATTCAGGCCCGAAACACAAGTTTTGCATCTTTTTACATGCTGAAGGTTAGCGAAATGCTCCGAAACACTCCCAAACATTATTTTGGTTCCAATTGAGTAGAATTGATGCTTCACAACTTTGGCACCCCGAAATACTGCATTCAGGCTCGAACATAGGGTTTGCATCTTTTCCGTGCCGAAGGTTAGCGAAATGCTCCGAAACACTCCCAAACATCATTTTGGGTCAAATGGACTAGAATGGATGCTTCGCAACTTTGGAACCTCGAAATAGAGCACTCAGGCGTGAACACAAGTTTTGCATCTTTTTACGTGTCGAAGGTTAGCGAAATGCTCCGAAACACTCCCAAACATCATTTTGGTTCCAATGGAGTAGAATGGATGCTTCGCAACTTTGGTACCCCAAAATAGTGCATTTAGGCTCAAACACAAGTTTTGCATCTTTTAAGTGCCGAAGGTTAGCGAAATGCTCCGAAACACTCCCAAACATCATTTTGGTTTCAATGGAGTAGAATGGATGCTTCGCAACTTTGGTACACAAAATACTGCATTCAGGCTCAAACACAGGTTTTGCATCTTTTACATGCCGAAGGTTAGCGAAATGCTCCGAAACACTCCCAAACATCATTTTGGGTCGAATGGACGAGAATGGATGCTTCCCAACTTTGGTAGCCTGAAATAGTGCACTCAGGCTCGAACTCAAGTTTTTGCATCTTTTTACGTGCCGAAGGTTAGCGAAATGCTCCGAAACACTCCCAAACATCATTTTGGTTCCAATGGATAGAATGGATGCTTTGCAACTTTCGTACCACGAAATAGTGCATTCAGGCTCGAACACAAGTTTTGCATCTTTTACATGCCGAATGGTAGTGAAATGCTCCGAAACACTGCCAAACATCATTTTGGGTCGAATGGACTAGAATGGATGCTTCCCAATTTTGGTACCCCGAAATAGTGCACTCAGGGTCGAACACAAGTTTTGCATCTTTTTAGGTGCCAAAGGTTAGCGAAGTGCATCGAAACACTCCTAAACATCATTTTGGTTCCAATGGAGTAGAATGGATGCTTCACAACTTTGGCACCCCGAAATACTGCATTCAGGCTCGAACACAGGTTTTGCATCTTTTACGTGCCGAAGGTTAGCGAAATATTCCAAAACACTCCCAAACATCATTTTGGGTCGAATAGACTAGAATGGATGCTTCCCAACTTTGGTACCTCGAAATATAGCACTCAGGCTTGAACACAAGTTTTGCATCTTTTTACGTGCTGAAGGTTAGCGAAATGCTCCGAAACACTCCCAATATGATTTTTGTGCCAATGGAGTAGAATGGATGCTTCGCAACTTTGGTACCCCGAAATAGTGCATTCAGGCTCGAACACAAGTTTTGCATCTTTTACGTCCCAAAGGTTAGCAAAATGCTCTGAAACACTCCCAAACATCATTTTGGTTCCAATGGAGTAGAATGGATGCTTTGCAACTTTGGTACCCCGAAATAGTGCATTCAGGCTCGAACACAAGTTTTGCATCTTTTACGTGCTGAAGATTAGCGAAATGCTCCGAAACACTCTCAAACATCATTTTGGGTCCAATGGAGTAGAATGGATGCTTTGCAACTTTGGTACCCCGAAATAGTGCATTTAGGCTCGAACACAAGTTTTGCATCTTTTACGTGCCGAAGGTTAGCGAAATGCTCCGAAACACTGCCAAACATCATTTTGGGTCGAATGGACAGGAATGGATGCGTCCAACTTTGGTACCCCAAAATACTGCACTCAGGCTCGAACACAAGTTTTGCATCTTTTTAGGTGCTGAAGGTTAGCGAATTGCTCCAAAACACTCCCAAACATCATTTTGGGTCCAATGGAGTAGAATGGATGCTTCACAACTTTGGTACCCCGAAATAGTGCATTCAGGCTCGAACACAAGTTTTGCATCTTTTACGTCCCAAAGGTTAGCGAAATGCTCTGAAACACTCCCAAACATCATTTTGGTTCCAATGGAGTAGAATGGATGCTTCGCAACTTCGCTACCCCAAAATAGTGCATTCAGGCTCGAAACACAAGTTTTGCATCTTTTTACATGCTGAAGGTTAGCGAAATGCTCCGAAACACTCCCAAACATTATTTTGGTTCCAATTGAGTAGAATTGATGCTTCACAACTTTGGCACCCCGAAATACTGCATTCAGGCTCGAACATAGGGTTTGCATCTTTTCCGTGCCGAAGGTTAGCGAAATGCTCCGAAACACTCCCAAACATCATTTTGGGTCAAATGGACTAGAATGGATGCTTCCCAACTTTGGAACCTCGAAATAGAGCACTCAGGCTTGAACACAAGTTTTGCATCTTTTTACGTGTCGAAGGTTAGCGAAATGCTCCGAAATACTCCCAAACATCATTTTGGTTCCAATGGAGTAGAATGGATGCTTCACAACTTTGGTACCCCGAAATAGTGCATTTAGGCTCAAACACAAGTTTTGCATCTTTTACGTGCCGAAGGTTAGCGAAATGCTCCGAAATACTCCCAAACATCATTTTGGTTCCAATGGAGTAGAATGGATGCTTCCCAACTTTGGTAGCCTGAAATAGTGACTCAGGCTCGAACTCAAGTTTTTGCATCTTTTTACGTGCCGAAGGTTAGCGAAGTGCATCGAAACACTCCTAAACATCATTTTGGTTCCAATGGAGTAGAATGGATGCTTCGCAACTTTGGCACCCCGAAATACTGCATTCAGGCTCGAACACAGGTTTTGCATCTTTTACGTGCCGAAGGTTAGCGAAATGCTCCGAAACACTCCCAAACATCATTTTGGGTCGAATGGACTAGAATGGATGCTTCCCAACTTTGGTACCTCGAAATATAGCACTCAGGCTTGAACAGAAGTTTTGCATCTTTTTACGTGCCGAAGGTTAGCGAAATGCTCCGAAACACTCCCAAACATCATTTTGGTTCCAATGGTGTAGAATGGATGCTTCGCAACTTTGGTACCCCGAAATATTGCATTCAGGCTCAAACACAAGTTTTGCGTCTTTTTACGTGTCGAAGGTCAGCGAAATGCTCCGAAGCACTCCTAAACATCATTTTGGGTCCAATGGAGTAGAATGGATGCTTCCCAATTTTGGTACCCCGAAATAGTGCGTTCACGCTCGAACACAAGTTTCGCATCTTTTACGTCCTAAAGGTGCGCGAAATGCTCCGAAATACTGCCAAACATCATTGTGGTTCCAATGGAGTAGAATACATGCTTCGCAACTTCGGTACCCCGAAATAGAGCACTCAGGCTCGAACACAAGTTTTGCATCTTTTTACATGCCGAAGGTTAGCGAAATGCTCTCAAACACTCCCAAACATGATTTTGGTTCCAATGGAGTAGAATGGATGCTTCGCAACTTTGGTAACCCGAAATAGTGCATTCAGGCTCGAAGACAAGTTTTGCATCTTTTACGTGCCGAAGGTTAGCGAAATGCTCCGAAACACTGCCAAACATCATTTTGTGTCGAATGGACTGGAATGGATGCGTCCAACTTTGGTACCCCAAAATAGTGCACTCAGGCTCGAACACAAGTTTTGCATCTTTTTACGTGCCGAAGGTTAGCGAAATGCTCCAAAACACTCCCAAACATCATTTTGGGTCCAATGGAGTAGAATGGATGCTTCACAACTTTGGTACCCGAAAATAGTGCATTCAGGCTCGAACACAAGTTTTGCATCTTTTACGTCCCAAAGGTTAGCGAAATGCTCTGAAACACTCCCAAACATCATTTTGGTTCCAATGGAGTAGAATAGATGCTTCGCAACTTCGCTACCCCAAAATAGTGCATTCAGGCCCGAAACACAAGTTCTGCATCTTTTTACATGTTGAAGGTTAGCGAAATGCTCCGAAACACTCCCAAACATTATTTTGGTTCCAATTGAGTAGAATGGATGCTTCACAACTTTGGCACCCCGAAATACTGCAATCAGGCTCGAACACAGGGTTTGCATCTTTTACTTACCGAAGGTTAGCGAAATGCTCCGAAACACTCCCAAACATCATTTTGGGTCGAATGGACTAGAATGGATGCTTCCCAACTTTGGTACCTCGAAATAGAGCACTCAGGCTTGAACACAAGTTTTGCAACTTTTTACGTGCCGAAGGCTAGCGAAATGCTCCGAAACACTCCCAAACATCATTTTGGGTCCAATGGAGTAGAATGGATGCTTCACAACTTTGGTACCCCGAAATAGTGCATTCAGGATCGAACACAAGTTTTGCATCTTTTACATCCCAAAGGTTAGCGAAAATGCTCTGAAACACTCCCAAATATCATTTTGGTTCCAATGGAGTAGAATGGATGCTTCGCAACTTCGCTACCCCAGATTAGTGCATTCAGGCCCGAAACACAAGTTTTGCATCTTTTTACGTGCTGAAGGTTAGCGAAATGCTCCGAAACACTCCCAAACATCATTTTGGTTCCAATGGAGTAGAATGGATGCTTCACAACTTTGGCAAACCGAAATACTGCATTCAGGCTCGAACACAGGGTTTGCATCTTTTACGTGCCGAAGGTTAGCGAAATGCTCCGAAACACTCCCAAACATCATTTTGGGTCGAATGGACTAGAATGGATGCGTCCAACTTTGGTACCCCAAAATAGTGCACTCAGGCTCGAACACAAGTTTTGCAACTTTTTACATGCCGAAGGCTAGCGAAATGCTCCGAAACACTCCCAAACATCATTTTGGGTCCAATAGAGTAGAATGGATGCTTCACAACTTTGGTACCCCGAATTAGTGCACTCAGGCTCGAACACAAGTTTTGCATCTTTTACGTCCCAAAGGTTAGCGAAAATGCTCTGAAACTCTCCCAAATATCATTTTGGTTCCAATGGAGTAGAATGGATGCTTCGCAACTTCGCTACCCCAGAATAGTGCATTCAGGCCCGAAACACAAGTTTTGCATCTTTTTACATGCGGAAGGTTAGCGAAATGCTCCGAAACACTCTCAAACATCATTTTGGTTCCAATGGAGTAGAATGGATGTTTCACAACTTTGGCAAACCGAAATAATGCATTCAGGCTCGAACACAGGGTTTGCATCTTTTACATGCCGAAGGTTAGCGAAATGCTCCGAAACACTCCCAAACATCATTTTGGGTCGAATGGACGAGAATGGATGCTTCCCAACTTTGGTAGCCTGAAATAGTGCACTCAGGCTCGAACTCAAGTTTTTGCATCTTTTTACGTGCCGAAGGTTAGCGAAATGCTCCGAAACACTCCCAAACATCATTTTGGTTCCAATGGATAGAATGGATGCTTTGCAACTTTCGTACCACGAAATAGTGCATTCAGGCTCGAACACAAGTTTTGCATCTTTTACATGCCGAATGGTAGCGAAATGCTCCCAAACGCAGCCAAACATCATTTTGGGTCGAATGGACTAGAATGGATGCTTCCCAACTTTGGTACCCCGAAATAGTGCACTCAGGCTCGAACACATGTTTTGCATCTTTTTAGGTGCCGAAGGTTAGCGAAGTGCATCGAAACACTCCTAAACATCATTTTGGTTCCAATGGAGTAGAATGGATGCTTCGCAACTTTGGCACCCCGAAATACTGCATTCAGGCTCGAACACAGGTTTTTCATCTTTTACGTGCCGAAGGTTAGCGAAATGCTCCGAAACACTCCCAAACATCATTTTGGGTCGAATGGACTAGAATGGATGCTTCCCAACTTTGGTACCTCGAAATATAGCACTCTGGCTTGAACACAAGTTTTGCATCTTTTTACGTGCCGAAGGTTAGCGAAATGCTCCGAAACACTCCCAAACATCATTTTGGTTCCAATGGTGTAGAATGGATGCTTCGCAACTTTGGTACCCCGAAATAGTGCATTCAGGCTCAAACACAAGTTTTGCGTCTTTTTACGTGTCGAAGGTCAGCGAAATGCTCCGAAACACTCCTAAACATCATTTTGGGTCCAATGGAGTAGAATGGATGCTTCCCAATTTTGGTACCCCGAAATAGTGCGTTCACGCTCGAACACAAGTTTCGCATCTTTTACGTCCTAAATGTTAGCGAAATGCTCCGAAATACTGCCAAACATCATTGTGGTTCCAATGGAGTAGAATGGATGCTTCGCAACTTCGGTACCCTGAAATAGAGCACTCAGGCTCGAACACAAGTTTTGCATCTTTTTACATGCCGAAGGTTAGCGAAATGCTCCGAAACACTCCCAAACATGATTTTGGTTCCAATGGAGTAGAATGGATGCTTCGCAACTTTGGTAACCCGAAATAGTGCATTCAGGCTCGAAGACAAGTTTTGCATCTTTTACGTGCCGAAGGTTAGCGAAATGCTCCGAAACACTGCCAAACATCATTTTGTGTCGAATGGACTGGAATGGATGCGTCCAACTTTGGTACCCCAAAATAGTGCACTCAGGCTCGAACACAAGTTTTGCATCTTTTTACGTGCCGAAGGTTAGCGAAATGCTCCAAAACACTCCCAAACATCATTTTGGGTCCAATGGAGTAGAATGAATGCTTCACAACTTTGGTACCCGGAAATAGTGCATTCAGGCTCGAACACAAGTGTTGCATCTTTTACGTCCCAAAGGTTAGCGAAATGCTCTGAAACACTCCCAAACATCATTTTGGTTCCAATGGAGTAGAATAGATGCTTCGCAACTTCGCTACCCCAAAATAGTGCATTCAGGCCCGAAACACAAGTTTTGCATCTTTTTACATGTTGAAGGTTAGAGAAATGCTCTGAAACACACCCAAACATTATTTGGTTCCAATCGAGTAGACTGGATGCTTCACAACTTTGGCACCCTGAAATACTGCAATCAGGCTCGAACACAGGGTTTGCATCTTTTATGTGCCGAAGGTTAGCGAAATGCTCCGAAACACTCCGAAACATCATTTTGGGTCGAATGGACTAGAATGGATGCTTCCAAACGTTGGTACCTCAAAATAGAGCACTCAGGCTTGAACACAAGTTTTGTATCTTTTTACGTGTCAAAGGTTAGCGAAATGCTCCGAAACACTCCCAAACATCATTTTGGTTCCAATGGAGTAGAATGGATGCTTCGCAACTTCGCTACCCCAAAATAGTGCATTCAGGCTCGAACACGAGTTTTGCATCTTTTATGTCCCAAAGGTTTGCGAAATGCTCTGAAACGCTCCCAAACATCATTTTGGTTCCAATGGAGTAGAATGGATGCTTCGCAACTTCGCTACCCCAAAATAGTGCATTCAGGCCCGAAACAAGTTTTGCATCTTTTTACATGCTGAAGGTTAGCGGAATGCTCCGAAACACTCCCAAACATTATTTTGGTTCCAATGGAGTAGAATGGATGCTTCACAACTTTGGCACCCCGAAATACTGCATTCAGGCTCGAACACAGGGTTTGCATCTTTTACGTGCCGAAGGTTAGCGAAATGCTCCGAAACACTCCCAAACATCATTTTGGGTCGAATGGACTAGAATGGATGCTTCCCAACTTTGGTACCCCAAAATAGTGCACTCAGGCTCGAACACAAGTTTTGCAACTTTTTACGTGCCGAAGGCTAGTGAAATGCTCCGAAACACTCCCAAACATCATTTTGGGTCCAATGGAGTAGAATGGATGCTTCACAACTTTGGTACCCGAAAATAGTGCATTCAGGCTCGAACACAAGTTTTGCATCTTTTACGTCCCAAAGGTTAGTGAAATGCTCTGAAACACTCCCAAACATCATTTTGGTTCCAATGGAGTAGAATAGATGCTTCGCAACTTCGCTACCCCAAAATAGTGCATTCAGGCCCGAAACACAAGTTCTGCATCTTTTTACATGTTGAAGGTTAGCGAAATGCTCCGAAACACTCCCAAACATTATTTTGGTTCCAATTGAGTAGAATGGATGCTTCACAACTTTGGCACCCCGAAATACTGCAATCAGGCTCGAACATAGGGTTTGCATCTTTTACTTGCCGAAGGTTAGCGAAATGCTCCGAAACACTCCCAAACATCATTTTGGGTCGAATGGACTAGAATGGATGCTTCCCAACTTTGGTACCTCGAAATAGAGCACTCAGGCTTGAACACAAGTTTTGCAACTTTTTACGTGCCGAAGGCTAGCGAAATGCTCCGAAACACTCCCAAACATCATTTTGGGTCCAATGGAGTAGAATGGATGCTTCACAACTTTGGTACCCCGAAATAGTGCATTCAGGATTGAACACAAGTTTTGCATCTTTTACATCCCAATGGTTAGCGAAAATGGTCTGAAACACTCCCAAATATCATTTTGGTTCCAATGGAGTAGAATGGATGCTTCGCAACTTCTCTACCCCAGATTAGTGCATTCAGGCCCGAAACACAAGTTTTGCATCTTTTTACGTGCTGAAGGTTAGCGAAATGCTCCGAAACACTCCCAAACATCATTTTGGTCCAATGGAGTAGAATGGATGCTTCACAACTTTGGCAAACCGAAATACTGCATTCAGGCTCGAACACAGGGTTTGCATCTTTTACGTGCCGAAGGTTAGCGAAATGCTCCGAAACACTCCCAAACATCATTTTGGGTCGAATGGACTAGAATGGATGCGTCCAACTTTGGTACCCCAAAATAGTGCACTCAGGCTCGAACACAAGTTTTGCAACTTTTTACGTGCCGAAGGCTAGCAAAATGCTCCGAAACACTCCCAAACATCATTTTGGGTCCAATAGAGTAGAATGGATGCTTCACAACTTTGGTACCCCGAAATAGTGCATTCAGGATCGAACACAAGTTTTGCATCTTTTACGTCCCAAAGGTTAGCGAAAATGCTCTGAAACTCTCCCAAATATCATTTTCGTTCCAATGGAGTAGAATGGATGCTTCGCAACTTCGCTACCCCAGAATAGTGTATTCAGGCCCGAAACACAAGTTTTGCATCTTTTTACGTGCTGAAGGTTAGCGAAATGCTCCGAAACACTCTCAAACATCATTTTGGATCCAATGGAGTAGAATGGATGTTTCACAACTTTGGCAAACCGAAATAATGCATTCAGGCTCGAACACAGGCTTTGCATCTTTTACATGCCGAAGGTTAGTGAAATGCTCCGAAACACTCCCAAACATCATTTTGGGTCGAATGGACGAGAATGGATGCTTCCCAACTTTGGTAGCCTGAAATAGTGCACTCAGGCTCGAACTCAAGTTTTTGTATCTTTTTACGTGCCGAAGGTTAGCGAAATGCTCCGAAACACTCCCAAACATCATTTTTGTTCCAATGGATAGAATGGATGCTTTGCAACTTTCGTACCACGAAATAGTGCATTCAGGCTCGAACACAAGTTTTGCATCTTTTACATGCCGAATGGTAGCGAAATGCTCCCAAACACAGCCAAACATCATTTTGGGTCGAATGGACTAGAATGGATGCTTCCCAACTTTGGTACCCCGAAATAGTGCACTCAGGCTCGAACACAAGTTTTGCATCTTTTTAGGTGCCGAAGGTTAGCGAAGTGCATCGAAACACTCCTAAACATCATTTTGGTTCCAATGGAGTAGAATGGATGCTTCGCAACTTTGGCACCCCGAAATACTGCATTCAGGCTCGAACACAGGTTTTTCATCTTTTACGTGCCGAAGGTTAGCGAAATGCTCCGAAACACTCCCAAACATCATTTTGGGTCGAATGGACTAGAATGGATGCTTCCCAACTTTGGTACCTCGAAATATAGCACTCTGGCTTGAACACAAGTTTTGCATCTTTTTACGTGCCGAAGGTTAGCGAAATGCTCCGAAACACTCCCAAACATCATTTTGGTTCCAATGGTGTAGAATGGATGCTTCGCAACTTTGGTACCCCGAAATAGTGCATTCAGGCTCAAACACAAGTTTTGCGTCTTTTTACGTGTCGAAGGTCAGCGAAATGCTTCGAAACACTCCTAAACATCATTTTGGGTCCAATGGAGTAGAATGGATGCTTCCCAATTTTGGTACCCCGAAATAGTGCGTTCACGCTCGAACACAAGTTTCGCATCATTTACGTCCTAAATGTTAGCGAAATGCTCCAAAATACTGCCAAACATCATTGTGGTTCCAATGGAGTAGAATGGATGCTTCGCAACTTCGGTACCCTGAAATAGAGCACTCAGGCTCGAACACAAGTTTTGCATCTTTTTACATGCCGAAGGTTAGCGAAATGCTCCGAAACACTCCCAAACATGATTTTGGTTCTAATGGAGTAGAATGGATGCTTCGCAACTTTGGTAACCCGAAATAGTGCATTCAGGCTCGAAGACAAGTTTTGCATCTTTTACGTGCCGAAGGTTAGCGAAATGCTCCGAAACACTGCCAAACATCATTTTGTGTCGAATGGACTGGAATGGATGCGTCCAACTTTGGTAGCCCAAAATAGTGCACTCAGGCTCGAACACAAGTTTTGCATCTTTTTACGTGCCGAAGGTTAGCGAAATGCTCCAAAACACTCCCAAACATCATTTTGGGTCCAATGGAGTAGAATGGATGCTTCACAACTTTGGTACCCGGAAATAGTGCATTCAGGCTCGAACACAAGTGTTGCATCTTTTACGTCCCAAAGGTTAGCGAAATGCTCTGAAACAATCCCAAACATCATTTTGGTTCCAATGGAGTAGAATAGATGCTTCGCAACTTCGCTACCCCAAAATAGTGCATTCAGGCCCGAAACACAAGTTTTGCATCTTTTTACATGTTGAAGGTTAGCGAAATGCTCTGAAACACTCCCAAACATTATTTGGTTCCAATTGAGTAGAATGGATGCTTCACAACTTTGGCACCCCGAAATACTGCAATCAGGCTCGAACACAGGGTTTGCATCTTTTACGTGCCGAAGGTTAGCGAAATGCTCCGAAACACTCCCAAACATCATTTTTGTTCCAATGGATAGAATGGATGCTTTGCAACTTTCGTACCACGAAATAGTGCATTCAGGCTCGAACACAAGTTTTGCATCTTTTACATGCCGAATGGTAGCGAAATGCTCCCAAACACAGCCAAACATCATTTTGGGTCGAATGGACTAGAATGGATGCTTCCCAACTTTGGTACCCCGAAATAGTGCACTCAGGCTCGAACACAAGTTTTGCATCTTTTTAGGTGCCGAAGGTTAGCGAAGTGCATCGAAACACTCCTAAACATCATTTTGGTTCCAATGGAGTAGAATGGATGCTTCGCAACTTTGGCACCCCGAAATACTGCATTCAGGCTCGAACACAGGTTTTTCATCTTTTACGTGCCGAAGGTTAGCGAAATGCTCCGAAACACTCCCAAACATCATTTTGGGTCGAATGGACTAGAATGGATGCTTCCCAACTTTGGTACCTCGAAATATAGCACTCTGGCTTGAACACAAGTTTTGCATCTTTTTACATGCCGAAGGTTAGCGAAATGCTCCGAAACACTCCCAAACATCATTTTGGTTCCAATGGTGTAGAATGGATGCTTCGCAACTTTGGTACCCCGAAATAGTGCATTCAGGCTCAAACACAAGTTTTGCGTCTTTTTACGTGTCGAAGGTCAGCGAAATGCTTCGAAACACTCCTAAACATCATTTTGGGTCCAATGGAGTAGAATGGATGCTTCCCAATTTTGGTACCCCGAAATAGTGCGTTCACGCTCGAACACAAGTTTCGCATCATTTACGTCCTAAATGTTAGCGAAATGCTCCAAAATACTGCCAAACATCATTGTGGTTCCAATGGAGTAGAATGGATGCTTCGCAACTTCGGTACCCTGAAATAGAGCACTCAGGCTCGAACACAAGTTTTGCATCTTTTTACATGCCGAAGGTTAGCGAAATGCTCCGAAACACTCCCAAACATGATTTTGGTTCTAATGGAGTAGAATGGATGCTTCGCAACTTTGGTAACCCGAAATAGTGCATTCAGGCTCGAAGACAAGTTTTGCATCTTTTACGTGCCGAAGGTTAGCGAAATGCTCCGAAACACTGCCAAACATCATTTTGTGTCGAATGGACTGGAATGGATGCGTCCAACTTTGGTAGCCCAAAATAGTGCACTCAGGCTCGAACACAAGTTTTGCATCTTTTTACGTGCCGAAGGTTAGCGAAATGCTCCAAAACACTCCCAAACATCATTTTGGGTCCAATGGAGTAGAATGGATGCTTCACAACTTTGGTACCCGGAAATAGTGCATTCAGGCTCGAACACAAGTGTTGCATCTTTTACGTCCCAAAGGTTAGCGAAATGCTCTGAAACAATCCCAAACATCATTTTGGTTCCAATGGAGTAGAATAGATGCTTCGCAACTTCGCTACCCCAAAATAGTGCATTCAG
The DNA here is from genome assembly GCA_036936925.1 of Cenchrus fungigraminus. Classification (NCBI taxonomy): domain Eukaryota; kingdom Viridiplantae; phylum Streptophyta; class Magnoliopsida; order Poales; family Poaceae; genus Cenchrus; species Cenchrus fungigraminus. Next base: position 51,839,551 of record CM072780.1, read on the forward strand.
GCCCGAAACACAAGTTTTGCATCTTTTTACATGTTGAAGGTTAGCGAAATGCTCTGAAACACTCCCAAACATTATTTGGTTCCAATTGAGTAGAATGGATGCTTCACAACTTTGGCACCCCGAAATACTGCAATCAGGCTCGAACACAGGGTTTGCATCTTTTACGTGCCGGAGGTTAGCGAAATGCTCCGAAACACTCCGAAACATCATTTTGGGTCGAATGGACTAGAATGGATGCTTCCCAACGTTGGTACCTCAAAATAGAGCACTCAGGCTTGAACACAAGTTTTGCATCTTTTTACGTGTCAAAGGTTAGCGAAATGCTCCGAAACACTCCCAAACATCATTTTGGTTCCAATGGAGTAGAATGGATGCTTCGCAACTTCGCTACCCCAAAATAGTGCATTCAGGCTCGAACACAAGTTTTGCATATTTTATGTCCCAAAGGTTTGCCAAATGCTCTGAAACGCTCCCAAACATCATTTTGGTTCCAATGGAGTAGAATGGATGCTTCGCAACTTCGCTACCCCAAAATAGTGCATTCAGGCCCGAAACAAGTTTTGCATCTTTTTACATGCTGAAGGTTAGCGGAATGCTCCGAAACACTCCCAAACATTATTTTGGTTCCAATGGAGTAGAATGGATGCTTCACAACTTTGGCACCCCGAAATACTGCATTCAGGCTCGAACACAGGGTTTGCATCTTTTACGTGCCGAAGGTTAGCGAAATGCTCCGAAACACTCCCAAACATCATTTTGGGTCGAATGGACTAGAATGGATGCTTCCCAACTTTGGTACCCCAAAATAGTGCACTCAGGCTCGAACACAAGTTTTGCAACTTTTTACGTGCCGAAGGCTAGTGAAATGCTCCGAAACACTCCCAAACATCATTTTGGGTCCAATGGAGTAGAATGGATGCTTCACAACTTTGGTACCCCGAAATAGTGCATTCAGGATCGAACACAAGTTTTGCATCTTTTACGTCCCAAAGGTTAGCGAAAATGCTCTAAAACACTCCCAAATATCATTTTGGTTCCAATGGAGTAGAATGGATGCTTCGCAACTTCGCTACCCCAGAATAGTGCATTCAGGCCCGAAACACAAGTTTTGCATCTTTTTACGTGCTGAAGGTTAGCGAAATGCTCCGAAACACGCCCAAACATCATTTTGGTTCCAATTGAGTAGAATGGATGCTTCACAACTTTGGCAAACCGAAATACTGCATTCAGGCTCGAACACAGGGTTTGCATCTTTTACGTGCCGAAGGTTAGCGAAATGCTCTGAAACACTCCCAAACATCATTTTGGGTCGAATGGACTAGAATGGATGCTTCCCAACTTTGGTACCTCGAAATATAGCACTCAGGCTTGAACACAAGTTTTGCATCTTTTTACGTGCCGAAGGTTAGCGAAATGCTCTGAAACACTCCCAAACATCATTTTGGGTCCAATGGAGTAGAATGGATGCTTCCCAATTTTGGTACCCCGAAATAGTGCGTTCACGCTCGAACCCAAGTTTCGCATCTTTTACGTCCCAAAGGTTAGCGAAATGCTCCGATATACTGCCAAACATCATTGTGGTTCCAATGGAGTACAATGGATGCTTCGCAACTTCGGTACCCCGAAATAGATCACTCAGGCTCGAACACAAGTTTTGCATCTTTTTACATGCCGAAGGTTAGCGAAATGCTCCGAAACACTCCCAAACATGATTTTGGTTCCAATGGAGTAGAATGGATGCTTCGCAACTTTGGTACCCCGAAATAGTGCATTCAGGCTCGAAGACAAGTTTTGCATCTTTTACATGCCGAAGGTTAGCGAAATGCTCCGAAACACTGCCAAACATCATTTTGGGTCGAATGGACTGGAATGGATGCGTCCTACTTTGGTACACCAAAATAATGCACTCAGGCTCGGACACAAGTTTTGCATCTTTTTACGTGCCGAAGGTTAGCGAAATGTTACAAATACTCCCAAACATCATTTTGGGTCCAATGGAGTAGAATGGATGCTTCACAACTTTGGAACCCCGAAATAGTTCATTCAGGCTCGAACACAAGTTTTGCATCTTTTACGTCCCAAAGGTTAGCGAAATGCTCTGAAACACTCCCAAACATCATTTTGGTTCCAATGGAGTAGAATGGATGCTTCGCAACTTCGCTACCCCAAAATAGTGCATTCAGGCCCGAAACACAAGTTTTGCATCTTTTTACATGCTGAAGGTTAGCGAAATGCTCCGAAACAATCCCAAACATTATTTTGGTTCCAATGGAGTAGAATGGATGCTTCGCAACTTTGGTAACCCGAAATAGTGCATTCAGGCTCGAAGACAAGTTTTGCATCTTTTACGTGCCGAAGGTTAGCGAAATGCTCCGAAACACTGCCAAACATCATTTTGTGTCGAATGGACTGGAATGGATGCGTCCAACTTTGGTAGCCCAAAATAGTGCACTCAGGCTCGAACACAAGTTTTGCATCTTTTTACGTGCCGAAGGTTAGCGAAATGCTCCAAAACACTCCCAAACATCATTTTGGGTCCAATGGAGTAGAATGGATGCTTCACAACTTTGGTACCCGGAAATAGTGCATTCAGGCTCGAACACAAGTGTTGCATCTTTTACGTCCCAAAGGTTAGCAAAATGCTCTGAAACAATCCCAAACATCATTTTGGTTCCAATGGAGTAGAATAGATGCTTCGCAACTTCGCTACCCCAAAATAGTGCATTCAGGCCCGAAACACAAGTTTTGCATCTTTTTACATGCTGAAGGTTAGCGAAATGCTCCGAAACAATCCCAAACATTATTTTGGTTCCAATGGAGTAGAATGGATGCTTCACAACTTTGGCACCCCGAAATACTGCAATCAGGCTCGAACACAGGGTTTGCATCTTTTATGTGCCGAAGGTTAGCGAAATGCTCCGAAACACTCCGAAACATCATTTTGGGTCGAATGGACTAGAATGGATGCTTCCCAACGTTGGTACCTCAAAATAGAGCACTCAGGCTTGAACACAAATTTTGCATCTTTTTACGTGTCAAAGGTTAGCGAAATGCTCCGAAACACTCCCAAACATCATTTTGGTTCCAATGGAGTAGAATGGATGCTTCGCAACTTTGGTAAACCGAAATAATGCATTCAGGCTCGAACACAGGGTTTGCATCTTTTACATGCCGAAGGTTAGCGAAATGCTCCGAAACACTCCCAACCATCATTTTGGGTCGAATGGACGAGAATGGATGCTTCCCAACTTTGGTAGCCTGAAATAGTGCACTCAGGCTCGAACTCAAGTTTTTGTATCTTTTTACGTGCCGAAGGTTAGCGAAATGCTCCGAAACACTCCCAAACATCATTTTTGTTCCAATGGATAGAATGGATGCTTTGCAACTTTCGTACCACGAAATAGTGCATTCAGGCTCGAACACAAGTTTTGCATCTTTTACATGCCGAATGGTAGCGAAATGCTCCCAAACACAGCCAAACATCATTTTGGGTCGAATGGACTAGAATGGATGCTTCCCAACTTTGGTACCCCGAAATAGTGCACTCAGGCTCGAACACAAGTTTTGCATCTTTTTAGGTGCCGAAGGTTAGCGAAGTGCATCGAAACACTCCTAAACATCATTTTGGTTCCAATGGAGTAGAATGGATGCTTCGCAACTTTGGTACCCCGAAATAGTGCATTCAGGCTCAAACACAAGTTTTGCGTCTTTTTACGTGTCGAAGGTCAGCGAAATGCTTCGAAACACTCCTAAACATCATTTTGGGTCCAATGGAGTAGAATGGATGCTTCCCAATTTTGGTACCCCGAAATAGTGCGTTCACGCTCGAACACAAGTTTCGCATCTTTTACGTCCTAAATGTTAGCGAAATGCTCCAAAATACTGCCAAACATCATTGTGGTTCCAATGGAGTAGAATGGATGCTTCGCAACTTCGGTACCCCGAAATAGAGCACTCAGGCTCGAACACAAGTTTTGCATCTTTTTACATGCCGAAGGTTAGCGAAATGCTCCGAAACACTCCCAAACATGATTTTGGTTCCAATGGAGTAGAATGGATGCTTCACAACTTTGGTAACCCGAAATAGTGCATTCAGGCTCGAAGACAAGTTTTGCATCTTTTACGTGCCGAAGGTTAGCGAAATGCTCCGAAACACTGCCAAACATCATTTTGTGTCGAATGGACTGGAATGGATGCGTCGAACTTTGGTAGCCCAAAATAGTGCACTCAGGCTCGAACACAAGTTTTGCATCTTTTTACGTGCCGAAGGTTAGCGAAATGCTCCAAAACACTCCCAAACATCATTTTGGGTCCAATGGAGTAGAATGGATGCTTCACAACTTTGGTACCCGGAAATAGTGCATTCCGGCTAGAACACAAGTGTTGCATCTTTTACGTCCCAAAGGTTAGCGAAATGCTCTGAAACAATCCCAAACATCATTTTGGTTCCAATGGAGTAGAATAGATGCTTCGCAACTTCGCTACCCCAAAATAGTGCATTCAGGCCCGAAACACAAGTTTTGCATCTTTTTACATGTTGAAGGTTAGCGAAATGCTCTGAAACACTCCCAAACATTATTTGGTTCCAATTGAGTAGAATGGATGCTTCACAACTTTGGCACCCCGAAATACTGCAATCAGGCTCGAACACAGGGTTTGCATCTTTTACGTGCCGAAGGTTAGCGAAATGCTCCGAAACACTCCGAAACATCATTTTGGGTCGAATGGACTAGAATGGATGCTTCCCAACGTTGGTACCTCAAAATAGAGCACTCAGGCTTGAACACAAGTTTTGCATCTTTTTACGTGTCAAAGGTTAGCGAAATGCTCCGAAACACTCCCAAACATCATTTTGGTTCCAATGGAGTAGAATGGATGCTTCGCAACTTCGCTACCCCAAAATAGTGCATTCAGGCTCGAACACAAGTTTTGCATATTTTATGTCCCAAAGGTTTGCGAAATGCTCTGAAACGCTCCCAAACATCATTTTGGTTCCAATGGAGTAGAATGGATGCTTCGCAACTTCGCTACCCCAAAATAGTGCATTCAGGCCCGAAACAAGTTTTGCATCTTTTTACATGCTGAAGGTTAGCGGAATGCTCCGAAACACTCCCAAACATTATTTTGGTTCCAATGGAGTAGAATGGATGCTTCACAACTTTGGCACCCCGAAATACTGCATTCAGGCTCGAACACAGGGTTTGCATCTTTTACGTGCCGAAGGTTAGCGAAATGCTCCGAAACACTCCCAAAAATCATTTTGGGTCGAATGGACTAGAATGGATGCTTCCCAACTTTGGTACCCCAAAATAGTGCACTCAGGCTCGAACACAAGTTTTGCAACTTTTTACGTGCCGAAGGCTAGTGAAATGCTCCGAAACACTCCCAAACATCATTTTGGGTCCAATGGAGTAGAATGGATGCTTCACAACTTTGGTACCCCGAATTAGTGCATTCAGGATCGAACACAAGTTTTGCATCTTTTACGTCCCAAAGGTTAGCGAAAATGCTCTGAAACACTCCCAAATATCATTTTGGTTCCAATGGAGTAGAATGGATGCTTCGCAACTTCGCTACCCCAGAATAGTGCATTCAGGCCCGAAACACAAGTTTTGCATCTTTTTACGTGCTGAAGGTTAGCGAAATGCTCCGAAACACTCCCAAACATCATTTTGGTTCCAATTGAGTAGAATGGATGCTTCACAACTTTGGCAAACCGAAATACTGCATTCAGGCTCGAACACAGGGTTTGCATCTTTTACGTGCCGAAGGTTAGCGAAATGCTCTGAAACACTCCCAAACATCATTTTGGGTCGAATGGACTAGAATGGATGCTTCCCAACTTTGGTACCTCGAAATATAGCACTCAGGCTTGAACACAAGTTTTGCATCTTTTTACGTGCCGAAGGTTACGAAATGCTCCGAAACACTCCCAAACATCATTTTGGTTCCAATGGAGTAGAATGGATGCTTCGCAACTTTGGTACCCCGAAATAGTGCATTCAGGCTCGAACACAAGTTTTGCATCTTTTTACGTGTCGAAGGTTAGCGAAATGCTCTGAAACACTCCCAAACATCATTTTGGGTCCAATGGAGTAGAATGGATGCTTCCCAATTTTGGTACCCCGAAATAGTGCGTTCACGCTCGAACCCAAGTTTCGCATCTTTTACGTCCCAAAGGTTAGCGAAATGCTCCGATATACTGCCAAACATCATTGTGGTTCCAATGGAGTACAATGGATGCTTCGCAACTTCGGTACCCCGAAATAGATCACTCAGGCTCGAACACAAGTTTTGCATCTTTTTACATGCCGAAGGTTAGCGAAATGCTCCGAAACACTCCCAAACATGATTTTGGTTCCAATGGAGTAGAATGGATGCTTCGCAACTTTGGTACCCCGAAATAGTGCATTCAGGCTCGAAGACAAGTTTTGCATCTTTTACATGCCGAAGGTTAGCGAAATGCTCCGAAACACTGCCAAACATCATTTTGGGTCGAATGGACTGGAATGGATGCGTCCTACTTTGGTACACCAAAATAATGCACTCAGGCTCGGACACAAGTTTTGCATCTTTTTACGTGCCGAAGGTTAGCGAAATGTTACAAATACTCCCAAACATCATTTTGGGTCCAATGGAGTAGAATGGATGCATCACAACTTCGGAACCCCGAAATAGTTCATTCAGGCTCGAACACAAGTTTTGCATCTTTTACGTCCCAAAGGTTAGCGAAATGCTCTGAAACACTCCCAAACATCATTTTGGTTCCAATGGAGTAGAATGGATGCTTCGCAACTTCGCTACCCCAAAATAGTGCATTCAGGCCCGAAACACAAGTTTTGCATCTTTTTACATGCTGAAGGTTAGCGAAATGCTCCGAAACAATCCCAAACATTATTTTGATTCCAATGGAGTAGAATGGATGCTTCGCAACTTTGGTAACCCGAAATAGTGCATTCAGGCTCGAAGACAAGTTTTGCATCTTTTACGTGCCGAAGGTTAGCGAAATGCTCCGAAACACTGCCAAACATCATTTTGTGTCGAATGGACTGGAATGGATGCGTCCAACTTTGGTAGCCCAAAATAGTGCACTCAGGCTCGAACACAAGTTTTGCATCTTTTTACGTGCCGAAGGTTAGCGAAATGCTCCAAAACACTCCCAAACATCATTTTGGGTCCAATGGAGTAGAATGGATGCTTCACAACTTTGGTACCCGGAAATAGTGCATTCAGGCTCGAACACAAGTGTTGCATCTTTTACGTCCCAAAGGTTAGCAAAATGCTCTGAAACAATCCCAAACATCATTTTGGTTCCAATGGAGTAGAATAGATGCTTCGCAACTTCGCTACCCCAAAATAGTGCATTCAGGCCCGAAACACAAGTTTTGCATCTTTTTACATGTTGAAGGTTAGCGAAATGCTCTGAAACACTCCCAAACATTATTTGGTTCCAATTGAGTAGAATGGATGCTTCACAACTTTGGCACCCCGAAATACTGCAATCAGGCTCGAACACAGGGTTTGCATCTTTTACGTGCCGAAGGTTAGCGAAATGCTCCGAAACACTCCGAAACATCATTTTGGGTCGAATGGACTAGAATGGATGCTTCCCAACGTTGGTACCTCAAAATAGAGCACTCAGGCTTGAACACAAATTTTGCATCTTTTTACGTGTCAAAGGTTAGCGAAATGCTCCGAAACACTCCCAAACATCATTTTGGTTCCAATGGAGTAGAATGGATGCTTCGCAACTTCGCTACCCCAAAATAGTGCATTCAGGCTCGAACACAAGTTTTGCATATTTTATGTCCCAAAGGTTTGCGAAATGCTCTGAAACGCTCCCAAACATCATTTTGGTTCCAATGGAGTAGAATGGATGCTTCGCAACTTCGCTACCCCAAAATAGTGCATTCAGGCCCGAAACAAGTTTTGCATCTTTTTACATGCTGAAGGTTAGCGGAATGCTCCGAAACACTCCCAAACATTATTTTGGTTCCAATGGAGTAGAATGGATGCTTCACAACTTTGGCACCCCGAAATACTGCATTCAGGCTCGAACACAGGGTTTGCATCTTTTACGTGCCGAAGGTTAGCGAAATGCTCCGAAACACTCCCAAACATCATTTTGGGTCGAATGGACTAGAATGGATGCTTCCCAACTTTGGTACCCCAAAATAGTGCACTCAGGCTCGAACACAAGTTTTGCAACTTTTTACGTGCCGAAGGCTAGTGAAATGCTCCGAAACACTCCCAAACATCATTTTGGGTCCAATGGAGTAGAATGGATGCTTCACAACTTTGGTACCCCGAAATAGTGCATTCAGGATCGAACACAAGTTTTGCATCTTTTACGTCCCAAAGGTTAGCGAAAATGCTCTGAAACACTCCCAAATATCATTTTGGTTCCAATGGAGTAGAATGGATGCTTCGCAACTTCGCTACCCCAGAATAGTGCATTCAGGCCCGAAACACAAGTTTTGCATCTTTTTACGTGCTGAAGGTTAGCGAAATGCTCCGAAACACTCCCAAACATCATTTTGGTTCCAATTGAGTAGAATGGATGCTTCACAACTTTGGCAAACTGAAATACTGCATTCAGGCTCGAACACAGGGTTTGCATCTTTTACGTGCCGAAGGTTAGCGAAATGCTCTGAAACACTCCCAAACATCATTTTGGGTCGAATGGACTAGAATGGATGCTTCCCAACTTTGGTACCTCGAAATATAGCACTCAGGCTTGAACACAAGTTTTGCATCTTTTTACGTGCCGAAGGTTACGAAATGCTCCGAAACACTCCCAAACATCATTTTGGTTCCAATGGAGTAGAATGGATGCTTTGCAACTTTGGTACCCCGAAATAGTGCATTCAGGCTCGAACACAAGTTTTGCATCTTTTTACGTGTCGAAGGTTAGCGAAATGCTCTGAAACACTCCCAAACATCATTTTGGGTCCAATGGAGTAGAATGGATGCTTCCCAATTTTGGTACCCCGAAATAGTGCGTTCACGCTAGAACCCAAGTTTCGCATCTTTTACGTCCCAAAGGTTAGCGAAATGCTCCGATATACTGCCAAACATCATTGTGGTTCCAATGGAGTACAATGGATGCTTCGCAACTTCGGTACCCCGAAATAGATCACTCAGGCTCGAACACAAGTTTTGCATCTTTTTACATGCCGAAGGTTAGCGAAATGCTCCGAAACACTCCCAAATATGATTTTGGTTCCAATGGAGTAGAATGGATGCTTCGCAACTTTGGTACCCCGAAATAGTGCATTCAGGCTCGAAGACAAGTTTTGCATCTTTTACATGCCGAAGGTTAGCGAAATGCTCCGAAACACTGCCAAACATCATTTTGGGTCGAATGGACTGGAATGGATGCGTCCTACTTTGGTACACCAAAATAATGCACTCAGGCTCGGACACAAGTTTTGCATCTTTTTACGTGCCGAAGGTTAGCGAAATGTTACAAATACTCCCAAACATCATTTTGGGTCCAATGGAGTAGAATGGATGCTTCACAACTTTGGAACCCCGAAATAGTTCATTCAGGCTCGAACACAAGTTTTGCATCTTTTACGTCCCAAAGGTTAGCGAAATGCTCTGAAACACTCCCAAACATCATTTTGGTTCCAATGGAGTAGAATGGATGCTTCGCAACTTCGCTTTCCCAAAATAGTGCATTCAGGCCCGAAACACAAGTTTTGCATCTTTTTACATGCTGAAGGTTAGCGAAATGCTCCGAAACAATCCCAAACATTATTTTGGTTCCAATGGAGTAGAATGGATGCTTCACAACTTTGGCACCCCGAAATACTGCATTCAGGCTCGAACACAGGGTTTGCATCTTTTACGTGCCGAAGGTTAGCGAAATGCTCCGAAACACTCCCAAACATCATTTTGGGTCGAATGGACTAGAATGGATGCTTCCCAACTTTGGTACCCCAAAATAGTGGACTCAGGCTCGAACACAAGTTTTGCAACTTTTTACGTGCCGAAGGCTAGCGAAATGCTCCGAAACACTCCCAAACATCATTTTGGGTCCAATGGAGTAGAATGGATGCTTCACAACTTTGGTACCGCGAAATAGTGCATTCAGGATCGAACACAAGTTTTGCATCTTTTACGTCCCAAAGGTTAGCGAAAATGCTCTGAAACACTCCCAAATATCATTTTGGTTCCAATGGAGTAGAATGGATGCTTCGCAACTTCGCTACCCCAGATTAGTGCATTCAGGCCCGAAACACAAGTTTTGCATCTTTTTACGTGCTGAAGGTTAGCGAAATGCTCCGAAACACTCCCAAACATCATTTTGGTTCCAATGGAGTAGAATGGATGCTTCACAACTTTGGCAAACCGAAATACTGCATTCAGGCTCGAACACAGGGTTTGCATCTTTTACGTGCTGAAGGTTAGCGAAATGCTCTGAAACACTCCCAAACATCATTTTGGGTCGAATGGACTAGAATGGATGCTTCCCAACTTTGGTACCTCGAAATATAGCACTCAGGCTTGAACACAAGTTTTGCATCTTTTTACGTGCTGAAGGTTAGCGAAATGCTCCGAAACACTCCCAAACATCATTTTGGTTCCAATGGAGTAGAATGGATGCTTCGCAACTTTGGTACCCCGAAATAGTGCATTCAGGCTCGAACACAAGTTTTGCATCTTTTTACGTGTCGAAGGTTAGCGAAATGCTCTGAAACACTCCCAAACATCATTTTGGGTCCAATGGAGTAGAATGGATGCTTCCCAATTTTGGTACCCCGAAATAGTGCGTTCACACTCGAACCCAAGTTTCGCATCTTTTACGTCCCAAAGGTTAGCGAAATGCTCCGAAATACTGCCAAACATCATTGTGGTTCCAATGGAGTAGAATGGATGCTTCGCAACTTTGGTACCCGAAATAGATCACTCAGGCTCGAACACAAGTTTTGCATCTTTTTACATGCCGAAGGTTAGCGAAATGCTGCGAAACACTCCCAAACATGATTTTGGTTCCAATGGAGTAGAATGGATGCTTCGCAACTTTGGTACCCGAAATACTGCATTCAGGCTCAAACACAGGTTTTGCATCTTTTACATGCCGAAGGTTAGCGAAATGCTTTGAAACACTCCCAAACATCATTTTGGGTCGAATGGACTAGAATGGATGCTTCCTAACTTTGGTAGACCGAAATAGTGCACTCAGGCTCGAACTCAAGTTTTTGCATCTTTTTACGTGCCGAAGGTTAGCGAAATGCTCGGAAACACTCCCAAACATCATTTTGGGTCGAATAGACTAGAATGGATGCTTCCCAACTTTGGTACCTCGAAATAGAGCACTCAGGCTTGAACACAAGTTTTGCATCTTTTTACATGCCGAAGGTTAGCGAAATGCTCCGAAACACTCCCAAACATTATTTTGGTTCCAATGGAGTAGAATGGATGCTTCGCATCTTTGGTACCCCGAAATAGTGCATTCAGGCTCGAAGACATGTTTTGCATCTTTTACGTGCCGAAGGTTAGCGAAATGCTCACTGCCAAACATAATTTTGGGTCGAATGGACTGGAATGCATGCGTCCTACTTTGGTACACCAAAATAATGCACTCAGGCTCGAACACAAGTTTTGCATCTTTTTACGTGCCGAAGGTTAGCGAAATGCTACAAAACACTCCCAAACATCATTTTCGGTCCAATGGAGTAGAATGGATGCTTCACAACTTTGGAACCCCGAAATAGTTCATTCAGGCACGAACACAAGTTTTGCATCTTTTACGTCCTAAAGGTTAGCAAAATGCTCTGAAACACTCCCAAACATCATTTTGGTTCCAATGGAGTAGAATGGATGCTTTGCAACTTTGGTACCCCGAAATAGTGCATTCAGGCTCGAACACAAGTTTTGCATCTTTTACGTGCTGAAGGTTAGCGAAATGCTCCGAAACACTCTCAAACATCATTTTGGGTCCAATGGAGTAGAATGGATGCTTTGCAACTTTGGTACCCCGAAATAGTGCATTCAGGCTCGAACACAAGTTTTGCATCTTTTACGTGCCGAAGGTTAGCGAAATGCTCCGAAACACTGCCAAACATCATTTTGGGTCGAATGGACTGGAATGGATGCGTCCAACTTTGGTGCACCAAAATACTGCACTCAGGCTCGAACACAAGTTTTGCATCTTTTTAGGTGCCGAAGGTTAGCGAATTGCTCAAAAACACTCCCAAACATCATTTTGGGTCCAAAGGAGTAGAATGGATGCTTCACAACTTTGGTACCCCGAAATAGTGCATTCAGGCTCGAACACAAGTTTTGCATCTTTTACGTCTCAAAGGTTAGTGAAATGCTCTGAAACACTCCCAAACATCATTTTGGTTCCAATGGAGTAGAATGGATGCTTCGCAACTTCGCTACCCCAAAATAGTGCATTCAGGCCCGAAACACAAGGTTTGCATCTTTTTACATGCTGAAGGTTAGCGAAATGCTCCGAAACACTCCCAAACATTATTTTGGTTCCAATGGAGTAGAATGGATGCTTCACAACTTTGGCACCCCGAAATACTGCATTCAGGCTCGAACACAGGGTTTGCCTGTTTTACATGCCGAAGGTTAGCGAAATGCTCCAAAACACTCCCAAACATCATTTTGGGTCGAATGGACTTGAATGGATGCTTCCCAACTTTGGTACCTCGAAATAGAGCACTCAGGCTTGAACACAAGTTTTGCATCTTTTTACGTGCCGAAGGTTAGCGAAATGCTCCGAAACACTCCCAAACATCATTTTGGGTCCAATGGAGTAGAATGGATGCTTCGCAACTTTGGTCCCCCGAAATAGTGCCTTCAGGCTCGAACACAAGTTTTGCATCTTTTTACGTGTCGAATGTTAGCGAAATGCTCCGAAACACTCCCAAACATCATTTTGGGTCCAATGGAGTAGAATGGATGCTTCCCAATTTTGGTACCCCGAAATAGTGCGTTCACGCTCGAACACAAGTTTCGCATCTTTTACGTCCCAAAGGTTAGCGAAATGCTCCGAAATAATGCCAAACATCATTGTGGTTCCAATGGAGTAGACTGGATGCTCCGCAACTTCGGTACCCCGAAATAGAGCACTCAGGCTCGAACACAAGTTTTGGATCTTTTTACATGCCGAAGGTTAGCGAAATGCTGCGAAACACTCCCAAACATGATTTTGGTTCCAATGGAGTAGAATGGATGCTTCGCAACTTTGGTACCCCGAAATAGTGCGTTCAGGCTCGAACTCAAGTTTTTGCATCTTTTTACGTGTCGAAGGTTAGCGAAATGCTCCGAAACACTCCCAAACATCATTTTGGGTCCAATGGAGTAGAATGGACGCTTCGCAACTTTGGTACCCCGAAATAGTGCGTTCAGGCTCGAACACAAGTTTTGCATCTTTTTACGTGTCGAAGGTTAGCGAAATGCTCCGAAACACTCCCAAACATCATTTTGGGTCCAATGGAGTAGAATGGATGCTTCCCAATTTTGGTACCCCGAAATAGTGCGTTCACGCTCGAACACAAGTTTCGCATCTTTTACGTCCCAAATGTTAGCGAAATGCTCTGAAATAATGCCAAACATCATTGTGGTTCCAATGGAGTGGAATGGATGCTTCGCAACTTCGGTACCCCGAAATAGAGCACTCAGGCTCGAACACAAGTTTTGCATGTTTTACATGCCGATGGTTAGCGAAATACTCCGAAACACTCCCAAACATGATTTTGGTTACAATGGAGTAGAATGGATGCTTCGCAACTTTGGTACCCCGAAATAGTGCGTTCACGCTCGAACACAAGTTTTTGCATCTTTTTACGTGCCGAAGGTTAGCGAAATGCTCTGAAACACTCCCAAACATCATTTTGGGTCGAATAGACTAGAATGGATGCTTCCCAACTTTGGTACCACGAAATAGAGCACTCAGGCTTGAACACAAGTTTTGCATCTTTTTACGTGCCGAAGGTTAGCGAAATGCTCCGAAACACTCCCAAACATCATTTTGGTTCCAATGGAGTAGAATGGATGCTTCGCAACTTTGGTACCCGAAATACTGCATTCAGGCTCAATCACAGGTTTTGCATCTTTTACATGCCGAAGGTTAGCGAAATGCTTTGAAACACTCCCAAACATCATTTTGGGTCGAATGGACTAGAATGGATGCTTCCCAACTTTGGTAGACCGAAATAGTGCACTCAGGCTCGAACTCAAGTTTTTGCATCTTTTTACGTGCATAAGGTTAGCGAAATGCTCTGAAACACTCCCAAACATCGTTTTGGGTCGAATAGACTAGAATGGATGCTTCCCAACTTTGGTACCTCGAAATAGAGCACTCAGGCTTGAACACAAGTTTTGCATCTTTTACGTGCCGAAGGTTAGCGAAACGGAGTAGAATGGATGCTTCGCAAGTTTGGTACCCGAAATACTGCATTCAGGCTCAAACACAGGTTTTGCATCTTTTACATGCCGAAGGTTAGCGAAATGCTCCGAAACACTCCCAAACATCATTTGGGTCGAATGGACTAAATGGATGCTTCCCAACTTTGGTAGCCCGAAATTGTGCACTCAGGCTCGAACTCAAGTTTTTGCATCTTTTTACGTGCCGAAGGTTAGCGAAATGCTCCGAAACACTCCAAAACTTCATTTTGGTTACAATGGATAGAATGGATGCTTTGCAACTTTCGTACCACGAAATAGTGCATTCAGGCTCGAACACAAGTTTTGCATCTTTTACATGCCGAATGGTAGCGAAATGCTCCCAAACACTGCCAAACATCATTTTGGGTCGAATGGACTAGAATGGATGCTTCCCGACTTTGGTACCCCGAAATAGTGCACTCAGGCTCGAACACAAGTTTTGCATCTTTTTACGTGCCGAAGGTTAGCGAAATGCTCCAAAACACTCCCAAACATCATTTTGGGTCCAATAGAGTAGAATGGATGCTTCACAACTTTGGTACCCCGAAATAGTGCATTCAGGCTCGAACACAAGTTTTGCATCTTTTACGTCCCAAAGGTTAGCGAAATGCTCTGAAACACTCCCAAACATCATTTTGGTTCCAATGGAGTAGAATGGATGCTTCGCAACTTCGCTACCCCAAAATAGTGCATTCAGGCCCGAAACACAAGTTTTGCATCTTTTTACATGCTGAAGGTTAGCGAAATACTCCGAAACACTCCCAAACATTATTTTGGTTCCAATGGAGTAGAATGGATGCTTCACAACTTTGGCTCCCCGAAATTCTGCATTCAGGCTCGAACACAGGGTTTGCATCTTTAACGTGCCGAAGGTTAGCGAAATGCTCCGAAACACTCCCAAACATCATTTTGGGTCGAATGGACTAGAATGGATGCTTCCCAACTTTGGTACCTCGAAATAGAGCACTCAGGCTTGAACACAAGTTTTGCATCTTTTTACGTGCCGAAGGTTAGCGAAATGCTCCGAAACACTCCCAAACATCATTTTGGTTCCAATGGAGTAGAATGGATGCTTCGCAACTTTGGTACCCCGAAATAGTGCATTTAGGCTCGAACACAAGTTTTGCATCTTTTACGTGCCGAAGGTTAGCGAAATGCTCCGAAACACTCCCAAACATCATTTTGGTTTCAATGGAGTAGAATGGATGCTTCGCAACTTTGGTACCCGAAATACTGCATTCAGGCTCAAACACAGGTTTTGCATCTTTTACATGCCGAACGTTAGCGAAATGCTCCGAAACACTCCCAAACATCATTTGGGTCGAATGGACTAGAATGGATGCTTCCCAACTTTGGTAGCCCGAAATAGAGCACTCAGGCTTGAACACAAGTTTTGCATCTTTTTACGTGCCCAAGGTTAGCGAAATGCTCCGAAACACTCCCAAACATCATTTTGGGTCCAATGGAGTAGAATGGATGCTTCACAACTTTGGTACCCCGAAATAGTGCATTTAGGCTCGAACACAAGTTTTGCATCTTTTACGTCCCAAAGGTTAGCGAAATGCTCTGAAACACTCCCAAACATCATTTTGGTTCCAATGGAGTTGAATGGATGCTTCGCAACTTCGCTACCCCAAAATAGTGCATTCAGGCCCGAAACACAAGTTTTGCATCTTTTTACATGCTGAAGGTTTGCGAAATGCTCCGAAACACTCCCAAACATTATTTTGGTTCCAATGGCGTAGAATGGATGCTTCACAACTTTGGCACCCCGAAATACTGCATTCAGGCTCGAACACAGGGTTTGCATCTTTTACGTGCCGAAGGTTAGCGAAATGCTCCGAAACACTCCCAAACATCATTTTGGGTCGAATGGACTTGAATGGATGCTTCCCAACTTTGGTACCTCGAAATAGAGCACTCAGGCTTGAACACAAGTTTTGCATCTTTTTACGTGCCGAAGGTTAGCGAAATGCTCCGAAACACTCCCAAATATCATTTTGGTTCCAATGGAGTAGAATGGATGCTTCGCAACTTTGGTACCCCGAAATAGTGCATTTAGGCTCGAACACAAGTTTTGCATCTTTTACGTGCCGAAGGTTAGCGAAATGCTCCGAAACACTCCCAAACATCATTTTGGTTTCAATGGAGTAGAATGGATGCTTCGCAACTTTGGTACCCGAAATACTGCATTCAGGCTCGAACACAAGTTTTGCATCTTTTTACATGCTGACGGTTAGCGAAATGCCCCGAAACCCTCCCAAACATTATTTTGGTTCCAATGGAGTAGAATGGATGCTTCACAACTTTGGCACCCTGAAATACTGCATTCCGGCTCGAACACAGGGTTTGCATCTTTTACGTGCCGAAGGTTAGGGAAATGCTCCGAAACACTCCCAAACATCATTTTGGGTCGAATGGACTAGAATGGATGCTTCCTAACTTTGGTACCTCGAAATAGAGCTCTCAGGCTTGAACACAAGTTTTGCATCTTTTTACGTGCCGAAGGTTAGCGAAATGCTCCGAAACACTCCCAAACATCATTTTGGTTCCAATGGTGTAGAATGGATGCTTCGCAACTTTGGTACTCGAAATACTGCATTCAGGCTCAAACACAGGTTTTGCATCTTTTACATGCCGAAGGTTAGCAAAATGCTCTGAAACACTCCCAAACATCATTTGGGTCGAATGGACTAGAATGGATGCTTCCCAACTTTGGTAGCCCGAAATAGTGCACTCGGGCTCGAACACAAGTTTTGCATCTTTTACTTGCCGAATGGTAGCCAAATGCTCCGAAACACTGCCAAACATCATTTTGGGTCGAATGGACTAGAATGGATGCTTCCCAACTTTGGTACCCCGAAATAGTGCACTCAGGCTCGAACACAAGTTTTGCATCTTTTTACGTGCCGAAGGTTAGCGAAGTGCATCGAAACACTCCTAAACATCATTTTGGTTCCAATGGAGTAGAATGGATGCTTCGCAACTTTGGCACCTCGAAATACTGCATTCAGGCTCGAACAAAGGTTTTGCACCTTTTACATGCCGAATGTTAGCGAAATGCTCCGAAACACTCCCAATCATCATTTTGGGTCGAATGGACTAGAATGGATGCTTCCCAACTATGGTACCTCGAAATATAGCACTCAGGCTTGAACACAAGTTTTGCATCTTTTTACGTCCCAAAGGTTAGCGAAATGCTCCGAAACACTCCCAAATATCATTTTCGTTCCAATGGAGGAGAATGGATGCTTCGCAACTTTGGTACCCCGAAATAGTGCATTCAGGCTCGAACACAAGTTTTGCATCTTTTTACGTGTCGAAGGTTAGCGAAATGCTCCGAAACACTCCTAAACATCATTTTGGGTCCAATGGACTAGAATGGATGCTTCCCAATTTTGGTACCCCGAAATAGCGCGTTCACGCTCGAACACAAGTTTCGCATCTTTTACGTCCCAAAGGTTAGCGAAATGCTCCGAAATACTGCCAAACATCATTGTGGTTCCAATGGAGTAGAATGGATGCCTCGCAACTTCGGTACCCCGAAATAGAGCACTCAGGCTCGAACACAAGTTTGCACCTTTTTACATGCCGAAGGTTAGCGAAATGCTCCGAAACACTCCCAAACATGATTTTGGTTCCAATGGAGTAGAATGGACGCTTCGCAACTTTGGTACCCCGAAATAGTGCATTCAGGCTCGAAGACAAGTTTTGCATCTTTTACGTGCCGAAGGTTATCGAAATGCTCCGAAACACTGCCGAACATCGTTTTGGGTCGAATGGACTGGAATGGATGCGTCCAACTTTGGTACCCCAAATTAGTGCACTCAGGCTCGAACACAAGTTTTGCATCTTTTTACGTGCCGAAGGTTAGCGAAATGCTCCAAAACACTGCCGAACATCATTTTGGGTCCAATGGAGTAGAATGGATGCTTCACAACTTTGGTACCCCGAAATAGTGCATTCAGGCTCGAACACAAGTTTTGCATCATTTACGTCCCAAAGGTTAGCGAAATGCTCTGAAACACTCCCAAACAACATTTTGGTTCCAATGGAGTAGAATGGATGCTTCGTAACTTCGGTACCCCAAAATAGTGCTTTCAGGCCTGAAACACAAGTTTTGCATCTTTTTACGTGCTGAAGGTTAGCGAAATGCTCCGAAACACTCCCAAACATCATTTTGGTTCCAATGGATAGAATGGATGCTTTGCAACTTTCGTACCACGAAATAGTGCATTCAGGCTCGAACACAAGTTTTGCATCTTTTACATGCCGAATGGTAGCGAAATGCTCCCAAACACTGCCAAACATCATTTTGGGTCGAATGGACTAGAATGGATGCTTCCCAACTTTGGTACCCCGAAATAGTGCACTCAGGCTCGAACACAAGTTTTGCATCTTTTTAGGTGCCGAAGGTTAGTGAAGTGCATCGAAACACTACTAAACATCATTTTGGTTCCAATGGAGTAGAATGGATGCTTCGCAACTTTGGCACCCCGAAATACTGCATTCAGGCTCGAACACAGGTTTTGCATCTTTTACGTGCCGAAGGTTAGCGAAATGCTCCGAAACACTCCCAAACATCATTTTGGTTTCAATGGAGTAGAATGGATGCTTCGCAACTTTGGTACCCGAAATACTACATTCAGGCTCAAACACAGGTTTTGCATCTTTTACATGCCGAAGGTTAGCGAAATGCTCCAAAACAGTCCCAAACATCATTTTGGGTCGAATGGACTAGAATAGATGGTTCTCGACTTTGGTAGCCCGAAATAGTGCACTCAGGCTCGAACTCAAGTTTTTGCATCTTTTTACGTGCCGAAGGTTAGCGAAATGCTCCGAAACACTCCCAAACATCATTTTGGTTCCAATGGATAGAATGGATGCTTTCCAACTTTCGTACCACGAAATAGTGCATTCAGGCTCGAACACAAGTTTTGCATCTTTTACATGCCGAATGGTAGCGAAATGCTCCCAAACACTGCCAAACATCATTTTGGGTCGAATGGACTAGAATGGATGCTTCCCAACTTTGGTACCCCGAAATAGTGCACTCAAGCTCGAACACAAGTTTTGCATCTTTTTAGGTGCCGAAGGTTAGCGAAGTGCATCGAAACACTCCCAAACATCATTTTGGTTCCATTGGAGTAGAATGGATGCTTCGCAACTTTGGCACCCCGAAATACTGCATTCAGGCTCGAACACAGGTTTTGCATCTTTTACGTGCTGAAGGTTAGCGAAATGCTCCGAAACACTCCCAAACATCATTTTGGGTCGAATAGACTAGAATGGATGCATCCCAACTTTGGTACCTCGAAATATAGCACTCAGGCTTGAACACAAGTTTTGCATCTTTTTACGTGCTGAAGGTTAGCGAAATGCTCCGAAACACTCCCAACAAGATTTTGGTTCCAATGGAGTAGAATGGATGCTTCGCAACTTTGGTACCCCGAAATAGTGCATTCAGGCTCGAACACAAGTTTTGCATCTTTTACGTCCCAAAGGTTAGCAAAATGCTCTGAAACACTCCCAAACATCATTTTGGTTCCAATGGAGTACAATGGATGCTTTGCAACTTTGGTACCCCGAAATAGTGCATTCAGGCTCGAACACAAGTTTTGCATCTTTTACGTGCTGAAGGTTAGCGAAATGCTCCGAAACACTCTCAAACATCATTTTGGGTCCAATGGAGTCGAATGGATGCTTTGCAACTTTGGTACCCCGAAATAGTGCATTCAGGCTCGAACACAAGTTTTGCATCTTTTACGTGCCGAAGTTTAGCGAAATGCTCCGAAACACTGCCAAACATCATTTTGGGTCGAATGGACTGGAATGGATGCGTCCAACTTTGGTACCCCAAAATACTGCACTCAGGCTCGAACACAAGTTTTGCATCTTTTTAGGTGCCGAATGTTAGCGAATTGCTCCAAAACACACCCAAACATCATTTTGGGTCCAATGGAGTAGAATGGAGGCTTCACAACTTTGGTACCCCGAAATAGTGCATTCAGGCTCGAACACAAGTTTTGCATCTTTTACGTCCCAAAGGTTAGCGAAATGCTCTGAAACACTCCCAAACATCATTTTGGTTCCAAGGGAGTCGAATGGATGCTTCGCAACTTCGCTACCCCAGAATAGTTAATTCAGGCCCGAAACACAAGTTTTGCATCTTTTTACATGCTGAAGGTTAGCGAAATGCTCCGAAACACTCCCAAACATTATTTTGGTTCCAATTGAGTAGAATTGATGCTTCACAACTTTGGCACCCCGAAATACTGCATTCAGGCTCGAACATAGGGTTTGCATCTTTTCCGTCCCGAAGGTTAGCGAAATGCTCCGAAACACTCCCAAACATCATTTTGGGTCAAATGGACTAGAATGGATGCTTCCCAACTTTGGAACCTCGAAATAGAGCACTCAGGCTTGAACACAAGTTTTGCATCTTTTTACGTGTCGAAGGTTAGCGAAATGCTCCGAAACACTCCCAAACATCATTTTGGTTCCAATGGAGTAGAACGGATGCTTCGCAACTTTGGTACCCCGAAATAGTGCATTTAGGCTCGAACACAAGTTTTGCATCTTTTACGTGCCGAAGATTAGCGAAATGCTCCGAAACACTCTCAAACATCATTTTGGTTTCAATGGATTAGAATGGATGCTTCGCAACTTTGGTACACGAAATACTGCATTCAGGCTCAAACACAGGTTTTGCATCTTTTACATGCCGAAGGTTAGCGAAATGGTCCGAAACACTCCCAAACATCATTTTGGGTCGAATGGACGAGAATGGATGCTTCCCATCTTTGGTAGCCTGAAATAGTGCACTCAGGCTCGAACTCAAGTTTTTGCATCTTTTTACGTGCCGAAGGTTAGCGAAATGCTCCGAAACACTCTCAAACATCATTTTGGTTCCAATGGATAGAATGGATGCTTTGCAACTTTCGTACCACAAAATAGTGCATTCAGGCTCGAACACAAGTTTTGCATCTTTTACATGCCGATTGGTAGCGAAATGCTCCGAAACACTACCAAACATCATTTTGGGTCGAATGGACTAGAATGGATGCTTCCCAACTTTGGTACCCCGAAATAGTGCACTCAGGCTCGAACACAAGTTTTGCATCTTTTTAGGTGCCGAAGGTTAGCGAACTGAATCGAAACACTCCTAAACATCATTTTGGTTCCAATGGAGTAGAATGGATGCTTCGCAACTTTGGCACCCCGAAATACTGCATTCAGGCTCGAACACAGGTTTTTCATCTTTTACATGCCGAAGGTTAGCGAAATGCTCCGAAACACTCGCAAACATCATTTTGGGTCGAGTGGACTAGAATGGATGCTTCCCAACTTTGGTACCTCGAAATATAGCACTCAGGCTTGAACACAAGTTTTGCATCTTTTTACGTGCCGAAGGTTAGCGAAATGCTCCGAAACACTCCCAAACATCATTTTGGTTCCAATGGAGTTGAAGGGATGCTTCCCAATTTTGGTACCCCGAAATAGTACATTCACGCTCGAACACAAGTTTCGCATCTTTTACGTCCTAAAGGTTAGCGAAATGCTCCGAAATACTGCCAAACATCATTGTGGTTCCAATGGAGTAGAATGGATGCTTCGCAACTTCGGGACCCCGAAATAGAGCACTCAGGCTCGAACACAAGTTTTGCATCTTATTACATGCCGAAGGTTAGCGAAATGCTCCGAAACACTCCCAAACATGATTTTGGTTCCAATGGAGTAGAATGGATGCTTCGCAACTTTGGTAACCCGAAATAGTGCATTCAGGCTCGAAGACAAGTTTTGCATCTTTTACGTGCCGAAGGTTAGCGAAATGCTCTGAAACACTGCCAAACATCATTTTGTGTCGAATGGACTAGAATGGATGCGTCCAACTTTGGTACCCCAAAATAGTGCACTCAGGCTCGAACACAAGTTTTGCATCTTTTTACGTGCCGAAGGTTAGCGAAATGCTCCAAAACACTCCCAAACATAATTTTGAGTCCAATGGAGTAGAATGGATGCTTCACAACTTTGGTACCTGAAAATAGTGCATTCAGACTCGAACACAAGTTTTGCATCTTTTAGGTCCCAAAGGTAAGCGAAATGCTCTGAAACACTCCAAAACATCATTTTGGTTCCAATGGAGTAGAATGGATGCTTCGCAACTTCGCTACCCCAAAATAGTGCATTCAGGCCCGAAACACAAGTTTTGCATCTTTTTACATGTTGAAGGTTAGCGAAATGCTCCGAAACACTCCCAAACATTATTTTGGTTCCAATGGAGTAGAATGGATGCTTCACAACTTTGGCACCCCGAAATACTGCAATCAGGCTCGAACACAGGGTTTGCATCTTGCACATGCCGAAGGTTAGCGAAATGCTCCGAAACACTCCCAAACATCATTTTGGGTCGAATGGACTAGAATGGATGCTTCCCAACTTTGGTACCTCGAAATAGAGCACTCAGGCTTGAACACAAGTTTTGCATCTTTTTACGTGTCGAAGGTTAGCGAAATGCTCCGAAACACTCCCAAACATCATTTTGGTTTCAATGAGTAGAATGGATGCTTCGCAACTTTGGTACCCGAAATACTGCATTCAGGCTCAAACACAGGTTTTGCATCTTTTACATGCCGAAGGTTTGCGAAATGCTCCGAAACACTCCCAAACATCATTTTGGGTCGAATGGACTAGAATGGATGCTTCCCAACTTTGGTAGCCAAAATAGTGCACTCAGGCTCGAACTCAAGTTTTTGCATCTTTTTACGTGCCGAAGGTTAGTGAAATGCTCCGAAACATTCCCAAACATCATTTTGGTTCCAATGGATAGAATGGATGCTTTGCAACTTTCGTACCACGAAATAGTGCATTCAGGCTCGAACACAAGTTTTGCATCTTTTACATGCCGAATGGTAGCGAAATGCTCCGAAACACTACCAAACATCATTTTGGGTCGAATGGACTAGAATGGATGCTTCCCAACTTTGGTACCCCGAAATAGTGCACTCAGGCTCGAACACAAGTTTTGCATCTTTTTAGGTGCCGAAGGTTAGCGAAGTGCATCAAAACACTCCTAAACATCATTTTGGTTCCAATGGAGTAGAATGGATGCTTCGTAACTTTGGCACCCCGAAATACTGCATTCAGGCTCGAACACAGGTTTTGCATCTTTTACGTGCCGAAGGTTAGCGAAATGCTCCGAAACACTCCCAAACATCATTTTGGGTCGAATGGACTAGAATGGATGCTTCCCAACTTTGGTACCTCGAAATATAGCACTCAGGCTTGAACACAAGTTTTGCATCTTTTTACGTGCCGAAGGTTAGCGAAATGCTCCGAAACACTCCCAACACGATTTTGGTTCCAGTGGAGTAGAATGGAGGCTTCGCAACTTTGGTACCCCGAAATAGTGCATTCAGGCTCGAACACAAGTTTTGCATCTTTTACGTCCCAAAGGTTAGCAAAATGCTCTGAAACACTCCCAAACATCATTTTGGTTCCAATGGAGTAGAATGGATGCTTTGCAACTTTGGTACCCCGAATTTGTGCATTCGGGCTCGAACACAAGTTTTGCATCTTTTACGTGCTGAAGGTAGCGAAATGCTCCGAAACACTCTCAAACATCATTTTGGGTCCAATGGAGTAGAATGGATGCTTTGCAACTTTGGTACCCCAAAATAGTGCATTCAGGCTCGAACACAAGTTTTGCATCTTTTACGTGCCGAAGGTTAGCGAAATGCTCTGAAACACTGCCAAACATCATTTTGGGTCAAATGGACTGGAATGGATGCGTCCAACTTTGGTACCCCAAAATAGTGCACTCAGGCTCGAACACAAGTTTTGCATCTTTTTACGTGCCGAAGGTTAGCGAAATGCTCGAAAACACTCCAAAACATCATTTTGGGTCCAATGGAGTAGAATGGATGCTTCACAACTTTGGTACCACGAAATAGTGCATTCAGGCTCGAACACAAGTTTTGCATCTTTTACGTCCCAAATGTTAGCGAAATGCTCTGAAACACTCCCAAACATCATTTTGGTTCCAATGGAGTAGAATGGATGCTTCGCAACTTTGGTACCCCGAAATAGTGCATTCAGGCTCGAACACAAGTTTTGCATCTTTTACGTCCCAAAGGTTAGCAAAATGCTCTGAAACACTCTCAAACATCATTTTGGTTCCAATGGAGTAGAATGGATGCTTTGCAACTTTGGTACCCCGAAATAGTGCATTCAGGCTCGAACACAAGTTTTGCATCTTTTACGTGCTGAAGGTTAGCGAAATGCTCCGAAACACTCTCAAACATCATTTTGGGTCCAATGGAGTAGAATGGATGCTTTGCAACTTTGGTACCCCGAAATAGTGCATTCAGGCTCGAACACAAGTTTTGCATCTTTTACGTGCCGAAGGTTAGCGAAATGCTCCGAAACACTGCCAAACATCATTTTGGGTCAAATGGACTGGAATGGATGCGTCCAACTTTGGTACCCCAAAATAGTGCACTCAGGCTCGAACACAAGTTTTGCATCTTTTTACGTGCCGAAGGTTAGCGAAATGCTCGAAAACACACCAAAACATCATTTTGGGTCTAATGGAGTAGAATGGATGCTTCACAACTTTGGTACCCCGAAATAGTGCATTCAGGCTCGAACACAAGGTTTGCATCTTTTACGTCCCAAATGTTAGCGAAATGCTCCGAAACACTCCCAAACATTAATTTGGTTCCAATGGAGTAGAATGGGTACTTCACAACTTTGGCACCCCGAAATACTGCATTCACGCTCGAACACAGGGTTTGCATCTTTTACGTGCCGAAGGTTAGCGAAATACTCCGAAACACTCCCAAACATCATTTTGGGTCGAATGGACTAGAATGGATGCTTCCCAAATTTGGTACCTCGAAATAGAGCACTCAGGCTTGAACACAAGTTTTGCATCTTTTTACGTGCCGAAGGTTAGCGAAATGCTCTGAAACACTCCCAAACATTATTTTGGTTCCAATGGAGTAGAATGGATGCTTCGCAACTTTGGCACCCCGAAATACTGCATTCAGGCTCGAACACAGGGTTTGCATCTTTTACGTGCCGAAGGTAAGCGAAATGCTCTGAAACACTCCCAAGCATCATTTTGGGTCGAATGGACTAGAATGGATGCTTCCCAACTTTGGTACCTCGAAATAGAGCACTCAGGCTTGAACACAAGTTTTGCATCTTTTTACGTGCCGAAGGTTAGCGAAATGCTCCGAAACACTCCCAAACATCATTTTGGTTCCAATGGAGTAGAATGGATGCTTCGCAACATTGGTACCCCGAAATTGTGCATTTAGGCTCGAACACAAGTTTTGCATCTTTTACGTGCCGAAGGTTAGCGAAATGCTCCGAAACACTCCCAAACATCATTTTGGTTTCAATGGAGTAGAATGGATGCTTCACAACTTTGGTACCCGAAATACTGCATTCAGGCTCAAACACAGGTTTTGCATCTTTTACATGCCGAAGGATAGCGAAATGCTTCGAAACACTCCCAAACATCATTTTGGGTCGAATGGACTAGAATGGATGCTTCCCAACTTTGGTAGACCGAAATAGTGCACTCAGGCTCGAACTCAAGTTTTTCATCTTTTTACGTGCCGAAGGTTAGCGAAATGCTCCGAAACACTCCCATACATCATTTTGGTTCCAATGGATAGAATGGATAACTTAGCAACTTTCGTACCACGAAATAGTGCATTCAGGCTCGAACACAAGTTTTGCATCTTTGACAAGTCGAAAGGTAGCGAAATGCTCCGAAACACTGCCAAACATCATTTTGGGTCGAATGGACTAGAATGGATGCTACCCAACTTTGGTACCCCGAAATAGTGCACTCAGGCTCGAACACAAGTTTTGCATCTTTTTAGGTGCCGAAGGTTAGCGAAGTGCATCGAAACACTCCTAAACATCATTTTGGTTCCAATGGAGTAGAATGGATGATTAGCAACTTTGGCACTCCGAAATACTGCATTCAGGCTCGAACACAGGTTTTGCATCTTTTACGTACCGAAGGTTAGCGAAATGCTCCGAAACACTCCCAAACATCATTTTGGGTCGAATGGACTAGAATGGATGCTTCCCAACTTTGGTACCTCGAAATATAGCACTCAGGCTTGAACACAAGTTTTGCATCTTTTTACGTGCCGAAGGTTAGCGAAATGCTCCGAAACACTCCCAAACATCATTTTGGTTTGAATGGAGTAGAATCGATGCTTCGCAACTTTGGTACCCGAAATACTGCATTCAGGCTCAAACACAGGTTTTGCATCTTTTACATGCCAAAGGTTAGCGAAATGCTCCGAAACACTCCCAAACATCATTTTGGGTCGAATGGACTAGAATGGATGCTTCCCAACTTTGGTAGACGGAAATAGTGCACGCAGGCTCGAACTCAAGTTTTTGCATCTTTTTACGTGCCGAAGGTTAAAGAAATGCTCCGAAACACTCCCAAACATCATTTTGGTTCCAATGGATAGAATGGATGCTTTGCGACTTTCGTACCACGAAATAGTGCATTCAGGCTCGAACACAAGTTTTGCATCTTTTACATGCCGAATGGTAGCGAAATGCTCCCAAACACTGCCAAACATCATTTTGGGTCGAATGGACTAGAATGGATGCTTCCCAACTTTGGTACCCTGAAATAGTGCACTCAGGCTCGAACACAAGTTTTGCATCTTTTTAGGTGCCGAAGGTTAGTGAAGTGCATCGAAACACTCCTAAACATCATTTTGGTTCCAATCGAGTAGAATGGATGCTTCGCAACTTTGGGACCCCGAAATAGTGCATTCAGGCTCGAACACAGGTTTTGCATCTTTTACGTGCCGAAGGTTAGCGAAATGCTCCGAAACACTCCCAAACATCATTTTGGGTTGAATGGACTAGAATAGATGCTTCCCATCTTTGGTACCTCGAAATATAGCACTCAGGCTTGAACACAAGTTTTGTTCTTTTTACGTGCCGAAGGTTAGCGAAATGCTTCGAAACACTCCCAACATGATTTTGGTTCCAATGGAGTAGAATGGATGCTTCGCAACTTTGGTACCCCGAAATAGTGCAGTCAGGCTCGAACACAAGTTTTGCATCTTTTACGTCCCAAAGGTTAGCAAAATGCTCTGAAACACTCCCAAACATCATTTTGGTTAAAATGGAGTAGAATGGATGCTTTGCAACTTTGGTACCCCGAAATAGTGCATTCAGGCTCGAACACGAGTTTTGCATCTTTTACGTGCTGAAGGTTAGCGAAATGCTCCGAAACACTCTCAAACATCATTTTGGATCCAATGGAGTAGACGGATGCTTTGCAACTTTGGTACCCCGAAATAGTGCATTCAGGCTCGAACACAAGTTTTGCATCTTTTACGTGCCGAAGGTTAGCGAAATGCTCCGAAAACTGCCAAACATCATTTTGGGTCGAATGGACTGGAATGGATGCGTCCAACTTTGGTACCCCAAAATAGTGCACTCAGGCTCGAATACAAGTTTTGCATCTTTTTACGTGCCGAAGGTTAGCGAAATGCTCCAAAACACTCCCAAACATCATTTTGGGTCCAATGGAGTAGAATGGATGCTTCACAACTTTGGTACCCCGAAATAGTGCATTCAGGCTCGAACACAAGTTTTGCATCTTTTACGTGCCGAAGGTTAGCAAAATGCTCCGAAACACTCCCAAACATCATTTTGATTTCATTGGAGTAGAATGGATGCTTCGCAACTTTGGTACCCGAAATACTGCATTCAGGCCCAAACACAGGTTTTGCATCTTTTACATGTCGAAGGTTAGCGAAATGCTCCGAAACACTCCCAAACATCATTTTGGGTCGAATGGACTAGAATGGATGATTCCCAACTTTCGTAGACCGAAACAGTGCACTCAGGCTCGAACACAAGTTTTGCATCTTTTACGTGCTGAAGGTTAGCGAAATGCTCCGAAACACTCTCAAACATCATTTTGGGTCCAATGGAGTAGAATGGATGCTTTGCAACTTTGGTACCCCGAAATAGTGCATTCAGGCTCGAACACAAGTTTTGCATCTTTTATGTGCCGAAGGTTAGCGAAATGCTCCGAAAACTGCCAAACATCATTTTAGGTGGAATGGACTGGAATGGATGCGTCCAACTATGGTACCCCAAAATAGTGCACTCAGGCTCGAACACAAGTTTTGCATCTTTTTACGTGCCGAAGGTTAGCGAAATGCTCCAAAACACTCCCAAACATCATTTTGGGTCCAACGGAGTAGAATGGATGCTTCACAACTTTGGTACCCCGAAATAGTGCATTTAGGCTCGAACACAAGTTTTGCATCTTTTACGTGCCGAAGGTTAGCGAAATGCTCCGAAACACTCCCAAACATCATTTTGGTTTCAATGGAGTAGAATGGATGCTTCGCAACTTTGGTACCCGAAATACTGCATTCAGGCTCAAACACAGGTTTTGCATCTTTTACATGCCGAAGGTTAGCGAAATGCTCCGAAACACTTCCAAACATCATTTTGGGTCGAATGGACTAGAATGGATGCTTCCCAACTTTGGTAGACTGAAATAGTGCACTCAGGCTCGAACTCAAGTTTTTGCATCTTTTTACGTGCCGAAGGTTAGCGAAATGCTCCGAAACACTCCCAAACATCATTTTGGTTCCAATGGATAGAATGGATGCTTTGCGACTTTCGTACCACGAAATAGTGCATTCAGGCTCGAACACATGTTTTGCATCTTTTACATGCTGAATGGTAGCGAAATGCTCCGAAACACTGCCAAACATCATTTTGGGTCGAATGGACCAGAATGGATGCTTCCCAAGTTTGGTACCTCGAAATATAGCACTCAGGCTTGAACACAAGTGTTGCATCTTTTTAGGTGCCGAAGGTTAGCGAAGTGCATCGAAACACTCCTAAACATCATTTTGGTTCCAATGGAGTAGAATGGATGCTTCGCAACTTTGGCACCCTGAAATACTGCATTCAGGCTCGAACACAGGTTTTGCATCTTTTACGTGCCGAAGGTTAGCGAATTGCTCCGAAACACTCCCAAACATCAATTTGGGTCGAATGGACTAGAATGGATGCTTCCCAACTTTGGTACCTCGAAATATAGCACTCAGGCTTGAACACAAGTTTTGCATCTTTTTACGTGCCGAAGGTTAGCGAAATGCTCCGAAACACTCCCAACATGATTTTGGTTCTAATGGAGTAGAATGGATGCTTCGCAACTTTGGTACCCCGAAATAGTGCATTCAGGCTCGAACACAAGTTTTGCATCTTTTACGTCCCAAAGCTTAGCAAAATGCTCTGAAACACTCCCAAACATCATTTTGATTCCAATGGAGTAGAATGGATGCTTTGCAACTTTGGTACCCCGAAATAGTGCATTCAGGCTCGAACACAAGTTTTGCATCTTTTACGTGCTGAAGGTTAGCGAAATGCTCCGAAACACTCTCAAACATCATTTTGGGTCCAATGGAGTAGAATGGATGCTTTGCAACTTTGGTACCCCGAAATAGTGCATTCAGGCTCGAACACAAGTTTTGCGTCTTTTACGTGCCGAACGTTAGCGAAATGCTCCGAAAACTGCTAAACATCATTTTGGGTCGAATGGACTGGAATGGATGCGTCCAACTTTGGTACCCCAAAATAGTGCACTCAGGCTCGAATACAAGTTTTGCATCTTTTTACGTGCCGAAGGTTAGCGAAATGCTCCAAAACACTCCCAAACATCATTTTGGGTCCAATGGAGTAGAATGGATGCTTCACAACTTTGGTACCCCGAAATAGTGCATTCAGGCTCGAACACAAGTTTTGCATCTTTTACGTGCCGAAGGTTAGCAAAATGCTCCGAAACACTCCCAAACATCATTTTGATTTCATTGGAGTAGAATGGATGCTTCGCAACTTTGGTACCCGAAATACTGCATTCAGGCCCAAACACAGGTTTTGCATCTTTTACATGTCGAAGGTTAGCGAAATGCTCCGAAACACTCCCAAACATCATTTTGGGTCGAATGGACTAGAATGGATGATTCCCAACTTTCGTAGACCGAAATAGTGCACTCAGGCTCGAACACAAGTTTTGCATCTTTTACGTGCTGAAGTTTAGCGAAATGCTCCGAAACACTCTCAAACATCATTTTGGGTCCAATGGAGTAGAATGGATGCTTTGCAACTTTGGTACCCCGAAATAGTGCATTCAGGCTCGAACACAAGTTTTGCATCTTTTATGTGCCGAAGGTTAGCGAAATGCTCCGAAAACTGCCAAACATCATTTTAGGTAGAATGGACTGGAATGGATGCGTCCAACTATGGTACCCCAAAATAGTGCACTCAGGCTCGAACACAAGTTTTGCATCTTTTTACGTGCCGAAGGTTAGCGAAATGCTCCAAAACACTCCCAAACATCATTTTGGGTCCAACGGAGTAGAATGGATGCTTCACAACTTTGGTACCCCGAAATAGTGCATTTAGGCTCGAACACAAGTTTTGCATCTTTTACGTGCCGAAGGTTAGCGAAATGCTCCGAAACACTCCCAAACATCATTTTGGTTTCAATGGAGTAGAATGGATGCTTCGCAACTTTGGTACCCGAAATACTGCAATCAGGCTCAAACACAGGTTTTGCATCTTTTACATGCCGATGGTTAGCGAAATGCTCCGAAACACTTCCAAACATCATTTTGGGTCGAATGGACTAGAATGGATGCTTCCCAACTTTGGTAGACTGAAATAGTGCACTCAGGCTCGAACTCAAGTTTTTGCATCTTTTTACGTGCCGAAGGTTAGCGAAATGCTCCGAAACACTCCCAAACATCATTTTGGTTCCAATGGATAGAATGGATGCTTTGCGACTTTCGTACCACGAAATAGTGCATTCAGGCTCGAACACATGTTTTGCATCTTTTACATGCTGAATGGTAGCGAAATGCTCCGAAACACTGCCAAACATCATTTTGGGTCGAATGGACCAGAATGGATGCTTCCCAAGTTTGGTACCCCGAAATAGTGCACTCAGGCTCGAACACAAGTTTTGCATCTTTTTAGGTGCCGAAGGTTAGCGAAGTGCATCGAAACACTCCTAAACATCATTTTGGTTCCAATGGAGTAGAATGGATGCTTCGCAACTTTGGCACCCTGAAATACTGCATTCAGGCTCGAACACAGGTTTTGCATCTTTTACGTGCCGAAGGTTAGCGAATTGCTCCGAAACACTCCCAAACATCAATTTGGGTCGAATGGACTAGAATGGATGCTTCCCAACTTTGGTACCTCGAAATATAGCACTCAGGCTTGAACACAAGTTTTGCATCTTTTTACGTGCCGAAGGTTAGCGAAATGCTCCGAAACACTCCCAACATGATTTTGGTTCTAATGGAGTAGAATGGATGCTTCGCAACTTTGGTACCCCGAAATAGTGCATTCAGGCTCGAACACAAGTTTTGCATCTTTTACGTCCCAAAGCTTAGCAAAATGCTCTGAAACACTCCCAAACATCATTTTGATTCCAATGGAGTAGAATGGATGCTTTGCAACTTTGGTACCCCGAAATAGTGCATTCAGGCTCGAACACAAGTTTTGCATCTTTTACGTGCTGAAGGTTAGCGAAATGCTCCGAAACACTCTCAAACATCATTTTGGGTCCAATGGAGTAGAATGGATGCTTTGCAACTTTGGTACCCCGAAATAGTGCATTCAGGCTCGAACACAAGTTTTGCGTCTTTTACGTGCCGAAGGATAGCGAAATGCTCTGAAAACTGCCAAACATCATTTTGGGTCGAATGGACTGGAATGGATGCGTCCAACTTTTGTACCCCAAAATAGTGCACTCAGGCTCGAACACAAGTTTTGCATCTTTTTACGTGCCGAAGGTTAGCGAAATGCTCCAAAACACTCCCAAACATCATTTTGGGTCCAATGGAGTAGAATGGATGCTTCACAACTTTGGTACCCCGAAATAGTGCATTCAGGCTCGTACACTAGTTTTGCATCTTTTACGTCCCAAAGGTTAGCAAAATGCTCTGAAACACTTCCAAACATCATTTTGGTTCCAATGGAGTAGAATGGATGCTTCGCATCTTCGCTACCCCAAAATAGTGCATTCAGGCCCGAAACACAAGTTTTGCATCTTTTTACATGCTGAAGGTTATCGAAATGCTCCGAAACACTCCCAAACATTAATTTAGTTCCAATTGAGTAGAATGGATGCTTCACAACTTTGGCACCCCGAAATACTGCATTCAGGCTCGAACATAGGGTTTGCATCTTTTACGTGCCGAAGGTTAGCGAAATGCTCCGAAACACTCCCAAACATCATTTTGGGTCGAATGGACTAGAATGGATCCTTCCCAACTTTGGAACCTCGAAATAGAGCACTCAGGTTTGAACACAAGTTTTGCATCTTTTTACGTGTCGAAGGTTAGCGAAATGCTCCGAAACACTCCCAAACATCATTTTGGTTCCAATGGAGTAGAATGGATGCTTCGCAACTTTTGTAATCCGAAATAGTGCATTTACGCTCGAACACAAGTTTTGCATCTTTTACGTGCCGAAGGTTAGCGAAATGCTTCGAAACACTCCCAAACATCATTTTGGTTTCAATGGAGTAGAATGGATGCTTCGCAACTTTGGTACACGAAATACTGCATTCAGGCTCAAACACAGGTTTTGCATCTTTTACATGCCGAAGGTTAGCGAAAAGCTCCGAAACACTCCCAAACATCATTTTGGGTCGAATGGACGAGAATGGATGCTTCCCAACTTTGGTAGCCTGAAATAGTGCACTCAGGCTCGAACTCAAGTTTTTGCATCTTTTTACGTGCCGAAGGTTAGTGAAATGCTTCGAAACACTCCTAAACATCATTTTCGGTCCAATGGAGTAGAATGGATGCTTCCCAATTTTGGTAACCCGAAATAGTGCGTTCACGCTCGAACACAAGTTTCGCATCTTTTACGTCCTAAAGGTTAGCGAAATGCTCCGAAATACTGCCAAACATCATTGTGGTTCCAATGGAGTAGAATGGATGCTTCGCAACTTCGGTACCCCGAAATAGAGCACTTAGGCTCGAACACAAGTTTTGCATCTTTTTACATGCCGAAGGTCAGCGAAATGCTCCGGAACAATCCCAAACATGATTTTGGTTCCAATGGAGTAGAATGGATGCTTCGCAACTTTGGTAACCCGAAATAGTGCATTCATGCTCAAAGACAAGTTTTGCATCTTTTACGTGCCGAAGGTTAGCGAAATGCTCCGAAACACTGCCAAACATCATTTTGGGTCGAATGGACTGGAATCGATGCGTCCAACTTTGGTACCCCAAAATAGTGCACTCAGGCTCGAACACAAGTTTTGCATCTTTTTACGTGCCGAAGGTTAGCGAAACGCTCCAAAACACTCCCAAACATCATTTTGGGTCCAATGGAGTAGAATGGATGCTTCGCAACTTTGCTACCCCGAAATACTGCATTCAGGCTCGAACATAGGTTTTGCATCTTTTACATGCCGAAGGTTAGTGAAATGCTCCGAAACACTCCCAAACATCATTTTGGGTCGAATGGACTAGAATGGATGCTTCCCAACTTTGGTACCCCGAAATAGTGCACTCAGGCTCGAACACAAGTTTTGCATCTTTTTACGTGCCGAAGGCTAGCGAAATGCTCCGAAACACTCCCAAACATCTTTTTGGTTCCAATGGAGTAGAATGGATGCTTCGCAACTTTGGTACCCCGAAATAGTGCATTCAAGCTCGAACACAAGTTTTGCGTCTTTTACGTGCCGAAGGTTAGCGAAATGCTCCGAAACACTCCCATACATCATTTTGGTTCCAATTTAGTAGAATGGATGCTTTGCAACTTCGGTACCCTGAAATAGTGCATTCAAGCCCGAAACACAAGTTTTGCATCTTTTTACGTGCTGAAGGTTAGCGAAATGCTCCAAAACAATCACAAACATCATTTTGGTTCCAATGGAGTAGAATGGATGCTTCCCAACTTTGGTACGCTTAAACAGTGCACTCAGGCTCGAATACAAGTTTTGCATCTTTTTACGTGCCGAAGGCTAGCGAAATGCTCTGAAACACTCCCAAACATCATTTTGGGTCCAATGGAGTAGAATGGATGCTTCATAACTTTGGTACCCCCAAATAGTGCATTCAGGCTCGAACACAAGTTTTGCATCTTTTACATCCCAAAGGTTACGAAATGCTCCGAAACACTCCCAAACATTATTTTGGTTCCAATGGAGTAGAATGGATGCTTCGCAACTTTGGTACCCCGAAATAGTGCATTCAGGACCGAAACACAAGTTTTGCATCTTTTTACGTGCCGAAGGCTAGCGAAATGCTCCGAAACAGTCCCAAACATCATTTTGGTTCCAATGGCGTAGAATGGATGCTTCGCAGTTTTGGTACCCCGAAATACTGCAGTCAGGCTCGAACACAGGTTTTGCATCTTTTACATGCCGAAGGTTAGCGAAATGCTCCGAAACACTCCCAAACATCATTTTGGGTCGAATGGACTAGAATGGATGGTTCCCAACTTTGGTACCCCGAAATAGTGCACTCAGGCTCGAACACAAGTTTTGCATCATTTAACGTGCCGAAGGTTAGTGAAATGCTCTAAAGATCTACCAGACATCATTTTGGTTCCAATGGAGTAAAATGGATGCTTTGCAACTTTGGTACCCCGAAATAGTGCATTCAGGCTCGAACACAAGTTTTGCATCTTTTACGTGCCGAAGGATAGGGAAATGCTTCGAAACACTCCCAAACATCATTTTAGTTCCAATGGAGTAGAATGGATGCTTCGCAACTTCGATACCCCGAAATAGTTCATTCAGGCCCGAAACACATGTTTTGCATCTTTTTACATGCCGAAGGCTAGCGAAATGGTCCGAAACAGTCCCAAACATCATTTTGGTTCCAATGGAGTAGAATGGATGCTTCGCAACTTTGGTACCCCGAAATACTGCATTCAGCCTCGAACACAGGTTTTGCATCTTTTACATGCCGAAGGTTAGCGAAATGCTCCGAAACACTCCCAAACATAATTTTGGGTCGAATGGACTAGAATGGATGCTTCCCAACTTTGGTACCCCGAAATAGTGCACTCAGGCTCGAACACAAGTTTTGCATCTTTTTACGTGCCGAAGGTTAGCGAAATGCTCTAAAGATCTACCAGACATCATTTTGGTTCCAATGGAGTAGAATGGATGCTTTGCAACTTTGGTACCCCGAAATAGTGCATTCAGGCTCGAACACAAGTTTTGCATCTTTTACATGCCGAAGGTTAGCGAAATGCTCCGAAACACTCCCAAAAATCATTTTGGTTCCAATGGAGTAGAATGGATGCTTCGCAACTTTGGTACCCTGAAATAGTGCATTCAAGCTCGAACACAAGTTTTGCATCTTTTATGTGCCGAAGGTTAGCGAAATGCTCCGAAACACTCCCAAACATCATGATGAGGACATCTTCCTCCACTATTACCCGTTGGCAAAGATGCAACATGGGCCGAAGCCCAGTTGTAGTCGGGCGGCGACCGTGTGAGCCTCATTATCCCACCTTGCTTACCTTGGGAGGAGGAAGTCACCTTAAAAAGGAGAGCCACCCTTCCCCTATCAGACTAGCCTTTTGGGGCGATTGGGCCTTTCCCCGAGAGGTGCGCCGGAGTGCGGTGCTAAGGTTGCAGAGGAGTGTGGTGCTAAGGTTGCCGAGGCGCAGCAGGAGGCCCTAGTGTCATGCTTCGTCCGGATCGGTGTGTCGTTATTTCGGCTGCCGGTGCTAAGGTTACGGGGGCCAGATTGTACGTATCTGAAGCTAGAATCTTGGGGGCCAGGTCGTGTGTACCTGAAGCCGGATGTGCGGGGGCCAGATCGTGCATATCTGAAGCTGGACCGGTGTGTCGGGCTTTCCATCCAACCCCACCTGGGCCGGACTCATCATTTGGTATCAGAGCTGGGCCCTTGTTAAGAAGGGGAGAATGATGAGGACATCTTCCTCCACTATTACCCGTTGGCAAAGACGCAACATGGGCCGAAGCCCAGTTGTAGTCGGGCGGCGACCGTGTGAGCCTCATTATCCCACCTTGCTTACCTTGGGAGGAGGAAGTCACCTTAAAAAGGAGAGCCACCCTTCCCTTATCAGACTAGTCTTTTGGGGCGATTGGGCCTTTCCCCGAGAGGTGCGCCGGAGTGCGGTGCTAAGGTTGCAGAGGAGTGTGGTGCTAAGGTTGCCGAGGCGTAGCAGGAGGCCCTAGTGGCGCTGTAGCCGGATCGGTGTGTCATGCTTCGGCCGGATCGGTGTGTCGTTATTTCGGCTGCCGGTGCTAAGGTTACGGGGGCCAGATTGTACGTATCTGAAGCTGGAATCTTGGGGCCAGGTCGTGTGTACCTGAAGCCGGATTTGCGGGGGCCAGATCGTGCATATCTGAAGCTGGACCGGTGTGTCGGGCTTTCCATCCAACCCCACCTGGGCCGGACTCATCATTTGGTATCAGAGCTGGGCCCTTGTTAAGAAGGGGAGAATGATGAGGACATCTTCCTCCACTATTACCCGTTGGCAAAGACGCAACATGGGCCGAAGCCCAGTTGTAGTCGGGCGGCGACCGTGTGAGCCTCATTATCCCACCTTGCTTACCTTGGGAGGAGGAAGTCACCTTAAAAAGGAGAGCCACCCTTCCCCTATCAGACTAGTCTTTTGGGGCGATTGGGCCTTTCCCCGAGAGGTGCGCCGGAGTGCGGTGCTAAGGTTGCAGAGGAGTGTGGTGCTAAGGTTGCCGAGGCGCAGCAGGAGGCCCAAGTGGCGCTGTAGCCGGATCGGTGTGTCATGCTTCGGCCGGATCGGTGTGTCGTTATTTCGGCTGCCGGTGCTAAGGTTACGGGGGCCAGATTGTACATATCTGAAGTTGGAATCTTGGGGGCCAGGTCGTGTGTACCTGAAGCCGGATTTGCGGGGCCAGATCGTGCATATCTGAAGCTGGACCGGTGTGTTGGGCTTTCCATCCAACCCCACCTGGGCCGGACTCATCACATCATTTTCGTTCCAATTGAGTAGAATGGATGCTTTGCAATTTCGGTACCCTGAAATAGTGCATTCAAGCTCGAACACAAGTTTTGCATCTTTTACGTGCCGAAGGTTAGCGAAATGCTCCGAAACACTCCCAAACATCATTTTGGTTCCAATTTAGTAGAATGGATGCTTTGCAACTTCGGTACCCCGAAATAGTGCATTCAGGCCCGAAACACAAGTTTTGCATCTTTTTACGTGCTGAAGGTTAGCGAAATGCTCCAAAACACACCCAAACATCATTTTGGTTCCAATTTAGTAGAATGGATGCTTTGCAACTTCGGTACCCCGAAATAGTGAATTCAGGCCCGAAACACAAGTTTTGCATCTTTTTATGTGCTGAAGGTTAGCGAAATACTCCGAAACACTCCCAAACATCATTTTGGTTCCAATGGAGTAGAATGGATGCTTCGCAACTCCGGTACCCCGAACACATGTTTTTCATCTTTTACATGCCGAAGGTTAGCGAAATGCTCCGAAACACTCCCAAACATCATTTTTGTTCCAACGGAGTAGAACGGATGCTTCGCAACTTCAGTACCCCGAAATAGTGCATTCAGGCCCGAACACAAGTTTTGCATCTTTTTACATGCCGAAGGTTAGAGAAATGCTCCGAAACACTCCCAAACATCATTTTGGTTCCAATGGAGTAGAATGGATGCTTCGCAACTTCGGTACCCCGAAATAGTGCATTCAGGCCCGAAACACAAGTTTTGCATCTTTTTACGTGCCGAAGGCTAGCGAAATGCTCCGAAACAGTCGCAAACATCATTTTGGTTCCAATGGAGTAGAATGGATGCTTCGCAACTTTGGTACCCCGAAATACTGCATTCAGGCTCGAACACAGGTTTTGCATCTTTTACATTCCGAAGGTTAGCGAAATGCTCCGAAACACTCCCAAACATCATTTTGGGTCGAATGGGATAGAATGGATGCTTCCCAACTTTGGTACCTCGAAATAGTGCACTCAGGCTCGAACACAAGTTTTGCATCATTTTACGTGCCGAAGGTTAGCGAAATGCTCTAAAGATCTACCAGACATCATTTTGGTTCCAATGGAGTAGAATGGATGCTTTGCAACTTTGGTACCCCGAAATAGTGCATTCAGGCTCGAACACAAGTTTTGCATCTTTTACGTGCCGAAGGTTAGCGAAATGCTCCGAAACACTCCCAAAAATCATTTTGGTTCCAATGGAGTAGAATGGATGCTTCGCAACTTTGGTACCCCGAAATAGTGCATTCAAGCTCGAACACAAGTTTTGCATCTTTTATGTGCCGAAGGTTAGCGAAATGCTCCGAAACACTCCCAAACATCATTTTCGTTCCAATTGAGTAGAATTGATGCTTTGCAATTTCGGTACCCCGAAATAGTGCATTCAAGCTCGAACACAAGTTTTGCATCTTTTTCGTGCCGAAGGTTAGCGAAATGCTCTGAAACACTCCCAAACATCATTTTGGTTCCAATTTAGTAGAATGGATGCTTTGCTACTTCGGTACCCCGAAATAGTGCATTCAGGCCCGAAACACAAGTTTTGCATCTTTTTACGTGCTGAAGGTTAGCGAAATGCTCCGAAACACTCCCAAACATCATTTTGGTTCCAATTTAGTAGAATGGATGCTTTGCAACTTCGGTACCCCGAAATAGTGCATTCAAGCCCGAAACACAAGTTTTGCATCTTTTTACGTGCTGAAGGTTAGCGAAATGCTCCGAGACACTCCCAAACATCATTTTGGTTCCAATGGAGTAGAATGGATGCTTCGCAACTTCGGTACCCCGAACACATGTATTTCATCTTTTACGTGCCGAAGGTTAGTGAAATGCTCCGAAACACTCCCAAACAACATTTTTCTTCCAATGGAGTAGAATGGATGCTTCGCAACTTCGGTACCCCGAAATAGTGCATTCCGGCCCGAACACAAGTTTTGCATCTTTTTACATCTCGAAGGTTAGAGAAATGCTCCGAAATACTCCCAAACATCATTTTGGTTCCAATGGAGTAGAATGGATGCTTTGCAACTTTGGTACCCCGAAATACTGCATTCAGGCTCGAACACAGGTTTTGCATCTTTTACGTGACGAAGGTTAGCGAAATGCTCCGAAACACTCCCAAACATCATTTTGGGTCGAATGGACTAGAATGGATGCTTCCCAACTTTGGTACCCCGAAACAGTGCACTCAGGCTCGAACACAAGATTTGCATCTATTTACGTGCCGAAGGCTAGCGAAATGCTCCGAAACACTCCCAAACATCATTTTGGGTCCAATGGAGTAGAATGGATGCTTCACAACTTTGGTACCCCCAAATAGTGCATTCAGGCTCGAACACAAGTTTTGCATCTTCTACATCCCAAAGGTTAGGAAATGCTCCGAAACACTCCCAAACATCATTTTGGTTCCAATGGAGTAGAATGGATGCTTCGCAACTTCGGTTCCCCGAAATAGTGCATTCAGGCCCGAAACACAAGTTTTGCATCTTTTTACGTGCCGAAGGCTAGCGAAATCCTCCGAAACAGTCGCAAACATCATTTTGGTTCCAATGGAGTAGAATGGATGCTTCGCAACTTTGGTACCCCGAAGTACTGCATTCAGGCTCGAACACAGGTTTTGCATCTTTTACATTCCGAAGGTTAGCGAAATGCTCCGAAACACTCCCAAACATCATTTTGGGTCGAATGGACTAGAATGGATGCTTCCAAACTTTGGTACCCCGAAATAGTGCACTCAGGGTCGAACACAAGTTTTGCATCATTTTACGTGCCGAAGGTTAGCGAAATGCTCTAAAGATCTACCAGACATCATTTTGGTTCCAATGGAGTAGAATGGATGCTTTGCAACTTTGGTACCCTGAAATAGTGCATTCAGGCTCGAACACAAGTTTTGCATCTTTTACGTGCCGAAGGTTAGCGAAATGCTCCGAAACACTCCCAAAAATCATTTTGGTTCCAATGGAGTAGAATGGATGCTTCGCAACTTTGGTACCCCGAAATAGTGCATTCAATCTCGAACACAAGTTTTGCATCTTTTATGTGCCGAAGGTTAGCGAAATGCTCCGAAACACTCCCAAACATCATTTTCGTTCCAATTGAGTAGAATTGATGCTTTGCAATTTCGGTACCCCGAAATAGTGCATTCAAGCTCGAACACAAGTTTTGCATCTTTTTCGTGCCGAAGGTTAGCGAAATGCTCCGAAACACTCCCAAACATCATTTTGGTTCCAATTTAGTAGAATGGATGCTTTGCTACTTCGGTACCCCGAAATAGTGCATTCAGGCCCGAAACACAAGTTTTGCATCTTTTTACGTGCTGAAGGTTAGCGAAATGCTCCGAAACACTCCCAAACATCATTTTGGTTCCAATTTAGTAGAATGGATGCTTTGCAACTTCGGTACCCCGAAATAGTGCATTCAGGCCCGAAACACAAGTTTTGCATCTTTTTACGTGCTGAAGGTTAGCGAAATGCTCCGAAACACTCCCAAGCATCATTTTGGTTCCAATGGAGTAGAATGGATGCTTCGCAACTCCGGTACCCCGAACACATGTTTTTCATCTTTTACTTGCCGAAGGTTGGCGAAATGCTCTGAAACACTCCCAAATATCATTTTTGTTCTAATGGAGTAGAATGGATGCTTCGCAACTTCGGTACCCCGAAATAGTGCATTCAGGCCCGAACACAAGTTTTGCATCTTTTTACATGTCGAAGGTTAGAGAAATGCTCTGAAACACTCCCAAACATCATTTTGGTTCCAATAGAGTAGAATGGATGCTTCGCAACTTTGGTACCCAGAAATACTGCATTCAGGCTCGAACACAGGTTTTGCATCTTTTACATGCCGAAGGTTTGTGAAATGCTCCGAAACACTCCCAAACATCATTTTGGGTCGAATGGACTAGAATGGATGCTTCCCAACTTTGGTACCCCGAAACAGTGCACTCAGGCTCGAACACAAGTTTTGCATCTTTTTACGTGCCGAAGGCTAGCGAAATGCTTCCCAACTTTGGTACCCCGAAATAGTGCACTCAAGCTCTAACACAAGTTTTCCAACTTATTACGTGCCGAAGGCTAGCTAAATGCTCCGAAACACTCCCAAACATCATTTTGGGTCCAATGGAGTAGAATGGATGCTTTGCAACTTTGGTACCCTGAAATAGTGCATTTAGGCTCGAACACAAGTTTTGCATCTTTTACGTCCAAAAGGTTAGCGAAATGCTCTGAAACACTCCCGAACATCATTTTGGTTCCGATGGAGTAGAATGGATGCTTCGAAACTTTGGTACCCTGAAATACTGCATTCAGGCTCGAACACAAGTTTTGCATCTTTTACGTGCCGAAGGTTAGCGAAATGCTCCGAAACACTCCCAAACATCATTTTGGGTTGAATGGACTAGAATGGATGCTTCCCAACTTTGGTACCCGAAATAGTGCACTCAGGCTCGAACACAAGTTTAGCATTTTTTTACGTGCCGAAGGTTAGCGAAATGCTCTGAAACACTCCCAAACATCATTTTGATTTCAATGGAGTAGAATGGATGCTTTGGAACTTTGGTACCCCGAAATACTGCATTTAGGCTCGAACACAGGTTTTGCGTCTTTTACATGCAGAAGGTTAGCGAAATGCTCTGAAACACTCCGAAACATCATTTTGGGTCGTATGGACTAGAATGGATGCTTCGCAACTTCGGTACCCCGAAATAGTGCATTCAAGCCCGAACACAAGTTTTGCATCTTTTTACATGTCGAAGGTTAGAGAAATGCTCCGAAACACTCCCAAACATCATTTTGGTTCCAATGGAGTAGATTGGATGCTTCGCAACTTTGGTACCCCGAAATACTGCATTCAGGCTCGAACACAGGTTTTGCATCTTTTACATGCCGAAGGTTAGTGATATGCTCCGAAACACTCCCAAACATCATTTTGGGTCGAATGGACTAGAATGGATGCTTCCCAACTTTGGTACCCCGAAATAGTGCACTCAGGCTCGAACACAACTTTTGCATCTTTTTACGTGCCGAAGGCTAGCGAAATGCTCCGAAACACTCCCAAACATCATTTTGGGTCCAATGGAGTAGAATGAATGCTTCACAACTTTGGTACCCCGAAATAGTGCATTCAAGCTCGAACACAAGTTTTGCATCTTTTATGTGCCGAAGGTTAGCGAAATGCTCCGAAACACTCCGAAACATCATTTTGGGTCGAATGGACTAGAATGGATGCTTCCCAACTTTGGTACCCAGAAACAGTGCACTCATGCTCGAACACAAGTTTTCATTCTTATTACGTGGCGAAGGCTAGCTAAATGCTCCGAAACACTCCCAAACATTATTTTGGTTCCAATGGAGTAGAATGGATGCTTTGCAACTTTGGTACCCCGAAATAGTGTATTCAGGCTCGAACACAAGTTTTGCATCTTTGACGTGCCGAAGGTTAGCGAAATGCTCCGAAACATTCCCAAACATCATTTTGTGTCCAATGGAGTAGAATGGATGCTTTGCAACTTTGGTACCCCGAAATAGTGCATTTAGGCTCGAACACAAGTTTTGCATCTTTTACATCCAAAAGGTTCGCGAAATGCTCTGAAACACTCCCGAACATCATTTTGGTTCCGATGGAGTAGAATGGATGCTTCG
Organism: Cenchrus fungigraminus; assembly: GCA_036936925.1. Lineage (NCBI taxonomy): Eukaryota > Viridiplantae > Streptophyta > Magnoliopsida > Poales > Poaceae > Cenchrus > Cenchrus fungigraminus. Next base: position 51,882,664 of record CM072780.1, read on the forward strand.
AAACTTTGGTACCCTGAAATACTGCATTCAGGCTCAAACACAAGTTTTGCATCTTTTACGTGCCGATGGTTAGCGAAATGCTTTGAAACACTCCCAAACATTATTTTGGGTCGAATGGACTAGAATGGATGCTTCCCAACTTTGGTACCCGAAATAGTGCACTCAGGCTCGAACACAAGTTTAGCATCTTTTTACGTGCCAAAGGTTAGCGTAATGCTCTGAAACACTCCCAAACATCATTTTGATTTCAATGGAGTAGAATGGATGCTTTGGAACTTTGGTACCCCGAAATACTGCATTTAGGCTCGAACACAGGTTTTGCGTCTTTTACATGCAGAAGGTTAGCGAAATGCTCTGAAACACTCCCAAACATCATTTTGGGTCGAATGGACTAGAATGGATGCTTCCCAACTTTGGTACCCCAAAATAGTGCACTCAGGCTCGAACACAAGTTTTTCATCTTTTTACGTGCCGAAGACTAGCGAAATGCTCCGAAACACTCCCAAATATCATTTTGGTTCCAATGGAGTAGAATGGATGCTTTGTAACTTTGGTACTCCGAAATAGTGCATTCAGGCTCGAACACAAGTTTTGCATCTTTTACATGCCGAAGGCTAGCGAAATGCTCCGAAACACTCCCAAACTTCATTTTGGTTCCAATGGAGTAGAATGGATGCTTCCCAAGTTTGGTACCCCCAAATAGTGCATTCAGGCTCGAACACAAGTTTTGCATCTTTTACGTCCCAAAGGTTAGCGAAATGCTCCGAAACAATCCCAAACATCATTTTGGTTCCAATGGAGTAGAATGGATGCTTCGCAACTTTGGTACCCCGAAATAGTGCATTCAGGCCCGAAACACAAGTTTTGCATCTTTTTACGTGTTGAAGGTTAGCGAAATGCTCCGAAACACTCCCAAACATCATTTTGGGTCGAATGGACTAGAATGGATGCTTCCCAACTTTGGTACCCAAAATAGTGCACTCAGGCTCGAACACAAGTTTAGCATCTTTTTACGTGCCAAAGGTTAGCGAAATGCTCTGAAACACTCCCAAACATCATTTTGATTTCAATGGAGTAGAATGGATGCTTTGGAACTTTGGTACCCCGATATACTGCATTTAGGCTCGAACACAGGTTTTGCGTCTTTTACATGCAGAATGTTAGCGAAATGCTCTGAAACACTCCCAAACATCATTTTGGGTCGAAAGGACTAGAATGGATGCTTCCCAACTTTGGTACCCCGAAATAGTGCACTCAGGCTCAAACACAACTTTTGCATCTTTTTACGTGCCGAAGGCTAGCGAAATGCTCTGAAACACTCCCAAACATCATTTTGGGTCCAATGGAGTAGAATGGATGCTTCACAACTTTGGTACCCCAAAATATTGCATTCAAGCTCGAACACAAGTTTTGCATCTTTTATGTGCCGAAGGTTAGCTAAATGCTGTGAAACACTCCCAAACATCATTTTCGTTCCAATTGAGTAGAATGGATGCTTTGCAATTTCGGTACCCCGAAATAGTGCATTCAGGTCCGAAACACAAGTTTTGCATCTTTTTACGTGCTGAAGGTTAGCGAAATGCTCCAAAACACTCCCAAACATCATTTTTGTTCCAATGGAGTAGAATGGATGCTTCGCAAGTTCGGTACCCCGAAATAGTGCATTCAGGCCCGAACACAAGTTTTGAGTCTTTTTACATGTCGAAGGTTAGAGAAATGCTCTGAAACACTCCCAAACATCATTTTGGTTCCAATGAAGTAGAATGGATTCTTCGCAACTTTGGTACCCGGAAATACTGCATTCAGGCTCGAACACAGGTTTTGCATCTTTTACGTGCCGAAGGTTAGCGAAATGCTCCGAAACACTCCGAAACATCATTTTGGTTCGAATGGACTAGAATGGATGCTTCCCAACTTTGGTACCCCGAAACCGTGCACTCATGCTCGAACACAAGTTTTCCATCTTATTACGTGGCGAAGGCTAGCTAAATGCTCCGAAACACACCCAAACATTATTTTGGTTCCAATGGAGTAGAATGGATGCTCTGCAACTTTGGTACCCCGAAATAGTGTATTCAGGCTCGAACACAAGTTTTGCATCTTTGACGTGCCGAAGGTTAGCGAAATGCTCCGAAACACTCCCAAACATCATTTTGTGTCCAATGGAGTAGAATGGATGCTTTGCAACTTTGGTACCCCGAAATAGTGCATTTAGGCTCGAACACAAGTTTTGCATCTTTTACATCCAAAAGGTTCGCGAAATGCTCTGAAACACTCCCGAACATCATTTTGGTTCCGATGGAGAAGAATGGATGCTTCGAAACTTTGGTACCCTGAAATACTGCATTCAGGCTCGAACACAAGTTTTGCATCTTTTACATGCCGAAGGTTAGCGAAATGCTCCGAAACACTCCCAAACATCATTTTGGGTCGAATGGACTAGAATGGATGCTTCCCAACTTTGGTACCCGAAATAGTGCACTCAGGCTCGAACACAAGTTTAGCATCTTTTTACGTGCCAAAGGTTAGCAAAATGCTCTGAAACACTCCCAAACATCATTTTGATTTCAATGGAGTAGAATGGATGCTTTGGAACTTTGGTACCCCGAAATACTGCATTTAGGCTCGAACACAGGTTTTGCGTCTTTTACATGCAGAAGGTAAGCGAAATGCTCTGAAACACTCCCAAACATCATTCTGGGTCGAATGGACTAGAATAGATGCTTCCCAACTTTGGTACCCCGAAATAGTGCACTCAGGCTCGAACACAAGTTTTTCATCTTTTTACGTGCCGAAGACTAGCGAAACGCTCCGAAACATTCCCAAATATCATTTTGGTTCCAATGGAGTAGAATGGATGCTTTGTAACTTTGGTACCCCGAAATAGTGCATTCAGGCTCGAACTCAAGTTTTGCATCTTTTACGTGCCGAAGGCTAGCGAAATGCTCCAAAACACTCCCAAACTTCATTTTGGTTCCAATGGAGTAGAATGGATGCTTCCCAAGTTTGGTACCCCCAAATAGTGCATTCAGGCTCGAACACAAGTTTTGCATCTTTTACGTCCCAAAGGTTAGCGAAATGCTCCGAAACAATCCCAAACATCATTTTGGTTCCAATGGAGTAGAATGGATGCTTCGCAACTTCGGTACCCCGAAATAGTGCATTCAGGCTCGAACACAAGTTTTTGCATCTTTTTACGTGCCGAAGGTTAGCGAAATGCTCTGAAACACTCCCAAACATCATTTTGGGTCCAATGGAGTAGAATGGATGCTTCCCAACTTTGGTACCCCCAAATAGTGCATTCAGGCTCCACACAAGTTTTGCATCTTTTACGTCCCAAAGGTTAGCGAAATGCTCCGAAACAATCCCAAACATCATTTTGGTTCCAATGGAGTAGAATGGATGCTTCGCAACTTCGGTACCCCGAAATAGTGCATTCAGGCCCGAAACACAAGTTTTGCATCTTTTTACGTGCCGAAGGCTAGCGAAATGCTCCGAAACACACCCAAACATCATTTTGGTTCCAATGGAGTAGAATGGAAGCTTCGCAACTCCGGTACCCCGAACACATGTTTTTCATCTTTTACGTGCCGAAGGTTAGCGAAATGCTCCGAAACACTCCCAAATATCATTTTTGTTCCAATGGAGTAGAATGGATGCTTCGCAACTTCAGTACCCCGAAATAGTGCATTCAGGCGCGAACACAAGTTTTGCATCTTTTACGTCCCAAAGGTTAGCGAAATGCTCCGAAACAATCCCAAACATCATTTTGGTTCCAATGGAGTAGAATGGATGCTTCGCAACTTCGGTACCCCGAACACATGTTTTTCATCTTTTACGTGCCGAAGGTTAGCGAAATGCTCCGAAACACTCCCAAATATCATTTTTGTTCCAATGGAGTAGAATGGATGCTTCGTAACTTCAGTACCCCGAAATAGTGCATTCAGGCGTGAACACAAGTTTTGCATCTTTTTACATGTCGAAGGTTAGAGAAATGCTCCGAAACACTCACAAACATCATTTTGATTCCAATGCGGTAGAATGGATGCTTCGCAACTTTGGTACCCCGAAATAATGCATTCAGGCTCGAACACAGGTTTTGCATCTTTTACGTGCCGAAGGTTAGCGAAATGCTCCGAAACACTCCCAAACATCATTTTGGGTCGAATGGACTAGAATGGATGCTTCTCAACTTTGGTACCCCGAAACAGTGCACTCAGGCTCGAACACAAGTTTTGCACCTTTTTACGTGCCGAAGGCTAGCGAAATGCTCCGAAACACTCCCAAACATCATTTTGGGTCCAATGGAGTAGAATGGATGCTTCACAACTTTGGTACCCCGAAATAGTGCATTCAGGCTCAAACACAAGTTTTGCATCTTTTACGTCCCAAAGGTTAGCGAAATGCTCCGAAACAATCCCAAACATCATTTTGGTTCCAATGGAGTAGAATGGATGCTTCGCAACTTCGGTACCCCGAAATAGTGCATTCAGGCCCGAAACACAAGTTTTGCACCTTTTTACGTGCCGAAGGCTAGCGAAATGCTCCGAAACACTCCCAAACATCATTTTCGTTCCAATGGAGTTGAATGGATGCTTCCCAACTTTGGTACCCCCAAATAGTGCATTCAGGCTCGAACACAAGTTTTGCATCTTTTACGTCCCAAAGGTTAGCGAAATGCTCCGAAACAATCCCAAACATCATTTTGGTTCCAATGGAGTAGAATGGATGCTTCGCAACTTCGGTACCCCGAAATAGTGCATTCAGGCCCGAAACACAAGTTTTGCACCTTTTTACGTGCCGAAGGCTAGCGAAATGCTCCGAAACACTCCCAAACATCATTTTCGTTCCAATGGAGTTGAATGGATGCTTCCCAATTTTGGTACCCCCAAATAGTGCATTCAGGCTCGAACACAAGTTTTGCATCTTTTACGTCCCAAAGGTTAGCGAAATGCTCCGAAACAATCCCAAACATCATTTTGGTTCCAATGGAGTAGAATGGATGCTTCGCAACTTCGGTACCCCGAAATAGTGCATTCAGGCCCGAAACACAAGTTTTGCATCTTTTTACGTGCCGAAGGCTAGCGAAATGCTCCGAAACACTCCCAAACATCATTTTGGTTCCAATGGAGTAGAATGGATGCTTCGCAACTTCGGTACCCCGAACACATGTTTTTCATCTTTTACGTGCCGAAGGTTAGCGAAATGCTCCGAAACACTCCCAAATATCATTTTTGTTCCAATGGAGTAGAATGGATGCTTCGCAACTTCAGTACCTCGAAATAGTGCATTCAGGCGCGAACACAAGTTTTGCATCTTTTTACATGTCGAAGGTTAGAGAAATGCTCCGAAACACTCCCAAACATCAATTTGGTTCCAATGAAGTAGAATGGATGCTTCGCAACTTTGGTACCCCGAAATAATGCATTCAGGCTCGAACACAGGTTTTGCATCTTTTACGTGCCGAAGGTTAGCGAAATGCTCCGAAACACTCCCAAACATCATTTTGGGTCGAATGGACTAGAATGGATGCTTCTCAACTTTGGTACCCCGAAACAGTGCACTCAGGCTCGAACACAAGTTTTGCATCTTTTTACGTGCCGAAGGCTAGCGAAATGCTCCGAAACACTCCCAAACATCATTTTGGGTCCAATGGAGTAGAATGGATGCTTCACAACTTTGGTACCACGAAATAGTGCATTCAGGCTCGAACACAAGTTTTGCATCTTTTACGTCCCAAAGGTTAGCGAAATGCTCCGAAACACTCCCAAACATCATTTTGGTTCCAATCGAGTAGAATGGATGCTTCACAACTTTCGTACCCCCAAATAGTGCATTCAGGCTCGAACACAAGTTTTGCATCTTTTACGTGCCGATGGTTAGCGAAATGCTCCGAAACACTCCCAAACATCATTTTGGGTCGATTGGACTAGAATGGATGCTTCCCAACTTTGGTACCCGAAATAGTGCACTCAGGCTCGAACACAATTTTAGCATCTTTTTGCGTGCCGAAGGTTAGCGAAATACTACGAAACACTCCCAAACATCATTTTGGTTCCAATGGAGTAGAATGGATGCTTCGCAACTTTGGTACCCCGAAATAGTGCATTCAGGCTGGAACACAAGTTTTGCATCTTTTACGTGCCAAAGGTTAGCGAAATGCTCCGAAACACTCCCAAACATCATTTTGATTTCAATGGAGTAGAATGGATGCTTTCGAACATTGGTACCCTGAAATACTGCATTTAGGCTCGAACACAGGTTTTGCATCTTTTACATGCCGAAGGTTAGCAAAATGCTCCGAAACACTCCAAAACATCATTTTGGGTCGAATGGACTAGAATGGATGCTTCCCAACTTTGGTAGCCCGAAATAGTGTACTCAGGCTCGAACACAAGTTTTTGCATCTTTTTACGTGTCGAAGGTTAGCGAAATGCTCTGAAACACTACCAAACATCATTTTGGGTCCAATGGAGTAGAATGGATGCTTCCCAACTTTCGTACCCCCAAATAGTGTATTCAGGCTCGAACACAAGTTTTGCATCTTTTACGTCCCAAAGGTTAGCGAAATGCTCCGAAACAATCCCAAACATCATTTTGGTTCCAATGGAGTAGAATGGATGCTTCGCAACTTTGGTACCCCGAAATAGTGCATTCAGGCCCGAAACACAAGTTTTGCATCTTTTACAGGCCGAAGGTTAGCGAAATGCTTCAAAACACTCCCAAACATCATTTTGGTTCCAATTTAGTAGAATGGATGCTTTGCAACCTCGGTACCCCGAAATAGTGCATTCAGGCCCGAAACACAAGTTTTGCATCTTTTTACGTGCCGAAGGTTAGCGAAATGCTCCGAAACACTCCCAAACATCATTTTGGTTCCAATGGAGTAGAATGGATGCTTCGCAACTTCGGTACCCCGAACACTTGTTTTTCATCTTTTACGTGCCGAAGGTTAGCGAAATGCTCCGAAACACTCCCAAATATCATTTTTGTTCCAATGGAGTTGAATGGATGCTTCGCAACTTCGGTACCCCGAAATAGTGCATTCAGGCCCGAACACAAGTTCTGCATCTTTTTACTTGTCGAAGGTTAGAGAAATGCTCCGAACACTCCCAAACATCATTTTGGTTCCAATGGAGTAGAATGGATGCTTCGCAACTTCGGTACCCCGAAATAGTGCATTCAGGCCCGAAACACAAGTTTTGCATCTTTTTACGTGCCGAAGGCTAGCGAAATGCTCTGAAACACTCCCAAACATCATTTTGGGTCCAATGGAGTAGAATGGATGCTTCCCAACTTCGGTACCCCGAAATAGTGCACTCAGGCTCGAACACAAGTTTTGCATCTTTTTACGTGCCGAAGATTAGCGAAATGCTCCGAAACACTCCCAAACATCATTTTGGTTCCATTGGAGTAGAATGGATGCTTTGTAAGTTTGGTACCCCGAAATAGTGCATTCAGGCTCGAACACAAGTTTTGCATCTTTTACGTGCCGAAGGCTAGCGAAATGCTCCGAAACACTCCCAAACTTTATTTTGGTTCCAATGGAGTAGAATGGATGCTTCCCAAGTTTGGTACCCCCAAATAGTGCATTCAGGCTCGAACACAAGTTTTGCATCTTTTACGTCCCAAAGGTTAGCGAAATGCTCCGAAACAATCCCAAACATCATTTTGGTTCCAATGGAGTAGAATGGATGCTTCGCAACTTCGGTACCCCGAAATAGTGCATTCAGGCCCGAAACACAAGTTTTGCATGTTTTTACGTGCCGAAGGCGAGCGAAATGCTCCAAAACACTCCCTAACATCATTTTGGTTCCAATGGAGTAGAATGGATGCTTCCCAACTTTAGTACCCCCAAATAGTGCATTCAGGCTCAAACACAAGTTTTGCATCTTTTACGTCCCAAAGGTTAGCGAAATGCTCCGAAACAATCCCAAACATCATTTTGGTTCCAATGGAGTAGAATGGATGCTTCGCAACTTCGGTACCCCGAACACAGGTTTTTCATCTTTTACGTGCCGAAGGTTAGCGAAATGCTCCGAAACACTCCCAAATATCATTTTTGTCAAAATGGAGTAGAATGGATGCTTCGCAACTTCAGTACCCCGAAATAGTGCATGCAGGCGCGGACACAAGTTTTGCATCTTTTTACGTGCTGAAGGTTAGCGAAATGCTCCGAAACACTCCCAAATATCATTTTGGTTCCAATGGAGTAGAATGGATGCTTCGCAACTTCGGTACCCCGAACACATGTTTTTCATCTTTTACGTGCCGAAGGTTAGCGAAATGCTCCGAAACACTCCCAAATATCATTTTTGTCAAAATGGAGTAGAATGGATGCTTCGCAACTTCAGTACCCCGAAATAGTGCATTCAGGCGCGGACACAAGTTTTGCATCTTTTTACATGTCGAACGTTAGAGAAATGCTCCGAAACACTCCCAAACATCATTTTGGTTCCAATGCAGTAGAATGGATGCTTCGCAACTTTGGTACCCCGAAATACTCCATTCAGGCTCGAACACAGGTTTTGCATCTTTTACGTGCCGAAGGTTAGCAAAATGCTCCGAAACACTCCCAAACATCATTTTGGGTCGAATGGACTAGAATGGATGCTTCCCAACTTTGGTACCCCGAAACAGTGCACTCAGGCTCGAACACAAGTTTTGCATCTTTTTACGTGCCGAAGGCTAGCGAAATGCTCCGAAACACTCCCAAACATCATTTTGGGTCCAATGGAGTAGAATGGATGCTTCACAACTTTTTTACCCCGAAATAGTGCATTCAGGCTCGAACACAAGTTTTGCATCTTTTACGTCCCAAAGGTTAGCGAAATGCTCCGAAACACTCCCAAACATCATTTTGGTTCCAATCGAGTAGAATGGATGCTTCACAACTTTCGTACCCCCAAATAGTGCATTCAGGCTCGAACACAAGTTTTGCATCTTTTACGTGCCGAAGGTTACCGAAATGCTCCGAAACACTCCCAAACATCATTTTGGGTCGATTGGACTAGAATGGATGCTTCCCAACTTTGGTACCCGAAATAGTGCACACAGGCTCGAACACAAGTTTAGCATCTTTTTACGTGCTGAAGGTTAGCGAAATACTCCGAAACACTCCCAAACATCATTTTGGTTCCAATGGAGTAGAATGGATTCTTCGCAACTTTGGTACCCCGAAATAGTGCATTCAGGCTCGAACACAATTTTTGCACCTTTTACGTGCCGAAGCTTAGCGAAATGCTCCGAAACAATGCCAAACATCATTTTGGGTCGAATGGACTAGAATGGATGCTTCCCAACTTTGGTAGCCCGAAATAGTGTACTCAGGCTCGAACACAAGTTTTTGCATCTTTTTTTGTGCCGAAGGTTAGCGAAATGCTCTAAAACACTCCCAAACATCATTTTGGGTCCAATGGAGTAGAATGGATGCTTCACAACTTTGGTACCCCCAAATAGTGCATTCAGGCTCGAACACAAGTTTTGCATATTTTTACTTGCCGAAGGTTAGCGAAATACTCTGAATAACTACCAATCTTCATTTTGGTTCCAATGGAGTAGAATGGATGCTTCGCAACTTTGGTACCCCAAAATAGTGCATTCAGGCCCGAAACACAAGTTTTGCATCTTTTACATGCCGAAGGTTAGCGAAATGCTCCGAAACACTCCCAAACATCATTTTGGGTTGAATGGACTAGAATGGATGCTTCCCAACTTTGGTACCCCGAAATAGTGCACTCAGGCTCGAACACAAGTTTAGCATCTTTTTACATGCCGAAGGTTAGCGAAATACTCCGAAACACTCCCAAACATCATTTTGGTTCCAATGGAGTAGAATGGATGCTTCGCAACTTTGGTACCCCGAAATAATGCATTCAGGCTCGAACACAAGTTTTGCATCTTTTACGTGCCGAAGGTTAGCGAGATGCACTGAAACACTCCCAAACATCATTTTGATTTCAATGGAGTAGAATGGATGCTTTGGAACTTTGGTACCCTGAAATACTGCATTTAGGCTCGAACACAGGTTTTGCATCTTTTACATGCCGAAGGTTAGCGAAATGCTCCGAAACACTCCCAAACATCATTTTGGGTCGAATGGACTAGAATGGATGCTTCCCAACCTTGGTAGCCCGAAATAGTGCACTCATGCTCGAACACAAGTTTTTGCATCTTTTTACATGCCGAAGGTTAGCGAAATGCTCCGAAACACTACCAAACATCATTTTGGGTCCAATGGAGTAGAATGGATGCTTCACAACTTTGGTACCCCCAAATAGTGCATTCAGGCTCGAACACAAGTTTTGCATCTTTTACGTCCCAAAGGGTAGCAAAATGCTCTGAAACACTCCCAAACATCATTTTGGTTCCAATGGAGTAGAATGGATGCTTCACAACTTCGGTACCCCGAAATAGTGCATTCAGGCCCGAAACACAAGTTTTGCATCTTTTACATCCCAAAGGTTAGCGAAATGCTCTGAAACACTCCCAAACATCATTTTGGTTCCAATGGAGTAGAATGGATGCTTCACAACTTTGGTACCCCCAAATAGTGCATTCAGGCTCGAACACAAGTTTTGCATCTTTTACGTCCCTAAGGTTAGCGAAATGCTCCGAAACACTCCCAAACATCATTTTGGTTCCAATGGAGTAGAATGGATGATTCGCAACTTCGGTACCCCGAAATAGTGCATTCAGGCCCGAAACACAAGTTTTGCATCTTTTTACGTGCCGAAGGCTAGCGAAATGCTCCGACACAGTCTCAAACATCATTTTGGTTCCAGTGGCATAGAATGGATGCTTCGCAACTTTGGTACCCCGAAATACTGCAGTCAGGCTCGAACACAGGTGTTGCATCTTCTACATGCCGAATGTTAGCGAAATGCTCCGAAACACTCCCTAACATCATTTTGGGTCGAATGGACTAGAATGGATGCTTCCCAACTTTGGTAGCCCGAAATAGTGCACTCAGGCTCGAACACAAGTTTTGCAACTTTTTACGTGCCGAAGGTTAACGAAATGCTCTGAAACACTCCCAAACATCATTTTGGTTCCAATGGAGTAGAATGGATGCTTCACAACTTTGGTACCCCGAAATAGTGCATTCAGGATCGAACACAAGTTTTGCACCTTTTACGTGCCGAAGCTTAGCGAAATGCTCTGAAACACTCCCAAACATCATTTTGGGTCGAATGGAGTAGAATGGATGCTTCACAACTTTGGTACCCCGAAATAGTGCATTCAGGCTCGAACACAAGTTTTGCATCTTTTTACTTGCCGAAGGTTAGCGAAATGCTCTGAAGATCTACCAAACATCATTTTGGTTCCAATGGAGTAGAATGGATGCTTCGCAACTTTGGTACCCTGAAATACTGCATTCAGGCTCGAATACAGGTTTTGCATCTTTTACGTGCCGAAGGTTAGCGAAATGCTCCGAAACACACCCAAACATCATTTTGGGTCGAATGGACTAGAAGGGATGCTTCCCAACTTTGGTACCCCGAAACAGTGCACTCAGGCTCGAACACAAGTTTTGCATCTTTTTACGTGCCGAAGGCTAGCAAAATGCTCCGAAACACTCCCAAACATCATTTTGGGTCCAATGGAGTAGAATGGATGCTTCACAACTTTAGTACCCCCAAATAGTGCATTCAGACTCGAACACAAGTTTTGCATCTTCTACATCCCAAAGGTTAGCGAAATGCTCCGAAACACTCCCAAACATCATTTTGGTTCCAATGGAGTAGAATGGATGCTTCGCAACTTCGGTACCCCGAAATAGTGCATTCAGGCCCGAAACACAAGTTTTGCATCTTTTTACGTGCCGAAGGCTAGCGAAATGCTCCGAAACACTCCCAAACATCATTTATATTTCAATGGAGTAGAATGGATGCTTTGGAACTTTGGTACCCTGAAATACTGCATTTAGGCTCGAACACAGGTTTTGCATCTTTTACATGCCGAAGGTTAGCGAATTGCTCTGAAACACTACCAAACATCATTTTGGGTTGAATGGACTAGAATGGATGCTTCCCAACTTTGGTACCCCAAAATAGTGCATTCAGGCCCGAAACACAAGTTTTGCATCTTTTACGGGCCGAAGGTTAGCGAAATGCTCCGAAACACTCCCAAACATAATTTTGGTTCCAATTTAGTAGAATGGATGCTTTGCAACTTCGGTACCCCGAAATAGTGCATTCAGGCCCGAAACACAAGTTTTGCATCTTTTTACGTGCTGAAGGTTAGCGAAATGCTCTGAAGATCTACCAAACATCATTTTGGTTCCATTGGAGTAGAATGGATGCTTCGCAACTTTGCTATCCTGAAATACTGCATTCAGGCTAGAACACAAGTTTTGCATCTTTTACATGCCGAAGGTTAGCGAAATGCTCCAAAACACTCGCAAACATCATTTTGGGTTGAATGGACTAGAATGGATGCTTCCCAACTTTGGTACCACGAAATAGTGCACTCATGCTCGAACACAAGTTTTTGCATCTTTTTACGAGCCGAAGGTTAGCGAAATGCTCCGAAACACTCCCAAACATCATTTTGGGTCCAATGGAGTAGAATGTATGCTTCACAACTTCGGTACCCCGAAATAGTGCATTCAGGCCCGAAACACAAGTTTTGCATCTTTTTATGTGCCGAAAGTTAGCGAAATGCTCTGAAATACTCCCAAACATCATTTTGGTTCCAATGGAGTAGAATGGATGCTTCGCTACTTCGGTACCCCAAGGTAGTGCATTCGGGCCCGAAACACAAGTTTTGCATCTTTTACATGCCGAAGGTTAGCGGAATCCTCCGAAACACTCCAAACATCATTTTGGGTCGAATGGAGTAGAATGGACGCTTCACAACTTTGATGCCCCGAAATAGTGCATTCAGGCTCGAATACAAGTTTTGCATCGTTTTACTTGCCGAAGGTTAGCGAAATGCTCTGAAGATATACCAAACATCATTTTGGTTCCAATGGAGTAGAATGGATGCTTCGCAACTTTGGTACCCTGAAATACTGCATTCAGGCTCGAACACAGGTTTAGCATCGTTTAGATGCCGAAGGTTAGCGAAATGCTCTGAAACACTCCCAAACATCATTTTGGGTCGAATGGACTAGAATGGATGGTTCCCAACTCTGGTACCCCGAAATAGTGCACTCAGGCTCGAACACAAGTTTTGCATCTTTTTACGTGCCGAAGGTTAGCGAAATGCTCTGAAACACTCCCAAACATCATTTTGGGTCGAATGGAGTAGAATGGATGCTTCACAACTTTGGTACCCCGAAATAGTGCATTCAGGCTCGAACACAAGTTTTGCATCTTTTTACTTGCCGAAGGTTAGCGAAATGCTCTGAAGATCTACCAAACATCATTTTGGTTCCATTGGAGTAGAATGGATGCTTCGCAACTTTGCTATCCTGAAATACTGCATTCAGGCTCGAACACAAGTTTTGCATCTTTTACATGCCGAAGGTTAGCGAAATGCACCAAAACACTCCCAAACATCATTTTGGGTTGAATGGACTAGAATGGATGCTTCCCAACTTTGGTACCCCGAAATAGTGCACTCAGGCTCGAACACAAGTTTTTGCATCTTTTTACGAGCCGAAGGTTAGCGAAATGCTCCGAAACACTCCCAAACATCATTTTGGGTCGAATGGACTAGAATGGATGCTTCCCAACTTTGGTACCCGAAATAGTGCACTCAGGCTCGAACACAAGTTTAGCTTCTTTTTACGTGCCGAAGGTTAGCGAAATACTCTGAAACACTCCCAAACATCATTTTGGTTCCAATGGAGTAGAATGGATGCTACGCAACTTTGGTACCCCGAAATAGTGCATTCAGGCTCGAACACAAGTTTTGCATCTTTTACGTGCCGAAGGTTAGCGAAATGCTCCGAAACACTCCCAAACATCATTTATATTTCAATGGAGTAGAATGGATGCTTTGGAACTTTGGTACCCTGAAATACTGCATTTAGGCTCGAACACAGGTTTTGCATCTTTTACATGCCGAAGGTTAGCGAATTGCTCTGAAACACTACCAAACATCATTTTGGGTCCAATGGAGTAGAATGGATGCTTCACAACTTTGGTACCCCCAAATAGTGCTTTCAGGCTCGAACACAAGTTTTGCATCTTTTACGTCCCAAAGGTTAGCGAAATGCTCCGAAACACTCCCAAACATCATTTTGGTTCCAATGGAGTAGAATGGATGCTTTGCAACTTCGGTACCCCGAAATAGTGCATTCAGGCCCGAAACACAAGTTTTGCATCTTTTTACGTGCTGAAGGTTAGCGAAATGCTCTGAAACACTCCCAAACATCATTTTGGTTCCAAAGGAGTAGAATGGATGCTTCGCAACTTTGGTACCCTGAAATACTGCATTCAGGCTCGAACACAGCTTTAGCAACTTTTAGATGCCGAAGGTTAGAGAAATGCTCTGAAACACTCCCAAACATCATTTTGGGTTGAATGGACTAGAATGTATGCTTCCCAACTTTGGTACCCCGAAATAGTGCACTCAGGCTCGAACACAAGTTTTTGCATCTTTTTACGTGCTGAAGGTTAGCGAAATGCTCCGAAACACTCCCAAACATCATTTTGGGTGCAATGGAGTAGAATGGATGCTTCACAACTTTGGTACCCCCAAATAGTGCATTCAGGCTCGAACACAAGTTTTGCATCTTTTACGTCCCAAAGGTTAGCGAAATGCTCCGAAACACTCCCAAACATCATTTTGGTTCCAATGGAGTACAATGGATGCTTCGCAACTTTGGCACCCCGAAATACTGCATTTAGGCTCGAACACAGGTTTTGCACCTTTTACGTGACGAAGGTTAGCGAAATGCTCCGAAACACTCCCAAACATCATTTTGGGTCGAATGGACTAGAATGGATGCTTCCCATCTTTGGTAGCCCGTAATAGTGCACTCAGGCTTGAACACAAGTTTTGCATCTTTTTACGTGCCGAAGGTTAGCGAAATGCTCTGAAACACTCCCAAACATCATTTTGGTTCTAATGGAGTAGAATTGATGCTTCACAACTTTGGTACCCCGAAATAGTGCATTCAGGATCGAACAAAAGTTTTGCACCTTTTACGTGCTGAAGCTTAGCGAAATGCTCCGAAACACTACCAAACATCATTTTGGGTCGAATGGACTGGAATGGATGCGTCCCAACTTTGGTACCCCGAAATAGTGCACTCAGGCTCGAACACAAGTTTTGCATCTTTTTACGTGCCGAAGGTTAGCGAAATGCTCTAAAACACTCCCAAATGTCATTTTGGGTCGAATGGAGTAGAATGGATGCTTCGCAACTTTGGTACCCCAAAATAGTGCATTCAGGCTCGAACACAAGTTTTGCATCTTTTTACTTGCCGAAGGTTAGCGAAATGCTCTGAAGATCTACCAAACATCATTTTGGTTCCAATGGAGTAGAATGGATGCTTCGCAACTTTGGTATCCTGAAATACTGCATTCAGGCACGAACATAGGTTTTGCATCTTTTACATGCTGAAGGTTAGCGAAATGCTCCAAAACACTCGCAAACATCATTTTGGGTTGAATGGACTAGAATGGATGCTTCCCAACTTTGGTACCATGAAATAGTGCACTCATGCTCGAACACAAGTTTTTGCATCTTTTTACGAGCCGAAGGTTAGCGAAATGCTCCGAAACACTCCCAAACATCATTTTGGGTCCAATGGAGTAGAATGTATGCTTCACAACTTCGGTACCCCGAAATAGTTCATTCAGGCCCGAAACACAAGTTTTGCATCTTTTTATGTGCCGAAAGTTAGCGAAATGCTCTGAAATACTCCCAAACATCATTTTGGTTCCAATGGAGTAGAATGGATGCTTCGCTACTTCGGTACCCCAAGGTAGTGCATTCAGGCCCGAAACACAAGTTTTGCATCTTTTACATGCCGAAGGTTAGCGGAATCCTCCGAAACACTCCCAAACATCATTTTGGGTCGAATGGAGTAGAATGGACGCTTCACAACTTTGATGCCCCGAAATAGTGCATTCAGGCTCGAATACAAGTTTTGCATCGTTTTACTTGCCGAAGGTTAGCGAAATGCTCTGAAGATATACCAAACATCATTTTGGTTCCAATGGAGTAGAATGGATGCTTCGCAACTTTGGTACCCTGAAATACTGCATTCAGGCTCGAACACAGGTTTAGCATCGTTTAGATGCCGAAGGTTAGCGAAATGCTCTGAAACACTCCCAAACATCATTTTGGGTCGAATGGACTAGAATGGATGGTTCCCAACTTTGGTACCCCGAAATAGTGCACTCAGGCTCGAACACAAGTTTTTGCATCTTTTTACGTGCTGAAGGTTAGCGAAATGCTCCGAAACACTCCCAAACATCATTTTGGGTGCAATGGAGTAGAATGGATGCTTCACAACTTTGGTACCCCCAAATAGTGCATTCAGGCTCGAACACAAGTTTTGCATCTTTTACGTTCCAAAGGATAGCGAAATGCTCCGAAACACTCCCAAACATCATTTTGGTTCCAATGGAGTAGAATGGATGCTTCACAACTTCGGTACACCAAAATAGTGCATTCAGGCCCCAAACACATGTTTTGTATCTTTTTATGTGCCGAAGGTTAGCGAAATGCTCCGAAACACTCCCAAACATCATTTTGGGTCCAATGGAGTAGAATGGATGCTTCGCAACTTTGGTACCCCAAAATAGTACATTCAGGCTTGAACACAAGTTTTGCATCTTTTTACGTGCCGACGGTTAGCGAAATGCTCTGAAACACTCCCAAACATCATTTTTGGTCGAATGGAGTAGAATGGATGCTTCACAACTTTGGTACCCCGAAATAGTGCATTCAGGCTCGAACACAAGTTTTGCATCTTTTTACGTGCCGAAGGTTAGCGAAATACTCCGAAACACTCCCAAACATCATTTTGGTTCCAGTGGAGTAGAATGGATGCTTCAGAACTTTGGAACCCCGAAATAGAGCATTCAGGATCAAACACTGCCAAACATTATTTTTGGTCGAATGGACTAGAATGGATGCGTCCCAACTTTGGTACCTCGAAATACTGCACTCAGGCTCGAACACAAGTTTTGCATCTTTTTACTTGCCGGAGGTTAGCGAAATGCTCTGAAGATATACCAAACATCATTTTGGTTCCACTGGAGTAGAATGGATGCTTCGCAACTTTGGTACCCTGAAATACTGCATTCAGGCTCGAACATAGGTTTTGCATCTTTTAGATGCCAAAGGTTAGCGAAATGCTCCGAAACACTCCAAAACATCATTTTGGGTTGAATGGACTAGAATGGATGCTTCCCAACTTTGGTACCCCGAAATAGTGCACTCAGGCTCGAACACAAGTTTTTGCATCTTTTTACGTGCTGAAGGTTAGCGAAATGCTCTGAAACACTCCCAAACATCATTTTGGGTGTAATGGAGTAGAATGGATGCTTCACAACTTTGGTAACCCGAAATAGTGCATTCAGGCTCGAACACAAGTTTTGCATCTTTTACGTCCCAAAGGTTAGCGAAATGCTCCGAAACACTCCCAAACATCATTTTGGTTCCAATGGGGTTGAATGGATGCTTCGCAACTTCGGTACCCCGAAATAGTGCATTCAGGCCCGAAACACAAGTTTTGCATCTTTTTATGTGCCGAAAGTTAGCGAAATGCTCCGAAACACTCCCAAACATCATTTTGGTTCCAATGGAGTAGAATGGATGCTTCGCTAGTTCGGTACCCCAAGGTAGTGCATTCTGGCCCGAAACACAAGTTTTGCATCTTTTTACGTGCCGAAGGTTAGCGAAATACTCCGAAACACTCCCAAACATCATTTTGGTTCTAGTGGAGTAGAATGGATGCTTCACAACTTTGGAACCCCGAAATAGAGCATTCAGGATCAAACACTGCCAAACATTATTTTGGGTCGAATGGACTGGAATGGATGCGTCCCAACTTTGGTACCTCGAAATAGTGCACTCTGGCTCGAACACAAGTTTTGCATCTTGTTACGTGCCGAAGCTTAACGAAATGCTCCGAAACACTGCTAAACATCATTTTGGGTCGAATGGACTGGAATGGATGCGTCCCAACTTTGGTACCCCGAAATAGTGCATTCAGGCTCGAACACAGGTTTTGCATCTTTTACATGCCGAAGGTTAGCGAAATGATCCGAAACACTCCCAAACATCATTTTGTGTTGAATGGACTAGAATGGATGCTTCCCAACTTTGGTACCCCGAAATAGTGCACTCAGGCACGAACACAAGTTTTTGCATCTTTTTACGTGCTGAAGGTTAGCGAAATGCTCCGAAACACTCCCAAACATCATTTTGGGTGCAATGGAGTAGAATGGATGCTTCACAACTTTGGTACCCCGAAATAGTGCATTCAGACTCGAACATAAGTTTTGCATCTTTTACGTCCCAAAGGTTAGCGAAATGCTCCGAAACACTCCCAAACATCATTTTGGTTCCAATGGAGTAGAATGGATGCTTCGCAACTTCGGTACCCCGAAATAGTGCATTCAGGCCCGAAACACAAGTTTTGCATCTTTTTATGTGCCGAAAGTTAGTGAAATGCTCCAAAATACTCCCAAACAACATTTTGGTTCCAATGGAGTAGAATGGATGCTTCGCTATTTCGGTATCCCAAGGTAGTGCATTCAGGCCCAAAACACAATTTTTGCATCTTTTTACGTGCCGAAGGTTAGCGAAATGCTCCGAAACACTCCCAAACATCATTTTGGTTCCAATGGAGTACAATGGATGCTTCGCAACTTTGGCATCCCGAAATACTGCATTTAGGCTCGAACACAGGTTTTGCATCTTTTACGTGCCGAAGGTTAGCGAAATGCTCCGAAACACTCCCAAACATCATTTTGGGTCGAATGGACTAGAATGGTTGCTTCCCAACTTTGGTACCCCGAAATAGAGCACTCAGGCTCGAACACAAGTTTCGCATCTTTTACGTGCCGAAGGTTAGCGAAATGCTCCGAAACACTCCCAAACATCATTTCGGGTCGAATGGGCTAGAGTGGATGCTTCCCAACTTTGGTACCCCGAAATAGTACACTCAGGCTCGAACACAAGTTTTTGCATCTTTTTACGTGCTGAAGGTTAGCGAAATGCTCCGAAACACTCCCAAACATCATTTTGGGTCGAATGGAGTAGAACGGACGCTTCACAACTTTGATGCCCCGAAATAGTGCATTCAGGCTCGAATACAAGTTTTGCATCGTTTTACTTGCCGAAGGTTAGCGAAATGCTCTAAAGATATACCAAACATCATTTTGGTTCCAATGGAGTAGAATGGATGCTTCGCAACTTTGGTACCCTGAAATACTGCATTCAGGCTCGAACACAGGTTTAGCATCGTTTAGATGCCGAAGGTTAGCGAAATGCTCTGAAACACTCCCAAACATCATTTTGGGTGGAATGGACTAGAATGGATGGTTCCCAACTTTGGTACCCCGAAATAGTGCACTCAGGCTCGAACACAAGTTTTTGCATCTTTTTACGTGCTGAAGGTTAGCGAAATGCTCCGAAACACTCCCAAACATCATTTTGGGTGCAATGGAGTAGAATGGATGCTTCACAACTTTGGTACCCCCAAATAGTGCATTCAGGCTCGAACACAAGTTTTGCATCTTTTACGTCCCAAAGGATAGCGAAATGCTCCGAAACACTCCCAAACATCATTTTGGTTCCAATGGAGTAGAATGGATGCTTCACAACTTCGGTACACCAAAATAGTGCATTCAGGCCCCAAACACATGTTGTGTATCTTTTTATGTGCCGAAGGTTAGCGAAATGCTCCGAAACACTCCCAAAGATCATTTTGGGTCCAATGGAGTAGAATGGATGCTTCGCAACTTTGGTACCCCAAAATAGTACATTCAGGCTTGAACACAAGTTTTGCATCTTTTTACGTGCCGACGGTTAGCGAAATGCTCTGAAACACTCCCAAACATCATTTTTGGTCGAATGGAGTAGAATGGATGCTTCACAACTTTGGTACCCCGAAATAGTGCATTCAGGCTCGAACACAAGTTTTGCATCTTTTTACGTGCCGAAGGTTAGCGAAATACTCCGAAACACTCCCAAACATCATTTTGGTTCCAGTGGAGTAGAATGGATGCTTCACAACTTTGGAACCCCGAAATAGAGCATTCAGGATCAAACACTGCCAAACATTATTTTGGGTCGAATGGACTGGAATGGATGCGTCCCAACTTTGGTACCCGAAATAGTGCACTCAGGCTCGAACACAAGTTTTGCATCTTGTTACGTGCCGAAGCTTAACGAAATGCTCTGAAACACTGTTAAACATCATTTTGGGTCGAATGGACTGGAATGGATGCGTCCCAACTTTGGTACCCCGAAATAGTGCATTCAGGCTCGAACACAGGTTTTGCATCTTTTACATGCCGAAGGTTAGCGAAATGCTCCGAAACACTCCCAAACATCATTTTGGGTTGAATGGACTAGAATGGATGCTTCCCAACTTTGGTACCCCGAAATAGTGCACTCAGGCTCGAACACAAGTTTTTGCATCTTTTTACGTGCTGAAGGTTAGCGAAATGCTCCGAAACACTCCCAAACATCATTTTGGGTGCAATGGAGTAGAATGGATGCTTCACAACTTTGGTACCCCGAAATAGTGCATTCAGGCTCGAACACAAGTTTTGCATCTTTTACGTCCCAAAGGTTAGCGAAATGCTCCGAAACACTCCCAAACATCATTTTGGTTCCAATGGAGTAGAATGGATGCTTCGCAACTTCGGTACCCCGAAATAGTGCATTCAGGCCGAAACACAAGTTTTGCATCTTTTTATGTGCCGAAAGTTAGTGAAATGCTCCAAAATACTCCCAAACAACATTTTGGTTCCAATGGAGTAGAATGGATGCTTCGCTATTTCGGTATCCCAAGGTAGTGCATTCAGGCCCAAAACACAATTTTTGCATCTTTTTACGTGCCGAAGGTTAGCGAAATGCTCCGAAACACTCCCAAACATCATTTTGGTTAGAATGGAGTACAATGGATGCTTCGCAACTTTGGCACCCCAAAATACTGCATTTAGGCTCGAACACAGGTTTTGCATCTTTTACGTGCCGAAGGTTAGCGAAATGCTCCGAAACACTCTCAAACATCATTTTGGGTCGAATGGACTAGAATGGTTGCTTCCCAACTTTGGTACCCCGAAATAGAGCACTCAGGCTCGAACACAAGTTTCGCATCTTTTACGTGCCGAAGGTTAGCGAAATGCTCCGAAACACTCCCAAACATCATTTTGTGTCGAATAGGCTAGAGTGGATGCTTCCCAACTTTGGTACCCCGAAATAGTGCACTCAGGCTCGAACACAAGTTTTTGCATCTTTTTACGTGCTGAAGGTTAGCGAAATGCTCCGAAACACTCCCAAACATCATTTTGGGTCGAATGGAGTAGAATGGACGCTTCACAACTTTGATGCCCCGAAATAGTGCATTCAGGCTGGAATACAAGTTTTGCATCGTTTTACTTGCCGAAGGTTAGCGAAATGCTCTGAAGATATACCAAACATCATTTTGGTTCCAATGGAGTAGAATGGATGTTTCGCAACTTTGGTACCCTGAAATACTGCATTCAGGCTCGAACACAGGTTTAGCATCGTTTAGATGCCGAAGGTTAGCGAAATGCTCTGAAACACTCCCAAACATCATTTTGGGTGGAATGGACTAGAATGGATGGTTCCCAACTTTGGTACCCCGAAATAGTGCACTCAGGCTCGAACACAAGTTTTTGCATCTTTTTACGTGCTGAAGGTTGGCGAAATGCTCCGAAACACTCTCAAACATCATTTTGGGTGCAATGGAGTAGAATGGATGCTTCACAACTTTGGTACCCCCAAATAGTGCATTCAGGCTCGAACACAAGTTTTGCATCTTTTACGTCCCAAAGGATAGCGAAATGCTCCGAAACACTCCCAAACATCATTTTGGTTCCAATGGAGTACAATGGATGCTTCACAACTTCGGTACACCAAAATAGTGCATTCAGGCCCCAAACACATGTTTTGTATCTTTTTATGTGCCGAAGGTTAGCGAAATGCTCCGGAACACTCCCAAACATCATTTTGGGTCCAATGGAGTAGAATGGATGCTTCACAACTTTGGTACCCCGAAATAGTGCATTCAGGCTCGAACACAAGTTTTGCATCTTTTTACTTACCGAAGGTTAGCGAAATGCTCTGAAGATCTACCAAACATCATTTTGGTTCCAATGGAGTAGAATGGATGCTTCACAACTTTGGTATCCTGAAATACTGCATTCAGGCTCGAACACAGGTTTTGCATCTTTTACATGCCGAAGGTTAGCGAAATGCTCTGAAACACTCCCAAACATCATTTTGGGTTGAATGGACTGGAATGGATGCGTCCCAACTTTGGTACCCCGAAATAGTGCACTCAGGCTAGAACACAAGTTTTGCATCTTTTACATGCCGAAGGTTAGCGAAATGCTCTGAAACACTCCAAAACATCATATCGGGTCGAATGGACTAGAATGGATGCTTCCCAACTTTGGTACCCCGAAATAGTGCACTCATGCTCGAACACAAGTTTTTGCATCTTTTTACGTGCTGAAGGTTAGCGAAATGCTCCGAAACCCTCCCAAACATCATTTTGGGTCGAATGGAGTAGAATGGATGCTTCACAACTTTGATACCCTGAAATAGTGCATTCAGGCTCGAACACAAGTTTTGGATCTTTTTACTTGCCGGAGGTTAGCGAAATGCTCTAAAGATATACCAAACATCATTTTGGTTCCAATGGAGTAGAATGGATGCTTCGCAACTTTGGTACCCTGAAATACTGCATTCAGGCTCGAACATAGGTTTTGCATCTTTTAGATGCCAAAGGTTAGCGAAATGCTCTGAAACACTCCCAAACATCATTTTGGATTGAATGGACTAGAATGGACGCTTCCCAACTTTGGTACCCCGAAATAGTGCACTCAGGCTCGAACACAAGTTTTTGCATCTTTTTACGTGCTGAAGGTTAGCGAAATGCTCCGAAACACTCCCAAACATCATTTTGGGTGTAATGGAGTAGAATGGATGCTTCACAACTTTGGTAACCCGAAATAGTGCATTCAGGCTCGAACACAAGTTTTGCATCTTTTACGTCCCAAAGGTTAGCGAAATGCTCCGAAACACTCCCAAACATCATTTTGGTTCCAATGGAGTTGAATGGATGCTTCGCAACTTCGGTACCCCGAAATAGTGCATTCAGGCCCGAAACGCAAGTTTTGTATCTTTTTATGTGCTGAAAGTCAGCAAAATGCTCCAAAATACTCCCAAACATCATTTTGGTTCCAATGGAGTAGAATGGATGCTTCGCTACTTCGGTACCCCAAGGTAGTGCATTCTGGCCCGAAACACAAGTTTTGCATCTTTTTGCGTGCCAAAGGTTAGCGAAATACTCTGAACCACTCCCAAACATCATTTTGGTTCCAGTGGAGTAGAATGGATGCTTCACAACTTTGGAACCCCGAAATAGAGCATTCAGGATCAAACACTGCCAAACATTATTTTGGGTCGAATGGACTGGAATGGATGCGTCCCAACTTTGATACCTCGAAATAGTGCACTCAGGCTCGAACACAAGTTTTGCATCTTGTTACGTGCCGAAGCTTAACGAAATGCTCCGAAACACTGCTAAACATCATTTTGGGTCGAATGGACTGGAATGGATGCGTCCCAACTTTGGTACCCCGAAATAGTGCATTCAGGCTCGAACACAGGTTTTGCATCTTTTACATGCCGAAGGTTAGCGAAATGCTCCGAAACACTCCCAAACATCATTTTGGGTTGAATGGACTAGAATGGATGCGTCCCAACTTTGGTACCCCGAAATAGTGCATTCAGGCTCGAACACAAGTTTTTGCATCTTTTTACGTGCTGAAGGTTAGCGAAATGCTCCGAAACACTCCCAAACATCATTTTGGGTGCAATGGGGTAGAATGGATGCTTCACAACTTTGGTACCCCAAAATAGTGCATTCAGGCTCGAACACAAGTTTTGCATCTTTTACGTCCCAAAGGTTAGCGAAATGCTCCGAAACACTCCCAAACATCATTTTGGTTCCAATGGAGTAGAATGGATGCTTCGCAACTTCGGTACCCCGAAATAGTGCATTCAGGCCCGAAACACAAGTTTTGCATCTTTTTATGTGCTGAAAGTTAGTGAAATGCTCCAAAATACTCCCAAACAACATTTTGGTTCCAATGGAGTAGAATGGATGCTTCGCTATTTCGGTATCCCAAGGTAGTGCATTCAGGCCCAAAACACAATTTTTGCATCTTTTTACGTGCCGAAGGTTAGCGAAATCCTCCGAAACACTCCCAAACATCATTTTGGTTCCAATGGAGTACAATGGATGCTTCGCAACTTTGGCACCCCGAAACACTGCATTTAGGCTCGAACACAGGTTTTGCATCTTTTACGTGCCGAAGGTTAGCGAAATGCTCCGAAACACTCCCAAACATCATTTTGGGACGAATGGACTAGAATGGTTGCTTCCCAACTTTGGTACCCCGAAATAGAGCACTCAGGCTCGAACACAAGTTTCGCATCTTTTACGTGCCGAAGGTTAGCGAAATGCTCCGAAACACTCCCAAACATCATTTTGGTTCCAATGGAGTAGATGGATGCTTCGCAACTTTGGTACCCCAAAATAGTGCATTCAAGCTCGAACACAAGGTTTGCATCTTTTACGTGCCGAAGGTTAGCGAAATGCTCCGAAACACTCCCAAACATCATTTTGGTTCCAATGGAGTACAATGGAAGCTTCGCAACTTTGGCACCCCGAAATACTGCATTTAGGCTCGAACACAGGTTTTGCATCTTTTACGTGCCGAAGGTTAGCGAAATGCTCCGAAACACTCCCAAACATCATTTTGGGTCGAATGGACTAGAATGGTTGCTTCCCAACTTTGGTACCCCGAAATAGAGCACTCAGGCTCGAACACAAGTTTTGCATCTTTTACGTGCTCAAGGTTAGCGAAATGCTCCGAAACACTCCCAAACATCATTTTGGTTCCAATGGAGTAGATGGATGCTTCGCAACTTTGGTACCCCGAAATAGTGCATTCAAGCTCGAACACAAGTTTTGCATCTTTTACGTGACAAAGGTTAGCGAAATGCTCTGAAACACTCCCAAACATCATTTTGGGTCGAATGGACTAGAATGGATGCTTCCCAACTTTGGTACCCCGAAATAGTGCATTCAGGCTCGAACACAAGTTTTGCATCTTTTACGTCGCAAAGGTTAGCGAAATGCTCCGAAACACTCCCAAACATCATTTTGGCTCAAATGGAGTAGAATGGATGCTTCGCAACTTCGGTACCCCGAAATAGTGCATTCAGGCCCGAAACACAAGTTTTGCATCTTTTTATGCGCCGAAAGTTAGTGAAATGCTCCAAAATACTCCCAAACAACATTTTGGTTCCAATGGAGTAGAATGGATGCTTCGCTATTTCGGTACCCCAAGGTAGTGCATTCAGGCCCAAAACACAATTTTTGCACCTTTTTACGTGCCGAAGGTTAGCGAAATGCTCCGAAACACTCCCAAACATGATTTTGGTTCCAATGGAGTACAATGGATGCTTCGCAACTTTGGCACCCCGAAATACTGCATTTAGGCTCGAACACAGGTTTTGTATGTTTTACGTGCCGAAGGTTAGCGAAATGCTCCGAAACACTCCCAAACATCAGTTTGGGTCGAATGGACTAGAATGGTTGCTTCCCAACTTTGGTACCCCGAAATAGAGCACTCAGGCTCGAACACAAGTTTCGCATCTTTTACGTGCCGAAGGTTAGCGAAATGCTCCGAAACACTCCCAAACATCATTTTGGTTCCAATGGAGTAGATGGATGCTTCGCAACTTTGGTACCCCGAAATAGTGCATTCAAGCTCGAACACAAGTTTTGCATCTTTTACGTGCCGAAGGTTAGCGAAATGCTCCGAAACACTCCCAAACATCATTTTGGTTCCAATGGAGTACAATGGATGCTTCGCAACTTTGGCACCCCGAAATACTGCATTTAGGCTCGAACACAGGTTTTGCATCTTTTACGTGCCGAAGGTTAGCGAAATGCTCCGAAACACTCCCAAACATCATTTTGGGTCGAATCGACTAGAATGGTTGCTTCCCAACTTTGGTACCCCGAAATAGAGCACTCAGGCTCGAACACAAGTTTTGCATCTTTTACGTGCTCAAGGTTAGCGAAATGCTCCGAAACACTCCCAAACATCATTTTGGTTCCAATGGAGTAGATGGATGCTTCGCAACTTTGGTACTCCGAAATAGTGCATTCAAGCTCGAACACAAGTTTTGCATCTTTTACGTGACAAAGGTTAGCGAAATGCTCTGAAACACTCCCAAACATCATTTTGGGTCGAATGGACTAGAATGGATGCTTCCCAACTTTGGTACCCCAAAATAGTGCATTCAGGCTCGAACACAAGTTTTGCATCTTTTACGTCCCAAAGGTTAGAGAAATGCTCCGAAACACTCCCAAACATCATTTTGGTTCAAATGGAGTAGAATGGATGCTTCGCAACTTCGGTACCCCGAAATAGTGCATTCAGGCCCGAAACACAAGTTTTGCATCTTTTTATGGGCCGAAAGTTAGTGAAATGCTCCAAAATACTCCCAAACAACATTTTGGTTCCAATGGAGTAGAATGGATGCTTCGCTATTTCGGTACCCCAAGGTAGTGCATTCAGGCCCAAAACACAATTTTTGCACCTTTTTACGTGCCGAAGGTTAGCGAAATGCTCCGAAACACTCCCAAACATGATTTTGGTTCCAATGGAGTACAATGGATGCTTCGCAACTTTGGCACCCCGAAATACTGCATTTAGGCTCGAACACAGGTTTTGCATCTTTTACGTGACAAAGGTTAGCGAAATGCTCTGAAACACTCCCAAACATCATTTTGGGTCGAATGGACTAGAATGGATGCTTCCCAACTTTGGTACCCCGAAATAGTGCATTCAGGCTCGAACACAAGTTTTGCATCTTTTACGTCCCAAAGGTTAGCGAAATGCTCCGAAACACTCCCAAACATCATTTTGGGTGCAATGGAGTAGAATGGATGCTTCACAACTTTGGTACCCCGAAATAGTGCATTCAGGCTCGAACACAAGTTTTGCATCTTTGACGTCCCAAAGGTTAGCGAAATGCTCCGAAACACTCCCAAACATCATTTTGGTTCCAATGGAGTAGAATGGATGCTTCGCAACTTCGGTACCCCGAAATAGTGCATTCAGGCCCGAAACACAAGTTTTGCATCTTTTTATGTGCTGAAAGTTAGTGAAATGCTCCAAAATACTCCCAAACAACATTTTGGTTCCAATGGAGTAGAATGGATGCTTCGCTATTTCGGAATCCCAAGGTAGTGCATTCAGGCCCAAAACACAATTTTTGCATCTTTTTACGTGCCGAAGGTTAGCGAAATGCTCCGAAACACTCCCAAACATCATTTTGGTTCCAATGGAGTACAATGGATGCTTCGCAACATTGGCACCCCGAAACACTGCATTTAGGCTCGAACACAGGTTTTGCATCTTTTACGTGCCGAAGGTTAGCGAAATGCTCCGAAACACTCCCAAACATCATTTTGGGTCGAATCGACTAGAATGGTTGCTTCCCAACTTTGGTACCCCGAAATAGAGCACTCAGGCTCGAACACTAGTTTCGCATCTTTTACGTGCCGAAGGTTAGCGAAATGCTCCGAAACACTCCCAAACATCATTTTGGTTCCAATGGAGTAGATGGATGCTTCGCAACTTTGGTACCCCAAAATAGTGCATTCAAGCTCGAACACAAGGTTTGCATCTTTTACGTGCCGAAGGTTAGCGAAATGCTCCGAAACACTCCCAAACATCATTTTGGTTCCAATGGAGTACAATGGATGCTTCGCAACTTTGGCACCCCGAAATACTGCATTTAGGCTCGAACACAGGTTTTCCATCTTTTACGTGCCGAAGGTTAGCGAAATGCTCCGAAACACTCCCAAACATCATTTTGGGTCGAATGGACTAGAATGGTTGCTTCCCAACTTTGGTACCCCGAAATAGAGTACTCAGGCTCGAACACAAGTTTTGCATCTTTTACGTGCTCAAGGTTAGCGAAATGCTCCGAAACACTCCCAAACATCATTTTGGTTCCAATGGAGTAGATGGATGCTTCGCAACTTTGGTACCTCGAAATAGTGCATTCAAGCTCGAACACAAGTTTTGCATCTTTTACGTGCCGAAGGTTAGCGAAATGCTCCGAAACACTCCGAAACATCATTTTGGTTCCAATGGAGTACAATGGATCTTCGCAACTTTGGCACCCCG
Organism: Cenchrus fungigraminus; assembly: GCA_036936925.1. Classification (NCBI taxonomy): domain Eukaryota; kingdom Viridiplantae; phylum Streptophyta; class Magnoliopsida; order Poales; family Poaceae; genus Cenchrus; species Cenchrus fungigraminus. Next base: position 51,911,058 of record CM072780.1, read on the forward strand.
AAATACTGCATTTAGGCTCGAACACAGGTTTTGTATCTTTTACGTGCCGAAGGTTAGCGAAATGCTCCGAAACACTCCCAAACATCATTTTGGGTCGAATCGACTAGAATGGTTGCTTCCCAACTTTGGTACCCCGAAATAGAGCACTCAGGCTCGAACACAAGTTTTGCATCTTTTACGTGCTCAAGGTTAGCGAAATGCTCCGAAACACTCCCAAACATCATTTTGGTTCCAATGGAGTAGATGGATGCTTCGCAACTTTGGTACCCCGAAATAGTGCATTCAAGCTCGAACACAAGTTTTCCATCTTTTACGTGACAAAGGTTAGCGAAATGCTCTGAAACACTCCCAAACATCATTTTGGGTCGAATGGACTAGAATGGATGCTTCCCAACTTTGGTACCCCGAAATAGTGCATTCAGGCTCGAACACAAGTTTTGCATCTTTTACGTCCCAAAGGTTAGCGAAATGCTCCGAAACACTCCCAAACATCATTTTGGGTGCAATGGAGTAGAATGGATGCTTCACAACTTTGGTACCCCGAAATAGTGCATTCAGGCTCGAACACAAGTTTTGCATCTTTGACGTCCCAAAGGTTAGCGAAATGCTCCGAAACACTCCCAAACATCATTTTGGTTCCAATGGAGTAGAATGGATGCTTCGCAACTTCGGTACCCCGAAATAGTGCATTCAGGCCCGAAACACAAGTTTTGCATCTTTTTATGTGCTGAAAGTTAGTGAAATGCTCCAAAATACTCCCAAACAACATTTTGGTTCCAATGGAGTAGAATGGATGCTTCGCTATTTCGGAATCCCAAGGTAGTGCATTCAGGCCCAAAACACAATTTTTGCATCTTTTTACGTGCCGAAGGTTAGCGAAATGCTCCGAAACACTCCCAAACATCATTTTGGTTCCAATGGAGTACAATGGATGCTTCGCAACATTGGCACCCCGAAACACTGCATTTAGGCTCGAACACAGGTTTTGCATCTTTTACGTGCCGAAGGTTAGCGAAATGCTCCGAAACACTCCCAAACATCATTTTGGGTCGAATCGACTAGAATGGTTGCTTCCCAACTTTGGTACCCCGAAATAGAGCACTCAGGCTCGAACACTAGTTTCGCATCTTTTACGTGCCGAAGGTTAGCGAAATGCTCCGAAACACTCCCAAACATCATTTTGGTTCCAATGGAGTAGATGGATGCTTCGCAACTTTGGTACCCCAAAATAGTGCATTCAAGCTCGAACACAAGGTTTGCATCTTTTACGTGCCGAAGGTTAGCGAAATGCTCCGAAACACTCCCAAACATCATTTTGGTTCCAATGGAGTACAATGGATGCTTCGCAACTTTGGCACCCCGAAATACTGCATTTAGGCTCGAACACAGGTTTTCCATCTTTTACGTGCCGAAGGTTAGCGAAATGCTCCGAAACACTCCCAAACATCATTTTGGGTCGAATGGACTAGAATGGTTGCTTCCCAACTTTGGTACCCCGAAATAGAGTACTCAGGCTCGAACACAAGTTTTGCATCTTTTACGTGCTCAAGGTTAGCGAAATGCTCCGAAACACTCCCAAACATCATTTTGGTTCCAATGGAGTAGATGGATGCTTCGCAACTTTGGTACCTCGAAATAGTGCATTCAAGCTCGAACACAAGTTTTGCATCTTTTACGTGCCGAAGGTTAGCGAAATGCTCCGAAACACTCCGAAACATCATTTTGGTTCCAATGGAGTACAATGGATCTTCGCAACTTTGGCACCCCGAAATACTGCATTTAGGCTCGAACACAGGTTTTGTATCTTTTACGTGCCGAAGGTTAGCGAAATGCTCCGAAACACTCCCAAACATCATTTTGGGTCGAATCGACTAGAATGGTTGCTTCCCAACTTTGGTACCCCGAAATAGAGCACTCAGGCTCGAACACAAGTTTTGCATCTTTTACGTGCTCAAGGTTAGCGAAATGCTCCGAAACACTCCCAAACATCATTTTGGTTCCAATGGAGTAGATGGATGCTTCGCAACTTTGGTACCCCGAAATAGTGCATTCAAGCTCGAACACAAGTTTTCCATCTTTTACGTGACAAAGGTTAGCGAAATGCTCTGAAACACTCCCAAACATCATTTTGGGTCGAATGGACTAGAATGGATGCTTCCCAACTTTGGTACCCCGAAATAGTGCATTCAGGCTCGAACACAAGTTTTGCATCTTTTACGTCCCAAAGGTTAGCGAAATGCTCCGAAACACTCCCAAACATCATTTTGGGTGCAATGGAGTAGAATGGATGCTTCACAACTTTGGTACCCCGAAATAGTGCATTCAGGCTCGAACACAAGTTTTGCATCTTTGACGTCCCAAAGGTTAGCGAAATGCTCCGAAACACTCCCAAACATCATTTTGGTTCCAATGGAGTAGAATGGATGCTTCGCAACTTCGGTACCCCGAAATAGTGCATTCAGGCCCGAAACACAAGTTTTGCATCTTTTTATGTGCTGAAAGTTAGTGAAATGCTCCAAAATACTCCCAAACAACATTTTGGTTCCAATGGAGTAGAATGGATGCTTCGCTATTTCGGAATCCCAAGGTAGTGCATTCAGGCCCAAAACACAATTTTTGCATCTTTTTACGTGCCGAAGGTTAGCGAAATGCTCCGAAACACTCCCAAATATCATTTTGGTTCCAATGGAGTACAATGGATGCTTCGCAACATTGGCACCCCGAAACACTGCATTTAGGCTCGAACACAGGTTTTGCATCTTTTACGTGCCGAAGGTTAGCGAAATGCTCCGAAACACTCCCAAACATCATTTTGGGTCGAATCGACTAGAATGGTTGCTTCCCAACTTTGGTACCCCGAAATAGAGCACTCAGGCTCGAACACTAGTTTCGCATCTTTTACGTGCCGAAGGTTAGCGAAATGCTCCGAAACACTCCCAAACATCATTTTGGTTCCAATGGAGTAGATGGATGCTTCGCAACTTTGGTACCCCAAAATAGTGCATTCAAGCTCGAACACAAGGTTTGCATCTTTTACGTGCCGAAGGTTAGCGAAATGCTCCGAAACACTCCCAAACATCATTTTGGTTCCAATGGAGTACAATGGATGCTTCGCAACATTGGCACCCCGAAATACTGCATTTAGGCTCGAACACAGGTTTTGCATCTTTTACGTGCCGAAGGTTAGCGAAATGCTCCGAAACACTCCCAAACATCATTTTGGGTCGAATGGACTAGAATGGTTGCTTCCCAACTTTGGTACCCCGAAATAGAGCACTCAGGCTCGAACACAAGTTTTGCATCTTTTACGTGCTCAAGGTTAGCGAAATGCTCCGAAACACTCCCAAACATCATTTTGGTTCCAATGGAGTAGATGGATGCTTCGCAACTTTGGTACCCCGAAATAGTGCATTCAAGCTCGAACACAAGTTTTGCATCTTTTACGTGCCGAAGGTTAGCGAAATGCTCCGAAACACTCCGAAACATCATTTTGGTTCCAATGGAATACAATGGATGCTTCGCAACTTTGGCACCCCGAAATACTGCATTTAGGCTCGAACACAGGTTTTGTATCTTTTACGTGCCGAAGGTTAGCGAAATGCTCCGAAACACTCCCAAACATCATTTTGGGTCGAATCGACTAGAATGGTTGCTTCCCAACTTTGGTACCCCGAAATAGAGCACTCAGGCTCGAACACAAGTTTTGCATCTTTTACGTGCTCAAGGTTAGCGAAATGCTCCGAAACACTCCCAAACATCATTTTGGTTCCAATGGAGTAGATGGATGCTTCGCAACTTTGGTACCCCGAAATAGTGCATTCAAGCTCGAACACAAGTTTTGCATCTTTTACGTGACAAAGGTTAGCGAAATGCTCTGAAACACTCCCAAACATCATTTTGGGTCGAATGGACTAGAATGGATGCTTCCCAACTTTGGTACCCCGAAATAGTGTATTCAGGCTCGAACACAAGTTTTGCATCTTTTACGTCCCAAAGGTTAGCGAAATGCTCCGAAACACTCCGAAACATCATTTTGGGTGCAATGGAGTAGAATGGATGCTTCACAACTTTGGTACCCCGAAATAGTGCATTCAGGCTCGAACACAAGTTTTGCATCTTTTACGTCCCAAAGGTTAAAGAAATGCTCCGAAACACTTTCAAACATCATTTTGGTTCCAATGGAGTAGAATGGATGCTTCGCAACTTCGGTACCCCGAAATAGTGCATTCAGGCCCGAAACACAAGTTTTGCATCTTTTTATGTGCTGAAAGTTAGTGAAATGCTCCAAAATACTCCCAAACAACATTTTGGTTCCAATGGAGTAGAATGGATGCTTCGCTATTTCGGTATCCCAAGGTAGTGCATTCAGCCCCAAAACACAATTTTTGCATCTTTTTACGTGCCGAAGGTTAGCGAAATGCTCCGAAACACTCCCAAACATCATTTTGGTTCCAATGGAGTACAATGGATGCTTCGCAACTTTGGCACCCCGAAACACTGCATTTAGGCTCGAACACAGGATTTGCATCTTTTACGTGCCGAAGGTTAGCGAAATGCTCCGAAACACTCCCAAACATCATTTTGGGTCGAATGGACTAGAATGGTTGCTTCCCAACTTTGGTACCCCGAAATAGAGCACTCAGGCTCGAACACAAGTTTCGCATCTTTTACGTGCCGAAGGTTAGCGAAATGCTCCGAAACACTCCCAAACATCATTTTGGTTCCAATGGAGTAGATGGATGCTTCGCAACTTTGGTACCCCAAAATAGTGCATTCAAGCTCGAACACAAGGTTTGCATCTTTTACGTGCCGAAGGTTAGCGAAATGCTCCGAAACACTCCCAAACATCATTTTGGTTCCAATGGAGTACAATGGATGCTTCGCAACTTTGGCACCCCGAAATACTGCATTTAGGCTCGAACACAGGTTTTCCATCTTTTACGTGCCGAAGGTTAGCGAAATGCTCCGAAACACTCCCAAACATCATTTTGGGTCGAATGGACTAGAATGGTTGCTTCCCAACTTTGGTACCCCGAAATAGAGTACTCAGGCTCGAACACAAGTTTTGCATCTTTTACGTGCTCAAGGTTAGCGAAATGCTCCGAAACACTCCCAAACATCATTTTGGTTCCAATGGAGTAGATGGATGCTTCGCAACTTTGGTACCTCGAAATAGTGCATTCAAGCTCGAACACAAGTTTTGCATCTTTTACGTGCCGAAGGTTAGCGAAATGCTCCGAAACACTCCGAAACATCATTTTGGTTCCAATGGAGTACAATGGATCTTCGCAACTTTGGCACCCCGAAATACTGCATTTAGGCTCGAACACAGGTTTTGTATCTTTTACGTGCCGAAGGTTAGCGAAATGCTCCGAAACACTCCCAAACATCATTTTGGGTCGAATCGACTAGAATGGTTGCTTCCCAACTTTGGTACCCCGAAATAGAGCACTCAGGCTCGAACACAAGTTTTGCATCTTTTACGTGCTCAAGGTTAGCGAAATGCTCCGAAACACTCCCAAACATCATTTTGGTTCCAATGGAGTAGATGGATGCTTCGCAACTTTGGTACCCCGAAATAGTGCATTCAAGCTCGAACACAAGTTTTCCATCTTTTACGTGACAAAGGTTAGCGAAATGCTCTGAAACACTCCCAAACATCATTTTGGGTCGAATGGACTAGAATGGATGCTTCCCAACTTTGGTACCCCGAAATAGTGCATTCAGGCTCGAACACAAGTTTTGCATCTTTTACGTCCCAAAGGTTAGCGAAATGCTCCGAAACACTCCCAAACATCATTTTGGGTGCAATGGAGTAGAATGGATGCTTCACAACTTTGGTACCCCGAAATAGTGCATTCAGGCTCGAACACAAGTTTTGCATCTTTGACGTCCCAAAGGTTAGCGAAATGCTCCGAAACACTCCCAAACATCATTTTGGTTCCAATGGAGTAGAATGGATGCTTCGCAACTTCGGTACCCCGAAATAGTGCATTCAGGCCCGAAACACAAGTTTTGCATCTTTTTATGTGCTGAAAGTTAGTGAAATGCTCCAAAATACTCCCAAACAACATTTTGGTTCCAATGGAGTAGAATGGATGCTTCGCTATTTCGGAATCCCAAGGTAGTGCATTCAGGCCCAAAACACAATTTTTGCATCTTTTTACGTGCCGAAGGTTAGCGAAATGCTCCGAAACACTCCCAAATATCATTTTGGTTCCAATGGAGTACAATGGATGCTTCGCAACATTGGCACCCCGAAACACTGCATTTAGGCTCGAACACAGGTTTTGCATCTTTTACGTGCCGAAGGTTAGCGAAATGCTCCGAAACACTCCCAAACATCATTTTGGGTCGAATCGACTAGAATGGTTGCTTCCCAACTTTGGTACCCCGAAATAGAGCACTCAGGCTCGAACACTAGTTTCGCATCTTTTACGTGCCGAAGGTTAGCGAAATGCTCCGAAACACTCCCAAACATCATTTTGGTTCCAATGGAGTAGATGGATGCTTCGCAACTTTGGTACCCCAAAATAGTGCATTCAAGCTCGAACACAAGGTTTGCATCTTTTACGTGCCGAAGGTTAGCGAAATGCTCCGAAACACTCCCAAACATCATTTTGGTTCCAATGGAGTACAATGGATGCTTCGCAACATTGGCACCCCGAAATACTGCATTTAGGCTCGAACACAGGTTTTGCATCTTTTACGTGCCGAAGGTTAGCGAAATGCTCCGAAACACTCCCAAACATCATTTTGGGTCGAATGGACTAGAATGGTTGCTTCCCAACTTTGGTACCCCGAAATAGAGCACTCAGGCTCGAACACAAGTTTTGCATCTTTTACGTGCTCAAGGTTAGCGAAATGCTCCGAAACACTCCCAAACATCATTTTGGTTCCAATGGAGTAGATGGATGCTTCGCAACTTTGGTACCCCGAAATAGTGCATTCAAGCTCGAACACAAGTTTTGCATCTTTTACGTGCCGAAGGTTAGCGAAATGCTCCGAAACACTCCGAAACATCATTTTGGTTCCAATGGAATACAATGGATGCTTCGCAACTTTGGCACCCCGAAATACTGCATTTAGGCTCGAACACAGGTTTTGTATCTTTTACGTGCCGAAGGTTAGCGAAATGCTCCGAAACACTCCCAAACATCATTTTGGGTCGAATCGACTAGAATGGTTGCTTCCCAACTTTGGTACCCCGAAATAGAGCACTCAGGCTCGAACACAAGTTTTGCATCTTTTACGTGCTCAAGGTTAGCGAAATGCTCCGAAACACTCCCAAACATCATTTTGGTTCCAATGGAGTAGATGGATGCTTCGCAACTTTGGTACCCCGAAATAGTGCATTCAAGCTCGAACACAAGTTTTGCATCTTTTACGTGACAAAGGTTAGCGAAATGCTCTGAAACACTCCCAAACATCATTTTGGGTCGAATGGACTAGAATGGATGCTTCCCAACTTTGGTACCCCGAAATAGTGTATTCAGGCTCGAACACAAGTTTTGCATCTTTTACGTCCCAAAGGTTAGCGAAATGCTCCGAAACACTCCGAAACATCATTTTGGGTGCAATGGAGTAGAATGGATGCTTCACAACTTTGGTACCCCGAAATAGTGCATTCAGGCTCGAACACAAGTTTTGCATCTTTTACGTCCCAAAGGTTAAAGAAATGCTCCGAAACACTTTCAAACATCATTTTGGTTCCAATGGAGTAGAATGGATGCTTCGCAACTTCGGTACCCCGAAATAGTGCATTCAGGCCCGAAACACAAGTTTTGCATCTTTTTATGTGCTGAAAGTTAGTGAAATGCTCCAAAATACTCCCAAACAACATTTTGGTTCCAATGGAGTAGAATGGATGCTTCGCTATTTCGGTATCCCAAGGTAGTGCATTCAGCCCCAAAACACAATTTTTGCATCTTTTTACGTGCCGAAGGTTAGCGAAATGCTCCGAAACACTCCCAAACATCATTTTGGTTCCAATGGAGTACAATGGATGCTTCGCAACTTTGGCACCCCGAAACACTGCATTTAGGCTCGAACACAGGATTTGCATCTTTTACGTGCCGAAGGTTAGCGAAATGCTCCGAAACACTCCCAAACATCATTTTGGGTCGAATGGACTAGAATGGTTGCTTCCCAACTTTGGTACCCCGAAATAGAGCACTCAGGCTCGAACACAAGTTTCGCATCTTTTACGTGCCGAAGGTTAGCGAAATGCTCCGAAACACTCCCAAACATCATTTTGGTTCCAATGGAGTAGATGGATGCTTCGCAACTTTGGTACCCCAAAATAGTGCATTCAAGCTCGAACACAAGGTTTGCATCTTTTACGTGCCGAAGGTTAGCGAAATGCTCCGAAACACTCCCAAACATCATTTTGGTTCCAATGGAGTACAATGGATGCTTCGCAACTTTGGCACCCCGAAATACTGCATTTAGGCTCGAACACAGGTTTTGCATCTTTTACGTGCCGAAGGTTAACGAAATGCTCCGAAACACTCCCAAACATCATTTTGGGTCGAATGGACTAGAATGGTTGCTTCCCAACTTTGGTACCCCGAAATAGAGCACTCAGGCTCGAACACAAGTTTTGCATCTTTTACGTGCTCAAGGTTAGCGAAATGCTCCGAAACACTCCCAAACATCATTTTGGTTCCAATGGAGTAGATGGATGCTTCGCAACTTTGGTACCCCGAAATAGTGCATTCAAGCTCGAACACAAGTTTTACATCTTTTACGTGACAAAGGTTAGCGAAATGCTCTGAAACACTCCCAAACATCATTTTGGGTCGAATGGACTAGAATGGATGCTTCCCAACTTTGGTACCCCGAAATAGTGCATTCAGGCTCGAACACAAGTTTTGCATCTTTTACGTCCCAAAGGTTAGCGAAATGCTCCGAAACACTCCCAAACATCATTTTGGTTCCAATGGAGTAGAATGGATGCTTTGCAACTTCGGTACCCCGAAATAGTGCATTCAGGCCCGAAACACAAGTTTTGCATCTTTTTATGCGCCGAAAGTTAGTGAAATGCTCCAAAATACTCCCAAACAACATTTTGGTTCCAATGGAGTAGAATGGATGCTTCGCTATTTCGGTACCCCAAGGTAGTGCATTCAGGCCCAAAACACAATTTTTGCATCTTTTTACGTGCCGAAGGTTAGCGAAATCCTCCGAAACACTCCCAAACATGATTTTGGTTCCAATGGAGTACAATGGATGCTTCGCAACTTTGGCACCCCGAAATATTGCATTTAGGCTCGAACACAGGTTTTGCATCTTTTACGTGCCGAAGGTTAGCGAAATGCTCCGAAACACTCCTAAACATCATTTTGGGTCGAATGGACTAGAATGGTTGCTTCCCAACTTTGGTACCCCGAAATAGAGCACTCAGGCTCGAACACAAGTTTCGCATATTTTACGTGCCGAAGGTTAGCGAAATGCTCCGAAACACTCCCAAACATCATTTGGGTTCCAATGGAGTAGAATGGATGCTTCGCAACTTCGGTACCCCGAAATAGTGCATTCAGGCCCGAAACACAAGTTTTGCATCTTTTTATGTGCCGAAAGTTAGCGAAATGCTCCAAAATACTCCCAAACATCATTTTGGTTCCAATGGAGTAGAATGGATGCTTCGCTACTTCGGTATGCCAAGGTAGTGCATTCAGGCCCGAAACACAAGTTTTGCATCTTTTTACATGCCGAAGGTTAGCGAAATGCTCCGAAACACTCCCAAACATCATTTTGGTTCCAATGGAGTACAATGGATGTTTCGCAACTTTGGAACCTTGAAATAGTGCATTCAGGATCGAACACAAGTTTTGCACGTTTTACGAGCCGAAGCTTAGCGAAATGCTCCGAAACACTGCCAAACATCATTTTGGGTCGAATGGACTGGAACGGATGCGTCCCAACTTTGGTACCTCGAAATAGAGCACTCAGGCTCAAACACAAGTTTTTCATCTTTTTACGTGCCGAAGGTTAGCGAAATGCTCTAAAACACTCCCAAACATCATTTTGGGTCGAATGGAGTAGAATGGATGCTTCACAACTTTGGTACCCTGAAATAGTGCATTCAGGATCGAACACAAGTTTTGCATCTTTTTACTTGCCGAAGGTTAGCGAAATGCTCTGAAGATATACCAAACATCATTTTGGTTCCAATGGAATACAATGGAAGCTTCGCAACTTTGGTACCCTGAAATACTGCATTCAGGCTCGAACACAGGTTTTGCATCTTTTACATGCCGAAGGTTAGCGAAATGCTCCGAAACACTCCCAAACATCATTTTGGGTTGAATGCACTAGAATGGATGCTTCCCAACTTTGGTACCCCGAAATAGTGCACTCAGGCTCGAACACAAGTTTTTGCATCTTTTTACGTGCTGAAGGTTAGCTAAATGCTCCGAAACACTCCCAAACATCATTTTGGGTGTAATGGAGTAGAAAGGATGCTTCACAACTTTGGTAACCCGAAATAGTGCATTCAGGCTCGAACACAAGTTTTGCATCTTTTACGTCCGAAAGGTTAGCGAAATGCTCCGAAACACTCCCAAACATCATTTTGGGTGTAATGGAGTAGAATGGATGCTTCACAACTTTGGTAACCCGAAATAGTGCATTCAGGCTCGAACACAAGTTTTGCATCTTTTACGTCCGAAAGGTTAGCGAAATGCTCCGAAACACTCCCAAACATCATTTTGGTTCCAATGGAGTAGAATGGATGCTTCGCAACTTCGGTACCCCGAAATAGTGCATTCAGGCCCGAAACACAAGTTTTGCATCTTTTTATGTGCCGAAAGTTAGCGAAATGCTACAAAATACTCCCAAACATCATTTTGTTTCCAATGGAGTAGAATGGACGCTTCGCTACTTCGGTACCCCAAGGTAGTGCATTCAGGCCCGAAACACAAGTTTTGCATCTTTTTACGTGCCGAAGGTTAGCGTAATGCTCCGAAACACTCCCAAACATTATTTTGGTTCCAATGGAGTAGAATGGATGCTTCACAACTTTGGAACTCCGAAATAGTGCATTCAAGATCGAACACAAGTTTTGCACCTTTTACGAGCCGAAGCTAAGCGAAATGCTCCGAAACACTGCCAAACATCTTTTTGGGTCGAATGGACTGGAATGGATGCGTCCCAACTTTGGTACCTCGAAATAGTGCACTCAGGCTCGAACACAAGTTTTGCATCTTTTTACGTGCCGAAGGTAAGCGAAATGCTCTCAAACACTCCCAAACATCATTTTGGGTCGAATGGAGTAGAATGGATGCTTCACAACTTTGGTACCCCGAAATAGTGCATTCAGGCTCGAACACAAGTTTTCCATCTTCTTACTTGCCGAAGGTTAGCGAAATGCTCTGAAGATATACCAAACATCATTTTGGTTCCAATGGAATAGAATGGATGCTTCGCAACTTTGGTACCCTGAAATACTGCATTCAGGCTCGAACACAGGTTTTGCATCTTTTACATGCCGAAGGTTAGCGAAATGCTCCGAAACACTCCCAAACATCATTTTGGGTTGAATGGACTAGAATGGATGATTCCCAACTTTGGTACCCCGAAATAGTGCACTCAGGCTCGAACACAAGTTTTTGCATCTTTTTACATGCGGAAGGTTAGCGAAATGCTCCGAAACACTCCCAAACATCATTTTGGGTGTAATGGAGTAGAATGGATGCTTCAAAACTTTGGTAACCCGAAATAGTGCATTCAGGCTCGAACACAAGTTTTGCATCGTTTACGTCCGAAAGGTTAGCGAAATGCTCCGAAACACTCCCAAACATCATTTTGGTTCCAATGGAGTAGATGGATGCTTCGCAACTTTGGTACCCCAAAATAGTGCATTCAAGTTCGAACACAAGGTTTGCATCTTTTACGTGCCGAAGGTTAGCGAAATGCTCCGAAACACTCCCAAACATCATTTTGGTTCCAATGGAGTACAATGGATGCTTCGCAACTTTGGCACCCCGAAATACTGCATTTAGGCTCGAACACAGGTTTTGCATCTTTTACGTGCCGAAGGTTAGCGAAATGCTCCGAAACACTCCCAAACATCATTTTGGGTCGAATGGACTAGAATGGTTGCTTCCCAACTTTGGTACCCCGAAATAGAGCACTCAGGCTCGAACACAAGTTTTGCATCTTTTACGTGCTCAAGGTTAGCGAAATGCTCCGAAACACTCCCAAACATCATTTTGGTTCCAATGGAGTAGATGGATGCTTCGCAACTTTGGTACCCCGAAATAGTGCATTCAAGCTCGAACACAAGTTTTGCATCTTTTACGTGCCGAAGGTTAGCGAAATGCTCCGAAACACTCCGAAACATCATTTTGGTTCCAATGGAGTACAATGGATGCTTCGCAACTTTGGCACCCCGAAATACTGCATTTAGGCTCGAACACAGGTTTTGTATCTTTTACGTGCCGAAGGTTAGCGAAATGCTCCGAAACACTCCCAAACATCATTTTGGGTCGAATCGACTAGAATGGTTGCTTCCCAACTTTGGTACCCCGAAATAGAGCACTCAGGCTCGAACACAAGTTTTGCATCTTTTACGTGCTCAAGGTTAGCGAAATGCTCCGAAACACTCCCAAACATCATTTTGGTTCCAATGGAGTAGAATGGATGCTTCACAACTTTGGTACCCCAAAATAGTGCATTCAGGCTCGAAACACAAGTTTTGCATCTTTTACGTCCCAAAGGTTAGCGAAATGCTCCGAAACACTCCGAAACATCATTTTGGGTGCAATGGAGTAGAATGGATGCTTCACAACTTTGGTACCCCGAAATAGTGCATTCAGGCTCGAACACAAGTTTTGCATCTTTTACGTCCCAAAGGTTAGCGAAATGCTCCGAAACACTTTCAAACATCATTTTGGTTCCAATGGAGTAGAATGGATGCTTCGCAACTTCGGTACCCCGAAATAGTGCATTCAGGCCCGAAACACAAGTTTTGCATCTTTTCATGTGCTGAAAGTTAGTGAAATGCTCCAAAATACTCCCAAACAACATTTTGGTTCCAATGGAGTAGAATGGATGCTTCGCTATTTCGGTATCCCAAGGTAGTGCATTCAGCCCCAAAACACAATTTTTGCATCTTTTTACGTGCCGAAGGTTAGCGAAATGCTCCGAAACACTCCCAAACATCATTTTGGTTCCAATGGAGTACAATGGATGCTTCGCAACTTTGGCACCCCGAAACACTGCATTTAGGCTCGAACACAGGATTTGCATCTTTTACGTGCCGAAGGTTAGCGAAATGCTCCGAAACACTCCCAAACATCATTTTGGGTCGAATGGACTAGAATGGTTGCTTCCCAACTTTGGTACCCCGAAATAGAGCACTCAGGCTCGAACACAAGTTTCGCATCTTTTACGTGCCGAAGGTTAGCGAAATGCTCCGAAACACTCCCAAACATCATTTTGGTTCCAATGGAGTAGATGGATGCTTCGCAACTTTGGTACCCCAAAATAGTGCATTCAAGCTCGAACACAAGGTTTGCATCTTTTATGTGCCGAAGGTTAGAGAAATGCTCCGAAACACTCCCAAACATCATTTTGGTTCCAATGGAGTACAATGGATGCTTCGCAACTTTGGCACCCCGAAATACTGCATTTAGGCTCGAACACAGGTTTTGCATCTTTTACGTGCCGAAGGTTAACGAAATGCTCCGAAACACTCCCAAACATCATTTTGGGTCGAATGGACTAGAATGGTTGCTTCCCAACTTTGGTACCCCGAAATAGAGCACTCAGGCTCGAACACAAGTTTTGCATCTTTTACGTCCGAAAGGTTAGCGAAATGCTCCGAAACACTCCCAAACATCATTTTGGGTGTAATGGAGTAGAATGGATGCTTCACAACTTTGGTAACCCGAAATAGTGCATTCAGGCTCGAACACAAGTTTTGCATCTTTTACGTCCGAAAGGTTAGCGAAATGCTCCGAAACACTCCCAAACATCATTTTGGTTCCAATGGAGTAGAATGGATGCTTCGCAACTTCGGTACCCCGAAATAGTGCATTCAGGCCCGAAACACAAGTTTTGCATCTTTTTATGTGCCGAAAGTTAGCGAAATGCTACAAAATACTCCCAAACATCATTTTGTTTCCAATGGAGTAGAATGGACGCTTCGCTACTTCGGTACCCCAAGGTAGTGCATTCAGGCCCGAAACACAAGTTTTGCATCTTTTTACGTGCCGAAGGTTAGCGTAATGCTCCGAAACACTCCCAAACATTATTTTGGTTCCAATGGAGTAGAATGGATGCTTCACAACTTTGGAACTCCGAAATAGTGCATTCAAGATCGAACACAAGTTTTGCACCTTTTACGAGCCGAAGCTAAGCGAAATGCTCCGAAACACTGCCAAACATCTTTTTGGGTCGAATGGACTGGAATGGATGCGTCCCAACTTTGGTACCTCGAAATAGTGCACTCAGGCTCGAACACAAGTTTTGCATCTTTTTACGTGCCGAAGGTAAGCGAAATGCTCTCAAACACTCCCAAACATCATTTTGGGTCGAATGGAGTAGAATGGATGCTTCACAACTTTGGTACCCCGAAATAGTGCATTCAGGCTCGAACACAAGTTTTCCATCTTCTTACTTGCCGAAGGTTAGCGAAATGCTCTGAAGATATACCAAACATCATTTTGGTTCCAATGGAATAGAATGGATGCTTCGCAACTTTGGTACCCTGAAATACTGCATTCAGGCTCGAACACAGGTTTTGCATCTTTTACATGCCGAAGGTTAGCGAAATGCTCCGAAACACTCCCAAACATCATTTTGGGTTGAATGGACTAGAATGGATGATTCCCAACTTTGGTACCCCGAAATAGTGCACTCAGGCTCGAACACAAGTTTTTGCATCTTTTTACATGCGGAAGGTTAGCGAAATGCTCCGAAACACTCCCAAACATCATTTTGGGTGTAATGGAGTAGAATGGATGCTTCAAAACTTTGGTAACCCGAAATAGTGCATTCAGGCTCGAACACAAGTTTTGCATCGTTTACGTCCGAAAGGTTAGCGAAATGCTCCGAAACACTCCCAAACATCATTTTGGTTCCAATGGAGTAGATGGATGCTTCGCAACTTTGGTACCCCAAAATAGTGCATTCAAGTTCGAACACAAGGTTTGCATCTTTTACGTGCCGAAGGTTAGCGAAATGCTCCGAAACACTCCCAAACATCATTTTGGTTCCAATGGAGTACAATGGATGCTTCGCAACTTTGGCACCCCGAAATACTGCATTTAGGCTCGAACACAGGTTTTGCATCTTTTACGTGCCGAAGGTTAGCGAAATGCTCCGAAACACTCCCAAACATCATTTTGGGTCGAATGGACTAGAATGGTTGCTTCCCAACTTTGGTACCCCGAAATAGAGCACTCAGGCTCGAACACAAGTTTTGCATCTTTTACGTGCTCAAGGTTAGCGAAATGCTCCGAAACACTCCCAAACATCATTTTGGTTCCAATGGAGTAGATGGATGCTTCGCAACTTTGGTACCCCGAAATAGTGCATTCAAGCTCGAACACAAGTTTTGCATCTTTTACGTGCCGAAGGTTAGCGAAATGCTCCGAAACACTCCGAAACATCATTTTGGTTCCAATGGAGTACAATGGATGCTTCGCAACTTTGGCACCCCGAAATACTGCATTTAGGCTCGAACACAGGTTTTGTATCTTTTACGTGCCGAAGGTTAGCGAAATGCTCCGAAACACTCCCAAACATCATTTTGGGTCGAATCGACTAGAATGGTTGCTTCCCAACTTTGGTACCCCGAAATAGAGCACTCAGGCTCGAACACAAGTTTTGCATCTTTTACGTGCTCAAGGTTAGCGAAATGCTCCGAAACACTCCCAAACATCATTTTGGTTCCAATGGAGTAGAATGGATGCTTCACAACTTTGGTACCCCAAAATAGTGCATTCAGGCTCGAAACACAAGTTTTGCATCTTTTACGTCCCAAAGGTTAGCGAAATGCTCCGAAACACTCCGAAACATCATTTTGGGTGCAATGGAGTAGAATGGATGCTTCACAACTTTGGTACCCCGAAATAGTGCATTCAGGCTCGAACACAAGTTTTGCATCTTTTACGTCCCAAAGGTTAGCGAAATGCTCCGAAACACTTTCAAACATCATTTTGGTTCCAATGGAGTAGAATGGATGCTTCGCAACTTCGGTACCCCGAAATAGTGCATTCAGGCCCGAAACACAAGTTTTGCATCTTTTCATGTGCTGAAAGTTAGTGAAATGCTCCAAAATACTCCCAAACAACATTTTGGTTCCAATGGAGTAGAATGGATGCTTCGCTATTTCGGTATCCCAAGGTAGTGCATTCAGCCCCAAAACACAATTTTTGCATCTTTTTACGTGCCGAAGGTTAGCGAAATGCTCCGAAACACTCCCAAACATCATTTTGGTTCCAATGGAGTACAATGGATGCTTCGCAACTTTGGCACCCCGAAACACTGCATTTAGGCTCGAACACAGGATTTGCATCTTTTACGTGCCGAAGGTTAGCGAAATGCTCCGAAACACTCCCAAACATCATTTTGGGTCGAATGGACTAGAATGGTTGCTTCCCAACTTTGGTACCCCGAAATAGAGCACTCAGGCTCGAACACAAGTTTCGCATCTTTTACGTGCCGAAGGTTAGCGAAATGCTCCGAAACACTCCCAAACATCATTTTGGTTCCAATGGAGTAGATGGATGCTTCGCAACTTTGGTACCCCAAAATAGTGCATTCAAGCTCGAACACAAGGTTTGCATCTTTTACGTGCCGAAGGTTAGAGAAATGCTCCGAAACACTCCCAAACATCATTTTGGTTCCAATGGAGTACAATGGATGCTTCGCAACTTTGGCACCCCGAAATACTGCATTTAGGCTCGAACACAGGTTTTGCATCTTTTACGTGCCGAAGGTTAACGAAATGCTCCGAAACACTCCCAAACATCATTTTGGGTCGAATGGACTAGAATGGTTGCTTCCCAACTTTGGTACCCCGAAATAGAGCACTCAGGCTCGAACACAAGTTTTGCATCTTTTACGTGCTCAAGGTTAGCGAAATGCTCCGAAACACTCCCAAACATCATTTTGGTTCCAGTGGAGTAGATGGATGCTTCGCAACTTTGGTACCCCGAAATAGTGCATTCAAGCTCGAACACAAGTTTTACATCTTTTACGTGACAAAGGTTAGCGAAATGCTCTGAAACACTCCCAAACATCATTTTGGGTCGAATGGACTAGAATGGATGCTTCCCAACTTTGGTACCCCGAAATAGTGCATTCAGGCTCGAACACAAGTTTTGCATCTTTTACGTCCCAAAGGTTAGCGAAATGCTCCGAAACACTCCCAAACATCATTTTGGTTCAAATGGAGTAGAATGGATGCTTCGCAACTTCGGTACCCCGAAATAGTGCATTCAGGCCCGAAACACAAGTTTTGCATCTTTTTATGCGCCGAAAGTTAGTGAAATGCTCCAAAATACTCCCAAACAACATTTTGGTTCCAATGGAGTAGAATGGATGCTTCGCTATTTCGGTACCCCAAGGTAGTGCATTCAGGCCCAAAACACAATTTTTGCATCTTTTTACGTGCCGAAGGTTAGCGAGATGCTCCGAAACACTCCCAAACATGATTTTGGTTCCAATGGAGTACAATGGATGCTTCGCATCTTTGGCACCCCGAAATACTGCATTTAGGCTCGAACACAGGTTTTGCATCTTTTACGTGCCGAAGGTTAGCGAAATGCTCCGAAACACTCCTAAACATCATTTTGGGTCGAATGGACTAGAATGGTTGCTTCCCAACTTTGGTACCCCGAAATAGAGCACTCAGGCTCGAACACAAGTTTCGCATATTTTACGTGCCGAAGGTTAGCGAAATGCTCCGAAACACTCCCAAACATCATTTGGGTTCCAATGGAGTAGAATGGATGCTTCGCAACTTCGGTACCCCGAAATAGTGCATTCAGGCCCGAAACACAAGTTTTGCATCTTTTTATGTGCCGAAAGTTAGCGAAATGCTCCAAAATACTCCCAAACATCATTTTGGTTCCAATGGAGTAGAATGGATGCTTCGCTACTTCGGTATGCCAAGGTAGTGCATTCAGGCCCGAAACACAAGTTTTGCATCTTTTTACATGCCGAAGGTTAGCGAAATGCTCCGAAACACTCCCAAACATCATTTTGGTTCCAATGGAGTACAATGGATGTTTCGCAACTTTGGAACCTTGAAATAGTGCATTCAGGATCGAACACAAGTTTTGCACGTTTTACGAGCCGAAGCTTAGCGAAATGCTCCGAAACACTGCCAAACATCATTTTGGGTCGAATGGACTGGAACGGATGCGTCCCAACTTTGGTACCTCGAAATAGAGCACTCAGGCTCAAACACAAGTTTTTCATCTTTTTACGTGCCGAAGGTTAGCGAAATGCTCTAAAACACTCCCAAACATCATTTTGGGTCGAATGGAGTAGAATGGATGCTTCACAACTTTGGTACCCCGAAATAGTGCATTCAGGATCGAACACAAGTTTTGCATCTTTTTACTTGCCGAAGGTTAGCGAAATGCTCTGAAGATATACCAAACATCATTTTGGTTCCAATGGAATACAATGGAAGCTTCGCAACTTTGGTACCCTAAAATACTGCATTCAGGCTCGAACACAGGTTTTGCATCTTTTACATGCCGAAGGTTAGCGAAATGCTCCGAAACACTCCCAAACATCATTTTGGGTTGAATGCACTAGAATGGATGCTTCCCAACTTTGGTACCCCGAAATAGTGCACTCAGGCTCGAACACAAGTTTTTGCATCTTTTTACGTGCTGAAGGTTAGCTAAATGCTCCGAAACACTCCCAAACATCATTTTGGGTGTAATGGAGTAGAAAGGATGCTTCACAACTTTGGTAACCCGAAATAGTGCATTCAGGCTCGAACACAAGTTTTGCATCTTTTACGTCCGAAAGGTTAGCGAAATGCTCCGAAACACTCCCAAACATCATTTTGGGTGTAATGGAGTAGAATGGATGCTTCACAACTTTGGTAACCCGAAATAGTGCATTCAGGCTCGAACACAAGTTTTGCATCTTTTACGTCCGAAAGGTTAGCGAAATGCTCCGAAACACTCCCAAACATCATTTTGGTTCCAATGGAGTAGAATGGATGCTTCGCAACTTCGGTACCCCGAAATAGTGCATTCAGGCCCGAAACACAAGTTTTGCATCTTTTTATGTGCCGAAAGTTAGCGAAATGCTACAAAATACTCCCAAACATCATTTTGTTTCCAATGGAGTAGAATGGACGCTTCGCTACTTCGGTACCCCAAGGTAGTGCATTCAGGCCCGAAACACAAGTTTTGCATCTTTTTACGTGCCGAAGGTTAGCGTAATGCTCCGAAACACTCCCAAACATTATTTTGGTTCCAATGGAGTAGAATGGATGCTTCACAACTTTGGAACTCCGAAATAGTGCATTCAAGATCGAACACAAGTTTTGCACCTTTTACGAGCCGAAGCTAAGCGAAATGCTCCGAAACACTGCCAAACATCATTTTGGGTTGAATGGACTGGAATGGATGCGTCCCAACTTTGGTACCTCGAAATAGTGCACTCAGGCTCGAACACAAGTTTTGCATCTTTTTACGTGCTGAAGGTTAGCGAAATGCTCTCAAACACTCCCAAACATCATTTTGGGTCGAATGGAGTAGAATGGATGCTTCACAACTTTGGTACCCCGAAATAGTGCATTCAGGCTCGAACACAAGTTTTCCATCTTCTTACTTGCCGAAGGTTAGCGAAATGCTCTGAAGATATACCAAACATCATTTTGGTTCCAATGGAATAGAATGGATGCTTCGCAACTTTGGTACCCTGAAATACTGCATTCAGGCTCGAACACAGGTTTTGCATCTTTTATATGCCGAAGGTTAGCGAAATGCTCCGAAACACTCCCAAACATCATTTTGGGTTGAATGGACTAGAATGGATGATTCCCAACTTTGGTACCCCGAAATAGTGCACTCAGGCTCGAACACAAGTTTTTGCATCTTTTTACATGCGGAAGGTTAGCGAAATGCTCCGAAACACTCCCAAACATCATTTTGGGTGTAATGGAGTAGAATGGATGCTTCAAAACTTTGGTAACCCGAAATAGTGCATTCAGGCTCGAACACAAGTTTTGCATCGTTTACGTCCGAAAGGTTAGCGAAATGCTCCGAAACACTCCCAAACATCATTTTGGTTCCAATGGTGTAGAATGGATGCATCGCAACTTCGGTACCCCGAAATAGTGCATTCAGGCCCGAAACACAAGTTTTATATCTTTTTAGGTGCCGAAAGTTAGCGAAATGCTCCAAAATACTCCCAAACATCATTTTGGTTCCAATGGAGTAGAATGGATGCTTCGCTACTTCGGTACCCCAAGGTAGTGCATTCAGGCCTGAAACACAAGTTTTGCATCTTTTTACGTGCCGAAGGTTAGCGAAATGCTCCGAAACACTCCCAAACATCATTTTGGTTCCAATGGAGTACAATCGATTCTTCGCAACTTTGGCACCCCGAAATACTGCATTTAGGCTCGAACACAGGTTTTGCATCTTTTACGTGCCGAAGGTTAGGGAAATGCTCCGAAACACTCCCAAACATCATTTTGGGTCGAATGGACTAGAATGGATGCTTCCCAACTTTGGTACCCCGAAATAGAGCACTCAGGCTCGATCATAAGTTTTGCATCTTTTACGTGCCGAAGGTTAGCGAAATGCTCCGAAACACTCCCAAACATCATTTTGGTTCCAATGGAGTAGATGGATGCTTCGCAACTTTGCTACCCCGAAATAGTGCATTCAAGCTCGAACACAAGTTTTGCATCTTTTACGTGGCAAAGGTTAGCGAAATGCTCTGAAACACTCCCAAACATCATTTTGGGTCGTATGGACGAGAATGGATGCTTCCCAACTTTGGTACCCCGAAATAGTGCACTCAGGCTCGAAGAAAAGTTTTGCATCTTTTTACGTGTCGAAGGTTAGCGAAATGCCCCGAAACACTCACAAACATCATCTTGGTTCCAATCGAGTAGAATGGATGCGTCCCAACTTTGGTACCCCGAAATAGTGCACTCAGGCTCGAACACAAGTTTTACAACTTTTTACGTGACGAAGGTTAGCGAAATGCTCCGAAACACTCCCAAACATCATTTTGGTTCCAATGGAGTACAATGGATGCTTCGCAACTTTGGCACCCCGAAATACTGCATTTAGGCTCGAACACAGGTTTTGCATCTTTTACGTGCCGAAGGTTAGCGAAGTGCTCTGAAACACTCCCAAACATCATTTTGGGTCGAATGGAGTAGAAAGGATGCTTCACAACTTTGGTACCCCGAAATAGTGCATTCAGGCTCGAACACAAGTTTTGCATCTTTTTACTTGCCGAAGGTTAGCGAAATGCTCTGAAGATCTACCAAACATCATTTTGGTTCCAATGGAGTAGAATGGATGCTTCGCAACTTTGGTACCCTGAAATACTGCATTCAGGCTCGAACACAGGTTTTGCATCTTTTACATGCCGAAGGTTAGCGAAATGCTCCGAAACACTCCCAAACATCATTTTGGTTCCAATGGAGTAGAATGGATGCTTCGCAACTTTGGTTCCCGGAAATAGTGCACTCAGGCTTGGACACAAGTTTAGCATCTTTTTACGTGCCGAAGGCTAGCGAAATGCTCCGAAACACTCACAAACATCATTTTGGTTCGAATGGAGTAGAATGGAAGTTTTGCAACTTTGGTACCCCGAAATAGTGCATTCAGGCTCGAACACAAGTTTTGCATCTTTTACGTGCCGAAGGTTAGCGAAATGCTCCGAAACACTCTCAAACATCATTTTGGTTCCAATGGAGTAGAATGGATGCTTCACAACTTTGGTACCCCGAAATAGTGCATTCAAGCTCGAACACAAGTTTTGCATCTTTTACGTGTCGAAGGTTAGCGAAATGCTCCGAAACACTCCCAAACATCATTCTGGTTCCAATTGAGTAGAATGGATTCTTTGCAACTTCGGTACCCCGAAATAGTGTATTCAGGCCCGAAACACAAGTTTTGCATCTTTTTACGTGCTGAAGGTTAGCAAAATGCTCCGAAACACTCCCAAACATCATTATGGTTCCAATGGATTTGAATGGATGCTTCGCAACTTCGGTACCCCGAATACATGTTTTTCATCTTTTACGTGCCGAAGATAGCGAAATGCTCCGAAACACTCCCAAACATCATTTTTGTTCCAATGGAGTAGAATGGATGCTTCGCAAGTTCGGTACCCCGAAATAGTGCATTCAGGCCCAAACACAAGTTTTGCATCTTTTTACATGTTGAAGGTTAGAGAAATGCTCCGAAACACTCCCAAACATCATTTTGGTTCCAATGGAGTAGAATGGATGCTTCGCAACTTTGGTTCCCGGAAATAGTGCACTCAGGCTTGGACACAAGTTTAGCATCTTTTTACGTGCCGAAGGCTAGCGAAATGCTCCGAAACACTCACAAACATCATTTTGGTTCCAATGGAGTAGAATGGATGCTTCACAACTTTGGTACCCCGAAATAGTGCATTCAAGCTCGAACACAAGTTTTGCATCTTTTACGTGTCGAAGGTTAGCGAAATGCTCCGAAACACTCCCAAACATCATTCTGGTTCCAATTGAGTAGAATGGATTCTTTGCAACTTCGGTACCCCGAAATAGTGTATTCAGGCCCGAAACACAAGTTTTGCATCTTTTTACGTGCTGAAGGTTAGCAAAATGCTCCGAAACACTCCCAAACATCATTATGGTTCCAATGGATTTGAATGGATGCTTCGCAACTTCGGTACCCCGAATACATGTTTTTCATCTTTTACGTGCCGAAGATAGCGAAATGCTCCGAAACACTCCCAAACATCATTTTTGTTCCAATGGAGTAGAATGGATGCTTCGCAAGTTCGGTACCCCGAAATAGTGCATTCAGGCCCAAACACAAGTTTTGCATCTTTTTACATGTTGAAGGTTAGAGAAATGCTCCGAAACACTCCCAAACATCATTTTGGTTCCAATGGAGTAGAATGGATGCTTCGCAACTTTGGTACCCCGAAATACTGCATTCAGGCTCGAACACAGGTTTTGCATCTTTTACGTGCCGAAGGATAGCGAAATGCTCCGAAACACTCCCAAACATCATTTTGGCTCGAATGGACTAGAATGGATGCTTCCCAACTTTGGTACCCCGAAACAGTGCACTCAGACTCGAACACAAGTTTTGCACCTTTTTACGTGCCGAGGGCTAGCGAAATGCTCCGAAACACTCCCAAACATCATTTTGGTTCCAATGGAGTAGAATGGATGCTTTGCAACTTTGGTACCGCAAAATAGTGCAATTAGGCTCGAACACAAGTTTTGCATCTTTTACGTGCCGATGGTTAGCGAAATGCTCCGAAACACTCCCAAACATCATTTTGGGTCCAATGGAGTAGAATGGATGCTTTGCAACTTTCGTACCCCGAAATAGTGCATTCAGGCTCAAACACAAGTTTTGCATCTTTTACGTCCAATAGGTTAGCGAAATGCTCTGAAACACTCCCAAACATCATTTTGGTTCCAATGGAGTAGAATGGATGCTTCGACTCTTTGGTACCCTGAAATACTGCATTCAGGCTCGAACACAAGTTTTGCATCTTTTACGTGCCGAAGGTTAGCGAAGTGCTCTGAAACACTCTCAAACATCATTTTGGGTCGAATGGACTAGAATGGATGCTTCCCAACTTTGGTACCCGAAATAGTGCACTCAGGCTCGAACACAAGTTTAGCATCTTTTTATGTGCCGAAGGTTAGCGAAATACTCCGAAACACTCCCAAACATCATTTTGGTTCCAATGGAGTAGAATGGATGCTTCACAACTTTGGTACCCCGAAATAGTGCATTCAGGCTCGAACACAAGT
Source organism: Cenchrus fungigraminus (assembly GCA_036936925.1). NCBI lineage: Eukaryota > Viridiplantae > Streptophyta > Magnoliopsida > Poales > Poaceae > Cenchrus > Cenchrus fungigraminus. Next base: position 51,935,050 of record CM072780.1, read on the forward strand.
TTTGCATCTTTTACGTGCCGAAGGTTAGCGAAATGCTCCGAAACACTCCCAAACATCATTTTTATTTCAATGAAGTAGAATGGATGCTTCGCAACTTTGGTACCCCGAAATACTGCATTTAGGCTCGAACACAGGTTTTGCATCTTTTACATGCCGAAGGTTAGCGAAATGCTCCGAAATACTCCCAAACTTCATTTTGGGTCGATTGGACTAGAATGGATGCTTCCCAACTTTGGTACCACAAAACAGTGCACTCAGGCTCGAACACAAGTTTTGCAGCTTTTTACGTGCCGAAGGCTAGCGAAATGCTCCGAAACACTCCCAAACATCATTTTGGTTCCAATGGAGTACAATGGATGCTTTGCAACTTTGGTACTCCGAAATAGTGCAATCAGGCTCAAACACAAGTTTTGCATCTTTTACGTGCCGATGGTTAGCGAAATGCTCCGAAACACTCCCAAACATCATTTTGGGTTCAATGGAGTAGAATGGATGCTATGCAACTTTAGTACCCCGAAATAGTGCATTCAGGCTCGAACACAAGTTTTGCATCTTTTACGTCCAATAGGTTAGCGAAATGCTCTGAACCACTCCCAAACATCATTTTGGTTCCAATGGAGTAGAATGGATGCTTCGCAACTTTGGTACCCCGAAATAGTGCATTCAGGCTCGAACACAAGTTTTGCATCTTTTACGTGCCGAAGGTTAGCGAAATGCTCCGAAACACTTCCAAACATCATTTTGGTTCCAATGGAGTAGAATGGAAGCTTCGGAACTTTGGTACCCCGAAATAGTGCATTCAAGCTCGAACACAAGTTTTGCATCTTTTACGTGTCGAAGGTTAGCGAAATGGTCCGAAACAATCCCAAACATCATTTTGGTTCCAATTGAGTAGAATGGATGCTTTGCAACTTCGGTACCCCAAAATAGTGCATTTAGGCCCGAAACACAAGTTTTGCATCTTTTTACGTGCTGAAGGTTAGCAAAATGCTTCGAAACACTCCCAAACATCATTTTGCTTGCAATGGAGTAGAATGGATGCTTCGACTCTTTGGTACCCTGAAATACTGCATTCAGGCTCGAACAAAAGTTTTGCGTCTGTTACGTGCCGAAGGTTAGCGAAGTGCTCTGAAACACTCCCAATCATCATTTTGGGTCGAATGGACTAGAATGGATGCTTCCCAACTTTGGTACCCAAAATATTGCACTCAGGCTCGAACACAAGTTTAGCATCTTTTTACGTGCCGAAGGTTAGCAAAATACTCCGAAACACTCCCAAACATCATTTTGGTTCCAATGGAATAGAATGGATGCTTCACAACTTTGGTACCCCGAAATACTGCATTCAGGCTCGAACACAAGTTTTGCATCTTTTACGTGCCGAAGGTTAGCGAAATGCTCCGAAACACTCCCAAACATCATTTTGGGTCGAATGGACTAGAATGGATGCTTCCCAACTTTGGAACCCGAAATAGTAGACTCAGGCTCGAACACAACTTTAGCATCTTTTTACGTGCCGAAGGTTAGCGAAATACTCCGAAACACTCCCAAACATCATTTTGGTTCCAATGGAGTAGAATGGATGCTGCGCAACTTTGGTACCCCGAAATAGTGCATTCGGGCTGGAACACAAGTTTTGCATCTTTTACGTGCCGAAGGTTAGCGAAATGCTCCGAAACACTCGCAAACATCATTTTGATTTCAATGGAGTAGAATGGATGCTTCACAACTTTGGTACCCCGAAATACTGCATTTAGGCTCGAACACAGTTTTTGCATCTTTTACATGCCGAAGGTTAGCGAAATGCTCCGAAACACTCCCAAACTTCATTTTGGGTCGATTGGACTAGAATGGATGCTTCCCAACTTTGGTACCACGAAACAGTGCACTCAGGCTCGAACACAAGTTTTGCACCATTTTACGTGCCGAAGGCTAGCGAAATGCTCCGAAACACTCCCAAACATCATTTTGGTTCCAATGGAGTAGAATGGATGCTTGGCAACTTTGGTACCCCGAAATAGTGCAATCAGGCTCGAACACAAGTTTTGCATCTTTTACGTGCCGATGTTTAGCGAAATGCTCCGAAACACTCCCAAACATCATTTTGGGTCCAATGGAGTAGAATGGATGCTTTGCAACTTTGGTTCCCCGAAATAGTGCATTCAGGCTCGAACACAAGTTTTGCATCTTTTACGTCCTATAGGTTAGCGAAATGCTCTGAAACACTCCAAAACATCATTTTGTTTCCAATGGAGTAGAATGGATGCTTCGCAACTTTGGTACCCTGAAATACTGCATTCAGGCTCGAACACTGGTTTTGCATCTTTTACATGCCGAAGGTTAGCGAAGTGCTCTGAAACACTCCCAAACATCATTTTGGGTCGAATGGACTAGAACGGATGCTTCCCAACTTTGGTACCCGAAATAGTGGACTCAGGCTCGAACAAAAGTTTAGCATCTTTTTACGTGCCGAAGGTTAGCGAAATACTCCGAAACACTCCCAAACATCATTTTGGTTCCAATGGAGTAGAATGGATGCTTCGCAACTTTGGTACCCCGAAATAGTGCATTCAGGATCGAACACAAGTTTTGCATCTTTTACGTGCCAAAGGTTAGCGAAATGCTCCGAAAGACTCCCAAACATCATTTTGATTTCAATGGAGTAGAATGGATGCTTCGCAACTTTGGTACCCCGAAATACTGCATTTAGGCTCGAACACAGGTTTTGCATCTTTTACATGCTGAAGGTTAGCGAAATGCTTCGAAACACTCCCAAACAACATTTTGGGTCGATTTGACTAGAATGGATACTTCCCAACTTTGGTACCCCGAAACAGTGCACTCAGGCTCGAACACAAGTTTTGCACCTTTTTACGTGCCGAAGGCTAGCGAAATGCTCCGAAACACTCCCAAACATTATTTTGGTTCCAATGGAGTAGAATGGATGCTTTGCAACTTTGGTACCCCGAAATAGTGCATTCAGGCTCGAACACAAGTTTTGCATCTTTTACGTGCCGATGGTTAGCAAAATGATCCGAAACACTCCCAAACATCATTTTGGGTCCAATGGAGTAGAATGGATGCTTTGCAACTTTGGTACCCCAAAATAGTGCATTCAGGCTCGAACACAAGTTTTGCATCTTTTACGTCCAATAGGTTAGCGAAATGCTCTGAAACACTCTCAAACATCATTTCGGTTCCAATGGAGTAGAATGGATGCTTCGACTCTTTGGAACCCTGAAATACTGCATTCAGGCTTGAACAAAAGTTTTGCATCTTTTACGTGCCGAAGGTTAGCGAAGTGCTCTGAAACACTCCCAAACATCATTTTGGGTCGAATGGACTAGAATGGATGCTTCCCAACTTTGGTACCTGAAATAGTGGACTCAGGCTCGAACACAAGTTTAGCATCTTTTTACGTGCTGAAGGTTAGTGAAATACTCCGAAACACTCCCAAACATCATTTTGGTTCCAATGGAGTAGAATGGATGCTTCGCAACTTTGGTACCCCGAAATAGTGCATTTAGGCTCGAACACAAGTTTTGCATCTTTTACGTGCCGAAGGATAGCGAAATGCTCCGAAAGACTCCCAAACATCATTTTGATTTCAATGGAGTAGAATGGATGCTTCGCAACTTTGGTACCCCGAAATAGTGCATTCAGGCTCGAACACAAGTTTTGCATCTTTTACGTGTCGAAGGTTAGCGAAATGCTTCGAAACACTCCCAAACATCATTTTGATTTCAATGGAGTAGAATGGATGCTTCGCAACTTTGGTACCTTGAAATACTGCATTCAGGCTTGAACAAAAGTTTTGCATCTTTTACGTGCCGAAGGTTAGCGAAGTGCTCTGAAACACTCCCAAACATCATTTTGGGTCGAATGGACTAGAATGGATGCTTCCCAACTTTGGTACCCCGAAATAGTGCATTCAGGCTCGAACACAAGTTTTGCATCTTTTACGTGCCGAAGGTTAGCAAAATGCTCTGAAACACTCGCAAACATCATTTTGATTTCAATGGAGTAGAATGGATGCTTCGCAACTTTGGTACCCCGAAATACTGCATTTAGGCTCAAACACAGGTTTTGCATCTTTTACATGCCGAAGGTTAGCTAAATGCTCCGAAACACTAGCAAACATCATTTTGGTTCCAATGGAGTAGTATGGATGCTTTGCAACTTCGGTACCCCGAAATAGTGCATTCGGGCTCGAACACAAGTTTTGCATTTTTTACGTGCCGATGGTTAGCGAAATGCTCCGAAACACTCCCAAACATCATTTTGGTTCCAATGGAGTTCAATGGATGCTTTGCAACTTTGGTACCCCGAAATAGTGCATTCAGGCTCGAACACAAGTTTTGCATCTTTTACGTGCCGATGGGTAGCGAAATGCTCCGAAACACTCCCAAACATCATTTTGGGTCCGATGGAGTAGAATGGATGCTTTGCAACTTTGGTACCCCAAAATAGTGCATTCAGGCTCGAACACAAGTTTTGCATCTTTTACGTCCAATAGGTTAGCGAAATGCTCTGAAACACTCCCAAACATCATTTTGGTTCCAATGGAGTAGAATGGATGCTTCGCAACTTCGGTACCCTGAAATACTGCATTCAGGCTCGACCACAAGTTTTGCATCTTTTACGTGCCGAAGGTTAGCGAAGTGCTCTGAAACACTCCCAAACTTCATTTTGGGTCGAATGGACTAGAATGGATGCTTCCCAACTTTGGTACCCGAAATAGTGCACTCAGGCTCGAACACAAGTTTAGCATTTTTTTACATGCCGAAGGTTAGCGAAATACTCCGAAACACTCCCAAACATCATTTTGGTTCTAATGGAGTAGAATGGATGCTTCGCAACTTTGGTACCCCGAAATAGTGCATTCAGGCTCGAACACAAGTTTTGCATCTTTTACGTGCCCAAGGTTAGCGAAATGCTCCGAACCACTCCCAAACATCATTTTGATTTCAATGGAGTAGAATGGATGCTTCACAACTTTGGTACCACTAAATACTGCATTTAGGCTCGAACACAGGTTTTGCATCTTTTACATGCCGAAGGTTAGCGAAATGCTCCGAAACACTCCAAACATCATTTTGGGTCGATTGGACTAGAATGGATGCTTCCCAACTTTGGTACCCTGAAACAGTGCACTCAGGCTCGAACACAAGTTTTGCACCTTTTTACGTGCCGAAGGCTAGCGAAATGCTCCGAAACACTCCCAAACATCATTTTGGTTCCATTGGAGTAGAATGGATGCTTTGCAACTTTGGTACCCAGAAATAGTGCAATCAGGCTCGAACACAAGTTTTGCATCTTTGACGTGCCGATGTTTAGTGAAATGCTCCGAAACACTCCCAAATATCATTTTGGGTCCAATGGAGTAGAATGGATGCTTTGCAACTTTGGTACCCCGAAATAGTGCATTCAGGCTCGAACACAAGTTTTGCATCTTTTACGTCCAATATGTTAGCGAAATGCTCTAAAACACTCCCAAACATCATTTTGGTTCCAATGGAGTAGAATGGATGCTTCGCAACTTTGGTACCCTGAAATACTGCATTCAGGCTCGAACACAAGTTTTGCATCTTTTACGTGCCGAAGGTTAGCGAAGTGCTCCGAAACACTCCCAAACATCATTTTGGGTCGAATGGACTAGAATGGAGGCTTCCCAACTTTGGTACCCGAAATAGTGCACTTAGGCTCGAACACAAGTTTAGCATCATTTTACGTGCCGAAGGTTAGCGAAATACTCCGAAACACTCCCAAACATCATTTTGATTTCAATGGAGTAGAATGGATGCTTCGCAACTTTGGTACCCCGAAATAGTGCATTCAGGCTCGAACACAAGTTTTGCATCTTTACGTGCCGAAGGTTAGCGAAATACTCTGAAACACTCCCAAACATGATTTTGATTTCAATGGAGTAGAATGGATGCTTCGCAACTTTGGTACCCCGAAATAGTGCATTCAGGCTCGAACACAAGTTTTGCATCTTTTACGTGTCGAAGGTTAGCGAAATGCTTCGAAACACTCCCAAACATCATTTTGATTTCAATGGAGTAGAATGGATGCTTCGCAACTTTGGTACCCCGAAATACTGCATTTAGGCTCGAACACAGGTTTTGCATCTTTTACATGCCGAAGGTTAGCGAAATGCTCCGAAACACTCCCAAACATCATTTTGGGTCGAATGGACTAGAATAGATGATCCCAACTTTGGTAGCCCGAAAAAGTGCACTGAAGCTCGAACACAAGTTTTTGCATCTTTCTACGTGCCGAAGGTTAGCGAAATGCTCCGAAACACTACCAAACATCATTTTGGGTCCAATAAAGTAGAATGGATGCTTCCCAACATTGGTAGCCCGAAAAAGTGCACTCAGGCTCGAACACAAGTTTTTGCATCTTTTTACGTGCCGAAGATTAGCGAAATGCTCCGAAACACTCCCAAACATCATTTTGGGTCGAATGGACTAGAATGGATGCTTCCCAACTTTGGTAGCCTGAAAAAGTGCAGTCAGGCTCGAACACAAATTTTGCATCTTTTATGTCCCAAAGGTTAGCAAAATGCTCCGAAACACTCCCAAACATCATTTTGGTTCCAATGTTGTATAATGGATGCTTCGCAACTTCGGTACCCCGAAATAGTGCATTCAGGCCTGAAACACAAGTTTTGCATCTTTTTACATGCCGAAGGCTAGCGAAATGCTCCGAAACAGTCCCAAACATCATTTTGGTTCCAATGGAGTAGAATGGATGCTTCGTAAGTTCGGTACCCCGAAATAGTGCATTCAGGCCCGAACACAAGTTTTGCATCTTTTTACATGTTGAAGGTTAGAGAAATGCTCCGAAACACTCCCAAACATCATTTTGGTTCCAATGGAGTAGAATGGATGCTTCGCAACTTTGGTACCCCGAAATACTGCATTCAGGCTCGAACATAGGTTTTGCATCTTTTACGTGCCGAAGGTTAGCGAAATGCTCCGAAACACACCCAAACATCATTTTGGGTCGAATGGACTAGAATGGATGCTTCCCAACTTTAGTACCCCGAAACAGTGCACTCAGGCTCTAACACAAGTTTTGCACCTTTTTACGTGCCGAAGGCTAGCGAAATGCTCTGAAACGCTCCCTAACATCATTTTGGTTCCAATGGAGTAGAATGGATGCTTTGCAACATTGGTACCCCGAAATAGTGCATTCAGGCTCGAACACAAGTTTTGCATCTTTTACGTCCAAAAGGTTAGCGAAATACTCCGAAACACTCCCAAACATCATTTTGGTTCCAATGGAGTAGAATGGATGCTTCGCAACTTTGGTACACCGAAATAGTGCATTCAGGCTCGAACACAAGTTTTCCATCTTTTACGTGCCGAAGGTTTTTTTTTGAGAAACATTTTACGTGCCGAAGGTTAGCGAAATGCTCCGAAACATTCCCAAACATCATTTTGATTTCAATGGAGTAGAATGGATACTTCGCAACTTTGGTACCCCGAAATACTGCATTTAGGCTCGAACACAGGTTTTGCATCTTTTAGATACCGAAGGTTTTTGAAATGCTCCGAAACAATCCCAAACATCATTTTGGGTCCAATGGAGTAGAAGGATGCTTCGCAACTTTGGTACCCTGAAATACTGCATTCAGGCTCGAACACACTGGTTTTGCATCTTTTCCGTGCTGAAGGTTAGCGAAGTGCTCCGAAACACTCCTAACCATCATTTTGTGTCGAATGGACTAGAATGGATGCTTCCCAACTTTGGTACCCGAAATAGTGCACTCAGGCTCGAACACAAGTTTAGCATCTTTCTACGTGCCGAAGGTTAGCGAAATACTCCGAAACACTCCCAAACATCATTTTGGTTCCAGTGGAGTAGAATGGATGCTTCGCAACTTTGGTACCCCGAAATAGTGCATTCAGGCTCGAACACAAGTTTTGCATCTTTTACGTGCCGAAGGTTAGCGAAATGCTCCGAAACACTCAAAAACATCATTTTGATTTTAATGGAGTAGAATGGATGCTTCGCAAATTTGCTACCCCGAAATACTGCATTTAGGCTCGAACACAGGTTTTGCTTCTTTTACATGCCGAAGGTTAGCGAAATGCTCCGAAACACTCCCAAACATCATTTTGGGTCGAATGGACTAGAATGGATGCTTCCCAACTTTGGTAGCCCGAAAAAGTGCACTGAAGCTCGAAAACAAGTTTTTGCATCTTTTTACGTGCCGAAGGTTAGCGAAATGCTCTGAACCACTACCAAACATAATGTTGGGTCCAATGGAGTAGAATGGATGCTTCCCAACTTTGGTAGCCCGAAAAAGTGCACTCAGGCTCGAACACAAGTTTTTGCATCTTTTTACGTGCCGAAGGTTAGCGAAATGCTCCGAAACACTCCCAAACATCATTTTGGGTCGAATGGACTAGAATGGATGCTTCCCAACTTTGGTAGCCCGAAAAAGTGCATTCAGGCACGAACACAAGTTTTGCATCTTTTGTGTCCCAAAGGCTAGTAAAATGCTCCGAAACACTCCCAAACATCATTTAGGTTCCAATGGAGTAGAATGGATGCTTCACAATTTCGGTACCCCGAAATAGTGCATTCAGGCTCGAAACACAAGTTTTGCATCTTTTTACATGCCGAAGGCTAGCGAAATGCTCCGAAACAGTCCCAAACATAATTTTGGTTCCAATGGAGTGGAATGGATGCTTCGCAAGTTCGGTACCCCGAAATAGTGCATTCAGGCCCGAACACAAGATTTGCATCTTTTTACATGTCGAAGGTTAGAGAAATGCTCCGAAACACTCCCAAACATCATTTTGGTTCCAATGGAGTAGAATGGATGCTTCGCAACTTTGGTACCCCGAAATACTGCATTCAGGCTCGAACACAGGTTTTGCATCTTTTACGTGCCGAAGGTAAGTGAAATGCTCTGAAACACTCCCAAACATCATTTTGGGTCGAATGGACCAGAATGGATGCTTCCCAACTTTGGTACCCCGAAACAGAGCACTCAGGCTTGAACACAAGTTTTGCACCTTTTTGCGTGCCGAAAGCTAGCGAAATGCTCCGAAACACTCCCAAACATCATTTTGGTTCCAATGGAGTACTATGGATGCTTTGCAACTTTGGTACCCCGAAATAGTGCATTTTGGCTCGAACACAAGTTTTGCATCTTTTACGTGCCGATGGTTAGCGAAATGCTCCGAAACACTCCCAAACATCATTTTGGGTCCAATGGAGTAGAATCGATGCTTTGCAACTTTGGTACCCCGAAATAGTGCATTCAGGCTCGAACACAAGTTTTGCATCTTTTACGTCCAAAAGGTTAGCGAAATGCTCTGAAACACTCCCAAACATCATTTTGGTTCCAATGGAGTAGAATGGATACTTCGCAACTTTGGTACCCTGAAATACTGCATTCAGGCTCGAACACAAATTTTGCATCTTTTACGTGTCGAAGCATAGCGAAGTGCTCCGAAACACTCCCAAACATCATTTTGGGTTGAATGAACTTGAATGGATGCTTCCCAACTTTGGTACCCGAAATAGTGCACTCAGGCTCGAACACAAGTTTAGCATCTTTTTACGTGCCGAAGGTTAGCGAAATACTCCGAAACACTCCCAAACATCATTTTGGGTCGAATGGACTAGAATGGATGCTTCCCAACTTTGGTACCCGAAATAGTGCACTCAGGCTCGAACACAAGTTTAGCATCTTTTTACGTGCCGAAGGTTACCAAAATACTTCGAAACACTCCCAAATATTATTTTGGTTCCCATGGAGTAGAATGGATGCCTCGCAACTTTGGTACCCCGAAATAGTGCATTCAGGCTCGAACACAAGTTTTGCATCTTTTATGTGCCGAAGGTTAGCGAAATGCTCCGAAACACTCCCAAACATCATTTTGATTTCAATGGAGTAGAATGGATGGTTCGCAACTTTGGTACCCCGAAATACTGCATTTAGGCTCGGACATAGGTTTTGCATCTTTTACATGCCGAAGGTTAGCGAATTGCTCCGAAACAGTTCCAAACATCATTTTGGGTCGAATGGACTAGAATGGATGCTTCCCAACTTCGGTTGCCCGAAAAAGTGCACTCAAGCTCGAACACAAGTTTTTGCATCTTTTTACGTGCCGAAGGTTAGCGAAATGCTCCAAAACACTACCAAACATCATTTTGGGTCCAATGGAGTAGAATGGATGCTTCCCAACTTTGGTAGCCCGAAAAAGTGCACTCAGGCTCGAACACAAGTTTTTGCATCTTTTTACGTGCCGAAGGTTAGCGAAATGCCCCGAAACACTCCCAAACATCATTTTGGGTCGAATGGACTAGAATGCATGCTTCCCAACTTTGGTAGCCCGAAAAACTGCATGCAGGCTCGAACACAAGTTTTGCATCTTTTATGACCCAAAGGTTAGTAAAATGCTCCGAAACACTCCCAAACATCATTTTGGTTCCAATGGAGTAGAATGGATGCTTCGCAACTTTGGTACCCTGAAATACTGCATTCAGGCTCGAACACAAGTTTTGCATCTTTTACGTGCCGAAGGTTAGCGAAGTGCTCCGAAACACTCCCAAACATCATTTTGGGTCGAATGGACTAGAATGGAGGCTTCCCAACTTTGGTACCCGAAATAGTGCACTTAGGCTCGAACACAAGTTTAGCATCATTTTACGTGCCGAAGGTTAGCGAAATACTCCGAAATAGTGCATTCAGGCCCGAAACAGAAGTTTTGCATCTTTTTACATGCCGAAGGCTAGCGAAATGCTCCGAAACAGTCCCAAACATCATTTTGGTTCCAATGGAGCAGAATGGATGCTTCGCAAGTTCGGGACCCCGAAATAGTGCATTCAGGCCCGAACACAAGTTTTGCATCTTTTACGTGCCGAAGGTAAGCAAAATGCTCTGAAACACTCCCAAACATCATTTTGGGTCGAATGGACTAGAATGGTTGCTTCCCAACTTTGGTACCCCGAAACAGTGCACTCAGGCTCAAACACAAGTTTTGCACCTTTTTACGTGCCGAAGGCTAGCCAAATGCTCCAAAACACTCCCAAACATCATTCTGGTTCCAATGGAGTAGTATGGATGCTTTGCAACTTTGGTACCCCGAAATAGTGCATTCGGGCTCGAACACAAGTTTTGCATCTTTTACGTGTCGATGGTTAGCGAAATGCTCCGAAACACTCCCAAACATCATTTTGGGTCCAATGGAGTAGAATGGATGCTTTGCAACTTTGGTACCCCGAAATAGTCCATTCAGGCTCGAACACAAGTTTTGCATCTTTTACGTCCAAAAGGTTAGCGAAATGCTCTGAAACACACCCAAACATCATTTTGGTTCCAATGGAGTAGAATGGATGCTACGCAACTTTGGTACCCTGAAATACTGCATTCAGGCTCGAACACAAGTTTTGCATCTTTTACGTGCCGAAGGTTAGCGAAGTGCTCTGAAACACTCCCAAACTTCATTTTCGGTCGAATGGACTAGAATGGATGCTTCCCAACTTTGGTACCCCGAAACAGTGCACTCAGGCTCGAACACAAGTTTTGCACCTTTTTACGTGCCGAAACCTAGCGAAAAGCTCCGAAACACTCCCAAACATCATTTTGGTTCCAATGGAGTAGTATGGATGCTTTGCAACTTTGGTATCCCGAAATAGTGCATTCAGGCTCGAACACATGTTTTGCATCTTTTACGTGCCGATGGTTAGCGAAATGCTCCAAAACACTCCAAAAACATCATTTTGGGTCCAATGGAGTGGAATGGATGCTTTGCAACTTTGGTACCCCGAAATAGTGCGTTCAGGCTCGAACACAAGTTTTGCATCTTTTACGTCCAAAAGGTTAGCGAAATGCTCTGAAACACTCCCAAACATCATTTTGGTTCCAATGGAGTAGAATGGATGCTTCGCAACTTTGGTACCCTGAAATACTGCATTCAGGCTCGAACACAAGTTTTGCATCTTTTATGTGCCGAAGGTTAGCGAAATGCTCCGAAACACTCCCTAACATCATTTTGATTTCAATGGAGTAGAATGGATGGTTCGCAACTTTGGTACCCCGAAATACTGCATTTAGGCTCGAACACAGGTTTTGCATCTTTTACATGCCGAAGGTTAGCGAAATGCTCCGAAATAGTCCCAAACATCATTTTGGGTCGAATGGACTAGAATGGATGCTTCCCAACTTTGGTTGCCCGAAAAAGTGCACTCAAGCTCAAACACAAGTTTTTGCATCTTTTTACGTGCTGAAGGTTAGCGAAATGCTCCGAAACACTACCAAACATCATTTTGGGTCCAATGGAGTAGAATGGATGCTTCTCAACTTTGGTAGACCGAAAATGTGCACTCAGGCTCGAACACAAGTTTTTGCATCTTTTTACGTGCCGAAGGTTAGCGAAATGATCCGAAACACTCCCAAACATCATTTTGGGTCGAATGGACTAGAATGCATGCTTCCCAACTTTGGTAGCCCGAAAAAGTGCATTCAGGCTCGAACACAAGTTTTGCATCTTTTATGACCCAAAGGTTAGTAAAATGCTCTGAAACACTCCCAAACATCATTTTGGTACCAATGGAGTAGAATGGATGCTTCGCAACTTCGGTAACCCGAAATATTGCATTCAGGCCCGAAACACAAGTTTTGCATCTTTTTACATGCCGAAGGCTAGCGAAATGCTCCGAAACAGTCCCAAACATCATTTTGGTTCCAATGGAGTAGAATGGATGCTTCGCAAGTTCGGTACCCCGAAATAGTGCATTCAGGCCCGAACACAGGTTTTGCATCTTTTACGTGCCGAAGGTAAGCGAAATGCTCTGAAACACTCCCAAACATTATCTTGGGTCGAATGGACAAGAATGGATGCTTCCCAACTTTGGTACCCCGAAACAGTGCACTCAGGCTCGAACACAAGTTCTGCACCTTTTTACGTGCCGAAGGCTAGCGAAATGCTCCGAAACACTCCCAAACATCATTTTGGTTCCAATGGAGTACTATGGATGCTTTGCAACTTTGGTACCCCAAAATAGTGCATTCGAGCCGAACACAAGTTTTGCATCTTTTACGTGCCGATGGTTAGCGAAATGCTCCGAAACACTCCCAAACATCATTTTGGGTCCAATGGAGTAGAATGGATACTTTGCAACTTTGGTACCCCGAAATAGTCCATTCAGGCTCGAACACAAGTTTTGCATCTTTTACGTCCAAAAGGTTAGCGAAATGCTCTGAAACACTCCCAAACATCATTTTGGTTCCAATGGAGTAGAATGGATGCTTCGCAACTTTGGTACCCTGAAATAATGCATTCAGGCTCGAACACAAGTTTTGCATGTTTTACGTGCCGAAGGTTAGCGAAGTGCTCCGAAACACTCCCAAACTTCATTTTGGGTCGAATGGACTGGATGCTTCCCAACTTTGGTACCCGAAATAGTGCACTCAGGCTCGAACACAAGTTTAGCATATTTTTACGTGCCGAAGGTTAGAAAAATACACCGAAACACTCCCAAACATCATTTTGGTTCCAATGGAGTAGAATGGATGCTTCGCAACTTTGGTACCTCGAAATAGTGCATTCAGGCTCGTACACAAGTTTTGCATCTTTTATGTGCCGAAGGTTAGCGAAATGCTCCGAAACACTCCCAAACATCATTTTTGGTCGATTGGACTAGAATGGATGCTTCCCAACTTTGGTACCCCGAAATAGTGCATTCAGGCTCGAACACAAGTTTTGCATCTTTTACGTGCTGATGGTTAGCGAAATGCTCCAAAACACTCCCAAACATCATTTTGGGTCCAATGGAGTGGAATGGATGCTTTGTAACTTTGGTACCCTGAAATAGTGCGTTCAGGCTCGAACGTAAGTTTTGCATCTTTTACGTCCAAAAGGTTAGCGAAATGCTCTGAAACACTCCCAAACATCATTTTGGTTCCAATGGAGTAGAATGGATGCTTCGCAACTTTGGTACCCTGAAATACTGCATTCAGGCTCGAACACAAGTTTTGCATCTTTTACGTGCCGAAGGTTAGCGAAGTGCTCCGAAACACTCCCAAACTTCATTTTGGGTTGAATGGACTGGATGCTTCCCAACTTTGGTACCCAAAATAGTGCACTCAGGCTCGAACACAAGTTTAGCATCTTTTTACGTGCCGAAGGTTAGCAAAATACACCGAAACACTCCCAAACATCATTTTGGTTCCAATGGAGAAGAATGGATGCTTCGCAACTTTGGAACCTCGAAATAGTGCATTCAGGCTCGTACACAAGTTTTGCATCTTTTATGTGCCGTAGGTTAGCGAAGTGCTCTGAAACACTCCCAAACTTCATTTTCGGTCGAATGGACTAGAATGGATGCTTCCCAACTTTGGTACCCCGAAACAGTGCACTCAGGCTCGAACACAAGTTTTGCACCTTTTTACGTGTCGAAAGCTAGCGAAATGCTCCGAAACACTCCCAATCATCATTTTGGTTCCAATGGAGTAGTATGGATGCTTTGCAACTTTGGTACCCCGAAATAGTGCATTCAGGCTCGAACACAACTTTTGCATCTTTTACGTGCCGATGGTTAGCGAAATGCTCCAAAACACTCCCAAACATCATTTTGGGTCCAATGGAGTGGAATGGACGCTTTGCAACTTTGGTACCCCGAAATAGTGCGTTCAGGCTCGAACACAAGTTTTGCATCTTTTACGTCCAAAAGGTTAGCGAAATGCTCTGAAACACTCCCAAACATCATTTTGGTTCCAATGGAGTAGAATGGATGCTTCGCAACTTTGATACCCTGAAATACTGCATTCAGGCTCGAATACAAGTTTTGCATCTTTTACGTGCCGAAGGTTAGCGAAGTGCTCCGAAACACTCCCAAACATCATTTTGGGTCGAATGGACTGGATGCTTCCCAACTTTGGTACCCGAAATAGTGCACTCAGGCTCGAACACAAGTTTAGCATCTTTTTACGTGCCGAAGCTTAGCAAAATACTCCGAAACACACCCAAACATCATTTTGGTTCCAATGGAGTAGAATGGATGCTTCGCAACTTTGGTACCCCGAAATAGTGCATTCAGGCTCGAACACAAGTTTTGCATCTTTTATGTGCCGAAGGTTAGCGAAATGCTCCGAAACACTCCCTAACATCATTTTGATTTCAATGGAGTAGAATGGATGGTTCGCAACTTTGGTACCCCGAAATACTGCATTTAGGCTCGAACACAGGTTTTGCATCTTTTACATGCCGAAGGTTAGCGAAATGCTCCGAAACAGTCCCAAACATCATTTTGGGTCGAATGGACTAGAATGGATGCTTCCCAACTTTGGTACCCGAAATAGTGCACTCAGGCTCGAACACAAGTTTAGCATCTTTTTACGTGCCGAAGGTTAGAAAAATACACCGAAACACTCCCAAACATCATTTTGGTTCCAATGGAGTAGAATGGATGTTTCGCAACTTTGGTACCTCGAAATAGTGCATTCAGGCTCGTACACAAGTTTTGCATCTTTTATGTGCCGAAGGTTAGCGAAATGCTCCGAAACACTCCCAAACATCATTTTGATTTCAATGGAGTAGAATGGATGGTTCGCAACTTTGGTACCCCGAAATACGGCATTTAGGCTCGAACACAGGTTTTGCATCTTTTACATGCTGAAGGTTAGCGAAATGCTCCGAAACAGTCCCAAACATCATTTTGGGTCGAATGGACTAGAATGGATGCTTCCCAACTTTGGTTGCCCGAAAAAGTGCACTCAAGCTCGAACACAAGTTTTTGCATCTTTTTACGTGCTGAAGATTAGCGAAATGCTCCGAAACACTACCAAACATCATTTTGGGTCCAATGGAGTAGAATCGATGCTTCCCAACTTTCGTAGCCCGAAAAGGTGCACTCAGGCTCGAGCACAAGTTTTTGCATCTTTTTACGTGCCGAAGGTTAGAGAAATGCTCCGAAACACTCCCAAACAACATTTTGGGTCGAATGGACTAGAATGGATGCTTCCCAACTTTGGTTGCCCGAAAAAGTGCATTCAGGCTCGAACACAAGTTTTGCATCTTTTATGACCCAAAGGTTAGAAAATGCTCTGAAACACTCCCAAACATCATTTTGGTTCCAATGGAGTAGAATGGATGCTTCGCAACTTCGGTACCCCGAAATAGTGCATTCAGGCCCGAAACAGAAATTTTGCATCTTTTTACATGCCGAAGGCTAGCGAAATGCTCCGGAACAGTCCCAAACATCATTTTGGTTCCAATGGAGTAGAATGGATGCTTCGCAAGTACGGTACCCCGAAATAGTGCATTCAGGCCCGAACACAAGTTTTGCATCTTTTATGTGCCGAAGGTAAGCGAAATGCTCTGAAACACTCCCAAACATCATTTTGGGTCGAATGGACTAGAATGGATGCTTCCCAACTTTGGTACCCTGAAACAATGCACTTAGGCTCGAACACAAGTTTTCCACTTTTTTACGTGCCGAAAGCTAGCGAAATGCTCCGAAACACTCCCAAACATCATTTTGGTTCCAATGGAGTAGTATGGATGCTTTGCAACTTTGGTACCCCGAAATAGTGCATTCAGGCTCGAACAGAAGTTTTGCATCTTTTACGTGCCGATGGTTAGCGAAATGCTCCGAAACACTCCCAAACATCATTTTGGGTCCAATGCAGTGGAATGGATGCTTTGCAACTTTGGTACCCCGAAATAGTGCATTCAGGCTCGAACACAAGTTTTGCATATTTTACGTCCAAAAGGTTAGCGAAATGCTCTGAAACACTCCCAAACATCATTTTGGTTCCAATGGAGTAGAATGGATGCTTCGCAACTTTGGTACACTGAAATACTGCATTCAGGCTCGAACACAAGTTTTGCATCTTTTACGTGCAGAAGGTTAGCGAAGTGCTCTGAAACACTCCCAAACATCATTTTAGGTCGAATGGACTAGAATGGATGCTTCCCAACTTTGGTACCCGAAATAGTGCACTCAGGCTCGAACACATGTTTAGCATCTTTTTACGTGTCGAAGGTTAGCGAAACACTCTAAAACACTCCCAAATATCATTTTGGTTCCAACGGAGTAGAATGGATGCTTCACAACTTTGGTACCCCGAAATACTACATTCAGGCTCGAACACAGGTTTTGCATCTTTTACGTTGCGATGGCTAGCGAAATGCTCCGAAACACTCCCAAACACCATTTTGGTTCCAATGGAGTAGAATGGATGCTTCACAACTTTGGTACCCCGAAATACTGCATTCAGGCTCGAACACAGGTTTTGCATCTTTTACGTGCCGAAGGTAAGCGAAATGCTCCGAAACACTCCCAAACATCATTTTGGGGCGAATGGACTAGAATGGATGCATCCCAACTTTGGTACCCCGAAACAGTGCACTCAGGCTCGAACACAAGTTTTGCACCTTTTTACGTGCTGAAAGCTAGCGAAATGCTCCGAAACAGTCCCAAACATCATTTTGGTTCCAATGGAGTAGTATGGATGCTTTGCAACTTTGGTACCCCAAAATAGTGCATTCAGGCTCGAACACAAGTTTAGCATCTTTTACATGCCGATGGTTAGCGAAATGCTCCGAAACACTCCCAAACATCATTTTGGGTCCAATGGAGTAGAATGGATGCTTTGCAACTTTGGTACCCCGAAATAGTCCATTCAGGCTCGAACACAAGTTTTGCATCTTTTACGTCCAAAAGGTTAGCGAAATGCTCTGAAACACACCCAAACATCATTTTGGTTCCAATGGAGTAGAATGGATGCTTCGCAACTTTGGTACCCTGAAATACTGCATTCAGGCTCGAACACAAGTTTTGCATCTTTTACGTGCCGAAGGTTAGCGAAGTGCTCTGAAACACTCCCAAACTTCATTTTCGGTCGAATGGACTAGAATGGATGCTTCCCAACATTGGTACCCCGAAACAGTGCACTCAGGCTCGAACACAAGTTTTGCACCTTTTTACGTGCCGAAACCTAGCGAAATGCTCCGAAACACTCCCAAACATCATTTTGGTTCCAATGGAGTAGTATGGATGCTTTGCAACTTTGGTACCCCGAAATAGTGCATTCAGGCTCGAACACAAGTTTTGCATCTTTTACGTGCCGATGGTTAGCGAAATGCTCCAAAACACTCCAAAAACATCATTTTGGGTCCAATGGAGTGGAATGGATGCTTTGCAACTTTGGTACCCCGAAATAGTGCGTTCAGGCTCGAACACAAGTTTTGCATCTTTTACGTCCAAAAGGTTAGCGAAATGCTCTGAAACACTCCCAAACATCATTTTGGTTCCAATGGAGTAGAATGGATGCTTCGCAACTTTGGTACCCTGAAATACTGCATTCAGGCTCAAACACAAGTTTTGCATCTTTTATGTGCCGAAGGTTAGCGAAATGCTCCGAAACACTCCCTAACATCATTTTGATTTCAATGGAGTGGAATGGATGGTTCGCAACTTTGGTACCCCGAAATACTGCATTTAGGCTCGAACACAGGTTTTGCATCTTTTACATGCCGAAGGTTAGCGAAATGCTCCGAAACAGTCCCAAACATCATTTTGGGTCGAATGGACTAGAATGGATGCTTCCCAACTTTGGTTGCCCGAAAAAGTGCACTCAAGCTCAAACACAAGTTTTTGCATCTTTTTACGTGCCGAAGGTTAGCGAAATGCTCCGAAACACTACCAAACATCATTTTGGGTCCAATGGAGTAGAATGGATGCTTCTCAACTTTGGTAGACCGAAAATGTGCACTCAGGCTCGAACACAAGTTTTTGCATCTTTTTACGTGCCGAAGGTTAGCGAAATGATCCGAAACAGTCCCAAACATCATTTTGGGTCGAATGGACTAGAATGGATGCTTCCCAACTTTGGTAGCCCGAAAAAGTGCATTCAGGCTCGAACACAAGTTTTGCATCTTTTATGACCCAAAGGTTAGTAAAATGCTCTGAAACACTCCCAAACATCATTTTGGTACCAATGGAGTAGAATGGATGCTTCACAACTTCGGTACCCCGAAATATTGCATTCAGGCCCGAAACACAAGTTTTGCATCTTTTTACATGTCGAAGGCTAGCGAAATGCTCCGAAACAGTCCCAAACATCATTTTGGTTCCAATGGAGTAGAATGGATGCTTCGCAAGTTCGGTACCCCGAAATAGTGCATTCAGGACCGAACACAAGTTTTGCATCTTTTACGTGCCGAAGGTATGCGAAATGCTCTGAAACACTCCCAAACATTATTTTGGGTCGAATGGACTAGAATGGATGCTTCCCAACTTTGGTACCCCGAAACAGTGCACTCTGGCTCGAACACAAGTTTTGCACCTTTTTACATGCCGAAGGCTAGCGAAATGCTCCGAAACACTCCCAAACATCATTTTGGTTCCAATGGAGTACTATGGATGCTTTGCAACTTTGGTACCCCGAAATAGTGCATTCGGGCTCGAACACAAGTTTTGCATCTTTTACGTGCCGATGGTTAGCGAAATGCTCCGAAACACTCCCAAACATCATTTTGGGTCCAATGGAGTAGAATGGATACTTTGCAACTTTGGTACCCTGAAATAGTCCATTCAGGCTCGAACACAAGTTTTGCATCTTTTACGTCCAAAAGGTTAGCGAAATGCTCTGAAACACTCCCAAACATCATTTTGGTTCCAATGGAGTAGAATGGATGCTTCGCAACTTTGGTACCCTGAAATACTGCATTCAGGCTCGAACACAAGTTTTGCATGTTTTACGTGCCGAAGGTTAGCGAAGTGCTCCGAAACACTCCCAAACTTCATTTTGGGTCGAATGGACTGGATGCTTCCCAACTTTGGTACCCGAAATAGTGCACTCAGGCTCGAACACAAGTTTAGCATATTTTTACGTGCCGAAGGTTAGCAAAATACACCGAAACACTCCCAAACATCATTTTGGTTCCAATGGAGTAGAATGGATGCTTCGCAACTTTGGTACCTCGAAATAGTGCATTCAGGCTCGTACACAAGTTTTGCATCTTTTATGTGCCGAAGGTTAGCGAAATGCTCCGAAACACTCCCAAACATCATTTTCGGTCGATTGGACTAGAATGGATGCTTCCCAACTTTGGTACCCCGAAACAGTGCACTCAGGCTCGAACACAAGGTTTGCACCTTTTTACGTGCCGAAAGCTAGCGAAATGCTCCGAAACACTCCCAAACATCATTTTGGTTCCAATGGAGTAGTATGGATGCTTTGCAACTTTGGTACCCCGAAATAGTGCATTCAGGCTCGAACACAAGTTTTGCATCTTTTACGTGCTGATGGTTAGCGAAATGCTCCAAAACACTCCCAAACATCATTTTGGGTCCAATGGAGTGGAATGGATGCTTTGTAACTTTGGTACCCCGAAATAGTGCGTTCAGGCTCGAACGCAAGTTTTGCATCTTTTACGTCAAAAAGGTTAGCGAAATGCTCTGAAACACTCCCAAACATCATTTTTGTTCCAATGGAGTAGAATGGATGCTTCGCAACTTTGGTACCCTGAAATACTGCATTCAGGCTCGAACACAAGTTTTGCATCTTTTACGTGCCGAAGGTTAGCGAAGTGCTCCGAAACACTCCCAAACTTCATTTTGGGTTGAATGGACTGGATGCTTCCCAACTTTGGTACCCAAAATAGTGCACTCAGGCTCGAACACAAGTTTAGCATCTTTTTACGTGCCGAAGGTTAGCAAAATACACCGAAACACTCCCAAACATCATTTTGGTTCCAATGGAGTAGAATGGATGCTTCGCAACTTTGGTACCTCGAAATAGTGCATTCAGGCTCGTACACAAGTTTTGCATCTTTTATGTGCCGAAGGTTAGCGAAGTGCTCTGAAACACTCCCAAACTTCATTTTCGGTCGAATGGACTAGAATGGATGCTTCCCAACTTTGGTACCCCGAAACAGTGTACTCAGGCTCGAACACAAGTTTTGCACCTTTTTACGTCCCGAAAGCTAGCGAAATGCTCCGAAACACTCCCAAATATCATTTTGGTTCCAATGGCGTAGTATGGATGCTTTGCAACTTTGGTACCCCGAAATAGTGCATTCAGGCTCGAACACAACTTTTGCATCTTTTACGTGCCGATGGTTAGCGAAATGCTCCAAAACACTCCCAAACATCATTTTGGGTCCAATGGAGTGGAATGGATGCTTTGCAACTTTGGTACCCCGAAATAGTGCGTTCAGGCTCGAACACAAGTTTTGCATCTTTTACGTCCAAAAGGTTAGCGAAATGCTCTGAAACACTCCCAAACATCATTTTGGTTCCAATGGAGTAGAATGGATGCTTCGCAACTTTGGTACCCTGAAATACTGCATTCAGGCTCGAACACAAGTTTTGCATCTTTTACGTGCCGAAGGTTAGCGAAGTGCTCCGAAACACTCCCAAACATCATTTTGGGTCGAATGGACTGGATGCTTCCCAACTTTGGTACCCGAAATAGTGCACTCAGGCTCGAACACAAGTTTAGCATCTTTTTACGTGCCGAAGCTTAGCAAAATACTCCGAAACACACCCAAACATCATTTTGGTTCCAATGGAGTAGAATGGATGCTTCGCAACTTTGGTACCCCGAAATAGTGCATTCAGGCTCGAACACAAGTTTTGCATCTTTTATGTGCCGAAGGTTAGCGAAATGCTCCGAAACACTCCCTAACATCATTTTGATTTCAATGGAGTAGAATGGATGGTTCGCAACTTTGGTACCCCGAAATACTGCATTTAGGCTCGAACACAGGTTTTGCATCTTTTACATGCCGAAGGTTAGCGAAATGCTCCGAAACAGTCCCAAACATCATTTTGGGTCGAATGGACTAGAATGGATGCTTCCCAACTTTGGTACCCGAAATAGTGCACTCAGGCTCGAACACAAGTTTAGCATCTTTTTACGTGCCGAAGGTTAGAAAAATACACCGAAACACTCCCAAACATCATTTTGGTTCCAATGGAGTAGAATGGATGTTTCGCAACTTTGGTACCTCGAAATAGTGCATTCAGGCTCGTACACAAGTTTTGCATCTTTTATGTGCCGAAGGTTAGCGAAATGCTCCGAAACACTCCCAAACATCATTTTGATTTCAATGGAGTAGAATGGATGGTTCACAACTTTCGTACCCCGAAATACGGCATTTAGGCTCGAACACAGGTTTTGCATCTTTTACATGCCGAAGGTTAGCGAAATGCTCCGAAACAGTCCCAAACATCATTTTGGGTCGAATGGACTAGAATGGATGCTTCCCAACTTTGGTTGCCCGAAAAAGTGCACTCAAGCTCGAACACAAGTTTTTGCATCTTTTTACGTGCTGAAGATTAGCGAAATGCTCCGAAACACTACCAAACATCATTTTGGGTCCAATGGAGTAGAATCGATGCTTCCCAACTTTCGTAGCCCGAAAAGGTGCACTCAGGCTCGAGCACAAGTTTTTGCATCTTTTTACGTGCCGAAGGTTAGAGAAATGCTCCGAAACACTCCCAAACAACATTTTGGGTCGAATGGACTAGAATGGATGCTTCCCAACTTTGGTTGCCCGAAAAAGTGCATTCAGGCTCGAACACAAGTTTTGCATCTTTTATGACCCAAAGGTTAGAAAATGCTCTGAAACACTCCCAAACATCATTTTGGTTCCAATGGAGTAGAATGGATGCTTCGCAACTTCGGTACCCCGAAATAGTGCATTCAGGCCCGAAACAGAAATTTTGCATCTTTTTACATGCCGAAGGCTAGCGAAATGCTCCGGAACAGTCCCAAACATCATTTTGGTTCCAATGGAGTAGAATGGATGCTTCGCAAGTACGGTACCCCGAAATAGTGCATTCAGGCCCGAACACAAGTTTTGCATCTTTTATGTGCCGAAGGTAAGCGAAATGCTCTGAAACACTCCCAAACATCATTTTGGGTCGAATGGACTAGAATGGATGCTTCCCAACTTTGGTACCCTGAAACAGTGCACTTAGGCTCGAACACAAGTTTTCCACTTTTTTACGTGCCGAAAGCTAGCGAAATGCTCCGAAACACTCCCAAACATCATTTTGGTTCCAATGGAGTAGTATGGATGCTTTGCAACTTTGGTACCCCGAAATAGTGCATTCAGGCTCGAACAGAAGTTTTGCATCTTTTACGTGCCGATGGTTAGCGAAATGCTCCAAAACACTCCCAAACATCATTTTGGGTCCAATGCAGTGGAATGGATGCTTTGCAACTTTGGTACCCCGAAATAGTGCATTCAGGCTCGAACACAAGTTTTGCATATTTTACGTCCAAAAGGTTAGCGAAATGCTCTGAAACACTCCCAAACATCATTTTGGTTCCAATGGAGTAGAATGGATGCTTCGCAACTTTGGTACACTGAAATACTGCATTCAGGCTCGAACACAAGTTTTGCATCTTTTACGTGCAGAAGGTTAGCGAAGTGCTCTGAAACACTCCCAAACATCATTTTAGGTCGAATGGACTAGAATGGATGCTTCCCAACTTTGGTACCCGAAATAGTGCACTCAGGCTCGAACACATGTTTAGCATCTTTTTACGTGTCGAAGGTTAGCGAAACACTCTAAAACACTCCCAAATATCATTTTGGTTCCAACGGAGTAGAATGGATGCTTCACAACTTTGGTACCCCGAAATACTGCATTCAGGCTCGAACACAGGTTTTGCATCTTTTACGTTGCAAAGGCTAGCGAAATGCTCCGAAACACTCCCAAACACCATTTTGGTTCCAATGGAGTAGAATGGATGCTTCACAACTTTGGTACCCCGAAATACTGCATTCAGGCTCGAACACAGGTTTTGCATCTTTTACGTGCCGAAGGTAAGCGAAATGCTCCGAAACACTCCCAAACATCATTTTGGGGCGAATGGACTAGAATGGATGCATCCCAACTTTGGTACCCCGAAACAGTGCACTCAGGCTCGAACACAAGTTTTGCACCTTTTTACGTGCTGAAAGCTAGCGAAATGCTCCGAAACACTCCCAAACATCATTTTGGTTCCAATGGAGTAGTATGGATGCTTTGCAACTTTGGTACCCCAAAATAGTGCATTCAGGCTCGAACACAAGTTTAGCATCTTTTACATGCCGATGGTTAGCGAAATGCTCCGAAACACTCCCAAACATCATTTTGGGTCCAATGGAGTAGAATGGATGCTTTGCAACTTTGGTACCCCGAAATAGTCCATTCAGGCTCGAACACAAGTTTTGCATCTTTTACGTCCAAAAGGTTAGCGAAATGCTCTGAAACACACCCAAACATCATTTTGGTTCCAATGGAGTAGAATGGATGCTTCGCAACTTTGGTACCCTGAAATACTGCATTCAGGCTCGAACACAAGTTTTGCATCTTTTACGTGCCCAAGGTTAGCGAAGTGCTCTGAAACACTCCCAAACTTCATTTTCGGTCGAATGGACTAGAATGGATGCTTCCCAACTTTGGTACCCCGAAACAGTGCACTCAGGCTCGAACACAAGTTTTGCACCTTTTTACGTGCCGAAACCTAGCGAAATGCTCCGAAACACTCCCAAACATCATTTTGGTTCCAATGGAGTAGTATGGATGCTTTGCAACTTTGGTACCCCGAAATAGTGCATTCAGGCTCGAACACAAGTTTTGCATCTTTTACGTGCCGATGGTTAGCGAAATGCTCCAAAACACTCCAAAAACATCATTTTGGGTCCAATGGAGTGGAATGGATGCTTTGCAACTTTGGTACCCCGAAATAGTGCGTTCAGGCTCGAACACAAGTTTTGCATCTTTTACGTCCAAAAGGTTAGCGAAATGCTCTGAAACACTCCCAAACATCATTTTGGTTCCAATGGAGTAGAATGGATGCTTCGCAACTTTGGTACCCTGAAATACTGCATTCAGGCTCAAACACAAGTTTTGCATCTTTTATGTGCCGAAGGTTAGCGAAATGCTCCGAAACACTCCCTAACATCATTTTGATTTCAATGGAGTGGAATGGATGGTTCGCAACTTTGCTACCCCGAAATACTGCATTTAGGCTCGAACACAGGTTTTGCATCTTTTACATGCCGAAGGTTAGCGAAATGCTCCGAAACAGTCCCAAACATCATTTTGGGTCGAATGGACTAGAATGGATGCTTCCCAACTTTGGTTGCCCGAAAAAGTGCACTCAAGCTCAAACACAAGTTTTTGCATCTTTTTACGTGCCGAAGGTTAGCGAAATGCTCCGAAACACTACCAAACATCATTTTGGGTCCAATGGAGTAGAATGGATGCTTCTCAACTTTGGTAGACCAAAAATGTGCACTCAGGCTCGAACACAAGTTTTTGCATCTTTTTACGTGCCGAAGGTTAGCGAAATGATCCGAAACAGTCCCAAACATCATTTTGGGTCGAATGGACTAGAATGGATGCTTCCCAACTTTGGTAGCCCGAAAAAGTGCATTCAGGCTCGAACACAATTTTTGCATCTTTTATGACCCAAAGGTTAGTAAAATGCTCTGAAACACTCCCAAACATCATTTTGGTACCAATGGAGTAGAATGGATGCTTCGCAACTTCGGTACCCCGAAATATTGCATTCAGGCCCGAAACACAAGTTTTGCATCTTTTTACATGTCGAAGGCTAGCGAAATGCTCCGAAACAGTCCCAAACATCATTTTGGTTCCAATGGAGTAGAATGGATGCTTCGCAAGTTCGGTACCCCGAAATAGTGCATTCAGGACCGAACACAAGTTTTGCATCTTTTACGTGCCGAAGGTATGCGAAATGCTCTGAAACACTCCCAAACATTATTTTGGGTCGAATGGACTAGAATGGATGCTTCCCAACTTTGGTACCCCGAAACAGTGCACTCTGGCTCGAACACAAGTTTTGCACCTTTTTACGTGCCGAAGGCTAGCGAAATGCTCCGAAACACTCCCAAACATCATTTTGGTTCCAATGGAGTACTATGGATGCTTTGCAACTTTGGTACCCCGAAATAGTGCATTCGGGCTCGAACACAAGTTTTGCATCTTTTACGTGCCGATGGTTAGCGAAATGCTCCGAAACACTCCCAAACATCATTTTGGGTCCAATGGAGTAGAATGGATACTTTGCAACTTTGGTACCCTGAAATAGTCCATTCAGGCTCGAACACAAGTTTTGCATCTTTTACGTCCAAAAGGTTAGCGAAATGCTCTGAAACACTCCCAAACATCATTTTGGTTCCAATGGAGTAGAATGGATGCTTCGCAACTTTGGTACCCTGAAATACTGCATTCAGGCTCGAACACAAGTTTTGCATGTTTTACGTGCCGAAGGTTAGCGAAGTGCTCCGAAACACTCCCAAACTTCATTTTGGGTCGAATGGACTGGATGCTTCCCAACTTTGGTACCCGAAATAGTGCACTCAGGCTCGAACACAAGTTTAGCATATTTTTACGTGCCGAAGGTTAGCAAAATACACCGAAACACTCCCAAACATCATTTTGGTTCCAATGGAGTAGAATGGATGCTTCGCAACTTTGGTACCTCGAAATAGTGCATTCAGGCTCGTACACAAGTTTTGCATCTTTTATGTGCCGAAGGTTAGCGAAATGCTCCGAAACACTCCCAAACATCATTTTCGGTCGATTGGACTAGAATGGATGCTTCCCAACTTTGGTACCCCGAAACAGTGCACTCAGGCTCGAACACAAGGTTTGCACCTTTTTACGTGCCGAAAGCTAGCGAAATGCTCCGAAACACTCCCAAACATCATTTTGGTTCCAATGAAGTAGTATGGATGCTTTGCAACTTTGGTACCCCGAAATAGTGCATTCAGGCTCGAACACAAGTTTTGCATCTTTTACGTGCTGATGGTTAGCGAAATGCTCCAAAACACTCCCAAACATCATTTTGGGTCCAATGGAGTGGAATGGATGCTTTGTAACTTTGGTACCCCGAAATAGTGCGTTCAGGCTCGAACGCAAGTTTTGCATCTTTTACGTCAAAAAGGTTAGCGAAATGCTCTGAAACACTCCCAAACATCATTTTTGTTCCAATGGAGTAGAATGGATGCTTCGCAACTTTGGTACCCTGAAATACTGCATTCAGGCTCGAACACAAGTTTTGCATCTTTTACGTGCCGAAGGTTAGCGAAGTGCTCCGAAACACTCCCAAACTTCATTTTGGGTTGAATGGACTGGATGCTTCCCAACTTTGGTACCCAAAATAGTGCACTCAGGCTCGAACACAAGTTTAGCATCTTTTTACGTGCCGAAGGTTAGCAAAATACACCGAAACACTCCCAAACATCATTTTGGTTCCAATGGAGTAGAATGGATGCTTCGCAACTTTGGTACCTCGAAATAGTGCATTCAGGCTCGTACACAAGTTTTGCATCTTTTATGTGCCGAAGGTTAGCGAAGTGCTCTGAAACACTCCCAAACTTCATTTTCGGTCGAATGGACTAGAATGGATGCTTCCCAACTTTGGTACCCCGAAACAGTGTACTCAGGCTCGAACACAAGTTTTGCACCTTTTTACGTCCCGAAAGCTAGCGAAATGCTCCGAAACACTCCCAAATATCATTTTGGTTCCAATGGCGTAGTATGGATGCTTTGCAACTTTGGTACCCCGACATAGTGCATTCAGGCTCGAACACAACTTTTGCATCTTTTACGTGCCGATGGTTAGCGAAATGCTCCAAAACACTCCCAAACATCATTTTGGGTCCAATGGAGTGGAATGGATGCTTTGCAACTTTGGTACCCCGAAATAGTGCGTTCAGGCTCGAACACAAGTTTTGCATCTTTTACGTCCAAAAGGTTAGCGAAATGCTCTGAAACACTCCCAAACATCATTTTGGTTCCAATGGAGTAGAATGGATGCTTCGCAACTTTGGTACCCTGAAATACTGCATTCAGGCTCAAACACAAGTTTTGCATCTTTTATGTGCCGAAGGTTAGCGAAATGCTCCGAAACACTCCCAAACATCATTTTGATTTCAATGGAGTAGAATGGATGGTTCACAACTTTGGTACCCCGAAATACGGCATTTAGGCTCGAACACAGGTTTTGCATCTTTTACATGCCGAAGGTTAGCGAAATGCTCCGAAACAGTCCCAAACATCATTTTGGGTCGAATGGACTAGAATGGATGCTTCCCAACTTTGGTTGCCCGAAAAAGTGCACTCAAGCTCGAACACAAGTTTTTGCATCTTTTTACGTGCTGAAGATTAGCGAAATGCTCCGAAACACTACCAAACATCATTTTGGGTCCAATGGAGTAGAATCGATGCTTCCCAACTTTCGTAGCCCGAAAAGGTGCACTCAGGCTCGAGCACAAGTTTTTGCATCTTTTTACGTGCCGAAGGTTAGAGAAATGCTCCGAAACACTCCCAAACAACATTTTGGGTCGAATGGACTAGAATGGATGCTTCCCAACTTTGGTTGCCCGAAAAAGTGCATTCAGGCTCAAACACAAGTTTTGCATCTTTTATGACCCAAAGGTTAGAAAATGCTCTGAAACACTCCCAAACATCATTTTGGTTCCAATGGAGTAGAATGGATGCTTCGCAACTTCGGTACCCCGAAATAGTGCATTCAGGCCCGAAACAGAAATTTTGCATCTTTTTACATGCCGAAGGCTAGCGAAATGCTCCGGAACAGTCCCAAACATCATTTTGGTTCCAATGGAGTAGAATGGATGCTTCGCAAATACGGTACCCCGAAATTGTGCATTCAGGCCCGAACACAAGTTTTGCATCTTTTATGTGCCGAAGGTAAGCGAAATGCTCTGAAACACTCCCAAACATCATTTTGGGTCGAATGGACTAGAATGGATGCTTCCCAACTTTGGTACCCTGAAACAGTGCACTTAGGCTCGAACACAAGTTTTCCACTTTTTTACGTGCCGAAAGCTAGCGAAATGCTCCGAAACACTCCCAAACATCATTTTGGTTCCAATGGAGTAGTATGGATGCTTTGCAACTTTGGTACCCCGAAATAGTGCATTCAGGCTCGAACAGAAGTTTTGCATCTTTTACGTGCCGATGGTTAGCGAAATGCTCCAAAACACTCCCAAACATCATTTTGGGTCCAATGCAGTGGAATGGATGCTTTGCAACTTTGGTACCCCGAAATAGTGCATTCAGGCTCGAACACAAGTTTTGCATATTTTACGTCCAAAAGGTTAGCGAAATGCTCTGAAACACTCCCAAACATCATTTTGGTTCCAATGGAGTAGAATGGATGCTTCGCAACTTTGGTACACTGAAATACTGCATTCAGGCTCGAACACAAGTTTTGCATCTTTTACGTGCAGAAGGTTAGCGAAGTGCTCTGAAACACTCCCAAACATCATTTTAGGTCGAATGGACTAGAATGGATGCTTCCCAACTTTGGTACCCGAAATAGTGCACTCAGGCTCGAACACATGTTTAGCATCTTTTTACGTGTCGAAGGTTAGCGAAACACTCTAAAACACTCCCAAATATCATTTTGGTTCCAACGGAGTAGAATGGATGCTTCACAACTTTGGTACCCCGAAATACTGCATTCAGGCTCGAACACAGGTTTTGCATCTTTTACTTTGCGAAGGCTAGCGAAATGCTCCGAAACACTCCCAAACACCATTTTGGTTCCAATGGAGTAGAATGGATGCTTCACAACTTTGGTACCCCGAAATACTGCATTCAGGCTCGAACACAGGTTTTGCATCTTTTACGTGCCGAAGGTAAGCGAAATGCTCCGAAACACTCCCAAACATCATTTTGGGGCGAATGGACTAGAATGGATGCATCCCAACTTTGGTACCCCGAAACAGTGCACTCAGGCTCGAACACAAGTTTTGCACCTTTTTACGTGCTGAAAGCTAGCGAAATGCTCCGAAACACTCCCAAACATCATTTTGGTTCCAATGGAGTAGTATGGATGCTTTGCAACTTTGGTACCCCAAAATAGTGCATTCAGGCTCGAACACAAGTTTAGCATCTTTTACATGCCGATGGTTAGCGAAATGCTCCGAAACACTCCCAAACATCATTTTGGGTCCAATGGAGTAGAATGGATGCTTTGCAACTTTGGTACCCCGAAATAGTCCATTCAGGCTCGAACACAAGTTTTGCATCTTTTACGTCCAAAAGGTTAGCGAAATGCTCTGAAACACACCCAAACATCATTTTGGTTCCAATGGAGTAGAATGGATGCTTCGCAACTTTGGTACCCTGAAATACTGCATTCAGGCTCGAACACAAGTTTTGCATCTTTTACGTGCCGAAGGTTAGCGAAGTGCTCTGAAACACTCCCAAACTTCATTTTCGGTCGAATGGACTAGAATGGATGCTTCCCAACTTTGGTACCCCGAAACAGTGCACTCAGGCTCGAACACAAGTTTTGCACCTTTTTACGTGCCGAAACCTAGCGAAATGCTCCGAAACACTCCCAAACATCATTTTGGTTCCAATGGAGTAGTATGGATGCTTTGCAACTTTGGTACCCCGAAATAGTGCATTCAGGCTCGAACACAAGTTTTGCATCTTTTACGTGCCGATGGTTAGCGAAATGCTCCAAAACACTCCAAAAACATCATTTTGGGTCCAATGGAGTGGAATGGATGCTTTGCAACTTTGGTACCCCGAAATAGTGCGTTCAGGCTCGAACACAAGTTTTGCATCTTTTACGTCCAAAAGGTTAGCGAAATGCTCTGAAACACTCCCAAACATCATTTTGGTTCCAATGGAGTAGAATGGATGCTTCGCAACTTTGGTACCCTGAAATACTGCATTCAGGCTCAAACACAAGTTTTGCATCTTTTATGTGCCGAAGGTTAGCGAAATGCTCCGAAACACTCCCTAACATCATTTTGATTTCAATGGAGTGGAATGGATGGTTCGCAACTTTGGTACCCCGAAATACTGCATTTAGGCTCGAACACAGGTTTTGCATCTTTTACATGCCGAAGGTTAGCGAAATGCTCCGAAACAGTCCCAAACATCATTTTGGGTCGAATGGACTAGAATGGATGCTTCCCAACTTTGGTTGCCCGAAAAAGTGCACTCAAGCTCAAACACAAGTTTTTGCATCTTTTTACATGCCGAAGGTTAGCGAAATGCTCCGAAACACTACCAAACATCATTTTGGGTCCAATGGAGTAGAATGGATGCTTCTCAACTTTGGTAGACCGAAAATGTGCACTCAGGCTCGAACACAAGTTTTTGCATCTTTTTACGTGCCGAAGGTTAGCGAAATGATCCGAAACAGTCCCAAACATCATTTTGGGTCGAATGGACTAGAATGGATGCTTCCCAACTTTGGTAGCCCGAAAAAGTGCATTCAGGCTCGAACACAAGTTTTGCATCTTTTATGACCCAAAGGTTAGTAAAATGCTCTGAAACACTCCCAAACATCATTTTGGTACCAATGGAGTAGAATGGATGCTTCGCAACTTCGGTACCCCGAAATATTGCATTCAGGCCCGAAACACAAGTTTTGCATCTTTTTACATGTCGAAGGCTAGCGAAATGCTCCGAAACAGTCCCAAACATCATTTTGGTTCCAATGGAGTAGAATGGATGCTTCGCAAGTTCGGTACCCCGAAATAGTGCATTCAGGACCGAACACAAGTTTTGCATCTTTTACGTGCCGAAGGTATGCGAAATGCTCTGAAACACTCCCAAACATTATTTTGGGTCGAATGGACTAGAATGGATGCTTCCCAACTTTGGTACCCCGAAACAGTGCACTCTGGCTCGAACACAAGTTTTGCACCTTTTTACGTGCCGAAGGCTAGCGAAATGCTCCGAAACACTCCCAAACATCATTTTGGTTCCAATGGAGTACTATGGATGCTTTGCAACTTTGGTACCCCGAAATAGTGCATTCGGGCTCGAACACAAGTTTTGCATCTTTTACGTGCCGATGGTTAGCGAAATGCTCCGAAACACTCCCAAACATCATTTTGGGTCCAATGGAGTAGAATGGATACTTTGCAACTTTGGTACCCTGAAATAGTCCATTCAGGCTCGAACACAAGTTTTGCATCTTTTACGTCCAAAAGGTTAGCGAAATGCTCTGAAACACTCCCAAACATCATTTTGGTTCCAATGGAGTAGAATGGATGCTTCGCAACTTTGGTACCCTGAAATACTGCATTCAGGCTCGAACACAAGTTTTGCATGTTTTACGTGCCGAAGGTTAGCGAAGTGCTCCGAAACACTCCCAAACTTCATTTTGGGTCGAATGGACTGGATGCTTCCCAACTTTGGTACCCGAAATAGTGCACTCAGGCTCGAACACAAGTTTAGCATATTTTTACGTGCCGAAGGTTAGCAAAATACACCGAAACACTCCCAAACATCATTTTGGTTCCAATGGAGTAGAATGGATGCTTCGCAACTTTGGTACCTCGAAATAGTGCATTCAGGCTCGTACACAAGTTTTGCATCTTTTATGTGCCGAAGGTTAGCGAAATGCTCCGAAACACTCCCAAACATCATTTTCGGTCGATTGGACTAGAATGGATGCTTCCCAACTTTGGTACCCCGAAACAGTGCACTCAGGCTCGAACACAAGGTTTGCACCTTTTTACGTGCCGAAAGCTAGCGAAATGCTCCGAAACACTCCCAAACATCATTTTGGTTCCAATGGAGTAGTATGGATGCTTTGCAACTTTGGTACCCCGAAATAGTGCATTCAGGCTCGAACACAAGTTTTGCATCTTTTACGTGCTGATGGTTAGCGAAATGCTCCAAAACACTCCCAAACATCATTTTGGGTCCAATGGAGTGGAATGGATGCTTTGTAACTTTGGTACCCCGAAATAGTGCGTTCAGGCTCGAACGCAAGTTTTGCATCTTTTACGTCAAAAAGGTTAGCGAAATGCTCTGAAACACTCCCAAACATCATTTTTGTTCCAATGGAGTAGAATGGATGCTTCGCAACTTTGGTACCCTGAAATACTGCATTCAGGCTCGAACATAAGTTTTGCATCTTTTACGTGCCGAAGGTTAGCGAAGTGCTCCGAAACACTCCCAAACTTCATTTTGGGTTGAATGGACTGGATGCTTCCCAACTTTGGTACCCAAAATAGTGCACTCAGGCTCGAACACAAGTTTAGCATCTTTTTACGTGCCGAAGGTTAGCAAAATACACCGAAACACTCCCAAACATCATTTTGGTTCCAATGGAGTAGAATGGATGCTTCGCAACTTTGGTACCTCGAAATAGTGCATTCAGGCTCGTACACAAGTTTTGCATCTTTTATGTGCCGAAGGTTAGCGAAGTGCTCTGAAACACTCCCAAACTTCATTTTCGGTCGAATGGACTAGAATGGATGCTTCCCAACTTTGGTACCCCGAAACAGTGTACTCAGGCTCGAACACAAGTTTTGCACCTTTTTACGTCCCGAAAGCTAGCGAAATGCTCCGAAACACTCCCAAATATCATTTTGGTTCCAATGGCGTAGTATGGATGCTTTGCAACTTTGGTACCCCGAAATAGTGCATTCAGGCTCGAACACAACTTTTGCATCTTTTACGTGCCGATGGTTAGCGAAATGCTCCAAAACACTCCCAAACATCATTTTGGGTCCAATGGAGTGGAATGGATGCTTTGCAACTTTGGTACCCCGAAATAGTGCGTTCAGGCTCGAACACAAGTTTTGCATCTTTTACGTCCAAAAGGTTAGCGAAATGCTCTGAAACACTCCCAAACATCATTTTGGTTCCAATGGAGTAGAATGGATGCTTCGCAACTTTGGTACCCTGAAATACTGCATTCAGGCTCGAACACAAGTTTTGCATCTTTTACGTGCCGAAGGTTAGCGAAGTGCTCCGAAACACTCCCAAACATCATTTTGGGTCGAATGGACTGGATGCTTCCCAACTTTGGTACCCGAAATAGTGCACTCAGGCTCGAACACAAGTTTAGCATCTTTTTACGTGCCGAAGCTTAGCAAAATACTCCGAAACACACCCAAACATCATTTTGGTTCCAATGGAGTAGAATGGATGCTTCGCAACTTTGGTACCCCGAAATAGTGCATTCAGGCTCGAACACAAGTTTTGCATCTTTTATGTGCCGAAGGTTAGCGAAATGCTCCGAAACAATCACTAACATCATTTTGATTTCAATGGAGTAGAATGGATGGTTAGCAACTTTGGTACCCCGAAATACTGCATTTAGGCTCGAACACAGGTTTTGCATCTTTTACATGCCGAAGGTTAGTGAAATGCTCCAAAACAGTCCCAAACATCATTTTGGGTCGAATGGACTAGAATGGATGCTTCCCAACTTTGGTACCCGAAATAGTGCACTCAGGCTCGAACACAAGTTTAGCATCTTTTTACGTGCCGAAGGTTAGAAAAATACACCGAAACACTCCCAAACATCATTTTGGTTCCAATGGAGTAGAATGGATGTTTCGCAACTTTGGTACCTCGAAATAGTGCATTCAGGCTCGTACACAAGTTTTGCATCTTTTATGTGCCGAAGGTTAGCGAAATGCTCCGAAACACTCTTAAACATCATTTTGATTTCAATGGAGTAGAATGGATGGTTCGCAACTTTGGTACCCCGAAATACGGCATTTAGGCTCGAACACAGGTTTTGCATCTTTTACATGCCGAAGGTTAGCGAAATGCTCCGAAACAGTCCCAAACATCATTTTGGGTCGAATGGACTAGAATGGATGCTTCCCAACTTTGGTTGCCCGAAAAAGTGCACTCAAGCTCGAACACAAGTTTTTGCATCTTTTTACGTGCCGAAGATTAGCGAAATGCTCCGAAACACTACCAAACATCATTTTGGGTCCAATGGAGTAGAATGGATGCTTCCCAACTTTCGTAGCCCGGAAAGGTGCACTCAGGCTCGAACACAAGTTTTTGCATCTTTTTACGTGCCGAAGGTTAGAGAAATGCTCCGAAACACTCCCAAACAACATTTTGGGTCGAATGGACTAGAATGGATGCTTCCCAACTTTGGTAGCCCGAAAAAGTGCATTCAGGCTCGAACACAAGTTTTGCATCTTTTATGACCCAAAGGTTAGAAAATGCTCCGAAACACTCCCAAACATCATTTTGGTTCTAATGGAGTAGAATGGATGCTTCGCAACTTCGGTACCCCGAAATAGTGCATTCAGGCCCGAAACAGAAATTTTGCATCTTTTTACATGCCGAAGGCTAGCGAAATGCTCCGAAACAGTCCCAAACATCATTTCGGTTCCAATGGAGTAGAATGGATGCTTCACAAGTACGGTACCCCGAAATAGTGCATTCAGGCCCGAACACAAGTTTTGCATCTTTTATGTGCCGAAGGTAAGCGAAATTCTCTGAAACACTCCCAAACATCATTTTGGGTCGAATGGACTAGAATGGATGCTTCCCAACTTTGGTACCCCGAAACAGTGCACTTAGGCTCGAACACAAGTTTTGCACCTTTTTACGTGCCGAAAGCTAGCGAAATGCTCCGAAACACTCCCAAACATCATTTTGGTTCCAATGGAGTAGTATGGATGCTTTGCAACTTTGGTACCCCGAAATAGTGCATTCAGGCTCGAACAGAAGTTTTGCATCTTTTACGTGCCGATGGTTAGCGAAATGCTCCGAAACACTCCCAAACATCATTTTGGGTCCAATGCAGTGGAATGGATGCTTTGCAACTTTGGTACC
Organism: Cenchrus fungigraminus; assembly: GCA_036936925.1. NCBI lineage: Eukaryota > Viridiplantae > Streptophyta > Magnoliopsida > Poales > Poaceae > Cenchrus > Cenchrus fungigraminus. Next base: position 51,970,657 of record CM072780.1, read on the forward strand.
CCGAAATAGTGCATTCAGGCTCGAACACAAGTTTTGCATCTTTTACGTCCAAAAGGTTAGCGAAATGCTCTGAAACACTCCCAAACATCATTTTGGTTCCAATGGAGTAGAATGGATGCTTCGCTACTTTGGTACACTGAAATACTGCATTCAGGCTCGAACACAAGTTTTGCATCTTTTACGTGCAGAAGGTTAGCGAAGTGCTCCGAAACACTCCCAAACATCATTTTAGGTCGAATGGACTAGAATGGATGCTTCCCAACTTTGGTACCCGAAATAGTGCACTCAGGCTCGAACACATGTTTAGCATCTTTTTACGTGTCGAAGGTTAGCGAAACACTCTGAAACACTCCCAAACATCATTTTGGTTCCAACGGAGTAGAATGGATGCTTCACAACTTTGGTACCCCGAAATACTGCATTCAGGCTCGAACACAGGTTTTGCATCTTTTACGTGCCGAAGGCTAGCGAAATGCTCCGAAACACTCCCAAACATCATTTTGGTTCCAATGGAGTAGAATGGATGTTTCACAACTTTGGTACCCCGAAATACTGCATTCAGGCTCGAACACAGGTTTTGCATCTTTTACGTGCCGAAGGTAAGCGAAATGCTCCGAATCACTCCCAAATATCATTTTGGGGCGAATGGACTAGAATGGATGCATCCCAACTTTGGTACCCCGAAACAGTGCACTCAGGCTCGAACACAAGTTTTGCACCTTTTTACGTGCTGAAAGCTAGCGAAATGCTCCGAAACACTCCCAAACATCATTTTGGTTCCAATGGAGTAGTATGGATGCTTTGCAACTTTGGTACCCCGAAATAGTGCATTCAGGCTCGAACACAAGTTTGGCATCTTTTACATGCCGATGGTTAGCGAAATGCTCCGAAACACTCCCAAACATCATTTTGGGTCGAATGGAGTAGAATGGATGCTTTGCAACTTTGGTACCCCGAAATAGTGCATTCAGGCTCGAACACAACTTTTGCATGTTTTACGTCAAAAAGGTTAGCGAAATACTCTGAAACACTCCCAATCATCATTTTGGTTCCAATGGAGTAGAATGGATGCTTCGCAACTTTGGTACCCTGAAATACTGCATTCAGGCTCAAACACAAGTTTTGCATCTTTTACGTGCCGAAGGTTAGCGAAATGCTCCGAAACACTCCCAAACATCATTTTGGGTCGAATGGACTAGAATGGATGCTTCCCAACTTTGGTACCCGAAATAGTGCACTCAGGCTCGAACACAACTTTAGCATCTTTTTACGTGCCGAAGGTTAGCGAAATACTCCGAAACCCTCCCAAACATCATTTTGGTTCCAATGGAGTAGAATGGATGCTTCGCAACTTTGGTACCCCGAAATAGTGCATTCAGGCTCGAACACAAGTTTTGCATCTTTTATGTGCCGAAGGTTAGCGAAATGCTCCGAAACACTCCTAAACATCATTTTGAGTTCAATGGAGTAGAATGGATGCTTCGCAACTTTGGTACCCCGAAATACTGCATTTAGGCTCGAACACAGGTTTTGCATCTTTTACATGCCGAAGGTTAGCGAAATGCTCTGAAACACTCCCAAACATCATTTTGGGTCGAATGGACTAGAATGGATGCTTCCCAACTTTGGTTGCCCGAAAAAGTGCACTCAAGCTCGAACACAAGTTTTGCATCTTTTATGTCCCAAAGGTTAGTAAAATGCTCCGAAACACTCCCAAACATCATTTTGGTTCCAATGGCGTAGAATGGATGCTTCGCTACTTCGGTACCCCTAAATAGTGCATTCAGGCCCGAAACACAAGTTTTGCATCTTTTTACATGCCGAAGGCTAGCGAAATGCTCCGAAACAGTCCCAAACATCATTTTGGTTCCAATGGAGTAGAATGGATGCTTCGCAAGTTCGGTACCCCGAAATAGTGCATTCAGGCCCGAACACAAGTTTTGCATCTTTTTACATGTCGAAGGTTTGAGAAATGTTCTGAAACACTACCAAACATCATTTTGGTTCCAATGGAGTAGAATGGATGCTTCGCAGCTTTGGTACCCCGAAATACTGCATTCAGGCTCGAACACAGGTTTTGCATCTTTTACGTGCCGAAGGTAAGCGAAATGCTCCGAAACACTCCCAAACATCATTTTGGTTCCAATGGAGCAGAATGGATGCTTCGCAAGTTCGGGACCCCGAAATAGTGCATTCAGGCCCGAACACAAGTTTTGCATCTTTTATGTGCCGAAGGTAAGCGAAATTCTCTGAAACACTCCCAAACATCATTTTGGGTCGAATGGACTAGAATGGATGCTTCCCAACTTTGGTACCCCGAAACAGTGCACTTAGGCTCGAACACAAGTTTTGCACCTTTTTACGTGCCGAAAGCTAGCGAAATGCTCCGAAACACTCCCAAACATCATTTTGGTTCCAATGGAGTAGTATGGATGCTTTGCAACTTTGGTACCCCGAAATAGTGCATTCAGGCTCGAACAGAAGTTTTGCATCTTTTACGTGCCGATGGTTAGCGAAATGCTCCGAAACACTCCCAAACATCATTTTGGGTCCAATGCAGTGGAATGGATGCTTTGCAACTTTGGTACCCCGAAATAGTGCATTCAGGCTCGAACACAAGTTTTGCATCTTTTACGTCCAAAAGGTTAGCGAAATGCTCTGAAACACTCCCAAACATCATTTTGGTTCCAATGGAGTAGAATGGATGCTTTGCAACTTTGGTACACTGAAATACTGCATTCAGGCTCGAACACAAGTTTTGCATCTTTTACGTGCAGAAGGTTAGCGAAGTGCTCCGAAACACTCCCAAACATCATTTTAGGTCGAATGGACTAGAATGGATGCTTCCCAACTTTGGTACCCGAAATAGTGCACTCAGGCTCGAACACATGTTTAGCATCTTTTTACGTGTCGAAGGTTAGCGAAACACTCTGAAACACTCCCAAACATCATTTTGGTTCCAACGGAGTAGAATGGATGCTTCACAACTTTGGTACCCCGAAATACTGCATTCAGGCTCGAACACAGGTTTTGCATCTTTTACGTGCCGAAGGCTAGCGAAATGCTCCGAAACACTCCCAAACATCATTTTGGTTCCAATGGAGTAGAATGGATGTTTCACAACTTTGGTACCCCGAAATACTGCATTCAGGCTCGAACACAGGTTTTGCATCTTTTACGTGCCGAAGGTAAGCGAAATGCTCCGAATCACTCCCAAACATCATTTTGGGGCGAATGGACTAGAATGGATGCATCCCAACTTTGGTACCCCGAAACAGTGCACTCAGGCTCGAACACAAGTTTTGCACCTTTTTACGTGCTGAAAGCTAGCGAAATGCTCCGAAACACTCCCAAACATCATTTTGGTTCCAATGGAGTAGTATGGATGCTTTGCAACTTTGGTACCCCGAAATAGTGCATTCAGGCTCGAACACAAGTTTGGCATCTTTTACATGCCGATGGTTAGCGAAATGCTCCGAAACACTCCCAAACATCATTTTGGGTCGAATGGAGTAGAATGGATGCTTTGCAACTTTGGTACCCCGAAATAGTGCATTCAGGCTCGAACACAACTTTTGCATGTTTTACGTCAAAAAGGTTAGCGAAATACTCTGAAACACTCCCAATCATCATTTTGGTTCCAATGGAGTAGAATGGATGCTTCGCAACTTTGGTACCCTGAAATACTGCATTCAGGCTCAAACACAAGTTTTGCATCTTTTACGTGCCGAAGGTTAGCGAAATGCTCCGAAACACTCCCAAACATCATTTTGGGTCGAATGGACTAGAATGGATGCTTCCCAACTTTGGTACCCGAAATAGTGCACTCAGGCTCGAACACAACTTTAGCATCTTTTTACGTGCCGAAGGTTAGCGAAATACTCCGAAACCCTCCCAAACATCATTTTGGTTCCAATGGAGTAGAATGGATGCTTCGCAACTTTGGTACCCCGAAATAGTGCATTCAGGCTCGAACACAAGTTTTGCATCTTTTATGTGCCGAAGGTTAGCGAAATGCTCCGAAACACTCCTAAACATCATTTTGAGTTCAATGGAGTAGAATGGATGCTTCGCAACTTTGGTACCCCGAAATACTGCATTTAGGCTCGAACACAGGTTTTGCATCTTTTACATGCCGAAGGTTAGCGAAATGCTCTGAAACACTCCCAAACATCATTTTGGGTCGAATGGACTAGAATGGATGCTTCCCAACTTTGGTTGCCCGAAAAAGTGCACTCAAGCTCGAACACAAGTTTTGCATCTTTTATGTCCCAAAGGTTAGTAAAATGCTCCGAAACACTCCCAAACATCATTTTGGTTCCAATGGCGTAGAATGGATGCTTCGCTACTTCGGTACCCCTAAATAGTGCATTCAGGCCCGAAACACAAGTTTTGCATCTTTTTACATGCCGAAGGCTAGCGAAATGCTCTGAAACAGTCCCAAACATCATTTTGGTTCCAATGGAGTAGAATGGATGCTTCGCAAGTTCGGTACCCCGAAATAGTGCATTCAGGCCCGAACACAAGTTTTGCATCTTTTTACATGTCGAAGGTTTGAGAAATGTTCTGAAACACTACCAAACATCATTTTGGTTCCAATGGAGTAGAATGGATGCTTCGCAGCTTTGGTACCCCGAAATACTGCATTCAGGCTCGAACACAGGTTTTGCATCTTTTACGTGCCGAAGGTAAGCGAAATGCTCCGAAACACTCCCAAACATCATTTTGGTTCCAATGGAGCAGAATGGATGCTTCGCAAGTTCGGGACCCCGAAATAGTGCATTCAGGCCCGAACACAAGTTTTGCATCTTTTACGTGCCAAAGGTAAGCAAAATGCTCTGAAACACTCCCAAACATCATTTTGGGGCGAATGGACTAGAATGGATGCATCCCAACTTTGGTACCCCGAAACAGTGCACTCACACTCGAACACAAGTTTTGCACCTTTTTACGTGCTGAAAGCTAGCGAAATGCTCCGAAACACTCCCAAACATAATTTTGGTTCCAATGGAGTAGAATGGATGCTTTGCAACTTTGGTACCCCGAAATAGTGCATTTAGGCTCGAACACAAGCTTTGCATCTTTTACATGCCGATGGTTAGCGAAATGCTCCGAAACACTACCAAACATCATTTTGGGTCCAATGGAGTAGAATGGATGCTTTGCAACTTTGGTACCCCGAAATAGTACATTTAGGCTCGAACACAACTTTTGCATCTTTTACGTCCAAAAGGTTAGCGAAATACTCTGAAACACTCCCAAACATCATTTTGGTTCCAATGGAGTAGAATGGATGCTTCGCAACTTTGGTACCCTAAAATACTGCATTCAGGCTCAAACACAAGTTTTGCTTCTTTTACGTGCCTAAGGTTAGCGAAATGCTCTGAAACACTCCCAATCATCATTTTGGGTCGAATGGACTAGAATGGATGCTTCTCAACTTTTGTACCCTGAAAAAGTGCATTCAGGCTCGAACACAACTTTTGTATCTTTTATGTACCAAAGGTTAGTAAAATGCTCCGAAACACTCCCAAACATCATTTTGGTTCCAATGGAGTAGAATGGATGCTTCGCAACTTCGGTACCCCGAAATAGTGCATTCAGGCCCGAAACACAAGTTTTGCATCTTTTTACATGCCGAAGGCTAGCGAAATGCTCCGAAACAGTCTGAAACATCATTTTGGTTCCAATGGAGTAGAATGGATGCTTCGCAAGTTCGGTATCCCGAAATAGTGCATTCAGGCCCGAACACAAGTTTTGCATCATTTTGGTTCCAATGGAGCAAAATGGATGCTTCGCAACTTTGGTACCCCAAAATACTGCATTCGGGCTCGAACATAGGTTTTGCATCTTTTACGTGCCGAAGGTAAGCGAAATGCTCTGAAACACTCCCAAACATCATTTTGGGTCGAATGGACTAGAATGGATGCTTCCCAACTTTGGTACCCCGAAACAGTGCACTTAGGCTCGAACACTAGTTTTGCACCTTTTTACGTGCCGAAGACTAGCGAAATGCTCCGAAACACTCTAAACATCATTTTGGTTCCAATGGAGTAGTATGGATGCTTTGCAACTTTGGTACCCTGAAATAGTGCATTCAGGCTCGAACACAAGTTTTGCATCTATTACGTGCTGATGGTTAGCGAAATGCTCCGAAACACTCCCAAACATCATATTGGGTCCAATGGAGTAGAATGGATGCTTTGCAACTTTGGTACCCCGAAATAGTGCATTCAGGCTCGAACACAAGTTTTGCATCTTTTATGTACCAAAGGTTAGTAAAATGCTCCGAAACACTCCCAAACATCATTTTGTTTCCAATGGAGTAGAATGGATGCTTCGCAACTTCGGTACCCCAAAATAGTGCATTCAGGCCCGAAACACAAGTTTTGCATCTTTTTACATGCCGAAGGCTAGCGAAATGCTCCGAAACAGTGCCAAACATCATTTTGGTTCCAATGGAGTAGAATGGATGCTTCGCAAGTTCGGTACCCCGAAATAGTGCATTCAGGCCCGAACACAAGTTTTGCATCTTTTGACATGTCGAAGGTTAGAGAAATGCTCCGAAACACTCCCAAACATCATTTTGGTTCCAATGGAGGAGAATGGATGCTTTGCAACTTCGGTACCCCGAAATTCTGCATTCGGGCTCGAACATAGGTTTTGCATCTTTTACATGCCGAAGGTAAGCGAAATGCTCTGAAACACTCCCAAACATCATTTTGGGTCGAATGGACTAGAATGGATGCTTCCCAACTTTGGTACACCGAAACAGTGCACTTAGGCTCGAACACAAATTTTGCACCTTTTTACGTGCCGAAGGCTAGCGAAATGCTCCGAAACACTCCCAAACATCATTTTGGTTCCAATGGAGTAGTTTGGATCTTTGCAACTTTGGTACCCCGAAATAGTGCATTCAGGCTCGAACACATGTTTTGCATCTTTTACGTGCTGATGGTTAGCGAAATGCTCTGAAACACTCCCAAACATCATTTTGGTTCCAATGGAGTAGAATGGATGCTTCGCAACTTTGGTACCCTGAAATACTGCATTCAGGCTCGAACACATTTTTGCATCTTTTACGTGCCGAAGGTTAGCGAAGTGCTCCGAAACACTCCCAAACATCATTTTGGGTCGAATGGACTAGAATGGATGCTTCCCAACTTTGGTACCCGAAATAGTGCACTCAGGCTCGAACACAACTTTAGCATCTTTTTACGTGCCGAAGGTTAGCGAAATACTACGAAACACTCCCAAACATCATTTTGGTTCCAATGGAGTAGAATGGATGCTTCGCAACTTTGGTACCCCGAAATAGTGCATTCGGGCTCGAACACAAGTTTTGCATCTTTTATGTGCAGAAGGTTAGCGAAATGCTCCGAAACACTCCCAAACATCATTTTGATTTCAATGGAGTAGAATGGATGCTTCGCAACTTTGGTACCCCGAAATACTACATTTAGGCTCGAACACAGGTTTTGCATCTTTTACATGCCGAAGGTTAGCGAAATGCTGTGAAACACTCCCAAACATCATTTTGGGTCGAATGGACTAAAATGGATGCTTCCCAACTTGGGTTGCCCGAAAAAGTGCACTCAAGCTCGAACACAAGTTTTTGCATCTTTTTACGTGCCGAAGGTTAGCGAAATGCTCCGAAACACTACCAAACATCATTTTGGGTCCAATGGAGTCGAATGGATGCTTCCCAAATTTGGTAGCCTGAAAAAGTGCACTCAGGCTCGAACATAAGTTTTTGTATCTTTTTACGTGCCGAAGGTTAGCGAAATGCTCCGAAACACTCCCAAACATCATTTTGGGTCAATGGACTAGAATGGAAGCTTCTCAACTTTTGTAGCCCGAAAAAGTGCATTCAGGCTCGAACACAAGTTTTGCATCTTTTATGTCCCAAAGGTTAGTAAAATGCTCCGAAACACTCCCAAACATCATTTTGGTTCCAATGGAGTAGAATGGATGCTTCGCAAGTTCGGTACCCCGAAATAGTGCATTCAGGCCCGAACACAAGTTTTGCATCTTTTTACATGTCGAAGGTTTGAGAAATGTTCTGAAACACTACCAAACATCATTTTGGTTCCAGTGGAGTAGAATGGATGCTTCGCAGCTTTGGTACCCCGAAATACTGCATTCAGGCTCGAACACAGGTTTTGCATCTTTTACGTGCCGAAGGTAAGCGAAATGCTCCGAAACACTCCCAAACATAATTTTGGTTCCAATGGAGCAGAATGGATGCTTCGCAAGTTCGGGACCCCGAAATAGTGCATTCAGGCCCGAACACAAGTTTTGCATCTTTTACGTGCCAAAGGTAAGCAAAATGCTCTGAAACACTCCCAAACATCATTTTGGGGCGAATGGACTAGAATGGATGCATCCCAACTTTGGTACCCCGAAACAGTGCACTCACACTCGAACACAAGTTTCGCACCTTTTTACGTGCTGAAAGCTAGCGAAATGCTCCGAAACACTCCCAAACATAATTTTGGTTCCAATGGAGTAGAATGGATGCTTTGCAACTTTGGTACCCCGAAATAGTGCATTTAGGCTCGAACACAAGCTTTGCATCTTTTACATGCCGATGGTTAGCGAAATGCTCCGAAACACTACCAAACATCATTTTGGGTCCAATGGAGTAGAATGGATGCTTTGCAACTTTGGTACCCCGAAATAGTGCATTTAGGCTCGAACACAACTTTTGCATCTTTTACGTCCAAAAGGTTAGCGAAATACTCTGAAACACTCCCAAACATCATTTTGGTTCCAATGGAGTAGAATGGATGCTTCGCAACTTTGGTACCCTAAAATACTGCATTCAGGCTCAAACACAAGTTTTGCTTCTTTTACGTGCCTAAGGTTAGCGAAATGCTCTGAAACACTCCCAATCATCATTTTGGGTCGAATGGACTAGAATGGATGCTTCTCAACTTTTGTACCCTGAAAAAGTGCATTCAGGCTCGAACACAACTTTTGTATCTTTTATGTACCAAAGGTTAGTAAAATGCTCCGAAACACTCCCAAACATCATTTTGGTTCCAATGGAGTAGAATGGATGCTTCGCAACTTCGGTACCCCGAAATAGTGCATTCAGGCCCGAAACACAAGTTTTGCATCTTTTTACATGCCGAAGGCTAGCGAAATGCTCCGAAACAGTCTGAAACATCATTTTGGTTCCAATGGAGTAGAATGGATGCTTCGCAAGTTCGGTATCCCGAAATAGTGCATTCAGGCCCGAACACAAGTTTTGCATCATTTTGGTTCCAATGGAGCAAAATGGATGCTTCGCAACTTTGGTACCCCAAAATACTGCATTCGGGCTCGAACATAGGTTTTGCATCTTTTACGTGCCGAAGGTAAGCGAAATGCTCTGAAACACTCCCAAACATCATTTTGGGTCGAATGGACTAGAATGGATGCTTCCCAACTTTGGTAGCCCGAAACAGTGCACTTAGGCTCGAACACTAGTTTTGCACCTTTTTACGTGCCGAAGACTAGCGAAATGCTCCGAAACACTCTAAACATCATTTTGGTTCCAATGGAGTAGTATGGATGCTTTGCAACTTTGGTACCCTGAAATAGTGCATTCAGGCTCGAACACAAGTTTTGCATCTATTACGTGCTGATGGTTAGCGAAATGCTCCGAAACACTCCCAAACATCATATTGGGTCCAATGGAGTAGAATGGATGCTTTGCAACTTTGGTACCCCGAAATAGTGCATTCAGGCTCGAACACAAGTTTTGCATCTTTTATGTACCAAAGGTTAGTAAAATGCTCCGAAACACTCCCAAACATCATTTTGTTTCCAATGGAGTAGAATGGATGCTTCGCAACTTCGGTACCCCAAAATAGTGCATTCAGGCCCGAAACACAAGTTTTGCATCTTTTTACATGCCGAAGGCTAGCGAAATGCTCCGAAACAGTGCCAAACATCATTTTGGTTCCAATGGAGTAGAATGGATGCTTCGCAAGTTCGGTACCCCGAAATAGTGCATTCAGGCCCGAACACAAGTTTTGCATCTTTTGACATGTCGAAGGTTAGAGAAATGCTCCGAAACACTCCCAAACATCATTTTGGTTCCAATGGAGGAGAATGGATGCTTTGCAACTTCGGTACCCCGAAATTCTGCATTCGGGCTCGAACATAGGTTTTGCATCTTTTACGTGCCGAAGGTAAGCGAAATGCTCTGAAACACTCCCAAACATCATTTTGGGTCGAATGGACTAGAATGGATGCTTCCCAACTTTGGTACCCCGAAACAGTGCACTTAGGCTCGAACACAAATTTTGCACCTTTTTACGTGCCGAAGGCTAGCGAAATGCTCCGAAACACTCCCAAACATCATTTTGGTTCCAATGGAGTAGTTTGGATCTTTGCAACTTTGGTACCCCGAAATAGTGCATTCAGGCTCGAACACATGTTTTGCATCTTTTACGTGCTGATGGTTAGCGAAATGCTCTGAAACACTCCCAAACATCATTTTGGTTCCAATGGAGTAGAATGGATGCTTCGCAACTTTGGTACCCTGAAATACTGCATTCAGGCTCGAACACATTTTTGCATCTTTTACGTGCCGAAGGTTAGCGAAGTGCTCCGAAACACTCCCAAACATCATTTTGGGTCGAATGGACTAGAATGGATGCTTCCCAACTTTGGTACCCGAAATAGTGCACTCAGGCTCGAACACAACTTTAGCATCTTTTTACGTGCCGAAGGTTAGCGAAATACTACGAAACACTCCCAAACATCATTTTGGTTCCAATGGAGTAGAATGGATGCTTTGCAACTTTGGTACCCCGAAATAGTGCATTCGGGCTCGAACACAAGTTTTGCATCTTTTATGTGCAGAAGGTTAGCGAAATGCTCCGAAACACTCCCAAACATCATTTTGATTTCAATGGAGTAGAATGGATGCTTCGCAACTTTGGTACCCCGAAATACTACATTTAGGCTCGAACACAGGTTTTGCATCTTTTACATGCCGAAGGTTAGCGAGATGCTGTGAAACACTCCCAAACATCATTTTGGGTCGAATGGACTAAAATGGATGCTTCCCAACTTGGGTTGCCCGAAAAAGTGCACTCAAGCTCGAACACAAGTTTTTGCATCTTTTTACGTGCCGAAGGTTAGCGAAATGCTCCGAAACACTACCAAACATCATTTTGGGTCCAATGGAGTCGAATGGATGCTTCCCAAATTTGGTAGCCTGAAAAAGTGCACTCAGGCTCGAACATAAGTTTTTGTATCTTTTTACGTGCCGAAGGTTAGCGAAATGCTCCGAAACACTCCCAAACATCATTTTGGGTCAATGGACTAGAATGGAAGCTTCTCAACTTTTGTAGCCCGAAAAAGTGCATTCAGGCTCGAACACAAGTTTTGCATCTTTTATGTCCCAAAGGTTAGTAAAATGCTCCGAAACACTCCCAAACATCATTTTGGTTCCAATGGAGTAGAATGGATGCTTCGCAACTTCGGTACCCCGAAATAGTGCATTCAGGCCCAAACACAAGTTTTGCATTACATGTCGAAGGTTAGAGAAATGCTCCGAAACACTCCCAAACATCATTTTGGTTCCAATGGAGTAGAATGGATGCTTCGCAACTTTGGTACCCCGAAATACTACATTCAGGCTCGAATGCATGTTTTGCATCTTTTACGTGCCGAAGGTAAGCGAAATGCTCCGAAAGACTCCCAAACATCATTTTGGGTCGAATGGACTAGAATGGATGCTTCTCAACTTTTGTAGTCCGAAAAAGTGCATTCAGGCCCGAAACACAAGTTTTGCATCTTTTTACATGCCGAAGGCTAGCGAAATGCTCCGAAACAGTCCCAAACATCATTTTGGTTCCAATGGAGTAGAATGGATGCTTCGCAAGTTCGGTACCCCGAAATAGTGCATTCTGGCCCGTACACAAGTTTTGCATCTTTTTACATGTCGAAGGTTAAAGAAATGCTCCGAAACACTCCCAGACATCATTTTGGTTCCAATGGAGGAGAATGGATGCTTTGCAACTTCGGTACCCCGAAATACTGCATTTGGGCTCGAACATAGGTTTTGCATCTTTTACGTGCCGAAGGTAAGCGAAATGCTCTGAAACACTCCCAAACATCATTTTGGGTCGAATGGACTAGAACGGATGCTTCCCAACTTTGGTACCCCGAAACAGTGCACTTAGGCTCGAACACAAATTTTGCACCTTTTTACGTGCCGAAGGCTAGCGAAATGCTCCGAAACACTCCCAAACATCATTTTGGTTCCAATGGAGTAGTACGGATCTTTGCAACTTTGGTACCCCGAAATAGTGCATTCAGGCTCGAACACATGTTTTGCATCTTTTACGTGCTGATGGTTAGCGAAATGCTCTGAAACACTCCCAAACATCATTTTGGTTCCAATGGAGGAGAATGGATGCTTTGCAACTTCGGTACCCCGAAATTCTGCATTCGGGCTCGAACATAGGTTTTGCATCTTTTACGTGCCGAAGGTAAGCGAAATGCTCTGAAACACTCCCAAACATCATTTTGGGTCGAATGGACTAGAATGGATGCTTCCCAACTTTGGTACCCCGAAACAGTGCACTTAGGCTCGAACACAAATTTTGCACCTTTTTACGTGCCGAAGGCTAGCGAAATGCTCAGAAACACTCCCAAACATCATTTTGGTTCCAATGGAGTAGTACGGATCTTTGCAACTTTGGTACCCCGAAATAGTGCATTCAGGCTCGAACACATGTTTTGCATCTTTTACGTGCTGATGGTTAGCGAAATGCTCTGAAACACTCCCAAACATCCTTTTGGTTCCAATGGAGGAGAATGGATGCTTTGCAACTTCGGTACCCCGAAATTCTGCATTCGGGCTCGAACATAGGTTTTGCATCTTTTACGTGCCGAAGGTAAGCGAAATGCTCTGAAACACTCCCAAACATCATTTTGGGTCGAATGGACTAGAATGGATGCTTCCCAACTTTGGTACCCCGAAACAGTGCACTTAGGCTCGAACACAAATTTTGTACCTTTTTACGTGCCGAAGGCTACCGAAATGCTCCGAAACACTCCCAAACATCATTTTGGTTCCAATGGAGTAGTACGGATCTTTGCAACTTTGGTACCCCGAAATAGTGCATTCAGGCTCGAACACATGTTTTGCATCTTTTACGTGCTGATGGTTAGCGAAATGCTCTGAAACACTCCCAAACATCATTTTGGTTCCAATGGAGTAGAATGGATGCTTCGCAACTTTGGTACCCTGAAATACTGCATTCAGGCTCGAACACATTTTTGCATCTTTTACGTGCCGAAGGTTAGCGAAGTGCTCCGAAACACTCGCAAACATCATTTTGGGTCGAATGGACTAGAATGGATGCTTCCCAACTTTGGTACCCGAAATAGTGCACTCAGGCTCGAACACAACTTTAACATCTTTTTACGTGCCGAAGGTTAGCGAAATACTAAGAAACACTCCCAAACATCATTTTGGTTCCAATGGAGTAGAATGGATGCTTCGCAACTTTGGTACCCCGAAATAGTGCATTCGGGCTCGAACACAAGTTTTGCATCTTTTATGTGCAGAAGGTTAGCGAAATGCTCCGAAACACACCCAAACATCATTTTGATTTCAATGGAGTAGAATGGTTGCTTCGCAACTTTGGTACCCCGAAATACTACATTTAGGCTCGAACACAGGTTTTGCATCTTTTACATGCCGAAGGTTAGCGAAATGCTGTGAAACTCTCCCAAATATCATTTTGGGTCGAATGGACAAAAATGGATGCTTCCCAACTTTGGTTGCCCGAAAAAGTGCACTCAAGCTCGAACACAAGTTTTTGCATCTTTTTACGTGCCGAAGGTTAGCGAAATGCTCCGAAACACTACCAAACATCATTTTTGGTCCAATGGAGTCGAATGGATGCTTCCCAAATTTGGTAGCCTGAAAAAGTGCACTCAGGCTCGAACATAAGTTTTTGTATCTTTTTACGTGCCGAAGGTTAGCGAAATGCTCCGAAACACTCCCAAACATCATTTTGGGTCAATGGACTAGAATGGAAGCTTCTCAACTTTTGTAGCCCGAAAAAGTGCATTCAGGCTCGAACACAAGTTTTGCATCTTTTATGTCCCAAAGGTTAGTAAAATGCTCCGAAACACTCCCAAACATCATTTTGGTTCCAATGGAGTAGAATGGATGCTTCGCAACTTCGGTACCCCGAAATAGTGCATTCAGGCCCGAACACAAGTTTTGCATCACATGTCGAAGGTTAGAGAAATGCTCCGAAACACTCCCAAACATCATTTTGGTTCCAATGGAGTAGAATGGATGCTTCGCAACTTTGGTACCCCGAAATACTACATTCAGGCTCGAACACATGTTTTGCATCTTTTGCGTGCCGAAGGTAAGCGAAATGCTCCGAAACACTCCCAAACATCATTTTGGGTCGAATGGACTAGAATGGATGCTTCTCAACTTTTGTAGCCCGAAAAAGTGCATTCAGGCCCGAAACACAAGTTTTGCATCTTTTTACATGCCGAAGGCTAGCGAAATGCTCTGAAACAGTCCCAAACATCATTTTGGTTCGAATGGAGTAGAATGGATGCTTCGCAAGTTCGGTACCCCGAAATAGTGCATTCAGGCCCGAACACAAGTTTTGCATCTTTTTACATGTCGAAGGTTAGAGAAATGCTCCGAAACACTCCCAAACATCATTTTGGTTCCAATGGAGGAGAATGGATGCTTTGCAACTTCGGAACCCCAAAATACTGCATTTGGGCTCGAACATAGGTTTTGCATCTTTTACGTGCCGAAGGTAAGCGAAATGCTCTGAAACACTCCCAAACATCATTTTGGGTCGAATGGACTAGAACGGATGCTTCCCAACTTTGGTACCCCGAAACAGTGCAATTAGGCTCGAACACAAATTTTGCACCTTTTTACGTGACGAAGGCTAGCGAAATGCTCCGAAACACTCCCAAACATCATTTTGGTTCCAATGGAGTAGTATGGATCTTTGCAACTTTGGTACCCCGAAATAGTGCATTCAGGCTCGAACACATGTTTTGCATCTTTTACGTGCTGATGGTTAGCGAAATGCTCTGAAACACTCCCAAACATCATTTTGGTTCCAATGGAGTAGAATGGATGCTTCGCAACTTTGGTACCCTGAAATACTGCATTCAGGCTCGAACACATTTTTGCATCTTTTACGTGCCGAAGGTTAGCGAAGTGCTCCGAAACACTCCGAAACATCATTTTGGGTCGAATGGACTAGAATGGATGCTTCCCAACTTTGGTACCCGAAATAGTGCACTCAGGCTCGAACACAACTTTAGCATCTTTTTACGTGCCGAAGGTTAGCGAAATACTACGAAACACTCCCAAACATCATTTTGGTTCCAATGGAGTAGAATGGATGCTTCGCAACTTTGCTACCCCGAAATAGTGCATTCAGGCTCGAACACAAGTTTTGCATCTTTTATGTGCCGAAGGTTAGCGAAATGCTCCGAAACACTCCCAAACATCATTTTGATTTCAATGGAGTAAAATGGATGCTTCGCAACTTTGGTACCCCGAAATACTGCATTTAGGCTCGAACACAGGTTTTGCATCTTTTACATGCCGAAGGTTAGCGAAATGCTCTGAAACACTCCCAAACATCATTTTGGGTCGAATGGACTAGAATGGATGCTTCCCAACTTTGGTTCCCCGAAAAAGTGCACTCAAGCTCGAACACAAGTTTTTGCATCTTTTTATGTGCCGAAGGTTAGCGAAATGCTCTGAAACACTACCAAACATCGTTTTGGGTCCAATGGAGTCGAATGGATGCTTCCCAACTTTGGTACCCGAAATAGTGCACTCAGGCTCGAACACAACTTTAGCATCTTTTTACGTGCCGAAGGTTAGCGAAATACTACGAAACACTCCCAAACATCATTTTGGTTCCAATGGAGTAGAATGGATGCTTCGCAACTTTGGTACCCCGAAATAGTGCATTCAGGCTCGAACACAAGTTTTGCATCTTTTATGTGCCGAAGGTTAGCGAAATGCTCCGAAACACTCCCAAACATCATTTTGATTTCAATGGAGTAAAATGGATCCTTCGCAACTTTGGTACCCCGAAATACTACATTTAGGCTCGAACACAGGTTTTGCATCTTTTACATTCCGAAGTTTAGCGAAATGCTCTGAAACACTCCCAAACATCATTTTGGGTCGAATGGACTAGAATGGATGCTTCCCAACTTTGGTTGCCCGAAAAAGTGCACTCAAGCTCGAACACAAGTTTTTTCATATTTTTACGTGCCGAAGGTTAGCGAAATGCTCCGAAACACTACGAAACATCAGTTTGGGTCCAATGGAGTCGAATGGATGCTTCCCAACTTTGGTAGCCTGAAAAAGTGCACTCAGGCTCGAACATAAGTTTTTGTATCTTTCTACGTGCCGAAGGTTAGCGAAATGCTCCGAAACACTCCCAAAAATCATTTTGGGTCAATGGACTAGAATGGAAGCTTCTCAACTTTTGTAGCCCGAAAAAGTGCATTCAGGCTCGAACATAAGTTTTTGCATCTTTTAACATGTCGAAGGTTAGAGAAATGCTCCGAAACACTCCCAAACATCATTTTGGTTCCAATGGAGTAGAATGGATGCTTCGCAACTTTGGTACCCCGAAATACTGCATTCAGGCTCGAACACATGTTTTGTATCTTTTACGTGCCGAAGGTAAGCGAAATGCTCCGAAACACTCCCAAACATCATTTTGGTTCCAATGGAGTAGTATGGATCTTTGCAACTTTGGTACCCCGAAATAGTGCATTCAGGCTCGAACACATGTTTTGCATCTTTTACGTGCTGATGGTTAGCGAAATGCTCTGAAACACTCCCAAACATCATTTTGGTTCCAATGGAGTAGAATGGATGCTTCGCAACTTTGGTACCCTGAAATACTGCATTCAGGCTCGAACACATTTTTGCATCTTTTACGTGCCGAAGGTTAGCGAAGTGCTCCGAAACACTCCGAAACATCATTTTGGGTCGAATGGACTAGAATGGATGCTTCCCAACTTTGGTACCCGAAATAGTGCACTCAGGCTCGAACACAACTTTAGCATCTTTTTACGTGCCGAAGGTTAGCGAAATACTACGAAACACTCCCAAACATCATTTTGGTTCCAATGGAGTAGAATGGATGCTTCGCAACTTTGGTACCCCGAAATAGTGCATTCAGGCTCGAACACAAGTTTTGCATCTTTTATGTGCCGAAGGTTAGCGAAATGCTCCGAAACACTCCCAAACATCATTTTGATTTCAATGGAGTAAAATGGATGCTTCGCAACTTTGGTACCCCGAAATACTGCATTTAGGCTCGAACACAGGTTTTGCATCTTTTACATGCCGAAGGTTAGCGAAATGCTCTGAAACACTCCCAAACATCATTTTGGGTCGAATGGACTAGAATGGATGCTTCCCAACTTTGGTTCCCCGAAAAAGTGCACTCAAGCTCGAACACAAGTTTTTGCATCTTTTTATGTGCCGAAGGTTAGCGAAATGCTCTGAAACACTACCAAACATCGTTTTGGGTCCAATGGAGTCGAATGGATGCTTCCCAACTTTGGTACCCGAAATAGTGCACTCAGGCTCGAACACAACTTTAGCATCTTTTTACGTGCCGAAGGTTAGCGAAATACTACGAAACACTCCCAAACATCATTTTGGTTCCAATGGAGTAGAATGGATGCTTCGCAACTTTGGTACCCCGAAATAGTGCATTCAGGCTCGAACACAAGTTTTGCATCTTTTATGTGCCGAAGGTTAGCGAAATGCTCCGAAACACTCCCAAACATCATTTTGATTTCAATGGAGTAAAATGGATCCTTCGCAACTTTGGTACCCCGAAATACTACATTTAGGCTCGAACACAGGTTTTGCATCTTTTACATGCCGAAGTTTAGCGAAATGCTCTGAAACACTCCCAAACATCATTTTGGGTCGAATGGACTAGAATGGATGCTTCCCAACTTTGGTTGCCCGAAAAAGTGCACTCATGCTCGAACACAAGTTTTTTCATATTTTTACGTGCCGAAGGTTAGCGAAATGCTCCGAAACACTACGAAACATCAGTTTGGGTCCAATGGAGTCGAATGGATGCTTCCCAACTTTGGTAGCCTGAAAAAGTGCACTCAGGCTCGAACATAAGTTTTTGTATCTTTCTACGTGCCGAAGGTTAGCGAAATGCTCCGAAACACTCCCAAAAATCATTTTGGGTCAATGGACTAGAATGGAAGCTTCTCAACTTTTGTAGCCCGAAAAAGTGCATTCAGGCTCGAACATAAGTTTTTGCATCTTTTAACATGTCGAAGGTTAGAGAAATGCTCCGAAACACTCCCAAACATCATTTTGGTTCCAATGGAGTAGAATGGATGCTTCGCAACTTTGGTACCCCGAAATACTGCATTCAGGCTCTAACACATGTTTTGTATCTTTTACGTGCCGAAGGTAAGCGAAATGCTCCGAAACACTCCCAAACATCATTTTGGGTCGAATGGACTAGAATGGATGCTTCTCAACTTTTGTAGCCCGAAAAAGTGCATTCAGGCTCGAACACAAGTTTTGCATCTTTTATGTCCCAAAGGTTAGTAAAATGCTCCGAAACACTCCCAAACATCATTTTGGTTCCACTGGAGTAGAATGGATGCTTCGCAACTTCGGTACCCCGAAATAGTGCATTCAGGCCCGAAACACAAGTTTTGCATCTTTTTACATGCCGAAGGCTAGCGAAATGCTCCGAAACAGTCCCAAACATCATTTTGGTTCCAATGGAGTAGAATGGATGCTTCGCAAGTTCGGTACCCCGAAATAGGGCATTCAGGCCCGAACACAAGTTTTGCATCTTTTTACATGTCGAAGGTTAGAGAAATGCTCCGAAACACTCCCAAACATCATTTTGGTTCCAATGGAGTAGAATTGATGCTTCGCAACTTTGGTACCCCGAAATACTGCATTCAGTCTCGAACACAGGTTTTGCATCTTGTACGTGCCGAAGGTAAGCGAAATGCTCCGAAACACTCTCAAACATTATTTTGGGTCGAATGGACTAGAATGGATGCTTCCCAACTTTGGTACCCCGAAACAGTGCACTCAGGCTCGAACACAAGTTTTGCACCTTTTTACGTGCCGAAAGCTAGCGAAATGCTCCGAAACACTCCCAAACATCATTTTGGTTCCAATGGAGTAGTATGGATGCTTTGCAACTTTGGTACCCCGAAATAGTGCACTCAGGCTCGAACACAAGTTTTGCATCTTTTACGTGCCGATGGTTAGCGAAATGCTCCGAAACACTCCCAAACATCATTTTGGGTCCAATGGAGTAGAATGGATGCTTTGCAACTTTGGTACCCCGAAATAGTGCATTCAGGCTCGAACACATGTTTTGCATCTTTTACGTGCTGATGGTTAGCGAAATGCTCTGAAACACTCCCAAACATCATTTTGGTTCCAATGGAGTAGAATGGATGCTTCGCAACTTTGGTACCCTGAAATACTGCATTCAGGCTCGAACACATTTTTGCATCTTTTACGTGCCGAAGGTTAGCGAAGTGCTCCGAAACACTCCGAAACATCATTTTGGGTCGAATGGACTAGAATGGATGCTTCCCAACTTTGGTACCCGAAATAGTGCACTCAGGCTCGAACACAACTTTAGCATCTTTTTACGTGCCGAAGGTTAGCGAAATACTACGAAACACTCCCAAACATCATTTTGGTTCCAATGGAGTAGAATGGATGCTTCGCAACTTTGGTACCCCGAAATAGTGCATTCAGGCTCGAACACAAGTTTTGCATCTTTTATGTGCCGAAGGTTAGCGAAATGCTCCGAAACACTCCCAAACATCATTTTGATTTCAATGGAGTAAAATGGATGCTTCGCAACTTTGGTACCCCGAAATACTGCATTTAGGCTCGAACACAGGTTTTGCATCTTTTACATGCCGAAGGTTAGCGAAATGCTCTGAAACACTCCCAAACATCATTTTGGGTCGAATGGACTAGAATGGATGCTTCCCAACTTTGGTTCCCCGAAAAAGTGCACTCAAGCTCGAACACAAGTTTTTGCATCTTTTTATGTGCCGAAGGTTAGCGAAATGCTCTGAAACACTACCAAACATCGTTTTGGGTCCAATGGAGTCGAATGGATGCTTCCCAACTTTGGTACCCGAAATAGTGCACTCAGGCTCGAACACAACTTTAGCATCTTTTTACGTGCCGAAGGTTAGCGAAATACTACGAAACACTCCCAAACATCATTTTGGTTCCAATGGAGTAGAATGGATGCTTCGCAACTTTGGTACCCCGAAATAGTGCATTCAGGCTCGAACACAAGTTTTGCATCTTTTATGTGCCGAAGGTTAGCGAAATGCTCCGAAACACTCCCAAACATCATTTTGATTTCAATGGAGTAAAATGGATCCTTCGCAACTTTGGTACCCCGAAATACTACATTTAGGCTCGAACACAGGTTTTGCATCTTTTACATGCCGAAGTTTAGCGAAATGCTCTGAAACACTCCCAAACATCATTTTGGGTCGAATGGACTAGAATGGATGCTTCCCAACTTTGGTTGCCCGAAAAAGTGCACTCATGCTCGAACACAAGTTTTTTCATATTTTTACGTGCCGAAGGTTAGCGAAATGCTCCGAAACACTACGAAACATCAGTTTGGGTCCAATGGAGTCGAATGGATGCTTCCCAACTTTGGTAGCCTGAAAAAGTGCACTCAGGCTCGAACATAAGTTTTTGTATCTTTTTACGTGCCGAAGGTTAGCGAAATGCTCCGAAACACTCCCAAAAATCATTTTGGGTCAATGGACTAGAATGGAAGCTTCTCAACTTTTGTAGCCCGAAAAAGTGCATTCAGGCTTGAACACAAGTTTTGCATCTTTTACGTCCAAAAGGTTAGCGAAATACTCTGAAACACTCCCAAACACCATTTTGGTTCCAATGGAGTAGAATGGATGCTTCACAACTTTGGTACCCTGAAATACTGCATTCAGGCTCGAACACAAGTTTTGCATCTTTTACGTGCCGAAGGTTAGCGAAATGCTCTGAAACACTCCCAAACATCATTTTGGGTCGAATGGACTAGAATGGCTGCTTCTCAACTTTTGTAGCCCGAAAAAGTGCATTCAGGCTCGAACACAAGTTTTGCATCTTTTATGTCCCAAAGGTTAGTACAATGCTCCGAAACACTCCCAAACATCATTTTGGTTCCAATGGAGTAGAATGGATGCTTCGCAACTTCGGTACCCCGAAATAGTGCATTCAGGCCCGAACACAAGTTTTGCATCTTTTAACATGTCGAAGGTTAGAGAAATGCTCCGAAACACTCCCAAACATCATTTTGGGTCCAATGGAGTAGAATGGATGCTTCGCAACTTTGGTACCCCGAAAAACTGCATTCAGGCTCGAACACATGTTTTGTATCTTTTACGAGCCGAAGGTAAGCGAAATGCTCCGAAACACTCCCAAACATCATTTTGGGTCGAATGGACTAGAATGGATGCTTCTCAACTTTTGTAGCCCGAAAAAGTGCATTCAGGCTCGAACACAAGTTTTGCATCTTTTATGTCCCAAAGGTTAGTAAAATGCTCCGAAACACTCCCAAACATCATTTTGGTTCCACTGGAGTAGAATGGATGCTTCGCAACTTCGGTACCCCGAAATAGTGCATTCAGGCCCGAAACACAAGTTTTGCATCTTTTTACATGCCGAAGGCTAGCGAAATGCTCCGAAACAGTCCCAAACATCATTTTGGTTCCAATGGAGTAGAATGGATGCTTCGCAAGTTCGGTACCCCGAAATAGGGCAATCTGGCCCGAACACAAGTTTTGCATCTTTTTACATGTCGAAGGTTATAGAAATGCTCCGAAACACTCCCAAACATCATTTTGGTTCCAATGGTGTAGAATTGATGCTTCGCAACTTTGGTACCCCGAAATACTGCATTCAGGCTCGAACACAGGTTTTGCATCTTGTACGTGCCGAAGGTAAGCGAAATGCTCCGAAACACTCTCAAACATCATTTTGGGTCGAATGGACTAGAATGGATGCTTCCCAACTTTGGTACCCCGAAACAGTGCACTCAGGCTCGAACACAAGTTTTGCACCTTTTTACGTGCCGAAAGCTAGCGAAATGCTCCGAAACACTCCCAAACATCATTTTGGTTCCAATGGAGTAGTATGGATGCTTTGCAACTTTGGTACCCCGAAATAGTGCACTCAGGCTCGAACACAAGTTTTGCATCTTTTACGTGCCGATGGTTAGCGAAATGCTCCGAAACACTCCCAAACATCATTTTGGGTCCAATGGAGTAGAATGGATGCTTTGCAACTTTGGTACCCCGAAATAGTGCGTTCAGGATCGAACACAAGTTTTGCATCTTTTACGTCCAAAAGGTTAGCGAAATACTCTGAAACACTCCCAAACACCATTTTGGTTCCAATGGAGTAGAATGGATGCTTCACAACTTTGGTACCCTGAAATACTGCATTCAGGCTCGAACACAAGTTTTGCATCTTTTACGTGCCGAAGGTTAGCGAAATGCTCTGAAACACTCCCAAACATCATTTTGGGTCGAATGGACTAGAATGGCTGCTTCTCAACTTTTGTAGCCCGAAAAAGTGCATTCAGGCTCGAACACAAGTTTTCCATCTTTTATGTCCCAAAGGTTAGTAAAATGCTCCGAAACACTCCCAAACATCATTTTGGTTCCAATGGAGTAGAATGGATGCTTCGCAACTTCTGTACCCCGAAATAGTGCATTCAGGCCCGAAACACAAGTTTTGCATCTTTTTACATGCCGAAGGCTAGCGAAATGCTCTGAAACAGTCCCAAACATCATTTTGGTTCCAATGGAGTAGAATGGATGCTTCGCATGTTCAGTACCCCGAAATAGTTCATTCAGGCCCGAACTCAAGTTTTGCATCTTTTTACATGTCGATGGTTAGAGAAATGCTCCGAAACACTCAAAAACATCATTTTGGTTCCAATGGAGTAGAATGGATGCTTCGCAACTTTGGTACCCCGAAATAATGCATTCAGGCTCGAACACAGGTTTTGCATCTTTTACGTGCTGAAGGTAAGCGAAATGCTCCGAAACACTCCCAAACATCATTTTGGGTCGAATGGACTAGAATGGATGCTTCCCAACTTTGGTTGCCCGAAAAAGTGCACTCAAGCTCGAACACAAGTTTTTGCATCTTTTTACGTGCCGAAGGTTAGCGAAATGCTCCGAAACACTACCAAACATCATTTTGGGTCCAATGGAGTAGAATGGATGCTTCCCAACTTTGGTAGCCCGAAAAAGTGCACTCAGGCTCGAACACAAGTTTTTGCATCTTTTTACGTACCGAAGGTTAGCGAAATGCTCCGAAACACTCCCAAACATCATTTTGGGTCGAATGGACTAGAATGGATGCTTCCCAACTTTGGTAGCCCGAAAAAGTGCATTTAGGCTCGAACACAAGTTTTGCATCTTTTATGTCCCAAAGGTTAGTAAAATGCTCCGAAACACTCCCAAACATCATTTTGGTTCCAATGGAGTAGAATGGATGCTTCGCAACTTCCGTACCCCGAAATAGTGCATTCAGGCCCGAAACACAAGTTTTGCATCTTTTTACATGCCGAAGGCTAGCGAAATGCTCCGAAACAGTCCCAAACATCATTTTGGTTCCAATGGAGTAGAATGGATGCTTCGCAAGTTCGGTACCCCGAAATAGTGCATTCAGGCCCGAACACAAGTTTTGCATCTTTTGACATGTCGAAGGTTAGAGAAATGCTCCGAAACACTCCCAAACATCATTTTGGTTACAATGTTGTAGAATGGATGCTTCACAACTTTGGTACCCCGAAATACTGCATTCAGGCTCGAACACAGGTTTTGCATCTTTTACGTGCCGAAGGTAAGCGAAATGCTCTGAAACACTCCCAAACATTATTTTGGGTCGAATGGACTAGAATGGATGCTTCCCAACTTTGGTACCCCGAAACAGTGCACTAAGGCTCGAACACAAGTTTTGCACCTTTTTACGTGCTGAAGGCTAGCGAAATGCTCCGAAACACTCTCAAACATCATTTTGGTTCCAATGGATTAGAATGGATGCTTTGCAACTTTGGTACCCCGAAATAGTGCGTTCAGGCTCGAACACAAGTTTTGCATCTTTTACGTGCCGATGGTTAGCGAAACGCTCCGAAACACTCCCAAACATCATTTTGGGTCCAATGGAGTAGAATGAATGCTTTGCAACTTTGGTACCCCGAAATAGTGCATTCAGGCTCAAACACAAGTTTTGCATCTTTTACGTCCAAAAGGTTAGCGAAATGCGCTGAAACACTCCCAAACATCATTTTGGTTCCAAAGGAGTAGAATGGATGCTTCGCAACTTTGGTACCCTGAAATACTGCATTCAGGCTCGAACACAAGTTTTGCACCTTTTACGTGTCGAAGCTTAGCGAAATGCTCCGAAACACTGCCAAACATCATTTTGGGTCGAATGGACTGGAATGGATGCGTCCCAACTTTGGTACCCTGAAATACTGCATTCAGGCTCGAACACAAGTTTTGCATCTTTTACGTGCCGAAGGTTAGCGAAATGCTCCGAAATACTCCCAAACATCATTTTGGGTCGAATGGACTGGAATGGCTGCTTCTCAACTTTTGTAGCCTGAAAAAGTGCTTTCAGGCTCGAACACAAGTTTTGCATCTTTTATGTCCCAAAGGTTAGTAAAATGCTCCGAAACACTCCCAAACATAATTTTGGTTCCAATGGAGTAGAATGGATGCTTCGCAACTTTGGTACCCTGAAATAGTGCATTCAGGCCCGAAACACAAGTTTTGTATCTTTTTACATGCCGAAGGCTAGCGAAATGCTCCGAAACAGTCCCAAACATCATTTTGGTACCAGTGGAGTAGAATGGATGCTTCGCAAGATCGGTACCACGAAGTAGTGCATTCAGGCCCGAACACAAGTTTTGGATCTTTTTACATGTCGAAGGTTAGAGAAATACTCTGAAACACTCCCAAACATCATTTTGGTTCCAATGGAGTAGAATGGATGCTTCGCAACTTTGGTACCCCAAAATACTGCATTCAGGCTCGAACACAGGTTTTGCATCTTTTACGTGCCGATGGTTAGCGAAATGCTCCGAAACACTCCCAAACATCATTTTGGGTCCAATGGAGTAGAATGAATGCTTTGCAACTTTGGTACCCCGAAATAGTGCATTTAGGCTCGAACACAAGTTTTGCATCTTTTACGTCCAAAAGGTTAGCGAAATGCTCTGAAACACTCCCAAACATCATTTTGGTTCCAATGGATTAGAATGGATGCTTTGCAACTTTGGTACCCCGAAATAGGGCATTCAGGCTCGAACACAAGTTTTGCATCTTTTACGTGCCGATGGTTAGCGAAATGCTCCGAAACACTCCCAAACATCATTTTGGGTCCAATGGAGTAGAATGAATGCTTTGCAACTTTGGTACCCCGAAATAGTGCATTTAGGCTCGAACACAAGTTTTGCATCTTTTACGTCCAAAAGGTTAGCGAAATGCTCTGAAACACTCCCAAACATCATTTTTGTTCCAAAGGAGTAGAATGGATGCTTCGCAACTTTGGTACCCTGAAATACTGCATTCAGGCTCGAACACAAGTTTTGCATCTTTTACGTGCCAAAGGTTAGTGAAGTGCTCCGAAACACTCCCAAACATCATTTTGGGTCGAATGGACTAGAATGGATGCTTCCCAACTTTGGTACCCGAAATAATGCACTTAGGCTCGAACACAAGTTTAGCATCTTTTTACGTGCCGAAGGTTAGCGAAATACTCCGAAACTCCCCCAAACATCATTTTGGTTCCAATGGAGTAGAATGGATGCTTCGCAACTTTGGTACCCCGAAATAGTGCATTCAGGCTCGAACACAAGTTTTGCATCTTTTACGGGCCGAAGGTTAGCGAAATGCTCCGAAATACTCCCAAACATCATTTTGATTTCAATGGAGTAGAATGGATGCTTCGCAACTTTGGTACCCCGAAATTCTGCATTTAGGCTCGAACACAGGTTTTGCATATTTTACATGCCGAAGGTTAGCGAAATGCTCTGAAACACTCCCAAACAACATTTTGGGTCGAACGGACTAGAATGGATGCTTCCCAACTTTGGTAGCCCGAAAAAGTGCACTCAAGCTCGAACACAAGTTTTTGCATAATTTTACGTGCCGAAGGTTAGCGAAATGCTCCGAAACACTACCAAACATCATTTTGGGTCCAATGGAGTAGAATGGATGCTTCCCAACTTTGCTAGCCCGAAAAAGTGCACTCAGGCTCGAACACAAGTTTTTGCATCTTTTTACGTGCCGAAGGTTAGCGAAATGCTCTGAAACACTCCCAAACATCATTTTCGGTCGAATGGACTAGAATGGATGCTTCCCAACTTTGGTTGCCCAAAAAAGTGCATTCAGGCTCGAACACAAGTTTTGCATCTTTTTTTGTGCCAAAGGTTAGCAAAATGCTCCGAGACACTCCCCAACATCATTTTGGTTCCAATGGAGTAGAATGGATGCTTCGCAACTTCGGTACCCCGAAATAGTGCATTCAGGCACGAAACACAAGTTTTGCATCTTTTTACATGCCGAAGGCTAGCGAAATGCTCCGAAACAGTCCCAAACATCATTTTGGTTCCAATGGAGTAGAATTGATGCTTCGCAACTTTGGTACCCCGAAATACTGCATTCAGGCTCGAACAAATGTTTTGCATCTTTTACATGCCGAAGGTTAGACAAATGCTTCGAAACACTACCAAACATCATTTTGGGTCGAATGGACTAGAAAGGATGCTTCCGAACTTTGGTACCCCGAAATAATGCACTCAGGCTCGAACACAAGTTTTGCATCTTTTTACGTGCCGAAGGTTAGCGAAATGCTCTAAAGATATACCAAACATCATTTTGGTTCCAATGGAGTAGAATGGATGCTTCGCAACTTTGGTAGCCCGAAATAGTGCATTCAGGCTCGAACACAAGTTTTGCATCTTTTACATGCCGAAGGTTAGAGAAATGCTCCGAAACACTACCAAACATCATTTTGGGTCGAATGGAGTAGAATGCATTCTTCACAACTTTGGGACCCCGAAATAGTGCATTCAGGCTCGAACACAAGTTTTGCATCTTTTACGTCCCAAAGGTTAGCGAAATGCTCCGAAACACTCCCAAACATCATTTTGGGTCAAATGGACTAGAATGGATGCTTCCCAACTTTGGTAGCCCGAAATAGTGCATTTAGGCTCGAACACAAGTTTTTGCATCTTTTTACGTGTCGAAGGTTAGCGAAATGCTCCGAAACACTCCCAAACATCATTTTGGTTCCAATGGATAGAATGGATGCTTTGCAACTTTGGTACCCCGAAACAATGCATTCAGGCTCGAACACAAGTTTTGCATCTTTTACGTGCCGAAGGTTAGCGAAATGCTCCGAAACACTGCCAAATATCATTTTGATTTCAATGGAGTAGAATGGATGCTTCGCAACTTTGGTACCCCGAAATACTGCATTCAGGCTCGAACACAGGTTTTGCATCTTTTTACGTGCCAAAGGTTAGCGAAATGCTCCGAAACACTCCCAAACATCATTTTGGGTCCAATGGAGTAGAATGGATGCTTCACAACTTCGGTACCCCGAAATAGTGCATTCAGGCCGGAAACACAAGTTTTGCATCTTTTTACATGCCGAAGGCTAGCGAAATGCTCCGAAATAGTACCAAACATCATGTTGGTTCCAATGGAGTAGAATGGATGCTTCGCAACTTTACCCCGAAATAGTGCATTCAGGCCCGAAACACAAGTTTTGCATTTTTTTACATGGCGAAGGCTAGCGAAATGCTCCGAAACAGTCCCAAACATCATTTTGGTTCCAATGGAGTAGAATGGATGCTTCACAACTTTGGTACCCCGAAATACTACATTCAGGCTCGAACAAAGGTTTTGCATCTTTTACATGCCGAAGGTTAGCGAAATGCTCCGAAACACTACCAAACATCATTTTGGGTCGAATGGACTAGAATGTATGCTTCCCAACTTTGGTACCCTGAAATAGTGCACTCAGGCTCGAACACAAGTTTTGCATCTTTTTACGTGTCGAAGGTTAGCGAAATGCTCTGAAGATCTACCAAACATCATTTTGGTTCCAATGGAGTAGAATGGATGCTTCGCAACTTTGGTACCCCGAAATAGCGCATTCAGGCTCGAACACAAGTTTTGCACCTTTTACGTGTCGAAGCTTAGCGAAATGCTCCGAAACACTGCCAAACATCATTTTGGGTCGAATGGACTGGAATGGATGCGTCCCAACTTTGGTACCCCGAAATAGTGCACTCAGGCTCGAACACAAGTTTTGCATCTTTTTACGTGCCGAAGGTTAGAGAAATGCTCCGAAACACTCCCAAACATCATTTTGGGTCGAATGGAGTAGAATGGATGCTTCACAACTTTGGGACCCCAAAATAGTGCATTCAGTCTCGAACACAAGTTTTGCATCTTTTACGTCCCAAAAGTTAGCGAAATGCTCCGAAACACTCCCAAACATCATTTTGGTTCCAATGGAGTAGAATGGATGCTTCACAACTTCGGTACCCCGAAATAGTGCATTCAGGCCGGAAACACAAGTTTTGCATCTTTTTACATGCCGAAGGCTAGCGAAATGCTCCGAAACAGTCCCAAACATCATTTTGGTTCCAATGGAGTAGAATGGATGCTTCACAACTTTGGTACCCCGAAATACTACATTCAGGCTCGAACAAAGGTTTTGCATCTTTTACATGCCGAAGGTTAGCGAAATGCTCCGAAACACTACCAAACATCATTTTGGGTCGAATGGACTAGAATGTATGCTTCCCAACTTTGGTACCCTGAAATAGTGCACTCAGGCTCGAACACAAGTTTTGCATCTTTTTACGTGTCGAAGGTTAGCGAAATGCTCTGAAGATCTACCAAACATCATTTTGGTTCCAATGGAGTAGAATGGATGCTTCGCAACTTTGGTACCCCGAAATAGCGCATTCAGGCTCGAACACAAGTTTTGCACCTTTTACGTGTCGAAGCTTAGCGAAATGCTCCGAAACACTGCCAAACATCATTTTGGGTCGAATGGACTGGAATGGATGCGTCCCAACTTTGGTACCCCGAAATAGTGCACTCAGGCTCGAACACAAGTTTTGCATCTTTTTACGTGCCGAAGGTTAGAGAAATGCTCCGAAACACTCCCAAACATCATTTTGGGTCGAATGGAGTAAAATGGATGCTTCACAACTTTGGGACCCCAAAATAGTGCATTCAGGCTCGAACACAAGTTTTGCATCTTTTACGTCCCAAAAGTTAGCGAAATGCTCCGAAACACTCCCAAACATCATTTTGGTTCCAATGGAGTAGAATGGATGCTTCACAACTTCGGTACCCCGAAATAGTGCATTCAGGCCGGAAACACAAGTTTTTTATCTTTTTACATGCCGAAGGCTAGCGAAATGCTCCGAAACAGTACCAAACATCATTTTGGTTCCAATGGAGTAGAATGGATGCTTCGCAACTTTACCCCGAAATAGAGCATTCAGGCCCGAAACACAAGTTTTGCATTTTTTTTACATGGCGAAGGCTAGCGAAATGCTCCGAAACAGTCCCAAACATCATTTTGGTTCCAATGGAGTAGAATGGATGCTTCACAACTTTGGTACCCCGAAATACTACATTCAGGCTCGAACAAAGGTTTTGCATCTTTTACATGCCGAAGGTTAGGGAAATGCTCCGAAACACTACCAAACATCATTTTGGGTCGAATGGACTAGAATGTATGCTTCCCAACTTTGGTACCCTGAAATAGTGCACTCAGGCTCGAACACAAGTTTTGCATCTTTTTACGTGTCGAAGGTTAGCGAAATGCTCTGAAGATCTACCAAACATCATTTTGGTTCCAATGGAGTAGAATGGAGGCTTCGCAACTTTGGTACCCCGAAATAGCGCATTCAGGCTCGAACACAAGTTTTGCACCTTTTACGTGTCGAAGCTTAGCGAAATGCTCCGAAACACTGCCAAACATCATTTTGGGTCGAATGGACTGGAATGGATGCGTCCCAACTTTGGTACCCCGAAATAGTGCACTCAGGCTCGAACACAAGTTTTGCATCTTTTTACGTGCCGAAGGTTAGCGAAATGCTCCGAAACACTCCCAAACATCATTTTGGGTCGAATGGAGTAGAATGGATGCTTCACAACTTTGGGACCCCAAAATAGTGCATTCAGGCTCGAACACAAGTTTTGCATCTTTTACGTCCCAAAAGTTAGCGAAATGCTCCGAAACACTCCCAAACATCATTTTGGTTCCAATGGAGTAGAATGGATGCTTCACAACTTCGGTACCCCGAAATAGTGCATTCAGGCCGGAAACACAAGTTTTGCATCTTTTTACATGCCGAAGGCTAG
This sequence comes from Cenchrus fungigraminus, assembly GCA_036936925.1. Lineage (NCBI taxonomy): Eukaryota > Viridiplantae > Streptophyta > Magnoliopsida > Poales > Poaceae > Cenchrus > Cenchrus fungigraminus. The sequence goes on from CM072780.1 coordinate 52,001,170, forward strand.
CGAAATGCTCCGAAACAGTACCAAACATCATTTTTGTTCCAATGGAGTAGAATGGATGCTTCGCAACTTTACCCCGAAATAGTGCATTCAGGCCCGAAACACAAGTTTTGCATTTTTTTACATGGCGAAGGCTAGCGAAATGCTCCGAAACAGTCCAAACATCATTTTGGTTCCAATGGAGTAGAATGGATGCTTCACAACTTTGGTACCCCGAAATACTACATTCAGGCTCGAACAAAGGTTTTGCATCTTTTACATGGCGAAGGTTAGCGAAATGCTCCGAAACACTACCAAACATCATTTTGGGTCGAATGGACTAGAATGTATGCTTCCCAACTTTGGTACCCTGAAATAGTGCACTCAGGCTCGAACACAAGTTTTGCATCTTTTTACGTGTCGAAGGTTAGCGAAATGGTCTGAAGATCTACCAAACATCATTTTGGTTCCAATGGAGTAGAATGGATGCTTCGCAACGTTGGTACCCCGAAATAGCGCATTCAGGCTCGAACACAAGTTTTGCACCTTTTACGTGTCGAAGCTTAGCGAAATGCTCCGAAACACTGCCAAACATCATTTTGGGTCGAATGGACTGGAATGGATGCGTCCCAACTTTGGTACCCCGAAATAGTGCACTCAGGCTCGAACACAAGTTTTGCATCTTTTTACGTGCCGAAGGTTAGCGAAATGCTCCGAAACACTCCCAAACATCATTTTGGGTCGAATGGAGTAGAATGGATGCTTCACAACTTTGGGACCCCAAAATAGTGCATTCAGGCTCGAACACAAGTTTTGCATCTTTTACGTCCCAAAGGTTAGCGAAATGCACCGAAACACTCCCAAACACCATTTTGGGTCGAATGGACTAGAATGGATGCTTCCCAACTTTGGTAGCCCGAAATAGTGCACTTAGGCTCGAACACAAGTTTTTGCATCTTTTTACGTGTCGAAGGTTAGCGAAATGCTCCGAAACACTCCCAAACATCATTTTGGTTCCAATGGATAGAATGGATGCTTCGCAACTTTGGTACCCCGAAACAGTGCATTTAGGCTCGAACACAAGTTTTGCATCTTTTACGTGCCCAAGGTTAGCGAAATGCTCCGAAACACTCCCAAATATCATTTTGATTTCAATGGAGTAGAATGGATGCTTCGCAACTTTGGTACCCCGAAATACTGCATTCAGGCTCGAACACAGGTTTTGTATCTTTTACCTGCCGAAGGTTAGCGAAATGCTCCGAAATACTCCCAAACATCATTTCGGGTCGAATGGACTAGAATGGATGCTTCCCAACTTTGGTAGCCCGAAATAGTGCACTCAGGCTCGAACACGAGTTTAGCATCTTTTTACGTGCCGAAGGTTAGCGAAATGCTCCGAAACACTCCCAAACATCATTTTGGGTCCAACAGAGTAGAATGGATGCTTCACAACTTTGGTACCCCGAAATAGTGCACTCAGGCTCGAACACAAGTTTTGCATCTTTTTACGTGCCGAAGGTTGGCGAAATGCTCTGAAGATCTACCAAACATCATTTTGGTTCCAATGGAGTAGAATTGATGCTTCACAACTTCGGTACCCCGAAATAGTGCATTCAGGCCCGAAACACAAGTTTTGCAACTTTTTACGTGCCGAAGGCTAGCGAAATGCTCCGAAACAGTCCCAAACATCATTTTGGTTCCAATGGAGTAGAATGGCTGCTTCGCAACTTTGGAACCCCGAAATAGTGCATTCAGGCCCGAAACACAAGTTTTGCATTTTTTTACATGGCGAAGGCTAGCGAAATGCTCCGAAACAGTCCCAAACATCATTTTGGTTCCAATGGAGTAGAATGGATGGTTCACAACTTTGGTACCCCGAAATACTGCATTCAGGCTCGAACAAAGGATTTGCATCTTTTACATGGCGAAGGTTAGCGAAATGCTCCGAAACACTACCAAACATCATTTTGGGTCGAATGGACTAGAATGTATGCTTCCCAACTTTGGTACCCCGAAATAGTGCACTCAGGCTCGAACACAAGTTTTGCATCTTTTTACGTGTCGAAGGTTAGCGAAATGGTCTGAAGATCTACCAAACATCATTTTGGTTCCAATGGAGTAGAATGGATGCTTCGCAACGTTGGTACCCCGAAATAGCGCATTCAGGCTCGAACACAAGTTTTGCACCTTTTACGTGTCGAAGCTTAGCGAAATGCTCCGAAACACTGCCAAACATCATTTTGGGTCGAATGGACTGGAATGGATGCGTCCCAACTTTGGTACCCCGAAATAGTGCACTCAGGCTCGAACACAAGTTTTGCATCTTTTTACGTGCCGAAGGTTAGCGAAATGCTCCGAAACACTCCCAAACATCATTTTGGGTCGAATGGAGTAGAATGGATGCTTCACAACTTTGGGACCCCAAAATAGTGCATTCAGGCTCGAACACAAGTTTTGCATCTTTTACGTCCCAAAGGTTAGCGAAATGCACCGAAACACTCCCAAACACCATTTTGGGTCGAATGGACTAGAATGGATGCTTCCCAACTTTGGTAGCCCGAAATAGTGCACTTAGGCTCGAACACAAGTTTTTGCATCTTTTTACGTGTCGAAGGTTAGCGAAATGCTCCGAAACACTCCAAAACATCATTTTGGTTCCAATGGATAGAATGGATGCTTCGCAACTTTGGTACCCCGAAACAGTGCATTTAGGCTCGAACACAAGTTTTGCATCTTTTACGTGCCCAAGGTTAGCGAAATGCTCCGAAACACTCCCAAATATCATTTTGATTTCAATGGAGTAGAATGGATGCTTCGCAACTTTGGTACCCCGAAATACTGCATTCAGGCTCGAACACAGGTTTTGTATCTTTTACCTGCCGAAGGTTAGCGAAATGCTCCGAAATACTCCCAAACATCATTTCGGGTCGAATGGACTAGAATGGATGCTTCCCAACTTTGGTAGCCCGAAATAGTGCACTCAGGCTCGAACACGAGTTTAGCATCTTTTTACGTGCCGAAGGTTAGCGAAATGCTCCGAAACACTCCCAAACATCATTTTGGGTCCAACAGAGTAGAATGGATGCTTCACAACTTTGGTACCCCGAAATAGTGCACTCAGGCTCGAACACAAGTTTTGCATCTTTTTACGTGCCGAAGGTTGGCGAAATGCTCTGAAGATCTACCAAACATCATTTTGGTTCCAATGGAGTAGAATTGATGCTTCACAACTTCGGTACCCCGAAATAGTGCATTCAGGCCCGAAACACAAGTTTTGCAACTTTTTACGTGCCGAAGGCTAGCGAAATGCTCCGAAACAGTCCCAAACATCATTTTGGTTCCAATGGAGTAGAATGGCTGCTTCGCAACTTTGGAACCCCGAAATAGTGCATTCAGGCCCGAAACACAAGTTTTGCATTTTTTTACATGGCGAAGGCTAGCGAAATGCTCCGAAACAGTCCCAAACATCATTTTGGTTCCAATGGAGTAGAATGGATGGTTCACAACTTTGGTACCCCGAAATACTGCATTCAGGCTCGAACAAAGGTTTTGCATCTTTTACATGGCGAAGGTTAGCGAAGTGCTCCGAAACACTACCAAACATCATTTTGGGTCGAATGGACTAGAATGTATGCTTCCCAACTTTGGTACCCCGAAATAGTGCACTCAGGCTCGAACACAAGTTTTGCATCTTTTTACATGCCGAAGGTTAGCGAAATGCTCTGAAGATCTACCAAACATCATTTTGGTTCCAATGGAGTAGAATGGATGCTTCGCAACTTTGGTACCCCGAAATAGCGCATTCAGGCTCGAACACAAGTTTTGCACCTTTTACGTGTCGAAGCTTAGCGAAATGCTCCGAAACACTGCCAAACATCATTTTGGGTCGAATGGACTGGAATGGATGCGTCCCAACTTTGGTACCCCGAAATAGTGCACTCAGGCTCGAACACAAGTTTTGCATCGTTTTACGTGCCGAAGGTTAGCGAAATGCTCCGAAACACTCCCAAACATCATTTTGGGTCGAATGGAGTAGAATGGATGCTTCACAACTTTGGGACCCCAAAATAGTGCATTCAGGCTCGAACACAAGTTTTGCATCTTTTACGTCCCAAAGGTTAGCGAAATGCACCGAAACACTCCCAAACATCATTTTGGGTCGAATGGACTAGAATGGATGCTTCCCAACTTTGGTAGCCCGAAATAGTGCACTTAGGCTCGAACACAAGTTTTTGCATCTTTTTACGTGTCGAAGGTTAGCGAAATGCTCCGAAACACTCCCAAACATCATTTTGGTTCCAATGGATAGAATGGATGCTTCGCAACTTTGGTACCCCGAAACAGTGCATTTAGGCTCGAACACAAGTTTTGCATCTTTTACGTGCCCAGGGTTAGCGAAATGCTCCGAAACACTCCCAAATATCATTTTTATTTCAATGGAGTAGAATGGATGCTTCGCAACTTTGGTACCCCGAAATACTGCATTCGGGCTCGAACACAGGTTTTGTATCTTTTACTTGCCGAATGTTAGCGAAATGCTCCGAAACACTCCCAAACATCATTTTGGGTCGAATGGACTAGAATGGATGCTTCCCAACTTTGGTAGCCCGAAATAGTGCACTCAGGCTCGGACACGAGTTTAGCATCTTTTTACGTGCCGAAGGTTAGCGAAATGCTCCGAAACACTCCCAAACATCATTTTGGGTCGAATGGACTAGAATGTATGCTTCCCAACTTTGGTACCCCAAAATAGTGCACTCAGGCTCGAACACAAGTTTTGCATCTTTTTACGTGCCGAAGGTTAGCGAAATGCTCTGAAGATCTACCAAACATCATTTTGGTTCCAATGGAGTAGAATGGATGCTTCGCAACTTTGGTACCCCGAAATAGCGCATTCAGGCTCGAACACAAGTTTTGCACCTTTTACGTGTCGAAGCTTAGCGAAATGCTCCGAAACACTGCCAAACATCATTTTGGGTCGAATGGACTGGAATGGATGCGTCCCAACTTTGGTACCCCGAAATAGTGCACTCAGGCTCGAACACAAGTTTTGCATCTTTTTACGTGCCGAAGGTTAGCGAAATGCTCCGAAACACTCCCAAACATCATTTTGGGTCGAATGGAGTAGAATGGATGCTTCACACCTTTGGGACCCCAAAATAGTGCATTCAGGCTCGAACACAAGTTTTGCATCTTTTACGTCCTAAAGGTTAGCGAAATGCACCGAAACACTCCCAAACATCATTTTGGGTCGAATGGACTAGAATGGATGCTTCCCAACTTTGGTAGCCCGAAATAGTGCACTTAGGCTCGAACACAAGTTTTTGCATCTTTTTACGTGTCGAAGGTTAGCGAAATGCTCCGAAACACTCCCAAACATCATTTTGGTTCCAATGGATAGAATGGATGCTTCGCAACTTTGGTACCCCGAAACAGTGCATTTAGGCTCTAACACAAGTTTTGCATCTTTTACGTGCCCAGGGTTAGCGAAATGCTCCGAAACACTCCCAAATATCATTTTTATTTCAATGGAGTAGAATGGATGCTTCGCAACTTTGGTACCCCGAAATACTGCATTCGGGCTCGAACACAGGTTTTGTATCTTTTACCTGCCGAATGTTAGCGAAATGCTCCGAAAACTCCCAAACATCATTTTGGGTCGAATGGACTAGAATGGATGCTTCCCAACTTTGGTAGCCCGAAATAGTGCACTCAGGCTCGGACACGAGTTTAGCATCTTTTTACGTGCCGAAGGTTAGCGAAATGCTCCGAAACACTCCCAAACATCATTTTGGGTCGAATGGACTAGAATGTATCCTTCCCAACTTTGGTACCCCAAAATAGTGCACTCAGGCTCGAACACAAGTTTTGCATCTTTTTACGTGCCGAAGGTTAGCGAAATGCTCTGAAGATCTACCAAACATCATTTTGGTTCCAATGGAGTAGAATGGATGCTTCGCAACTTTGGTACCCCGAAATAGCGCATTCAGGCTCGAACACAAGTTTTGCACCTTTTACGTGTCGAAGCTTAGCGAAATGCTCCGAAACACTGCCAAACATCATTTTGGGTCGAATGGACTGGAATGGATGCGTCCCAACTTTGGTACCCCGAAATAGTGCACTCAGGCTCGAACACAAGTTTTGCATCGTTTTACGTGCCGAAGGTTAGCGAAATGCTCCGAAACACTCCCAAACATCATTTTGGGTCGAATGGAGTAGAATGGATGCTTCACAACTTTGGGACCCCAAAATACTGCATTCAGGCTCGAACACAAGTTTTGCATCTTTTACGTCCCAAAGGTTAGCGAAATGCACCGAAACACTCCCAAACATCATTTTGGGTCGAATGGACTAGAATGGATGCTTCCCAACTTTGGAAGCCCGAAATAGTGCACTTAGGCTCGAACACAAGTTTTTGCATCTTTTTACGTGTCTAAGGTTAGCGAAATGCTCCGAAACACTCCCAAACATCATTTTGGTTCCAATGGATAGAATGGATGCTTCGCAACTTTGGTACCCCGAAACAGTGCATTTAGGCTCGAACACAAGTTTTGCATCTTTTACGTGCCCAAGGTTAGCGAAATGCTCCGAAACACTCCCAAATATCATTTTGATTTCAATGGAGTAGAATGGATGCTTCGCAACTTTGGTACCCCGAAATACTGCATTCAGGCTCGAACACAGGTTTTGTATCTTTTACCTGCCGAAGGTTAGCGAAATGCTCCGAAACACTCCCAAACATCATTTTGGGTCGAATGGACTAGAATTGATGCTTCCCAACTTTGGTAGACCGAAATAGTGCACTCAGGCTCGAACACGAGTTTAGCATCTTTTTACGTGCCGAAGGTTAGCGAAATGCTCCGAAACACTCCCAAACATCATTTTGGGTCCAACGTAGTAGAATGGATGCTTCACAACTTTGGTACCCCGAAATAGTGCACTCAGGCTCGAACACAAGTTTTGCATCTTTTTACGTGCCGAAGGTTAGCGAAATGCTCTGAAGATCTACCAAACATCATTTTGGTTCCAATGGAGTAGAATTGATGCTTCACAACTTCGGTACCCCGAAATTGTGCATTCAGGCCCGAAACACAAGTTTTGCATCTTTTTACGTGCCGAAGGCTAGCGAAATGCTCCGAAACAGTCCCAAACATCATTTTGGTTCCAATGGAGTAGAATGGATGCTTCGCAACTTTGGAACCCCGAAATAGTGCATTCAGGCCCGAAACACAAGTTTTACATTTTTTTACATGGCGAAGGCTAGCGAAATGCTCCGAAACAGTCCCAAACATCATTTTGGTTCCAATCGAGTAGAATGGATGGTTCACAACTTTGGTACCCCGAAATACTGCATTCAGGCTCGAACAAAGGTTTTGCATCTTTTACATGGCGAAGGTTAGCGAAATGCTCCGAAACACTACCAAACATCATTTTGGGTCGAATGGACTAGAATGTATGCTTCCCAACTTTGGTACCCCGAAATAGTGCACTCAGGCTCGAACACAAGTTTTGCATCTTTTTACGTGCCGAAGGTTAGCGAAATGCTCTGAAGATCTACCAAACATCATTTTGGTTCCAATGGAGTAGAATGGATGCTTCGCAACTTTGGTACCCCGAAATAGCGCATTCAGGCTCGAACACAAGTTTTGCACCTTTTACGTGTCGAAGCTTAGCGAAATGCTCCGAAACACTGCCAAACATCATTTTGGGTCGAATGGACTGGAATGGATGCGTCCCAACTTTGGTACCCCGAAATAGTGCACTCAGGCTCGAACACAAGTTTTGCATCTTTTTACGTGCCGAAGGTTAGCGAAATGCTCCGAAACACTCCCAAACATCATTTTGGGTCGAATGGAGTAGAATGGATGCTTCACAACTTTGGGACCCCAAAATAGTGCATTCAGGCTCGAACACAAGTTTTGCATCTTTTACGTCCTAAAGGTTAGCGAAATGCACCGAAACACTCCCAAACATCATTTTGGGTCGAATGGACTAGAATGGATGCTTCCCAACTTTGGTAGCCCGAAATAGTGCACTTAGGCTCGAACACAAGTTTTTGCATCTTTTTACGTGTCGAAGGTTAGCGAAATGCTCCGAAACACTCCCAAACATCATTTTGGGTCGAATGGAGTAGAATGGATGCTTCACAACTTTGGGACCCCGAAATAGTGCATTCAGGCTCTAACACAAGTTTTGCATCTTTTACGTCCCAAAGGTTAGCGAAATGCACCGAAACACTCCCAAACATCATTTTGGGTCGAATGGACTAGAATGGATGCTTCCCAACTTTGGTAGCCCGAAATAGTGCACTTAGGCTCGAACACAAGTTTTTGCATCTTTTTACGTGTCGAAGGTTAGCGAAATGCTCCGAAACACTCCCAAACATCATTTTGGTTCCAATGGATAGAATGGATGCTTCGCAACTTTGGTACCCCGAAACAGTGCATTTAGGCTCGAACACAAGTTTTGCATCTTTTACGTGCCCAAGGTTAGCGAAATGCTCCGAAACACTCCCAAATATCATTTTGATTTCAATGGAGTAGAATGGATGCTTCGCAACTTTGGTACCCCGAAATACTGCATTCGGGCTCGAACACAGGTTTTGTATCTTTTACCTGCCGAATGTTAGCGAAATGCTCCGAAACACTCCCAAACATCATTTTGGGTCGAATGGACTAGAATGGATGCTTCCCAACTTTGGCAGCCCGAAATAGTGCACTCAGGCTCGGACACGAGTTTAGCATCTTTTTACGTGCCGAAGGTTAGCGAAATGCTCTGAAACACTCCCAAACATCATTTTGGGTCCAACGGAGTAGAATGGATGCTTCACAACTTTGGTACCCCGAAACAGTGCACTCACGCTCGAACACAAGTTTTGCATCTTTTTACGTGCCGAAGGATAGCGAAATGCTCTGAAGATCTACCAAGCATCATTTTGGTTCCAATGGAGTAGAATGGATGCTTCGCAACTTTGGTACCCCGAAATAGCGCATTCAGGCTCGAACACAAGTTTTGCACCTTTTACGTGTCGAAGCTTAGCGAAATGCTCCGAAACACTGCCAAACATCATTTTGGGTCGAATGGACTGGAATGGATGCGTCCCAACTTTGGTACCCCGAAATAGTGCACTCAGGCTCGAACACAAGTTTTGCATCTTTTTACGTGCCGAAGGTTAGCGAAATGCTCCGAAACACTCCCAAACATCATTTTGGGTCGAATGGAGTAGAATGGATGCTTCACAACTTTGGGACCCCGAAATAGTGCATTCAGGCTCGAACACAAGTTTTGCATCTTTTACGTCCCAAAGGTTAGCGAAATGCACCGAAACACTCCCAAACATCATTTTGGGTCGAATGGACTAGAATGGATGCTTCCCAACTTTGGTAGCCCGAAATAGTGCACTTAGGCTCGAACACAAGTTTTTGCATCTTTTTACGTGTCGAAGGTTAGCGAAATGCTCCGAAACACTCCCAAACATCATTTTGGTTCCAATGGATAGAATGGATGCTTCGCAACTTTGGTACCCCGAAACAGTGCATTTAGGCTCGAACACAAGTTTTGCATCTTTTACGTGCCCAAGGTTAGCGAAATGCTCCGAAACACTCCCAAATATCATTTTGATTTCAATGGAGTAGAATGGATGCTTCGCAACTTTGGTACCCCGAAATACTGCATTCGGGCTCGAACACAGGTTTTGTATCTTTTACCTACCGAATGTTAGCGAAATGCTCCGAAACACTCCCAAACATCATTTTGGGTCGAATGGACTAGAATGGATGCTTCCCAACTTTGGTAGCCCGAAATAGTGCACTCAGGCTCGAACACGAGTTTAGCATCTTTTTACGTGCCGAAGGTTAGCGAAATGCTCCGAAACACTCCCAAACATCATTTTGGGTCCAACGGAGTAGAATGGATGCTTCACAACTTTGGTACCCCGAAATAGTGCACTCAGGCTCGAACACAAGTTTTGCATCTTTTTACGTGCCGAAGGTTAGCGAAATGCTCTGAAGATCTACCAAACAACATTTTGGTTCCAATGGAGTAGAATGGATGCTTCGCAACTTTGGTACCCCGAAATAGCGCATTCAGCCTCGAACGCAAGTTTTGCACCTTTTACGTGTCGAAGCTTAGAGAAATGCTCCGAAACACTGCCAAACATCATTTTGGGTCGAATGGACTGGAATGGATGCGTCCCAACTTTGGTACCCCGAAATAGTGCACTCAGGCTCGAACACAAGTTTTGCATCTTTTTACGTGCCGAAGGTTAGCGAAATGCTCCGAAACACTCCCAAACATCATTTTGGGTCGAATGGAGTAGAATGGATGCTTCACAACTTTGGGACCCCGAAATAGTGCATTCAGGCTCGAACACAAGTTTTGCATCTTTTACGTTCCAAAGGTTAGCGAAATGCACCGAAACACTACCAAACATCATTTTGGGTCGAATGGACTAGAATGGATGCTTCCCAACTTTGGTAGCCCGAAATAGTGCACTTAGGCTCGAACACAAGTTTTTGCATCTTTTTACGTGTCGAAGGTTAGCGAAATGCTCCGAAACACTCCCAAACATCATTTTGGTTCCAATGGATAGAATGGATGCTTCGCAACTTTGGTACCCCGAAACAGTGCATTTAGGCTCGAACACAAGTTTTGCATCTTTTACGTGCCCAAGGTTAGCGAAATGCTTCGAAACACTCCCAAATATCATTTTGATTTCAATGGAGTAGAATGGATGCTTCGCAACTTTGGTACCCCGAAATACTGCATTCAGGCTCGAACACAGGTTTTGTATCTTTTACCTGCCGAAGGTTAGCGAAATGCTCCGAAACACTCCCAAACATCATTTTGGGTCGAATGGACTAGAATGGATGCTTCCCAACTTTGGTAGCCCGAAATAGTGCACTCAGGCTCGAACACGAGTTTCGCATCTTTTTACGTGCCGAAGGTTAGCGAAATGCTCCGAAACACTCCCAACCATCATTTTGGTTCCAACGGAGTACAATGGATGCTTCACAACTTTGGTACCCCGAAATAGTGCACTCAGGCTCGAACACAAGTTTTGCATCTTTTTACGTGCCGAAGGTTAGCGAAATGCTCTGAAGATCTACCAAACATCATTTTGGTTCCAATGGAGTAGAATGGATGCTTCGCAACTTTGGTACCCCGAAATAGCGCATTCAGGCTCGAACACAAGTTTTGCACCTTTTACGTGTCGAAGCTTAGCGAAATGCTCCGAAACACTGCCAAACATCATTTTGGGTCGAATGGACTGGAATGGATGCGTCCCAACTTTGGTACCCCGAAATAGTGCACTCAGGCTCGAACACAAGTTTTGCATCTTTTTACGTGCCGAAGGTTAGCGAAATGCTCCGAAACACTCCCAAACATCATTTTGGGTCGAATGGAGTAGAATGGATGCTTCACAACTTTGGGACCCCGAAATAGTGCATTCAGGCTCGAACACAAGTTTTGCATCTTTTACGTCCCAAAGGTTAGCGAAATGCACCGAAACACTCCCAAACATCATTTTGGGTCGAATGGACTAGAATGGATGCTTCCCAACTTTGGTAGCCCGAAATAGTGCACTTAGGCTCGAACACAAGTTTTTGCATCTTTTTACGTGTCGAAGGTTAGCGAAATGCTCCGAAACACTCCCAAACATCATTTTGGTTCCAATGGATAGAATGGATGCTTCGCAACTTTGGTACCCCGAAACAGTGCATTTAGGCTCGAACACAAGTTTTGCATCTTTTACGTGCCCAAGGTTAGCGAAATGCTCCGAAACACTCCCAAATATCATTTTGATTTCAATGGAGTAGAATGGATGCTTCGCAACTTTGGTACCCCGAAATACTGCATTCAGGCTCGAACACAGGTTTTGTATCTTTTACCTGCCGAAGGTTAGCGAAATGCTCCGGAACACTCCCAAACCTCATTTTGGGTCGAATGGACTAGAATGGATGCTTCCCAACTTTGGTGGCCCGAAATAGTGCACTCAGGCTCGAACACGAGTTTAGCATCTTTTTACGTGCCGAAGGTTAGCGAAATGCTCCGAAACACTCCCAAACATCATTTTGGGTCCAATGGAGTAGAATGGATGCTTCACAACTTTGGTACCACGAAACAGTGCACTCAGGCTCGAACACAAGTTTTGCATCTTTTTACGTGCCGAAGGTTAGCGAAATGCTCTGAAGATCTACCAAACATCATTTTGGTTCCAATGGAGTAGAATGGATGCTTCGCAACTTTGGTACCCCGAAATAGCGCATTCAGGCTCGAACACAAGTTTTGCACCTTTTACGTGTCGAAGCTTAGCGAAATGCTCCGAAACACTGCCAAACATCATTTTGGGTCGAATGGACTGGAATGGATGCGTCCCAACTTTGGTACCCCGAAATAGTGCACTCAGGCTCGAACACAAGTTTTGCATCTTTTTACGTGCCGAAGGTTAGCGAAATGCTCCGAAACACTCCCAAACATCATTTTGGGTCGAATGGAGTAGAATGGATGCTTCACAACTTTGGGACCCCGAAATAGTGCATTCAGGCTCGAACACAAGTTTTGCATCTTTTACGTCCCAAAGGTTAGCGAAATGCACCGAAACACTCCCAAACATCATTTTGGGTCGAATGGACTAGAATGGATGCTTCCCAACTTTGGTAGCCCGAAATAGTGCACTTAGGCTCGAACACAAGTTTTTGCATCTTTTTACGTGTCGAAGGTTAGCGAAATGCTCCGAAACACTCCCAAACATCATTTTGGTTCCAATGGATAGAATGGATGCTTCGCAACTTTGGTACCCCGAAACAGTGCATTTAGGCTCGAACACAAGTTTTGCATCTTTTACGTGCCCAAGGTTAGCGAAATGCTCCGAAACACTCCCAAATATCATTTTGATTTCAATGGAGTAGAATGGATGCTTCGCAACTTTGGTACCCCGAAATACTGCATTCGGGCTCGAACACAGGTATTGTATCTTTTACCTGCCGAATGTTAGCGAAATGCTCCGAAACACTCCCAAACATCATTTTGGGTCGAATGGACTAGAATGGATGCTTCCCAACTTTGGCAGCCCGAAATAGTGCACTCAGGCTCGGACACGAGTTTAGCATCTTTTTACGTGCCGAAGGTTAGCGAAATGCTCTGAAACACTCCCAAACATCATTTTGGGTCCAACGGAGTAGAATGGATGCTTCACAACTTTGGTACCCCGAAACAGTGCACTCACGCTCGAACACAAGTTTTGCATCTTTTTACGTGCCGAAGGATAGCGAAATGCTCTGAAGATCTACCAAGCATCATTTTGGTTCCAATGGAGTAGAATGGATGCTTCGCAACTTTGGTACCCCGAAATAGCGCATTCAGGCTCGAACACAAGTTTTGCACCTTTTACGTGTCGAAGCTTAGCGAAATGCTCCGAAACACTGCCAAACATCATTTTGGGTCGAATGGACTGGAATGGATGCGTCCCAACTTTGGTACCCCGAAATAGTGCACTCAGGCTCGAACACAAGTTTTGCATCTTTTTACGTGCCGAAGGTTAGCGAAATGCTCCGAAACACTCCCAAACATCATTTTGGGTCGAATGGAGTAGAATGGATGCTTCACAACTTTGGGACCCCGAAATAGTGCATTCAGGCTCGAACACAAGTTTTGCATCTTTTACGTCCCAAAGGTTAGCGAAATGCACCGAAACACTCCCAAACATCATTTTGGGTCGAATGGACTAGAATGGATGCTTCCCAACTTTGGTAGCCCGAAATAGTGCACTTAGGCTCGAACACAAGTTTTTGCATCTTTTTACGTGTCGAAGGTTAGCGAAATGCTCCGAAACACTCCCAAACATCATTTTGGTTCCAATGGATAGAATGGATGCTTCGCAACTTTGGTACCCCGAAACAGTGCATTTAGGCTCGAACACAAGTTTTGCATCTTTTACGTGCCCAAGGTTAGCGAAATGCTCCGAAACACTCCCAAATATCATTTTGATTTCAATGGAGTAGAATGGTTGCTTCGCAACTTTGGTACCCCGAAATACTGCATTCGGGCTCGAACACAGGTTTTGTATCTTTTACCTACCGAATGTTAGCGAAATGCTCCGAAACACTCCCAAACATCATTTTGGGTCGAATGGACTAGAATGGATGCTTCCCAACTTTGGTAGCCCGAAATAGTGCACTCAGGCTCGAACACGAGTTTAGCATCTTTTTACGTGCCGAAGGTTAGCTAAATGCTCCGAAACACTCCCAAACATCATTTTGGGTCCAACGGAGTAGAATGGATGCTTCCCAACTTTGGTACCCCGAAACAGTGCACTCAGGCTCGAACACAAGTTTTGCATCTTTTTACGTGCCGAAGGTTAGCGAAATGCTCTGAAGATCTACCAAACAACATTTTGGTTCCAATGGAGTAGAATGGATGCTTCGCAACTTTGGTACCCCGAAATAGCGCATTCATCCTCGAACACAAGTTTTGCACCTTTTACGTGTCGAAGCTTAGCGAAATGCTCCGAAACACTGCCAAACATCATTTTGGGTCGAATGGACTGGAATGGATGCGTCCCAACTTTGGTACCCCGAAATAGTGCACTCAGGCTCGAACACAAGTTTTGCATCTTTTTACGTGCCGAAGGTTAGCGAAATGCTCCGAAACACTCCCAAACATCATTTTGGGTCGAATGGAGTAGAATGGATGCTTCACAACTTTGGGACCCCGAAATAGTGCATTCAGGCTCGAACACAAGTTTTGCATCTTTTACGTCCCAAAGGTTAGCGAAATGCACCGAAACACTCCCAAACATCATTTTGGGTCGAATGGACTAGAATGGATGCTTCCCAACTTTGGTAGCCCGAAATAGTGCACTTAGGCTCGAACACAAGTTTTTGCATCTTTTTACGTGTCGAAGGTTAGCGAAATGCTCCGAAACACTCCCAAACATCATTTTGGTTCCAATGGATAGAATGGATGCTTCGCAACTTTGGTACCCCGAAACAGTGCATTTAGGCTCGAACACAAGTTTTGCATCTTTTACGTGCCCAAGGTTAGCGAAATGCTCCGAAACACTCCCAAATATCATTTTGATTTCAATGGAGTAGAATGGATGCTTCGCAACTTTGGTACCCCGAAATACTGCATTCAGGCTCGAACACAGGTTTTGTATCTTTTACCTGCCGAAGGTTAGCGAAATGCTCCGAAACACTCCCAAACATCATTTTGGGTCGAATGGACTAGAATGGATGCTTCCCAACTTTGGTAGCCCGAAATAGTGCACTCAGGCTCGAACACGAGTTTCGCATCTTTTTACGTGCCGAAGGTTAGCGAAATGCTCCGAAACACTCCCAAACATCATTTTGGTTCCAACGGAGTACAATGGATGCTTCACAACTTTGGTACCCCGAAATAGTGCACTCAGGCTCGAACACAAGTTTTGCATCTTTTTTCGTGCCGAAGGTTAGCGAAATGCTCTGAAGATCTACCAAACATGATATTGGTTCCAATGGAGTAGAATGGATGCTTCGCAACTTTGGTACCCCGAAATAGCGCATTCAGGCTCGAACACAAGTTTTGCACCTTTTACGTGTCGAAGCTTAGCGAAATGCTCCGAAACACTGCCAAACATCATTTTGGGTCGAATGGACTGGAATGGATGCGTCCCAACTTTGGTACCCCGAAATAGTGCACTCAGGCTCGAACACAAGTTTTGCATCTTTTTACGTGCCGAAGGTTAGCGAAATGCTCCGAAACACTCCCAAACATCATTTTGGGTCGAATGGAGTAGAATGGATGCTTCACAACTTTGGGACCCCGAAATAGTGCATTCAGGCTCGAACACAAGTTTTGCATCTTTTACGTCCCAAAGGTTAGCGAAATGCACCGAAACACTCCCAAACATCATTTTGGGTCGAATGGACTAGAATGGATGCTTCCCATCTTTGGTAGCCCGAAATAGTGCACTTAGGCTCGAACACAAGTTTTTGCATCTTTTTACGTGACGAAGGTTAGCGAAATGCTCCGAAACACTCCCAAACATCATTTTGGTTCCAATGGATAGAATGGATGCTTCGCAACTTTGGTACCCTGAAAATGTGCATTTAGGCTCGAACACAAGTTTTGCATCTTTTACGTGCCCAAGGTTAGCGAAATGCTCCGAAACACTCCCAAATATCATTTTGATTTCAATGGAGTAGAATGGATGCTTCGCAACTTTGGTACCCCGAAATACTGCATTCAGGCTCGAACACAGGTTTTGTATCTTTTACCTGCCGAAGGTTAGCGAAATGCTCCAAAACACTCCCAAACCTCATTTTGGGTCGAATGGACTAGAATGGATGCTTCCCAACTTTGGTGGCCCGAAATAGTGCACTCAGGCTCGAACACGAGTTTAGCATCTTTTTACGTGCCGAAGGTTAGCGAAATGCTCCGAAACACTCCCAAACATCATTTTGGGTCCAATGGAGTAGAATGGATGCTTCACAACTTTGGTACCACGAAACAGTGCACTCAGGCTCGAACACAAGTTTTGCATCTTTTTACGTGCCGAAGGTTAGCGAAATGCTCTGAAGATCTACCAAACATCATTTTGGTTCCAATGGAGTAGAATGGATGCTTCGCAACTTTGGTACCCCGAAATAGCGCATTCAGGCTCGAACACAAGTTTTGCACCTTTTACGTGTCGAAGCTTAGCGAAATGCTCCGAAACACTGCCAAACATCATTTTGGGTCGAATGGACTGGAATGGATGCGTCCCAACTATGGTACCCCGAAATAGTGCACTCAGGCTCGAACACAAGTTTTGCATCTTTTTACGTGCCGAAGGTTAGCGAAATGCTCCGAAACACTCCCAAACATCATTTTGGTTCGAATGGAGTAGAATGGATGCTTCACAACTTTGGGACCCCGAAATAGTGCATTCAGGCTCGAACACAAGTTTTGCATCTTTTACGTCCCAAAGGTTAGCGAAATGCACCGAAACACTCCCAAACATCATTTTGGGTCGAATGGACTAGAATGGATGCTTCCCAACTTTGGTAGCCCGAAATAGTGCACTTAGGCTCGAACACAAGTTTTTGCATCTTTTTACGTGTCGAAGGTTAGCGAAATGCTCCGAAACACTCCCAAACATCATTTTGGTTCCAATGGATAGAATGGACGCTTCGCAACTTTGGTACCCCGAAACAGTGCATTTAGGCTCGAACACAAGTTTTGCATCTTTTACGTGCCCAAGGTTAGCGAAATGCTCCGAAACACTCCCAAATATCATTTTGATTTCAATGGAGTAGAATGGATGCTTCGCAACTTTGGTACCCCGAAATACTGCATTCAGGCTCGAACACAGGTTTTGTATCTTTTACCTGCCGAAGGTTAGCGAAATGCTCCGAAACACTCCCAAACCTCATTTTGGGTCGAATGGATGCTTCCCAACTTTGGTGGCCCGAAATAGTGCACTCAGGCTCGAACACGAGTTTAGCATCTTTTTACGTGCCGAAGGTTAGCGAAATGCTCCGAAACACTCCGAAACATCATTTTGGGTCCAACGGAGTAGAATGGATGCTTCACAACTTTGGTACCCCGAAATAGTGCACTCAGGCTCGAACACAAGTTTTGCATCTTTTTACGTGCCGAAGGTTAGCGAAATGCTCTGAAGATCTACCAAACATCATTTTGGTTCCAATGGAGTAGAATGGATGCTTCGCAACTTTGGTACCCCGAAATAGCGCATTCAGGCTCGAACACAAGTTTTGCACCTTTTACGTGTCGAAGCTTAGCGAAATGCTCCGAAACACTGCCAAACATCATTTTGGGTCGAATGGACTGGAATGGATGCGTCCCAACTTTGGTACCCCGAAATAGTGCACTCAGGCTCGAACACAAGTTTTGCATCTTTTTACGTGCCGAAGGTTAGCGAAATGCTCCGAAACACTCCCAAACATCATTTTGGGTCGAATGGAGTAGAATGGATGCTTCACAACTTTGGGACCCCGAAATAGTGCATTCAGGCTCGAACACAAGTTTTGCATCTTTTACGTCCCAAAGGTTAGCGAAATGCACCGAAACACTCCCAAACATCATTTTGGGTCGAATGGACTAGAATGGATGCTTCCCAACTTTGGTAGCCCGAAATAGTGCACTTAGGCTCGAACACAAGTTTTTGCATCTTTTTACGTGTCGAAGGTTAGCGAAATGCTCCGAAACACTCCCAAACATCATTTTGGTTCCAATGGATAGAATGGACGCTTCGCAACTTTGCTACCCCGAAACAGTGCATTTAGGCTCGAACACAAGTTTTGCATCTTTTACGTGCCCAAGGTTAGCGAAATGCTCCGAAACACTCCCAAATATCATTTTGATTTCAATGGAGTAGAATGGATGCTTCGCTACTTTGGTACCCCGAAATACTGCATTCAGGCTCGAACACAGGTTTTGTATCTTTTACCTGCCGAAGGTTAGCGAAATGCTCTGAAACACTCCCAAACATCATTTTGGGTCGAATGGACTAGAATGGATGCTTCCCAACTTTGGTGGCCCGAAATAGTGCACTCAGGCTCGAACACGAGTTTAGCATCTTTTTACGTGCTGAAGGTTAGCGAAATGCTCCGAAACACTCCCAAACATCATTTTGGGTCCAACGGAGTAGAATGGATGCTTCACAACTTTGGTACCCCGAAATAGTGCACTCAGGCTCGAACACAAGTTTTGCATCTTTTTACGTGCCGAAGGTTAGCGAAATGCTCTGAAGATCTACCAAACATCATTTTGGTTCCAATGGAGTAGAATGGATGCTTCGCAACTTTGGTACCCCGAAATAGCGCATTCAGGCTCGAACACAAGTTTTGCACCTTTTACGTGTCGAAGCTTAGCGAAATGCTCCGAAACACTGCCAAACATCATTTTGGGTCGAATGGACTGGAATGGATGCGTCCCAACTTTGGTACCCCGAAATAGTGCACTCAGGCTCGAACACAAGTTTTGCATCTTTTTACGTGCGGAAGGTTAGCGAAATGCTCCGAAACACTCCCAAACATCATTTTGGGTCGAATGGAGTAGAATGGATGCTTCACAACTTTGGAACCCCGAAATAGTGCATTCAGGCTCGAACACAAGTTTTGCATCTTTTACGTCCCAAAGGTTAGCGAAATGCACCGAAACACTCCCAAACATCATTTTGGGTCGAATGGACTAGAATGGATGCTTCCCAACTTTGGTAGCCCGAAATAGTGCACTTAGGCTCGAACACAAGTTTTTGCATCTTTTTACGTGTCGAAGGTTAGCGAAATGCTCCGAAACACTCCCAAACATCATTTTGGTTCCAATGGATAGAATGGGCGCTTCGCAACTTTGGTACCCCGAAACAGTGCATTTAGGCTCGAACACAAGTTTTGCATCTTTTACGTGCCCAAGGTTAGCGAAATGCTCCGAAACACTCCCAGATATCATTTTGATTTCAATGGAGTAGAATGGATGCTTCGCTACTTTGGTACCCCGAAATACTGCATTTAGGCTCGAACACAGGTTTTGTATCTTTTACCTGCCGAAGGTTAGCGAAATGCTCCGAAACACTCCCAAACATCATTTTGGGTCGAATGGACCAGAATGGATGCTTCCCAACTTTGGTAGCCCGAAATAGTGCACTCAGGCTCGAACACGAGTTTAGCATCTTTTTACGTGCCGAAGGTTAGCGAAATGCTCTGAAACACTCCCAAACATCATTTTGGGTCCAACGGAGTAGAATGGATGCTTCACAACTTTGGTACCTCAAAATAGTGCATTCAGGCTCGAACACAAGTTTTGCATCTTTTACGTCCCAAAAGTTAGCGAAATGCTCCGAAACACTCCCAAACATCATTTTGGTTCCAATGGAGTAGAATGGATGCTTCACAACTTCGGTACCCCGAAATAGTGCATTCAGGCCCGAAACACAAGTTTTGCATCTTTTTACGTGCCGAATGCTAGCGAAATGCTCCGAAACAGTCCCAAACATCATTTTGTTTCCAATGGAGTAGAATGGATGCTTCGCAACTTTGGTACCCCGAAATAGTGCATTCAAGCCCGAAACACAAGTTTTGCATTTTTTACATGCCGAAGGCTAGCGAAATGCTCCGTCCCAAACATCATTTTGGGTCGAATGGACTAGAATGGATGCTTCCCAACTTTGGTAGCCCGAAATAGTGCACTTAGGCTCGAACACAAGTTTTTGCATCTTTTTACGTGCCGAAGGTTAGCGAAATGCTCTGAAACACACCCAAACATCATTTTGGTTCCAATGGATAGAATGGATGCTTTGCAACTTTGGTACCCCGAAATAGTGCATTCTGGCTCGGACACAAGTTTTGCATCTTTTACGTGCCGAAGGTTAGCGAAATGCTCCGAAACACTCCCAAACATCATTTTGATTTCAATGGAGTAGAATGGATGCTTCGCAACTTTGGTACCCCGAAATACTGCATTCAGGCTCGAACACAGGTTTTGCATCTTTTACATGCCGAAGGTTAGCAAAATGCTCTGAAACACTCCCAAACATCATTTTGGGTCGAATGGACTGGAATGGATGCTTCCCAACTTTGGTAGCCCGAAATAGTGCACTCAGGCTCGAACACAAGTTTTTGCATCTTTTTAGGTGCCGAAGGTTAGCGAAATGCTCCGAAACACTCCCAAACATCATTTTGGGTCCAATGGAGTAGAATGGATGCTTCACAACTTTGGTACCCCGAAATAGTGCATTCAGGCTCGAACACAAGTTTTGCATTTTGATGTCCCAAAGGTTAGCGAAATGCTCTGAAACACTCCCAAACATCGTTTTGGTTCCAATGGAGTAGAATGGATGCTTCACAACTTCGGTACCTTGAAATAGTGCATTCAGGCCCGAAACACAAGTTTTGCATCTTTTTACGTGCCGAAGGCAGGCGAAATGCTCCGAAACAGTCCCAAACATCATTTTGGTTCCATTGGCATAGAATGGATGCTTCGCAACTTTGGTACCCCGAAATAGTGCATTCAAGCTCGAACACAAGTTTTGCATCTTTTACGTGCCGAAGGTTAGAGAAATGCTCCGAAACACTCCCAAACAACATTTTCGGTCGAATGGACTAGAATGGATGCTTCCCAACTTTGGTACCCCGAAAGAATGCACTCAGGCTCGAACACAAGTTTTGCATCTTTTTACGTGCCGAAGGCTGGCGAAATGCTCCGAAACACTCCCAAACATCATTTTGGATCCAATGGAGTAGAATGGATGCTTTGCAACTTTGGTACCCCGAAATAGTGCATTCAGGCTCGAACACTAGTTTTGCATCTTTTACATGCTGAGGGTTAGCGAAATGCTCCGAAACACTCCCAAACATCATTTTGGGACGAATGGACTAGAATGGATGCCCCAACTTTGGTACCCCGAAATAGTGCACTCAGGCTAGAACACAAGTTTTGCATCTTTTTACGTGCCGAAGGTTAGCGAAAAGCTCCGAAACACTCCCAAACATCATTTTGGTTCCAATGGAGTAGAATGGATGCTTCACAACTTCGGTACCCCGAAATAGTGCATTCAGGCCCAAAACACAAGTTTTGCATTTTTTTATGTGCCGAAGGCTAGCGAAATGCACCGATACAGTCCCAAACATCATTTTGGTTCCAATGGCGTAGAATGGATGCTTCACAACTTTGGTACCCCGAAACACTACATTCAGGCTCGAACACAGGTTTTGCCTCTTTTACATGCCGAAGGTTAGCGAAATGCTCCGAAACACTCCCAAACATCATTTTGGGTCGAATGGACTAGAATGGATACTTCTCAACTTTGGTACCCCGAAATAGTGCACTTAGGCTCGAACACAAGTTTTGCATCTTTTTACGTGCCGAAGGTTAGCGAAATGCTCCGAAACACTCCCAAACATTATTTTGGTTCCAATGGAGTAGAATAGATGCTTCACAACTTCGGTAAGCCGAAATAGTGCATTCAGACCCGAAACACAAGTTTTGCATCTTTTTACGTGCCGAAGGCTAGCGAAATGCTCCGAAACAGTCCCAAACATCATTTTGGTTCCAATGGCGTAGAATGGATGCTTCGCAACTTTGGTACCCCGAAATACTGCATTCAGGCTCGAATACAGGTTTTGCGTCTTTTACTTGCCGAAGGTTAGCGAAATGCTCCGAAACACTCCCAAACATCATTTTGGGTCGAATGGACTAGAATGGATGCTTCCCAACTTTGGTACCCCGAAATATAGCACTCAGGCTCGAACACAAGTTTTGCATCTTTTTACGTGCCGAAGGTTAGCGAAATGCTCCGAAACACTCCCAAACATTATTTTGGTTCCAATGGAGTAGAATGGATGCTTCACAACTTCGGTACCCCAAAATAGTGCATTCAGGTCCGAAACACAAGTTTTGCATCTTTTTACGTGCCGAAGGCTAGCGAAATGCTCCGAAACAGTCCCAAACATCATTTTGGTTCCAATGGCGTAGAATGGATGCTTCGCAACTTTGGTACCCCGAAATACTGCATTCAGGCTCGAATACAGGTTTTGCGTCTTTTACGTGCCGAAGGTTAGTGATATGCTCCGAAACACTCCCAAACATCATTTTGGGTCGAATGGACTAGAATGGATGCTTCCCAACTTTGGTACCCGAAATAGTGCACTCAGGCTCGAACACAAGTTTTGCATCTTTTTACGTGCCGAAGGTTAGCAAAATGCTCCAAAACACTCCCAATCAACATTTTGGTTCCAATGGAGTAGAATGGATGCTTCACAACTTCGGTACCCCGAAATAGTGCATTCAGGCCCGAAACAAAAGTTTTGCTTCTTTTTACGTGCCGAAGGCTAGCGAAATGCTCCGAAACAGTCCCAAACGTCATTTTGGTTCCAATGGTGTAGAACGGATGCTTCGCAACTTTGGTACCCCGAAATACTGCATTCAGGCTCGAACATAGGTTTTGCATCTTTTACATGCCGAAGGTTAGCGAAAAGCTTCGAAACACTCCCAAACATCATTTTGGGTCGAATGGACTAGAATGGATGCTTCCCAACTTTGGAAGCCCGAAATACTGCATTCAGGCTCGAACACAAGTTTTGCACCTTTTACGTGCCGAAGCTTAGCGAAATGCTCCGAAACACTGCTAAACATCATTTTGGGTCGAATGGACTGGAATGGATGCGTCCCAACTTTGGTATCCTGAAATAGTCCACTCAGGCTCGAACACAAGTTTTGCATCTTTTTACGTGCCGAAGGTTAGCGAAGTGCACCGAAACAGACCCAAACATCATTTTGGTTCCAATGGAGTAGAATGGATGCTTTGCAACTTTTGCACCCGGAAATGCTGCATTCAGGCTCGAACACAGGTTTTGCATCTTTTACGTGCCGAAGGTTAGCGAAATGCTCCGAAACACCCCCAAACATCATTTTGGGTCGAATGGACTACAATGGATGCTTCCCAACTTTGGTACACCGAAATAGTGCACTCAGGCTCGAACACAAGTTTTGCATCTTTTTACGTGCCGAAGGTTAGCGAAATGCTCTGAAACACTCCCAAACATCATTTTGGGTCCAATGGAGAAGAATGGATGCTTCCCAATTTTGGTACCCCGAAATAGTGCGTTCAGGCTCGAACACAAGTTTTGCATCTTTTATGTCCCAAAGGTTAGCGTAATACTCCGAAACACTGCCAAACATCATTTTGGTTCCAATGGAGTAGAATGGATGCTTCGCAACTTCGGTACCCCGAAATAGTGCACTTAGGCTCGAACACAAGTTTTGCATCTATTTACGTGCCGAAGGTTAGCGAAATGCTCCGAAACACTCCCAAACATCATTTTGGTTCCAATGGATATAATGGATGCTTTGCAACTTTGGTACCCCAAACAGTGCATTTTGGCTCGAGCACAAGTTTTGCATATTTTACATGCCGAAGGTTAGCGAAATGCTCCGAAACACTCCCAAACATCATTTTGGTTCCAATGGAGTAGAATAGATGCTTCACAACTTCGGTACCCCGAAATAGTGCAGTCAGGCCCGAAACACAAGTTTTGCATCTTTTTACGTGCCGAAGGCTAGCGAAATGCTCCGAAAGAGTCCCAAACATCATTTTGGTTCCAATGGCGTAGAATGGATGCTTCGCAACTTTGGTACCCCGAAACACTACATTCAGGCTCGAACACAGGTTTTGCCTCTTTTACATGCCGAAGGTTAGCGAAATGCTCCGAAACACTCCCAAACATCATTTTGGGTCGAATGGACTAGAATGGATACTTCCCAACTTTGGTACCCCGAAATAGTGCACTCAGGCTCGAACACAAGTTTTGCATCTTTTTACGAGCCGAAGGTTAGCGAAATGCTCCGAAACTCTCCCAAACATTATTTTGGTTCCAATGGAGTAGAATGGATGCTTCACAACTTCGGTACCCCGAAATAGTGCATTCAGGCCCGAAACTCAAGTTTTGCATGTTTTTACGTGCCGAAGGCTAGCGAAATGCTCCGAAATAGTCCCAAACATCATTTTGGTTCCAATGGCGTAGAATGGATGCTTCGCAACTTTGGTACCCCGAAATACTGCATTCAGGCTCGAATACTGGTTGTGCGTCTTTTACGTGCCGAAGGTTAGTGAAATGCTCCGAAACACTCCCAAACATCATTTTGGGTCGAATGGACTAGAATGGATGCTTCCCAACTTTGGTACCCCGAAATAGTGCACTCAGGCTCGAACACAAGTTTTGCATCTTTTTACGTGCTGAAGGTTAGCTAAATGCTCCGAAACACTCCCAAACAACATTTTGGTTCCAATGGCGTAGAATGGATGCTTCGCAACTTTGGTACCCCGAAATACTGCATTCAGGATCGAACACAGGTTTTGCATCTTTTACATGCCGAAGGTTAGCGAAATGCTCCGACACACTCCCAAACATCATTTTGGGTCGAATGGACTAGAATGGATGCTTCCCAACTTTGGTAGCCCGAAATACTGCATTCAGGCTCGAACACAAGTTTTGCACCTTTTACTTGCCGAAGCTTAGCGAAATGTTCCGAAACACTGGCAAACATCATTTTGGGTCGAATGGACTAGAATGGATGCGTCCCAACTTTGGTACCCCGAAATAGTGCACTCAGGCTTGAACACAAGTTTTTGCATCTTTTTACGAGCCGAAGGTTAGCGAAATGCTCCGAAACACTCCCAAACATCATTTTGGTTCCAATGGATAGAATGGATGCTTTGCAACTTTGGTACCTCGAAACAGTGCATATTTAGGATCGAACACAAGTTTTGCATATTTTACGTGCCGAAGGTTAGCGATATGCTCCGAAACACTCCCAAACTTCATTTTGGGTCGAATGGACTAGAATGGATGCTTCCCAACTTTGGTACCCGAAATAGTGCACTCAGGCTCGAACACAAGTTTTGCATCTTTTTACGTGCCGAAGGTTAGCAAAATGCTCCGAAACACTCCCAATCAACATTTTGGTTCCAATGGAGTAGAATGGATGCTTCACAACTTCGGTACCCCGAAATAGTGCATTCAGGCCCGAAACACAAGTTTTGCATCTTTTTACGTGCCGAAGGCTAGCGAAATGCTCCGAAACAGTCCCAAACATCATTTTGGTTCCAATGACGTAAAATGGATGCTTCGCAACTTTGGTACCCCGAAATACTGCATTCAGGCTCGAACATAGGTTTTGCATCTTTTATGTCCCAAAGGTTAGCGTAATGCTCCGAAACACTGCCAAACATCATTTTGGTTCCAATGGAGTAGAATGGATGCTTTGCAACTTCGGTACCCCGAAATAGTGCATTCAGGCCCGAAACACAAGTTTTGCATCTTTTTACGTGCCGAAGGTTAGCGAAATGCTCTGAAACACTTCCAAACATCATTTTGGTTCCAATGGAGTAGAATGGATGCTTAGCAACTTTGGTACCCCGAAATAGTGCATTCAGGCCCGAAACACAAGTTTTGCATCTTTTTACGTGCCGAAGGCTAGCGAAATGCTCCGAAACAGTCCCAAACATCATTTTGGTTCCAATGGCGTAGAACGGATGCTTCGCAACTTTGGTACCCCGAAATACTGCATTCAGGCTCGCACATAGGTTTTGCATCTTTAACATGCCGAAGGTTAGCGAAAAGCTTCGAAACACTCCCAAACATCATTTTGGGTCGAATGGACAAGAATGGATGCTTCCTAACTTTGGAAGCCCGAAATACTGCATTCAGGCTCGAACACAAGTTTTGCACCTTTTACCTGCCGAAGCATAGCGAAATGCTCCGAAACACTGCTAAAGATCATTTTGGGTCGAATGGACTGGAATGGATGCGTCCCAACTTTGGTATCCCGAAATAGTGCACTCAGGCTCGAACACAAGTTTTGCATCTTTTTACGTGCCGAAGGTTAGCGAAGTGCACCGAAACACTCCCAAACATCATTTTGGTTCCAATGGAGTAGAATGGATGCTTTGCAACTTTTGCACCCGGAAATGCTGCATTCAGGCTCGAACACAGGTTTTGCATCTTTTACGTGCCGAAGGTTAGCGAAATGCTCCGAAACACCCCCAAACATCATTTTGGGTCGAATGGACTACAATGGATGCTTCCCAACTTTGGTACATCGAAATAGTGCACTCAGGCTGGAACACAAGTTTTGCATCTTTTTACGTGCCGAAGGTTAGCGAAATACTCTGAAACACTCCCAAACATCATTTTGTGTCCAATAGAGAAGAATGGATGCTTCCCAATTTTGATACCCCGTAATAGTGCGTTCAGGCTCGAACACAAGTTTTGCATCTTTTATGTCCCAAAGGTTAGCGTAATGCTCCGAAACACTGCCAAACATCATTTTGGTTCCAATGGAGTAGAATGGATGCTTCGCAACTTCGGTACCCCAAAATAGTGCACTTAGGCTCGAACACAAGTTTTGCATCTTTTTACGTGCCGAAGGTTAGCGAAATGCTCCGAAACACTCCCAAACATCGTTTTAGTTTCAATGGACTAGAATGGATGCTTTGCAACTTTGGTACCTAAAAATAGTGCACTCAGGCCCGAACACAAGTTTTGCATCTTTTACGTCCCAAAGGTTAGCGAAATGCTCCGAAACACTCCCAAACATCATTTTGGTTCCAATGGAGTAGAATGGATGCTTTGCAACTTCGGTACCCCGAAATAGTGCATTCAGGCCCGAAACACAAGTTTTGCATCTTTTTACGTGCCGAAGGTTAGCGAAATGCTCCGAAACACTTCCAAACATCATTTTGGTTCCAATGGAGTAGAATGGATGCTTCGCAACTTTAGCACCCCGAAACACTGCATTCAGGCTTGAACACAGGTTTTGCATCTTTTAAGTGCCGAAGGTTAGCGAAATGCTCCGAAACACTCCCTAACATCATTTTGGGTCGAATGGACTAGAATGGATGCTTCCCAACTTTGGTAGCCCGAAATACTGAATTCAGGCTCGAACACAAGTTTTGCACCTTTTTCGTGCCGAAGCTTAGCGAAATGCTCCGAAACACTGCCAAACATCATTTTGGGTCGAATGGACTAGAACGGAGGCGTCCCAACTTTGGTACCCCGAAATAGTGCACTCAGGCTCGAACACAAGTTTTTGCATCTTTTTACGTGCCGAAGGTTAGCGAAATGCTCCGAAACACTCCCAAACATCATTTTGGTTCCAATGGATAGAATGGATGCTTTGCAACTTTGGTACCTCGAAACAGTGCAATTAGGCTCGAACACAAGTTTTGCATATTTTACATGCCGAAGGTTAGCGAAATGCTCCGAAACACTGCCAAACATCATTTTGGGTCGAATGGACTAGAATGGATGCTTCCCAACTTTGTGAAGGACCGATTAGGCGAACCAGAGAGGGGGGGGAGTGAATGGGAGCCGATAAAAATTCTTCTCGAAGGAGATGAGAACTCCAACAAGACGAACACGGCTTCCAACTCACGTCTCCGACCCAACTACCCAAGTTGGCCAAGACCACGCAGCCACTGGAGTGCTACTGGTCCTAGGAACCAACACTCAACCTTCCGAGCCAAAACTCACCAAACCACACAGTGAAAACTTGCACGGCTTGCTGCCTATGCTACACCGGTCACACCGATGGCCTGCGCCGGTCAGACCGGTGGCTACAGCAGCCGCACAGCAAACGTTCCAGGAAGCCTCAGTGACTCCTCTAGGCCCTGGAACAAAAACCACCACGAAACACAACCTGTGAGGAAGAAGAACCCCTCACAAAACCTAGCAAAACAACTCCAAACACGCCAAGAACTGATCAGCAGGACCACGGGACAAAAACACACGGACAAGGCTATTCCCCGAGACAAAAACCCACCAAGGGCTAGAACCGGTCAGACCGGTCAAGAGCACCGGTCAGACCGGTCGTGCCTGGGCAGCTCGGGATGAACAGCGCCCGCGAGTCAACTCCTCCAAATCCAACTCCCGATCTCCCGATTCGCTCCACGGTTTTGCACAAGACTTTGGGGATAGTAGGAACACCTCATGGGTACTCCATAGCCAAGATTTGGTCCACCAAAACTTGTCAAATCAAGAGGAATCGAAGAAATCCCACCAAGAACGCCTCTAACCCTAGAGCCACAAAAACCTCAAAATTGAGCCCCTTTGCTCGCGGATTTGGAAGGGGAATCAAAGGGAAAAGAACCACGAAGGGTTCATGCATACATCCCCCACCAAATCCCAACGAGAAAGGCCTCGAAATCGCTCCAAGAAAATCGCTAAGAAAGGACTCCGAAAATCACCAAAAAGGAGAAACGGGAAAGACACATCCAAGCCTTGAGGAACCACGTCGAATCATCTATACATACCAAAGAGGTTCATACAAGGTCTAGCTTGCCGCCCGATCATCCTTCCCTCTCACAAGATCTCACCATGAAGCTCTCAAGCTAGTCCTACGAAAAACCTAAGAAAATAGGAAGGAAAATAGGAAAACCAAATGAGCTAGGGTTCCAAGAGATGGCTGCCATCCTCTCACCACTTGGGTTATATGGAGGCAACCGAAAGACGAAAATACCCTTACTAGCTAACTAGGGATACATGCCCCTCGAGGGCGAAATTGGAAGTCTTTGTCTTCGCACCATCGGACGGATGCCCAGCGACCGCAGACTTGCTTAGCCTCGACGCAAGCCTTGCGATCCCGACGCGTGTCCTCCGCTTCGAAGATTCCGGACTGCGTCGTCGCACACCGGTCAGACCGGTGCTCCTCACCGGTCAGACCGGTACCCACCGGTCAGACCGGTCTGGAGCTGCTGCACCTCCGTCTTCGGTTCTTCGGTCTTGGCTTTGTGGATCAACCAAGGAACCCAGTGATTTTCTGGTGAACCACCGGAAACTGCGCGAACTCGGTGTAGCCTCCGCCAATCACCACTCATGACTCGGCTCCCACGTAGTCCCGTCTCGACCTTGGTTTTGAGGCTCAACCAAGAAACCGTCCATGACTTCATCTTGCCGTTCTTGCCACCATGCGGCCCGCCCTTGACCCCGCTAGCCACCGGGTCCCTCGAACCAAGCCTACGTGTCTTCTCCACACCTGGAGGCCTCACCGGCAATGACCTTTCACGCTTGTTCTTCACCTGCACCTGCACCAGTCAAGCCGCAACCTGCACCTGCAATACTTAGCCAAGAATCAGTCCACACCACGTTGTCAATCACTCATCACACCAGGAAGCGACCATCCACCGGTCCTCGAACCACACCTGGCTCTCAATCTCCCCCTTGATGAGTGCATTGACAACACACACGTTTTGGTAACGAAGAGAAAAGGAAAAGAAAAGAAACGACTAAAAGGAACTCCAACAAGTGATCGAAGGCCAAAGAAAAGGCAAAGAGCAAGATCACTTGAAGAAGACAAGTCTCGGACCCCTTAGGCAAGGGCAACGGCTCGACACATCCGAGACAAAACATGCTCAAGCAAAGAGCACAAACCATCAAACCAAAGCTCAAAAACCACAAAGAGCTCCCCCTGCACACATGCAAGCTCCCCCTGAACCAATGCAACTCCCCCTGGATAAATGCATGCAAACCACTTCACGAAACAGAGCAGCTGCAACAGCTCAGCTCTGACCGGTCAGACCGGTCGACACCACCGGTCAGACCGGTCGACACCACCGGTCAGACCAGTGCACAACATGTGAACAGGACCAGCACTCTGACCGGTCAGACCGGTGACCTCAACCGGTCAGACCGGTGCACAACAGAGCCCAAAAATGGCTCGAAACCACCTGAAAACCTTCCAAATGCATTCAGTAGACCAAAACATGCTGAAACTTCTCCCCCTTGTTGACAATGCATGAATCAAGCCAAAAATGCAAAAAATGCAACCTAGAGCTTCTCAAATAGACAAAATTCAACATAGGATGCTACACATGTCCAAACGAGCAAGTTAGATACTCTATAGCTTCGTAATGACATAAACTTCATGATCACCAAGTTTCACAACCATTGGGCGAAGCTAAGATAGAATTTAGCAATTTTGCGAAAAGGCACTCTCTCATGAGTAAAGTCCTAAACATGAGCAAAACATGTCAAAATGGCAAAGCCACACAAACTTCATGCTAGGACAACCATTCTAAGCATAAGACCATCATAAACACCCACAAGCACCTCATGTCATGTCAAAGCCACCGAGCCATGTGCCTACTTCTATATATGAGACTTCTCATTGGTAGGCATCATGCAACGATTTAGCACCCAAAGCAACTTAAAATTAGCCCCTATGACATGGGAGCACATTTTTCAAGCAATTTACATTTCATTTTCAGATTTATAATTGGTACATGAAATGTCTTTGCGACAAAAAGAAGCTTGTGCCCCTCCATAAGATGAAGCATGGGGGCTAAACATTCATGATGGCAAATGAGCCTTTGGCCCCATATGATCAAAATAAGCTATCCAACCACAATTTAAGCATAGCCAAGCCACAAAAACATGTCAAGATCATGTAAAGGCATTTACTCACAAGAGAGCATACATATGAAATTTTTCAAAAACATAGCCATCAACCATGGATATAAACCAAGATTATCAAGAGCTAAGCCAAACTAACCATAGCTTACCAAATTAGCTCACAAAGACATATATGTCATTCCATGATGAACAATGTATATAGGAGAAGCCTTTCCTAAACAATGCATATGATACAAAATGCATGCAACCTAAGATACAAAGATGCCTACACATCATGTTACATATGCCATGCCAAATGCAAGAAATGCACAAAGGAAAGCTATACATATGCTACAAAGGAGCTCCCACACGCCAACTCAAGAAATCAAACAAACACCAAGCTCCCCCCGCAAACGAGTGAAAGTTGCTTGATCTAGGGGTTTGGTGAAAATATCGGCTAGTTGTTCATGTGTGGGTACATGGATCAAAGCTATCTTCCCTTTCTCTACGTTGTCTCTCAGAAAATGATACCTCACTTCTATGTGCTTGGTTTTGGAATGGAGCACTGGGTTCTTTGCAACGCTTATGGCACTGGTGCTATCACATTGAAGTGGGACATGGGTATACTCCTCGCCAAAGTCACTCATGGTGTATGTGATCCAAAGGAGCTGAGAGCAACAACTAGCTGCGGCCACATACTCTGCCTCGGTAGTGGATTGAGCAACACTCGACTGTTTGCGGGAAGACCAAGATACCAAAGAAGAACCCAAGAACTGGCAAGTCCCAGAAGTGGACTTCCTATCCAACCGACACCCGGCAAAGTCCGCGTCTGAAAATCCATGAAGCGCCAAAGAAGAAGACGCAGAGTACCAAAGGCCGAAGTCAGGAGTGTGTCGCAAATACCTGAAAATGCGCTTGACTGCTTGCCGATGCGAAGTCCTCGGAGACACTTGAAAACGAGCACACAGACACACCGAGAATTGGATGTCCGGCCTCGTCGCCGTCAAGTAGAGGAGTGACCCGATCATGCTCTGGTACTCCTTCTGGTCCACGTGTTCACCTTCCTCGTCCGCATCAAGAGCTGTAGTCGTACTCATAGGCGTTGCCATAGCCTTGGAGTCCTCCATCTTGAACTTCCTCACAATGTCCTTGGTGTACTTAGCTTGGTGCACAAATGTTCCTTCCTTTGATTGCTTGATTTGTAGCCCGAGGAAGAACTGCAACTCGCCCATCATGCTCATCTCAAATTCCCTGCTCATGTCTTCTGCAAACCTTGCAACAACAGAGTTAGACGAGCCACCAAAGACAATATCATCCACGTATACCTGCACAATCAGGATATCTCTGCCCTGCCTGAGGAGAAACAAGGTCTGGTCGACCTTCCCCATCTCAAACCCTCTCTCAAACAGGAACCCCCTCAACCTACCATACCAAGCTCTAGGCGCCTGCTTCAACCCATACAGCGCCTTCCTCAACTTGTACACCCGGTGAGGGTACTTCTCACTCTCAAACCCCGGTGGTTGCCTCACAAACACCTCTTCCTCCAACACACCGTTCAGAAAAGCCCTCTTCACATCCATCTGGTACAACTTGAACCCTTTAGCCACGGAAAAGGCTAGAAGGATCCTGATCGCCTCCAAACGAGCTACAGGAGTGAAAGTCTCCTCGTAGTCGATCCCCT
Source organism: Cenchrus fungigraminus (assembly GCA_036936925.1). Lineage (NCBI taxonomy): Eukaryota > Viridiplantae > Streptophyta > Magnoliopsida > Poales > Poaceae > Cenchrus > Cenchrus fungigraminus. Next base: position 52,033,696 of record CM072780.1, read on the forward strand.
CTTTCTGACTGTACCCCTGAGCAACAAGTCTCGACTTGTTCCTCACCACTTCTCCTTTCTCTCCCTCTTTATTTTTCCACACCCATTTTGTCCCAATCGGCTTACACCCTGGGGGAGGGTCAACCAACACCCAAACTTGGTTCCTCTCAAAATTCTCCAACTCCTCATGCATTGAGTTAACCCAATTATGATCAGATAACGCGTGTCCAATGTCTTTGGGTTCAAAGGTGGCAACAAAAGCAGCATGAGCGAAATGAGAATTGTTCCGAACCCTCGACCGTGTAGTACGTTCATTCATGTCGCCGATGATTCTCGAAGCTGGGTGATCCACTTGCACTCGCCGGGGAGGTTCTCGCCTTGATGCTACCTCCCCCTCAACAGCAGCTTCGCCTTGATCTGGGTTTGTCGTTGTAGGTGTGGGAGAGGGTCCATTCTCGATCGTCGTCAAAGTAGTAGGTACATGTTCAGCCGCGGGCATCACACCGCCATCTTCATCATCTCCATGTTCATGCTCCTCCTGAAAGATCTCCTCGCCAAGTTTGTCGTCACCTGCACACTCAAAAACAAGCTGACTACGTGGCTGTGTCTCGTCGAAGGTTACCTCGCAAGTCTCCACGATTTGGTTAGTTTCAAGATTGAGCACACGAAATGCTCTAGACTGAGATGCATAACCAAAGAAAATGCCATCGACAGACCTAGCCTCGAACTTGTCCAACTTCTTCCCTTTCTTCAGAATGAAGCATTTACAACCAAAGACATGGAAGTGACTCACCTTGGGTGTGCGACCGTGCATCAACTCGTAACAGGTTTTCTTCTTGTGAACCCTGAGGTAGATCCTGTTCGACACATGGCACGCGGTATTGACCGCCTCAGCCCAGAACCTTCTCGGAGTCCTATGCTCGTCGAGCATCGTCTGAGCCATCTCACACAAGGTCCTGTTTTTCCTTTCCACCACGCCATTCTGGGGAGGCGTATACGGACTCGAAAACTGATGTTCAAGACCCAAGTCATGGCAAAAGGTTTCGAAGCGAGAGTTTTTGAATTCCGAGCCATTGTCACTGCGGATCGCTCGTATGGCATCTCCGTGCCTCTCGTTTCTTAACCTCAAGACAAGATCTCGAACAAAACCAAACGTCTCCCCTTTCTCCTCAAGAAAGAACACCCACGCATACCGAGAGTAGTCGTCCACCACAACAAGGACATACCACTTCCCACCCGCAGATCGCACACGAGCTGGGCCAACAAGGTCCATATGGAGCAGCTCGCATGGACGCTCAGTCATCACATCGGTGAGAGGCGGGTGAGAAGAGGCTACCATCTTGGCATGCCTACACGGCGCACAAACCAACTCTTTCTCAAACCCCAACCGTGGCAATCCTCGGACCAAATTGAGTTTACTCAAGCGAGACAAAAGGTCAAAACTCAAGTGACCCAACTTCCTATGCCACTTCCACAACTCACTCGAAAAACCAGCCAAAAAGCAACGCTCCACACCAGAAGACTGAGAAAAATCAGCTCGGAACACTTGACCCTCGGGAACGACCATGCAAACAAGATCCCCCCGAGAATCTAAAATCCGAGAACCACCAGGCCGAAACAACACCTCAAAACCCTCATCCAACAACTGGGACACAGAAAGCAAATTGTATCCAAGCGATTGAACAAGAGCAACACGCCTGAGAGGGATCTTGTCACTTACCTTAATCTCACCTTCTGACAGCACACGCCCTCGCCCATTGTCCCCAAAGGTGATGTACTTCTTTGTCACCACCGGGACGAGACTTGAGAACCACCCCTTGTCTCCGGTCATATGCCTCGAGCAACCGGAGTCAATCAACCAAATGTTCTTCAAGTCTCCCACCTGAAATTCAAAAGCGAGCATGTGAGTGAACAAACGACTCAGCACTGGGGTTAGTACCAAAAGAGTAAAACCAGTGCCGAGCCATTTGCTCCAAAGTGGGGTTAGCACAAACCAAATCATCACGCCTATCAAAGCTACCACCACGGTAACCACCACGAGGGAACCAACCTTCTCTAGCTGGAGGAGGACGAAAGCCACGAAAGGGAAACCGTGGATCGTTCCTCCTCTCCATCTCAAAGCTACGACTCCTCCCACCCCCGTATGGAGCACGAGGTGAAGAACGCCTAGCAAACTGACCACCTGCAAACTTTCCAGACCAACCACCAGAACCACGACCTCCAGAACCAAACCGAGCATCCTCATGGGCACGAAACCCGACTCGCTGTCTGCCCAGACCTGCACCGGTCTGACCGGTGTAGTACACCAGTCTGACCGGTGTAGCTCGGCCAGCAGCAGCACCTGCAGCCTTCCGGTCTCCCCAAGCCGGAACCATCCTCACAATCACCTTGGCCCTGGGCATCTACATACGAGGCTCAGGTACACCATTAGAGGGGTGGTACCTGTCCTTGTTAGCCCACTCTCTAGCCATTCTCTCCTCACGCTTCCTCTTGAAGCAAAACTCATCCTTGTGACCATCTCTCCCACAATACCCACAATGGAACTTTATGGGCTGTGGCTTAGGCTTAGGCTTGGGTTGAGGCTGCCCACTTGGCTTCTCACCCTTCTTCTCTCCTTCCTCACCTCCCTTTGGGCTCACAAACTTCACCGGTTTCTGAAAATCATTTGTTGGGTGAGGGAATATGGGTGGATCTAGAGTAGTGTCATGTTTGTTTCTGAGATGGTTAGGCTTGGGCTCAAACTTGTTCTTGTGTCTGTTTGGTGGTGGGATAGGAATCTCTCCAACTCTCTCAACTCCCTCACTACTGTTCTCTCCAAGCTTGTCAGCCCCAAGTGCCTGACCATCATAGCGTTTGAAAGCCGCTATCAAGATACCAAGCTGAGGCTCCTGACCCAACAACCAGCTCATACATTTTCTCAGCTCATCATTCTCATCCTGCAAGCGATCAACATAATGTGCAAGCTCCAAATTCTTAACCGCATGCAATTCACAAGTAGAGCAAGAAGTGGGAATAGGCTCTTTCAACTTAGCCTCAAGCGAAACAGTGTAAGCATGCATCTCATCAATCTTTCCATGCAAAACAGGGCAAGAAGTGCAAGCACCTAGCAAAGCAGGTCTAGACTTAAGCTCAGCTACTTCAACCCTAAGCATATCTAGTTCATCACAAGTAGAAGCATGCTTATCCTTAAGAGCAGTAAGATCAGCTAGGTACACAGAGCAATCACAGCAATCAATCTCATCAGAAACCACAGGAGAAGCCTTAAGCGAATCAATCTCAAGCTTAGCATCTAGGTTCTGGGTTTCTAGCTCAGCCACACGGTTCCTAGCATCTTCTAGTGAGGCCCTAAGCTCTTTCCTCATCTTCTTGGCCTCTCTAAGCATGTGATCGCGGTTATCAAGCAAGTCAACCAACTCATCATTCTCCTTGCGCAAAGAAGAGAGCTCATCACATACCTCATCCTCGGAGTCAGAGTCCGAGTCACTCTGGTGGCTCTTCTTGCTGCCGGAGCTACGGGCCATGCCGCAGAAGCCATCTCCCGCGAAGCAGCTCAACCCGCTCAAGTTCCTGGATGACTTCTTGTTCTTGCGCCGATCACCTTCATCTTCACTGCTACTCGAGCTCGAGGAAGAGTAGGCGGAGCTGGAGTCGACGTCGCTCGCTCCGACCATTGCTCGGGCCTTCCTGCCGCGGCCATCCTTCTTCCTCGACCGTCGCTCGTCCTTGTGCCTGTGATCGCGCCTCGATCGGTACTTGCCATCCTTGCCCGATCGGTGCCTGTAGCCGTCCTTGTAGCCGTCCTTGTTCTCCGTCTTCTCTGGGCAGTCGGCGACGAAGTGTCCTGGCTTGCCGCACTGAAAGCACGTCCGTGCTGTCCTCCTCGTGTTCACCCGGTTCTCGTGCAGCCTCTCGAACCGCCTGGTCAGCAACGCCAGCTCGTCCTCTCCAAGCACGTCGAACTCCTCGTCTGGCAAAGACATCAAAGAAGACAGAGAGTACATCCTGGAGGATGCGTTAGCGTTAGACTTAGCTCCTTTGCCACTAACGAGAGCGAGACTATGAGAATCAGTCGGGCTCTCGATCTTGGCTGTCATACCACGGTCCAACTCAGCCGACTTGAGCTTCGAGAACAGCTCGTTCACCGTCAAGGTGTCATACTTCTCGGACTCAACAATAGCCTCAAACTTCCCGTCCCATACGGTACGATCCAACGAGTGCAAGAGCTTCACGGCTCTATCATGATCATTGTATGGGAGGACGTCCACATTGGCTCTCATGTTGTTCGCAACGACCGTAAATCGCTGGAAAAGGGCATCGACGGACTCGCCGGGGAGATGAGTGAAGTTCTCGTACTCTCTCCGGTAAGTCGCGTACATCCGAGCCTGAACCTGAGCATTCCCAGCTTGAGCATCCTTCAACTGCTCCCAAATCCTACAAGCTAAGTCCTCTGTCTGAACCCGATCGAATTCAGGCTGACACAGGGCACGAAACAAGTAGTCGATAGCCTTGTTGTTGGCTTCGAACATATCCCTCGATCCTGGAGCAAGGAAGTTCATCGGATGAACATAAGCTGTGTTCACCGTGACATCCCAAAGGATCTGACCCTTTCCGCGGAGGAACGCTGCCATCCGCCTTTGCCACATCTGGTAGTTCTTCCCATCAAAGTGAGGAGGACCCGAACCCCGTTCCTGGTACGCCATCTTTGGATCTTAGACTGGTAAGAGTCAATAAAGACCCGAACCGGCTCTGATACCAATTGAAGGACCGATTAGGCGAACCAGAGAGGGGGGGAGTGAATGGGAGCCGATAAAAATTCTTCTCGAAGGAGATGAGAACTCCAACAAGACGAACACGGCTTCCAACTCACGTCTCCGACCCAACTACCCAAGTTGGCCAAGACCACGCAGCCACTGGAGTGCTACTGGTCCTAGGAACCAACACTCAACCTTCCGAGCCAAAACTCACCAAACCACACAGCGGAAACTTGCACGGCTTGCTGCCTGTGCTACACCGGTCAGACCGATGGCCTGCGCCGGTCAGACCGGTGACACCGGTCAGACCGGTGGACAGAGCCGGTCAGGCCGGTGGCTACAGCAGCCGCACAGCAAACGTTCCAGGAAGCCTCAGTGACTCCTCTAGGACCTGGAACAAAAACCACCACGAAACACAACCTGTGAGGAAGAAGAACCCCTCATAAAACCTAGCAAAACAACTCCAAACACGCCAAGAACTGATCAGCTGGACCACGGGACAAAAACACACGGACAAGGCTATTCCCCGAGACAAAAACCCACCAAGGGCTAGCACCGGTCAGACCGGTCAAGAGCACCGGTCAGACCGGTCGTGCCTGGGCAGCTCGAAATGAACAGCGCCCGCGAGTCAACTCCTCCAAATCCAACTCCCGATCTCCCGATTCGCTCCACGGTTTTGCACAAGACTTTGGGGATAGTAGGAACACCTCATGGGTACTCCATAGCCAAGATTTGGTCCACCAAAACTTGTCAAATCAAGAGGAATCGAAGAAATCCCACCAAGAATGCCTCTAACCCTAGAGCCACGAAAACCCCAAAATTGAGCCCCTTTGCTCGCGGATTTGGAAGGGGAATCAAAGGGAAAAGAACCACGAAGGGTTCATGCATACATCCCCCACCAAATCCCAAAGAGAAAGGCCTCGAAATCGCTATAAGAAAATCGCCAAGAATGGGCTCCGAAAATCACCAAAAAGGAGAAACGGGAAAGACACATCCAAGCCTTGAGGAACCACGCCGAATCATCTATACATACCAAAGAGGTTCATACAAGGTCTAGCTTGGCGCCCGATCATCCTTCTCTCTCACAAGATCTCACCATGAACCTCTCAAGCTAGTCCTACGAAAAACCTAAGAAAATAGGAAGGAAAATAGGAAAACCAAATGAGCTAGGGTTCCAAGAGATGGCTGCCATCCTCTCACCACTTGGGTTATATGGAGGCAACCGAAAGACGAAAATACCCTTACTAGCTAACTAGGGATACATGCCCCTCGAGGGCGAAATTGGAAGTCTTTGTCTTCGCACCATCGGACGGATGCCCAGCGACCGCAAACTTGCTTAGCCTCGACGCAAGCCTTGCGATCCCGACGCGTGTCCTCCGCTTCGAAGATTCCGGACTGCGTCGTCGCACACCGGTCAGACCGGTGCTCCTCACCGGTCAGACCGGTCAGACCCACCGGTCAGACCGGTCTGGAGCTGCTGCACCTCCGTCTTCGGTTCTTTGGTCTTGGCTTTATGGATCAACCAAGGAACCCAGTGATTTTCTGGTGAACCACCGGAAACCCCGCGAACTCGGTGTAGCCTCCGCCAATCACCACTCATGACTCGGCTCCCACGTAGTCCCGGCTCGACCTTGGTTTTGAGGCTCAACCAAGAAACCGTCCATGACTTCATCTTGCCGTTCTTGCCACCATGCGGCCCGCACTTGACCCCGCTAGCCACCGGGTCCCTCGAACCAAGCCTACTTGTCTTCTCCACACGTGGAGGCCTCACCGGCAACGACCTTTCACGCTTGTTCTTCACCTGCACCTGCACCAGTCAAGCCGCAACCTGCACCTGCAATACTTAGCCAAGAATCAGTCCACACCACGTTGTCAATCACTCATCACACCAGGAAGCTACCATCCACCGGTCCTCGAACCACACCTGGCTCTCACTTTGGTACCCCGAAATAGTGCACTCAGGCTCGAACACAAGTTTTGCATCTTTTTACGTGCCGAAGGTTAGCGAAGTGCACCGAAACACTCCCAAACATCATTTTGGTTCCAATGGAGTAGAATGGATGCTTTGCAACTTTGGCACCCGAAAATACTGCATTCAGGCTCGAACACAGGTTTTGCATCTTTTACGTGCCGAAGGTGAGCGAAATGCACCGAAACACCCCCAAAACATCATTTTGGGTCAAATGGACTAAAATGGATGCTTCCCAACTTTGGTACACCAAAATAGTGCACTCAGGCTCGAACACAAGTTTTGCATCTTTTTACGTGCCGAAGGTTAGCAAAATGCTCTGAAACACTCCCAAACATCATTTTGGGTCGAATGGAGTAGAATGGATGCTTCACAACTTTGGGACCCCGAAATAGTGCATTCAGGCTCGAACACAAGTTTTACATCTTTTACGTGCCGAAGGTTAGTGAAATGCTCCGAAACGCTCCCAAACATCATTTTGGGTCGAATGGACTAGAATGGATGCTTCCCAACTTTGGTACACCGAAATAGTGCACTCAGGCTCGAACACAAGTTTTGCATCTTTTTATGTGCCGAAGGTTAGCAAAATGCTCCGAAACAGTCCCAAACATCATTTTGTGTCCAATGCAGTAGAATGGATGCTTCCCAATTTTGGTACCCCGAAATAGTGTGTTCAGGCTCGAACACAAGTTTTGCATCTTTTACGTCCCAAAGGTTAGCGAAATGCTCCGAAACACTGCCAAACAACATTTTGGTTCCAATGGAGTAGAATGGATGGTTTGCAACTTCGGTACCCCGAAATAGAGCACTCAGGCTCGAACACAAGTTTTGCATCTTTTTACGTGCCGAAGGTTAGCGAAATGCTCCGAAACACTTCCAAACATCGTTTTGGTTCCAATGGAGTAGAATTGATGCTTCGCAACTTTGGTACCCCGAAATAGTGCGCTCAGGCTCGAACACAAGTTTTGCTTCTTTTGCATCCCAAAGGTTAGCGAAATGCTCTGAAACACTCCCAAACATCATTTTGGTTCCAATGGAGTAGAATGGATGCTTTGCAACTTCGGGACCCCAAAATAGTGCATTCAGGCCCGAAACACAAGTTTTGCATCTTTTTACGTGCCAAATGTTAGTGAAATGCTCCGAGACACTCCCAAACATCATTTTGGTTCCAATGGAGTAGAATGGATGCTTCCCAACTTTGGTACCCCGAAATAGTGCATTCAGGCTCGAGCACAGGTTTTGCATCTTTTACGTGCTGAAGGTTAGCGAAATGCTCCGAAACACTCCCAAACATCATTTTGGTTCCAATGGAGTAGAATGGATGCTTCGCAACTTTAGCACCCCGAAATAGAGCACTCAGGCTCGAACACAAGTTTTGCATCTTTTTACGTGCCGAAGGTTAGCGAAATGCTCTGAAACACTACCAAACATCATTTTGGGTCCAATGGAGTAGAATGGATGCTTCCCAATTTTGGTACCTCGAAATAGTGCGTTCAGGCTCGAACACAAGTTTTGCATCTTTTACGTCCCAAAGGTTAGCGAAACGCTCCGAAACACTGCCAAACATCATTTTGGTTCCAATGGAGTACAATGGATGCTTCGCAACTTCGGTACCCCGAAATAGAGCACTCAGGCTCGAACACAAGTTTTGCAACTTTTACGTACCGAAGGTTAGCGGAATGCTCTGAAACACTCCCAAACATCATTTTGGTTCCAATGGATAGAATGGATCCTTTGCAACTTTGGTACCTCGAAACAGTGCATTTAGGCTCGAACACAAGTTTTGCATATTTTACGTGCCGAAGGTTAGCGATATGCTCCGAAACACTCCCAAACATCATTTTGGGTCGAATGGACTAGAATGGATGCTTCCCAACTTTGGTACCCGAAATAGTGCACTCAGGCTCGAACACAAGTTTTGCATCTTTTTACGTGCCGAAGGTTAGCAAAATGCTCCGAAACACTCCCAATCAACATTTTGGTTCCAATGGAGTAGAATGGATGCTTCACAACTTCGGTACCCCGAAATAGAGCATTCAGTCCCGAAACACAAGTTTTGCATCTTTTTACGTGCCGAAGGCTAGCGAAATGCTCCGAAACAGTCCCAAACATCATTTTGGTTCCAATGGCGTAGAATGGATGCTTCGCAACTTTGGTACCCCGAAATACTGCATTCAGGCTCGAACATAGGTTTTGCATCTTTTACATGCCGAAGGTTAGCGAGAAGCTTCGAAACACTCCCAAACATCATTTTGGGTTGAATGGACTAGAATGGATGCTTCCCAACTTTGGAAGCCCGAAATACTGCATTCAGGCTCGAACACAAGTTTTGCACCTTTTACGTGTCGAAGCTTAGCGAAATGCTCCGAAATACTGCTAAACATCATTTTGGGTCGAATGGACTGGAATGGATGCGTCCCAACTTTGGTATCCCGAAATAGTGCACTCAGGCTCGAACACAAGTTTTGCATCTTTTTACGTGCCGAAGGTTAGCGAAGTGCACCGAAACACTCCCAAACATCATTTTGATTCCAATGGAGTAGAATGGATGCTTTGCAACTTTTGCACCCGGAAATGCTGCATTCAGGCTCGAACACAGGTTTTGCATCTTTTACGTGCCGAAGGTTAGCGAAATGCTCCGAAACAAACATCATTTTGGGTCGAATGGACTACAATGGATGCTTCCCAACTTTGGTACACCGAAATAGTGCACTCAGGCTCGAACACAAGTTTTCCATCTTTTTACGTGCCGAAGGTTAGCGAAATGCTCTGAAACACTCCCAAACATCATTTTGGGTCCAATGGAGAAGAATGGATGCTTCCCAATTTTGGTACCCCGAAATAGTGCGTTCAGGCTCGAACACAAGTTTTGCATCTTTTATGTCCCAAAGGTTAGCGTAATGCTCCGAAACACTGCCAAACATCATTTTGGTTCCAATGGAGTAGAATGGATGCTTCGCAACTTCGGTACCCCGAAATAGTGCACTTAGGCTCGAACACAAGTTTTGCATCTTTTTACGTGCCGAAGGTTAGCGAAATGCTCCGAAACACTCCCAAACATCGTTTTAGTTTCAATGGAGTAGAATGGATGCTTTGCAACTTTGGTACCCAAAAATAGTGCACTCAGGCCCGAACACATGTTTTGCATCTTTTACGTCCCAAAGGTTAGCGAAATGCTCTGAAACACTCCCAATCATCATTTTGGTTCCAATGGAGTAGAATGGATGCTTTGCAACTTCGGTACTCCAAAATAGTGCATTCAGGCCCGAAACACAAGTTTTGCATCTTTATACGTGCCGAAGGATAGCGAAATGCTCCGAAACACTTCCAAACATCATTTGGTTCCAATGGAGTAGAATGGATGCTTCGGAACTTTGGCACCCCGAAACACTGCATTCAGGCTTGAACACAGGTTTTGCATCTTTTAAGTGCCGAAGGTTAGCGAAATGCTCCGAAACACTCCCTAACATCATTTTGGGTCGAATGGACTAGAATGGATGCGTCCCAACTTTGGTACCCCGAAATAGTGCACTCAGGCTCGAACACAAGTTTTTGCATCTTTTTACGTGCCGAAGGTTAGCGAAATGCTCCGAAACACTCCCAAACATCATTTTGGTTCCAATGGATAGAATGGATGCTTTGCAACTTTGGTACCTCGAAACAGTGCATTTAGGCTCGAACACAAGTTTTGCATATTTTACATGCCGAAGGTTAGCGAAATGCTCCGAAACACTGCCAAACATCATTTTGGGTCGAATGGACTGGAATGGATGCTTCCCAACTTTGGTACCCCGAAATAGTGCACTCAGGCTCGAACACAAGTTTTGCATCTTTTTACGTGCCGAAGGTTAGCGAAGTGCACCGAAACACTCCCAAACATCATTTTGGTTCTAATGGAGTAGAATGGATGCTTCGCAACTTTGGCACCCGGAAATACTGCATTCAGGCTCGAACACAGGTTTTGCATCTTTTACGTGCCGAAGGTGAGCGAAATGCACCGAAACACCCCCAAGCATCATTTTGGGTCGAATGGACTAAAATGGATGCTTCCCAATTTTGGTACACCGAAATAGTGCACTCAGGCTCGAACACAAGTTTTGCATCGTTTTACGTGCCGAAGGTTAGCAAAATGCTCTGAAACACTCCCAAACATCATTTTGGGTCCAATGGAGAAGAACGGATGCTTCCCAATTTTGGTACCCCGAAATAGTGCGTTCAGGCTCGAACACAAGTTTTGCATCTTTTACGTCCCAAAGGTTAGCGAAATGCTCCGAAACACTGCCAAACATCATTTTGGTTCCAATGGAGTAGAATGGATGCTTCACAAGTTCGGTACCCCAAAATAGAGCTCTCAGGCTCGAACACAAGTTTTGCATCTTTTTACGTGTCGAAGGTTAGCGAAATGCTCCGAAACACTCCCAAACATCATTGTGGTTCCAATGGAGTATAATGGATGCTTCGCAACTTTGGCACTCCAAAATAGTGCATTCAGGCCCGAAACACATGTTTTGCATCTTTTTACGTGCCGAAGGTTAGCGAAATGCTCTGAAACACTCCCAAACATCATTTTGGGTCGAATGGACTAGAATGGATGCTTCCCAACTTTGGTACACCGAAATAGTGCACTCAGGCTCGAACACAAGTTTTGCATCTTTTTACATGCCGAAGGTTAGCGAAATGCTCCGAAACACTCCCAAACATCGTTTTGGTTCCAATGGAGTAGAATTGATGCTTCGCAACTTTGCTACCCCGAAATAGTGCGCTCAGGCTCGAACACAAGTTTTGCTTCTTTTGCCTCCCAAAGGTTAGCGAAATGCTCTGAAACACTCCCAAACATCATTTTGGTTCCAATGGAGTAGAATGGATGCTTTGCAACTTCGGTACCCCAAAATAGTGCATTCAGGCCCGAAACACAAGTTTTGCATCTTTTTACGTGCCGAATGTTAGCGAAATGCTCTGAAACACTACCAAACATCATTTTGGGTCCAATGGAGTAGAATGGATGCTTCCCAATTTTGGTACCTCGAAATAGTGCGTTCAGGCTCGAACACAAGTTTTGCATCTTCTACGTCCCAAAGGTTAGCGAAACGCTCCGAAACACTGCCAAACATCATTTTGGTTCCAATGGAGTAGAATGGATGCTTCGCAACTTCGGTACCCCGAAATAGAGCACTCAGGCTCGAACACAAGTTTTGCAACTTTTACATACCGAAGGTTAGCGAAATGCTCTGAAACACTCCCAAACAACATTTTGGTTCCAATGGAGTTGAATGGATGCTTCGCAACTTTGGTACCCCGAAATAGTGCACTCAGGCTCGAACACAAGTTTTCCATCTTTTACGTCCCAATGGTTAGCGAAATGCTCCGAAACACTCCCAAATAACATTTTGGTTCTAATGGAGTAGAATAGATGCTTTGCAACTTAGGTACCCCAAAATAGTGCATTCAGGCCCGAAACACAAGTTTTGCATCTTTTTACGTGCTGAAGGTTAGCGAAATGCTCCGAAACACTCCCAGACATCATTTTGGTTCCAATGGAGTAGAATGGATGCTTCGCAACTTTGGCACCCCGAAATAGTGCATTCAGGCTCAAACACAGGTTTTGCATCTTTTACGTGCCGAAGGTTAGCGAAATGCTCCGAAACACTCCCAAACATCATTTTGGGTCGAATGGGTTAGAATGGATGCTTGACAACTTTGGTACCCTGAAATAAAGCACTCAGGCTCGAACACAAGTTTTGCATCTTTTTACATGCCGAAGGTTACCGAAATGCTCTGAAACACTCCCAAACATCATTTTGGTTACAATGGAGTAGAATGGATACTTCAGAACTTCAGTACCCCGAAATAGTACATTCTGGCCCGAAACACATGTTTTGCATCATTTTACGTGCTGAAGGTTAGCGAAATGCTCCGAAACACTCCCAAACATCATTTTGGGTCGAATGGACTAGAATGGATGCTTCCCAACTTTGGTACCTCGAAATAGAGCACTCAGGCTTGAACACAAGTTTTGCATCTTTTTATGTGCCGAAGGTTAGCGAAATGCTCCGAAACACTCCCAAACATCATTTTGGTTCCAATGGAGTAGAATGGATGCTTCGCAACTTTGGTACCCCGAAATAGTGCATTTAGGCTCGAACACAAGTTTTGCATCTTTTACGTGCCGAAGGTTAGCGAAATGCTCCGAAACACTCCCAAACATCATTTTGGTTCCAATGGAGTAGAATGGATGCTTCGCAACTTCGCTACCCCAGAATAGTGCATTCAGGCCCGAAACACAAGTTTTGCATCTTTTTACGTGCTGAAGGTTAGCGTAATGCTCCGAAACACTCCCAAACATCATTTTGGTTCCAATGGAGTAGAATGGATGCTTCACAACTTTGGTACCCCGAAATACTGCATTCAGGCTCGAACACAGGGTTTTCATCTTTTACGTGCCGAAGGTTAGCGAAACGCTCCGAAACACTCCCAAATATCATTTTGGGTTGAATGGACTAGAATGGATGCTTCCCAACTTTGGTACCACGAAATATAGCACTCGGGCTTGAACACAAGTTTTGCATCTTTTTACGTGCCGAAGGTTAGCGAAATGCTCTGAAACACTCCCAAACATCATTTTGGTTTCAATGGAGTAGAATGGATGCTTCGCAACTTTGGTACCCCGAAATAGTGCATTCAGGCTCGAATACCAGTTTTGCATCTTTTTACGTGTCGAAAGTTAGCGAAATACTCCGAAACACTCCCAAACATCATTTTGGGTCCAATGGAGTAGAATGGATGCTTCCCAATTTTGGTACCCCGAAATAGTGCGTTCACGCTCGAACACAAGTTTCGCATCTTTTACGTCCCAAAGGTTAGCGAAATGCTCCGAAATACTGCCAAACATCATTGTGGTTCCAATGGAGTAGAATGGATGCTTCGCAACTTCGGTACCCTGAAACAAAGCACTCAGGCTCGAACACAAGTTTTGCATCTTTTTACATGCCGAAGGTTAGCGAAATGCTCCGAAACACTCCCAAACATGATTTTGGTTCCAATGGAGAAGAATGGATGCTTCGCAACTTTGGTACCCCGAAATAGTGCATTCAGGCTCGAACACAAGTTTTGCATCTTTTACGTCCCAAAGGTTAGCGAAATGCTCTGAAACACTCCCAAACATCATTTTGGTTCGAATGGAGTAGAATGGATGCTTTGCAACTTTGGTACCTCGAAATAGTGCATTTAGGCTCGAACACAAGTTTTGCATCTTTTACGTGCTGAAGATTAGCGAAATGCTCCAAAACACTCCCAAACATCATTTTTGGTCCAATGGAGTAGAATGGATGCTTTGCAACTTTGGTACCCCGAAATAGTGCATTCAGGCTCGAACACAAGTTTTGCATCTTTTACGTGCCGAAGGTTAGCGAAATGCTCCGAAACACTGCCAAACATCATTTTGGGTCGAATGGACTCGAATGGATGCGTCCAACTTTGGTACCCCAAAATAGTGCACTCAGGCTCGAACACAAGTTTTGCATCTTTTTATGTGCCAAAGGTTAGCGAAATGCTCTGAAACACTCCCAAGCATCATTTTGGTTCCAATGGAGTAGAATGGATGCTTCACAACTTTGGTATCCCGAAATAGTGCATTCAGGCTCGAACATAAGTTTTGCATCTTTTACGTCCCAAAGGTTAGCGAAATGCTCTGAAACTCTGCCAAACATCATTTTGGTTCCAATGGAGTAGAATGGATGCTTCGCAACTTCGCTACCCCAAAATAGTGCATTCAGGCCCGAAACACAAGTTTTGCTTCTTTTTACATGCTGAAGGTTAGCGAAATGATACAAAACACTCCCAAACATTATTTTGGTTCCAATGGAGTAGAATGGATGCTTCACAACTTTGGCACCCCGAAATACTGCATTTGGGCTCGAACACAGGTTTTGCATCTTTTAAGTGCCGAAGGTTAGCGAAATGCTCCGAAACACTCCCTAACATCATTTTGGGTCGAATGGACTAGAATGGATGCGTCCCAACTTTGGTACCCCGAAATAGTGCACTCAGGCTCGAACACAAGTTTTTGCATCTTTTTACGTGCCGAAGGTTAGCGAAATGCTCCGAAACACTCCCAAACATCATTTTGGTTCCAATGGATAGAATGGATGCTTTGCAACTTTGGTACCTCGAAACAGTGCATTTAGGCTCGAACACAAGTTTTGCATATTTTACATGCCGAAGGTTAGCGAAATGCTCCGAAACACTGCCAAACATCATTTTGGGTCGAATGGAGTAGAATTGATGCTTCGCAACTTTGGTACCCCGAAATAGTGCACTCAGGCTCGAACACAAGTTTTTGCATCTTTTTACGTGTCGAAGGTTAGCGAAATGCTCCGAAACACTCCCAAACATCATTTTGGTTCCAATGGAGTAGAATGGATGCTTCGCAACTTTGGCACCCGGAAATACTGCATTGAGGCTCGAACACAGGTTTTGCATCTTTGACATGCCGAAGGTTAGCGAAATGCTCCGAAACACTCCCAAACATCATTTTGGGTCGAATGGACTAGAATGGATGCTTCCCAACTTTGTTTCCCAGAAATAGTGCACTCAGGCTCGAACACAAGTTTTGCATTTTTTTACGTGCCGAAGGTTAGCGAAATGCTCCGAAACACACCCAAACATCATTTTGGTTCCAATGGAGTAGAATGGATGCTTTGCAACTTCGGTACCACGAAATAGTGCATTCAGGACCGAAACACAAGATTTGCATCTTTTTACGTGCCGAAGGTTAGTGAAATGCTCTGAAACACTCCCAAGCATCATTTTGGTTCCAATGGAGTAGAATGGATGCTTCGCAACTTCGGTACCCCAAAATAGTGCATTCAGGCCCGAAACACCAGTTTTGCATCTTTTTACGTTCCGAAGGTTAGCGAAATACTCCGAAACACTCCAAAACATCATTTTGGGTCGAATGGACTAGAATGGATGCTTCACAACTTCGGTACCCCGAAATAGAGCACTCAGGCTCGAACACAAGTTTTGCATATTTTACGCGCCGAATGTTAGCGAAATGCTCCGAAACACTCCAAAACATCATATTGGTTCCAATGGAGTAGAATGGATGCTTCGCAACTTTGGTACCCCGAAATAGCGCATTCAGGCTCGAACACAAGTTTTGCATCTTTTACGTGCCGAAGGTTACCGAAATGCTCTGAAACACTACCAAACATCATTTTGGGTCGAATGGACTGGAATGGATGCGTCCCAACTTTGATACCCCGAAATAGTGCACCCACGCTTGAACACAAGTTTTGCATCTTTTTACGTGCCGAAGGTTAGCGAAATGCTCCAAAACACTCCCAAACATCATTTTGGGTCCAATGGAGTAGAATGGATGCTTCACAACTTTGGTACCCCGAAATAGTGCATTCAGGCTCGAACACAAGTTTTGCATCATTTACGTCCCAAAGGTTAGCGAAATGCTCCGAAACAATCCCAAACATCATTTTGGTTCCAATGGAGTAGAATGGATGCTTCGCAACTTCGCTACTCCATAATAGTGCATTCAGGCCTGAAACAAAGTTTTGCATCTTTTTATGGGCAGAAGGTTAGCGAAATGCTCTGAAACACTCTGAAACATCATTTTGGTTCCAACGAAGTAGAATGGATGCTTCACAACTTTGGCACCCCGAAATACTGCATTCAGGCTCGAACACAGGTTTTGCATCTTTTACGTGCCGAAGGTTAGCGAAATATCTCCGAAACACTCCCAAACATCATTTTGGTTCCAATGGAGTAGAATGGATGCTTCCCAACTTTGGTACCTCGAGATAGAGCACTCAGGCTCGAACACAAGTTTTGGACCTTTTACGTGCCAAAGGTTAGCGAAATGCTCCGAAACACTCCCAAACATCATTTTGGTTCCAATGGAGTAGAATGCATGCTTCGCAACGTTGGTACCCCGAAATAGTGCATTCAGGCTCGAACACAAGTTTTGCATGTTTTTATGTGCCGAAGGTTAGGGAAATGCTCCGAAACACTCCCAAACATCATTTTCGTTTCAATGGAGTAGAATGGATGCTTCGCAACTTTGGTACCACGAAATACTGCATTCAGGCTCAAACACAGGTTTTGCATCTTTTACATGCCGAAGGTAAGCGAAATGCTCCGAAACACTCCCAAACATTATTTTGGGTCGAATGGACTAGAATGGATGCTTCCCAACTTTGGTAGCCCGAAATAGTGCACTCACGCTCGAACACAAGTTTTTGCATCTTTTTACGTGTCGAAGGTTAGCGAAAAGCTCCGAAACACTCCCAAACATCATTTTGGTTCCAATGGATAGAATGGATGCTTTGCAACTTTCGTACCACGAAATAGTGCATTCAGGCTCGAACACAAGTTTTGCATCTTTTACATGCCGAATGGTAGCGAGATGCTCCAAAACACTGCCAAACATCATTTTGGGTCGAATGGACTGGAATGGATGCTTCCCAACTTTGGTACCCCGAAATAGTGCACTCAGGCTCGAACACAAGTTTTGCATCTTTTTACGCGCCGAAGGTTAGCGAAGTGCATCGAAACACTCCTAAACATCATTTTGCTTCCAATGGAGTAGAATGGATGCTTCGCAACTTTGGCACCCGAAAATACTACATTCAGGCTCGAACACAGGTTTTGCATCTTTTACGTGCCGAAGGTTAGCGAAATGCTTCGAAACACTCCCAAACATCATTTTGGGTCGAATGGACTAGAATGGATGCTTCCCAACTTTGTTACCCCGAAATAGTGCACTCAGGCTCGAACACAAGTTTTGCATTTTTTTTACGTGCCGAAGGTTAGAGAAATGCTCCGAAACACTCCCAAACATCATTTTGGTTCCAATGGAGTAGAATGGATGCTTCGCAAATTTGGTACCCCCGAAATAGTGCACTCAGGCTCGAACACAAGTTTTGCACCTTTTACGTCCCAAAGGTTAGCGAAATGCTCCGAAACACTCCCAAATATCATTTTGGTTCCAATGGAGTAGAATGGATGCTTCGCAACTTCGGTACCACGAAATAGTGCATTCAGGACCGAAACACAAGTTTTGCATCTTTTTACGTGCCGCAGGTTAGCGAAATGCTCTGAAACACTCCCAAACATCATTTTGGGTCGAATGGTCTAGAATGGATGCTTCACAACTTTGGTACCCCGAAATAGAGCACTCTGGCTCGAACACAAGTTTTGCATCTTTTACGTGCCGAAGGTTAGCGAAATGCTCCGAAACACACCCAAACATCATATTGGTTCTAATAGAGTACAATGGATGCCTCGCAACTTTGGTACCCCAAAATAGTGCATTCAGGCTCGAACACAAGTTTTGCATCTTTTTACGTGCTGAAGGTTAGCGAAATGCTCCGAAACACACCCAAACATCATTTTGGGTCCAATGGAGTAGAATGGATGCTTCACAACTTTGGTACCCCGAAATAGTGCATTCAGGCTCGAACACAAGTTTTGCATCATTTACGTCCCAAAGGTTAGCGAAATGCTCCGAAACAATCCCAAACATCATTTTGGTTCCAATGGAGTAGAATGGATGCTTCGCAACTTCGCTACTCCATAATAGTGCATTCAGGCCTGAAACACAAGTTTTGCATCTTTTTATGGGCAGAAGGTTAGCGAAATGCTCTGAAACACTCCGAAACATCATTTTGGTTCCAACGAAGTAGAATGGATGCTTCACAACTTTGGCACCCCGAAATACTGCATTCAGGCTCGAACACAGGTTTTGCATCTTTTACGTGCCGAAGGTTAGCGAAATATCTCCGAAACACTCCCAAACATCATTTTGGTTCCAATGGAGTAGAATGGATGCTTCCCAACTTTGGTACCTCGAGATAGAGCACTCAGGCTCGAACACAAGTTTTGGACCTTTTACGTGCCAAAGGTTAGCGAAATGCTCCGAAACACTCCCAAACATCATTTTGGTTCCAATGGAGTAGAATGCATGCTTCGCAACGTTGGTACCCCGAAATAGTGCATTCAGGCTCGAACACAAGTTTTGCATGTTTTTATGTGCCGAAGGTTAGGGAAATGCTCCGAAACACTCCCAAACATCATTTTCGTTTCAATGGAGTAGAATGGATGCCTCGCAACTTTGGTACCACGAAATACTGCATTCGGGCTCAAACACAGGTTTTGCATCTTTTACATGCCGAAGGTTAGCGAAATGCTCTGAAACACTCCCAAACATCATTTTGGGTCGAATGGACTAGAATGGATGCTTCCCAACTTTGGTAGCCCGAAATAGTGCACTCAGGCTCGAACACAAGTTTTTGCATCTTTTTACGTGCCGAAGGTTAGCGAAAAGCTCCGAAACACTCCCAAACATCATTTTGGTTCCAATGGATAGAATGGATGCTTTGCAAGTTTCGTACCACGAAATAGTGCCTTCAGGCTCGACCACAAGTTTTGCATCTTTTACATGCCGAATGGTAGCGAGATGCTCCAAAACACTGCCAAACATCATTTTGGGTCGAATGGACTGGAATGGATGCTTCCCAACTTTGGTACCCCGAAATAGTGCACTCAGGCTCGAACACAAGTTTTGCATCTTTTTACGCGTCGAAGGTTAGCGAAGTGCATCGAAACACTCCTAAACATCATTGTGCTTCCAATGGAGTAGAATGGATGCTTCGCAACTTTGGCACCCGAAAATACTACATTCAGGCTCGAACACAGGTTTTGCATCTTTTACGGTCCGAAGGTTAGCGAAATGCTTCGAAACACTCCCAAACATCATTTTGGGTCGAATGGACTAGAATGGATGCTTCCCAACTTTGTTACCCCGAAATAGTGCACTCAGGCTCGAACACAAGTTTTGCATTTTTTTTACGTGCCGAAGGTTAGAGAAATGCTCCGAAACACTCCCAAACATCATTTTGGTTCCAATGGAGTAGAATGGATGCTTCGCAAATTTGGTACCCCCGAAATAGTGCACTCAGGCTCGAACACAAGTTTTGCACCTTTTACGTCCCAAAGGTTAGCGAAATGCTCCGAAACACTCCCAAATATCATTTTGGTTCCAATGGAGTAGAATGGATGCTTCGCAACTTCGGTACCACGAAATAGTGCATTCAGGACCGAAACACAAGTTTTGCATCTTTTTACGTGCCGCAGGTTAGCGAAATGCTCTGAAACACTCCCAAACATCATGTTGGGTCGAATGGTCTAGAATGGATGCTTCACAACTTTGGTACCCCGAAATAGAGCACTCTGGCTCGAACACAAGTTTTGCATCTTTTACGTGCCGAAGGTTAGCGAAATGCTCCGAAACACACCCAAACATCATATTGGTTCTAATAGAGTACAATGGATGCCTCGCAACTTTGGTACCCCGAAATAGTGCATTCAGGCTCGAACACAAGTTTTGCATCTTTTTACGTGCCGAAGGTTAGCGAAATGCTCCGAAACACTCCCAAACATCATTTTGGGTCCAATGGAGTAGAATGGATGCTTCACAACTTTGGTACCCCGAAATAGTGCATTCAGGCTCGAACACAAGTTTTGCATCTTTTACGTCCCAATGGTTAGCGAAATGCTCCGAAACACTCCCAAACATCATTTTGGTTCCAATGGAATAGAATGGATGCTTCGCAACTTCGCTACTCCATAATAGTGCATTCATGCTTCAAACACAAGTTTTGCATCTTTTTACGGGCCGAAGGTTAGCGAAATGCTCCGAAACACTCCCAAACATCATTTTGGTTCCAATGGAGTAGAATGGATGCTTCACAACTTTGGCACCCCGAAATACTGCATTCAGGCTCGAACACATGTTTTGCATCTTTTACGTGCCGAAGGTTAGCGAAATATCTCCGAAACACTCCCAAACATCATTTTGGTTCCAATGGAGTAGAATGGATGCTTCCCAACTTTGGTACCTCGAGATAGAGCACTCAGGCTCGAACACAAGTTTTGCATCTTTTTACGTGCCGAAGGTTAGGGAAATGCTCCGAAATACTCCCAAACATCATTTTGGTTTCAATGGAGTAGAATGGATGCTTCGCAACTTTGGTACCCCGAAATACTGCATTCAGGCTCAAAAACAGGTTTTGCATCTTTTACATGCCGAAGGTTAGCGAAATGCTCCGAAACACTCCCAAACATCATTTTGGGTCGAATGGACTAGAATGGATGCTTCCCAACTTTGGTAGCACGAAATAGTGCACTCAGGCTCGAACACAAGTTTTTGCATCTTTTTACGTGCCAAAGGTTAGCGAAATGCCCCGAAACACTGCCAAACATCATTTTGGTTCCAATGGATAGAATGGATGCTTTGCAACTTTCGTACCACGAAATAGTGCATTCAGGCTCGAACACAAGTTTTGCATCCTTTACATGCCGAATGGTAGCGAAATGCACCGAAACACTGCCAAACATCATTTTGGGTCGAATGGACTGGAATGGATGCTTCCCAACTTTGGTACCCCGAAATAGTGCACTCAGGCTCGAACACAAGTTTTGCATCTTTTTACGTGCCGAAGGTTAGCGAAGTGCATCGAAACACTCCTAATCATCATTTTGGTTCCAATGGAATAGAATGGATGCTTCGCAACTTCGCTACTCCATAATAGTGCATTCAGGCCTGAAACACAAATTTTGCATCTTTTTATGGGCAGAAGGTTAGCGTAATGCTCCGAAACACTCCGAAACATCATTTTGGTTCCAACGAAGTAGAATGGATGCTTCACAACTTTGGCACCCCGAAATACTGCATTCAGGCTCGAACACAGGTTTTGCATCTTTTACGTGCCGAAGGTTAGCGAAATATCTCCGAAACACTCCCAAACATCATTTTGGTTCCAATGGAGTAGAATGGATGCTTCCCAACTTTGGTACCTCGAGATAGAGCACTCAGGCTCGAACACAAGTTTTGGACCTTTTACGTGCCAAAGGTTAGCGAAATGCTCCGAAACACTCCCAAATATCATTTTGGTTCCAATGGAGTAGAATGCATGCTTCGCAACGTTGGTACCCTGAAATAGTGCATTCAGGCTCGAACACAAGTTTTGCATGTTTTTATGTGCCGAAGGTTAGGGAAATGCTCCGAAACACTCCCAAACATCATTTTCGTTTCAATGGAGTAGAATGGATGCCTCGCAACTTTGGTACCACGAAATACTGCATTCAGGCTCAAACACAGGTTTTGCATCTTTTACATGCCGAAGGTTAGCGAAATGCTCTGAAACACTCCCAAACATCATTTTGGGTCGAATGGACTAGAATGGATGCTTCCCAACTTTGGTAGCCCGAAATAGTGCACTCAGGCTCGAACACAAGTTTTTGCATCTTTTTACGCGCCGAAGGTTAGCGAAAAGCTCCGAAACACTCCCAAACATCATTTTGGTTCCAATGGATAGAATGGATGCTTTGCAACTTTCGTACCACGAAATAGTGCATTCAGGCTCGAACACAAGTTTTGCATCTTTTACATGCCGAATGGTAGCAAGATGCTCCAAAACACTGCCAAACATCATTTTGGGTCGAATGGACTGGAATGGATGCTTCCCAACTTTGGTACCCCGAAA
This sequence comes from Cenchrus fungigraminus, assembly GCA_036936925.1. Classification (NCBI taxonomy): domain Eukaryota; kingdom Viridiplantae; phylum Streptophyta; class Magnoliopsida; order Poales; family Poaceae; genus Cenchrus; species Cenchrus fungigraminus. The sequence continues at coordinate 52,055,952 of CM072780.1, forward strand.
TAGTGCACTCAGGCTCGAACACAAGTTTTGCATCATTTACGTCCCAAAGGTTAGCGAAATGCTCCGAAACAATCCCAAACATCATTTTGGTTCCAATGGAGTAGAATGGATGCTTCGCAACTTCGCTACTCCATAATAGTGCATTCAGGCCTGAAACACAAGTTTTGCATCTTTTTATGGGCAGAAGGTTAGCGAAATGCTCCGAAACACTCCGAGACATCATTTTGGTTCCAACGAAGTAGAATGGATGCTTCACAACTTTGGCACCCCGAAATACTGCATTCAGGCTCGAACACAGGTTTTGCATCTTTTACGTGCCGAAGGTTAGCGAAATATCTCCGAAACACTCCCAAACATCATTTTGGTTCCAATGGAGTAGAATGGATGCTTCCCAACTTTGGTACCTCGAGATAGAGCACTCAGGCTCGAACACAAGTTTTGGACCTTTTACGTGCCAAAGGTTAGCGAAATGCTCCGAAACACTCCCAAACATCATTTTGGTTCCAATGGAGTAGAATGCATGCTTCGCAACGTTGGTACCCCGAAATAGTGCATTCAGGCTCGAACACAAGTTTTGCATGTTTTTATGTGCCGAAGGTTAGGGAAATGCTCCGAAACACTCCCAAACATCATTTTCGTTTCAATGGAGTAGAATGGATGCCTCGCAACTTTGGTACCACGAAATACTGCATTCAGGCTCAAACACAGGTTTTGCATCTTTTACATGCCGAAGGTTAGCGAAATGCTCTGAAACACTCCCAAACATCATTTTGGGTCGAATGGACTAGAATGGATGCTTCCCAACTTTGGTAGCCCGAAATAGTGCACTCAGGCTCGAACACAAGTTTTTGCATCTTTTTACGTGCCGAAGGTTAGCGAAAAGCTCCGAAACACTCCCAAACATCATTTTGGTTCCAATGGATAGAATGGATGCTTTGCAAGTTTCGTACCACGAAATAGTGCCTTCAGGCTCGACCACAAGTTTTGCATCTTTTACATGCCGAATGGTAGCGAGATGCTCCAAAACACTGCCAAACATCATTTTGGGTCGAATGGACTGGAATGGATGCTTCCCAACTTTGGTACCCCGAAATAGTGCACTCAGGCTCGAACACAAGTTTTGCATCTTTTTACGCGCCGAAGGTTAGCGAAGTGCATCGAAACACTCCTAAACATCATTTTGCTTCCAATGGAGTAGAATGGATGCTTCGCAACTTTGGCACCCGAAAATACTACATTCAGGCTCGAACACAGGTTTTGCATCTTTTACGGTCCGAAGGTTAGCGAAATGCTTCGAAACACTCCCAAACATCATTTTGGGTCGAATGGACTAGAATGGATGCTTCCCAACTTTGTTACCCCGAAATAGTGCACTCAGGCTCGAACACAAGTTTTGCATTTTTTTTACGTGCCGAAGGTTAGAGAAATGCTCCGAAACACTCCCAAACATCATTTTGGTTCCAATGGAGTAGAATGGATGCTTCGCAAATTTGGTACCCCCGAAATAGTGCACTCAGGCTCGAACACAAGTTTTGCACCTTTTACGTCCCAAAGGTTAGCGAAATGCTCCGAAACACTCCCAAATATCATTTTGGTTCCAATGGAGTAGAATGGATGCTTCGCAACTTCGGTACCACGAAATAGTGCATTCAGGACCGAAACACAAGTTTTGCATCTTTTTACGTGCCGCAGGTTAGCGAAATGCTCTGAAACACTCCCAAACATCATGTTGGGTCGAATGGTCTAGAATGGATGCTTCACAACTTTGGTACCCCGAAATAGAGCACTCTGGCTCGAACACAAGTTTTGCATCTTTTACGTGCCGAAGGTTAGCGAAATGCTCCGAAACACACCCAAACATCATATTGGTTCTAATAGAGTACAATGGATGCCTCGCAACTTTGGTACCCCAAAATAGTGCATTCAGGCTCGAACACAAGTTTTGCATCTTTTTACGTGCCGAAGGTTAGCGAAATGCTCCGAAACACTCCCAAACATCATTTTGGGTCCAATGGAGTAGAATGGATGCTTCACAACTTTGGTACCCCGAAATAGTGCATTCAGGCTCGAACACAAGTTTTGCATCTTTTACGTCCCAATGGTTAGCGAAATGCTCCGAAACACTCCCAAACATCATTTTGGTTCCAATGGAATAGAATGGATGCTTCGCAACTTCGCTACTCCATAATAGTGCATTCATGCTTCAAACACAAGTTTTGCATCTTTTTACGGGCCGAAGGTTAGCGAAATGCTCCGAAACACTCCCAAACATCATTTTGGTTCCAATGGAGTAGAATGGATGCTTCACAACTTTGGCACCCCGAAATACTGCATTCAGGCTCGAACACATGTTTTGCATCTTTTACGTGCCGAAGGTTAGCGAAATATCTCCGAAACACTCCCAAACATCATTTTGGTTCCAATGGAGTAGAATGGATGCTTCCCAACTTTGGTACCTCGAGATAGAGCACTCAGGCTCGAACACAAGTTTTGCATCTTTTTACGTGCCGAAGGTTAGGGAAATGCTCCGAAATACTCCCAAACATCATTTTGGTTTCAATGGAGTAGAATGGATGCTTCGCAACTTTGGTACCCCGAAATACTGCATTCAGGCTCAAAAACAGGTTTTGCATCTTTTACATGCCGAAGGTTAGCGAAATGCTCCGAAACACTCCCAAACATCATTTTGGGTCGAATGGACTAGAATGGATGCTTCCCAACTTTGGTAGCACGAAATAGTGCACTCAGGCTCGAACACAAGTTTTTGCATCTTTTTACGTGCCAAAGGTTAGCGAAATGCCCCGAAACACTGCCAAACATCATTTTGGTTCCAATGGATAGAATGGATGCTTTGCAACTTTCGTACCACGAAATAGTGCATTCAGGCTCGAACACAAGTTTTGCATCCTTTACATGCCGAATGGTAGCGAAATGCACCGAAACACTGCCAAACATCATTTTGGGTCGAATGGACTGGAATGGATGCTTCCCAACTTTGGTACCCCGAAATAGTGCACTCAGGCTCGAACACAAGTTTTGCATCTTTTTACGTGCCGAAGGTTAGCGAAGTGCATCGAAACACTCCTAAACATCATTTTGGTTCCAATGGAGTAGAATGGATGCTTCGCAACTTTGGCACCCGGAAATACTGCATTCAGGCTCGAACACAGGTTTTGCTTCTTTTACGTGCCGAAGGTTAGCGAAATGCTCCGAAACACTCCCAAACATCACTTTGGGTCGAATGGACTAGAATGGATGCTTCCCAACTTTGTTACCCCGAAATTGTGCACTCAGGCTCGAACACAAGTTTTGCATTTTTTTTACGTGCCGAAGGTTACCGAAATGCACCGAAACACACCCAAACATCATTTTGGTTCCAATGGAGTAGAATGGATGCTTCGCAACTTCGGTACCACGAAATAGTGCATTCAGGACCGAAACACAAGTTTTGCATCTTTTTACGTCCTGAAGGTTAGCGAAATGCTCTGAAACACTCCCAAACATCATTTTGGTTCTAATTGAGTAGAATTGATGCTTCCCAACTTTGGTACCCTGAAATAGTGCTTTCAGGCCTGAAACAAAAGTTTTGCATCTTTTTACGTGCTGAAGGTTAGCGAAATGCTCCAAAACACTCCCAAACATCATTTTGGTTCCAACGGAGTAGAATGGATGCTTCGCAACTTCGGTACCCCAAAATAGTGCATTCAGGCTCGAACACAAGTTTTGCATTTTTTTACGTGCCGAAGGTTAGCGAAATGCTCCGAAACACTCCCAAACATCATTTTGGTTCCAATGGAGTAGAATGGATGCTTCGCAACTTCGGTACCCCAAAATAGTGCATTCAGGCCCTAAACACAAGGTTTGCATCTTTTTATGTGCCGAAGGTTAGCCAAATGCTCCGAAACACTCCAAAACATCATTTTGGGTCGAATGGACTAGAATGGATACTTCACAACTTTGGTACCCCGAAATAGAGCACTCAGGCTCGAACACAAGTTTTGCATCTTTAACGTGCCGAAGGTTAGCGAAATGCTCCGAAACACACCCAAACATCATATTGGTTCCAATGGAGTAGAATGGATGCTTCGCAACTTTGGTACCCCGAAATAGTGCATTCAGGCTCGAACACAAGTTTTGCATCTTTTACATACCGAAGGTTAGCGAAATGCTCTAAAACACTGCCAAACATCATTTTGGGTCGAATGGACTGGAATGGATGCGTCCCAACTTTGATACCCCGAAATAGTGCACTCACGCTCGAACACAAGTTTTGTATCTTTTTACGTGCCGAAGGTTAGCGAAATGCTCCGAAACACTCCCAAACATCATTTTGGGTCCAATGGAGTAGAATGGATGCTTCACAACTTTGGTACCCCGAAATAGTGCATTCAGGCTCGAACACAAGTTTTGCATCCTTTACATGCCGAATGGTAGCGAAATGCACCGAAACACTGCCAAACATCATTTTGGGTCGAATGGACTAGAATGGATGCTTCCCAACTTTGGTACCCCGAAATAGTGCACTCAGGCTCGAACACAAGTTTTGCATCTTTTTACGTGCCGAAGGTTAGCGAAGTGCATCGAAACAGTCCTAAACATCATTTTGGTTCCAATGGAGTAGAATGGATGCTTCGCAACTTTGGCACCCGGAAATACTGGATTCAGGCTCGAACACAGGTTTTGCTTCTTTTACGTGCCGAAGGTTAGCAAAATGCTCCGAAACACTCCCAAACATCACTTTGGGTCGAATGGACTAGAATGGATGCTTCCCAACTTTGTTACCCCAAAATTGTGCACTCAGGCTCGAACACAAGTTTTGCATTTTTTTACGTGCCGAAGGTTAGCGAAATGCACCGAAACACACCCAAACATCATTCTGGTTCCAATGGAGTAGAATAGATGCTTCGCAACTTCGGTACCACGAAATAGTGCATTCAGGACCGCAACACAAGTTTTGCATCTTTTTACGTGCCGAAGGTTTGCGAAATGCTCTGAAACACTCCCAAACATCATTTTGGTTCTAATTGAGTAGAATTGATGCTTCCCAACTTTGGTACCCTGAAATAGTGCTTTCAGGCCTGAAACAAAAGTTTTGCATCTTTTTACGTGCTGCAGGTTAGCGAAATGCTCCAAAACACTCCCAAACATCATTTTGGTTCCAACGGTGTAGAATGGATGCTTCCCAACTTCGGTACCCCAAAATAGTGCATTCAGGCTCGAACACAAGTTTTGCATTTTTTTACGTGCCGAAGGTTAGCGAAATGCTCCGAAACACTCCCAAACATCATTTTGGTTTCAATGGAGTAGAATGGATGCTTCGCAACTTCGGTACCCCAAAATAGTGCATTCAGGCCCTAAACACAAGGTTTGCTTCTTTTTATGTGCTGAAGGTTAGCGAAATGCTCCGAAACACTCCAAAACATCATTTTGGGTCGAATGGACTAGAATGGATGCTTCACAACTTTGGTACCCCGAAATAGAGCACTCAGGCTCGAACACAAGTTTTGCATCTTTAACGTGCCGAAGGTTAGCGAAATGCTCCGAAACACACCCAAACATCATATTGGTTCCAATGGAGTAGAATGGATGCTTCGCAACTTTGGTACCCCGAAATAGTGCATTCAGGCTCGAACACAAGTTTTGCATCTTTTACATGCCGAAGGTTAGCGAAATGATCTAAAACACTGCCAAACATCATTTTGGGTCGAATGGACTGGAATGGATGCGTCCCAACTTTGATTCCCCGAAATAGTGCACTCACGCTCGAACACAAGTTTTGCATCTTTTTACGTGCCGAAGGTTAGCGAAATGCTCCGAAACATTCCCAAACATCATTTTGGGTCCAATGGAGTAGAATGGATGCTTCGCAACTTCGCTACTCCATAACAGTGCATTCAGACCTAAAACACAAGTTTTGCATCTTTTTACGGGCCGAAGGTTACCGAAATGCTCCGAAACACTCCCAAACATCATTTTGATTCCAATGGAGTAGAATGGATGCTTCACAACTTTGGCACCCCGAAATACTGCATTCAGGCTCGAACACAAGTTTAGCATCTTTTACGTGCCGAAGGTTAGCGAAATATCTCCGAAACACTCCCAAACATCATTTTGGATCCAAAGGAGTAGAATGGATGCTTCCCAACTTTGGTACCTCGAGATAGAGCACTCAGGCTCGAACACAAGTTTTGCATCTTTTTACGTGCCGAAGGTTAGGGAAATGCTCCGAAACACTCCCAAACATCATTATGGTTCCAATGGAGTAGAATGGATGCTTTGCAACTTCGGTACCCCAAAATAGTGCATTCAGGCCCGAAACACAAGTTTTGCATCTTTTTACGTGCCGAAGGTTAGCGAAATGCTCCGAAACACTCCCAAACATCATTTTGGTTCCAATGGAGTAGAATGGATGCTTCGCAACTTTGGCACCCCGAAATACTGCATTCAGGCCTGAAACACAAGTTTTGCATCTTTCTACGAGCCGAAGGTTAGCGAAATGCTCCAAAACACTCCGAAACATCATTTTGGGTCGAATGGACTAGAATCGATGCTTGACAACTTTGGTGCCCCGAAATAGACCACTCAGGCTCGAACACAGGTTTTGCATCTTTTTACATGCCGAAGGTTAGCGAAATGCTCTGAAACACTCCCAAACATCATTTTTGTTCCAATGGAGTAGAATGGATGCTTCCCAATTTTGGTACCCCGAAATAGTGCGTTCAGGCTCGAACACAAGTTTTGCATCTTTTACGTCCCAAAGGTTAGCGAAATGCTCCGAAACACTGCCAAACATCATTTTGGTTCCAATGGAGTAGAATGGATGCTTCGCCACTTTGGTACCCCGAAATACTACATTCAGGCTCGAACACAAGTTTTGCATCTTTTCACGTGCCGAAGGTTTGCGAAATGCTCCGAAACACTCCCAAACATCATTTTGGTTCCAATGGAGTAGAATGGATGCTTCGCAACTTTGGTACCCCGAAATATTGCATTCGGGCTCGATCACAAGTTTTGCATCTTTTTACGTGCCGAAGGTTAGCGAAATGCTCCGAAACACTCCCAAACATCATTTTGGTTCCAATGGAGTAGAATGGATGCTTCGCAACTTCTGTACCCCAAAATAGTGCATTCAGGCCCTAAACACAAGTTTTGCATCTTTTTATGTGCCGAAGGTTAGCGAAATGCTCCGAAACACTCCAAAACATCATTTTGGGTCGAATGGACTAGAATGGATGCTTCACAACTTTGGTACCCCGAAATAGAGCACTCAGGCTCGAACACAAGTTTTGCATCTTTTACGTGCCGAAGGTTAGCGAAATGCTCCGAAACACATCCAAACATCATATTGGTTCCAATGGAGTAGAATGGATGCTTCGCAACTTTGGTACCCCGAAATAGTGCATTCAGGCTCGAGCACAAGTTTTGCATCTTTTACATGCCGAAGGTTAGCGAAATGCTCTCGAACACTGCCAAACATCATTTTGGGTCGAATGGACTGGAATGGATGCGTCCCAACTTTGATACCCCGAAATGGTGCACTCACGCTCGAACACAAGTTTTGCATCTTTTTACGTGCCCATGGTTAGCGAAATGCTCCGAAACACTCCCAAACATCATTTTGGGTCCAATGGAGTAGAATGGATGCTTCACAACTTTGGTACCACGAAATAGTTCATTCAGGCTCGAACACAAGTTTTGCATCTTTTTACGTGCCGAAGGTTAGCGAAATGCTCCGAAACACTCCCAAACATCATTTTGGTTCCAATGGAGTAGAATGGATGCTTCGCAACTTCGCTACTCCATAACATTGCATTCAGGCCTGAAACACAAGTTTTGCATCTTTTTACGGGCCGAAGGTTACCGAAATGCTCTGAAACACTCCCAAACATCATTTTGGTTCCAATGGAGTAGAATGGATGCTTCACAACTTTGGGACCCCGAAATACTGCATTCAGGCTCGAACACAGGTTTAGCATCTTTTACGTGCCGAAGGTTAGCGAAATATCTCCGAAACACTCCCAAACATCATTTTCGATCCAATGGAGTAGAATGGATGCTTCCCAACTTTGGTACCTCGAGATAGAGCACTCAGGCTCGAACACAAGTTTTGCATCTTTTTACGTGTCGAAGGTTAGGGAAATGCTCCGAAACACTCCCAAACATCATTATGGTTCCAATGGAGTAGAATGGATGCTTTGCAACTTCGGTACCCCAAAATAGTGCATTCAGGCCCGAAACACAAGTTTTGCATCTTTTTACGTGCCGAAGGTTAGCAAAATGCTCCGAAACACATCCAAACATCATATTGGTTCCAATGGAGTAGAATGGATGCTTCGCGACTTTGGTACCCCGAAATAGTGCATTCAGGCTCGAACACAAGTTTTGCATCTTTTACATGCTGAAGGTTAGCGAAATGCTCTGAAACACTGCCAAACATCATTTTGGGTCGAATGGACTGGAATGGATGCGTCCCAACTTTGATACCCCGAAATAGTGCACTCACGCTCGAACACAAGTTTTGCATCTTTTTACGTGCCCATGGTTAGCGAAATGCTCCGAAACACTCCCAAACATCATTTTGGGTCCAATGGAGTAGAATGGATGCTTCACAACTTTGGTACCACGAAATAGTGCATTCAGGCTCGAACACAAGTTTTGCATCTTTTACGTCCCAAAGGTTTGCGAAATGCTCCGAAACACTCCCAAACATCATTTTGGTTCCAATGGAGTAGAATGGATGCTTCGCAACTTCGCTACTCCATAACAGTGCATTCAGGCCTGAAACACAAGTTTTGCATCTTTTTACGGGCCGAAGGTTACCGAAATGCTCCGAAACACTCCCAAACATCATTTTGGTTCCAATGGAGTAGAATGGATGCTTCACAACTTTGGGACCCCGAAATACTGCATTCAGGCTCGAACACAGGTTTAGCATCTTTTACGTGCCGAAGGTTAGCGAAATATCTCCGAAACACTCCCAAACATCATTTTGGATCCAATGGAGTAGAATGGATGCTTCCCAACTTTGGTACCTCGAGATAGAGCACTCAGGCTCGAACACAAGTTTTGCATCTTTTTACGTGCCGAAGGTTAGGGAAATGCTCCGAAACACTCCCAAACATCATTATGGTTCCAATGGAGTAGAATGGATGCTTTGCAACTTCGGTACCCCAAAATAGTGCATTCAGGCCCGAAACACAAGTTTTGCATCTTTTTACGTGACGAAGGTTAGCGAAATGCTCCGAAACACTCCCAAACATCATTTTGGTTCCAATGGAGTAGAATGGATGCTTCGCAACTTTGGCACCCCGAAATACTGCATTCAGGCCTGAAACACAAGTTTTGCATCTTTCTACGAGCCGAAGGTTAGCGAAATGCTCCAAAACACTCTGAAACATTATTTTGGGTCGAATGGACTAGAATCGATGCTTGACAACTTTGGTCCCCGAAATAGAGCACTCAGGCTCGAAAACAGGTTTTGCATCTTTTTACATGCCGAAGGTTAGCGAAATGCTCTGAAACACTCCCAAACATCTTTTTTGTTCCAATGGAGTAGAATGGATGCTTCCCAATTTTGGTACCCCGAAATAGTGCGTTCAGGCTCGAACACAAGTTTTGCATCTTTTGCGTCCCAAAGGTTAGCGAAATGCTCCGAAACAATGCCAAACATCATTTTGGTTCCAATGGAGTAGAATGGATGTTTCGCAACTTTGGCACCCCGAAATACTACATTCAGGCTCGAACACAAGTTTTGCATCTTTTCACGTGCCGAAGGTTAGCGAAATGCTCCGAAACACTCCCAAACATCATTTTGGTTCCAATGGAGTAGAATGGATGCTTCGCAACTTTGGTACCCCGAAATAGTGCATTCGGGCTCGATCACAAGTTTTGCATCTTTTTACGTGCCGAAGGTTAGCGAAATGCTCCGAAACACTCCCAAACATCATTTTGGTTCCAATGGAGTAGAATGGATACTTCGCAACTTTGGTACCGCGAAATAGTGCGTTCACGCTCGAACACATGTTTTGCATCTTTTACGTCCCAAAGGTTAGCGAAATGCTCCGAAATACTGCCAAACATCATTTTGGTTCCAACGGAGTAGAATGGATGCTTCGCAACTTCGGTACCCCGAAATAGAGCACTCAGGCTCGAACACAAGTTTTGCTTCTTTTTACGTGCTGAAGGTTAGCGTAATGCTCCGAAACACTCCGAAACATCATTTTGGTTCCAATGGAGTAGAATGGATGCTTCGCAACTTTGGCACCCCGAAATACTGCATTAAGGCTCGAACACATATTTTGAATCATTTACGTGCCGAAGGTTAGCGAAATGCTCTGAAACACTCCCAAACATCATTTTGGGTCGAATGGACTGGAATGGATGCGTCCCAACTTTGGTACCCCGAAATAGTGCACTCAGGCTCGAACACAAGTTTTGCATCTTTTACGTGCCGAAGGTTAGCGAAATGCTCCGAAACACTCCCAAACATCATATTGGTTCCAATGGAGTAGATTGGATGCTTCGCAACTTTGGTACCCCGAAATAGTGCATTCAGGCTCGAACGCAAGTTTTGCATCTTTTACGTGCCGAAGGTTAGCGAAATGCTCTGAAACACTGCCAAACATCATTTTGGGTCGAATGGACTAGAATGGATGCTTCACAACTTTGGCACCCCGAAATACTGCATTCAGGCTCGAACACAGGTTTTGTATCTTTTACATGCCGAAGGTTAGCGAACTATCTCCGAAACACTCCCAAACATCATTTTGGGTCGAATGGACTAGAATGGATGCTTCCCAACTTTGGTACCTCGAAATAGAGCACTCAGGCTTGAACACAAGTTTTGCATCTTTTTACGTGCCGAAGGTTAGCGAAATGCTCCGAAACACTCCCAAACATCATTTTGGTTCCAATGGAGTAAAATGGATGCTTCGCAACATTGGTACCCCAAAATAGTGTATTAAGACAAGAACACAAGTTTTGCATCTTATACGTGCCGAAGGTTAGCGAAATGCTCTGAAACACTCGCAAACATCATTTTGGTTTCAATGGAGTAGAATGGATGCTTCGCAACTTTGGTACCCCGAAATACTACATTCAGGCTCAAACACAGGTTTTGCATCTTTCACATGCCGAATGTTAGCGAAATGCTACGAAACACTACCAAACATCATTTTGGGTCGAATGGACTAGAATGGATGCTTCGCAACTTCGGTACCCCGAAATAGTGCATTCAGGCCCGAAACACAAGTTTTGCATCTTTTTACGTGCCGAAGGCTAGCGAAATGCTCCGAAACACTCCCAAACATCATTTTGGGTCCAATGGAGTAGAATGGATGCTTTGCAACTTCGGTACCACGAAATAGAGCACTCAAGCTCGAACACAAGTTTTGCATCTTTTTACGTGCCGAAGGTTAGCGAAATGCTCCGAAACACTCCAAAACATCATTTTGGTTCCAATGGAGTAGAATGGATGCTTCGCAACTTTGGTACCCCCGAAATAGTGCACTCGGGCTCGAACACAAGTTTTGCATCTTTTACGTCCCAAAGGTTAGCGAAATGCTCCGAAACACTCCCAAACATCATTTTGGTTCCAATACAGTAGAATGGATGCTTCGCAACTTCGGTACCGCGAAATAGTGCATTCAGCCCTGAAACACAAGTTTTGCATCTTTTTACGTGCCGAAGGCTAGCGAAATGCTCCGAAACACTCCCAAACATCATTTTGGTTCCAATGGAGTGGAATGGATGCTTCGCAACTTTGGTACCCCGACATACTGCATTCTGGCTCGAAGACAGGTTTTGCATCTTTTACATGCCGAAGGTTAGCGAAATGCTCCGAAACACTCCCAAACATCATGTTGGGCCTAATGAACTAGAATGGATGCTTCCCAACTTTGGTACCCCAAAATAGTGCACTCAGTCTCGAACACAAGTTTTTCATCTTTTTACGCGTCGAAGGTTAGCGAAATATTTCGAAACACACCCGAACATCATTTTGGTTCCAATGGAGTAGAATGGATGCTTCACAACTTTGGTACCCCGAAATAGTGCATTCAGGCTCGGAACACAAGTTTTGCATCTTTTTACGTGCCGAAGGCTAGCGAAATGCTCCGAAACACTCCCTAACATCATTTTGGGTCCAATGGAGTAGAATGGATGCTTCGCAACTTCGGTACTCCGAAATAGAGCACTCAAGCTCGAACACAAGTTTTGCATATTTTTACGTGCCGAAGGTTAGCGAAATGCTCCGAAACACTCCCAAACATCATTTTGGTTCCAATGGAGTAGAATGGATGCTTCGCAACTTTGGTACCCCCGAAATAGTGCACTCAGGCTCGAACACAAGTTTTGCATCTTTTACGTCCCAAAGGTTAGCGAAATGCTCCGAAACACTCCCAAACATCATTTTGGTTCGAGTGGAGTAGAATGGATGCTTCGCAACTTCAGTACCCCGAAATAGTGCATTCAGCCCTGAAACACAAGTTTTGCATCTTTTTACGTGCCGAAGGCTAGCGAAATGCTCCGAAACACTCCCAAACATCATTTTGGTTCCAACGGAGTAGAATGGCTTCGCAACTTTGGTACCCCGACATACTGCATTCAGGCTCGAAGACAGGTTTTGCATCTTTTACATGCCGAAGGTTAGCGAAATGCTCCGAAACACTACCAAACATCATGTTGGGCCGAATGAACTAGAATGGATGCTTCCCAACTTTGGTACCCCAAAATAGTGCACTCAGTCTCGAACACAAGTTTTGCATCTTTTTACGCGTCGAAGGTTAGCGAAATATTCCGAAACACTCCCGAACATCATTTTGGTTCCAATGGAGTAGAATGGATGCTTCGCAACATTGGTACCCCGAAATAGTGCATTCAGGCTCGAACACAAGTTTTGCATCTTTTACGTGCCGAAGGTTAGCGAAAAGCTCCGAAACACTGCCAAACATCATTTTGGTTCGAATGGACTGGAATGGACGCTTCCCAACTTTGGTACCCCGAAATAGTGCACTCAGGCACGAACACAAGTTTTGCATCTTTTTACGTGCCGAAGGTTAGCGAAATGCACCGAAACACTCCCAAACATCATTTTGGTTCCAATGGAGTAGAATGGATGCTTCGCAACTTTGGCACCCAGAAATACTGCATTCAGGCTCGAACACAGGTTTTGCATCTTTTACGTGCCGAAGGTTAGCGAAATGCTCTGAAACACTCCCAAACATCATTTTGGGTCGAATGGACTAGAATGGATGCTTCCCAACATTGGTAACCCGAAATAGTGCACTCAGGCTCGAAAACAAGTTTTGCGTCTTTTTACGTGCCGAAGGTTAGCGAAATACTCCGAAACACTGCCAAACATCATTTTGGGTCGAATGGACTGGAATGGATGCTTCCCAATTTTGGTACCCCGAAATATTGTGTTCCGGCACGAACACAAGTTTTGCATCTTTTGCGTCCCAAAGGTTAGCGAAATGCTCCGAAAGATTGCCAAACATCATTTTGGTTCTAATGGAGTAGAATGGATGCTTCGCAACTTCGGTACCTCGAAAAAGAGCACTCAGGCTCGAACACAAGTTTTGCTTCTTTTACGTGCCGAAGGTTCGCGAAATGCTCCAAAACACTGCCAAACATCATTTTGGGTCGAATGGAATGGAATGGATGCTTCCCAACTTTGGTACCCCGAAATAGTGCACTCAGGCTCGAACACAAGTTTTGCATCTTTTTACGTGCCGAAGGTTAGCGAAATGCACTGAAACACTCCCAAACATCATTTTGGTTCCAATGGAGTAGAATGGATGCTTCGCAACTCTGGCACCCAGAAATACTGCATTCAGGCTCGAACACAGGTTTTGCATCTTTTACGTGCCGAAGGTTAGTGAAATGCTCCGAAACACTCCCAAACATCATTTTGGGTCGAATGGACTAAAATGGATCCTTCCCAACTTTGGTACCCAGAAATACTGCATTCAGGCTCGAACACAAGTTTTGCATCTTTTTACATGCCGAAGGTTTGCTAAATGCTCCGAAACACTCCCAAACATAATTGTGGTTCCAATGGAGTAGAATGGATGCTTCGCAACTTTGGTACCCCGAAATAGTGCACTCAGGCTCGAACACAAGTTTCAGATATTTTACATCCCAAAGGTTAGCGAAATGCTTCGAAACACTGCCAAACATCATTTTGGTTCCAATGGAGTAGAATGGATGCTTCGCAACTTCGGTACGCCGAAATAGTACATTCTGGCCAGAAACACAAGTTTCGCATCTTTTTACGTGCCGAAGGCTAGCGAAATGATCCGAAACACTCCCAAACATCATTTTGGGTCCAATGGATAGAATGGATCCTTTGCAACTTTGGTACGCCGAAATAGTGCATTCAGGCTCGAACACAAGTTTTGCATCTTTTACGTGCCGAAGGTTAGCGAATTGCTCCGAAATGCCGCCAAACATCATTTTGGGTCGAATGGACTGGAATGGATGCGTCCAACTTTGGTACCCCAAAATAGTGCACTCAGGCTTGAACACAAGTTTTGCATATTTTTACGTGCCGAAGGTTAGCGAAATGCTCTGAAACACTCCCAAACATCATTTTGGGTCGAATGGACTAGAATGGATGCTTCCCAACTTTGGTAACCCGAAATAGTGCATTCAGGCTCGAACACGAGTTTTGCATCTTTTTACCTGCCGAAGGTTAGCGAAATACTCTGAAACACTCCCAAACATCATTTTGGTTCCAATGGATGGAATGGATGCTTCCCAATTTTGGTACCCCGAAATAGCCCGTTCAGGCTCAGACACAAGTTTGGCATCTTTTACGTGCCGAAGGTTAGCCTAATGCTCCGAAATACTACCAAACATCATTTTGGGTCGAATGGACTGGAATGGATGCGTCCAACTTTGGTACCCCAAAATAGTGCACTCAGGCTTGAACACAAGTTTTGCCTCTTTTTACGTGCAGAAGGTTAGCGAAATGCTCTGAAACACTCCCAAACATCATTTTCGGTCGAATGGACTAGAATGGATGCTTCCCAACTTTGGTAACCCGAAATAGTGCATTCAGGCTCGAACACAAGTTTTGCATCTTTTTACCTGCTGAAGGTTAGCGAAATACTCTGAAACACTCCCAAACATCATTTTGGTTCCAATGGATAGAATGGATGCTTCCCAATTTTGGTACCCCGAAATAGTGCGTTCAGGCTCAAACACAAGTTTTGCATCTTTCACGTCGCAAAGGTTAGCGAAATGCTCCGAAACATTGCCAAACATCATTTTGGTTCCAATGGAGTAGAATGGATGCTTTGCAACTTTGGTACCCCGAAATAGAGCACTCAGGCTCGAACACAAGTTTTGCATCTTTTACGTGCCGAAGGTTAGCGAAATGCTCCGAAACACTGCCAAACATCATTTTGGGTCGAATGGATTGGAATGGTTGCTTCCCAACATTGGTACCCCGAAATAGTGCACTCAGGCTCGAACACAAGTTTTGCATCTTTTTATGTGCCGAAGGTTAGCGAAATGCACTGAAACACACCCAAACATCATTTTGGTTCCAATGGAGTAGAATGGATGCTTCGAAATTCTGGCACCCGGAAATACTACATTCGGGCTCGAACACAGATTTTGCATCTTTTACATGCCGAAGGTTAGCGAAATGCTCCGAAACACTCCCAAACATCATTTTGGGTTGAATGGACTAGAATGGATCCTTCCCAACTTTGGTAACCCGAAATAGTCCACTCAGGCTTGAGCACTAGTTTTGCATCTTTTTACATGCCGAAGGTTTGCGAAATGCTCCGAAACACTCCCAAACATCATTGTGGTTCCAATGGAGTAGAATGGATGCTTCGCAACTTTGGTACCCTGACATACTGCATTCAGGCTCGAAGACAGGTTTCGCATCTTTTATATGCCGAAGGTTAGCGAAATGCTCCGAAACACTCCCAAACATCATGTTGGGCCGAATGAACTAGAATGGATGCTTCCCAACTTTGGTACCCCAAAATAGTGCACTCAGTCTCGAACACAAGTTTTGCATCTTTTTACGCGTCGAAGGTTAGCGAAATGCTCCGAAACACTCCCGAACATCATTTTTGTTCGAATAGATAGAATGGATGCTTTGCAACTTCGGTACCCCGAAATAGAGCACTCAGGCTCGAACACAAGTTTTGCATCTTTTACGTGCCGAAGGTTAGCAAAATGCTCCGAAACACTGCCAAACATCATTTTGGGTCGAATGGAATGGAATGGATCCTTCCCAACTTTGGTACCCCGAAATAGTGCACTCAGGCTCGAACACAAGTTTTGCATCTTTTTACGTGCCAAAGGTTAGCGAAATGCACTGAAACACTCCCAAACAACATTTTGGTTCCAATGGAGTAGAATGGATGCTTCGCAACTCTGGCACCCGGAAATACTGTATTCAGGCTCGAACACAGGTTTTGCATCTTTTACGCGCCGAAGGTTAGCGAAATGCTTCGAAACACTCCCAAACATCATTTTGGGTCGAATGGACTAGAATGGATGCTTCCCAACTTTGGTATCCCGAAATAGTGCACTCAGGCTCGAACACAAGTTTTGCATCTTTTTACGTGCTGAAGGTTAGCGAAATGCAACAAAACACTGCCAAACATCATTTTGGGTCGAATGGACTGGAATGGATGCTTCCCAATTTTGGTACCCCGAAATATTGCGTTCAGGCACAAACACAAGTTTTGCATCTTTTACGTCCCAAAGGTTAGCGAAATGCTCTGAAACATTGCCAAACATCATTTTGGTTCCAATGGAGTAGAATGGATGCTTCGCAACTTCGGTACCCCGAAATAGAGCACTCAGGCTCGAACACAAGTTTTGCATCTTTTTCGTGCCGAAGGTTCGCGAAATGCTCCGTAACACTGCCAAACATCATTTTGGGTCGAATGGAATGGAATGGATGCTTCCCAACTTCGGTACCCCGAAATAGTGCACTCCGGCTCGGACGCAAGTTTTGCATCTTTTTACGTGCCGAAGGTTCGCGAAATGCTCCGGAACACTGCCAAACATCATTTTGGGTCGAATGGAATGGAATGGATGCTTCCCAACTTCGGTACCCCAAAATAGTGCACTCAGTCTCGAACACAAGTTTTGCATCTTTTTACGCGTCGAAGGTTAGCGAAATGCTCCGAAACACTCCCGAACATCATTTTGGTTCCAATGGATAGAATGGATGCTTTGCAACTTTGGTTCCCCGAAATAGTGCATTCAGGCTCGAACACAAGTTTTGCATCTTTTACGTGCCGAAGTTTAGCGAAATGCTCCGAAAAAATGCCAAACATCATTTTGGTTCGAATGGACTGGAATGGACGCTTCCATCTTTGGTACCCCGAAATAGTGCACTCTGGCACGAACAAAAGTTTTGCATCTTTTTACATGCCGAAGGTTAGCGAAATGCACCAAAACACTCCCAAACATCATTTTGGTTCCAATGGAGTAGAATGGATGCTTCGTAACTTTGGCACCCGAAAATACTGCATTCAGGCTCGAACACAGGTTTTGCATCTTTTACGTGCCGAAGCTTAGCGAAATGCTCCAAAACACTCCCAAACATCATTTTGGGTCGAATGGACTAGAATGGATGCTTCCCAACTTTGGTATCCCGAAATAGTGCACTCAGGCTCGAACACAAGTTTGCATCTTTTTACGTGCCGAAGGTTAGCGAAATGCTCCGAAACACTGCCAAACATCATTTTGGGTCGAATGGACTGGAATGGATGCTTCTCAATTTTGGTACCCCGAAATAGTGCGTTCAGGCACGAACACAAGTTTTGCATCTTTTGCGTCCCAAAGGTTAGCGAAATGCTCCGAAACATTGCCAAACATCATTTTGGTTCCAATGGAGTAGAATGGATGCTTCGCAACTTCGGTACCCCGAAATAGAGCACTCAGGCTCGAACACAAGTTTTGCATCTTTTTCGTGCCGAAGGTTCGCGAAATGCTCCGAAACACTGCCAAACATCATTTTGGGTCGAATGGAATGGAATGGATGCTTCCCAACTTCGGTACCCCGAAATAGTGCACTCAGGCTCGGACACAAGTTTTGCATCTTTTTACGTGCCGAAGGTTAGCGAAATGCACTGAAACACTCCGAAACATCATTTTGGTTCCAATGCAGTAGAATGGATGCTTCGCAACTCTGGCACCCGGAAATACTGCATTCAGGCTCGAACACAGGTTTTGCATCTTTTACGTGCCGAAGGTTAGCGAAATGCTCCGAAACACTCCCAAACATCATTTTGGGTCGAATGGACTAGAATGGAGTCTTCCCAACTTTGGTAACCCGAAATAGTCCACTCAGGCTCGAACACAAGTTTTGCATCTTTTTACGTGCCGAAGGTTTGCAAAATGCTCCGAAACACTCCCAAACATCATTGTGGTTCCAATGGAGTAGAATGGATGCTTTGCAACTTTGGTACTCCGAAATAGTGCACTCAGGCTCGAACACAAGTTTTGGATATTTTACATTCCACTGGTTAGCGAAATGCTCCGAAACACTCCCAAACATCATTTTGGTTCCAATGGAGTAGAATGGATGCTTCGCAACTTCGGTATCCCGAAATAGTGCATTCATGCCCGAAACACAAGTTTTGCATCTTTTTACGTGCCGAAGGCTAGCGAAATGCTGCGAAACACTCTCAAACATCATTTTGGGTCCAATGGAGCAGAATGGATGCTTCGCAACTTCGGTACCCAGAAATAGAGCACTCAAGCTTGAACACAAGTTTTGCATATTTTTACGTGCCGAAGGTTAGCGAAATGCTCCGAAACACTCCCAAACATCATTTTGGTTCCAATGGAGTAGAATGGATGCTTCGCAATTTCGGTACCCCGAAATAGTTCATTCAGGCCCGAAAGACAAGTTTTGCATCTTTTTACGTGCCGAAGGCTAGCGAAATGCTCCGAAACACTCCCAAACATCAATTTGGTTCCAATGGAGTAGAATGGATGCTTCGCAACTTTGATACCCCGACATACTGCATTCAGGCTCGAAGACAGGTTTTGCATCTTTTACATGCCGAAGGTTAGCGAAATGCTCCGAAACACTCCCAAACATCATGTTGGGCCGAATGAACTAGAATGGATGCTTCCCAACTTTGGTACCCCAAAATAGTGCACTCAGTCTCGAACACAAGTTTTGCATCTTTTTACGCGTTGAAGGTTAGCGAAATGCTCCGAAACACTCCCGAACATCATTTTGGTTCCAATGGATAGAATGGATGCTTTGCAACTTTGGTTCCCCGAAATAGTGCATTCAGGCTCGAACACAAGTTTTGCATCTTTTACGTGCCGAAGTTTAGCGAAATGCTCCGAAAAAATGCCAAACATCATTTTGGTTCGAATGGACTGGAATGGACGCTTCCATCTTTGGTACCCCGAAATAGTGCACTCTGGCACGAACAAAAGTTTTGCATCTTTTTACATGCCGAAGGTTAGCGAAATGCACCAAAACACTCCCAAACATCATTTTGGTTCCAATGGAGTAGAATGGATGCTTCGTAACTTTGGCACCCGAAAATACTGCATTCAGGCTCGAACACAGGTTTTGCATCTTTTACGTGCCGAAGGTTAGCGAAATGCTCCAAAACACTCCCAAACATCATTTTGGGTCGAATGGACTAGAATGGATGCTTCCCAACTTTGGTATCCCGAAATAGTGCACTCAGGCTCGAACACAAGTTTGCATCTTTTTACGTGCCGAAGGTTAGCGAAATGCTCCGAAACACTGCCAAACATCATTTTGGGTCGAATGGACTGGAATGGATGCTTCTCAATTTTGGTACCCCGAAATAGTGCGTTCAGGCACGAACACAAGTTTTGCATCTTTTGCGTCCCAAAGGTTAGCGAAATGCTCCGAAACATTGCCAAACATCATTTTGGTTCCAATGGAGTAGAATGGATGCTTCGCAACTTCGGTACCCCGAAATAGAGCACTCAGGCTCGAACACAAGTTTTGCATCTTTTTCGTGCCGAAGGTTCGCGAAATGCTCCGAAACACTGCCAAACATCATTTTGGGTCGAATGGAATGGAATGGATGCTTCCCAACTTCGGTACCCCGAAATAGTGCACTCAGGCTCGGACACAAGTTTTGCATCTTTTTACGTGCCGAAGGTTAGCGAAATGCACTGAAACACTCCGAAACATCATTTTGGTTCCAATGCAGTAGAATGGATGCTTCGCAACTCTGGCACCCGGAAATACTGCATTCAGGCTCGAACACAGGTTTTGCATCTTTTACGTGCCGAAGGTTAGCGAAATGCTCCGAAACACTCCTAAACATCATTTTGGGTCGAATGGACTAGAATGGATCCTTCCCAACTTTGGTAACCCGAAATAGTCCACTCAGGCTCGAACACAAGTTTTGCATCTTTTTACGTGCCGAAGGTTTGCAAAATGCTCCGAAACACTCCCAAACATCATTGTGGTTCCAATGGAGTAGAATGGATGCTTCGCAACTTTGGTACCCCGAAATAATGCACTCAGGCTCGAACACAAGTTTTGGATATTTTACGTCCCACAGGTTAGCGAAATGCTCCGAAACACTCCCAAACATCATTTTGGTTCCAATGGATTAGAATGGATGCTTCGCAACTTCGGTATCCCGAAATAATGCATTCAGGCCCGAAAAACAAGTTTTGCATCTTTTTACGTGCCGAAGGCTATCGAAATGCTGCGAAACACTCCCAAACATCATTTTGGGTCCAATGGAGTAGGATGGATGCTTCGCAACTTCGGTACCCCGAAATAGAGCACTCAAGCTTGAACACAAGTTTTGCATATTTTTACGTGCCGAAGGTTAGCGAAATGCTCCGAAACTCTCCCAAACATCATTTTGGTTCCAATGGAGTAGAATGGATGCTTCGCAACTTCGGTACCCCGAAATAGTTCATTCAGGCCCGAAACACAAGTTTTGCATCTTTTTACGTGCCGAAGGCTAGCGAAATGCTCCGAAACACACCCAAACATCATTTTGGTTCCAATGGAGTAGGATGGATGCTTCGCAACTTTGATACCCCGACATACTGCATTCAGGCTCGAAGACAGGTTTTTCATCTTCTACATGCCGAAGGTTAGCGAAATGCTCCGAAACACTCCCAAACATTATGTTGGGCCGAATGAACTAGAATGGATGCTTCCCAACTTTGGTACCCCAAAATAGTGCACTCAGTCTCGAACACAAGTTTTGCATCTTTTTACGCGTCGAAGGTTAGCGAAATGCTCCGAAACACTCCCGAACATCATTTTGGTTCCAATGGATAGAATGGATGCTTTGCAACTTTGGTACCCCGAAATAGTGCATTCAGGCTCGAACACAAGTTTTGCATCTTTTACGTGCCGAAGGTTAGCGAAATGCTCCGAAACACTGCCAAACATCATTTTGGTTCGAATGGACTGGAATGGACGCTTCCCATCTTTGGTACCCCGAAATAGTGCACTCAGGCACGAACACAAGTTTTGCATCTTTTTACGTGCCGAAGGTTAGCGAAATGCACCAAAACACTCCCAAACATCATTTTGGTTCCAATGGAGTAGAATGGATGCTTCGCAACTTTGGTACCCAGAAATAGTGCATTCAGCCCTGAAGCACAAGTTTTGCACCTTTTTACGTGCCGAAGGCTAGCGAAATGCTCCGAAACACTCCCAAACATCAATTTGGGTCCAATGCAGTGGAATGGATGCTTCGCAACTTCGGTACCCCGAAATTGAGCACTCAAGCTCGAACACAAGTTTTGCATTTTTTACGTGCCAAAGGTTAGCGAAATGCTCCGAAACACTACCAAACATCATTTTGGTTCCAATGGAGTAGAATGGATGCTTCGCAACTTTGGACCCCCGAAATAGTGCACTCAGGCTCGAACACAAGTTTTGCATCTTTTACGTCCCAAATGTTAGAGAAATGCTCCGAAACACTCCCAAACATCATTTTGGTTCCAATGGAGTAGAATGGATGCTTCGCAACTTTGGCACCCGGAAATACTGCATTCAGGCTCGAACACAGGTTTTGCATCTTTTACGTGCCTAAGGTTAGCGAAATGCTCCAAAACACTCCCAAACATCATTTTGGGTCGAATGGACTAGAATGGACGCTTCCCAACTTTGGTATCCCGAAATAGTGCACTCAGGCTCGAACAGAAGTTTTGCATCTTTTTACGTGCCGAAGGTTAGCGAAATGCTCCGAAACACTGCCAAACATCATTTTGGGTCGAATGGACTGGAATGGATGCTTCCCAATTTTGGTACCCCGAAATAGTGCGTTCAGGCACGAACACAAGTTTTGCATCTTTTGCGTCCCAATGGTTAGCGAAATGCTCCGAAACATTGCCAAACATCATTTTGGCTCCAATGGAGTAGAATGGATGCTTCGCAACTTCGGTACCCCGAAATAGAGCACTCAGGCTCGAACACAAGTTTTGCATCTTTTACGTGCCGAAGGTTCGCGAAATGCTCCGAAACACTGCCAAACATCATTTTGGGTCGAATGGAATGGAATGGATGCTTCCCAACATTGGTACCCCGAAATAGTGCACTCAGGCTCGAACACAAGTTTTGCATCTTTTTACGTGCCGAAGGTTAGCGACATGCACTGAAACACTCCCAAACATCATTTTGGTTCCAATTGAGTAGAATGCATGCATCGCAACTCTGGCACCCGGAAATACTGCATTCAGGCTCGAACACAGGTTTTGCCTCTTTTACGTGCCGAAGGTTAGCGAAATGCTCCGAAACACTCCCAAACATCATTTTGGGTCGAATGGACTAGAATGGATCCTTCCCAACTTTGGTAACCCGAAATAGCCCACTCAGGCTCGAACACAAGTTTTGCATCTTTTTACGTGCCGAAGGTTTGCGAAATGCTCCGAAACACTCCCAAACATCATTGTGGTTCCAATGGAGTAGAATGGATGCTTCGCAACTTTGGTACCCCGAAAGAGTGCACTCAGGCTCGAACAAAAGTTTTGGATATTTTACGTCCCAAAGGTTAGCGAAATGCTCCGAAACACTCCCAAACATCATTTTGGTTCCAATGGAGTAGAATGGATGATTCGCAACTTCGATACCCCGAAATAGTGCATTCAGGCCTGAAACACAAGTTTTGCATCTTTTTACGTGCCGAAGGCTAGCGAAATGCTCCGAAACACTCCCAAACATCATTTTGGGTCCAATGGAGTAGAATGGATGCTTCGCAACTTCAGTACCCCGAAATAGAGCAGTCAAGCTCGAACACAAGTTTTGCATATTTTTACGTGCCGAAGGTTAGCGAAATGCTCCGAAACACTCCCAAACATCATTTTGGTTCCAATGGAGGAGAATGGATGCTTCGCAACTTTGGTACCCCCGAAAAAGTGCACTCAGGCTCGAACACAAGTTTTGCATCTTTTATGTCCCAAAGGTTAGTGAAATGCTCCGATACACTCCCAAACATCATTTTGGTTCCAATGGAGTAGAATGGATGCTTCGCAACTTCGGTACCCTGAAATAGTGCATTCAGCCCTGAAGCACAAGTTTTGCACCTTTTTACGTGCCGAAGGCTAGCGAAATGCTCCGAAACACTCCCAAACATCAATTTGGGTCCAATGGAGTGGAATGGATGCTTCGCAACTTCGGTACCCCGAAATAGAGCACTCAAGCTCGAACACAAGTTTTGCATTTTTTTACGTCCAAAGGTTAGCGAAATGCTCCGAAACACTCCCAAACATCATTTTGGTTCCAATGGAGTAGAATGGATGCTTCGCAACTTTGGTACCCCAGAAATAGTGCACTCAGGCTGGAACACAAGTTTTGCATCTTTTACGTCGCAAATGTTAGCGAAATGCTCCGAAACACTCCCAAACATCATTTTGGTTCCAATGGACTAGAATGGATGCTTCGCAACTTCGGTACCCCGAAATAGTGCATTCAGCCCTGAAACACAAGTTTTGCATCTTCTTACGTGCCGAAGGCTAGCGAAATGCTCCGAAACACTCCCAAACATCATTTTGGTTCCAATGGAGTAGAATGGATGCTTCGCAACTTTGGTATCCCGACATACTACATTCTGGCTCGAAGACAGGTTTTGCATCTTTTGTATGCCGAAGGTTTGCGAAATGCTCCGAAACACTCCCAAACATCATGTTGGGCCGAATGAACTAGAATGGATGCTTCCCAACATTGGTACCCCAAAATTGTGCACTCAGTCTCGAACACAAGTTTTGCATCTTTTTATGTGTCGAAGGTTAGCGAATTGCTCCGAAACACTCCCAAACATCATTTTGGTTGCAATGGATAGAATGGATGCTTTGCAACTTTGGTACCACGAAATAGTGCATTCAGGTTCGAACACAAGTTTTGCATCTTTTACGTGCCGAAGGTTAGCGAAATGCTCTGAAACACTGCCAAACATCATTTTGGTTCGAATGGACTGGAATGGACGCTTCCCAACTTTGGTACACCGAAGTAGTGCACTCAGGCTCGAACACAAGTTTTGCATCTTTTACGTCCCAAAGGTTAGCGAAATGCTCCGAAACACTCCCAAACATCATTTTGGTTCCAATGGAGTAGAATGGATGCTTCGCAACTTCGGTACCCCGAAATAGTGCATTCATCCCTAAAACACAAGTCTTGCATCTTTTTACGTGCCGAAGGCTAGCGAAATGCACCGAAGCACTCCCAAACATCATTTTGGTTCCAATGGAGTAGAATGGATGCTTCGCAACTTTGGCACCCGGAAATACTGCATTCAGGCTCGAACACAGGTTTTGCATCTTTTACGTGCCGAAGGTTAGCGAAATGCTCCGAAACACTCCCAAACATCATTTTGGGTCGAATGGACTAGAATGGATGCTTCCCAACTTTGGTAACCCGAAATAGTGCACTCAGGCTCGGACACAAGTTTTGCATCTTTTTACGTGCCGAAGGTTAGCGAAATGCTTCGAAACACTGCCAAACATCATTTTGGGTCGAATGGACTGGAATGGATGCTTCCCAATTTTGGTACCCCGAAATAGTGCGTTCAGGCACGAACACAAGTTTTGCATCTTTTACGTCCCAAAGGTTAGCGAAATGCTCCGAAACATTGCCAAACATCATTTTGGTTCCAATGGAGTAGAATGGATGCTTCGCAACTTCGGTACCCCGAAATAGAGCACTCAGGCTCGAACACAAGTTTTGCATCTTTTATGTGCCGAAGGATAGCGAAATGCTCCGAAACACTGCCAAACATCATTTTGGGTCGAATGGATTGGAATGGATGCTTCCCAACTTTGGTACCCCGAAATAGTGCACTCAGGCTCGAACACAAGTTTTGCATCTTTTTACGTGCCGAAGGTTAGCGAAATGCACTGAAACACTCCCAAACATCATTTTGGTTCCAATGGAGTAGAATGGATGCTTCGCAACTCTGGCACCCGGAAATACTGCATTCAGGCTCGAACACAGGTTTTGCATCTTTTACGTGCCGAAGGTTAGCAAAATGCTCCAAAACACTCCCAAACATCATTTTGGGTCGAATGGACTAGAATGGATCCTTCCCAACTTTGGTAACCCGAAATAGTCCACTCAGGCTCGAACACAAGTTTTGCATCTTTTTACGTGCCGAAGGTTTGCGAAATGCTCCGAAACACTCCCAAACATCATTGTGGTTCCAATGGAGTAGAATGGATACTTTGCAACTTTGGTACCCCGAAATAGTGCATTCAGGCCCGAAACACAAGTTTTGCATCTTTTTACGTGCCGAAGGCTAGCGAAATGCTCCGAAACACTCCCAAACATCATTTTGGGTCCAATGGAGTAGAATGGATGCTTCGCAACTTCGGTACCCCGAAATAGAGCACTCAAGCTCGAACACAAGTTTTGCATCTTTTTACGTGCCGAAGGTTAGCGAAATGCTCCGAAACACTCCCAAACATCATTTTGGTACCAATGGAGTAGAATGGATGCTTCGCAACTTTGGTACCCCCGAAATAGTGCACTCAGGCTCGAACACAAGTTTTGCACCTTTTACGTCCCAAATGTTAGCGAAATGCTCCGAAACACTCCCAAATATCATTTTGGTTCCAATGGAGTAGAATGGATGCTTCGCAACTTCGGTACCCCGAAATAGTGCATTCAGCCCTGAAACACAAGTTTTGCATCTTTTTTCGTGCCGAAGGCTAGCGTATTGCTCCGAAACACTCCCAAACATCATTTTGGTTCCAATGGAGTAGAATGGATGCTTCGCAACTTTGGTACCCCGACATACTGCATTCAGGCTCGAAGACAGGTTTTGCATCTTTTACATGCCGAAGGTTAGCGAAATGCTCCAAAACACTCCCAAACATCATGTTGGGCCGAATGAACTAGAATGGATGCTTCCCAACTTTGGTACCCCAAAATTGTGCACTCAGTTTCGAACACAAGTTTTGCATCTTTTTACGTGCCGAAGGTTAGCGAAATGCTCCGAAACACTCCCAAACATCATTGTGGTTCCAATGGAGTAGAATGGATGGTTCACAACTTTGGTACCCGAAATAGTGCATTCAGGCTCAAACACAAGTTTTCCATCTTTTACGTGCCGAAGGTTAGCGAAACGCTCCGAAACACTGCCAAACATCATTTTGGTTTGAATGGACTGGAATGGACGCTTCCCAACTTTGGTACCCCGAAATAGTGCACTCAGGCTCGAACACAAGTTTTGCATCTTTTTACGTGCCGAAGGTTAGCGAAATGCTCCGAAACACTGCCAAACATCATTTTGGGTCGAATGGACTGGAATGGATGCTTTGCAACTTTGGTACCCCGAAATAGTGCATTCAGGCTCGAACACAAGTTTTGCATCTTTTACGTGCCGAAGGTTAGCGAAACGCTCCGAAACACTGCCAAACATCATTTTGGTTTGAATGGACTGGAATGGACGCTTCCCAACTTTGGTACCCCGAAATAGTGCACTCAGGCTCGAACACAAGTTTTGCATCTTTTTACGTGCCGAAGGTTAGTGAAATGCTCCGAAACACTGCCAAACATCATTTTGGGTCGAATGGACTGGAATGGATGCTTCCCAATTTTGGTACCCCGAAATACTGCGTTCAGGCACGAACACAAGTTTTGCATCTTTTACGTCCCAAAGGTTAGCGAAATGCTCCGAAACATTGCCAAACATCATTTTGGTTCCAATGGAGTAGAATGGATGCTTCGCAACTTCGGTACCCCGAAATAGAGCACTCAGGCTCGAACACAAGTTTTGCATCTTTTTTCGTGCCGAAGGCTAGCGTATTGCTCCGAAACACTCCCAAACATCATTTTGGTTCCAATGGAGTAGAATGGATGCTTCGCAACTTTGGTACCCCGACATACTGCATTCAGGCTCGAAGACAGGTTTTGCATCTTTTACATGCCGAAGGTTAGCGAAATGCTCCGAAACACTCCCAAACATCATGTTGGGCCGAATGAACTAGAATGGAAGCTTCCCAACTTTGGTACCCCAAAATTGTGCACTCAGTTTCGAACACAAGTTTTGCATCTTTTTACGTGCCGAAGGTTAGCGAAATACTCCGAAACACTCCCAAACATCATTGTGGTTCCAATGGAGTAGAATGGATGGTTCACAACTTTGGTACCCGAAATAGTGCATTCAGGCTCAAACACAAGTTTTCCATCTTTTACGTGCCGAAGGTTAGCGAAACGCTCCGAAACACTGCCAAACATCATTTTGGTTTGAATGGACTGGAATGGACGCTTCCCAACTTTGGTACCCCGAAATAGTGCACTCAGGCTCGAACACAAGTTTTGCATCTTTTTACGTGCCGAAGGTTAGCGAAATGCTCCGAAACACTGTCAAACATCATTTTGGGTCGAATGGACTGGAATGGATGCTTTGCAACTTTGGTACCCCGAAATAGTGCATTCAGGCTCGAACACAAGTTTTGCATCTTTTACGTGCCGAAGG
Source organism: Cenchrus fungigraminus (assembly GCA_036936925.1). NCBI lineage: Eukaryota > Viridiplantae > Streptophyta > Magnoliopsida > Poales > Poaceae > Cenchrus > Cenchrus fungigraminus. The sequence goes on from CM072780.1 coordinate 52,083,884, forward strand.
TTAGCGAAACGCTCCGAAACACAGCCAAACATCATTTTGGTTTGAATGGACTGGAATGGACGCTTCCCAACTTTGGTACCCCGAAATAGTGCACTCAGGCTCGAACACAAGTTTTGCATCTTTTTACGTGCCGAAGGTTAGTGAAATGCTCCGAAACACTGCCAAACATCATTTTGGGTCGAATGGACTGGAATGGATGCTTCCCAATTTTGGTACCCCGAAATACTGCGTTCAGGCACGAACACAAGTTTTGCATCTTTTACGTCCCAAAGGTTAGCGAAATGCTCCGAAACATTGCCAAACATCATTTTGGTTCCAATGGAGTAGAATGGATGCTTCGCAACTTCGGTACCCCGAAATAGAGCACTCAGGCTCGAACACAAGTTTTGCATCTTTTACGTGCTGAAGGATAGCGAAATGCTCCGAAACACTGCCAAACATCATTTTGGGTCGAATGGAATGGAATGGATGCTTCCCAACTTTGTTACCCCGAAATAGTGCACTCAGGCTCGAACACAAGTTTTGCAACTTTTTACGTGCCGAAGGTTTGCGAAATGCTCCGAAACACTCCCAAACATCATTTTGGTTCCAATGGAGTAGAATGGATGCTTCGCAACTCTGGCACCCGGAAATACTGCATTTAGGCTCGAACACAGGTTTTGCATCTTTTACGTGCCGAAGGTTAGCGAAATGCTCCGAAACACTCCCAAACATCATTTTGGGTCGAATGGACTAGAATGGATCCTTCCCAACTTTGGTAACCCGAAATAGTGCACTCTGGTTCGAACACAAGTTTTGCAACTTTTTACGTGCCGAAGGTTTGCGAAATGCTCCGAAACACTCCCAAACATCATTTTGGATCCAATGGAGTAGAATGGATGCTTCGCAACTTTGGTACCCCCGAAATAGTGCACTCTGGTTCGAACACAAGTTTCGCACCTTTTACGTCCCAAATGTTAGCGAAATGCTCCGAAACACTCCCAAATATCATTTTGGTTCCAATGGAGTAGAATGGATGCTTCGCAACTTTGGTACCCCGAAATAGTGCATTCAGGCCCGAAACACAAGTTTTGCATCTTTTTACGTGCCGAAGGCTAGCGAAATGCTCCGAAACACTCCCAAACAACATTTTGGTTCCAATGGAGTAGAATGGATGCTTCGCAACTTTGGTACCCCGACATACTGCATTCAGGCTCGAAGACAGGTTTTGCATCTTTTACATGCCGAAGGTTAGCGAAATGCTCCGAAACACTCCCAAACATCATGTTGGGCCGAATGAACTAGAATGGATGCTTCCCAACTTTAGTACCCCAAAATTATGCACTCAGCCTCGAACAAAAGTTTTGCATCTTTTTACGTGTCGAAGGTTAGCGAAATGCTCCGAAACACGCCCAAACATCATTGTGGTTCCAATGGAGTTGAATGGATGCTTCGCAACTTTGGTACCCCGAAATAGTGCATTCAGGCTCGAACACAAGTTTTGCATCTTTTACGTGCCGATGGTTAGCGAAACGCTCCGAAACACTGCCAAACATCATTTTGGTTTGAATGGACTGGAATGGACGCTTCCCAACTTTGGTACCCCGAAATAGTGCACTCAGGCTCGAACACAAGTTTTGCATCTTTTTACGTGCCGAAGTTTAGCGAAATGCTCCGAAACACTGCCAAACATCATTTTGGGTCGAATGGACTGGAATGGATGCTTTGCAACTTTGGTACCCCGAAATAGTGCATTCAGGCTCGAACACAAGTTTTGCATCTTTTACGTGCCGAAGGTTAGCGAAACGCTCCGAAACACTGCCAAACATCATTTTGGTTTGAATGGACTGGAATGGACGCTTCCCAACTTTGGTACCCCGAAATAGTGCACTCAGGCTCGAACACAAGTTTTGCATCTTTTTACGTGCCGAAGGTTAGTGAAATGCTCCGAAACACTGCCAAACATCATTTTGGGTCGAATGGACTGGAATGGATGCTTCCCAATTTTGGTACCCCGAAATACTGCGTTCAGGCACGAACACAAGTTTTGCATCTTTTACGTCCCAAAGGTTAGCGAAATGCTCCGAAACATTGCCAAACATCATTTTGGTTCCAATGGAGTAGAATGGATGCTTCGCAACTTCGGTACCCCGAAATAGAGCACTCAGGCTCGAACACAAGTTTTGCATCTTTTACGTGCTGAAGGATAGCGAAATGCTCCGAAACACTGCCAAACATCATTTTGGGTCGAATGGAATGGAATGGATGCTTCCCAACTTTGTTACCCCGAAATAGTGCACTCAGGCTCGAACACAAGTTTTGCAACTTTTTACGTGCCGAAGGTTTGCGAAATGCTCCGAAACACTCCCAAACATCATTTTGGTTCCAATGGAGTAGAATGGATGCTTCGCAACTCTGGCACCCGGAAATACTGCATTTAGGCTCGAACACAGGTTTTGCATCTTTTACGTGCCGAAGGTTAGCGAAATGCTCCGAAACACTCCCAAACATCATTTTGGGTCGAATGGACTAGAATGGATCCTTCCCAACTTTGGTAACCCGAAATAGTGCACTCTGGTTCGAACACAAGTTTTGCAACTTTTTACGTGCCGAAGGTTTGCGAAATGCTCCGAAACACTCCCAAACATCATTTTGGATCCAATGGAGTAGAATGGATGCTTCGCAACTTTGGTACCCCCGAAATAGTGCACTCTGGTTCGAACACAAGTTTCGCACCTTTTACGTCCCAAATGTTAGCGAAATGCTCCGAAACACTCCCAAATATCATTTTGGTTCCAATGGAGTAGAATGGATGCTTCGCAACTTTGGTACCCCGAAATAGTGCATTCAGGCCCGAAACACAAGTTTTGCATCTTTTTACGTGTCGAAGGCTAGCGAAATGCTCCGAAACACTCCCAAACATCATTTTGGTTCCAATGATGTAGAATGGATGCTTCGCAACTTTGGTACCCCGAAATAGTGCATTCAGGCTCGAAGACAGGTTTTGCATCTTTTACATGCCGAAGGTTAGCGAAACGCTCCGAAACACTGCCAAACATCATTTTGGTTTGAATGGACTGGAATGGACGCTTCCCAACTTTGGTACCCCGAAATAGTGCACTCAGGCTCGAACACAAGTTTTGCATCTTTTTACGTGCCGAAGTTTAGCGAAATGCTCCGAAACACTGCCAAACATCATTTTGGGTCGAATGGACTGGAATGGATGCTTTGCAACTTTGGTACCACGAAATAGTGCATTCAGGCTTGAACACAAGTTTTGCATCTTTTACGTGCCGAAGGTTAGCGAAACGCTCCGAAACACTGCCAAACATCATTTTGGTTTGAATGGACTGGAATGGACGCTTCCCAACTTTGGTACCCCGAAATAGTGCACTCAGGCTCGAACACAAGTTTTGCATCTTTTTACGTGCCGAAGTTTAGCGAAATGCTCCGAAACACTGCCAAACATCATTTTGGGTCGAATGGACTGGAATGGATGCTTTGCAACTTTGGTACCCCGAAATAGTGCATTCAGGCTCGAACACAAGTTTTGCATCTTTTACGTGCCGAAGGTTAGCGAAACGCTCCGAAACACTGCCAAACATCATTTTGGTTTGAATGGACTGGAATGGACGCTTCCCAACTTTGGTACCCCGAAATAGTGCACTCAGGCTCGAACACAAGTTTTGCATCTTTTTACGTGCCGAAGGTTAGCGAAATGCTCCGAAACACTGCTAAACATCATTTTGGGTCGAGTGGACTGGAATGGATGCTTTGCAACTTTGGTACCCCGAAATAGTGCATTCAGGCTCGAACACAAGTTTTGCATCTTTTACGTGCCGAAGGTTAGCGAAACGCTCCGAAACACAGCCAAACATCATTTTGGTTTGAATGGACTAGAATGGACGCTTCCCAACTTTGGTACCCCGAAATAGTGCACTCAGGCTCGAACACAAGTTTTGCATCTTTTTACGTGCCGAAGGTTAGTGAAATGCTCCGAAACACTACCAAACATCATTTTGGGTCGAATGGACTGGAATGGATGCTTCCCAATTTTGGTACCCCGAAATACTGCGTTCAGGCACGAACACAAGTTTTGCATCTTTTACATCCCAAAGGTTAGCGAAATGCTCCGAAACATTGCCAAACATCATTTTGGTTCCAATGGAGTAGAATGGATGCTTCGCAACTTCGGTACCCCGAAATAGAGCACTCAGGCTCGAACACAAGTTTTGCATCTTTTACGTGCTGAAGGATAGCGAAATGCTCCGAAACACTGCCAAACATCATTTTGGGTCGAATGGAATGGAATGGAATGGATGCTTCCCAACTTTGTTACCCCGAAATAGTGCACTCAGGCTCGAACACAAGTTTTGCATCTTTTTACGTGCCGAAGTTTAGCGAAATGCTCCGAAACACTGCCAAACATCATTTTGGTTCGAATGGACTGGAATGGATGCTTTGCAACTTTGGTACCACGAAATAGTGCATTCAGGCTTGAACACAAGTTTTGCATCTTTTACGTGCCGAAGGTTAGCGAAACGCTCCGAAACACTGCCAAACAACATTTTGGTTTGAATGGACTGGAATGGACGCTTCCCAACTTTGGTACCCTGAAATAGTGCACTCAGGCTCGAACACAAGTTTTGCATCTTTTTACGTGCCGAAGTTTAGCGAAATGCTCCGAAACACTGCCAAACATCATTTTGGGTCGAATGGACTGGAATGGATGCTTTGCAACTTTGGTACCCCGAAATAGTGCATTCAGGCTCGAACACAAGTTTTGCATCTTTTACGTGCCGAAGATTAGTGAAACGCTCCGAAACACTGCCAAACATCATTTTGGTTTGAATGGACTGGAATGGACGCTTCCCAACTTTGGTACCCCGAAATAGTGCACTCAGGCTCGAACACAAGTTTTGCATCTTTTTACGTGCCGAAGGTTAGCGAAATGCTCCGAAACACTGCCAAACATCATTTTCGGTCGAATGGACTGGAATGGATGCTTCCCAATTTTGGTACCCCGAAATAGTGCATTCAGGCACGAACACAAGTTTTGCATCTTTTACGTCCCAAAGGTTAGCGAAATGTTCCGAAACATTGCCAAATATCATTTTGGTTCCAATGGAGTAGAATGGATGCTTCGCAACTTCGGTACCCCGAAATAGAGCACTCAGGCTCGAACACAAGTTTTGCATCTTTTACGTGCCGAAGGATAGCGAAATGCTCCGAAACACTGCCAAACATCATTTTGGGTCGAATGGACTGGAATGGATGCTTTGCAACTTTGGTACCCCGAAATAGTGTACTCAGGCTCGAACACAAGTTTTGCATCTTTTACGTGCCAAAGGTTAGCGAAACGCTCCGAAACACTGCCAAACATCATTTTGGTTTGAATGGACTGGAATGGATGCTTCCCAACTTTGGCACCACGCAATAGTGCACTCAGGCTCGAACACAAGTTTTGCATATTTTTACGTGCCGAAGGTTAGCGAAATGCTCCGAAACACTGCCAAACATCATTTTCGGTCGAATGGACTGGAATGGATGCTTCCCAATTTTGGTACCTCGAAATAGTGCGTTCAGGCACGAACACAAGTTTTGCATCTTTTACGTCCCAAAGGTTAGCGAAATGCTCCGAAACACTGCCAAACATCATTTTGGTTCCAATGGAGTAGAATGGATGCTTCGCAACTTCGGTACCCCGAAATAGAGCACTCAGGCTCGAACACAAGTTTTGCATCTTTTACGTGCCGAAGGTTTGCGAAATGCTCCGAAACACTCCCAAACATCATTGTGGTTCCAATGGAGTAGAATGGATGCTTCGCAACTTTGGTACCCCGAAGTAGTGCATTCAGGCCCGAAACACAAGTTTTGCATCTTTTTACGTGCCGAAGGCTAGCGAAATGCTCCGAAACACTCCCAAACATCATTTTGGGTCGAATGGAGTATAATGGATGCTTCGCAACTTCGGTACCCCGAAATAGAGCACTCAAGCTCGAACACAAGTTTTGCATCTTTTTACGTGCCGAAGGAGAGCGAAATGCTCCGAAACACTCCCAAACATCATTTTGGTTCCAACGGAGTAGAATGGATGCTTCGCAACTTTGGTACCCCCGAAATAGTGCACTCCGGTTCGAACACAAGTTTTGCACCTTTTACGTCCCAAAGGTTAGCGAAATGCTTCGAAACACTCCCAAATATCATTTTGGTTCCAATGGAATAGAATGGATGCTTCGCAACTTCGGTACCCCGAAATAGTGCATTCAGCCCTGAAACACAAGTTTTGCATCTTTTTACGTGCCGAAGGCTAGCGAAATGCTCCGAAACACTCCCAAACATCATTTTGGTTCCAATGGAGTAGAATGGATGCTTCGTAACTTTGGTACCCCGACATACTGCATTCAGGCTCGAAGACAGGTTTTGCATCTTTTACATGCCGAAGGTTAGCGAAATGCTCTGAAACACTCCCAAATATCATGTTGGGCCGAATGAACTACAATGGATGCTTCCTAACTTTGGTACCCCAAAATTGTGCACTCAGTCTCGAACACAAGTTTTGCATCTTTTTACGTGTCGAAGGTTAGCGAAATGCTCCGAAACACTCCCAAACATCATTTTGGTTCCAATGGATAGAATGGATGCTTTGCAACTTTGGTACCCCGAAATAGTGCATTCAGGCTCGAACACAAGTTTTGCATCTTTTACGTGCCGAAGGTTAGCGAAACGCTCCGAAACACTGCCAAACATCATTTTGGTTTGAATGGACTGGAATGGACGCTTCCCAACTTTGGTACCCCGAAATAGTGCACTCAGGCTCGAACACAAGTTTTGCATCTTTTTACGTGCCGAAGGTTAGCGAAATGCACCGAAAACACTCCCAAACATCATTTTGGTTCCAATGGAGTAGAATGGATGCTTCGCAACTTTGGCACCCGGAAATACTGCATTCAGACTCGAACACAGGTTTTGCATCTTTTACGTGCCGAAGGTTAGCGAAATGCTCCGAAACACTCCCAAACATCATTTTGGGTAGAATGGACTAGAATGGATGCTTCCCAACTTTGGTAACCCGAAATAGTGCACTCAGGATCGAACACAAGTTTTGCATCTTTTTACGTGCCGAAGGTTAGTGAAATGCTCCGAAACACTACCAAACATCATTTTGTGTCGAATGGACTGGAATGGATGCTTCCCAATTTTGGTACCCCGAAATAGTGCGTTCAGGCACGAACACAAATTTTGCATCTTTTACATCCCAGTGGTTAGCAAAATGCTCCGAAACATTGCCAAACATCATTTTGGTTCCAATGGAGTAGAATGGATGCTTCGCAACTTCGGTACGCCAAAATAGAGCACTCAGGCTCGAACACAAGTTTTCAATCTTTTACATGCCGAAGGTTAGCGAAATGCTCCGAAACACTGCAAAACATCATTTTGGGTCGAATGGACTGGAATGGATGCTTCCCAACTTTGGTACCCTGAAATAGTGCACTCAGGCTCGAACACAAGTTTTGCATCTTTTTACGTGCCGAAGGTTAGCGAAATGCACCGAAACACTCCCAAACATCATTTTGGTTCCAATGGAGTAGAATGGATGCTTCGCAACTTTGGCACCCGGAAATACTGCATTCAGGCTCGAACACAGGTTTTGCATCTCTTACGTGCAGAAGTTAGCGAAATACTCCGAAACACTCCCAAACATCATTTTGGGTCGAATGGACTAGAATGGATGCTTCCCAACTTTGGTAACTCAAAATAGTACACTCAGGCTCGAACACAAGTTTTGCATCTTTTTATGTGCCGAAGGTTAGCGAAATGCTCCGATACACTCCCAAACATCATTGTGGTTCCATTGGAGTAGAATGGATGCTTCGCAACTTTGGTAACCCGAAATAGTGCACTCTGGCTCGAACACAAGTTTTGCATATTTTACGTGCCGAAGGTTAGCGAAATGCTCCGAAACACTGCCAAACATCATTTTGGGTCGAATGGACTGGAATGGATGCTTCCCAATTTTGGTACCCCGAAATAGTGCGTTCAGGCACGAACACAAGTTTTGCATCTTTAACGTCACAAAGGTTAGCGAAATACTCCGAAACATTACCAAACATCATTTTGGGTCCAATGGAGTAGAATGGATGCTTCGCAACTTCGGTACCCCGAAATAGAGAACTCAGGCTCGAACACAAGTTTTGCATCTTTTTACGTGACGAAGGTTAGCGAAATGCTCCGAAACACTCCCAAACATCATTTTGGGTCGAATGGACTAGAATGGATGCTTCCCAAATTTGGTAACCCGAAATAGTACAATCAGGCTCGAACACAAGTTTTGCATCTTTTTACGTGCTGAAGGTTAGCGAAATGCTACGAAAATCTCCCAAACATCATTTTGGGTCCAATGGAGTAGAATGGATGCTTCCCAATTTTGGTACCCCGAAATAGAGTGTTCAGGCTCGAACACAAGTTTTGCATCTTTTACGTCCCAAAGGTTAGCGAAATGCTCTGAAACACTGCCAAACATCATTTTGGTTCCAATGGAGTAGAATGGATGCTTCGCAACTTCGGTACCCCGAAATAGAGTTCTCAAGCTCGAACACAAGTTTTGGATCTTTTTATGTGCCGAAGGTTAGCGAAATGCTCTGAAACACTCCCAAATATCATTTTGGTTCCAATGGAGTAGAATGGATGCTTCGCAACTTTGGTACCCTAAAATAGTGCACTCAGGCTCGAACACAAGTTTTGCATCTTTTACGTCCCAAAGGTTAGCGAAATGCTCTGAAACACTCCTTTGAGACATGGGTACCCCTGGGTCCCAACCGACCAGGCTCACGGCCGTCCCTGACAAGTGTGTCCGGCCTACCAGAAGACTCGCCTACCTGATAGTGGGCCCAACCGACCTAGTTGGTGACCCACACGACCACCTGAAGTCCTTCCAGAAGATTCCCCAGGCGACCTTATTCAGAACGACTTCAAGACTTGGCGTGCAAGACAAGACATCGGTGGATTCCGACCAAGCAGATCGACGGATATGGCAAGTCTTGTAATCAACTAGATTTAGGTCTCCTGGTCGTAACCGACCAGGAGTCTGGGAACCGACCTTGTCCGCTGGACAATATAAGGTGGGTAGGGCGACCCCTTGTACAATCACGTAATCCTCAAGCAATCTACACCGACAAGTGGACGTAGGGTTTTATTCTGCGGAGGCCCGAACTAGTATAAACTCGTCGTGTTCTCTGTGTTCCGTGTGCTCGTGTGCAACCTTCGAGTTCTTAGCCCTAGATTCCACCCCGCCGAACAAATAAGCCACTCGGGTTAACCCCCCTGTGGACTGTTCAGATCTAAACCTCTGATAATTGGCGCACCAGGTAGGAACGAATCCAGGGTTCTTCGTGCAACTCGATGGCTTTGTTAAGCGGCGTCATCTTCCCAGAGAGCATGGCGGACATCCTCGCCAACCCCATCGATATCTGCTTCGGCTCTATGTCGGTGGAATCCACCATTCCAGCCACATGCCTCGTCATCGAGAGCACTACGGTCACCACCAACCAGCAGGTCGGGTCTGATCTGCTGGAGGAAACCCACCACCCACTCCTCGCGACCTAATCGCGGGGCTCGATCGCGTCGAAGACATGCTCTCCGACACGATCAAGGTCTGTGAGCGTGTCAAGCGCCCTCGCTGGACCTCTCCATCTTCATCCTGCATGCCTATCGGTTTGCGGAACGCAACCCATGCAGTGTCTCGCCACATGAAGAACAAGATCCAGATCCAATCTGGACCCAAGATCCCACATCGTGGAAACTGCAGAGGTCACCTCGACGACCCTTGCCCCATCCATGAAGACTCCAAACACACGGCTTGCTAGTGTCGTGTGCTCAAGAAGCTTCGCCGACCTCTCACCGCGGCCCATCGCCGACAGGTCAACCACAAGCCATCTCCGGACCGCCTCGCGTTCCAGATTGCCCGCACGACCATCTCCCCCAACTACCCAGGTGAGGTGTTTGAGATCCCGGACCGAGAGGTCCTTGTGGTCTCTGCCGACGTACCCCCTCAAGCTGGTGAGACAGACGAGCAGCGCATACAACGAGAGAACGCTAATGCTGCACGAGCCGTGCGTCGTCAGGAGGAGATAGATGCAGCTGCAACAGCCGCAAGACAACCCGCAGGCAACGTCGTACCAGGTGCCGGCGACCAACCCACAGGCAACATCGTCAACGGGGGGGGGGCACCCCCCGCGGCTCCGGCCGCTCCTCAACAGCAGCACAATCAAGACGAGCCTCGTCGACACCGCCTACGTGCTAGAGACCTCCTGAAGGATTTTGAGCAAGATGGCCATGAAGTCTACAACTCGCCTCAAGCTAAACTAGGCGCGGCTCTCGCCGGATTGGGACAACTTGAAGATACTCCTACGACACGACATCTACAAGCTCACATCCATATCGCTACTGCCCAGGTCGAAGAAAGGGGATCGGGATACAGCAGATCAGTCTCCAGTTCCTACTCCAGGACTAGGTTGGAGCGACCTCGACATCGTCGTCACAACAACGGCAATGCTCCTCTTCAGCCTGTGGCCGAAGAGGGGGGGAGAACGAAGTTGTGCAACCGGTCAATGCCGCTGCCAACGCTGCTGCCAACGCACTAGCCAACGCAGCAGCCAACCCTACAGCGAACGCCGCCGCTAATGCTACAGGCAACGTCACCAACAACACCGCCAACGCTGCTGGCGCTCAGCAGCAGAACGTCGCCGGCAACGGAAGACAGAACGCAGGAGCTCAACCTCCACCAGTACAAGCCAATCGCGCCCAGGGCAGTCAACGTCAACGCATACGAGATGAAGCAGAGATAGCACGTCATGCTAACTACGACCGCGACAATAGGGTCCCTGATCCCCTTGACGCCAATCACCCCATCCAAGCCACGGACCTCCGGCAGATGCACGACCAAAAGCTCCTGCGTCGTGCCCATTACGACCAGGACAATGGTCCACCCGATGACCTCTACATCATCCCGACTGCCTACGCCCCATCTGCCAGCCCTGGAGCAATCAACAACTTCCCGGCATTCTCACGACATCTCAGGACGATCAGATACCCCAAGGACTTCAAGCCAGCCATTGAAAAATACGACGGTCGCTCTGACCCAAGTATTTGGCTCAAGATGTACAGCATCGCGGCCCGCGCCTCTAGAGGCAACGAAGATCACATGGCGGGATACTTCCCTCTTGTGATGGGCAAAGCACCACTCCTGTGGCTCGACAACATTCCCGCAGAGTGCATTACCTCATGGGCGACCTTGTCGCGGCTCTTCACGACCAACTACCAAGCGACCTACAATCGCCCTAGCAACACACACCACCTCGCCAGAGTACGGATGAGACACGACGAGACTCTCCGCAAGTACACTAACCGCTACTTCGAGAATCTCAACACTCTTGCAGGAGTCAAGGACGAAGACGTCATAGCCTACTACAAGAAGGGGGTAACCAACCTCAAGCTCTTCGAAAAGATTCATGAAGCTGACACCAACACCATCGCCGACCTCATGGCATACATCGACAAGCTTGTCGACACTCAAGATGTGGTGGTGCACGACTTCAATGGAGACGATCATCATGACGGTGGTGGCAGGTCGCGCAAGTGATCTGGCGAGGTACATGCGACCGACCCACCCAGACCTTCCACCTTCCTCGAAGGTGACTTCAATATGGTCATGGACGACCAGTGCTAGTTCCACCGCGACGCCAAGCATACCATGAGGGAGTGTGAGCAGCTAAAGCGCGCTCTAGGCGTACCTCCAGAGCCTAAGAAGACCAAGAGCGGCAACAACAACGACCAGAATAGCAGCCGCCGCTACGACAACTGCAACCGACGACCTGACCGACGAGATTACCGTGACCGGCGACCTTACCGTCGCAATGACGATAGGGATCGCCGTGACTATCGCTGTGACTATCGCCGTGATGACCGATGTGATGATTGTTGTGATGACTACTGCCGCGACGATCGTCGCGAGGATCACCGCAACGACCACCGTGACGAACGCCGCGACAACCGGCGTGATGATCGCCGTCAGCACGATGATCGCGACCGCAACGACAACCATCACAAGCAGCCTTCTCCTCCACCTCCACCAAAAGCGGGCAATCCCAATGGTGCGTTCCAAAACGCCAACCGACAAATCAACTTCATCGTCGGTGGCCGTCAAGCAGCCAAGAGCAACAGACAGCAGCGATCAAACGCAAGGGAGATCGGCCAAGTCAACACTGAAACTCCGCAACCTCTACGTTGGTCGGAGTACCCCATTACTTTCTCCAGGAAAGACCATTAGGTGCACATACCTGACCCAGGGACCTACCCGCTGGTCGTTAACCCCATAGTGGATGGCGCGTTCCTGCCTAAGACCCTCGTCGACGGGGGCAACAATCTGAACATCATCTTCACAGAAACGCTGAGCAAGATGGACTTCGACTTCTCCAAGATGACTGCTTGCGACGAACCCTTCTATGGTGTTGTGCCTGGCAAGGCTACATACCCCTAGGTCGTGTATGCCTGCCAGTCACCTTCGGCAAAAAGGACAACTTCCGCACAGAGTACCTGACGTTCGAGGTCGCGGACTTCCGCTCCTCCTACCATGCCATCCTTGGTCGACCTATGTTGGCCAAGTTCATGGCCATACCGCATCACACCTACCTCATCATGAAGATGCAGCACCAAATGGGATCCTTTCTATCTACGGTGACATCCTCGTCTCCTACAACTGCGAGAGCGACACCATCGACCTCTCCAAGGTTTCTACGTGCAAAGCTGCCACTACAGTCATGGTCGCTCAGGCCGCCAAGATCGACCAAACTACTCTGGAGGTGCCAGAATAGAAGCGTACAGCCACCGCCTTGGACACAAGTCCTGCTGTGAAGAAAGTTTGCCTCGGCCTGCCCGACGCATCCAAGGAAGTCACCATCGGGGCCGACCTTGACCGCAAATAGGAACTCGCGCTCACCAGTTTCCTCCGGGACAATGCTAACATCTTCGCATGGAGCCCGTCTAACATGCCCGGTGTTCCCAGGGAGCTGGCTGAGCACGCTCTTGAAGTAAGCAAGACCGCACGACCTATCAAGCAAAAGCTCCGGCGATTTGCAAAAGATAGAAAGCATATAGAAGTAGAAGTCTGTAAGCTCTTAGCTGCAGGATTCATCCGTGAATGTAAACACCCGGTTTGGCTCGCAAACCAGGTCCTTGTACCCAAAAAGACGAGAGGATTAAGGATGTGTATTGACTACACCGACCTCAACAAACACTGCCCGAAAGATCCCTTCCCTCTTCCTCGCATCGACCAGGTCGTGGACTCCACGGCTGGCAGCGTCCTGTTGTGCTTCCTCGACTGCTATTCAGGGTATCACCAGATAGCCTTGAATCTTGACGACTAAGACAAGACGGTGTTCATAACGTCCAATGGCATCTACTGCTACAAGGTCATGACCTTTGGCCTGAAAAACGCTGGTGTGACCTACTAGAAGGTGATACAGAAGTGCCTGAAGTCTCAGATCGGGAAAAACGTAGAAGCTTACGTCGACGATGTGGTCGTCAAGACCACCGAGCAAGATCAGCTCATCAACAACCTCGCCGAGACCTTCTCCAATCTACGCACCTACCAGTGGAAGCTCAACCCGACCAAGTGCGTCTTCGGTGTCCCCTCCGGATTGGCTCTGGGCTTCATGGTGGGGCACCGTGGCATCGAAGCTAACCCCATCAAGGTCGACGCAATACGCAACATGGCCAAGCAAACTTGTAAGAAAGACGTCATGAAGCTCACAGGCATGATGGCGACCCTAGGTCGTTTCATTAGCAAGCTCGGCGAAAAAGGTCTGCCCTTCTTCAAGCTTTTGAAGAAAGCAGATAAGTTCGTATGGGATGAAGAAGCACAGAAGGCTTTCGAGGCTCTCAAAGATTCCTTGACCACGCCTCCAATTATGACGCCACCCATACTAGGGGAAACGCTCCTCCTCTACATCTCCGCCACCACTAATGTGGTCAGCACGGTTCTCGTCGCAGAATGAGAAGAAGAAGGGCAGGCCTATCCTGTTCAACGACCTGTGTATTATGTGAGCGAGGTCCTTGCCAACGCCAAGACACGTTATTCACAGCCTCAGAAGTTGCTCTACGCACTCCTGATCACATCGAGAAAGCTTCGCCACTACTTCCAAGCCCACAAGATCACGGTACCATCATCATTCCCGCTAGGAGAGATCATCCGCAACTGCGACACTAACGGCCGCATCGTCAAGTGGTCGGTGGAGCTTGGAGAGTTCGACATCGAATTCTGCCCTCGGCAGGCGATCAAGTCGCAGATCTTAGCTAACTTCGTGTCAGAGTGGACAGAGATTCAGATGCCCCCTCCCAAGGAGAGGCATGAACACTGGATAATGTACTTCGACGGTGCCCTTAACCTCGAAGGTGCAGGAGCAGGAGTGCTATTCATCTCTCCTCAGGGAGAGCAGCTCAAGTACGTCCTGTAGATACACTACAAGGCCTCCAACAATGGAGCAGAATACAAAGCTCTAATTCACAGGCTCCGTATAGCAGTGTCCCTTGGCATCAAGCGACTACTAGCATACGGTGACTCCAAGGGTGTCATCGAGCAAGTCAACAAGGAGTGGGATTGTGTCAAAGACACAATGGATGCTTACTGTGCTGAGATCCGCACGCTCGAAGGCCACTTCGAGGGATTCGAGTTTCAGCATGTGCCACGCAACAACAATGTGGTTGCCGACGTGCTATCCAAGCTAGGCTCCAGGCGAGCTCTAGTCCCAGCAGGTGTGTTCGTCCAAGACCTACGCAAGTCGTCGATCAAGCTGTTGGATCCAGACGACCTGGACCATCCACAGCCCGACCTAACTATAGCACCTCCCCGCGACGTGCTGATGACTGAAAAAGAGGACGATTGGCGCGAGCCTTTCTTAGCCTTCTTACTCGACCGGCGAGTCCCAGAAGATAAAGCTGAATGAGAACGCATGACACGGCGAAGTGCTAACTACGTCGTGATCGGCAACGACCTCTACAGGAAAGCCGCCTCTACTGGCGTCTTGATGAAATGCATCTTGCGATCAGAAGGACTTCAACTCCTGGCTGAGATTCACGGCGGCGAATGTGGCTGCCATGCAGCGTCTGCCAACCTGGTCGGCAAAGCTTACCGATCTGGCTTCTACTGGCCCACGGCCATGTCTGACGCCAAAGACCTCATCAAGAGGTGCAAGGGATGTCAGTTCTTTGCCAAATAGCAGCATCTGCCAGCTCAGATCCTGCGCATGATTCCCCTATCTTGGCCCTTCGCCATGTGGGGCCTCGACTCCCTAGGTCCGTTCCGAACCGCTCCGGGCGGCTACAAGTACATCCTTGTGGCTGTTGACAAATTCACCAAGTGGATTGAAGTCCGACCTATCGTCAAGGTCACGTCGGAAGAAGCGGCCAAATTTATCCAAGAGATCACACACCGCTTCGGTGTGCCCAACAGAATCATCACCGACCTCGGGACGACCTTCACAGGGTCCGCCTTCTGGGATTTTTGCCAAGGCAACATGATTGACGTCTACTACTCCTCGGTCGCCCACCACTGGTGCAACGGCCGGTCGAGTGTGCCAACAGCATGGTCCTTCAAATGACGCTTCAAACTACGCCACCCGGTGGTTAGCCGAGCTACCACACGTAATCTGGGGTCTGCGGACCCAAGTCAGCTCTGCTACAGGCTTCTCGCCTTTCTTCCTGGTCTACGGTTCGGAGGCCATCCTACCTACCGACGTCACCTTTGGAGCTCCACGCATACAGCTCTACGAGGAGGGAGAAGCCGAGCAGACTCGTCGTGTCGACCTTGACAGCCTCGAGGAACAGAGAATGGCAACCGTTATGAGGCAAGCTCGCCACGACCAGCAACTCCGTCGGTATCATGATCGCAACGCCAAGGAGACCTCTTTCAACGTTGGCAACCTAGTTCTAAGACGTATACAGAAGATTGATGGTATGCACAAGTTGTCCGCCCCTTGGGAAGGACCCATGGAACGTGGAGCACCTACGACGATTCTATCCGTAGAATAGTTTTTATTACAGCTATGTATTCCTCCTCTTTGTATTTTCAGTTCAATAAATATTAGTCAAAGCAGTCATCTGCTATGTCTCGAGCTCTACCTTCTCTTCTTTCATGTCATGTATCCTCCCCCCTCCCGACATGCTCGGGGGCTTGGCACCAGCCAACGTTAGGGTCGCTCGACCTGAGGACGTCGCCCCTCATGACTGCTCACCTTATGTTGTTGCGAACCTGCTTGGTCGTAAGGTTGCAAAACCTGAGTCCCAGACTCCTTCCCGTGCGCCGATTGCACGTAAGTCTTCCTGCTGAGCTGTGACGATTGGTAAGCCAGCCTCTCTGTGAGTAGTGGTCAGCGGAGTACGATAAAGACACGTCGCTTCAGGGCAACCAAGTTTGTGTAAACATAAGCTAAGTACATCATGCACGCCAAAAGAAGATTATCACTGTTATTTACATGACTGGAGGAAGGAGGGGGTACAGCTCTAAGACTACGACTACTCTTCACCATCGTCGCCCTCATAATCAATGGCGTCTATTATCGCCATGGCGACCTCCCGTGCTTCATCCTCTACGGCCTTCAGGTCCTTCGTCGCGTCTGGGCCTTCTCCGACCTTGACCATGTCAATGTCGGGGTGATGAGACTTTACTCGCACCAGCAACTCCGTAGCCGCTATTAAGCTCGTCGCCTTCAAGTGATCGACCAACTTCTCGGGTGCAGCCAGAAGCCGATCAATAGCCGGCTTGGGCTCCTCTCCTGTGACCAGCGTCTCCACCATGTCCATCACAAAGTGGGCAGCGTTCTTTAGGTCGTTCAGCTCCACCTCTTGCCCTGCAATAGTCACCTAGTCATTCTGCAACACCTTCAAAGCTACCTCGAGACTGACCTCAAGGTCCTTTCGAGCCTGCTTCTCATAAGCCAGCTTTTGGGACACGACGTACTCACTGTCTATGGTGCCTTTCATCAGCTGCTTCAGCTCTTCAGCACCGGCCTCAGCCTCCCGTAGGTTCACTTCCAGGCTTCGGACCTTCTCCTTAGTGTCCTTCAGGTCGTTCTTGAGGTCATCCTTTCGCCTGTGAAAATTTGCGGTGTACAAGAAGTTCTGAGGATCAACCTTCAATAGTACAAATCAATGATGGACAAAGATACGAAGCAGTTGGTCTTACCAGTGCTCATAGTATTGAAAAATGTATCGGCCTCCCGATTTTTGCGCTTTTATTCAGTTTGCTCGTCTTCGAGCTTCTTCTTGTCAGCCGCTACTGCTTCACGGACCTGATTGAGCTCTTGTTCGAGCTCCTCCACCCGCAGCTGTATAGTTGTGGCATCCTTGCACTGGTCGGCCCTACCCTTGGCGCGGTTGGCCAGTGACTGCTTCGCAAAAATAGAAGATAGATCGTCAGCCACATTCACAAGATAAGTGGCTTATTTAAAGAACAGTTGCTTACCGTAAGGGCTTGATTGAGCGTCAAGATTGACTGGCGGACCTCCTTCATATCCTCATCATCCTCGAAGATATCTCCCTCCCAGGGAGTGCCGCTCCAGTCGATGTCCTCCCGCCTCAAACTTGGCCCCGTCGACGTCGAACCCGGTGCCTGCATACCGGTTGTTTCTGGGTTCTCCTGTGGTGGCTCGATCAGAGCCGGGTCCACAGTTGGGCCCTGAGTCGATGTGATGGGCACTGCGTTGATGGGGTCCGCCTCCATAATAGGCAGAGGAGCCGACGTCCCCACGTCGCCGACCGAGCCCTGAGTCCCGACCTCAAGCTCGGACGACATCATCCGCGAGGGTGAATCTTGAGCACCCAAGGCGCTCTGTGGTTGGGCGTCCGACCTACAGTAATCTTCATCAACATAATAGAAGAGCTAACAATAGCTAGCAATGAACCAACTTCAGTACTGAGACCTTACCTCACGGTAACCGGCGCACGTAGCTTCGGCCTCAGGGGCCGAACTCATATCTTTACAGGCATTTTGGCCTGTGCACCAGCGGCAGCTCGCTGTGCCTCCCTCATACGACGGAGGTGCTCTTGTGTCACTTGTTGCTCCGGCTCCCATTGCCTCTTGGCCGCGGGACGCAGCGACCTCCTCGTCGAACGATCGTCAACGACTGGCGGATCAATGGTAGCTTCGTCTTCCTCCTCCTCAATCTCCTTGGTCGCTGGGGTGGGGATCGTCGGTGTGGGGATTGTTGGAGGAGGGCTCGTCTTCTTTTCCTCTTCTTCTTGTCAGCCTCAAGCTTGGCAGTCTTGGCTGCCTCGGCCTTGGCAGTGGCTCTTGAAGTCGACTGCTTCGCCGTCGTCGCCCTTGTCTTGCGCCCGGGCTTTGTGGCGCTGCTTGCCTCGGGGCGGCTCGCTACATCACCACCGACCTCTCGGTCACAGTCTTCATCAGCACCAATCGACGAGTCTGATTGATAATTCTCCAGCAGCACAACTGCTGGAGGCTGGTACTCCTCCGACCTTAGTTTCCGACGTGGCTCCTCGCCCTTCGGTAAAGGTGCAGGGCACCAGAACTGCATCTCCCGAGCCTGCAACAAACAAGCGACAAGGAATAAGATTGACGCAAGCAACTAAAAAAGCCAAAATGACCTGGTAGTCTCAGGACTTACAGGGTCAGCTGGTCGAGTTAGGGAGTGTGCCTTCGGGCACTTCTTGCCCCGGATACACCCAGTGTAGATCTACGTAACCCTGGCCGTCATCTCCTCCTGGGAGACCTTGCGGTTGACCTCGCGAGTGGGGTCTGACCGCCCCCAATACTCGTACGCCGGATGCACCCGGTCCTTGATCATCTGGATCAGGTGGCGACAGAACGACTTCACCACCGAGCCCCCGGTCAGGCCTTTCTTCTTGAGGTCGCTCACCAGGGTCAACAACTCCTTGACGTCGTCCATCTCATGGGAGGTGAGCGGTAGGTCCCACTCCGGTATCTTCCCAGGCTTGTGCCCGGTCCGCTTCGGGAGCACCGGCCGCTGGTCGGCGATGTAGAACCACTCCGACCTCCACCCAATGGTGTTGTCTGGTAGGTCCATATCTATCCATTCTGCCTTGAGACCTGATCTCAGGCAGAACATAACTGATCCTACCACACCGGTGTGCTTGCCGGTGGACTTGACGTTGAAAAGATATCGCCAGAGGAAGAAGTGGGGTGGTATCCCCAGATACGCCTCACAAAAATAGATGAACAATGACACCACAGTAATGGAGTTGGGGATGAGGTGTACCAGCTCCAGCTTGTACTAGTAGAGGAGACCTCTGAAGAAGTCGTCGGCGGGCACGTTGAACCCACGCTCGAAGAAGGAGGCGAAGACGACCTGCTCCATGTCGTCCTCCGTCAGGAATGCCTCGCCTGTGGGCGCCTTCGACTCCACCTCCGCCTTGGACCTCAGGAGCCCGCGATCCACTAGCGCCTGAATCTTCTCCTCGGTCATCACCGTGGGCTCCCAAACCGTCTGCGGGTCCGAGATTTGGGAAGCACGGCCGCCATTTCTTGAGGACGAGAAGGTTTGGATCTAAAGTTGACTAGGGTTTTTACGTGCATACGGAGCGGCGCGACGCGTGAATGACGGAGCCAGTGCACGGTCTGCTACAGACAGCGACGGTGGGCTAGGGCTTCAAGGGGCGGTGGATGGATGCGGGAGCGCGGTGGCGAGAGCAAGAGGATTCCGGCGGAAGCGGCGAGAGGAGGACGAAGACGGAAAGAGATGGTCAACACCGGTCCTCGCCGCTCTATTTACAAGGGCCCCACCATGAGTGCCTGTTGTGGATCTGCCACTGCAACGAGCTCGCCACAATGGCTATAAGCCGCTAATTTCGCGAGACGATCTTGCCGGATTTCACGCCAACGGCTATATGCTCAACGGATAGTTTGGCGACCTAACCTCGGGGTGTAGGTCGTGAATACAACAAAGTTATCAGGTCATCTTGATAGCACATTCGATCTCCATGAGGTCGCTAAGCCCCCAAATTACGTAACTTCAGGTCATGAAGAATAATTTCTTCAAATCGACCATTACATGACAGAAGAGAGCGAACATTACACAGGAACTTCGAAGGTACACAGGTCGCCTGTGACCGCATTAGATCCAGAACCTGTTACAAGCTACAAACATATTAGAAGACCTGGTCTACCTACAGCAATCCTTGAGGTGTACTCTGCTATAGCAGAGTGCATCGCAAGAATTCTTCTAGCTTCAGGTCCTCGATGGTGGCCTTGTGGTGAACAACTGCGCGACGCCGCACATAGCAGGTCACACTTTGTGCCTGACTATGGAATGCAGATACGAGCTTGCTCTTCGGCGCGGACGGCAAGCCCTCGATGAGCATCTCATGCTTACCATGAACCTACAGCGTCACCTCGGGCCTCTACAGCATCACCTCCAAACTCTCCTTGATTCCTCGCTGAGGCACGATACAAAGAGTGGGTGTGCTACCTATATTTTGCAAGAGTTCTTCTAGCTCCAAGCCTCTACAAACTTTGCATCCTATAATCTGGTGGACCGACACATGCCCATGGCATGGCTGGTACTCTACTCTACGGCTTCATAGCTCAGCAATGCTCGGTGCTTGCCTCCTTCAGCTCCATGGTGCTATTTATAGCCGGAACTAGGCCTTGTGTGGCCGGTGTAGTGGTGACACTATTACCATGTGATCGAGTGGACCTGTAGACATGTGCATGATTAAAGACGATGTCCTTTTCCCTGCCTCGCGACGCCTTTGTCGCTAGTGCATCAATGATGCCTGAGGCCGCTGCGGCGTCACATGGCTACAGTATACCTCTCGGTCAGTGGGCAGCTTGTCGTATTCTGGGTGGCAAGAGAATCTCCGACCATTGCTGACCCGTGACCCTGCAGTCTACGGAAAAAGACAAGCCTGACTCTATGTCAGAGGGCCCTGCGCCTCGCTACATCTATAGACGGCAACGACTTTTACACGCACCCCTTATGACTCGGCATCTTCATCGCACCCGCTAGGCTCTGCGTCCTGGTGCACCTGCTACGGCTCTGCACGTAAACGGACATATTCCAATCAGCCTATATTTTTGTTCCCTGAGCAAAATGGTCGTAGGTTCGATTGAAGACCTTCCGGGGTAGGCGTGCCTCGCTGCTCTGCCAGATCCGTCTGGGCGCCTGGAGAAAAGAAGCCTCATGTCTACGATTTTCGTCGGGCCCCCGTGGTCGGTGTGCCTATTGCCGAGGTCGTCAATACCATAGTGCCATGGCTCTGCTGGATGGCTGGCAGCTATGCTGGTCGTCTGGACACCAAAATGGCCTCCTAGAGGTCGGCGTGCCTTCATACCTAGGTCTTGCAATACCGCGGTATATCCACGGCTCCGCCCACCTAGTTGGGCGCCCCGGATGCGTGACCTTCTGAGGTCGGTGTGCTCTTGTAGCCCTGCCAGCCTGCTCTGGACACCCAGGATCTTACATCGGCAATGAAGGCCTCCCTGTGGGGTGCGCGCCTAATGGCCCTGCCAAGTGTTTCCGAGTGCTTGGGCGCTTTTGCTTTGAGACCTTCTTAAGGTTGGCATGCCTTGGGTGGCTCTACCAGACTCTGTGCAGCTATGCAAGATATATGGGTGTCTTTACACTCCATACGTTCAAAATATACATATCTTCTAGCTTCATCATCAACAGTTACGAACATCACAACTTCAGCTACGACATCATTGACGACCTTTTTTATGCGATGCGCATTTCAAGATCCTGCTGGGTATACTCGGATACTGGACATTTTTGAATTGAGGCCTCTTTGAGGTCGGCACGGCTACAAGGCCTCCTCGAGGTCGGCCCTGCCAGACTCCTTGCAGCCATGCTTGGAGATCTGGGTGTCTCTACCCTTCGTTCGATTAATACCATGACCTAGTTTTATTGTCTTTCTTGAGCATCAAACCAGCCATGCTGCCTGCTTCAATGCTCGGGGACTACTCTACGAGAGCGTCTTCGACGCCCTCTTGCTTTCTTCGTCGTACTGACCTGTTGGGAAATTTGTTCCTCATCACATCGTTACTCGACCTACTATTTCTTCTCTTTCTTTTTTGGAACATCATACCGGCCATCCTGCACGCCACGATGCTCGGATACTAATCTATGAGTGTGTCCTTGACGCCCTCTGAATTTTTCATCGTCGTTTCGATCTATTGGAAGCCTGCTTCCTATAGGTCGTCACTTGACCTCTCTTCGTTCGGCAAGACTTTAAACAGGTCGGCTGCTAAGCTGATTTTCTTTTTTGGACTGACGTGCATGCTATTCGACCTGTCGATAGCTCTATGACTTTGTCATGACCTTTCTAAGGTCACTACGCCTACACGTCGCTCGGGGGCTTGTGAGACATGGGTACCCCTGGGTCCCCACCGACTAGGCTCACGGCCGTCCCCGACAAGTGGGTCTGGCCTACCAGAAGACCCGCCGACCTGATAGTGGGCCCAACCGACCTAGTTGGTGGCCCGCACGACCTCCTGAAGACCCTCTAGAAGATTCCCCAGGCGACCTTATTCAGAACGACTTCAAGACTTGGCGTGCAAGACAAGACATCGGTGGATTCCGACCAAGCAGATCGACAGATATGGCAAGTGTTGTAATCAACAAGATTTAGGTCTCCTGGTCGTAACCGACCAGGAGTCTGGGAACCGACCTTGTCCGCTGGTCAATATAAGGCAGGCAAGGAGACCCCTTGTACAATCACGCAATCCTCAAGCAATCTAGACCGACAACTGGACGTAGGGTTTTACTCTCCGGAGGCCCGAACCAGTATAAACTCGCCGTGTTCTCTGTGTTCCGTGTGCTCGTGCGCAACCTTCGAGTTCTTAGCCCTAGATTGCACCCCGCTGAACAAATAAACCACACGGGTTAACCCCCCTGTGGACTATTCAGATCCAAACCTCTGACAACTCCCAAACATCATTTTGGGTCGAATGGACTGGAATGGATGCTTCCCAACTTTGGTACCCCGAAAGAGTGCACTCAGGCTCGAACACAAGTTTTGCATCTTTTTACGTGCCGAAGGTTAGCGAAATGCACCGAAACACTTCGAAATATCATTTTGGTTCCAATGGAGTAGAATGGATGCTTCGCAACTTTGGCACCCGGAAATACTGCATTCAGGCTCAAACACAGGTTTTACATCTTTTACGTGCCGAAGGTTAGCGAAATGCTTCGAAACACTCCCGAACATCATTTTGGGTCGAATGGACTAGAATGGATGCTTCCCAACTTTGGTAACCTGAAATAGTGCACTCAGGCTCGAACACAAGTTTTGCTTCTTTTTACATGCCGAAGGTTAGTGAAATGCTCCGAAACACTCCCAAACATCATTTTGGTTCCAATGGATAGAATGGATGCTTTGCAACTTTGGTACCCCGAAATAGTGCATTCAGACTCGAACACAAGTTTTGCATCTTTTACGTGCCGAAGGTTAGCAAGATGCTTCGAAATACTGCCAAACATCATTTTGGGTCGAATGGACTGGAATGGATGCTTCCCAACTTTGGTACCCCGAAATAGTGCACTCGGGCTTGAACACAAGTTTTGCATCTTTTTACGTGCCGAAGGTTAGCGAAATGCACCGAAACACTCCGAACCATCATTTTGGTTCCAATGGAGTAGAATGGTGCTTCGCAACTTTGGCACCCGGAAATACTGCATTCAGGCTCATGCACAGGTTTTGCATCTTTTACGTGCCGAAGGTTAGCGAAATGCTCCGAAACACTCCTAAACATCATTTTGGGTCGAATGGACTAGAATGGATGCTTCCCAACTTTGGTAACCCGAAACAGTGCACTCAGGCTCGGACACAAGTTTTGCATCTTTTTACATGCCGAAGGTTAGTGAAATGCTCCGAAACACTCCCAAACATCATTTTGGTTCCAATGGATAGAATGGATGCTTTGCAACTTTGGTACCCCGAAATAGTGCATTCAGGCTCGAACACAAGTTTTGCGTCTTTTACGTGCCGAAAGTTAGCGAAATGCACCGAAACACTGCCAAACATCATTTTGGGTCGAATGGACTGGAATGGATGCTTCCCAACTTTGGTATCCCGAAATAGTGCACTCAGGCTCGAACACAAGTTTTGCATCTTTTTACGTGCCGAAGGTTAGCGAAATGCACCGAAACACTTCGAAATATCATTTTGGTTCCAATGGAGTAGAATGGATGCTTCGCAACTTTGGCACCCGGAAATACTGCATTCAGGCTCAAACACAGGTTTTGCATCTTTTACGTGCCGAAGGTTAGCGAAATGGTTCGAAACACTCCCAAACATCATTTTGGGTCAAATTGACTAGAATGGATGCTTCCCAACTTTGGTATCCCGAAATAGTGCACTCAGGCTCGAACACAAGTTTTGCATCTTTTTACATGCCGAAGGTTAGTGAAATGCTCCGAAACACTCCCAAACATCATTTTGGTTCCAATGGATAGAATGGATGCTTCGCAACTTTGGTACCCCGAAATAGTGCATTCAGGCTCGAACACAAGTTTTGCATCTTTTACGTGCCGAAGGTTAGCAAAATGCTTCGGAATACTGCCAAACATCATTTTGGGTCGAATGGACTGGAATGGATGCTTCCCAACATTGGTACCACGCAATAGTGCACTCAGGCTCGAACACAAGTTTTGCATCTTTTTACGTGCCGAAGGTTAGCGAAATGCACCGAAACACTCCGAAACATCATTTTGGTTCCAATGGAGTAGAATGGTGCTTCGCAACTTTGGCACCCGAAAATACTGCATTCAAGCTCAAGCACAGGTTTTGCATCTTTTACGTGCCGAAGGTTAGCGAAATGCTCCGAAACACTCCCAAACATCATTTTGGGTCGCATGGACTAGAATGGATGCTTCCCAACTTTGGTAACCCGAAATAGTGCACTCAGGCTCGAACACAAGTTTTGCATCTTTTTACATGCCGAAGGTTAGCGAAATACTCCGAAACACTCCCAAACATCATTTTGGGTCCAATGGAGTAGCATGGATGCTACCCAATTTTGGTACCCCGAAATAGTGCGTTCAGGCTCGAACACAAGTTTTACAGCTTTTATGTCCCAAAGGTTAGCGAAATGCTTCGAAACATTGCCAAGCATCATTTTGGTTCCAATGGAGTAGAATGGATGCTTCGCAACTTTGGTACCCGAAATAGAGCACTCAGACTCGAACACAAGTTTTGCATCTTTTTACGTGCCGAAGGTTAGCGAAATGCTCCGAAACACTCCCAAACATCATTTTGGTTCCAATGGAGTAGAATGCATGCTGCGCAACTTTGGTACCCCGAAATAGTGCACTCAGGCTCGACCACAAGTTTTGCATCTTTTTACGTGTCGAAGGTTTGCGAAATGCTGCGAAACACTCCCAAACATCATTTTGGTTCCAATGGATAGAATGGATGCTTTGCAACTTTGGTACCCCGAAATAGTGCATTCAGGCTCGAACTCAAGTTTTGCATCTTTTACATGCCAAAGGTTAGCGAAATACTCCGAAACACTGCCAAACATCATTTTGGGTCGAATGGACTGGAATGGATGCTTCCCAACTTTGGTACCCCGAAATAGTGCACTCATGCTCGAACACCGGTTTTGCATCTTTTACGTGCCGAAGGTTAGCGAAATGCTCCGAAACACTCCCAAACATCATTTTGGGTCAAATGGACTAGAATGGATGCTTCCCAACTTTGGTAACCCGAAATAGTGCACTAAGGCTCGAACACAAGTTTTGCATCTTTTTACGTGCCGAAGGTTAGCGAAGCACCGAAACACTGCCAAACTTCATTTTGGGTCGAATGGACTGGAATGGATGCTTCCCAACTTTGGTACCCCGAAATAGTGCACTCAGGCTCGAACACAAGTTTTGCATCTTTTTACGTGCCGAAGGTTAGCGAAATGCACCGAAACACTTCGAAACATCATTTTGGTTCCAATGGAGTAGAATGGATGCTTCGCAACTTTGGCACCCGGAAATACTGCATTCAGGCTCAAACACAGGTTTTGCATCTTTTACGTGCCGAAGGTTAGCGAAATGGTTCGAAACACTCCCAAACATCATTTTGGGTCGAATTGACTAGAATGGATGCTTCCCAACTTTGGTATCCCGAAATAGTGCACTCAGGCTCGAACACAAGTTTTGCATCTTTTTACATGCCGAAGGTTAGTGAAATGCTCCGAAACACTCCCAAACATCATTTTGGTTCCAATGGATAGAATGGATGCTTCGCAACTTTGGTACCCCGAAATAGTGCATTCAGGCTCGAACACAAGTTTTGCATCTTTTACGTGCCGAAGGTTAGCAAAATGCTTCGGAATACTGCCAAACATCATTTTGGGTCGAATGGACTGGAATGGATGCTTCCCAACATTGGTACCACGCAATAGTGCACTCAGGCTCGAACACAAGTTTTGCATCTTTTTACGTGCCGAAGGTTAGCGAATTGCACCGAAACACTCCGAAACATCATTTTGGTTCCAATGGAGTAGAATGGTGCTTCGCAACTTTGGCACCCGAAAATACTGCATTCAAGCTCAAGCACAGGTTTTGCATCTTTTACGTGCCGAAGGTTAGCGAAATGCTCCGAAACACTCCCAAACATCATTTTGGGTCGAATGGACTTGAATGGATGCTTCCCAACTTTGGTAACCCGAAATAGTGCACTCAGGCTCGAACACAAGTTTTGCATCTTTTTACGTGCCGAAGGTTAGTGAAATACTCCGAAACACTCCCAAACATCATTTTGGGTCCAATGGAGTAGCATGGATGCTTCCCAATTTTGGTACCCCGAAATAGTGCGTTCAGGCTCGAACACAAGTTTTACAGCTTTTATGTCCCAAAGGTTAGCGAAATGCTTCGAAACATTGCCAAGCATCATTTTGGTTCAAATGGAGTAGAATGGATGCTTCGCAACTTTGGTACCCGAAATAGAGCACTCAGACTCGAACACAAGTTTTGCATCTTTTTACGTGCCGAAGGTTAGCGAAATGCTCCGAAACACTCCCAAACATCATTTTGGTTCCAATGGAGTAGAATGCATGCTTCGCAACTTTGGTACCCCGAAATAGTGCACTCAGGCTCGACCACAAGTTTTGCATCTTTTTACGTGTCGAAGGTTAGCGAAATGCTCCGAAACACTCCCAAACATCACTTTGGTTCCAATGGATAGAATGGATGCTTTCCAACTTTGGTACCCCGAAATAGTGCATTCAGGCTCGAACTCAAGTTTTGCATCTTTTACATGCCAAAGGTTAGCGAAATACTCCGAAACACTGCCAAACATCATTTTGGGTCGAATGGACTGGAATGGATGCTTCCCAACTTTGGTACCCCGAAATAGTGCACTCATGCTCGAACACCGGTTTTGCATCTTTTACGTGCCGAAGGTTAGCGAAATGCTCCGAAACAATCCCAAACATCATTTTTTGTCAAATGGACTAGAATGGATGCTTCCCAACTTTGGTAACCCGAAATAGTGCACTAAGGCTCGAATACAAGTTTTGCATCTTTTTACGTGCCGAAGGTTAGCGAAATGCTCCGAGACACTGCCAAACATCATTTTCGGTCGAATGGACTGGAATGGATGCTTCCCAATTTTGGTACCCCGAAATAGTGCGTTCAGGCACGAACACAAGTTTTGCATCTTTAACGTCCCAAAGGTTAGCGAAATGCTCCGAAACATTGCCAAACATCATTTTGGTTCCAATGTAATAGAATGGATGCTTCGCAACTTCGGTACCCCGAAATAGAGCGCTCAGGCTCGAACACAAGTTTTTCATCTTTTACGTGCTGAAGGATAGCGAAATGCTCTGAAACACTGCCAAATATCATTTTGGGTCGAATGGAATGGAATGGATGCTTCCCAACTTTGTTACCCCGAAATAGTGCACTCAGGCTCGAACACAAGTTTTGCATCTTTTTACGTGCCGAAGCTTAGCGAAATGCACTGAAACACTCCCAAACATCATTTTGGTTCCAATGGAGTAGAATGGATGCTTCGCAACTCTGGCACCCGGAAATACTGCATTCAGGCTCGAACACAGGTTTTGCATCTTTTACGTGCCGAAGGTTAGCGAAATGCTCCGAAACACTCCCAAACATCATTTTGGGTCGAATGGACTAGAATGGATCCTTCCCAACTTTGGTAACCCGAAATAGTCCACTCAGGCTCGAACACAAGTTTTGCATCTTTTTACGTGCCGAAGGTTAGCGAAATGCTCCGAAACACTGCCAAACATCATTTTGGGTCGAATGGACTGGAATGGATGCTTCTCAATTTTGGTACCCCGAAATAGTGCGTTCAGGCACGAACACAAGTTTTGCATCTTTTGCGTCCCAAAGGTTAGCGAAATGCTCCGAAACACTCCCTAACATCATTGTGGTTCCAATGCAGTAGAATGGATGCTTCGCAACTTCGGTACCCCGAAATAGTGCATTCAGCCCTGAAACACAAGTTTTGCAACTTTTTACGTGCCGAAGGCTAGCGAAATGCTCCGAAACACTCCCAAACATCATTTTGGTTCCAATGGAGTAGAATGGATGCTTCACAACTTTGGTACCCCGACATACTGCATTCAGGCTCGAAGACAGCTTTTGCATCTTTTACATGCCGAAGGTTAGCGAAATGCTCCGAAACACTCCCAAACATCATGTTGGGCCGAATGAACTACAATGGATGCTTCCCAACTTTGGTACCCCAAAATTGTGCACTCAGTCT
Source organism: Cenchrus fungigraminus (assembly GCA_036936925.1). Lineage (NCBI taxonomy): Eukaryota > Viridiplantae > Streptophyta > Magnoliopsida > Poales > Poaceae > Cenchrus > Cenchrus fungigraminus. Next base: position 52,112,621 of record CM072780.1, read on the forward strand.
CGAGCACAAGTTTTGCATCTTTTTACGTGTCGAAGGTTAGCGAAATGCTCCGAAACACTCCCAAACATCATTTTGGTACCAATGGATAGAATGGATGCTTTGCAACTTTGGTACCCCGTAATAGTGCATTCAGGCTCGAACACATGTTTTGCATCTTTTACGTGCCGAAGGTTAGCGAAACGCTCTGAAACATTGCCAAACATCATTTTGGTTTGAATGGACTGGAATGGACGCTTCCCGACTTTGGTACCCCGAAATAGTGCACTCTGGCTCGAACACAAGTTTTGCATCTTTTTACGTGCCGAAGGTTAGCGAAATGCACCGAAACACTCCCAAACATCATTTTGGTTCCAATGGAGTAGAATGGATGCTTCGCAACTTTGGCACCCGGAAATACTGCATTCAGACTCGAACACAGGTTTTGCATCTTTTACGTGCTGAAGGTTAACGAAATGCTCCGAAACACTCCCAAACATCATTTTGGGTCGAATGGACTAGAATGGATGCTTCCCAACTTTGGTAACCCGAAATAGTGCACTCAGGATCGAACACAAGTTTTGCATCTTTTTACGTGCTGAAGGTTAGTGAAATGCTCCGAAACACTACCAAACATCATTTTGTGTCGAATGGACTGGAATGGATGCTTCCCAATTTTGGTACCCCGAAATAGTGCGTTCAGGCACGAACACAAATTTTGCATCTTTTACGTCCCAGTGGTTAGCGAAATGCTCCGAAACATTGCCAAACATCATTTTGGTTCCAATGGAGTAGAATGGATGCTTCGCAACTTCGGTACCCCAAAATAGAGCACTCAGGCTCGAACACAAGTTTTGCATCTTTTACGTGCCGAAGGTTAGCGAAATGCTCCGAAACACTGCCAAACATCATTTTGGGTCGAATGGACTGGAATGGATGCTTCCCAACTTTGGTACCCTGAAATAGTGCACTCAGGCTCGAACACAAGTTTTGCATCTTTTTACGTGCCGAAGGTTAGCGAAATGCACCGAAACACTCCCAAACATCATTTTGGTTCCAATGGAGTAGAATGGATGCTTCGCAACTTTGGCACCCGGAAATACTGCATTCAGGCTCGAACACAGGTTTTGCATGTCTTACGTGCCGAAGTTAGCGAAATACTCCGAAACACTCCCAAACATCATTTTGGTTCGAATGGACTAGAATGGATGCTTCCCAACTTTGGTACTTCGAAATAGTACACTCAGGCTCGAACACAAGTTTTGCATCTTTTTATGTGCCGAAGGTTAGCGAAATGCTCCGAAACACTCCCAAACATCATTGTGGTTCCATTGGAGTAGAATGGATGCTTCGCAACTTTGGTAACCCGAAATAGTGCACTCTGGCTCGAACACAAGTTTTGCATATTTTACGTTCCGAAGGTTAGCGAAATGCTCCGAAACATTGCCAAACATCATTTTGGGTCGAATGGACTGGAATGGATGCTTCCCAATTTTGGTACCCCGAAATAGTGCGTTCAGGCACGAACACAAGTTTTGCATCTTTAACATCAGAAAGCTTAGCGAAATACTCCGAAACATTACCAAACATCATTTTGGGTCCAATGGAGTAGAATGGATGCTTCGCAACTTTGGTACCCCGAAATAGTGCACTCAGGCTCGAACACAAGTTTTGCATCTTTTACGTCCCAAAGGTTAGCGAAATGCTCCGAAACACTTTTCCCTGCCTCGCGACTCCTTTGTCGCTAGTGCATCAATGATGCCTGAGGCCGCTGCGGCGTCACATGGCTACAGTATACCTCTCGGTCAGTGGGCAGCTTGTCGTATTCTGGGTGGCAAGAGAATCTCCGACCATTGCTGACCCGTGACCCTGCAGTCTACGGAAAAAGACAAGCCTGACTCTATGTCAGAGGGCCCTGCGCCTCGCTACATCTATAGACGGCAACGACTTTTACACGCACCCCTTATGACTCGGCATCTTCATCGCACCCGCTAGGCTCTGCGTCTTGGTGCACCTACTACGGCTCTGCACGTAAACGGACATATTCCAATCAGCCTATATTTTTGTTCCCTGAGCAAAATGGTCGTAGGTTCGATTGAAGACCTTCCGGGGTAGGTGTGCCTCGCTGCTCTGCCAGATCCGTCTGGGCGCCTGGAGATCAGAAGCCTCATGTCTACGATTTTCGTCGGGCCCCCGTGGTCGGTGTGCCTATTGCTGAGGTCGTCAATACCTTAGTGCCATGGCTCTGCTGGATGGCTGGCAGCTATGCTGGTCGTCTGGACACCAAAATGGCCTCCTGGAGGTCGGCGTGCCTTCATACCTAGGTCTTGCAATACCGCGGTATATCCACGGCTCCGCCCACCTAGTTGGGCGCCCCGGATGCGTGACCTTCCGAGGTCGGTGTGCTCTTGTAGCCCTGCCAGCCTGCTCTGGACACCCAGGATCTTACATCGGCAATGAAGGCCTCCCTGTGGGGTGCGCGCCTAATGGCCCTGCCAAGTGTTTCCGAGTGCTTGGGCGCTTTTGCTTTGAGACCTTCTTAAGGTTGGCATGCCTTGGGTGGCTCTACCAGACTCTGTGCAGCTATGCAAGATATATGGGTGTCTTTACACTCCATACGTTCAAAATATACATATCTTCTAGCTTCATCGTCAACAGTTACGAACATCACAACTTCAGCTACGACATCATTGACGACCTTTTTTATGCGATGCGCATTTCAAGATCCTGCTGGGTATCCTCGGATACTAGACATTGTTGAATTGAGGCCTCTTTGAGGTCGGCACGGCTACAAGGCCTCCTCGAGGTCGGCCTTGCCAGACTCCTTGCAGCCATGCTTGGAGATCTGGGTGTCTCTACCCTTCGTTCGATTAATACCATGACCTAGTTTTATTGTCTTTCTTGAGCATCAAACCAGCCATGCTGCCTGCTTCAATGCTCGAGGACTACTCTACGAGAGCGTCTTCGACGCCCTCTTGCTTTCTTCGTCGTACTGACCTGTTGGGAAATTTGTTCCTCATCACATCGTTACTCGACCTACTATTTCTTCTCTTTCTTTTTTGGATCATCATACCGGCCATCCTGCACGCCACGATGCTCAGATACTAATCTATGAGTGCGTCCTTGACGCCCTCTGAATTTTTCATCGTCGTTTCGATCTATTGGAAGCCTGCTTCCTATAGGTCGTCACTTGACCTCTCTTCGTTCGGCAAGACTTTAAACAGGTCGGCTGCTAAGCTGATTTTCTTTTTTGGACTGACGTGCATGCTATTCGACCTGTCGATAGCTCTATGACATTGTCATGACCTTTCTAAGGTCACTGCGCCTACACGTCGCTCGGGGGCTTGTGAGACATGGGTACCCCTGGGTCCCCACCGACTAGGCTCACGGCCGTCCCCGACAAGTGGGTCCGGCCTACCAGAAGACCCGCCGACCTGATAGTGGGCCCAACTGACCTAGTTGGTGGCCCGCACGACCTCCTGAAGACCTTCCAGAAGATTCCCCAGGCGACCTTATTCAGAACGACTTCAAGACTTGGCGTGCAAAACAAGACATCGGCGGATTCCGACCAAGCAGATCGACGAATATGGCAAGTGTTGTAATCAACAAGATCTAGGTCTCCTGGTCGTAACCGACCAGGAGTCTGGGAACCGACCTTGTCCGCTGGTCAATATAAGGCAGGCAAGGAGACCCCTTGTACAATCACGCAATCCTCAAGCAATCTACACCGACAACTGGACGTAGGGTTTTACTCTCCGGAGGCCCGAACCAGTATAAACTCGTCGTGTTCTCTGTGTTCCGTGTGCTCGTGCGCCACCTTCGAGTTCTTAGCACTAGATTCCACCCCGCCGAACAAATAAACCACACGGGTTAACCCCCCATGTGGACTATTCAGATCTAAACCTCTGACAACTCCCAAACATCATTTTGGGTCGAATGGACTGGAATGGATGCTTCCCAACTTTGGTACCCCGAAATAGTGCACTCAGGCTCGAACACAAGTTTTGCATCTTTTTACGTGCCGAAGGTTAGCGAAATGCACCGAAACACTTCGAAATATCATTTTGGTTCCAATGGAGTAGAATGGATGCTTCGCAACTTTGGCACCCGGAAATACTGCATTCAGGCTCAAACACAGGTTTTGCATCTTTTACGTGCCGAAGGTTAGCGAAATGCTTCGAAACACTCCCAAACATCATTTTGGGTCGAATGGACTAGAATGGATGCTTCCCAACTTTGGTAACCCGAAATAGTGCACTCAGGCTCGAACACAAGTTTTGCTTCTTTTTACATGCCGAAGGTTAGTGAAATGCTCCGAAACACTCCCAAACATCATTTTGGTTCCAATGGATAGAATGGATGCTTTGCAACTTTGGTACCCCGAAATAGTGCATTCAGGCTCGAACACAAGTTTTGCATCTTTTACGTGCCGAAGGTTAGCAAAATGCTTCGAAATACTGCCAAACATCATTTTGGGTCGAATGGACTGGAATGGATGCTTCCCAACTTTGGTACCCCGAAATAGTGCACTCGGGCTCGAACACAAGTTTTGCATCTTTTTACGTGCCGAAGGATAGCGAAATGCACCGAAACACTCCGAAACATCATTTTGGTTCCAATGGAGTAGAATGGTGCTTCGCAACTTTGGCACCCGGAAATACTGCATTCAGGCTCATGCAAAGGTTTTGCATCTTGTACGTGCCGAAGGTTAGCGAAATGCTCTGAAACACTCCCAAACATCATTTTGGGTCGAATGGACTAGAATGGATGCTTCCCAACTTTGGTAACCCGAAATAGTGGACTAAGGCTCGAACACAAGTTTTGCATCTTTTTACATGCCGAAGGTTAGTGAAATGCTTCGAAACACTCCCAAACATCATTTTGGTTCCAATGGATAGAATGGATGCTTTGCAACTTTGGTACCCCGAAATAGTGCATTCAGGCTCGAACACAAGTTTTGCATCTTTTACGTGCCGAAAGTTAGCGAAATGCTCCGAAACATTGCCAAGCATCATTTTGGGTCGAATGGACTGGAATGGATGCTTCCCAACTTTGGTACCCCGAAATAGTGCACTCAGGCTCGAACATAAGTTTTGCATCTTTTTACGTGCCGAAGGTTAGCGAAATGCACCGAAACACTTCGAAACATCATTTTGGTTCCAATGGAGTAGAATGGATGCTTCGCAACTTTGGCACCCGGAAATACTGCATTCAGGCTCAAACACAGGTTTTGCATCTTTTACGTGCCGAAGGTTGGCGAAATGGTTCAAAACACTCCCAAACATCATTTTGGGTCGAATGGACTAGAATGGATGCTTCCCAACTTTGGTAACCCGAAATAGTGCACTCAGGCTCGAACACAAGTTTTGCATCTTTTTACATGCCGAAGGTTAGTGAAATGCTCCGAAACACTCCCAAACATCATTTTGGTTCCAATGGATAGAATGGATGCTTTGCAACTTTGGTAGCCCGAAATAGTGCATTCAGGCTCGAACACAAGTTTTGCATCTTTTACGTGACGAAGGTTAGCAAAATGCTTCGGAATAATGCCAAACATCATTTTGGGTCGAATGGACTGGAATGGATGCTTCCCAACTTTGGTACCACGCAATAGTGCACTCAGGCTCGAACACAAGTTTTGCATCTTTTTACGTGCCGAAGGTTAGCGAAATGCACCGAAACACTCCGAAACATCATTTTGGTTCGAATGGAGTAGAATGGTGCTTCACAACTTTGGCACCCGGAAATACTGCATTGAAGCTCAAGCACAGGTTTTGCATCTTTTACGTGCCGAAGGTTAGCGAAATGCTCCGAAACACTCCCAAACATCATTTTGGGTCGAATGGACTAGAATGGATGCTTCCCAAGTTTGGTAACCCGAAATAGTGCACTCAGGCTTGAACACAAGTTTTGCATCTTTTTACATACCGAAGGTTAGTGAAATACTCCGAAACACTCCCAAACATCATTTTGGGTCCAATGGAGTAGCATGGATGCTTCCCAATTTTGGTACCCAGAAATAGTGCGTTCAGGCTCGAACACAAGTTTTACATCTTTTATGTCCCAAAGGTTAGCGAAATGCTTCGAAACATTGCCAAGCATCATTTTGGTTCCAATGGAGTAGAATGGATGCTTCGCAACTTTGGTACCCGAAATAGAGCACCCAGACTCGAACACAAGTTTTGCATCTTTTTACGTGCCGAAGGTTAGCGAAATGCTCCGAAACACTCCCAAACATCATTTTGGTTCCAATGGAGTAGAATGCATGCTTCGCAACTTTGGTACACCGAAATAGTGCACTCAGGCTCGACCACAAGTTTTGCATCTTTTTACGTGTCGAAGGTTAGCGAAATGCTCCGAAACACTACCAAACATCATTTTGGTTCCAATGGATAGAATGGATGCTTTGCAACTTTGGTACCCCGAAATAGTGCATTCAGGCTCGAACTCAAGTTTTGCATCTTTTACATGCCAAGGGTTAGCGAAATACTCCGAAACACTGCCAAACATCATTTTGGGTCGAATGCACTGGAATGGATGCTTCCCAACTTTGGTACCCCGAAATAGTGCACTCAGGCTCGAACACAGGTTTTGCATCTTTTACGTGCCGAAGGTTAGCGAAATGCTCCGAAACACTCCCAAACATCATTTTGGGTAAAATGGACTAGAATGGATGCTTCCCAACTTTGGTAACCCGAAATAGTGCACTAAGGCTTGAACACAAGTTTTGCATCTTTTTACGTGCCGAAGGTTAGCGAAATGCTCCGAAACACTCCCAAACATCATTTTGGGTACAATGGAGTAGAATGGATGCTTCCCAATTTTGGTACCCCGAAATAGTGCATTCAGGCTCGAACACAAGTTTTGCATCTTTTACGTCCCAAAGGTTAGCGAAATGCTCCGAAACATTGCCAAGCATCATTTTGGTTCCAATGGAGTAGAATGGATGCTTCGCAACTTTGGTACCCGAAATAGAGCCCTCTGGCTCGAACACAAGTTTTGCATCTTTTTACGTGTCGAAGGGTAGCGAAATGCTCCGAAACACTCCTAAACATCATTTTGGTTCCAATGGAGTAGAATGGATGCTTCGCAACTTTGGTCCCCGAAATAGTGCACTCAGGCTCGAACACAAGTTTTGCATCTTTTACGTCCCAAAGGTTTGCGAAATGCTCCGAAACACTCCCAAACATCATTTTGGTTCCAATGGAGTAGAATGGATGCTTTGCAACTTCGGTACCCCAAAGTAGTGCATTCAGGCCCGAAACACAAGTTTTGCATCTTTTTAAGTGCCGAAGGTTAGCGAAATGCTCCGAAACACTCCCAAACATCATTTTGGTTCCAATGGAGTAGAATGGATGCTTCGCAACTATGGTACCCCGAAATAGTGCACTCAGGCTCGAAAACAAGTTTTGCATCTTTTTACGTGTCGAAGGTTAGCGAAATGCTCCGAAACACTCCCAAACATCATTTTGGTTCCAATGGATAGAATGGATGCTTTGCAACATTGGTACCCCGAAATAGTGCATTCAGGCTCGAAATCAAGTTTTGCGTGTTTTACGTGCCAAAGGTTAGCGAACTACTCCGAAACACTGCCAAACATCATTTTGGGTCGAACGGACTGGAATGGATGCTTCCGAACTTTGGTACACCGAAATAGTGCACTCAGGCTCGAACACAGGTTTTGCATCTTTTACGTGCCCAAGGTTAGCGAAATGCTCCGAAACACTCCCAGACATCATTTTGGGTCGAATGGACTAGAATGGATGCTTCCCAAATTTGGTAACCCGAAATAGTGCACTAAGGCTCGAACACAAGTTTTGCATCTTTTTACGTGCCGAAGGTTAGCGAAATGCTACGAAACACTCCCAAACATCATTTTGGGTCCAATGGAGTAGAATGGATGCTTCCCAATTTTGGTACCCCGAAATAGTGCGTTCAGGCTCGAACACAAGTTTTGCATCTTTTACGTCCCTAAGGTTAGCGAAATGCTCCGAAACATTGCCAAGCATCATTTTGGTTCCAATGGAGTAGAATGGATGCTTCGCAACTTTGTTACCCGAAATAGAGCACTTAGGCTCGAACACAAGTTTTGCATCTTTTTACGTGCCGAAGGGTAGCAAAATGCTCCGAAACACTCCTAAACATCATTTTGGTTCCAATGGAGTAGAATGGATGCTTCGCAACTTTGGTACCCCGAAATAGTGCACTCAGGCTCGAACACAAGTTTTGCATCTTTTACGTCCCAAAGGTATGCGAAATGCTCCGAAACACTCCCAAACATCATTTTGGTTCCAATTCAGTAGAATGGATGCTTTGCAACTTCAGTACCCCAAAATAGTGCATTCAGGCCCGAAACACAAGTTTTGCATCTTTTTACGTGCCGAAGGTTAGCGAAATGCTCCGAAACACTCCCAGACATCATTTTGGATCCAATGGAGTAGAATGGATGCTTCGCAAGTTTGGCACCCCGAAATAGTGCACTCAGGCTCGAACACAAGTTTTGCATCTTTTTACGTGTCGAAGGTTAGCGAAATGCTCCGAAACACTCCCAAACATCATTTTGGTTTCAATTGATAGAATGGATGCTTTGCAACTTTGGTACCCCAAAATAGTGCATTCAGGCTCGAACACAAGTTTTGTATCTTTTACGTGCCGAAGGTTAGCGAAATGCTCCGAAACACTGCCAAACATCATTTTGGGTCGAATGGACTGGAATGGATGCTTACCAACTTTGGTACCCCGAAATAGTGCACTCAGGCTCGAACACAAGTTTTGCATCTTTTTACGTGTCGAAGGTTAGCGAAATGCTCCGAAATACTGCCAAACATCATTTTGGTTCCATTGGATAGAATGGATGCTTTGCAACTTTGGTACCCCGAAATAGTGCATTCAGGCTCGAACACAAGTTTTACATCTTTTACGTGCCGAAGGTTAGCGAAATGCTCCGAAACACTGCCAAACATCATTTTGGGTCGAATGGACTGGAATGGATGCTTCCCAACTTTGGTACCCCGAAATAGTGCACTCAGGCTCGAACACAAGTTTTGCATCTATTTACGTGCCGAAGGTTAGCGAAATGCACCGAAACACTCCGAAACATCATTTTGGTTCCAATGGAGTAGAATGGATGCTTCGCAACTTTGGCACCCGGAAATACTGCATTCAGGCTCAAACACAGGTTTTGCATCTTTTACGTGCCGAAGGTTAGCAAAATGCTCCGAAACACTCCCAAACATCATTTTAGGTCGAATGGCCTAGAATGGATGCTTCCCAACTTTGGTAACCCGAAGTAGTGCACTCAGGCTCGAACACAAGTTTTGCATCTTTTTACGTGCCGAAGGTTAGTGAAATGCTCCGAAACAATACCAAACATCATTTTGGTTCCAATGGAGTAGAATGGATGCTTCGCAACTTTGGTACCCTGAAATAGTGCACTCAGGCTCGAACACAAGTTTTGCATCTTTTATGTCCCAAAGGTTTGCGAAATGCACCGAAACACTCCCAAACATCATTTTGGGTCGAACGGACTGGAATGGATGCTTCCCAACTTTGGTACACCGAAATAGTGCACTCAGGCTCGAACACAGGTTTTGCATCTTTTACATGCCGATGGTTAGCGAAATGCTCCGAAACACTCCCAGACATCATTTTGGGTCGAATGGACTAGAATGGATGCTTCCCAACTTTGGTTACCCGAAATAGTGCACTAACGCTCGAACACAAGGTTTGCATCTTTTTACGTGCCGAAGGTTAGCGAAATGCTCCGAAACACTCCCAAACATCATTTTGGGTCCAATGGAGTAGAATGGATGCTTCCCAATTTTGGTACCCCGAAATAGTGCGTTCAGGCTCGAACACAAGTTTTGCATCTTTTACGTCCCAAAGGTTAGCGAAATGCTCCGAAACATTGCCAAGCATAATTTTGGTTCCAATGGAGTAGAATGGATGCTTCGCAACTTTGGTACCCGAAATAGAGCACTTAGGCTCGAACACAAGTTTTGCATCTTTTTACGTGCTGAAGGGTAGCAAAATGCTCTGAAACACTCCTAAACATCATTTTGGTTCCAATGGAGTAGAATGGATGCTTCGCAACTTTGGTACCCCGAAATAGTGCACTCAGGCTCGAACACAAGTTTTGCATCTTTTACGTCCCAAAGGTTTGCGAAATGCTCCGAAACACTCCCAAACATCATTTTGGTTCCAATTCAGTAGAATGGATGCTTTGCAACTTCAGTACCCCAAAATAGTGCATTCAGGCCCGAAACACAAGTTTTGCATCTTTTTACGTGCCGAAGGTTAGCGAAATGCTCCGAAACACTCCCAGACATCATTTTGGTTCCAATGGAGTAGAATGGATGCTTCGCAACTTTGGCACCCCGAAATAGTGCACTCAGGCTCGAACACAAGTTTTGCATCTTTTTACGTGTCGAAGGTTAGCGAAATGCTCCGAAACACTCCCAAACATCATTTTGGTTCCAATTGATAGAATGGATGCTTTGCAACTTTGGTACCCCAAAATAGTGCATTTAGGCTCGAACACAAGTTTTGTATCTTTTACGTGCCGAAGGTTAGCGAAATGCTCCGAAACACTGCCAAACATCATTTTGGATCGAATGGACTGGAATGGATGCTTACCAACTTTGGTACCCCGAAATAGTGCACTCAGGCTCGAACACAAGTTTTGCATCTTTTTACGTGTCGAAGGTTAGCGAAATGCTCCGAAACACTGCCAAACATCATTTTGGTTCCATTGGATAGAATGGATGCTTTGCAACTTTGGTACCCCGAAATAGTGCATTCAGGCTCGAACACAAGTTTTACATCTTTTACGTGCCAAAGGTTAGCGAAATGCTCCGAAACACTGCCAAACATCATTTTGGGTCGAATGGACTGGAATGGATGCTTACCAACTTTGGTACCCCGAAATAGTGCACTCAGGCTCGAACACAAGTTTTGCATCTTTTTACGTGTCGAAGGTTAGCGAAATGCTCGGAAACACTGCCAAACATCATTTTGGTTCCATTGGATAGAATGGATGCTTTGCAACTTTGGTACCCCGAAATAGTGCATTCAGGCTCGAACACAAGTTTTACATCTTTTACGTGCCGAAGGTTAGCGAAATGCTCCGAAACACTGCCAAACATCATTTTGGGTCGAATGGACTGGAATGGATGCTTCCCAACTTTGGTACCCCGAAATAGTGCACTCAGGCTCGAACACAAGTTTTGCATCTATTTACGTGCCGAAGGTTTGCGAAATGCACCGAAACACTCCGAAACATCATTTTGGTTCGAATGGAGTAGAATGGATGCTTCGCAACTTTGGCACCCCGAAATACTGCATTCAGGCACGAACGTAGGTTTTGCATCTTTTACGTGCCGAAGGTTAGCGAAATGCTCTGAAACACTCCCAAACATCATTTTGGGTCTAATGGACTAGAAGGGACGCTTCCCAACTTTGGTACCCCGAAATAGAGCACTCTGGCTCGAACACAAGTTTTGCATCTTTTTACGTGCCGAAGTTGAATGAAATGCTCCGAAACACTCCCAAACATCATTTTGGTTCCATTGGGGTAGAATGGATACTTCGCAACTTTGGTACCCCGAAATAGTGCATTCAGGCTCGAACACAAGTTTTGCATCTTTTACATGCCGAAGGTTAGCAAAATGCTCCGAAACACTGCCAAACATCATTTTGGGTCGAATGGACTGGATTGGATGCGTCCCAACTTTGGTACCCCGAAATAGTGCACTCAGGCTCGAACACAAGTATTGCATCTTTTTACGTGCCGAAGGTTAGCGAAACGCTCCGAAACACTGCCAAACAACATTTTAGGTCGAATGGACTGGAATGGATGCTTCCCAACTTTGGTACCCCGAAATAGTACATTCAGGCTCGAAAACAAGTTTTGCATCTTTTACGTGCCGAAGGTTTGCGAAATGCTCCGAAACACTGCCAAACATCATTTTGGGTCGAATGGACTGGAATGGATGCTTCCCAACTTTGGTACCCCGAAATAGAGCACTCAGGCTCGAACACAAGTTTTGCATCTTTTTACGTGTCGAAGGTTAGCGAAATGCACCGAAACACTCCGAAACATCATTTTGGTTCCAATGGAGTAGAATGGATGCTTCGCAACTTTGGCACCCGGAAATACTCCATTCAGGCTCAAACACAGGTTTTGCATCTTTTACGTGCCGAAGGTTAGCGAAATGCTTCGAAACACTCCAAAACATCATTTTGGGTCGAATGGACTAGAATGGATGCTTCCCAACTTAGGTAACCCGAAATAGTACACTCAGGCTCGAACACAAGTTTTGCATCTTTTTACGTGCCGAAGGTTAGCGAAATGCTCCGAAACACTACCAAACATCATTTTGGGTCCAATGGAGTAGAATGGATGCTTCTCAACTTTGGTACCCAGAAATAGTGCATTCAGGCTCGAACACAAGTTTTGCATATTTTACGTGCCGAAGGTTAGCGAAAAGCTCCGAAACACTGCCAAACATCATTTTGGGTCGAATGGACTGGAATGGATGCGTCCCAACTTTGGTACCTCGAAATAGTGCACTCAGGCTTGAACACAAGTTTTGCATCTTATTACGTGCCGAAGGTTAGCGAAACGCTCCGAAACACTACCAAACATCATTTTGGGTCGAATGGACTGGAATGGATGCTTCCCAACTTTGGTACCCCGAAATAGTACATTCAGGCTCGAAAACAAGTTGTGCATCTTTTACGTGCCGAAGGTTTGCGAAATGCTCCGAAACACTGCCAAACATCATTTTGGGTCGAATGGACTGGAATGGATGCTTCCCAACTTTGGTACCCCGAAATAATGCACTCAGGCTAGAACTCAAGTTTTGCATCTTTTTACGTGCCGAAGGTTAGCGAAATGCACCGAAACACTCCGAAACATCATTTTGGTTCCAATGGAGTAGAATGGATGCTTCGCAACTTTGGCACCCGGAAATACTCCATTCAGGCTCAAACACAGGTTTTGCATCTTTTACGTGCCGAAGGTTAGCGAAATGCTTCGAAACACTCCAAAACATCATTTTGGGTCGAATGGACTAGAATGGATGCTTCCCAACTTAGGTAACCCGAAATAGTACACTCAGGCTCGAACACAAGTTTTGCATCTTTTTTAGGTGTCGAAGGTTAGTGAAATGCTCCGAAACACTACCAAACATCATTTTGGGTCCAATGGAGTAGAATGGATGCTTCCCAATTTTGATACCCCGAAATAGTGCGTTCAGGCTCGAACACAAGTTTTGCATCTTTTACGTCCCAAAGGTTAGCGATATGCTCCGAAACATTGCCAAGCATCATTTTGGTTCCAATGGAGTAGAATGGATGCTTCGCAACTTTGGTACTCGAAATAGAGCACTCAGGCTCGAACACAAGTTTTGCATCGTTTTGCGTGCCGAAGGTTAGCGAAATGCTCTGAAACACTCCCAAACATCATTTTGGGTCTAATGGACTAGAAGGGACGCTTCCCAACTTTGGTACCCCGAAATAGAGCACTCAGGCTCGAACACAAGTTTTCATCTTTTTACGTGTCGAAGTTTAATGAAATGCTCCGAAACACTCCCAAACATCATTTTGGTTCCAATGGGGTAGAACGGATGCTTCGCAACTTTGGTACCCCGAAATAGTGCATTCAGGCTCGAACACAAGTTTTGCATATTTTACGTGCCGAAGGTTAGCGAAAAGCTCCGAAACACTGCCAAACATCATTTTGGGTCGAATGGACTGGAATGGATGCGTCCCAACTTTGGTACCTCGAAATAGTGCACTCAGGCTCGAACACAAGTTTTGCATCTTATTACGTGCCGAAGGTTAGCGAAACGCTCCGAAACACTACCAAACATCATTTTGGGTCGAATGGACTGGAATGGATGCTTCCCAACTTTGGTACCCCAAAATAGTGCATTCAGGCTCGAACACAAGTTTTGCATCTTTTACGTGCCAAAAGTTAGCGAAATGCTCCGAAACACTGCCAAACATCATTTTGGTCGAATGGACTGGAATGGATGCTTCCCAACTTTGGTACCCTGAAATAGTGCACTCAGGCTCGAACACAAGTTTTCCATCTTTTTATGTGCTGAAGGTTAGCGAAATGCACCGAAACACTTCGAAACATCATTTTGGTTCCAATGGAGTAGAATGGATGCTTCGCAACTTTGGCCCCCGAAAATACTGCATTCAGGCTCAAACACAGGTTTTGCATCTTTTACGTGCCGAAGGTTAGCGAAATGCTTCGAAACACTCCCAAACATCATTTTGGGTCGAATGGACTAGATGGATGCTTCCCAACTTAGGTAACCCGAAATAGTGCACTCAGGCTCGAACACAAGTTTTGCATCTTTTTTACATGTCGAAGGTTAGCGAAATGCTCCGAAACACTACCAAACATCATTTTGGGTCCAATGCAGTAGAATGGATGCTTCCCAATTTTGGTACCCCGAAATAGTGCGTTCAGGCTCGAACACAAGTTTTGCATCTTTGACGTCCCAAAGGTTAGCGAAATGTTCCGAAACATTGCCAAGCATCATTTTGGTTCGAATGGAGTAGAATGGATGCTTCGCAACTTTGGTACCCGAAATAGAGCACTCAGGCTCGAACACAAGTTCTGCATCTTTTTACGTGCCGAAGGTTAGCGAAATGCTCCGAAATACTCCCAAACATCATTTTGAATCCAATGGAGTAGAATGGATGCTTCGCAACTTTGGTACCCCGAAATAGTGCACTCAGGCTCGAACACAAGTTTTGCATCTTTTGCGTCCCAAAGGTTTGTGAAATGCTCCGAAACACTCCCAAACATCATTTTGGTTCCAATGGAGTAGAATGGATGCTTTGCAACTTCGGTACCCCAAAATAGTCCATTCACGCCCGAAACACAAGTTTTGCATCTTTTTACGTTCCGAAGGTTAGCGAAATGCTCCGAAACACTCCCAAACATCATTTTGGTTCTAATGGAGTAGAATGGATGCTTCGCAACTTTGGCACCCCGAAATACTGCATTCAGGCACGAACACTGGTTTTGCATCTTTTACGTGCCGAAGGTTAGCGAAATGCTCCGAAACACTACCAAACATCATTTTGGGTCTAATGGACTAGAAGGGATGCTTCCCAACTTTGGTACCCCGAAATAGAGCACTCAGGCTCGAACACAATTTTTGCATCTTTTTACGTGCTGAAGGTTAATGAAATGCTCCGAAACACTCCCAAACATCATTTTGGTTCCAATGGGGTAGAATGGATGCTTCGCAACTTTGGTACCCCGAAATAGTGCATTCAGGCTCGAACACAAGTTTTGCATCTTTTACGTGCCGAATGTTAGCGAAATGCTCTGAAACACTCCCAGACATCATTTTGGTTCAACTGGATAGAATGGATGCTTTGCAACTTTGGTACCACGAAATAGTGCATTCAGGCTCGAACATAGGTTTTGCATCTTTTACGTGCCGAAGGTTAGCGAAATGCTTCGAAACACTCCAAAACATCATTTTGGGTCGAATGGACTAGAATGGATGCTTCCCAACTTAGGTAACCCGAAATAGTACACTCAGGCTCGAACACAAGTTTTGCATCTTTTTTACGTGTCGAAGGTTAGCGAAATGCTCCGAAACACTACCAAACATCATTTTGGGTCCAATGGAGTAGAATGGATGCTTCCCAATTTTGATACCCCGAAATAGTGCGTTCAGGCTCGAACACAAGTTTTGCATCTTTTACGTCCCAAAGGTTAGCGATATGCTCCGAAACATTGCCAAGCATCATTTTGGTTCCAATGGAGTAGAATGGATGCTTCGCAACTTTGGTACTCGAAATAGAGCACTCAGGCTCGAACACAAGTTTTGCATCGTTTTGCGTGCCGAAGGTTAGCGAAATGCTCTGAAACACTCCCAAACATCATTTTGGGTCTAATGGACTAGAAGGGACGCTTCCCAACTTTGGTACCCCGAAATAGAGCACTCAGGCTCGAACGCAAGTTTTGCATCTTTTTACGTGCCGAAGTTTAATGAAATGCTCCGAAACACTCCCAAACATCATTTTGGTTCCAATGGGGTAGAACGGATGCTTCGCAACTTTGGTACCCCGAAATAGTGCATTCAGGCTCGAACACAAGTTTTGCATATTTTACGTGCCGAAGGTTAGCGAAAAGCTCCGAAACACTGCCAAACATCATTTTGGGTCGAATGGACTGGAATGGATGCGTCCCAACTTTGGTACCTCGAAATAGTGCACTCAGGCTCGAACACAAGTTTTGCATCTTATTACGTGCCGAAGGTTAGCGAAACGCTCCGAAACACTACCAAACATCATTTTGGGTCGAATGGACTGGAACGGATGCTTCCCAACTTTGGTACCCCAAAATAGTGCATTCAGGCTCGAACACAAGTTTTGCATCTTTTACGTGCCAAAAGTTAGCGAAATGCTCCGAAACACTGCCAAACATCATTTTGGTCGAATGGACTGGAATGGATGCTTCCCAACTTTGGTACCCTGAAATAGTGCACTCAGGCTCGAACACAAGTTTTCCATCTTTTTATGTGCTGAAGGTTAGCGAAATGCACCGAAACACTTCGAAACATCATTTTGGTTCCAATGGAGTAGAATGGATGCTTCGCAACTTTGGCCCCCGAAAATACTGCATTCAGGCTCAAACACAGGTTTTGCATCTTTTACGTGCCGAAGGTTAGCGAAATGCTTCGAAACACTCCCAAACATCATTTTGGGTCGAATGGACTAGATGGATGCTTCCCAACTTAGGTAACCCGAAATAGTGCACTCAGGCTCGAACACAAGTTTTGCATCTTTTTTACATGTCGAAGGTTAGCGAAATGCTCCGAAACACTACCAAACATCATTTTGGGTCCAATGCAGTAGAATGGATGCTTCCCAATTTTGGTACCCCGAAATAGTGCGTTCAGGCTCGAACACAAGTTTTGCATCTTTTACGTCCCAAAGGTTAGCGAAATGTTCCGAAACATTGCCAAGCATCATTTTGGTTCGAATGGAGTAGAATGGATGCTTCGCAACTTTGGTACCCGAAATAGAGCACTCAGGGTCGAACACAAGTTCTGCATCTTTTTACGTGCCGAAGGTTAGCGAAATGCTCCGAAATACTCCCAAACATCATTTTGAATCCAATGGAGTAGAATGGATGCTTCGCAACTTTGGTACCCCGAAATAGTGCACTCAGGCTCGAACACAAGTTTTGCATCTTTTGCGTCCCAAAGGTTTGTGAAATGCTCCGAAACACTCCCAAACATCATTTTGGTTCCAATGGAGTAGAATGGATGCTTTGCAACTTCGGTACCCCAAAATAGTCCATTCACGCCCGAAACACAAGTTTTGCATCTTTTTACGTGCCGAAGGTTAGCGAAATGCTCCGAAACACTCCCAAACATCATTTTGGTTCTAATGGAGTAGAATGGATGCTTCGCAACTTTGGCACCCCGAAATACTGCATTCAGGCACGAACACTGGTTTTGCATCTTTTACGTGCCGAAGGTTAGCGAAATGCTCCGAAACACTACCAAACATCATTTTGGGTCTAATGGACTAGAAGGGATGCTTCCCAACTTTGGTACCCCGAAATAGAGCACTCAGGCTCGAACACAATTTTTGCATCTTTTTACGTGCTGAAGGTTAATGAAATGCTCCGAAACACTCCCAAACATCATTTTGGTTCCAATGGGGTAGAATGGATGCTTCGCAACTTTGGTACCCCGAAATAGTGCATTCAGGCTCGAACACAAGTTTTGCATCTTTTACGTGCCGAATGTTAGCGAAATGCTCCGAAACACTGCCAAACATCATTTTGGGTCGAATGGACTGGAATGGATGTGTCCTAACTTTGGTACCCCAAAATAGTGCACTCAGGCTCGAACACAAGTTTTGCATCTTTTTACGTGCCGAAGGTTAGCGAAATGCACCGAAACACTCCGAAACATCATTTTGGTTCCAATGGAGTAGAATGGATGCTTCGCAACTTTGGCACCCGGAAATACTGCATTCAGGCTCAAACACAGGTTTTGCATCTTTTACGTGCCGAAGGTTAGCGAAATGCTCCGAAACACTCCCAAACATCATTTTGGTTCCAATGGAGTAGAATGGATGCTTCGCAACTTTGGCACCCCGAAATAGTGCACTCAGGCTCGAACACAAGCTTTGCATCTTTTTACGTGTCGAAGGTTAGCGAAATGCTCTGAAACACTCCCAGACATCATTTTAGTTCAACTGGATAGAATGGATGCTTTGCAACTTTGGTACCACGAAATAGTGCATTCAGGCTCGAACATAGGTTTTGCATCTTTTACGTGCCGAAGGTTAGCGAAATGCTTCGAAACACTCCAAAACATCATTTTGGGTCGAATGGACTAGAATGGATGCTTCCCAACTTAGGTAACCCGAAATAGTACACTCAGGCTCGAACACAAGTTTTGCATCTTTTTTACGTGTCGAAGGTTAGCGAAATGCTCCGAAACACTACCAAACATCATTTTGGGTTCAATGGAGTAGAATGGATGCTTCCCAATTTTGATACCCCGAAATAGTGCGTTCAGGCTCGAACACAAGTTTTGCATCTTTTACGTCCCAAAGGTTAGCGATATGCTCCGAAACATTGCCAAGCATCATTTTGGTTCCAATGGAGTAGAATGGATGCTTCGCAACTTTGGTACTCGAAATAGAGCACTCAGGCTCGAACACAAGTTTTGCATCGTTTTGCGTGCCGAAGGTTAGCGAAATGCTCTGAAACACTCCCAAACATCATTTTGGGTCTAATGGACTAGAAGGGACGCTTCCCAACTTTGGTACCCCGAAATAGAGCACTCAGGCTCGAACGCAAGTTTTGCATCTTTTTACGTGCCGAAGTTTAATGAAATGCTCCGAAACACTCCCAAACATCATTTTGG
Source organism: Cenchrus fungigraminus (assembly GCA_036936925.1). Taxonomy (NCBI): domain Eukaryota; kingdom Viridiplantae; phylum Streptophyta; class Magnoliopsida; order Poales; family Poaceae; genus Cenchrus; species Cenchrus fungigraminus. The sequence goes on from CM072780.1 coordinate 52,131,526, forward strand.
TTCCAATGGGGTAGAACGGATGCTTCGCAACTTTGGTACCCCGAAATAGTGCATTCAGGCTCGAACACAAGTTTTGCATATTTTACGTGCCGAAGGTTAGCGAAAAGCTCTGAAACACTGCCAAACATCATTTTGGGTCGAATGGACTGGAATGGATGCGTCCCAACTTTGGTACCTCGAAATAGTGCACTCAGGCTCGAACACAAGTTTTGCATCTTATTACGTGCCGAAGGTTAGCGAAACGCTCCGAAACACTACCAAACATCATTTTGGGTCGAATGGACTGGAATGGATGCTTCCCAACTTTGGTACCCCAAAATAGTGCATTCAGGCTCGAACACAAGTTTTGCATCTTTTACGTGCCAAAAGTTAGCGAAATGCTCCGAAACACTGCCAAACATCATTTTGGGTCGAATGGACTGGAATGGATGCTTCCCAACTTTGGTACCCTGAAATAGTGCACTCAGGCTCGAACACAAGTTTTCCATCTTTTTATGTGCTGAAGGTTAGCGAAATGCACCGAAACACTTCGAAACATCATTTTGGTTCCAATGGAGTAGAATGGATGCTTCGCAACTTTGGCCCCCGAAAATACTGCATTCAGGCTCAAACACAGGTTTTGCATCTTTTACGTGCCGAAGGTTAGCGAAATGCTTCGAAACACTCCCAAACATCATTTTGGGTCGAATGGACTAGATGGATGCTTCCCAACTTAGGTAACCCGAAATAGTGCACTCAGGCTCGAACACAAGTTTTGCATCTTTTTTACATGTCGAAGGTTAGCGAAATGCTCCGAAACACTACCAAACATCATTTTGGGTCCAATGCAGTAGAATGGATGCTTCCCAATTATGGTACCCCGAAATAGTGCGTTCAGGCTCGAACACATGTTTTGCATCTTTTACGTCCCAAAGGTTAGCGAAATGTTCCGAAACATTGCCAAGCATCATTTTGGTTCGAATGGAGTAGAATGGATGCTTCGCAACTTTGGTACCCGAAATAGAGCACTCAGGCTCGAACACAAGTTCTGCATCTTTTTACGTGCCGAAGGTTAGCGAAATGCTCCGAAATACTCCAAAACATCATTTTGAATCCAATGGAGTAGAATGGATGCTTCGCAACTTTGGTACCCCGAAATAGTGCACTCAGGCTCGAACACAAGTTTTGCATCTTTTGCGTCCCAAAGGTTTGTGAAATGCTCCGAAACACTCCCAAACATCATTTTGGTTCCAATGGAGTAGAATGGATGCTTTGCAACTTCGGTACCCCAAAATAGTGCATTCACGCCCGAAACACAAGTTTTGCATCTTTTTACGTGCCGAAGGTTAGCGAAATGCTCCGAAACACTCCCAAACATCATTTTGGTTCTAATGGAGTAGAATGGATGCTTCACAACTTTGGCACCCCGAAATACTGCATTCAGGCACGAACACTGGTTTTGCATCTTTTACGTGCCGAAGGTTAGCGAAATGCTCCGAAACACTCCAAAACATCATTTTGGGTCTAATGGACTAGAAGGGATGCTTCCCAACTTTGGTACCCCGAAATAGAGCACTCAGGCTCGAACACAATTTTTGCATCTTTTTACGTGCTGAAGGTTAATGAAATGCTCCGAAACACTCCCAAACATCATTTTGGTTCCAATGGGGTAGAATGGATGCTTCGCAACTTTGGTACCCCGAAATAGTGCATTCAGGCTCGAACACAAGTTTTGCATCTTTTACGTGCCGAATGTTAGCGAAATGCTCCGAAACACTGCCAAACATCATTTTGGGTCGAATGGACTGGAATGGATGTGTCCTAACTTTGGTACCCCAAAATAGTGCACTCAGGCTCGAACACAAGTTTTGCATCTTTTTACGTGCCGAAGGTTAGCGAAATGCACCGAAACACTCCGAAACATCATTTTGGTTCCAATGGAGTAGAATGGATGCTTCGCAACTTTGGCACCCGGAAATGCTGCATTCAGGCTCAAACACAGGTTTTGCATCTTTTACGTGCCGAAGGTTAGCGAAATGCTCCGAAACACTCCCAAACATCATTTTGGTTCCAATGGAGTAGAATGGATGCTTCGCAACTTTGGCACCCCGAAATAGTGCACTCAGGCTCGAACACAAGCTTTGCATCTTTTTACGTGTCGAAGGTTAGCGAAATGCTCTGAAACACTCCCAGACATCATTTTGCTTCAACTGGATAGAATGGATGCTTTGCAACTTTGGTACCACGAAATAGTGCATTCAGGCTCGAACACAAGTTTTGCATCTTTTACGTGCCGAAAGTTAGCGAAATGCTCCGAAACACTGCCAAACATCATTTTGGGTCGAATGGACTGGAATGGATGCTTCCCAACTTTGGTACCCCGAAATAGTGCACTCAGGCTCGAACACAAGTTTTGAGTCTTTTTACGTGTCGAAGGTTAGCGAAATGCTCCGAAACACTCCCAAACATCATTTTGGTTTCAATGGATAGAATGGATGCTTCCCAACTTAGGTAACCCGAAATAGTGCACTCAGGCTCGAACACAAGTTTTGTATCTTTTTTACGTGTCAAAAGTTAGCGAAATGCTCCGAAACACTACCAAACATCATTTTGGTTCCAATGGAGTAGAATGGATGCTTCGCAACTTCGGTACCCGAAATAGAGCACTCAGGCTCGAACACAAGTTTTGCATCTTTTGACGTGCCGAAGGTTAGCGAAATGCTCCGAAACACTCCCAAACATCATTTTGGTTCCAATGGAGTAGAATGGATGCTTCGCAACTTTGGTACCCCAAAATAGTGCATTCAGGCTCGAACACAAGTTTTGCATCTTTTACGTCCCAAAGGTTAGCGAAATGCTCCGAAACATTGCCAAGCATCATTTTGGTTCCAATGGAGTAGAATGGACGCTTCACAACTTTGTTACCCGAAATAGAGCACTCAGGCTCGAACACAAGTTTTGCATCTTTTTACGTGCCGAAGGTTAGCGAAATGCTCCGAAACACTCCCAAACATCATTTTGGGTCGAATGGACTAGAATGGATGCTTCCCAACTTTGGTACCTCGAAATAGAGCACTCAGGCTCGAACACAAGTTTTGCATCTTTTGACGTGCCGAAGGTTAGCGAAATGCTCCGAAACACTCCCAAACATCATTTTGGTTCCAATGGAGTAGAATGGTTGCTTCGCAACTTTGGTACCCCAAAATAGTGCATTCAGGCTCGTACACAAGTTTTGCATCTTTTACGTCCCAAAGGTTAGCGAAATGCTCCGAAACATTGCCAAGCATCATTTTGGTTCCAATGGAGTAGAATGGACGCTTCACAACTTTGTTACCCGAAATAGAGCACTCAGGCTCGAACACAAGTTTTGCATCTTTTTACGTGCCGAAGGTTAGCGAAATGCTCCGAAACACTCCCAAACATCATTTTGATTCCAATGGAGTAGAATGGATGCTTCGCAACTCTGGTACCCCGAAATAGTGCACTCAAGCTCGAACACAAGTTTTGCATCTTTTACGTCCCAAAGGTTTGTGAAATGCTCCGAAACACTCCCAAACATCATTTTCGTTCCAATGGAGTAGAATGGATGCTTTGCAACTTCGGTACCCCAAAATAGTGCATTCAGGCCCGAAACACAAGTTTTGCATCTTTTTACGTGCCGAAGGTTAGCGAAATGCTCCGAAACATTCCCAAACATCATTTTGGTTCCAATGGAGTAGAATGGATGCTTCGCAACTTTGGCACCCCGAAATACGACATTCAGGCGCGAACACAGGTTTTGCATCTTTTACGTGCCGAAGGTTAGCGAAATGCTCCGAAACACTCCCAAACATCATTTTGGGTCTAATGGACTAGAAGGGATGCTTCCCAACTTTGGTACCCCGAAATAGAGCACTCAGGCTCGAACACAAGATTTGCGTCTTTTTACGTGCCGAAGGTTAATGAAATGCTCCGAAACACACCCAAACATCATTTTGGTTCCAATGGGGTAGAATGGATGCATTGCAACTTTGGTACCCCGAAATAGTGCATTCAGGCTCGAACACAAGTTTAGCATCTTTTACGTAACGAAGGTTAGCGAAATGCTCCGAAACACTGCCAAACATCATTTTGGGTCGAATGGACTGGAATAGATGCGTCCCAACTTTGGTACCCCAAAATAGTGCACTCAGGCTCGAACACAAGTTTTGCATCTTTTTACGTGCCGAAGGTTAGAGAAACGCTCCGAAACACTCCCAAACATCATTTTGGGTCCAATGGAGTAGAATGGATGCTTCACAACTTTGGTACCCCGAAATAGTGCATTCAGCCTCGAACACAAGTTTTGCATCTTTTACGTCCCAAAGGTTAGCGAAATGCTACGAAACACTCCCAAACATCATTTTGGTTCCAAAGGAGTAGAATGGATGCTTCGCAAGTTCGCTGCCCCAAAATAGTGCATTCATGCCCGAAACACAAGTTTTGCATCTTTTTACGTGCCGAAGGTTAGCGAAATGCTCCGAAACACTCCCAAACATCATTTTGGGTCCAATGGAGTAGAATGGATGATTCGCAACTTTGGTACCCCAAAATAGTGCATTCAGGCTCGAACAAAAGTTTTGCTTCTTTTACGTCCCAAAGGTTAGCGAAATGCTCTGAAACACTGGCAAACATCATTTTGGTTCCAATGGAGTAGAATGGATGCTTCACAACTTTGGCAGCCCGAAATACTGCATTCAGGCTCGAACACAGGTTTCGCATCTTTTACGTGCCGAAGGTTAGCGAAATGCTCCGAAACACTCCCAAACATCATTTTGGGTCGAATGGACTAGAATGGATGCTTCCCAACTTTGGTACCTCGAAATAGAGCACTCAGGCTCGAACACAAGTTTTGCATCTTTTTACGTGCTGAAGGTAAGCGAAATGCTCTGAGACACTACCAAACATCATTTTGGTTCCAATGGAGTAGAATGGATGCTTCGCAACTTTGGTACCCCGACATAGTGCATTCAGGCTCGAACACAAGTTTTGCATCTTTTACGTGCCGAAGGTTAGCGAAATGCTCTGAAACACTCCCAAACATCATTTTGGGTCGAATGGACTAGAATGGATACTTCCCAACTTTGGTACCTCGAAATAGAGCACTCAGGCTCGAACACAAGTTTTGCATCTTTTACGTGCCGAAGGTTAGCGAAATGCTCCGAAACAATCCCAAACATCATTTTTGTTCCGATGGATAGAATGGATGCTTTGCAACTTTGGTACCCCGAAATAGTGCATTCAGGCTCGAACACAAGTTTTGCATCTTTTACGTGCCGAAGGTTAGCGAAATGCTCTGAAATACTGCCAAACATCATTTTGGGTCGAATGGACTAGAATGGATGCTTCCCAACTTTGGTACCCCAAAATAGTGCACTCAGGCTCGAACACAAGTTTTGCTTCTTTTTACGTGCCGAAGGTTAGCGAAATGCACCGAAACACTCCCAAACATCATTTTGGTTCCAATGGAGTAGAATGGATGCTTCGCAACATTGGTACCCGAAATAGAGCACTCAGGCTCGAACACAAGTTTTGCATCTTTTTTCGTGCCGAAGGTTAGCGAAATGCTCTGAAACACTCCCAAACATCATTTTGATTCCAATGGAGTAGAATGGATGTTTCGCAACTTTGGTACCCCGAAATAGTGCACTCAGGCTCGAACACAAGTTTTGCATCTTTTACGTCCCAAAGGTTTGCGAAATGCTCCGAAACACTCCCAAACATCATTTTGTTTCCAATGGAGTAGAATGGATGCTTGGCAACTTCGGTACCCCAAAATAGTGCATTCAGGCTCGAACACAAGTTTTGCATCTTTTTACGTGCCGAAGGTTAGCGAAATGCTCCGAAACACTCCCAAACATCATTTTGGTTCCAATGGAGTAGAATGTATGCTTCGCAATTTTGGCACCCCGAAATACTGCATTCAGGCACGAACATAGGTTTTGCATCTTTTACGTGCCGAAGGTTAGCGAAATGCTCCGAAACACTCCAAACATCATTTTGGGTCTAATGGACTAGAAGGGATGCTTCCCAACTTTGGTACCCCGAAATAGAGCACTCAGGCTCGAACACAAGTTTTGCATCTTTTTACGTGCCGAAGGTTAATGAAATGCTCTGAAACACTCCCAAACATCATTTTGGTTCCAATGGGGTAGAATGGATGCATCGCAACTTTGGTACCCCGAAATAGTGCATTCAGGCTCGAACACAAGTTTTGCATCTTTTTACGTGCCGAAGGTTAGCGAAATGCTCCGAAACACTCCCAAACATCATTTTGGTTCCAATGTAGTAGAATGGATGCTTCGCAACTTTGGCACCCCGAAATACTGCATTTAGGCTCGAACACAGGTTTTGCATCTTTTACGTGCCGAAGGTTAGCGAAATGCTCTGAAACACTTCCAAACATCATTTTGGGTCCAATGTACTGGAATGGAGGCTTCCCATCTTTGGTACCCCGAAATAGAGCACTCAGGCTCGAACACAAGTTTTGCATCTTTTAACGTGCCGAAAGTTAGGAAATGCTCCGAAACACTCCCAAACATCATTTTGGGTCCAATGGAGTAGAATGGTTGCTTCGCAACTTCGGTACCCCGAAATACTGTGCTCAGGCTCGAACAAAACTTTTGCATCTTTTTACGTGCCGAAGGTTAGCGAAATGCTCCGAAACACTCCGAAACATCATTTTGGGTCCAATGGAGTAGAATGGATGCTTCACAACTTTGGTACCCCAAAATAGTGCATTCAGGCTCGAACACAAGTTTTGCATCTTTTACGTCCCAAAGGTTAGCGAAATGCTCTGAAACACTCCCAAACATCATTTTGGTTCCTATGGAGTAGAATGGATGCTTTGCAACTTCGGTACCCCAAAATAGTGCATTCAGGCCCGAAACACAAGTTTTGCAACTTTTTACGTGCCGAAGGTTAGCGAAATGCTTCGAAACATTCCCAAACAACATTTTCGTTCCAATGCAGTAGAATGCATGCTTCGCAACTTCGGTACCCCAAAATAGTGCATTTAGGCTCGAACACAGGTTTTGCATCTTTTACGTGCCGAAGGTTAGCGAAATGATCCGAAACACTCCCAAACATCATTTTGGTTCCTATGGAGTAGAATGGATGCTTTGCAACTTCGGTACCCCAAAATAGTGCATCCAGTCCCGAAACACAAGTTTTGCATCTTTTTACGTGCCGAAGGTTTTCGAAATGCTCCGAAACACTCCCAAACATCATTTTGGTTCCTATGGAGTAGAATGGATGCTTTGCAACTTCGGTACCCCAAAATAGTGCATCCAGGCCCGAAACACAAGTTTTGCATCTTTTTACGTGCCGAAGGTTAGCGAAATGCTCCGAAACACTCCCAAACATCATTTTGGTTCCAATGTAGTAGAATGGATGCTTCGCAACTTTGGCACCCCGAAATACTGCATTTAGGCTCGAACACAGGTTTTTCATCTTTTACGTGCCGAAGGTTAGAGAAATGCTCCGAAACGCTTCCAAACATCATTTAGGGTCCAATGGACTAGAATGGACGCTCCCCAACTTTGGTACCCCGAAATAGAGCAATCAGGCTCGAACACAAGTTTTGCATCTTTTTACGTGGCGAAGGTTAGCGAAATGCTTCGAAACACTCCCAAACATCATTTTGGGTCCAATGGAGTAGAATGGATGCTTCGCAACTTTGGTACCCCAAAATAGTGCATTCCGGCTCGAACACAAGTTTTGCATCTTTACATCCCAAAGGTTAGCGAAATGCTCCGAAACACCGCCAAACATCATTTTGGTTGCAATGGAGGAAAATGGATGCTTCGCAACTTCGGTACCCGAAATAGGGCACTCAGGCTCGAACACAAGTTTTGCATCTTTTTACGTTCCGAAGGTTAGCGAAATGCTCCGAAACACTCCTAAACATCATTTTGGTTCCAATGGAGTAGAATGGCTGCTTCGCAACTTTGGTACCCCAAAATAGTGCATTCAGGCTCGAACACAAGTTTTGCATCTTTTACATCCCAAAGGTTAGCGAAATGCTCCGAAACACTCCCAAACATCATTTTGGTTCCATTGGAGTAGAATGGATGCTTCGCAACTTTGGTACCCCGAAATAGTGCATTCAGGCTCGAACACAAGTTTTGCATCTTTTACGTGCCGAAGGTTAACGAAATGCTCGGAAACACTCCCAAACATCATTTTGGGTCGAATGGACTAGAATGGATGCTTCCCAACTATGGTACCCCGAAATAGTGTACTCAGGCTCGAACACAAGTTTTGCATCTTTTTACGTGCCGAAGGTTAGCGAAATGCTCCGAAACACTCCCAAACTTCATTTTGCTTCCAATGTTGAATGGATGCTTCACAACTTTGGTACCCCGAAATACTACATTCAGGCTGGAACACAGGTTTTGCATCTTTTGCATGACGAAGGTTTGCGAAATGCTCCGAAACACTCCGAAACATCATTTTGGGTCGAATAGACTAGAATGGATGCTTCCCAACTTTGGTACCCCGAAATAGTGCATTCAGGCTCGAACAAAAGTTTTGCATCTTTTTACGTGCCAAAGGTTAGCAAAATGCTCCGAAACACCCCCAAACATCATTTTGGGTCCAATGGAGTAGAATGGATGCTTCACAACTTTGGTACCCTGAAATAGTGCATTCAGGCTCGAACACAAGTTTTGCATCTTTTACGTCCCAAAGGTTAGCGAATTACTCCGAAACACTCCCAAACATCATTTTGATTCCAATGGAGTAGAATGAATGCTTCGCAACGTCGGTACCCCAAAATAGTGCATTCAGGCCCGAAACACAAGTTTTGCATCTTTTACGTCCCTAAGGTTAGCGAAATGCTCCGAAACACTCCCAAACATCATTTTGGGTCTAATGGAGTAGAATGGATGCTTCGCAACTTTGGTACCCCAAAATAGTGCATTCAGGCTCGAACACAAGTTTTGCATCTTTTACGTCCCAAAGGTTAGCGAAATGCTCCGAAACACTGCCAAACATCATTTTGGTTCCAATCGAGGAAAATGGATGCTTCGCAACTTTGGTACCCGAAATAGAGCACTCAGGCTCGAACACAAGTTTTGCATCTTTTTACGTGCCGAAGGTTAGCGAAATGCTCCGAAACACTCCCAAACATCATTTTCGATCCAATGGAGTAGAATTGATGCTTCACATCTTTGGTACCCCTGAAATAGTGCATTTAGGCTCGTACACAAGTTTTGCATCTTTTACGTCCCAAAGGTTAGCGAAATGCTCCGAAACACTCCCAAACATCATTTTGGTTCCAATGGAGAAGAATGGATGCTTTGCAACTTCGGGACCCCAAAATAGTGCATTCAGGCCCGAAACACAACTTTTGCATCTTTTTACGTGCCGAAGGTTAGCGAAATGCTCCGAAACAGTCCCAAACATCATTTTGGTTCCAATGGAGTAGAATGGATGCTTCGCAACTTTGGCACCCCGAAATACTGCATTTAGGCTCGAACACAGGTTTTGCATCTTTTACATGCCGAAGGTTAGCGAAATGCTCCGAAACACTCCCAAACATCATTTTGGGTCCAATGGAGTAGAATGGATGCTTCACAACTTTGGTACCCTGAAATAGTGCATTCAGGTTCGAACATAAGTTTTGCACCTTTTACGTCCCAAAGGTTAGCGAAATGCTCCGAAACACTCTCAAACATCATTTTGGTTCCTATGGAGTAGAATGGATGCTTCCCAACTTTGGTACCCCGAAATAGTGCATTCAGGCCTGAAACACAAGTTTTGCATCTTTTTACATGCTGAAGGTTAGCGAAATGCTCCAAAACACTGCCAAACATCATTTTGGTTCCAATGGGGTAGAATGGATGCTTCGCAACTTCGGTAGCCCAAAATAGTGCATTCAGGCTCGAACACCATCTTTTACGTCCCAAAGGTTAGCGAAATGCTTCGAAACACTGCCAAACATCATTTTGGTTCCAATGGAGTAGAACGGATGCTTCGCAACTTCGGTACCCCGGAATAGTGTGCTCAGGCTCGAACAAAAGTTTTGCATCTTTTTACGGGCGTAAGGTTAGCGAAATGCTTCGAGACAGTCCCAAACATCATTTTGGGTCCAATGGAGTAGAATAGATGCTTCACAAAATTGGTACCCCGAAATTGTGCATTCAGGCTCAAACACAAGTTTTGCATGTTTTACGTCCCAAAGGTTAGCGAAATGCTCCGAAACACTCCCAAACATCATTTTTGTTCCTATGGAGTAGATTGGATGCTTCCCAACTTTGGTACCCCGAAATAGAGCATTCAGGCCAGAAACACAAGTTTTGCATCTTTTTACGTGCTGAAGGTTAGCGAAATGCTCCAAAACTCTCCCAAATATCATTTTGGTTCCAATGGAGTAGAATGGATGTTTCGCAACTTCGGTACCCCAAAATAGTGCATTCAGGCTCGAACACCATCTTTTACGTCCCAAAGGTTAGCGATATGCTCCGAAACACTGCCAAACATCATTTTGGTTCCAATGGAGTAGAATGGATGCTTCGCAACTTCGGTACCCCGAAATAGTGTGCTCAGGCTTGAACAAAAGCTTTGCATCTTTTTACGTGCCGAAGGTTAGCGAAATGCTCCGAAACACTCCCAAACATCATTTTGGGTCCAATGGAGTAGATTGGATGCTTCACAACTTTGGTACCCCGAAATAGCGCATTCAGGCTTGAACACAAGTTTTACATCTTTTACGTCCCAAAGGTGAGCGAAATGCTCTGAAACACTCCCAAACATCATTTTGGTTCCTATGGAGTACAATGGATGCTTTGCAACTTCGGTACCCCAAAATTGTGCATCCAGGCCCGAAATACAAGTTTTGCATCTTTTTACGTGCCGAAGTTAGCGAAATGCTCCGAAACACTCCCAAACATCATTTTGGTTCCAATGGAGTAGAATGGATGCTTCGCAACTTTGGCACCCCGAAATACTGCATTTAGGCTCGAACACAGGTTTTGCATCTTTTACGTGCCGAAGGTTAGCGAAATGCTCCGAAACACTTCCAAACATCATTTAGGGTCCAATGGACTAGAATGGACGCTCCCCAACTTTGGTACCCCGAAATAGAGCACTCAGGCTCGAACACAAGTTTTACATCTTTTTACGTGCTGAAGGTTAGCGAAATGCTCCGAAACACTCCCAAACATCATTTTGGGTCCAATGGAGTAGAATGAATGCTTCGCAACTTTGGTACCCCAAAATAGTGCATTCAGGCTCGAACAAAAGTTTTGCTTCTTTTACGTCCCAAAGGTTAGCGAAATGCTCTGAAACACTTCCAAACATCATTTTGGTTCCAATGGAGTAGAATGGATGCTTCGCAACTTCGGTAGCCCGAAATAGTGTGCTCAGGCTCGAACAAAAGTTTTGCATCTTTTTACGTGCCGAAGGTTAGCGAAATGCTCCGAAACACTCCCAAACATCATTTTGGTTCCTTTGGAGTAGAATGGATGCTTTGCAACTTCGGTACCCCAATATAGTGCATCCAGGCCCGAAACACAAGTTTTGCATCTTTTTACATGCCGAAGTTAGCGAAATGCTCCGAAACACTCCCAAACATCATTTTCATTCCAATGGAGTAGAATGGATGCTTCGCAACTTAGGCACCCCGAAATACTGCATTTAGGCTCGAACACAGGTTTTGCATCTTTTACGTGCCGAAGGTTAGCGAAATGCTCCGAAACACTTCCAATCATCATTTTGGGTCCAATGGACTGGAATGGACGCTTCCCAACTTTGGTACCCCGAAATAGAGCACTCAGGCTCGAACACAAGTTTTGCATCTTTTTACGTGCCGAAAGTTAGCGAAATGCTCCGAAACACTCCCAAACATCATTTTAGGTCAAATCGAGTAGAATAGATGCTTCGCAACTTTGGTACCCCAAAATAGTGCATTCAGGCTCGAACACAAGTTTTGCATCTTTTACGTCCCAAAGGTTAGCGAAATGCCCGGAAACACTGCCAAACATCATTTTGGTTCCAATGGAGTAGAAAGGATGCTTCACAACTTTGGTACCCCAAAATAGTGCATTCAGGCTCGAACACAAGTTTTGCATCTTTTACGTCCCAAAGGTTAGCGAAATGCTCCGAAACACTGCCAAACATTATTTTGGTTCGAATGGAGTAGAATGGATGCTTCGCAACTTCGGTACCCCGAAATAGTGTGCTCAGGCTCGAACAAAAGTTTTGCATCTTTTTACGGGCCGAAGGTTAGCGAAATGCTCCGAAACACTCCCAAACATCATTTTGCGTCCAATGGAGTAGAATGGATGCTTCACAACTTTGGTACCCCAAAATACTGCATTCAGGCTCGAACACAAGTTTTGCATCTTTTACGTCCCAAAGGTTAGCGAAATGCTCCGAAACACTCCCAAACATCATTTTGGTTCTTATGGAGTAGAATGGATGCTTTGCAACTTCAGTACCCCAAAATAGTGCATCTAGGCCCGAAACACAAGTTTTGCATCTTTTTACGTGCCGAAGGTTAGCGAAATGCTCCGAAACACTCCCAAACATCATTTTGGGTCCAATGGAGTAGAATGGATGCTTCGCAACTTTGGTACCCCGAAATAGTGCCTTCAGGCTCGAACACAAGTTTTGCATCTTTTTACGTGCCGAAGGTTAGCGAAATGCTCCGAAACACTCCCAAACATCAATTTGGGTCCAGTGGAGTAGAATTGATGCTTCACAACTTTGGTACCACAAAATAGTGCATTCAGGCTCGAACACAAGTTTTGCATCTTTTACGTCCCAAAGGTTAGCGAAATGCTCTGAAACACTCCCAAACATCATTTTGGTTCCTATGGAGTAGAATGGATGCTTTGCAACTTCGGTACCCTAAAACAGTGCATTCAGGCCCGAAACACAAGTTTTGCATCTTTTTACGTGCCGAAGGTTAGCGAAATGCTCCGAAACACTCCCAAACATCATTTTGGGTCCAATGGAGTAGAATGGATGCTTCACAACTTTGGTACCCCGAGATAGTGCATTCAGGCTCGAAACACAAGTTTTGCATCTTTTTCGTCCCAAAGGTTAGCGAAATGCTCTGAAACACTCCCGAACATCATTTTGGTTCCTATGGAGTAGAATGGATGCTTTGCAACTTCGGTACGCCAAAATAGTGCATCCAGGCCTGAAACACTAGTTTTGCATCTTTTTACGTGCCGAAGTTTGCGAAATGCTCCGAAACACTCCCAAACATCATTTTGGGTCCAATGGAGTAGAATGGATGCTTCACAACTTTGGTACCCCGAGATAGTGCATTCAGGCTCGAACACAAGTTTTGCATCTTTTTCGTCCCAAAGGTTAGCGAAATGCTCTGAAACACTCCCAAACATTATTTTGGTTCCTATGGAGTAGAATGGATGCTTTCCAAATTCGGTACCCCAAAATAGTGCATCCAGGCCCGAAACACAAGTTTTGCTTCTTTTTACGTGCCGAAGTTAGCGAAATGCTCTGAAACACTCCCAAACATCATTTAGGTTCCAATGGAGTAGAATGGATGCTTCGCAACTTTGGCACCCCGAAATACTGCATTTAGGCTCGAACACAGGTTTTGCATCTTTTACGTGCCGAAGGTTAGCGAAATGCTCCGAAACACTTCCAAACATCATTTAGGGTCCAATGGACTAGAATGGACGCTCCCCAACTTTGGTACCCCGAAATAGAGCACTCAGGCTCGAACACAAGTTTTGCATCTTTTTACGTGCTGAAGGTTAGCGAAATGCTCCGAAACACTCCCAAACATCATTTTGGGTCCAATGGAGTAGAATGGATGCTTCACAACTTTGGTACCCCGAGATAGTGCATTCAGGCTCGAACACAAGTTTTGCCTCTTTTTCGTCCCAAAGGTTAGCGAAATGCACTGAAACACTGCCAAACATCATTTTGGTTCCAATGGAGTAGAATGGATGCTTTGCAACTTCGGTACCCCAAAATAGTGCATCCAGGCCCGAAACACAAGTTTTGCATCTTTTTACGTGCCGAAGGTTAGCGAAATGCTCCGAAACACTCCCAAACATCATTTTGTGTCAAATGGAGTAGAATGGATGCTTCGCAACTTTGGTACCCCAAAATAGTGCATTCAGGCTCGAACACAAGTTTTGCATCTTTTACGTCCCAAAGGTTAGCGAAATGCTCAGAAACACTGCCAAACATCATTTTGGTTCCAATGGAGTAGAATGGATGCTTCGCAACTTTGGTACCCCAAAATAGTGCATTCAGGCTCGGACACAAGTTTTGCATCTTTTACGTCCCAAAGGTTAGCGAAATGCTCCGAAACACTCCCAAACATCATTTTGGGTCCAACGGAGTAGAATGGTTGCTTCACAAATTTGGTAACCCGAAATACTGCATTCAGGCTCGAACACAAGTTTTGCATCTTTTACGTCCCAAAGGTTAGCGAAATGCTCCGAAACACTCCCAAACATCATTTTGGTTCCTATGGAGTAGAATGGGGGCTTTGCAACTTCGGTAGCCCAAAATAGTGCATCCAGGCCCGAAACACAAGTTTTGCATCTTTTTACGTGCCGAAGGTTAGCGAAATGCTCCGAAACACTCCCAAACATCATTTTGGTTCCAATGGAGTAGAATGGATGCTTCGCAACTTTGGCACCCCGAAATATTGCATTTAGGCTCGAACATAGGTTTTGCATCTTTTACGTGCCGAAGGTTAGCGAAATGCTCTGAAACACTTCCAAACATCATTTTGGGTCCAATGTACTGGAATGGAGGCTTCCCATCTTTGGTACCCCGAAATAGAGCACTCAGGCTCGAACACAAGTTTTGCATCTTTTAACGTGCCGAAAGTTAGGAAATGCTCCGAAACACTCCCAAACATCATTTTGGGTCCAATGGAGGAGAATGGTTGCTTCGCAACTTCGGTACCCCGAAATAGTGTGCTCAGGCTCGAACAAAACTTTTGCATCTTTTTACGTGCCGAAGGTTAGCGAAATGCTCCGAAACACTCCCAAACATCATTTTGGGTCCAATGGAGTAGAATGGATGCTTCACAACTTTGGTACCCCGAGATAGTGCATTCAGGCTCGAAACACAAGTTTTGCATCTTTTTCGTCCCAAAGGTTAGCGAAATGCTCTGAAACACTCCCGAACATCATTTTGGTTCCTATGGAGTAGAATGGATGCTTTGCAACTTCGGTACGCCAAAATAGTGCAACCAGGCCTGAAACACTAGTTTTGCATCTTTTTACGTGCCGAAGTTTGCGAAATGCTCCGAAACACTCCCAAACATCATTTTGGTTCCAATGGAGTAGAATGGATGCTTCACAACTTTGGCACCCCGAAAAACTGCATTTAGGCTCGAACACAGGTTTTGCATCTTTTACGTGCCGAATGTTAGCGAAATACTCCGAAACACTTCCAAACATCATTTAGGGTCCAATGGACTAGAATGGACGCTCCCCAACTTTGGTACCCCGAAATAGAGCACTCAGGCTCGGACACAAGTTTTGCATCTTTTTACGTGCTGAAGGTTAGCAAAATGCTCCGAAACACCCCCAAACATCATTTTGGGTCCAATGGAGTAGAATGGATGCTTCACAACTTTGGTACCCCGAGATAGTGCAGTCAGGCTCGAACACAAGTTTTGCATCTTTTTCGTCCCAAAGGTTAGCGAAATGCTTTGAAACACTCCCAAACATCATGTTGGTTCCTACGGAGTAGAATGGATGCTTTGCAAATTCGGTACCCCAAAATAGTGCATCCAGGCCCGAAACACAAGTTTTGCTTCTTTTTACGTGCCGAAGTTAGCGAAATGCTCTGAAACACTCCCAAACATCATTTAGGTTCCAATGGAGTAGAATGGATGCTTCACAACTTTGGCACCCCGAAATACTGCATTTAGGCTCGAACACTGGTTTTGCATCTTTCACGTGCCGAAGGTTAGCGAAATGCTCCGAAACACTCCCAAACATCATTTTGGGTCCAATGGAGTAGAATGGAAGCAACTTTGGTACCCCAAAATAGTGCATTCAGGCTCGAACAAAAGTTTTGCTTCTTTTACGTCCCAAAGGTTAGCGAAATGCTCTGAAACACTGCCAAACATCATTTTGGTTCCAATGGAGTAGAATGGATGCTTTGCAACTTCGGTACCCCAAAATAGTGCATTCAGGCCCGAAACACAAGTTTTGCATCTTTTTACGTGCCGAAGGTTAGCGAAATGCTCCGAAACACTCCCAAACATCATTTTGGGTCCAATGGAGTAGAATGGATGCTTCACAACTTTGGTACCCCGAGATAGTGCATTCAGGCTCGAACACAAGTTTTGCATCTTTTTCGTCCCAAAGGTTAGCGAAATGCTCTGAAACACTCCCAAACATCATTTTGGTTCCTATGAAGTAGAATGGATGCTTTCCAAATTCGGTACCCCAAAATAGTGCATCCAGGCCCGAAACACAAGTTTTGCTTCTTTTTACGTGCCGAAGTTAGCGAAATGCTCTGAAACACTCCCAAACATCATTTAGGTTCCAATGGAGTAGAATGGATGCTTCGCAACTTTGGCACCCCGAAATACTGCATTTAGGCTCGAACACAGATTTTGCATCTTTTACGTGCCGAAGGTTAGCGAAATGCTCCGAAACACTTCCAAACATCATTTAGGGTCCAATGGACTAGAATGGACGCTCCCCAACTTTGGTACCCCGAAATAGAGCACTCAGGCTCGAACACAAGTTTTGCATCTTTTTACGTGCTGAAGGTTAGCGAAATGCTCCGAAACACTCCCAAACATCATTTTGGGTCCAATGGAGTAGAATGGATGCTTCACAACTTTGGTACCCCGAGATAGTGCATTCAGGCTCGAACACAAGTTTTGCATCTTTTTCGTCCCAAAGGTTAGCGAAATGCACTGAAACACTGCCAAACATCATTTTGGTTCCAATGGAGTAGAATGGATGCTTTGCAACTTCGGTACCCCAAAATAGTGCATCCAGGCCCGAAACACAAGTTTTGCATCTTTTTACGTGCCGAAGGTTAGCAAAATGCTCCGAAACACTCCCAAACATCATTTTGTGTCAAATGCAGTAGAATGGATGCTTCGCAACTTTGGTACCCCAAAATAGTGCATTCAGGCTCGAACACAAGTTTTGCATCTTTTACGTCCCAAAGGTTAGCGAAATGCTCAGAAACATTGCCAAACATCATTTTGGTTTCAATGGAGTAGAATGGATGCTTCGCAACTTTGGTACCCCAAAATAGTGCATTCAGGCTCGAACACAAGTTTTGCATCTTTTACGTCCCAAAGGTTAGCGAAATGCTCCGAAACACTCCCAAACATCATTTTGGGTCCAACGGAGTAGAATGGTTGCTTCACAAATTTGGTAACCCGAAATACTGCATTCAGGCTCGAACACAAGTTTTGCATCTTTTACGTCCCAAAGGTTAGCGAAATGCTCCGAAACACTCCCAAACATCATTTTGGTTCCTATGGAGTAGAATGGGGGCTTTGCAACTTTGGTAGCCCAAAATAGTGCATCCAGGCCCGAAACACAAGTTTTGCATCTTTTTACGTGCCGAAGGTTAGCGAAATGCTCCGAAACACTCCCAAACATCATTTTGGTTCCAATGGAGTAGAATGGATGCTTCGCAACTTTGGCACCCCGAAATATTGCATTTAGGCTCGAACACAGGTTTTGCATCTTTTACGTGCCGAAGGTTAGCGAAATGCTCTGAAACACTTCCAAACATCATTTTGGGTCCAATGTACTGGAATGGAGGCTTCCCATCTTTGGTACCCCGAAATAGAGCACTCAGGCTCGAACACAAGTTTTGCATCTTTTAACGTGCCGAAAGTTAGGAAATGCTCCGAAACACTCCCAAACATCATTTTGGGTCCAATGGAGTAGAATGGTTGCTTCGCAACTTCGGTACCCCGAAATAGTGTGCTCAGGCTCGAACAAAACTTTTGCATCTTTTTACGTGCCGAAGGTTAGCGAAATGCTCCGAAACACTCCCAAACATCATTTTAGGTCCAATGGAGTAGAATGGATGCTTCACAACTTTGGTACCCCAAAATAGTGCATTCAGGCTCGAACACAAGTTTTGCATCTTTTACGTCCCAAAGGTTAGCGAAATGCTCTGAAACACTCCCAAACATCATTTTGGTTCCTATGGAGTAGAATGGATGCTTTGCAACTTCGGTACCCCAAAATAGTGCATTCAGGCCCGAAACACAAGTTTTGCATCTTTTTACGTGCCGAAGGTTAGCGAAATACTTCGAAACACTCCCAAACAACATTTTGGTTCCAATGGAGTAGAATGGATGCTTCGCAACTTTGGCACCCCGAAATACTGCATTTAGGCTCGGACACCGGTTTTGCATCTTTTACGTGCCGAAGGTTAGCGAAATGCTCCGAAACACTCCCAAACATCATTTTGGGTCCAATGGAGTAGAATGGATGCTTCACAACTTTGGTACCCCGAAATAGTGCACTCAGTCTCGAACACAAGTTTTGCATCTTTTTACATGCCGAAGGTTGGCGAAATGCTCTGAAACACTCCCAAACATCATTTTGGTTCCAATGGAGTAGAATGGATGCTTCCTAACTTTGGTACCCCGAAATAGTGCATTCAGGCCTGAAACACTAGTTTTGCATCTTTTACGTGCCGAAGGTTAGCGAAATGCTCCGAAACACTCTCAAACATCATTTTGGTTCCAATGTAGTAGAATGGATGCTTCGCAACTTCGGTACCCCGAAATAGTGCATTCAAACCCGAACACAAGTTTTGCATCTTTTTACGTGCCGAAGGTTGGCGAAATGCTCTGAAACACTCCCAATCATCATTTTGGTTCCAATGGAGTAGAACGGATGCTTCGCAACTTTGGTTCCCTGAAATACTGCATTCAGGCTCGAACACAAGTTTTGCATCTTTTACGTGCCAAAGGATAGCGAAATGCTCCGAAACACTCCCAAACATCATTTTGGTTCCTATGGAGTAGAATGGATGCTTTGCAACTTCGGTACCCCAAAATAGTGCATCCAGGCCCGAAACACAAGTTTTGCATCTTTTTAAATGCTGAAGGTTAGCAAAATGCTCCGAAACACTCCCAAACATCATTTTGGTTCCAATGGAGTAGAATGGATGCTTCGCAACTTTGGCACCCCGAAATACTGCATTTAGGCTCGAACACAGGTTTTGCATCTTTTACGTGCCGAAGGTTAGCGAAATGCTCCGAAACACTTCCAAGCATCATTTTGGGTCCACTGGACTGGAATGGACGCTTCCCAACTTTGCTACCCCGAAATAGAGCACTCAGGCTCGAACACAAGTTTTGCATCTTTTTACGTGCCGAAAGTTAGGAAATGCTCTGAAACACTCCCAAACATCATTTTGGGTCCAATTGAGTAGAATGGATGCTTCGCAACTTCGGTACCCCGAAATAGTGTGCTCAGGCTCGAACAAAAGTTTTGCATCTTTTTACATGCCGAAGGTTAGCGAAATGCTCCGAAACACTCCCAAACATCATTTTGGGTCCAATGGAGTAGAATAGATGCTTCACAACTTTGGTACCCCGAGATAGTGCATTCAGGCTCGAACACAAGTTTTGCATCTTTTTCGTCCCAAAGGTTAGCGAAATGCACTGAAACACTGCCAAACATCATTTTGGTTCCAATGGAGTAGAATGGATGCTTTGCAACTTCGGTACCCCAAAATAGTGCATCCAGGCCCGAAACACAAGTTTTGCATCTTTTTACGTGCCGAAGGTTAGCGAAATGCTCCGAAACACTCCCAAACATCATTTTGTGTCAAATGGAGTAGAATGGATGCTTCGCAACTTTGGTACCCCAAAATAGTGCATTCAGGCTCGAACACAAGTTTTGCATCTTTTACGTCCCAAAGGTTAGCGAAATGCTCAGAAACACTGCCAAACATCATTTTGGGTCCAACGGAGTAGAATGGTTGCTTCACAAATTTGGTAACCCGAAATACTGCATTCAGGCTCGAACACAAGTTTTGCATCTTTTACGTCCCAAAGGTTAGCGAAATGCTCCGAAACACTCCCAAACATCATTTTGGTTCCTATGGAGTAGAATGGGGGCTTTACAACTTCGGTAGCCCAAAATAGTGCATCCAGGCCCGAAACACAAGTTTTGCATCTTTTTACGTGCCGAAGGTTAGCGAAATGCTCCGAAACACTCCCAAACATCATTTTGGTTCCAATGGAGTAGAATGGATGCTTCGCAACTTTGGCACCCCGAAATATTGCATTTAGGCTCGAACACAGGTTTTGCATCTTTTACGTGCCGAAGGTTAGCGAAATGCTCTGAAACACTTCCAAACATCATTTTGGGTCCAATGTACTGGAATGGAGGCTTCCCATCTTTGGTACCCCGAAATAGAGCACTCAGGCTCGAACACAAGTTTTGCATCTTTTAACGTGCCGAAAGTTAGGAAATGCTCCGAAACACTCCCAAACATCATTTTGGGTCCAATGGAGTAGAATGGTTGCTTCGCAACTTCGGTACCCCGAAATAGTGTGCTCAGGCTCGAACAAAACTTTTGCATCTTTTTACGTGCCGAAGGTTAGCGAAATGCTCCGAAACACTCCCAAACATCATTTTAGGTCCAATGGAGTAGAATGGATGCTTCACAACTTTGGTACCCCAAAATAGTGCATTCAGGCTCGAACACAAGTTTTGCATCTTTTACGTCCCAAAGGTTAGCGAAATGCTCTGAAACACTCCCAAACATCATTTTGGTTCCTATGGAGTAGAATGGATGCTTTGCAACTTCGGTACCCCAAAATAGTGCATTCAGGCCCGAAACACAAGTTTTGCATCTTTTTACGTGCCGAAGGTTAGCGAAATACTTCGAAACACTCCCAAACAACATTTTGGTTCCAATGGAGTAGAATGGATGCTTCGCAACTTTGGCACCCCGAAATACTGCATTTAGGCTCGGACACCGGTTTTGCATCTTTTACGTGCCGAAGGTTAGCGAAATGCTCCGAAACACTCCCAAACATCATTTTGGGTCCAATGGAGTAGAATGGATGCTTCACAACTTTGGTACCCCGAAATAGTGCACTCAGTCTCGAACACAAGTTTTGCATCTTTTTACATGCCGAAGGTTGGCGAAATGCTCTGAAACACTCCCAAACATCATTTTGGTTCCAATGGAGTAGAATGGATGCTTCCTAACTTTGGTACCCCGAAATAGTGCATTCAGGCCTGAAACACTAGTTTTGCATCTTTTACGTGCCGAAGGTTAGCGAAATGCTCCGAAACACTCTCAAACATCATTTTGGTTCCAATGTAGTAGAATGGATGCTTCGCAACTTCGGTACCCCGAAATAGTGCATTCAAACCCGAACACAAGTTTTGCATCTTTTTACGTGCCGAAGGTTGGCGAAATGCTCTGAAACACTCCCAATCATCATTTTGGTTCCAATGGAGTAGAACGGATGCTTCGCAACTTTGGTTCCCTGAAATACTGCATTCAGGCTCGAACACAAGTTTTGCATCTTTTACGTGCCAAAGGATAGCGAAATGCTCCGTAACACTCCCAAACATCATTTTGGTTCCTATGGAGTAGAATGGATGCTTTGCAACTTCGGTACCCCAAAATAGTGCATCCAGGCCCGAAACACAAGTTTTGCATCTTTTTACATGCTGAAGGTTAGCAAAATGCTCGGAAACACTCCCAAACATCATTTTGGTTCCAATGGAGTAGAATGGATGCTTCGCAACTTTGGCACCCCGAAATACTGCATTTAGGCTCGAACACAGGTTTTGCATCTTTTACGTGCCGAAGGTTAGCGAAATGCTCCGAAACACTTCCAAGCATCATTTTGGGTCCACTGGACTGGAATGGACGCTTCCCAACTTTGCTACCCCGAAATAGAGCACTCAGGCTCGAACACAAGTTTTGCATCTTTTTACGTGCCGAAAGTTAGGAAATGCTCTGAAACACTCCCAAACATCATTTTGGGTCCAATTGAGTAGAATGGATGCTTCGCAACTTCGGTACCCCGAAATAGTGTGCTCAGGCTCGAACAAAAGTTTTGCATCTTTTTACATGCCGAAGGTTAGCGAAATGCTCCGAAACACTCCCAAACATCATTTTGGGTCCAATGGAGTAGAATAGATGCTTCACAACTTTGGTACCCCAAAATGGTGCATTCAGGCTCGAACACAAGTTTGCATCTTTTACGTCCCAAAGGTTAGCGAAATGCTCTGAAACACTCCCAAACATCATTTTGGTTCCTATGGAGTAGAATGGATGCTTTGCAACTTCGGTACCCCAAAATAGTGCCTTCAGACCCGAGACACAAGTTTTGCATCTTTTACGTCCCAAAGGTTAGCAAAATGCTCCGAAACACTCCCAAACATCATTTTGGTTCCAATGGAGTAGAATGGATGCTTCGCAACTTTGGCACCCCGAAATACTGCATTTAGGCTCGGACACTGGTTTTGCATCTTTTACGTGCCGAAGGTTTGCGAAATGCTCCGGAACACTCCCAAACATCATTTTGGGTCCAATGGAGTAGAATGGATGCTTCACAACTTTGGTACCCCGAAATAGTGCACTCAGGCTCGAACACAAGTTTTGCATCTTTTTACATGCCGAAGGTTGGCGAAATGCTCTGAAACACTCCCAAACATCATTTTGGTTCCAATGGAGTAGAATGGATGCTTCCCAACTTTGGTACCCCGAAATAGTGCATTCAGGCCTGAAACACTAGTTTTGCATCTTTTATGTGCCGAAGGTTAGCGAAATGCTCCCAAACACTCTCAAACATCATTTTGGTTCCAATGGAGTAGAATGGATGCTTGGCAACTTCGGTACCCCGAAATAGTGCATTCAGGCCCGAACACAAGTTTTGCATCTTTTTACGTGCCGAAGGTTGTCGAAATGCTCTGAAACACTCCCAATCATCATTTTGGTTCCAATGGAGTAGAATGGATGCTTCGCAACTTTGGTTCCCTGAAATACTGCATTCAGGCTCGAACACAAGTTTTGCATCTTTTACGTGCCAAAGGATAGCGAAATGCTCCGAAACACTCCCAAACATCATTTTGGTTCCTATGGAGTAGAATGGATGCTTTGCAACTTCGGTACCCCAAAATAGTGCATCCAGACCCGAAACACAAGTTTTGCATCTTTTTACGTGCCGAAGGTTAGCAAAATGCTCTGAAACACTCCCAAACATCATTTTGGTTCCAATGGAGTAGAATGGATGCTTCGCAACTTTGGCACCTCGAAATACTGCATTTAGGCTCGAACACAGGTTTTGCATCTTTTACGTGCCGAAGGTTAGCGAAATGCTCCGAAACACTTCCAAACATCATTTTGGGTCCACTGGACTGGAATGGACGCTTCCCAACTTTGGTACCCCGAAATAGAGCACTCAGGCTCGAACACAAGTTTTGCATCTTTTTACGTGCCGAAAGTTAGGAAATGCTCCGAAACACTCCCAAACATCATTTTGGGTCCAATGGAGTAGAATGGATGCTTCGCAACTTCAGTACCCCGAAATAGTGTGCTCAGGCTCGAACAAAAGTTTTGCATCTTTTTACGTGCCGAAGGTTAGCGAAATGCTCCGAAACACTCCCAAACATCATTTTGGGTCCAATGGAGTAGAATAGATGCTTCACAACTTTGGTACCCCAAAATAGTGCATTCAGGCTCGAACACAAGTTTTGCATCTTTTACGTCCCAAAGGTTAGCGAAATGCTCTGAAACACTCCCAAACATCATTTTGGTTCCTATGGAGTAGAATGGATGCTTTGCAACTTCGGTACCCCAAAATAGTGCCTTCAGGCCCGAAACACAAGTTTTGCATCTTTTTACGTGCCGAAGGTTAGCAAATTGCTTCGAAACACTCCCAAACATCATTTTGGTTCCAATGGAGTAGAATGGATGCTTCGCAACTTTGGCACCCCGAAATACTGCATTTAGGCTCGAACACAGGTTTTTCATCTTTTACGTGCCGAAGGTTAACGAAATGCTCCGAAACACTTCCAAACATCATTTTGGATCCAATGGACTGGAATGGACGCTTCCCAACTTTGGTACCCCGAAATAGAGCACTCAGGCTCGAACACAAGTTTTGCATCTTTTTACGTGCCGAAAGTTAGCGAAATGCTCCGAAACACTCCCAAACATCATTTTGGGTCCAATGGAGTACAATGGATGCTTCGCAACTTTGGTACCCCAAAATAGTGCATTCAGGCTCGAACACAAGTTTTGCATCTTTTACGTCCCAAAGGTTAGCGAAATGCTCCGAAACACAGTCAAACATCATTTTGGGTCCAATGGAGTAGAATGGATGCTTCAAAACTTTGGTACCCCGAAATAGTGCATTCGGGCTCGAACACAAGTTTTGCATCTTTTACGTCCCAAAGGTTAGCGAAATGCTCTGAAACACTCCCAAACATCATTTTGGTTCCTATGGAGTAGAATGGATGCTTTGCAACTTCGGTACCCCAAAATAGTGCATTCAGGCCCGAAACACAAGTTTTGCAACTTTTTACGTGCCGAAGGTTAGCGAAATGCTTCGAAACATTGCCAAACAACATTTTGGTTCCAATTGAGTAGAATGCATGCTTCGCAACTTTGGCACCCCGAAATACTGCATTTAGGCTCGAACACAGGTTTTGCATCTTTTACGTGCCGAAGGTTAGCGAAATGCGCCGAAACACTCCCAAACATCATTTTGGGTCCAATAGAGTAGAATGGATGCTTCCCAACTTTGGTACCCCGAAACAGTGCACTCAGGTTCGAACACAAGTTTTGCATCTTTTTACATGCCGAAGGTTGGCGAAATGCTCCGAAACACTCTCAAACATCATTTTGGTTCCAATGGAGTAGAATGGATGCTTCGCAACTTCGGTACCCTGAAATAGTGCATTCAGACCCGAACACAAGTTTTGCATCTTTTTACGTGTCGAAGGTTACCGAAATGCTCTGAAACACTCCCAAACATAATTTTGGTTCCAATGGAGTAGAATGGATGCTTCGCAACTTTGGTACCCTGAAATACTGCATTCAGGATCGAACACAATTTTGCATCTTTTACGTGCCGAAGGTTTGCGAAATGCTCCGAAACACTCCCAAACATCCTTTTGGGTCGAATGGACTAGAATGGATGCTTCACAACTTTGGTACCCGAAATAGTGCACTCAAGCTCGAACACAGGTTTTGCATCTTTTTACGTGCCGAAGGTTAGCGAAATGCTCCGAAACACTCCCAAACATCATTTTGGTTCCAATGGAGTAGAACGGATGCTTCGCAACTTTGGTACCCCGAAATAGGGCATTCAAGCTCGGACACAAGTTTTGTATCTTTTACGTGCCGAAGGTTAGCGAAATGCTCCGAAACACTCCCAAACATCATTTTGTTTCCAATGGATTAGAATGGATGCTTCGCAACTTCGGTACCCCGAAATAGTTCATTCAGGCCCAAAACACAAGTTTTGCATCTTTTTACGTGCTGAAGTTTAGCGAAATGCTCTGAAACACTCCCAAACATCATTTTGGGTCCAATGGAGTAGAATGGATGCTTCGCAACCTCGGTACCCCGAAATAGTGCATTCAGGCTCGAACACAAGTTTTGCATCTTTTACGTGACGAAGGTTAGCGAACTGCTCCGAAACACTCCCAAACATCATTTTGGGTCCAATGGAGTAGAATGGATGCTTCGCAACTTCGGAACCCCGAAATAGTGCACTCAGGCCGAACACAAGTTTTGCATCTTTTACGTGTCGAAGGTTAGCGAAATGCACCGAAACACTCCCAAATATCATTTTGGGTCGAATGGACTAGAATGGAAGCTTCCCAACTTTGGTACCCCGAAACAGTGCACTCAGGCTCGAACACAAGTTTTGCATCTTTTTACAAGCCGAATGTTAGCGAAATGCTCTGAAACACTCCCAAACATCATTTTGGTTCTAATGGAGTAGAATGGATGCTTCCCAACTTTGGTACCCCGAAATAGTGCTCTCAGGCTTGAAACAAAAGTTTTTCATATTTTTACGTGCTGAAGGTTAGGAAAATGCTCCAAAACACTCCCAAACATCATTTTGGTTCCAATGGAGTAGAATGGATGCTTCGCAACTTCGGTACCCCAAAATAGTGCATTCAGGCTCGAACACAAGTTTTGCATCTTTTACGTCCCAAAGGTTAGCGAATTGCTCCGAAACACTCCCAAACATCATTTTGGTTCCAATGGAGTAGAATGGATACTTCGCAACTTCGGTACCCCAAAATAGTGCATTCAGGCCCCAAACACAAATTTTGTATCTTTTTATGTGCCGAAGGTTAGCGATATGCTCCGAAACACTCCCAAACATCATTTTGGGTCCAATGGAGGAGAATGGATACTTCACAACTTTGGTACCCCAAAATAGTGCATTCAGGCTCGAACACAAGTTTTACATCTTTTACGTCCCAAAGGTTAGCGAAATGCTCCGAAAGACTACCAAATATCATTTTGGTTCAAATGGAGTAGAATGGATGCTTCGCAACTTCGATAGCCTAAATAGAGCACTCAGGCTCGAACACAAGTTTTACATCTTTTTACGTGCCGAAGGTTAGCGAAATGCTCCGAAACACTCCCAAACATAATTTTAGGTCCGATGGAGTAGAATGGATGCTTCGCAACTTCGGTACCCCGAAATAGTGCATTCAGGCTTGAACACAAGTTTTGCATCTTTTACGTGCCGAAGGTTAGCGAAATGCTCTGAAACACTCCCAAACATCATTTTGGGTCCAATGGAGTAGAATGCATGCTTCGCAACTTCGGTACACCGAAATAGTGCATTCAGGCCCGAACACAAGTTATGCATCTTTTACGTGTCGAAGGTTAGCGAAATGCTCCGAAACACTTCCAAGTATCATTTTGGGTCGAATGGACTAGAATGGATGCTTCCCAACTTCGGTACCCCGAAGATCTGCTAAAAAAAAAACTTTGGTACCTCGAAACAGTGCACTCAGGCTCGAACACAAGTTTTGCATCTTTTTACATGCCGAAAGTTAGCGAAATGCTCTGAAACACTCCCAAACATCATTTTGGTTCTAATTGAGTAGAATGGATGCTTCCCAACTTTGGTACCCCGAAATAGTGCTTTCAGGCCTGAAATAAAAGTTTTGCATCTTTTTACGTGCTGAAGGTTAGCGAAATGCTCCGAAACACTCCCAAACATCATTTTGGTTCCAATGGAGTAGAATGGATGCTTCGCAACTTCGGCACCCGAAATAGAGCACTCAGGCTCGAACACAAGTTTTGCATCTTTTGACGTGTCGAATGATGGCGAAATGCTCTGAAACACTCCCAAACATCATTTTGGTTCCAATGGAGTAGAATGGATCCTTCGCAACTTTGGTACCCTGAAATACTGCATTCAGACTCGAACACAAGTTTTGCATCTTTTAAGTGCCAAAGGTTAGCGAAATGCTCCGAAATACTCCCAAACATCATTTTGGTTCCTATGGAGTAGAATGGATGCTTTGCAACTTCGGTACCCCAAAATAGTGCATCCAGGCCCGAAACACAAGTTTTGCATCTTTTTACGTGCCGAAGGTTAGCAAAATGCTCTGAAACACTCCCAAACATCATTTTGGTTCCAATGGAGTAGAATGGATGCTTCGCAACTTTGGCACCCCGAAATACTGCATTTAGGCTCGAACACAAGTTTTGCATCTTTTATGTGCCGAAGGTTAGCGAAATGCTCCGAAACACTTCCAAACATCATTTTGGGTTCAATGGACTGGAATGGACGCTTCCCAACTTTGGTACCCCGAAATAGAGCACTTAGGCTCGAACACAAGTTTTGCATCTTTTTACGTGCCGAAAGTTAGGAAATGCTCCGAAACACTCCCAAACATCATTTTGGGTCCAATGGAGTAGAATAGATGCTTCAAAACTTTGGCACCCCAAAATAGTGCATTCAGGCTCGAACACAAGTTTTGCATCTTTTACGTCCCAAAGGTTAGCGAAATGCTTTGAAACACTCCCAAACATCATTTTGGTTCCTATGGAGTAGAATGGATGCTTTGCAACTTCGGTACCCCAAAATAGTGCATTCAGGCTCGAACACAAGTTTTACATCTTTTACTTCCGAAAGGTTAGCGAAATGCTCCGAAACACTGCCAAATATCATTTTGGTTCAAATGGAGTAAAATGGATGCTTTGCAACTTTCGTACCGCCAAATAGTGCATTCAGGCTCGAACACAAGTTTTGCTTCTTTTACGTGCCGAAGGTTAGCGAAATGCTCTGAAACTCTCCCAAACATCATTTTGGGTCCAATGGAGTAGAATGGATGCTTCGCAACTTCGGTACCCCGAAATAGTGCATTCAGGCCCGAACACAAGTTTTGCATCTTTTACGTGTCAAAGGTTAGCGAAATGCCCCGAAACACTCCCAAATATCATTTTGGGTCGAATGGATTAGAATGGATGCTTCCCAACTTTGGTACCCCGAAACAGTGCACTCAGGCTCGAACACAAGTTTTGCATCTTTTTACATGCCGAAGGTTAGCGAAATGCTCTGAAACACTCCCAAACATCATTTTGGTTCTAATTGAGTAGAATGGATGCTTCCCAACTTTGGTAACCCGAAATAGTGCTTTCAGGCCTGAAACAAAAGTTTTGCATCTTTTTACGTGCTGAAGCTTAGCGAAATGCTCCAAAACACTCCCAAACATCATTTTGGTTCCAATGGAGTAGAATGGATGCTTCGCAACTTCGGTACCCCAAAATAGTGCATTCAGGCTCGAACACAAGTTTTGCATCTTTTACGTCCCAAAGGTTAGCGAATTGCTCTGAAACACTCCCAAACATCATTTTGGTTCCAATGGAGTAGAATGGATGCTTCGCAACTTCGGTACCCCAAAATAGTGCATTCAGGCCCCAAACACAAGTTTTGTATCTTTTTATGTGCCGAATGTTAGCGAAATGCTCCGAAACATTCCCAAACATCATTTTGGGTCCAATGGAGTAGAATGGATGCTTCGCAACTTTGGTACCCCAAAATTATGCATTCCGGCTCGAACACAAGTTTTGCATCTTTTTCGTCCCAAAGGTTAGCGAAATGCTCCGAAACACTGCCAAATATCATTTTTCTTCTGATGGAGTAGAATGGATGCTTCGCAACTTTGATACCCGAAATAGAGCACTCATGCTCGAACACAAGTTTTGCATCTTTTTACGTGCCGAAGGTTAGCGAAATGCTCCGAAACACTCCCAAACATCATTTTGTTTCCAATGGAGTAGAATGGATGCTTCACAACTTCGGTACCCGAAATAGAGCACTCATGCTCGAACACAAGTTTTGCATCTTTTTACGTGCCGAAGGTTAGCGAAATGCTCTGAAACACTCCCAAACATCATTTTGGTTCCATTGGAGTAGAATGGATGCTTCGCAACTTCGGTACCCGAAATAGAGCACTCAGGCTCGAACACAAGTTTTGCATCTTTTTACGTGCCGAAGGTTAGCGAAATGCTCCGAAACACTGCCAAACATCATTTTGGTTCCAATGGAGTAGAATGGATGCTTCGCAACTTCGGCACCCGAAATAGAGCACTCAGGCTCGAACACAAGTTTTGCATCTTTTGACGTGTCGAATGATGGCGAAATGCTCTGAAACACTCCCAAACATCATTTTGGTTCCAATGGAGTAGAATGGATGCTTCGCAACTTTGGTACCCTGAAATACTGCATTCAGGCTCGAACACAAGTTTTGCATCTTTTAAGTGCCAAAGGTTAGCGAAATGCTCCGAAATACTCCCAAACATCATTTTGGTTCCTATGGAGTAGAATGGATGCTTTGCAACTTCGGTACCCCAAAATAGTGCATCCAGGCCCGAAACACAAGTTTTGCATCTTTTTACGTGCCGAAGGTTAGCAAAATGCTCTGAAACACTCCCAAACATCATTTTGGTTCCAATGGAGTAGAATGGATGCTTCGCAACTTTGGCACCCCGAAATACTGCATTTAGGCTCGAACACAAGTTTTGCATCTTTTATGTGCCGAAGGTTAGCGAAATGCTCCGAAACACTTCCAAACATCATTTTGGGTCCAATGGACTGGAATGGACGCTTCCCAACTTTGGTACCCCGAAATAGAGCACTTAGGCTCGAACACAAGTTTTGCATCTTTTTACGTGCCGAAAGTTAGGAAATGCTCCGAAACACTCCCAAACATCATTTTGGGTCCAATGGAGTAGAATAGATGCTTCACAACTTTGGCACCCCAAAATAGTGCATTCAGGCTCGAACACAAGTTTTGCATCTTTTACGTCCCAAAGGTTAGCGAAATGCTCTGAAACACTCCCAAACATCATTTTGGTTCCTATGGAGTAGAATGGATGCTTTGCAACTTCGGTACCCCAAAATAGTGCATTCAGGCTCGAACACAAGTTTTACATCTTTTACATCCGAAAGGTTAGCGAAATGCTCCGAAACACTGCCAAATATCATTTTGGTTCAAATGGAGTAAAATGGATGCTTTGCAACTTTCGTACCGCCAAATAGTGCATTCAGGCTCGAACACAAGTTTTGCTTCTTTTACGTGCCGAAGGTTAGCGAAATGCTCTGAAACTCTCCCAAACATCATTTTGGGTCCAATGGAGTAGAATGGATGCTTCGCAACTTCGGTACCCCGAAATAGTGCATTCAGGCCCGAACACAAGTTTTGCATCTTTTACGTGTCAAAGGTTAGCGAAATGTCCCGAAACACTCCCAAATATCATTTTGGGTCGAATGGATTAGAATGGATGCTTCCCAATTTTGGTACCCCGAAACAGTGCACTCAGGCTCGAACACAAGTTTTGCATCTTTTTACATGCCGAAGGTTAGCGAAATGCTCTGAAACACTCCCAAACATCATTTTGGTTCTAATTGAGTAGAATGGATGCTTCCCAACTTTGGTAACCCGAAATAGTGCTTTCAGGCCTGAAACAAAAGTTTTGCATCTTTTTACGTGCTGAAGCTCAGCGAAATGCTCCAAAACACTCCCAAACATCATTTTGGTTCCAATGGAGTAGAATGGATGCTTCGCAACTTCGGTACCCCAAAATAGTGCATTCAGGCTCGAACACAAGTTTTGCATCTTTTACGTCCCAAAGGTTAGCGAATTGCTCCGAAACACTCCCAAACATCATTTTGGTTCCAATGGAGTAGAATGGATGCTTCGCAACTTCGGTACCCCAAAATAGTGCATTCAGGCCCCAAACACAAGTTTTGTATCTTTTTATGTGCCGAATGTTAGCGAAATGCTCCGAAACATTCCCAAACATCATTTTGGGTCCAATGGAGTAGAATGGATGCTTCGCAACTTTGGTACCCCAAAATTATGCATTCTGGCTCGAACACAAGTTTTGCATCTTTTTCGTCCCAAAGGTTAGCAAAATGCTCCGAAACACTGCCAAATATCATTTTTCTTCTGATGGAGTAGAATGGATGCTTCGCAACTTTGATACCCGAAATAGAGCACTCATGCTCGAACACAAGTTTTGCATCTTTTTACGTGCCGAAGGTTAGCGAAATGCTCCGAAACACTCCCAAACATCATTTTGTTTCCAATGGAGTAGAATGGATGCTTCACAACTTCGGTACCCGAAATAGAGCACTCATGCTCGAACACAAGTTTTGCATCTTTTTACGTGCCGAAGGTTAGCGAAATGCTCTGAAACACTCCCAAACATCATTTTGGTTCCATTGGAGTAGAATGGATGCTTCGCAACTTCTGTACCCGAAATAGAGCACTCAGGCTCGAACACAAGTTTTGCATCTTTTTACGTGCCGAAGGTTAGCGAAATGCTCCGAAACACTGCCAAACATCATTTTGGTTCCAATGGAGTAGAATGGATGCTTCGCAACTTCGGCACCCGAAATAGAGCACTCAGGCTCGAACACAAGTTTTGCATCTTTTGACGTGTCGAATGTTGGCGAAATGCTCTGAAACACTCCCAAACATCATTTTGGTTCCAATGGAGTAGAATGGATGCTTCGCAACTTTGGTACCCTGAAATACTGCATTCAGGCTCGAACACAAGTTTTGCATCTTTTAAGTGCCAAAGGTTAGCGAAATGCTCCGAAATACTCCCAAACATCATTTTGGTTCCAATGGAGTAGAATGGATGCTTTGCAACTTCGGTACCCCAAAATAGTGCATCCAGGCCCGAAACACAAGTTTTGCATCTTTTTACGTGCCGAAGGTTAGCAAAATGCTTTGAAACACTCCCAAACATCATTTTGGTTCCAATGGAGTAGAATGGATGCTTCGCAACTTTGGCACCCCGAAATACTGCATTTAGGCTCGAACACAGGTTTTGCATCTTTTATGTGCCGAAGGTTAGCAAAATGCTCCGAAACACTTCCAAACATCATTTTGGGTCCAATGGACTGGAATGGACGCTTCCCAACTTTGGTACCCCGAAATAGAGCACTTAGGCTCGAACACAAGTTTTGCATCTTTTTACGTGCCGAAAGTTAGGAAATGCTCCGAAACACTCCCAAACATCATTTTGGGTCCAATGGAGTAGAATAGATGCTTCACAACTTTGGCACCCCAAAATAGTGCATTCAGGCTCGAACACAAGTTTTGCATCTTTTACGTCCCAAAGGTTAGCGAAATGCTCTGAAACACTCCCAAACATCATTTTGGTTCCTATGGAGTAGAATGGATGCTTTGCAACTTCGGTACCCCAAAATAGTGCATTCAGGCTCGAACACAAGTTTTACATCTTTTACTTCCGAAAGGTTAGCGAAATGCTCCGAAACACTGCCAAATATCATTTTGGTTCAAATGGAGTAAAATGGATGCTTTGCAACTTTGGTACCGCCAAATAGTGCATTCAGGCTCGAACACAAGTTTTGCTTCTTTTACGTGCCGAAGGTTAGCGAAATGCTCTGAAACTCTCCCAAACATCATTTTGGGTCCAATGGAGTAGAATGGATGCTTCGCAACTTCGGTACCCCGAAATAGTGCATTCAGGCCCGAACACAAGTTTTGCATCTTTTACGTGTCAAAGGTTAGCGAAATGCCCCGAAACACTCCCAAATATCATTTTGGGTCGAATGGATTAGAATGGATGCTTCCCAACTTTGGTACCCCGAAACAGTGCACTCAGGCTCGAACACAAGTTTTGCATCTTTTTACATGCCGAAGGTTAGCGAAATGCTCTGAAACACTCCCAAACATCATTTTGGTTCTAATTGAGTAGAATGGATGCTTCCCAACTTTGGTACCCCGAAATAGTGCTTTCAGGCCTGAAACAAAAGTTTTGCATCTTTTTACGTGCTGAAGGTTAGCGAAATGCTCCAAAACACTCCCAAACATCATTTTGGTTCCAATGGAGTAGAATGGATGCTTCGCAACTTCGGTACCCCAAAATAGTGCATTCAGGCTCGAACACAAGTTTTGCATCTTTTACGTCCCAAAGGTTAGCGAATTGCTCCGAAACACTCCCAAACATCATTTTGGTTCCAATGGAGTAGAATGGATGCTTCGCAACTTCGGTACCCCAAAATAGTGCATTCGGGCCCCAAACACAAGTTTTGTATCTTTTTATGTGCCGAATGTTAGCGAAATGCTCCGAAACACTCCCAAACATCATTTTGGGTCCAATGGAGTAGAATGGATGCTTCGCAACTTTGGTACCCCAAAATTATGCATTCCGGCTCGAACACAAGTTTTGCATCTTTTTCGTCCCAAAGGTTAGCGAAATGCTCCGAAACACTGCCAAATATCATTTTTCTTCTGATGGAGTAGAATGGATGCTTCGCAACTTTGATACCCGAAATAGAGCACTCATGCTCGAACACAGGTTTTGCATCTTTTTACGTGCCGAAGGTTAGCGAAATGCTCCGAAACACTCCCAAACATCATTTTGTTTCCAATGGAGTAGAATGGATGCTTCACAACTTCGGTACCCGAAATAGAGCACTCATGCTCGAACACAAGTTTTGCATCTTTTTACGGGCCGAAGGTTAGCGAAATGCTCTGAAACACTCCCAAACATCATTTTGGTTCCATTGGAGTAGAATGGATGCTTCGCAACTTCGGTACCCGAAATAGAGCACTCAGGCTCGAACACAAGTTTTGCATCTTTTTACGTGCCGAAGGTTAGCGAAATGCTCCGAAACACTGCCAAACATCATTTTGGTTCCAATGGAGTAGAATGGATGCTTCGCAACTTCGGCACCCGAAATAGAGCACTCAGGCTCGAACACAAGTTTTGCATCTTTTGACGTGTCGAATGTTGGCGAAATGCTCTGAAACACTCCCAAACATCATTTTGGTTCCAATGGAGTAGAATGGATGCTTCGCAACTTTGGTACCCTGAAATACTGCATTCAGGCTCGAACACAAGTTTTGCATCTTTTAAGTGCCAAAGGTTAGCGAAATGCTCCGAAATACTCCGAAACATCATTTTGGTTCCTATGGAGTAGAATGGATGCTTTGCAACTTCGGTACCCCAAAATAGTGCATCCAGGCCCGAAACACAAGTTTTGCATCTTTTTACGTGCCGAAGGTTAGCAAAATGCTCTGAAACACTCCCAAACATCATTTTGGTTCCAATGGAGTCGAATGGATGCTTCGCAACTTTGGCACCCCGAAATACTGCATTTAGGCTCGAACACAGGTTTTGCATCTTTTATGTGCCGAAGGTTAGCAAAATGCTCCGAAACACTTCCAAACATCATTTTGGGTCCAATGGACTGGAATGGACGCTTCCCAACTTTGGTACCCCGAAATAGAGCACTTAGGCTCGAACACAAGTTTTGCATCTTTTTACGTGCCGAAAGTTAGGAAATGCTCCGAAACACTCCCAAACATCATTTTGGGTCCAATGGAGTAGAATAGATGCTTCACAACTTTGGCACCCCAAAATAGTGCATTCAGGCTCGAACACAAGTTTTGCATCTTTTACGTCCCAAAGGTTAGCGAAATGCTCTGAAACACTCCCAAACGTCATTTTGGTTCCTATGGAGTAGAATGTATGCTTTGCAACTTCGGTACCCCAAAATAGTGCATTCAGGCTCGAACACAAGTTTTACATCTTTTACTTCCGAAAGGTTAGCGAAATGCTCCGAAACACTGCCAAATATCATTTTGGTTCAAATGGAGTAAAATGGATGCTTTGCAACTTTGGTACCGCCAAATAGTGCATTCAGGCTCGAACACAAGTTTTGCTTCTTTTACGTGCCGAACTTTAGCGAAATGCTCTGAAACTCTCCCAAACATCATTTTGGGTCCAATGGAGTAGAATGGATGCTTCGCAACTTCGGTACCCCGAAATAGTGCATTCAGGCCCGAACACAAGTTTTGCATCTTTTACGTGTCAAAGGTTAGCGAAATGCCCCGAAACACTCCCAAATATCATTTTGGGTCGAATGGATTAGAATGGATGCTTCCCAACTTTGGTACCCCGAAACAGTGCACTCAGGCTCGAACACAAGTTTTGCATCTTTTTACATGCCGAAGGTTAGCGAAATGCTCTGAAACACTCCCAAACAACATTTTGGTTCTAATTGAGTAGAATGGATGCTTCCCAACTTTGGTACCCCGAAATAGTGCTTTCAGGCCTGAAACAAAAGTTTTGCATCTTTTTACGTGCTGAAGGTTAGCGAAATGCTCCAAAACACTCCCAAACATCATTTTGGTTCCAATGGAGTAGAATGGATGCTTCGCAACTTCGGTACCCCAAAATAGTGCATTCAGGCTCGAACACAAGTTTTGCATCTTTTACGTCCCAAAGGTTAGCGAATTGCTCCGAAACACTCCCAAACATCATTTTGGTTCCAATGGAGTAGAATGGATGCTTCGCAACTTCGGTACCCCAAAATAGTGCATTCAGGCCCCAAAACACAAGTTTTGTATCTTTTTATGTGCCGAATGTTAGCGAAATGCTCCGAAACACTCCCAAACATCATTTTGGGTCCAATGGAGTAGAATAGATGCTTCACAACTTTGGCACCCCAAAATAGTGCATTCAGGCTCGAACACAAGTTTTGCATCTTTTACGTCCCAAAGGTTAGCGAAATGCTCTGAAACACTCCCAAACGTCATTTTGGTTCCTATGGAGTAGAATGGATGCTTTGCAACTTCGGTACCCCAAAATAGTGCATTCAGGCTCGTACACAAGTTTTACATCTTTTACTTCCGAAAGGTTAGCGAAATGCTCCGAAACACTGCCAAATATCATTTTGGTTCAAATGGAGTAAAATGGATGCTTTGCAACTTTGGTACCGCCAAATAGTGCATTCAGGCTCGAACACAAGTTTTGCTTCTTTTACGTGCCGAAGGTTAGCGAAATGCTCTGAAACTCTCCCAAACATCATTTTGGGTCCAATGGAGTAGAATGGATGCTTCGCAACTTCGGTACCCCGAAATAGTGCATTCAGGCCCGAACACAAGTTTTGCATCTTTTACGTGTCAAAGGTTAGCGAAATGCCCCGAAACACTCCCAAATATCATTTTGGGTCGAATGGATTAGAATGGATGCTTCCCAACTTTGGTACCCCGAAACAGTGCACTCAGGCTCGAACACAAGTTTTGCATCTTTTTACATGCCGAAGGTTAGCGAAATGCTCTGAAACACTCCCAAACAACATTTTGGTTCTGATTGAGTACAATGGATGCTTCCCAACTTTGGTACCCCGAAATAGTGCTTTCAGGCCTGAAACAAAAGTTTTGCATCTTTTTACGTGCTGAAGGTTAGCGAAATGCTCCAAAACACTCCCAAACATCATTTTGGTTCCAATGGAGTAGAATGGATGCTTCGCAACTTCGGTACCCCAAAATAGTGCATTCAGGCTCGAACACAAGTTTTGCATCTTTTACGTCCCAAAGGTTAGCGAATTGCTCCGAAACACTCCCAAACATCATTTTGGTTCCAATGGAGTAGAATGGATGCTTCGCAACTTCGGTACCCCAAAATAGTGCATTCAGGCCCCAAAACACAAGTTTTGTATCTTTTTATGTGCCGAATGTTAGCGAAATGCTCCGAAACACTCCCAAACATCATTTTGGGTCCAATGGAGTAGAATGGATGCTTCGCAACTTTGGTACCCCAAAATTATGCATTCCGGCTCGAACACAAGTTTTGCATCTTTTTCGTCCCAAAGGTTAGCGAAATGCTCCGAAACACTGCCAAATATCATTTTTCTTCTGATGGAGTAGAATGGATGCTTCGCAACTTTGATACCCGAAATAGAGCACTCATGCTCGAACACAAGTTTTGCATCTTTTTACGTGCCGAAGGTTAGCGAAATGCTCCGAAACACTCCCAAACATCATTTTGTTTCCAATAGAGTAGAATGGATGCTTCACAACTTCGGTACCCGAAATAGAGCACTCATGCTCGAACACAAGTTTTGCATCTTTTTACGGGCCGAAGGTTAGCGAAATGCTCTGAAACACTCCCAAACATCATTTTGGTTCCATTGGAGTAGAATGGATGCTTCGCAACTTCGGTACCCGAAATAGAGCACTCAGGCTCGAACACAAGTTTTGCATCTTTTTACGTGCCGAAGGTTAGCGAAATGCTCCGAAACACTGCCAAACATCATTTTGGTTCCAATGGAGTAGAATGGATGCTTCGCAACTTCGGCACCCGAAATAGAGCACTCAGGCTCGAACACAAGTTTTGCATCTTTTGACGTGTCGAATGTTGGCGAAATGCTCTGAAACACTCCCAAACATCATTTTGGTTCCAATGGAGTAGAATGGATGCTTCGCAACTTTGGTACCCTGAAATACTGCATTCAGGCTCGAACACAAGTTTTGCATCTTTTAAGTGCCAAAGGTTAGCGAAATGCTCCGAAATACTCCCAAACATCATTTTGGTTCCTATGGAGTAGAATGGATGCTTTGCAACTTCGGTACCCCAAAATAGTGCATCCAGGCCCGAAACACAAGTTTTGCATCTTTTTACGTGCCGAAGGTTAGCAAAATGCTCTGAAACACTCCCAAACATCATTTTGGTTCCAATGGAGTAGAATGGATGCTTCGCAACTTTGGCACCCCGAAATACTGCATTTAGGCTCGAACACAGGTTTTGCATCTTTTATGTGCCGAAGGTTAGCAAAATGCTCCGAAACACTTCCAAACATCATTTTGGGTCCAATGGACTGGAATGGACGCTTCCCAACTTTGGTACCCCGAAATAGAGCACTTAGGCTCGAACACAAGTTTTGCATCTTTTTACGTGCCGAAAGTTAGGAAATGCTCCGAAACACTCCCAAACATCATTTTGGGTCCAATGGAGTAGAATAGATGCTTCACAACTTTGGCACCCCAAAATAGTGCATTCAGGCTCGAACACAAGTTTTGCATCTTTTACGTCCCAAAGGTTAGCGAAATGCTCTGAAACACTCCCAAACATCATTTTGGTTCCTATGGAGTAGAATGGATGCTTTGCAACTTCGGTACCCCAAAATAGTGCATTCAGGCTCGAACACAAGTTTTACATCTTTTACTTCCGAAAGGTTAGCGAAATGCTCCGAAACACTGCCAAATATCATTTTGGTTCAAATGGAGTAAAATGGATGCTTTGCAACTTTGGTACCGCCAAATAGTGCATTCAGGCTCGAACACAAGTTTTGCTTCTTTTACGTGCCGAAGGTTAGCGAAATGCTCTGAAACTCTCCCAAACATCATTTTGGGTCCAATGGAGTAGAATGGATGCTTCGCAACTTCGGTACCCCAAAATAGTGCATTCAGGCCCGAACACAAGTTTTGCATCTTTTACGTGTCAAAGGTTAGCAAAATGCCCCGAAACACTCCCAAATATCATTTTGGGTCGAATGGATTAGAATGGATGCTTCCCAACTTTGGTACCCCGAAACAGTGCACTCAGGCTCGAACACAAGTTTTGCATCTTTTTACATGCCGAAGGTTAGCGAAATGCTCTGAAACACTCCCAAACAACATTTTGGTTCTAATTGAGTAGAATGGATGCTTCCCAACTTTGGTACCCCGAAATAGTGCTTTCAGGCCTGAAACAAAAGTTTTGCATCTTTTTACGTGCTGAAGGTTAGCGAAATGCTCCAAAACACTCCCAAACATCATTTTGGTTCCAATGGAGTAGAATGGATGCTTCGCAACTTCGGTACCCCAAAATAGTGCATTCAGGCTCGAACACAAGTTTTGCATCTTTTACGTCCCAAAGGTTAGCGAATTGCTCCGAAACACTCCCAAACATCATTTTGGTTCCAATGGAGTAGAATGGATGCTTCGCAACTTCGGTACCCCAAAATAGTGCATTCAGGCCCCAAACACAAGTTTTGTATCTTTTTATGTGCCGAATGTTAGCGAAA
The DNA here is from genome assembly GCA_036936925.1 of Cenchrus fungigraminus. Lineage (NCBI taxonomy): Eukaryota > Viridiplantae > Streptophyta > Magnoliopsida > Poales > Poaceae > Cenchrus > Cenchrus fungigraminus. The sequence goes on from CM072780.1 coordinate 52,170,827, forward strand.
TGCTCCGAAACACTCCCAAACATCATTTTGGGTCCAATGGTGTAGAATGGATGCTTCGCAACTTTGGTACCCCAAAATTATGCATTCCGGCTCGAACACAAGTTTTGCATCTTTTTCGTCCCAAAGGTTAGCGAAATGCTCCGAAACACTGCCAAATATCATTTTTCTTCTGATGGAGTAGAATGGATGCTTCGCAACTTTGATACCCGAAATAGAGCACTGATGCTCGAACACAAGTTTTGCATCTTTTTACGTGCCGAAGGTTAGCGAAATGCTCCGAAACACTCCCAAACATCATTTTGTTTCCAATGGAGTTGAATGGATGCTTCACAACTTCGGCACCCGAAATAGAGCACTCAGGCTCGAACACAAGTTTTGCATCTTTTGACGTGTCGAATGTTGGCGAAATGCTCTGAAACACTCCCAAACATCATTTTGGTTCCAATGGAGTAGAATGGATGCTTCGCAACTTTGGTACCCTGAAATACTGCATTCAGGCTCGAACACAAGTTTTGCATCTTTTAAGTCCCAAAGGTTAGCGAAATGCTCCGAAATACTCCCAAACATCATTTTGGTTCCTATGGAGTAGAATGGATGCTTTGCAACTTCGGTACCCCAAAATAGTGCATCCAGGCCCGAAACACAAGTTTTGCATCTTTTTACGTGCCGAAGGTTAGCAAAATGCTCTGAAACACTCCCAAACAACATTTTGGTTCCAATGGAGTAGAATGGATGCTTCGCAACTTTGGCACCCCGAAATACTGCATTTAGGCTCGAACACAGGTTTTGCATCTTTTATGTGCCGAAGGTTAGCGAAATGCTCCGAAACACTTCCAAACGTCATTTTGGGTCCAATGGACTGGAATGGACGCTTCCCAACTTTGGTACCCCGAAATAGAGCACTTAGGCTCGAACACAAGTTTTGCATCTTTTTACGTGCCGAAAGTTAGGAAATGCTCCGAAACACTCCCAAACATCATTTTGGGTCCAATGGAGTAGAATAGATGCTTCACAACTTTGGCACCCCAAAATAGTGCATTCAGGCTCGAACACAAGTTTTGCATCTTTTACGTCCCAAAGGTTAGCGAAATGCTCTGAAACACTCCCAAACATCATTTTGGTTCCTATGGAGTAGAATGGATGCTTTGCAACTTCGGTACCCCAAAATAGTGCATTCAGGCTCGAACACAAGTTTTACATATTTTACTTCCGAAAGGTTAGCGAAATGCTACGAAACACTGCCAAATATCATTTTGGTTCAAATGGAGTAAAATGGATGCTTTGCAACTTTGGTACCGCCAAATAGTGCATTCAGGCTCGAACACAAGTTTTGCTTCTTTTACGTGCCGAAGGTTAGCGAAATGCTCTGAAACTCTCCCAAACATCATTTTGGGTCCAATGGAGTAGAATGGATGCTTCGTAACTTCGGTACCCCGAAATAGTGCATCCAGGCCCGAACACAAGTTTTGCATCTTTTTACATGCCGAAGGTTAGCGAAATGCTCTGAAACACTCCCAAACATCATTTTGGTTCTAATTGAGTAGAATGGATGCTTCCCAACTTTGGTACCCCGAAATAGTGCTTTCAGGCCTGAAACAAAAGTTTTGCATCTTTTTACGTGCTGAAGGTTAGCGAAATGCTCCAAAACACTCCCAAACATCATTTTGGTTCCAATGGAGTAGAATGGATGCTTCGCAACTTCGGTACCCCAAAATAGTGCATTCAGGCCCCAAACACAAGTTTTGTATCTTTTTATGTGCCGAAGGTTAGCGAAATGCTCCGAAACACTCCCAAACATCATTTTGGGTCCAATGGAGTAGAATGGAAGCTTCGCAACTTTGGTACCCCAAAATAATGCATTCAGGCTCGAACACAAGTTTTGCATCTTTTTCGTCCCAAAGGTTAACGAAATGCTCCGAAACACTGCCAAATATCATTTTTCTTCTGATGGAGTAGAATGGATGCTTCGCAACTTTGATACCCGAAATAGAGCACTGATGCTCGAACACAAGTTTTGCATCTTTTTACGTGCCGAAGGTTAGCGAAATGCTCCGAAACACTCCCAAACATCATTTTGTTTCCAATGGAGTTGAATGGATGCTTCACAACTTCGGTACCCGAAATAGAGCACCCATGCTCGAACACAAGTTTTGCATCTTTTTACGTGCCGAAGGTTAGCGAAATGCTCTGAAACACTCCCAAACATCATTTTGGTTCCATTGGAGTAGAATGGTTGCTTCGCAACTTCGGTACCCGAAATAGAGCACTCAGGCTCGAACACAAGTTTTGCATCTTTTTACGTGCCGAAGGTTAGCGAAATGCTCCGAAACACTGCCAAACATCATTTTGGTTCCAATGGAGTAGAATGGATGCTTCGCAACTTCGGCACCCGAAATAGAGCACTCAGGCTCGAACACAAGTTTTGCATCTTTTGACGTGTCGAATGTTGGCGAAATGCTCTGAAACACTCCCAAACATCATTTTGGTTCCAATGGAGTAGAATGGATGCTTCGCAACTTTGGTACCCTGAAATACTGCATTCAGGCTCGAACACAAGTTTTGCATCTTTTAAGTCCCAAAGGTTAGCGAAATGCTCCGAAATACTCCCAAACATCATTTTGGTTCCTATGGAGTAGAATGGATGCTTTGCAACTTCGGTACCCCAAAATAGTGCATCCAGGCCCGAAACACAAGTTTTGCATCTTTTTACGTGCCGAAGGTTAGCAAAATGCTCTGAAACACTCCCAAACAACATTTTGGTTCCAATGGAGTAGAATGGATGCTTCGCAACTTTGGCACCCCGCAATACTGCATTTAGGCTCGAACACAGGTTTTGCATCTTTTATGTGCCGAAGGTTAGCGAAATGCTCCGAAACACTTCCAAACATCATTTTGGGTCCAATGGACTGGAATGGACGCTTCCCAACTTTGGTACCCCGAAATAGAGCACTTAGGCTCGAACACAAGTTTTGCATCTTTTTACGTGCCGAAAGTTAGGAAATGCTCCGAAACACTCCCAAACATCATTTTGGGTCCAATGGAGTAGAATAGATGCTTCACAACTTTGGCACCCCAAAATAGTGCATTCAGGCTCGAACACAAGTTTTGCATCTTTTACGTCCCAAAGGTTAGCGAAATGCTCTGAAACACTCCCAAACATCATTTTGGTTCCTATGGAGTAGAATGGATGCTTTGCAACTTCGGTACCCCAAAATAGTGCATTCAGGCTCGAACACAAGTTTTACATATTTTACTTCCGAAAGGTTAGCGAAATGCTACGAAACACTGCCAAATATCATTTTGGTTCAAATGGAGTAAAATGGATGCTTTGCAACTTTGGTACCGCCAAATAGTGCATTCAGGCTCGAACACAAGTTTTGCTTCTTTTACGTGCCGAAGGTTAGCGAAATGCTCTGAAACTCTCCCAAACATCATTTTGGGTCCAATGGAGTAGAATGGATGCTTCGCAACTTCGGTACCCCGAAATAGTGCAATCAGGCCCGAACACAAGTTATGCATCTTTTTACATGCCGAAGGTTAGCGAAATGCTCTGAAACACTCCCAAACATCATTTTGGTTCTAATTGAGTAGAATGGATGCTTCCCAACTTTGGTACCCCGAAATAGTGCTTTCAGGCCTGAAACAAAAGTTTTGCATCTTTTTACGTGCTGAAGGTTAGCGAAATGCTCCAAAACACTCCCAAACATCATTTTGGTTCCAATGGAGTAGAATGGATGCTTCGCAACTTCGGTACCCCAAAATAGTGCATTCAGGCCCCAAACACAAGTTTTGTATCTTTTTATGTGCCGAAGGTTAGCGAAATGCTCCGAAACACTCCCAAACATCATTTTGGGTCCAATGGAGTAGAATGGAAGCTTCGCAACTTTGGTACCCCAAAATAATGCATTCAGGCTCGAACACAAGTTTTGCATCTTTTTCGTCCCAAAGGTTAGCGAAATGCCCCGAAACACTGCCAAATATCATTTTTGTTCCAATGGAGTAGAATGGATGCTTCGCAACTTCGATACCCGAAATAGAGCACTCATGCTCGAACACAAGTTTTGCATCTTTTTACGTGCGGAAGGTTACCGAAATGCTCCGAAACACTCCCAAACATCATTTTGGTTCCAATGGAGTAGAATGGATGCTTCACAACTTCGGTACCCGAAATAGAGCACTCATGCTCAAACACTAGTTTTGCATCTTTTTACGTGCCGAAGGTTAGCGAAGTGCTCCGAAACACTCCCAAACATCATTTTGGTTCCAATGGAGTAGAATGGATGCTTCGCAACTTCGGTACCCCAAAATAGTGTATTCAGGCTCGAACACAAGTTTTGCATCTTTTACGTCCCAAAGGTTAGCGAATTGCTCCGAAACACTCCCAAACATCATTTTGGTCCCAATGGAGTAGAATGGATGCTTCGCAACTTCGGTACCCCAAAATAGTGCATTCAGGCCCCAAACACAAATTTTGTATCTTTTTATGTGCCGAAGGTTAGCGAAATGCTCTGAAACACTCCCAAACATCATTTTGGGTCCAATGGAGTAGAATGGATGCTTCGCAACTTTGGTACCCCAAAATAGTGCATTCAGGCTCGAACACAAGTTTTACATCTTTTACGTCCCAAAGGTTAGAGAAATGCTCCGAAACACAGCCAAATATCATTTTGGTTCAAATGGAGTAGAAGGGATGCTTCGCAAATTTGGTACCCCCAAATAGTGCATTCAGGCTCGAACACAAGTTTTGCATCTTTTACGTGCCGAAGGTTAGCGAAATGCTCTAAAACTCTCCCAAACATCATTTTGGGTCCAATGGAGTAGAATGGATGCTTCGCAACTTCGGTACCCCGAAATAGTGCATTCAGGCCCGAACACAAGTTTTGCATCTTTAACGTGTCAAAGGTTAGCGAAATGCTCCGAAACACTCCCAAATATCATTTTGGGTCGAATGGATTAGAATGGATGCTTCCCAACTTTGGTACCCCGAAACAGTGCACTCAGGCTCGAACACAAGTTTTGCATCTTTTTACATGCCGAAGGTTAGCGAAATGCTCTGAAACACTCCCAAACATCATTTTGGTTCTAATTGAGTAGAATGGATGCTTCCCAACTTTGGTACCCCGAATTATTGCTTTCAGGCCTGAAACAAAAGTTTTGCATCTTTTTACGTGCTGAAGGTTAGCGAAATGCTCCAAAACACTCCCAAACATCATTTTGGTTCCAATGGAGTAGAATGGATGCTTCGCAACTTCGGTACCCCAAAATAGTGCATTCAGGCCCAAAACACAAGTTTTGTATCTTTTTATGTGCCGAAGGTTAGCGAAATGCTCCGAAACACTCCCAAACATCATTTTGGGTCCAATGGAGTAGAATGGAAGCTTCGCAACTTTGGTACCTCAAAATAATGCATTCAGGCTCGACACAAGTTTTGCATCTTTTTCGTCCCAAAGGTTAGCGAAATGCTCCGAAACACTGCCAAATATCATTTTTGTTCCAACGGAGTAGAATGGATGCTTCGCAACTTCGATACCCGAAATAGAGCACTCATGCTCGAACACAAGTTTTGCATCTTTTTACGTGCCGAAGGTTACCGAAATGCTCCGAAACACTCCCAAACATCATTTTGGTTCCAATGGAGTAGAATGGATGCTTCACAACTTCGGTACCCGAAATAGAGCACTCATGCTCGAACACTAGTTTTGCATCTTTTTACGTGCCGAAGGTTAGCGAAGTGCTCTGAAACACTCCCAAACATCATTTTGGTTCCAATGGAGTAGAATGGATGCTTCGCAACTTCGGTACCCGAAATAGAGCACTCAGGCTCGAACACAAGTTTTGCATCTTTTTACTTGCCGAAGGTTAGCGAAATGCTCCGAAACACTGCCAAACATCATTTTGGTTCCAATGGAGTAGAATGGATGCTTCGCAACTTCGGCACCCGAAATAGAGCACTCTGGCTCGAACACAAATTTTGCATCTTTTGACGTGCCGAAGGTTAGCGAAATGCTCCGAAACACTCCCTAACATCATTTTGGTTCCAATGGAGTAGAATGGATGCTTCGCAACTTTGGTACCCCCAAATAGTGCATTCAGGCTCGAACACAAGTTTTGCATCTTTTACGTGCCGAAGGTTAGCGAAATGCTCTAAAACTCTCCCAAACATCATTTTGGGTCCAATGGAGTAGAATGGATGCTTCGCAACTTCGGTACCCCGAAATAGTGCATTCAGGCCCAAACACAAGTTTTGCATCTTTAACGTGTCAAAGGTTAGCGAAATGCTCCGAAACACTCCCAAATATCATTTTGGGTCGAATGGATTAGAATGGATGCTTCCCAACTTTGGTACCCCGAAACAGTGCACTCAGGCTCGAACACAAGTTTTGCATCTTTTTACATGCCGAAGGTTAGTGAAATGCTCTGAAACACTCCCAAACATCATTTTGGTTCTAATTGAGTAGAATGGATGCTTCCCAACTTTGGTACCCCGAAATAGTACTTTCAGGCCTGAAACAAAAGTTTTGCATCTTTTTACGTGCTGAAGGTTAGCGAAATGCTCCAAAACACTCCCAAACATCATTTTGGTTCCAATGGAGTAGAATGGATGCTTCGCAACTTCGGTACCCCAAAATAGTGCATTGAGGCCCAAAACACAAGTTTTGTATCTTTTTATGTGCCGAAGGTTAGCGAAATGCTCCGAAACACTCCCAAACATCATTTTGGGTCCAATGGAGTAGAATGGAAGCTTCGCAACTTTGGTACCTCAAAATAATGCATTCAGGCTCGACACAAGTTTTGCATCTTTTTCGTCCCAAAGGTTAGCGAAATGCTCCGAAACACTGCCAAATATCATTTTTGTTCCAACGGAGTAGAATGGATGCTTCGCAACTTCGATACCCGAAATAGAGCACTCAGGCTCGAACACAAGTTTTGCATCTTTTTACGTGCCGAAGGTTAGCAAAATGATCCGAAACACTCCCAAACATCATTTTGGTTCCAATGGAGTAGAATGGATGCTTCGCAACTTCGGTACCCGAAATAGAGCACTCAGGCTCGAACACAAGTTTTGCATCTTTTGACGTGCCGAAGGTTAGCGAAATGCTCCGAAACACTCCCAAACATCATTTTGGTTCCAATGGAGTAAAATGGATGCTTCGCAACTTTGGTACCCCGAAATAGTGCACTCAGGCTCGAACACAAGTTTTGCATCTTTTTACTTGCCGAAGGTTAGCGAAATGCTCCGAAACACTGCCAAACATCATTTTGGTTCCAATGGAGTAGAATGGATGCTTCGCAACTTCGGTTCCCGAAATAGAGCAGTCAGGGTCGAACACAAGTTTTGCATCTTTTTACGTGCCGAAGGTTAGCAAAATGCTCTGATACACTCCCAAACATCATTTTGGGTCCAATGGAGTAGAATGGATGCTTCGCAACTTTGGTACCCCAAAATAGTGCTTTCAGGCTCGAACACAAGTTTTGCATCTTTTACGTCCCAAAGGTTAGCGAAATGCTCTGAAACACTGCCAAACATCATTTTGGTTCCAATGGAGTAGAATGGATGCTTCGCAACTTCGGTACCCGAAATAGAGCACTCAGGCTCAAACACAAGTTTTGCATCTTTTTACGTGCCGAAGGTTAGCGAAATGCTCCGAAACACTCCCAAACATCATTTAGGTTCCAATGGAGTAGAATGGATGCTTCGCAACTTTGGTACCCCAAAATAGCGCATTCAGGCTCGAACACATGTTTTGCATCTTTTACGTCCCAAAGGTTAGCGAAATGCTCTGAAACACTATAAAACATCATTTTGTTTCTAATGGAGTAGAATGGATGCTTCCCAACTTTGGTACCCCGAAATAGTGCTTTCAGGCCTGAAACAAAAGTTTTGCATCTTTTTACGAGCTGAAGGTTAGCGAAATGCTCCAAAACACTCCCGAACATCATTTTGGTTCGAATGGAGTAGAATCGATGCTTCACAACTTCGGTACCCCAAAATAGTGCATTCAGGCTCGAACACAAGTTTTGCATCTTTTACGTCCCAAAGGTTAGCGAATTGCATTGAAACACTCCCAAACATCATTTTGGTTCCAATGGAGTAGAATGGATGCTTCACAACTTCGGTACACCAAAATAGTGCATTCAGGCCCCAAACACATGTTTTGTATCTTTTTATGTGCCGAAGGTTAGCGAAATGCTCCGAAACACTCCCAAACATCATTTTGGGTCCAATGGAGTAGAATGGATGGTTCGCAAGTTCGGTACCCCGAAATAGTGCATTCAGGCTCGAACACAAGTTTTGCGTCTTTTACGTGCCGAACGTTAGCGAAATGCTCTGAAACACTCCCAAACGTCATTTTGGTTCCAATGGAGTAGAATGGATGCTTTGCAACTTCGGTACCCCGAAATAATGCATTCAGGCCCGAACACAAGTTTTGCATCTTTTACGTCCCAAAGGTTAGCGAAATGCTCTGAAACACTACCAAACATCATTTTGGTTCTAATGGAGTAGAATGGATGATTCCCAACTTTGGTACCCCAAAATAGTTCTTTCAGGCCTGAAACAAAAGTTTTGCATCTTTTTACCTTCTGAAAGTTAGCGAAATGATCCAAACCACTCCCAAACATCATTTTGGTTCCAATGGAGTAGAATGGATGCTTCGCAACTTCGGTACTCCAATATAGTGCATTCAGGCTCGAACACAAGTTTTGCATCTTTTACGTCCCAAAGGTTAGCGAATTGCTTCGAAACACTCCCAAACATCATTTTGGTTCCAATGGAGTAGAATGGATGCTTCACGACTTCGGTACCCCGAAATAGTGTGCTCATGCTCGAACAAAAGTTTTGCATCTTTTTACGTGCCGAAGCTTAGCGAAATACTCTGGAACACTCCCAAACATCATTTTGGGTCCAATGGAGTAGAATGGATGCTTCACAACTTTGGTACCCCGAAATAGTGCATTTAGGCTCGAACACAAGTCTTGCATCTTTTACGTCCCAAAGGTTAGCGAAATGTTCCGAAACACTCCCAAACATCATTTTGGTTCCTATGGAGTAGAATGGATGCTTTGCAACTTCGGTACCCCAAAATAGTGCATCCAGGCCCGAAACACAAGTTTTGCATCTTTTTACGTGCCGAAGGTTAGCGAAATTTTCCGAAACCCTCCCAAACATCATTTTGGTTCCAATGGAGTAGAATGGATGCTTCGCAACTTCGGTACCCCGAAATAGTGTGCTCATGCTCGAACAAAAGTTTTGCATCTTTTACGTCCCAAAGGTTACCGAAATGCCCAGAAACACTGCCAAACATCATTTTGGTTCCAATGGAGTAGAATGGATGCTTCGCAACTTCGGTACCCCGAAATAGTGTGCTCATGCTCGAACAAAAGTTTTGCATCTTTTTACGTGCCGAAGCTTAGCGAAATGCTCCGGAACACTCCCAAACATCATTTTGGGTCCAATGGAGTAGAATGGATGCTTCACAACTTTGGTACCCCGAAATAGTGCATTCAGGCTCGAACACAAGTCTTGCATCTTTTACGTCCCAAAGGTTAGCGAAATGTTCCGAAACACTCCCAAACTTCATTTTGGTTCCTATGGAGTAGAATGGATGCTTTGCAACTTCGGTACCCCAAAATAGTGCATCCAGGCCCGAAACACAAGTTTTGCATCTTTTTACGTGCCGAAGGTTAGCGAAATGCTCCGAAACACTCCAAAACATCATTTTGGTTCCAATGGAGTAGAATGGATGCTTCGCAACTTCGGTACCCCGAAATAGTGTGCTCATGCTCGAACAAAAGTTTTGCATCTTTTACGTCCCAAAGGTTACCGAAATGCCCAGAAACACTGCCAAACATCATTTTGGTTCCAATGGAGTAGAATGGATGCTTCGCAACTTCGGTACCCCGAAATAGTGTGCTCATGCTCGAACAAAAGTTTTGCATCTTTTTACGTGCCGAAGCTTAGCGAAATGCTCCGGAACAATCCCAAACATCATTTTGGGTCCAATGGAGTAGAATGGATGCTTCACAACTTTGGTACCCCGAAATAGTGCATTCAGGCTCGAACACAAGTCTTGCATCTTTTACGTCCCAAAGGTTAGCGAAATGTTACGAAACACTTCCAAACATCATTTTGCTTCCTATGGAGTAGAATGGATGCTTTGCAACTTCGGTACCCCAAAATAGTGCATCCAGGCCCGAAACACAAGTTTTGCATCTTTTTACGTGCCGAAGGTTAGCGAAATGCTCAGAAACACTTCCAAACATCATTTTGGGTCCACTGGACTGGAATGGACGCTTCCCAACTTTGGCACCCCGAAATAGTGCATTTAGGCTCGAACACAGGTTTTGCATCTTTTACGTGCCGAAGGTTAGCGAAATGCTCCGAAACACTCCCAAACATCATTTTGGTTCCAATGGAGTAGAATGGATGCTTCGTAACTTTTTCACCCCGAAACAATGCATTTAGGCTCGAACACAGGTTTTGCATCTTTTACGTGCCGAAGGTTAGCGAAATGCTCCGAAACACTTCCAAATATCATTTTGGGTCCAATGGACTAGAATGGACGCTTTCCAACTTTGGTACCCCGAAATAGAGCACTCAGGCTCGAACACAAGTTTTGCATCTTTTTACGTGCCGAAGGTTAGCGAAATGCTCCGAAACACTCCCAAACATCCTTTTGGGTCCAACGGAGTAGAATGGATGCTTCGCAACTTTGGTACCCCAAAATAGTGCATTCAGGCTCGAACACTAGTTTTGCATCTTTTACGTCCCAAAGGTTAGCGAAATGCTCCGAAACACTGCCAAACATCATTTTGGTTCCAATGGAGTAGAATGGATGCTTCGCAACTTCGGTACCCAAAATAGAGCACTCAGGCTCGAACACAAGTTTTGCATCTTTTGACGTGCCGAAGGTTAGCGAAATGCTCCGATACACTCCCAAACATCATTTTGGGTCCAATGGAGTAGAATGGATGCTTCGTAACTTTGGTACCCCAAAATAGTGCATTCAGGCTCGAACACAAGTTTTGCATCAATTACGTCCCAAAGGTTAGCGAAATGCTCTGAAACACTGCCAAACATCATTTTGGCTCCAATGGAGTAGAATGGATGCTTCGCATCTTCGGTACCCGAAATAAAGCACTCAGGCTCAAACACAAGTTTTGCATCTTTTTACGTGCCGAAGGTTAGCGAAATGCTCCGAAACACTCCCAAACATCATTTTGGTTCCAATGGAGTAGAATGGATGCTTCGCAACTTTGGTACCCCAAAATAGTGTATTCAGGCTCGAACACAAGTTTTGCATCTTTTACGTCCCAAAGGTTAGCGAAATGCTCTGAAACACTACCAAACATCATTTTGGTTCTAACGGAGAAGAATGGATGATTCCCAACTTTGGTACCCTAAAATAGTGCATTCAGGCCTGAAACAAAAGTTTTGCATCTTTTTACGTGCTGAAAGTTAGCGAAATGCTCCAAAACACTCCCAAACATCATTTTGGTTCCAATGGAGTAGAATGGATACTTCGCAACTTCGGTCCTCCAATATAGTGCACTCAGGCTCGAACACAAGTTTTGCATCTTTTACGTCCCAAAGGTTAGCGAATTGCTTCGAAACACTCCCAAACATCATTTTGGTTCCAATGGAGTAGAATGGATGCTTCGCAACTTCGGTACCCCAAAATAGTGCATTCAGGCCCAAACACAAGTTTTGTATCTTTTTATGTGCTGAAGGTTAGCGAAATGCTCCGAAACACTCCCAAACATCATTTTGGGTCCAAAGGAGTAGAATGGATGCTTCGCAACTTTGGTACCCCAAAATAGTACATTCAGGCTCGAACACAAGTTTTGAATCTTTTACGTCCCAAAGGTTAGAGAAATGCTCCGAAACACTGCCAAATATCATTTTGGTTCCATTGGAGTAGAATGGATGCTTCACAACTTCGGTACCCGAAATAGAGCACTCAGGCTCGAACACAAGTTTTGCATTTTTTACGTACCGAAGGTTAGCGAAATGCTCCGAAACACTCCCAAACATCATTTTGGTTCCAATGGAGTAGAATGGATGCTTCGCAACTTCGGTACCCGAAATAGAGCACTCAGGCTCGAACACAAGTTTTGCATCTTTTTACGTGCCGAAGCTTAGCGAAATGCTCCGAAACACTGCCAAACATCATTTTGGTTCCAATGGAGTAGAATGGATGCTTCGCAACTTCGGTACCCGAAATAGAGCACTCAGGCTCAAACATAAGTTTTGCATCTTTTTACATGCCGAAGCTTAGCGAAATGCTCCGAAACACACCCAAACATCATTTTGGTTCCAATGGAGTAGAATGGATGCTTCGCAACTTCGGTACCCGAAATAGAGCACTCAGGCTCAAACATAAGTTTTGCATCTTTTTACATGCCGAAGGTTAGCGAAATGCTCCGAAACACTACCAAACATCATTTTGGTTCCAATGGAGTAGAATGGATGCTTCGCAACTTCGGTACCCGAAATAGAGCACTCAGGCTCGAACACAAGTTTTGCATCTTTTTACGTGCCGAAGGTTGGCGAAATGCTCCGAAACACTCCCAAACATCATTTTGGTTCCAATGGAGTAGAATGGATGCTTCACAACTTTGGTACCCCAAAATAGTGCATTCAGGCTCGAACACAAGTTTTGCATCTTTTACGTCCCAAAGGTTAGCGAAATGCTCCGAAACACTGCCAAACATCATTTTGGTTCCAATGGAGTAGAATGGATGCTTCGCAACTTCGGTACCCCGAAATAGTGCGCTCAGGCCCGAACACAAGTTTTGCATCTTTTACGTGTCGAAGGTTAGCGAAATGCTCCGAAACACTCCCAAATATCATTTTGGGTCGAATGGACTAGAATGGATGCTTCCCAACTTTGGTACCCCGAAACAATGCACTCAGGCTCGAACACAAGTTTTGCATCTTTTTACATGCCGAAGGTTAGCGAAATGCTCTGAAACACTCACAAACATTATTTTGGTTCCAATGGAGTAGAATGGATACTTCCCAACTTTGGTACCCCGAAATAGTGCATTCAGGCCTGAAACACAAGTTTTGCATCATTTTACGTGCTTAAGGTTAGCGAAATGCTCCAAAACACTCCCAAACATCATTTTGGTTCCAATGGAGTAGAATGGATGCTTCGCAACTTTTTCACCCCGAAACAATGCATTTAGGCTCGAACACAGGTTTTGCATCTTTTACGTGCCGAAGGTTAGCGAAATGCTCCGAAACACTTCCAAATATCATTTTGGGTCCAATGGACTAGAATGGACGCTTTCCAACTTTGGTACCCGAAATAGAGCACTCATGCTCGAACAAAAGTTTTGTATCTTTTTACGTGCCGAAGGTTAGCGAAATGCTCCGAAACACTCCCAAACATCATTTTGGGTCCAATGGACTAGAATGGACGCTTTCCAACTTTGGTACCCCGAAATAGAGCACTCAGGCTCGAACACAAGTTTTGCATCTTTTTACGTGCCGAAGGTTAGCGAAATGCTCCGAAACACTCCCAAACATCCTTTTGGGTCCAACGGAGTAGAATGGATGCTTCGCAACTTTGGTACCCCAAAATAGTGCATTCAGGCTCGAACACTAGTTTTGCATCTTTTACGTCCCAAAGGTTAGCGAAATGCTCCGAAACACTGCCAAACATCATTTTGGTTCCAATGGAGTAGAATGGATGCTTCGCAACTTCGGTACCCAAAATAGAGCACTCAGGCTCGAACACAAGTTTTGCATCTTTTGACGTGCCGAAGGTTAGCGAAATGCTCCGATACACTCCCAAACATCATTTTGGGTCCAATGGAGTAGAATGGATGCTTCGTAACTTTGGTACCCCAAAATAGTGCATTCAGGCTCGAACACAAGTTTTGCATCAATTACGTCCCAAAGGTTAGCGAAATGCTCTGAAACACTGCCAAACATCATTTTGGCTCCAATGGAGTAGAATGGATGCTTCGCATCTTCGGTACCCGAAATAAAGCACTCAGGCTCAAACACAAGTTTTGCATCTTTTTACGTGCCGAAGGTTAGCGAAATGCTCCGAAACACTCCCAAACATCATTTTGGTTCCAATGGAGTAGAATGGATGCTTCGCAACTTTGGTACCCCAAAATAGTGTATTCAGGCTCGAACACAAGTTTTGCATCTTTTACGTCCCAAAGGTTAGCGAAATGCTCTGAAACACTACCAAACATCATTTTGGTTCTAACGGAGAAGAATGGATGATTCCCAACTTTGGTACCCTAAAATAGTGCATTCAGGCCTGAAACAAAAGTTTTGCATCTTTTTACGTGCTGAAAGTTAGCGAAATGCTCCAAAACACTCCCAAACATCATTTTGGTTCCAATGGAGTAGAATGGATACTTCGCAACTTCGGTCCTCCAATATAGTGCATTCAGGCTCGAACACAAGTTTTGCATCTTTTACGTCCCAAAGGTTAGCGAATTGCTTCGAAACACTCCCAAACATCATTTTGGTTCCAATGGAGTAGAATGGATGCTTCGCAACTTCGGTACCCCAAAATAGTGCATTCAGGCCCCAAACACAAGTTTTGTATCTTTTTATGTGCTGAAGGTTAGCGAAATGCTCCGAAACACTCCCAAACATCATTTTGGGTCCAAAGGAGTAGAATGGATGCTTCGCAACTTTGGTACCCCAAAATAGTACATTCAGGCTCGAACACAAGTTTTGAATCTTTTACGTCCCAAAGGTTAGCGAAATTCTCCGAAACACTGCCAAATATCATTTTGGTTCCATTGGAGTAGAATGGATGCTTCACAACTTCGGTACCCGAAATAGAGCACTCAGGCTCGAACACAAGTTTTGCATTTTTTACGTACCGAAGGTTAGCGAAATGCTCCGAAACACTCCCAAACATCATTTTGGTTCCAATGGAGTAGAATGGATGCTTCGCAACTTCGGTACCCGAAATAGAGCACTCAGGCTCGAACACAAGTTTTGCATCTTTTTACGTGCCGAAGCTTAGCGAAATGCTCCGAAACACTGCCAAACATCATTTTGGTTCCAATGGAGTAGAATGGATGCTTCGCAACTTCGGTACCCGAAATAGAGCACTCAGGCTCAAACATAAGTTTTGCATCTTTTTACATGCCGAAGCTTAGCGAAATGCTCCGAAACACACCCAAACATCATTTTGGTTCCAATGGAGTAGAATGGATGCTTCGCAACTTCGGTACCCGAAATAGAGCACTCAGGCTCAAACATAAGTTTTGCATCTTTTTACATGCCGAAGGTTAGCGAAATGCTCCGAAACACTACCAAACATCATTTTGGTTCCAATGGAGTAGAATGGATGCTTCGCAACTTCGGTACCCGAAATAGAGCACTCAGGCTCGAACACAAGTTTTGCATCTTTTTACGTGCCGAAGGTTGGCGAAATGCTCCGAAACACTCCCAAACATCATTTTGGTTCCAATGGAGTAGAATGGATGCTTCACAACTTTGGTACCCCAAAATAGTGCATTCAGGCTCGAACACAAGTTTTGCATCTTTTACGTCCCAAAGGTTAGCGAAATGCTCCGAAACACTGCCAAACATCATTTTGGTTCCAATGGAGTAGAATGGATGCTTCGCAACTTCGGTACCCCGAAATAGTGCGCTCAGGCCCGAACACAAGTTTTGCATCTTTTACGTGTCGAAGGTTAGCGAAATGCTCCGAAACACTCCCAAATATCATTTTGGGTCGAATGGACTAGAATGGATGCTTCCCAAATTTGGTACCCCGAAACAATGCACTCAGGCTCGAACACAAGTTTTGCATCTTTTTACATGCCGAAGGTTAGCGAAATGCTCTGAAACACTCACAAACATTATTTTGGTTCCAATGGAGTAGAATGGATACTTCCCAACTTTGGTACCCCGAAATAGTGCATTCAGGCCTGAAACACAAGTTTTGCATCATTTTACGTGCTTAAGGTTAGCGAAATGCTCCAAAACACTCCCAAACATCATTTTGGTTCCAATGGAGTAGAATGGATGCTTCGCAACTTTTTCACCCCGAAACAATGCATTTAGGCTCGAACACAGGTTTTGCATCTTTTACGTCCCAAAGGTTAGCGAAATGCTCAGAAACATTGCCAAACATCATTTTGGTTTCAATGGAGTAGAATGGATGCTTCGCAACTTTGGTACCCCAAAATAGTGCATTCAGGCTCGAACAAAAGTTTTGCATCTTTTTACGTGCCGAAGGTTAGCGAAATGCTCCGAAACACTCCCAAACATCATTTTGGGCCCAATGGAGTAGAATTGATGATTCACGACTTTGGTACCCCGAAATAGTGCATTCAGGCTCGAACACAAGTTTTGCATGTTTTACGTCCCAAAGGTTAGCGAAATACTCCGAAACACTCCCAAACATCATTTTGGTTCCTATGGAGTAGAATGGATGCTTTGCAACTTCGGTACCCCAAAATAGTGCATTCAGGCCCGAAACATAAGTTTTGCATCTTTTTACGTGCTGAAGGTTAGCGAAATGCTCCGAAACACTCCCAAACATCATTTTGGTTCCAATGGAGTAGAATGGATGCTTCGCAACTTTGGCACCCCGAAATACTACATTTAGGCTCGAACACAGGTTTTGCATCTTTTTACGTGTCGAAGGTTAGTGAAATACTCCAAACACTCCCAAACATCATTTTGGGTCCAGTAGAGTAGAATGGAAGCTTCACAACTTTGGTACCCCGAAACAGTGCACTCAGGCACGAACACAAGTTTTGCATCTTTTTACATGCCGAAGGTTAGCGAAATGCTCTGAAACACTCCCAAACATCATTTTGGTTCCAATGGAGTAGAATGGATGCTTCGCAACTTTTTCACCCCGAAACAATGCATTTAGGCTCGAACACAGGTTTTGCATCTTTTACGTGCCGAAGGTTAGCGAAATGCTCCGAAACACTTCCAAATATCATTTTGGGTCCAATGGACTAGAATGGACGCTTTCCAACTTTGGTACCCGAAATAGAGCACTCAGGCTCGAACAAAAGTTTTGCATCTTTTTACGTGCCGAAGGTTAGCGAAATGCTCCGAAACACTCCCAAACATCATTTTGGTTCCAATGGGGCAGAATGGATGCTTCCCAACTTTGGTACCCCGAAATAGTGCATTCAGGCCTAAAACACAAGTTTTGCATCTTTTTACGTGCTGAAAGTTAGCGAAATGCTCCAAAACACTCCCAAACATCATTTTGGTTCCAATGGAGTAGAATGGATACTTCGCAACTTCGGTCCTCCAATATAGTGCACTCAGGCTCGAACACAAGTTTTGCATCTTTTACGTCCCAAAGGTTAGCGAATTGCTTCGAAACACTCCCAAACATCATTTTGGTTCCAATGGAGTAGAATGGATGCTTCGCAACTTCGGTACCCCAAAATAGTGCATTCAGGCCCAAACACAAGTTTTGTATCTTTTTATGTGCTGAAGGTTAGCGAAATGCTCCGAAACACTCCCAAACATCATTTTGGGTCCAAAGGAGTAGAATGGATGCTTCGCAACTTTGGTACCCCAAAATAGTACATTCAGGCTCGAACACAAGTTTTGAATCTTTTACGTCCCAAAGGTTAGCGAAATTCTCCGAAACACTGCCAAATATCATTTTGGTTCCATTGGAGTAGAATGGATGCTTCACAACTTCGGTACCCGAAATAGAGCACTCAGGCTCGAACACAAGTTTTGCATTTTTTACGTACCGAAGGTTAGCGAAATGCTCCGAAACACTCCCAAACATCATTTTGGTTCCAATGGAGTAGAATGGATGCTTCGCAACTTCGGTACCCGAAATAGAGCACTCAGGCTCGAACACAAGTTTTGCATCTTTTTACGTGCCGAAGCTTAGAGAAATGCTCCGAAACACTGCCAAACATCATTTTGGTTCCAATGGAGTAGAATGGATGCTTCGCAACTTCGGTACCCGAAATAGAGCACTCAGGCTCAAACATAAGTTTTGCATCTTTTTACATGCCGAAGCTTAGCGAAATGCTCCGAAACACACCCAAACATCATTTTGGTTCCAATGGAGTAGAATGGATGCTTCGCAACTTCGGTACCCGAAATAGAGCACTCAGGCTCAAACATAAGTTTTGCATCTTTTTACATGCCGAAGGTTAGCGAAATGCTCCGAAACACTACCAAACATCATTTTGGTTCCAATGGAGTAGAATGGATGCTTCGCAACTTCGGTACCCGAAATAGAGCACTCAGGCTCGAACACAAGTTTTGCATCTTTTTACGTGCCGAAGGTTGGCGAAATGCTCCGAAACACTCCCAAACATCATTTTGGTTCCAATGGAGTAGAATGGATGCTTCACAACTTTGGTACCCCAAAATAGTGCATTCAGGCTCGAACACAAGTTTTGCATCTTTTACGTCCCAAAGGTTAGCGAAATGCTCCGAAACACTGCCAAACATCATTTTGGTTCCAATGGAGTAGAATGGATGCTTCGCAACTTCGGTACCCCGAAATAGTGCGCTCAGGCCCGAACACAAGTTTTGCATCTTTTACGTGTCGAAGGTTAGCGAAATGCTCCGAAACACTCCCAAATATCATTTTGGGTCGAATGGACTAGAATGGATGCTTCCCAAATTTGGTACCCCGAAACAATGCACTCAGGCTCGAACACAAGTTTTGCATCTTTTTACATGCCGAAGGTTAGCGAAATGCTCTGAAACACTCACAAACATTATTTTGGTTCCAATGGAGTAGAATGGATACTTCCCAACTTTGGTACCCCGAAATAGTGCATTCAGGCCTGAAACACAAGTTTTGCATCATTTTACGTGCTTAAGGTTAGCGAAATGCTCCAAAACACTCCCAAACATCATTTTGGTTCCAATGGAGTAGAATGGATGCTTCGCAACTTTTTCACCCCGAAACAATGCATTTAGGCTCGAACACAGGTTTTGCATCTTTTACGGGCCGAAGGTTAGCGAAATGCTCCGAAACACTCCCAAACATCATTTTGGTTCCAATGGAGTAGAATGGATGCTTCGCAACTTTTTCACCCCGAAACAATGCATTTAGGCTCGAACACAGGTTTTGCATCTTTTACGTGCCGAAGGTTAGCGAAATGCTCCGAAACACTTCCAAATATCATTTTGGGTCCAATGGACTAGAATGGACGCTTTCCAACTTTGGTACCCGAAATAGAGCACTCAGGCTCGAACAAAAGTTTTGCATCTTTTTACGTGCCGAAGGTTAGCGAAATGCTCCGAAACACTCCCAAACATCATTTTGGTTCCAATGGGGCAGAATGGATGCTTCCCAACTTTGGTACCCCGAAATAGTGCATTCAGGCCTAAAACACAAGTTTTGCATCTTTTTACGTGCTGAACGTTAGCGAAATGCTCCAAAACACTGCCAAACATCATTTTGGTTCCAATGGAGTAGAATGGATGCTTCGCAACTTCGGTACCCCAAAATAGTGCATTCAGGCTCGAACGCAAGTTTTGCATCTTTTACGTCCCAAATGTTAGCGAAATGCCCCAAAACACTGCCAAACATTATTTTGGTTCCAATGGAGTAGAATGGATGCTTCGCAACTTCGGTACCCCGAAATAGTGCGCTCAGGCTCGAACAAAAGTTTTGCATCTTTTTACGTGCCGAAGGTTAGCGAAATGCTCCGAAACACTCCCAAACATCATTTTCGGTCCAATGGAGTAGAATTGATGCTTCACGACTTTGGTACCCCGAAATAGTGCATTCAGGCTCGAACACAAGTTTTGCATGTTTTACGTCCCAAAGGTTAGCGAAATACTCCGAAACACTCCCAAACATCATTTTGGTTCCTATGGAGTAGAATGGATGCTTTGCAACTTCGGTACCCCAAAATAGTGCATTCAGGCCCGAAACATAAGTTTTGCATCTTTTTACGTGCCGAAGGTTAGCGAAATGCTCCGAAACACTCCCAAACATCATTTTGGTTCCAATGGAGTAGAATGGATGCTTCGCAACTTTGGCACCCCGAAATACTACATTTAGGCTCGAACACAGGTTTTGCATCTTTTTACGTGTCGAAGGTTAGTGAAATACTCCAAACACTCCCAAACATCATTTTGGGTCCAGTAGAGTAGAATGGAAGCTTCACAACTTTGGTACCCCGAAACAGTGCACTCAGGCACGAACACAAGTTTGGCATCTTTTTACATGCCGAAGGTTAGCGAAATGCTCTGAAACACTCCCAAACATCATTTTGGTTCCAATGGAGTAGAATGGATGCTTCCCAACTTTGGTACCCCGAAATAGTGCATTCAGGCCTGAAACACTAGTTTTGCATCTTTTACGTGCCGAAGGTTAGCGAAATACTCCGAAACACTCCCAAACATCATTTTGGTTCCAATGGAGTAGAATGGATGCTTCGCAACTTCGGTACCCCGAAATAGTGCATTCAAGCCCGAACACAAGTTTTGCATCTTTTTACGTGTCGAAGGTTAGCGAAATGCTCTGAAACACTCCCAACCATCATTTTGGTTCCAATGGAGTAGAATGGATGCTTCGCAACTTTGGTACCCTGAAATACTGAATTCAGGCTCCAACACAGGTTGTGCATCTTTTACGTGCTGAAGGTTAGCGAAATGCTCCGAAACACTCCCAAACATCATTTTGGGTCCAATAGAGTAGAATGGATGCTTTGCAACTTTGGTACCCCAAAATAGTGCATTCAGGCTCGAACACAAGTTTTGCATCTTTTACGTCCCAAAGGTTAGCGAAATGCTCCGAAACACTACCAAACATCATTTTGGTTCCAATGGAGTAGAATGGATGCTTCGCAACTTCGGTACCCGAAATAGAGCACTCAGGCTCGAACACAAGTTTTGCATCTTTTTACGTGCCGAAGGTTGGCGAAATGCTCCGAAACACTCCCAAACATCATTTTGGTTCCAATGGAGTAGAATGGATGCTTCACAACTTTGGTACCCCAAAATAGTGCATTCTGGCTCGAACACAAGTTTTGCATCTTTTACGTCCCAAAGGTTAGCGAAATGCTCCGAAACACTGCCAAACATCATTTTGGTTCCAATGGTGTAGAATGGATGCTTCGCAACTTCGGTACCCCGAAATAGTGCGCTCAGGCCCGAACACAAGTTTTGCATCTTTTACGTGTCGAAGGTTAGCGAAATGCTCTGAAACACTCCCAAATATCATTTTGGGTCGAATGGACTAGAATGGATGCTTCCCAACTTTGGTACCCCGAAACAATGCACTCAGGCTCGAACACAAGTTTTGCATCTTTTTACATGCCGAAGGTTAGCGAAATGCTCTGAAACACTCCCAAACATTATTTTGGTTCCAATGGAGTAGAATGGATACTTCCCAACTTTGGTACCCCGAAATAGTGCATTCAGGCCTGAAACACAAGTTTTGCATCATTTTACGTGCTTAAGGTTAGCGAAATGCTCCAAAACACTCCCAAACATCATTTTGGTTCCAATGGAGTAGAATGGATGCTTCGCAACTTTTTCACCCCGAAACAATGCATTTAGGCTCGAACACAGGTTTTGCATCTTTTACGTGCCGAAGGTTAGCGAAATGCTCCGAAACACTTCCAAATATCATTTTGGGTCCAACGGACTAGAATGGACGCTTTCCAACTTTGGTACCCGAAATAGAGCACTCAGGCTCGAACAAAAGTTTTGCATCTTTTTACGTGCCGAAGGTTAGCGAAATGCTCCGAAACACTCCCAAACATCATTTTGGTTCCAATGGGGCAGAATGGATGCTTCCCAACTTTGGTACCCCGAAATAGTGCATTCAGGCCTAAAACACAAGTTTTGCATCTTTTTACGTGCTGAACGTTAGCGAAATGCTCCAAAACACTCCCAAACATCATTTTGGTTCCAATGGAGTAGAATGGATGCTTCGCAACTTCGGTACCCCAAAATAGTGCATTCAGGCTCGAACGGAAGTTTTGCATCTTTTACGTCCCAAATGTTAGCGAAATACTCCAAAACACTGCCAAACATTATTTTGGTTCCAATGGAGTAGAATGGATGCTTCGCAACTTCGGTACCCCGAAATAGTGCGCTCAGGCTCGAACAAAAGTTTTGCATCTTTTTACGTGCCGAAGGTTAGCGAAATGCTCCGAAACACTCCCAAACATCATTTTGGGTCCAATGGAGTAGAATTGATGCTTCACGACTTTGGTACCCCGAAATAGTGCATTCAGGCTCGAACACAAGTTTTGCATGTTTTACGTCCCAAAGGTTAGCGAAATACTCCGAAACACTCCCAAACATCATTTTGGTTCCTATGGAGTAGAATGGATGCTTTGCAACTTCGGTACCCCAAAATAGTGCATTCAGGCCCGAAACATAAGTTTTGCATCTTTTTACGTGCCGAAGGTTTGCGAAATGCTCCGAAACACTCCCAAACATCATTTTGGTTCCAATGGAGTAGAATGGATGCTTCGCAACTTTGGCACCCCGAAATACTACATTTAGGCTCGAACACAGGTTTTGCATCTTTTTACGTGTCGAAGGTTAGTGAAATACTCCAAACACTCCCAAACATCATTTTGGGTCCAGTAGAGTAGAATGGAAGCTTCACAACTTTGGTACCCCGAAACAGTGCACTCAGGCACGAACACAAGTTTTGCATCTTTTTACATGCCGAAGGTTAGCGAAATGCTCTGAAACACTCCCAAACATCATTTTGGTTCCAATGGAGTAGAATGGATGCTTCCCAACTTTGGTACCCCGAAATAGTGCATTCAGGCCTGAAACACTAGTTTTGCATCTTTTACGTGCCGAAGGTTAGCGAAATACTCCGAAACACTCCCAAACATCATTTTGGTTCCAATGGAGTAGAATGGATGCTTCGCAACTTCGGTACCCCGAAATAGTGCATTCAAGCCCGAACACAAGTTTTGCATCTTTTTACTTGTCGAAGGTTAGCGAAATGCTCTGAAACACTCCCAACCATGATTTTGGTTCCAATGGAGTAGAATGGATGCTTCGCAACTTTGGTACCCTGAAATACTGAATTCAGGCTCCAACACAGGTTGTACATCTTTTACGTGCTGAAGGTTAGCGAAATGCTCTGAAACACTCCCAAACATCATTTTG
Source organism: Cenchrus fungigraminus (assembly GCA_036936925.1). Lineage (NCBI taxonomy): Eukaryota > Viridiplantae > Streptophyta > Magnoliopsida > Poales > Poaceae > Cenchrus > Cenchrus fungigraminus. The sequence goes on from CM072780.1 coordinate 52,193,922, forward strand.
GGTCCAATAGAGTAGAATGGATGCTTTGCAACTTTGGTACCCCAAAATAGTGCATTCAGGCTCGAAAACAAGTTTTGCATCTTTTACGTCCCAAAGGTTAGCGAAATGCTCCGAAACACTACCAAACATCATTTTGGTTCCAATGGAGTAGAATGGATGCTTCGCAACTTCGGTACCCGAAATAGAGCACTCAGGCTCGAACACAAGTTTTGCATCTTTTTACGTGCCGAAGGTTGGCGAAATGCTCCGAAACACTCCCAAACATCATTTTGGTTCCAATGGAGTAGAATGGATGCTTCACAACTTTGGTACCCCAAAATAGTGCATTCAGGCTTGAACACAAGTTTTGCATCTTTTACGTCCCAAAGGTTAGCGAAATGCCCTGAAACACTGCCAAACATCATTTTGGTTCCAATGGAGTAGAATGGATGCTTCGCAACTTCGGTACCCCGAAATAGTGCGCTCAGGCCCGAACACAAGTTTTGCATCTTTTACGTGTCGAAGGTTAGCGAAATGCTCCGAAACACTCCCAAATATCATTTTGGGTCGAATGGACTAGAATGGATGCTTCCCAACTTTGGTACCCCGAAACAATGCACTCAGGCTCGAACACAAGTTTTGCATCTTTTTACATGCCGAAGGTTAGCGAAATGCTCTGAAACACTCCCAAACATTATTTTGGTTCCAATGGAGTAGAATGGATACTTCCCAACTTTGGTACCCCGAAATAGTGCATTCAGGCCTGAAACACAAGTTTTGCATCATTTTACGTGCTTAAGGTTAGCGAAATGCTCCAAAACACTCCCAAACATCATTTTGGTTCCAATGGAGTAGAATGGATGCTTCGCAACTTCAGTACCCCAAAATAGTGCATTCAGGCTCGAACACAAGTTTTGCATCTTTTACGTCCCAAAGGTTAGCGAAATGCTCCGAAACACTGCCGAACATTATTTTGGTTCCAATGGAGTAGAATGGATGCTTCGCAACTTCGGTACCCCGAAATAGTGCGCTCAGGCTCGAACAAAAGTTTTGCATCTTTTTACGTGCTGAAGGTTACCTAAATGCTCCGAAACACTCCCAAACATCATTTTGGGTCCAATGGAGTAGAATGGATGCTTCACAACTTTGGTACCCCGAAATAGTGCATTCAGGCTCGAACACAAGTTTTGCATCTTTTACGTCCCAAAGGTTAGCGAAATGCTCCGAAACAATCCCAAACATCATTTTCGTTCCTATGGAGTAGAATGGATGCTTTGCAACTTCGGTACCCCAAAATAGTGCATTCAGGCCCGAAACATAAGTTTTGCATCTTTTTACGTGCCGAAGGTTAGCGAAATGCTCCGAAACACTCCCAAACATCATTTTGGTTCCAATGGAGTAGAATGGATGCTTCGCAACTTTGGCACCCCGAAATACTGCATTTAGGCTTAACACAGGTTTTGCATCTTTTTACGTGTCGAAGGTTAGCGAAATACTCCGAAACACTCCCAAACATCATTTTGGGTCCAATAGAGTAGAATGGATGCTTCACAACTTTGGTACCCCGAAACAGTGCACTCAGGCTCGAACACAAGTTTTGCATCTTTTTACATGCCGAAGGTTAGCGAAATGCTCTGAAACACTCCCAAACATCATTTTGGTTCCAATGGAGTAGAATGGATGCTTCCCAACTTTGGTACCCCGAAATAGTGCATTCAGGCCTGAAACACTAGTTTTGCATCTTTTACGTGCCGAAGGTTAGCGAAATACTCCGAAACACTCCCAAACATCATTTTGGTTCCAATGGAGTAGAATGGATGCTTCGCAACTTCGGTACCCTGAAATAGTGCATTCAAGCCCGAACACAAGTTTTGCATCTTTTTACGTGTCGAAGGTTAGCGAAATGCTCTGAAACACTCCAACCATCATTTTGGTTCCAATGGAGTAGAATGGATGCTTCGCAACTTCGGTACCCTGAAATAGTGCATTCAAGCCCGAACACAAGTTTTGCATCTTTTTACGTGTCGAAGGTTAGCGAAATGCTCTGAAACACTCCAACCATCATTTTGGTTCCAATGGAATAGAATGGATGCTTCGCAACTTTGGTACCCTGAAATACTGAATTCAGGCTCGAACACAGGTTATGCATCTTTTACGTGCTGTAGGTTAGCAAAATGCTCCGAAATAATCCCAAACATCATTTTGGTTCCATTGGAGTAGAATGGATGCTTCGCAACTTCAGTACCCCGAAATAGTGCATTCAGGCCCGAACACAAGTTTTGCATCGTTTTACGTGCCGAAGGTTAGCGAAAGGCTCCGAAACACTCCCAAACATCATTTTGGTTCCAATGGAGTAGAATGGATGCTTCGCAACTTTGGTACCCCGAAATAGTGCATTCAGGCTCGAACACAAGTTTTGCATCTTTTACGTGCCGAAGGTTATCGAAATTCTTCGAAACACTACCAAATATCATTTTGGGTCGAATGGACTAGAATGGATGCTTCCCAACTTTGGTACCCCAAAATAGGGCATTCAAGCTCGAACACAAGTTTTGTATCTTTTACGTGCCGAAGGTTAGCGAAATGCTCCGAAACACTCCCAAACATCATTTTGGTTCCAATGGAGTAGAATGGATGCTTCGCAACTTCGGTACCCCGAAATGGTGCATTCACGCCCGAACACAAGTTTTGCATCTTTTTACGTGTCGAAGGTTAGCGAAATGCTCTGAAACACTCCCAAACATCATTTTGGTTCCAATGGAGTAGAATGGATGCTTCGCAACTTTGGCACCCCGAAATACTGCATTTAGGCTTAACACAGGTTTTGCATCTTTTTACGTGTCGAAGGTTAGCGAAATACTCCGAAACACTCCCAAACATCATTTTGGGTCCAATAGAGTAGAATGGATGATTCACAACTTTGGTACCCCGAAATAGTGCACTCAGGCTCGAACACAAGTTTTGCATCTTTTTACATGGCGACGGTTAGCGAAATGCTCTGAAACACTCCCAAACATCATTTTGGTTCCAATGGAGTAGAATGAATGCTTCGCAACTTCGGTACCCTGAAATAGTGCATTCAAGCCCGAACACAAGTTTTGCATCTTTTTACGTGTCGAAGGTTAGCGAAATGCTCTGAAACACTCCAACCATCATTTTGGTTCCAATGGAGTAGAATGGATGCTTCGCAACTTCGGTACCCTGAAATAGTGCAGTCAAGCCCGAACACAAGTTTTGCATCTTTTTACCTGTCGAAGGTTAGCGAAATGCTCTGAAACACTCCAACCATCATTTTGGTCCCAATGGAATAGAATGGATGCTTCGCAACTTTGGTACCCTGAAATACTGAATTCAGGCTCGAACACAGGTTATGCATCTTTTACGTGCTGAAGGTTAGCGAAATGCTCCGAAATACTCCCAAACATCATTTTGGTTCCATTGGAGTAGAATGGATGCTTCGCAACTTCAGTACCCCGAAATAGTGCATTCAGGCCCGAACACAAGTTTTGCATCATTTTACGTGCTGAAGGTTAGCGAAAGGCTCCGAAACACTCCCAAACATCATTTTGGTTCCAATGGAGTAGAATGGATGCTTCGCAACTTTGGTACCCCGAAATAGTGCATTTAGGCTCGAACACAAGTTTTGCATCTTTTACGTGCCGAAGGTTATCGAAATTCTTCGAAACACTACCAAATATCATTTTGGGTCGAATGGACTAGAATGGATGCTTCCCAACTTTGGTACCCCAAAATAGGGCATTCAAGCTCGAACACAAGTTTTGTATCTTTTACGTGCCGAAGGTTAGCGAAATGCTCCGAAACACTCCCAAACATCATTTTGGTTCCAATGGAGTAGAATGGATGCTTCGCAACTTCGGTACCCCGAAATGGTGCATTCACGCCCGAACACAAGTTTTGCATCTTTTTACGTGTCGAAGGTTAGCGAAATGCTCTGAAACACTCCCAAACATCATTTTGGTTCCAATGGAGTAGAATGGATGCTTCGCAACTTTGGCACCCCGAAATACTGCATTTAGGCTTAACACAGGTTTTGCATCTTTTTACGTGTCGAAGGTTAGCGAAATACTCCGAAACACTCCCAAACATCATTTTGGGTCCAATAGAGTAGAATGGATGCTTCACAACTTTGGTACCCCGAAATAGTGCACTCAGGCTCGAACACAAGTTTTGCATCTTTTTACATGGCGAAGGTTAGCGAAATGCTCTGAAACACTCCCAAACATCATTTTGGTTCCAATGGAGTAGAATGGATGCTTCCCAACTTTGGTACCCCGAAATAGTGCATTCAGGCCTGAAACACTAGTTTTGCATCTTTTACGTGCCGAAGGTTAGCGAAATAATCCGAAACACTCCCAAACATCATTTCGGTTCCAATGGAGTAGAATGGATGCTTCGCAACTTTGGTACCCTGAAATAGTGCATTCAAGCCCGAACACAAGTTTTGCATCTTTTTACTTGTCGAAGGTTAGCGAAATGCTCTGAAACACTCCAACCATTATTTTGGTTCCAATGGAGTAGAATGGATGCTTCGCAACTTTGGTACCCTGAAATACTGAATTCAGGCTCGAACACAGGTTGTGCATCTTTTACGTGCTGAAGGTTAGCGAAATGCTCCGAAATACTCCCAAACATCATTTTGGTTCCAATGGAGTAGAATGGATGCTTCGCAACTTCAGTACCCCGAAATAGTGCATTCAGGCCCGAACATAAGTTTTGCATCTTTTTACGTGCTGAAGGTTAGCGAAAGGCTCCGAAACACTCCTAAACATCATTTTGGTTCCAATGGAGTAGAATGGATGCTTCGCAACTTTGGTACCCCGAAATAGTGCATTCAGGCTCGAACACAAGTTTTGCATCTTTTACGTGCCGAAGGTTATCGAAATTCTCCGAAACACTCCCAAATATCATTTTGGGTCGAATGGACTAGAATGGATGCTTCCCAACTTTGGTACCCCAAAATAGGGCATTCAAGCTCGAACACAAGTTTTGTATCTTTTACGTGCCGAAGGTTAGCGAAATGCTCCGAAACACTCCCAAACATCATTTTGGTTCCAATGGAGTAGAATGGATGCTTCGCAACTTCGGTACCCCGAAATAGTGCATTCACGTCCGAACACAAGTTTTGCATCTTTTTACGTGTCGAAGGTTAGCGAAATGCTCTGAAACACTCCCAAACATCATTTTGGTTCCAATGGAGTAGAATGGATGCTTCGCAACTTTGGTACCCTGAAATACTGCATTCAGGCTCGAACACAGGTTGTGCATCTTTTACGTGCCGAAGGTTAGCGAAATGCTCCGAAACACTCCCAAACATCATCTTGGTTCCAATGGAGTAGAATGGATGCTTCGCAACTTCGGTACCCCGAAATAGTGCATTCAGGAATGAACACAAGTTTTGCATCTTTTTACGTGCTGAAGGTTAGCAAAATGCTCCGAAACACTCCCAAACATCATTTTGGTTCCAATGGAGTAGAATGGATGCTTCGCAAGTTTGGTCCCTCCAAATAGTGCATTCAGGCTCGAACACAAGTTTTGCATCTATTACGTGCCGAAGGTTAGCGAAATTCTCCGAAACACTCCCAAATATCATTTTGGGTCGAATGGACTAGATAGGATGCTTCCCAACTTTGGTACCCCGAAACAGTGCACTCAGGCTCGAACACAAGTTTTGCATCTTTTTACATGACGAAGGTTAGTGAAATGCTCTGAAACACATCCAAACATCATTTTGGTTCCAATGGAGTAGAATGGATGCTTCGCAACTTCGGTACCCCGAAATGGTGCATTCAGGCCCGAACACAAGTTTTGCATGTTTTTACGTGCTGAAGGTTAGCGAAATGCTCCGAAACACTCCCAAACATCATTTTGGTTCCAATGGAGTAGAATGGATGCTTCGCAACTTCGGTACCCCGAAATAGTGCATTCAGGCCCGAACACAAGTTTTGCATCTTTTACGTCCCAAAGGTTAGCGAAATGCCCTGAAACACGGCCAAACATCATTTTGGTTCCAATGAAGTAGAATGGATGCTTGGAAACTTCGGTACCCCGAAATGGTGTGCTCAGGCTCGAACAAAAGTTTTGCATCTTTTTACGTGTCGAAGGTTAGCGAAATGCTCCGAAACACTCCCAAACATCATTTTGGGTCCAATGGAGTAGAATGGATGCTTCACAACTTTGGTACCCCGAAATAATGCATTCAGACTCGAACAAAAGTTTTGCATCTTTTACGTGTCGAAGTTTAGCGAAATGCTCCGAAACACTCCCAAATATCATTTTGGGTCGAATGGACTAGAATGGATGCTTCCCAACTTTGGTACCCCGAAACAGTGCACTCAGGCTCGAACACAAGTTTTGCATCTTTTTACATGCCGCAGGTTAGTGAAATGCTATGAAACTCTCCCAAACATCATTTTGGTTCCTATGGAGTAGAATGGATGCTTCCCAACTTTGGTACCCCGAAATAGTGCATTCAGGCCCGAAACACTAGTTTTGCATCTTTTACGTGCTGAATGATAGCGAAATGCTCTGAAACACTCCCAAACATCATTTTGGTTCCAATGGAGTAGAATGGATGCTTCGCAACTTCGGTACCCCGAAATAGTGCATTTAGGCCCGAACACAAGTTTTGCATCTTTTTACGTGTTGAAGGTTAGCGAAATGCTCTGAAACTCTCCCAAACATCATTTTGGTTCCATTGGAGTAGAATGGATGCTTCGCAACTTCGGTACCCCGAAATAGTGCATTCAGGCCCGAACACAAGTTTCGCATCTTTTTACGTGCTGAAGGTTAGCGAAATGCTACAAAACACTCCCAAACATCATTTTGGTTCCAATGGAGTAGAATGGATGCTTCCCAACTTTGGTACCCCGAAACCGTGCACTCAGGCTCGAACACAAGTTTTGCAACTTTTTAGATGCCGAAGGTTAGCGAAATGCTCTGAAACACTCCCAAACATCATTTTGGTTCCAATGGAGTAGAATGGATGCTTCGCAACTTCGGTGCCCCGAAATAGTGCATTCAGGCCCGAACACAAGTTTCGCATCTTTTTACGTGCTGAAGGTTAGCGAAATGCTACAATACACTCCCAAACATCATTTTGGTTCCAATGGAGTAGAATGGATGCTTCGCAACTTCGGTACCCCAAAATAGTGCATTCAGGCTCGAACACAAGTTTTGCATCTTTTTACGTGCCGAAGGTTAGCGAAATGCTCCGAAACACACCCAAACATTATTTTGGGTCAAATGGATTAGAATTGATGCTTCGAAACTTCGGTACCCCGAAATGGTGTGCTCAGGCTCGAACAAAAGTTTTGCATCTTTTTACGTGTCGAAGGTTAGCGAAATGCTCCGAAACACTCCCAAACATCATTTTGCGTCCAATGGAGTAGAATGGATGCTTCACAACTTTGGTACCCCGAAATAATGCATTCAGACTCGAACACAAGTTTTGCATCTTCTACGTGTCGAAGTTTAGCGAAATGCTCCGAAACACTCCCAAATATCATTTTGGGTCCAATGGACTAGAATGGATGCTTCCCAACTTTGGTACCCCGAAACAGTGCACTCAGGCTCGAACACAAGTTTTGCATCTTTTTACATGCAGCAGGTTAGCGAAATGCTATGAAACTCTCCCAAACATCATTTTGGTTCCAATGGAGTAGAATGGATGCTTCCCAACTTTGGTACCCCGAAATAGTGCATTCAGGCCCGAAACACTAGTTTTGCATCTTTTACGTGCTGAATGATAGCGAAATGCTCTGAAACACTCCCAAACATCATTTTGGTTCCAATGGAGTAGAATGGATGCTTCGCAACTTCGGTACCCCGAAATAGTGCATTTAGGCCCGAACACAAGTTTTGCATCTTTTTACGTGTTGAAGGTTAGCGAAATGCTCTGAAACTCTCCCAAACATCATTTTGGTTCCATTGGATTAGAATGGATGCTTCGCGACTTTGGTACCCTGGAATACTACATTCAGGCCCAAACACATGTTTTGCATCTTTTTACGTGTCGAAGGTTAGCGAAATGCTCTGAAACACTCCCAAACATCATTTTGGTTCCAATGGAGTAGAAAGGATGCTTTGCAACTTTGGTACCCTGAAATACTGCATTCAGGCTCGAACCCAGGTTATGCATCTTTTACGTGCTGAAGGTTTGCGAAATGCTCCGAAACACTCCCAAACATCATTTTGGTACCAATGGAGTGGAATGGATGCTTCGCAACTTCAGTACCCCGAAATAGTGCAATCAGGCCCGAACACAAGTTTTGCATCTTTTTACGTGCTGAAGGTTAGCGAAATGCTCCGAAACACTCCCAAACATCATTTTGGTTCCAATGGAGTAGAATGGATTCTTCGCAACTTTGGTACCCCGAAATAGTGCATTCAGGCTCGAACACAAGTTTTGCATCTTTTACGTGCCGAAGGTTATCAAAATTCTCCGAAACACTCCCAAATATCATTTTGGGTCGAATGGACTAGAATGGATGCTTCCCAACTTTGGTACCCCGAAACAGTGCACTCAGGCTCGAACACAAGTTTTGCATCTTTTTACATGACGAAGGTTAGTGAAATGCTCTGAAACACTCCCAAACATCATTTTGGTTCCAATGGAGTAGAATGGATGCTTCGCAACTTCGGTACCCCGAAATAGTGCATTCAGACCCGAACACAAGTTTTGCATCTTTTTACGTGCTGAAGGTTAGCGAAATGCTCCGAAACACTCGCAAACATCATTTTGGTTCCAATTGAGTAGAATGGATGCTTCCCAACTTTGGTACCCCGAAACAGTGCACTCAGGCTCGAACACAAGTTTTGCATCTTTTTAGATGCCGAAGGTTAGCGAAATGCTCTGAAACACTCCCAAACATCATTTTGGTTCCAATGGAGTAGAATGGATGCTTCGCAACTTCGGTACCCCGAAATAGTGCATTCAGGCCCGAACACAAGTTTTGCATCTTTTTACGTGCTGAAGGTTAGCGAAATGCTACAAAACACTCCCAAACATCATTTTGGTTCCAATGGAGTAGAATGGATGCTTCGCAACTTCGGTACCCCAAAATAGTGCATTCAGGCTCGAACACAAGTTTTGCATCTTTTTACGTGCTGAAGGTTAGAGAAATGCTCCGAAACACTCCCAAACCTCATTTTGGGTCAAATGGATTAGAATGGATGCTTCGAAACTTCGGTACCCCGAAATGGAACAAAAGTTTTGCATCTTTTTACGTGTCGAAGGTTAGCGAAATGCTCCGAAACACTCCCAAACATCATTTTGGGTCCAATGGAGTAGAATGGATGCTTCACAACTTTGGTACCCCGAAATAATGCTTTCAGACTCGAACACAAGTTTTGCATCTTTTACGTGTCGAAGTTTAGCGAAATGCTCCGAAACACTCCCAAATATCATTTTGGGTCGAATGGACAAGAATGGATGCTTCCCAACTTTGGTACCCCGAAACAGTGCACTCAGGCTCGAACACAAGTTTTGCATCTTTTTACATGCCGCAGGATAGCGAAATGGTATGAAACTCTCCCAAACATCATTTTGGTTCCAATGGAGTAGAATGGATGCTTCCCAACTTTGGTACCCCGAAATAGTGCATTCAGGCCCGAAACACTAGTTTTGCATCTTTTTACGTGCTGAATGATAGCGAAATGCTCTGAAACACTCCCAAACATCATTTTGGTTCCAATGGAGTAGAATGGATGCTTCGTAACTTCGGTACCCCGAAATTGCGCATTTAGGCCCGAACACAAGTTTTGCATCTTTTTACGTGTTGAAGGTTAGCGAAATGCTCTGAAATTCTCCCAAACATCATTTTGGTTCCATTGGAGTAGAATGGATGCTTCGCGGCTTTGGTACCCTGGAATACTACATTCAGGCCCAAACACAAGTTTTGCATCTTTTTACGTGTCGAAGGTTAGCGAAATGCTCTGAAACACTCCCAAACATCATTTTGGTTCCAATGGAGTAGAATGGATTCTTTGCAACTTTGGTACCCCGAAATAGTGCATTCAGGCTCGAACACAAGTTTTGCATCTTTTACGTGCCGAAGGTTATCGAAATTCTCCGAAACACTCCCAAATATCATTTTGGGTCGAATGGACTAGAATGGATGCTTCCCAACTTTGGTACGCCGAAACAGTGCACTCAGGCTCGAACACAAGTTTTGCATCTTTTTACATGACGAAGGTTAGTGAAATGCTCTGAAACACTCCCAAACATCATTTTGGTTCCAATGGAGTAGAATGGATGCTTCGCAACTTCGGTACCCCGAAATAGTGCATTCAGGCCCGAACACAAGTTTTGCATCTTTTTACGTGCTGAAGGTTAGCGAAATGCTCCGAAACACTCGCAAGCATCATTTTGGTTCCAATGGAGTAGAATGGATGCTTCCCAACTTTGGTACCCCGAAACAGTGCACTCAGGCTCGAACACAAGTTTTGCATCTTTTTAGATGCCGAATGTTAGCGAAATGCTCTGAAACACTCCCAAACATCATTTTGGTTCCAATGGAGTAGAATGGATGCTTCGCAACTTCGGTACCCCGAAATAGTGCATTCAGGCCCGAACACAAGTTTTGCATCTTTTTACGTGCTGAAGGTTAGCGAAATGCTACAAAACACTCCCAAACATCATTTTGGTTCCAATGGAGTAGAATGGATGCTTCGAAATTTCGGTACCCCAAAATAGTGCATTCAGGCTCGAACACAAGTTTTGCATCTTTTTACGTGCCGAAGGTTAGCGAAATGCTCCGAAACACTCCCAAACATCATTTTGGGTCAAATGGATTAGAATGGATGCTTCGAAACTTCGGGACCCCGAAATGGTGTGCTCAGGCTCGAACAAAAGTTTTGCATCTTTTTACGTGTCGAAGGTTAGCGAAATACTCCGAAACACTCCCAAACATCATTTTGGGTCCAATGGAGTAGAATGGATGCTTCACAACTTTGGTACCCCGAAATAATGCATTCAGACTCAAACACAAGTTTTGCATCTTTTACGTGTCGAAGTTTAGCGAAATGCTTCGAAACACTCCAAAATATCATTTTGGGTCGAATGGACTAGAATGGATGCTTCCCAACTTTGGTACCCCGAAACAGTGCACTCAGGCTCGAACACAAGTTTTGCATCTTTTTACATGCCGCAGGTTAGCGAAATGCTATGAAACTCTCCCAAACATCATTTTGGTTCCAATGGAGTAGAATGGATGCTTCCCAACTTTGGTACCCCGAAATAGTGCATTCAGACCCCAAAACACTAGTTTTGCATCTTTTACGTGCTGAATGATAGCGAAATGCTCTGAAACACTCCCAAACATCATTTTGGTTCCAATGGAGTAGAATGGATGCTTCGCAACTTCGGTACCCTGAAATAGTGCATTTAGGCCCGAACACAAGTTTTGCATCTTTTTACGTGTTGAAGGTTAGCGAAATGCTCTGAAACTCTCCCAAACATCATTTTGGTTCCATTGGAGTAGAATGGATGCTTCGCGACTTTGGTACCCTGGAATACTACATTCAGGCCCAAACACAAGTTTTGCATCTTTTTACGTGTCGAAGGTTAGCGAAATGCTCTGAAACACTCCCAAACATCATTTTGGTTCCAATGGAGTAGAATGGATGCTTTGCAACTTTGGTACCCTGAAATACTGCATTCAGGCTCGAACACAGGTTATGCATCTTTTACGTGCCGAAGGTTTGCGAAATGCTCCGAAACACTCCCAAACATCATTTTGGTACCAATGGAGTGGAATGGATGCTTCGCAACTTCAGTACCCCGAAACAGTGCAATCAGGCCCGAACACAAGTTTTGCATCTTTTTACGTGCTGAAGGTTAGCGAAATGCTCCGAAACACTCCCAAACATCATTTTGGTTCCAATGGAGTAGATTGGATTCTTCGCAACTTTGGTACCCCGAAATAGTGCATTCAGCCTCGAACACAAGTTTTGCATCTTTTACGTGCCGAAGGTTATCGAAATTCTCCGAAACACTCCCAAATATCATTTTGGGTCGAATGGACTAGAATGGATGCTTCCCAACTTTGGTACCCCGAAACAGTGCACTCAGGCTCGAACACAAGTTTTGCATCTTTTTACATGACGAAGGTTAGTGAAATGCTCTGAAACACTCCCAAACATCATTTTGGTTCCAATGGAGTAGAGTGGATGCTTCGCAACTTCGATACCCCGAAATAGTGCATTCAGGCCCGAACACAAGTTTTGCATCTTTTTACGTGCTGAAGGTTAGCGAAATGCTCCGAAACACTCGCAAACATCATTTTGGTTCCAATTGAGTAGAATGGATGCTTCCCAACTTTGGTACCCCGAAACAGTGCACTCAGGCTCGAACACAAGTTTTGCATCTTTTTAGATGCCGAAGGTTAGCGAAATGCTCTGAAACACTCCCAAACATCATTTTGGTTCCAATGGAGTAGAATGGATGCTTCGCAACTTCGGTACCCCGAAATAGTGCATTCAGGCCCGAACACAAGTTTTGCATCTTTTTACGTGCTGAAGGTTAGCGAAATGCTACAAAACACTCCCAAACATCATTTTGGTTCCAATGGAGTAGAATGGATGCTTCGCAACTTCGGTACCCCAAAATAGTGCATTCAGGCTCGAACACAAGTTTTGCATCTTTTTACGTGCCGAAGGTTAGCGAAATGCTCGGAAACACTCCCAAACCTCATTTTGGGTCCAATGGATTAGAATGGATACTTCGAAACTTCGGTACCCCGAAATGGTGTGCTCAGGCTCGAACAAAAGTTTTGCATCTTTTTACGTGTCGAAGGTTAGCGAAATGCTCCGAAACACTCCCAAACATCATTTTGGGTCCAATGGAGTAGAATGGATGCTTCGCAACTTCGGTACCCCGAAATAGTGCATTTAGGCCCGAACACAAGTTTTGCATCTTTTTACGTGTTGAAGGTTAGCGAAATGCTCTGAAACTCTCCCAAACATCATTTTGGTTCCATTGGAGTAGAATGGATGCTTCGCGACTTTGGTACCCTGGAATACTACATTCAGGCCCAAACACAAGTTTTGCATCTTTTTACGTGTCGAAGGTTAGCGAAATGCTCTGAAACACTCCCAAGCATCATTTTGGTTCCAATGGAGTAGAATGGATGCTTTGCAACTTTGGTACCCTGAAATACTGCATTCAGGCTCGAACACAGGTTATGCATCTTTTACGTGCCGAAGGTTTGCGAAATGCTCCGAAACACTCCCAAACATCATTTTGGTACCAATGGAGTGGAATGGATGCTTCGCAACTTCAGTACCCCGAAATAGCGCATTCAGGCCCGAACACAAGTTTTGCATCTTTTTACGTGCTGAAGGTTAGCGAAATGCTCCGAAACACTCCCAAACATCATTTTGGTTCCAATGGAGTAGAATGGATTCTTCGCAACTTTGGTACCCCGAAATAGTGCATTCAGGCTCGAACACAAGTTTTGCATCTTTTACGTGCCGAAGGTTATCGAAATTCTCCGAAACACTCCCAAATATCATTTTGGGTCGAATGGACTAGAATGGATGCTTCCCAACTTTGGTACGCCGAAACAGTGCACTCAGGCTCGAACACAAGTTTTGCATCTTTTTACATGACGAAGGTTAGTGAAATGCTCTGAAACACTCCCAAACATCATTTTGGTTCCAATGGAGTAGAATGGATGCTTCGCAACTTCGGTACCCCGAAATAGTGCATTCAGGCCCGAACACAAGTTTTGCATCTTTTTACGTGCTGAAGGTTAGCGAAATGCTCCGAAACACTCGCAAACATCATTTTGGTTCCAATGGAGTAGAATGGATGCTTCCCAACTTTGGTACCCCGAAACAGTGCACTCAGGCTCGAACACAAGTTTTGCATCTTTTTAGATGCCGAATGTTAACGAAATGCTCTGAAACACTCCCAAACATCATTTTGGTTCCAATGGAGTAGAATGGATGCTTCGCAACTTCGGTACCCCGAAATAGTGCATTCAGGCCCGAACACAAGTTTTGCATCTTTTTACGTGCTGAAGGTTAGCGAAATGCTACAAAACACTCCCAAACATCATTTTGGTTCCAATGGAGTAGAATGGATGTTTCGAAATTTCGGTACCCCAAAATAGTGCATTCAGGCTCGAACACAAGTTTTGCATCTTTTTACGTGCCGAAGGTTAGCGAAATGCTCCGAAACACTCCCAAACATCATTTTGGGTCAAATGGATTAGAATGGATGCTTCGAAACTTCGGGACCCCGAAATGGTGTGCTCAGGCTCGAACAAAAGTTTTGCATCTTTTTACATGTCGAAGGTTAGCGAAATACTCCGAAACACTCCCAAACATCATTTTGGGTCCAATGGAGTAGAATGGATGCTTCACAACTTTGGTACCCCGAAATAATGCATTCAGACTCAAACACAAGTTTTGCATCTTTTACGTGTCGAAGTTTAGCGAAATGCTTAGAAACACTCCAAAATATCATTTTGGGTCGAATGGACTAGAATGGATGCTTCCCAACTTTGGTACCCCGAAACAGTGCACTCAGGCTCGAACACAAGGTTTGCATCTTTTTACATGCCGCAGGTTAGCGAAATGCTATGAAACTCTCCCAAACATCATTTTGGTTCCAATGGAGTAGAATGGATGCTTCCCAACTTTGGTACCCCGAAATAGTGCATTCAGACCCCAAAACACTAGTTTAGCATCTTTTACGTGCTGAATGATAGCGAAATGCTCTGAAACACTCCCAAACATCATTTTGGTTCCAATGGAGTAGAATGGATGCTTCGCAACTTCGGTACCCTGAAATAGTGCATTTAGGCCCGAACACAAGTTTTGCATCTTTTTACGTGTTGAAGGTTAGCGAAATGCTCTGAAACTCTCCCAAACATCATTTTGGTTCCATTGGAGTAGAATGGATGCTTCGCGACTTTGGTACCCTGGAATACTACATTCAGGCCCAAACACAAGTTTTGCATCTTTTTACGTGTCGAAGGTTAGCGAAATGCTCTGAAACACTCCCAAACATCATTTTGGTTCCAATGGAGTAGAATGGATGCTTTGCAACTTTGGTACCCTGAAATACTGCATTCAGGCTCGAACACAGGTTATGCATCTTTTACGTGCCGAAGGTTTGCGAAATGCTCCGAAACACTCCCAAACATCATTTTGGTACCAATGGAGTGGAATGGATGCTTCGCAACTTCAGTACCCCGAAATAGTGCAATCAGGCCCGAACACAAGTTTTGCATCTTTTTACGTGCTGAAGGTTAGCGAAATGCTCCGAAACACTCCCAAACATCATTTTGGTTCCAATGGAGTAGAATGGATTCTTCGCAACTTTGGTACCCCGAAATAGTGCATTCAGCCTCGAACACAAGTTTTGCATCTTTTACGTGCCGAAGGTTATCGAAATTCTCCGAAACACTCCCAAATATCATTTTGGGTCGAATGGACTAGAATGGATGCTTCCCAACTTTGGTACCCCGAAACAGTGCACTCAGGCTCGAACACAAGTTTTGCATCTTTTTACATGACGAAGGTTAGTGAAATGCTCTGAAACACTCCCAAACATCATTTTGGTTCCAATGGAGTAGAATGGATGCTTCGCAACTTCGGTACCCCGAAATAGTGCATTCAGGCCCGGACACAAGTTTTGCATCTTTTTACGTGCTGAAGGTTAGCGAAATGCTCCGAAACACTCGCAAACATCATTTTGGTTCCAATTGAGTAGAATGGATGCTTCCCAACTTTGGTACCCCGAAACAGTGCACTCAGGCTCGAACACAAGTTTTGCATCTTTTTAGATGCCGAAGGTTAGCGAAATGCTCTGAAACACTCCCAAACATCATTTTGGTTCCAATGGAGTAGAATGGATGCTTCGCAACTTCGGTACCCCGAAATAGTGCATTCAGGCCCGAACACAAGTTTTGCATCTTTTTACGTGCTGAAGGTTAGCGAAATGCTACAAAACACTCCCAAACATCATTTTGGTTCCAATGGAGTAGAATGGATGCTTCGCAACTTCGGTACCCCAAAATAGTGCATTCAGGCTCGAACACAAGTTTTGCATCTTTTTACGTGCCGAAGGTTAGCGAAATGCTCGGAAACACTCCCAAACCTCATTTTGGGTCCAATGGATTAGAATGGATACTTCGAAACTACGGTACCCCGAAATGGTGTGCTCAGGCTCGAACAAAAGTTTTGCATCTTTTTACGTGTCGAAGGTTAGCGAAATGCTCCGAAACACTCCCAAACATCATTTTGGGTCCAATGGAGTAGAATGGATGCTTCACAACTTTGGTACCCCGAAATAATGCATTCAGACTCGAACACAAGTTTTGCATCTTTTACGTGTCGAAGTTTAGCGAAATGCTCCGAAACACTCCCAAATATCATTTTGGGTCGAATGGACTAGAATGGATGCTTCCCAACTTTGGTACCCCGAAACAGTGCACTCAGGCTCGAACACAAGTTTTGCATCTTTTTACATGCCGCAGGTTAGCGAAATGCTATGAAACTCTCCCAAACATCATTTTGGTTCCAATGGAGTAGAATGGATGCTTCCCAACTTTGGTACCCCGAAATAGTGCATTCAGGCCCGAAACACTAGTTTTGCATCTTTTACGTGCTGAATGATAGCGAAATGCTCTGAAACACTCCCAAACATCATTTTGGTTCCAATGGAGTAGAATGGATGCTTCGCAACTTCGGTACCCCGAAATAGTGCATTTAGGCCCGAACACAAGTTTTGCATCTTTTTACGTGTTGAAGGTTAGCGAAATGCTCTGAAACTCTCCCAAACATCATTTTGGTTCCATTGGAGTAGAATGGATGCTTCTTAACTTCGGTACCCCGAAATAGTGCATTTAGGCCCGAACACAAGTTTTGCATCTTTTTACGTGTTGAAGGTTAGCGAAATGCTCTGAAACTCTCCCAAACATCATTTTGGTTCCATTGGAGTAGAATGGATGCTTCGCGACTTTGGTACCCTGGAATACTACATTCAGGCCCAAACACAAGTTTTGCATCTTTTTACGTGTCGAAGGTTAGCGAAATGCTCTGAAACACTCCCAAACATCATTTTGGTTCCAATGGAGTAGAATGGATGCTTTGCAACTTTGGTACCCTGAAATACTGCATTCAGGCTCGAACACAGGTTATGCATCTTTTACGTGCCGAAGGTTTGCGAAATGCTCCGAAACACTCCCAAACATCATTTTGGTACCAATGGAGTGGAATGGATGCTTCGCAACTTCAGTACCCCGAAACAGTGCAATCAGGCCCGAACACAAGTTTTGCATCTTTTTACGTGCTGAAGGTTAGCGAAATGCTCCGAAACACTCCCAAACATCATTTTGGTTCCAATGGAGTAGATTGGATTCTTCGCAACTTTGGTACCCCGAAATAGTGCATTCAGCCTCGAACACAAGTTTTGCATCTTTTACGTGCCGAAGGTTATCGAAATTCTCCGAAACACTCCCAAATATCATTTTGGGTCGAATGGACTAGAATGGATGCTTCCCAACTTTGGTACCCCGAAACAGTGCACTCAGGCTCGAACACAAGTTTTGCATCTTTTTACATGACGAAGGTTAGTGAAATGCTCTGAAACACTCCCAAACATCATTTTGGTTCCAATGGAGTAGAATGGATGCTTCGCAACTTCGGTACCCCGAAATAGTGCATTCAGGCCCGAACACAAGTTTTGCATCTTTTTACGTGCTGAAGGTTAGCGAAATGCTACAAAACACTCCCAAACATCATTTTGGTTCCAATGGAGTAGAATGGATGCTTCGCAACTTCGGTACCCCAAAATAGTGCATTCAGGCTCGAACACAAGTTTTGCATCTTTTTACGTGCCGAAGGTTAGCGAAATGCTCCGAAACACTCCCAAACCTCATTTTGGGTCCAATGGATTAGAATGGATGCTTCGAAACTTCGGTACCCCGAAATGGTGTGCTCAGGCTCGAACAAATGTTTTGCATCTTTTTACGTGTCGAAGGTTAGCGAAATGCTCCGAAACACTCCCAAACATCATTTTGGGTCCAATGGAGTAGAATGGATGCTTCACAACTTTGGTACCCCGAAATAATGCATTCAGACTCGAACACAAGTTTTGCATCTTTTACGTGTCGAAGTTTAGCGAAATGCTCCGAAACACTCCCAAATATCATTTTGGGTCGAATGGACTAGAATGGATGCTTCCCAACTTTGGTACCCCGAAACAGTGCACTCAGGCTCGAACACAAGTTTTGCATCTTTTTACATGCCGCAGGTTAGCGAAATGCTATGAAACTCTCCCAAACATCATTTTGGTTCCAATGGAGTAGAATGGATGCTTCCCAACTTTGGTACCCCGAAATAGTGCATTCAGGCCCGAAACACTAGTTTTGCATCTTTTACGTGCTGAATGATAGCGAAATGCTCTGAAACACTCCCAAACATCATTTTGGTTCCAATGGAGTAGAATGGATGCTTCGCAACTTCGGTACCCCGAAATAGTGCATTTAGGCCCGAACACAAGTTTTGCATCTTTTTACGTGTTGAAGGTTAGCGAAATGCTCTGAAACTCTCCCAAACATCATTTTGGTTCCATTGGAGTAGAATGGATGCTTCTTAACTTCGGTACCCCGAAATAGTGCATTTAGGCCCGAACACAAGTTTTGCATCTTTTTACGTGTTGAAGGTTAGCGAAATGCTCTGAAACTCTCCCAAACATCATTTTGGTTCCATTGGAGTAGAATGGATGCTTCGCGACTTTGGTACCCTGGAATACTACATTCAGGCCCAAACACAAGTTTTGCATCTTTTTACGTGTCGAAGGTTAGCGAAATGCTCTGAAACACTCCCAAACATCATTTTGGTTCCAATGGAGTAGAATGGATGCTTTGCAACTTTGGTACCCTGAAATACTGCATTCAGGCTCGAACACAGGTTATGCATCTTTTACGTGCCGAAGGTTTGCGAAATGCTCCGAAACACTCCCAAACATCATTTTGGTACCAATGGAGTGGAATGGATGCTTCGCAACTTCAGTACCCCGAAACAGTGCAATCAGGCCCGAACACAAGTTTTGCATCTTTTTACGTGCTGAAGGTTAGCGAAATGCTCCGAAACACTCCCAAACATCATTTTGGTTCCAATGGAGTAGAATGGATTCTTCGCAACTTTGGTACCCCGAAATAGTGCATTCAGCCTCGAACACAAGTTTTGCATCTTTTACGTGCCGAAGGTTATCGAAATTCTCCGAAACACTCCCAAATATCATTTTGGGTCGAATGGACTAGAATGGATGCTTCCCAACTTTGGTACCCCGAAACAGTGCACTCAGGCTCGAACACAAGTTTTGCATCTTTTTACATGACGAAGGTTAGTGAAATGCTCTGAAACACTCCCAAACATCATTTTGGTTCCAATGGAGTAGAATGGATGCTTCGCAACTTCGGTACCCCGAAATAGTGCATTCAGGCCCGAACACAAGTTTTGCATCTTTTTACGTGCTGAAGGTTAGCGAAATGCTCCGAAACACTCGCAAACATCATTTTGGTTCCAATTGAGTAGAATGGATGCTTCCCAACTTTGGTACCCCGAAACAGTGCACTCAGGCTCGAACACAAGTTTTGCATCTTTTTAGATGCCGAAGGTTAGCGAAATGCTCTGAAACACTCCCAAACATCATTTTGGTTCCAATGGAGTAGAATGGATGCTTCGCAACTTCGGTACCCCGAAATAGTGCATTCAGGCCCGAACACAAGTTTTGCATCTTTTTACGTGCTGAAGGTTAGCGAAATGCTACAAAACACTCCCAAACATCATTTTGGTTCCAATGGAGTAGAATGGATGCTTCGCAACTTCGGTACCCCAAAATAGTGCATTCAGGCTCGAACACAAGTTTTGCATCTTTTTACGTGCCGAAGGTTAGCGAAATGCTCCGAAACACTCCCAAACCTCATTTTGGGTCCAATGGATTAGAATGGATGCTTCGAAACTTCGGTACCCCGAAATGGTGTGCTCAGGCTCGAACAAAAGTTTTGCATCTTTTTACGTGTCGAAGGTTAGCGAAATGCTCCGAAACACTCCCAAACATCATTTTGGGTCCAATGGAGTAGAATGGATGCTTCACAACTTTGGTACCCCGAAATAATGCATTCAGACTCGAACACAAGTTTTGCATCTTTTACGTGTTGAAGTTTAGCGAAATGCTCCGAAACACTCCCAAATATCATTTTGGGTCGAATGGACTAGAATGGATGCTTCCCAACTTTGGTACCCCGAAACAGTGCACTCAGGTTCGAACACAAGTTTTGCATCTTTTTACATGCCGCAGGTTAGCGAAATGCTATGAAACTCTCTCAAACATCATTTTGGTTCCAATGGAGTAGAATGGATGCTTCCCAACTTTGGTACCCCGAAATAGTGCATTCAGGCCCGAAACACTAGTTTTGCATCTTTTACGTGCTGGATGATAGCGAAATGCTCTGAAACACTCCCAAACATCATTTTGGTTCCAATGGAGTAGAATGGATGCTTCGCAACTTCGGTACCCCGAAATAGTGCATTTAGGCCCGAACACAAGTTTTGCATCTTTTTACGTGTTGAAGGTTAGCGAAATGCTCTGAAACTCTCCCAAACATCATTTTGGTTCCATTGGAGTAGAATGGATGCTTCGCGACTTTGGTACCCTGGAATACTACATTCAGGCCCAAACACAAGTTTTGCATCTTTTTACGTGTCGAAGGTTAGCGAAATGCTCTGAAACACTCCCAAACATCATTTATTTCCAATGGAGTAGAATGGATGCTTTGCAACTTTGGTACCCTGAAATACTGCATTCAGGCTCGAACACAGGTTATGCATCTTTTACGTGCCGAAGGTTTGCGAAATGCTCCGAAACACTCCCAAACATCATTTTGGTACCAATGGAGTGGAATGGATGCTTCGCAACTTCAGTACCCCGAAACAGTGCAATCAGGCCCGAACACAAGTTTTGCATCTTTTTACGTGCTGAAGGTTAGCGAAATGCTCCGAAACACTCCCAAACATCATTTTGGTTCCAATGGAGTAGAATGGATTCTTCGCAACTTTGGTACCCCGAAATAGTGCATTCAGCCTCGAACACAAGTTTTGCATCTTTTACGTGCCGAAGGTTATCGAAATTCTCCGAAACACTCCCAAATATCATTTTGGGTCGAATGGACTAGAATGGATGCTTCCCAACTTTGGTACCCCGAAACAGTGCACTCAGGCTCGAACACAAGTTTTGCATCTTTTTACATGACGAAGGTTAGTGAAATGCTCTGAAACACTCCCAAACATCATTTTGGTTCCAATGGAGTAGAATGGATGCTTCGCAACTTCGGTACCCCGAAATAGTGCATTCAGGCCCGAACACAAGTTTTGCATCTTTTTACGTGCTGAAGGTTAGCGAAATGCTCCAAAACACTCGCAAACATCATTTTGGTTCCAATTGAGTAGAATGGATGCTTCCCAACTTTGGTACCCCGAAACAGTGCACTCAGGCTCGAACACAAGTTTTGCATCTTTTTAGATGCCGAAGGTTAGCGAAATGCTCTGAAACACTCCCAAACATCATTTTGGTTCCAATGGAGTAGAATGGATGCTTCGCAACTTCGGTACCCCGAAATAGTGCATTCAGGCCCGAACACAAGTTTTGCATCTTTTTACGTGCTGAAGGTTAGCGAAATGCTACAAAACACTCCCAAACAACATTTTGGTTCCAATGGAGTAGAATGGATGCTTCGCAACTTCGGTACCCCAAAATAGTGCATTCAGGCTCGAACACAAGTTTTGCATCTTTTTACGTGCCGAAGGTTAGCGAAATGCTCCGAAACACTCCCAAACCTCATTTTGGGTCAAATGGATTAGAATGGATGCTTCGAAACTTCGGTACCCCGAAATGGTGTGCTCAGGCTCGAACAAAAGTTTTGCATCTTTTTACGTGTCGAAGGTTAGCGAAATGCTCCGAAACACTCCCAAACATCATTTTGGGTCCAATGGAGTAGAATGGATGCTTCACAACTTTGGTACCCCGAAATAATGCATTCAGACTCGAACACAAGTTTTGCATCTTTTACGTGTCGAAGTTTAGCGAAATGCTCCGAAACACTCCCAAATATCATTTTGGGTCGAATGGACTAGAATGGATGCTTCCCAACTTTGGTACCCCGAAACAGTGCACTCAGGCTCGAACACAAGTTTTGCATCTTTTTACATGCCGCAGGTTAGCGAAATGCTATGAAACTCTCTCAAACATCATTTTGGTTCGAATGGAGTAGAATGGATGCTTCCCAACTTTGGTACCCCGAAATAGTGCATTCAGGCCCGAAACACTAGTTTTGCATCTTTTACGTGCTGAATGATAGCGAAATGCTCTGAAACACTCCCAAACATCATTTTGGTTCCAATGGAGTAGAATGGATGCTTCGCAACTTCGGTACCCCGAAATAGTGCATTTAGGCCCGAACACAAGTTTTGCATCTTTTTACGTGTTGAAGGTTAGCGAAATGCTCTGAAACTCTCCCAAACATCATTTTGGTTCCATTGGAGTAGAATGGATGCTTCGCGACTTTGGTACCCTGGAATACTACATTCAGGCCCAAACACAAGTTTTGCATCTTTTTACGTGTCGAAGGTTAGCGAAATGCTCTGAAACACTCCCAAACATCATTTATTTCCAATGGAGTAGAATGGATGCTTTGCAACTTTGGTACCCTGAAATACTGCATTCAGGCTCGAACACAGGTTATGCATCTTTTACGTGCCGAAGGTTTGCGAAATGCTCCGAAACACTCCCAAACATCATTTTGGTACCAATGGAGTGGAATGGATGCTTCGCAACTTCAGTACCCCGAAACAGTGCAATCAGGCCCGAACACAAGTTTTGCATCTTTTTACGTGCTGAAGGTTAGCGAAATGCTCCGAAACACTCCCAAACATCATTTTGGTTCCAATGGAGTAGAATGGATTCTTCGCAACTTTGGTACCCCGAAATAGTGCATTCGGGCTCGAACACAAGTTTTGCATCTTTTACGTGCCGAAGGTTATCGAAATTCTCCGAAACACTCCCAAATATCATTTTGGGTCGAATGGACTAGAATGGATGCTTCCCAACTTTGGTACCCCGAAACAGTGCACTCAGGCTCGAACACAAGTTTTGCATCTTTTTACATGACGAAGGTTAGTGAAATGCTCTGAAACACTCCCAAACATCATTTTGGTTCCAATGGAGTAGAATGGATGCTTCGCAACTTCGGTACCCCGAAATAGTGCATTCAGGCCCGAACACAAGTTTTGCATCTTTTTACGTGCTGAAGGTTAGCGAAATGCTCCAAAACACTCGCAAACATCATTTTGGTTCCAATTGAGTAGAATGGATGCTTCCCAACTTTGGTACCCCGAAACAGTGCACTCAGGCTCGAAAACAAGTTTTGCATCTTTTTAGATGCCGAAGGTTAGCGAAATGCTCTGAAACACTCCCAAACATCATTTTGGTTCCAATGGAGTAGAATGGATGCTCCGCAACTTCGGTACCCCGAAATAGTGCATTCAGGCCCGAACACAAGTTTTGCATCTTTTTACGTGCTGAAGGTTAGCGAAATGCTACAAAACACTCCCAAACAACATTTTGGTTCCAATGGAGTAGAATGGATGCTTCGCAACTTCGGTACCCCAAAATAGTGCATTCAGGCTCGAACACAAGTTTTGCATCTTTTTACGTGCCGAAGGTTAGCGAAATGCTCCGAAACACTCCCAAACCTCATTTTGGGTCAAATGGATTAGAATGGATGCTTCGAAACTTCGGTACCCCGAAATGGTGTGCTCAGGCTCGAACAAAAGTTTTGCATCTTTTTACGTGTCGAAGGTTAGCGAAATGCTCCGAAACACTCCCAAACATCATTTTGGGTCCAATGGAGTAGAATGGATGCTTCACAACTTTGGTACCCCGAAATAATGCATTCAGACTCGAACACAAGTTTTGCATCTTTTACGTGTCGAAGTTTAGCGAAATGCTCCGAAACACTCCCAAATATCATTTTGGGTCGAATGGACTAGAATGGATGCTTCCCAACTTTGGTACCCCGAAACAGTGCACTCAGGCTCGAACACAAGTTTTGCATCTTTTTACATGCCGCAGGTTAGCGAAATGCTATGAAACTCTCCCAAACATCATTTTGGTTCCAATGGAGTAGAATGGATGCTTCCCAACTTTGGTACCCCGAAATAGTGCATTCAGGCCCGAAACACTAGTTTTGCATCTTTTACGTGCTGAATGATAGCGAAATGCTCTGAAACACTCCCAAACATCATTTTGGTTCCAATGGAGTAGAATGGATGCTTCGCAACTTCGGTACCCCGAAATAGTGCATTTAGGCCCGAACACAAGTTTTGCATCTTTTTACGTGTTGAAGGTTAGCGAAATGCTCTGAAACTCTCCCAAACATCATTTTGGTTCCATTGGAGTAGAATGGATGCTTCGCGACTTTGGTACCCTGGAATACTACATTCAGGCCCAAACACAAGTTTTGCATCTTTTTACGTGTCGAAGGTTAGCGAAATGCTCTGAAACACTCCCAAACATCATTTTGGTTCCAATGGAGTAGAAAGGATGCTTTGCAACTTTGGTACCCTGAAATACTGCATTCTGGCTCGAACACAGGTTATGCATCTTTTACGTGCCGAAGGTTTGCGAAATGCTCCGAAACACTCCCAAACATCATTTTGGTACCAATGGAGTGGAATGGATGCTTCGCAACTTCAGTACCCCGAAATAGTGCAATCAGGCCCGAACACAAGTTTTGCATCTTTTTACATACTGAAGGTTAGCGAAATGCTCCGAAACACTCCCAAACATCATTTTGGTTCCAATGGAGTAGAATGGATTCTTCGCAACTTTGGTACCCCGAAATAGTGCATTCAGGCTCGAACACAAGTTTTGCATCTTTTACGTGCCGAAGGTTATCGAAATTCTCCGAAACACTCCCAAATATCATTTTGGGTCGAATGGACTAGAATGGATGCGTCCCAACTTTGGTACCCCGAAACAGTGCACTCAGGCTCGAACACAAGTTTTGCATCTTTTTACATGACGAAGGTTAGTGAAATGCTCTGAAACACTCCCAAACATCATTTTGGTTCCAATGGAGTAGAATGGATGCTTCACAACTTCGGTACCCCGAAATAGTGCATTCAGGCCCGAACACAAGTTTTGCATCTTTTTCCGTGCTGAAGGTTAGCGAAATGCTCCGAAACACTCGCAAACATCAGTTTGGTTCCAATGGAGTAGAATGGATGCTTCCCAACTTTGGTACCCCGAAACAGTGCACTCAGGCTCGAACACAAGTTTTGCATCTTTTTAGATGCCGAAGGTTAGCGAAATGCTCTGAAACACTCCCAAACATCATTTTGGTTCCAATGGAGTAGAATGGATGCTTCGCAACTTCGGTACCCTGAAATAGTGCATTCAGGCCCGAACACAAGTTTTGCATCTTTTTACGTGCTGAAGGTTAGCGAAATGCTCCGAAACACTCCCAAACATCATTTTGGTTCCAATGGAGTAGAATGAATTCTTCACAACTTTGGTACCCCGAAATAGTGCATTCAGGCTCGAACACAAGTTTTGCATCTATTACGAGCCGAAGGTTAGCGAAATTCTCTGAAACACTCCCAAATATCATTTTGGGTCGAATGGACAAGAATGGATGCTTCCCAACTTTGGTACCCCGAAACAGTGCACTCAGGCTCGAACACAAGTTTTGCATCTTTTTAGATGCCGAAGGTTAGCGAAACGCTCTGAAACACTCCCAAACATCATTTTGGTTCCAATGGAGTAGAATAGATGCTTTGCAACTTCGGTACTCCGAAATAGTGCATTCAGGCCCGAACACAAGTTTTGCATCTTTTTACGTGTTGAAGGTTAGCGACATGCTCCGAAACACTCCCAAACATCATTTTGGTTCCAATGGAGTAGAATGGATGCTTCGCAACTTCGGTACCCCGAAATAGTGCATTCAGGCCCGAAACACAAGTTTTGCATCTTTTAGGTGCCGAAGGTTAGCGAAATGCTCCGAAACACTCCCAAACATCATTTTGGTTCCAATGGAGTAGAATGGATGCTTCCCAACTTTGGTACCCCGAAATAGTACATTCAGGCCTGAAACACAAGTTTTGCATCTTTTTACGTGCTGAAGGTTAGCGAAATGCTCCAAAACACTCCCAAACATCATTTTGGTTCCAATGGAGTAGAATGGATGCTTCGCAACTTCGGTACCCCGAAATAGTGCATTCAGGCCCGAACACAAGTTTTGCATCTTTTTACATGCCGAAGGTTAGCAAAATGCTCTGAAACACTCCCAAACATCATTTTGGTTCCAATGGAGTAGAATGGATGCTTCGCAACTTCGGTACCCCGAAATAGTGCATTCAGGCCCGAAACACAAGTTTTGCATCTTTTACGTGCCGAAGGTTAGCAAAATGCTCCGAAACACTCCCAAACATCATTTTGGTTCCAATGGAGTAGAATGGATGCTTCCCAACTTTGGTACCCCGAAATAGTGCATTCAAGCCTGAAACACAAGTTTTGCATCTTTTTACGTGCCGAAGGTTAGCGAAATGCTCCAAAACACTCCCAAACATCATTTTGGTTCCAATGGAGTAGAATGGATGCTTCGCAACTTCGGTACCCCAAAATAGTGCATTCAGGCTCGAACACAAGTTTTGCATCTTTTACGTCCCAAATGTTAGCGAAATGCTCTGAAACACTGCCAAACATCATTTTGGTTCCAATGTAGTAGAATGGATGCTTCGAAACTTCGGTACCCCGAAATTGTGTGCTCAGGCTCGAACAAAAGTTTTGCATCTTTTTACATGTCGATGGTTAGCGAAATGCTTCGAAACACTCCCAAACATCATTTTGGGTCCAATGGAATAGAATGGATGCTTCACAGCTTTGGTACCCCGAAATAGTGCATTCAGGCTCGAACACAAGTTTTGCATCTTTTACGTGTTGAAGGTTAGCGAAATGCTCTGAAACTCTCCCAAACATCATTTTGGTTCCATTGGAGTAGAATGGATGCTTCGCGACTTTGGTACCCTGGAATAATGCATTCAGACTCGAACACAAGTTTTGCATCTTTTACGTGTCGAAGTTTAGCGAAATGCTCCGAAACACTCCCAAATATCATTTTGGGTCGAATGGACTAGAATGGATGCTTCCCAACTTTGGTACCCCGAAACAGTGCACTCAGGCTCGAACACAAGTTTTGCATCTTTTTACATGCCGCAGGTTAGCGAAATGCTATGAAACTCTCCCAAACATCATTTTGGTTCCAATGGAGTAGAATGGATGCTTCCCAACTTTGGTACCCCGAAATAGTGCATTCAGGCCCGAAACACTAGTTTTGCATCTTTTACGTGCTGAATGATAGCGAAATGCTCTGAAACACTCCCAAACATCATTTTGGTTCCAATGGAGTAGAATGGATGCTTCGCAACTTTGGTACCCTGAAATACTGCATTCCGGCTCGAACACAGGTTATGCATCTTTTACGTGCCGAAGGTTTGCGAAATGCTCCGAAACACTCCCAAACATCATTTTGGTACCAATGGAGTGGAATGGATGCTTCGCAACTTCAGTACCCCGAAATAGTGCAATCAGGCCCGAACACAAGTTTTGCATCTTTTTACATACTGAAGGTTAGCGAAATTCTCCGAAACACTCCCAAACATCATTTTGGTACCAATGGAGTAGAATGGATTCTTCGCAACTTTGGTACCCCGAAATAGTGCATTCAGGCTCGAACACAAGTTTTGCATCTTTTACGTGCCGAAGGTTATCGAAATTCTCCGAAACACTCCCAAATATCATTTTGGGTCGAATGGACTAGAATGGATGCGTCCCAACTTTGGTACCCCGAAACAGTGCACTCAGGCTCGAACACAAGTTTTGCATCTTTTTACATGACGAAGGTTAGTGAAATGCTCTGAAACACTCCCAAACATCATTTTGGTTCCAATGGAGTAGAATGGATGCTTCGCAACTTCGGTACCCCGAAATAGTGCATTCAGGCCCGAACACAAGTTTTGCATCTTTTTACGTGCTGAAGGTTAGCGAAATGCTCCGAAACACTCCCAAACATCAGTTTGGTTCCAATGGAGTAGAATGGATGCTTCCCAACTTTGGTACCCCGAAACAGTGCACTCAGGCTCGAACACAAGTTTTGCATCTTTTTAGATGCCGAAGGTTAGCGAAATGCTCTGAAACACTCCCAAACATCATTTTGGTTCCAATGGAGTAGAATGGATGCTTCGCAACTTCGGTACCCTGAAATAGTGCATTCAGGCCCGAACACAAGTTTTGCATCTTTTTACGTGCTGAAGGTTAGCGAAATGCTCCGAAACACTCCCAAACATCATTTTGGTTCCAATGGAGTAGAATGAATTCTTCACAACTTTGGTACCCCGAAATAGTGCATTCAGGCTCGAACACAAGTTTTGCATCTATTACGAGCCGAAGGTTAGCGAAATTCTCTGAAACACTCCCAAATATCATTTTGGGTCGAATGGACAAGAATGGATGCTTCCCAACTTTGGTACCCCGAAACAGTGCACTCAGGCTCGAACACAAGTTTTGCATCTTTTTAGATGCCGAAGGTTAGCGAAACGCTCTGAAACACTCCCAAACATCATTTTGGTTCCAATGGAGTAGAATAGATGCTTTGCAACTTCGGTACTCCGAAATAGTGCATTCAGGCCCGAACACAAGTTTTGCATCTTTTTACGTGTTGAAGGTTAGCGACATGCTCCGAAACACTCCCAAACATCATTTTGGTTCCAATGGAGTAGAATGGATGCTTCGCAACTTCGGTACCCCGAAATAGTGCATTCAGGCCCGAAACACAAGTTTTGCATCTTTTACGTGCCGAAGGTTAGCGAAATGCTCCGAAACACTCCCAAACATCATTTTAGTTCCAATGGAGTAGAATGGATGCTTCCCAACTTTGGTACCCCGAAATAGTGCATTCAGGCCTGAAACACAAGTTTTGCATCTTTTTACGTGCTGAAGGTTAGCGAAATGCTCCGAAACACTCCCAAATATCATTTTGGGTCGAATGGACAAGAATGGATGCTTCCCAACTTTGGTACCCCGAAACAGTGCACTCAGGCTCGAACACAAGTTTTGCATCTTTTTAGATGCCGAAGGTTAGCGAAACGCTCTGAAACACTCCCAAACATCATTTTGGTTCCAATGGAGTAGAATAGATGCTTTGCAACTTCGGTACTCCGAAATAGTGCATTCAGGCCCGAACACAAGTTTTGCATCTTTTTACGTGTTGAAGGTTAGCGACATGCTCCGAAACACTCCCAAACATCATTTTGGTTCCAATGGAGTAGAATGGATGCTTCGCAACTTCGGTACCCCGAAATAGTGCATTCAGGCCCGAAACACAAGTTTTGCATATTTTACGTGCCGAAGGTTAGCGAAATGCTCCGAAACACTCCCAAACATCATTTTGGTTCCAATGGAGTAGAATGGATGCTTCCCAACTTTGGTACCCCGAAATAGTGCATTCAGGCCTGAAACACAAGTTTTGCATCTTTTTACGTGCTGAAGGTTAGCGAAATGCTCCAAAACACTCCCAAACATCATTTTGGTTCCAATGGAGTAGAATGGATGCTTCGCAACTTCGGTACCCCGAAATAGTGCATTCAGGCCCGAACACAAGTTTTGCATCTTTTTACATGCCGAAGGTTAGCGAAATGCTCTGAAACACTCCCAAACATCATTTTGGTTCCAATGGAGTAGAATGGATGCTTCGCAACTTCGGTACCCCGAAATAGTGCATTCAGGCCCGAAACACAAGTTTTGCATCTTTTACGTGCCGAAGGTTAGCAAAATGCTCTGAAACACTCCCAAACATCATTTTGGTTCCAATGGAGTAGAATGGATGCTTCCCAACTTTGGTACCCCGAAATAGTGCATTCAAGCCTGAAACACAAGTTTTGCATCTTTTTACGTGCCGAAGGTTAGCGAAATGCTCTGAAACACTCCCAAACATCATTTTGGTTCCAATGGAGTAGAATGGATGCTTCGCAACTTCGGTACCCCAAAATAGTGCATTCAGGCTCGAACACAAGTTTTGCATCTTTTACGTCCCAAATGTTAGCGAAATGCTCTGAAACACTGCCAAACATCATTTTGGTTCCAATGTAGTAGAATGGATGCTTCGAAACTTCGGTACCCCGAAATTGTGTGCTCAGGCTCGAACAAAAGTTTTGCATCTTTTTACATGTCGATGGTTAGCGAAATGCTTCGAAACACTCCCAAACATCATTTTGGGTCCAATGGAATAGAATGGATGCTTCACAGCTTTGGTACCCCGAAATTGTGCACTCAGGCTCGAACACAAGTTTTGCATCTTTTTACATGCCGATGGTTAGCGAAATGCTATGAAACACTTCCAAACATCATTTTGGTTCCAATGGAGTAGAATGGATGCTTCCCAACTTTGGTACCCCGAAATAGTGCATTCAGGCCTGAAACACTAGTTTTGCATCTTTTACGTGCCGAATGTTAGCGAAATGCTCCGAAACACTCCCAAACATCATTTTGGTTCCAATGGAGTTGAATGGATGCTTCGCGACTTCGGTACCCCTAAATAGTGCATTCAGGCCCGAACACAAGTTTTGCATCTTTTTACGTGTTGAAGGTTAGCGAAATGCTCTGAAACTCTCCCAAACATCATTTTGGTTCCATTGGAGTAGAATGGATGCTTCGCGACTTTGGTACCCTGAAATACTGCATTCAGGCCCGAACACAAGTTTTGCATCTTTTTACGTGTCGAAGGATAGCGAAATGCTCTGAAACACTCCCAAATATCACTTTGGTTCCAATGGAGTAGAATGGATGCTTTGCAACTTTGGTACCCTGAAATACTGCATTCAGGCTCGAACACAGGTTGTGCATCTTTTACGTGCCGAAGGTTTGCGAAATGCTCCGAAACACTCCCAAACATCATTTTGGTACCAACGGAGTGGAATGGATGCTTCGCAACTTCGGTTCCCCGAAATAGTGCATTCAGGCCCGAACACAAGTTTTGCATCTTTTTACATGCTGAAGGTTAGCGAAATGCTCCGAAACAATACCAAAAATCATTTTGGTTCCAATGGAGTAGAATGGATGCTTCGCAACTTTGGTACCCCGAAATAGTGCATTCAGGCTCGAACACAAGTTTTGCATCTATTACGTGCCGAAGGTTAGCGAAATTCTCCGAAACACTCCCAAATATCATTTTGGGTCGAATGGTCTAGAATGGATGCTTCCCAACTTTGGTACCCCGAAACAGCGCACTCAGGCTCGAACACAAGTTTTGCTTCTTTTTAGGTGCCGAAGGTTAGCGGAATGCTCCGAAACACTCCCAAACATCATTTTGGTTCCAATGGAGTAGAATGGATGCTTCGCAACTTCGGTACCCCGAAATAGTGTATTCAGGCCCGAACACAAGTTTTGCATCTTTTTACGTGCTGAAGGCTAGCGAAATGCTCCGAAACACTCCCAAACATCATTTTGGTTCCAATGGAGTAGAATGGATGCTTCGCAACTTCGGTACCCCAAAATAGTTCATTCAGGCCCGAAACACAAGTTTGCATCTTTTTACATGCTGAAGGTTAGCGAAATGCTCCAAAACACTCCCAAACATCATTTTGGTTCCAATGGAGTAGAATGGATGCTTCACAACTTTGGTACCCCGAAATACTGCATTCAGGCTTGAACATAAGTTTTGCATCTTTTACGTGTCGAAGGTTAGAGAAATGCTCCGAAACACTCCCAAACATCACTTTGGGTCCAATCGAGTAGAATGGATGCTTCCCAACTTTGGTACTCCGAAATAGTGCATTCAGGTTCGACCACAAGTTTTGCATCTTTTACGTGTCAAAGTTTAGCGAAATGCTCCGAAACACTCTCTAATATCATTTTGGTTCCAATGGAGTATAATGGATGCCTCGCAACTTCGGTACCCCGAAATAGTGTGCTCAGGCTCGAACAAAAGTTTGGCATCTTTTTACGTGTCGAAGGTTAGCGAAATGCTCCGAAACACTCCCAAATATCATTTTGGGTCCAATACAGTAGAATGGATGCTTCACAACTTTGGTACCCTGAAATAGTGCATTCAGGCTCGAACACAAGTTTTCCATCTTTTTCGTGTCGAAGTTTAGCGAAATGCTCCGAAACACCCCCAAATATCATTTTGGGTCGAATGGACTAGAATGGATGCTTCCCAACTTTGGTACCCCGAAACAGTGCACTCAGGCTCGAACACAAGTTTTGCATCTTTTTACATGCCGAAGGTTAGCGAAATGCTCTGAAACACTCCCAAACATCATTTTGGTTCCAATGGAGTAGAATGGAGGCTTCCCAACTTTGGTACCCCGAAATAGTGCATTCAGGCCAGAAATACTAGTTTTGCATCTTTTACGTGCCGAAGGTTAGCGAAATGCTCCGAAGCACTCCCAAACATCATTTTGGTTCCAATGGAGTAGAATGGATGCTTAGCAACTTCGGTACCCCGAAATAGTGCATTTAGGCCTG
The DNA here is from genome assembly GCA_036936925.1 of Cenchrus fungigraminus. Classification (NCBI taxonomy): domain Eukaryota; kingdom Viridiplantae; phylum Streptophyta; class Magnoliopsida; order Poales; family Poaceae; genus Cenchrus; species Cenchrus fungigraminus. Next base: position 52,226,518 of record CM072780.1, read on the forward strand.
AACACAAGTTTTGCATCTTTTTACGTGTCGAAGGTTAGGGAAATGCTCTGAAACACTCCCAAACATCATTTTGATTCAAATGGAGTAGAATGGATGCTTCACAACTTTGGCACCCTGAAATACTGCATTCAGGCTCGAACACAGGTTTTGCATCTTTTACGTGCCGGAGGTTAGCGAAATGCTCCGAAACACTCCCAAACATCATTTTGGGTCGATTGGATTAGAATGGATGCTTCACAACTTTGGCACCCGAAATAGTGCACTCAGGCTCGAACACAAGTTTTGCATCTTTTTACGTGCCGAAGATTAGCGAAATGCTCCGAAACACTCCCAAACATCATTTTGGTTCCAATGGAGTAAAATGGATGCTTAGCAACTTCGGTACCCCGAAATAGTGCGTTCAGGCCCGAACACAAGTTTTGCATCTTTTTACGTGTCGAAGGTTAGCGAAATGCTCTGAAACACTCCCAAACATCATTTTGGTTCCAATGGAGTAGAATGGATGCTTCGCAACTTTGGTACGCTAAAATACTGCATTCAGGCTCGAACCCAGGTTTTGCATCTTTTACGTGCCGAAGGTTAGCGAAATGCTCCAAAACACTCCCAAACATCATTTTGGTTCCAATGGAGTAGAATGGATGCTTCGCAACTTCGGTACCCCAAAATAGTGCATTCAGGCTCGAACACAAGTTTTGCATCTATTACGTGCCGAAGGTTAGCGAAATTCTCCGAAACACTCCCAAATATCATTTTGGGTCGAATGGTCTAGAATGGATGCTTCCCAACTTTGGTACCCCAAAATAGTGCATTCAGGCTCGAACACAAGTTTTGCATCTATTACGAGCCGAAGGTTAGCGAAATTCTCTGAAACACTCCCAAATATCATTTTGGGTCGAATGGACAAGAATGGATGCTTCCCAACTTTGGTACCCCGAAACAGTGCACTCAGGCTCGAACACAAGTTTTGCATCTTTTTAGATGCCGAAGGTTAGCGAAACGCTCTGAAACACTCCCAAACATCATTTTGGTTCCAATGGAGTAGAATAGATGCTTTGCAACTTCGGTACTCCGAAATAGTGCATTCAGGCCCGAACACAAGTTTTGCATCTTTTTACGTGTTGAAGGTTAGCGACATGCTCCGAAACACTCCCAAACATCATTTTGGTTCCAATGGAGTAGAATGGATGCTTCGCAACTTCGGTACCCCGAAATAGTGCATTCAGGCCCGAAACACAAGTTTTGCATCTTTTACGTGCCGAAGGTTAGCGAAATGCTCCGAAACACTCCCAAACATCATTTTGGTTCCAATGGAGTAGAATGGATGCTTCCCAACTTTGGTACCCCGAAATAGTGCATTCAGGCCTGAAACACAAGTTTTGCATCTTTTTACGTGCTGAAGGTTAGCGAAATGCTCCAAAACACTCCCAAACATCATTTTGGTTCCAATGGAGTAGAATGGATGCTTCGCAACTTCGGTACCCCGAAATAGTGCATTCAGGCCCGAACACAAGTTTTGCATCTTTTTACATGCCGAAGGTTAGCGAAATGCTCTGAAACACTCCCAAACATCATTTTGGTTCCAATGGAGTAGAATGGATGCTTCGCAACTTCGGTACCCCGAAATAGTGCATTCAGGCCCGAAACACAAGTTTTGCATCTTTTACGTGCCGAAGGTTAGCAAAATGCTCTGAAACACTCCCAAACATCATTTTGGTTCCAATGGAGTAGAATGGATGCTTCCCAACTTTGGTACCCCGAAATAGTGCATTCAAGCCTGAAACACAAGTTTTGCATCTTTTTACGTGCCGAAGGTTAGCGAAATGCTCTGAAACACTCCCAAACATCATTTTGGTTCCAATGGAGTAGAATGGATGCTTCGCAACTTCGGTACCCCAAAATAGTGCATTCAGGCTCGAACACAAGTTTTGCATCTTTTACGTCCCAAATGTTAGCGAAATGCTCTGAAACACTGCCAAACATCATTTTGGTTCCAATGTAGTAGAATGGATGCTTCGAAACTTCGGTACCCCGAAATTGTGTGCTCAGGCTCGAACAAAAGTTTTGCATCTTTTTACATGTCGATGGTTAGCGAAATGCTTCGAAACACTCCCAAACATCATTTTGGGTCCAATGGAATAGAATGGATGCTTCACAGCTTTGGTACCCCGAAATAGTGCATTCAGGCTCGAACACAAGTTTTGCATCTTTTACGTGTCGAAGTTTAGCGAAATGCTCCGAAACACTCCCAAATATCATTTTGGGTCGAGTGGACTAGAATGGATGCTTCCCAACTTTGGTACCCCGAAACAGTGCACTCAGGCTCGAACACAAGTTTTGCATCTTTTTACATGCCGATGGTTAGCGAAATGCTATGAAACACTCCCAAACATCATTTTGGTTCCAATGGAGTAGAATGGATGCTTCCCAACTTTGGTACCCCGAAATAGTGCATTCAGGCCTGAAACACTAGTTTTGCATCTTTTACGTGCCGAATGTTAGCGAAATGCTCCGAAACACTCCCAAACATCATTTTGGTTCCAATGGAGTTGAATGGATGCTTCGCGACTTCAGTACCCCTAAATAGTGCATTCAGGCCCGAACACAAGTTTTGCATCTTTTTACGTGTTGAAGGTTAGCGAAATGCTCTGAAACTCTCCCAAACATCATTTTGGTTCCATTGGAGTAGAATGGATGCTTTGCAACTTTGGTACACTGAAATACTGCATTCAGGCCCGAACACAAGTTTTGCATCTTTTTACGTGTCGAAGGATAGCGAAATGCTCTGAAACACTCCCAAATATCACTTTGGTTCCAATGGAGTAGAATGGATGCTTTGCAACTTTGGTACACTGAAATACTGCATTCAGGCTCGAACACAGGTTGTGCATCTTTTACGTGCCGAAGGTTTGCGAAATGCTCCGAAACACTCCCAAATATCATTTTGGGTCGAATGGACTAGAATGGATGCTTCCCAACTTTGGTACCCCGAAACAGTGCACTCAGGCTCGAACACAAGTTTTGCATCTTTTTACATGCCGAAGGTTAGCGAAATGCTCTGAAATACTCCCAAACATCATTTTGGTTCCAATGGAGTAGAATGGAGGCTTCCCAACTTTGGTACCCCGAAATAGTGCATTCAGGCCAGAAATACTAGTTTTGCATCTTTTACGTGCCGAAGGTTAGCGAAATGCTCCGAAACAATACCAAAAATCATTTTGGTTCCAATGGAGTAGAATGGATGCTTCGCAACTTTGGTACCCCGAAATAGTGCATTCAGGCTCGAACACAAGTTTTGCATCTATTACGTGCCGAAGGTTAGCGAAATTCTCCGAAACACTCCCAAATATCATTTTGGGTCGAATGGTCTAGAATGGATGCTTCCCAACTTTGGTACCCCGAAACAGCGCACTCAGGCTCGAACACAAGTTTTGCATCTTTTTAGGTGCTGAAGGTTAGCGGAATGCTCCGAAACACTCCCAAACATCATTTTGGTTCCAATGGAGTAGAATGGATGCTTCGCAACTTCGGTACCCCGAAATAGTGTATTCAGGCCCGAACACAAGTTTTGCATCTTTTTACGTGCTGAAGGTTAGCGAAATGCTCCGAAACACTCCCAAACATCATTTTGGTTCCAATGGAGTAGAATGGATGCTTCGCAACTTCGGTACCCCAAAATAGTTCATTCAGGCCCGAAACACAAGTTTGCATCTTTTTACATGCTGAAGGTTAGCGAAATGCTCTAAAACACTCCCAAACATCATTTTGGTTCCAATGGAGTAGAATGGATGCTTCACAACTTTGGTACCCCGAAATACTGCATTCAGGCTTGAACATAAGTTTTGCATCTTTTACGTGTCGAAGGTTAGAGAAATGCTCCGAAACACTCCCAAACATCACTTTGGGTCCAATCGAGTAGAATGGATGCTTCACAACTTTGGTACTCCGAAATAGTGCATTCAGGTTCGACCACAAGTTTTGCATCTTTTACGTGTCAAAGTTTAGCGAAATGCTCCGAAACACTCTCTAATATCATTTTGGTTCCAATGGAGTATAATGGATGCCTCGCAACTTCGGTACCCCGAAATAGTGTGCTCAGGCTCGAACAAAAGTTTGGCATCTTTTTACGTGTCGAAGGTTAGCGAAATGCTCCGAAACACTCCCAAACATCATTTTGGGTCCAATACAGTAGAATGGATGCTTCACAACTTTGGTACCCTGACATAGTGCATTCAGGCTCGAACACAAGTTTTGCATCTTTTTCGTGTCGAAGTTTAGCGAAATGCTCCGAAACACCCCCAAATATCATTTTGGGTCGAATGGACTAGAATGGATGCTTCCCAACTTTGGTACCCCGAAACAGTGCACTCAGGCTCGAACACAAGTTTTGCATCTTTTTACATGCCGAAGGTTAGCGAAATGCTCTGAAACACTCCCAAACATCATTTTGGTTCCAATGGAGTAGAATGGAGGCTTCCCAACTTTGGTACCCCGAAATAGTGCATTCAGGCCAGAAATACTAGTTTTGCATCTTTTACGTGCCGAAGGTTAGCGAAATGCTCCGAAGCACTCCCAAACATCATTTTGGTTCCAATGGAGTAGAATGGATGCTTAGCAACTTCGGTACCCCGAAATAGTGCATTCAGGCCTGAACACAAGTTTTGCATCTTTTTACGTGTCGAAGGTTAGGGAAATGCTCTGAAACACTCCCAAACATCATTTTGATTCAAATGGAGTAGAATGGATGCTTCACAACTTTGGCACCCTGAAATACTGCATTCAGGCTCGAACACAGGTTTTGCATCTTTTACGTGTCGAAGGTTAGCGAAATGCTCCGAAACACTCCCAAACATCATTTTGGGTCGATTGGATTAGAATGGATGCTTCACAACTTTGGCACCCGAAATAGTGCACTCAGGCTCGAACACAAGTTTTGCATCTTTTTACGTGCCGAAGATTAGCGAAATGCTCCGAAACACTCCCAAACATCATTTTGGTTCCAATGGAGTAGAATGGATGCTTCGCAACTTTGGTACGCTAAAATACTGCATTCAGGCTCGAACCCAGGTTTTGCATCTTTTACGTGCCGAAGGTTAGCGAAATGCTCCAAAACACTCCCAAACATCATTTTGGTTCCAATGGAGTAGAATGGATGCTTCGCAACTTCGGTACCCCAAAATAGTGCATTCAGGCTCGAACACAAGTTTTGCATGTTTTACGTCCCAAAGGTTAGCGAAATGCTCTGAAACACTGCCAAACATCATTTTGGATCCAATGGAGTAGAATGGATGCCTCGCAACTTCGGTACCCCGAAATAGTGTGCTCAGGCTCGAACAAAAGTTTTGCATCTTTTTACGTGTCGAAGGTTAGCGAAATTCTCCGAAACACTCCCAAACATCATTTTGGGTCCAATAGAGTAGAATGGATGCTTCACAACTTTGGTACCCTGAAATAGTTCATTCGGGCTCAAACACAAGTTTGGCATCTTTTACGTGTCGAAGTTCAGCGAAATGCTCCGAAACACTCCCAAATATCATTTTGGGTCGAATGGATTAGAATGGATGCTTCACAACTTTAGTACCCGAAATAGTGCACTCCGGCTCGAACATAAGTTTTAAATCTTTTTACGTGCCGAAGGTTAGCGAAATGCTCTGAAACACTCCCAAACATCATTTTGGTTCCAATGGAGTAGAACGGATGCTTCGCAACTTTGGTACCTCGAAATAGGGCATTCAAGCTCGAACACAAGTTTCGTATCTTTTACGTGCCGAAGGTTAGCGAAATGCTCCGAAACACTCCCAAACATCATTTTGGTTCCAATGGAGTAGAATGGATGCTTCGCAACTTCGGTACCCCGAAATATTTCATTCAGGCCCGAAACACAAGTTTTGCATCTTTTTACGTGCTGAAGGTTAGCGAAATGCTCCGAAACACTCCAAAACATCATTTTGGTTCCAATGGAGTAGAATGGATGCTTCGCAACTTCGGTACCCCGAAATAGTGCATTCAGGCCCGAACACAAGTTTTGCATCATTTTACGTGCTGAAGGTTAGCGAAATGCTCCGAAACACTCTCAAACATCATTTTGGTTCCAATGGAGTAGAGTGGATGCTTCGCAACTTTGGTACCCCGAAATAGTGCATTCAGGCTCAAACACAAGTTTTGCACCTTTTACGTGCCGAAGGTTAGCGAAATGCTCCGAAACACTCCCAAATATCATTTTGGGTCGAATGGACTAGAATGGATGCTTTCGAACTTTGGTACCCCGAAATAGTGCACTCAGGCTCGAACACAAGTTTTGCATCTTTTTACATGCCAAAGGTTAGCGAAATGCTCTGAAACACTCCCAAACATCATTCTGGTTCCAATGGAGTAGAATGGATGCTTCGCAACTTTGGCACCCTGAAATACTGCATTCAGGCTCGAACCCAGGTTTTGCATCTTTTACGTGCCGAAGGTTAGCGAAATGCTCCGAAACACTACCAAACATCATTTTGGGTCGATTGGATTAGAATGGATGCTTCACAACTTTGGCATCCGAAATAGTGCACTCAGGCTCGAACACAAGTTTTGCATCTTTTTACGTGCCGAAGGTTAGCGAAATGCTGCGAAACACTCCCAAACATCATTTTGGTTCCAATGGAGTAAAATGGATGCTTAGCAACTTCGGTACCCCGAAATAGTGCGTTCAGGCCCAAACACAAGTTTTGCATCTTTTTACGTGTCGAAGGTTAACGAAATGCTCTGAGACACTCCCAAACATCATTTTTGTTCCAATGGAGTAGAATCGATGCTTCGCAACTTTGGTACGCTGAAATACTGCATTCAGGCTCGAACACAAGTTTTGCATCTTTTAGGTGCCGAAGGTTAGCGAAATGCTCCAAAACACTCCCAAACATCATTTTGGTTCCAATGGAGTAGAATGGATGCTTCGCAACTTCGGTACCCCAAAATATTGCATTGAGGCTCGAACACAAGTTTTGCATCTTTTACGTCCCAAAGGTTAGCGAAATGCTCTGAAACACTGCCAAACATCATTTTGGTTCCAATGGAGTAGAATGGATGCCTCGCAACTTCGGTACCCCGAAATAGTGTGCTCAGGCTCGAACAAAAGTTTTGCATCTTTTTACGTGTCGAAGGTTAGCGAAATTCTCCGAAACACTCCCAAACATCATTTTGGGTCCAATAGAGTAGAATGGATGCTTCACAACTTTGGTACCCCGAAATAGTTCATTCGGGCTCGAACACAAGTTTGGCATCTTTTACGTGTCGAAGTTCAGCGAAATGCTCCGAAACACTCCCAAATATCATTTTGGGTCGAATGGATTAGAATGGATGCTTCACAACTTTGGTACCCGAAATAGTGCACTCAAGCTCGAACATAAGTTTTAAATCTTTTTACGTGCCAAAGGTTAGCGAAATGCTCTGAAACACTCCCAAACATCATTTTGGTTCCAATGGAGTAGAACGGATGCTTCGCAACTTTGGTACCTCGAAATAGGGCATTCAAGCTCGAACACAAGTTTTGTATCTTTTACGTGCCCAAGGTTAGCGAAATGCTCCGAAACACTCCCAAACATCATTTTGGTTCCAATGGAGTAGAATGGATGCTTCGCAACTTCGGTACCCCGAAATGGTTCATTCAGGCCCGAAACACAAGTTTTGCATCTTTTTATGTGCTGAAGGTTAGCGAAATGCTCCGAAACACTCCCAAACATCATTTTGGTTCCAATGGAGTAGAATGGATGCTTCGCAACTTCGGTAGCCCGAAATAGTGCATTCAGGCCCGAACACAAGTTTTGCATCATTTTACGTGCTGAAGGTTAGCGAAATGCTCCGAAACACTCTCAAACATCATTTTGGTTCCAATGGAGTAGAGTGGATGCTTCGCAACTTTGGTACCCCGAAATAGTGCATTCAGGCTCGAACACAAGTTTTGCATCTTTTACGTGCCGAAGGTTAGCGAAATGCTCCGAAACACTACCAAATATCATTTTGGGTCGAATGGACTAGAATGGATGCTTCCGAACTTTGGTACCCCGAAATAGTGCACTCAGGCTCGAACACAAGTTTTGCATCTTTTTACATGCCAAAGGTTAGCGAAATGCTCTGAATCACTCCCAAACATCATTTTGGTTCCAATGGAGTAGAATGGATACTTCGCAACTTTGGTACCCCGAAATTGTGTATTCAGGCCCGAACACAAGTTTTGCATTTTTACGTGCTGAAGGTTAGCGAAATGCTCCGAAACACTCTGAAACATCATTTTGGTTCCAATGGAGTAGAATGGATGCTTCGCAACTTTGGTACCCCGAAATACTGCATTCAGGCCTGAAACACTAGTTTTGCATCTTTTACGTGCCTGAGGTTAGCGAAATGCTCCGAAACACTCCCTAACATCATTTTGGTTCCAATGGAGTAGAATGGATGCTTCGCAACTTCGGTACCCCGAAATAGTGCATTCAGGCCCGAACACAAGTTTTGCATCTTTTTACCTGTCGAAGGTTAGAGAAATTCTCTGAAACACTCCCAAACATCATTTTGGTTCCAATGGAGTAGAATAGATGGTTCGCAACTTTGGTACCCTAAAATACTGCATTCAGGCTCGAACACAGGTTTTGCATCTTTTTACGTGTCGAAGGTTAGAGAAATGCTCTGAAACACTCCCAAACATCATTTTGGTTCCAATGGAGTAGAATGGATGCTTAGCAACTTTGGTACCCTGAAATACTGCATTCAGGCTCGAACACAGGTTTTGCATCTTTTACGTGCCGAAGGTTAGCGAAATGCTCCAAAACACTCCCAAACATCATTTTGGGTCGAATGGATTAGAATGGATGCTTCACAACTTTGGTACCCGAAATAGTGCACTCAGGCTCGAACACATGTTTTGCATCTTTTTACGTGCTGAAGGTTAGCGAAATGCTCCGAAACACTCCCAAACATCATTTTGGTTCCAATGGAGTAGAACGGATGCTTCGCAACTTTGGTACCCCGAAATAGGGCATTCAAGCTCGAACACAAGTTTTGTATCTTTTACGTGCCGAAGGTTAGCGAAATGCTCCGAAACACTCCCAAACATCATTTTGGTTCCAATGGAGTAGAATGGATGCTTCGCAACTTCGGCACACCGAAATAGTTCATTCAGGCCCGAAACACAAGTTTTGCATCTTTTTACGTGCTGAAGGTTAGCGAAATGCTCTGAAACACTCCCAAACATCATTTTGGTTCCAATGGAGTAGAATAGATGCTTCGCAACTTCGGTACCCCGAAATAGTGCATTCAGGCCCGAACACAAGTTTTGCATCTTTTTACGTGCTGAAGGTTAGCGAAATGCTCCAAAACACTCTCAAACATCATTTTGGTTCCAATGGAGTAGAATGGATGCTTCGCAACTTTGGTACCCCAAAATAGTGCATTCAGGCCTGAAACACTAGTTTTGCATCTTTTACGTGCCGAAGGTTAGCGAAATGCTCCGAAACACTCTCAAACATCATTTTGATCCCAATGGAGTAGAATGGATGCTTCGCAACTTCGGTACCCCGAAATAGTGCATTCAGACCCGAACAATAGTTTTGCATCTTTTTACGTGTCAAAGGTTATAGAAATGCTCTGAAACACTCCCAAACATCATTTTGGTTCCAATGGAGTAGAATGGATGCTTCGCAACTTTGGTACCCTGAAATACTGCATTCAGGCTCGAACACAGGTTTTGCATCTTTTACGTGCCGAAGGTTATCGAAATGCTCCAAAACACTCCCAAACATCATTTTGGGTGGAATGGATTAGAATGGATGCTTCACAACTTTGGTACCCGAAATAGTGCACTCAGGCTCGAACACAAGTTTTGCATCTTTTTACGTGCTGAAGGTTAGCGAAATGCTCCGAAACACTCCCAAACATCATTTTGGTTCCAATGGAGTAGAACGGATGCTTCGCAACTTTGGTACCCCGAAATAGGGCATTCAAGCTCGAACACAAGTTTTGTATCTTTTACGTGCCGAAGGTTAGCGAAATGCTCCGAAACACTCCCAAACATCATTTTGGTTCCAATGGAGTAGAATGGATGCTTCGCAACTTCGGTACCCCGAGATAGATCATTCAGGCCCGAAACACAAGTTTTGCATCTTTTTACGTGCTGAAGGTAAACGAAATGCTCTGAAACACTCCCAAACATCATTTTGGTTCCAATGGAGTAGAATAGATGCTTCGCAACTTCGGTACCCCGAAATAGTGCATTCAGGCCCGAACACAAGTTCTGCATCTTTTTACCTGCTGAAGGTTAGCGAAATGCTCCAAAACACTCTCAAACATCATTTTGGTTCCAATGGAGTAGAATGGATGCTTCGCAACTTTGGTACTCCAAAATAGTGCATTCAGGCCTGAAACACTAGTTTTGCATCTTTTACGTGCCGAAGGTTAGCAAAATGCTCCGAAACACTTCCAAACTTCATTTTGGTCCCAATGGAGTAGAATGGATGCTTCGCAACTTCGGTACCTCGAAATAGTGCATTCAGACCCGAACAATAGTTTTGCATCTTTTTACGTGTCGAAGGTTATAGAAATGCTCTGAAACACTCCCAAACATCATTTTGGTTCCAATGGAGTAGAATGGATGCTTCGCAACTTTGGTACCCTGAAATACTGCATTCAGGCTCGAACACAGGTTTTGCATCTTTTACATGCCGATGGTTAGCAAAATGCTCCGAAACACTCCCAAACATCATTTTGGGTCGAATGGATTAGAATGGATGCTTCACAACTTTGGTACCCGAAATAGTGCACTCAGGCTCGAACACAAGTTTTGCATCTTTTTACGTGCTGAAGGTTAGCGAAATGCTCCGAAACACTCCCAAACATCATTTTGGTTCCAATGGAGTAGAATGGATGCTTTCCAACTTCGGTACCCCGAAATAGTGCATTCAGGCCCGAACACAAGTTTTGCATCTTTTTACGTGCTGAAGGTTAGCGAAATGCTCCGAAACACTCCCAAACATCATTTTGGTTCCAATGGAGTAGAATGGATGCTTCGCAACTTTAGTACCCTGAAATAGTGTATTCAGGCCCAAACACAAGTTTTGCATCTTTTTACGTGCTGAAGGTTAGGGAAATGCTCCGAAACACTCTCAAACATCATTTTGGTTCCAATGGAGTAGAATGGATGCTTCGCAACTTTGGTACCCCGAAATACTGCTTTCAGGCCTGAAACACTAGTTTTGCATCTTTTACGTGCCGAAGGTTAGCGAAATGCTCCGAAACACTCCCAAACATCATTTTGGTTCCAATGGAGTAGAATGGATGCTTCGCAACTTCGGTACCCCGAAATAGTGCATTCAGGCCCGAACACAAGTTTTGCATCTTTTTACCTGTCGAAGGTTAGAGAAATGCTCGGAAACACTCCCAAACATCATTTTGGTTCCAATGGAGTAGAATGGATGCTTCGCAACTTTGGTACCCCGAAATACTGCTTTCAGGCCTGAAACACTAGTTTTGCATCTTTTACGTGCCGAAGGTTAGCGAAATGCTCCGAAACACTCCCAAACATCATTTTGGTTCCAATGGAGTAGAATGGATGCTTCGCAACTTCGGTACCCCGAAATAGTGCATTCAGGCCCGAACACAAGTTTTGCATCTTTTTACCTGTCGAAGTTAGAGAAATGCTCTGAAACACTCCCAAACATCATTTTGGTTCCAATGGAGTAGAATGGATGCTTCGCAACTTTGGTACCCTGAAATACTGCATTCAGGCTCGAACTCAGGTTTTGCATCTTTTACGTGCCGAAGGTTAGCGAAATGCTCCAAAACACTCCCAAACATCATTTTGGGTCGAATGGATTAGAATGGATGCTTCACAACTTTGGTACCCGAAATAGAGCACTCAGGCTCGAACACAAGTTTTGCATCTTTTTACGTGCTGAAGGTTAGCGAAATGCTCCGAAACACTCCCAAACATCATTTTGGTTCCAATGGAGTAGAACGGATGCTTCGCAACTTTGGTACCCCGAAATATGGCATTCAAGCTCGAACACAAGTTTTGTATCTTTTACGTGCCGAAGGTTAGCGAAATGCTCCGAAACACTCCCAAACATCATTTTGGTTCCAATGGAGTAGAATGGATGCTTCGCAACTTCGGTACCCCGAAATAGATCATTCAGGCCCGAAACACAAGTTTTGCATCTTTTTACGTGCTGAAGGTTAGCGAAATGCTCTGAAACACTCCCAAACATCATTTTGGTTCCAATGGAGTAGAATAGATGCTTCGCAACTTCGGTACCCCGAAATAGTGCATTCAGGCCCGAACACAAGTTTTGCATCTTTTTACCTGCTGAAGGTTAGCGAAATGCTCCAAAACACTCTCAAACATCATTTTGGTTCCAATGGAGTAGAATGGATGCTTCGCAACTTTGGTACTCCAAAATAGTGCACTCAGGCCTGAAACACTAGTTTTGCATCTTTTACGTGCCGAAGGTTAGCAAAATGCTCCGAAACACTTCCAAACATCATTTTGGTCCCAATGGAGTAGAATGGATGCTTCGCAACTTCGGTACCCCGAAATAGTGCATTCAGACCCGAACAATAGTTTTGCGTCTTTTTACGTGTCGAAGGTTATAGAAATGCTCTGAAACACTCCCAAACATCATTTTGGTTCCAATGGAGTAGAATGGATGCTTCGCAACTTTGGTACCCTGAAATACTGCATTCAGGCTCGAACACAGGTTTTGCATCTTTTACATGCCGATGGTTAGCAAAATGCTCCGAAACACTCCCAAACATCATTTTGGGTCGAATGGATTAGAATGGATGCTTCACAACTTTGGTACCCGAAATAGTGCACTCAGGCTCGAACACAAGTTTTGCATCTTTTTACATGCTGAAGGTTAGCGAAATGCTCCGAAACACTCCCAAACATCATTTTGGTTCCAATGGAGTAGAATGGATGCTTTCCAACTTCGGTACCCCGAAATAGTGCATTCAGGCCCGAACACAAGTTTTGCATCTTTTTACGTGCTGAAGGTTAGCGAAATGCTCCGAAACACTCCCAAACATCATTTTGGTTCCAATGGAGTAGAATGGATGCTTCGCAACTTTAGTACCCCGAAATAGTGTATTCAGGCCCGAACACAAGTTTTGCATCTTTTTACGTGCTGAAGGTTAGGGAAATGCTCCGAAACACTCTCAAACATCATTTTGGTTCCAATGGAGTAGAATGGATGCTTCGCAACTTTGGTACCCCGAAATACTGCTTTCAGGCCCGAAACACTAGTTTTGCATCTTTTACGTGCCGAAGGTTAGCGAAATGCTCCGAAACACTCCCAAACATCATTTTGGTTCCAATGGAGTAGAATGGATGCTTCGCAACTTCGGTACCCCGAAATAGTGCATTCAGGCCCGAACACAAGTTTTGCATCTTTTTACCTGTCGAAGGTTAGAGAAATGCTCTGAAACACTCCCAAACATCATTTTGGTTCCAATGGAGTAGAATGGATGCTTCGCAACTTTGGTACCCTGAAATACTGCATTCAGGCTCGAACACAGGTTTTGCATCTTTTACGTGCCGAAGGTTAGCGAAATGCTCCAAAACACTCCCAAACATCATTTTGGGTCGAATGGATTAGAATGGATGCTTCACAACTTTGGTACCCGAAATAGTGCACTCAGGCTCGAACACAAGTTTTGCATCTTTTTACGTGCTGAAGGTTAGCGAAATGCTCCGAAACACTCCCAAACATCATTTTGGTTCCAATGGAGTAGAACGGATGCTTCGCAACTTTGGTACCCCGAAATAGGGCATTCAAGCTCGAACACAAGTTTTGTATCTTTTACGTGCCGAAGGTTAGCGAAATTCTCCGAAACACTCCCAAACATCATTTTGGTTCCAATGGAGTAGAATGGATGCTTCGCAACTTCGGTACCCCGAAATAGTTCATTCAGGCCCAAAACCCAAGTTTTGCATCTTTTTATGTGCTGAAGGTTAGCGAAATGCTCCGAAACACTCCCAAACATCATTTTGGTTCCAATGGAGTAGAATGGATGCTTCGCAACTTTAGTACCCCGAAATAGTGTATTCAGGCCCGAACTCAAGTTTTGCATCTTTTTACGTGCTGAAGGTTAGGGAAATGCTCCGAAACACTCTCAAACAACATTTTGGTTCCAATGGAGTAGTATGGATGCTTCGCAACTTTGGTACCCCGAAATACTGCTTTCAGGCCTGAAACACTAGTTTTGCATCTTTTACGTGCCGAAGGTTAGCGAAATGCTCCGAAACACTCCCAAACATCATTTTGGTTCCAATGGAGTAGAATGGATGCTTCGCAACTTTGGTACCCTGAAATACTGCATTCAGGCTCGAACACAGGTTTTGCATCTTTTACGTGCCGAAGGTTAGCGAAATGCTCCAAAACACTCCCAAACATCATTTTGGGTCGAATGGATTGGAATGGATGCTTCACAACTTTGGTACCCGAAATAGTGCACTCAGGCTCGAACACAAGTTTTGCATCTTTTTACGTGCTGAAGGTTAGCGAAATGCTCCGAAACACTCCCAAACTTCATTTTGGTTCCAATGGAGTAGAACGGATGCTTCGCAACTTTGGTACCCCGAAATAGGGCATTCAAGCTCGAACACAAGTTTTGTATCTTTTACGTGCCGAAGGTTAGCGAAATGCTCCGAAACACTCCCAAACATCATTTTGGTTGCAATGGAGTAGAATGGATGCTTCGCAACTTCGGTACCCCGAAATAGATCATTCAGGCCCGAAACACAAGTTTTGCATCTTTTTACGTGCTGAAGGTTAACGAAATGCTCTGAAACACTCCCAAACATCATTTTGGTTCCAATGGAGTAGAATAGATGCTTCGCAACTTCGGTACCCCGAAATAGTGCATTCAGGCCCGAACACAAGTTTTGCATCTTTTTACCTGCTGAAGGTTAGCGAAATGCTCCAAAACACTCTCAAACATCATTTTGGTTCCAATGGAGTAGAATGGATGCTTCGCAACTTTGGTACTCCAAAATAGTGCATTCAGGCCTGAAACACTAGTTTTGCATCTTTTACGTGCCGAAGGTTAGCAAAATGCTCCGAAACACTTCCAAACATCATTTTGGTCCCAATGGAGTAGAATGGATGCTTCGCAACTTCGGTACCCCGAAATAGTGCATTCAGACCCGAACAATAGTTTTGCATCTTTTTACGTGTCGAAGGTTATAGAAATGCTCTGAAACACTCCCAAACATCATTTTGGTTCCAATGGAGTAGAATGGATGCTTCGCAACTTTGGTACCCTGAAATACTGCATTCAGGCTCGAACACAGGTTTTGCATCTTTTACATGCCGATGGTTAGCAAAATGCTCCGAAACACTCCCAAACATCATTTTGGGTCGAATGGATTAGAATGGATGCTTCACAACTTTGGTACCCGAAATAGTGCACTCAGGCTCGAACACAAGTTTTGCATCTTTTTACGTGCTGAAGGTTTGCGAAATGCTCCGAAACACTCCCAAACATCATTTTGGTTGCAATGGAGTAGAATGGATGCTTCGCAACTTCGGTACCCCGAAATAGATCATTCAGGCCCGAAACACAAGTTTTGCATCTTTTTACGTGCTGAAGGTTAGCGAAATGCTCTGAAACACTCCCAAACATCATTTTGGTTCCAATGGAGTAGAATAGATGCTTCGCAACTTCGGTACCCCGAAATAGTGCATTCAGGCCCGAACACAAGTTTTGCATCTTTTTACCTGCTGATGGTTAGCGAAATGCTCCAAAACACTCTCAAACATCATTTTGGTTCCAATGGAGTAGAATGGATGCTTCGCAACTTTGGTACTCCAAAATAGTGCATTCAGGCCTGAAACACTAGTTTTGCATCTTTTACGTGCCGAAGGTTAGCAAAATGCTCCGAAACACTTCCAAACATCATTTTGGTCCCAATGGAGTAGAATGGATGCTTCGCAACTTCGGTACCCCGAAATAGTGCATTCAGACCCAAACAATAGTTTTGCATCTTTTTACGTGTCGAAGGTTATAGAAATGCTCTGAAACACTCCCGAACATCATTTTGGTTCCAATGGAGTAGAATGGATGCTTCGCAACTTTGGTACCCTGAAATACTGCATTCAGGCTCGAACACAGGTTTTGCATCTTTTACATGCCGATGGTTAGCAAAATGCTCCGAAACACTCCCAAACATCATTTTGGGTCGAATGGATTAGAATGGATGCTTCACAACTTTGGTACCCGAAATAGTGCACTCAGGCTCGAACACAAGTTTTGCATCTTTTTACGTGCTGAAGGTTAGCGAAATGCTCCGAAACACTCCCAAACATCATTTTGGTTCCAATGGAGTAGAATGGATGCTTTCCAACTTCGGTACCCCGAAATAGTGCATTCAGGCCCGAACACAAGTTTTGCATCTTTTTACGTGCTGAAGGTTAGCGAAATGCTCCGAAACACTCCCAAACATCATTTTGTTTCCAATGGAGTAGAATGGATGCTTCGCAACTTTAGTACCCCGAAATAGTGTATTCAGGCCCGAACACAAGTTTTGCATCTTTTTACGTGCTGAAAGTTAGGTAAATGCTCCGAAACACTCTCAAACATTATTTTGGTTCCAATGGAGTAGAATGGATGCTTCGCAACTTTGGTACCCCGAAATACTGCTTTCAGGCCTGAAACACTAGTTTTGCATCTTTTACGTGCCGAAGGTTAGCGAAATGCTCCGAAACACTCCCAAACATCATTTTGGTTCCAATGGAGTAGAATGGATGCTTCGCAACTTCGGTACCCCGAAATAGTGCATTCAGGCCTGAACACAAGTTTTGCATCTTTTTACCTGTCGAAGGTTAGAGAAATGCTCTGAAACACTCCCAAACATCATTTTGGTTCCAATGGAGTAGAATGGATGCTTCGCAACTTTGGTACCCTGAAATACTGCATTCAGGCTCGAACACAGGTTTTGCATCTTTTACGTGCCGAAGGTTAGCGAAATGCTCCAAAACACTCCCAAACATCATTTTGGGTCGAATGGATTAGAATGGATGCTTCACAACTTTGGTACCCGAAATAGTGCACTCAGGCTCGAACACAAGTTTTGCATCTTTTTACGTGCTGAAGGTTAGCGAAATGCTCCGAAACACTCCCAAACATCATTTTGGTTCCAATGGAGTAGAACGGATGCTTCGCAACTTTGGTACCCCGAAATAGGGCATTCAAGCTCGAACACAAGTTTTGTATCTTTTACGTGCCGAAGGTAGCGAAATGCTCCAAAACACTCCCAAACATCATTTTGGTTCCAATGGAGTAGAATGGATGCTTTGCAACTTCGGTACCCCGAAATAGATCATTCAGGCCCGAAACACAAGTTTTGCATCTTTTTACGTGCTGAAGGTTAACGAAATGCTCTGAAACACTCCCAAACATCATTTTGGTTCCAATGGAGTAGAATAGATGCTTCGCAACTTCGGTACCCCGAAATAGTGCATTCAGGCCCGAACACAAGTTTTGCATCTTTTTACCTGCTGAAGGTTAGTGAAATGCTCCAAAACACTCTCAAACATCATTTTGGTTCCAATGTAGTAGAATGGATGCTTCGCAACTTTGGTACCCTGAAATACTGCATTCAGGCTCGAACACAGGTTTTGCATCTTTTACATGCCGATGGTTAGCTAAATGCTCCGAAACACTCCCAAACATCATTTTGGGTCGAATGGATTAGAATGGATGCTTCACAACTTTGGTACCCGAAATAGTGCACTCAGGCTCGAACACAAGTTTTGCATCTTTTTACGTGCTGAAGGTTAGCGAAATGCTCCGAAACACTCCCAAACATCATTTTGGTTCCAATGGAGTAGAATGGATGCTTTCCAACTTCGGTACCCCGAAATAGTGCATTCAGGCCCGAACACAAGTTTTGCATCTTTTTACGTGCTGAAGGTTAGCGAAATGCTCCGAAACACTCCCAAACATCATTTTGGTTCCAATGGAGTAGAATGGATGCTTCGCAACTTTAGTACCCCGAAATAGTGTATTCAGGCCCGAACACAAGTTTTGCATCTTTTTACGTGCTGAAGGTTAGGGAAATGCTCCGAAACACTCTCAAACATCATTTTGGTTCCAATGGAGTAGAATGGATGCTTCGCAACTTTGGTACCCCGAAATACTGCTTTCAGGCCTGAGACACTAGTTTTGCATCTTTTACGTGCCGAAGGTTAGCGAAATGCTCCGAAACACTCCCAAACATCATTTTGGTTCGAATGGTGTAGAATGGATGCTTCGCAACTTCGGTACCCCGAAATAGTGCATTCAGGCCCGAACACAAGTTTTGCATCATTTTACCTGTCGAAGGTTAGAGAAATGCTCTGAAACACTCCCAAACATCATTTTGGTTCCAATGGAGTAGAATGGATGCTTCGCAACTTTGGTACCCTGAAATACTGCATTCAGGCTCGAACACAGGTTTTGCATCTTTTACGTGCCGAAGGTTAGCGAAATGCTCCAAAACACTCCCAAACATCATTTTGGGTCGAATGGATTAGAATGGATGCTTCACAACTTTGGTACCCGAAATAGTGCACTCAGGCTCGAACACAAGTTTTGCATCTTTTTACGTGCTGAAGGTTAGCGAAATGCTCCGAAACACTCCCAAACATCATTTTGGTTCCAATGGAGTAGAACGGATGCTTCGCAACTTTGGTACCCCGAAATAGGGCATTCAAGCTCAAACACAAGTTTTGTATCTTTTACGTGCCGAAGGTTAGCGAAATGCTCCGAAACACTCCCAAACATCATTTTGGTTCCAATGGAGTAGAATGGATGCTTCGCAACTTCGGTACCCCGAAATAGATCATTCAGGCCCGAAACACAAGTTTTGCATCTTTTTACGTGCTGAAGGTTAACGAAATGCTCTGAAACACTCCCAAACATCATTTTGGTTCCAATGGAGTAGAATAGATGCTTCGCAACTTCGGTACCCCGAAATAGTGCATTCAGGCCCGAACACAAGTTTTGCATCTTTTTACCAGCTGAAGGTTAGCGAAATGCTCCAAAACACTCTCAAACATCATTTTGGTTCCAATGGAGTAGAATGGATGCTTCGCAACTTTGGTACTCCAAAATAGTGCATTCAGGCCTGAAACACTAGTTTTGCATCTTTTACGTGCCGAAGGTTAGCAAAATGCTCCGAAACACTTCCAAACATCATTTTGGTCCCAATGGAGTAGAATGGATGCTTCGCAACTTCGGTACCCCGAAATAGTGCATTCAGACCCGAACAATAGTTTTGCATCTTTTTACGTGTCGAAGGTTATAGAAATGCTCTGAAACACTCCCAAACATCATTTTGGTTCCAATGGAATAGAATGGATGCTTCGCAACTTTGGTACCCTGAAATACTGCATTCAGGCTCGAACACAGGTTTTGCATCTTTTACATGCCGATGGTTAGGAAAATGCTCCGAAACACTCCCAAACATCATTTTGGGTCGAATGGATTAGAATGGATGCTTCACAACTTTGGTACCCGAAATAGTGCACTCAGGCTCGAACACAAGTTTTTCATCTTTTTACGTGCTGAAGGTTAGCGAAATGCTCCGAAACACTCCCAAACATCATTTTGGTTCCAATGGAGTAGAATGGATGCTTTCCAACTTCGGTACCCCGAAATAGTGCATTCAGGCCCGAACACAAGTTTTGCATCTTTTTACGTGCTGAAGGTTAGCGAAATGTTCCGAAACACTCCCAAACATCATTTTGGTTCCAATGGAGTAGAATGGATGCTTCGCAACTTTAGTACCCCGAAATAGTGTATTCAGGCCCGAACACAAGTTTTGCATCTTTTTACGTGCTGAAGGTTAGGGAAATGCTCCGAAACACTCTCAAACATCATTTTGGTTCCAATGGAGTAGAATGGATGCTTCGCAACTTTGGTACCCCGAAATACTGCTTTCAGGCCTGAAACACTAGTTTTGCATCTTTTACGTGCCGAAGGTTAGCGAAATGCTCCGAAACACTCCCAAACATCATTTTGGTTCCAATGGAGTAGAATGGATGCTTCGCAACTTCGGTACCCCGAAATAGTGCATTCAGGCCCGAACACAAGTTTTGCATCTTTTTACCTGTCGAAGTTAGAGAAATGCTCTGAAACACTCCCAAACATCATTTTGGTTCCAATGGAGTAGAATGGATGCTTCGCAACTTTGGTACCCTGAAATACTGCATTCAGGCTCGAACACAGGTTTTGCATCTTTTACGTGCCGAAGGTTAGCGAAATGCTCCAAAACACTCCCAAACATCATTTTGGGTCGAATGGATTAGAATGGATGCTTCACAACTTTGGTACCCGAAATAGTGCACTCAGGCTCGAACACAAGTTTTGCATCTTTTTACGTGCTGAAGGTTAGCGAAATGCTCCGAAACACTCCCAAACATCATTTTGGTTCCAATGGAGTAGAACGGATGCTTCGCAACTTTGGTACCCCGAAATATGGCATTCAAGCTCGAACACAAGTTTTGTATCTTTTACGTGCCGAAGGTTAGCGAAATGCTCTGAAACACTCCCAAACATCATTTTGGTTCCAATGGAGTAGAATGGATGCTTCGCAACTTCGGTACCCCGAAATAGATCATTCAGGCCCGAAACACAAGTTTTGCATCTTTTTACGTGCTGAAGGTTAGCGAAATGCTCTGAAACACTCCCAAACATCATTTTGGTTCCAATGGAGTAGAATAGATGCTTCGCAACTTCGGTACCCCGAAATAGTGCATTCAGGCCCGAACACAAGTTTTGCATCTTTTTACCTGCTGAAGGTTAGCGAAATGCTCCAAAACACTCTCAAACATCATTTTGGTTCCAATGGAGTAGAATGGATGCTTCGCAACTTTGGTACTCCAAAATAGTGCACTCAGGCCTGAAATACTAGTTTTGCATCTTTTACGTGCCGAAGGTTAGCAAAATGCTCCGAAACACTTCCAAACATCATTTTGGTTCCAATGGAGTAGAATGGATGCTTCGCAACTTCGGTACCCCGAAATAGTGCATTCAGGCCCGAACACAAGTTTTGCATCTTTTTACCTGTCGAAGTTAGAGAAATGCTCTGAAACACTCCCAAACATCATTTTGGTTCCAATGGAGTAGAATGGATGCTTCGCAACTTTGGTACCCTGAAATACTGCATTCAGGCTCGAACACAGGTTTTGCATCTTTTACGTGCCGAAGGTTAGCGAAATGCTCCAAAACACTCCCAAACATCATTTTGGGTCGAATGGATTAGAATGGATGCTTCACAACTTTGGTACCCGAAATAGTGCACTCAGGCTCGAACACAAGTTTTGCATCTTTTTACGTGCTGAAGGTTAGCGAAATGCTCCGAAACACTCCCAAACATCATTTTGGTTCCAATGGAGTAGAACGGATGCTTCGCAACTTTGGTACCCCGAAATATGGCATTCAAGCTCGAACACAAGTTTTGTATCTTTTACGTGCCGAAGGTTAGCGAAATGCTCTGAAACACTCCCAAACATCATTTTGGTTCCAATGGAGTAGAATGGATGCTTCGCAACTTCGGTACCCCGAAATAGATCATTCAGGCCCGAAACACAAGTTTTGCATCTTTTTACGTGCTGAAGGTTAGCGAAATGCTCTGAAACACTCCCAAACATCATTTTGGTTCCAATGGAGTAGAATAGATGCTTCGCAACTTCGGTACCCCGAAATAGTGCATTCAGGCCCGAACACAAGTTTTGCATCTTTTTACCTGCTGAAGGTTAGCGAAATGCTCCAAAACACTCTCAAACATCATTTTGGTTCCAATGGAGTAGAATGGATGCTTCGCAACTTTGGTACTCCAAAATAGTGCACTCAGGCCTGAAATACTAGTTTTGCATCTTTTACGTGCCGAAGGTTAGCAAAATGCTCCGAAACACTTCCAAACATCATTTTGGTCCCAATGGAGTAGAATGGATGCTTCGCAACTTCGGTACCCCGAAATAGTGCATTCAGACCCGAACAATAGTTTTGCATCTTTTTACGTGTCGAAGGTTATAGAAATGCTCTGAAACACTCCCAAACATCATTTTGGTTCCAATGGAGTAGAATGGATGCTTCGCAACTTTGGTACCCTGAAATACTGCATTCAGGCTCGAACACAGGTTTTGCATCTTTTACATGCCGATGGTTAGCAAAATGCTCCGAAACACTCCCAAACATCATTTTGGGTCGAATGGATTAGAATGGATGCTTCACAACTTTGGTACCCGAAATAGTGCACTCAGGCTCGAACACAAGTTTTGCATCTTTTTACGTGCCGAAGGTTAGCGAAATGCTCCGAAACACTCCCAAACATCATTTTGGTTCCAATGGAGTAGAACGGATGCTTCGCAACATTGGTACCCCGAAATAGGGCATTCAAGCTCGAACACAACTTTTGTATCTTTTACGTGCCGAAGGTTAGCGAAATGCTCTGAAACACTCCCAAACATCATTTTGGTTCCAATGGACTAGAATGGATGCTTCGCAACTTCGGTACCACGAAATAGTTCATTCAGGCCCGAAACACAAGTTTTGCATCTTTTTACGTGTTGAAGGTTATCGAAATACTCCGAAACACTCCCAAACATCATTTTGGTTCTAATGGAGTAGAATGGATGCTTCGCAACTTCGGTACCCCGAAATAGTGCATTCAGGCCGGAACACAAGTATTGCATCTTTTTACGTGCTGAAGGTTAGCGAATTGCTCCGAAACACTCTCAAACATCATTTTGGTTCCAATGGAGTAGAATGGATGCTTCGCAACTTTGGTACCCCGAAATAGTGCATTCAGGCCTGAAACACTAGTTTCGCATCTTTTACGTGCCGAAGGTTAGCGAAATGCTCCGAAACACTCCCAAACATCATTTTGGTTCCAATGGAGTAGAATGGATGCTTCGCAACTTCGGTACCCCGAAATAGTGCATTCAGGCCCGAACACAAGTTTTGCATCTTTTTACGTGTCGAAGGTTAGAGAAATGCTCTGAAACACTCCCAAACATCATTTTGGTTCCAATGGAGTAGAATGGATGCTTCGCAACTTTGGTACCCTGAAATACTGCATTCAGGCTCGAACACAGGTTTTGCATGTTTTACGTGCCGAAGGTTAGCGAAATGCTCTGAAACACTCCCAAACATGATTTTGGGTCGAATGGATTAGAATGGATGCTTCACAACTTTGGTACCCAAAATAGTGCACTCAGGCTCGAACACAAGTTTTGCATCTTTTTACGTGCCGAAGGTTAGCGAAATGCTACGAAACACTCCCAAACATCATTTTGGTTCCAATGGAGTAGAACGAATGCTTCGCAACTTTGGTACCCCGAAATAGGGCATTCGAGCTCAAACACAAGTTTTGTATCTTTTACGTGCCGAAGGTTAGCGAAATGCTCTGAAACACTCCCAAACATCATTTTGGTTCCAATGGAGTAGAATGGATGCTTCGCAACTTCGGTACCACGAAATAGTGCATTCAGGCCCGAACACAAGTTTTGCATCTTTTTACGTGCTAAAGGTTAGCAAAATGCTCCGAAACACTCTCAAACATCATTTTGGTTCCAATGGAGTAGAATGGATGCTTCGCAACTTTGGTACCCCGAAATAGTGCATTCAGTCCTAAAACACTAGTTTCGCATCTTTTACGTGCCGAAGGTTAGCGACATGCTCCGAAACACTCCCAAACATCATTTTGGTTCCAATGGAGTAGATGGATGCTTCGCAACTTCGGTACACCGAAATAGTGCATTCAGGCCCGAACACAAGTTTTGCATCTTTTTACGTGTCGAAGGTTAGAGAAATGTTCTGGAACACTCCCAAACATCATTTTGGTTCCAATGGAGTAGAATGGATGCTTCGCAACTTTGGTACCCTGAAATACTGCATTCAGGCTCGAACACAAGTTTTGCATCTTTTACGTGCCGAAGGTTAGCGAAATGCTCCGAAACACTCCCAAACATCATTTTGGTTGCAATGGAGTAGAATGGATGGTTCGCAACTTCGGTACCCCGAAATAGTGCATTCAGGCCCGAACACAAGTTTTGCATCTTTTTACGTGTCGAAGGTTAGAGAAATGCTCTGAAACACTCCCAAACATCATTTTGGTTCCAATGGAGTAGAATGGATGCTTCGCAACTTTGGTACCCTGAAATACTGCATTCAGGCTCGAACACAGGTTTTGCATGTTTTACGTGCCGAAGGTTAGCGAAATGCTCTGAAACACTCCCAAACATGATTTTGGGTCGAATGGATTAGAATGGATGCTTCACAACTTTGGTACCCAAAATAGTGCACTCAGGCTCGAACACAAGTTTTGCATCTTTTTACGTGCCGAAGGTTAGCGAAATGCTACGAAACACTCCCAAACATCATTTTGGTTCCAATGGAGTAGAACGAATGCTTCGCAACTTTGGTACCCCGAAATAGGGCATTCAAGCTCGAACACAAGTTTTGTATCTTTTACGTGCCGAAGGTTAGCGAAATGCTCTGAAACACTCCCAAACAACATTTTGGTTCCAATGGAGTAGAATGGATGCTTCGCAACTTCGGTACCCCGAAATAGTTCATTCACGCCCAAAACCCAAGTTTTGCATCTTTTTACGTGCTGAAGGTTAGCGAAATACTCCGAAACACTCCCAAACATCATTTTGGTTCCAATGGAGTAGAATGGATGCTTCGCAACTTCGGTACCCCGAAATAGTGCATTCAGGCCGAACACAAGTTTTGCATCTCTTTACGTGCTAAAGGTTAGCAAAATGCTCCGAAACACTCTCAAACATCATTTTGGTTCCAATGGAGTAGAATGGATGCTTCGCAACTTTGGTACCCCAAAATAGTGCATTCAGGCCTAAAACACTAGTTTCGCATCTTTTACGTGCCGAAGGTTAGCGACATGCTCCGAAACACTCCCAAACATCATTTTGGTTCCAATGGAGTAGAATGGATGCTTCGCAACTTCGGCACACCGAAATAGTGCATTCAGGCCCGAACACAAGTTTTGCATCTTTTTACGTGTCGAAGGTTAGAGAAATGTTCTGAAACACTCCCAAACATCATTTTGGTTCCAATGGAGTAGAATGGATGCTTCGCAACTTTGGTACCCTGAAATACTGCATTCAGGCTCGAACACAGGTTTTGCATCTTTTACGTGCCGAAGGTTAGCGAAATGCTCTGAAACACTCCCAAACATCATTTTGGGTCGAATGGATTAGAATGGATGCTTCACAACTTTGGTACCCGAAATAGTGCACTCAGGCCTGAAACACTAGTTTTGCATCTTTTTACGTGCCGAAGGTTAGCGAAATGCTCCGAAACACTCCCAAACATCATTTTGGTTCCAATGGAGTAGAACGGATGCTTCGCAACTTTGGTACCCCGAAATAGGGCATTCAAGCTCGAACATAAGTTTTGTATCTTTTACGTGCCGAAGGTTAGCGAAATGCTCTGAAACACTCCCAAACATAATTTTGGATCCAATGGAGTAGAATGGATGCTTCGCAACTTCGGTACCCCGAAATAGTTCATTCAGGCCCGAAACACAAGTTTTGCATCTTTTTACGTGCTGAAGGTTAGCGAAATACTCCGAAACACTCCCAAACATCATTTTGGTTCCAATGGAGTAGAATGGATGCTTCGCAACTTCGGTA
This sequence comes from Cenchrus fungigraminus, assembly GCA_036936925.1. NCBI lineage: Eukaryota > Viridiplantae > Streptophyta > Magnoliopsida > Poales > Poaceae > Cenchrus > Cenchrus fungigraminus. Next base: position 52,252,179 of record CM072780.1, read on the forward strand.
CCCCGAAATAGTGCATTCAGGCCCGAACACAAGTTTTGCATCTTTTTACGTGCGGAAGGTTAGCGAATTGCTCCGAAACACTCTCAAACATCATTTTGGTTCCAATGGAGTAGAAAGGATGCTTCGCAACTTTGGTACCCCGAAATAGTGCATTCAGGCCTGAAACACTAGTTTCGCATCTTTTACGTGCCGAAGGTTAGCGAAATGCTCCGAAACACTCCCAAACATCATTTTGGTTCCAATGGAGTAGATTGGATGCTTCGCAACTTCGGTACCCCGAAATAGTGCATTCAAGCCCGAACACAAGTTTTGCATCTTTTTACGTGTCGAAGGTTAGAGAAATGCTCTGAAACACTCCCAAACATCATTTTGGTTCCAATGGAGTAGAATGGATGCTTCGCAACTTTGGTACCCTGAAATACTGCATTCAGGCTCGAACACAGGTTTTGCATGTTTTACGTGCCGAAGGTTAGCGAAATGCTCTGAAACACTCCCAAACATGATTTTGGGTCGAATGGATTAGAATGGATGCTTCACAACTTTGGTACCCGAAATAGTGCACTCAGGCTCGAACACAAGTTTTGCATCTTTTTACGTGCCGAAGGTTAGCGAAATGCTACGAAACACTCCCAAACATCATTTTGGTTCCAATGGAGTAGAATGGATGCTTCGCAACTTTGGTACCCCGAAATAGGGCATTCAAGCTCGAACACAAGTTTTGTATCTTTTACGTGCCGAAGGTTAGCAAAATGATCTGAAACACTCCCAAACATCATTTTGGTTCCAATGGAGTAGAATGGATGCTTCGCAACTTCGGTACCCCGAAATAGTTCATTCAGGCCCAAAATACAAGTTTTGCATCTTTTTACGTGCTGAAGGTTAGCGAAATACTCCGAAACACTCCCAAACATCATTTTGGTTCCAATGGAGTAGAATGGATGCTTCGCAACTTCAGTACCCCGAAATAGTGCATTCAGGCCCGAACAGAAGTTTTGCATCTATTTACCTGTCGAAGGTTAGAGAAATGCTCTGAAACACTCCCAAACATCATTTTGGTTCCAATGGAGTAGAATGGATGCTTCGCAACTTTTGTACCCTGAAATACTGCATTCAGGCTCGAACACAGGTTTTGCATCTTTAACGTGCCGAAGGTTAGCGAAATGCTCCAAAACACTCCCAAACATCATTTTGGGTAGAATGGAATAGAATGGATGCTTCACAACTTTGGTACCCGAAATAGTGCACTCAGGCTCGAACACATGTTTTGCATCTTTTTACGTGCTGAAGGTTAGCGAAATGCTCCGAAACACTCCCAAACATCATTTTGGTACCAATGGAGTAGAACGGATGCTTCGCAACTTTGGTACCCCAAAATAGGGCATTCAAGCTCGAACACAAGTTTTGTATCTTTTACGTGCCGAAGGTTAGCGAAATGCTCCGAAACACTCCTAAACATCATTTTGGTTCCAATGGAGTAGAATGGATGCTTCGCAACTTCGGTACACCGAAATAGTTCATTCAGGCCCGAAACACAAGTTTTGCATCTTTTTACGTGCGGAAGGTTAGCGAAATGCTCTGAAACACTCCCAAACATCATTTTGGTTCGAATGGAGTAGAGTAGATGCTTCGCAACTTCGGTACCCCGAAATAGTGCATTCAGGCCCGAACACAAGTTTTGCATCTTTTTACGTGCTGAAGGTTAGCGAAATGCTCCAAAACACTCTCAAACATCATTTTGGTTCCAATGGAGTAGAATGGATGCTTCGCAACTTCGGTACCCCGAAATAGTGCATTCAGACCCGAACAATAGTTTTGCATCTTTTTACGTGCCGAAGGTTAGCAAAATGCTCTGAAACACTCCCAAACATCATTTTGGTTCCAATGGAGTAGAATAGATGCTTCGCATCTTTGGTACCCTGAAATACTGCATTCAGGCTCGAACACAGGTTTTGCATCTTTTACGTGCCGAAGGTTAGCAAAATGCTCCGAAACACTCCCAAACATCATTTTGGGTCGAATGGATTAGAATGGATGCTTCACAACTTTGGTACCCAAAATAGTGCACTCAGGCTCGAACACAAGTTTTGCATCTTTTTACGTGCCGAAGGTTAGCGAAATGCTCCGAAACACTCCCAAACATCATTTTGGTTCCAATGGAGTAGAACGGATGCTTCGCAACTTTGGTACCCCGAAATAGGGCATTCAAGCTCGAACACAAGTTTTGTATCTTTTACGTGCCGAAGGTTAGCGAAATGGTCTGAAACATTCCCAAACATCATTTTGGTTCCAATGGAGTAGAATGGATGTTTCGCAACTTCGGTACCCCGAAATAGTTCATTCAGGCCCGAAACACAAGTTTTGCATCTTTTTACGTGCTGAAGGTTAGCGAAATACTCCGAAACACTCCCAAACATCATTTTGGTTCCAATGGAGTAGAATGGATGCTTCGCAACTTCGGTACCTCGAAATAGTGCATTCAGGCCAGAACACAAGTTTTGCATCTTTTTACGTGCTGAAGGTTAGCGAAATGCTCCGAAACACTCCCAAACATCATTTTGGTTCCAATGGAGTAGAATGGATGCTTCGCAACTTTGGTACCCCGAAATAGTGTATTCAGGCCCGAACACAAGTTTTGCATCTTTTTACGTGCTGAAGGTTAGGGAAATGCTTCGAAACACTCTCATACATCATTTTGGTTCCAATGGAGTAGAATGGATGCTTCGCAACTTTGGTACCCCGAAATACTGCATTCAGGCCTGAAACACTAGTTTTGCATCTTTAACGTGCCGAAGGTTCGCGAAATGCTCCGAAACACTCCCAAACATCATTTTGGTTCCAATGGAGTAGAATGGATGCTTCGCAACTTCGGTACCCCGAAATAGTGCATTCAGGCGCGAACACAAGTTTTGCATCTTTTTACCTGTCGAAGGTTAGAGAAATGCTCTGAAACACTCCCAAACATCATTTTGGTTCCAATGGAGTAGAATGGATGCTTCGCAACTTTGGTACCCTGAAATACTGCATTCAGGCTCGAACACAGGTTTTGCATCTTTTACGTGCCGAAGGTTAGCGAAATGCTCCAAAACACTCCCAAACATCATTTTGGGTCGAATGGATTAGAATGGATGCTTCACAACTTTGGTACCCGAAATAGTGCACTCAGGCTCGAACACAAGTTTTGCATCTTTTTACGTGGTGAAGGTTAGCGAAATGCCCCGAAACACTCCCAAACATCATTTTGGTTCCAATGGAGTAGAACGGATGCTTCGCAACTTTGGTACCCCGAGATAGGGCATTCAAGCTCGAACACAAGTTTTGTATCTTTTACGTGACGAAGGTTAGCAAAATGCTCCGAAACACTCCTAAACATCATTTTGGTTCCAATGGAGTAGAATGGATGCTTCGCAACTTCGGTACACCGAAATAGTTCATTCAGGCCCGAAACACAAGTTTTGCATCTTTTTACGTGCGGAAGGTTAGCGAAATGGTCTGAAACATTCCCAAACATCATTTTGGTTCCAATGGAGTAGAATGGATGCTTCGCAACTTCGGTACCCCGAAATAGTGCATTCAGGCCCGAAACACAAGTTTTGCATCTTTTTACGTGCTGAAGGTTAGCGAAATACTCCGAAACACTCCCAAACATCATTTTGGTTCCAATGGAGTAGAATGGATGCTTCGCAACTTCGGTACCCCGAAATAGTGCATTCAGGCGCGAACACAAGTTTTGCATCTTTTTACCTGTCGAAGGTTAGAGAAATGCTCTGAAACACTCCCAAACATCATTTTGGTTCCAATGGAGTAGAATGGATGCTTCGCAACTTTGGTACCCTGAAATACTGCATTCAGGCTCGAACACAGGTTTTGCATCTTTTACGTGCCGAAGGTTAGCAAAATGCTCCAAAACACTCCCAAACATCATTTTGGGTCGAATGGATTAGAATGGATGCTTCACAACTTTGGTACCCGAAATAGTGCACTCAGGCTCGAACACAAGTTTTGCATCTTTTTACGTGGTGAAGGTTAGCGAAATGCCCCGAAACACTCCCAAACATCATTTTGGTTCCAATGGAGTAGAACGGATACTTCGCAACTTTGGTACCCCGAGATAGGGCATTCAAGCTCGAACACAAGTTTTGTATCTTTTACGTGCCGAAGGTTAGCGAAATGCTCCGAAACACTCCCAAACATCATTTTGGTTCCAATGGAGTAGAATGGATGCTTCGCAACTTCGGTACCCCGAAATAGTTCATTCAGGCCCGAAACACAAGTTTTGCATCTTTTTACGTGCTGAAGGTTAGCGAAATACTCCGAAACACTCCCAAACATCATTTTGGTTCCAATGGAGTAGAATGGATGCTTCGCAACTTCGGTACCCCGAAATAGTGCATTCAGGCCAGAACACAAGTTTTGCATCTTTTTACGTGCTGAAGGTTAGCGAAATGCTCCGAAACACTCCCAAACATCATTTTGGTTCCAATGGAGTAGAATGGATGCTTCGCAACTTTGGTACCCCGAAATAGTGTATTCAGGCCCGAACACAAGTTTTGCATCTTTTTACGTGCTGAAGGTTAGGGAAATGCTTCGAAACACTCTCAAACATCATTTTGGTTCCAATGGAGTAGAATGGATGCTTCGCAACTTTGGTACCCCGAAATACTGCATTCAGGCCTGAAACACTAGTTTTGCATCTTTAACGTGCCGAAGGTTCGCGAAATGCTCCGAAACACTCCCAAACATCATTTTGGTTCCAATGGAGTAGAATGGATGCTTCGCAACTTCGGTACCCCGAAATAGTGCATTCAGGCGCGAACACAAGTTTTGCATCTTTTTACCTGTCGAAGGTTAGAGAAATGCTCTGAAACACTCCCAAACATCATTTTGGTTCCAATGGAGTAGAATGGATGCTTCGCAACTTTGGTACCCTGAAATACTGCATTCAGGCTCGAACACAGGTTTTGCATCTTTTACGTGCCGAAGGTTAGCGAAATGCTCCAAAACACTCCCAAACATCATTTTGGGTCGAATGGATTAGAATGGATGCTTCACAACTTTGGTACCCGAAATAGTGCACTCAGGCTCGAACACAAGTTTTGCATCTTTTTACGTGGTGAAGGTTAGCGAAATGCCCCGAAACACTCCCAAACATCATTTTGGTTCCAATGGAGTAGAACGGATGCTTCGCAACTTTGGTACCCCGAGATAGGGCATTCAAGCTCGAACACAAGTTTTGTATCTTTTACGTGACGAAGGTTAGCAAAATGCTCCGAAACACTCCTAAACATCATTTTGGTTCCAATGGAGTAGAATGGATGCTTCGCAACTTCGGTACACCGAAATAGTTCATTCAGGCCCGAAACACAAGTTTTGCATCTTTTTACGTGCGGAAGGTTAGCGAAATGGTCTGAAACATTCCCAAACATCATTTTGGTTCCAATGGAGTAGAATGGATGCTTCGCAACTTCGGTACCCCGAAATAGTGCATTCAGGCCCGAAACACAAGTTTTGCATCTTTTTACGTGCTGAAGGTTAGCGAAATACTCCGAAACACTCCCAAACATCATTTTGGTTCCAATGGAGTAGAATGGATGCTTCGCAACTTCGGTACCCCGAAATAGTGCATTCAGGCGCGAACACAAGTTTTGCATCTTTTTACCTGTCGAAGGTTAGAGAAATGCTCTGAAACACTCCCAAACATCATTTTGGTTCCAATGGAGTAGAATGGATGCTTCGCAACTTTGGTACCCTGAAATACTGCATTCAGGCTCGAACACAGGTTTTGCATCTTTTACGTGCCGAAGGTTAGCAAAATGCTCCAAAACACTCCCAAACATCATTTTGGGTCGAATGGATTAGAATGGATGCTTCACAACTTTGGTACCCGAAATAGTGCACTCAGGCTCGAACACAAGTTTTGCATCTTTTTACGTGGTGAAGGTTAGCGAAATGCCCCGAAACACTCCCAAACATCATTTTGGTTCCAATGGAGTAGAACGGATACTTCGCAACTTTGGTACCCCGAGATAGGGCATTCAAGCTCGAACACAAGTTTTGTATCTTTTACGTGCCGAAGGTTAGCGAAATGCTCCGAAACACTCCCAAACATCATTTTGGTTCCAATGGAGTAGAATGGATGCTTCGCAACTTCGGTACCCCGAAATAGTTCATTCAGGCCCGAAACACAAGTTTTGCATCTTTTTACGTGCTGAAGGTTAGCGAAATACTCCGAAACACTCCCAAACATCATTTTGGTTCCAATGGAGTAGAATGGATGCTTCGCAACTTCGGTACCCCGAAATAGTGCATTCAGGCCAGAACACAAGTTTTGCATCTTTTTACGTGCTGAAGGTTAGCGAAATGCTCCGAAACACTCCCAAACATCATTTTGGTTCCAATGGAGTAGAATGGATGCTTCGCAACTTTGGTACCCCGAAATAGTGTATTCAGGCCCGAACACAAGTTTTGCATCTTTTTACGTGCTGAAGGTTAGGGAAATGCTTCGAAACACTCTCAAACATCATTTTGGTTCCAATGGAGTAGAATGGATGCTTCGCAACTTTGGTACCCCGAAATACTGCATTCAGGCCTGAAACACTAGTTTTGCATCTTTTACGTGCCGAAGGTTAGCGAAATGCTCCGAAACACTCCCAAACATCATTTTGGTTCCAATGGAGTAGAATGGATGCTTCGCAACTTCGGTACCCCAAAATAGTGCATTCAGGCGCGAACACAAGTTTTGCATCTTTTTACCTGTCGAAGGTTAGAGAAATGCTCTGAAACACTCCCAAACATCATTTTGGTTCCAATGGAGTAGAATGGATGCTTCGCAACTTTGGTACCCTGAAATACTGCATTCAGGCTCGAACACAGGTTTTGCATCTTTTACGTGCCGAAGGTTAGCGAAATGCTCCAAAACACTCCCAAACATCATTTTGGGTCGAATGGATTAGAATGGATGCTTCACAACTTTGGTACCCGAAATAGTGCACTCAGGCTCGAACACAAGTTTTGCATCTTTTTACGTGGTGAAGGTTAGCGAAATGCCCCGAAACACTCCCAAACATCATTTTGGTTCCAATGGAGTAGAACGGATGCTTCGCAACTTTGGTACCCCGAGATAGGGCATTCAAGCTCGAACACAAGTTTTGTATCTTTTACGTGACGAAGGTTAGCAAAATGCTCCGAAACACTCCTAAACATCATTTTGGTTCCAATGGAGTAGAATGGATGCTTCGCAACTTCGGTACACCGAAATAGTTCATTCAGGCCCGAAACACAAGTTTTGCATCTTTTTACGTGCGGAAGGTTAGCGAAATGGTCTGAAACATTCCCAAACATCATTTTGGTTCCAATGGAGTAGAATGGATGCTTCGCAACTTCGGTACCCCGAAATAGTGCATTCAGGCCCGAAACACAAGTTTTGCATCTTTTTACGTGCTGAAGGTTAGCGAAATACTTCGAAACACTCCCAAACATCATTTTGGTTCCAATGGAGTAGAATGGATGCTTCGCAACTTCGGTACCCCGAAATAGTGCATTCAGGCGCGAACACAAGTTTTGCATCTTTTTACCTGTCGAAGGTTAGAGAAATGCTCTGAAACACTCCCAAACATCATTTTGGTTCCAATGGAGTAGAATGGATGCTTCGCAACTTTGGTACCCTGAAATACTGCATTCAGGCTCGAACACAGGTTTTGCATCTTTTACGTGCCGAAGGTTAGCGAAATGCTCCAAAACACTCCCAAACATCATTTTGGGTCGAATGGATTAGAATGGATGCTTCACAACTTTGGTACCCGAAATAGTGCACTCAGGCTCGAACACAAGTTTTGCATCTTTTTACATGGTGAAGGTTAGCGAAATGCCCCGAAACACTCCCAAACATCATTTTGGTTCCAATGGAGTAGAACGGATGCTTCGCAACTTTGGTACCCCGAGATAGGGCATTCAAGCTCGAACACAAGTTTTGTATCTTTTACGTGCCGAAGGTTAGCGAAATGCTCCGAAACACTCCCAAACATCATTTTGGTTCCAATGGAGTAGAATGGATGCTTCGCAACTTCGGTACCCCGAAATAGTTCATTCAGGCCCGAAACACAAGTTTTGCATCTTTTTACGTGCTGAAGGTTAGCGAAATGCTCTGAAACACTCCCAAACATCATTTTGGTTCCAATGGAGTAGAATAGATGCTTCGCAACTTCGGTACCCCGAAATAGTGCATTCAGGCCCGAACACAAGTTTTGCATCTTTTTACGTGCTGAAGGTTAGCGAAATGCTCCAAAACACTCTCAAACATCATTTTGGTTCCAATGGAGTAGAATGGATGCTTCGCAACTTTGGTACCCCAAAATAGTGCATTCAGGCCTGAAACACTAGTTCTGCATCTTTTACGTGCCGAAGGTTAGCGAAATGCTCCGAAACACTCCCAAACATCATTTTGGTCCCAATGGAGTAGAATGGATGCTTCGCAACTTCGGTACCCCGAAATAGTGCATTCAGACCCGAACAATAGTTTTGCATCTTTTTACGTGTCGAAGGTTATAGAAATGCTCTGAAACACTTCCAAACATCATTTTGGTTCCAATGGAGTAGAATGGATGCTTCGCAACTTTGGTACCCTGAAATACTGCATTCAGGCTCGAACACAGGTTTTGCATCTTTTACGTGCCGAAGGTTAGCAAAATGCTCCGAAACACTCCCAAACATCATTTTGGGTCGAATGGATTAGAATGAATGCTTCACAACTTTGGTACCCGAAATAGTGCACTCAGGCTCGAACACAAGTTTTGCATCTTTTTACGTGCCGAAGGTTAGCGAAATGCTCCGAAACACTCCCAAACATCATTTTGGGTCCAATGGAGTAGAACGGATGCTTCGCAACTTTGGTACCCCGAAATAGGGCATTCAAGCTCGAACACAAGTTTTGTATCTTTTACGTGCTGAAGGTTAGCGAAATGCTCTGAAACACTCCCAAACATCATTTGGGTTCCAATGGAGTAGAATGGATGCTTCGCAATTTCGGTACCCCGAAATAGTTCATTCAGTCCCGAAACACAAGTTTTGCATCTTTTTACGTGCTGAAGGTTAGCGAAATACTCCGAAACACTCCCAAACATCGTTTTGGTTCCAATGGAGTAGAATGGATGCTTCGCAACTTCGGTACCCCGAAATAGTGCATTCAGGCCCGAACACAAGTTTTGCATCTTTTTACGTGCTGAAGGTTAGCGAATTGCTCCGAAACACTCTCAAACATCATTTTGGTTCCAATGGAGTAGAATGGATGCTTCGCAACTTTGGTACCCCGAAATAGTGCATTCAGGCCTGAAACACTAGTTTCGCATCTTTTACGTGCCGAAGGTTAGCGAAATGTTCCGAAACACTCCCAAACATCATTTTGGTTCCAATGGAGTCGAATGGATGCTTCGCAACTTCGGTACCCCGAAATAGTGCATTCAGGCCCGAACACAAGTTTTGCATCTTTTTACGTGTCGAAGGTTAGAGAAATGCTCTGAAACACTCCGAAACATCATTTTGGTTCCAATGGAGTAGAATGGATGCTTCGCAACTTTGGTACCCTGAAATACTACATTCAGGCTCGAACACAGGTTTTGCATGTTTTACGTGCCGAAGGTTAGCGAAATGCTCTGAAACACTCCCAAACTTGATTTTGGGTCGAATGGATTAGAATAGATGCTTCACAACTTTGGTACCCGAAATAGTGCAATCAGGCTCGAACACAAGTTTTGCATCTTTTTACGTGCCGAAGGTTAGCGAAATGCTACGAAACACTCCCAAACATCATTTTGTTTCCAATGGAGTAGAACGGATGCTTCGCAACTTTGGTACTCCGAAATAGGGCATTCAAGCTCGAACACAAGTTTTGTATCTTTTACGTGCCGAAGGTTAGCGAAATGCTCTGAAACACTCCCAAACATCATTTTGGTTCCAATGGAGTAGAATGGATGCTTCGCAACTTCGGTACCCCGAAATAGTTCATTCAGGCCCAAAACCCAAGTTTTGCATCTTTTTATGTGCTGAAGGTTAGCGAAATACTCCGAAACACTCCCAAACATTATTTTGGTTCCAATGGAGTAGAATGGATGCTTCGCAACTTCGGTACCCCGAAATAGTGCATTCAGGCCCGAACACAAGTTTTGCATCTTTTTACGTGCTAAAGGTTAGCAAAATGCTCCGAAACACTCTCAAACATCATTTTGGTTCCAATGGAGTAGAATGGATGCTTCGCAACTTTGGTACCCCGAAATAGAGCATTCAGGCCTAAAACACTAGTTTCGCATCTTTTACGTGCCGAAGGTTAGCGACATGCTCCGAAACTCTCCCAAACATCATTTTGGTTCAAATGGAGTAGAATGGATGCTTCGCAACTTCGGTACACCGAAATAGTGCATTCAGGCCCGAACACAAGTTTTGCATCTTTTTACGTGTCGAAGGTTAGAGAAATGTTCTGAAACACTCCCGAACATCATTTTGGTTCCGATGGAGTAGAATGGATGCTTCGCAACTTTGGTACCCTGAAATACTGCATTCAGGCTCGAACACAGGTTTTGCATCTTTTACGTGCCGAAGGTTAGCGAAATGCTCTGAAACACTCCCAAACATCATTTTGGGTCGAATGGATTAGAATGGATGCTTCACAACTTTGGTACCCGAAATAGTGCACTCAAGCTCGAACACAAGTTTTGCATCTTTTTACGTGCCGAAGGTTAGCGAAATGCTCCGAAACACTCCCAAACATCATTTTGGTTCCAATGGAGTAGAACGGATGCTTCGCAACTTTGGTACCCCGAAATAGGGCATTCAAGCTCGAACACAAGGTTTGTATCTTTTACGTGCCGAAGATTACCGAAATGCTCTGAAACACTCCCAAACATCATTTTGGTTCCAATGGAGTAGAATGGATACTTCGCAACTTCGGTACCCTGAAATAGTTCATTCAGGCCCGAACACAAGTTTTGCATCTTTTTACGTGCTGAAGGTTAGCGAAATACTCCGAAACACTCCCAAACATCATTTTGGTTCCAATGGAGTAGAATGGATGCTTCGCAACTTCGGTACCCCGAAATAGTGCACTCAGGCCCGAACACAAGTTTTGCATCTTTTTACGTGCTGAAGGTTAGCGAATTGCTCCGAAACACTCTCAAACATCATTTTGGTTCCAATGGAGTAGAATGGATGCTTCGCAACTTTGGTACCCCGAAATAGTGCATTCAGGCCTGAAACACTAGTTTCGCATCTTTTACGTGCCGAAGGTTAGCGAAATGCTCCGAAACACTCCCAAACATCATTTTGGTTCCAATGGAGTAGAATGGATGCTTCGCAACTTCGGTACCCCGAAATAGTGCATTCAGGCGCGTACACAAGTTTTGCATCTTTTTACCTGTCGAAGGTTAGAGAAATGCTCTGAAACACTCCCAAACATCATTTTGGTTCCAATGGAGTAGAATGGATGCTTCGCAACTTTGGTACCCTGAAATACTGCATTCAGGCTCGAACACAGGTTTTGCATCTTTTACGTGCCGAAGGTTAGCGAAATGCTCTGAAACACTCCCAAACATCATTTTGGGTCGAATGGATTAGAATGGATGCTTCACAACTTTGGTACCCGAAATAGTGCACTCAGGCTCGAACACAAGTTTTGCATCTTTTTACGTGCCGAAGGTTAGCGAAATGCTCCGAAACACTCCCAAACATCATTTTGGTTCCAATGGAGTAGAACGGATGCTTCGCAACTTTGGTACCCCGAAATAGGGCATTCAAGCTCGAACACAAGTTTTGTATCTTTTACGTGCCGAAGATTAGCGAAATGCTCTGAAACACTCCCAAACATCATTTTGGTTCCAATGGAGTAGAATGGATGCTTCGCAACTTCGGTACCCCGAAATAGTGCATTCAGGCGCGTACACAAGTTTTGCATCTTTTTACCTGTCGAAGGTTAGAGAAATGCTCTGAAACACTCCCAAACATCATTTTGGTTCCAATGGAGTAGAATGGATGCTTCGCAACTTTAATACCCTGAAATACTGCATTCAGGCTCGAACACAGGTTTTGCATCTTTTACGTGCCGAAGGTTAGCGAAATGCTCCAAAACACTCCCAAACATCATTTTGGGTCGAATGGATTAGAATGGATGCTTCACAACTTTGGTACCCGAAATAGTGCACTCAGGCTCGAACACAAGTTTTGCATCTTTTTACGTGGTGAAGGTTAGCGAAATGCCTCGAAACACTCCCAAACATCATTTTGGTTCCAATGGAGTAGAACGGATGCTTCGCAACTTTGGTACCCCGAGATAGGGCATTCAAGCTCGAACACAAGTTTTGTATCTTTTACGTGCCGAAGGTTAGCGAAATGCTCCGAAACACTCCCAAACATCATTTTGGTTCCAATGGAGTAGAATGGATGCTTCGCAACTTCGGTACCCCGAAATAGTTCATTCAGGCCCGAAACACAAGTTTTGCATCTTTTTACGTGCTGAAGGTTAGCGAAATGCTCTGAAACACTCCAAAACATCATTTTGGTTCCAATGGAGTAGAATAGATGCTTCGCAACTTCGGTACCCCGAAATAGTGCATTCTGGCCCGAACACAAGTTTTGCATCTTTTTACGTGCTGAAGGTTAGCGAAATGCTCCAAAACACTCTCAAACATCATTTTTGTTCCAATGGAGTAGAATGGATGCTTCGCAACTTTGGTACCCCAAAATAGTGCATTCAGGCCTGAAACACTAGTTTTGCATCTTTTACGTGCCGAAGGTTAGCGAAATGCTCCGAAACACTCCCAAACATCATTTTGGTCCGAATGGAGTAGAATGGATGCTTCGCAACTTCGGTACCCCCAAATAGTGCATTCAGACCCGAACAATAGTTTTGCATCTTTTTACGTGTCGAAGGTTATAGAAATGCTCTGAAACACTTCCAAACATCATTTTGGTTCCAATGGAGTAGAATGGATGCTTCGCAACTTTGGTACCCTGAAATACTGCATTCAGGCTCGAACACAGGTTTTGCATCTTTTACGTGCCGAAGGTTAGCAAAATGCTCCGAAACACTCCCAAACATCATTTTGGGTCGAATGGATTAGAATGAATGCTTCACAACTTTGGTACCCGAAATAGTGCACTCAGGCTCGAACACAAGTTTTGCATCTTTTTACGTGCCGAAGGTTAGCGAAATGCTCCGAAACACTCCCAAACATCATTTTGGGTCCAATGGAGTAGAACGGATGCTTCGCAACTTTGGTACCCCGAAATAGGGCATTCAAGCTCGAACACAAGTTTTGTATCTTTTACGTGCTGAAGGTTAGCGAAATGCTCTGAAACACTCCCAAACATCATTTGGGTTCCAATGGAGTAGAATGGATGCTTCGCAATTTCGGTACCCCGAAATAGTTCATTCAGTCCCGAAACACAAGTTTTGCATCTTTTTACGTGCTGAAGGTTAGCGAAATACTCCGAAACACTCCCAAACATCGTTTTGGTTCCAATGGAGTAGAATGGATGCTTCGCAACTTCGGTACCCCGAAATAGTGCATTCAGGCCCGAACACAAGTTTTGCATCTTTTTACGTGCTGAAGGTTAGCGAATTGCTCCGAAACACTCTCAAACATCATTTTGGTTCCAATGGTGTAGAATGGATGCTTCGCAACTTTGGTACCCCGAAATAGTGCATTCAGGCCTGAAACACTAGTTTCGCATCTTTTACGTGCCGAAGGTTAGCGAAATGTTCCGAAACACTCCCAAACATCATTTTGGTTCCAATGGAGTCGAATGGATGCTTCGCAACTTCGGTACCCCGAAATAGTGCATTCAGGCCCGAACACAAGTTTTGCATCTTTTTACGTGTCGAAGGTTAGAGAAATGCTCTGAAACACTCCGAAACATCATTTTGGTTCCAATGGAGTAGAATGGATGCTTCGCAACTTTGGTACCCTGAAATACTACATTCAGGCTCGAACACAGGTTTTGCATGTTTTACGTGCCGAAGGTTAGCGAAATGCTCTGAAACACTCCCAAACTTGATTTTGGGTCGAATGGATTAGAATAGATGCTTCACAACTTTGGTACCCGAAATAGTGCAATCAGGCTCGAACACAAGTTTTGCATCTTTTTACGTGCCGAAGGTTAGCGAAATGCTACGAAACACTCCCAAACATCATTTTGTTTCCAATGGAGTAGAACGGATGCTTCGCAACTTTGGTACTCCGAAATAGGGCATTGAAGCTCGAACACAAGTTTTGTATCTTTTACGTGCCGAAGGTTAGCGAAATGCTCTGAAACACTCCCAAACATCATTTTGGTTCCAATGGAGTAGAATGGATGCTTCGCAACTTCGGTACCCCGAAATAGTTCATTCAGGCCCAAAACCCAAGTTTTGAATCTTTTTATGTGCTGAAGGTTAGCGAAATACTCCGAAACACTCCCAAACATTATTTTGGTTCCAATGGAGTAGAATGGATGCTTCGCAACTTCGGTACCCCGAAATAGTGCATTCAGGCCCGAACACAAGTTTTGCATCTTTTTACGTGCTAAAGGTTAGCAAAATGCTCCGAAACACTCTCAAACATCATTTTGGTTCCAATGGAGTAGAATGGATGCTTCGCAACTTTGGTACCCCGAAATAGAGCATTCAGGCCTAAAACACTAGTTTCGCATCTTTTACGTGCCGAAGGTTAGCGACATGCTCCGAAACGCTCCCAAACATCATTTTGGTTCCAATGGAGTAGAATGGACGCTTCGCAACTTCGGTACACCGAAATAGTGCATTCAGGCCCGAACACAAGTTTTGCATCTTTTTACGTGTCGAAGGTTAGAGAAATGTTCTGAAACACTCCCGAACATCATTTTGGTTCCAATGGAGTAGAATGGATGCTTCGCAACTTTGGTACCCTGAAATACTGCATTCAGGCTCGAACACAGGTTTTGCATCTTTTACGTGCCGAAGGTTAGCGAAATGCTCTGAAACACTCCCAAACATCATTTTGGGTCGAATGGATTAGAATGGATGCTTCACAACTTTGGTACCCGAAATACTGCACTCAGGCTCGAACACAAGTTTTGCATCTTTTTACGTGCCGAAGGTTAGCGAAATGCTCCGAAACACTCCCAAACATCATTTTGGTTCCAATGGAGTAGAACGGATGCTTCGCAACTTTGGTACCCCGAAATAGGGCATTCAAGCTCGAACACAAGGTTTGTATCTTTTACGTGCCGAAGATTACCGAAATGCTCTGAAACACTCCCAAACATCATTTTGGTTCCAATGGAGTAGAATGGATGCTTCGCAACTTCGGTACCCTGAAATAGTTCATTCAGGCCCGAACACAAGTTTTGCATCTTTTTACGTGCTGAAGGTTAGCGAAATACTCCGAAACACTCCCAAACATCATTTTGGTTCCAATGGAGTAGAATGGATGCTTCGCAACTTCGGTACCCCGAAATAGTGCACTCAGGCCCGAACACAAGTTTTGCATCTTTTTACGTGCTGAAGGTTAGCGAATTGCTCCGAAACACTCTCAAACATCATTTTGGTTCCAATGGAGTAGAATGGATGCTTCGCAACTTTGGTACCCCGAAATAGTGCATTCAGGCCTGAAACACTAGTTTCGCATCTTTTACGTGCCGAAGGTTAGCGAAATGCTCCGAAACACTCCCAAACATCATTTTGGTTCCAATGGAGTAGAATGGATGCTTCGCAACTTCGGTACCCCGAAATAGTGCATTCAGGCCCGAACACAAGTTTTGCATCTTTTTACGTGTCGAAGGTTTGAGAAATGCTCTGAAACACTCCCAAACATCATTTTGGTTCCAATGGAGTAGAATGGATGCTTCGCAACTTTGGTACCCTGAAATACTGCATTCAGGCTCGAACACAGGTTTTGCATCTTTTACGTGCCGAAGGTTAGCGAAATGCTCTGAAACACTCCCAAACATCATTTTGGGTCGAATGGATTAGAATGGATGCTTCACAACTTTGGTACCCGAAATAGTGCACTCAGGCTCGAACACAAGTTTTGCATCTTTTTACGTGCCGAAGGTTAGCGAAATGCTCCGAAACACTCCCAAACATCATTTTGGTTCCAATGGAGTAGAACGGATGCTTCGCAACTTTGGTACCCCGAAATAGGGCATTCAAGCTCGAACACAAGTTTTGTATCTTTTACGTGCCGAAGATTAGCGAAATGCTCTGAAACACTCCCAAACATCATTTTGGTTCCAATGGAGTAGAATGGATGCTTCGCAACTTCGGTACCCCGAAATAGTTCATTCAGGCCCGAACACAAGTTTTGCATCTTTTTACGTGCTGAAGGTTAGCGAAATACTCCGAAACACTCCCAAACATCATTTTGGTTCCAATGGAGTAGAATGGATGCTTCGCAACTTCGGTACCCCGAAATAGTGCATTCGGGCCCGAACACAAGTTTTGCATCTTTTTACGTGCTGAAGGTTAGCGAATTGCTCCGAAACACTCTCAAACATCATTTTGGTTCCAATGGAGTAGAATGGATGTTTCGCAACTTTGGTACCCCGAAATAGTGCATTCAGGCCTGAAACACTAGTTTCGCATCTTTTACGTGCCGAAGGTTAGCGAAATGCTCCGAAACACTCCCAAACATCATTTTGGTTCCAATGGAGTAGAATGGATGCTTCGCAACTTTGGTACCCCGAAATAGTGCATTCAGGCCCGAACACAAGTTTTGCATCTTTTTACGTGTCGAAGGTTAGAGAAATGCTCTGAAACACTCCCAAACATCATTTTTGTTCCAATGGAGTAGAATGGATGCTTCGAAACTTTGGTACCCTGAAATACTGCATTCAGGCTCGAACACAGGTTTTGCTTCTTTTACGTGCCGAAGGTTAGCGAAATGCTCTGAAACACTCCCAAACATCATTTTGGGTCGAATGGATTAGAATGGATGCTTCACAACTTTGGTACCCGAAATAGTGCACTCAGGCTCGAACACAAGTTTTGCATCTTTTTACGTGCCGAAGGTTAGCGAAATGCTCCGAAACACTCCCAAACATCATTTTGGTTCCAATGGAGTAGAACGGATGCTTCGCAACTTTGGTACCCCGAAATAGGGCATTCAAGCTCGAACACAAGTTTTGTATCTTTTACGTGCCGAAGGTTAGCGAAATGCTCTGAAACACTCCCAAACATCATTTTCGTTCCAATGGAGTAGAATGGATGCTTCGCAACTTCGGTACCCCGAAATAGTTCATTCAGGCCCGAACACAAGTTTTGCATCTTTTTACGTGCTGAAGGTTAGCGAAATACTCCGAAACACTCCCAAACATCATTTTGGTTCCAATGGAGTAGAATGGATGCTTCGCATCTTCGGTACCCCGAAATAGTGCATTCAGGCCCGAACACAAGTTTTGCGTCTTTTTACGTGCTGAAGGTTAGCGAATTGCTCCGAAACACTCTCAAACATCATTTTGGATCCAATGGAGTAGAATGGATGCTTCGCAACTTTGGTACCCCGAAATAGTGCATTCAGGCCTGAAACACTAGTTTCGCATCTTTTACGTGCCGAAGGTTAGCGAAATGCTCCGAAACACTCCCAAACATCATTTTGGTTCCAATGGAGTAGAATGGATGCTTCGCAACTTCGGTACCCCGAAATAGTGCATTCAGGCCCGAACACAAGTTTTGCATGTTTTTATGTGTCGAAGGTTAGAGAAATGCTCTGAAACACTCCTAAACATCATTTTGGTTCCAATGGAGTAGAATGGATGCTTCGCAACTTTGGTACCCTGAAATACTGCATTCAGGCTCGAACACAGGTTTTGCATCTTTTACGTGCCGAAGGTTAGCGAAATGCTCTGAAACACTCCAAAACATGATTTTGGGTCGAATGGATTAGAATGGATGCTTCACAACTTTGGAACCCGAAATAGTGCACTCAGGCTCGAACACAAGTTTTGCATCTTTTTACGTGCCGAAGGTTAGCGAAATGCTACGAAACACTCCCAAACATCATTTTGGTTCCAATGGAGTAGAACGGATGCTTCGCAACTTTGGTACTCCGAAATAGGGCATTCAAGCTCGAACACAAGTTTTGTATCTTTTACATGCCGAAGGTTAGCGAAATGCTCTGAAACACTGCCAAACATCATTTTGGTTCCAATGGAGTAGAATGGATGCTTCGCAACTTTGGTACCCCGAAATAGTTCATTCAGGCCCAAAACCCAAGTTTTGCATCTTTTTACGTGCTGAAGGTTAGCGAAATACTCCGAAACACTCCCAAACATCATTTTGGTTCCAATGGAGTAGACTGGATGCTTCGCAACTTCTGTACCCCGAAATAGTGCATTCAGGCCCGAACACAAGTTTTGCATCTTTTTACGTGCTAAAGGTTAGCAAAATGCTCCGAAACACTCTCAAACATCATTTTGGTTCCAATGGAGTAGAATGGATGCTTCGCAACTTCGGTACCCCGAAATAGTGCATTCAGGCCTGAACACAAGTCTTGCATCTTTTTACGTGCTGAAGGTTAGCGAATTGCTCCGAAACACTCTCAAACATCATTTTGGTTCCAATGGAGTAGAATGGATGCTTCGCAACTTTGGTACCTCGAAATAGTGCATTCAGGCCTGAAACACTAGTTTCGCATCTTTTACGTGCCGAAGGTTAGCGAAATGCTCCGAAACACTCCCAAACATCATTTTGGTTCCAATGGAGTAGAACGGATGCTTCGCAACTTTGGTACCCCGAAATAGTGCATTCAAGCTCGAACACAAGTTTTGTATCTTTTACGTGCCGAAGGTTAGCGAAATGCTCTGAAACACTCCCAAACATCATTTTGGTTCCAATGGAGTAGAATGGATGCTTCGCAACTTCGGTACCCCGAAATAGTTCATTCAGGCCCGAACACAAGTTTTGCATCTTTTTACGTGCTTAAGGTTAGCGAAATACTCCGAAACACTCCCAAACATCATTTTGGTTCCAATGGAGTAGAATGGATGCTTCGCAACTTCGGTACGCCGAAATAGTGCATTCAGGCCTCAACACAAGTCTTGCATCTTTTTACGTGCTGAAGGTTAGCGAATTGCTCCGAAACACTCTCAAACATCATTTTGGTTCCAATGGAGTAGAATGGATGCTTCGCAACTTTGGTACCTCGAAATAGTGCATTCAGGCCTGAAACACTAGTTTCGCATCTTTTACGTGCCGAAGGTTAGCGAAATGCTCCGAAACACTCCCAAACATCATTTTGGTTCCAATGGAGTAGAATGGATGCTTCGCAACTTCGGTACCCCGAAATAGTGCATTCAGGCCCGAACACAAGTTTTGCATCTTTTTACGTGTCGAAGGTTAGAGAAATGCTCTGAAACACTCCCAAACATCATTTTGGTTCCAATGGAGTAGAATGGATGCTTCGCAACTTCGGTACCCCGAAATAGTGCATTGAAGCCCGAACACAAGTTTTGCATCTTTTTACGTGCTAAAGGTTAGCAAAATGCTCCGAAACACTCTCAAACATCATTTTGGTTCCAATGGAGTAGAATGGATGCTTCGCAATGGTACCCCGAAATAGTGCATTCAGGCCTAAAACACTAGTTTCGCATCTTTTACGTGCCGAAGGTTAGCGACATGCTCCGAAACACTCCCAAACATCATTTTGGTTCCAATGGAGTAGAATGGATGCTTCGCAACTTTGGTACCCCGAAATAGTGCATTCAGGCCTAAAACACTAGTTTCGCATCTTTTACGTGCCGAAGGTTAGCGAAATGCTCCGAAACACTCCCAAACATCATTTTGGTTCCAATGGAGTAGAATGGATGCTTCATAACTTCGGTAGACCGAAATAGTGCATTCAGGCCCGAACAAAAGTTTTGCATCTTTTTACGTGTCGAAGGTTAGAGAAATGCTCTGAAACACTCCCAAACATCATTTTGGTTCCAATGGAGTAGAATGGATGCTTCGCAACTTTGGTACCCTGAAATACTGCATTCAGGCTCGAACACAGGTTTTGCATCTTTTACGTGCCGAAGGTTAGCGAAATGCTCTGAAATACTCCAAAACATCATTTTGGGTCGAATGGATTAGAATGGATGCTTCACAACTTTGGTACCCGAAATAGTACACTCAGGCTCGAACACAAGTTTTGCATCTTTTTACGTGCCGAAGGTTAGCGAAATGCTCCGAAACACTCCCAAACATCATTTTGGTTCCAATGGAGTAGAACGGATGCTTCGCAACTTTGGTACCCCGAAATAGGGCATTCAAGCTCGAACACAAGTTTTGTATCTTTTACGTGCCGAAGGTTAGCGAAATGCTCTGAAACACTCCCAAACATCATTTTGGTTCCAATGGAGTAGAATGGATGCTTCGCAACTTCGGTACCCCGAAATAGTTCATTCAGGCCCGAACACAAGTTTTGCATCTTTTTACGTGCTGAAGGTTAACGAAATACAACGAAACACTCCCAAACATCATTTTGGTTCCAATGGAGTAGAATGGATGCTTCGCAACTTCGGTACCCCGAAATAGTGCATTCTGGCCCGAACACAAGTTTTGCATCTTTTTACGTGCTGAAGGTTAGCGAATTGCTCCGAAACACTCTCAAACATCATTTTGGTTCCAATGGAGTAGAATGGATGCTTCGCAACTTTGGTACCCCGAAATAGTGCATTCAGGCCTGAAATACTAGTTTCGCATCTTTTACGTGCCGAAGGTTAGCGAAATGCTCCGAAACACTCCCAAACATCATTTTGGTTCCAATGGAGTAG
Source organism: Cenchrus fungigraminus (assembly GCA_036936925.1). Classification (NCBI taxonomy): domain Eukaryota; kingdom Viridiplantae; phylum Streptophyta; class Magnoliopsida; order Poales; family Poaceae; genus Cenchrus; species Cenchrus fungigraminus. The sequence continues at coordinate 52,272,930 of CM072780.1, forward strand.
AATGGATGCTTCGCAACTTCGGTACCCCGAAATAGTGCATTCAGGCCCGAACACAAGTTTTGCATCTTTTTACGTGTCGAAGGTTAGAGAAATGCTCTGAAACACTCCCAAACATCATTTTGGTTCCAATGGAGTAGAATGGATGCTTCGCAACTTTGGTACCCTGAAATACTGCATTCAGGCTCGAACACAGGTTTTGCATCTTTTACGTGCCGAAGGTTAGCGAAATGCTCTGAAACACTCCCAAACATGATTTTGGGTCGAATGGATTAGAATGGATGCTTCACAACTTTGGTACCCGAAATAGTGCACTCAGGCTCGAACACAAGTTTTGCATCTTTTTACGTGCCGAAGGTTAGCGAAATGCTACGAAACACTCCCAAACATCATTTTGGTTCCAATGGAGTAGAACGGATGCTTCGCAACTTTGGTACCCCGAAATAGGGCATTCAAGCTCGAACACAAGTTTTGTATCTTTTACGTGCCGAAGGTTAGCGAAATGCTCTGAAACACTCCCAAACATCATTTTGGTTCCAATGGAGTAGAATGGATGCTTCGCAACTTCGGTACCCCGAAATAGTTCATTCAGGCCCGAACACAAGTTTTGCATCTTTTTACGTGCTGAAGGTTAACGAAATACAACGAAACACTCCCAAACATCATTTTGGTTCCAATGGAGTAGAATGGATGCTTCGCAACTTCGGTACCCCGAAATAGTGCATTCAGGCCTGAACACAAGTCTTGCATCTTTTTACGTGCTGAAGGTTAGCGAATTGCTCCGAAACACTCTCAAACATCATTTTGGTTCCAAAGGAGTAGAATGGATGCTTCGCAACTTTGGTACCTCGAAATAGTGCATTCAGGCCTGAAACACTAGTTTCGCATCTTTGACGTGCCGAAGGTTAGCGAAATGCTCCGAAACACTCCCAAACATCATTTTGGTTCCAATGGAGTAGAATGGATGCTTCGCAACTTCGGTACCCCGAAATAGTGCATTCAGGCCCGAACACAAGTTTTGCATCTTTTTACGTGTCGAAGGTTAGAGAAATGCTCTGAAACACTCCCAAACATCATTTTGGTTCCAATGGAGTAGAATGGAAGCTTCGCAACTTTGGTACCCTGAAATACTGCATTCAGGCTCGAACACAGGTTTTGCATCTTTTACGTGCCGAAGGTTAGCGAAATGCTCTGAAACACTCCCAAACATGATTTTGGGTCGAATGGATTAGAATGGATGCTTCACAACTTTGGTACCCGAAATAGTGCACTCAGGCTCGAACACAAGTTTTGCATCTTTTTACGTGCCGAAGGTTAGCGAAATGCTACGAAACACTCCCAAACATCATTTTGGTTCCAATGGAGTAGAACGGATGCTTCGCAACTTTGGTACCCCGAAATAGGGCATTCAAGCTCGAACACAAGTTTTGTATCTTTTACGTGCCGAAGGTTAGCGAAATGCTCTGAAACACTCCCAAACATCATTTTGGTTCCAATGGAGTAGAATGGATGCTTCGCAACTTCGATACCCCGAAATAGTGCATTCACGCCCGAACACAAGTTTTGCATCTTTTTACGTGCTAAAGGTTAGCAAAATGCTCCGAAACACTCTCAAACATCATTTTGGTTCCAATGGAGTAGAATGGATGCTTCGCAACTTTGGTACCCCGAAATAGTGCATTCAGGCCTAAAACACTAGTTTCGCATCTTTTACGTGCCGAAGGTTAGCGACATGCTCCGAAACACTCCCAAACATCATTTTGGTTACAATGGAGTAGAATGGATGCTTCGCAACTTCGGTACACTAAAATAGTGCATTCAGGCCCGAACACAAGTTTTGCATCTTTTTACGTGTCGAAGGTTAGCGAAATGCTACGAAACACTCCCAAACATCATTTTGGTACCTCGAAATAGTGCATTCAGGCCTGAAACACTAGTTTCGCATCTTTTACGTGCCGAAGGTTAGCGAAATGCTCCGAAACACTCCCAAACATCATTTTGGTTCCAATGGAGTAGAATGGATGCTTCGCAACTTCGGTACCCCGAAATAGTGCATTCAGGCCCGAACACAAGTTTTGCATGTTTTTATGTGTCGAAGGTTAGAGAAATGCTCTGAAACACTCCTAAACATCATTTTGGTTCCAATGGAGTAGAATGGATGCTTCGCAACTTTGGTACCCTGAAATACTGCATTCAGGCTCGAACACAGGTTTTGCATCTTTTACGTGCCGAAGGTTAGCGAAATGCTCTGAAACACTCCAAAACATGATTTTGGGTCGAATGGATTAGAATGGATGCTTCACAACTTTGGAACCCGAAATAGTGCACTCAGGCTCGAACACAAGTTTTGCATCTTTTTACGTGCCGAAGGTTAGCGAAATGCTACGAAACACTCCCAAACATCATTTTGGTTCCAATGGAGTAGAACGGATGCTTCGCAACTTTGGTACTCCGAAATAGGGCATTCAAGCTCGAACACAAGTTTTGTATCTTTTACATGCCGAAGGTTAGCGAAATGCTCTGAAACACTGCCAAACATCATTTTGGTTCCAATGGAGTAGAATGGATGCTTCGCAACTTTGGTACCCCGAAATAGTTCATTCAGGCCCAAAACCCAAGTTTTGCATCTTTTTACGTGCTGAAGGTTAGCGAAATACTCCGAAACACTCCCAAACATCATTTTGGTTCCAATGGAGTAGACTGGATGCTTCGCAACTTCTGTACCCCGAAATAGTGCATTCAGGCCCGAACACAAGTTTTGCATCTTTTTACGTGCTAAAGGTTAGCAAAATGCTCCGAAACACTCTCAAACATCATTTTGGTTCCAATGGAGTAGAATGGATGCTTCGCAACTTCGGTACCCCGAAATAGTGCATTCAGGCCTGAACACAAGTCTTGCATCTTTTTACGTGCTGAAGGTTAGCGAATTGCTCCGAAACACTCTCAAACATCATTTTGGTTCCAATGGAGTAGAATGGATGCTTCGCAACTTTGGTACCTCGAAATAGTGCATTCAGGCCTGAAACACTAGTTTCGCATCTTTTACGTGCCGAAGGTTAGCGAAATGCTCCGAAACACTCCCAAACATCATTTTGGTTCCAATGGAGTAGAACGGATGCTTCGCAACTTTGGTACCCCGAAATAGTGCATTCAAGCTCGAACACAAGTTTTGTATCTTTTACGTGCCGAAGGTTAGCGAAATGCTCTGAAACACTCCCAAACATCATTTTGGTTCCAATGGAGTAGAATGGATGCTTCGCAACTTCGGTACCCCGAAATAGTTCATTCAGGCCCGAACACAAGTTTTGCATCTTTTTACGTGCTGAAGGTTAGCGAAATACTCCGAAACACTCCCAAACATCATTTTGGTTCCAATGGAGTAGAATGGATGCTTCGCAACTTCGGTACCCCGAAATAGTGCATTCAGGCCTGAACACAAGTCTTGCATCTTTTTACGTGCTGAAGGTTAGCGAATTGCTCCGAAACACTCTCAAACATCATTTTGGTTCCAATGGAGTAGAATGGATGCTTCGCAACTTTGGTACCTCGAAATAGTGCATTCAGGCCTGAAACACTAGTTTCGCATCTTTTACGTGCCGAAGGTTAGCGAAATGCTCCGAAACACTCCCAAACATCATTTTGGTTCCAATGGAGTAGAATGGATGCTTCGCAACTTCGGTACCCCGAAATAGTGCATTCAGGCCCGAACACAAGTTTTGCATCTTTTTACGTGTCGAAGGTTAGAGAAATGCTCTGAAACACTCCCAAACATCATTTTGGTTCCAATGGAGTAGAATGGATGCTTCGCAACTTCGGTACCCCGAAATAGTGCATTGAAGCCCGAACACAAGTTTTGCATCTTTTTACGTGCTAAAGGTTAGCAAAATGCTCCGAAACACTCTCAAACATCATTTTGGTTCCAATGGAGTAGAATGGATGCTTCGCAATGGTACCCCGAAATAGTGCATTCAGGCCTAAAACACTAGTTTCGCATCTTTTACGTGCCGAAGGTTAGCGACATGCTCCGAAACACTCCCAAACATCATTTTGGTTCCAATGGAGTAGAATGGATGCTTCGCAACTTTGGTACCCCGAAATAGTGCATTCAGGCCTAAAACACTAGTTTCGCATCTTTTACGTGCCGAAGGTTAGCGAAATGCTCCGAAACACTCCCAAACATCATTTTGGTTCCAATGGAGTAGAATGGATGCTTCATAACTTCGGTAGACCGAAATAGTGCATTCAGGCCCGAACAAAAGTTTTGCATCTTTTTACGTGTCGAAGGTTAGAGAAATGCTCTGAAACACTCCCAAACATCATTTTGGTTCCAATGGAGTAGAATGGATGCTTCGCAACTTTGGTACCCTGAAATACTGCATTCAGGCTCGAACACAGGTTTTGCATCTTTTACGTGCCGAAGGTTAGCGAAATGCTCTGAAATACTCCAAAACATCATTTTGGGTCGAATGGATTAGAATGGATGCTTCACAACTTTGGTACCCGAAATAGTACACTCAGGCTCGAACACAAGTTTTGCATCTTTTTACGTGCCGAAGGTTAGCGAAATGCTCCGAAACACTCCCAAACATCATTTTGGTTCCAATGGAGTAGAACGGATGCTTCGCAACTTTGGTACCCCGAAATAGGGCATTCAAGCTCGAACACAAGTTTTGTATCTTTTACGTGCCGAAGGTTAGCGAAATGCTCTGAAACACTCCCAAACATCATTTTGGTTCCAATGGAGTAGAATGGATGCTTCGCAACTTCGGTACCCCGAAATAGTTCATTCAGGCCCGAACACAAGTTTTGCATCTTTTTACGTGCTGAAGGTTAACGAAATACAACGAAACACTCCCAAACATCATTTTGGTTCCAATGGAGTAGAATGGATGCTTCGCAACTTCGGTACCCCGAAATAGTGCATTCTGGCCCGAACACAAGTTTTGCATCTTTTTACGTGCTGAAGGTTAGCGAATTGCTCCGAAACACTCTCAAACATCATTTTGGTTCCAATGGAGTAGAATGGATGCTTCGCAACTTTGGTACCCCGAAATAGTGCATTCAGGCCTGAAATACTAGTTTCGCATCTTTTACGTGCCGAAGGTTAGCGAAATGCTCCGAAACACTCCCAAACATCATTTTGGTTCCAATGGAGTAGAATGGATGCTTCGCAACTTCGGTACCCCGAAATAGTGCATTCAGGCCCGAACACAAGTTTTGCATCTTTTTACGTGTCGAAGGTTAGAGAAATGCTCTGAAACACTCCCAAACATCATTTTGGTTCCAATGGAGTAGAATGGATGCTTCGCAACTTTGGTACCCTGAAATACTGCATTCAGGCTCGAACACAGGTTTTGCATCTTTTACGTGCCGAAGGTTAGCGAAATGCTCTGAAACACTCCCAAACATGATTTTGGGTCGAATGGATTAGAATGGATGCTTCACAACTTTGGTACCCGAAATAGTGCACTCAGGCTCGAACACAAGTTTTGCATCTTTTTACGTGCCGAAGGTTAGCGAAATGCTACGAAACACTCCCAAACATCATTTTGGTTCCAATGGAGTAGAACGGATGCTTCGCAACTTTGGTACCCCGAAATAGGGCATTCAAGCTCGAACACAAGTTTTGTATCTTTTACGTGCCGAAGGTTAGCGAAATGCTCTGAAACACTCCCAAACATCATTTTGGTTCCAATGGAGTAGAATGGATGCTTCGCAACTTCGGTACCCCGAAATAGTTCATTCAGGCCCGAACACAAGTTTTGCATCTTTTTACGTGCTGAAGGTTAACGAAATACAACGAAACACTCCCAAACATCATTTTGGTTCCAATGGAGTAGAATGGATGCTTCGCAACTTCGGTACCCCGAAATAGTGCATTCAGGCCTGAACACAAGTCTTGCATCTTTTTACGTGCTGAAGGTTAGCGAATTGCTCCGAAACACTCTCAAACATCATTTTGGTTCCAAAGGAGTAGAATGGATGCTTCGCAACTTTGGTACCTCGAAATAGTGCATTCAGGCCTGAAACACTAGTTTCGCATCTTTGACGTGCCGAAGGTTAGCGAAATGCTCCGAAACACTCCCAAACATCATTTTGGTTCCAATGGAGTAGAATGGATGCTTCGCAACTTCGGTACCCCGAAATAGTGCATTCAGGCCCGAACACAAGTTTTGCATCTTTTTACGTGTCGAAGGTTAGAGAAATGCTCTGAAACACTCCCAAACATCATTTTGGTTCCAATGGAGTAGAATGGAAGCTTCGCAACTTTGGTACCCTGAAATACTGCATTCAGGCTCGAACACAGGTTTTGCATCTTTTACGTGCCGAAGGTTAGCGAAATGCTCTGAAACACTCCCAAACATGATTTTGGGTCGAATGGATTAGAATGGATGCTTCACAACTTTGGTACCCGAAATAGTGCACTCAGGCTCGAACACAAGTTTTGCATCTTTTTACGTGCCGAAGGTTAGCGAAATGCTACGAAACACTCCCAAACATCATTTTGGTTCCAATGGAGTAGAACGGATGCTTCGCAACTTTGGTACCCCGAAATAGGGCATTCAAGCTCGAACACAAGTTTTGTATCTTTTACGTGCCGAAGGTTAGCGAAATGCTCTGAAACACTCCCAAACATCATTTTGGTTCCAATGGAGTAGAATGGATGCTTCGCAACTTCGATACCCCGAAATAGTGCATTCACGCCCGAACACAAGTTTTGCATCTTTTTACGTGCTAAAGGTTAGCAAAATGCTCCGAAACACTCTCAAACATCATTTTGGTTCCAATGGAGTAGAATGGATGCTTCGCAACTTTGGTACCCCGAAATAGTGCATTCAGGCCTAAAACACTAGTTTCGCATCTTTTACGTGCCGAAGGTTAGCGACATGCTCCGAAACACTCCCAAACATCATTTTGGTTACAATGGAGTAGAATGGATGCTTCGCAACTTCGGTACACTAAAATAGTGCATTCAGGCCCGAACACAAGTTTTGCATCTTTTTACGTGTCGAAGGTTAGCGAAATGCTACGAAACACTCCCAAACATCATTTTGGTTCCAATGGAGTAGAACGGATGCTTCGCAACTTTGGTACCCCGAAATAGGGCATTCAAGCTCGAACACAAGTTTTGTATCTTTTACGTGCCGAAGGTTAGCGAAATGCTCTGAAACACTCCCAAACATCATTTTGGTTCCAATGGAGTAGAATGGATGCTTCGCAACTTCGGTACCCCGAAATAGTTCATTCAGGCCCAAAACCCAAGTTTTGCATCTTTTTACGTGCTGAAGGTTAGCGAAAAACTCCGAAACACTCCCAAACATCATTTTGGTTCCAATGGAGTAGAATGGATGCTTCGCAACTTCGGTACCCCGAAATAGTGCATTCAAGCCCGAACACAAGTTTTGCATCTTTTTACGTGCTAAAGGTTAGCAAAATGCTCCGAAACACTCTCAAACATCATTTTGGTTCCAATGGAGTAGAATGGATGCTTCGCAACTTTGGTACCCCGAAATAGTGCATTCAGGCCTAAAACACTAGTTTCGCATCTTTTACGTGCCGAAGGTTAGCGAAATGCTCCGAAACACTCCCAAACATCATTTTGGTTCCAATGGAGTAGAATGGATGCTTCATAACTTCGGTAGACCGAAATAGTGCATTCAGGCCCGAACAAAAGTTTTGCATCTTTTTACGTGTCGAAGGTTAGAGAAATGCTCTGAAACACTCCCAAACATCATTTTGGTTCCAATGGAGTAGAATGGATGCTTCGCAACTTTGGTACCCTGAAATACTGCATTCAGGCTCGAACACAGGTTTTGCATCTTTTACGTGCCGAAGGTTAGCGAAATGCTCTGAAATACTCCAAAACATCATTTTGGGTCGAATGGATTAGAATGGATGCTTCACAACTTTGGTACCCGAAATAGTACACTCAGACTCGAACACAAGTTTTGCATCTTTTTACGTGCCGAAGGTTAGCGAAATGCTCCGAAACACTCCCAAACATCATTTTGGTTCCAATGGAGTAGAACGGATGCTTCGCAACTTTGGTACCCCGAAATAGGGCATTCAAGCTCGAACACAAGTTTTGTATCTTTTACGTGCCGAAGGTTAGCGAAATGCTCTGAAACACTCCCAAACATCATTTTGGTTCCAATGGAGTAGAATGGATGCTTCGCAACTTCGGTACCCCGAAATAGTTCATTCAGGCCCGAACACAAGTTTTGCATCTTTTTACGTGCTGAAGGTTAGCGAATTGCTCCGAAACACTCTCAAACATCATTTTGGTTCCAATGGAGTAGAATGGATGCTTCGCAACTTTGGTACCCCGAAATAGTGCATTCAGGCCTGAAATACTAGTTTCGCATCTTTTACGTGCCGAAGGTTAGCGAAATGCTCCGAAACACTCCCAAACATCATTTTGGTTCCAATGGAGTAGAATGGATGCTTCGCAACTTTGGTACCCTGAAATACTGCATTCAGGCTCGAACACAGGTTTTGCATCTTTTACGTGCCGAAGGTTAGCGAAATGCTCTGAAATACTCCAAAACATCATTTTGGGTCGAATGGATTAGAATGGATGCTTCACAACTTTGGTACCCGAAATAGTACACTCAGACTCGAACACAAGTTTTGCATCTTTTTACGTGCCGAAGGTTAGCGAAATGCTCCGAAACACTCCCAAACATCATTTTGGTTCCAATGGAGTAGAACGGATGCTTCGCAACTTTGGTACCCCGAAATAGGGCATTCAAGCTCGAACACAAGTTTTGTATCTTTTACGTGCCGAAGGTTAGCGAAATGCTCTGAAACACTCCCAAACATCATTTTGGTTCCAATGGAGTAGAATGGATGCTTCGCAACTTCGGTACCCCGAAATAGTTCATTCAGGCCCGAACACAAGTTTTGCATCTTTTTACGTGCTGAAGGTTAACGAAATACAACGAAACACTCCCAAACATCATTTTGGTTCCAATGGAGTAGAATGGATGCTTCGCAACTTCGGTACCCCGAAATAGTGCATTCAGGCCCGAACACAAGTTTTGCATCTTTTTACGTGCTGAAGGTTAGCGAATTGCTCCGAAACACTCTCAAACATCATTTTGGTTCCAATGGAGTAGAATGGATGCTTCGCAACTTTGGTACCCCGAAATAGTGCATTCAGGCCTGAAATACTAGTTTCGCATCTTTTACGTGCCGAAGGTTAGCGAAATGCTCCGAAACACTCCCAAACATCATTTTGGTTCCAATGGAGTAGAATGGATGCTTCGCAACTTCGGTACCCCGAAATAGTGCATTCAGGCCCGAACACAAGTTTTGCATCTTTTTACGTGTCGAAGGTTAGAGAAATGCTCTGAAACACTCCCAAACATCATTTTGGTTCCAATGGAGTAGAATGGATGCTTCGCAACTTTGGTACCCTGAAATACTACATTCAGGCTCGAACACAGGTTTTGCATCTTTTACGTGCCGAAGGTTAGCGAAATGCTCTGAAACACTCCCAAACATGATTTTGGGTCGAATGGATTAGAATGGATGCTTCACAACTTTGGTACCCGAAATAGTGCACTCAGGCTCGAACACAAGTTTTGCATCTTTTTACGTGCCGAAGGTTAGCGAAATGCTACGAAACACTCCCAAACATCATTTTGGTTCCAATGGAGTAGAACGGATGCTTCGCAACTTTGGTACCCCGAAATAGGGCATTCAAGCTCGAACACAAGTTTTGTATCTTTTACGTGCCGAAGGTTAGCGAAATGCTCTGAAACACTCCCAAACATCATTTTGGTTCCAATGGAGTAGAATGGATGCTTCGCAACTTCGGTACCCCGAAATAGTTCATTCAGGCCCGAACACAAGTTTTGCATCTTTTTACGTGCTGAAGGTTAACGAAATACAACGAAACACTCCCAAACATCATTTTGGTTCCAATGGAGTAGAATGGATGCTTCGCAACTTCGGTACCCCGAAATAGTGCATTCAGGCCCGAACACAAGTTTTGCATCTTTTTACGTGCTGAAGGTTAGCGAATTGCTCCGAAACACTCTCAAACATCATTTTGGTTCCAATGGAGTAGAATGGATGCTTCGCAACTTTGGTACCCCGAAATAGTGCATTCAGGCCTGAAATACTAGTTTCGCATCTTTTACGTGCCGAAGGTTAGCGAAATGCTCCGAAACACTCCCAAACATCATTTTGGTTCCAATGGAGTAGAATGGATGCTTCGCAACTTCGGTACCCCGAAATAGTGCATTCAGGCCCGAACACAAGTTTTGCATCTTTTTACGTGTCGAAGGTTAGAGAAATGCTCTGAAACACTCCCAAACATCATTTTGGTTCCAATGGAGTAGAATGGATGCTTCGCAACTTTGGTACCCTGAAATACTGCATTCAGGCTCGAACACAGGTTTTGCATCTTTTACGTGCCGAAGGTTAGCGAAATGCTCTGAAACACTCCCAAACATGATTTTGGGTCGAATGGATTAGAATGGATGCTTCACAACTTTGGTACCCGAAATAGTGCACTCAGGCTCGAACACAAGTTTTGCATCTTTTTACGTGCCGAAGGTTAGCGAAATGCTACGAAACACTCCCAAACATCATTTTGGTTCCAATGGAGTAGAACGGATGCTTCGCAACTTTGGTACCCCGAAATAGGGCATTCAAGCTCGAACACAAGTTTTGTATCTTTTACGTGCCGAAGGTTAGCGAAATGCTCTGAAACACTCCCAAACATCATTTTGGTTCCAATGGAGTAGAATGGATGCTTCGCAACTTCGGTACCCCGAAATAGTTCATTCAGGCCCGAACACAAGTTTTGCATCTTTTTACGTGCTGAAGGTTAACGAAATACAACGAAACACTCCCAAACATCATTTTGGTTCCAATGGAGTAGAATGGATGCTTCGCAACTTCGGTACCCCGAAATAGTGCATTCAGGCCCGAACACAAGTTTTGCATCTTTTTACGTGCTGAAGGTTAGCGAATTGCTCCGAAACACTCTCAAACATCATTTTGGTTCCAATGGAGTAGAATGGATGCTTCGCAACTTTGGTACCCCGAAATAGTGCATTCAGGCCTGAAATACTAGTTTCGCATCTTTTATGTGCCGAAGGTTAGCGAAATGCTCCGAAACACTCCCAAACATCATTTTGGTTCCAATGGAGTAGAATGGATGCTTCGCAACTTCGGTACCCCGAAATAGTGCATTCAGGCCCGAACACAAGTTTTGCATCTTTTTACGTGTCGAAGGTTAGAGAAATGCTCTGAAACACTCCCAAACATCATTTTGGTTCCAATGGAGTAGAATGGAAGCTTCGCAACTTTGGTACCCTGAAATACTGCATTCAGGCTCGAACACAGGTTTTGCATCTTTTACGTGCCGAAGGTTAGCGAAATGCTCTGAAACACTCCCAAACATGATTTTGGGTCGAATGGATTAGAATGGATGCTTCACAACTTTGGTACCCGAAATAGTGCACTCAGGCTCGAACACAAGTTTTGCATCTTTTTACGTGCCGAAGGTTAGCGAAATGCTACGAAACACTCCCAAACATCATTTTGGTTCCAATGGAGTAGAACGGATGCTTCGCAACTTTGGTACCCCGAAATAGGGCATTCAAGCTCGAACACAAGTTTTGTATCTTTTACGTGCCGAAGGTTAGCGAAATGCTCTGAAACACTCCCAAACATCATTTTGGTTCCAATGGAGTAGAATGGATGCTTCGCAACTTCGATACCCCGAAATAGTGCATTCACGCCCGAACACAAGTTTTGCATCTTTTTACGTGCTAAAGGTTAGCAAAATGCTCCGAAACACTCTCAAACATCATTTTGGTTCCAATGGAGTAGAATGGATGCTTCGCAACTTTGGTACCCCGAAATAGTGCATTCAGGCCTAAAACACTAGTTTCGCATCTTTTACGTGCCGAAGGTTAGCGACATGCTCCGAAACACTCCCAAACATCATTTTGGTTCCAATGGAGTAGAATGGATGCTTCGCAACTTCGGTACACTAAAATAGTGCATTCAGGCCCGAACACAAGTTTTGCATCTTTTTACGTGTCGAAGGTTAGAGAAATGTTCTGAAACACTCCCAAACATCATTTTGGTTCCAATGGAGTAGAATGGATGCTTCGCAACTTTGGTACCCTGAAATACTGCATTCAGGCTCGAACACAGGTTTTGCATCTTTTACGTTCCGAAGGTTAGCGAAATGCTCTGAAACACTCCCAAAACTCATTTTGGGTCGAATGGATTAGAATGGATGCTTCACAACTTTGGTACCCGAAATAGTGCACTCAGGCTCGAACACAAGTTTTGCATCTTTTTACGTGCCGAAGGTTAGCGAAATGCTCCGAAACACTCCCAAACATCATTTTGGTTCCAATGGAGTAGAACGGATGCTTCGCAACATTGGTACCCCGAAATAGGGCATTCAAGCTCGAACACAACTTTTGTATCTTTTACGTGCCGAAGGTTAGCGAAATGCTCTGAAACACTCCCAAACATCATTTTGGTTCCAATGGACTAGAATGGATGCTTCGCAACTTCGGTACCCCGAAATAGTGCATTCAAGCTCGAACACAAGTTTTGTATCTTTTACGTGCCGAAGGTTAGCGAAATGCTCCGAAACACTCCCAAACATCATTTTGGTTCCAATGGAGTAGAATGGATGCTTCGCAACTTCGGTACCCCGAAATAGTTCATTCAGGCCCGAACACAAGTTTTGCATCTTTTTACGTGCTGAAGGTTAGCGAAATACTCCGAAACACTCCCAAACATCATTTTGGTTCCAATGGAGTAGAATGGATGCTTCGCAACATCGGTACCCCGAAATAGTGCATTCAGGCCTGAACACAAGTCTTGCATCTTTTTACGTGCTGAAGGTTAGCGAATCGCTCCGAAACACTCTCAAACATCATTTTGGTTCCAATGGAGTAGAATGGATGCTTCGCAACTTTGGTACCCCGAAATAGTGCATTCAGGCCTGAAACACTACTTTCGCATCTTTTACGTGCCGAAGGTTAGCGAAATGCTCCGAAACACTCCCAAACATCATTTTGGTTCCAATGGAGTAGAATGGATGCTTCGCAACTTCGGTACCCCGAAATAGTGCATTCAGGCCCGAACACAAGTTTTGCATCTTTTTACGCGTCGAAGGTTAGCGAAATGCTCTGAAACACTCCCAAACATCATTTTGGTTCCAATGGAGTAGAATGGATGCTTCGCAACTTTGGTACCCTGAAATACTGCATTCAGGCTCGAACACAGGTTTTGCATCTTTTACGTGCCGAAGGTTAGCGAAATGCTCTGAAATACTCCAAAACATCATTTTGGGTCGAATGGATTAGAATGGATGCTTCACAACTTTGGTACCCGAAATAGTGCACTCAGGCTCGAACACAAGTTTTGCATCTTTTTACGTGCCGAAGGTTAGCGAAATGCTCCGAAACACTCCCAAACATCATTTTGGTTCCAATGGAGTAGAACGGATGCTTCGCAACTTTGGTACCCCGAAATAGGGCATTCAAGCTCGAACACAAGTTTTGTATCTTTTACGTGCCGAAGGTTAGCGAAATGCTCTGAAACACTCCCAAACATCATTTTGGTTCCAATGGAGTAGAATGGATGCTTCGCAACTTCGGTACCCCGAAATAGTGCATTCACGCCCGAACACAAGTTTTGCATCTTTTTACGTGCTAAAGGTTAGCAAAATGCTCCGAAACACTCTCAAACATCATTTTGGTTCCAATGGAGTAGAATGGATGCTTCGCAACTTTGGTACCCCGAAATAGTGCATTCAGGCCTAAAACACTAGTTTCGCATCTTTTACGTGCCGAAGGTTAGCGACATGCTCCGAAACACTCCCAAACATCATTTTGGTTCCAATGGAGTAGAATGGATGCTTCGCAACTTCGGTACACTAAAATAGTGCATTCAGGCCCGAACACAAGTTTTGCATCTTTTTACGTGTCGAAGGTTAGAGAAATGTTCTGAAACACTCCCAAACATCATTTTGGTTCCAATGGAGTAGAATGGTTGCTTCGCAACTTTGGTACCCTGAAATACTGCATTCAGGCTCGAACACAGGTTTTGCATCTTTTACGTGCCGAAGGTTAGCGAAATGCTCTGAAACACTCCCAAAACTCATTTTGGGTCGAATGGATTAGAATGGATGCTTCACAACTTTGGTACCCGAAATAGTGCACTCAGGCTCGAACACAAGTTTTGCATCTTTTTACGTGCCGAAGGTTAGCGAAATGCTCCGAAACACTCCCAAACATCATTTTGGTTCCAATGGAGTAGAACGGATGCTTCGCAACTTTGGTACCCCGAAATAGTGCATTCAAGCTCGAACACAAGTTTTGTATCTTTTACGTGCCGAAGGTTAGCGAAATGCTCCGAAACACTCCCAAACATCATTTTGGTTCCAATGGAGTAGAATGGATGCTTCGCCACTTCGGTACCCCGAAATAGTTCATTCAGGCCCGAACACAAGGTTTGCATCTTTTTACGTGCTGAAGGTTAGCGAAATACTCCGAAACACTCCCAAACATCATTTTGGTTCCAATGGAGTAGAATGGATGCTTCGCAACTTCGGTACCCCGAAATAGTGCATTCAGGCCTGAACACAAGTCTTGCATCTTTTTACGTGCTGAAGGTTAGCGAATTGCTCCGAAACACTCTCAAACATCATTTTGGTTCCAATGGAGTAGAATGGATGCTTCGCAACTTTGGTACCCCGAAATAGTGCATTCAGGCCTGAAACACTAGTTTCGCATCTTTTACGTGCCGAAGGTTAGCGAAATGCTCCGAAACACTCCCAAACATCATTTTGGTTCCAATGGAGTAGAATGGATGCTTCGCAACTTCGGTACCCCGAAATAGTGCATTCAGGCCCGAACACAAGTTTTGCATCTTTTTACGTGTCGAAGGTTAGAGAAATGCTCTGAAACACTCCCAAACATCATTTTGGTTCCAATGGAGTAGAATGGATGCTTCGCAACTTTGGTACCCTGAAATACTGCATTCAGGCTCGAACACAGGTTTTGCATCTTTTACGTGACGAAGGTTAGCGAAATGCTCTGAAACACTCCCAAACATGATTTTGGGTCGAATGGATTAGAATGGCTGCTTCACTACTTTGGTACCCGAAATAGTGCACTCAGGCTCGAACACAAGTTTTGCATCTTTTTACGTGCCGAAGGTTAGCGAAATGCTACGAAACACTCCCAAACATCATTTTGGTTCCAATGGAGTAGAACGGATGCTTCGCAACTTTGGTACCCCGAAAAAGGGCATTCAAGCTCGAACACAAGTTTTGTATCTTTTACGTGCCGAAGGTTAGCGAAATGCTCTGAAACACTCCCAAACATCATTTTGCTTCCAATGGAGTAGAATGGATGCTTCGCAACTTCGGTACCCCGAAATAGTTCATTCAGGCCCGAACACAAGTTTTGCATCTTTTTACGTGCTGAAGGTTAGCGAAATACTCCGAAACACTCCCAAACATCATTTTGGTTCCAATGGAGTAGAATGGATGCTTCGCAACTTCGGTACCCCGAAATAGTGCATTCAGGCCTGAACACAAGTCTTGCATCTTTCTACGTGCTGAAGGTTAGCGAATTGCTCCGAAACACTCTCAAACATCATTTTGGTTCCAATGGAGTAGAATGGATGCTTCGCAACTTTGGTACCCCGAAATAGTGCATTCAGGCCTGAAACACTAGTTTCGCATCTTTTACGTGCCGAAGGTTAGCGAAATGCTCCGAAACACTCCCAAACATCATTTTGGTTCCAATGGAGTAGAATGGATGCTTCGCAACTTCGGTACCCCGAAATAGTGCATTCAGGCCCGAACACAAGTTTTGCATCTTTTTACGTGTCGAAGGTTGGAGAAATGCTCTGAAACACTCCCAAACATCATTTTGGTTACAATGGAGTAGAATGGATGCTTCGCAACTTTGGTACACTGAAATACTGCATTCAGGCTCGAACACAGGTTTTGCATCTTTTACGTGACGAAGGTTAGCGAAATGCTCTGAAACACTCCCAAACATGATTTTGGGTCGAATGGATTAGAATGGCTGCTTCACTACTTTGGTACCCGAAATAGTGCACTCAGGCTCGAACACAAGTTTTGCATCTTTTTACGTGCCGAAGGTTAGCGAAATGCTACGAAACACTCCCAAACATCATTTTGGTTCCAATGGAGCAGAACGGATGCTTCGCAACTTTGGTACCCCGAAATAGGGCATTCAAGCTCGAACACAAGTTTTGTATCTTTTACGTGCCGAAGGTTAGCGAAATGCTCTAAAACACTCCCAAACATCATTTTGGTTCCAATGGAGTAGAATGGATGCTTCGCAACTTCGGTACCCCGAAATAGTTCATTCAGGCCCAAAACCCAAGTTTTGCATCTTTTTACGTGCTGAAGGTTAGCGAAAAACTCCGAAACACTCCCAAACATCATTTTGGTTCCAATGGAGTAGAATGGATGCTTCGCAACTTCGGTACCCCGAAATAGTGCATTCAAGCTCGAACACAAGTTTTGCATCTTTTTACGTGCTAAAGGTTAGCAAAATGCTCCGAAACACTCTCAAACATCATTTTGGTTCCAATGGAGTAGAATGGATGCTTCGCAACTTTGGTACCCCGAAATAGTGCATTCAGGCCTCAAACACTAGTTTCGCATCTTTTACGTGCCGAAGGTTAGCGAAATGCTCCGGAACACTCCCAAACATCATTTTGGTTCCAATGGAGTAGAATGGATGCTTCATAACTTTGGTACCCGAAATAGTGCACTCAGGCTCGAACACAAGTTTTGCATCTTTTCACGTGCCGAAGGTTAGCGAAATGCTCCGAAACACTCCCAAACATCATTTTGGTTCCAATGGAGTAGAACGGATGCTTCGCAACTTTGGTACCCCAAAATAGGGCATTCAAGCTCGAACACAAGTTTTGTATCTTTTACGTGCCGAAGGTTAGCGAAATGCTCTGAAACACTCCCAAACATCATTTTGGTTCCAATGGAGTAGAATGGATGCTTCGCAACTTCGGTACCCCGAAATAGTGCATTCACGCCCGAACACAAGTTTTGCATCTTTTTACGTGCTAAAGGTTAGCAAAATGCTCCGAAACACTCTCAAACATCATTTTGGTTCCAATGGAGTAGAATGGATGCTTCGCAACTTTGGTACCCTGAAATACTGCATTCAGGCTCGAACACAGGTTTTGCATCTTTTACGTGCCGAAGGTTAGCGAAATGCTCTGAAATACTCCAAAACATCATTTTGGGTCGAATGGATTAGAATGGATGCTTCACAACTTTGGTACCCGAAATAGTGCACTCAGGCTCGAACACAAGTTTTGCATCTTTTTACGTGCCGAAGGTTAGCGAAATGCTCCGAAACACTCCCAAACATCATTTTGGTTCCAATGGAGTAGAACGGATGCTTCGCAACTTTGGTACCCCGAAATAGGGCATTCAAGCTCGAACACAAGTTTTGTATCTTTTACGTGCCGAAGGTTAGCGAAATGCTCTGAAACACTCCCAAACATCATTTTGGTTCCAATGGAGTAGAATGGATGCTTCGCAACTTCGGTACCCCGAAATAGTGCATTCACGCCCGAACACAAGTTTTGCATCTTTTTACGTGCTAAAGGTTAGCAAAATGCTCCGAAACACTCTCAAACATCATTTTGGTTCCAATGGAGTAGAATGGATGCTTCGCAACTTTGGTACCTCGAAATAGTGCATTCAGGCCTAAAACACTAGTTTCGCATCTTTTACGTGCCGAAGGTTAGCGACATGCTCCGAAACACTCCCAAACATCATTTTGGTTCCAATGGAGTAGAATGGATGCTTCGCAACTTCGGTACACTAAAATAGTGCATTCAGGCCCGAACACAAGTTTTGCATCTTTTTACGTGTCGAAGGTTAGAGAAATGTTCTGAAACACTCCCAAACATCATTTTGGTTCCAATGGAGTAGAATGGATGCTTCGCAACTTTGGTACCCTGAAATACTGCATTCAGGCTCGAACACAGGTTTTGCATCTTTTACGTGCCGAAGGTTAGCGAAATGCTCTGAAACACTCCCAAAACTAATTTTGGGTCGAATGGATTAGAATGGACGCTTCACAACTTTGGTACCCGAAATAGTGCACTCAGGCTCGAACACAAGTTTTGAATCTTTTTACGTGCCGAAGGTTAGCGAAATGCTCCGAAACACTCCCAAACATCATTTTGGTTCCAATGGAGTAGAACGGATGCTTCGCAACTTTGGCACCCCGAAATAGTGCATTCAAGCTTGAACACAAGTTTTGTATCTTTTACGTGCCGAAGGTTAGCGAAATGCTCTGAAACACTCCCAAACATCATTTTGGTTCCAATGGAGTAGAATGGATGCTTCGCCACTTCGGTACCCCGAAATAGTTCATTCAGGCCCGAACACAAGGTTTGCATCTTTTTACGTGCTGAAGGTTAGCGAAATACTCCTCAACACTCCCAAACATCATTTTGGTTCCAATGGAGTAGAATGGATGCTTCGCAACTTCGGTACCCCGAAATAGTGCATTCAGGCCTGAACACAAGTCTTGCATCTTTTTACGTGCTGAAGGTTAGCGAATTGCTCCGAAACACTCTCAAACATCATTTTGGTTCCAATGGAGTAGAATGGATGCTTCGCAACTTTGGTACCCCGAAATAGTGCATTCAGGCCTGAAACACTAGTTTCGCATCTTTTACGTGCCGAAGGTTAGCGAAATGCTCCGAAACACTCCCAAACATCATTTTGGTTCCAATGGAGTAGAATGGATGCTTCGCAACTTCGGTACCCCGAAATAGTGCATTCAGGCCCGAACACAAGTTTTGCATCTTTTTACGTGTCGAAGGTTAGAGAAATGCTCTGAAACACTCCCAAACATCATTTTGGTTCCAATGGAGTAGAATGGATGCTTCGCAACTTTGGTACCCTGAAATACTGCATTCAGGCTCGAACACAGGTTTTGCATCTTTTACGTGACGAAGGTTAGCGAAATGCTCTGAAACACTCCCAAACATGATTTTGGGTCGAATGGATTAGAATGGCTGCTTCACTACTTTGGTACCCGAAATAGTGCACTCAGGCTCGAACACAAGTTTTGCATCTTTTTACGTGCCGAAGGTTAGCGAAATGCTACGAAACACTCCCAAACATCATTTTGGTTCCAATGGAGTAGAACGGATGCTTCGCAACTTTGGTACCCCGAAATAGGGCATTCAAGCTCGAACACAAGTTTTGTATCTTTTACGTGCCGAAGGTTAGCGAAATGCTCTGAAACACTCCCAAACATCATTTTGCTTCCAATGGAGTAGAATGGATGCTTCGCAACTTCGGTACCCCGAAATAGTTCATTCAGGCCCGAACACAAGTTTTGCATCTTTTTACGTGCTGAAGGTTAGCGAAATACTCCGAAACACTCCCAAACATCATTTTGGTTCCAATGGAGTAGAATGGATGCTTCGCAACTTCGGTACCCCGAAATAGTGCATTCAGGCCTGAACAGAAGTCTTGCATCTTTCTACGTGCTGAAGGTTAGCGAATTGCTCCGAAACACTCTCAAACATCATTTTGGTTCCAATGGAGTAGAATGGATGCTTCGCAACTTTGGTACCCCGAAATAGTGCATTCAGGCCTGAAACACTAGTTTCGCATCTTTTACGTGCCGAAGGTTAGCGAAATGCTCCGAAACACTCCCAAACATCATTTTGGTTCCAATGGAGTAGAATGGATGCTTCGCAACTTCGGTACCCCGAAATAGTGCATTCAGGCCCGAACACAAGTTTTGCATCTTTTTACGTGTCGAAGGTTAGAGAAATGCTCTGAAACACTCCCAAACATCATTTTGGTTCCAATGGAGTAGAATGGATGCTTCGCAACTTTGGTACACTGAAATACTGCATTCAGGCTCGAACACAGGTTTTGCATCTTTTACGTGACGAAGGTTAGCGAAATGCTCTGAAACACTCCCAAACATGATTTTGGGTCGAATGGATTAGAATGGATGCTTCACAACTTTGGTACCCGAAATAGTGCACTCAGGCTCGAACACAAGTTTTGCATCTTTTTACGTGCCGAAGGTTAGCGAAATGCTACGAAACACTCCCAAACATCATTTTGGTTCCAATGGAGTAGAACGGATGCTTCGCAACTTTGGTACCCCGAAATAGGGCATTCAAGCTCGAACACAAGTTTTGTATCTTTTACGTGCCGAAGGTTAGCGAAATGCTCTAAAACACTCCCAAACATCATTTTGGTTCCAATGGAGTAGAATGGATGCTTCGCAACTTCGGTACCCCGAAATAGTTCATTCAGGCCCAAAACCCAAGTTTTGCATCTTTTTACGTGCTGAAGGTTAGCGAAAAACTCCGAAACACTCCCAAACATCATTTTGGTTCCAATGGAGTAGAATGGATGCTTCGCAACTTCGGTACCCCGAAATAGTGCATTCAAGCTCGAACACAAGTTTTGCATCTTTTTACGTGCTAAAGGTTAGCAAAATGCTCCGAAACACTCTCAAACATCATTTTGGTTCCAATGGAGTAGAATGGATGCTTCGCAACTTTGGTACCCCGAAATAGTGCATTCAGGCCTCAAACACTAGTTTCGCATCTTTTACGTGCCGAAGGTTAGCGAAATGCTCCGAAACACTCCCAAACATCATTTTGGTTCCAATGGAGTAGAATGGATGCTTCATAACTTTGGTACCCGAAATAGTGCACTCAGGCTCGAACACAAGTTTTGCATCTTTTCACGTGCCGAAGGTTAGCGAAATGCTCCGAAACACTCCCAAACATCATTTTGGTTCCAATGGAGTAGAACGGATGCTTCGCAACTTTGGTACCCCAAAATAGGGCATTCAAGCTCGAACACAAGTTTTGTATCTTTTACGTGCCGAAGGTTAGCGAAATGCTCTGAAACACTCCCAAACATCATTTTGGTTCCAATGGAGTAGAATGGATGCTTCGCAACTTCGGTACCCCGAAATAGTGCATTCACGCCCGAACACAAGTTTTGCATCTTTTTACGTGCTAAAGGTTAGCAAAATGCTCCGAAACACTCTCAAACATCATTTTGGTTCCAATGGAGTAGAATGGATGCTTCGCAACTTTGGTACCCCGAAATAGTGCATTCAGGCCTAAAACACTAGTTTCGCATCTTTTACGTGCCGAAGGTTAGCGACATGCTCCGAAACACTCCCACACATCATTTTGGTTCCAATGGAGTAGAATGGATGCTTCGCAACTTCGGTACACTAAAATAGTGCATTCAGTCCCGAACACAAGTTTTGCATCTTTTTACGTGTCGAAGGTTAGAGAAATGTTCTGAAACACTCCCAAACATCATTTTGGTTCCAATGGAGTAGAATGGATGCTTCGCAACTTTGGTACCCTGAAATACTGCATTCAGGCTCGAACACAGGTTTTGCATCTTTTACGTGCCGAAGGTTAGCGAAATGCTCTGAAACACTCCCAAAACTCAATTTGGGTCGAATGGATTAGAATGGATGCTTCACAACTTTGGTACCCGAAATAGTGCACTCAGGCTCGAACACAAGTTTTGCATCTTTTTACGTGCCGAAGGTTAGCGAAATGCTCCGAAACACTCCCAAACATCATTTTGGTTCCAATGGAGTAGAACGGATGCTTCGCAACTTTGGTACCCCCAAATAGTGCATTCAAGCTCGAACACAAGTTTTTTATCTTTTACGTGCCGAAGGTTAGCGAAATGCTCTGAAACACTCCCAAACATCATTTTGGTTCCAATGGAGTAGAATGGATGCTTCGCAACTTCGGTACCCCGAAATAGTTCATTCAGGCCCAAACAAAAGTTTTGCATCTTTTTACGTGCTGAAGGTTAGCGAAATACTCCGAAACACTCCCAAACATCATTTTGGTTCCAATGGAGTAGAATGGATGCTTCGCAACTTCGGTACCCCGAAATAGTGCATTCAGGCCTGAACACAAGTCTTGCATCTTTTTACGTGCTGAAGGTTAGCGAATTGCTCCGAAACACTCTCAAACATCATTTTGGTTCCAATGGAGTAGAATGGATGCTTCGCAACTTTGGTACCCCGAAATAGTGCATTCAGGCCTGAAACACTAGTTTCGCATCTTTTACGTGCCGAAGGTTAGCGAAATGCTCCGAAACACTCCCAAACATCATTTTGGTTCCAATGGAGTAGAATGGATGCTTCGCAACTTCGGTACCCCGAAATAGTGCATTCAGGCCCGAACACAAGTTTTGCATCTTTTTACGTGTCGAAGGTTAGAGAAATGCTCTGAAACACTCCCAAACATCATTTTGGTTCCAATGGAGTAGAATGGATGCTTCGCAACTTTGGTACCCTGAAATACTGCATTCAGGCTCGAACACAGGTTTTGCATCTTTTACGTGACGAAGGTTAGCGAAATGCTCTGAAACACTCCCAAACATGATTTTGGGTCGAATGGATTAGAATGGCTGCTTCACTACTTTGGTACCCGAAATAGTGCACTCAGGCTCGAACACAAGTTTTGCATCTTTTTACGTGCCGAAGGTTAGCGAAATGCTACGAAACACTCCCAAACATCATTTTGGTTCCAATGGAGTAGAACGGATGCTTCGCAACTTTGGTACCCCGAAATAGGGCATTCAAGCTCGAACACAAGTTTTGTATCTTTTACGTGCCGAAGGTTAGCGAAATGCTCTGAAACACTCCCAAACATCATTTTGGTTCCAATGGAGTAGAATGGATGCTTCGCAACTTCGGTACTCCGAAATAGTTCATTCAGGCCCAAAACCCAAGTTTTGCATCTTTTTACGTGCTGAAGGTTAGCGAAAAACTCCGAAACACTCCCAAACATCATTTTGGTTCCAATGGAGTAGAATGGATGCTTCGCAACTTCGGTACCCCGAAATAGTGCATTCAAGCCCGAACACAAGTTTTGCATCTTTTTACGTGCTAAAGGTTAGCAAAATGCTCCGAGACACTCTCAAACATCATTTTGGTTCCAATGGAGTAGAATGGATGCTTCGCAACTTTGGTACCCCGAAATAGTGCATTCAGGCCTAAAACACTAGTTTCGCATCTTTTACGTGCCGAAGGTTAGCGAAATGCTCCGAAACACTCCCAAACATCATTTTGGTTCCAATGGAGTAGAATGGATGCTTCGCAACTTCGGTACCCCGAAATAGTGCATTCAGGCCCGAACACAAGTTTTGCATCTTTATACGTGCTGAAGGTTAGCAAAATGATCGAAATCACTCCCAAACTTCATTTTGGTTCCAATGGAGTAGAATGGATGCTTCGCAACTTTGGTACCCCAAAATAGTGCATTCAGGCTCGAACACAAGTTTTACATCTTTTACGTGCCGAAGGTTAGCGAAATGCTCCGAAACACTCCCAAATATCATTTTGGGTCGAATGGACTAGAATGGATGCTTCCCAACTTTGGTACCCCGAAACAGTGCACTCAGGCTCGAACACAAGTTTTGCATCTTTTTACATGCCGAAGGTTAGCGAAATGCTCTGAAACACTCCAAAACATCATTTTGGTTCCAATGGAGTAGAATGGATGCTTCCCAACTTTGGTACCCCGAAATAGTGCATTCAGGCCTGGAACACAAGTTTTGCATCTTTTTACGTGCCGAAGGTTAGCGAAATGCTCCAAAACACTCCTAAACATCATTTTGGTTCCAATGGAGTAGAATGGATGCTTCCCAACTTTTGTACCCCGAAATAGTGCATTCAGGCCAAAAACACAAGTTTTGCATCTTTTTACGTGCTGAACCTTAGCGAAATGCTCCAAAACACTCCCAAACATCATTTTGGTTCCAATGGAGTAGAATGGATGGTTCGCAACTTCGGTTCCCCAAAATAGTGCATTCAGGCTCGAACACAAGTTTTGCATCTTTTACGTCACAAAGGTTAGCGAAATGCTCTGAAACACTGCCAAACATCATTTTGGTTCCAATGTAGTAGAATGGATGCCCCGCAACTTCGGTACCCCGAAATAGTGTGCTCAGGCTGGAACAAAAGTTTTGCATCTTTTTACGTGTCAAAGGTTAGCGAAATGCTCCGAAACACTCCCAAACATCATTTTGGGTCCAATAGAGTAGAATGGATGCTTCACAACTTTGGTACCCCGAAATAGTGCATTCAGACTCGAACACAAGTTTTGCATCTTTTACGTGTCGAAGTTTAGCGAAATGCTCCGAAATACTCCCAAATATCATTTTGGGTCGAATGGCCTAGAATGGATGCTTCCCAACTTTGGTACCCCGAAACAGTGCACTCAGGCTCGAACACAAGTTTTGCATCTTTTTACATGCCGAAGGTTAGCGAAAAGTTCTGAAACACTCCCAAACATCATTTTGGTTCCAATGGAGTAGAATGGATGCTTCGCAACTTTGGTACCCTGAAATACTGCATTCAGGCTCGAACACAGGTTTTGCATCTTTTACGTGCCGAAGGTTAGCGAAATGCTCTGAAACACTCCCAAACATCATTTTGGGTCGAATGGATTAGAATGGATGCTTCACAACTTTGGTACCCGAAATAGAGCACTCAGGCTCGAACACAAGTTTTGCATCTTTTTACGTGCCGAAGGTTAGCGAAATGCTCCGAAACACTCCCAAACATCATTTTGGTTCCAATGGAGTAGAACGGATGCTTCGCAACTTTGGTACCCCAAAATAGGGCATTCAAGCTCGAACACAAGTTTTGTATCTTTTACGTGCCGAAGGTTAGCGAAATGCTCCGAAACACTCCCAAACATCATTTTGGTTCCAATGGAGTAGAATGGATGATTCGCAACTTCGGTACCCCGAAATAGTTCATTAAGGCCCGAAACACAAGTTTTGCTTCTTTTTATGTGCTGAAGGTTAGCGAAATGCTCCGAAACACTCCCAAACATCATTTTGGTTCCAATGGAGTAGAATGGATGCTTCGCAAGTTCGGTACCCCGAAATAGTGCATTCAGGCCCGAACACAAGTTTTGCATCTTTTTACGTGCTGAAGGTTAGCGAAATGCTCTGAAACACTCCCAAACATCATTTTGGGTCCAATGGAGTAGAATGGATGCTTCGCAAGTTCGGTACCCCGAAATAGTGCATTCTGGCTCGAACACAAGTTTTGCGTCTTTTACGTGCCGAAGGTTAGCGAAATGCTCTGAAACACTCCCAAACATCATTTTGGCTCCAATGGAGTAGAATGGATGCTTCCCAACTTTGGTACCCCGAAATAGTGCATTCAGGCCTGAAACACAAGTTTTGCATCTTTTTACGTGCCGAAGGTTAGCGAAATACTCCGAAACCCTCCCAAATATCATTTTGGGTAGAATGGACTAGAATGGATGCTTCCCAACTTTGGTACCCCGAAACAGTGCACTCAGGCTCGAACACAAGTTTTGCATCTTTTTACATGCTGAAGATTAGCGAAATGCTCTGAAACACTCCCAAACATCATTTTGGTTCCAATAGAGTAGAATGGATGCTTCCCAACTTTGGTACCCCGAAATAGTGCATTCAGGCCTGAAACACTAGTTTTGCATCTTTTTACGTGCTGAAGGTTAGCGAAATGCTCCAAAACACTCCCAAACATCATTTTGATTCCAATGGAGTAGAATGGCTGCTTCGCAACTTCGGTACCTCGAAATAGTGCATTCAGGCCCGAAAACACAAGTTTTGCATCTTTTTACGTGCTGAAGGTAAGCGAAATGCTCCAAAACACTCCCAAACATCATTTTGATTCCAATGGAGTAGAATGGCTGCTTCGCAACTTCGGTACCTCGAAATAGTGCATTCAGGCCCGAAAACACAAGTTTTGCATCTATTTACGTGCTGAAGGTTAGCGAAATACTCGGAAACACTCCCAAACATCATTTTGGGTCCAATGGAGTAGAATGGATGCTTCGCAAGTTCGGTACCCCGAAATAGTGCATTCTGGCTCGAACACAAGTTTTGCGTCTTTTACGTGCCGAAGGTTAGCGAAATGCTCTGAAACACTCCCAAACATCATTTTGGCTCCAATGGAGTAGAATGGATGCTTCCCAACTTTGGTACCCCGAAATAGTGCATTCAGGCCTGAAACACAAGTTTTGCATCTTTTTACGTGCTGAAGGTTAGCGAAATGCTCCAAAACACTCCCAAAGATCATTTTGGTTCCAATGGAGTAGAATGGATGCTTCGCAACTTCGGTACCCCAAAATAATGCATTCAGGATCGAACACAAGTTTTGCTTCTTTTACGTCCCAATGGTTAGCGAAATGCTCTGAAACACTGCCCAACATCATTTTGGTTCCAATGGAGTAGAATGGATGCCTCACAACTTCGGTACCCCGAAATAGTGTGCTCAGGCTCGAACAAAAGTTTTGCATCTTTTTACGTGTCAAAGGTTAGCGAAATGCTTCGAAACACTCCCAAACATCATTTTGGGTCCAATAGAGTAGAGTGGATGCTTCACAACTTTAGTACCCCGAAATAGTGCATTCAGGCTCGAACACAAGTTTTGCATCTTTTACGTGTCGAAGTTTAGCGAAATGCTCCGAAATACTCCCAAATATCATTTTGGGTCGAATGGACTAGAATGGATGCTTCCCAACTTTGGTACCCCGAAACAGTGCACTCAGGCTCGAACACAAGTTTTGCATCTTTTTACATGCCGAAGGTTAGCGAAATGCTCTGAAACACTCCCAAACATCATTTTGGTTCCAATGGAGTAGAATGGATGCTTCCCAACTTTGGTACCCCGAAATAGTACATTCAGGCCTGAAACACTAGTTTTGCATCTTTTTACGTGCTGAAGGTTAGCGAAATGCTCCAAAACACTCCCAAACATCATTTTGATTCCAATGGAGTAGAATGGATGCTTCGCAACTTCGGTACCTCGAAAAAGTGCATTCAGGCCCGAAAACACAAGTTTTGCATCTTTTTACGTGCTGAAGGTTAGCGAAATGCTCCGAAACACTCCCAAACATCATTTTGGGTCCAATGGAGTAGAATGGATGCTTCGCAAGTTCGGTACCCCGAAATAGTGCATTCAGGCTCGAACACAAGTTTTGCGTCTTTTACGTGCCGAAGGTTAGCGAAATGCTCTGAAACACTCCCAAACGTCATTTTGGTTCCAATGGAGTAGAATGGATGCTTCGCAACTTTGGTACCCCGAAATAGTGCATTCAGGCCCGAACACAAGTTTTGCATCTTTGTACGTGCTGAAGGTCAGCGGAATGCTCCGAAACACTCCCAAACATCATTTTGGTTCCAATGGAGTAGAATGGATGCTTCGCAACTTTGGTACCCCGAAATAGTGCACTCAGGCTCGAACACAAGTTTCTCATCTTTTTACATGCTGAAGGTTAGCGAAATCCTCTGAAACACTCCCGAACATCATTTTGGTTCCAATGGAGTAGAAAGGATGCTTCCCAACTTTGGTACCCTGAAATAGTGCATTCAGGCCTGAAACACTAGTTTTACATCTTTTACGTGCCGAAGGTTAGCGAAATGCTCCGAAACACTCCCAAACATCATTTTGGTTCCAATGGAGTAGAATGGATGCTTCGCAACTTCGGTACCCCGAAATAGTGCATTCAGGCCCGAACACAAGTTTTGCATCATTTTACGTGTCGAAGGTTAGCGAAATGCTCTGAAACACTCCCAAACATCATTTTGGTTCCAATGGAGTAGAATGGATGCTTCGCAACTTTGGTACCCTGAAATACTGCATTCAGGCTCGAACACAGGTTTTGCATCTTTTACGTGCCGAAGGTTAGCGAAATGCTCCGAAACACTCCCAAACATCATTTTGGGTCAAATGGATTAGAATGGATACCCCACAACTTTGGTACCCGAAATAGTGCACTCAGGCTCGAACACAAGTTTTGCATCTTTTTACGTGCCGAAGGTTAGCGAAATGCTCCGAAACACTCCCAAAGATCATTTGGGTTCCAATGGAGTAGAATGGATGCTTCGCAACTTCGGTACCCCAAAATAATGCATTCAGGATCGAACACATGTTTTGCTTCTTTTACGTCCCAAAGGTTAGCGAAATACTCTGAAACACTGCCCAACATCATTTTGGTTCCAATGGAGTAGAATGGATGCCTCGCAACTTCGGTACCCCGAAATAGTGTGCTCAGGCTCGAACAAAAGTTTTGCATCTTTTTACGTGTCAAAGGTTAGCGAAATGCTCCGAAACACTCCCAAACATCATTTTGGGTGCAATAGAGTAGAATGGATGCTTCACAACTTTAGTACCCCGAAATAGTGCATTCAGGCTCGAACACAAGTTTTGCATCTTTTACGTGTCGAAGTTTAGCGAAATGCTCCGAAATACTCCCAAATATCATTTTGGGTCGAATGGACTAGAATGGATGCTCCCAACTTTGGTACCCCGAAACAGTGCACTCAGGCTCGAACACAAGTTTTGCATCTTTTTACATGACGAAGGTTAGCGAAATGCTCTGAAACACTCCCAAACATCATTTTGGTTCCAATGGAGTAGAATGGATGCTTCCCAACTTTGGTACCCCGAAATAGTACATTCAGGCCTGAAACACTAGTTTTGCATCTTTTTACGTGCTGAAGGTTAGCGAAATGCTCCAAAACACTCCCAAACATCATTTTGATTCCAATGGAGTAGAATGGATGCTTCACCACTTCGGTACCTCGAAATAGTGCATTCAGGCCCGAAAACACAAGTTTTGCATCTTTTTACGTGCTGAAGGTTAGCGAAATGCTCCGAAACACTCCCAAACATCATTCTGGGTCCAATGGAGTAGAATGGATGCTTCGCAAGTTCGGTACCCCGAAATAGTGAATTCAGGCTCGAACACAAGTTTTGCGTCTTTTACGTGCCGAAGGTTAGCGAAATGCTCTGAAACACTCCCAAACGTCATTTTGGTTCCAATGGAGTAGAATGGATGCTTCGCAACTTTGGTACCCCGAAATAGTGCATTCAGGCCCGAACACAAGTTTTGCATCTTTGTACGTGCTGAAGGTCAGCGGAATGCTCCGAAACACTCCCAAACATCATTTTGGTTCCAATGGAGTAGAATGGATGCTTCGCAACTTTGGTACCCCGAAATAGTGCACTCAGGCTCGAACACAAGTTTCTCATCTTTTTACATGCCGAAGGTTAGCGAAATGCTCTGAAACACTCCCAAACATCATTTTGGTTCCAATGGAGTAGAATGGATGCTTCCCAACTCTGGTACCCTGAAATAGTGCATTCAGGCCTGAAACACTAGTTTAGCATCTTTTACATGCCGAAGGTTAGCGAAATGCTCCGAAACACTCCCAAACATCATTTTGGTTCCAATGGAGTAGAATGGATGCTTCGCATGTTCGGTACCCCGAAATAGTGCATTCAGGCTCGAACACAAGTTTTGCATCTTTTTACGTGTTGAAGGTTAGCGAAATGCTCCGAAACACTCCCAAACATCATTTTGGGTCCAATGGAGTAGAATGGATGCTTCGCAAGTTCGGTACCCCGAAATAGTGCATTCAGGCTCGAACACAAGTTTTGCGTCTTTTACGTGCCGAAGGTTAGCGAAATGCTCTGAAACACTCCCAAACGTCATTTTGGTTCCAATGGAGTAGAATGGATGCTTCGCAACTTTGGTACCCCGAAATAGTGCATTCAGGCCCGAACACAAGTTTTGCATCTTTGTACGTGCTGAAGGTCAGCGGAATGCTCCGAAACACTCCCAAACATCATTTTGGTTCCAATGGAGTAGAATGGATGCTTCGCAACTTTGGTACCCCGAAATGCTGCACTCAGGCTCGAACACATGTTTCTCATCTTTTTACAAGCCGAAGGTTAGCGAAATGCTCTGAAACACTCCCAAACATCATTTTGGTTCCAATGGAGTAGAATGGATGCTTCCCAACTTTGGTACCCTGAAATAGTGCTTTCAGGCCTGAAACACTAGTTTTGCATCTTTTACGTGCCGAAGGTTAGCGAAATGCTCCGAAACACTCCCAAACATCATTTTGGTTCCAATGGAGTAGAATGGATGCTTCGCAACTTCGGTACCCCGAAATAGTGCATTCAGGCCCGAACACAAGTTTTGCATCATTTTACGTGTCGAAGGTTAGCGAAATGCTCTGAAACACTCCCAAACATCATTTTGGTTCCAATGGAGTAGAATGGATGCTTCGCAACTTTGGTACCCTGAAATTCTGCATTCAGGCTCGAACACAGGTTTTGCATCTTTTACGTGCCGAAGGTTAGCGAAATGCTCCGAAACACTCCCAAACATCATTTTCGGTCAAATGGATTAGAATGAATGCCTCACAACTTTGGTACCCGAAATAGTGCACTCAGGCTCGAACACAAGTTTTGCATCTTTTTACGTGCCGAAGGTTAGCGAAATGCTCCGAAACACTCCCAAACATCATTTTGGTTCCGATGGAGTAGAATGGATGCTTCGCAACTTCGGTACCCCGAAATAGTTCATTCAGTCCCGAAACACAAGTTTTGCATCTTTTTACGTGCTGAAGGATAGCGAAATGCTCCGAAACACTCCCAAACATTATTTTGGTTCCAATGGAGTAGAATGGATGCTTCCCAACTTTGGTACCCCGAAATAGTGCATTCAGGTCCGAACACAAGTTTTGCATCTTTTTACGTGCTGAAGGTTAGCGAAATGCGCCGAAACACTCCCAAACTTTATTTTGGTTCCAATGGAGTAGAATGGATGCTTCGCAACTTTGGTACCCCAAAATAGTGCAATCAGGCTCGAATACAAGTTTTGCATCTTTTTACATGTCGAAGGTTAGCGAAATGCTCCGAAACACTCTCAAACATCATTTTGGTTCTAATGGAGTAGAATGGATGCTTCCCAACTTTGGTTCCCCGAAATAGTGCATTCAGGCCCGAAACACAAGTTTTGCATCTTTTACGTGCGAAAGGTTAGCGAAATGCTCCGAAACACTCTCAAACATCATTTTGGTTCCAATGGAGTAGAATGGATGCTTCGCAACTTCGGTACCCCAAAATAGTGCATTCAGGCCCGAACACAAGTTTTGCATCTTTTTACGTGCTGAAGGTTAGTGAAATGCTCCGAAACACTCTCAAACATCATTTTGGTTCCAGTGGAGTTGAATGGATGCTTCGCAACTTTGGTTCCCCGAAATAGTGCATTCAGGCTCGAACACAAGTTTTGCATCTTTTATGTGCCGAAGGTTAGTGAAATGCTCCGAAACACTCCCAAATATCATTTTGTGTCGAATGGACTAGAATGGATGCTTCCCAACTTTTGTACCCCGAAACAGTGCACTCAGGCTCGAACACAAGTTTTGCATCTTTTTACATGCCGAAGGTTAGCGAAATGCTCTGAAACACTCCCAAACATCATTTTTGTTCCAATGGAGTAGAATGGATGCCTCGCAACTTCGGTACCCCAAAATAGTGTTCTCAGGCTCGAACAAAAGTTTTGCATGTTTTTACGTTTTGAAGTTTAGCGAAATGCTCTGAAACACTCCCAAACATCATTTTGGGTCCAGTAGAGTAGAATGGATGCTTCACAACTTTGGTAACCCCAAAATAGTGCATTCAGGCTCGAACACAAGTTTTGCATCTTTTACGTTTTGAAGTTTAGCGAAATGCTCTGAAACACTCCCAAACGTCATTTTGGTTCCAATGGAGTAGAATGGATGCTTCGCAACTTCGGTACCCCGAAATAGTGCATTCAGGCCCGAACACAAGTTTTGCATCTTTTTACGTGCTGAAGGTTAGCGAAATGCTCCGAAACACTCTCAAACATCATTTTTATTCCAATGGAGTAGAATTGATGCTTCGCAACTTTGGTACCCCGAAACAGTGCACTCAGGCTCGAACACAAGTTTCGCATCTTTTTACATGCTGAAGGTTAGCGAAATGCTCTAAAACACTCCCAAACGTCATTTTGGTTCCAATGGAGTAGAATGGATGCTTCGCAACTTCCGTACCCCAAAATAGTGCATTCAGGCCCGAACACAAGTTTTGCATCTTTTACGTGCCGAAGGTTAGCGAAATGCTCCGAAACACTCTCAAACATCGTTTTGGTTCCGGTGGAGTTGAATGGATGCTTCGCAACTTTGGTACCCCGAAATAGTGCATTCAGGCTCGAACACAAGTTTTGCATCTTTTACGTGCTGAAGGTTAGCGAAATGCTCCGAAACACTCCCAAATATCATTTTGGGTCGAATGGACTAGAATGGATGCTTCCCAACTTTGGTACCCTGAAACAGTGCACTCAGGCTCGAACACAAGTTTTGCATCTTTTTACATCCCAAAGGTTAGCGAAATGCTCTGAAACACTGCCAAACATCATTTTTGTTCCAATGGAGTAGAATGGATGCCTCGCAACTTCGGTGCCCCGAAATAGTGTGCTCAGGCTCGAACAATAGTTTTGCATCTTTTTACGTCTCGAAGGTTAGCGAAATGCTCTGAAACACTCCCAAACATCATTTTGGGTCCAATAGAGTAGAATGGATGCTTCACAACTTTGGTAACCCCAAAATAGTGCATTCAGGCTCGAACACAAGTTTTGCATCTTTTACGTGTCGAAGTTTAGCGAAATGCTCTGAAGCACTCCCAAACGTCATTTTGGTTCCAATGGAGTAGAATGGATGCTTCGCAACTTCGGTACCCCGAAATAGTGCTTTCAGGCCCGAACACAAGTTTTGCATTTTTTTACGTGCTCAAGGTTAGCGAAATGCTCCGAAACACTCCCAAACATCATTTTGGTTCCAATGGAGTAGAATGGATGCTTCGCAACTTTGGTACCCCGAAACAGTGCACTCAGGCTCGAACACAAGTTTCGCATCTTTTTACATGCCGAAGGTTAGCGAAATGCTCTAAAACACTCCCAAACATCATTTTGGTTCCAATGGAGTAGAATGGATGCTTCCCAACTTTGGTACCCTGAAATACTGCATTCAGGCTCGAACACAAGTTTTGCGTCTTGTACGTGCCAAAGGTTAGCGAAATGCTCTGAAACACTCCCAAACGTCATTTTGGTTCCAATGGAGTAGAATGCATGCTTCGCAACTTTGGTACCCCGAAATAGTGCATTCAGGCCCGAACACAAGTTTTGCATCTTTTTACGTGCTGAAGGTCAGCGGAATGCTCCGAAACACTCCCAAACATCATTTTGGTTCCAATGGAGTAGAATGGATGCTTCGCAACTTTGGTACCCCGAAATAGTGCACTCAGGCTCGAACACAAGTTTCGCATCTTTTTACATGCCGAAGGTTAGCGAAATGCTCTGAAACACTCCCAAACATCATTTTGGTTCCAATGGAGTAGAATAGATGCTTCCCAACTTTGGTACCCCGAAATAGTGCATTCAGGCCTGAAACACTAGTTTTACATCTTTTACGTGCCGAAGGTTAGCGAAATGCTCCGAAACACTCCCAAACGTCATTTTGGTTCCAATGGAGTAGAATGGATGCTTCGCAACTTCGGTACCCCGAAATAGTGCATTCAGGCCCGAACACAAGTTTTGCATCTTTTTACGTGCTGAAGGTTAGCGAAATGCTCCGAAACACTCTCAAACATCATTTTTATTCCAATGGAGTAGAATGGATGCTTCGCAACTTTGGTACCCCGAAACAGTGCACTCAGGCTCGAACACAAGTTTCGCATCTTTTTACATGCTGAAGGTTAGCGAAATGCTCTAAAACACTCCCAAACGTCATTTTGGTTCCAATGGAGTAGAATGGATGCTTCGCAACTTCGGTACCCCAAAATAGTGCATTCAGGCCCGAACACAAGTTTTGCATTTTTTTACGTGCTGAAGGTTAGTGAAATGCTCCGAAACACTCTCAAACATCGTTTTGGTTCCGGTGGAGTTGAATGGATGCTTCGCAACTTTGGTACCCCGAAATAGTGCATTCAGGCTCGAACACAAGTTTTGCATCTTTTACGTGCTGAAGGTTAGCGAAATGCTCCGAAACACTCCCAAATATCATTTTGGGTCGAATGGACTAGAATGGATGCTTCCCAACTTTGGTACCCTGAAACAGTGCACTCAGGCTCGAACACAAGTTTTGCATCTTTTTACATCCCAAAGGTTAGCGAAATGCTCTGAAACACTGCCAAACATCATTTTTGTTCCAATGGAGTAGAATGGATGCCTCGCAACTTCGGTGCCCCGAAATAGTGTGCTCAGGCTCGAACAATAGTTTTGCATCTTTTTACGTCTCGAAGGTTAGCGAAATGCTCTGAAACACTCCCAAACATCATTTTGGGTCCAATAGAGTAGAATGGATGCTTCACAACTTTGGTAACCCCAAAATAGTGCATTCAGGCTCGAACACAAGTTTTGCATCTTTTACGTGTCGAAGTTTAGCGAAATGCTCTGAAGCACTCCCAAACGTCATTTTGGTTCCAATGGAGTAGAATGGATGCTTCGCAACTTCGGTACCCCGAAATAGTGCTTTCAGGCCCGAACACAAGTTTTGCATTTTTTTACGTGCTCAAGGTTAGCGAAATGCTCCGAAACACTCCCAAACATCATTTTGGTTCCAATGGAGTAGAATGGATGCTTCGCAACTTTGGTACCCCGAAACAGTGCACTCAGGCTCGAACACAAGTTTCACATCTTTTTACATGCCGAAGGTTAGCGAAATGCTCTAAAACACTCCCAAACATCATTTTGGTTCCAATGGAGTAGAATGGATGCTTCCCAACTTTGGTACCCTGAAATACTGCATTCAGGCTCGAACACAAGTTTTGCGTCTTGTACGTGCCGAAGGTTAGCGAAATGCTCTGAAACACTCCCAAACGTCATTTTGGTTCCAATGGAGTAGAATGCATGCTCCGCAACTTTGGTACCCCGAAATAGTGCATTCAGGCCCGAACACAAGTTTTGCATCTTTTTACGTGCTGAAGGTCAGCGGAATGCTCCGAAACACTCCCAAACATCATTTTGGTTCCAATGGAGTAGAATGGATGCTTCGCAACTTTGGTACCCCGAAATAGTGCACTCAGGCTCGAACACAAGTTTCGCATCTTTTTACATGCCGAAGGTTAGCGAAATGCTCTGAAACACTCCCAAACATCATTTTGGTTCCAATGGAGTAGAATAGATGCTTCCCAACTTTGGTACCCCGAAATAGTGCATTCAGGCCTGAAACACTAGTTTTACATCTTTTACGTGCCGAAGGTTAGCGAAATGCTCCGAAACACTCCCAAACATCATTTTGGTTCCAATGGAGTAGAATGGATGCTTCGCAACTTCGGAACCCCGAAATAGTGCATTCAGGCCCGAACACAAGTTTTGCATCATTTTACGTGTCGAAGGTTAGCGAAATGCTCTGAAACACTCCCAAACATCATTTTGGTTCCAATGGAGTAGAATGGATGCTTCGCAACTTTGGTACCCTGAAATACTGCATTCAGGCTCGAACACAGGTTTTGCATCTTTTACGTGCCGAAGGTTAGCGAAATGCTCCGAAACACTCCCAAACATCATTTTGGGTCAAATGGATTAGAATGGATGCTTCACAACTTTGGTACCCGAAATAGTCCACTCAGGCTCGAACACAAGTTTTGCATCTTTTTACGTGCCGAAGGTTAGCGAAATGCACCGAAACACTCCCAAACATCATTTTGGTTCCGATGGAGTAGAATGGATGCTTCGCAACTTCAGTACCCCGAAATAGTTCATTCAGGCCCGAAACACAAGTTTTGCATATTTTTACGTGATGAAGGATAGCGAAATGCTCCGAAACACTCCCAAACATCATTTTGGTTCCAATGGAGTAGAATGGATGCTTCGCAACTTTGGTACCCCGAAATAGTGCATTCAGGTCCGAACACAAGTTTTGCATCTTTTTACGTGCTGAAGGTTGGCGAAATGCGCCGAAACACTCCCAAACATCATTTTGGTTCCAATGGAGTAGAATGGATGCTTCGCAACTTTGGTACCCCAAAATAGTGCAATCAGGCTCGAACACAAGTTTTGCATCTTTTTACATGTCGAAGGTTAGCGAAATGCTCTGAAACACTCCCAAACATCATTTTGGTTCCAATGGAGTAGAATGGATGCTTCCCAACTTTGGTACCCCGAAATAGTGCATTCAGGCCCGAAACACAAGTTTTGCATCTTTTTACGTGCTGAAGGTTAGTGAAATGCTCCGAAACACTCTCAAACATCATTTTGGTTCCAATGGAGTGGAATGGATGCTTCGCAACTTCGGTACCCCAAAATAGTGCATTCAGGCCCGAACACAAGTTTTGCATCTTTTTACGTGCTGAAGGTTAGTGAAATGCTCCGAAACACTCTCAAACATCATTTTGGTTCCAATGGAGTAGAATGGATGCTTCGCAACTTTGGCACCCCGAAATAGTGCATTCAGGCTCGAACACAAGTTTTGCATCTTTTACGTGCCGAAGGTTAGCGAAATGCTCCGAAACACTCCCAAATATCATTTTGGGTCGAATGGACTAGAATGGATGCTTCCCAACTTTAGTACCTCGATACAGTGCACTCAGGCTCGAACACAAGTTTTGCATCTTTTTACATGCCGAAGGTTTTGGAAATGCTCTGAAACACTCCCAAACATCATTTTGGTTCCAATGGAGTAGAATGGGTGCTTCCCAACTTTGGTACCCCGAAATAGAGCATTCAGGCCTGAAACACAAGTTTTGCATCTTTTTACGTGCTGAAGGTTAGCGAAATGCTCCAAAACACTCCCAAACATCATTTTGGTTCCAATGGAGTAGAATGGATGCTTCGCAACTTCGGTACCCCAAAATAGTGCATCCAGGCTCGAACACAAGTTTTGCATCTTTTACGTCCCAAAGGTTAGCGAAATGCTCTGAAACACTGCCAAACATCATTTTTGTTCCAATGGAGTAGAATGGATGCTTCGCAACTTCGGTACCCCGAAATAGTGCATTCAGGCCCGAACACAAGTTTTGCATCTTTTTACGTCTCGAAGGTTAGCGAAATGCTCCGAAACACTCCCAAACATCATTTTGGTTCCAA
Organism: Cenchrus fungigraminus; assembly: GCA_036936925.1. NCBI lineage: Eukaryota > Viridiplantae > Streptophyta > Magnoliopsida > Poales > Poaceae > Cenchrus > Cenchrus fungigraminus. Next base: position 52,309,932 of record CM072780.1, read on the forward strand.
TGGAGTAGAATGGATGCTTCGCAACTTTGGTAACCCCAAAAAAGTACATTCAGGCTCGAACACAAGTTTTGCATCTTTTACGTGTCGAAGTTTAGCGAAATAATCTGAAACACTCCCAAACGTCATTTTGGTTCTAATGGAGTAGAATGGATGCTTCGCAACTTCGGTACCCCGAAATAGTGCATTCAGGCCCGAACACAAGTTTTGCATCTTTTTACGTGCTGAAGGTTAGCGAAATGCTCCGAAACACTCCCAAACATCATTTTGGTTCCAATGGAGTAGAATGGATGCTTCCCAACTTTGGTACCCCGAAATAGAGCATTCAGGCCTGAAACACAAGTTTTGCATCTTTTTACGTGCTGAAGGTTAGCGAAATGCTCCAAAACACTCCCAAACATCATTTTGGTTCCAATGGAGTAGAATGGATGCTTCGCAACTTCGGTACCCCAAAATAGTGCATTCAGCCTCGAACACAAGTTTTGCATCTTTTACGTCCCAAAGGTTAGCGAAATGCTCTGAAACACTGCCAAACGTCATTTTTGTTCCAATGGAGTAGAATGGATGCCTCGCAACTTCGGTACCCCGAAATAGTGTGCTCAGGCTTGAACAAAAGTTTTGCATCTTTTTACGTCTCGAAGGTTAGCGAAATGCTCTGAAACACTCCCAAACATCATTTTGGGTCAAATAGAGTAGAATGGATGCTTCACAACTTTGGTAACCCCAAAATAGTACATTCAGGCTCGAACACAAGTTTTGCATCTTTTACATGTCGAAGTTTAGCGAAATAATCTGAAACACTCCCAAACATCATTTTTGTTCCAATGGAGTAGAATGGATGCTTCGCAACTTCGGTACCCCGAAATAGTGCATTCAGGCCCGAACACAAGTTTTGCATCTTTTTACGTGCTGAAGGTTAGCGAAATGCTCCGAAACACTCCCAAACATCATTTTGGTTCCAATGGAGTAGAATGGATGCTTCGCAACTTTGGTACCCCGAAACAGTGCACTCAGGCTCGAACACAAGTTTCGCATCTTTTTACATGCCGAAGGTTAGCGAAATGCTCTAAAACACTCCCAAACATCATTTTGGTTCCAATGGAGTAGAATGGATGCTTCGCAACTTCGGTACCTCAAAATAGTGCATTCAGGCCCGAAAACACAAGTTTTGTATCTTTTTACGTGCTGAAGGCTAGTGAAATGCTCCGAAGTACTCCCAAACATCATTTGGGGTCCAATGGAGTAGAATGGATGCTTCGCAAGTTCGGTACCCCGAAATAGTGCATTCAGGCTCGAACACAAGTTTTGCGTCTTTTACGTGCCGAAGGTTAGCGAAATGCTCTAAAACACTCCCAAACATCATTTTGGTTCCAATGGAGTAGAATGAATGCATCCCAACTTCGGTACCCCGAAATAGTGCATTCAGGCCCGAACACAAGTTTTGCATCTTTTTACTTGCTGAAGGTCAGCGGAATGCTCCGAAACACTCCCAAACATCATTTTGGTTCCAATGGAGTAGAATGGATGCTTCGCAACTTTGGTACCCCGAAAAAGTGCACTCAGGCTCGAACACAAGTATCGCATCTTTTTACATGCCGAAGGTTAGCGAAATGCTCTGAAACACTCCCAAACATCATTTTGGTTCCAATGGACTAGAATGGAAGCATCCCAACTTTGGTACCCCGAAATAGTACATTCAGACCTGAAACACTAGTTTTGCATCTTTTACGTGCCGAAGGTTAGCGAAATGCTCCGAAACACTCCCAAACATCATTTTGGTTCCAATGGAGTAGAATGGATGCTTCGCAACTTCGGTACCCCGAAATAGTGCATTCAGGCCCGAACACAAGTTTTGCATCATTTTACGTGTCGAAGGTTAGCGAAATGCTCTGAAACACTCCCAAACATCATTTTGGTTCCAGTGGAGTAGAATGGATGCTTCGCAACTTTGGTACCCCGAAATAGTGCATTCAGGCTCGAACACAAGTTTTGCATCTTTTACGTGCCGAAGGTTAGCGAAATGCTCCGAAACACTCCCAAATATCATTTTGGGTCGAATGGACTAGAATGGATGCTTCCCAACTTTAGTACCTCGATACAGTGCACTCAGGCTCGAACACAAGTTTTGCATCTTTTTACATGCCGAAGGTTTTGGAAATGCTCTGAAACACTCCCAAACATCATTTTGGTTCCAATGGAGTAGAATGGGTGCTTCCCAACTTTGGTACCCCGAAATAGAGCATTCAGGCCTGAAACACAAGTTTTGCATCTTTTTACGTGCTGAAGGTTAGCGAAATGCTCCAAAACACTCCCAAACATCATTTTGGTTCCAATGGAGTAGAATGGATGCTTCGCAACTTCGGTACCCCAAAATAGTGCATCCAGGCTCGAACACAAGTTTTGCATCTTTTACGTCCCAAAGGTTAGCGAAATGCTCTGAAACACTGCCAAACATCATTTTTGTTCCAATGGAGTAGAATGGATGCCTCTCAACTTCGGTACCCCGAAATAGTGTGCTCAGGCTTGAACAAAAGTTTTGCATCTTTTTACGTCTCGAAGGTTAGCGAAATGCTCTGAAACACTCCCAAACATCATTTTGGGTCCAATAGAGTAGAATGGATGCTTCACAACTTTGGTAACCCCAAAATAGTACATTCAGGCTCGAACACAAGTTTTGCATCTTTTACGTGTCGAAGTTTAGCGAAATAATCTGAAACACTCCCAAACGTCATTTTGGTTCTAATGGAGTAGAATGGATGCTTCGCAACTTCGGTACCCCGAAATAGTGCATTCAGGCCCGAACACAAGTTTTGCATCTTTTTACGTGCTGAAGGTTAGCGAAATGCTCCGAAACACTCCCAAACATCATTTTGGTTCCAATGGAGTAGAATGGATGCTTCGCAACTTTGGTACCCCGAAACAGTGCACTCAGGCTCGAACACAAGTTTCGCATCTTTTTACATGCCGAAGGTTAGCGAAATGCTCTAAAACACTCCCAAACATCATTTTGGTTCCAATGGAGTAGAATGGATGCTTCCCAACTTTGGTACCCCGAAATAGAGCATTCAGGCCTGAAACACAAGTTTTACATCTTTTTACGTGCTGAAGGTTAGCGAAGTGCTCCAAAACACTCCCAAACATAATTTTGATTCCAATGGAGTAGAATGGATGCTTCGCAACTTCGGTACCTCGAAATAGTGCATTCAGGCCCGAAAACACAAGTTTTGTATCTTTTTACGTGCTGAAGGTTAGTGAAATGCTCCGAAACACTCCCAAACATCATTTGGGGTCCAATGGAGTAGAATGGATGCTTCGCAAGTTCGGTACCCCGAAATAGTGCATTCAGGCTCGAACACAAGTTTTGCGTCTCTTACGTGCCGAAGGTTAGCGAAATGCTCTGAAACACTCCCAAACGTCATTTTGGTTCCAATGGAGTAGAATGGATGCTTCGCAACTTCGGTACCCTGAAATAGTGCATTCAGGCCCGAACACAAGTTTTGCATCTTTTTACTTATTGAAGGTCTGCGGAATGCTCCGAAACACTCCCAAACATCATTTTGGTTCCAATGGAGTAGAATGGATGCTTCGCAACTTTGGTACCCCGAAATAGTGCACTCAGGCTCGAACACAAATTTTGCATCTTTTACGTGCCGAAGGTTAGCGAAATGCTCCGAAACACTCCCAAATATCATTTTGGGTCGAATGGACTAGAATGGATGCTTCCCAACTTTAGTACCCCGAAACAGTGCACTCAGGCTCGAACACAAGTTTTGCATCTTTTGACATGCCGAAGGTTTTGGAAATGCTCTGAAACACTCCCAAACATCATTTTGGTTCCAATGGAGTAGAATGGATGCTTCCCAACTTTGGTACCCCGAAATAGAGCATTCAGGCCTGAAACACAAGTTTTGCATCTTTTTACGTGCTGAAGGTTAGCGAAATGCTCCAAAACACTCCCAAACATCATTTTGGTTCCAATGGAGTAGAATGGATGCTTCGCAACTTCGGTACCCCAAAATAGTGCATTCAGCCTCGAACACAAGTTTTGCATCTTTTACGTCCCAAAGGTTAGCGAAATGCTCTGAAACACTGCCAAACGTCATTTTTGTTCCAATGGAGTAGAATGGATGCCTCGCAACTTCGGTACCCCGAAATAGTGTGCTCAGGCTTGAACAAAAGTTTTGCATCTTTTTACGTCTCGAAGGTTAGCGAAATGCTCTGAAACACTCCCAAACATCATTTTGGGTCAAATAGAGTAGAATGGATGCTTCACAACTTTGGTAACCCCAAAATAGTACATTCAGGCTCGAACACAAGTTTTGCATCTTTTACATGTCGAAGTTTAGCGAAATAATCTGAAACACTCCCAAACGTCATTTTGGTTCTAATGGAGTAGAATGGATGCTTCGCAACTTCGGTACCCCGAAATAGTGCATTCAGGCCCGAACACAAGTTTTGCATCTTTTTACGTGCTGAAGGTTAGCGAAATGCTCCGAAACACTCCCAAACATCATTTTGGTTCCAATGGAGTAGAATGGATGCTTCGCAACTTTGGTACCCCGAAACAGTGCACTCAGGCTCGAACACAAGTTTCGCATCTTTTTACATGCCGAAGGTTAGCGAAATGCTCTAAAACACTCCCAAACATCATTTTGGTTCCAATGGAGTAGAATGGATGCTTCCCAACTTTGGTACCCCGAAATAGAGCATTCAGGCCTGAAACACAAGTTTTACATCTTTTTACGTGCTGAAGGTTAGCGAAGTGCTCCAAAACACTCCCAAACATAATTTTGATTCCAATGGAGTAGAATGGATGCTTCGCAACTTCGGTACCTCAAAATAGTGCATTCAGGCCCGAAAACACAAGTTTTGTATCTTTTTACGTGCTGAAGGTTAGTGAAATGCTCCGAAACACTCCCAAACATCATTTGGGGTCCAATGGAGTAGAATGGATGCTTCGCAAGTTCGGTACCCCGAAATAGTGCATTCAGGCTCGAACACAAGTTTTGCGTCTTTTACGTGCCGAAGGTTAGCGAAATGCTCTGAAACACCCCCAAACGTCATTTTGGTTCCAATGGAGTAGAATGGATGCTTCGCAACTTCGGTACCCTGAAATAGTGCATTCAGGCCCGAACACAAGTTTTGCATCTTTTTACTTGCTGAAGGTCAGCGGAATGCTCCGAAACACTCCCAAACATCATTTTGGTTCCAATGGAGTAGAATGGATGCTTCGCAACTTTGGTACCCCGAAAAAGTGCATTCAGGCTCGAACACAAGTTTCGCATCTTTTTACATGCCGAAGGTTAGCGAAATGCTCTGAAACACTCCCAAACATCATTTTGGTTCCAATGGACTAGAATGGAAGCATCCCAACTTTGGTACCCCGAAATAGTACATTCAGACCTGAAACACTAGTTTTGCATCTTTTACGTGCCGAAGGTTAGCGAAATGCTCCGAAACACTCCCAAACATCATTTTGGTTCCAATGGAGTAGAATGGATGCTTCGCAACTTCGGTACCCCGAAATAGTGCATTCAGGCCCGAACACAAGTTTTGCATCATTTTACGTGTCGAAGGTTAGCGAAATGCTCTGAAACACTCCCAAACATCATTTTGGTTCCAGTGGAGTAGAATGGATGCTTCGCAACTTTGGTACCCTGAAATACTACATTCAGGCTCGAACACAGGTTTTGCATCTTTTACGTGCCGACGGTTAGCGAAATGCTCCGAAACACTCCCAAACATCATTTTGGGTCAAATGGATTAGAATGGATGCTTCACAACTTTGGTACCCGAAATAGTGCACTCAGGCTCGAACACAAGTTTTGCATCTTTTTACGTGCCGAAGGTTAGCGAAATGCTCCGAAACACTCCCAAATATCATTTTGGTTCCAATGGAGTAGAATGGATGCTTCCCAACTTTGGTACCCCGAAATAGTGCATTCAGGCCTGAAACACAAGTTTTGCATCTTTTTACGTGCTGAAGGTTAGCGAAATGCTCCAAAACACTCCCAAACATCATTTTGGTTCCAATGGAGTAGAATGGATGCTTCGCAACTTCGGTACCCCGGAATAGTGCATTCAGGCTCGAACACAAGTTTTGCATCTTTTACGTCCCAAAGGTTAGCGAAATGCTCTGAAACACTGCCAAACATCATTTTTGTTCCAATGGAGTAGAATGGATGCCTCGCAACTTCGGTACCCCGAAATAGTGTGCTCAGGCTTGAACAAAAGTTTTGCATCTTTTTACGTCTCGAAGGTTAGCGAAATGCTCTGAAACACTCCCAAACATCATTTTGGGTCCAATAGAGTAGAATGGATGCTTCACAACTTTGGTAACCCCAAAATAGTGCATTCAGGCTCGAACACAAGTTTTGCATCTTTTACGTGTCGAAGTCTAGCGAAATGCTCTGAAACACTCCCAAACGTCATTTTGGTTCCAATGGAGTAGAATGGATGCTTCGCAACTTCGGTACCCCGAAATAGTGCATTCAGGCCCGAACACAAGTTTTGCATCTTTTTACGTGCTGAAGGTTAGCGAAATGCTCCGAAACACTCCCAAACATCATTTTGGTTCCAATGGAGTAGAATGGATGCTTCGCAACTTTGGTACCCCGAAACAGTGCACTCAGGCTCGAACACAAGTTTCACATCTTTTTACATGCCGAAGGTTAGCGAAATGCTCTAAAACACTCCCAAACATCATTTTGGTTCCAATGGAGTAGAATGGATGCTTCCCAACTTTGGTACCCCGAAATAGAGCATTCAGGCCTGAAACACAAGTTTTACATCTTTTTACGTGCTGAAGGTTAGCGAAGTGCTCCAAAACACTCCCAAACATAATTTTGATTCCAATGGAGTAGAATGGATGCTTCGCAACTTCGGTACCTCAAAATAGTGCATTCAGGCCCGAAAACACAAGTTTTGTATCTTTTTACGTGCTGAAGGTTAGTGAAATGCTCCGAAACACTCCCAAACATCATTTGGGGTCCAATGGAGTAGAATGGATGCTTCGCAAGTTCGGTACCCCGAAATAGTGCATTCAGGCTCGAACACAAGTTTTGCGTCTTTTACGTGCCGAAGGTTAGCGAAATGCTCTGAAACACTCCCAAACGTCATTTTGGTTCCAATGGAGTAGAATGGATGCTTCGCAACTTCGGTACCCTGAAATAGTGCATTCAGGCCCGAACACAAGTTTTGCATCTTTTTACTTGCTGAAGGTCAGCGGAATGCTCCGAAACACTCCCAAACATCATTTTGGTTCCAATGGAGTAGAATGGATGCTTCGCAACTTTGGTACCCCGAAAAAGTGCACTCAGGCTCGAACACAAGTTTCGCATCTTTTTACATGCCGAAGGTTAGCGAAATGCTCTGAAACACTCCCAAACATCATTTTGGTTCCAATGGACTAGAATGGAAGCATCCCAACTTTGGTACCCCGAAATAGTACATTCAGACCTGAAACACTAGTTTTGCATCTTTTACGTGCCGAAGGTTAGCGAAATGCTCCGAAACACTCCCAAACATCATTTTGGTTCCAATGGAGTAGAATGGATGCTTCGCAACTTCGGTACCCCGAAATAGTGCATTCAGGCCCGAACACAAGTTTTGCATCATTTTACGTGTCGAAGGTTAGCGAAATGCTCTGAAACACTCCCAAACATCATTTTGGTTCCAGTGGAGTAGAATGGATGCTTCGCAACTTTGGTACCCTGAAATACTACATTCAGGCTCGAACACAGGTTTTGCATCTTTTACGTGCCGACGGTTAGCGAAATGCTCCGAAACACTCCCAAACATCATTTTGGGTCAAATGGATTAGAATGGATGCTTCACAACTTTGGTACCCGAAATAGTGCACTCAGGCTCGAACACAAGTTTTGCATCTTTTTACGTGCCGAAGGTTAGCGAAATGCTCCGAAACACTCCCAAATATCATTTTGGTTCCAATGGAGTAGAATGGATGCTTCCCAACTTTGGTACCCCGAAATAGTGCATTCAGGCCTGAAACACAAGTTTTGCATCTTTTTACGTGCTGAAGGTTAGCGAAATGCTCCAAAACACTCCCAAACATCATTTTGGTTCCAATGGAGTAGAATGGATGCTTCGCAACTTCGGTACCCCGGAATAGTGCATTCAGGCTCGAACACAAGTTTTGCATCTTTTACGTCCCAAAGGTTAGCGAAATGCTCTGAAACACTGCCAAACATCATTTTTGTTCCAATGGAGTAGAATGGATGCCTCGCAACTTCGGTACCCCGAAATAGTGTGCTCAGGCTTGAACAAAAGTTTTGCATCTTTTTACGTCTCGAAGGTTAGCGAAATGCTCTGAAACACTCCCAAACATCATTTTGGGTCCAATAGAGTAGAATGGATGCTTCACAACTTTGGTAACCCCAAAATAGTGCATTCAGGCTCGAACACAAGTTTTGCATCTTTTACGTGTCGAAGTCTAGCGAAATGCTCTGAAACACTCCCAAACGTCATTTTGGTTCCAATGGAGTAGAATGGATGCTTCGCAACTTCGGTACCCCGAAATAGTGCTTTCAGGCCCGAACACAAGTTTTGCATCTTTTTACGTGCTGAAGGTTAGCGAAATGCTCCGAAACACTCCCAAACATCATTTTGGTTCCAATGGAGTAGAATGGATGCTTCGCAACTTTGGTACCCCGAAACAGTGCACTCAGGCTCGAACACAAGTTTCGCATCTTTTTACATGCCGAAGGTTAGCGAAATGCTCTAAAACACTCCCAAACATCATTTTGGTTCCAATGGAGTAGAATGGATGCTTCCCAACTTTGGTACCCCGAAATAGAGCATTCAGGCCTGAAACACAAGTTTTACATCTTTTTACGTGCTGAAGGTTAGCGAAATGCTCCAAAACACTCCCAAACATAGTTTTGATTCCAATGGAGTAGAATGGATGCTTCGCAACTTCGGTACCTCGAAATAGTGCATTCAGGCCCGAAAACACAAGTTTTGTATCTTTTTACGTGCTGAAGGTTAGTGAAATGCTCCGAAACACTCCCAAACATCATTTGGGGTCCAATGGAGTAGAATGGATGCTTCGCAAGTTCGGTACCCCGAAATAGTGCATTCAGGCTCGAACACAAATTTTGCGTCTTTTACGTGCCGAAGGTTAGCGAAATGCTCTGAAACATTCCCAAATGTCATTTTGGTTCCAATGGAGTAGAATGGATGCTTCGCAACTTCGGTACCCCGAAATAGTGCATTCAGGCCCAAACACAAGTTTTGCATCTTTTTACTTGCTGAAGGTCAGCGGAATGCTCCGAAACACTCCCAAACATCATTTTGGTTCCAATGGAGTAGAATGGATGCTTCGCAACTTTGGTACCCCGAAATAGTGCACTCAGGCTCGAACACAAGTTTCGCATCTTTTTACATGCCGAAGGTTAGCGAAATGCTCTGAAACACTCCCAAACATCATTTTGGTTCCAATGGAGTAGAATGGATGCTTCCCAACAGTGGTACCCCGAAATAGTGCATTCAGGCCTGAAACACTAGTTTTGCATCTTTTACGTACCGAAGGTTAGCGAAATGCTCCGAAACACTCCCAAACATCATTTTGGTTCCAATGGAGTAGAATGGATGCTTCGCAACTTCGGTACCCTGAAATAGTGCATTCAGGCCCGAACACAAGTTTTGCATCATTTTACGTGTCGAAGGTTAGCGAAATGCTCTCAAACACTCCCAAACATCATTTTGGTTCCAGTGGAGTAGAATGGATGCTTCGCAACTTTGGTACCCTGAAATACTGCATTCAGGCTCGAACACAGGTTTTGCATCTTTTACGTGTCGAAGTTTAGCGAAATAATCTGAAACACTCCCAAACGTCATTTTGGTTCTAATGGAGTAGAATGGATGCTTCGCAACTTCGGTACCCCGAAATAGTGCATTCAGGCCCGAACACAAGTTTTGCATCTTTTTACGTGCTGAAGGTGAGCGAAATGCTCCGAAACACTCCCAAACATCATTTTGGTTCCAATGGAGTAGAATGGATGCTTCGCAACTTTGGTACCCCGAAACAGTGCACTCAGGCTCGAACACAAGTTTCGCATCTTTTTACATGCCGAAGGTTAGCGAAATGCTCTAAAACACTCCCAAACATCATTTTGGTTCCAATGGAGTAGAATGGATGCTTCCCAACTTTGGTACCCCGAAATAGAGCATTCAGGCCTGAAACACAAGTTTTACATCTTTTTACGTGCTGAAGGTTAGCGAAGTGCTCCAAAACACTCCCAAACATAATTTTGATTCCAATGGAGTAGAATGGATGCTTCGCAACTTCGGTACCTCGAAATAGTGCATTCAGGCCCGAAAACACAAGTTTTGTATCTTTTTACGTGCTGAAGGTTAGTGAAATGCTCCGAAACACTCCCAAACATCATTTGGGGTCCAATGGAGTAGAATGGATGCTTCGCAAGTTCGGTACCCCGAAATAGTGCATTCAGGCTCGAACACAAGTTTTGCGTCTCTTACGTGCCGAAGGTTAGCGAAATGCTCTGAAACACTCCCAAACGTCATTTTCGTTCCAATGGAGTAGAATGGATGCTTCGCAACTTCGGTACCCTGAAATAGTGCATTCAGGCCCGAACACAAGTTTTGCATCTTTTTACTTATTGAAGGTCAGCGGAATGCTCCGAAACACTCCCAAACATCATTTTGGTTCCAATGGAGTAGAATGGATGCTTCGCAACTTTGGTACCCCGAAATAGTGCACTCAGGCTCGAACACAAATTTTGCATCTTTTACGTGCCGAAGGTTAGCGAAATGCTCCGAAACACTCCCAAATATCATTTTGGGTCGAATGGACTAGAATGGATGCTTCCCAACTTTAGTACCCCGAAACAGTGCACTCAGGCTCGAACACAAGTTTTGCATCTTTTGACATGCCGAAGGTTTTGGAAATGCTCTGAAACACTCCCAAACATCATTTTGGTTCCAATGGAGTAGAATGGATGCTTCCCAACTTTGGTACCCCGAAATAGAGCATTCAGGCCTGAAACACAAGTTTTGCATCTTTTTACGTGCTGAAGGTTAGCGAAATGCTCCAAAACACTCCCAAACATCATTTTGGTTCCAATGGAGTAGAATGGATGCTTCGCAACTTCGGTACCCCAAAATAGTGCATTCAGCCTCGAACACAAGTTTTGCATCTTTTACGTCCCAAAGGTTAGCGAAATGCTCTGAAACACTGCCAAACGTCATTTTTGTTCCAATGGAGTAGAATGGATGCCTCGCAACTTCGGTACCCCGAAATAGTGTGCTCAGGCTTGAACAAAAGTTTTGCATCTTTTTACGTCTCGAAGGTTAGCGAAATGCTCTGAAACACTCCCAAACATCATTTTGGGTCAAATAGAGTAGAATGGATGCTTCACAACTTTGGTAACCCCAAAATAGTACATTCAGGCTCGAACACAAGTTTTGCATCTTTTACATGTCGAAGTTTAGCGAAATAATCTGAAACACTCCCAAACGTCATTTTGGTTCTAATGGAGTAGAATGGATGCTTCGCAACTTCGGTACCCCGAAATAGTGCATTCAGGCCCGAACACAAGTTTTGCATCTTTTTACGTGCTGAAGGTTAGCGAAATGCTCCGAAACACTCCCAAACATCATTTTGGTTCCAATGGAGTAGAATGGATGCTTCGCAACTTTGGTACCCCGAAACAGTGCACTCAGGCTCGAACACAAGTTTCACATCTTTTTACATGCCGAAGGTTAGCGAAATGCTCTAAAACACTCCCAAACATCATTTTGGTTCCAATGGAGTAGAATGGATGCTTCCCAACTTTGGTACCCCGAAATAGAGCATTCAGGCCTGAAACACAAGTTTTACATCTTTTTACGTGCTGAAGGTTAGCGAAGTGCTCCAAAACACTCCCAAACATAATTTTGATTCCAATGGAGTAGAATGGATGCTTCGCAACTTCGGTACCTCAAAATAGTGCATTCAGGCCCGAAAACACAAGTTTTGTATCTTTTTACGTGCTGAAGGTTAGTGAAATGCTCCGAAAGACTCCCAAACATCATTTGGGGTCCAATGGAGTAGAATGGATGCTTCGCAAGTTCGGTACCCCGAAATAGTGCATTCAGGCTCGAACACAAGTTTTGCGTCTTTTACGTGCCGAAGGTTAGCGAAATGCTCTGAAACACTCCCAAACGTCATTTTGGTTCCAATGGAGTAGAATGGATGCTTCGCAACTTCGGTACCCTGAAATAGTGCATTCAGGCCCGAACACAAGTTTTGCATCTTTTTACTTGCTGAAGGTCAGCGGAATGCTCCGAAACACTCCCAAACATCATTTTGGTTCCAATGGAGTAGAATGGATGCTTCGCAACTTTGGTACCCCGAAAAAGTGCACTCAGGCTCGAACACAAGTTTCGCATCTTTTTACATGCCGAAGGTTAGCGAAATGCTCTGAAACACTCCCAAACATCATTTTGGTTCCAATGGACTAGAATGGAAGCATCCCAACTTTGGTACCCCGAAATAGTACATTCAGACCTGAAACACTAGTTTTGCATCTTTTACGTGCCGAAGGTTAGCGAAATGCTCCGAAACACTCCCAAACATCATTTTGGTTCCAATGGAGTAGAATGGATGCTTCGCAACTTCGGTACCCCGAAATAGTGCATTCAGGCCCGAACACAAGTTTTGCATCATTTTACGTGTCGAAGGTTAGCGAAATGCTCTGAAACACTCCCAAACATCATTTTGGTTCCAGTGGAGTAGAATGGATGCTTCGCAACTTTGGTACCCTGAAATACTACATTCAGGCTCGAACACAGGTTTTGCATCTTTTACGTGTCGACGGTTAGCGAAATGCTCCGAAACACTCCCAAACATCATTTTGGGTCAAATGGATTAGAATGGATGCTTCACAACTTTGGTACCCGAAATAGTGCACTCAGGCTCGAACACAAGTTTTGCATCTTTTTACGTGCCGAAGGTTAGCGAAATGCTCCGAAACACTCCCAAATATCATTTTGGTTCCAATGGAGTAGAATGGATGCTTCCCAACTTTGGTACCCCGAAATAGTGCATTCAGGCCTGAAACACAAGTTTTGTATCTTTTTACGTGCTGAAGGTTAGCGAAATGCTCCAAAACACTCCCAAACATCATTTTGGTTCCAATGGAGTAGAATGGATGCTTCGCAACTTCGGTACCCCGGAATAGTGCATTCAGGCTTGAACACAAGTTTTGCATCTTTTACGTCCCAAAGGTTAGCGAAATGCTCTGAAACACTGCCAAACATCATTTTTGTTCCAATGGAGTAGAATGGATGCCTCGCAACTTCGGTACCCCGAAATAGTGTGCTCAGGCTTGAACAAAAGTTTTGCATCTTTTTACGTCTCGAAGGTTAGCGAAATGCTCTGAAACACTCCCAAACATCATTTTGGGTCCAATAGAGTAGAATGGATGCTTCACAACTTTGGTAACCCCAAAATAGTGCATTCAGGCTCGAACACAAGTTTTGCATCTTTTACGTGTCGAAGTCTAGCGAAATGCTCTGAAACACTCCCAAACGTCATTTTGGTTCCAATGGAGTAGAATGGATGCTTCGCAACTTCGGTACCCCGAAATAGTGCTTTCAGGCCCGAACACAAGTTTTGCATCTTTTTACGTGCTGAAGGTTAGCGAAATGCTCCGAAACACTCCCAAACATCATTTTGGTTCCAATGGAGTAGAATGGATGCTTCGCAACTTTGGTACCCCGAAACAGTGCACTCAGGCTCGAACACAAGTTTCGCATCTTTTTACATGCCGAAGGTTAGCGAAATGCTCTAAAACACTCCCAAACATCATTTTGGTTCCAATGGAGTAGAATGGATGCTTCCCAACTTTGGTACCCCGAAATAGAGCATTCAGGCCTGAAACACAAGTTTTACATCTTTTTACGTGCTGAAGGTTAGCGAAATGCTCCAAAACACTCCCAAACATAGTTTTGATTCCAATGGAGTAGAATGGATGCTTCGCAACTTCGGTACCTCGAAATAGTGCATTCAGGCCCGAAAACACAAGTTTTGTATCTTTTTACGTGCTGATGGTTAGTGAAATGCTCCGAAACACTCCCAAACATCATTTGGGGTCCAATGGAGTAGAATGGATGCTTCGCAAGTTCGGTACCCCGAAATAGTGCATTCAGGCTCGAACACAAATTTTGCGTCTTTTACGTGCCGAAGGTTAGCGAAATGCTCTGAAACACTCCCAAATGTCATTTTGGTTCCAATGGAGTAGAATGGATGCTTCACAACTTCGGTACCCCGAAATAGTGCATTCTGGCCCAAACACAAGTTTTGCATCTTTTTACTTGCTGAAGGTCAGCGGAATGCTCCGAAACACTCCCAAACATCATTTTGGTTCCAATGGAGTAGAATGGATGCTTCGCAACTTTGGTACCCCGAAATAGTGCACTCAGGCTCGAACACAAGTTTCGCATCTTTTTACATGCCGAAGGTTAGCGAAATGCTCTGAAACACTCCCAAACATCATTTTGGTTCCAATGGAGTAGAATGGATGCTTCCCAACATTGGTACCCCGAAATAGTGCATTCAGGCCTGAAACACTAGTTTTGCATCTTTTACGTACCGAAGGTTAGCGAAATGCTCCGAAACACTCCCAAACATCATTTTGGTTTCAATGGAGTAGAATGGATGCTTCGCAAGTTCGGTACCCTGAAATAGTGCATTCAGGCCCGAACACAAGTTTTGCATCATTTTACGTGTCGAAGGTTAGCGAAATGCTCTCAAACACTCCCAAACATCATTTTGGTTCCAGTGGAGTAGAATGGATGCTTCGCAACTTTGGTACCCTGAAATACTGCATTCAGGCTCGAACACAGGTTTTGCATCTTTTACGTGCCGAAGGTTAGCGAAATGCTCCGAAACACTCCCAAACATCATTTTGGGTCAAATGGATTAGAATGGATGCTTCACAACTTTGGTACCCGAAATAGTGCACTCAGGCCCGAACACAAGTTTTGCATCTTTTCACGTGCCGAAGGTTAGCGAAATGCTCCGAAACACTCCCAAACATCATTTTGGTTCCGATGGAGTAGAATGGATGCTTCTCAACTTCGGTACCCCGAAATAGTTCATTCAGGCCCGAAACACAAGTTTTGCATCTTTTTACGTGCTGAAGGATAGCGAAATGCTCCGAAACACTCCCAAACATCATTTTGGTTCCAATGGAGTAGACTTGATGCTTCGCAATTTTGGTACCCCGAAATAGTGCAATCAGGTCCGAACACAAGTTTTGCATCTTTTTACGTGCTGAAGGTTAGCGAAATGCGCCGAAACACTCCCAAACATCATTTTGGTTCCAATGGAGTAGAATGGATGGTTCGCAACTTTGGTTCCCTAAAATAGTGCAATCAGGCTCGAACACAAGTTTTGCATCTTTTTACATGTCGAAGGTTAGCGAAATGCTCTGAAACACTCCCAAACATCATTTTGGTTCCAATGGAGTAGAATGGATGCTTCCCAACTTTGGTACCTCGAAATAGTGCATTCAGGCCCGAAACACAAGTTTTGCATCTTTTACGTGCCAAAGGTTAGCGAAATGCTCCGAAACACTCTCAAACATCATTTTGGTTCCAATGGAGTAGAATGGAGGCTTCGCAACTTCGGTACCCCAAAATAGTGCATTCAGGCCCGAACACAAGTTTTGCATCTTTTTACGTGCTGAAGGTTAGTGAAATGCTCTGAAACACTCTCAAACATCATTTTGGTTCCAATGGAGTAGAATGGACGCTTCGCAACTTTGGTACCCCGAAATAGTGCATTCAGGCTCGAACACAAGTTTTGCATCTTTTACGTGCCGAAGGTTAGCGAAATGCTCCGAAACACTCCCAAATATCATTTTGGTTCCAATGGAGTAGAATGGATGCTTCCCAACTTTGGTACCCCGAAATAGTGCATTCAGGCCAGAAACACAAGTTTTGCATCTTTTTACGTGCTGAAGGTTAGCGAAATGCTCCAAAACACTCCCAAACATCATTTTGGTTCCAATGGAGTAGAATGGATGCTTCGCAACTTCGGTACCCCAGAATAGTGCATTCAGGCTCGAACACAAGTTTTGCATCTTTTACGTCCCAAAGGTTAGCGAAATGCTCTGAAACACTGCCAAACATCATTTTTGTTCCAATGGAGTAGAATGGATGCCTCGCAACTTCGGTACCCCGAAATAGTGTGCTCAGGCTTGAACAAAAGTTTTGCATCTTTTTACGTCTCGAAGGTTAGCGAAATGCTCTGAAACACTCCCAAACATCATTTTGGGTCCCATAGAGTAGAATGGATGCTTCACAACTTTGGTAACCCCAAAATAGTGCATTCAGGCTCGAACACAAGTTTTGCATCTTTTACGTGTCGAAGTCTAGCGAAATGCTCTGAAACACTCCCAAACGTCATTTTGGTTCCAATGGAGTAGAATGGATGCTTCGCAACTTCGGTACCCCGAAATAGTGCTTTCAGGCCCGAACACTAGTTTTGCATCTTTTTACGTGCTGAAGGTTAGCGAAATGCTCCGAAACACTCCCAAACATCATTTTGGTTCCAATGGAGTAGAATGGATGCTTCGCAACTTTGGTACCCCGAAACAGTGCACTCAGGCTCGAACACAAGTTTCGCATCTTTTTACATGCCGAAGGTTAGCGAAATGCTCTAAAACACTCCCAAACATCATTTTGGTTCCAATGGAGTAGAATGGATGCTTCCCAACTTTGGTACCCCGAAATATAGCATTCAGGCCTGAAACACAAGTTTTACATCTTTTTACGTGCTGAAGGTTAGCGAAATGCTCCAAAACACTCCCAAACATAGTTTTGATTCCAATGGAGTAGAATGGATGCTTCGCAACTTCGGTACCTCGAAATAGTGCATTCAGGCCCGAAAACACAAGTTTTGTATCTTTTTACGTGCTGAAGGTTAGTGAAATGCTCCGAAACACTCCCAAACATCATTTGGGGTCCAATGGAGTAGAATGGATGCTTCGCAAGTTCGGTACCCCGAAATAGTGCATTCAGGCTCGAACACAAGTTTTGCGTCTTTTACGTGCCGAAGGTTAGCGAAATGCTCTGAAACACTCCCAAATGTCATTTTGGTTCCAATGGAGTAGAATGGATGCTTCGCAACTTCGGTACCCCGAAATAGTGCATTTAGGCCCAAACACAAGTTTTGCATCTTTTTACTTGCTGAAGGTCAGCGGAATGCTCCGAAACACTCCCAAACATCATTTTGGTTCCAATGGAGTAGAATGGATGCTTCGCAACTTTGGTACCCCGAAATAGTGCACTCAGGCTCGAACACAAGTTTCGCATCTTTTTACATGCCGAAGGTTAGCGAAATGCTCTGAAACACTCCCAAACATCATTTTGGTTCCAATGGAGTAGAATGGATGCTTCCCAACATTGGTACCCCGAAATAGTGCATTCAGGCCTGAAACACTAGTTTTGGATCTTTTACGTGCCGAAGGTTAGCGAAATGCTCCGAAACACTCCCGAACATCATTTTGGTTCCAATGGAGTAGAATGGATGCTTCCCAACTTTGGTACCCCGAAATAGTGCATTCAGGCCTGAAACACAAGTTTTCCATCTTTTTACGTGCTGAAGGTTAGCGAAATGCTCCAAAACACTCCCAAACATCATTTTGATTCCAATGGAGTAGAATGGATGCTTCGCAACTTCGGTACCCTGAAATAGTGCATTCTGGCCCGAACACAAGTTTTGCATCATTTTACGTGTCGAAGGTTAGCGAAATGCTCTCAAACACTCCCAAACATCATTTTGGTTCCAGTGGAGTAGAATGGATGCTTCGCAACTTTGGTACCCTGAAATACTGCATTCAGGCTCAAACACAGGTTTTGCATCTTTTACGTGCCGAAGGTTAGCGAAATGCTCCGAAACACTACCAAACATCATTTTGGGTCAAATGGATTAGAATGGATGCTTCACAACTTTGGTACCCGAAATAGTGCACTCAGGCCCGAACACAAGTTTTGCATCTTTTCACGTGCCGAAGGTTAGCGAAATGCTCCGAAACACTCCCAAACATCATTTTGGTTCCGATGGAGTAGAATGGATGCTTCCCAACTTTGGTACCCCGAAATAGTGCATTCAGGCCCGAAACACAAGTTTTGCATCTTTTACGTGCCAAAGGTTAGCGAAATGCTCCGAAACACTCTCAAACATCATTTTGGTTCCAATGGAGTAGAATGGATGCTTCGCAACTTCGGTACCCCAAAATAGTGCATTCAGGCCCGAACACAAGTTTTGCATTTTTTACGTGCTGAAGGTTAGTGAAATGCTCCGAAACACTCTCAAACATCATTTTGGTTCCAATGGAGTAGAATGGACGCTTCGTAACTTTGGTACCCCGAAATAGTGCATTCAGGCTCGAACACAAGTTTTGCATCTTTTACATGCCGAAGGTTAGCGAAATGCTCCGTAACACTCCCAAATATCTTTTGGGTCGAATGGACTAGAATGGATGCTTCCCAACTTTGGTACCCCGAAATAGTGCACTCAGGTTCGAACACAAGTTTTGCATCTTTATACATGCCGAAGGTTAGCGAAATACTCTGAAACACTCCCAAACATCATTTTGGTTCCAATGGAGTAGAATGGATGCTTCCCAACTTTGGTACCCGGAAATAGTGCATTCAGGCCTGAAACACAAGTTTTGCATCTTTTTACGTGCTGAAGGTTAGCGAAATGCTCCAAAACACTCCCAAACATCATTTTGGTTCCAATGGAGTAGAATGGATGCTTCGCAACTTCGGTACCCCAAAATAGTGGATTCAGGCTCGAACACAAGTTTTGCATCTTTTACGTCCCAAAGGTTAGCGAAATGCTCTGAAACACTGCCAAACATCATTTTTGTTCCAATGGAGTAGAATGGATGCCTCGCAACTTCGGTACCCCGAAATAGTGTGCTCAGGCTCGAACAAAAGTTTTGCATCTTTTTACGTGTCGAAGGTTAGCGAAATGCTCTGAAACACTCCCACACATCATTTTGGGTCCAATAGAGTAGAATGGATGCTTCGCAACTTTGGTAACCACAAAATTGTGCATTCAGGCTTGAACACAAGTTTTGCATCTTTTATGTGTCGAAGTTTAGCAAATTGCTCCGAAACACTCCCAAATATCATTTTGGGTCGAATGGACTAGAATGGATGCTTCCCAACTTTGGCACCCCGAAACAGTGCACTCAGGCTCGAACACAAGTTTTGCATCTTTTTACATGCCGAAAGTTAGCGAAATGCTCTGAATCACTCCCAAACATCATTTTGGTTCCAATGGAGTAGAATGGATGTTTCGCAACTTTGGCACCCCGAAATAGTGCAATCAGGCTCGAACACAAGTTTTGCATCTTTTACGTGCCGAAGGTTAGCGAAATGCTCCGAAACACTCCCAAACATCATTTTGGTTCCAATGGAGTAGAATGGATGCTTCGCAACTTCGGTACCCCGAAATAGTGCATTCAGGCCCGAACACAAGTTTTACATCTTTTTATGTGCTGAAGGTTAGCGGAATGCTCCGGAACACTACCAAACATCATTTTGGTTCCAATGGAGTAGAATGGATGCTTCCAAACTTTGGTACCCCGAAATAGTGCATTTAGGCCTGAAACACAAGTTTTGCATCTTTTTACGTGCTGAAGGTTAGCGAAATGCTCTAAAACACTCCCAAACATCATTTTGATTCCAATGGAGTAGAATGGATGCTTCGCAACTTCGGTACCTCGAAATAGTGCATTCAGGTCCGAAAACACAAGTTTTGCATCTTTTTACGTGCTGAAGGTTAGCGAAATGCTCCGAAACACTCCCAAACATCATTTTGGGTCTAATGGAGTAGAATGGATGCTTCGCGACTTCGGCCTGAACACAAGTTTTGCATCTTTTTACATGCCGAGGGTTAGCGAAATGCTCTGAAACACTCCCAAACATCATTTTGGTTCCAATGGAGTAGAATGGACGCTTTCCTACTTTGGTACCCCGAAATAGTGCATTCAGGCCTGAAACACAAGTTTTGCATCTTTTTACGTGTTGTAGGTTAGCGAAATGCTCCAAAACACAGCCAAACATCATTTTGGTTCCAATGGAGTAGAATGGATGCTTCCCAACTTTGGTACCCCGAAATAGTGCATTCAGGTCCGAACACAAGTTTTGCATCTTTTTACGTGCTGAAGGTTAGCGAAATGCGCCGAAACACTCCCAAACATCATTTTGGTTCCAATGGAGTAGAATGGATGCTTCCCAACTTTGGTACCCCGAAATAGTGCATTCAGGCCCGAAACACAAGTTTTGCATCTTTTACGTGCCAAAGGTTAGCGAAATGTTCCTAAACACTCTCAAACATCATTTTGGTTCCAATGGAGTAGAATGGATGCTTCGCAACTTCGGTACCCCAAAATAGTGCATTCAGGCCCGAACACAAGTTTTGCATCTTTTTACGTGCTGAAGGTTAGTGAAATGCTCCGAAACACTCTCAAACATCATTTTGGTTCCAATGGAGTAGAATGGACGCTTCGCAACTTTGGTACCCCGAAATAGTGCATTTAGGCTCGAACACAAGTTTTGCATCTTTTACGTGCCGAAGGTTAGCGAAATGCTCCGAAACACACCCAAATATCATTTTGGGTCGAATGGACTAGAATGGATGCTTCCCAACTTTGGTACCCCGAAACAGTGCACTCAGGTTCGAACACAAGTTTTGCATCTTTTTACATGCCGAAGGTTAGCGAAATGCTCTGAAACACTCCCAAACATCATTTTGGTTCCAATGGTGTCGAATGGATGCTTCCCAACTTTGGTACCCCGAAATAGTGCATTCAGGCCTGAAACACAAGTTTTGCATCTTTTTACGTGCTGAAGATTAGCGAAATGCTCCAAAACACTCCCAAACATCATTTTGGTTCCAATGGAGTAGAATGGATGCTTCGCAACTTCAGTACCCCAAAATAGTGCATTCAGGCTCGAACACAAGTTTTGCATCTTTTACGTCCCAAAGGTTAACGAAATGCTCTGAAACACTGCCAAACATAGTTTTTGTTCCAATGGAGTAGAATGGATGCCTCGCAACTTCGGTACCCCGAAATAGTGTGCTCAGGCTCGAACAAAAGTTTTGCATCTTTTTACGTGTCGAAGGATAGCGAAATGCTCTGAAACACTCCCACACATCATTTTGGGTCCAATAGAGTAGAATGGATGCTTCACAACTTTGGTAACCCCAAAATTGTGCATTCAGGCTTGAACACAAGTTTTGCATCTTTTATGTGTCGAAGTTTAGCAAATTGCTCCGAAACACTCCCAAATATCATTTTGGGTCGAATGGACTAGAATGGATGCTTCCCACCTTTGGCACCCCGAAACAGTGCCCTCAGGCTCGAACACAAGTTTTGCATCTTTTTACATGCCGAAAGTTAGCGAAATGCTCTGAATCACTCCCAAACATCATTTTGGTTCCAATGGAGTAGAATGGATGTTTCGCAACTTTGGTACCCCGAAATAGTGCAATCAGGCTCGAACACAAGTTTTGCATCTTTTACGTGCCGAAGGTTAGCGAAATGCTCCGAAACACTCCCAAACATCATTTTGGTTCCAATGGAGTAGAATGGATGCTTCGCAACTTCGGTACCCCGAAATAGTGCATTCAGGCCCGAACACAAGTTTTACATCTTTTTATGTGCTGAAGGTTAGCGGAATGCTCCGAAACACTCCCAAACATCATTTTGGTTCCAATGGAGTAGAATGGATGCTTCCCAACTTTGGTACCCCGAAATAGTGCATTCAGGCCTGAAACAAAAGTTTTGCATCTTTTTACGTGATGAAGGTTAGCGAAATGCTCCAAAACACTCCCAAACATCATTTTGATTCCAATAGAGTAGAATGGATGCTTCGCAACTTCGGTACCTCGAAATAGTGCATTCAGGCCCGAAAACACAAGTTTTGCATCTTTTTACGTGCTGAAGGTTAGCGAAATGCTCCGAAACACTCCCAAACATCATTTTGGGTCCAATGGAGTAGAATGGATGCTTCGCGACTTCGGTACCCCAAAATAGTGCATTCCGGCCCGAACACAAGTTTTGCATCTTTTTACATTCTGAGGGTTAGAGAAATGCTCTGAAACACTCCGAAACATCATTTTGGTCCCAATGGAGTAGAATGGATGCTTCCCTACTTTGGTACCCCGAAATAGTGCATTCAGGCCTGAAACACAAGTTTTGCATCTTTTTACGTGCTGAAGGTTAGCGAAATGCTCCAAAACACTCCCAAACATCATTTTGGTTCCAATGGAGTAGAATGGATGCTTCGCAACTCTGGTACCTCGAAATAGTGCATTCAGGCCCGAACACAAGTTTTGCATCTTTTTACGTGCTGAAGCTTAGCGAAATGCTCTGAAACACTCCCAAGCATCATTTTGGTTCCAATGGACTAGAATGGATGCTTCGCAACTTTGGTACCCCGAAATAGTGCATTCAGGCTCGAACACAAGTTTTGCGTCTTTTATGTGCCGAATGTTTGCGAAATGCTCCGAAACACTCCCAAACATCATTTTGGTTCCGATGGAGTAGAATGGATGCTTCGCAACTTCGGTACCCTGAAATAGTGCATTCAGGCCCGAGCACAAGTTTTGCATCTTTTACGTGTCGAAGGTTAGCGAAATGCTCCGAAACACTCCCAAATATCATTTTGGGTCGAATGGACTAGAATTGATGCTTCTTAACTTTGGTACCCCGAAATAGTGCACTCAGGCTCGAATACAAGTTTTGCATCTTTTTACATGTCGAAGGTTAGCGAAATGCTCTGAAACACTCCCAAACATCATTTTGCTTCCAATGGAGTAGAATGGATGCTTCCCAACTTTGGTACCCCGAAATAGTGCATTCAGGCCCGAAACACAAGTTTTGCATCTTTTACGTGCTGAAGGTTAGCGAAATGCTCCGAAACACTCTCAAACATCATTTTGGTTCTAATGGAGTAGAATGGATGCTTAGCAACTTCGGTACCTCGAAATGGTGCATTCAGGCCCGAAAACACAAGTTTTGCATCTTTTTACATGCTGAAGGTTAGCAAAATGCTCCGAAACATTCCCAAACATCATTTTGGTTCCAATGGAGTAGAATGGATGTTTCGCAACTTTGGTACCGCTAAATAGTGCATTTAGGCCCGAAACACAAGTTTTGCATCTTTTACGTGCCGAATGTTAGCAAAATGCTCCGAAACACTCCCAAACATCACTTTGGTTCCAATGGAGTAGAATGGATGCTTTGCAACTTTGGTACCCTGAAATACTGCACTCAGGCTCGAACACAAGTTTTGCATCTTTTTATGTGCCGAAGGTTAGCGAAATGCTCTGAAACACTGCCAAACATCATTTTTGTTCCAATGGAGTAGAATGGATGCCTCGCAACTTCGGTACCCCGAAATAGTGTGCTCAGGCTCGAACAAAAGTTTTGCATCTTTTTACGTGTCGAAGGTTAGCAAAATGCTCTGAAACACTCCCACACATCATTTTGGGTACAATAGAGTAGAATGGATGCTTCACAACTTTGGTAACCCCAAAATTGTGCATTCAGGCTTGAACACAAGTTTTGCATCTTTTACGTGTCGAAGTTTAGCAAAATGCTCCGAAACACTCCCAAATATCATTTTGGGTCGAATGGACTAGAATGGATGCTTCCCAACTTTGGCACCCTAAAACAGTGCACTCAGGCTCGAACACAAGTTTTGCATCTTTTTACATGCCGAAAGTTAGCGAAATGCTCTGAATCACTCCCAAACATCATTTTGGTTCCAATGGAGTAGAATGGATGTTTCGCAACTTTGGTACCCCGAAATAGTGCAATCAGGCTCGAACACAAGTTTTGCATCTTTTACGTGCCGAAGGTTAGCGAAATGCTCCGAAACACTACAAAACATCATTTTGGTTCCAATGGAGTAGAATGGATGCTTCGCAACTTCGGTACCCCGAAATAGTGCATTCAGGCCCGAACACAAGCTTTACATCTTTTTATGTGCTGAAGGTTAGCGGAATGCTCCGAAACACTCCCAAACATCATTTTGGTTCCAATGGAGTAGAATGGATGCTTCCCAACTTTGGTACCCCGAAATAGTGGATTCAGGCCTGAAACACAAGTTTTGCATCTTTTTACGTGCTGAAGGTTAGCGAAATGCTCCAAAACACTCCCAAACATCATTTTGATTCCAATGGAGTAGAATGGATGCTTCGCAACTTCGGTACCTCGAAATAGTGCATTCAGGCCCGAAAACACAAGTTTTGCATCTTTTTACGTGCTGAAGGTTAGCGAAATGCTCCGAAACACTCCCAAACATCATTTTGGGTCCAATGGAGTAGAATGGATGCTTCGCGACTTCGGTACCCCAAAATAGTGCATTCAGGCCTGAAACACAAGTTTTGCATCTTTTACATGCCGAGGGTTAGCGAAATGCTCTGAAACACTCACAAACATCATTTTGGTTCCAATGGAGTAGAATGGATGCTTCCCTACTTTGGTACCCCGAAATAGTGCATTCAGGCCTGAAACACAAGTTTTGCATCTTTTTACGTGCTGAAGGTTAGCGAAATGCTCCAAAACACTCCCAAACATCATTTTGGTTCCAATGGAGTAGAATGGATGCTTCGCAACTTTGGTACGTCGAAATAGTGCATTCAGGCCCGAACACAAGTTTTGCATCTTTTTACGTGCTGAAGCTTAGCGAAATGCTCTGAAACACTCTCAAACATCATTTTGGTTCCAATGGACTAGAATAGATGCTTCGCAACTTTGGTACCCCGAAATAGTGCATTCAGGCTCGAACACAAGTTTTGCGTCTTTTACGTGCCGAAGGTTAGCGAAATGCTCCGAAACACTCCCAAACATCATTTTGGTTCCGATGGAGTAGAATGGATGCTTCGCAACTTCGGTACCCCGAAATAGTGCATTCAGGCCCGAGCACAAGTTTTGCATCTTTTACGTGTCGAAGGTTAGCGAAATGCTCCGAAACACTCCCAAATATCATTTTGGGTCGAATGGACTAGAATTGATGCTTCTTAACTTTGGTACCCCGAAATAGTGCACTCAGGCTCGAATACAAGTTTTGCATCTTTTTACATGTCGAAGGTTAGCGAAATGCTCTGAAACACTCCCAAACATCATTTTGCTTCCAATGGAGTAGAATGGATGCTTCCCAACTTTGGTACCCCGAAATAGTGCATTCAGGCCCGAAACACAAGTTTTGCATCTTTTACGTGCTGAAGGTTAGCGAAATGCTCCGAAACACTCTCAAACATCATTTTGGTTCTAATGGAGTAGAATGGACGCTTCGCAACTTCGGTACCCCGAAATAGTGCATTTAGGCTCGAACACAAGTTTTGCATCTTTTTACATGCCGAAGGTTAGCAAAATGCTCCGAAACATTCCCAAACATCATTTTGGTTCCAATGGAGTAGAATGGATGTTTCGCAACTTTGGTACCGCTAAATAGTGCATTTAGGCCCGAAACACAAGTTTTGCATCTTTTTACATACCGAAGGTTAGCGAAATGCTCTGAAACACTCCCAAACATCATTTTGGTTCCAATGGTGTCGAATGGATGCTTCCCAACTTTGGTACCCCGAAATAGTGCATTCAGGCCTGAAACACAAGTTTTGCATCTTTTTACGTGCTGAAGATTAGCGAAATGCTCCAAAACACTCCCAAACATCATTTTGGTTCCAATGGAGTAGAATGGATGCTTCGCAACTTCAGTACCCCAAAATAGTGCATTCAGGCTCGAACACAAGTTTTGCATCTTTTACGTCCCAAAGGTTAGCGAAATGCTCTGAAACACTGCCAAACATAGTTTTTGTTCCAATGGAGTAGAATGGATGCCTCGCAACTTCGGTACCCCGAAATAGTGTGCTCAGGCTCGAACAAAAGTTTTGCATCTTTTTACGTGTCGAAGGATAGCGAAATGCTCTGAAACACTCCCACACATCATTTTGGGTCCAATAGAGTAGAATGGATGCTTCACAACTTTGGTAACCCCAAAATTGTGCATTCAGGCTTGAACACAAGTTTTGCATCTTTTATGTGTCGAAGTTTAGCAAATTGTTCCGAAACACTCCCAAATATCATTTTGGGTCGAATGGACTAGAATGGATGCTTCCCAACTTTGGCACCCCGAAACAGTGCACTCAGGCTCGAACACAAGTTTTGCATCTTTTTACATGCCGAAAGTTAGCGAAATGCTCTGAATCACTCCCAAACATCATTTTGGTTCCAATGGAGTAGAATGGATGTTTTGCAACTTTGGTACCCCGAAATAGTGCAATCAGGCTCGAACACAAGTTTTGCATCTTTTACGTGCCGAAGGTTAGCGAAATGCTCCGAAACACTCCCAAACATCATTTTGGTTCCAATGGAGTAGAATGGATGCTTCGCAACTTCGGTACCCCGAAATAGTGCATTCAGGCCCGAACACAAGTTTTACATCTTTTTATGTGCTGAAGGTTAGCGGAATGCTCCGAAACACTCCCAAACATCATTTTGGTTCCAATGGAGTAGAATGGATGCTTCCCAACTTTGGTACCCCGAAATAGTGCATTCAGGCCTGAAACAAAAGTTTTGCATCTTTTTACGTGATGAAGGTTAGCGAAATGCACCAAAACACTCCCAAACATCATTTTGATTCCAATAGAGTAGAATGGATGCTTCGCAACTTCGGTACCTCGAAATAGTGCATTCAGGCCCGAAAACACAAGTTTTGCATCTTTTTACGTGCTGAAGGTTAGCGAAATGCTCCGAAACACTCCCAAACATCATTTTGGGTCCAATGGAGTAGAATGGATGCTTCGCGACTTCGGTACCCCAAAATAGTGCATTCCGGCCCGAACACAAGTTTTGCATCTTTTTACATTCTGAGGGTTAGAGAAATGCTCTGAAACACTCCGAAACATCATTTTGGTCCCAATGGAGTAGAATGGATGCTTCCCTACTTTGGTACCCCGAAATAGTGCATTCAGGCCTGAAACACAAGTTTTGCATCTTTTTACGTGCTGAAGGTTAGCGAAATGCTCCAAAACACTCCCAAACATCATTTTGGTTCCAATGGAGTAGAATGGATGCTTCGCAACTCTGGTACCTCGAAATAGTGCATTCAGGCCCGAACACAAGTTTTGCATCTTTTTACGTGCTGAAGCTTAGCGAAATGCTCTGAAACACTCCCAAGCATCATTTTGGTTCCAATGGACTAGAATGGATGCTTCGCAACTTTGGTACCCCGAAATAGTGCATTCAGGCTCGAACACAAGTTTTGCGTCTTTTATGTGCCGAATGTTTGCGAAATGCTCCGAAACACTCCCAAACATCATTTTGGTTCCGATGGAGTAGAATGGATGCTTCGCAACTTCGGTACCCTGAAATAGTGCATTCAGGCCCGAGCACAAGTTTTGCATCTTTTACGTGTCGAAGGTTAGCGAAATGCTCCGAAACACTCCCAAATATCATTTTGGGTCGAATGGACTAGAATTGATGCTTCTTAACTTTGGTACCCCGAAATAGTGCACTCAGGCTCGAATACAAGTTTTGCATCTTTTTACATGTCGAAGGTTAGCGAAATGCTCTGAAACACTCCCAAACATCATTTTGCTTCCAATGGAGTAGAATGGATGCTTCCCAACTTTGGTACCCCGAAATAGTGCATTCAGGCCCGAAACACAAGTTTTGCATCTTTTACGTGCTGAAGGTTAGCGAAATGCTCCGAAACACTCTCAAACATCATTTTGGTTCTAATGGAGTAGAATGGATGCTTAGCAACTTCGGTACCTCGAAATGGTGCATTCAGGCCCGAAAACACAAGTTTTGCATCTTTTTACATGCCGAAGGTTAGCAAAATGCTCCGAAACATTCCCAAACATCATTTTGGTTCCAATGGAGTAGAATGGATGTTTCGCAACTTTGGTACCGCTAAATAGTGCATTTAGGCCCGAAACACAAGTTTTGCATCTTTTACGTGCCGAATGTTAGCAAAATGCTCCGAAACACTCCCAAACATCACTTTGGTTCCAATGGAGTAGAATGGATGCTTTGCAACTTTGGTACCCTGAAATACTGCACTCAGGCTCGAACACAAGTTTTGCATCTTTTTATGTGCCGAAGGTTAGCGAAATGCTCTGAAACACTGCCAAACATCATTTTTGTTCCAATGGAGTAGAATGGATGCCTCGCAACTTCGGTACCCCGAAATAGTGTGCTCAGGCTCGAACAAAAGTTTTGCATCTTTTTACGTGTCGAAGGTTAGCAAAATGCTCTGAAACACTCCCACACATCATTTTGGGTCCAATAGAGTAGAATGGATGCTTCACAACTTTGGTAACCCCAAAATTTGGCATTCAGGCTTGAACACAAGTTTTGCATCTTTTACGTGTCGAAGTTTAGCAAAATGCTCCGAAACACTCCCAAATATCATTTTGGGTCGAATGGACTAGAATGGATGCTTCCCAACTTTAGCACCCCGAAACAGTGCACTCAGGCTCGAACACAAGTTTTGCATCTTTTTACATGCCGAAAGTTAGCGAAATGCTCTGAATCACTCCCAAACATCATTTTGGTTCCAATGGAGTAGAATGGATGTTTCGCAACTTTGGTACCCTGAAATAGTGCAATCAGGCTCGAACACAAGTTTTGCATCTTTTACGTGCCGAAGGATAGCGAAATGCTCCGAAACACTCCCAAACATCATTTTGGTTCCAATGGAGTAGAATTGCTTCGCAACTTCGGTACCCCGAAATAGTGCATTCAGGCCCGAACACAAGTTTTACATCTTTTTATGTGCTGAAGGTTAGCGGAATACTCCGAAACACTCCCAAACATCATTTTGGTTCCAATGGAGTAGAATGGATGCTTCCCAACTTTGGTACCCCGAAATAGTGCATTCAGGCCTGAAACACAAGTTTTGCATCTTTTTACGTGCTGAAGGTTAGCGAAATGCTCCAAAACACTCCTAAACATCATTTTGATTCCAATGGAGTAGAATGGATGCTTCGCAACTTCGGTACCTCGAAATAGTGCATTCAGGCCCGAAAACACAAGTTTTGCATATTTTTACGTGCTGAAGGTTAGCGAAATGCTCCGAAACACTCCCAAACATCATTTTGGGTCCAATGGAGTAGAATGGATGCTTCGCGACTTCGGTACCCCAAAATAGTGCATTCAGGCCTGAAACACAAGTTTTGCATCTTTTACATGCCGAGGGTTAGCGAAATGCTCTGAAACACTCACAAACATCATTTTGGTTCCAATGGAGTAGAATGGATGCTTCCCTACTTTGGTACCCCGAAATAGTGCATTCAGGCCTGAAACACAAGTTTTGCATCTTTTTACGTGCTGAAGGTTAGCGAAATGCTCCAAAACACTCCCAAACATCATTTTGGTTCCAATGGAGTTGAATGGATGCTTCGCAACTTTGGTACCTCGAAATAGTGCATTCAGGCCCGAACACAAGTTTTGCATCTTTTTACGTGCTGAAGCTTAGCGAAATGCTCTGAAACACTCCCAAACATCATTTTGGTTCCAATGGAGTAGAATGGATGCTTCACAACTTTGGTAACCCCAAAATTTGGCATTCAGGCTTGAACACAAGTTTTGCATCTTTTACGTGTCGACGTTTAGCAAAATGCTCCGAAACACTCCCAAATATCATTTTGGGTCGAATGGACTAGAATGGATGCTTCCCAACTTTAGCACCCCGAAACAGTGCACTCAGGCTCGAACACAAGTTTTGCATCTTTTTACATGCCGAAAGTTAGCGAAATGCTCTGAATCACTCCCAAACATCATTTTGGTTCCAATGGAGTAGAATGGATGTTTCGCAACTTTGGTACCCCGAAATAGTGCAATTAGGCTCGAACACAAGTTTTGCATCTTTTACGTGCCGAAGGTTAGCAAAATGCTCCGAAACACTCCCAAACATCATTTTGGTTCCAATGGAGTAGAATGGATGCTTCGCAACTTCAGTACCCCGAAATAGTGCATTCAGGCCCGAACACAAGTTTTACATCTTTTTATGTGCTGAAGGTTAGCGGAATGCTCCGAAACACTCCCAAACATCATTTTGGTTCCAATGGAGTAGAATGGATGCTTCCCAACTTTGGTACCCCGAAATAGTGCATTCAGGCCTGAAACACAAGTTTTGCATCTTTTTACGTGCTGAAGGTTAGCGAAATGCTCCAAAACACTCCCAAACATCATTTTGGTTCCGATGGAGTAGAATGGATGCTTCGCAACTTCTATACCTCGAAATAGTGCATTCAGGCCCGAAAACACAAGTTTTGCATCTTTTTACGTGCTGAAGGTTAGCGAAATGCTCCGAAACACTCCCAAACATCATTTTGGGTCCAATGGAGTAGAATGGATGCTTCGCAACTTCAGTACCCCGAAATAGTGCATTCAGGCCCGAACACAAGTTTTACATCTTTTTATGTGCTGAAGGTTAGCGGAATGCTCCGAAACACTCCCAAACATCATTTTGGTTCCAATGGAGTAGAATGGATGCTTCCCAACTTTGGTACCCCGAAATAGTGCATTCAGGCCTGAAACACAAGTTTTGCATCTTTTTACGTGCTGAAGGTTAGCGAAATGCTCCAAAACACTCCCAAACATCATTTTGATTACAATGGAGTAGAATGGATGCTTCGCAACTTCGGTACCTCGAAATAGTGCATTCAGGCCCGAAAACACAAGTTTTGCATCTTTTTACGTGCTGAAGGTTAGCGAAATGCTCCGAAACACTCCCAATCATCATTTTGGTTCCAATGGAGTAGAATGGATGCTTCCGTACTTTGGTACCCCGAAATAGTGCATTCAGGCTTGAAACACAAGTTTTGCATCTTTTTACGTGCTGAAGGTTAGCGAAATGCTCCAAAACACTCCCAAACATCATTTTGGTTCCAATGGACTAGAATGGATGCTTCGCAACTTTGGTACCTCGAAATAGTGCATTCAGGTCCGAACACAAGTTTTGCATCTTTTTACGTGCTGAAGGTTAGCGAAATGCTCCGAAACACTCCCAAACATCATTTTGGGTCCAATGGAGTAGAATGGATGCTTCGCGACTTCGGTACCCCAAAATAGTGCATTCCGGCCCGAACACAAGTTTTGCATCTTTTTACATGCCGAGGGTTAGCGAAATGCTCTGAAACACTCCCAAACATCATTTTGGTTCCAATGGAGTAGAATGGATGCTTCCCTACTTTGATACCCCGAAATAGTGCATTCAGGCCTGAAACACAAGTTTTGCATCTTTTTACGTGCTGAAGGTTAGCGAAATGCTCCAAAACGCTCCCAAACATCATTTTGGTTCCAATGGAGTAGAATGGATGCTTCGCAACTTTGGTACCTCGAAATAGTGCATTCAGGCCCGAACACAAGTTTTGCATCTTTTTACGTGCTGAAGGTTAGCGAAATGCTCCGAAACACTCCCAATCATCATTTTGGGTCCAATGGAGTAGAATGGATGCTTCGCGACTTCGGTACCCCAAAATAGTGCATTCCGGCCCGAACACAAGTTTTGCATCTTTTTACATGTCGAAGGTTAGCGAAATGCTCTGAAACACTCCCAAACATCATTTTGGTTCCAATGGAGTAGAATGGATGCTTCCCTACTTTGGTACCCCGAAATAGTGCATTCAGGCCTGAAACACAAGTTTTGCATCTTTTTACGTGCTGAAGGTTAGCGAAATGCTCCAAAACACTCCCAAACATCATTTTGGTTCCAATGGACTAGAATGGATGCTTCGCAACTTCGGTACCTCGAAATAGTGCATTCAGGCCCGAAAACACAAGTTTTGCATCTTTTTACGTGCTGAAGGTTAGCGAAATGCTCTGAAACACTCCCAAACATCATTTTGGTTCCAATGGACTAGAATGGATGCTTCGCAACTTTGGTACCCCGAAATAGTGGATTCAGGCCTGAAACACAAGTTTTGCATCTTTTTACGTGCTGAAGGTTAGCGAAATGTTCCAAAACACTCCCAAACATCATTTTGATTCCAATGGAGTAGAATGGATGCTTCGCAACTTCGGTACCTCGAAATAGTGCATTCAGGCCCGAAAACACAAGTTTTGCATCTTTTTACGTGCTGAAGGTTAGCGAAATGCTCCGAAACACTCCCAAACATCATTTTGGGTCCAATGGAGTAGAATGGATGCTTCGCGACTTCGGTACCCCAAAATAGTGCATTCCGGCCCGAACACAAGTTTTGCATCTTTTTACATGCCGAGGGTTAGCGAAATGCTCTGAAACACTCCCAAACATCATTTTGGTTCCAATGGAGTAGAATGGATGCTTCCCTACTTTGATACCCCGAAATAGTGCATTCAGGCCTGAAACACAAGTTTTGCATCTTTTTACGTGCTGAAGGTTAGCGAAATGCTCCAAAACGCTCCCAAACATCATTTTGGTTCCAATGGAGTAGAATGGATGCTTCGCAACTTTGGTACCTCGAAATAGTGCATTCAGGCCCGAACACAAGTTTTGCATCTTTTTACGTGCTGAAGGTTAGCGAAATGCTCCGAAACACTCCCAATCATCATTTTGGGTCCAATGGAGTAGAATGGATGCTTCGCGACTTCGGTACCCCAAAATAGTGCATTCCGGCCCGAACACAAGTTTTGCATCTTTTTACATGTCGAAGGTTAGCGAAATGCTCTGAAACACTCCCAAACATCATTTTGGTTCCAATGGAGTAGAATGGATGCTTCCCTACTTTGGTACCCCGAAATAGTGCATTCAGGCCTGAAACACAAGTTTTGCATCTTTTTACGTGCTGAAGGTTAGCGAAATGCTCCAAAACACTCCCAAACATCATTTTGGTTCCAATGGACTAGAATGGATGCTTCGCAACTTCGGTACCTCGAAATAGTGCATTCAGGCCCGAAAACACAAGTTTTGCATCTTTTTACGTGCTGAAGGTTAGCGAAATGCTCTGAAACACTCCCAAACATCATTTTGGTTCCAATGGACTAGAATGGATGCTTCGCAACTTTGGTACCCCGAAATAGTGGATTCAGGCCTGAAACACAAGTTTTGCATCTTTTTACGTGCTGAAGGTTAGCGAAATGTTCCAAAACACTCCCAAACATCATTTTGATTCCAATGGAGTAGAATGGATGCTTCGCAACTTCGGTACCTCGAAATAGTGCATTCAGGCCCGAAAACACAAGTTTTGCATCTTTTTACGTGCTGAAGGTTAGCGAAATGCTCCGAAACACTCCCAAACATCATTTTGGGTCCAATGGAGTAGAATGGATGCTTCGCAACTTCGGTACCGCGAAAGAGTGCATTCAGGCCCGAACACAAGTTTTACATCTTTTTATGTGCTGAAGGTTAGAGGAATGCTCCGAAACACTCCCAAACATCATTTTGGTTCCAATGGAGTAGAATGGATGCTTCCCAACTTTGGTACCCCGAAATAGTGCATTCAGGCCTGAAACACAAGTTTTGCATCTTTTTACGTGCTGAAGGTTAGCGAAATGCTCCAAAACACTCCCAAACATCATTTTGATTCCAATGGAGTAGAATGGATGCTTCGCAACTTCGGTACCTCGAAATAGTGCATTCAGGCCCGAAAACACAAGTTTTGCATCTTTTTACGTGCTGAAGGTTAGCGAAATGCTCCGAAACACTCCTAAAAATCATTTTGGGTCCAATGGAGTAGAATGGATGCTTCGCGACTTCGGTACCCCAAAATAGTGCATTCCGGCCCGAACACAAGTTTTGCATCTTTTTACATGCCGAGGGTTAGCGAAATGCTCTGAAACACTCCCAAACATCATTTTGGTTCTGATGGAGTAGAATGGATGCTTCGCAACTTCGGTACCCCGAAATAGTGCATTCAGGCCCGAGCACAAGTTTTGCATCTTTTACGTGTCGAAGGTTAGCGAAATGCTCCGAAACACTCCCAAATATCATTTTGGGTCGAATGGACTAGAATTAATGCTTCTTAACTTTGGTACCCCGAAATAGTGCACTCAGGCTTGAACACAAGTTTTGCATCTTTTTACATGTCGAAGGTTAGCGAAATGCTCTGAAACACTCCCAAACATCATTTTGGTTCCAATGGAGCAGAATGGATGCTTCCCAACTTTGGTCCCCCGAAATAGTGCATTCAGGCCCGAACACAAGTTTTGCATCTTTTTACGTGCTGAAGGTTAGCGAAATGCTCCGAAACACTCCTAAAAATCATTTTGGGTCCAATGGAGTAGAATGGATGCTTCGCGACTTCGGTACCCCAAAATAGTGCATTCCGGCCCGAACACAAGTTTTGCATCTTTTTACATGCCGAGGGTTAGCGAAATGCTCTGAAACACTCCCAAACATCATTTTGGTTCTGATGGAGTAGAATGGATGCTTCGCAACTTCGGTACCCCGAAATAGTGCATTCAGGCCCGAGCACAAGTTTTGCATCTTTTGCGTGTCGAAGGTTAGCGAAATGCTCCGAAACACTCCCAAATATCATTTTGGGTCGAATGGACTAGAATTAATGCTTCTTAACTTCGGTACCCCAAAATAGTGCATTCAGGCCCGAACACAAGTTTTGCATCTTTTTACGTGCTGAAGGTTAGCGAAATGCTCCGAAACACTCTCAAACATCATTTTGGTTCCAATGGAGTAGAATGGATGCTTAGCAACTTCGGTACCTCGAAATAGTGCATTCAGGCCCAAAAACACAAGTTTTGCATCTTTTTACATGCCGAAGGTAAGCAAAATGCTCCGAAACATTCCCAAACATCATTTTGGTTCCAATGGAGTAGAATGGATGTTTCGCAACTTCGGTACCGCTAAATAGTGCATTTAGGCCTGAAACACAAGTTTTGCATCTTTTACGTGCCGAATGTTAGCGAAATGCTCCGGAACACTCCCAAACATCACTTTGGTTCCAATTGAGTAGAATGGAGGCTTTGCAACTTTGGTACCCTGAAATACTGCACTCAGGCTCGAACACAAGTTTTGCATCTTTTTATGTGCCGAAGGTTAGCGAAATGCTCCGAAACACTCCCAAACATCATTTTGGTTTCAATGGAGTAGAAAGGATGCTTCCCAACTTTGGTACCCTGAAATAGTGCATTCAGGCCCGAAACACAAGTTTTGCATCTTTTACGTGCCGAAAGTTAGCGAAATGCTCCGAAACACTCCCAAACATCACTTTGGTTCCAATGGAGTAGAATGGATGCTTCGCAACTTCGGAACCCCGAAATAGTGCATTCAGGCCCGAACACAAGTTTTGCATCTTTTACATGCCGAAGGTTAACGAAATGCTCCGAAACACTCCCAAATATCATTTTGGGTTGAATGGACTAGAATGGATGCTTCCCAACTTTGGTACCCCGAAATAGTGCACTTGGGCTCGAACACAAGTTTTGCATCTTTTTACATGCCGAAGGTGAGCGAAATACTCTGAAACTCTCCCAAACATCATTTTGGTTCCAATGGAGTAGAATGGATGCTGATGAGGACATCTCCACTAATGCGGGTACGTCTACACCAGCAGCACCGTCTACGTCACCACCAGCGGAAACACCCCAAGCGCCACTTTCAGGGCCAATCACCCGGGCCCGTGCACGAGAATTAAATTATGTGTTGCTGCTAAAGAACGACGGTCCAGAGGAATAAGTCCAGCAAGCAAAGGCCAGAAGTGGCCACGTGGGGGTCCAGGGGCCAGCGGCCTTTTCTTCCGGCCGTGTTTGCCACGCACCGAGGGCGGCCCCCTCTCCACGTGTCGAGGCGCGCCTACCCTCACGGAGGACGCGGCATCCTTCCGTAGCCGCCAGGGAATACGCCCCCCCTTCTGTTTTTCTATATTAGTTAGAGTTTGGTTTGGATACAATTTGAGTTTGTTTTATTTGTTAGCCTTAGCTACAACCGAACAGCCGCCACGTGCTGCCTTCGTGTAATTCAGACTCCACCTTCGAGTGATAGTAAGATTGCTCGCTTCTTTTTCTTATTCGTTTTTCGATTGCGTGCAGGAAACGATCTTCGTGATCAGGCTGATCTCGCGCCAACGAGGTTGGTATCCATCGGGAGTTTGGTTTAGCGATTGCATTGGCGCAACAGGTTCGCTTGTCGTAGTCGGATCGTGAGGGTCAACTTCCACCAAATCAGATTTATCCCCACTCACCGAAAGATCGGGCACTCCCCGCCTATCAAGTGGTATCAGCTTTCCAGGTTGATCGGTGAGTTTATCGAGTGTTTTTTTTTAATTCCTATAGTCCACAAAAACCACAACAAAAAATTTTACCTTGTCCCAGCAACCCTTTTAGCCTCGCATTTTCATTCAATAAGTGTCGGGGTTGAATTGGTGTGCTTGATCCGTTTTTCTCGCTGTTGATTTCGGTGTTTTGTTGTTTTTTTCCCTTTCTTTTTCCAAACCCTAGCCGCCATTTTTTTTTCTTGCCGCCGTCTTTCTTTTTCCCCGCGCGATATCCTGGTCGTGACCTGACCCAGTCGTAGGCGACAGGGACTCCACGTGCGCCCCTCCTCCGTGGTCGCATGACGGTCTCCTGGTGTCGCACGTTTGCGCACGGGACTCCAATCCGACCCCGCACCTTTGTTTCTGTTTCCGGTTGGTCCAAAAAAAAGAGAAAGTCCAAAAAAAACAAGAAAAAGGGAAAAAAAGAAAAAAAAAGAAACAACAAAAAAGGATACCGAGTCGGTTTGGCAGAAACAGGGGCGCTCCGTTTTTGCGCCGGCATCGCGCTGTGGCGTCGTGGAACCCGAGTCCCACCCCGTCACGTCGCGCCCTTTTTCCCCCTCCCCGTTTTTGCCTCGGTCTGTCGCTGCGACACCGTGGACGCCGAGTTACCCCTCCTGTTTTTTTTGTTCACGCCGCGTAGGGTGCTGCCGTGGTCTCATCTCCACGCGCTGCCCCCCTGCCGTCGACATCCACGCCGTTCTTGCTGCCCTCCACCGCGGGAACCTCCCCGCCCTTTTCCCCCTCGCTCGTCCCTTCTTTTTCGCACTTGTAATCAGCAGCGTTTGTGACGTGTCTCGCACTCCTTTTCAACTTTGCATTATTGTTTTGATTGTGCTAATCCTTCATTTGAGTGCAGCCTACCCAAAACTCCACAGATTTCTCCAACGAGCTGACTTTGTTCCCGAACAATCGTTGCGCTTTTCTTTCGGGAGTTCCACCGGTTGGTTGCAGTTCACCCCTGTGCGCTTGGTAAGAACAGATAAGAATTTGATAATGCATTAGTTTGAGCGCCTTTGTGAGCGGTTCCACCCCTGTGTTGGCGTCCGTTTTTGTTTCGTGTTTGCGCTAACCATGTCAGGCGACGACGACAAGAAACAGCTGCAGGACATGCGGGCTGAGATTGATGGCCTTGTCACAGACATCTAGACGATCCACGAGCGGATGGATTCCACGGTTACTACGGCCAACGAGCGGTTCGACCAGCCCGATCTCGCGCAGACAGCCACCAAGACGACGCTCGACACCATCGTGGCACGACTCGATGCATTGAACATGGTGGTCACTGATTTGGTGGCGCAAGGATGTGTGGGTGACGATGAGCAGGAGGATGCTGACCGCCGAGGCAAAGCCCGCCGTGTACCACGCCGCCCCGGTAATGATTCCTTTTCTAAAATTAAATTTAAAATTCCACCCTTTAATGGCAAATATGATCTTGCTGCATATCTTGATTGGAAGTTAGAAGTTGAACAGAAATTTTCATGTCATGATATTGCTGCTAGCTCTCAAGTTAAGGCTGCCATTAGTGAATTTACTGATTTTTCTTTAATTTGGTGGCGTGAGTATAAAAATAAACATCCTACTGCTGTTTCGACCACTTGGGAGCAATTAAAAACTGCTATGCGACATCGCTTTGTGCCATCATATTATGCTCATGATTTGCTTAACAAAATGCAGCGATTTCAGCAAGGTTCTCAGTCTATTGAGGACTACTACCAGGAGTTGCAAAAAGGTATGATTCGTTGTGGTATATTGGAGGAAGCCGACGCTGCAATGGCACGCTTTCGTGGTGGTTTGAACCGCGAAATTCAGGACATCCTTGATTATAAAGAATATGCTTACATGACCCAATTATTTGAGTTTGCTTGCAAAGCTGATCGCGAAGTGCAGGGACGCCGCTCGAGGACATATTCTAACACTTTTGCAGGTAGAAACTTGTCGTCCAATTCAGCACCTGCTCTCCCTGCGCCATCCACACCTACACTGCGTGACAAGATAGCTAAGCCTGCAGGAGCCGCCCCAGCCATAGGCGCCACTCCACCCGCAGGCGCAGCACCCACCACAGGCCGTACGCGGGATATCACGTGTTTTCGTTGCAGCGGACGTGGCCACGTGGCTCGGGACTGTCCGAACAAGCGCACATTACTCATTCGTGATAATGGTGAGTACTCTTCAGCTAGTGATTCAGAAGACCTTGAAGATACTTTGCTTGCCACTGACCATGCAGCTAAGACGGACATACATGTCAATCCGGGAGACGCTGATAGGTACGAGAGTCTTGTTGTGCAGCGTGTTCTTAGTATGCAGGTTACCCCAGCCGAGAAGAATCAGCAACACACTCTGTTCCATACGAAGGGTGTTGTGCAGGAGCGGTCGATTCGCATCATCATCGACAGCGGGAGCTGCAACAATTTGGCGAGTACTATGCTGGTAGAGAAGTTGTCGTTACCCACTCGTAAGCATTCAAACCCATATCACATTCAATGGCTTAATGATGGTGGCAAAATTAGAGTATCACAATCGGTGCGTGTTCCTTTTTCTATAGGTGCTTACTCTGATTATGTTGATTGTGATGTTGTTCCTATGGAAGTATGCTCTTTGTTACTTGGTAGACCTTGGCAATATGATACTGATAGCTTGCATCATGGTCGTTCGAATCATTATTCTCTCATGTTTAAGGGTCAGAAAATAATTATACATCCTATGACACCTGAACAAATTGTTAAAGATGATCTTGCTAGAGTTGTTAAAATTGCAAAAGAACAGGAACCATCACCATCCACTTCTGATAAATCTGAAATTAAGTTGAATGCTCCTGTTTTACTTGCTACACGTGCTGATTTTGATGATATTCGAGATGCTCCTTTGCCATGCTATGCACTTGTATGCTCTAGTGTGCTTGCTTCCCTTGCTGATGCACCATCTTTGGATATTCCGCCTGTGGTTGCTAACCTTTTGCAGGAGTATGCTGATGTCTTTCCCAAAGACTTGCCACCGGGTCTCCCACCGCTTCGTGGCATTGAGCACCAGATGGACCTCATTCCCGGCGCCCAGCTTCCAAACCGCGCCCCGTACCGTACAAACCCGGATGAGACAAAAGAAATTCAGCGCCAGGTGCAGGCATTGCTTGATAAGGGTTACATTCGTGAGTCTCTTAGCCCTTGCTCGGTTCCTGTGTTACTTGTTCCTAAGAAAGATGGTTCATGGCGTATGTGTGTAGACTGTCGTGCTATTAATAACATCACTATTCGTTATCGATACCCTATATCACACCTTGATGATATGCTAGATGAGCTTAGTGGTGCCATTCTTTTTACTAAGATTGATTTGCGTAGTGGTTACCACCAGATTAGAATGAAATTGGGAGATGAATGGAAAACAGCTTTTCGAACAAAATTTGGCTTATATGAATGGTTGGTTATGCCGTTTGGTTTGACTAATGCTCCCAACACTTTTATGCACTTGATGAATGAAGTTCTGAGGCCCTTCATAGGATTGTTTGTCGTTGTCTATTTTGATGATATCTTGATTTACAGCAAGTCTATGGCAGAGCATTTAGAACATTTGAGTGCTGTTTTTGACGCGTTGAGGGCTGCCCATTTATTTGCTAACATTGAAAAATGCATCTTCTGCACAAAATGTGTCTCGTTTCTTGGTTATGTTGTTACCCCACAGGGTATTGAGGTGGACCGCAGCAAGATTGATGCCATTCGGGAGTGGCCTACACCGACGACGGTCACACAGATTTGGAGTTTTCTCGGATTTGCAGGTTTCTATCGCAGGTTTGTCCGTGATTTCAGTTCCATTGCTGCACCTCTCCACGAGCTTACAAAAAAGGGTATGCTGTTTGATTGGCGTGATTCACAAGAGGTCGCATTCAACACGTTAAAAGATAAGTTAACACATGCTCCTCTATTGCAATTGCCTGATTTTGATAAGATCTTTGAGCTTGAATGTGATGCCAGTGGCATTCGGCTAGGTGCTGTTTTGTTACAAGAAGGAAAACCTGTTGCTTATTTTAGTGAAAAATTAAGCGGTGCTAGCCTGAGATACTCTACTTATGATAAGGAACTTTATGCTTTAGTGCGCACTTTGCAGACATGGTAGCACTATCTTTGGCATCGCGAGTTCATTATTCATTCTGATCATGAGGCTTTAAAACATATTCGTACACAAACAAATCTGAACCGTCGTCATGCTAATTGGGTAGAATTCATTGAGTCTTTTCCGTATATCATTAAACATAAGAACGGGAAGGAGAATGTCATTGCTGATGCTTTGTCTCGTCGGTATACTATGCTGTCCCAGTTAGATTTTAAAATCTTTGGGTTACAAACCTTAAAGGAACAATATATCGACGATGCTGATTTTAAAGATGCTTTTGCTCATTGTGTTAATGGGAAACCATGGGGCAAATTTCATATGCAGGATGGGTTCCTATTTCGCGCTAACAAGCTGTGTGTTCCAGCTAGTTCGGTTCGTCTATTGTTGTTGCAGGAAGCGCATGGAGGCGGTCTCATGGGGCACTTTGGCGTTTACAAGATGCATGAGGTGCTGGCTGCCCACTTCTTTTGGCCCCGGATGCGCAAAGATGTTGAGCGCATTGTTGCACGTTGCACTACTTGTCAGAAAGCTAAGTCACGTTTGAACAACCATGGTTTGTATATGCCTTTGCCCGTTCCTACCTCTCCTTGGCTTGATATTTCTATGGACATTGTTTTGGGATTGCCTAGAACTAAGAAGGGGAGGGACAGCATTTTTGTGGTTGTTGATCGTTTCTCTAAAATGGCTCATTTTATACCTTGTCATAAGACTGATGATGCTAGCAATGTTGCTGAATTGTTCTTTAGAGAGATTATTCGATTGCATGGTATTCCAAATACAATAGTCTCTGATCGTGATGCTAAGTTTGTGAGTCATTTTTGGAGGTCACTTTGGAAAAAATTGGGCACTAAATTACTGTTTAGCACAACTTGTCATCCTCAGACTGATGGGCAAACTGAGGTGGTTAATCGCACTTTGTCAACCATGCTTAGGGCTGTTTTAGACAAAAATTTGAGACATTGGGAGGATTGCTTGCCTCATGTTGAGTTTGCTTATAATCATGCCACACATTCGTCAATGAAGATGTGCCCCTTTCAGGTTGTTTATGGTTATATTCCGCGGGCGCCTATTGATTTGTTTGCGTTTGATGCTGTCGATGTCCCGCACTTAGATGCTGCTACACATGTTGATCAAATGATTAGCTTACATGAATAGACTAAACAAAACATTGCTGTTGCTAATGCTAAGTATCAGGTGGCAGGTAGTAAAGGGAGGAAACATGTTACTTTTGAACCTGGTGATTTGGTTTGGTTGCATTTGCGAAAGGATCGGTTTCCCACTTTACGTCGTTCTAAATTGATGCCTCGTGCTGCTGGTCCTTTTAAGATACTAACCAAAATTAATGATAATGCTTATGTTCTTGACCTGCCTGCGGAGTTTGGTGTTTCCACTAGTTTTAATGTTGCAGATTTAAATCCATATGCGAGTGAGGATGAGGAGCTGCCGTCGAGGACGACTTCAGTTCAAGAAGGGGAGGATGACGAGGACATCTCCACTGACGCGGGTACATCTACACCAGCAGCACCGTCTATGTCACCACTAGCGGAAACACCCCAGGCGCCACTTTCAGGGCCAATCACCTGGGCCCGTGCACGAGAATTAAATTATGTGTTGCTGCTAAAGAATGACGGTCCAGAGGAATAAGTCCAGCAAGCAAAGGCCAGAAGTGGCCACGTGGGGGTCCAGGGGCCAGCGGCCTTTTCTCCCGGCCGTGTTTGCCACGCACCGAGGGCGGCCCCCTCTCCACGCGTCGAGGCGCGCCTACCCTCACGGAGGACGCGGCATCCCTCCGTAGCCGTTAGGGGATACGCCCCGCCCCCTTCTGTTTTTCTATATTAGTTAGAGTTCGGTTTGGATACAACTTGAGTTTGTTTTATTTGTTAGCCTTAGCTACAACCGAACAGACGCCACGTGCTGCCTTCGTGTAATTCAGACTCCACCTTCAAGTGATAGTAAGATTGCTCACTTCTTTTTCTTGTTCGTTTTTCGATTGCGTGCAGGAAACAATCTTCGTGATCAGGCTGATCTCACGCCAACGAGGTTGGTAACGATCGGGAGTTTGGTTCAGCGATTGCATTGGCGCAACGGGTTCACTCGTCGTAGTCGGATCGTGAGGGTCAACTTCCACCAAATCGGATTTATCCCCACTCACCGAAAGATCGGGCACTCCCCGCCTATCAGATGCTTCCCAACTTTGGTACCCCGAAATAGTGCATTCAGGCCCGAAACACAAGTTTTGCATCTTTTACATGCCGAAGGTTAGCGAAATGCTCCGAAACACTCCCAAATATCATTTTGGTTCCAGTGGAGTAGAATGGATGCTTCGCAACTTCGGTACCCCGAAATAGTGCATTCAGGCCCGAACACAAGTTTTGCATTTTTTACATGCCGAAGGTTAGCGAAATGCTCCGAAACACTCCCAAACGTCATTTTGGTTCCAATGGAGTAGAATGGATGCTTCGCAACTTCGGTACCCCGAAATAGTGCATTCAGGCCCGAAACACAGGTTTTGCATCTTTTACGTGCCGAAGGTTAGCAAAATGCTCCGAAACACTCCCAAACATCATTTTGGTTCTAATGGAGTAGAATGGATGCTTTGCATAAGAGGACCTTCTAAACATTTTGCAAAAGAGGACCAGAAGGTGGTTGTAGCACGCATGTGTGGTCAGTGCACTAAGCATGGTTGACTCTGGAGAGGAATTATGCGAGCATGGTTCATAAGGTATATCATGGATGAAGCTACCATGCTCGTCAATGGAATCCTTTCCTATGAATTCCAAAGTCGGTGCCTCACAAGAGTCCATGGCCCATGAGTCCTCTATCTCAAGAGATTTGTCATGGAATCTCGATATCAACTCTCGATCGTAATCGAAAGCAATATGATACGGGCCAGCGGGAAGAGGCTCAAACTCAGTCGAGAGAGATGATGATCGTTTGCCTTCACAGAGGTGAAGAGAATCTTCCGAGTCATTCTCATGAGGAGTAGAAAATTCTACAGCCTCAACGAGAACAGGCTTGGACGATGCGAACGAAGATACATGCATCATTTTCTCGAGCGGGTTTTGCTTGGGATGAGGCTCTGCCATGAAATGTTCATGACAAGAGATGGACGTGGTAGAAACGACTTCCCTAAGATTTACATCTAGACCCCCTTGAGATTTATCAAGAAGTTAATCCAATGGAAAGCCTAGGAGAAGATCGAAATCGACGTCATAGATATGAAAATCTAAGCACACCTCGATCTCATCTATGATGATCGGCACGTCCCTAGCAACCTGTCGACATGGGAAAAAGTAGTCATACCTGGGACTTCGAAAATATCTATTAGTCGGGGTGAGGGGCATGTCACCCACCAGAGTGTCCAGAAGGCACTCCGGTATGATGTAAGCTCCAGCAGTAGGGTCATGAACAACATCTACGATGTTTCCCCTCATGGAACAATGGATAGTCGTGGAAATTGAGCTAACCCAAATTGTTTCGAAAGTAGGCTTTAACTCCTGAGGTGTCCAATCCACTTTGGTTCCATGATTCCAAACTTTATCGAGGACCTCATAAAGGTTCATCGATGTCGTAGGATTCTCGTGCCTGTAGTGATTCGAGGCATTTATAATGTCTCTAGGAGAATCATCCTCGAATATGTGAGAGAACTCTGAAAGTTGAATTTCTTCTTCCTTCAGTGTTCGCGGTTCGGGAGAAGGCTCTCTAGACGAATCATAGGATGTGCAGGGTGAAAGCTCAAATTCGTCTATTAAGAGACTCTCGTGGATCGACTCCGACTCTTGGTGAGGTTCATTGTGACTGGTATGGGAAGGAGAGGCTTCTAAGAAGAATTCTAGGATCTCTCTTCTTTCCATTGGGGACTGATGTTCAAATGAACCTCTAGCTAGAAGGTCGAGCTCTTGTGCAGATTCCATGTCCAACTTCATGTAAAAGGTGCACAATAATACATGTTCGGGTATAGACAAGTCTGAGCTAAGCTCCAACAGGTGTGAGAACCTAGCCCAAGCAGCACCTATAAACTCACCCTCTAATTGGCCAAATTCAAGGAATTCACACGATAGCAAATCTAAGCGTTCAAAAGGGGAGAACGGGTAACAAAGTCATCTCGCGGTTCTTCCCAATTGTCTACACTCCCTATCGTGCGGGTGTACCACTGCTCCACTCTGTCTACGAGAGAGAAAGGGAACAACTTCCACCTCAAAGTTTCCTGTGTCATACCTGGGATTACCAAGCATGAACACAGTTCTTCGAACTCTTTCAAATGATCGTGGGGATCATCACTAATGGCTCCAGAAAATGGTCGATTCAGAACCATAGCTATA
Organism: Cenchrus fungigraminus; assembly: GCA_036936925.1. Classification (NCBI taxonomy): domain Eukaryota; kingdom Viridiplantae; phylum Streptophyta; class Magnoliopsida; order Poales; family Poaceae; genus Cenchrus; species Cenchrus fungigraminus. The sequence goes on from CM072780.1 coordinate 52,354,611, forward strand.
AAGTCGGGACGAAGTTCGTAGCTAGATGAAGAAGTTGATGGTTGCTCTAACACAAACTCACCCCTAGGGGTAGAGAGGCTGTTGACACCATTTTTTGGAAAAAAACAGGACAAAAGGGATAAGAAGGAGTAGCCGATGAGAAAGCAGTACAATCGGCCGATTAAAGAAGAAAAGATGGTCAACAGAACCCGCCGATGGTCAAAGGGGTTTAACCCTATCTATCAATGGACTGGTGGGTCAAACCAATCGGCTGATGGTCAACTGGGGAATCGGCCGATGGAAAAGAAGAAGGCGGTAATCAAGGAGATAAGCCAAAGGCAAGGCACGACAGAGGTGGGTCAGTCTACGATTGACAACGAGTCAGAGTCAGTTTTAGGAGAGTTTGACTCGCATGAGTCTTTTTCTATTTTTAGTAGTGTTCGTTTTCTTTAGATGCAAGTAAGCAGTGCCGTGATCGGTTAGGAGTCGGGTTGTCCTCAGGACATAAATAGCGACCCTGCGTGGTCAGGAAAAAGTGTACACACCAATATCAAACAAACCGCCTCCAGGCAAACTCTTTACAATTTATAGCATCTACTTTTCGGCGACTTCGCCATTGCATTTTTTTCTTTTTTTTCAACGCCGTCCTTCAAGTTTGTCGGGCTGCATCGATCGATCTCTGGCAAGCTTGTGAGTACCGTTTTACCGAATAACCCTAGTCTTTAACCTCTGGGCGCATCACTGAGGTTTCGTCTAGTTCTTTATTCACCCCTTACCGATATTAGCTAGATCTGCAAGTTTTCGTACCAATTCTTGTAGTTTTTAGCTTTTATCACCAATTTATCCAGCTTGATCTAGATATAGTCGGCTTTCATTATCATAGCTGATTCGGACCTTTTCAAGCGCTGACATCACGATCGGCTGATCCAGTCGATCTCTTTATTTACATACTTGCGCTTCGGTCGCTTTCGAGCTTGCCGATCCCACTTCTCTGTATCGGCCGATTGGCAGGTACATGTGTCACTGAAGACCCATCGGTTCTCTAGCCGATCCTTAATATTTTCCATTATCAATCAACAGATCAGATTGGCTGGCATGCCTCACTATAGACCGGGGGAGTCACGTGTGCTGGGCACGGAGGTGAAGTCCTATTTTCGCGTCAACACACTTTTGGCACGCCCGGTGGGACACGAAAAGGTCAACAATGACTAAGAACACGAAGAATTCCCAAGTTGACTCGAGCAACATTCAACCAGTCACTAAAGATCTGGTAAAGGATGCAGATAAAGCCGAGTTTGAAGCACACATGAAGCGATATGAAGAATTATGCTTGGCTTCATATGGTTATACTAAAAGTGGAGTCTTCAAGGAAGAATCCTCTTCCAGGGCCTCAACATATCACCTTTACAGCTGATCCTGAAGGACTTCAAGACATGGTGAATAAGGCTATGCATCAAACTATGATCAATCAGTCTACAGTCCTCACCAATACCATTCAGAACTGTCTGATTGAGACATTCAAGAAGGGAACAGATGAAGGATATGTAGGACCTGCATATTTTCAACCTGGGCGATCTCCTCTGATGGTCCCAAAAGCTCAATCGGCTTTCCAGCCGATTACTGATCCAATGGTAGGGATTACACCATCTCCACAGGTCAACGCAACTGGTCCTGATTCATCATCGGATCCCCAGCCGATTCAGAATCAGAATATTGGAGTTGCACCTAAAGATCCTACTATCACAGTGTCGATAGTTCAAACCTATTCAGCACAGTCCAATGTCCAGGATAAGACATTTTCGGTCCAGAATCCTCATCAAAAATATCTTGCAATGAGGGATCAGAATGGAAGACTTTCAGGATGGGATTTGCCTCGTAATCACCATGAAACTGATATCTCAAACTTCTTTGAACCCCAACCTGAGGAAATTCCAGAAGTGAAGTACCCAGAGTCTTATCAAGCTGTGTTTGGAGGTACTCCAGGGACTGTGCATATGACTAAGGAAGGAGTAGAGTTTGTTTACTTCAATCATGGGAACAAGGCATTTGAAAGGGTCAGGATAGGTCCAGCTCATGCACATATGGTTATACAAATGGAAAGAAAAGCTCATGTTCCACCTCAAACACCGGCTCCTCATCCAATCTTAGGAATGCCTGTACAAACTACTCCATTACAGCAAACAACGCCGTTGCAACCTGTCATGACCCCGGCTAGTATGGTTACACACATGAGATCATCGCCTCAACAGCCAATCAATCAAGGGGTGACAAGGCAACCAGCAACACAGCCACAACAAATGGATCCTGTGCAAATGATGCAAATGCTTCTGAATCAATTGGCCGGCTCAGGCCAGTTGAACCTACATCAAGCAACTTCATCGGCTGGACAGCCGTTCGGACAGGCTCCACTTGTAACGGGTCAATCAAATACATAAAGTTCTTCTGGAGCAAGGGTGTTGGTAGAAGTGCCAAATCCACAGTCAAGAATGATCGAAGAACGGCCTCCAGAAACTCCATCGGCTGATGTACAAGCAATAGAACAAATATCTGCCGAGTTAAAGTCTCATCTGAAGGAAGAGTTGATTGACCATCTGTCAGAGATGTTGCAAAAGCAATTTAGGATAAAGCCTAAGCAACAAATCTACATATACAGAACACCATATCCATCTGGCTATGATCAGATACCTTTCCCTCTAAGATTCAAGGTGCCATATTTCACCAAATTCTCTGAGCAAGATGATAATCCACAATGGAGCACATCACACGGTTCATCATACTATGTGGAGAAGCAGGGAATATTGATGCACTCAGGATACGATTATTCTCTTCATCTTTATCAGGGCCAGCATTTTCATGGTTCACTTCACTGCCGGCCAACTCCATCATCAAGTGGTCTGATTTGGAATAGTAGTTCCACAATTATTTCTTCTCTGACATTCATGAGATGAAGATCACTGATCTGACCAGACTCAAGCAAAGAAACGATGAAACTGTTCCTGGATTCGTTCAGAGGTTCAGGGAAGTCAGAAACAAATGTTACAACTTAAATCTGGGAGATGAACAACAAGCTGAGTTAGCATTTCAAGGGCTCTTGCCAACCTTGAGGGAGAAATATGCATCACATGACTTCGAGAGTCTCAGCCAGTTAGCCAGTTGGATGTGTCAGGAGACTACAAAGTCCTATGAGCCTAGGAGGAATTTCCAAAAGAAGATCTCTTATGTAGATTGCTCTGACTCAGAAGATGAAGAAAATATGATAGGGCTTGCAGAGTGGGTTAAAGGCAAAAGGACAGTATCCTGTCCCTTTGGTAAAAAGGAACCAGAAAGATTCGGGCTTTGATATCACTAAGACTGATAAGATATTTGATCTGTTGCTTCAGCAAGGGCAGATCAAACAGTTCCATACCATACCATCTACAGAAGAGCTCAAAAGGATGAAGTATTGCAAGTGGCATAATGCAACGTCTCATGACACCAATGATTGCAAGATCTTCAGACAGCAAATTCAGTCAGCTATTGAGCAAGGGGAGCTTAAATTTGAAACCCCTACCAAAGCTGAAAAGCTGATGAAGATTGATCAGCACCCCTTCCCAACTAATACAGTTGAGGTGTCTAGCAAAGACACATCATGTGTTAAGTTGCTGACGTCGGAATCGGCTCAAAATAAAGGAGCTATTGATCCCAAGGTACAAGCAACCACTACAGATGTTAAAGGAAAAGGGTTGCTGATTGAAGAAAAAGACATAAAGCCACGTCGGCCTGTCACGTCTCGGATGCTGATCAACAAATTTCAGCAACGACAAGAGAAGGAAAAGGAGAGAGAAGAATGGGCACGGCGTAACAAAGGGCATTGGAGATGTCCTTTCTTCAAGTACTATTGGGAGGAAGGAATCAAACTGCCGACATCAGAAAATTGTCTAAAGTGCAACAGAGCATACAACAATAGCAGCTCATCCAAGAGGGTTTGCTTCAACGACAGAAGGCCTATGACTGGGGACCACTGTGAATTCAACAATCAACAGGTCCCAGTTCATCAACAGCTGGGGGGCAAGGTCAGCGTCCACGATCGGCTGGGGGGCAAGGCCAATGTTCATGATCGGCTGGGTGGCCGAGTCAATGAAAAGTGAAACAATCGGCTGGAAGCAGTGTTTTCCTAAACGAGATTAAACTCCGTTTAAACGGCGTCTAAACTCTAAACGGGTGACCACCGTCTATGCCGTTTAGCCCGTTTAAACACCGCTTATCCCGTTTAAACACCATTTAGCCCCGTTTAAACAACCGTTTAAACAGATTAAACGCTAAACGATGGTCGACCGACTAGGTACCGTTTACCATCTAGGAAAACACTGACTGGAAGAGATGGCAGATTCTTTGGTTCCTAATGAAGATATCATGTGTCGAGCTCCTAAACGTTGACGCACTCTACAACTAGACGATGAAGGGTCAAGCCAGTCATACAAGAAGCCTAATCCATAATGGTGTCCAGATGGTTTAACCAAATCTCAGAAAAGGAGAGTTCAGCGCCTACGACAGCTAGAACAGCAAGAAGAAGCAGAGAGGTGCGTGTTGGACAAGAAGAAAGTTCGGTCTCAAGTATGGCGTCCTAAGCCTAGAGCCGATAACGAGAAGGACAATGGGCCAAAAGCTGATATAAACATGGTTGTCCTTCTGACAAAGGAGTTTATGGCTCCAATTCATTCAGATGCGTTCGATGAAAAATTAGGGATGGCTCAATTGATATTGGAACCTACACAAGCTATCTTTGAGAAACAAGAAGATGAGAAAAGACAACACTTGAAGGCATTGTTTCTCAGAGGTTTTGTCAATGGGAAGCCAGTCACCAGGATGCTAGTAGATGAGCAGCAGTCAATCTGATGCCTTACACCTTGCTGCGCAAGATTGGGAAGTCTGATGAAGATCTAACCCAAACCAATATGATGCTGGTGGACTTTGAAGGCAACATTTCTCCAGCTCAAGGTGCAGTCTGCGTGGAGCTCATGATCAGCAGTAAGACCCTTCCAACCACTTTCTTTGTCATTAGAGGGAGGGGATCTTATAATCTACTGCTGGGTCGGGATTGGATACATGCCAATTGCTGTATACCATCTACAATGCATCAATGCATCATCCAATGGATCGAAGATTCAGTGGAGATGGTTAAAGGAGAAAACTCCTTGACTGTAGCAGCTATAGAAGCACAAGGGTGGACTTATGATCGAGTAAGTTGCATATCTGGAAAAGCATGGGATACCAAGTATCTCAAGGTGTCCGATTTTGGACTACGGCCGGTTCAAGCAGTCGGCTCTGATGTGAAGATTTAATGGATCAATTCATAAAAGATGAGGGAAAGCTTGGGCATGGGTTTACATCGGCCAATGAGTTGGAAAAGATAGATCTTGGAGATGGAAGCAAACCAACGCCGACTTATATTAGTGCCAATCTAGATCCGGAGTACAAAACAGAGTTGATCGCATTATTGAAAGAATTCAAAGATTGTTTTGCCTGGGAATATTATGAGATGCATGGTTTAGACCGATCTATTGTGGAACATCGGTTACCCACTAAGCCAGGATATCGACCTTTCCAACAACATCCTAGGCAATGCAACCCAAAGATTTATGTTGATATAAAAGCTGAGATAACAAAGTTACTCAAAGCAGGTTTTATTCGGCAATGTCGGTATGTCGAATGGATCTCTAACATAGTCCCGGTTTACAAGAAAAACAGCAAATTGCGTGTTTGCATTGATTTCAGGGATTTAAACAAAGCAACACCGATGGACGGATACCCGATGCCAGTGGCAGATGCATTGGTCAACACCGATGCTGGGCATAAAGTCATCAGCTTCATGGACGGTAATGCTGGATATAACCAGATATTTATGGCTATAGAAGATATTGCGAAGACGGCTTTCAGGTGCCCTAGTCACGTCGGTTTATACGAGTCGATTGTCATGACCTTTGGATTGAAGAACGCTGGTGCCACGTATCAAAGAGCCATGAATTATATATTCCACGAACTCATCGGCACGATAGTAGAAATCTACATCAATGATGTACTTGTCAAGTCAAAAAGCTACAAGGAGCATCTGGCCAATCTACGAAAAACATTGGAGTGCACAAGGAAGCATGGTTTAAAGATGAATCACAACAAATGTGCTTTCAGTGTTTCAACTGGTCAATTCTTGGGTTTCTTGATACATGATAGGGGAATTGAGGTTGGTCAGAAATTAATCAGCGCAACTGACAAGATAGAAGCACCATCAAATAAAAAACAGATTCATTCATTGATCAGCAAGATCAACTTTAATAGGAGGTTTATATCTAACCTTTCTGAGAGAATTCAACCGTTCACACCCCTATTGAAGCTCAAGGCCGATCAGAAATTTTTATGGAAGAGCAACAGAAGGCTTTAGACAACATCAAGTAATGCTTAAAGTCCCCTCCTGTCCTAATGCCCCCTCAAGATAAAAGGCCGTTCAAATTATATTTATCATCTAATGAGCAGGCTACTAGATCGGCCCTTGTATAAGAGTTTGAAGGAAAAGAGCGAGTCATATAATTTGTGAGTAGAAGACTCTTGGATGCAGAAACAAGATATTCAGCGGTGGAGAGATTATGCTTATGCGTATATTTCTCATGCACAATTTGAGGCCTTATCTATTAACCGCCGAGTGCATTGTGATTTGCAAAGATGACGTAGTCAAGTACATGCTGTCATTGCCAATCTTGAAGGACAGAATCGCAAAATGGATCTTGGCTTTGTCAGAGTTTGATTTAACCTATCAATCAGCCAAAATTGTTAAGGGACAAGTAATGACCGATCTGGTAACTCAGCATTGTGGAGCCGAGGTTGCAATTGTTGAACCTGTTCCATGGACCATGTTCTTTGATGGATCATCATGTGGAGTAGGACCTGGAATCGAGATTGTCCTTATATCGCCTCTAGGGGCAAATTATGAATTTTCCATCCCGATTGAGAAGACTTCAACAAACAATCAGGCTGAGTATTAGGCAGTATTGAAGGGAATAAAGCTATTATGAGAAATTAACACTGAAGCTGTTGAAATATTTGGAGATTCTCAACTCGTGATAAATCAGTTGGCAGGAGAATATGAATGCAAAGACGACATATTAAGGATCTATCATGAAAAGTGCCTTCAATTGCTCAGAGAGTTCAAGATAGTAAAGCTCGAACATATCCCTAAATGTCACAACAGTGAAGCTAATCGGTTGGCTCAAGGGGCGTCAGGTTATCGGCCGATTCTAGTGGTGGAATTACCAGCCGATGACTAGATAAAAGAGATAATTGATTATTTGAAAACCCTATCAAAGAAGGTTGATGAACAACTAAGGTACAAAGCCATTAAATATGTCATATTAGAGGATGAGTTGTACTATCACACCATCGATGGGGTCTTGCTCAAATGTCTTGGTGAAGAGGAGGCGAAGACCTTAATAGGATAGATTCACGAGGGAGTTTGTGGAGCCCATCAATCAGCATTCAAGATGAACTGGATGATCAGAAATAATAATTATTATTGGCCAACAATCTTAGAAGATTGCTTCAAATACTACAAGGGATGTCAAGAGTGTCAAAAGTTTGGAAGCATTCAAAGAGTTCCAGCATCAGCAATGAACCCGATAATCAAACCATGGTCGTTCAGAGGATGGGCAATCGATCTGATCAGACAAATATATCCACCATGAAGCAAAGGTCACAAATTCGTGTTGGTGGCCACGGATTACTTCACAAAATGAGTTGAAGCTATCCCTATCAAGAATGTGACATCAGGCAACATGATTGATTTTGTCAAAGAGCACATTGTCTATTGGTTTGGTATACCCCAGACTATCACAACCGATCAAGGGAGTCAATTCACTTCAGGAGAAGTTGAGGAATATGCAAACTCTCTAGGGATCAAGTTGCTAAATTCATCTCCTTATTATGCTCAAGCGAACGGATAGGTAGAGGTAGCAAACAAGGGCATCATCAAATTGATCAACCGCAAGATCGATGAAAATCCAAGGTGATGGCACACGATCCTTAATGAGGCATTGTGGGCATACCGGATGGCGTGTCACTGAGCAACTAAAGTATCGCCTTATCAACTAGTATATGGTCACGATGTAGTATTGCCCTAGGAATTAAAGACTGGATCTAAAAGAACGTCTTTCACTACGTGAAAACCTCAAATAGGTCACGCAACATTTGTAACAGGCCCTTAACGCCCGTTACATCCACCCACATCTGTAACGGTTGTTGTTTGGCACCCGTTACCCATAAGCGCGCCAGGACGACCCCGGGGTTGGCCTCCACAACGCCCGTTACCAATGTGGACTTCTGGTAACGGGCTTCTTAAACGCCCGTTACATGAATTCTTTGTAACGGATGTTAAATAGAGCCCGTTACAAATGTTAAACCTATCGGTAACGGGCTTGTAAAGTCCGTTACCGATCAATTCCCTATCAGTAACGGTCTGTTTAAGTCCATTACTGATCACTGCCGTATTGGTAACAGGCTATAAAGTCCGTTACCGATAATTTCGTACTGGAGACGCATGCTTGTTAGGATGCGTCTCCTTTGCTGGCGACCCAATTGGATACGCTCGTGTCTTAGGACTCGTCTCCTTTGATTGCCACCCAGGGTCGCCTCTTTTCTCACATCGGAGATGCACGTTATTATTGCTCGTCTCTGTCTTCTCCTTCCGACACCACTCGCTCTCTCTCCGCAGAAGGTCACTCCCGTTCCGACAACAACACTCGCTCTCGCTCCTCAGAAGGTCACTAGCTCGATCTGTGTGCTCAGATGTCCCCGCCGGCCTATCCCGTTCGCCGCCACCAGCTGCGCGCGCTCTGAGGATCGCACTTAATTTCTCTCCTCAGAAAGCCAGCGCTGCAGCAGGCCGGCCGGCCGCGTGCGCGACGGCGAAAGGGGCCAGCAGACGTCGACCGCGCCATCCTCCGCGCTATCGCCGTGGCCGCGACGCCGCCTCCGATCCTCCTCCTCGGCCGCGCTCACCTCGTAGAAAGTCCTCGTCAAGGTGGAAATTAATTACCCCCTTTTGTTGAAATTCTTCAGCTATCCTAATCCTCTTGTGTTATCAGTTTTTTTGTGTGATGAATTATACTCATTTGGTGTATGGAATGCAGATGGCGTCTGCTTCTCGGGCTTGGATGTACAGATAGCCCCAAGAAGATTGGGAGAATTTCTTAAGCGGGGTCAATGGTTTTCTAAATCAAGCAGAGGCGGATATGAGAAACCGTGGTGTTCAGGCAATGCTTTGCCCCTGTATAGATTGTCTCAACCAAAAGAAATTTGCACAACGGGAAATCATTTTTCATCATTTGGTCACACGTGGTTTCACAAAAAATTACACGTGTTGGAATAAACATGGTGAGGAAGGCCTTAATGAACTCGAAGCAGGCTGCCTAAATGAAGGTGAAGTGCGACACCATGCTACCGACCATGATGAAGACCTTGATGTCAGTGGAGTTTTTGAGGAAAATAAACCATTATTCCCACCAAATGTGTTGAGTCCTGAGGATATCACTGATCAAGAAGTTAGGGGCTTCGATGATGGTGAGGTGTTGCAACGTGTGCACAATGTTGATCAAATGTTGCGGGATGTTGAGTTTCAATGAGTGTACACACCTTCTGAATTAGCGAGGTTGAAGCAGTTTATTGAAGATTCAAAGAAACCCTTCTATCCTGATTGCCAGAAGTACTCTCGCCTTTCTGGTGATCTAAAACTTCTGCAGCTTAAGGCAGATCATGGTTGGAGCAACAAAAGTTTCAAACATCTATTGGATGTGCTTAGAGACATGCTACCTGAAGGAAACCAAATAGCAGAGTCTGTCTATGAGGCGAAGAAGATAATCTGTCCTCTGGGAATAGAGGTTGAAAAAATCCATGCATGCAAGAACAGTTGTGTATTGTTCCGTGGAGATTATGCAGACCTTGACAAGTGCCCCAAGTGTGGCTATGATCAGTACAAGAGGAAAAAGGATGGTGGAGATGATAATAATGTTGATGACGAGAACGAGCCCGGTGAGATCAAAGGCAAGAAGAAGAAGGCTAACAAAGGGGCTCCTGTGAGGGTGGCATGGTATTTTTGCATCATTCCTCGGCTGAGAAGATGGTTCGCAACACGAAAGGAGGCCCAACTCTTGTGTTGGCATGACGAAGGCTGAAAGGAGCTTAAGAAAGATGGCAAGTTTAGGCACCCCGCAGATGCAGCACAATGGGGTAACATTAATAACCACTTTCCGTGGTTTGACAAAGACGCAAGGAGCATACGGTTTGCTATGAGCACAGATGGCGTGAACCCATTCGGTAACCAGAGCTAAACACATAGCACCTGGCCTGTCGTGCTGTCGTTGTACAACCTTCCACCCTAGCTATGGAAGAAACAGAAATATATGATGCTGACATTATTGGTCTCCGGGCCAAAGCAACCTGGTGACCGTATTGATGTCTACTTGAGGCCACTAGTTGATGACTTGAAGATACTGTGGAAGCCTGGTGTGCCGGAGGTTTGGGATGAGTACAGGCGTGAGGAGTTCACAATGCATGCCATGTTGTTCACCACCATCAACGACAACCCGGCTCATCGCAACCTCTCTGGCCAGAGTAAAAGGAAAGGTGCAGCTTGCCCACACTGCTTGGAAGATACTTGCGCAGTATGGCTAAGACATTCAAAGAAATACGTATTTATGGGGCACCGTCGTTTCCTCGGCAAGAAACATCCATACCGGGCCATGGATTGTCAGTTTAATGGGGAAAAGGAGAATCGAGAGGCGCCGTTGCATGTGACTAGAGATCTGGTCCACTTGAAAGTCAAGGACGTCAAAACTATCGAGGAGTTACCCAAACTGACTGAGAAAAACCCTTGGCAAAAGAAAGAAACGAGATGGTGAAGAAGAACAAGAAGAAGGAATGTGGAACAAGAAATCAATTCTATGGGAGCTAGAGTATTGGCCGATGTTGGATGTGCGTCATTCGATTGACAACATGCACGTCAAGAAGAATGTGTGTGAAGCTACTTGTGGAACATTGCTACAACAGAAGTCCAAAGGAAAAGATCATAAAAATGCAAGGGAGGATCTTAAAGAACTGGGCATTAGGCCGGAGCTCTATGTAGAGGAAACAGAGACGGGGACGAACCTTCCCGTTGCTGCAACCACCTTGATAAAGGTAGAGAGAAAAGAATTCTGTTAGTTTTTGCATAATTTGAAAGTACCTTCAGGCTACTCATCAAACTTCAAGAGGCTAGTGTCGGTGAAGGACATGAAAATGAATTTCAACTTGATGAAATCTCATGATTGCCATGTGTTGATGACAGCTCTTCTTCCTGTTGCACTTAGAGGTATCAAGACAGAACTGGTTCGTGACGTGGTCACGAGCTTGTGTTTATTCTTCAATGCAATAGAACAGAAGGTGATTGATGAGGAAAAACTATTGGACTTAGAGAGGAGGCATTTCGAGACCCTATACCTGCTTGAAGCTACCTTCCCACCATCATTCTTTGATCTCATGCTGCATCTAACAGCACACCTCGCGAGGGAAATCTGGTTCCTTGGCCCATCTTACCTTCACCAGATGTTTCCATATGAGAGGTTCTATGGATTCCTGAAATCATTGGTACATAACCGGTTATTTCCGGAGGGAGCCATTGTTCGTGGCTACGAGACCATCGAAGTAGTGGAGTGGGCCATGGGTTATACGGACCCACAAAACCTCATTGGTGTGCCTCGCTCACGGCATGAGGGTAGGCTTTCAGGTGTTGGGACCCTGGGGAAAAAGTCAGTCACTCCGGAACCAGATGCCTTCCAAAAGGCTCATTTCACCATGATACAACAGCTGCACCTAATTACACCGTTTGCCAATGAGCACAAATGATAACTAAGTGAAGACAACCCTGACCGTGGTAGGGCTTGGCTTGCAAAGATGCATATGCAAAGATGCATATGACTGTGGTAGAGCACAAACGACAATTATGTCGAGACATGCAGCAATAATGCTGTAATTACCGACGAGATAAGGAATCTAGCAGTGGGGCCATTGTTCACTGTTACAAGATACCAAGCAATGGATAACAATGGATACACGTTCTACACCATGGCCCAGGATAAAAAGAGCGTCTATCAAAATAGTGGTGTGCGTGTACGGGCCGTCGTCGACGACAGTCATGATGATGATGACACGGAGACAAACACATATTATGGTCAAATAGAGGAGATATGGGAGCTTGATTATGTAGGATTGAAGGTAGCCTTGTTTTGGTGTAGATGGGTCACCAATGGGAAGAGAGCTGTGAGAAAGGACAAATATGGTTATGTTAGTGTTGATCTCTAGGTCTTTGGTTACAAAAACGAACCGTTTGTCTTCGCCAGCGATGTTGAGCAAGTGTTCTATGTACCTGACCTTGCAAAGAAGAACTGGTCTATGGTTATGCCTAGAAAAAAAAGGATTGTTGGGGTTGAAAATGTTGTTGAGGAGGAGGAATACAACCAGTTTGACGAAATTCCATCCTTTGACACTTCATACAAGCCCCTACTCTTGGGAACTAACAAAACACCGTACTTGTGAAGCGACCATAGTGAAAAAATCCATATACAGAAATCAAGGAAGAAAAAGCAAGCCTGATTTCTGCTAAATCCTTTTTGTAATGCCGGAGGATGTGTGTATTGGTGGAATTTGAATCCTTTTTGTAATATATAGGATGTGGTGGAATTTGAATCCTTTTTGTAATATATTCTACTTCAGTTCAGTAAGTATGTTGCAGGCTGCTTCAGTTCAGTAACGGGCGTTAATATCAAAGAGACAAGGATTAGCCAACCCGTGTCACCTTTGTTACGGGCAAGAGACGAGGATTAACGAACCCGCGTCGCCTTTGTTACGGGCAAGAGACGAGGATTAACGAACCCGCGTCGCCCTTGTTATGGGCAAGATATGCGAAATCACACACATATTACATCAAAAGAGACACGGATAACTAGCCCCCGTCGGCTTGTTCTTCTTCATGCTTGCAAGTGAGTAGGTAAATCATACAAAAAATTGTAGTGCACACAGATAATCACACAAGCATGTCTCTTGAGATGCAAAATCACACACACACAGATTACAGTCATCATTGATACATCAGAAGGTTACAAAGCGGCCATCTATGTTCATCATCACTAGGCACTACCAGGATGAGGAACATAGATCTAAACTAAGCAAAAGATATATACTTCCGTCGGCTTGTTCTTCATGACGAGATATGCAAAATCACACACACAGATCGATCTTGCTCACAGGTCGATCTTGCTCGCCTTCGGCTTGTTCTTCATGACGAGATATTCTCCAGATTCTGGATTCTTCTTCATGCTTACAAGTGAGCACAAAAGAAAGATACAGAGAGGGTGGAAACATATCCCTTCAAAAATCCTCCTCCTGGAGGAGGGAAAGCAAAAGGAAGCCCAAGCGTGATGGAAAAGCTGCAGCATAATGTTTTTGGCTTTCCGTCGGCTTGTTCTTCCTGATGCCAGGAGGTTCTGGGCTACCTTCCCCCGACACAACTGATATATCACAAGGATTTTTCTAGCAGCTGTGCTAGAGGGATGAGCAACCCAGTCACCCATATCACAAGAATTCTTCTAGCAACTGAGAGATCGAGGAGGAAGAAGAGAGAAAAGCAAAAGCTTGCGCCATACAAGATCTATTCTTTGTGCCATAGCTAGATCTAGATCTAGAGAAGAAGGAAGCAAGTGACTCACTTTATTGTATCACAAGAAGGAACCATAGCTAGATCTAGATCTAAAGAAGAAGGAAGCAACTTGAAGTGAGGAGGACCGATAGGCGTCGGTGCCTTTTTATAGCAAAAACAAGGAAGGGATAACATCGGTTGTAAAAAAAGAGAGGAAGGGACAAGATCAAGAGCACAGGAAACGGGAAGGTTCACAAGATCCGGTCAATGGGGAAACTGTTGCCCAGTCAATGGCTGAGAGCAGAGGTAGTGATTCCAATGTAGAATTAAATGATACACGGATTAACCAAACATCGTCTCCAATGTACTCACATCCCGAGGAGTCAAACTATATGAGAAAACTACTAACAATTACAAAATAAAACATGCAATTCTCACATCTGGAGGAGTGTATTTTTTATAAAAAAGTTATTTCAAGACATAAATGCTAATATTTTTTTGCTATAAACTTGGTCAAAGTTGTAATAGTTTGACTGGCACGTTTCCCATAACTGCATGTTTTTTGGGATGGAGGGAGTAGAATTAAAGCATACGCGGATTAACCAAACGTCGTCTACAATGGAGAATTAAGGATACGTGGATTAGCCAAACGTCGTCTCCATTGCTTACTTAAATCGTGTTTGGAAACAAATCTGCTGTATCTTCTCCTTCCAAAATAATTTAGATCCCCTGCCCCTTCATCTACCCACAAAAAACAGCAACTGCCTACTCCTCATCGTCACCATTCCCGGCCGGAGATGAATAGCATGCTGGGAAAAAGCAGGCGGCACCAGCCGTCGTCGTCGTCGTCGCTGCTGGACCTCCCTCAAGACCTCCGCATTGAGATTGCGGCACGCGTCGGTGCGACCTCGGAGCGGCCCATGGCTGACCTTCGCAGCCTACGCGGTACTTGCTTGACCATGCGCCGCGTGTGCGGCCACGGCGACGTCGGCCGGCGTTTGTCGATAGAGGGGATACGAGATGAGATTTCTTGGGTGTGGGACCCCACCGCTTACAAAGCATTCCTTGCTATGCTGACCGATCTCGGGAATCCGGAGGCTTGCTTCTTCTCCAGGATCAAAGCCGTCTTCATGGAAAACAGGGGATGCAATGATCTCCGGCGCGCCGCCGAGGGTGGGCACGATGCGGCGGCCTATCTATACGCCATCTTGCTCTACAGAGACAATGGTGGTGCCGCCGCCGATGACACCGCGAAGCGGTACATGAGGCGGGTCACGGGCGGTGGCAGTACGACATCGAGATGGCTGAGCAACGAGGGGTGTCTGCCTTTGCGTGAGAAGGCCGCGCGTGCGATCCACTCCTCGACTTGGCGCTTTTGGGGTGAACCGCTGCCGCCTCCGGCACAGGTGCGCGGCGATCAGCCGTGCGCAGGCAACAGCGGCTGCTGCGGCGTGGATAAAGGATGGCTTTGAATTTCTCTGTTTTGCAGCGAAGACTGTAGGCTCCGCTGCGAAATGGTGAAGTTCGAATGGAGTATTGGAATAGGAAATCAGTAGTAGATTAGCTTTTGTATGTTGCTCGAATTATCTGTGTAAAATTTTGGAAGAGAAGCAAAGCCGACGCGGGTTATCAGCCCCGCGTCGCTAATGACTGTGGGGCCCAGTTCTATTCAAATGAAGAACAGTTCCCATTTCTCCTTTTAATCTGCAATCAAATGTTGTAACAAGTATTTCTTCGTCGTAATTAGTCCAAATTTGATATTTTTTTAAAAAAATTTTCTAAAATCACCATCTTTTCATTAATTTTATTGTTTAGTGTATATTCCGTTTGTTGAATAATGTTTATATGCCTTATTTTGTTCTTTGTAAGTACAACATACAAATAATATTTGTTTTACACAACCATTAGTGATGAAACTTTGCATTTCATAAGCTTAAGGTGAACACAAGGTTTTGTTATGTTTTCAAATGCATATGAGTTCGAACATGTTGCAAAGTGTGGAAAACTTCAATGTTCAAGCAACATTCTAGGAAACTATGTGAGAGATGTAGACATTTGTACACAAGTATATTATTCCTTCATCGATACCATTTGAAATTTTGAAGACAAGTTTAGGTACCCAAATTATGTTGCCAAGTCAATTTGTAGATTTTTTAGAGCAAATTTGATGTTATTAGAATTATTATATAATTACCATGGGGTGTAAAAACGTAATATATGAATTTTGGGCACACAAGTGTGACTGTTGATATTTTATTAAAATACTAAATGTCCAAATACGAATTGTTCGTATTTTTATGATTTTTTAGGTGTTGTTTTATGGGCTCTAATATTTTAGGGAAGCAAGTTTCATTCCCAAAAAAATAGTGACGGGCCCACGCGTCAGCGTCAGCAGCCAATATAAAAAAGATAACCGTTGCCTGCCCGCCCGGACCCAACTGCCAACAAAGGCGATGCGGGTTCACTAACCATCGTCGCCAATGACACTGGCCCACGCGTCAGCGTCAGCGTCAGCAGGCTAACCCGCGTCGGCAATGACTATCCATTGTCTCTAAGATCTAATTCATCTCAACAGATCTCCAGTTCATCACAACAGAACACATATCATAGGAGACGTGGATGGATCAAACAACCAAACTAATTAACTAAGCAAACAAAATCAAACAACCAAACTAATTAACTTAGCAGTTCATGATCTAGAAACAAACTAAGGAGTTCAACAACTTGACGAACACAAACACACACACACACACAACCTAAGCAGTTCGACCAAGCAGGAGTCTATCATTTAGTCGATCGCCACCGTCGGAGTCCCGCCGTCGTCGCCGCCGTGGCTGCCGTCGGAGCCGTCGTCGCTGTCGTGGCTGCCGTCGGAGCCGCCGTCGTCGACAATGAAGTGGCGGCAGGCAGCCCGCTTGACCACGGGGAGGTTCTCGAGCTTCTCAGCCAACCCGTGGATCCTGAAGGTGAGACCCTTCACGCTCGGGTACTTGTACACATCATGATGCGCCTTGATGTCGAAGGCCGCGCCAACATCTTCAAGCTTTCTGAAGGCGCTCCTGAGCAGGTCGACGGCGAACTTAGTGTCGTCGAAGAACGGTTCCTCGTCGGCGTCCTTGGTCGCCGGCTCCTTCCCCTTCTCCAACTTCTTCCAACGGCGGCTTTCGTCGTCGTCGTCCTCCCTTCATCCCCGCTTTAACGGTGGCGGGCTCCTCGACGCCATCTCCTCCTTTTCTCGGTGACCGAAGATTTGTAGTGGTGGATCGCGAGGAGGAAGAAGAAGCGAAAGAGATGATAAGCTTATGGAAGAAGCAGGGGAAAGCAGGGGAAGGCGAGGGAGTTATATTGACAAGACGCGGAACCGTCAGGCACCTCTGCCCCCACCTACTACTCCATTACTGCCAGTACGTGCCACTCAATTGCGCATCGGGCTCCGTTTCGGGCGCAAAACCGTCCAAAACCACACGTTGCCTTTCAATTATGCAGGAAGGAGAAGGGGCAGGGGTAATGATGTCGGGCCCACTCGTCAGCGGCAGCAGCCAAACTGCGGTGCCTTTTCAATTTCCATTTATTGTTTTACATGGCCGAGGCGCCTTCTTCAACTTCAACCCTCGTCGCCTTCTTCAACTTCAATCCTCGTCACCAACTTCATCCCTCGTCACCAACTTCAACCCTCGTCGCCTTCAACTTCAACCCTCGTCGCCTTTCAATTTCCAAACCCCGTCGCTTTTCTATTTCCTCCCCTTCTCCTTGATGACCGCGGTGTGCTTGATGCAGCTGCTGCCAGATGATCTTGTCACCCAGATCATCATCCACTCCATCAAGGATGAGCCCGTCATCCATTTTCTGAACCTTCGCAATAAAATCTGCGGCACCTTCCGGCGCATCTGCGACTCCGATGAGGTACTACTGCACGTGTCGCTGCATGATCTTCGTGAGGTGTGCAAGAATCGCTACGTCAGGTCCTGCTTTAAGCGGCGCTTCCGCGAGGCCAATCATCCGGAGGCATTATGCTTCGAGGGGATGGAGAGTTTGATGAGGCGGTGGAACCCCGATAAGGGTCTGAAGCTCATCGGAGATGCCCCTGCTGAAGACTCCGGTGCCAAGTACTTCTTAGTGATGCTGAAGTACCGTTGCAACCCGGCAGACCCCGAAGCCATGGCACTGCTCCAGGAAATCAGCGGCGGCCCGTCGCCCCCTGACGGGCGGTGGAAGAACCACAACCTGCGGCGGCTGCGCTACCTCGTCAACCAGGATCTCCACAACATTGCTTGGTGGTACTGGCTTGATGACGGCGACGACGACATTACGTTGCTGTCCGTCTAGAATCCCCACATCTGCATTTGGGTAGCGGGATGTAGGCGCTACAGGCCGGATACCAAAGAGATCATCCACTACTGCAGCGCCAAGTGTCGCATTCGTCATGAGTTCGACCTCTGGACGCGTAGCTTCCGCCCCGCCGTGGAGTACGCCGTCAGCAGGATGAACATCGGGATGTAGGCGCAAGCATCAATGAACATTATCTATCTTGAATGTAAATTATTAGATATTACTAAACGCGGATTTGATTTTATCGGGATGTCGGTTTTTAATCGGTTTTTGATAGATAATATTTGATTTGTCACGTTTGTGAGTCAAATCGAAGGTTGCGGTGGTCTCATTTGCCGCCGACGAGGCCTGGGATGCCCTCTTGGGTATCCAAACCGCCGAAGCAGGCACGGCGGGGGTGGCGGCGGGCGGCGGTGCCCTCTGCTTCCTCCTTTGTTCTATTGGAGAATGAAGAACAGTTTATCCGTCCTGCGTCGCCGACGGCATTTCTCTTTTTAATTCGCAATCAAATTTTGTAACATGTATTTCTCCGTCGTAATTAGTCCAAATTTGATTTTTTTTTCTACAGTTTTCTAAAATCACTGTGTTTTCATTATTTTCATTGTTTAGTGTATATTCTGTTTCTTGAACAATGTTTATATGCCTTATCTTGTTCTATGTAAGTACAACATATAAATAATATTTGTTTTCCACACCTCCCGTAATGAAACTTTGCATTTTCGTAATCTTAAGGTGAACCACAAGGTTTTGTTAAGTGTTCAAATGCATATGAGTTTGAACATGTTGCAAAGTGTGGAAAACTTTAATGTTCAAGGAACATTCTAGGAAACTATGTGAGAGATGTAGATATTTGTACACAAGTATATTATTCCTTCATCGAAACCATTTGAAATTTTGAAGACAAGTCTAGGTACCCAAATTATGTTGGCAAGTCAATTTGTAGATTTTTTAGAGCACACTAGATGTTAGTAGAATTATTACATCATTAACATGGGATGTAAAAACGAATTCTAAGAATCTTGGGCACACAAGTGTGACTGTTGATATTTTATTCAAATGCTAAATGTCCAAATACGAATTGTTCCTATTTTTATGATTTTTTAGGTGTTGTTTTATGGGCTCTAATATTTTAGGGAAGCACGTTTCATTTGAAAAAAAAATAGTGGTTGGCCCACGCGTCAGCGTCAGCAGCCAAAATAAAAAGATAACCGCTGCCCGCCCGTCGGACCCAACTGCCAACAAAGGCGATGCGGGTTCACTAACCATCGTCGCCTATGACACTGGCCCACGCGTCAGCGTCAGTAGGCAAACCGTGCGCGGGCTGCTCAAAATTTCCGACCTATATTGACTATAATGCCCATGGAATTCCAATTGCAGCACAGAGCTGTCAAGGGCACGTCAGTAATTTCCTTAAACACAGTTATGCGCGCCGTTCATATTCGGCTCCTCGCTAGACAGATCCATAATGCCCGCACTCTCCCCACCGTCGCCGCCACTCTCCCCGCTCGCCTTCGCGGCTCTCTTTCCGCTCGCCTTCGCCGCTCTCTCCCCGCTGCAGCCCTGCTCTTCTCCAGCCCCACCGCTCCCTGCGTGACGACGGTGACGAGGACGCGGTTACTGGCGTGCGGACGTCTTCCCGGCCAACCTAAAGACGGTTGACGCGGATCCGTCATCCCTGGCCACGACGACAAGCCGGCCACCTCAGGCCACGAGCCGACGTGGATCCGGCCCCTCCGACCATCACGAGAACAACTACTTCATTCGCGACAGAGGTTAGTCCTGCTTGAACCCCCAACGCCCTCTCTCTCCTCGGCCACCAAATCTGCTATATATGCATGTCAACGTGGATTAGGGAGACATGCCTTGATAGTTCATCTTTAATTGATTGACTGTGGATTTGATGGATGGATTTTGTTGCCCCAAGTCTATTTGAATAAATTGTTGCTAACAGATGAAGTTATATGAACTGTTGAAATTCATTTTCATGTTCCCGGTGCTACAATTTTTGCACTGTAAATTCATGAAAAGCATTGAGGATGTTAGCATACTTTAATTCTGCTATGCTTTGAATGTACCAGATCGACAGTTATGGTTTGGACCTATTAGCATACTTTAATTCTGTTATGCTTTGAATGTACCAGATCGATAGTTATGCTTTGGACCTGTTAGCATATTTTAATTCTGATGGCCACATAATGTCAGTGGGAATTGCATCGCAGTGGTTTATAATGTAATCCACCCAATCTGCTATATATTCATGTCAAGGTGGATTAGGGAGACATGCCTTAATAGTTCATCTTCAATTGATTGATTGTGGATTTGATGGATGGATTTTGTTACTCCAAGTCTGTTTGAATAAATTGTTGCTAACAGATGAAGTTATATGAACTGTTGAAATTCATTTTCATGTTCCTGGTGCTACAATTTTTGCACTGTAATTTCATGAAAAGCATAAAGGATGTTAGCATACTTTAATTCTGCTATGCTTTGAATGTACCAGATCGACAGTTATGCTTTGGACCTGTTAGCATACTTTAATTCTGATGGCCACATAATGTCAGTGGGAATTGCATCGCAGTGGTTTATAATGTAGTGATAACTAGACTGTCTTATACTTTGTTGTGAGTGTTAATTGTTTCACTACTATCATATATATTGTTATTGTTGGTGTCATGATGTGTTGTGAGTGTTGTTTCACTACTGTCATATATAATGTCATGACCATTGCTTTATCCTCTTGTTGCATGTACACATGGAACACACAATCCATCGCTGCTGAAGTTGCACAAGGAAGCAGTTGAAGGAATTTATTCTCTGCTTTGATATATAAGCATATTGTTGTGTCCCTGTCAAAATGGTTAGCACCTATCCTTGTATGCTAATTAAGTAAAATATGAACTGTGTATGTCTATGCTGATTTTATTTACGACTTGTAATGATTTCTATTGTAATATCAGCTATTTTGCCTATCAGAGAAAACGAATTTATCTAATAAGAATTTTGTTTAGATTTTCAGTCTTGCTTATGTTGCTCTACTGACAACCTGACATATCATCTATGCAGTCTCCCACAACAACAAACTCCTCAACCTCCAGTGCATCATCACAGCCCATCGTCGGTGAACCTTCTTCACAGGGTCACTCAGCACAGACTGCTGCGAGTAGTACTCGATCCCGCGGGTCAAGGACACAAACCAAATGGCCAGAAGACAAGTTGACTGCAACTGGACTTGATGCCAATTTTTGGCCTTCCCCAGATGCTGTGAGGGATAGATTTGTATTGGTCTGTGGTCTCATTGCTCGGGAGAGGGTGTCAATCAACAAGGCGGTTGATGATCTCTCACCAATTGAGAAGGACCATATGTTCATAGTTTTAGAGGAAAAGCTAGATTACCCAGCCAATCTGGAAGAATCTATTCGCAAGAAGGCAGTTAAGGCAGCTATACCAGAGATTGGAACCTTGCAACGGCGGTTCAAGGCCCATTTAAGAAAAAAATATGTGAGCGAAGAGGAGACACCCTTTGTGAAGCATGCCTTTTTGCAGCAACAAGACTGGGACATGTTTGTGCAGGAAACCAATTCTCCTTCATTTCAGCAATTGAGCCAGGAGATGAAACAAAAGAGATCATTGCATAATAAGCCACACAAGACGGGCAGAAAAGGTTATCGTGGTAAAAGGAAAGAGTGGGAGGAGGAGGATGCAAAGCTAGTTGCAGAAGGAAAACAGAACTCTTGGGACCAATTTCCTGGACGTTCGAGACCTTATCTGCGGGCAAGGGTAAGCAAGAAGAGGAAGAATACTAGTGAAGGAAGCGGGGGCATAACATTCAGTAACCCTGCGGTGGTGGGGGTAGCAGATAGGGTGAAAACACTTGCAGCTCAGGGTAGCGATGGTTCTTTCTCTGGGGTTAGGGAGGATGATATCCTCACCGCAGCACTTGAGACTCCAGAGCATCGAGGTCGGGTCCGAGGCGTGTCTAGTTCACTTGGCTGGGGTAAAGGATTTGGTGAAGAGTTCGCTGGAATGTACAGGAAGAAGAGGAACAAGAGTTCTGATGCTCATAATATGATGGACATAACATTTAAATCAATTGTCCATGCTCTAAGACTATCAGGCATCGAAATACTAAAAAATGTACTTCTTCCTTCCCAATTACCAATGCCTGTCAGTAGCAGCGAGGAAGAAGATGCGCATGACCGCGAGGAAGAACATGCGCATGATAGCGAGGAAGATGTGTGTGTCAGAGAGCAAGATCATTGGAATGCCAACAGTGACGAAGCGAATCAAGTGCACAGTGATAGTCGATCACCTATGCTGGACACAATAGATAAGCTAACAGAGCCAACCGCGTGCAGCCTTTTGGATGGCACCGGGATTAATGTGGAGCTCGCACTAGCGAAAGTCTTTCCATTTCAAAAGGCTTGCCATTCAGTACTGGTGCAGGATGGGTATGTTGTGGTGCAACCTACTTATGTGTGGGCCAATGTGGGTCACTACCCTCTGCCTGTACCAATTGATGGGGGTGACATAGCAACCCTAACTGAGGCTCTCGTTCAAAGGATCCAATGGCCAAAGGACAGGATCCTTATACCACCCATGACGAGACATCCCAACCCTGAAGCCGCAACAGGTAGCAGGGGTACAACATCAGATGGAGGTACTGCAGCTCAGTGTCAGCAAGAGAAGGCTCAACAGCAGCAGCAGCAGCAGATCAGCAAAACTATGTAGCAGGAGCAGCGACAACAGCCGGAGGAGCCCAAGCAAACTCCGCCTAAGCAGCAGCTGCAACATGAGGATAAGCAACAGACGAAACAGGAACCTCTCCAGTAGCAGGAGCGTCAACAACAGCCGGAGGAGCCCAGGCAAACTACCCTAAGCAGCAGCTGCAACATGAGGATAAGCAACAGACGAAACAGCAGCCTCTGCAACAGGAGGAGGAGCCCAGGCAATCTCCCCCTAAGCAGCAAATGCAACATGCACAGCAGCCTCTGCAACAGGAGGAGGAGGCCAGGCAATCTCCACTGCAGAAGGGGAACCAGGCCAGGAAACCTCTGTCTAAAGATGAGATTCTTAACTGTATTATTGGGACAGAACAGGAACGACCAAAATACAAGCCTGGTGCACCTATGTTGTCAGAAGCAAACTTAGAGGCTGCTGGACCAAATTGTGCCAGGTTGCATGCTTACGTCATGGAACACAGTATGGATAAACTTGCCTTTCCAGCAAAGGTAGATCAAGACTACTTTAAAGGTGGTGGTGGTGCTTTAATGTTAAAGATTGCATTCAGTAGCGTGTATAACCTTATAACCCTGGCTTCTTTGGATGTTACCTTCTTGAGGTTGTGGACATTGTAAGTCCCTTAAAACCTAAAAAGATATTTCTTTAATTTTGACCACAAAGTTCATGCATGCTAACAATTTGATTTTTTGTAGGAAAATGATGGACAAGGCAGCGGAGATGTAGATCAGTGTTGGGTTTTTAGATCTAGATTTGTTTACTTCCTCAAATATTTCTCAGCATTCTCGCCTTGTAACCAAAGCAATCTCAAATGCAATGAACAACGACTACGTGGTGGGTGCCTACTGCACTAGCCACTGGGTAACAGTGATCATCTGTATGAAGTTCAAAGAGGTTTGGTATCTAGATTCTGCTAAACAACATCCCCCGCTAAAGTTCTCAGACCTCAAACCTGTTGTGGACTGGTCAGTGTCTTGTAGGTTTTGTTCACAAAAATTCAATCTCTTAGTGTTTCTAATTGGTATTGCTGACCATGCAGGGCCTTTGGTACAGTATTTGTAGGTTTTGTTCACAAAAATTCAATCTCTTAGTGTTTCTAATTGGTATTGCTGATCATGCAGGGCCTTTGGTGAACATGCACAGGACGGAGTGACGAAAGGAAAGAAAAGAAAGCCAAAAGCCATACTCAAGCACAAAACAAATCTCGCTGTAAGACCGAGGTTTTTTTATGGTCTCGTCTTACCTATTTGGTACTGCATTAACTTGTCATTTTGGTACCTCGATGCAGTGTGCTCAGCAGCCATGGGGGTCCTCTTTGTGTGGATTCCATGTGGCATTCCATATGTTAAGACTACTCGATGACATACCTGACATCAAGAAGGCTGCTGTAAGTAGATAATAATGCTCAACCTTGTCTTTGCTCATATTATCCATCTGATTTTAGAAACTGATTTCTACTTGTATTCTCATAAATGATTATATTTTGCAGGATTTCAAATCTGTTGTAGATGTTTCCACAGAAGATCTAAAGCATGTCCGGGAGATGCTGTGCGAGTACATTCTTAAGGAGACCATCGACCGAAAGGGCAACTTCTTCAATGGTGCACCGTGAGTTCATTGTAGCCAGAAACTTGAAACTCATTCAGTCTTCTTTAGTCAGGTGTTGTTGCCTGAGAAACCTGCTTGGCTTGCTTGGTTGGGGTCAGATGCAGCCTGGTTCAGGCAGTTTTCTCATGACTCCATCCAAACAAGCCCTGATGAGAGTAACTTGAAACTTGATGTGATCGATCCTAGCTTGTCTATAAATGTGATCTTTTTGCTTGTCTATAAATGTGATCTTGCTTGCCTATATCTGTGATGTGAGAATGTGTTTGTGATGTCTTCTTGCTGTGGTGGCTGCCATATCCTGGCTGGTTCCAGGATGGCAGGATGCAGCCCCTGATGGCTGCCAAATCCTGGCTGGTTCCAGGATGCAGCCGACAAGCGGGCAAGTTACTGTAACGGGCTGTGTTTTGGTGCCCGTTACCAAAGTTCCCTATGGGCCCAGAGAAACAGCCATTTCACATGACCGGTGGCTAGTTATGGTAACGGTCATTGTTTTATGCCCGTTACGAATATGTCTTATCAGTAACGGGCATCTGCCAGTTACCTTTCTTGGCTCATTTGTAACACTTGATCGGTAACGGGCGCTTTGCCCATTACGAAAGGCAATCTATGCCCGTTACCAAAGTGAGTTTTTCACGTAGTGTTTGCAAGATCAACTGTCAGCTGATGATTATTCGGCCATGATGAAAGAAGAACTAGAGGACCTCACTGGTGATCGGCTAAGAGCTTTGGAAAATATCGAGAAAAATAGAAGGAGAATAGCCAGATGGTATGACAAGAAGGTCAAAGTTAAGGAATTTGCCCAAGGAGATCTGGTTTGGAAACTCATATTACCAATCGGCTCTAGAGACCCCAAATACGGGAAGTGGTCACCAACATGGGAAGGTCCATATCGTATCAGCCAATGCGTGCCAGGCAATGCATATATCTTGGAAACTTTGGAAGGAGAAAAGTTTGCTAGAGCGTTAAACAAAAAATATTTGAAAAGTATTACCCAAGCATATGGGTAGACGCCTAGCCGATCATCATGTCAAGCCTAACGGCCGATTAGGATTTCGAGCTATAGCTGATTCTAGAGAGAATCACCTTCAGTACAAAAAATAAAATAGCCAATGCTGATTTGATACGTTCGGTTTCGAATCATAGCCGATGAACAAATCGCCCTCAGAACTATATATATATATATATATATATATATATATATATATATATATATATATATAGGACAAGGATATTCACCACGCTGCGTGGTGAATATTATTTAACACGCACCGTGAGTGCTAACGGAGGTCAGGGAGCTATGGTAATCACAAAATTATTTATTTCCAGTTCAAAGTAGTAAAAAACAGATCTTACTTAGTTTTTTGCATCTGGTTTTTGTGTTTTGAGATTAATCATGTGGGATGTGCATGCGGCGCCACGGCCGAAGCTCCGATGAACCATGCTAATCACATAATTACATTGTTCTCATTATCGGGCGGTAAAAATCTTCCGAAATTGGTTAGAAAGGTTCTGGATCGATTTTTTTTATAGTTGATCCGTCAAAACTTCTGCCATCTCCAACCGTGCATGGAGATGTGAGGTCGTAAAAAATAAGATGGAACGTTGGATTTACTCCCGTGGCCGTGCGGAAGTTCAGTATGAAACTATGACGCCTGTGCAAAAGTATTGTGCATGAAGGAAAGGAGGAAATCAAGCAAAAGAGATAGCATGCATGTCGCGATTAGTACAAAAGGAAATTGAAGGCTTCTTTATGTTGTGTCAATGCATGATTGCTGGATAATTTATTAGACCAGGTAAATGCTGAGTTGCTTGCATATGCATTACATACATGCAGTGTTGACCGATATTTAATATGAGGTGGGATTTCGGGGCAGTTATAACATACACGTGTGTGCAGAAGGAGGGTTATTCAAAAAGAGAGATTTGGAAGCAACATGAATAATATTCAATGTGTTCCATGATGGATGAGGCACCTATTGACATATAATTACTAGTTTTGGCATCCTAATAGTAAAAAAAGGGCTCGTGATTTGGCATCCTACTTCTTGAGGAGCTAATATTTAATTCATCAATCCCTATCCATGAGTGAATCAATTTTGGTGGTCATGGTCGCGAGAGAGCCTTTACCCCGACGAGGTCCTCCGACCAATAATACTTACTCTGATTTCATTCCTTGTAGTAAAAATCTCCTTGCATTATAATTTCACATTCATTTGGCCGTGTGAATGCTTACTGCAATTTAAGGCATTGTTAAAACTTTGTGTTTTACTTCATTTTCATATGAGGAAAAAAACCTTTTGAACTCATTTTACTTTTGAAATGATTTGATGGTAATAATCTTTTAAACTTCACAACTATATCACCAAACAAGAAAAATAGTACCCATTATATTTCAAGAAATATGGGTTATCAATTGGCAACCAAAACAAATAATTATTTGATATACACAAATGTGATGGTTTTCATTGTGTCGTCGTTGTGGTGGCCGACGGGTGATGATTACCCACACAACCATAAAATCACGTTACGATCATCTGCAAGTAGTAAAATCTTTTGTGCGGCCGGCAATGCCTATCCAGCCGTAAAATCCTTGCATGGTGGCCGGCTACTAGCATTGCTGAGATTGCAGGGAGATTTTCACTAGCAACATATACACACACGCATACGTCAGTGAAGAGAGACAACCTTTGCATGCATGAATCACACAAACATGATTTTAGGGTGTAGTAATTAATGTTCATATAGAATAAGGAATATTATTTTTAAACTAGCTTTACATGGATAGGCGGAGAAATTTGACCAATAAACAAGGAGTAATCATTAAAGACCAAAGGAGTAATTTTAAAAAGAACATAAAATTAGGTTTCATAGTGGAGTAATTATTTCTATATTGAATTAATACTATTGCTCGAGTCACTAGTAGTAAATATCTCTCATAGTATTTTCTTCTTAGTATTATTCCTTGTATGGAAATATTTTTTCTATTATCTTGTTCTCATCTTTAAATTACAAGCGTAAACCTTGACAAGCAGCCACACGGCAAAAAAAAAAGCCGATACCGGCGCCCGATAGCGGGGGCGGCATTAATGGGGGCTCTTTGCCCCGTTAAGGCAAGCACATAGGAAACATTTTCTAAAATAATAAAAAAAAGAGCCGCGTGGAGCTTCTGGTCGCTGCGCCGCTGCGCATTCTCCAGGCACCCGCCACCACCAACACACCACGGCTCCTGGGCAAGGAGGTCGAGGAGGCCGAGCCCCTGGTCAGGGAAGAAGAGGCCGCGTCCGCCGCCATGGATACCTCCAAGGTCGTGCTTGCCACTGTAGATCTTCCAGCCGTGCGCTGTCATCGAAGAAGGAGGGCGCACGCCGTCAGGGGAGGAGGAGGCCGCTCATCGCGCACCACTGTGGACAGAGGAGGAGGCCGCCCCTCCGTGCGCCGCCCAGCCCTCTGCTACCGCGCTGACCAGCATCTCGTCCCTGAGCTATGTACCGTCCTCACCGAATGGAAAAAGGAACCAAAGGGAAACATGCATGACCAGCATCTTTATAGCCGCCTCTATATTTTTTTTTTTGAATCTGTGCATGCATGTATACGGAGTTGATTGAATCAATTAATTGTGCATGCATGAATACGGAGTTGATTGAATCAATTAATTGGATTCCAATAAATGCGTTTGAATTTTGCATACATATGGTCAATAACCCGAGGAGTAAATACTAAAAGCTAATTATGGTTATCAGATTACTAACAAAAAGTAACGGAGTTGGATGGAGCTAACGGGCCATTGAATGTTATTCAACACCCTGGCTAATGAATAGTAGCTACCTATATATATATATATATAATTTTCTTATCACTGATTACAGAGGACAATATTACAATTCGGATCTGAAGGTTACATTGAAGTGATAAATCGGAAAATTTATGATAAGCCGATTATGTTCATCATCACTGAACGGACAAACGATTCTGGACCATCATCGTCAATGAGGGAACGAAGAAAGAGAAAAACAAAAAAGGAAGCGTAAATTTGATGAAAATGAATCGCCAGATTCTGCGACCTTCTCCATCAAATCCCGGCGAACAAGACATAGGGTTGTTCTTCTTCCTAAACGCCCAGGAACAACATCCACTCTCCCCCATCACCTGATGAACCCAAGACGCATCACAAGGGTTCTTCTAGCTGTTGGACCTCCTGGCTTCACAAGAGGAGACTAGAGAGGGAAGTATGTCCTAGACTATATCACAAAAATTCTTCTAGCCATCGAGAGGTATGAGAAGGGAAGAAGATCGAAAAGTAGAAGCCTAAAGCCTACTGAACCTATATTTTGAGCCATGGGCGAAGGCGAGATGTGTTCTTGATAGAAGATGAGGATGGCTATTTATAGCCCCAAGCGCTAGGAAGAAATGAGGATGGGGAAGTCGGAAAGGATGGAAACCGAAAATGCTAGATCCAGTAAAAGGGGGAAACAGAAGACCCGTGAATGGTGTGGTTTCCAAAGGGTAATCGATGCAGGGATACATTTCCCGCAAAAGGAGCCAATCCTCACATATTACAGACTATATGGCATCTTTTCAGGACGTCGACAAGCTGCAGAGCATAAGTCAAGGATATCCTCTCCCCAACGTTGCAGACAGAGGTAGCAAGTTTACTGGCAGCGTCGGGAAGAAATGCCATTTCAAGTATAAGCTTGTCAATGACTAGTAGCAACTACCATTTCCTGAGGGACCTTCTAAAGAAAGATGCCTCTCGTCCCTAAAAAGCTAAGGAAGCCGATGTATCCATCGGGAAAGTCTAAGAACCTACAGAACTCATGAAGAAACCCCTGGATAGGAGGGTGAGTTTTATTGGAGGGAAGACAGAAAAGACAGAAGAGTATCACACGGCAAACAGTCCTAGGGAAGCATCAGAGCTATCTTTCGCATTGAAGAGATTGATTGCATTGGTCAAGAGAGTTAAAAGGATTCGACTATCTTCAAAGAAAGGATACCATATTCAAGTAAATTTCGGAGCAAAAATATTATTTACTCCGGAACTGGGGGGCATGTGTTGACACCGTTTTTGGAAAAAAATGGGACAAAAGGGATAAGAAGGAGTAGCCGATGAGAAAGCAGTACAATCGGTCGATTAAAGAAGAAAGGATGGTCAACAAAACCCGCCGTTGGTCAAAGGGGTTTAACCCTATCTATCAATGGACTGGCGGGTCAAACTGATCGGCCGATGGTCAACCGGGGAATCGGCCTATGGAAAAGAAGAAGGCGGTAATCAAGGAGATACGCCAAAGGCAAGGCACGACGGAGGCGGGTCAGTCTACGATTGATAACGGGTCAGAGTCAGTTTTAGGAGAGTTTGACTCTCTCATGAGTCTTTTTCTATTTTTAGTAGTGTTCGTTTTCTTTAGATGCAAGTAAGTAGTGCCGTGATCGGCTAGGAGTCGGGTTGTCCTCAGGACATAAATAGCGACCCTGCGTGGTCGGAAAAAAGTGTACACACCAATATCAAACAAACCGCCTCCGGGCAAACCCTTTACAATTTACAACATCTACTTTACAGCATCTACTTTTCAGCGACTTCGCCATTGCGTTTTTTCTTTTTTTCAACACCGTCCTTCAAGTTCATCGGACTGCATCGATCGATCTCCGGCAAGCTCGTGAGTACCATTTTACCGAATAACCCTAGGCTTTAACCTCCGGGTGCATGGTTGAGGTTTCGTCTAGTTCTTTATTTACCCCTTACCGATATTAGCTAGATCTGCAAGTTTTCATACCAATTCTTGTAATTTTTAGCTTTTATCACCAATTTATCCAGCTTGATCTAGATCTAGTCGGCTTTCATTATCATAGCCGATTTGGACCTTTTCAAGCGCTGACGTCACGATCAGCTGATCCAGTCGATCTCTTTATTTACATACTTGCGCTTCGGTCGCTTTCGAGCCTGCCGATCCCGCTTCTCTGTATCGGCCGATTGGCAGGTACACGTGTCACTGAAGACCCATTGGTTCTCTAGTCGATCCTTAATATTTTCCATTGTCAATAAACAGGTCAGATTGGCTGGCACGCCTCGCTACAGACCGGGGAGTCACGTGTGTTGCGCGCGGAGGTGACGTCCTATTTTCGCGTCAACAGAGGCTTTGACAGGAAGGCATCTCAATGGGTAGCGGTGGTAAAGGTAGAATAAAGAAAAGTAAAAAGATACGAGGACCACTAGGTTCGAAGATAGATACAACAGCCGTTCCCCGGCAACGGCGCCAGAAATGCTTATTGGTATTTCTGAACATCACCACTAGTGGCGCGTCTAGCATGAGCGTGTAAGGAACACCCGGGTACACTGACGGGTGCAAACGAATCCGCAAGCGCACAGATACACTGTTGTAGCACTTCACCTAAGGAGTATTCCAAAGGGTATCGAATCCAAGGAACGATGTGCACTACCTTCTATCCTAGCAGAGCGGTATAAGGACACCAAGCCCCTGCTATGGTAGGGAGATGATGAGGTGCTTCCTATGGGTATTGATCCTAAAGGAGGAACAGACTCGTTGTAGCTACTGGCTTCGGGCACCAGTTCCCTCCTGGCTTTTAAAGGCGATTAGGAGGTTCCAGCAAGATGCTCTACGCCGTATCCGAACGTG
Source organism: Cenchrus fungigraminus (assembly GCA_036936925.1). Lineage (NCBI taxonomy): Eukaryota > Viridiplantae > Streptophyta > Magnoliopsida > Poales > Poaceae > Cenchrus > Cenchrus fungigraminus. The sequence continues at coordinate 52,385,583 of CM072780.1, forward strand.
GACGAGTACAAAGGGTCCAACGGCTGTCACTACCGCGGCCTACCTCAAAACAAACAATGGGATACAGGGCAAACAAAGGATAACCCGTAGTCTAGACACCACGTCCACACTACCGATTACTACTATAGCACAGCTACGTCTGTATACCCGTAGCAACACTATAGCACTCCATATAAATACGAAGTGACGAACCCACGAGTACGAGACTGATCTCACTTATCATGGAATCATATAGGCGTCAGGAAGAACGACTTGCCACCGATTAATGTACTCCGACAAGATCTAACGAGATAATTCACACAAATAGATACGCAGAATTAAGCACCTAGTCAACAAGATCAAAGGATCGTGTCACGAAGAACACGAGCCTCTAAATGATGAACAGATGAAGAACTCATGAACATATCATCTATGCATGAATGTCACTTTAGTATAAATGGAAAATACAGAAATACTCACTTTGCTCTAAATGAAAAACAAGTGGGGCTTCTCACCTACATCACCCTCTACCTAGCACCTACACCCAACTACATGTGGAGAGGTGAAACACCTCTCTAAGAGAGAAAGTGAGAGAGGAGGGAACTTGGGATGTCTCATTCTCTACCCCCTCCACTTCTATTTATAGGCCAAGGGGGTGAAAGGAGCCCCAAGGCTGCCATGGGCGCCACCAATGAGGTGATGACACGTGGTGCTGAGGAGTGGGGGCCAAGTTGATGTATCTTCCATGAGAAGGAGCTGCAGGATTTTGAGGGAATATTCGGGCAAGCACTTGGCACTGCCTTTGGTTCGTCACAACAAGCCGACACATGGAAGGGCGGCACGAGAGGCGACGAAGTGGGGTCGGCCGACCCCGGGGTAGCTTGACCCCCAGGTAGCTCCCCTCGCACCGTCTTTCGTCCAGGTGACTGCCAGGTGGGTCCTAAGGTGGGTGTGGGCGTGCTTGCGGTGTTTCTAGCGAGTTATCTCGTGGTTGTGGGCCGTTGAATCCGCGTGCTTGCTCCTGATTGGTTGAGAGAGTGTGTTTTTTTGTATTGATGATGTGTCATGGACACATGGACTCCTCTGTGGCAGCACATCGCCATGTGGCCCGATGTGGGTCCCACTAGGCCCACATGATATCTTGTGCATATCTCTTTCATCTGAACTCCAAAGTAGGCAAATGATATATCCATTTTGATCATCTTGACGAGCCCATTGCAATGGTGCAGATCAATGGCATTTTTAATGTGTCCTGCAACAACAGCTAGAAACACCAACACTTGTGGAAATTGTTAGTATAAACCCCTATTCTAGTGTTGATGATCACTTTCCATTTATTTTATACAGGAATTGACAGCCTAAAAGTGGTACTTAACAGCCGTCAACAACCTTAGGCAACACATTAGGCCTCTACAGCATCACCTCAAAACTCTCATGGATTCCTCACTGGGCGCGGGAGAAGAAGCTGATCGAGACCTTCACACTTCGCAAGTATTCTTCTAGCTCCAAGCTTCTACAACGTTGCATCCTATGCTCTGGTGGACGGACGCATGCCCATGGCATGACCAAATAACTATACTGCGGCTTCATAGCTCTACAATGCTTGGTGCCTTGCCCTTAGGCTCATACCGCTATTTATAGTGAAGGCCAACCTTGGATGTGGTTGTTTGTGCCTTGACACTGTTACCACGTGGTCACGGGGTACTGTGTACATGTGGACGTATTTGTGTGCTTTTCCCCTACCTCACGACAAAGTTTGTCGTCTTCGTAGTTATTGCAGCATTGATGCCTGCGGTAGCGTCACATGGCTACAGTACACCCATGGTTAGTGGATGAGTTGTCGTTTTCTTGGTGGCAAGAGAATCTCCGACCACTGTTGGCCCGTGACCTTGCAGTCTACTTAGGGTGATAAGACTGACTCTAGGTCATATGGCTCTGCGCCTACACATAATTCTAGACGACGATGATGATCAATTGCACCCTTTACGGCTTTGCGTCTCTATTGTACCCGCTAGGCTCTGCGTCCTTGTTGCACCCCTAGGCTCTGCAGTGTAAACAGACTTATTCCAATCAACCTATATTTCTGTTTCCTGAGCAGAATGGTCGTAGGTTCGATTGAAGACCTCCATGAGGTAGGCGTGCCTCGCTGCCCTGCCAGTCCGTCTGGGTGCCTGAAGACTAGATGCTTCATGTCTATGATTTCATTGGGCACCTGAGGTCCATGTGCCCGTTACTTAGGTCGTCAATACCTTAGTACCTTGGCTCTGCTGGATGCCTGGCAGCTATGCTGGTCATCTGGACACCAAAACGGCCTTCCTGAGGTCGGCGTGCCTTGATACCTAGGTCTTTCAATACCCTGGTACGTCTTCAGCTCTGCCAACCTAGTTGGGTGCCCTAGATGTGTGACCTTCTTGAGGTCGGTGTGCTCTTTTAGCCCTGCCAGCCTGATCCTGGACACCACATCTTCATTTGCGATAGGACTGAAGGCCTCTCTGAGGGGTGCTCGCCAAATGGCCCTGTATTGACGGTATATATGCGTCTTCGTTTGGATTGCAAGCAGACAAATCCTCCGTCGTAGTCAAGGGACCCTTGTTCCCTTAAGTGTGAACCCAAGGTATCGAATCCGTGGAACAAATGTGTGATGCAAGAACCAATCTATTAAAGCCGAGAACACTTTGATCTTCAAAGGAAGTGCTTATGCATCTAATCTAAAGAACACCAAGAAAATGAATCTAATCTAATGAAAACCGGAGGTAGCAAGAGATAGAGAGGGATAGGTAAAACCAATCTAGAGAGATTGGATCAAGCTCTTGTTGAAGTTCCAAGCAATGATGAACAAAGCAAATTGAATCTCATAAAAAGCCTCTTTAAATCGCGGCTTCCGTTCCTGTTGACACCGTTTTTTGGGAAAAACAGGTCAAAGAGGAATAAGGAGAAATAGCCGATAAAAAACAAAGTACAATTGGCCGATTGAAGGGAGAGAAAGACGGTCAGCACGGATCGCCGATGGTCAAAGGGATTCAACCCTGACGGTGGGCCAGCTGGTCAAAGCGATCCGCCGATGGTCAGATAGAAGATCGGCCGATGGAGGAAAGAAGAGGCAGTATTCAAAAGAAATACACCAAAAGGAAAGCATGGTGGAGGCGGGTCAGTCCACGATTGACAACGGGTCAAGAGTCAGTTTTTAGAAGGTCTTTGACTCCTGCGAGAGTCCTTTTCTATTTTTAGTAGTTTTTGTCTTTAGATGCAAGTAAACAGTGCCGTAATCAGCTAGGAGTCGGGTTGTCCTCAGGACATAAATAGCGACCCTGCGTGGTCGGAAAAAAGTGTACACACCAATATCAAACAAACCGCCTCCGGGCAAACCCTTTACTTTTACTGCATCTACTTTACAGCATCTACCTTTACAGCTTCTACTTTTCGGCGACTTCGCCATTGCGTTTTTCCCTTTTCTATAACGCCGTACTTCGGGTTCGTCGGGCTGCATCATCTGATCTCCGGCAAGCTTGTGAGTACCGTTTTACCGAATAATCCTAGGCTTTAACCTCCGGGCGTATCGCTGAGGTTTCGTCTAGTTCTTTATTCACCTCTTACCGATATTAGCTGGATCTACAAGTTTTCGTACCAAATTCTTATAGTTTTAGCTATTATCATTATCATCCGCTCGATCTAGATCCTATCGGCTTCTAACACCGCAGCCGATTCCGACCTACTCGAGTGCTGACGTCACGATCGGCCGATCCAGCCGATCGTACCCGCGCTTCGATCGCTCTCGAGCCGGCCGATCCCGCTTTATCCGTATCGGCCGATTGGCTGGTACACGTGTCGCTGCAAGGCCATCGGTTCTCTAGCCGATCCTTAATATTTTCCATTGTCAATCAACAGGTCAGATTGGCTGGCACGCCTCGCTACAGACCGGGGAGTCACGTGTGTCGCGCGCGGAGGTGACGTCCTATTTTCGCGTCAACACACTTTTGGCACGCCCAGTGGGACACGAAAAAAGTCAACAATGACGAAGCCTACGAAGACTGGTCCTCATGAAGTCGATCCGGACAACGTCCAACCAATCACCAAGGATCAGCTGAAAGATTCAGACAAAGCTGAGTTAGAGGCTCACATGAAGCATTATGAAGAGCTTTGTCTGGCGTCATACGGTCAGACTAAAAGTGGAGTCTTCAAGAAGAATCCACTGCCAACGCCTAAACAAGTCACCTTTTCAGCCGATCCTGAAGGGCTTCAAGACATGATGACCAAGGCTATGCATCAAACAATGATTGATCAATCCAAGGTATTCGCAAATACTATTCAGAATGCCATAATTGATGCACTCAAGCAAGGAGCAGAGGCAGGATATCTGGGACCTGCATACTTTCAACCAAGGCGTACTCCTCCTGTGTTCCAGCAAAACCAATCGGCCAACCCGTCGATTGATGATCCAACAGCAAAAGCTACACCATCTCCACAAGCTGCCACCAGTTCTTCATCGGACTCTCAGCCGATTCAGAATCAGAGTGGCGATGGTAAAGATCAAGATCCTGCTGTCACAACACCAGTTCAGTCTAACGTCCAGGATCAGGTGCTTCCAGTGCAGAATCAGCAAAAATATCCTGCGATGAGAGATTTAGATGGTAAGCTTGCAGGATGGGACTTACCTCGTGATCACTTTGAGACTAACATCTCAAATTTCTTTGAGCCCGTGCCTGAGGAAGTTCCAGAAGTAAAGTATCCACAGTCTTACCAAGCTACATTTGGAGGTACTCCAGGGACTGTGCACATGAATGGGGAAGGAGTAGTGTTTGTCTACTTCAATCATGGGAGCAAGAACTTTGAAAGAGTCAAGATCAGTCCAGCTCATGCTCACATGGTCATACCGACAGAGAAAAGACCTCCTATTCCACCTCAGAGGCCAAATCCTACTCCACCTCAGAGTTCGACTCAGCAGCCGATACCCGGGATGCCCATACCAACTGCTCCGCTACAGCAACCAACGCTCGGGATGCCCATACAGACAGCCCCGCCTCAACAGTCAACGACAATGCAGGCTGTCTTAACCCCAGCTAATACGGTGGCCCATACAAGATCTTCACCTCAACAGCCGATCAACCAAGGAGCAGCAGGGCAGCCAGTGTTTCCACAAGTGGATTCAGCGCGATTGCTGCAAACACTTCTAAATCAATTGGCTATTTCAAACCAGTTGAATACGCAGCAACCAGCCCCATCGGCTAGTCAGCCGATTGAACAGGCTACACCTATTATAGGTCATTCAGACACTCAAGGTTCTACTGAGGCAAGGACAGTTTCAGATCCAAAGACAAGAATCTTAGAAGAATGACCTCTAGAAACTCCAGCTGAGATACAAGCAATTGAGCAAGTGGCTACAGAGTTGAAATCTCATGTGAAGCAGGAGTTGATCGACCACTTCTCGGAGATGCTATCGAAGCAATATGGGATAAAACCCAAGCAGCAGTCCTGCATGTACAGGACACCGTATCCTTCTGGCTATGATCAGATACCGTTCCCGCCAAGATTTAAAGTGCCAGATTTCACCAAGTTCTCTGGGCAAGATGAAACATCCACTATGGAGCATATCACTCGATTTATCATCCAATGTGGAGAAGCAGGAAACGTTGATGCACTAAGGATACGTCTGTTCTCTTCATCTCTATCAGGGCCGGCATTCTCATGGTTTACATCACTGCCAGCTAACTCCATCATCAAGTGGTCTGATCTGGAACAGCAGTTCCATAATTATTTCTTCTCTGGCATCAACGAGATGAAGATCACTGATCTGACCAGACTCAAGCAAAGGAACGATGAAACAGTAGCTGGATTCGTTCAAAGATTCAGAGAGGTCAGAAATAAGTACTATAGTCTGAACTTGGGAGAAAAGCAACTAGCTGAGTTAGCTTTCCAAGGTCTCTTACCGACCTTGAGGGAGAAATATGCATCACATGACTTTGAAAGCCTCAGCCAGTTGGTCAGTCGGATGAGTCAAGAAACTGCAAAGTCCTATGAGCCTAGAAGAAACTTTCAGAAGAAGGTGTCGTATGTGGACTACTCCGACTCAGAAGATGAAGACAATATGATAGGGCTCGCAGAGTGGGTCAAAGGCAAGAAGACAGTGTCCTGTCCCTTTGGCAAGAAAGAGCAAGAGAAATTCGGCTTTGATATCACTAAGGCCGATAAGATATTTGATCTGTTGCTTCAGCAAGGACAGATTAAACTCTCCCAGTTCCATACTATACCATCTGCAGAAGAGTTGAAGAGGATGAAGTATTGCAAGTGGCACAATGCAACATCGCATGACACCAATGATTGTAAGATCTTCAGACAACAGATCCAATCAGCTATTGAGGAAGGGAGGCTTAAATTTGAAACTCCTACCAAAGCTGAAAAGCCGATGAAGATTGATCAGCACCCCTTCCCAACTAACACAGTTGAAGTGTCCAGCAAAGACACGTCATGAGTTAAGTTGCTGACATCTAATTCGGCTCAAAATAAAGGAGTCGTCGATCCCAAAGTACAGGTAACCGCTGCCGATGTCAAAGGAAAAGGGTTACTACTTGGAGAAAGAGAATCAAAGCCACGCCGACCCGTCACGTCACAAATGTTGATCAACAAGTTCCAGCGCCGACAAGAGAAGGCAAAGGAAAGAGAGGAGTGGGCACGACGTAATGAAGGACATTGGAGATGTCCATTCTTCAAGTACTGTTGGGAAGAAGGAATCAAGCTGCCGACGGCAGGAAACTGTCCAGAGTGCAACGGGGCTTACAATAATGGCAACTCATCCAAAAGGGTTTGCTTTGATGACAGAAGACCTGCAGCCAAGGATCACCGTGGATTCAACAATCAACGAACCTCAGTTCACGATCGGCTGGGGGGCAAAGCCAACGTCCACGATCGGCTGGGGGGCAAGGCTAGCATTCATGATCGGCTGGGAGGCCGAGTCAATGAAGAGTCAAACAATCGGCTGGAAGAGGTGGCCGATTTACTGGTACCTGATGAAGACATCATGTGCCGAGCTCCTGAACGTCGACGCACATTACAACTGGATGATGAAGGATCAAGCCAGACACGTAAGAAGCCCAATCTGCAGTGGTGTCCAGATGGCTTGACCAAGTCCCAGAAGAGAAGAGTCCAGCGCCTACGTCAGCTAGAACAAAATGAAGAAGCAGAGAGACATGTGCTGGACAAGAAGAAGATTCGGTCTAAAGTTTGGCGCCCAAAGCCTAAGGCCGATGGTGAGGAAGATGACAAACCTCAAGCTGATATAAACATGGTTGTCTTCCTACCAAAAGAGTTCATGGCTACAGTTGATTCAGATATGTCTGATGAAGAACTTGGCATGGCTCAATTGACGCTGGAACCTAGACAAGCTATCTTTGAGAAGCCAGAAGACGAGAAGAGACAACACTTGAAGGCTCTATTTCTCAAAGGATTTGTCAATGGGAAACCAGTCACCAGGATGCTAGTAGATGGAGGAGCAGTAGTCAACTTGATGCCGTACACCATGCTGCGCAAGATTGGGAAGTCTGATGAAGATTTGACCCAAACCGACATGATGTTGGTGGACTTCGAAGGCAACGTCTCTCCGGCTCAAGGAGCCATCTGCGTGGAGCTCACTATCGGCAGTAAGACCCTTCTGACCGCTTTCTTTGTCATTAAAGGGAGGGGATCTTATAATCTACTACTGGGTCGGGATTGGATACATGCCAATTATTGCATACCATCTACAATGCATCAATGCATCATCCAATGGATTGAAGATTCAGTGGAGGTGGTGCAAGGAGAAACCTTCTTGACAGTGGCAGCTACAGAAGCACAACGATGGACTTATGATCAAGTGAGCTGCATATCTAGAAAAGCCTGGGATACCAAATATCTCAGAGTGTCCGATTTTGGACTAAAGCCGGTTCAAGCAGTCGGCTCTGATGACGAGGTTTAATGAATCAATTCATTGAAGACGAAAGGAAGCTTGGGCTCAGAGTCACAGCAGCCGACGGATTGGTCACCCAAGTGTACAAACAGTTGTATCAGCCGATTGTCCTATCGTGCCTATCGGCCGATTGAGTTTTTGAGCTACAGCCGATTGCTAATGTAATCGTAGAATAGCCGATATCTGTAAAGAATCGCCTTTAGTGCAAAAAATGTAAAACCGATGTACAAAATCAATATATTCGGTTATAGCTGATACATGTATCGCCTTCAGAGCAAAAAACACATGTTTGTCTCTTCTGCTTTGGATTACAACTCAGATCTACAGATTGCATGCTTTTCAAGAGGTTACAAGGGGTGCATTGTCCTAATCTCAAGTATGATGAGGATATTGAATCGATGAATGAGAAAAGGACACAGCAAAGAGGAAACGGAAGATTAAAATCTTCACCCGATTCTGCAATCTTCCGCCAGAGGGAGCCCGAGTTGATGACCAAGATGGTCGTTCCTTTGGCACGCTCTTCCTCTGATAAATGTGCAGCAAGACACCCTACCTATTTCTTTCCCCTAAAGCCAGATCCTCACAAGGATTCTTCTAGCTATAGTGCCTCCTGGTTTTTCAAAAGGAGACGAAGAAGAAGAGGGGTCGCTACACAACTTCACAAGAATTCTTCTAGCTATAAAAGAGAAAGAGGAAAAAGGGATAGTCATATAACAAGAGTCTATAATCTATCTGAGTTGGTTGCGCCATGGCCGATGAATGAGTTTCTCCATCGAGCTTCAGGCCTATTTATAGCCCCAAATGGCAGAAGGGATAACTACAAGAGGGAATTGAAAAAGGGGAAATGAAAGGTATCCAAGGAAGTCAAAGCAAGAACAGTTTCCCCGTGAAAGTCTCAGACTGGGCAATAGGCAGGCATGCAGTGATGCGTTTCCCGAAAATCAGGGACTGGCTTTGAAGGAGGATTGAATAACAATGTGTGGCCCCACTCTGTACTCCAGAAGAGGAGACTATCAAGATTCCCCTCTCTCAACATTCCACCAACAACGACAAGCTTTGATGCATCATTTGGATGCAAGAACACTTCAAGAAGAAACTTGTCAAGGAATGGGAATAGTTGTGTTTTCCTGGAAGCACTCTAAAAGAGATTTGCCTCTTATTCCTAATGGGAAATCGGTTTGGTTCATAGTCAGAGGATTATGGTGCTGCATGGAGTGGGCTACCATTTTATAGTGGGGAAATTGAGCCAGAACGTAAAAGCAGTACCTACAAATATGGGTGGAAATTCATTGCTAAAAGATGGTGCTTAAAGATAAATATCTAGGGGTGGTGGTTTTCACTCATAAAAGGCCGATAACATCGACTGATAGTACATCAGAGTTTAAAGGAGGCTTTTGGCCTTATCTAACTCTATCCTAGTTTGTGCTATCTCTTCGCCTACGCGGTCCAGTTCTTGAAGAAGAGCTGTCCTCCTGGCTTCAAGGACCTCCAACTTCTCCTCCTTGTTGGCAATCACCAGACGGAGACCACGTTCTTGTCTAGACGGATGGTTCGGCCGATTTGCACCAAAAGCATTAATGTTCGAAATAATCTTCTCTACGGCATCACGGTTTGGAGACTGAGAAAAGGAAAATGGAATCGTGAAAACAAGAGAAGAAGGAAGAAACTAACCTGGTTCACAGAGGAGGAAGAAGAAGAAGCCATCGCGAAAGGAAGATGATAATTCTAAAGGACTAAAAGGAGGACAGCAATATATAAAGACCAATTGAAACGTTCGGTCAAAGTGTTTAATACGGAGCATTGGAAGTTGGCTAGCAAAGGCCAATCACGATTCACAAAATTACAAATAAAGTTTAAACCAAGCCTAAAGAATGAATGGCATTGATGAGATCCAGGCGCAGCTGGTCAACTGCTTCTATCTCCTGACGATCGACATCGGCTGAACCAGGAATCGGCTGCTCCTGTTCACGTAGAACTTGGGCTTGGCGTGCAACGGACTCCCTCTGTTCCTGCATGGCGGTAATGGTGCCTGGAAGATCTGCAAGCTTCTGCTCTTCAGCAGTCAAGTCCTGTTCAACTTGACTGAGTTCTTTCATCAACTCAGCACGATGTTTCTTCAAGCGATCAATACTGCCGACAATATCAGGGTGAGAGGAAGATAGGAATTCAATCCTATCGTCAAGATCGGCCATACTATGATCCAACTTCTCCCTATCCTGAGTAAGTTGCTCTTGACGTATCCTTTCGTCCAGCCGATCTTGAGCTTCCTGGACTACGAGCTGCTGATTCTCGATGTAAGCGACTTGGAGAATTTTCGCTTTGAGGTCCCTAGGCAACTGGCCCTAAATTTGCTTGAAGATGGTCCTGATCGGCTCAGCATCTTGTACAAGTTGACCAATGTCTTGATTCAGCAACTGCAATGCTTCGGTCAGCTTAGCCTTCACTTCGTCTGGAAGGGTGATTGCCTATGTACCCTGAAAAAGAAAGCAAATTTATCAAAGTATGCAGAAAAATACGGGAGCTAAAAGATGAAATGCGTCAAGGGATTTACCTCTACAGCAGAAGGCGTTGCTCGAATCTGGGCAGTTAGACTTTCGGCCGATGATGATTCAAGAGCTTTAACAATCGGCAGCTGTGATTGATCAATGACGGAAGATCATCAGAAGATCTGTCACGAGCAATATCCTGGAGCAAAAAACAAGAAGTTAGAGAACGAGAGTGGTGAAGGAACAACCAACAAAGATTGTACTTCATCTAGTTGATCAGCTTGTTCAAGAGGACAATGAGGTTGACCAACAGGAGCATCTGAGATATTGACTCTCTGAGGGTCAGGTTGTTCAATCGAGACAGCGTCAATTACGTCCTCCATGGCTTTATTCGGTTCAGCTTGTTCAGAAGACTCGACCAAGATATTATCAACTGAAGCTTCTCGAATTGGCTCTAATACTGAACCTCTATCAGAATCAGTAACATTGGCTTGTCCTGATTGGCCAATCAATCCCGAAGACTGCACAAAAGAGGATGATCAATCAAAGATGCAGAAAAGAGGAGGAAAGACTGAAAGTCAATACCTGGAAAGCACTTGCCAATACTCCTACCATGCTCGAGACATCGACAACCTTAGTAGAAATCTTCTTCTTTGCTCTGCGAGCAAGGGCCTTGTCGGTCACGCCCTTCCTCTTAAGTGTTGACAGAGGTAGAGTGTCTAGAGCGGGATTAATCCTAGGACCCTGCATGATTGAAGAAATCGAAGGAGCTTCATGGCCGATATATGGTTCTCGTCTTGGTGGCCAATACTGAATCAGCTTGCCACTTTTGCTGACAACAGGAGGCTCTGAGGTTTCAGGCTGAAAAAGGAAAAATTGGATATAACAAATCTGGGTTTAGTCAGGCAATGCATAAAGTAAACAGATGAAAGAAGTACCTCATCAGCCGACGCCACATAATCAGGATCCAGTTGCTCACAGTAAATTTTTGGAGAGACGCAGAAAAGGTGATCACACCATTCTGCCCACCAAACATTAAAGAAGGGGGAAGAGAAGCCAAGAAACTTCCAGGAATCAAGATTAATAGTAGCAGAGTCAGGGACCCTGTCCAAAAGGCGCTGATAACAAGTACCACTAGGAATAATCTCCCGTGGTTTAATGAGATCAGAGAAGTAAAGGCCAATCGGCAATTGGCCAAACCCCAGCTGACGAGCACATACTGAGGAGTTGTAAAATTCATAAGTGGCCGATTGATCCTTTCCAAAGACACAAGAAGGGAGAATCCCCGGTTTGATGATTTCTACAAAAGCAATCCTATTTTCATCATCCTTATGGATATCATCGAAGTTGAATGTGGTCTCAAAGTGGGGCTCATCATCTTTATATGCAAACCAGATGAGGGAATTTGAGTTGAAGCCGAGGTAGAAACTTCTGAAGTGCTCTGCTATACGGGAAGGGGTTCTTTTATGCCCCGGAAAGACAGAAATAGCTTCTCCAAAATTCATACATCGGCGCTTTACAATTGGAACACCATCTGGTTGATCTCCTGGGAAAGTCTTGGTAAAAATGTTCTGCTCCAGTCTATCTCGAAGATGAAGATTTAGCCTCATGTTGATAAACCACCAGGGCCCTCCCGGAGTACCTATGGGTGAGTTGGTTGACAAGCTGACTGCTACTTGGTGAAGAAGATGGTAAATCGCACCTAAGAGGTATTTTCCAAGGGGGATATGATTACCAGCAGCCAATTGCTCAGCCACTATCTGATAATTGGCGGTAGGGCCAAAAGTTTTGCCGCAGAAGACAAATTTCTCAAGCCACATATTCAAGAAAGCAACATGTTCCCTCTGTCCCACGGTTCCTTCTTTCTTGTGCTCGACGATATAGCCAGACCATCCACCTATGCCTTTGGTTTTCAACTGATGAGAAAGTTTGTCATTACGATGGCTGAAAAGGGTATCTGGGGAGGAAATATCTAGACCGGTCAGCACAAGGACATCGGCCAAGGTTGGAGCCATCGGCCCATGGCCAAACAGAAAAGCATTGAGTGCATCAGACCAGAAGTAAGAGGCAGCTATCAGAAGAGATTCATTCCGGGACATCTCAGATAGGGATAAGGTGATGCATTGATTAATTTTATACTGCTCCCAAGATCCCTTGTTCTTCGCAGAAACTCTGAGATACCAATCTCTCCATCCTTTAACATAGCCAGTCCAAGACCTGAAACAGCTATCCCAATCGGCCAGATTTAAGGAAGCGTGCTTAAAGGGAATTCGGCCGGTTTCAAAGTTAATCATCTCTATGGGGTCAGTATCACCCATCGGTCCAAGGAAAGTAAGTCCGGGTTTATCATCAACAGGGATAATGAGATGGGATCTAAGTTCCTGGGGAAACAAATGAATCTGGGCTTCAGGCAAGGAAAGACGACGGTATTTAAAGACAAATAAAAGTAAAAGATTGAAGGAAATATCGGAGGAACTGAAGAAAGAGATGCCCTTAGAGGTGCAGAAGCAGAGCCAGAACCTCCAGCGGAGCTTGAGGACGCCATGGATCAGCGAGAGTTTTGGATCTTAGGGTTCGTCGCTTGAAAGTTCGAGCTGCTGGAACAACAAGATTTTGGGGAGGAAAAAGAACCAGGGCGGTTGTATTTATGACCTCGAAGATTTGTTAAGATTCTGCGACCGACTTCGAATCAATAGAGATAACAGATTCGAGGAAATTTCGGAGCAAAAGATTATTTACTCTGAAACTGGGGGGCATGTGTTGACACCGTTTTTTGGAAAAAACAGGTCAAAGAGGAATAAGGAGAAATAGCCGATAAAAAACAAAGTACAATCGGCCGATTGAAGGGAGAGAAAGACGGTCAGCACGGATCGCCGATGGTCAAAGGGATTCAACCCTGACGGTGGGCCATCTGGTCAAAGTGATCGGCCGATGGTCAGATAGAAGAGGCAGTATTCAAAAGAAATACGCCAAAAGGAAAGCATGGTGGAGGCGGGTCAGTCCACGATTGACAACGGGTCAAGAGTCAGTTTTTAGAAGGTCTTTGACTCCTGCGAGAGTCCTTTTCTATTTTTAGTAGTTTTTGTCTTTAGATGCAAGTAAACAGTGCCGTAATCGGCTAGGAGTCGGGTTGTCCTCAGGACATAAATAGCGACCCTGCGTGGTCGGAAAAAAGTGTACACACCAATATCAAACAAACCGCCTCCGGGCAAACCCTTTACTTTTACTACATCTACTTTACAGCATCTACGTTTATAGCATCTACTTTTCGGTGACTTCACCATTGCGTTTTTCCCTTTTCTACAACGCCGTACTTCGGGTTCGTCGGGCTGCATCAGCTGATCTCCGGTAAGCTTGTGAGTACCGTTTTACCGAATAATCCTAGGATTTAACCTCCGAGCGCATCGCTGAGGTTTCGTCTAGTTCTTTATTCACCCCTTACCGATATTAGCTGGATCTACAAGTTTTCGTACCAAATTCTTGTAGTTTTAGCTATTATCATTATCATCCGCTCGATCTAGATCCTATCGGCTACTAACACCGCAGTCGATTCCGACCTACTCGAGTGCTGACGTCACGATCGGCCGATCCAGCCGATCGTACCCGCGCTTCGGTCGCTCTCGAGCCGGCCGATCCCGCTTTATCCGTATCGGCTGATTGGCTGGTACACGTGTCGCTGCAAGGCCATCGGTTCTCTAGCCGATCCTTAATATTTTCCATTGTCAATCAACAGGTCAGATTGGCTGGCACGCCTCGCTACAGACCGGGGAGTCACGTGTGTCGCGCGCGGAGGTGACGTCCTATTTTCTCATGAACAGTTCCAACTCCGAAGACGCCCGCCTTTTAGAGCCATCGTCCTGTCACAATGCACCCCTATTCGTGCGGGTTAGCCTAGGGCGAGTCCAAAGGACAAGATGAAATCACTTGGTAGGTCAGGCATGCACCTCTAGCCACCACGGCTACAAGAACACCCTATATGATCTATCTCGATAATAGATCATGAAGTGAGAAAAACCAATCGAAGACAAAGTCGTAGAGAAAGCACTTGATCGCTAAGAATCGGATTGCAATTTGATAATTCAATATCATCAATGATACATGGACATGATCACCACCGGGATCTACCTTGATCTTGCTCCTAGCTCCTGGAACTCCGACGTGGACTTCCTTGTAAGGTTCTCGTGCCAGCTAGGGAAACCCTAGACAACTAGCTCGACGCTCTCCTCTCTGGAATGGTGTCCCTCTCTTCTCTGCTCCTCGGCGGCAAATGACGAATTGCTTGATGCGTGGCTCTTGGCAGGGGGACTATAAATAGCCCGGGGGTCGTCTAGGTCAAAGGGGGCGACGAATGGGCCCAGAAATGGCCTAGGCCGGTCGGCCTGGGCCCATTCTGGCCCATCTCGTGGCCTTCTTCGTCGGTGACGCTTCTCGTGTCTTCTGGATGTTTCCCTCCTCTGCATGTGGGCCCTTGGCGTTAGTTTCTCGGCGATTTGGATAGAGCTCCTTGTCGTGCAAGTTTCAACATTTTCTGTCCAGGTCCTCAGAATTTTCTACCCTCACGGGTTGGTCATTGGGCTTCTTGGAGTCATGTTCACTTCATTGCTTGACTTGTGTCGGGCTTCATGGTGTTCTCACGAGGTGCTTGATGAACTTTACCCGGAAGTCTTGCTTTTAACGCTAAATCCCTGCATAAACATTAAACTCCAAAACCGACATGCACGAACGAACTTGGTATGTTAAGGGGGTTAGTACCAATGGATAAGATATAAAATTGATGCCAACACCGAAGGTAAACTCATGGCTAGGTTGACGGAAATTCACCATCAACATCTCCCGTATGCTTAAACCTTGCTCGTCCTCGAGTAAGCCTTCGATGGATGTCAATGTTGCCCTTCATTGCTCAAACCCTGCACTTGATCATACACGAGAAAACATAATGCTCTCAAAAGTTTAATTTGTTAGAGTTCCATAGTGTATTAGCCTTCATCCCTATGGAGGGTGGATGTTAATTAAGCTCTTCCCACAAGTATTAAACATGCTCCCGAAATTCAAAATGGATCTCAGAAATTTTGAAATAAAGAACAAGATGAAAAAGAGCTAATCCAAGTTCAAAAATTTAAACCACCTTGCATCTTGCTCATGAACTCTCATCTCATGTTGTCCCTCAAGCCTATTTATTCTACTCCTTTCCCTCTCAAAACATATATATATATATATATATATATGTGGTAGGCTTTATGTGGAGCTTTTTGGGAAAAGTTTAGTCCTACCAAGATATTATAATTGAGATATTATCAAAGCAAGACAAGCTTCTCATGGTCTTACCGAGACTCGTCAAAAAGGTCATTGGAAAATAATGGTATGTCAAGGAGGGGGAGAGAAAAATACACACACTTTGAGATAGGTGGACATGTGCAAATGGCAAAGAGTGATCCTGAGGCACAAAGGAAGTCATCGTTATCGGATTGCACATGGTTGGAAAGATGAGCTTGGATCTTAATCTTGAAGCTTTTGAAATTCCTAATGCATTTAGAGGACCGGGGAGTTCACTTTAGTTTATTTTATTTTTTTCATACATATTTTTTTCTTTATCTCTTTCTTTTTTCTCTTTTTTTTCTTTTTCTTTTTTTACTCCCCTTGAACTCTAAATTGCATTGTACCTACCTTCTCCCCCATGCTTAGATGTTTGCTCGTCCTCGGGCAAAGAGGTGATAGAGATAAGGTAGGTACCAGAAATATTTTTCCTTTGGAGAGTGTCAGGGGTGAGACCTGGACAGATCCGCAAGGGGGCTACCCAAGCGGTTGTAGGTTAATGGAGGAGATCGGGACCTAAGAGCGTAGGTGGTAGTTCGCAAGAGGAACTCGGAATACGGTGAGAATGGCTAAGGACACAGGAGTTTAGACTGGTTCAAGCCTCCGAAGAGTAAAACCCTACGTCCAGTATGTGGTGGAATTATGCGTGAATCGGGGGAGTCCCCTCGAATGGAGCTCTAGGCCGCCTTATATGGTCAACGGGCTAGGGCTTCCATTCGAGGTCGGTGGACCCTCATCGGGGTCGGTTACAAGTTAGGAAGGTCATCTTCCGTGATTACAGGGTAAATCCCGCGATCTGTGGACCTACTGGCGGCGCCGAGCCGCGACCTGGGGAGAAACTTGCGCCACAAGCCTGGCGGGTCCTCCGGGATCTGGATAAGGTCTTCTGGAGTCTTCCAAGGTCGCCGGGGTTGCGGATAAGATCTTCGGGCCCACTTGCAGGTCGGTGGGGCTTCTGATAGGTCGGGTCCTCATGGCAGGGACCTCTGGGACCCTGGTCGGTGGGGACCCATGGGTACCCATGTCTCTCAAGCCCCCGATCGACGTGTAGGCATAGCGGCCGAGATGAAGTCATGTCGAGGCTTGATGATGTCATGGCACCGTCAAGGTCGCGTAGGGTGCACGAGGATCCAAAAAAGAAAACCATCTGAGCGCACACGAAGCCAAACATCAAGCTCTTGGAACGCAGATCCAGGAGTTTGAAGTGAAGGCAAAGCGCTATCGTGTTGAAGAACCGCCGACCTGATCGGAGTTAGATAAGATCGTCATGCTGTCAGAGAAGGTCCTTGTACCGACCAAAGGGAGGTCGAGCAAAGACATGGTGGGAGCTTGCTGCCGGTAGGTCGATGCGACGTAGAGGGGGAGGGCATCACAAGACGCACTCGTGGAGTAGCCCCCGAGCAGGAAGGCGACCTGCAAGGTCGGGTTGATGCTCGAAGAACAAACCGAGAACCTACGGCCTTCTGCTTGCGCTTTTAAGATGCTCTTCCCACTGAATAAGACAAGCCATCCAGAATCTTGGCGAGGCAGTGTCAGGTGCCAGGGGTCTTGTCGCGCAGCGTCCCACGGGCGTACTGTACGAACACGGGACCTACCCGAAGCGGAGATGCAGCCACTGCCATTATAAGACAAAAGCTGCAGAGTTGTCATCAGGCGCGTGGCAGACGTGTCAGTGGACCCGGAAGCGGACAAAGACCTCACGCTCCACGTGGTAACAGTGTTGCGGATAAGGACGCCGTGTCAGCTGAGGTGCGGATGGTAACCCAAGCGAAGCTCCACTGCTATAAATAGGATGCCTCATTGCGTACTTCTTGAACCAAGTTAGAGTACCATGGCGAAGCAGCTTGATAATTATGCAGTGCCCTGGTCTTGTGTGCGTCCACCAGAGTGTATTGCTAGAGAGTCATCCCTTGGAGCTAGAAGAATGCTTGCGAAGTTGGGAGAACTCCACCAACCTCTGTGCCCGCCCCTAGCGAGGAATCCAGGTGCAGCATGGGGCAGTACATGCCTTGACAGGCCTTGTCAGCGGAGGCCTAATGTGGTGCTGGAAACCGTCATGCTGCGCCGGGAGGGGCCCGAGGTGAAGCTGGTCCCATTTGGGATCTTGTGAGAGCACCCTAGCAAAAGATGGGACTCCACAGGAAACCTTCTGGGGTTAGAGTAGAGGTGGTTGTGTGGCAACTGCGACCTCGGCGGTGGTGGAGGTCTCCAAGTAGGTCCTGAAGCTAGAAGAAAGCTTGCGACGTGCTTCATCAGTCTAGGTTGCGCCGTAGGCACCATGTAAGGTAGATCAGGACCTTTAATATGTTTGTACCTTGTAATTGGCCTTGGGCCAAAGTCTGTTGCAGCTTACGAAGCTTTTATACACATGCTTGCATGGCAACTAATGTGTCTTGACCATTGTGAAGAGGCGCCCGGGCAGCAATGGCGTGGCCAAGGTCCCGGCGGGGCTGTGTTAGCACGCCGACCTTCAGAAGGCCATAGTAATTGACAAGAAGACTAGTGTCGACCTGGGTCAACACGGCCGCTACGCAGTGGCACAACGCAGGGTGTCAGTCCTGAACTCAGTAGGTCGTAGTCGACCTAGAAGGCAACGGGGCCTCAGCTAAGAGCTGTGATTAGGACCGAGAGGTCGTCAACGGGTGGTAGAGCCTTTAAGCACGGAGTCATTGATAGAATTTCGCCGCTGTAGGTCGAGGCGACCTAGAAGGCATGTAGGCAGCTAGGCCTAGGAGACGTGGTGTAAACCCGCCGTGGGGAGGTCGAGGCGACCTAAGAGGCTGCAGGTGCCTTGGCGACCTTGGATGGGCAATAGGGCTGGCCCATAGGTCATCCGTGGGTCTTGGCGACCTTGAATGTCACACTGGAGATATTTATGTTTGGGGGCTTGAATGTGGGGCATAACGAGTCCACGTCGGTCGGAGTGCTGATCGGAGGCTGGCAGACGCAGATTCTTGTACGGAACTAGCCGTTACTGCCATTTGTCCGTTAGGCCGAAAGAGCCGTTGGGCGGTAGATCCGCAGGAGGCGCCAAGCTGTTGGGTCACCGTGATTTTCGCGCAAAGAGACGTTGGGTGCGGCCGCCTGTTGCGCCGCTGGGGCCCAACTATATAAAGCTGGTCCATGGGCTGGGGACCTTTACTTGCTTTCATTTCCACGCCACACTAGGGTTCCACCGCAACTCCATTGCTCAGAGAGAATAGCAGCACGGTCGTGCTTAGGTCCGCCGTGCACGGCGACCTTGCATGCGAACCAAGACCCTTGTAGTGTTTAGATCCAAGTCCGTCGGCTTCAAAGAAGGGAAGATGGAGTGAGCGCCGATTCCGCCGCCGCAGACCGTCTGGGAGCCGTCCGTGGTGACGGAGGAGCAGATCCAGGTCCTGGTGACCCGTGGGTTGCTGAGGCCCAAGGTAGAGGTCAGCTGGAGGCCGGCAGCGGGCGAGGAGTTCCCGACGGAGGGGACCGGCGAGACCGTCGTCTTCATCGCGCACATCGAGCGTGGATTCGGGGTCCCGGCAGGTGACTTCTTCCGCGGCCTCCTCTTCTTCTACACGATCGAGCCGGTGCACCTCGTCCCCAACGCCATCACCATCATCTCCTCGTTCATCCACCTCTACGAGGCCTACCTCGGCATAGCGCCACATTTCCACTTGTGGCGCCACTTCTTCGAGCTCAAGAAGACCGGGAAGGCCGAGGTCGTGGGCAGCGTCGGCTTCATGCTGCGTCGGTACATGAAGCTGGAGTACATCGACCTCGTGCTCCCAGACAACAACAGCGGCTGGAAGCAGGGGCGGTTCTACCTTGACAACCCTGCACCGGCGCTTCCTGACAGGACGGGGCGAGCTCCCGTCCCATTCCCAGAGTGGACCAATCAGCTCACGTCGCGAGAGACTGAAGAGCTGCGCCCTCTGCTGGGCGACCTGGAGAGGTTGAAGGCGGAGGGGCTGACCGGCGGCGCGGTGGCTATAAGCTTCAGTCGTCAGTTGATTCAGCCCATTCAGGACCAGGTCCACCTGACCTTTGAGTACTGGGGCCAGTCTGACCCCACCCGGGTCGCCAAGCGCAAGGTCTCCAAAGGGGAGATGGCAGCGCGGGTGAAGAACATCTTCGGCGGGCGCATCCGCAATTGAGAGTGCCCCAAGGCGCTCGGAGTGTATCGACCTTCCGATGCGATGAGTTTTCGACCTCAGTTCCCTTCTGGCTTAGAGCTCGAGTCATTGTGACACGGGTCTTTTTATCTTTCTTGTCTCTTTTCTTGTTTTCAGCATCGTGAAGGCATCTACTGGTGCCCTGCACCACTGCGCAATGAGGAGGAGCGCAGTTACAAGGTCCGAGCTGCGGCGGACGCGCAAGCAACCCCGCAGCAGTGTATAGAGGAGTATATCTTCGATTCTTCAGTGGGGAGCGATGACGACGCTCCCGCCGCGAGGAGGGCGCTGCCCAAGGTCGCCGCGCCGGCGCCACGGCGCACACAGCAGACGGCGGGTAAAATGTCTGCCTCTCGGGCTGCGGCTACGATCGCCGCCACACAGACGGCAGAGGCCAAGAAGAAGAAGAGGAAGAGGACTGGGCCTGCTGTGTCGGCGGACACGGTGACGGTCAGCTCCGGCATTGAGACCATCAACGTCGAGGACGAGGAGGACGACGCCAAGTCACCGAGCGCTTTGACGGTCCCATCCTCGGGGACGCCCCACAAAGCGGCGTCAACAGAAGAGGGGGGACGGAGACGCCCCGTAGGGCTGCCACGACGGAGGAGCGCCCCAGGTCAGGCGCTGATACATTGGGCGACGCCGGGTCGCAGAAGAGGGTGAGGAAAGCCCCTCCTAAGCCCTGCCAGCCCGGGTTGAGGTCGGCGACCAAGTAAGTCACGAGACCTGTATCGATTCTTGTTTTGTACACCAAATTCTCTGCTGCTTCTGATTGTTTAAGGTCGCTGCTTGTACGCAGAGCACCCCCGACCACGTCGAAGAGCGCCAAGAATGCCTCAGGCCAAGAGGCGTTCGGAAGCAAGGGGAAGGAGGCGCCGGTGGAGCAGTCGTCGGCGGTCTCGACGGCTGATGTCACGAGCTCGACCGCAGGGGCCGGAGCAGCGGCAGAGAAGGACGGGGCCAGCGCTGCTCCTCCTGCTGGGGGCGAGCAGGACGACCTCTACATGGCCGACCCGCAACCAACGTTGGACCCGCAGACTGCGGAGGCAAGCGGCGCCAACATCGAGGACGACGATCGTTAGTGCCTGTACGTCAGGACCCCATGGGAGAATGACGTCATCGCCGACCGCCACGACGTCGACGACTTTAAGGAGGCGTCGCGCACGATCGGGCGGACACTCGCGGTAATGACTCGTGTTGTGACACTTCAATCCTTGTCGCTGGTCCCGGGCGTCTTGTGAGGTCTCAAATCGAAACTTGTTTCCTTCTATTGTAGTCGCTTGCCGAACGAGCTCAGGCTCGGGCAGGCCTAGTGAGGGAGGCGGCCAATGCCCACGCAGAAGCTGCCGCGGCTCGAGAGGCTACTTTGCAGGCTAAGGTTGAGGCCACGCAGGAGATCCAGCGCGTGAAGGAGGCCATGGCTCGCCAAGCGGAGAAGGAGGTGGCCTCCTTGAAGAAGAAGCTGGAGGTCGCCGAACGGAAGGCAAAGGATGCGGCTGACGACCTCCAAGCCGTGGTAGAGGGTAAGTTTGCTAGGTCGCCAAAGGTTGACTCTATGTGTCCCTTGGGTCTTTTTCTGACTTCTTGACCTTGAATGAGTTCAGGCGCCAAGGAGGCCAAGGACGCCTTGAAGAACAAGCTTGCGGAAACCAAGGATCAAGTGAAGATCCTTAAGGAGAGGACCACGGAGATCCAGCAAGGTCAGTAATTCTCTCACCGCACCGGTGCGTTTTGATTTGCCGCCGTTGATCCGGTGAAATAATAGGTCTCTCCCAATTGATAATGCAGGTCTGGGGAAGGGGCTCGCCGACCTCAAGGAGGCCGCACGGTATGTGATGGACCTCTACGTCCCCCAAGAGGAAGGGGCGGAGCCAAAAGGGCTGGTCGACCGGCTGGATGAGGTCGAGAGCCGGATCAAGGACCTGCTGCTGGACACCGCCAACCTTGCGGCGGCTGCGGCGTTGTCGACGGTGAAGTACCACGAGTCGTCGTTCAACCTGCAGAAGGTCGCAGAGGACGTCGACCTATTTGGCTTGGTGAGGCGCGAGGACATCGTGGCGGCTGCCGAGGAGGTCGTCAACAAGTTCGATTTCGGCTGCGAGTAAGAGGTCGAGCTGTATCATGTTGCAGATGTAAGTTAGGCTGAGGCCTAGCAATGTAAACAAACTTTTGCCGTAATAAAGCTTTTGCAAACTATATAGAATGTGCACATCATTTGATTAGCAAGGACAATTGTTATGTAAGCTCGAAAATAACTAGATTGCGAGGGGCGCCCTCCGCTAACCCAACTCAGTGAAGGAACGGCTTACCGACTGTGCGGCTCAGCATGGAGGCTTAGACACAGCGGGCGCGCGGAGGGGGTCGTGGACCCTAGGCCTCGCAACCCAGCGACTTAGGAACATTCATAAAGAAAGTAAAAGCCAAACATGTGAGGGATGCGCATAAGCATAAGACATGTGAGAACCCCTTCAGGTCGTGAGACCCTTAGGTTGGCAAAGCCAAGCCCCCGAGCGCTTCGGGGCCTAACCTAGACCAAGCCCCCGAGCGTTTCGAGGGGGAAGGGTAAAAACGACAGAAAGTAAAAGGGAGACCAAAAATGCAGGTCGACAAAGGGGCTGCCGAAAGGGATCTCTTTCTTTACTAAATAGAAATTACAAAAGGGGAGAGTACATAGCTTTTATTTTGGTACACATCTTCTAAGGATAGAAGCGACGCAAATGCTCGATGTTCCAGACGTTCGGAACGCCTTGACCGTCGGCCCACTGGAGGCGATAGGTCGCTGGACCGACGACCTCCATTATGATGAAGGGGCCTTCCCAAGGCGCGGAGAGCTTGTGCATTCCCTTGGTGTCCTGGATGCGTCGCAGGACGAGGTCGCCCACGTTGAAGGATCGTTCATGCACGTTGCGGTCATGGTAACGACGTAGCTGCTGCTCGTGGCGAGTGTGGCGCATCAGCGCAGCCACACGGTGCTCCTCAATGCTGTCGAGGTTGACCTTGCGCGTCTCCTCGGTTGTCCCTTCTTCGTAGTGTTGGATACGCGGGGCGCCAAAGGCTAGGTCAGTAGGGAGGACAGCCTCCGACCCGTGCACCAGGAAGAATGGTGAATAACCCGTGGCTGAACTGACCTGGGTCCGGAGACCCCAGATCACATGCAGAAGCTCTGCTAGCCACCTGGTGGCGTATTGGGAGGCGTCGTCGAAGATGTGGTCCTTGATGCCTTGGAGCACCATGCCGTTCGCGCGCTCGACCTGGCCGTTGCAGCGTGGGTGCGCTACCGAGGAGTAGTAAACGTCGATGAGGCTGTCTTGGCAGAAGTCCCAGAAGTCAGATCCCGTGAAGGCCGTACCTAGGTCGGTGACGATCCTGTTGGGGACCCCGAAGCGATGGGTGATGTCTTCCATGAACTTTGCCGCCTCCTTCGATGTAACGGTGGCGACAGCTCGGACTTCGATCCACTTGGTGAACTTGTCCACCGCCACCAGGATGTGCCTGTAGCTGCCCGGGGCCGTTCTGAAGGGTCCTTCTGAGTCTAGGCCCCAGATGGCGAAGGGCCAGGACGGATGGATTGTCCTCAGAGCTTGTGCCGGCACGTGCTGCTGCTTGGCGAAGAACTGGCACCCTTTGCATCGCCGGACCAGGTCTTGAGCGTCGGCCAGGGTGGTAGGCCAGTAGAAGCCCGACCTGAAGGCTTTTCCCACCAAGTTGGTGGAGGCTGCGTGATTGCCGCACTCTCCACCGTGAATCTCCTGCAGGAGCTGGAGACCTTCAGATCTGAGGATGCATCTCATCAGAACACCGTTGGAGGCGGACCTCCGATAGAGCTCCGTGCCGATGACGACGTAATTGGCACTGCGCCTGACGATTTTCTCGCGTTCGACCTTGTCTTCGGGGACACGCTGCTCCAGGATATAGGCGATGAAGTCGAGGCGCCAATCATCTTCGGCTTCTGCCATGAGGACGTCACGGCCGCCCGGAGGGGGCACGTCGCTAGACGACGTATCTGGGTCACTGAGGAGTCTGATCGACGGTTTGCGCAGGTCTTGGACGAACACGCCGGCTGGGACCAGCACATGCTTGGACCCCAACTTCGAGAGGACGTCGGCCGCCACGTTGTTGTCGCGGTAGACGTGGTGGAATTCCAGGCCTTCGAAGTGAGCCTCGAGCTTCCGTACCTCAGCACAGTAGGCATTCATCGAGTCCTTCTTGATGTCGCACGCCTTGTTAACCTGGTCGATGACGACCTTGGAGTCACCGTACGCGATGAGCCGCTTGATTCCCAGGGAAACAGCGATGCGTAGTCCGTGGATCAAGGCCTCGTATTTGGCGCCGTTGTTGGACGCCTTGTAGTGGATCTGCAAGACGTACTTCAGGTGATCGCCCTGAGGGGAGATGAAGAGTACACCCGCACCCGCTCCTTCGAGGTTTAGGGAACCATCAAAGTACATCTTCCAGTGCTCCGGCTTCTCTATCGGTGGGGGTTGCTGGGTCTCTGTCCATTCGGAGACGAAGTATGCAAGAATCTGGGACTTGATGGCCTGTCGTGGACAGAACTCAAGCTCGAACTCACCAAGCTCGACCGACCACTTGACGATGCGCCCTGTAGTGTCACGGCTGCATAGGATTTCTCCCAAGGGGAAACTGGACACGACCTTGATCATGTGCGACTGGAAGTAGTGCCGGAGCTTGCGCTAGGTAACGAGGAGGGCGTACATCATCTTCTGAGGTTGCGAATACCTGATTTTGCTATCAGAGAGGACCTCGCTGACGTAGTAGACAGGTCACTGGATGGGGTAGGGTTGACCTTCTTCAGGTCGCTCCGCCACCAGGACCGCGCTGACCACCTGGGTGGACGCAGAGATGTAGAGTAGCAAGGTCTCTTTTGGCGCCGGGGGCACCATGATCGGAGGCGTCGTGAGGAAGGTTTTCAACTCTTCGAGCGCCTGATCTGCCTCGTCTGTCCACTCAAACTTGTCAGACTTTTTCAGCAGCTTGAAGAAGGGCAGGCCTTTCTCCCCAAGCTTGCTGATGAAGCGGCCTAGAGCGGCCATCATGCCGGTGAGCTTCATGACATCTTTCTTCCCGGTAGGTCTCTTCATCCTGCGGATGGCATCGACCTTGGTGGGGTTCGCCTCGATGCCTCGGTGGCTGACCATGAAGCCCAGGAGCTTGCCGAATGAATGGCAATGGGTCCTCTAAACTACGTCAGCGAGGTCCTCTTCGACGCCAGATCGGAAACAGGAACGGCAACGGGTACCGTCGGAATCTTCACAGCGGTCGCCGGAGAGGTCGCGGCCACCGATATAGTCGAGGTCGCCGTGAAGGAACCGAAGCAGATCTCCACGGGGTTGGCGAGGACGTCCGCCATGCTCGTCGGGAAAACGACACCAGATCGGGCCACCATGCTACACAGCGAGTTCCCGATCACCCCTACCTGACGCGCCAACTGTCAGGGGGTGAGACCTGGGCAGATCCGCAAGGGGGCTACCCAAGTTGTTCTAGGTTAATGGAGGAGATCGGGACCTAAGAGCGTAGGTGGTAGTTCGCAAGAGGAACTCAGAATATGGCGAGAATGGCTAAGGACACAAGAGTTTAGACTGGTTCAGGCCTCCGGAGAGTAAAACCCTACGTCCAGTATGCGGTGGAATTATGCGTGAATCGGGGGAGTCCCCTCGAATAGAGCTCTAGGCCGCCTTATATGGTCAACAGGCTAGGTCTTCCATTCGAGGTCGGTGGACCCTCATCGGGGTCGGTTACAAGTTAGGAAGGTCATCTTCCATGATTACAGGGTTAATCCCGCGATCTGCGGACCTACTGGCGGCGCCGAGCCGCGACCTGGGGAGAAACTTGCGCCATAAGACCGGCGGGTCCTCCGGGATCTGGATAAGGTCTTCTGGAGTCTTCCAAGGTCGTCGGGGTTGCGGATAAGATCTTCGGGCCCACTTGCAGGTCGGTGGGACTTCTGATAGGTCGGGTCCACATTGTAGGGACCTTTGGGACCCTGGTCGGTGGGGACCCATGGGTACCCATGTCTCTCAGAGAGATACTTGAAATCTTCAATCTTGGCACCATCTTGCGATCTTCCTTGAATTGACGATCCATACTCACATGATAGGTTGTGGTCAAGGACGTAAACACAAAAGATGATATTTTTGGTTTGTGGGTGGATATCCGGCGAGGTTTGTGATATTTCCGATGTGGAGATTCACAATGCACGGATAGAAAGGCTAGCAATAAGATAGATATGCAAAAACGGAATGACCAGCTTCTTAGTCTCGGGCCAGAGAAATCAAGCCCTGAATTAACTCACCCAAAAATAAACCTTATATACTAAGTTTTTGCACTCAAATATATATATGGCTCTGGATAGGTAGAGCAACATGTAAGTGGTATTAATGACAAGGTTAGCATTACTTTTAAGAACACAAATAGATCATCTTTAACCCATCTAAAAATTGAGAGCATAAGATAAACTATAGGTCTCATCTTTATCATAACCTCCGCAAAGGATTAAGCTAGCATTTAGATTAATTTCAGATTTGTATTTTAAGAGAGAACTAGCTTAATCATGCATAAAACAAGTACAAAGATAAGCAAAGCAGCAACTACCATCATATATCAACATGGCACAAACTTTCTATCTTTGCCAAAGGTAAAAACAAGGTGGTGATTTTATTCATGATGAAATAAAAACTAACACATATGCTGAAAATAAATAAAAACTGAAAATACTACGCATACATAGGCGCATACAAGCTGAAAATTAAAGAAAAGGGAAAAAGGTGATGCTTGCATTTCCTTCACCCATTCGATTTGCATTGGAATGGATGGCTGCAATATTTTGCATGTTTCTTGCAGCATATCCTCCAATGATGGCCACACTTTGTTGTGGTTGAGGGAGTTGTGCATATTGCTCCGCAAAGGCTACGTTGGGTACCACAAAATTTGGTAGGGGCATGGCTGCACCACTCCCCTATGCTTGCATTGGTACCCCTCCGTAGTGTCTTGGCGGCACTGGAATTCCTCCATATGGTGGCACATAATTTTGGGGAGCACCTTCTTCTTCTTGGGCTACGGAAGAACCTTCTTCTACAATCCTTCCTCTCTTGTTTTTCTCTGCCGGCACAAGAAGTCCTTCCTCTAACCAATCTTCTTTCCCCTTAATAAATAATCTTAGTCTTGCATCCGGTAGGGGAAAATTCACTTTGGCCACTTTGAAGCCTCCTCTCTCATCTCCAGTTATATATTTACCTTGCTTCAAATAATTAATTCCTAGAGAAGTCCCGACTAGGAGATACTCCGGGTTTCTTGTGATTCCCGGTCTCAATGAGATAGCCAACATGGAGAGGTAACACCCCGAACCAATGTCTCCAGATCCTGATATTCCTTCGCAACACCACCGGTTGATCATAAGGTGTGAGGGGTCGATTGGCTGCCCAACAATCAAAGCCAAGTAAAGCTAATTCAACTCCATGTCGGTTATCTTGGTCTCTTTAATTTTCCCCAAAATCCTTTTGCACATCCATGAGTGAAACACCTTGATTATGGGGTTCCGAATGCTACTCCTTTGCCAGTTAGCTTCTCCCGCGATCATTCTCCAAAATCCTTCCAATGTATTCCCATGCACTTCTTGCTTCGGGGCTTCTTTTTGAAAACCAAGCAACTCCGTAATGTACTCATAGGGAACTACTTGTTCATCTCCCTCCAAACGGAATGAGACTTGGCACTCCTTCATCAAGTATCGGCACCATGGTCATAAGAATTTCCAGGGCCAATTCCTTGTGGGTGTTTGCCGACACTCTGTTGGATAATTGTACCCAACCTAGGTTTCCCAACAAGTAATAAATGTTTGTGTGAAAGCCCAACATTTGGAGAGATTGGTCGTCAAAGTCGACATTCGCCACAAGCCTCTTCTCAAGGTGAGTGAGCTTCTCCTCCTCCTCCTCTGTCTTGATAAAAAACCCATACTTGGAATACCGCAGAGTGTATGGAGGTGGAGCGGATGATCGTGTCGAGCAACGAGGTCGGACGGGCAGCTCCTCCGTACGTCCTTGCGGTTCGGTGAACCGCATAGATGAGCTTCGTGTGGCCCTCATGCCACCGAGGAGCAAGGTGTCATTCCTCCTCAGCGGTGTCATGTCCTCCTCCATGCTCCGAGGAGACTCGGAAACCGAGTGCCTCCTCGAAGAGCTCGTTGATGACGGCTTGGACGATGAAGAACATTTCTTCTTGGAGAAAAGACTAGTCGTTTTCTTCCACATGGTTGTTGCACTCTTTCTCACAAGTATATCCGGGGTTTTGAACCGGTTGCAAGGCACACAAACAAAGTATGGAAGGGTGGAATTTTTAGTGGACTTAGGATGGTTTTTGATGGATGAATTAAAGCTCGAAGTGGGAAGCAATGTTTCTGGAGGTTTTGAACTTAGAACTCAAGAACACGAACAGAGAGCTGGACGAGAGACTTACCTGAGGAAGATGGGCACCAGGGGGCTTAAAAGGGGGTGAGGCCGGCCGGCCTGGGGCCTTTGCTGCCCCTCTCAGCTCCAGCTTTCTCCAGTGCACTCCATGCTCCCTTGTTGCTTTGTGACCGCGTGCTCCACGAGGTTGCACCGCCCAAAAGCTCTCGTCCATTCCTTTGCTTGCATGATTTATCCTCCCACTTGATTGCTTTGCTTTGAGTCACTTCCATGCTCCCTTACCTCACATGCTTCCATGAGATTCCTGCAAAACAAGGTCTTGGCTGCCCCCCCCATGCTTGTCCTTTGCATGTTCCTTGATGATAAATATTGGAGGGGCATCCCGTGATGCATCATGGTGCATGTGTGGTTAGGTGAACCCAATTACCTTCCTCTAATCATGTTTTAATGCGAAGCACTCCTGTAATTTCAAAAAATAAAATCAAACTCAGAGCTTGCAATGAGTCCAAATATAATTAGAGGACTTTTTAAGCATCAAAAACAAATGTAAGTCGAAAATATTTTCCGACTACTTTTATTTTGGTCGCACCAGTATTGTTTGATTCCATTAGTTGAGAGCAATCGTTTCCCGGCTTGATCATGAGGGCATAGGTTTAGGTTCTAATTTTGGTTAAATGTGAGAGAGGGATTTTGAATGAAATAAAATTAAACGAGGCTTAGAAAAATTCTAGATCTAGAGAAATCAAAGGATATGAATTTTAAACCAACCAAAAGTCAAGTTTCTAGGTTCACGCGAGTCCTACCATGCGCTAAAATTTAAATATCATCTAGGAACATAGCGTGGCTCTACTCGTGTTTTTTAGCATGTAAAACAAGTCAACCATAACATCATGAAGAGGATGAAGGGTTGAGGTAGGTTCTGAATTTTTTTGATTTTGGTTTCTCGAAAAGAAGCAAATAACACATAGGATGGCTCATGTAAAGGGTTTATGATCAAATAAAATATCCAAACAAAATTTATAACTCTAAACATTATCCAACCACTTTAAGAGTCTATGATTGTCTTACGTAACCGACTCTGGATCCACCGACCTTGTCCGTCATCCAATATACGGCGGGCAAGGGCGTCCTTCCGAGGACCACATGTACCTTCATCCGCAATTCAAACACTAAGAACTGGACGTAGGGTTTTACTCCCCGGAGGCCCGAACCAGCATAAACTCGACGTGTTCCTCTTGTTTCGTGTGCCATTGCATAACCATCATGTTCTTAGCTCTAGATCTCCCCCCACCGAACAAATAAACCACCGGGGTTGACCCCCCTGTGGACTGTTCAGACCTAAACCTCTAACAGCCAGGCCCGTCAACAGCCTGGTCCACCAGAGTCGCCATCCACCCATCTCGTACGGGCACAAATCAGGAGTCACCACGAGGATTTCGGTACTATAACACCATTCATGATGCCCATTTTACCCCTTCCACTATAGTTTTCCCCTTGAGCTATAAAAGGAGGAACTTGAGGTCGGCTAAGGGGGGGACCGAGTGAAAACTAGCGAAGAACGCACTCAGACAAAACCAATCAAACCTAATCCAAGCTCACACACACTCGCATCATAGGGACTTGGGCACCACGACCCTCTCCCAACCAAGTTTGTAAACCCTACTACAGACAATGAGCATAAATAACACTGCTGGTGTCTCTTGTGCAACCATCTCGATTCAAGCACACGATCGTTGAGAGCCAGGTGTGGTTCGAGGACCGGTGGATGGTCGCTTCCTGGTGTGATGAGTGATTGACAACGTGGTGTGGACTGATTCTTGGCTAAGTATTGCAGGTGCAAGTTGCGGCTTGACTGGTGTAGGTGCAGGTGAAGAACAAGCGCGAAAGGTCGTTGCCGGTGAGGCCTCCAGGTGTGGAGAAGACAAGTAGGCTTGGTTCGAGGGACCCGGTGGCCAGCGGGGTCAAGTGCGGGCCGCATGGTGGCAAGAACGGCAAGATGAAGTCATGGACGGTTTCTTGGTTGAGCCTCAAAACCAAGGTCGAGCCGGGACTACGTGGGAGCCGAGTCATGAGTGGTGATTGGCGGAGGCTACACCGAGTTCGCGGGGTTTCCGGTGGTTCACCAGAAAACCACTGGGTTCCTTGGTTGATCCACAAAGCCAAGACCGAAGAACCGAAGACGGAGGTGCAGCAGCTCCAGACCGGTCTGACCGGTGGGTCTGACTGGTGGGTACCGGTCTGACCGGTGAGGAGCACCGGTCTGACCGGTGTGCGACGACGCAGTCCGGAATCTTCGAAGCGGAGGACACGCATCGGGATCGCAAGGCTTGCGTCGAGGCTAAGCAAGTTTGCGGTCGCTGGGCATCCGTCCGATGGTGCGAAGACAAAGATTTCTGATTTCGCCCTTGAGGGGCATGTATCCCTAGTTAGTTAGTAAGGGTATTTTAGTCTTTCGGTTGCCTCCATATAACCCAAGGGGTGAGAGGATGGCAGCCATCTCTTGGAATCCTAGCTCATTTGGTTTTCCTATTTTCCTTCCTATTTTCCTTAGAATTTTCGTAGGA
This sequence comes from Cenchrus fungigraminus, assembly GCA_036936925.1. Classification (NCBI taxonomy): domain Eukaryota; kingdom Viridiplantae; phylum Streptophyta; class Magnoliopsida; order Poales; family Poaceae; genus Cenchrus; species Cenchrus fungigraminus. Next base: position 52,416,426 of record CM072780.1, read on the forward strand.
CTAGCTTGAGAGCTTCATGGTGAGATCTTGTGAGAGGGAAGGATGATCGGGCGGCAAGCTAGACCTTGTATGAACCTCTTTGGTATGTATAGATGATTCGGCGTGGTTCCTCAAGGCTTGGTTGTGTCTTTCCCGTTTCTCCTTTTTGGTGATTTTCGGAGGCTTTTCTTGGCAAATTTCTTGTGGTGGTTTTGAGACCTTTCTCTTTGGGATTTGGTGGGGGATGTTTGCATGAACCCCTCGTGGTTCTTTTCTCTTTGATTCCCCTCCCAAATCCGTGAGTAAAGGGGCTCAATTTTGGGCTTTTCGTGGTTCTAGGGTTCGTGGTGTTCTTGGCGGAAATCCTCCGATTCCTCTTGATTCAACAAGTTTTGGTGGAACAAATCTTAGCTATGGAGTGCCCATGAGGTGTTCCTACTATCCCCAAAGTCTTGTGCGAATCCGTGGAGCAAATCGGGAGATCGGGAGTTGGATTTGGGGGAGTTGACTCGCGGGCGCTGTTCATCCCGAGCTGCCCAGGCGCGACCGGTCTGACCGGTGCTCTTGACCGTTGGTAGGATTTGTCCCGGGGAATAGCCTTGTCCGTGTGGTTTTGTCCCGTGGTCCTGCTGGTCAGTTCTTGGCGTGTTTGGAGTTGTTTTGCTAGGTTTTGTGAGGGGTTCTTCTTCCTTCCAGGTTGTGTTTCGGAGGTGGTTTTTGTTCCAGGGCCTAGAGGAGTCACTGAGGCTTCCTGGAACATTTGTTGTGCGGCTGCTGTAGCCACCGGCCTGACCGGCTCTGTCCACCGGTCTGACCGGTGTAGCACAGGCAGCAAGCCGTGCAAGTTTCCGCTGTGTGTTTTGGTGAGTTCTGGCTCGGAGGGTTGTGTGTTGACTCCTAGGACCAGTAGCACTCCAGTGGCTGCGTGGTCTTGGCCAACTTGGGTAGTTGAGTCGGAGACGCAATTCGGAAGCCGTGTTCGTCTTGTTGGAGTTCTCATCTCCTTCGAGAAGAATTTTTATCGGCTCCCATTCACTCCCCCCTCTCTGGTTCGCCTAATCGGTCCTTCAATTGGTATCAGAGCCGGTTCGGGTCTTTATTGACTCTTACCAGTCTAAGATCCAAAGATGGCGTACCAAGAACGGGGTTCGGGTCCTCCGCACTTCGATGGGAAGAACTACCAGATGTGGCAAAGGCGGATGGCGGTGTTCATCCGCGGAAAGGGTCAGATCCTTTGGGATGTCACGGTGAACACAGCTTATGTTCATCCGATGAACTTCCTTGCTTCAGGATCGAGGGATATGTTCGAAGCCAACAACAAGGCTGTCGACTACTTGTTTCGTGCTGTGTCAGCCTGAATTCGATCAGGTTCAGACAGAGGACTTAGCTTGTAGGATTTGGGAGCAGTTGAAGGATGCTCATGCTGGGAATGCTCAGGTTCAGGCTCGGATGTACGCGACTTACCGGAGAGAGTACGAGAACTTCACTCATCTCCCCAGCGAGTCCGTCGATGCCCTTTTCCAGCGGTTTACGGTCGTGGTGAACAACATGAGATCCAATGTGGATGTCCTCCCATACAATGATCATGATAGAGCCGTGAAGCTCTTGCACTCGTTGGATCGTACCGTATAGGACGGGAAGTTTGAGGCTATTGTTGAGTCCGAGAAGTATGACACCTTGACGGTGAACGAGATGTTCTCGAAGCTCAAGTCGGCTGAGTTGGACCGTGGTATGACAGCCAAGATCGAGAGCCCGACTGATTCTCATAGTCTCGCTCTTGTTGGTGGCAAAGGAGCTAAGTCTAACGCTAACGCATCCTCCAGGATGTACTCTCTGTCTTCTTTGATGTCTTTGCCAGACGAGGAGTTCGACGTGCTTGGAGAGGACGAGCTGGCGTTGCTGACCAGGCGGTTCGAGAGGCTGCACGAGAACCGGGTGAACACGAGGAGGACAGCACGGACGTGCTTTCAGTGCGGCAAGCCAGGACACTTCGTCGCCGACTGCCCGGAGAAGATGGAGAACAAGGACGGCTACAGGCACCGATCGAGCAAGGTTGGCAAGTACCGATCGAGGCGCGATCACAAGCACAAGAACAAGCACAAGGACGAGCGACGGTCGAGGAAGAAGGATGGCCGCGGCAGGAAGGCCCGAGCGATGGTCGGAGCGAGCGACGTCGACTCCAGCTCCGCCTACTCTTCCTCGAGCTCGAGTAGTAGTGAAGATGAAGGTGATCGGCGCAAGAACAAGAAGTCATCCAGGAACTTGAGCGGGATGAGCTACTTCGCGGGAGATGGCTTCTGCGGCATGGCCCGTAGCTCCGGCAGCAAGAAGAGCCACCAGAGTGACTCGGACTCTGACTCCGAGGATGACGTATGTGATGAGCTCTCTTCTTTGCGCAAGGAGAATGATGAGTTGGTTGACTTGCTTGATAACCGCGATCACATGCTTAGAGAGGCCAAGAAGATGAGGAAAGAGCTTAGGGCCTCACTAGAAGATGCTAGGAACCGTGTGGCTGAGCTAGAAACCCAGAACCTAGATGCTAAGCTTGAGATTGATTCGCTTAAGGCTTCTCCTGTGGTTTCTGATGAAATTGATTGCTCTGATTGCTCTGTGTACCTAGCTGATCTTACTGCTCTTAAGGATAAGCATGCTTCTACCTGTGATGAACTAGATATGCTTAGGGTTGAAGTGGCTGAGCTTAAATCTAGACCTGCTTTGCTAGGTGCTTGTACTTCTTACCCTGTTTTGCATGGAAAGATTGATGAGATGTATGCCTACACTGTTTCGCTTGAGGCTAAGTTGAAAGAGCCTATTCCCACTTCTTGCTCTACTTGTGAATTGCATGCGGTTAAGAATTTGGAGCTTGCACATTATGTTGATCGCCTGCAGGATGAGAATGATGAGCTGAGAAAATGTATGAGCTGGTTGTCGGGTCAGGAGCCTTAGCTTGGTATCATGATAGCGGCTTTCAAACGCTATGATGGTCAGGCACTTGGGGCTGACAAGCTTGGAGAGAACCGTGGTGAGGGAGTTGAGAGAGTTGGAGAGATTCCTATCCCACCACCAAACAGATACAAGAACAAATTTGAGCCCAAGCCTAACCATCTCAGAAACAAACTTGACACTACTCCAGATCCACCCATATTCCCTCACCCAACAAATGATTTTCAGAAACCGGTGAAGTTTGTGAGCCCAAAGGGAGGTGAGGAAGGAGAGAAGAAGGGTGAGAAACCGAGTGGGCAGCCCCAACCCAAGCCAAAGCCTAAGCCACAGCCCATAAAGTTCCATTGTGGGTATTGTGGGAGAGATGGTCACAAGGATGAGTTTTGCTTCAAGAGGAAGCGTGAGGAGAGAATGGCTAGAGAGTGGGCTAACAAGGACAGGTACCACCCCTCTAATGGTGTACCTGAGCCTCGTATGCAGATGCCCAGGGCCAAGGCGATTGTGAGGACGGTTTCGGCTTGGGGAGACCGGAAGGCTGCAGGTGCTGCTGCTGGCCGAGCTACACCGGTCAGACCGGTGTAGGTCTGGGCAGACAGCGAGTCGGGTTTCGTGCTCGTGAGGATGCTCGGTTTGGTTCTAGAGGTCGTGGTTCTGGTGGTTGGTCTGGAAAGTTTGCAGGTGGTCAGTTTGCTAGGCGTTCTCCACCTCGTGCTCAATACGGGGGTGGGAGGAGTCGTAGCTTTGAGATGGAACTATCCACGTCTCCTCCAGCTAGAGAGGGTTGGTTCCCTCGTAGTGGTTACCGTAGTGGTGTTTGTGGTGGTAGCTTTGATAGGCGTGATGATTTGGTTTGTGCTAACCCCACTTTAGAGCAAATGGCTCGGCACTGGTTTTACTCTTTTGGTACTAACCCCAGTGCTGAGTCGTTTGTTCACTCACGTGCTCGCTTTTGAATTTGAGGTGGGAGACTTGAGGAACGTTTGGTTGATTGACTCCGGTTGCTCGAGGTATATGACCGGAGACAAGGGGTGGTTCTCAAGTCTCGTCCCGGTGGTGTCCAAGACATACATCACTTTTGGGGACAATGGGCGAGGGCGTGTGCTATCAGAAGGTGAGATCAAGGTAAGTGACAAGGTCACTCTCAGGCGTGTTGCTCTTGTTCAATCGCTGGGGTTCAATTTGCTTTCTGTGTCCCAGTTGTTGGATGAGGGCTTTGAGGTGTTGCTTCGGCCTGGTGGTTCTCGGATTTTAGATTCTCGAGGGGACCTTGTTTGCATGGTCGTTCCCGAGGGTCAAGTGTTCCGAGCTGATTTCTCTCAGTCTTCTAGTGTGGAGCGTTGCTTTTTGGCTGGTTCTTCGAGTGAGTTGTGGAAGTGGCATAGGAAGTTGGGTCACTTGAGCTTTGATCTTTTGTCTCGCTTGAGTAAACTCAATTTGGTACGAGGATTGCCACGGTTGAGGTTTGAGAAAGAGTTGGTTTGTGCGCCGTGTAGGCATGCCAACATGGTAGCCTCTTCTCACCCGCCTCTCACCGATGTGATGACTGAGCGTCCATGCGAGCTGCTCCATATGGATCTTGTTGGCCCAGCTCGTGTGCGATCTGCGGGTGGGAAGTGGTATGTCCTTGTTGTGGTGGACGACTACTCTCGGTATGCGTGGGTGTTCTTTCTTGAGGAGAAAGGGGTGACGTTTGGTTTTGTTCGAGATCTTGTCTTGAGGTTAAGAAACGAGAGGCACGGAGATGCCATACGAGCGATCCGCAGTGACAATGGCTCGGAATTCAAAAACTCTCGCTTCGAAACCTTTTGCCATGACTTGGGTCTTGAACACCAGTTTTCGAGTCCGTATACGCCTCCTCAGAATGGCGTTGTGGAAAGGAAAAACAGGACCTTGTGCGAGATGGCTCGGACGATGCTCGACGAGCATAGGACTCCGAGAAGGTTCTGGGCTGAGGCGGTCAATACCGCGTGATATGTGTCGAACAGGATCTACCTCAGGGTTCATAAGAAGAAAACCTGTTACGAATTGATGCACGGTCGCACACCCAAGGTGAGTCACTTCCATGTCTTTGGTTGTAAATGCTTCATTCTGAAGAAAGGGAAGAAGTTGGACAAGTTCGAGGCTAGGTCTGTCGATGGCATTTTCTTTGGTTATGCATCTCATTCTAGAGCATTTCGTGTGCTCAATCTTGAAACTAACCAAATCGTGGAGACTTGTGAGGTAACCTTCGACGAGACACAGCCACGTAGTCAGCTTGTTTTTGAGTGTGCAGGTGACGACGAACTTGGCGAGGAGATCTTTCAGGAGGAGGAGCATGAACATGGAGATGACGAAGATGGGGGTGTGGTGCCCGCAGCTGAACATGTACCTACTACTTCGACGACAATCGTGAACGGGCCTTCTCCCACACCTACAACGACAAACCCAGATCAAGGCGAAGCTGCTGTTGAGGGGGAGGTAGCATCAAGGCGAGAACCTCCCCGGCGAGTGGAAGTGGATCACCCAGCTTCGAGAATCATCGGCGACATGAATGAACGTACTACATGGTCGAGGGTTCGGAACAATTCTCATTTCACTCATGCTGCTTTTGTTGCCACCTTTGAGCCCAAAGACATTGGACACGCGTTATCTGATCATAATTGGGTTAACTCGATGCATGAGGAGTTGGAGAATTTTGAGAGGAACCAAGTTTGGGTGTTGGTTGACCCTCCTCCAGGGTGTAAGCCGATTGGGACAAAATGGGTGTGGAAAAATAAAGACGGAGAGAAAGGAGAAGTGGTGAGGAACAAGTCAAGACTTGTTGCTCAGGGGTACAGTCAGAAAGAGGGGATCGACTACGAGCAGACTTTTGCTCCTGTAGCTCGTTTGGAGGCGATCAGGATCCTTCTAGCCTTTTCCGTGGCTAAAGGGTTCAAGTTGTACCAGATGGATGTGAAGAGTGCTTTCCTGAACGGTGTGTTGGAGGAAGAGGTGTTTGTGAGGCAACCACTGGGGTTTGAGAGTGAGAAGTACCCCCACCGAGTGTACAAGTTGAGGAAGGCGCTGTATGGGTTGAAGCAGGCGCCTAGAGCTTGGTATGGTAGGTTGAGGGGGTTCCTGTTTGAGAGAGGGTTTGAGATGGGAAAGGTCGATCAGACCTTGTTTCTCCTCAGGCAGGGCAGAGATATTCTGATTGTGCAGGTATACGTGGATGATATTGTCTTTGGTGGCTCGTCTAACTCTCTTGTTGCAAGGTTTGCAGAAGACATGAGCAGGGAATTTGAGATGAGCATGATGGGCGAGTTACAGTTCTTCCTCGGGCTACAAATCAAGCAATCAAAGGAAGGAACATTTGTGCACCAAGCTAAGTACACCAAGGACATTGTGAGGAAGTTCAAGATGGAGGACTCCAAGGCCATGGCGACGCCTATGAGTATGACTACAGCTCTTGATGCGGACGAGGAAGGTGAACACGTGGACCAGAAGGAGTACCGGAGCATGATCGGGTCGCTCCTCTACTTGACGGCGACGAGGCCGGACATCCAATTCTCGGTATGTCTGTGCGCTCGTTTTCAAGCGTCTCTGAGGACTTCGCATCGGCAAGCAGTCAAGCGCATTTTCAGGTATTTGCGACACACTCCCGACTTCGGCCTTTGGTACTCTGCGTCTTCTTCTTTGGCGCTTCATGGATTTTCAGACGCGGATTTTGCCGGGTGTCGGTTGGATAGGAAGTCCACTTCTGGGACTTGCCAGTTCTTGGGTTCTTCTTTGGTGTCTTGGTCTTCCCGCAAACAGTCAAGTGTTGCTCAATCCACTACCGAGGCAGAGTATGTGGCCGCAGCTAGTTGTTGCTCTCAGCTCCTTTGGATCACATTCACCATGAGTGACTTTGGTGAGGAGTATACCCATGTCCCACTTCAATGTGATAGCACCAGTGCCATAAGCGTTGCAAAGAACCCAGTGCTCCATTCCAAAACCAAGCACATAGAAGTGAGGTATCATTTTCTGAGAGACAACGTAGAGAAAGGGAAGATAGCTTTGATCCATGTACCCACACATGACCAACTAGCCGATATTTTCACCAAACCCCTAGATCAAGCAACTTTCACTCGTTTGCGGGGGGGAGCTTGGTGTTTGTTTGATTTCTTGAGTTGGTATGTGGGAGCTCCTTTGTAGCATATGTATAGCTTTCCTTTGTGCATTTCTTGCATTTGGCATGGCATATGTAACATGATGTATAGGCATCTTTGTATCTTAGGTTGCATGCATTTTGTATCATATGCATTGTTTAGGAAAGGCTTCTCCTATATATATTGTTCACCATGGAATGATATATATGTCTTTGTGAGCTAATTTGGTAAGCTATGGTTAGTTTGGCTTAGCTCTTGATAATCTTGGTTTATATCCATGGTTGATGGCTATGTTTTTGAAAAATTTCATATATATGCTCTCTTGTGAGTAAATACCTTTACATGATCTTGACATGTTTTTGTGGCTTGGCTATGCTTAATTTGTAGTTGGATAGCTTATTTTGATCATATGGGGCCAAAGGCTCATTTGCCATCATGAATGTTTAGCCCCCATGCTTCATCTTGTGGAGGGGCATAAGTTCCTTCTTGTCGCAAAGACATTTCATGTACCAATTATAAATCTGAAAATGAAATGTAAATTGCTTGAAAAATGTACTCCCATGTCATATGTGCTAATTTTAATTTGCTTTGGGTGCTAAATTGTTGCATGATGCCTACCAATGAGAAGTCTCATATATAGAAGTAGGCACATGGCTCGGTGGCTTTGACATGACATGAGGTGCTTGTGGGTGTTTATGATGGTCTTATGCTTAGAATGGTTGTCCTAGCATGAAGTTTGTGTGGCTTTGCCACTTTGACATGTTTTGCTCATGTTTAGGACATTGCTCATGAGAGGGTGATTTTTCGCAAAATTGCTCAATTCTTTCGTAGCTTCGCCCAATGGTTGTGAAACTTGGTGATCTTGTAGTTGACGTCATTACGAAGCTATAGAGTATCTAACTTGCTCATTTGGATATGTGTAGCATCCTATGTTGAATTTTGTCTATTTGAGAAGCTCTAGGTTGCATTTTTTGCATTTTTGGCTTGATTCATGCATTGTCAACAAGGGGGAGAAGTTTGAGCATGTTTTGGCCTACTGAATGCATCTAGAAGGTTTTCAGGTGGTTTTCTGGGCTCTGTTGTGCACCGGTCTGACCGGTTGAGGTGACCGGTCTGACCGGTCAGAGTGCTGGTCCTGTTCACATGTTGAGCACCGGTCTGACCGGTGGTGTCGACCAGTCTGACCGGTCAGAGCAAAGCTGAAGTAGCTGCTCTGTTTTGCGAGGTGGTTTGCATGCATTCGTCCAGGGGGAGTTGTATTGGTTCAGGGGGAGCTTGCATGTGTGCAGGGGGAGCTCTGTGTGGTTTTCGAGCTTTGGTTTGATGGTTTGTGCTCTTTGCTTAAGCATGTTTTGTCTCGGATGTGTCGAGCCGTTGCCCTTGCCTAAGGGATCCGAGACTTGTCTTCTTCAAGTGATCTTGCTCTTTGCCTTTCTTTGGCTTTCGATCGCTTGTTGGAGTTTCTTTTAGTTGGTTCTTTTCTTTTCCTTTTCTCTTGGTTACCAAAACATGTGTGTTGTCAATGCACTCATCAAGGGGGAGATTGAGAGCCAGGTGTGGTTCGAGGACCGGTGGATGGTCGCTTCCTGGTGTGATGAGTGATTGACAACGTGGTGTGGACTGATTCTTGGCTAAGTATTGCAGGTGCAGGTTGCGGCTTGACTGGTGCAGGTGCAGGTGAAGAACAAGCGCGAAAGGTCATTGCCGGTGAGGCCTCCAGGTGTGGAGAAGACAAGTAGGCTTGGTTCGAGGGACCCGGTGGCCAGCGGGGTCAAGTGCGGGCCGCATGGTGGAAAGAACGGCAAGATGAAGTCATGGACGGTTTCTTGGTTGAGCCTCAAAACCAAGGTCGAGCCGGGACTACGTGGGAGCCGAGTCATGAGTGGTGATTGGCGGAGGCTACACCGAGTTCGCGGGGTTTCCGGTGGTTCACCAGAAAACCACTGGGTTCCTTGGTTGATCCACAAAGCCAAGACCGAAGAACCGAAGACGGAGGTGCAGCAGCTCCAGACCGGTCTGACCGGTGGGTCTGACCGGTCTGCCCGGTGCGTACCGGTCTGACAGGTGAGGAGCACCGGTCTGACCGGTGTGCGACGACGCAGTCCGAAATCTTCGAAGAGGAGGACACATGTCGGGATCGCAAGGCTTGCGTCGAGGCTAAGCAAATTTGCGGTCGCTGGGCATCCGTCCGATGGTGCGAAGACAAAGATTTCCGATTTCGCCCTTGAGGGGCATGTATCCCTAGTTAGTTAGTAAGGGTATTTTAGTCTTTCGGTTGCCTCCATATAACCCAAGGGGTGAGAGGATGGCAGCCATCTCTTGGAATCCTAGCTCATTTGGTTTTCCTATTTTCCTTCCTATTTTCCTTAGGATTTTCGTAGGACTAGCTTGAGAGCTTCATGGTGAGATCTTGTGAGAGGGAAGGATGATCGGGCAGCAAGCTAGACCTTGTATGAACCTCTTTGGTATGTATAGATGATTCGGCGTGGTTCCTCAAGGCTTGGTTGTGTCTTTCCCGTTTCTCCTTTTTGGTGATTTTCGGAGGCTTTTCTTGGCAAATTTCTTGTGGCGGTTTTGAGACCTTTCTCTATGGGATTTGGTGGGGGATGTTTGCATGAACCCCTCGTGGTTCTTTTCCCTTTGATTCCCCTCCCAAATCTGTGAGTAAAGGGGCTCAATTTTTGGGTTTTCGTGGTTCTAGGGTTCGTGGTGTTCTTGGCGGAAATCCTCCGATTCCTCTTGATTCAACAAGTTTTGGTGGACCAAATCTTGGCTATGGAGTGCCCATGAGGTGTTCCTACTATCCCCAAAGTCTTGTGCGAATCCGTGGAGCAAATCGGGAGATCGGGAGTTGGATTTGGGGGAGTTGACTCGCGGGCGCTGTTCATCCCGAGCTGCCCAGGCGCGACCGGTCTGACCGGTGCTCTTGACCAGTCTGACCGGTGCTAGCCCTTGGTGGGATTTGTCCCGGGGAATAGCCTTGTCCGTGTGGTTTTGTCCTGTGGTCCTGCTGGTCAGTTCTTGACGTGTTTGGAGTTGTTTTGCTAGGTTTTGTGAGGGGTTCTTCTTCCTTCCAGGTTGTGTTTCGGAGGTGGTTTTTGTTCCAGGGCCTAGAGGAGTCACTGAGGCTTCCTGGAACGTTTGTTGTGCGGCTGCTGGTGAGTTCTGGCTCGGAGGGTTGTGTGTTGGCTCCTAGGACCAGTAGCACTCCAGTGGCTGCGTGGTATTGGCCAACTTGGGTAGTTGAGTCGGAGACGCGATTCGGAAGCCGTGTTCGCCTTGTTGGAGTTCTCATCTCCTTCGAGAAGAATTTTTATCGGCTCCCATTCACTCCCCCCCTCTCTGGTTCGCCTAATCGGTCCTTCAATCGTACAAATTTACTTGCCGACGGTAACAAACCCCGACAGCTATCTACTTACTTGGACTCAAGCCGTATGGTAGGGTTTGGGATGGTTGATCCCTGTTTTATCTCTATTCGGGCGGGTACAGATGTACAACCTATGCAGAGTCCACTAATGTCTTAACTGACTAGACTTATCTTATTCTTCTTCTCTCCCCCGAGTGTGTCAGACCGATTATAGCCGTTGAGATGTGGGGGAAGGAGCAGGTGCTCCAACAACGCAGATGAGAGATGGGTGCTGGATCTTGGGATGAAATTTGTTGTTTTTGTGATGACTTCCTTGACTTGGGGCGTGGACCCCGGAGGTGTGGACCTTGAAGGTGTGATCCTGAGGTGTTGAGCTCGCTACTATTTTTGCATTCCTTATTGTTGCTGCTACTGCTGCTGCATAAACTTACTACATTTAGATATAGGTTTATCCATGCATACTAGAATTCCATCACCGCTTTTGCTGTTTGTTCGGAAGCCAACATGACCTACCTGTTTATCGGGTAGATGGTGGCGTTTCAAACTCGGAGCTCGACTATGACTTCTAAGAATGACTGATGGGAAGACTGAACTGGTCCTTCGCTCAAGTTGCCTGAGGAGATAGCGTATACTCAGCTGCGTAGATGTTTTACCTTTCATGATTCAGTCCTGGTGGACTTATACCCAGCATGTGTCGAAGAGATGTATTATGATGTGTTGAGGGTGTATATGCGTATCCAATTTCGTTTGGACTTGCAAGCGGACAAGTCCTCCATTGTAGCCAAGGGACCCTTCTTCCCTCAAGTGTGAACCCAAGGTATCGAATCCGTGGAACAAATGTGTGATGCAAGAACCTATCTATTAAAGCCAAGAACACTTAGATCTTCAAAGGGAATGCTTTTGCATCTAATCTAAAGAACATCATAAGAAACGAATCTAATCTATGAAAACCGGAGGTAGCAAGAGATAGAGAGGGATAGGTAAAACCAATCTAGAGAGATTGGATCAATCTCTTGTTGAAGTTCCAAGCAAGAAGATATAACCAAGTTGAATCTCATAAAAAGCATCTTTAAATCACGGTTTCCCGTCCAACTCCGAAGACGCCCACCTTTTGGAGCCACCGTTCTGTCATAACGCACTCCTATTCGTGCGGGTTAGCCTAGGGCGAGTCCAATGGACAAGTTGAAATCTCTTGGAAGGTCAGGCATGCACCTCTAGCCACCACGGCTACAAGAACACCCTCTATGATCTATCTCGAGAATAGATCTTAAAGTAAGAAAAGCCAATCGAAATCAAAGTCGTAGAAGAAACACTCGATCGCTAGAAATCGGATTGCAACTTGATAATTCAACATAGTACATGATACATGAACAAGATCACCACCGGGATCCTACCTTGATCTTGCTTCTAGCTCCTGGAACTCCGACATGGTCTTCCTTGCAAGGTTCCCACGTCGGCTTGGGAAACCCTAGACAACTAGCTCGACCCTCTCCTCTCCGGAATGGTGTCCCTCTCTTCTCTGCTCCTCGGCAGCGAATGACGAATGAGTTGATGCGTGGCTCTTGGCCAGGGGGCTATAAATAGTCTGAGAGGCGGCTAGGTCAAAGGGGGGCACGAATGGACCCATAAATGGGTCGGGCCGGCCGGCCTGGGCCGACCGGCCTGGGCCCATTTTAGCCCATTTCGTGGCCGCCTTCCTCGGTGATGCTTCCCGTGTCTTCTAGAAGTTTCTCCCTTCTGCATGTGGGCCCTTGACGTCAGTTTCTCCTCGGTTTAGATGAAGCTCCTTGTCTCGCAAGATTCAGCATTTTCTGTTCAGGTCCTCGGAGTTTTCCATCTTCACGGGTTGGTCCTTGGGCTTCTTGGAGTCATGTTCACTTCATTGCTTGACTTGTACCGGGCTTCAAGGTCTTGTCACGAGGTGCTTGATGAACTTTACCCGGAAGTCTCGCTTTCAACGCTAAATTCCTGCATAAACATCAAACTCCAAAACCGACATGCACGAACGAACTTGTTATACCAAGGGGTTAGTACCAATGGATAAGATATAAAATTCATGCCAACACTGAAGGTAAACTCATGGCTAGGTTGACGGAAATTCATCGTCAACATCTCCCCCATGCTTAAACCTTGCTCGTCCTCGAGTAAGCCTTCGATGGATATCAGCGTTGCCCTTCATTGTTCAAACCTTGCACTTGATCATACACGAGAAAACATAATGCTCTCAAAAGTTTAATTCGTTAGAGTTCCATAGAGTACCAACCTTCATCCCTACGGAGGGTAGATATTAATTAAGCTCTTCCCACAAGTATTAAACATGCCCCCAAAAATTCAAATGGATCTCAGAAATTTTGAAATAAAGAATGAGATGAAAAAGAGCTAAACCAAGTTCAAAAATTTAAACCACCTTGCATTTTGCTCATGAACTCTCATCTCATCTTATCTCTCAAGCCTATTTATTCTACTCCTTTCCCTCTCAAAACATATATATAAGTGGTAGGCTTTATGTGGAGCTCTTTGGGAAAGTTTAGTCGTACCAAGATATTATAAATGAGATGTTGTCAAAACAAGACAAGTTTCTCATGGTCTTACCAAGACTCGTCAAAAAGGTCATTGGAAAATAACGTTATATCAAGGAGGGGGGAGAGAAAAAAATACACACATTTTGAGATAAGTGGACATGTGCAAATGGCAAAGAGTGATCCCGAGGCACAAAGGAAGTCCTCATTATCGGATTGCACATGGTTGGAAAGATGAGTTTGGATCTTAAATCTTGAAACTTTTGAAATTCCTAATGCACTTAGAGAACCGGGGAGTTCACTTTATTTTATTTTTATACATACTCATATTATTTTTTTTCCTCATGCATATATATATTTTTTCTTTATCTCTTTTTTTCTTTATACTCATTTTCTTCTTCTTCTTTTTTTTCATTCATTTTTTTATTTTACTCCCCTTGAACTCTAAATTGCATTGTACCTACCTCCTCCCCCATGCTTAGACGTTTGCTCGTCCTCGGGCAAAGAGGTGATAGAGATAAGGTAGGTACTAGAAATAATTTTCCTTTGGAGAGATACTTGAAATTTTCAACCTTGGCACCATCTTGCGATCTTCCTTCAATTGACGATCCATACTCACATGATAGGTTGTAGTCAAGGAGGTAAACACAAAAGATGATATTTTGGTTTTAAGGGTGGATATCCGGCGAGGTTTGTGAAATCTCCGATGTGGGGATACACAATGCACGGATAAAAAGGCTAGCAATAAGATAGATACGCAAAAAGGAATGACCAGCTTCTTAGTCTTGGGCCAGAGAAATCAAGGCCTGAAATAACTCACCCAAAAATAAACCTTGTATACTAAGTTTTTGCACTCAAATATATATATGGCTCTGGATAGGTAGAGCAACATGCAAGAGGTATTTATGACAAGGTTAGCATTACTTTTAAGAACAAAAATAAATCATCTTTAATCCATCAAAACTTGAGAGCACATCAAACACTACGGGTCTTATTTTTATCATAACCTCCGCTAAAGATTAAGCTAGCATTTAGATAATTTCAGATTTGCATTTTAAGAGAGCATTAGCTTAATCATGCATAAAACAAGTACAAAGATAAACAAAGCAGCAACTATCATCATATATCAACATGGCACAAACTTTGTATCCCTGCCAAAGGTAAAAACAAGGTGGTGATTTTATTCATGATGAAAATAAAAACTAACACACATGCTGAAAATTAAATAAAACTGAAAACACTATGCATACATAGGCGCATACAAGCTGAAAATTAAAGAAAAGGGAAAAGGAAAGATTAAACTAAAGCTCCTCCTCTCTCTAATCTTCCGCCGGTGGTTGATATTGATAATCTTGATTGTTGTACCCTTGCTCATAATAAGATTGCACCGCTCCTCCTATGAATTGCTCCGGTGGTGCTAAGTGAAGGTGTCTAAGCTCATAGGCGATGTTTGCATTTCCTTCACCCATTTGGTTTGCATTGGTTTGGATGGCTGCGATATTTTGCATGTTTCTTGCAGCGTATCCTCCAATGATGGCCACACTTTGTTGTGGTTGAGGGAGGTGTGCATATGGCTCCGCAAAAGCTATGTTGGGTACCACAAAATTTGGTGGGGGCATGGCTGCACCACTCCCCCATGCTTGCATTGGTACACCACCGTAGTAACTCGGCGGTGCCGGGATTCCTCCAAACGGTGGCACATAATTTTGTTGCGCACCTTCTTCTTGGGCTGCGGAAGAACCTTCTTCTACAATCCTTCCTCTCTTGTTCTTCTTTGCCGGCACAAGAAGTCCTTCCTCTAACCAATCTTCTTTCCCCTCAAGAAAAAGCCTTAATCTTGCATCCGGTAGGGGTAAGTTCACCTTGACCAATTTGAAGCCTCCTCTCTCATCTCCACTTATATATTTGCCTTGCTTCATATAATCAAATCCTAGGGAAGTCCCGACTAGGAGATGCTCCGGGTTTCTTGGAATTCTCGATCTCAAAGAGAAAGCCAACATGGAGAGATAACACCCCGAACCAATATCTCCCGAACCCGATGTTGCTTCACAATACCACCGGTTGATCATAAGGTGAGTGGGGTCGATTGGCTGCCCGGCAATCAAGGCCGAGTAAAGCCAATTCACCTCCATGTCGGTTATCTTGGTCTCTTTCATTCTCCCCAAAATCCTCTTGCACATCCATGAGTGAAACACTTGGATGATGGGGTTTCGGATACTATTTCTTTGCCGATTAGCTTCTCCCGCGATCATTCTCCAAAAACCTTCCAATGTGCCTCCATGCACATCCACTTGTTCCGGGGCTCCCTTTTGAAAACCAAGCAACTCCCTAATATACTCGTAGGGAACCACTTGTTCATCTCCCTCCAAACGGAATGAGAGACTCGGCACTCCTTCATCAAGGATAGGCGCCATGGTCATGAGAATTTCCAAGGTGAATTCCTTGTGGGTGTTTGCTGACACTCCGTTGGAAAATTGCACCCAACCTAGGTGTCCCAACATGTAGTAAATATCCGTATGAAAACCCAACACTTGCAGAGCTTGGTCATCGAAATCGACGTTTGCTACAAGCCTCTTCTCAAGGCGAGTGAGCTTCTCCTCCTCCTCCTCCGTCTTGATGATAAACCCATATTTCGAGTATCGTGGAGTGTATGGAGGTTGGAGCGGATGATCGTGTCGAGCGATGAGGTCGGACGGGTGGCTCCTCCGTACATCCTTGAGGTTCGGTGAACCTCATAGACGAGCTTCGTGTGGCCCTCATGCCACCGAGGAGAAGAGTGTCGTTCCTCCTCGGCGGTGCCGTGTCCTCCTCCATACTCCAAGGAGACTCGGAAACCGAGTGCCTCCTCGAAGAGGTTGTCGATGATGGCTTGGACGACGATGATCCCTTCTTCTTGGTGAAAAGACTTGTAGTTTTCTTCCACATAGTTGCTGCACTCTCCTCACAAATATATATCCTGGGTTTTCAACCGGTAACAAGGCACACAAATATTACTTGGAGTATGGACTTTGAGTGGTATTAGGATGGATTTTGTTGGACGAAACAAAACTCGAAGTGGAAGGCTAAGTCTAAGGTGGTTCTGGACTAAGAGCTCATGAACACGAACAAGGAACTGAATGAGCGACTTACCTGACGAAGGAGAGCACAGGGGGCTTTAAAAGGGGGGAGGCCGGCTGGCCTGGGCTGACCGGCCTAGGTGGCCTGCTGCTCCACCTGGCTCGGTTTTTCTCCAGTGCACTCATGCTTGCTTTGTTGCTTTGTGATCGCGTGCTCCACGGGGTTGCACCGCCTAAATGCTCTCGTCCACTCCTTTGCTTGCATGATTGATCCCTCCACTTGATTGTTTTGCTTTGAGCCACTTCCATGCTCCCTTGCCTCACATGCCTCCATGAGATTCCTGCAAAACAAAGCTTTGGCTGCCCCCCATGCTTGTCCTTTGCAACGGGTTTGATGAAAAATGTTGGAGGGGCATCCCGTGATACATCATGGTGCATGCATAGTTAAGTTAACTCAATTGCCTCCCTTTAAGCATGTTTTAATGCTAAGTACTCCTCTAATTTCAAAAAATAAAATTAAACTCAGAGCTTGCAATGAGTTGAAATATATTTAGAGGAGTTTTTAAGCATCAAAAACAAATGTAAGTCGAAAATGTTTTCCGACTACTTTTATTTTGGTCACACCGGTATTGCTTGCTTCCATTAGTTTAGAGCAAGTTTTTCCCGGCTTGATATGGGGGCATAGGTTTAGGTTCTAATTTTGGTTAAATGAGAGAGATTTTGAATGAAATAAAATTAAATGAGGCTTAGAAAAATTCTAACTCTAGAGAAACCAAGGATATGAGTTTTTAAACCAACCAAAAGTTGAATTTCTAGGCTCACGCGAGTCCTACCATGCGCTGAAATTTAAATAACATCTAGGTACATACCGTGGCTCTACTCGTGTGTTTTTAGCATGTAAAACAAGTCAACCATAACATCATGAAGAGGATGAAAAGTCGAGATAGGTTCTGAATTTTTTTGGTTTTGGTTTCTCGAAAAGAAGCAAATAACACATAGGATGGCTCATCTGAAGGGTTTATGATCCAAATATAATATCCAAACAAGATTTATAACTCTAAACATTATCCAACCACTTTAAGTCTAAGAATGTCTTGCGTAGCAAATTTCAAAACTAACTTACTTGAAAGACTCGAAAAACCTTGATCGGGTTGTCCTCCCGGTAGGTTATTCTTGACTTGACGAAACGGGTTGCCTCCCGCTTAGCGCTTCGTTTATAGTCCATGGCTAGACTTCTTCACTTGATTATTTCGGATCAACGCTCTTTGCCAGCGTTGCAATTTTGGGTACCCACTTCCGCACCATCTTGGGCGCGGGCTTATTCTCCGGCTTAGTCATCTTTTTGGTCTTCATAGGCGGCTTTTGTTCCTTTATCTTGACGGATGCAACAACTTCCTTGATTTCCTTTGCTTCCTTCTTCTCTGGCTCTTCCTTCTTCCTTGGCTCTTCCTTACTAACGCGACGATAAGGCGGAATATATTTAACTTTGATCATATTGCATACCTCGAAGCGTGGTCGAAACTTGAAGGAACTCCTCTCGCCGTTGATGTCGAACTTGATCTCCCCCTTGCCGACGTCGATGGTAGCTCCCACGGTCTTGAGGAAAGGCCTCCCAAGGATGAGCGGCGGCTTCTTCCTTTCTCTCATCTCGAGTACCACAAAGTCGACGGGGATGAAGTGGTGTCCGACCTTCACGGGCACATCCACGACGATGCCCAAAGGGTAGCGAATGGAGTTGTCACCCAACTCCAAGCACATGGCCGTAGGCTCTAGCTCCGGCAGGCGTAGCTTCTCGAACACGTCTCTTGGCATGACGCTCACACTTGCTCATAATGCCTTCTCAAACTTGAATGAACCAACAGAACATAGAATCGTCGGTCATCCGGGGCCTCCTTGCTTCTCTAGTCCGTTCGCAATAGTGGTGCTACATTGCTCGGACATCTTGACATGATCCACCCCGAGTGTTGCTATCTCATACTTATTTGCAAGAATGTCTTTGAAGTAGCGAGAATATGTAGGAACTTGAAGGGCGTCCAATAGCGGCATGTTGATGCTTAACCTACGCACAACCTCCACAAACTTCTCAAAATGATTATCAAGTTTACCTCGGAAGTAGCGTGGCTTAAGTTGCGGTATCTTCGTGTCTTCACCCGGCATCTCAAACTCGGGCTCTTCAGTGATGATCTCGGTAACCTCCTCCTTAGCAAATTCCTCCGCCTCGGTAGATGGTTTAGACTTTCTTGCTCCCGCGGAACGTTCCGGATCTTCGGTCTCCTTCCCTGAACGAGTTTGAATGGCCTTCGCCGTCTCGGGACCTTGAGGTTGTCCCGGAAGCTTCCCTTCATTAGCGGATAGGCGCCCGGCAAGTTGTCCCACTTGCGTCTCAAGCATCTTCATCATGTTGAGCACTTGATGGTTGGAGCTTCCGACCTCCGTCACCTTGCTATCGATGTCCTCCAACACCTTGTCTATGGCCTTGAACTTGGTGACGGTGTCCTTGTTGATCTTAGCTTGCTCGTCCATGAAGTCCTTCAATTGCATACGAAGAGGAACCGAATTTGGAATGGATGAGCTTGCATTAAATTGAGGTCTACCTTGCCTGTAGCGAAAGTTCGGCAAATCTCCCTTCCTCATGTAGTCGAGCATCTTGGCTTCCTCCGGGCAATCCTTTTGGACATGGCCATATTCTTCGCACTCTTCACATGTGGATCTTGCTTCGGCAGCCTTTAGATCTTGAGCTTCTTTCTTCTCTATCTCCATCTTTTCCAACCTCCACATAAGCGAGTCGATCTTGCCTTCGAGTAGATCTTCTTTCTCCACTTGCAAGACTCCCTTGACGTTCCCCGTGGGTTGAACCAGAAGTAAGTGTCCGGATGACGCCCATGTGTCATTGTCCGCGACCTTCTTGAATAGAGTGAAAGCTTGAGTCGGCGTAATCTCGATGATGGATCCTCCCACCGATGCATCGATGATTGTCCTTGACGCCATGGTAAGTCCTTGATAGAACTTTTGAACGAGATCTTCCTTTGGGAACTTGTGATGTGGAACCGCCCGAGTGTACTCATTGAAGCGCTCGAATGCCTCCGATATGGTCTTCGTAGGATATTGAGCAAAGGTAGCAATCTTATTGTGCAAGATTTGAGTCTTACCTGGCGAGTAGTATTCCTTCATGAAGGCTCTCATCAAGGTGTCCCAATTTTGCACCGTCTCCGCCGATTGAGAGTAGAACCATTGCAAAGCCTTCCCAAGCAACGAGAACGGAAAGAGCCTTGCCCTCATTTGATCTTGAGTCACCCCGTTCATGTTGAAAGTTTGACAAAGTTGAACGAATGCTTGGAGGTGAAGGTTTGGATCCTCTTTACCCGTGAAGGGTGAATGTTGCACCATGCGGATTGTTGAGGTCTTGATCTCGAACGGCCTTCCGATCTCCGCGAGGTTCAAGATTGGTAGGTCGACGATGTCCGGGGTGCATAGCTCCCCGATCTTGCGTTCCGACTGCGGTTATTCTCCCATCGGTAGCGGTGGAAGTTGATTCTCCCTAGGGCTTGGAGGTAGTGATTCCTTTGGAGACTCCGACGATCCTTCGGCCTTCGCTTTTGGATCTGCAAATTCCAGCTTTATAGCTTGTGCTTCACATCTCCTTAGCCTGTAAAGTTTTTCTGGATCATCCACAAAATTTTCGGGTTTGTTGGAGAGGTAGCCGTCCATCTCCTGTTAGGGTTAGCAATAAACAAATAATATACAAAACAAAAATAAAAACAAATATAAGAAAACTAGAGTTAGTCAAACTATATTAGATTGATTTTTGACGATGATCAAAAGTTAGTAGATGCAAAAAAGAAAAACCAAAAGAAAACTGAAAATATTCACAAAAAGCAATAAACGATCGAATCTTGATCACTTGTTCCTCGGCAACGGCGTCAGAAAAAGGGGCTTGTTGACGGTGTATATGCGTATCCAATTTCGTTTGGACTTGCAAGCGGACAAGTCCTCCGTCGTAGCCAAGGGACCCTTCTTCCCTCAAGTGTGAACCCAAGGTTTCGAATCCGTGGAACAAATGTGTGATGCAAGAACCTTTCTATTAAAGCCAAGAACACTTATATCTTCAAAGGGAATGCTTTTGCATCTAATCTAAAGAACATCATCAGAAACGAATCTAATCTATGAAAACCGGAGGTAGCAAGAGATAGAGAGGGATAGGTAAAACCAATCTAGAGAGATTGGATCAAGCTCTTGTTGAAGTTCCAAGCAAGAAGAAATAACCAAGTTGAATCTCATAAAAAGCATCTTTAAATCACGGTTTCCCGTCCAACTCCGAAGACGCCCACCTTTTGGAGCCACCGTTCTGTCACAACGCAC
Organism: Cenchrus fungigraminus; assembly: GCA_036936925.1. Lineage (NCBI taxonomy): Eukaryota > Viridiplantae > Streptophyta > Magnoliopsida > Poales > Poaceae > Cenchrus > Cenchrus fungigraminus. Next base: position 52,436,758 of record CM072780.1, read on the forward strand.
TCCTATTCGTGCGGGTTAGCCTAGGGCGAGTCCAATGGACAAGTTGAAATCTCTTGGAAGGTCAGGCATGCACCTCTAGCCACCACGGCTACAAGAACACCCTCTATGATCTATCTCGAGAATAGATCTTAAAGTAAGAAAAGCCAATCGAAATCAAAGTCGTAGAAGAAACACTCGATCGCTAGAAATCGGATTGCAACTTGATAATTCAACATAGTACATGATACATGAACAAGATCACCACCGGGATCCTACCTTGATCTTGCTTCTAGCTCCTGGAACTTCGACATGGTCTTCCTTGCAAGGTTCCCACGTCGGCTAGGGAAACCCTAGACAACTTGTAACATCCCTGAAATTTGGATGTTTTTCTATGAGTGAATTTTCGCAAAATTTTAAAACTTTTTGATTGAACATGTGTGTCCCCAAATTTTATCCCACAATTGCTAGCTCTCAACTCAAATTCCAAATAAAATAAAACCATATAAAAATTATTTTCAAATTATGGTATAAATGTGATTTGGTTTTTCTTGGATTTTATTTGAAGTTCAATTGAGTGTTGTTTGAATTTGAAAGTAATTCAAATTCAAATATAAATTCAAACTATATTTCAAAACCTATTTTAAATAACTAACAACTAACTTGGGCCGCATCCAAGAAGACAAAGTCCACATAGAGCCCTCAACGTTTCAGTTTAGACCAAGAAGGCCTGATCTTCAACCGGTCCAGCCTACCTAACCCCTCCTGGGCTTTGGATCCCATCTCTGATGCTGAAGTTCGTTGAAGGCCCCTCAGCTCTTCACACCAGACCGGGCCACCCCCTTTATCTCCCGCGCGCGAGTCCACCAACCAGCCCACGCCGCGGCCCATGTCAACCCACTGAAGCCGCCAACCTCTTCCCCTCTCTTCTTTCTCAGCCAGACCAGGCCGGCACGACAGAGTAACTGTGCCCCCCTTTTCTCCTACCTTCGCCGTACTCAGCACGCACGCGCTCTGCGCGTGAGCGCCTGATGGGACGCGCTCACCGCGCTGGCACGCACGCCGAGTCGCGCGGGCGCCCTAACCCCAGCCTCGGATGCTCCTCTAGGGGGGGATTGGACCCCTTTGCCCCCGAGCTCACCTCTGGAAACCTAGGGGCGGGCCGACAGATGCCAGCCACGTTGCCGCCATGGCCTGGACGCCATGGATGGCCGCGGGGCAAAATTGCCCTCGCATCGAGTCTTCCACCGCCCTATAAGAGGCTGCCGAGCCCTGGCCGCCCTCTCTCCCGAGCCCTTTGTCCCTGCGCCGCCGCCGTCTTGGGGACTTTCCCCAAATCCTCCACCACCACAGGGAGGAAGGCCGTGCCGCGTCAGGAGAGCATGCCCTCGGCGCCAAGCACCAGCAAGAGGGGGCAAGCCGCCCAAAGACCTGCGCCGTGGCGCGCTGATGGGGCTCCGCGCCGCGCTGTGAAGCCCGTCGCCGCGGCGACGCCACCGCCCAGGACAGCGAACCCGTCGCCACGAACCACACCATCACGCCGGCCGCTTCACCTCGCCACGGCATCGAGCACTTCCCTGCACCGCCGCACCTCCTCGAGCCCCTGGTGAGCATCACCTCAGGCCACCTCCTCTTGTTCCGTTCTTGTTCCCGTACTGGAATTCTTGGTCTCCGCATCGTGACGCCATGAACGCCGCTGAAGTCTCTCTCTCTCACTCGTTAAGCTGTTCTGGCTTGGCCTTCGCCGTGCCGTGATCCCCACTGCGCTCTGTCCGGCCGTCGAGCCACGCGTATCTGTGCAGGCGCCAAGCGCGTTGTCGCAGTCTTGCTGCCCCGACGCTCTGCCACGCGCACCCGCAACCTCGCCGCCGCGTCTGCCTCTCGCCGTGACGCGCGCCTCGCCCTGCTGAACCGCAGCCGTTCGCTCGACCCCGTCGCACGCCGGAAGTCGTCGCCACGTCGCCGTGGACGCCTGCGCGCCCGGGACCAGGCCCCGGACCCCGACTCCGTTTCGCGCCGCGCCGCCTTGTCGCCTTGAGGACACCGTGACCATGGCCGCCGGCGACGAACTCGCGCGTGCCTTTATGCTGTGGACCGGCCATCGAGCCGTGGACATTTTCTCTGCAGGAAAACGCGCCGCCGTGGCCGAACCTCGCCGCCGGCCAAACCCCTTGCCGCGCCGACGCCCCCTTTCGGGCATTCTGCCGAACGTCTGGCGGGCGCCCTCTTTTTCGTGCCCCTTGGCTGGAGCCACACCGGCGCCTGCAAAGACGCCAGCCGCACCCGCCGCCGCCCGGATCCCGTGCGGCCAACCAATCCCCTCTCAGCCACACGCTTGCCCACGTATCCTGTGCCGCAGAGGATCCCCCCCAGGATCCCGTGTGGCATGGCCACCTAAGCTGCCACCTCGCCCTATGGCTGGCTTATAGCTAGCTACGTGGCAGCCACTTGGATCGCTAAAGACAGCCTACAGCCGGCCTTGAGCTAACCTAAAGCCGCCTTGAGCTAACCTATAGTTAACATATAGTTAACCCTGTTGTAAATGCAGGATTTAATTTCAAAAATACTTTTAAACCTTTATATATCCTTCAAAAATTACTTTTTAGCTTTAAAAATTCATAACTAATTATCTAGAGCTCCGAAAATTATGAAACCACTTGCGTTGGTTTCATAATTCCGAGACGCTCCCTGCTACCCTATCCTTATCCGCTCTTGCCCTTGAACCGAACCTCTTTTGCCCTTGTGCTTGGAGAAGAATTCGTGGCCGATGCCTGCCACTGCGCTATTGTGGGTCTGGGACGCCGGATCCCCGCAACTAGCCACCGGCTTGCCACGGACAGGGATGACGTCCCCAAGATGCGTTCGCACTACCATCCTTGCTTGCACCGCATCCACCACCTTGTGCCACAACCCGCATACCCGCTCTCTTTCTTTGCCTTGCATCGAGCCGTGTAGCACGCGACGTACCCAGCGTTAGTAACCCGGAAGGCCGCATGTGATGGACGGTCGTGCCTTGAGCAGAGGCCACTGCTTCAAAGCACGACAACCCCGTGTTGCAACCTAGTTACTACACCATGGATATCGTCGTATTGCTAGCACTTGCTCCACCGTGCTCCCGAGCACGTCTTGCTACGTCACCATCCTTTTATCGACCACGAGTCGATCCTTTCCTTCTCTCGGTGCTGCCACCGTGCACCTTGTTCCGATCCTGCCTTGCCTAACTCGTTTCACCTTACTCCTCTCTCTTCAACCTCTGTGTTTCCTCATTGTTGCACCTATCTGATGCGCTAATACCTTGCAGGCGCAATCACCAAGATCCTTAGCCTTTGATCGGCCACCCAACCTTGAACTAACCCTTCTCTCTAATTTGTTTTCTAGTATACAAAGCTAGTAGCTTAAAACTATTTTAATATAAAACTAATTACTTTGATTTCCTTAATTTAAACTAGTGCTGCTTGTAGCTAGTTTGGATTTATTTGGTTCTTTAATGCTTCTCTTTGGAGTTTATTTGCAAATAGATCCTCGTTGTTTATTTATATTTCTGAATCTAGGATTTCCCGGAGCCGAGGAGACAAGCCAGAAGATCAAGTACGGCTACGGAAACTACGACAACTACTTACACGCAGGTGTTCACGCCCGACCATTCTTTGAATGCCCATTAGGCATGGCTATTAGAATTGCTAGTGCTTTACTTACTCCATAGTGATGGATATGATGAAACCGTGCATAGCCTCTTTTACATACTTGTCCTTGATTGACCTACTACTACTACTACTATGCTATGTATGCGTGATGATACGCTGCGCTTGCTATGCCTGTGTTGGGATATTGTGGTAGTTTCTTGGCGTGTGTTGGGAAAACCGGCAGGAGAAGGTGTTTTGGGATACTTTGGCGGGGGTGAGCTCGAGACAACCCGGTCTGGGATCGGGGGCCAGGGATCGTCTTCTCGGACATTGCCCAATGTGGTGCCTATGGCGGGTACATTGTTTTAGGAGCACAGGTTTTGGGGATTTCGTGATGACTTGGAGGATATGAGCTCGCCCCGGTCTGAAACCGAGTGGGTCGCCTGTTACACGGGACTTTCGTACACACCACCTCGCCGAGAGTGGGGATAGGGCCGTTCGACCCTAGCAAGTGCGGTACCATACCTGCCAGCAGGATAGCGGGGTATCAGTGGGGGAGAGGTGGGAGTGAGTCCACCCTCTCAGTGCGACTCCCGTGTGGCCACACGGGGGCATTTTCACAGTTCTGGGGTGGTCTTCTGCGGGGGATCGCATCGAGACCTGGATGCAGGATGGAACCGTAACTCCTAGGTGTTCGTTCGGTAGGATGGGCTCGGTCGACTTGCTACCGTCGGGTGCCATTCCGAGTTGGGTACTGGTGTACACGCTTTGCAGAGTTTAGATCTATACGTATAGCCGCGTCCTCGGTCATGGACATGCCCGTTGTTTCTCCGACTCTTACGTTTTGGGATTTCTACCTCCCCTTTATAGGATGAGTGTGATTGGTGAGCCGTGGTTGTATTCGGGGAGAGGAGAGTTGCTCCCTCTACCTCGCGGATCCGAGTGCAATCATTGAGGTGCGAGGAGTGGGAGTTCTCGCACCGACCCTAGATGGAGATAGGTGATGGTGTCGGTGATCTGGGTGACCAGGTGTAACCGTTTGCGGATGAGAGATATGGGATTTGGTAGGAATTGGAGATTCTATTCTTTATGAGATGCTGCTGCTGCTGCTTAGGAAACCCAGCTCTTACCTCATACCTTTTTATACCATTAGAGGTAGGCCACTTAAAGCTTGCATACGGTTGGTGACGTGGACCTATCCCATTCCTTGGGGATAGATTGTGAGTGTGCAGGACTGGACTTGGAGCGAAAGTCCATCAAAGAAGAGTCCATGGAGGAAGGGTTCGTCGCTTCGCTCAAGGATGCCTGTGGTGAAGATCGAGGATGAAGCCCTGAAGCCTTAGCTACCGCTGCGGAGTTTCTTCTTGTCGTTCAGCCCAAGGGGCTTGTACTTAAAATCGTATACCGAGTTGTATTCGGTTGTAAATACTTTGTTTTATACTCTGATTTCGTTGTATGACTGTGATATTTATCTGTGATGAATGCCTGTGCATGATAGCGTCTGATCCAGGGACTATCACGAGACAGAATGCTGGGTTTTCTGTTTTTGAAAACCCAGGGTGTTACAGGTGGTATCTGAGCCGTACTTGGCCGTAGGACGAGCCCTAGCAATGGTCGATAGTTTAGGACAGCCTAAACATCCTTGATTGATTATATACTCCTTGAATTTTATATAAACTCCTTGAATTCTACTATTACCTCCTTGACTTTTCACTAACTAACTGACTCACTAACAACCCCTCTACGTGGTTGCTGACCTATGAAGAACAACAGCCGTCGCTTGATCAAGACCAAGCCATACTACAGAAGGATGCCTCGTACAAGACTAAGGCAACTACTACAATGACAGCTATGAAGATTGGGTACAGGGAAAAGATGAAGATGACTTTACAAGACTTAACTGGAATATCCCCTGTCAAACTCTCAATACAAGTTTACACCATCACAGCTGCCCTATAATGGAGTTCAGACTACCGAAGATGGAATAGACTGCCACCATGATGCCACATGAAGTCAGCATACAAGAGAAGCCACAAGAACAATAAGCACCCTTCCATTCCCCGTCTCCGCTCAGGATGAAGCTTGGATAACACCACTTTGAAGCTACTGATGAGATAAGATTCCAAGTGCGCCAACATAAGGAACTGGTGATCTACTACTTGGATTTGGCACACGTAAGCATGGTCGCAGGAGTCGGAACCCCTGAGATGCTCGTAGCTCAGCATTTGGATAAAGACCCGTCGACTTGAAGCTACACGAATAGCCGAGTCACAAAGGACTAAGATATTAAGATCAGCTGCAGCTACAAGAGGCAAATATTGGATTGAACAGCTACGACCACCCTGGGAGCAAGCATCAAATACTTGGAATCATGATTTGATAGGTATATGGAATTCCCCATTGACGAGAAGTGTGAAATTGGGATGCTTGAATCTGGATCTCCCCAACCGACCAGAGATGACGATGGATCAAGATCAACAAATGAGAAACACGGGGCATGGATAAAATGATAAACATGGAGCACCCCTTTGCAAGGATAAGCCACGAGGACTATGGACGAAGAAGAGTAGTCCAACTAAGTCAGAATGTCTGAACTTGAAGAATTGGACAAGAAGCGAAGGGTTAAGATCAAGAAGATTTTAGCTCCCTCCCACAGAAACCCATGATCCTCCTAGGCTACGAATGGAACCTCCTCAGTCGGAAAGATGATTTCGGTAATTGGACCCTAACCTGGAGGTTTGTGAAGGAAGCAATAGCTACAGGATGTAACATCAGAACTGTACGAGTCAGGTGGACGACAAAAAGTCGTGTGACCCAGAGAGGATTATGGAACACAACTTACGGGTCCTCGATCAAGCCAGCTCGGCGAAGACTTTCGCCAGTCTGCTTCAGGAAGTTCAACACCAAGAAGTCAACTGGAATGTATCCTTTTCAAGTGATGTAACTCTAACAATAGAGAAATCCCCCAAATACCCACGAAATACTAGTAAGCTTCTACCTGGTGTAATCTCGGAGGTCCTAGGAGTCAGCCTCGAGATACACATATGTTTGGTGCGTTGCTTGAGTGGTTGGATCTTTATGATCTTATGGTTGTTATGCCTCTTCATGTTTGAGTGAAATTGTATTGAGTGTTTATGCTTGCTAGATCTTTAGATGACTCCTTTAGAGGCCTTAGCTTCCCATCCTACAAGATCAAGAGCTTGAAGAATGAAGACCGACGTGTCGAGCATACGGCAAGACCAATCTTCAGAAGAAGAGAGGAACTTCTAGTAACTTCGACAAATCAAACCAAGGTTTCAGATGAGTTACCCGATGATCATTGGAATCGAGTTCGCAAACCAGAAAATGAGTACCCGAGAATTTGAAAACCTCGGGAGCTCAGAAGAGTATGTACCTCCATGGAAGCATATATTGGTTAAGAGCAGTTGAGTACCCTATAATGTCAGCAATGCATTTTGGATAAGATTGGTCGATCCCACTTTTGGAATAAGCCATCAATAAGGGAGCTCTACTGGACACCGTATAATGAACTAGTGGAAAGAACTACATCGGCAACTACTGGACACAAGTTATCTGCTCAACCTCGCAGTTGGAACCTACCTAATGGGAAAAAAAAGTCAGAAGAGTTGGGTAAGCATACAAGAGTAAGATAGATGTGACTCCCACGTGAAGATCCATCCCAAGAAGTTGGAACCATGTTGACTAGTGTGAGATTTCGGGTGGGAAGAATTACTCGCACAGTCGAGGGAGTTGCAGATAACCCCTCTTAACATGGACTATCATGAATGGGAAGTAACCATTCATAGTGTTTACGACCAAGAGCTAATTGGACATGTCTGATGTTGCTAGCCCTCTGGCAAGAATCGTTGGAGACGAGTTAAACCAATAGATGGATTACTATAAGAATAGCACCCAAAGAGTGGTAGTGATTACTGGGCACGCAGAAAAGTTCTGGACGATGAAAGATCGCCCTGAAATATGAGGAACTTTGATTAACACACGACCCTATGAAGGAATTCAAGTACCGCAATAGGGCCCACTTTTTGGATAAGCTTAAATGAATAAGCTGAGATATTTCCTAAGTCACGGGATGACTGACTACGTAAAGGAAGATGTGTTCACCTAAGTGTGACTAATTGCTGAGACTGCACGCCGTAAGAGGTGCGACTGCACTAATGATTTGAGAAGATCAGTATACCTACCTTCGGAACAAGAGATAATACTGCATACCTTCTACATATCCGAGATGGATATGGCTTCAAGAAGATATCTTCGATAAACTAGGGAAACCTAGAGAATATATGAGACCATGGATGAAGAAAGGTTACTTCTGAGACTCCACTTCTGCTTAGCGTACCTCTTATGGATAAGCCGTCAAATTTGGATCAAGATAGTAATATACCTCTGGGTACGTTAAGAATGCAAGCTTCGGTATATGACGACCTTGGATAAGAGCTTGCTATAGACAAACCATCTACGTACCGGCTGCAAGTTAGGCTCAGAGATACCGCCGGAGATACAGACCTCTGCTAGGCATAAAGTATACGACTCCCTCATATGGAAAGAAGTGGGAGACTCGTGCCTAATTGGAATAAAAGCACTTAATGGACGCCATGAGAATATGACCTTGTTCATATGGAATCATATTGGAATAAGCTTGGTTGATAAGAAGAATGTAACCTCGAGTGGGACAACTGGAATAATATGAGACAGCCATGCTCTGACTTGTTCTAAGGTCACCAAACTTGTGTGGCGCTGCTGAAAGAGATAGATTGAGGTAAAGGAAGCTCTAGCCTATACTTGGAACTTGTCACGAGCTGGGACAAGAGTAAAGCCCCCGAGATACCCGGATCGTACATTGCAAGTGCTTATGGATGCTAACGCACGAGAACCTGCAGTAGCACTTGGCTTCGAAAGCCCTCATGGGAATAAGAGATGCGGAACCTAGGAAATCTTGTCGACTAAGCATTACGACGACAAGGACATCAACAAGTCGAAGACCTACCAGAGAAAAGACCCTCACCACCCCCGGTACGAGCTTAATCTCGAGGACGAGATTCTTTTGAGGGGGGGAGTCTGTAACATCCCTGAAATTTGGATGTTTTTCTATGAGTGAATTTTCGCAAAATTTTAAAACTTTTTGATTGAACATGTGTGTCCCCAAATTTTATCCCACAATTGCTAGCTCTCAACTCAAATTCCAAATAAAATAAAACCATATAAAAATTATTTTCAAATTATGGTATAAATGTGATTTGGTTTTTCTTGGATTTTATTTGAAGTTCAATTGAGTGTTGTTTGAATTTGAAAGTAATTCAAATTCAAATATAAATTCAAACTATATTTCAAAACCTATTTTAAATAACTAACAACTAACTTGGGCCGCATCCAAGAAGACAAAGTCCACATAGAGCCCTCAACGTTTCAGTTTAGACCAAGAAGGCCTGATCTTCAACCGGTCCAGCCCACCTAACCCCTCCTGGGCTTTGGATCCCATCTCTAAAGCTGAAGTTCGTCGAAGGCCCCTCAGCTCTTCACACCGGACCGGGCCACCCCCTTTATCTCCCGCGCGCGAGTCCACCAACCAGCCCACGCCGCGGCCCATGTCAACCCACTGAAGCCGCCAACCTCTTCCCCTCTCTTCTTTCTCAGCCAGACCGGGCCGGCACGACAGAGTAACCGTGCCCCCTTTTCTCCTACCTTCAGCCATACTCAGCACGCACGCACTCTGCGCATGAGCGCCTGATGGGACGCGCTCACCGCGCTGGCACGCACGCCGAGTCGCGCGGGCGCCCTAACCCCAGCCTCGGATGCTCCTCTAGGGGGGGATTGGACCCCTTTGCCCCCGAGCTCACCTCTGGAAACCTAGGGGCGGGCCGACAGATGCCGGCCACGTTGCCGCCATGGCTTGGACGCCATGGATGGCCGCGGGGCAAAATTGCCCTCGCGCTGAGTCTTCCACCGCCCTATAAGAGGCTGCCGAGCTCTGGCCGCCCTCTCTCCCGAGCCCTTTGTCCCTGCGCCGCCGCCATCTTGGGGACTTTCCCCAAATCCTCCACCACCACGGGGAGGAAGGCCGTGCCGCGTCAGGAGAGCACACCCTCGGTGCCAAGCACCAGCAAGAGGGGGCAAGCCACCCGAAGACCTGCGCCGTGGCACGCTGAAGGGGCTCCGCGCCGCGCTGTGAAGCCCGTCGCCGCGCTGTGAAGCCCGTCGCCGCGCCGACGCCGCCGCCCAGGACAGTGAACCCGTCGCCACGAACCACACCATCACGCCGGCCGCTTCACCTCGCCACGGCATCGAGCACTTCCCTGCACCGCCGCACCTCCTCGAGCCCCTGGTGAGCATCACCTCAGGCCACCTCCTCTTGTTCCGTTCTTGTTCTCGTACTGGAATTCTTGGTCTCCGCGTCGTGACGCCATGAACGCCGCCGAAGTCTCTCTCTCACACTCGTTAACCTGTTCTGGCTCGGCCTTCGCCGTGCCGTGATCCCCACTGCGCTCTGTCCGGCCGTCGAGCCTCGCGTATCTGTGCAGGCGCCAAGCGCGTTGTCGCAGTCTTGCTGCCCCGACACTCTACCACGCGCACCCGCAACCTCGCCGCCGCGTCTGCCTCTCGCCGTGACGCGCGCCTCGCCCTGCTGAACCGCAGCCGTTCGCTCGACCCCGTCGCACGCCGGAAGTCGTCGCCACGTCGCCGTGGACGCCTGCGCGTCCGGGACCAGGCCCCGGACCCTGACTCCGTTTCGCGTCGCGCCGCCTTGTCGCCTTGAGGACACCGTGACCATGGCCGCCGGCGACGAACTCGCGCGTGCCTTTATGCTGTGGACCGGCCATCGAGCCGTGGACATTTTCTCTGCAGGAAAACGCGCCGCCGTGGCCGAACCTCGCCACCGGCCAAACCCCTTGCCGCACCGACGCCCCCTTTCGGGCATTCTGCCAAACGTCTAGCGGGCGCCCTCTTTTTTGTGCCCCTTGGCTGGAGCCACACCGGCGCCTGCAAAGACGCCAGCCGCACCCGCCGCCGCCCGGATCCCGTGCGGCCAACCAATCCCCTCTCAGCCACACGCTTGCCCACGTATCCTGTGCCGCAGAGGATCCCCCCCAGGATCCCGTGTGGCATGGCCACCTAAGCTGCCACCTCGCCCTATGGCTGGCTTATAGCTAGCTACGTGGCAGCCACTTGGATCGCTAAAGACAGCCTACAGCCGGCCTTGAGCTAACCTAAAGCCGCCTTGAGCTAACCTATAGTTAACATATAGTTAACCCTGTTGTAAATGCAGGATTTAATTTCAAAAATACTTTTAAACCTTTATATATCCTTCAAAAATTACTTTTTAGCTTTAAAAATTCATAACTAATTATCTGGAGCTCCGAAAATTATGAAACCACTTGCGTTGGTTTCATAATTCCGAGACGCTCCCTGCTACCCTATCCTTATCCGCTCTTGCCCTTGAACCGAACCTCTTTTGCCCATGTGCTTGGAGAAGAATTCGTGGCCGATGCCTGCCACTGCGCTATTGTGGGTCTGGGACGCCGGATCCCCGCAACTAGCCACCGGCTTGCCACGGACAGGGATGACGTCCCCAAGATGCGTTCGCACTGCCATCCTTGCTTGCACCGCATCCACCACCTTGTGCCACAACCCGCATACCCGCTCTCTTTCTTTGCCTTGCATCGAGCCGTGTAGCACGCGACGTACCCAGCGTTAGTAACCCGGAAGGCCGCATGTGATGGACGGTCGTGCCTTGAGCAGAGGCCACTGCTTCAAAGCACGGCAACCCCGTGTTGCAACCTAGTTACTACACCATGGATATCGTCGTATTGCTAGCACTTGCTCCACCGTGCTCCCGAGCACGTCTTGCTACGTCACCATCCTTTTATCGACCACGAGTCGATCCTTTCCTTCTCTCGGTGCTGCCACCGTGCACCTTGTTCCGATCCTGCCTTGCCTAACTCGTTTCACCTTACTCCTCTCTCTTCAACCTCTGTGTTTCCTCATTGTTGCACCTATCTGATGTGCTAATACCTTGCAGGCGCAATCACCAAGATCCTTAGCCTTTGATCGGCCACCCAACCTTGAAATAACCCTTCTCTCTAATTTGTTTTCTAGTATACAAAGCTAGTAGCTTAAAACTATTTTAATATAAAACTAATTACTTTGATTTCCTTAATTTAAACTAGTGCTGCTTGTAGCTAGTTTGGATTTATTTGGTTCTTTAATGCTTCTCTTTGGAGTTTATTTGCAAATAGATCCTCGTTGTTTATTTATATTTCCGAATCTAGGATTTCCCGGAGCCGAGGAGACAAGCCAGAAGATCAAGTACGGCTATGAAAACTACGACAACTACTTACACGCAGGTGTTCACGCCCGACCATTCTTTGAATGCCCATTAGGCATGGCTATTAGAATTGCTAGTGCTTTACTTACTGCATAGTGATGGATATGATGAAACCGTGCATAGCCTCTTTTACATACTTGTCCTTGATTGACCTACTACTACTACTATGCTATGTATGCGTGATGATACGCTGAGCTTGCTATGCCTGTGTTGGGATATTGTGGTAGTTTCTTGGCGTGTGTTGGGAAAACCGGCAGGAGAAGGTGTTTTGGGATACTTTGGCGGGGGTGAGCTCGAGACAACCCGGTCTGGGATCGGGGGCCAGGGATCGTCTTCTCGGACGTTGCCCAATGTGGTGCCTATGGCGGGTACATTGTTTTAGGAGCACAGGTGTTGGGGATTTCGTGATGACTTGGAGGATATGAGCTCGCCCCGGTCTGAAACCGAGTGGGTCGCCTGTTACACGGGACTTTCGTACACACCACCTCGCCGAGAGTGGGGATAGGGCCGTTCGACCCTAGCAAGTGCGGTACCATACCTGCCAGCAGGATAGCGGGGTATCAGTGGGGGAGAGGTGGGAGTGAGTCCACCCTCTCAGTGCGACTCCCGTGTGGCCACACGGGGGCATTTTCACAGTTCTGGGGTGGTCTTCTGCGGGGGATCGCATCGAGACCTGGATGCAGGATGGAACCGTAACTCCTAGGTGTTCGTTCGGTAGGATGGGCTCGGTCGACTTGCTACCGTCGGGTGCCATTCCGAGTTGGGTACTGGTGTACACGCTCTGCAGAGTTTAGATCTATACGTATAGCCGCGTCCTCGGTCATGGACATGCCCGTTGTTTCTCTGACTCTTACGTTTTGGGATTTCTACCTCCCCCTTATAGGATGAGTGTGATTGGTGAGCCGTGGTTGTATTCGGGGAGAGGAGAGTTGCTCCCTCTACCTCGCGGATCCGAGTGCAATCATTGAGGTGCGAGGAGTGGGAGTTCTCGCACCGACCCTAGATGGAGATAGGTGATGGTGTCGGTGATCTGGGTGACCAGGTGTAACCGTTTGCGGATGAGAGATATGGGATTTGGTGGGAATTGGAGATTCTATTCTTTATGAGATGCTGCTGCTGCTTAGGAAACCCCAGCTCTTACCTCATACCTTTTTATACCATTAGAGGTAGGCCACTTAAAGCTTGCATACGGTTGGTGACGTGGACCTATCCCATTCCTTGGGGATAGATTGTGAGTGTGCAGGACTGGACTTGGAGCGAAAGTCCATCAAAGAAGAGTCCATGGAGGAAGGGTTCGTCGCTTCGCTCAAGGATGCCTGTGGTGAAGATCGAGGATGAAGCCCTGAAGCCTTAGCTACCGCTGCGGAGTTTCTTCTTATCGTTCAGCCCAAGGGGCTTGTACTTAAAATCGTATACCGAGTTGTATTCGGTTGTAAATACTTTGTTTTATACTCTGATTTCGTTGTATGACTGTGATATTTATCTGTGATGAATGCCTGTGCGTGATAGCGTCTGATCCAGGGACTATCACGAGACAGAATGCTGGGTTTTCTGTTTTTGAAAACCCAGGGTGTTACAGGTGGTATCTGAGCCGTACTTGGCCGTAGGACGAGCCCTAGCAATGGTCGATAGTTTAGGACAGCCTAAACATCCTTGATTGATTATATACTCCTTGAATTTTATATAAACTCCTTGAATTCTACTATTACCTCCTTGACTTTTCACTAACTAACTGACTCACTAACAACCCCTCTACGTGGTTGCTGACCTATGAAGAACAACAGCCGTCGCTTGATCAAGACCAAGCCATACTACAGAAGGATGCCTCGTACAAGACTAAGGCAACTACTACAATGACAGCTATGAAGATTGGGTACAGGGAAAAGATGAAGATGACTTTACAAGACTTAACTGGAATATCCCCTGTCAAACTCTCAATACAAGTTTACACCATCACAGCTGCCCTATAATGGAGTTCAGACTACCGAAGATGGAATAGACTGCCACCATGATGCCACATGAAGTCAGCATACAAGAGAAGCCACAAGAACAATAAGCACCCTTCCATTCCCCGTCTCCGCTCAGGATGAAGCTTGGATAACACCACTTTGAAGCTACTGATGAGATAAGATTCCAAGTGCGCCAACATAAGGAACTGGTGATCTACTACTTGGATTTGGCACACGTAAGCATGGTCGCAGGAGTCGGAACCCCTGAGATGCTCGTAGCTCAACATTTGGATAAAGACCCGTCGACTTGAAGCTACACGAATAGCCGAGTCACAAAGGACTAAGATATTAAGATCAGCTGCAGCTACAAGAGGCAAATATTGGATTGAACAGCTACGACCACCCTGGGAGCAAGCATCAAATACTTGGAATCATGATTTGATAGGTATATGGAATTCCCCATTGACGAGAAGTGTGAAATTGGGATGCTTGAATCTGGATCTCCCCAACCGACCAGAGATGACGATGGATCAAGATCAACAAATGAGAAACACGGGGCATGGATAAAATGATAAACATGGAGCACCCCTTTGCAAGGATAAGCCACGAGGACTATGGACGAAGAAGAGTAGTCCAACTAAGTCAGAATGTCTGAACTTGAAGAATTGGACAAGAAGCGAAGGGTTAAGATCAAGAAGATTTTAGCTCCCTCCCACAGAAACCCATGATCCTCCTAGGCTACGAATGGAACCTCCTCAGTCGGAAAGATGATTTCGGTAATTGGACCCTAACCTGGAGGTTTGTGAAGGAAGCAATAGCTACAGGATGTAACATCAGAACTGTACGAGTCAGGTGGACGACAAAAAGTCGTGTGACCCAGAGAGGATTATGGAACACAACTTACGGGTCCTCGATCAAGCCAGCTCGGCGAAGACTTTCGCCAGTCTGCTTCAGAAAGTTCAACACCAAGAAGTCAACTGGAATGTATCCTTTTCAAGTGATGTAACTCTAACAATAGAGAAATCCCCCAAATACCCACGAAATACTAGTAAGCTTCTACCTGGTGTAATCTCGGAGGTCCTAGGAGTCAGCCTCGAGATACACATATGTTTGGTGCGTTGCTTGAGTGGTTGGATCTTTATGATCTTATGGTTGTTATGCCTCTTCATGTTTGAGTAAAATTGTATTGAGTGTTTATGCTTGCTAGATCTTTAGATGACTCCTTTAGAGGCCTTAGCTTCCCATCCTACAAGATCAAGAGCTTGAAGAATGAAGACCGACGTGTCGAGCATACGGCAAGACCAATCTTCAGAAGAAGAGAGGAACTTCTAGTAACTTCGACAAATCAAACCAAGGTTTCAGATGAGTTACCCGATGATCATTGGAATCGAGTTCGCAAACCAGAAAATGAGTACCCGAGAATTTGAAAACCTCGGGAGCTCAGAAGAGTATGTACCTCCATGGAAGCATATATTGGTTAAGAGCAGTTGAGTACCCTATAATGTCAGCAATGCATTTTGGATAAGATTGGTCGATCCCACTTTTGGAATAAGCCATCAATAAGGGAGCTCTACTGGACACCGTATAATGAACTAGTGGAAAGAACTACATCGGCAACTACTGGACACAAGTTATCTGCTCAACCTCGCAGTTGGAACCGCTGCGGAGTTTCTTCTTGTCGTTCAGCCCAAGGGGCTTGTACTTAAAATCGTATACCGAGTTGTATTTGGTTGTAAATACTTTGTTTTATACTCTGATTTCGTTGTATGACTGTGATATTTATCTGTGATGAATGCCTGTGCGTGATAGCGTCTGATCCAGGGACTATCACGAGACAGAATGCTGGGTTTTCTGTTTTTGAAAAGCCAAGGCGTTACACAACTAGCTCGACCCTCTCCTCTCCGGAATGGTGTCCCTCTCTTCTCTGCTCCTCGGCAGCGAATGACGAATGAGTTGATGCGTGGTTCTTGGCCAGGGGGCTATAAATAGTCCGAGAGGCGGCTAGGTCAAAGGGGGGCACGAATGGACCCGAAATGGGCCGGGCCGGCCGGCCTGAGCTGACCGGCCTGGGCCCATTCTGGCCCATTTCGTGGCCGCCTTCCTCGGTGATGCTTCCCGTGTCTTCTAGAAGTTTCTCCCTTCTGCATGTGGGCACTTGACGTCAGTTTCTCCTCGGTTTAGATGAAGCTCCTTGTCCCGCAAGATTCAGCTTTTTCTGTTCAGGTTCTCGGAGTTTTCCATCTTCACGGGTTGGTCCTTGGGCTTCTTGGA
Source organism: Cenchrus fungigraminus (assembly GCA_036936925.1). Classification (NCBI taxonomy): domain Eukaryota; kingdom Viridiplantae; phylum Streptophyta; class Magnoliopsida; order Poales; family Poaceae; genus Cenchrus; species Cenchrus fungigraminus. The sequence goes on from CM072780.1 coordinate 52,452,918, forward strand.
GTCATGTTCACTTCATTGTTTGACTTGTACCGGGCTTCAAGGTCTTGTCACGAGGTGCTTGATGAACTTTACCCGGAAGTCTCGCTTTCAACACTAAATTCCTGCATAAACATCAAACTCCAAAACCGACATGCACGAACGAACTTGTTATACCAAGGGGGTTAGTATCAATGGATAAGATATAAAATTCATGCTAACACCGAAGATAAACTCATGGCTAGGTTGACGGACATTCACCGTCAACATGATGTTATAATAATATTATGTGATGCCACTACATTATTTATGTTGTATGGTTTTGTATTATATGATACAGGGATTTCACGTGATAACCATTTCCTCAAACTATCACAGAGGTTTAGAGGGTTGGATTCTCCATTTCGGGAATCTAGTTCGTTTCAAAAAGTCTTGTCAGCGAGGTCAATTATGCTGTACTTGATTGATAACTAGCAGAGAACGGTGCGATATTCAAATAATCTCGGGAAATCGGCTCTCATCAAAAACATTGTTTTTGTTGGCACTATTTTTTTACTTCGAGAGGATATCAATCTTCATTTAGCAACACTAAAATAGGGGAATAATCTAATAGCATTAAAATGGATTACATTTCAGTATTTCACAGATGTTTGTTGTAGAGCGAGGGCGAGCACGTGCACAAGTCTGAGTGTCGATCACGCAAACGGTGGCCGCGGACGGCCGAGAGCGGTCCGGTCCCTATCCCTTCGCCGTTGTCATCGTCACGCATGCTTTTACTTTGCTTCTCCCCACCAGCTAGCTACCTATAATATCCTCCCAGTCAGTCACCACTTCACCAGGCCAGGCTGCAGCCATCCGCCGTCCAGCCCTACTCCCGCTCGGATCGACCCACCCAGTCGTCACCTCGGCGCACCAGGCGGCGCCGCCATGGACGCCACGCTGCTGCTCTCCGCCAACGCCGCCCTCACCGCCCGGCGCAGCCCTTCTGCACCCGCGGGACGCCCGGGGTGGGTTGCGCCGGGCCGGGCCCCGGCGTCCTGCAGGGCCGTACGCGCGCGCGCCGCCGCAGCGGCCGCGCCAGCCGCCGGAGGTGTCGACGGGGTGAGGAACGCTATCGATTTCCTTTTTCCAGTTTCGCTTGATTCATTTGTTTGGTTCTCGTCCACCGTTGTTTTGCTGATTTCTTTTTACTTTTCTCTAAATTTTCCTTTGTTATAAGAGGAATTGATGCTATTTTGGTACCTACCCTTGTTTAAAGTCTTCCGTCTTTAAAGTTGAATTGGTGCTGGATGGTTTAATCATGCTTGATACTAACTCTTTCTGAAATAACCTCCTTGTAACAGCAGTGTTGTGAAAAGGGTGGGGAAGAAAGCAATTTTTCATTTAGATTAGTAGTACAATGTCAAAGTCATTCTTGTTCAATTCACATTCCTGTCGTTCAAATGCCTCTTTCAGCAAGCGCACAAATGTGTTCATCTGTTGACGAAAAATTTCTCCTTCGGAATTGAATATATGTATGGGTTTTAACATCACTTCTGTACCGATAATATCTGCACCCTCCTTGTTCAGCAAAACAATGGAGTCTTCACGGTTGGTGACTTCATGACGACAAGGGAAAATCTCTACGTCGTCAAACCTACAACTTCAGTTGACGAAGGTACCCCTGTCTCTTTCCTAGTGTGATTGCCTGGGCTCGATTGCTTTGTAATTTTCCAAGGGTTAATTGGATATATGCCATTACGATTTGAACGGTTTGGAGATATGCCATTACAAATGGTCTATTCGTAAATATGTCATTGCAATTATCACATACTTTGAATCATGCCATTATATATGTCTTCGATTCTTTTGGATCAACTTGGAAAATGCCCCTGCTGCCTCTCTTCTATCAACTCGCTGATGTGTGGGACCCAAACGTCAGAGTTATCTTCAACCTCCCGCCTTGGCCGGCGAGCCCTGCCCACGAATGTAAATAATGGCATGATTCAAAGTATGTGAGAATTACAATGGCATATTTGCGAATACACGATTTGTAATGGCATATCTCCAAACCGTTCAAATTGTAATGGCATATATCAAATTAACCCATTTTTCAAGTCGCTCACTTGTGCTGTTTTGTTTTTTATTTTTGTGTGTGTGTGTGTTTGTGTGTGTGCAGCCCTTGAGATGTTGGTGCAGCACAGGATCTCTGGCTTCCCTGTGATTGACGACACCTGGAAGCTGGTTAGTTTTATCCTTAAATTTTTGAGTTTTACTCCTCTTCTGTCGGCTGAGATTTTGCTAATTCATCAGTTACCCAAATTTGTACTAAAGATTGCTTGGGGAAGAGAGTTTGGATGAGGGTTTGGGGGCTTACCTTGCTGCCTAGCTGTAGAGGGAGCTCACGGGCGTCTCACCGGCCAGCGGTGGAGGAGGGAGAGACGCCGGTGAAGCAGAGGCGGCGGGGACGCCGCCAGAGTGGGTGGTAGAGGTGGCAGGGCTGATGATCCCAACAGGTTAGCGTTGGGTGGCGAATGAGGGCGGCGGTAGAGGGGGTGGTACACCGTCGGAGCCGAGCTTGAGGAACCCGGTTTGGGGCTTTCAGGTTTGGGGGTTACCTCAGTGCTCCGGCTGTAGGAGCTTCGGGTCGCTCGCCGGCCTGCGGTGGAGGTGGGAGAGACGGTGGTGGAGCAGAGGCGGAGAGGGTGCCGTCGGAGCCAGCTGGCGTGGGACCTCCGCTGGGCGGCGGGGGCATCTGTCACCAAGGGATTAGGGTGGGGCAGCGGTGGTGGGTGGCGGCAGCGGCTGCCGGAGCTGGGCCAGAGGTGGTGGAGGTGGGGGAGTAGCGTCGGGGACGATGGCGGCGTCGGGTCTCGGGAAGAAGAAAGGGAGACGGAGAAGGAAGAAAGGGAAGGAAGAAGATAAGGGGGTACGCCACAGTTTGATTCCATCCAGCGGTGGAAACTGGTGACCGACGGATATGGGACAGTCCGAAAAAATTTTCCTCTATTGTTATTGGGCGGCATGAACTTAGTTCACTTTCCTCTGTTAACCTGAATTACACCGATTCTCTTGGCTATTATTGCAGTGCTATCTCTGATGTCAATTATATTCCCAATATCTGCACGTGCAGGTTGGGGTCGTATCAGATTATGATCTGTTAGCATTGGACTCGATGCCAGGTATTTAACATTTCCAGGAAATTTTAATTTCTTGCTTGCAAAGAATTCATATTACCCCATTTGTTTGGAACTGCACACGTACAAGTCATTCATGCTACTAGTAGTCAATTGTGATGTAACAAAGAGCTACCTTCTGCATGTTGTCTGTAGTATATTTCATACTACTACAACACATATCCTTTCCATTACTCTCTGTTGTGTCCTCCAATTCATCTTTACAGTCATATATTGTTGTACGCGGGGAATCAATTAGTGGTGGTATTCATTATTCCTTCATTTATTATATCTCATGGTTCAGGAAATGGACTGGCTGATACAAATACAAACATGTTCCCTGAGGTGGATAGTACTTGGAAGGTATCTCATGATTGAATTACTCATGTTAGCTAGTTATTAGTACTAGTTTTAAAAATAGTATCTCTACATCAACTTTATTTTTTCTGACCTTTTTAACTCGAACCTATTGAGATGAAATGTGCTCCATATTTAAAATATTTGCACCACATGAGACTTTGAACCACATTTTTGTACATCAAGAATCCTCAATCGGTCTAGCTTAAACAAAATAAGGATAATATTCTCCACTGTTTGTACTATTAGAATATCTGATTATCTCTCTCATTTGTTTTCACTACTTCAATGAATAAATTTGTGATCTTCTCTTCAGGATATAGTTTTTGAACTCATAATTACTGCTCTACAGACATTCCGTGAGATACAGAGACTATTAAGCAAAACTAATGGCAAAGTCATTGGTGATGTAATGACTTCTTCACCTCTTGTGGTGCGTGAAAATACTAATCTTGATGCTGCCATAAGATTGCTACTTGAAACCAAATACCGAAGATTACCTGTTGTTGACAGCACAGGGAAACTAGTGAGTGGATCCATCCTTGCTTGCAAGTTCCTGTTTGTCTGCTTTAGTTCAATACCATCAACAAAACATTTTGAACATTATTTTTTGCGTAAACATAATGAAATTTCCATTCCTGAAGGTTGGAATGATAACAAGGGGAAATGTCGTCGGAGCTGCCCTCAAAATAAAGAAGAAATCTGAAGAAGGCGCTTGAATCTTAAGGCATCGAATTCATTGAGACATTGATTGCTGAACTTCATTACATACACACTGAGTGCAGGTCCAAGTTCTACCTGGACACCAACAGATGGATATGGTGTTGTATGCAGATTAATATAAGTTGCAGAGGGCTCTGATATAGTTTTGTATAAGGACTACCATAATTCATTTGAGGTAATCATACTTGGTTCCCTTCAATGTTAGGTGGTACTAGTGTAGTGGTGTATAGGTTAATTTATATAGTGAAATTTAGAGAGCTTTTGATGTGATGAGAGTCTTGGATTGAGGTAACAGTATTAAAAACTTTGTTTCATCCGCAAGAGACAAGCATAAAACAAACACTCTGGTTTAGAGGTAAAAGGGGTTGGGAGGGTTGGGAAAACATTGGTGGCTGATTCTGATTTGTTATGAGAGAATAACACTATCTTGTTGGTGGCAGGTGGTTGATTCTGATTTGGTGATTTGGTGTGAGAGAAAAGTACTTTTTTTTTTAGTTATAAGACCATTCAACAGTTTACAGCGTGGTGATTACACAAAGGGAAACTGGAAAACCTGACATGAGGGGAACACATAAAACTACTGATGTTCTATTACAAATTTCTGATAACGGGCAACCTCACCTTTTTTTCCCACCAGAGGTTATGCTTTTCCGGCTGACAGCTCTTCGTGTTGCTACAACTTTTCCTTCAGACAGTAGGTGTGCCAGCTTTATCGGCACTTGGTTTTCCTCCTGGTCGCCTCCATGTTTCACCAGGAAGCTGAAGAGATCATCTTTAAGAAGTCCAGCTAACTTGCTAATCTGCAGGCTGTTTTGCTAAGTATTTCAGACTGTTCAGCTTTGACTCTAGCTCTGGTGTCCTCTTGGCTGGCAGATGAGCTTCCAGTTGTGGATCAAGATTACTATCTTTCTGTAGTACACAATTCACATAGGTCCATTGGCCATTTTTAAAACAGACAATTTCTTAGTTTCCATAGCCCAGATTACTATCTTTCTGTAGTACACAATTCACATCTGTCCATTGGCCATTTTTAAAACATAGACAATTTCTTAGTTTCCATAGCCCCCACAGGGCAGTAAAGGTAAAAATGTTCATCATGGTGAATTTCTTATTACTAAGCCAACATTTTCCAATAGTTTTAAAGCAACTACCACATTCTACACTTGCGCATTCTGAAATGTTTGCCCAAACCTGTTTTGCTACTGTTACATTCAGCGGATCATCTAGGAGTAGATCAAGGGGGGTTTGCCTTTCTGGACGACATACCTCATTGCTGGTTCTGTCAATGTAGTCTGCGCATGGCCGGTTTTTTTAATTTTAACCTATTTTAAAATTAATTAAAAATACCCTTTTGATTTTTTTTCACTAGGTGACCCTTCTGCCTGCTTGCGCACTGTGGCGCGGTAGATAGCCTCTGTCGCGCCACATGCACCAGCACGGCAGGAGTGCTATGCTGGCGTGGCGGGGTCAGCCACGCTAGCGTGGTGCTGACGTGGGTCGGGCTTTGCCGCTCCGAATGCATTGGCGCGGTAGCGTTGGGCATACAGCCGCGTACCAGCGTTCTCCTTTGTCCCTCCCCCCTTCTCCCCACGCACGAGCAGAGCGCCGCCTGCCTCGTCGCCTCGGCCCCCCCTCCCCCTGTTCCGGCCCCAAATTCGTCGATTTGGGGTGGGGAAAGTGGGGGGGGGGGAATCGATCCCCGCATCCTTGGGTAGGTATTTCCCTAATTTTCTCTTTCATTTACCGTTGTATTTTGTAGATAGGAGGAGATTCAGGTTATGTAGGGTTAGGTAAATTTAGTTCAATTTCAAATGAAATGCAATGTTGTTTAGTGTAAATGATGATAAGTTCATACGCACTAGTATCTTTACTCGTGATATTAACGTGTACAACATGTTGCATGGTTCGATCTAGTGTAGTTGGTGGTGCAAATGTCTAGTGTACATGATATTGGTAGATAAGGCTTAAGCGAATTCATCAAATATCTAGTTGAATAATATGTACTTATGTTTTTGTGTGGTGTAGTAGAATTCAACAATTTGTTTAAATTTTGTAGATGCATTGTTTAGTTTGCATGTTTCATGGTGGCATTGTTAAAGAAAATGGCGAGTTTGAGAATATGACAAGGTAGTGGAAACATTTGATGGTCCGTGGCATTGTTAAAGAAAATGGCGAGTTTGAGAATATGACAAGGTAGTGGAAACATTTGATGGTCCGGATGTAGTTGATTGTGGAATGGTGAAGTATGGAGTTGGAGTGCACGAGGTCACATTCAAAGGTCGTTTTGATTGTGAAAAGCTAGACCTCATTATGTTTTGATGGGCTTGTTGAGCGAAGACAATCGGAACCGTTATAAGAAGGTAGTTGGGTAAGCTAATGTCTTATGTTTGGAGGTCGTACTAGATATTTCTCGTTGGCCTAGTGCCAATGTTAACTAGACTGAGGAAGTCCCGTTGGGGTTCAAAATGGTACCCAATAGTCTACAATTGTAGAGGACGACTTTGGTTTGAGGGAACCTGCTCATTTGTCAGGGATGGAACGATGATTTTCCCAATAATTGTTTTGAGCGGGAAGAAGAAACCATGGACGAGGATGATATGTCTGTCAGCTCAGAAGAAGATCAGTCTGAAGGTGAGTCTTACGAGGAGGATGTGGTAGTCGAAATTGATAACAATGCATTCACGGCTGAAGCTCTCCTAGGTTTGTGTGAGGTTGACGAGCATAGTGTTGAACATGATGATGAGGTTGAGAAGTCATCATCCGATGAAGACGGGCCTACAATCATGCAAATTGAACTACACATACCTAGGCCGCTAGTGAACACTAGAATGGGCAAGGATGGAAACACATTAGATTCAGATGGAATCGAATTCGGATAACACCTTTTAGCACATTTTTACTCGAATACAAATAAAAACAGATGTCTCGAATTCGAAAACACATTCGGATATTTACTCGATTCGGAAGATAACATTTATCAATTTTCTTTATTATTAATTTACAATTACAAAATCATGTAAAGACTAAAGTATTAGTACATAACAGAGATAGCTCATTAAGAATATCACATTTATCCATATTTATTTTAATAAATAATCATTTAATAAATAAAACTATTAATAAATACATATTTTTAATATACTACATTTATCAAACAAATAATAAAAAATACATGAAAAATATTTTCATAAATACATATATAAACTAGAGTAATTAAAATTAAACTTTATATGATATATTTTTCTTATTAAAGTTAATGATATTGATCATTAAATTTAAATATAACTTTTAAATTATTTAATGTATGCAATATTTTAATATTAAAATTATTGTCATAATCATTAGTTATGGATATAATTTTTTTAATTATACACTATCGTTATTAGTATTCTATTAAACATAATTGGCCATTAGTTATAGAGATAACTTACAATTTTATTTATACAATACGGATAGTGCTGGATATTGCCGAATACAGATGGAATCGAATAGAGAAAAAAAATCGACAAAAATGAATTTAGATGTATCCACTTTATTACCACATTTGAATTCGAATATGGATACAGATATCCATATTTATATTTTAGTGGATACGAATATCGGATAATTCAAATTCCATTTCCATATTTCTATCCCTAAGAATGGGTGGAAGTGAACAACACATCCCTTCCGTATGAATAGTTTATTAATGAACAACAGAAAAAATATATGAATTAGTGAAATTAATTCAACTGGAGGTTGATAGTTTATTTGTTGGGGAAGAGTCGATCCTTCTAATTTTTGGATTGATCATCTTGAGTTCTCTGTTGAGAATTGAAATTAAATAATAAATAAGTCTCAATCAAACTATTTTATTCCTCCTTTTCGAACAATGTTTCATTCATATGAATCCTTATCCATATTTTCTTTCTTTTTGCTTCATATTCAAAAAGGGAAAATTTTTGTCATGTCATGAAGAATTCTGTCTCTCGCATAGGAATAACTAGAATAAAAAAAGGGGAACAACAAAGCATCTGGGAATAAACGGTTGATTTCTATCAATAAACCTGCTAAAGCCCCAAACTATAGAGTATTAGCACAGGTGCTACAGAGAGAGATGTTTTTATATCCTGCATTGAAAATCCTCCTTCCACATAAAATCTCGTCTATTATGAATCATTCTATATATATAGAATATTGATTTTGTTTTTTTAGTCAAGAATTTCGCTGTTGATGGTTGAAACGCGTAATGAATTTCGATCCGCAAGCGTACGGACCACTAGCAGCCTTTTCACCATGGGGATTCCATAGGTTCTTGTCAATCCGCGAAGCAAGGGAATTACAAGTGTTTGATCAAGCACTAATCTAGTTAACTAAGCAAATCTTAAACTAGAGATTAAACTAAAGACAAACTACTCTACACTAGAGAGGGGTGTGAGGTGCACAAGATATAAAAAGACAATTGCCCATAGGGTCTATGGACACTTGATTATGCAATCGCCAAGAGATACAAAACCAACCTAATCTATTGGGGGGTGACTAGACCTTTGATGATCATGGTGCGTTGAAGGGGTCAACGGGAGTAGTGAGATCTATACTCCCGAAAAACACGGTAGCTAGTGTCAGGGGGTGAGACCTGGACAGATCCGCAAGGGGGCTACCCAAGTGGTTGTAGGTTAATGGAGGAGATTGGGACCTAAGAGCGTAGGTGGTAGTTCGCAAGAGGAACTCAGAATACGGCGAGAATGGCTAAGGACATAGGAGTTTAGACTGGTTCATGCCTTCGGAGAGTAAAACCCTACGTCCAGTATGCGGTGGAATTATGCGTGAATCGCGGGAGTCCCCTCGAATGGAGCTCTAGGCCGCCTTATATGGTCAACGGGCTAGGGCTTCCATTCGAGGTCGGTGGACCCTCATCGGGATCGGTTACAAGTTAGGAAGGTCATCTTCCGTGATTAGAGGGTAAATCCCGCGATCTGCGGACCTACTGGCAGCGCCGAGCCGCGACCTAGGGAGAAACTTGCGCCACAAGCCCGGCGGGTCCTCCGGGATCTGGATAAGGTCTTCTAGAGTCTTCCAAGGTCACCGGGGTTGCGGATAAGATCTTCGGGCCCACTTGCAGGTCGGTGGGGCTTCTGATAGGTCGGGTCCACATGGTAGGGACCTCTGGGACCCTGGTCGGTGGGGACCCATGGGTACCCATGTCTCTCAAGCCCCCGATCGACGTGTAGGCGTAGCGGCCGAGACGAAGTCATGTCGAGGCTTGATGATGTCATGGCACCGTCAAGGTCGCGTAGGGTGCATGGGGATCCAAAAAAGAAAACCATCTGAGCGCACACGAAGCCAAACATCAAGCTCTTGGAACGCAGATTCAGGAGTTTGAAGTGAAGGCAAGGCGCTGTCGTGTTGAAGAACCGCCGACCTGACCGGAGTCAGATAAGATCGTCATGCCGTCGGAGAAGGTCCTTGTACCGACCAAAGGGAGGTCGAGCAAAGACATGGTGGGAGCTTGCTGTCGGTAGGTCGATGCGACGTAGAGGGGGAGGGCGTCACAAGACGCACTCGTGGAGTAGCCCCCGAGCAGGAAGGCGACCTGCAAGGTCGGGTTGATGCTCGAAGAACAAACCGAGAACCTACGGCCTTCTGCTTGCACTCCACTGAATAAGATAAGCCATCCAGAATCTTGGCGAGGCAGTGTCAGGTGCCAGGGTTCTTGTCGCGCAGCGTCCCACGGGCGTACTGTACGAACACGGGACCTACCCGAAGCAGAGATGCAGCCACTGCCATTATAAGACAAAAGCTGCAGAGTTGTCATCAGGCGCGTGGCAGACGTGTCAGCGGACCCGGAAGCGGACAAAGACCTCACGCTCCACGAGGTAATAGTGTTGCGGAAAAGGACGCCGTGTCAGCTGAGGTTGAGAGCCAGGTGTGGTTCGAGGACCGGTGGATGGTCGCTTCCTGGTGTGATGAGTGATTGACAACGTGGTGTGGACTGATTCTTGGCTAAGTATTGCAGGTGCAGGTTGCGGCTTGACTGGTGCAGGTGCAGGTGAAGAACAAGCGTGAAAGGTCGTTGCCGGTGAGGCCTCCAGGTGTGGAGAAGACAAGTAGGCTTGGTTCGAGGGACCCGGTGGCCAGCGGGGTCAAGTGCGGGCCGCATGGTGGCAAGAACAGCAAGATGAAGTCATGGACGGTTTCTTGGTTGAGCCTCAAAACCAAGGTCGAGCCGGGACTACGTGGGAGCCGAGTCATGAGTGGTGATTGGCGGAGGCTACACCGAGTTCGCGGGGTTTCCGGTGGTTCACCAGAAAACCACTGGGTTCCTTGGTTGATCCACAAAGCCAAGATCGAAGAACCGAAGACGGAGGTGCAGCAGCTCCAGACCGGTCTGACCGGTGGGTCTGACCGGTCTGACCGGTGGGTCTGACCGGTCTGACCGGTGGGTACCGGTCTGACCGGTGAGGAGCACCGGTCTGACCGGTGTGCGACGACGCAGTCCGGAATCTTCGAAGCGGAGGACACGCGTCGGGATCGCAAGGTTTGCGTCGAGGCTAAGCAAGTTTGCGGTCGCTGGGCATCCGTCCGATGGTGCGAAGACAAAGACTTCCATTTTCGCCCTCGAGGGGCATGTATCCCTAGTTAGCTAGTAAGGGTATTTTAGTCTTTCGGTTGCCTCCATGTAACCCAAGTGGTGAGAGGATGGCAGCCATCTCTTGGAACCCTAGCTCATTTGGTTTTCCTATTTTCCTTCCTATTTTCTTAGGATTTTGGTAGGACTAGCTTGAGAGCTTCATGGTGAGATCTTGTGAGAGGGAAGGATGATCGGGCGGCAAGCTAGACCTTGTATGAACCTCTTTGGTATGTATAGATGATTCGGCGTGGTTCCTCAAGGCTTGGATGTGTCTTTCCTGTTTCTCCTTTTTGGTGATTTTCGGAGCCCTTTCTTGGCGATTTTCTTGGAGCGATTTCGAGGCTTTCTATTTGGGATTTGGTGGGGGATGTATGCATGAACCCTTCGTGGTTCTTTTCCCTTTGATTTCCCTTCCAAATCCGTGAGCCGGGCTCGATTTTGGGGTTTTCGTGGCTCTAGGGTTAGAGGCGTTCTTGGTGGGATTTCTTCGATTCCTCTTGATTTGACAAGTTTTGGTGGACCAAATCTTGGCTATGGAGTACCCATGAGGTGTTCCTACTATCCCCAAAGTCTTGTGCAAAACCGTGGAGCGGATCGGGAGATCGGGAGTTGGATTTGGAGGAGTTGACTCGCGGGCGCTGTTCATCCCGAGCTGCCCAGGCACGACCGGTCTGACCGGTGCTCTTGACCGGTCTGACCGGTGCTAGCCCTTGGTGGGTTTTTGTCTCGGGGAACAGCCTTGTCCGTGTGGTTTTGTCCCGTGGTCCTGCTGTTCAGTTCTTGGCGTGTTTGGAGTTGTTTTGCTAGGCTTTGTGAGGGGTTCTTCTTCCTCACAGGTTGTGTTTCGTGGTGGTTTTTGTTCCAGGGCCTAGAGGATTCACTGAGGCTTCCTGGAACGTTTGCTGTGCGGCTGCTGTAGCCACCGGCCTGACCGGCTCTGTCCACCGGTCTGACCGGTGTCACCGGTCTGACCGGCGCAGGCCATCGGTCTGACTGGTGTAGCACAGGCAGCAAGCCGTGCAAGTTTCCGCTGTGTGGTTTGGTGAGTTTTGGCTCGGAAGGTTGAGTGTTGGTTCCTAGGACCAGTAGCACTCCAGTGGCTGCGTGGTCTTGACCAACTTGGGTAGTTGGGTCGGAGACGTGAGTTGGAAGCCGTGTTCGTCTTGTTGGAGTTCTCATCTCCTTCGAGAAGAATTTTTATTGGCTCCCATTCACTCCCCCCCTCTCTGGTTCGCCTAATCGGTCCTTCAATTGGTATCAGAGCCGGTTCGGGTCTTTATTGACTCTTACCAGTCTAAGATCCAAAGATGGCGTACCAGGAACGGGGTTCGGGTCCTCCGCACTTCGATGGGAAGAACTACCAGATGTGGCAAAGGCGGATGGCGGCGTTCCTCCGCGGAAAGGGTCAGATCCTTTGGGATGTCACGGTGAACACAACTTATGTTCATCCGATAAACTTCCTTGCTCCAGGATCGAGGGATATGTTCGAAGCCAACAACAAGGCTGTCGACTACTTGTTTCGTGCTGTGTGTCCGCCTGAATTCGATCGGGTTCAGACAGAGGACTTAACTTGTAGGATTTGGGAGCAGTTGAAGGATGCTCATGCTGGGAATGCTCAGGTTCAGGCTCGGATGTACGCGACTTACCGGAGAGAGTACGAGAACTTCACTCATCTCCCCGGCGAGTCCGTCGATGCCCTTTTCCAGCGATTTACGGTCGTTGTGAACAACATGAGAGCCAATGTGGACGTCCTCCCATACAATGATCATGATAGAGCCGTGCAGCTCTTGCACTCGTTGGATCGTACCGTATGGGACGGGAAGTTTGAGGCTATTGTTGAGTCTGAGAAGTATGACACCTTGACGGTGAACGAGCTGTTCTCGAAGCTCAAGTCGGCTGAGTTGGACCGTGGTATGATAGCCAAGATCGAGAGCCCGACTGATTCTCATAATCTCGCTCTCGTTAGTGGCAAAGGAGCTAAGTCTAACGCTAACGCATCCTCCAGGATGTACTCTCTGTCTTCTTTGATGTCTTTGCCAGATGAGGAGTTCGACGTGCTTGGAGAGGACGAGCTGGCGTTGCTGACCAGGCGGTTCGAGAGGCTGCACGAGAACCGAGTGAACACGAGGAGGACAGCACGGACGTGCTTTCAGTGCGGCAAGCAAGGACACTTCGTCGCCGACTGCCCGGAGAAGACGGAGAACAAGGATGGCTACAAGGACGGCTACAGGCACCGATCGAGCAAGGATGGCAAGTACCGATCGAGGCGCGATCACAAGCACAAGAACAAGCACAAGGACGAGCGACGGTCGAGGAAGAAGGATGGCCGCGGCAGGAAGGCCCGAGCAATGGTCGGAGCGAGCGACGTCGACTCCAGCTCCGCCTACTCTTCCTCAAGCTCGAGTAGCAGTGAAGATGAAGGTGATCGGCGCAAGAACAAGAAGTCATCCAGGAACTTGAGCGGGTTGAGCTGCTTCGCGAGAGATGGCTTCTGCGGCATGGCCCGTAGCTCCGGCAGCAAGAAGAGCCACCAGAGTGACTCGGACTCTGACTCCGAGGATGAGGTATGTGATGAGCTCTCTTCTTTGCGCAAGGAGAATGATGAGTTGGTTGACTTGCTTGATAACCGCGATCACATGCTTAGAGAGGCCAAGAAGATGAGGAAAGAGCTTAGGGCCTCACTAGAAGATGCTAGGAACCGTGTGGCTGAGCTAGAAACCCAGAACCTAGATGCTAAGCTTGAGATTGATTCGCTTAAGGCTTCTCCTGTGGTTTCTGATGAGATTGATTGCTGTGATTGCTCTGTGTATCTAGTTGATCTTACTGCTCTTAAGGATAAGCATGCTTCTACTTGTGATGAACTAGATATGCTTAGGGTTGAAGTGGCTGAGCTTAAGTCTAGACCTGCTTTGCTAGGTGCTTGCACTTCTTGCCCTGTTTTGCATGGAAAGATTGATGAGATGCATGCTTACACTGTTTCGCTTGAGGCTAAGTTGAAAGAGCCTATTCCCACTTCTTGCTCTACTTGTGAATTGCATGCGGTTAAGAATTTGGAGCTTGCACATTATGTTGATCGCTTGCAGGATGAAAATGATGAGCTGAGAAAATGTATGAGCTGGTTGTCGGGTCAGGAGCCTCAGCTCGGTATCATGATAGCGGCTTTCAAACGCTATGATGGTCAGGCACTTGGGGCTGACAAGCTTGGAGAGAACTGTGGTGAGGGAGTTGAGAGAGTTGGAGAGATTCCTATCCCACCACCAAACAGACACAAGAACAAGTTTGAGCCCAAGCCCAACCATCTCAGAAACAAACTTGACACTACTCCAGATCCACCCATATTCCCTCACCCAACAAATGATTTTCAGAAACCGGTGAAGTTTGTGAGCCCAAAGGGAGGTGAGGAAGGAGAGAAGAAGGGTGAGAAGCCGAGTGGGCAGCCCCAACCCAAGCCCAAGCCTAAGCCACAACCCATAAAGTTCCATTGTGGGTATTGTGGGAGAGATGGTCACAAGGATGAGTTTTGCTTCAAGAGGAAGCGTGAGGAGAGAATGGCTAGAGAGTGGGCTAACAGGGACAGGTACCACCCCTCTAATGGTGTACCTGAGCCTCGTATGCAGATGCCCAGGGCCAAGGCGATTGTGAGGACGGTTCCGGCTTGGGGAGACCGGAAGGCTGCAGGTGTTGCTGCTGGCCGAGCCACACCGGTCAGACCGGTGCAGGTCTGGGCAGACAGCGAGTCGGGTTTCGTGCTCGTGAGGATGCTCGGTTTGTTTCTAGAGGTCGTGGTTCTGGTGGTCGGTCTGGAAAGTTTGCAGGTGGTCAGTTTGCTAGGTGTTTTCCACCTCGTGCTCAATACGAGGGTGAGAAGAGTCGTAGCTTTGAGATGGAGCGGAGGAACGATCCACGGTTTCCCTTTCGTGGTTTTCGTCCTCCTCCAGCTAGAGAGGGTTGGTTCCCTCGTGGTGGTTACCGTGGTGGTATTCGTGGTGGTAGCTTTGATAGGCGTGATGATTTGGTTTGTGCTAACCCCACTTTGGAGCAAATGGCTCGGCACTGGTTTTACTCTTTTGGTACTAACCCCAGTGCTGAGTCATTTGTTCACTCACGTGCTCGCTTTTGAATTTCAGGTGGGAGACTTGAAGAACATTTGGTTGATTGACTCTGGTTGCTCGAGGCATATGACCGGAGACAAGGGGTGGTTCTCAAGACTCGTCCCGGTGGTGACAAAGAAGTACATCACCTTTGGGGACAATGGGCGAGGGTGTGTGCAGTCAGAAGGTGAGATTAAGGTAAGTGACAAGATCACTCTCAGGCGTGTTGCTCTTGTTCAATCACTTGGATACAATTTGCTTTCTGTGTCCCAGTTGTTGGATGAGGGTTTTGAGGTGTTGTTCCGGCCTGGTGGTTCTCGGATTTTAGATTCTCGGGGGGATCTTGTTTGCATGGTCGTTCCCGAGGGTCAGGTGTTCCGAGCTGATTTTTCTCAGTCTTCTGGTGTGGAGCGTTGTTTATTGGCTGGTTCTTCGAGTGAGTTGTGGAAGTGGCATAGGAAGTTGGGTCACTTGAGCTTTGACCTTTTGTCTCGCTTGAGTAAACTCAATTTGGTCCGAGGATTGCCACGATTGAGGTTTGAGAAAGAGTTGGTTTGTGCGCCGTGTAGGCATGCCAAGATGGTAGCCTCTTCTCACCCGCCTCTCACCGATGTGATGACTGAGCGTCCATGCGAGCTGCTCCATATGGACCTTGTTGGCCCAGCTCGTGTGCGATCTGCGGGTGGGAAGTGGTATGTCCTTGTTGTGGTGGACGACTACTCTCGGTATGCGTGGGTGTTCTTTCTTGAGGAGAAGGGGGAGACGTTTGGTTTTGTTCGAGATCTTGTCTTGAGGTTAAGAAACGAGAGGCACGGAGATGCCATACGAGCGATCCGCAGTGATAATGGCTCGGAATTCAAAAACTCTCGCTTTGAAACCTTTTGCCATGACTTGGGTCTTGAACATCAGTTTTCGAGTCCGTATACGCCTCCCCAGAATGGCGTGGTGGAAAGGAAAAACAGGACCTTGTGCGAGATGGCTCGGACGATGCTCGACGAACATAGGACCCCGAGAAGGTTCTGGGCTGAGGCGGTCAATACCGCGTGCCATGTGTCGAACAGGATCTACCTCAGGGTTCACAAGAAGAAAACCTGTTACGAGCTGATGCACGGTCGCACACCCAAGGTGAGTCACTTCCATGTCTTTGGTTGTAAATGCTTCATTCTGAAGAAAGGGAAGAAGTTGGACAAGTTCGAGGCTAGGTCTGTCGATGGCATTTTCTTTGGTTATGCATCTCATTCTAGAGCATTTCGTGTGCTCAATCTTGAAACTAACCAAATCGTGGAGACTTGCGAGGTAACCTTCGACGAGACACAGCCACGTAGTCAGCTTGTTTTTGAGTGTGCAGGTGACGACGAACTTGGCGAGGAGATCTTTCAGGAGGAGGAGCATGAACATGGAGATGATGAAGATGGCGGTGTGATGCCCGCGGCTGAACATGTACCTACTACTTCGACGACGATCGAGAATGGACCCTCTCCCACACCTACAACGACAAACCCAGATCAAGGCGAAGCTGCTGTTGAGGGGGAGGTAGCATCAAGGCGAGAACCTCCCCGACGAGTGCAAGTGGATCACCCAGCTTCGAGAATCATCGGCGACATGAATGAACGTACTACACGGTCGAGGGTTCGGAACAATTCTCATTTCGCTCATGCTGCTTTTGTTGCCACCTTTGAGCCCAAAGACATTGGACACGCGTTATCTGATCATAATTGGGTTAACTCGATGCATGAGGAGTTGGAGAATTTTGAGAGGAACCAAGTTTGGGTGTTGGTTGACCCTCCCCCAGGGTGTAAGCCGATTGGGACAAAATGGGTGTGGAAAAATAAAGAGGGAGAGAAAGGAGAAGTGGTGAGGAACAAGTCGAGACTTGTTGCTCAGGGGTACAGTCAGAAAGAGGGGATCGACTACGAGGAGACTTTCGCTCCTGTAGCTCGTTTGGAGGCGATCAGGATCCTTCTAGCCTTTTCCGTGGCTAAAGGGTTCAAGTTGTACCAGATGGATGTGAAGAGTGCGTTTCTGAACGGTGTGTTGGAGGAAGAGGTGTTTGTGAGGCAACCACCGGGGTTTGAGAGTGAGAAGTACCCTCACCGGGTGTACAAGTTGAGGAAGGCGCTGTATGGGTTGAAGCAGGCGCCTAGAGCTTGGTATGGTAGGTTGAGGGGGTTCCTGTTTGAGAGAGGGTTTGAGATGGGGAAGGTCGACCAGACCTTGTTTCTCCTCAGGCAGGGCAGAGATATCCTGATTGTGCAGGTATACGTGGATGATATTGTCTTTGGTGGCTCGTCTAACTCTCTTGTTGCAAGGTTTGCAGAAGACATGAGCAGGGAATTTGAGATGAGCATGATGGGCGAGTTGCAGTTCTTCCTCGGGCTACAAATCAAGCAATCAAAGGAAGGAACATTTGTGCACCAAGCTAAGTACACCAAGGACATTGTGAGGAAGTTCAAGATGGAGGACTCCAAGGCCATGGTGACGCCTATGAGTACGACTACAGTTCTTGATGCGGACGAGGAAGGTGAACACGTGGACCAGAAGGAGTACCGGAGCCTGATCGGGTCACTCCTCTACTTGACGGCGACGAGGCCGGACATTCAATTCTCGGTGTGTCTGTGCGCTCGTTTTCAAGCTTCTCCGAGGACTTCGCATCGGCAAGCAGTCAAGCGCATTTTCAGGTATTTGCGACACACTCCCGACTTCGGCCTTTGGTACTCTGCGTCTTCTTCTTTGGCGCTTCATGGATTTTCAGACGCGGATTTTGCCGGGTGTCGGTTGGATAGGAAGTCCACTTCTGGGACTTGCCAGTTCTTGGGTTCTTCTTTGGTATCTTGGTCTTCCCGCAAACAGTCGAGTGTTGCTCAATCCACTACCGAGGCAGAGTATGTGGCCGCAGCTAGTTGTTGCTCTCAGCTCCTTTGGATCACATACACCATGAGTGACTTTGGTGAGGAGTATACCCATGTCCCACTTCAATGTGATAGCACCAGTGCCATAAGCGTTGCAAAGAACCCAGTGCTCCATTCCAAAACCAAGCACATAGAAGTGAGGTATCATTTTCTGAGAGACAACGTAGAGAAAGGGAAGATAGCTTTGATCCATGTACCCACACATGAACAACTAGCCGATATTTTCACCAAACCCCTAGATCAAGCAACTTTCACTCGTTTGCGGGGGGAGCTTGGTGTTTGTTTGATTTCTTGAGTTGGCGTGTGGGAGCTCCTATGTAGCATATGTATAGCTTTCCTTTGTGCATTTCTTGCATTTGGCATGGCATATGTAACATGATGTATAGGCATCTTTGTATCTTAGGTTGCATGCATTTTGTATCATATGCATTGTTTAGGAAAGGCTTCTCCTATATACTTTGTTCACCATGGAATGACATATATGTCTTTGTGAGCTAATTTGGTAAGCTATGGTTAGTTTGGCTTAGCTCTTGATAATCTTGGTTTGTATCCATGGTTGATGGCTATGTTTTTGAAAATTTCATATGTATGCTCTCTTGTGAGTAAATGCCTTTACATGATCTTGACATGTTTTTGTGGCTTGGCTATGCTTAATTTGTGGTTGGATAGCTTATTTTGATTATATGGGGCCAATGGCTCATTTGCCATCATGAATGTTTAGCCCCCATGCTTCATCTTGTGGAGGAGCATAAGTTCCTTTTTGTCGCAAAGACATTTCATGTACCAATTATAAATCTGAAAATGAAATGTAAATTGCTTGAAAAATGTGCTCCCATGTCATATGTGCTAATTCTAATTTGCTTTGGGTGCTAAATCGTTGCATGATGCCTACCAATGAGAAGTCTCATATATAGAAGTAGGCACATGGCTCGGTGGCTTTGACATGACATGAGGTGCTTGTGGGTGTTTATGATGGTCTCATGCTTAGAATGGTTGTCCTAGCATGAAGTTTGTGTGGCTTTGCCATTTTGACATGTTTTGCTCATGTTTAGGACTTTGCTCATGAGAAGGTGTTTTTTTCGCAAAATTGCTAAATTCTATCTTAGCTTCGCCCAATGGTTGTGAAACTTGGTGATCATGAAGTTTATGTCATTACGAAGCTATAGAGTATCTAACTTGCTCGTTTGGACATGTGTAGCATCCTATGTTGAATCTTGTCTATTTGAGAAGCTCTAGGTTGCATTTTTTGCATTTTTGGCTTGATTCATGCATTGTCAACAAGGGGGAGAAGTTTGAGCATGTTTTGGCCTACTGAATGCATTTGGAAGGTTTTCAGGTGGTTTCGAGCCATTTTTGGGCTCTGTTGTGCACCGGTCTGACCGGTTGAGGTCACCGGTCTGACCGGTCAGAGTGCTGGTCCTGTTCATATGTTGAGCACCGGTCTGACCGGTGGTGTCGACCGGTCTGACCGGTTAGAGCTGAGCTGTTGCAGCTGCTCTGTTTCATGAAGTGGTTCGCATGCATTTGTCCAGGGGGAGTTCCATTGGTTCAGGGGGAGCTTGCATGTGTGCAGGGGGAGCTCTTTGTGGTTTTCGAGCTTTGGTTTGATGGTTTGTGCTCTTTGCTTGAGCATGTTTTGTCTCGGATGTGTCGAGCCGTTGCCCTTGCCTAAGGGGTCCGAGATTTGTCTTCTTCAAGTGATCTTGCTCTTTGCCTTTTCTTTGGCTTTCGATCGCTTGTTGGAGTTTCTTTTAGTCGTTTCTTTTCTTTTCCTTTTCTCTTGGTTACCAAAACGTGTGTGTTGTCAATGCACTCATCAAGGGGGAGATTGAGAGCCAGGTGTGGTTCGAGGACCGGTGGATGGTCGCTTCCTGGTGTGATGACTGATTGACAACGTGGTGTGGACTGATTCTTGGCTAAGTATTGTAGGTGCAGGTTGCGGCTTGACTGGTGCAGGTGCAGGTGAAGAACAAGCGTGAAAGGTCGTTGCCGGTGAGGCCTCCAGGTGTGGAGAAGACAAGTAGGCTTGGTTCGAGGGACCCGGTGGCCAGCGGGGTCAAGTACGGGCCGCATGGTGGCAAGAACGGCAAGATGAAGTCATGGACGGTTTCTTGGTTGAGCCTCAAAACCAAGGTCGATCCGGGACTACGTGGGAGCCGAGTCATGAGTGGTGATTGGCGGAGGCTACACCGAGTTCGCGGGGTTTCCGGTGGTTCACCAGAAAACCACTGGGTTCCTTGGTTGATCCACAAAGCCAAGATCGAAGAACCGAAGACGAAGGTGCAGCAGCTCCAGACCGGTCTGACCGGTGGGTCTGACCGGTCTGACCGGTGGGTACCGGTCTGACCGGTGAGGAGCACCGGTCTGACCGGTGTGCGACGACGCAGTCCGGAATCTTCGAAGCGGAGGACACGCGTCGGGATCGCAAGGCTTGCGTCGAGGCTAAGCAAGTTTGCGGTCGCTGGGCATCCGTCCGATGGTGCGAAGACAAAGACTTCCATTTTCGCCCTCGAGGGGCATGTATCCCTAGTTAGCTAGTAAGGGTATTTTAATCTTTCGGTTGCCTCCATATAACCCAAGTGGTGAGAGGATGGCAGCCATCTCTTGGAACCCTAGCTCATTTGGTTTTCCTATTTTCCTTCCTATTTTCTTAGTATTTTGGTAGGACTAGCTTGAGAGCTTCATGGTGAGATCTTGTGAGAGGGAAGGATGATCGGGCGGCAAGCTAGACCTTGTATGAACCTCTTTGGTATGTATAGATGATTCGGCGTGGTTCCTCAAGGCTTGGATGTGTCTTTCCCGTTTCTCCTTTTTGGTGATTTTCGGAGCCCTTTCTTGGCGATTTTCTTGGAGCGATTTCGAGGCTTTCTATTTGGGATTTGGTGGGGGATGTATGCATGAACCCTTCGTGGTTCTTTTCCCTTTGATTTCCCTTCCAAATCCGTGAGCAAAGGGGCTCGATTTTGGGGTTTTCGTGGCTCTAGGGTTAGAGGCGTTCTTGGTGGGATTTCTTCGATTCCTCTTGATTTGACAAGTTTTGGTGGACCAAATCTTGGCTATGGAGTACCCATGAGGTGTTCCTACTATCCCCAAAGTCTTGTGCAAAACCGTGGAGCGGATCGGGAGATCGGGAGTTGGATTTGGAGGAGTTGACTCGCGGGCGCTATTCATCCCGAGCTGCCCAGGCACGACCGGTCTGACCGGTGCTCTTGACCGGTCTGACCGGTGCTAGCCCTTGGTGGGTTTTTGTCTCGGGGAACAGCCTTGTCCGTGTGGTTTTGTCCCGTGGTCCTGCTGTTCAGTTCTTGGCGTGTTTGGAGTTGTTTTGCTAGGCTTTGTGAGGGGTTCTTCTTCCTCACAGGTTGTGTTTCGTGGTGGTTTTTGTTCCAGGGCCTAGAGGATTCACTGAGGCTTCCTGGAACGTTTGCTGTGGGGCTGCTGTAGCCACCGGCCTGACCGGCTCTGTCCACCGGTCTGACCGGTGTCACCGGTCTGACCGGCGCAGGCCATCGGTCTGACCGGTGTAGCACAGGCAGCAAGCCGTGCAAGTTTCCGCTGTGTGGTTTGGTGAGTTTTGGCTCGGAAGGTTGAGTGTTGGTTCCTAGGACTAGTAGCACTCCAGTGGCTGCGTGGTCTTGACCAACTTGGGTAGTTGGGTCGGAGACGTGAGTTGGAAGCCGTGTTCGTCTTGTTGGAGTTCTCATCTCCTTCGAGAAGAATTTTTATCGGCTCCCATTCACTCCCCCCTCTCTGGTTCGCCTAATCGGTCCTTCAGTGGTGCGGATGGTAACCCAAGCGAAGCTCCACTGCTATAAATAGGATGCCTCATTGCGTACTTCTTGAACCAAGTTAGAGTACCATGGTGAAGCAGCTTGATAATTATGCAGTGCCATGGTCTTGTGTGCGTCCACCAGAGCGTATTGCTAGAGAGTCATCCCTTGGAGCTAGAAGAATGCTTGCGAAGTTGGGAGAACTCCACCAACCTCTGCACCCGCCCCTAGCGAGGAATCCAGGTGCAGCATGGGGCAGTACATGCCTTGACAGGCCTTGTGAGCGGAGGCCTAATGTGGTGTTGGAAATCGTCATGCTGCGCCGGGAGGGGCCCGAGGTGAAGCTGGTCCCATTTGGGATCTTGTGAGAGCACCCTAACAAAAGATGGGACTCCACAGGAAACCTTATGGGGCTAGAGTAGAGGTGGCTGTGTGGTAGCCGCGACCTCGGCGGCGGTGGAGGTCTCCAAGTAGGTCCTGAAGCTAGAAGAAAGCTTGCGACGCACTTCATCAGTCTAGGTTGCGCCGTAGGCACCATGTAAGGTAGATCAGGACCTTTAATATGTTTGTACCTTGTAATTGGCCTTGGGCCAAAGTCTGTTGCAGCTTACGAAGCTTTTATACACATGCTTGCATGGCAACTGATGTGTCTTGACCATTGTGAAGAGACGCCCGGGCAGCAATGGTGTGGCCAAGGTCCCGGCGGGGCTGTGTTAGCACGGCGACCTTCAGAAGGCCATAGTAATTGACAAGAAGACCCGTGTCGACCTGGGTCCACACGGCCGCTGCGCAGTGGCACAACGCAGGGTGTCAGTCCTGAACTCTATAGGTCGTAGTCGACCTAGAAGGCAATGGGGCCTCAGCTAAGAGCTGTGATTAGGACCGAGAGGTCGTCAACGGGTGGTAAAGCCTTTAAGCACGGAGCCGTTGATAGAATTTTGCCGCTGTAGGTCGAGGCGACCTAGAAGGCATGTAGGCAGCTGGGCCTAGGAGACGTGGTGTAAACCCGCTGTGGGGAGGCCGAGGCGACCTAGGAGGCTGCCGGTGCCTTGGCGACCTTGAATGGGCAATAGGGCTGGCCCATAGGTCGTCCGTGGGTCTTGGCGACCTTGAATGTCACACTGGAGATATTTATGTTTGGGGGCTTGAATGTGGGGCATAACGAGTCCACGTCGGCCGGAGCACTGATCGGAGGCCGGCGGACGCAGATTCTCGTACGGAACTAGCCGTTACTGCTATTTGTCCGTTAGGCCGAAAGAGCCGTTGGGCGGTTGATCCGCGGGAGGCGCCGAGCCGTTGGGTCGCCGTGATTTTCGCGCAAAGAGGCGTTGGGTGTGGCTGCCCGTTGCGTCGCTGGGGCCCAACTATATAAAGCTGGTCCATGGGCTGGGGACCTTTACTTGCTTTCATTTCCACGCCATACTAGGGTTCCGCCGCAACTCCATTGCTTAGAGAGAACAGCAGCACCGCCGTGCTTAGGTTCGCTGCGCACCGCGACCTCGCATGTGAACCAAGACCCTTGTAGTGTTTAGATCCAAGTCCGTCGGCTTCGAAGAAGGGAAGGTGGAGTGAGCGCCGATTCCGCCGCCGCAGACCGTCTGGGAGCCGTCCGTGGTGACAGAGGAGCAGATCCAGGCCCTGGCGACCCGCGGGTTGCTGAGGGCCAAGGCAGAGGTCGGCTGGAGGCCGGCGGCGGGCGAGGAGTTCCCGACGGAGGAGACCGGCGAGACCGTCGTCTTCATCGCGCACATCGAGCGCGGATTCGGGGTCCCGGCGGGTGACTTCTTCCGCGGCCTCCTCTTCTTCTACAGGATCAAGCCGGTGCACCTCGTCCCCAACGCCATCACCATCATCTCCTCGTTCATCCACCTCTGCGAGGCCTACCTCGGCATTGCGCCACATTTCCACTTGTGGCGCCACTTCTTCGAGCTCAAGAAGACCGGGAAGGCCGAGGTCGTGGGCAGCGTCGGCTTCATGCTGCGTCGGTACATGAAGCCGGAGTACATCGACCTCGTGCTCCCCGACAACACCAGCGGCTGGAAGTAGGGGTGGTTCTACCTCGACAACCCTGCATCGGCGCTTCCTGACAGGACGGGGCGAGCTCCCGTCCCATTCCCGGAGTGGACCAATCAGCTCACGCCGCGAGAGACTGAAGAGCTGCGCCCTCTGCTGGACGACCTGGAGAGGTTGAAGGCGGAGGGGCTGACCGGTGGCGCGGTGGCTATAACCTTCAGCCGTCGGTTGATTCAGCCCATTCAGGACCGGGTCCACCCGGCCTTTGAGTACTGGGGCTAGTCTGACCCCACCCGGGTCGCCTAGCGCAAGGTCTCCAAAGGGGAGATGGCGGCGCGGGTGAAGAACATCTTCGGCGGGCGCATCCGCAATCGAGAGTGCCCCAAGGCGCTCGGAGTGTATCGACCTTCTGATGCGGTGAGTTTTCGACCTCAGTTCCCTTCTGTCTTAGAGCTCGAGTCATTGTGACGCAGGTCTTTTTATCTTTCTTGTCTCTTTTCTTGTTTTCACCATTGCGCAATGAGGAGGAGCGCAGTTACAAGGTCTGTGCTGCGGCGGACGCGCAAGCGACCCCGCAGCAGTGTATAGAGGAGTATATCTCCGATTCTTCAATGGGGAGTGATGACGACGCTCCCGCCGCGAGGAGGGCGCCGCCCAAGGTCGCCGCGCCGGCGCCGCGGCACACACGGCAGACGGTGGGTAAAATGTCCGCCTCTCGGGCTGCAGCTACGATCGCCGCCACGCAGACGGCGGAGGCCAAGAAGAAGAAGAGGAAGAGGACCGAGCCTGCTGTGTCGGCGGACACGGCGACGGTCAGCTCCGGTGTTGAGACCATCAACGTTGAGGACGAGGAGGACGACGCCAAGTCACCGAGCACGGCGACGGTCCCATCCTCGGGGACGCCCCGCAAAGCGGCGTCAACAGAAGAGGGGGGGACAGAGACGCCCGTAGGGCTGCCATGACGGAGGAGCGCCCCAGGTCGGGCGCTGATACATTGGGCGACGCCGGGTCACAGAAGAGGGCGAGGAAAGCCCATCCTAAGCCCTGCAAGCCCGGGTTGAGGTCGGCGACCAAGTAAGTCACGAGACGTGTATCGATTCTTGTTTTGTACACCAAATTCTTTGTTGCTTCTGATCGTTTAAGGTCGCTGCTTGTACGCAGAGCACCCCCGACCAGGTCGGAGAGCGCCAAGAATGCCTCAGGCCAAGAGGCGTTCGGAAGCAAGGGGAAGGAGGCGCCGGTGGAGCAGTTGCCGGCGGTCTCGACGGCTGATGTCACGAGCTCCGCCGCCGGGGCCAGAGCAGCGGCGGCGTATGCGGCGGAGAAGGACGGGGCCAGCGCTGCTCCGCCCGCTGGGGTCGAGCAGGATGACCTCTACATGGCCGACCCGCAACCGACGCTGGACCCGCAGACCACGGAGGCGGGCGGCACCAACGTCGAGGACGACGATCGTCAGTGCCTGTACGTCGGGACCCCATGGGAGAACGACGTCATCGCCGACCGCCGTGACGTCGACGACTTTAAGGAGGCGTCGTGCACGATCAGGCGGACACTCGCGGTAATGACTCGTGTCGTGACACTTCAATCCTTGTCGCTGGTCCCGGGCGTCTTGTGAGGTCTCAAATCGAAACTTGTTTCCTTCTGTTGTAGTCGCTTGCGGAACGAGCTCAGGCTCGGGCAGGCCTAGTGAGGGAGGCGGCCAACGCCCACGTAGAAGCTACCGCGGCTCGAGAGGCTACTTTGCAGGCCAAGGTCGAGGCCGCGCAGGAGATCCAGCGTGTGAAGGAGGCCATGGCTCGCCAAGCGGAGAAGGAGGTGGCCTCCTTGAAGAAGAAGCTGGAGGTCACCGAACGGAAGGCGAAGGATGCGGCTGACGACCTCCAAGCCGTGGTAGAGGGTAAGTTTGCTAGGTCACCAAAGGTTGACTCTATGTGTCCCTTGGGTCTTTTTCTGACTTCTCGACCTTGAATGAGTTCAGGCGCCAAGGAGGCCGAGGACGCCTTGAAGAAGGAGCTTGCGGAAACCAAGGATCAAGTGAAGATCCTTATGGAGAGGACCACGGAGATCCAGCAAGGTCAGTAATTCTCTCACCGCACTGGTGCGTTTTGATTTGCCGCCGTTGATCTGGTGAAATAATAGGTCTCTCCCAATTGATAATGCAGGTCTGGGGAAGGAGCTCGCCGACCTCAAGGAGGTCGCACAGTACATGATGGACCTCTATGTCCCCCAAGAGGAAGGGGCGGAGCCAAAAGGGCTGGTCGACCGGCTGGATAAGGTCGAGAGCCGGATCAAGGACCTGCTGCTAGACACCGCCAAGCTTTCGGCGGCTGCGGCGTTGTCGACGGTGAAGTACCACGAGCCGTCGTTCGACCCGCAGAAGGTCGCGGAGGACGTCAACCTATCTGGCTTGGTGAGGCGCGAGGACATCATGGCGGCCGCCGAGGAGGTCGTCAACAAGTTCGATTTCGGCTGCGAGTAAGAGGTCGAGCTGTATCATGTTGCAGATGTAAGTTAGGCCGAGGCCTAGCAATGTAAACAAACTTTTGCCGTAATAAAGCTTTTGCAAACTATATAGAATGTGCGCATCATTTGATTAGCAAGGACAATCGTTATGTAAGCTCGAAAATAACTAGATTGCGAGGGGCACCCTCCGCTAACCCAACTCAGTGGAGGAACGGCTTACCGACTGTGAGGCTCAGCGTGGAGGCTTAGACACAGCCTGCGCGCGGAAGGGGGTCGTGGACCCTAGGCCTCGCAACCCAGCAACTTAGGAACATTCATAAAGAAAGTAAAAGCCAAACATGTGAGGGATGCGCATAAGCATAAGACATGTGAGAACCCCTTCAGGTAGTGAGACCCTTAGGTTGGCAAAGCCAAGCCCCCGAGCGCTTCGGGGCCTAACCTAGACCAAGCCCCCGAGTGTTTCGAGGGGGAAGGGTAAAAACAACAGAAAGTAAAAGGGAGACCAAAAATGCAGGTCGACAAAGGGGCTGCCGAAAGGGATCTCTTTCTTTAGTAAATGGAAATTACAAAAGGGGAGAGTACATAGCTTTTATTTTGGTACACATCTTCTAAGGATAGAAGCGACGCAAATGCACGTTCGGAACACCTTGACCGTCGACCCACTGGAGGCGATAGGTCGCTGGACCGACGACCTCCATTATGATGAAGGGGCCTTCCCAAGGCGCAGAGAGCTTGTGCATTCCCTTGGTGTCCTGGTGGCGTATTGGGAGGCATCGTCGAAGATGCGGTCCTTGATGCCTTGGAGCACCATGCCGTTCGTGCGCTCGACCTGGCCGTTGCAGCGTGGGTGCGCTACCGAGGAGTAGTAGACGTTGATGAGGCTGTCTTGGTAGAAGTCCCAGAAGTCAGATCCCGTGAAGGCCGTACCTAGGTCGGTGACGATCCTGTTGGGGACCCCGAAGCGATGGGTGATGTCTTCCATGAACTTTGCCGCCTCCTTCGATGTAACGGTGGCGACAGCTCGGACTTCGATCCACTTGGTGAACTTGTCCACTGCCACCAGGATGTGCCTGTAGCCGCCCGGGGCCATTCTGAAGGGTCCTACTGAGTCTAGGCCCCAGATGGCGAAGGGCCAGGACGGAGGGATTGTCCTCAGAGCTTGTGCCGGCACGTGCTGCTGCTTGGCGAAGAACTGTCACCCTTTGCATCGCCGGACCAGGTCTTTAGCGTCGGCCAGGGCGGTAGGCCAGTAGAAGCCCGACCTGAAGGCTTTTCCCACCAGGTTGGCGGAGGCTGCGTGATAGCCGCACTCTCCACTGTGAATCTCCTGCAGGAGCTGGAGACCATCAGATCTGAGGATGCATCTCATCAGAACACCGTTGGAGGCGGACCTCCGATAGAGCTCCGTGCCGATGACGACGTAATTGGCGCTGCGCCTGACGATTTTCTCGCGTTCGACCTTGTCTTCGGGGACACGCTGCTCCAGGATATAGGCGATGAAGTCGAGGTGCCAATCATCTTCGGCTTCTGCCATGAGGACGTCACGGCCGCCCAGAGGGCGCACGTCGCCAGACGACGTATCTGGGTCGCTGAGGAGTCTGATCGACGGTTTGCGCAGGTCTTGGACGAACATGCCGGCTGGGACCAGTGCACGCTTGGACCCCAACTTCGAGAGGACGTCGGCCGCCACATTGTTGTCGCGGCAGACGTGGTGGAATTCCTGGCCTTCGAAGTGAGCCTCGAGCTTCCGTACCTCAGCACAGTAGGCATTCATCGAGTCCTTCTTGATGTCGCACGCCTTGTTAACTTGGTCGATGACGACCTTGGAGTCGCCGTACGCGATGAGCCGCTTGATTCCCAGGGAAACAGCGATGCGCAGTCTTTGGATCAAGGCCTCGTATTCGACACCGTTGTTGGACGCCTTGTAGTGGATCTGCAAGACGTACTTCAGGTGATCGCCCTAAGGGGAGATGAAGAGTACGCCCACACCCGCTCCTTCGAGGTTCAGGGAACCATCAAAGTACATCTTCCAGTGCTCCGGCTTCTCCGTCGGTGGGGGTTGCTGGGTCTCCGTCCATTCGGAGACGAAGTCTGCAAGAATCTGGGACTTGATGGCCTGTCGTGGACAGAACTCAAGCTCGAACTCGCCAAGCTCGACCAACCAGTTGACGATGCGCCCTGTAGTGTCACGGCTGCATAGGATTTCTCCCAAGGGGAAACTGGACACGACCTTGATCTTGTGCGACTGGAAGTAGTGCCGGAGCTTACGCGAGGTAACGAGGAGGGCGTACAACATCTTCTGAGGTTGCGAATACCTGATTTTGCTATCGGAGAGGACCTCGCTGACGTAGTAGATAGGTCGCTAGACGGGGTAGGGTTGACCTTCTTCAGGTCGCTCCACCACCAGGACCGCGCTAATCACCTGGGTGGACACAGAGATGTAGAGTAGCAAGGTCTCTTTTGGTGCCGGGGGCACCATGACCGGAGGCGTCGTGAGGAAGGTTTTCAACTCTTCGAGCGCCTGATCTGCCTCGTCTGTCCACTCAAACTTGTCGGACTTTTTCAGCAGCTTGAAGAAGGGCAGGCCTTTCTCCCCAAGCTTGCTGATGAAGCGGCCTAGAGCGGCCATCATGCCGGTGAGCTTCATGACGTCTTTCTTCCCGGTAGGTCTCTTCATCCTGCGGATGGCGTCGACCTTGGTGGGGTTCGCCTCGATGCCTCGGTGGTTGACCATGAAGCCCAGGAGCTTGTCGGATGGGACGCCGAAGACGCACTTCTCCGGGTTAAGCTTCCAGCGATAGCGCCGGAGGTTGGCGAAGGTCTGGGCGAGGTCGGCGATGAGGTTGTCTTCCACTGTGGTCTTGACAACTACGTCGTCGACGTATGCTTCGACATTGTCGCCGATCTGGGACTCCAAGCACTTCTGGATGGCCTTCTGGTAGGTCGCTCCAGCGTTCTTGAGGCCGAACGTCATGGCCATGTAGCAGTAGATGCCGTGCGGTGTTATGAATGCCATTTTATCTTGGTCAGAGACCTTCAGGGCTATCTGGTGATACCCTGAGTAACAGTCGAGGAAGCATAGCAGGACGCTTCCGGCTGTGGAGTCGACGACCTGGTCGATGCGCGGAAGAGGGAAGGGGTCTTTAGGGTAGTGCCTGTTGAGATCAGTGTAGTCGATACACATTCTCCATTGACCAGTTTTCTTGGGTACAAGCACCGGGTTGGCGAGCCAAACCGGATTTTTACACTCACGGATAAATCCGGCAGCTAGGAGCTTTATTATCTCTACCCTAATCACCTCCTTGCGATCCTTCGCAAAAGTGGCGTAGCTTCTGCTTGACAGGCTTGGCCGTCTTGCTTACATCCAAGGAGTGCTCAGCCAGCTCCCTTGGAACACCCAGCATATCCGATGGGGTCCTTGCGAATATGTCGGTGTTGTCCCGGAGGAAACTGGTGAGCGCGAGTTCCTATTTCTCCCCGAGGTTGTCGCCGATGACCACCGTCTTCTCTGGGTCGGCAAGGCTGAGACAGACCTTCTTTGTCGCTGGCATGGCATCCAGGGCGGTGTCGGTGCGCTTCTGCTCTTGGACGGTGAGGTCGCTCGGGGCGACCTTCGCGGCTTCGGCGATCATGACTGCCGAGGCGTCGATGCAGGCGTTCATCGTGGCGATGTCCAGGGCCTCGTTGTCGCACTTGAATGAGACGATGAGGTCGCCGTAGACGGTGAGGACCCCATTGGGGGCCGACATCTTCAACACCAAGTAGGTGTAATGCGGGATAGCCATGAACCTGGCCAGCATGGGGCGACCTAGGATGGCGTGGTATGAAGACTTGAAGTCCGCGACCTCGAAGCTGAGATACTCCGTGCGGAAGTTCTCTTCCGTGCCGAATGTCACTGGGAGAGAGACCCGACCCATAGGGTAGGCCGCCTTGCCGGGGACGATGCCGAAGAAAGGCTCGTCGCATGCTGTCATCCGCTTGAAGTCGAAGTCCATCTTCTTCAAGGTCTCGATGAAGATAACATTGAGCCCGCTTCCTCTGTCGATGAGGGTCAGAGGGAGCAGGGCGCCCTCGACTATGGGCTCGACGACGAGTGGGTAGGACCCAGGATCTAGGATGTGGACCCAGTGATCAGCCCTGGAGAACGTGATCGGGAGCTCCGACCACCGAAGGGGCTGCGATGGCTTGGTGTGGATGAGCTGGATCTCGCGCTTATCCTTGCGATAGTGCCTCCTGCTTGAGCTAGCATTTAGGCCGCTGACGATCATGTTGATCGACCTCTTGGCCTGCTGAAAGGGGCCGTTTGGGTTGCCCGCCGCCGGCGGAGGAGGCAGGTCGCGCTCGTCGCGGCGGTCCTCTGGCTGCTGGTTATCACGTCGCCGGTCGTCGCGGCGATCGTCATCGCCTCGGCCACGTCGGTCGTCCCGACGGTTGTTGTTGTAGCGACGTGAAGACGACCGATCTCTGTCACCTCTGGATCGCTTCGGGTCATCGGGCGTATGGAACACCCTCTTGAATTGTGAGCATTCACAGACGGTGTGGGTGGCCCCCTCGTGGAACGTGCAGGGGCTGTCGAGCACCGCATTGAACTTGTCGACGTTGAACGTCAAAGGTCGTCGTCCCTCTGCCGCAAGCACCTCTGAAGGTCGCTTGCGCAGCTTCGAGCTTGAATCGCCAGCGGTGCCAGAGACGCCCGCATCACGCTTGACGTCGGAGTCAAACTAATTGACCAGCGCCTCGTCGGTGTCGATGAGCTTGTTCACGACCTCCACGAGCGCCGCGACTGTGGTGGTGCCCGACTCGTGGATCTTCTCAAAGATCTTGCGATCTTTGACGCCCTTCTTGTAGCTGTCGACGACCTGGTCGTCCCGGACACCGACGCAGGTGTTGCGGTTCTCGAAGAACCGGTTGGTGTAGTCGCGGAGCCGCTCATTGGTCTTCATGGTGACCCTCCCGAGATTGAAGGCATTCCCAGGGTGATTATAGGTCGCCTAGAAATTGGACGTGAAGGCCTGAGATAGGTCGGCCCACGACTTGATGCTGCCCGCCGGGAGGTTGTTGAGCCAGAGCGACAGCGCGTCGCCCATCACCAGCGGGAAGTAGGCCGCCATGTGATCGAAGTTGCCGCCGGCCGCCTTGACGGCGACGTAGTAGGTCGACAACCAGATGTTGGGGTCGGAGCGGCCGTCATACTTCTGGATGTTCGGCTTGAAGTTGTCGGGGTAGGCGACCGATCTGAGGCGAGGAGCCAATGCAGGGAAGGCAGTGATGGCCATGTCGTCGCCGCCGTCCCCAACTTGGGCGCCGCCTCCGCTCTGTGCAGGGGCCACAACCTGGGATCTGGGCTGGCGATCCGGGTTCGGAACAGGGCCCTCAGGGTGGCCGTAGTCCGCCTCGTACTGGGCACGTCGCGTGTTCTCGACGTCATGGCGGTCGCGCTCCTCACGCTCCATGATGCGATGGACGGCGCCTGGAGGTCCATACTCGCGGTCGTAGTCCAAACGATGTCGCAGCTCCTGCTCCTCACGCTCACGATGGCGCTGATCGATGTAGCCACGAGCGTCACGGCCACACCTGTTCTTGTCGAGGTTGGCACGGAGGTCACCGTCTCTTGCACCATTCGCCCGAGGCTGGTCGGGGTTGTGCTGGTCGACTTCCTCCTGGATGGTGGGGAGTTTGCTGTGCGCAGGTCGATTAGATCGACTGCGCGAATGCCAACTCGATGAGGACGCCGCAGACTTGGATGCCGCGCTCTTTTCTTCTACCAGGGCTATAGCAACCCGAAGGTAGGCCATGGCTGCTTCAGCCTCGGGTGAGGGGTTGGCCTGCTAGAGACGTGCCATAGCAGCGCCCAGGTTGGCCTGAGGGCTATTGAACGTCGGCAGCCCTGCCTCCTCGAACTCGAGGCGCAGGTCTCGGGCGCACGGAGGTACCGCCTGGCGCTGCTCCTCCGCCCGTCGCTGAGCACGGTTGGCATTGCCCTGGATCTGACGTGCCTCCTCGGAGTCCGTCGCGCCGACCCGCGGTGGCTCGTTCGCCGAAACCACCAGAACCCGCCGCCGGATGGAGCTCTGGTCATTGGGGGAGACGTGGATCCGGACCTTCTGGAACTCACCAACGTCTGGAGACGTGGGAGCTCGCGTGGTGCGGGGAGCAGTACGCTCCTGGTCGATCTTCTTCCGCAGCCGGCAGCCATGGAGAGTGTGACGCGCACCCTTGTGGTAGGTGCAAGGTATGTCGAGCAGATCGCGGCGGGCGCGGAGATCGGACTTGAGGTCGCCAGATGACTCCTGCCGCCCAGATTGGATCTGGGAGGACTTGGCTGCCTGACGGATGTAAGCGTCGCTGGGTGGTCGCAGACCGAAGGGGAAGGTCTTGCGGCGCGACGTGGTCTGCGTTGAGCGCTGGGCTCTTTCGCAGATCTGGAGGGTCTCCTCCATCATGTCGATGACGTGCTCCATTCCCTGAACAATGTCATAGGGTTTGGGCGGGTGGGTCTTCGACGCCAGATCGGAAACAGGAATGGCAACGGGTGCCGCCGGAATCTTCACAGCGGTCGCCGGAGAGGTCGCGGCCGCCGATACAGTCGAGGTCGCCGTGAAGGAACCGAAGCAGATCTCCACGGGGTTGGTGAGGACGTCCGCCATGCTCGCCGAGAAAACGACACCAGATCGGGCCACCATGCTACACAGTGAGTTCCCGATCACCCCTACCTGGCGCGCCAACTGTCAGGGGGTGAGACCTGGACAGATCCGCAAGGGGGCTACCCAAGCGGTTGTAGGTTAATGGAGGAGATCGGGACGTAAGAGCGTAGGTGGTAGTTCGCAAGAGGAACTCAGAATACGGCGAGAATGGCTAAGGACATAGGAGTTTAGACTGGTTCAGGCCTCCGGAGAGTAAAACCCTACGTCCAGTATGCGGTGGAATTATGCGTGAATCGCGGGAGTCCCCTCGAATGGAGCTCTAGGCCGCCTTATAGGGTCAACAGGCTAGGGCTTCCATTCGAGGTCGGTGGACCCTCATCGGGATCGGTTACAAGTTAGGAAGGTCATCTTCCGTGATTAGAGGGTAAATCCCGCGATCTGCGGACCTACTGGCGGCGCCGAGCCGCGACTTGGGGAGAAACTTGCGCCACAAGCCCGGCGGGTCCTCCGGGATCTGGATAAGGTCTTCTAGAGTCTTCCAAGGTCACCGGGGTTGCGGATAAGATCTTCGGGCCCACTTGCAGGTCGGTGGGGCTTCTGATAGGTTGGGTCCACATGGCAGGGACCTCTGGGACCCTGGTCGGTGGGGACCCATGGGTACCCATGTCTCTCAGCTAGTCTTAAGCATCAAAGCATCATCAACACTAGATTGATAGACCGAAACCATTAAAGAGTTGGCGATTACATAATAAGATCCTTTACAACCCCATGGACAAATGAGAAGTTTACCCCATCAAGGCGCTAAGCATGCGCCATTGATCATGGTGACACTTCCAACGGTGTCTTCCTTCACCTCTGGGGGCGCCGTGGTAGGGCTTCGACGTCCTCCTCCGCTTGTGGTCGCCTCCTTGGACATCTTTCTCGCGAATGATCTCCCTCGTCCAACCTCTCCGCCTTGTGGACGACCTCTCAGGTATCTCGCTCTGTCTCCTCCAAATGGCGGCGCCCACAATCATCTAGGGTTGAACCATCTTCATGCTCAAGAAAAGGGGGGCCGAAACGATGCACGAATGGGGTGGGCCGGCCGGCCTGGGCCGACCGGCCTGGGCCCACTTCGGTTCGGTTCAGTCACCCCTTCCTCTGTGTGGCTCCTCTCATCATTTTGTACTTAATCCCCTTTAATTGTGTCATTTCGACGTCGTCATCCACGCGATCAAGCTATGGGGTCTTCTTGCATGAAGTCCGATCTTTACGTCTTAGTCCTCAGGGATGATCCGTCGTAGCACCTTGGTCCTTGCCACCTTTGGGAGTGATTTCGCCTTGCACTTTAACACGAACGGAACTGCTCATTTGCTCCTTTGAACCTGTTGTGACTCTGTCCCTTTAGTCCATGTTTTCCTACAAAAACACTACACTTCCAAATGCACATACAAAGTTAAACTTGTCATATCATTAGTGTGCCTAGTGGTGGGTTAGTTCCATAATAAAGCTCAAACCAAAGTGTAACGAATATGTTTGGGACACCAAAATTTACCGTCAACATTCGCCTAAACAAAAGGCATATAATGGATCTTGGGCAAGAGTATTTGATCATATATGTAATCCAAAATGAAGTGGTTAATGAGAGGGCCACCATTATCCCTTTTCTTGTATGTGTTCCTAAGAGAAGGTATTTGTCCATTTCATGTTTCGAGGTCTCAAGGGCGTGGAAACAAATAGAAACTCTTTAATGGAAATTGAAAAGAAATTTAGCTGCAGTTCCTTCAGAAATGGTAAGATCTTTAGCGTAAGAAGAAGGGGTGACTGTCAGAGGTTTAGGTCTGAACAGTCCTGTCAGAGGTTTAGATCTGAACAGTCCACAGGGGGTTAACCCCAGCGGTTTATTTGTTCGGCGGGGAGATCGGGAGCTAAGAACGCGATGGTTATGCTAGCGCAGCACGCAGAACACAGAGAACAGAGTGAGTTTATACTGGTTCAGGCCTCCTGTGAGTAAAACACTACGTCCAGTTGTTGGTGTAGATTGCTTGAGGATTGCGTATTGTTACAAGGGGTCGCCCTGCCCGCCTTATATTGGCCAACGGACAAGGTCGGTTCCCAGACTCCTGGTCGGTTACGACCAGGAGACCTAAGTCTAGTTGATTACAACACTTGCCATATCCATCGATCTGGTTGGTCGGAATCCACCAATGTCTTGTCTTGCACGCCAAGTCTTGAAGTCGTTCTGGATAAGGTCGTCTGGGAAATCTTCTGGAAGGTCTTCAGGAGGTCGTGTGGGACGCCAACAAGGTCGGTTGGGCCCATTGTTAGGTCGGATGGTCTTCTAGTAGGCCGGACCCACTTGTCGGGGACGGCCGTGAGCCTGGTCGGTGGGGACCTAGGGGTACCCATGTCTCACAAATCCATAGGGGGGTCAACCCCGGTGGTTTATTTGTTCGGCGAGAAGAGATCTAGAGCTAAGAACTCGATGGTTATGCAGTGGCACACGAAACAAGAGGATCACGACGAGTTTATACTAGTTCAGGCCTCCGGAGAGTAATACCCTATGTCCAGTTCTTGATTGTATTGCTTTGGATGGATTGCGACTTGTCCTCGGGGGAACGCCCTTGCCCGCCTTATATTGGCTGACAGACAAGGTCGGTGGACCCAGAGTCCAGGTCGGTTACAACAGGGAAACCTATCTAAGGTAGTTTACAACATAATTTCGTGATCTTCAGACTGATTGGCGGCGCAACCGACGTTTTGTGTCTTGTCGTGCACTCCAAGTCACCCAAACGGATCAGATAAGGTCGTCTGGAGGAATCTTCTGGAAGGTCTTCGGGGCCACAGATCAGGTTTGATGGGCCCACTGTCAGGTCGACGAGTCTTCTAATGGGCCGGACCCACTTGTCGGAGACGACCATGAGCCTGGTCGGTGGTGATGAGGACATGACAAATACGTCTTGTTCTGTGTGATTCAGAACTCCACCTTCGAGTGATATTAAGATTGCTCGCCTCAAATTCTTGTTTGCTCTTCGATTGCAAACAGGAATTGATCTTCGTGATCAGGCTGATCTTGCTCCAACAAGGTCGGTAACCACAGGGAGTTGGTTCAGCGATTGCATTGTTGCTTCGGGCTTACTCGTCGTAGTTGGATCATGAGGGTCTACTTCCGCCGAATCGGATTTATCTCCACTCACCGAAAGATCGGGCACTCCGCCTCTATCAAGTGGTATCAGCTTTCCAGGTTGATCAGTGAGTTTATCGAGTGTTTTTAATTCCTATAGTTCAGAAAAACCAAACAAAAATTTGTTTTAGGTTAGATCATTGTCCCAGCAACCCCTTTTAGCCTCGCACTTTCATTCAATAATTTGCTTTGTTGAGTTTGTGTGCTTGTTCGTTCAATCGTTGCTGGTTTCTTGTATTCTAGCTTTGTTCTCGTTTTTCTTTCTTCCTTCTAAACCCTAGCCGTCATTTTCTTTTTCTCCGCTGCTCATCTACCCACGACAAAACCCTTCCTCACACCATAGAAAAAAAGGAAAGAAACAAAAAAATGGAGTCCAACCGGGAGAAGGAGGGCGATCCGTTTTGGTTCTCCAGGCGCACGCCGTTTCCCCCGTGGCTAGCGAACCCCCCTCCGCTGTTTTCCCCCTTTGTTTTTTCCCTCACGCCACGAACCTTGCCCTCATCGTGAATTGGACTCGTGCCGCGGTACGACTACCCCTGGGTGTTGCTGAGGCCCCTCCCCTTCTGCTCGTGGTTTCCTATGCGTGCACACCTTTCCCACCACCGAACGCCCCTCGCTCTAGATTTCCCCCCCACCACACCAAACTCCCTCCCTCACGAACACCTCCCCTCGCGCGAACTTCCCCCCTCGCGCCAGCCCTTCTCGCGACACCCTGTGTAGCACGCGCTCGGCTCCCTCGTGGTTTCCCCTTTCTGCCTTTGTTGTCTTGGGCTTGTTATCAAAAAAAAAAGAAAGTACAAAAAAAAGAAAAAGGAAAGTAAAAAAAGGAAGTAGTAAAAAAGAGAGGAAAGGGATGCTGAACCTGTCTCTACCGAGCCGTGTCAAGCACCGCTGCATCCCTGGGTCGCGATCCTATCGGGGTCACCATGAGTCCCCCCCTCACGCATGCAATTGAGTGCAGCCTTCCAAGAACCCCACAAAGTTCTACGACGAGCAGGTTTTGTCCCTCCAGGCAATCGCTCCTCCAATCTTTTGTAGGTTCCACCGGTTGGTTGCAGTTCGCCCCCCTGCTCGCGGTTCCTCCTGGGTAGTACCCCCTCCCTCCCACGGTTTTCCCTTTGTTCTCCTCCGCTTTTGCACTCGTTTTCGGCAACATTGTTACATGTTTAGCATTATAATTTAGCTTTGCAATTATTTTTTGATTGTGCTAATCCTTCAATTTAGTGCAGCCTTCGCAGAACCCCACAAAGTTCTATGACGAGCAGGTTTTGTCCCTCCAGGCAATCGCTCCTCCAATCTTTCGTAGGTTCCACCGGTTGGTTGAAGTTCACCCCTGTGTGCTTGGTAAGAACGGATAAGAATTTGATAACAACATTAGTTTGAGCACTTTGTGAGCTAATACACCCCTGTTTTCTTGTCAATTTTGTTTTTGTGTTTGCGCTAATCATGGCAGGCGATGACAAGAGGGATGACCAACTACAGGACATGCGGACACGAGTTGATGGAGTTGCTGCGAACATTCATATGATACATAAATGGTTGGATTCGATGACCACTTCATCGAACAAGCGTTTTGATCGGATCGAGCTCGCACAGACGTCTACTAAGACCACACTCGACGCCGTCGTGGCACGACTCAATGCATTGCACACTACGATTAAAGGGTTGCAAATGGACAGGCGTGGTCGTGGCCGCCATGTGCCACGCCATTCCGGTAATGATTCTTTTGCTAAGATTAAATTTAAAATTCCACCTTACAATGGCAAATATGATCCTGCTGTATATCTTGATCGGGAATTAAAAGTTGAACAACAATTTTCATACCATGATATTTATGCTAATTCTCAAGTTCAAACTGTAATTAGTGAATTTATGGATCTTGCTTTAATGTGGTGGCGTGACTATAAACAAAGACATCCCAATGCAATTCCAACCACTTGGGATCAATTAAAAACTGCTATGCGACATAGATTTGTACCTTCTTATTATGTCCGAGATTTCCTTGAAACAATGCAGTGTTTTCAGCAAGGTTCCCAATCTGTAGAGGATTATTACCAGGAGTTACAAAATGACATAATTCGTTGTGGGTTATTAGGGAAAAACGACGCTGCAATGGCACGTTTTTGTGGTGGTTTGAACCACAAAATTCAGGATTTACTTGATTGTAGGAATATGCAGATATGACCACTTTATTTGAGTATGCTTGCGAAGCTGAACGTGAAGTGCATGAACGCCGCTCGAAGACATATTCTAACTCTTTTGCAGGATGAAGCTCGACATCCAGCTCAGCGCCCGCTCTCCCAGCGCCATCCATGCCCACCTAGCACTCGAGAGCCCAGCGCCATCCACACCCACCACTACACCGCTCGAGAGGAGGGCCGAACTTGCAGGCGCATGCTCATGTGCAAATTTGGAACCATCACTTCACAATACATCTAATACTCCTACTGAGAACATAGGTAATGTCCATGGTGCTACACTCACGGAAGGTAAGAATTGTGTTAATGTGCTGAATTTTTCCACAAATCATGCTTTAGTTGAGCAACTAATAGTGGAACCATCTCTTGATTTATCCTTGTCACATGGTGATTTGCTTGATGTTTCTTGTGATAAAGATGAATTGTGTGCTACTACTTCCGTTTTACATGCTAGTGCTGAAAATAAACATATTATGCATGTTGCTAGTGAAAATGATGAGCTACGTTTGTTGTCTTCTTTACATACCTTGGGTTACATTGAATTTGATGATTTGTGCAATCTAGATTATTTAGAAGAGAGAATTTTTGCATATGCTGACTTGCCATGGTTGTCTAGACATTCATATCATGTTATTGGCAAATATAACAACAAAGGACAATATATGGTACATCGGGTTTATATTTGTACAAATCTGAATTCTCCTTTGTTGTGCAAGATTGTGATCGATTAGAGGGTAACCATCATACCAACATATTCACGTGTTCCTCTAGTTGTTTTGTTTCGCAAGAAGGGAAGCATTGGTAGTGGCTCTCTATGATTTTTGGTGCTTAATTTTCTTGCAATAAACCAACTATTCCTGTTGTGTCCTTTGTTGGTACTAATCTTTTGCAAGATCGTAATGACAAAGTCTCCAGAGATGCTGACAATTTTATGCGACATGATATGATACACAATTGGAAACATGGTCACATTCCTCCTCACAATTGTTTTGGTTTGCTTTATTTCCGCAACCCCGTTCTCCTCTGTGTTGTGCAGGCTCAGTTTCAAGTACAATCGACGTCGAGGATGACTTTTCTTCAAAAGGGGGAGAATGATGAGGACATGACACCCATGCATACGACCATGATTGGTGCATGGAATAGAGTAGAGGAAGTCTAGCAAGGGTTTCCATGTCGAAGAGGAGGCACAAGGCTAATCCGGTTCGAGTCCCCAAGGTGGAGCCCAGTTCGGAGTCCAGGAGCAGCACGCACGAAAAACGATGCCCAAGTCGCATACGAAGTCAGTTTTTGACATTCTTTATATGGTTTGAACCGCAATTGCATGGAACTTCCAATGGCACCGGTCTCACATCCAAATTCATACTGAGTCAACGGGAATTGTCGAAACAAGTTGATGTCCAAAATCTACCAAGGTGCTGCGTCGCCAGTTTCTTTGGGCCTTAAGTGGGCGCCCCAAACTAGGTCGCCCCCAACCCTAGGACGCCTTTCCTCATATACTCAGTAGCCACCTCCAAAGAAACTTGAGTTTTGTTTTACATCTATCTTTTGCTACACCAGACCACGCACAAATACGTGTTGTCCTCTGTGATTCAGAACTCCACCTTCGAGTGAGAATTAGATTGCTCGCCTCAAATTCTTGTTTATTCTTCGATTGCAAACAGGAATTGATCTTCATGATCATGCTGATCTTGCTCCAACAAGGTCGGTAACCATAGGGAGTTGGTTCAGCGATTGCATTGGCACTTTGGGCTTGCTCGTCATAGTCGAATCGTGAGGGTCTACTTCTGCCGAATTGGATTTATCTCCACTCACTGAAAGATCGGGCACTCCGCCTCTATCAGGTGGGGACCCAGGGGTACCCATGTCTCACAAGCCCCCAAGCGATGTGTAGGCATAGCGACCTCGAGGGGGTCATGACGAAGTCGTGGAGCCATCGACAGGTTGAATAGCGTGCACATTGGTCCAAAAGAAAAAAAAGAGAAAGAAATTAGCTTAGCAGCCGACCTGTTTGTAGTTTTGCCGAACGCAGCGAGGTCGAGTGACGACCTATAGATAGTGGACTTCCAATAGATCAAAACGACGAAGAAAAAATTAGAGGGCATCAAGGACGCACTCATAGAGTAGTGTCCGAGCATCAGAGCGGGCAGGATGGCCGGTGTGATGATCCAAAAAAGAAAGAAAGAATAGGTCAAGTATCGACTTGATGAGAAGCAGGGTTCCCAATAGGTCGATATGATGAAGAAAACAAGAGGGCGTCGGAGATGCTCTCATAGAGTACTCCTCGAGCATTGAAGCAGGCAACATGGCTAGTTTGGTGCTCAAAAAAAGAGAAGAAAACTAGGTCATGGTCTTGATCGAACGGAGTGTAGAGACACCCAGACCTCCAAGCATAGCTGCAAAGAGTCTGGCAGGGCCGACCTCAAGGAGGTCTTAAGGCGTGCCAACCTCAAGGAGGCCTCAAGTTAATAGCGCCCAGTATCTGGGGATGCCTGGCAGGGCCATTTGACGCGCACCCCTCAGAGAGGCCTTCACTCTTAACGCAATCGAAGATGTGGTGTCCAAACTAGGTTGGCAGGGCTTAGAAGAGCACACCGACCTCAAGGACCGTCACACATCCAGGGCGCCCAACTAGGTTGGCAGAGCCAAAAGTATGCCGAGGTATTGTAAGACCTAGGTACCAAGGCACGCCGACCTCTGTAAGGTCATTTTGGTACCCAGACAACCAGAATAGCTGCCAGGTATACAGTAGAGCCATGGTACTAAGGTATTGACGACCTAAGTAGTGGGAACACCGACCTCGGGGGCCCGACGAAAAGCGTAGATATGAAGCATCTGGTCTCCAGCCGCCCAGATGGACTAGCACAGCAGCGAGGCACACCTACCTCATGGAGGTCTTCAATTGAACCTACGACCATTCTTCTTAGGAAATAGAAATATAGGCTAATTGGAATAGGTCTGTTTACACTGCAGAGCCCAGGGGGTGCAACAAGGACGCAGAGCCTAGCGGGTGCAAAAAAGACGCAGCGCCGTAAAGGGTGCGTTTGATCATTGTCGTCGTGTAGAATTAAGTGTAGGTGTGGAGCCATCTGACATAGAGTCAGTCTTATCACCCCAAGTAGACTGCAGGGTCACAGGTCAACAGTGGTCAGAGATTCCCTTGCCACCCAGAAACGATAACTGATCCACTGACAGTGGGTGCACTATTGCCATGTGTCGTTGCCGCAGCGGCCGCAGGCATCAATTATGCAATAACTGAGATGACGACAAAGTTTTTCGTGAGGTAGGGGAAAAATCGCACAGAGACGTCCACATGTGCACAGTACCCCGCGACCACGTGGTAACAGTGTCAAGGCACAGACGGCCACGACCAAGGTTGGCTGTCACTATAAATAACAGCAGAAGCTTGAGGGCAATGCACCGAGCACTGCTGAGCTATGAAGCCGCAGAGTAGAAATTTGGCCATGCCATGAGCATGTGTCCGTCCACTAGAGCATAGGATGCAAAATTGTAAAAGCTTGGAGCTAGAAGAATACTTGCGAAGTGTGAAGGTCTCGATCAGATTCTTCTCCCACGCCCAGTGAGGAATCCAGGAGAATTTGGAGGTGATGTTGTAGAGGCCTAAGGTGATGCTGGAGGTTCTTGGTGAGTAATAGGTACTCGTCGATGCCTTGTAGCACACGCCTGGGGGGGAAGCCGGTGTCTGCATTCCATAGTCAGGCACAAAGCACGACTTAGGCGTAGTGTCGTGTAAGTGTACCCTGGGAGGTCTTCATAGAGGTCCTGAAGCTAGAAGAATTCTTGCAATGTGCTCTGCTATAGCAGAGAACATGGCAAAGATTGCTCTAGGTAGATCAGGTCTTCAAATATGTTTGTATCTTGTAACTGGTGCTAGGACTAGATAGGTCGCAGGCGACCTGTGTACCTGTGGAGGCACACATGTAATGTTCGCTCTCTTGTGTCATGATGAATGTAGTAGTCGATTTGAAGAATTTATTCCTCAAAGACCAATAATATTGGCATTTGGGGGCTTACCGACCTCAAGGAGGTCGGGTTTACTATCAGGATGACCTGATGGCGAAAGTAGTGTTATGACCTAAGCGCGGGGCGGTAGGTCGCCGATATATCTGTTAGGCTTAGAGCCGTTAGAGCTAAATCCGGAGAGATTTACAAACGCGAAATAAGTGGCAGAGATCCATTGCCGTAGATCCATTATAGTGAAAATTCCGCAACGGGCGGCCGCTGTGGGGCCCATATAAATACGGTCGGAGGGTGAAGCGTTGACTCCATTCCCATCATCTTCTTCCTCCCGCCGCCGGAACTCCCCGCGCCATAGCGACCAGAATCCCAAATTCATGCCACCGCAGCTAGAGCCAGAGCTCACCGCCGCCTTCAGCAATCCGCCTGCCGCCAACGCGAGCATCACCTTGGAGCCCTCCGCATGCGCGCGAAGACCCTAGTGACATTTAGATCCAAATCCCTAGGGTTCGAGGAGGAGATGGCAGCAGCGGCACCCCAGATCCCCGCCCCGAAGACGGTCTGGGAACCCTTGGAGATCACCGAGGAGAAGATTAAAGCATTGGTGGACCGCGGGCTGCTGAAGCCGAAGGCGGGGGTGGAGTGGAAGGCGCCTACCGGCGCGACGTTTCCGACGGAGGACGACAAGGAGCAGGTCATCTTTGCGTCCTTCTTCGATCGCGGGTTCAATGTGCCCACCGGTGACTTCTTCAGAGGTCTGCTCTACTACTACCGCCTGGAGCTGGTACATCTTATCTCCAACTCTATCACTATAGTTTCTTCGTTCATCCATCTATGTGAGGCATACAAGGGGATACCGCCACACTTCTTCTTGTGGCAGTACTTCTTTCATGTCAAGAAAACCGGCAAGTCGTCAGGTGTCGTTGGCTCAGTTAGTTTCTGCTTGAGACCAGGTCGCAAGCCTGAATACATCGACATGGAGCTGCCAGAAAACAATAGTGGCTGGAAGGCGAATTGGTTCTACATCACCGACCAGACGCCAGCACTACCAAAGCGAACTAGGCACAAGCCCGTGAAGTTCCCAGAGTGGGACCTACCACTGACCTTCCGCGAGACGGAAGATCTCAAGGGTCTTCTCACCATCCTTGCCGACCTCAAGGTGGCAAGTCTTACAGGAGGCGCAGTGGCGATCAGCTTCAGCCGGCGACTTATCCAATCGATCAAGGATCGGGTTCACTCGGCTTACGAGTACTAGGGGCAGTCAGACCCCACTCGTGAGGTGAATCGCAAGGTCTCCAAGGAGGAGATTGTGGCCAGGGCGGTCTAGTTCTACACGGGCACGATCCGCAATAGGACTTGCCCGAAGGCACACTCGCTAGTCCGACCAGCAGACATCGTAAGTTCTGAAACTTGTCTCATTTAATATCTTTTCCTTTATGTCATCAAGGAAGACCTCTCAGACTTTTGTGTTTGTGTTGCAGGAATGTGAGATGACGCGGTGGTGCCCAACACCTCTACCTGAAGGCCAGGAGCCACATCGGAAACTAAGGTCAGAGGATTATCATCCTCTGGCCGCCGAGCTCTTCGAGA
This sequence comes from Cenchrus fungigraminus, assembly GCA_036936925.1. Taxonomy (NCBI): domain Eukaryota; kingdom Viridiplantae; phylum Streptophyta; class Magnoliopsida; order Poales; family Poaceae; genus Cenchrus; species Cenchrus fungigraminus. Next base: position 52,496,555 of record CM072780.1, read on the forward strand.
ACTACCTGTCGGACTCGTCTATCGAGGCCGACGGGGAAGACGACCACATGGTCGGGACAGGGGAAACAAACTAGCCGACAGTAGCAAGTGCTGCTAAGCCAGCACGTCAAAGAGGGTGGCCGTCGCGAAGGTTGCGAAGTCGAAGGTAGACGCAGCGAAGACCGCAGAGCTTGAGGTGGAGAAGAAAAGGAAGAGGGAGGAAGGTCCCACCCTAGTAGCAGGGGGCACCGAGGAGAAAGATGAGGCCGTCGACTCGTCGGCGTGAGAAGAGGATGATCGTGTGGCGCTGAGATCGCCCAGTCCCGCCACGAAGCGGTAGTGAGAGGAGCAGATGAAGACGATAGAGGAAGACCTCCGCTGTATAAAAGAGGTACAAGCCGCCATGGACGGGGTCCTGGCCAAGGTGCCCAAGAAGATACCAGGTCGGCTTCTGAAGCCTAAAGTTCATGGAATGACAACAACAAAGTAAGACTTTTGTGCCTAATCACCATATTGTAGCTTTATGCCAGGTCGTTGTGTATTGACAAAATGATTTGTGTAGGTCGGACGTTGTCTCACTGAGCACGTCGGGTGCTAGGCTTCCCCGGCTAAGACATCGACGTCTGAGCCAGAGGTCAGAGCATAGAGCTCTACTGGCAATTTGGCTTCGGCGACCTCCCCGACAGTCGAGGACCCAAAGTCAATTGATGTGGTACCTACCTCGATGGATCTGGTCCCGACACCGGACCCAATCCATCTGGAGATGGTCAGGTCAGTCCCAAAAACAACCACCGAGGCAAGACCGAGTTCGACGTTGACTGCTCAGGATTGACGAGACCGGGAGAATGACTGGTCTGGTACTCCCTTGGAGGCGGACAGCTTCAACGATGATGAAGACCTCAGGGCATGCAGGAATGCCATCTTGACCCTCAGCAGCTCATTTAAGGTGAAGTGCTGCTCTTGGAGTTGTTCTTCATATGTTGATTAAATTTTGGTTAGTAGCCTAATTTTGATTCATTGCAGTCTTTGGTGGACCGTGCTAAGGGCAGAGCTGACTAGTGCAAAAATGCCACAGCAACGCACCTCAGGGCACAACAGCTTGAGCAAGAGCTGCAGCGTGTCAATGATGAGGCTGCTGCTGAGAAGAAGAGGCTCGAAGACGAGCTAGCCGCAGAGTGGCTAAAGGTCCGGGATGCATGCACTTTTCTGATGTCCGTAAGCACCGGTAAGACCAGTGGCTCATGATCTTTTATTGTTTGGTTGAAGGGAGTTACAGACTATGCTTGTTTCGCTGCAAAATTCCACAGGGAAAAGACAAGCTGAAGAATGACCTCAAGGGGGCCGAAGGGAAGGTCAGGAACCTCAAGAGGACCCTCATGGAGGCTGATGACGGTGCTGAGATTCTCAAGAGAGAGACCAAGGCCATCATCGAGAGTGAGTACATCATGGGTCAAAAGCCGGCTTACGAAAAGCAAGCTCGAAAAGACCTTGAGGTCAGTCTTGTGGTAGCCTTGCAATCATTACAGAATGACCAAGTGGCCATTGGAGGACTCGAGGTGGAGGTAAACGACCTAAAGAACGCCGCCGACCATGTCATGGACATGGTGATTCCTCAGGTGGTCGGAGAAGAGCCGAAGTCTGTGATAGACTAGCTGATAGTCGCCCCGAAGAAGCTTACCGAGCTCCTGAGAGCCACAAGTCTAACGACGGCCATGAGGCTCTAGTGAGGGTGAAGTCCCACTTTCCAGATGTCGACATGGCGAAGGTCGGGGATGGTCTGAATCAAGAAAAAGACCTCAAGGCCGTAGAGGCTGAGGTGCAGCAAGCGGCGGAGAAGGTCATGGACGCCATCGACTATGAGGGCGACGATGACGAGTTGACATAGTGTTAAAGTTGTACCTCCTCGTTGGCTGAAGCGCAAAGTTGCCGTGGCATGTAAAAAGAACCGTGGTCTTATTTTGCTTGTAATCATGCAGTACTTATGCTTATACGAACTTGGTAGCCCTGAGGCATTGTGTTGTCTTGTGCCCCGCTAACCACTACTCACGGGGAGGACGGCTTACTGACCACACGGCTCAGCGTGGAGGCTTACATGTAGTCGGCGTGCGGGGCGAGTCTAGGACTCAGGTTTTGCAACCACACGACCAAGCAAGCTCGCAACAGCATGAAGTAGGCAATCATGAGAGATAATGTCCTCAGGTCGAGCGACCCTTAGGTTAGCATAGCCAAGCCCCCAAGCATATCGAGGGGGAGGAACGTAATTTCACCCTCAGGTCTTACGACCCTTGTATTGGTTTTGCCAAGCCCCCGAGCATGTCGAGGGGGAGGGAACATGACACGGAAAAAAGGAGAGTAGAACTCAAGACACAGCAGATGACTGCTTAAAACTAATATTTATTTAACTTAAAGTACAAAGATGAGGAATACATAGCTCGTATAAAAACTATTTTACAGGTAGAATTGGCGCAGATGCTCCATGTTCCAAGGGTTAGGAACTCCTTGGCCGTCGCCCCAATAGAGGCGATATGTAGATGGACTGACGACTTCGGTGACGATGAAGGGTCCTTCCTAAGGGGCGGACAACTTGTGCATGCTGTCGGTCTTCTAAATGCGTCGCAGGACGAAGTCGCCAACATTGAAGGAGCACTCCTTGACATTGCGATCCTGATAGCGACAAAGTTGCTGGTCGTGGCGAGCAAACTGCATGACAGCTGCCACCCTTTGTTCCTCAAGGCTATCAAGGTCGACGTGATGAGTCTTCTTGGCTTCTCCTTCATCGTAGAATTGTATGCAAGGTGCTCCAAAGGTGACGTCGGTAGGGAGGATGGCCTTCGAACCGTAGACCGAAAAGAAGGGCGAGAAGCCCGTAGATGAGCTGACCTGGGTCTGGAGACCCCAGATCACGTGGGGTAGCTCGGCGAGCCAATGAGAGGCATAATTTGATGCATCATCGAAGATGCGATCTTTTAGAGCTTGTAGTACCATGCCATTGGCATGCTCAACCTGGCTGTTGCACCGAGGGTGGGCGACTGATGAGTAGTAAACATCAATCATGCTATCCTGGCAAAAGTCTCAGAAGGCTGACCCTGTGAAGGCCGACCCGAGGTCAGTGATGATTCTATTAAGCACACTGAATCGATGTGTTATCTCTTTGATGAATTTAGCTGCTTCGTCCGACGTGATGTTGGTGACAGGTCGGACTTCGATCTACTTGGTGAATTTTTCTACTGCGACGAGGATGTGTTTACAGCCGCCAGAGGTAGTTTTAAACGGTCTTATTGAGTCGAGAACCCACATGGTGAAGGGCCATGATGGTGGAATTGTGCACAGGACCTGGGCAGGCAGGTGCTGCTGTTTGGTAAAGAATTGTCATCTTTTGCACCTCTTAACGAGGTCTTTGGCGTCACTCATGGCCGTGGGCCAGTAGAAAACAGATTGATAGGCCTTGCTAACTAGATTGGTGGATG